>OX031009.1:225338467-230338467 GCA_943735925.1 Pollenia amentaria
GCATGTCTGATTTCGGTTCCCTTTCGGCACAAACAAGAGTCACTTTAGCTTCGTACAGACGGTTGTCAGATCTAACAATATTGCCAGTAAAATTTGGTAAAAATGTCTTACAACCATTGAACTGGCAATTTTTATTTGGCAACGTTGTCAGAAAAAAAATTGTCAGTCCAATGTCCCAATTTACACGTTGCAAGTCTTATTGATCAGCAGGCGAAAAAAAGAGACAGCGAATCGTTTCTTTCCTTGTCTCTCTTGCCTATAAAGTAGCAACGTGTAAATTGGGACATTGTAAGACAACAATATTGTTAGATATCTGACGATCGTGTGAAC
Organism: Pollenia amentaria; assembly: GCA_943735925.1. Taxonomy (NCBI): domain Eukaryota; kingdom Metazoa; phylum Arthropoda; class Insecta; order Diptera; family Polleniidae; genus Pollenia; species Pollenia amentaria. The sequence continues at coordinate 225,338,798 of OX031009.1, forward strand.
ACTCTTCGTTGCCATTGGCAGATCACTGCCAGACGTTGGAAACTTTTTTTATTGTCAGATGTGTGAAGTTTATGCATCTGACAATGGCATAATTCTCAGAGACCTTTTTTATTAGCAACGCTGCAAATACATACACAGAAAAAATTATTTAATTTATCCTATCACCAAATTTGTTCTAAATTCATAATATCAAGCAACAACTAGGATTTTGCACTGCTGCTTTATTTAAGCAACTTGTTTTTTTAATTTTGTTTTTTTCTTTCTATCCTCTTACAACTACAATTCGTGTTGGAAAAAAACCAGCCAATTGTAGGGGAATGTAAGAAAGAAAAGATTGACGGTTTATTGTTGTGACTTTGTTGAAGCTTTGATATTGTTACATTTAAGACCTGAGTGTTTTAAAACTCTTATTCACTTTATGGTCTTACTTGTATAATATTTTTAGCTTTTCTAAAGTATTTGGAAAAAGTTTCCTGACGAGCTGGCCTAAGCAACCAGTGTTAATTTATTTAAATAAATATTGACAATTCCCAACAACAATTCTACATGTTTAAATTATTTTATTTTAAACGAAAAAAGTCAATTAAGATTTTTGGTTATTTAATTAAAATTTTAATTGAAAATTTATTTCAAAACAACTAAAATGTTAATTAAATCAAAATTAAATTTTTAAATTTTTTCAGCTAAAAAAATTATTGATTCAATTATCATATTAATTAAATTAAAATACTTTTTAAACCATTTTTTTAATTGATAAAACACTTTTTTCTTTGTACGTATCAGGGATGGAAAATTTGGTTTCGGATTCCGTACCAACTTCGATAACAAACCGTAGTTTTGAGACTAAGACGGTACCGATTTTAAATTTTCTGGCCCATTTCTTGATATATGTATTTCGAAAGAAGACTTTTTATTAATTACGAATTTCAAAAGTGTTTCAAAAAAAAAAAAAAAGTACAGCTGCAACATAGTTTCATTTACTGATATGCGTGAGTGAAAAGAAAATACAAATAAAAGTTGAATTTTGCAAAATTAAAATTAATTTTAATAAACATCACTGAAACAGTTGTCTGCCAATGAAATTATATTGTTTTCTTACAATCATCTGAACTGACAATTTATTTTTGGTGGCAATTTTTCTTTGACACTATGGGTACGTTCTTAAATGCATCACTGCGCTGCATCAGTGATTTCAAATGATTATACACATATATATCAATGAAGTAGATGTGGACCAAAAAATTGTCCAATACTGTATAAAAATAATATTCACACAATAAAAAAAATTATAATTACTTTTTTATCGGCATTAAAAGTTTGCTTTTCTGATGCAGCGCAGTGATGCATTTACGAACGCACTCTATATTGTCTGTACGAAGCTTAAGCCTTTGTTCTTGCAACTAGATTATAAAACATCATGGATCGTAATGTTTACATATAAATAATCCTTAAGTAAATAAACGAAGAGAACATAAATTTCTAAGGTCGATGGAGAATCAACTTATTTCGGTCCTCGGGAAGACTCCGCTGCAGCGTCTTCGAAGAGCACTATACGACGTCTCTAGATGGACAAGTTCTTAATCATTTAATGATTGATTAAATATCTGGCTGTATTCCTTTTAATAAGATTTTTTATTTATGTATAAAAAAACCATTTAAAAATTTATTTTCAAAAGAACTTAATTTGCAATAAAGTAAATACTTAAAATAAAAAACATTTATTTAACGCTTAATTTATTAATAATTTTAATAATTAATTAATTGATTTGTGTTAAACATTTCGGTTTAATGATTTGTGATCGTTAAACCAATAAAGATGAACTTAATTGGCATTAAAAATTAATAGTTAAACAAAAATGTTAAATGGATATTATTGTTATTGTTTATTAAATAAAATTTAATACATGTAATAATAAAAATTGTTATTTTAAACTACTTTAAACAAAAGAATCACCAGCTAAGTAAATAAAAGTGAAAATTGATAAATGAATTAATACAGAGATTATTAACATGATGCTTAACATTAAAAAAGGCTTAACACGAAATAAAAATTAAGCATTACTTAGTAATCTAAAGTGTAATAGGAATTATGGTAAGTAAAAAGGAACAAAAAAGGAGCTGAAAAATTAAACTTAACTAAACCCAGTAAGAAAGTATAGTTGGCCAAGCCCGACCATATGATACCCTACGCCACAGACTTAAGAAGCACAGCCGCGAATACCGCACATTGGGTTCAAATGGTATCAGGGTGGCGATTAATTGAAATTTAGAAATAAAGTTTTTATAATTAATTTTGGTATAGGGAATAAGAAGATAAAATTCTGCATCACTAGCTGTACAAATCAATTAACTAAGTTGTTTAATTTCTTTTCAGTGAGCAGTAAAAGTTAGCAAATTATTGCTGTTAAAAAAAAAAAGTGAAAATATTGGGAATTTTTACAAATTAAGAGACTATTATTAGTGTTAAATCTATTAAAAAGTAAATCTTTTATAATAGAACCTTCAACATCAGGTATTAAAGTATATAGTTTTTTTTTTTTTAATTATGTGTAAATATTTTTAATAATGTTTTTTTAAAAAAGGTCCAACATTTGGATCATTTCCGCATTTAATGGGCCGCAAGTATTAAGTTAGTAAGAGTTGGATTGAGTTAAATGGATTTTAGAGAATATGAGGATATTAGCTTATACATATTTAAAAATAAAAAGTCCAGACAATGCCCGGCCCTTTTTTATATTAATTTTTGTGTAAAAACTTTCGAAACAAAGATTTTCCAAAAAGTTTTAAGTTTTTTTATTTTTTCAAATAAATTTTTACATTTACTAAATTTAGTGAAAGCAAAAACTGGATAAAAATTTATACTAATAGGAAAACATATTATTAACTTTTTTTAAAATTAATTTTGATTTCAAAGTTACAGAGTAAATTGTGGATCGTGTTTTTCCGAAAAACAAAAAACGGCTAACAGATTAAAAAAAATTTTTTTCCATTTTTTTAAAGTTGTGTTTTTAAGTATTTATAATTATTCATTACAAAAAAATAATAATATTCTCTTCTGTCACTTTTTTGAAAAAAATTTGTACATTTTTAAAATTTTGTGACAAACAAAAAACATTTTTTAAATTAACTGCCTGGCCCACAATGTCGACAAGAAAATTTCTTTCGTATTTTTATAATGAAAACAAAAACAAATTTAAGTTTTTTTTATTGTTTTCAATATAAAAATGCGAAAGAAATGTTTTTGTCGACATTGTGGGCCTGGCAGTAAATTTATACTAATATATAATAAAATTATTATTTAAATTTTTTAATAGCACATTAAGTATGCTTTAATTTCCAATTTTATTCATTAATTTATCGCTTTTCATTGCAAAGTTACAGTATAAATTGTGAACTAAGGTCTTTTTTCCAAAAAAGAATAATGCGTTTAACGGGTTAAACAAATATTTTTTTACTTTTTTCCAAAATGCTAGGTTTTTATGTGCTTATAAAAACTCATTAATAAAAAAATTTAATTTTTTAAAACTACGGCATCCATGAATTAATCGCCACTTTGGGTACCATCGAACCCACTGTGTTACGTTTTAAGTTACAAAATAATTATTTGCCAGGAGAGTAAAAAACCGGTTTTAACAGTCAGGATTATTTATTCTTTAATTTTTTTTAGGCTATTAAAAATAATAATAATAAAATCTTTTATGCAAAATATCAAGAAATTTGAATTTTAAATTACATGCAATTTTACAGTTTATACTTTTTTTTTAGAGGAAAAACGTTTCATATCCACAATCGCGATGTAACTTAAAACGTTTTTCCATTACGCAAGAGGTTTTTAAAAAACGTTGTTCCCCATTTCGTTTGTATAATTTTGTTATTAACTTACAACGTTCTTCCACTGGCTGACTCTTTGTATTGCATTTTGATGTTGTTAAGGTGCATAATTTTAGGTGAGTTGATATTAATCTGCAAAAAAATTTTTTTTTTGCAAAAACTGGCTTTCATAACGTTATATTCTGGTGTAAAGCGCAACTAGCTCTACATTTAGTAACAAAAGGGATAACATTTTCACTGAAAATGCCCATATATGACATTCTTATTCATAAAGTGATTTTAAGGAGGAAGTTTAGACAGGAGCGATGTTCAATTCTGGACCTACCACCACAATATTTAAAGACTGCATATCCTCAAAGTAACTGTCGCCAAATTGGCAATAAAAGCTATTTTCAGGAGTAGTTACCCAATAAAAAATAGAGCTTCCAACGAAGCAGGTTTGTAAGGGAGAAAACTACAAGTTTCGCTTACCATATCGATTACGGAAGACATGAATTTTATATGGCGGGTTTCTACTTTAAAGCAATACTTTTTTGACACAGAAATCGCTTTATTCAGCGCATATAAAAATTGGTGAATATAGAGGTCAGCTTTGCACCATGATTTTTTTGTTACCGTTATTTTTTTTATAAACTCCCTTACAAACCTGCTTCGTAGAAAGGGAATATCGTGGCTCTACAAATTTTCTATATATTTTTTAAATTTATTAAGAATTCGGTCATTAACAGCATTTCTGTATGTCTTTTATTTTAGTGCTTCGCAAAATAAGAAAATTTTTTATTGGTATTGTATGGGAACTTTGGCGAAATATGGACGGTGGGATGATTCTGATTTCAATTAAACAAGTTTGGTCCAAATTTAATCTTAATACCAACATAATGAATTGATTTATGAACACAAAGACTTTATTCCGGAGAGAATCTTGTGTGGAGGTTATGTAAAATTATACGTTAAATTATTTCCGAAATTGCACAAGGACAGCCATTTAAGAGGAGGTTGTTATTACTTTTCTACAACTACCCTTGTTATTCTTAAAAAATAACAGAGGCTTTTTAAAGGCTTATTAAACAAATTTTCATATATCTCTAAATATATATAATATTTTAAGTAATATGGTAAACTTGTCTAGAACAACCTAAAATAATTTAAAAGACATTAAAAGCTCTTGAAATCTCCTTTCTCTATCAAAAATAACTTTTAGGCATCCCCTACCCCGACATAGACCACTATAAATTCCCACTTGTTATTATTCTCGTTGTTGTTGTCGTCGTTTTCTTTGTTGTAAAATGATTTTTAATAAATTTTATTATAATTATTATTATTTTATTTTAACGATTATTGCATACTTACAGTTGACTTGAAAAAATAATAAAAAAAAAACAATTGAAATAATTACAAAAATTACAAACAAACATCGAACACGAAATGAATAACATGGAAATGTAAATAAATTTATTAATATAAACAAATAAAATTTTTAATTACTTTTATTAATTATTTATACTTTCTGATGGACAATATTACAGCCATTATAGGTTTTTGAACCATAAAATGTTTTAATTAAATAATTGTTTCTGATATTTGCTGAGAATGGGGAGGGGGTTTGTAGTTGGACAAAAAGTAGCAAGACTTGTTTTTAATACTCGTTATTCTTATATTTTAAGTAAAAAAAAAAAAAAAAAAAAATGGAGGAATTCGTTCAATGATTTTACAAGTCTCTGAGCAATGCTCCTCTGGTTTCTTTCGGAAGGAGATATAAAATGATACCGCTGTCTGGCAGTTCTATTATTCTTTATATTTACTTTCGTTTGCTATTTAATGGTGTTTGGCTGCACCGGGTATGCTTGTTGTTAGTGAACTGGTCTATCAGTGTAATGATTGCCGGTTCGATTCCTGCCAGATACTCTGAAGGTCTACGTTACTAATGCTCTGTAAACTAAGGCAGGATATAAATGGTAATGTTTTTTGTAACATGTGATAACTAAATAAATATTTTATCGTATATGTATACCAGAACCACGCTTGTGTATCAACAAGTTTCTTCAGTTCGGGAAAGCCATCGTACGCTATGACTATTTATTAGATTGGAGCGATTAATTCGGTAATACTTGCTGTGGAGCTTAGTATTCGAGAGAGCCAACATCAGTAAATTTTGTATTGCGCTTTATAGTATGAATTGTGTCCAGGCACTTTGTAAAACTTTCTATAAACAATGCCCATCTCGCGGCGAGAAACTTTTTGAATGAAATGTGAGAAATGAAACAAAAATGCCATAAATTGAGACAAACAGCTGTTTTTCTCACTTAACTGCGTCTGTAACATTGTCGGCGAGTAATAACTGTCACGTAAGGAAATTTCTCGCCAATATACTGAAGAAGTGTGTTAATAAAATTTTTGTGATAAAGTTCCCGCTTTGAACTGTCAAATAAATAAACTCACTCATAAAATCGGGGTGAGAAAAATTTTTAACACTAAAAAATAAATTTAAATGCAAAATGCAATGAATATAAACACGGAAGAGATAAATATTTTGTTATTGGCAGATGTTTTCATTGTTTAATTATTTTGCTTTTAACATTTTTTAAAAATATACGAATGTTTTCAAAGCAACTTGTTCATCAAAAAACATTTAAGTCGCACTTTACATTTTTTGGTATAGCCGATGATTGTTTTTCGCCGCCGTCGTGGAAAATTTTTCAACTTTAGTCAAATTTGGTCGCCGTCAACGATATGTTTGTCTGGCCTTCTCAACATACATATGCAATTTCTAATCGGCTTCAAGTGGAATTTTATGACATTTATAACGTAACGACGTAATCTCTTTTAATAGTTTTCGACATGAGTTACAGGCACACTTTTTTCTCACTTTTCGAGAAACGATGGAATTTTTTGCTTCACATGTTTTCGATGCGAGAAGTTCTCACTAAAGTTACAGAACATGGGTACAGGTTTCAAACAGGGAGCTTAAAACTGTTGAACTATTGCTCCATTTATTTGATTAAACACACAGGTGGCCGGTCATAAAGACCCCGCATAGTCCCTAGCGTTACCACGATGTACGATAACCCTCAGTTGAAAAGATTAGTTCGAAGCGATGATACCCAGAGTACTCCACAGAGATTCCCCTAGATCTTGAAAGTAACGGTCTCCCAGACAGTCTGGAGCGTATGAGTCCCGGACAGTAGCAGAGTATATACTCCACTGTCTATTTCTCCCCTGGTACGCCACAGAATCTACAGTTGTCACTGCCCCGCCCTTTTGGCGTATACTGCCGCCCACCAGTGACCCATTATAAAACCTACGAGAAGCCTACAGTCACTCCTCGATAGCGACGGAAGAAGTTTGGTCGACTTTGCATCATATGATCCCCACATAGCTTTGGATACCTTGCACGGTGTTTCTCCAAACCACCTGTAAAATACTACAGTAGTCGTGAAGCTTATTAGATTCCCGAATACCCAGTTGCTGGCAGTAAACTGCAGTTCCAGCTCCCTTCTCCATTTTGCCTAAATCAAGTTAAGTTGTTATTGCTTATTGGCACAGAATTATTGTTTTTTGTGTTTCTATGAAAATCTTTGGATGATAATGATTTTTATTTAATGATGTTAATAATGAAGTTGCATTAAGAAAAAAAAGTTAAACACTCCCTGATTAATTGTTAATAAATTGGAGAAATATATAAACAATTATTAAAGACAAATTTCAAACAAGTATGAATTGTTTTTTCCCTACATTTGAAGAATATATTATAAGGAAATTGTTAATTAACATATTTCCTAACGTAAGTAAATGTAGTTTTATAAAAAATTAGCCAGTTGAGTTTTTTTAATTTATAATCAAAAAAAAAAAAAAAAAAAAAAAAAAAAACAGTAGTCATTAATAAGTCTTAAGGGTAAATTTGAAAAAAATCTGAAAATTTTTTAAAAATATTAATTATTATTTAACCGTTTCTATGTTTTCTGTTAAAAATCAAAGAGTTTAAATATTTACAAACAGTAGTCAGACCATTTTAAGTGTAAAATTTTGTCTTTGAGCCCTTTTAAGTTTTCAAGGTTTGTTGGTACGACAACGTCGTTTGTTGTTTTATTTGGTTTGTGTAAATAACTTTGCTATTATATTTTTTTATATTTAAAATGTTGTTTTTTCATTTCAAATTTTAATATTTTTTTTATGCAAAACGGCTAGAAGAACGCCTACATTTGATTGAGCTTAAATTGAAATTGTTGTGCAAAAAAACCAAAGATGCAAAACTGTTTAGCATTGCAAAGCTGTTGAAAAATAAGTTTAAGTCTTGGTCACTGTTCAGAGCAGCATTACAAAATCCAAGTTAGAAAAAACTCTAAGGAATTTTCTTAACCACTTTATTCATTACCAGTGCTTAAAAAGCTACATTTACAACCAATTGTATTGCTATAACTACAACTACTTCTCCCATAGCTATCCTGTATAAGTAGCGATAGCAGTAAAATCTCTTGTAAGGCAATAATAATAATAAAACATAAACTATCAATATAGCTGTAGCTTAAAAATCAAATTATGAGAGCCATTAGCAAACATAGGTAGCAATTTGAGTGTATAATATAATAAAATAAACTCGGCCCTTTTTAGGAGCTGGTGCATTTTGAATATGCGGTAGCATCTGTTATATAGTAACTACCTAGGGAGATCCGTCAGTAGGCCGAACTCTCTCAAAAGTGGTGAAAAATCAGCCCTTGAGTGGGATTTTCAGGGCCCTAGCCGCCACGTTATTCCCGAAAGAATCTTTTCCATGCAAAAGCAAAACTCCCCGGTAATACCATTAAAGATATAAAGGAGGCCTTAAACAAAAGGTAGTCAGTCGGTGCCTGTCACCGGAGGTAGCTGACTCCCTTGGTACCAGATAGGTTCTCTGTTCAGCCGCGATCTCAAGAGATCATATAAGAGCTCTTAAGATCTTTTAATTTCGGATTTTTGCCGAATGCCAGGTATTGCCTGCATTTTTGGAATTTTCCGGAGGATGTAACACAAGGAAATCCCAACCAACCCTCGGGCGGGAGGGTGTCCCGGCCAAACTGCCGAATTAACCACAAAGCTCAATATCCCTGGTGCCTATTAATGTTCTATATTCATTTAAACCAGAAGAGTCTGATCAATTATGAGCCGTCTAATACGGGCCAGACGATCAGTATTGAAGCGAGAATTGGCCGAAAACCGTCCGGAATATACGACTAGATATGAAGCCTTTAACGTATACCATGACAACACTCGGTCACATATTGCAAGACCGGTTACAAACTATTTAGTAAATAGAGAATGGGAAGTTTTATCTCTCCCGTTATTGCCTAAATAAGGCTCCTTCCGAATTTTATTTGTTTACAAAGAGCCGCGACTCTAGGGTCTACTGACTCCCGTGGTAACAAATACGATTTCTGTTTAGCCGCGATCTCAAGAGATCGTACTACCTCTCTTGAGATCTGTCAATTTTGAATTTTTGTCGAGTCCCAGATATTGACTGCATGCGATATCCCTGGAGAATGTTACACCGGAAGGCGAAATATCCTTATGATGATTCCTACAAACCCCCCGGACGGACTTTTAGAAGCAATCAAATAGTCGCAAAACATAACCGCCGTTATTGCCCATCAAAAGCTTAAATTTGTCGTTTAAATATAAAGAAATGTTTTTCGTATAAGACGTTTGTAAAATAATTGTATTTCCAAATATGATTGCGACGAATATAACTTTTTTGTTGTTATGTTTTATTATATGCTACGGTTGCCTCGTTTTGTTACTTCAATTGCTACTTTGTTGCTACTTTATGATTTCATACTTAAATGCTCCAGCTTTTGCTTAATTGTTAATAAATTGGAGAAATATATAAACAATTATTAAAGACAAATTTCAAACAAGTATGAATTGTTTTTTCCCTACATTTGAAGAATAATTTATAAGGAAATTGCTAGTAGTAGGTATTTATTTTGGGCTATTGCTTTAACTACTGCTTCTTACTTGTAAAAATAGCAGTAGCAAGCGAACTCTTTTTTTGCTATTGCTAGTAGAAGAAAAATAAAGACTTTAAGTTCGTTTTAACTATGCTATTACTATATTTTTGCGTTGCTACTGCTACTTGCTATAAAGTTTTTGAACACTTCACCTTACTAGGTAGCATTAATATTATTTTATGGATAACTTTGTATAGAGAAAAAGCACCAAACTAAGACCCCGACACGGGATAATCATTAATATTTACACGTTTATCTAGATCCGAATCTGTTTCTTAAACTTGTTTTCATTACTTTATACATTACTTGGTAAGCGAAAATCCTACTTAGAGAGATCAGCCTTTTGTAGCCTTTTTTAACTTCGTTTTATATCTATTTTTTTATAGTTCTAGAAACCGAAGGCGTTTATTTTATTATTTCTTTCTGATTTCCAGTTAACTTTATTCTCCTGTCTTATTGTTTTTCTTATTTCTTTTAAAATACTCTTACGCATGCTTGACGGTCTGACAGTGTTTTTTTTTGTTTTTTTGATTTCAATGCCCATTCCCCAGTCCACTGCATTAAAAGGTAGTCACATGTCATTTCCATTTGAATTATGGGCTTTAGTGGGTCACCAAGGCAAACAATTTGCTGATGAATTGTTGTTGTGTATGGAATTGAGAAAACTACTCTGTTCTGTTCCATGGTTTAAAAGAAATTTACAGTTGTTTCTTATATTTATTTATTTTTAAACAAACAAACTTTTTTTGTTGTAAAGTTTGGCAAAAAAAAAAAAAAAAATTATGTATGAAGAACGAAAAACAGTATAAATCAGTTAAAAGAGTGTTTAAGAAAATGTGTTACAAAAGAACAAATAAACAATGAAAACCGTTAGTTTAAACGACACACCCAGAATGTTTTTTTCTTTTTAAATAAAAAAAATAAATATAGAAAAAATTTAAATAAATATTTATAAAATAAATTTGGGTTTTTGCATGTTTTTCTAAAGTTGTTAGAGGTAAAATTTTATTATTAAAATTAAATTTATAGATGATTGTGCTGGATTTTAAAGGTTAATGTTTTAATATGAACGAAAATCTTAAGTTTTAATAACCCAAAATTTATTTGAGTAAAATAAATAGACGAAATACTAAAAATTTAAAAAAATATTTATTAAAATACACATTTTTCTATATGTTCACCTCTACCAAAACTATTTAACGAAAAATGTTTAACCATATTTTGGTTAATTTAACCATATTAATGTCACCAGCAATTACATTATGGTTAATTTTTGTTGTATCAAAACAAAAATATGTTTTCTGTGCACGCAGTGCTTTTTAGTCATGAATTTAACTTTCAGGTATCATTGAAGAATTACAGGCTGCTCGGTCTCACTCCACCTTTTTTCATTTATATACTAGAGGCCTGCATAATTCAAATTAAATTTTCAAGCTCTATACTGTAGTGTCGCAGTCACAAAATAAATATTGTACGAACGTGCACAGAAACAAAATAAAAATTAATTTTAATTAAAACATTTTTGACATTAATTAAAAATTAATTAAATAGTATCAATTAAACAATTAATTCACTTGATTAAACGTTTAATTAACCTTATTCACGTTTAATTCACTTAAATAAACTTTTAATTCACTTGATTAAATATTTAATTATAACTGATTTTATTTTTGATTGCTGAACATTTTTTTTGAATTTTTCTGTGTGTGGAAGCAAAATACAAATGCTGCACTCTAATGGAAGTCAAAAAGCAAATATCAAAAATACTCTCAAATATTAACAAGGGAATGAAAAATATTCGCAGCGTGGGGAAAAAAATACAAACATTCTTTTTTTTAAATGGGATTTTGGGATAAATAAATAAATTGTTTAAAAGTATTTTCATTTAATTAATGTTATAATTGAATCAATTATTTTTTTGCTTGAAAGATTAATTTTGATTAAATTAAAATTTTATATGCTTTGAAATACATATTTAATTAAAATATTAATTTCATAACAAAAAATCTTTATTGATTTTTACGTTTTAAACAGGGATTGCTTTTTTCATAAAAGTCAGATGATAACAGTTATTTTATGATTTTTATTTTGTCGAGCAAAAATAAAAGTTATTCTTTAAAGAAATGTACGTGTTATAATTATTTAGTTGATTTTAAATAGGTATTTGTTTTAATGTGCATAAGATATCCCAATGATGATCACACATTTAAAAAAATATTTAAGGTCAACTGAATAATTTTTACACGTACATTTCTTTAATGAATAACTTTTATTTTTGCTCGAAAAAATAAAAATCATAAAATAACTGTTATTTTTGTCCAAAAAAAATAAAAATCAAAGAATAACTGTTACTTTTGTCCAAAAAAATATAAATCAAATAATAACTGTAATTTTTGATCGAAAAAATAAAAATCAAAACTTGGTATACTTTAATCAGTTTGCCAGCATTTATTTCTATATGCTTTTTTTTTGTTTTAAAATTTCAAAATAACTGTTATTTTCGGTCCCTGGTTTAAAATAAAATAATTTAAATTTGTAGAATTGTCTCGAAATCTGAGCTATATATAATTAAATCAATTAACACATTTTTTCAAACGGCAAAGTTTTTTGATAATTTTTTTTAATTAAAATTAAAAATATCATTTATTGAAAAAAAAATATTCAAAATTTTCAATTTGTACAATTTTTACTAATTTAGCTTGATTCTATGAATTTGGTGATTAGAGGCAACTTTTAATTTTTTTCTGTGTTCAGGGGTTTTGTACACATATTAGATTTTTGTTGAGTGTTTAATTTTCAAATAAATTTATGCAGGCCTTTGGTATACATCAATCAGAGTGATCCCGAAGTGGTTACTCCAAATAGGGCAGCATCGCTTTAGGATTACATCATAAGAAGAACTGGTGAAATGTTGCATGTTTTTTAGACATTGCATTCAAAATCATTAATAGTTAGTTGTCCGTTGATCCCATGTATTTATTTATTTATTAGCGTTACCCGACTGTACTTTAAAACATCTTAAAAAGAAGGATTAGGAAAATGCTTCCTTCGCTGAGTTAACCAACCGGCATTGCGTTGCGTGGAGAATCTCTTCTTGATTTTTCTTACACCAAATTTAACAGTCAAATCTAGCGATTTTTGTCAAACATTGCGGAAAAAATTGTGTTTTAGCTATTAGCGGGAAATCTGTCTATTTTTTATTATGGGTTTGTTCGTTTTTAATAAATTTTTTGACACTTTTGTTAAAAAGTTGCTTTGATATAAACAAAAGTACCAAATAAACCACACAAACTGTTGCACAAACATATAAAAAAGCATGAATCGTGCTTGTGTGAATATTACAAATTTGTTATCTTGTTATCCAATTCTTATATCCAGTTCCTATTTCTAAAAAAAATATATTGGCTTTAAATCCTCATTCACAATGGAAGCAGCCATTTCGTTTTCCATATGTGTCATATCTTTCCAAGGTGTTTCATATGAATTACTTTAATTTCAGGTACAAAAATGTAACTGAAGTTGTGTTAAAGAACTGAAAAACTTTTTTACTACTTTCTTCTACTACAGTTCAAATTTATATGAAGTTATAAATGACGATTATGATAATTTTCATAAATTTTAAATAAAATTTAGCATAACTTCGTCAACGAAATCCTAGCAAATCTTTTTTTTATTGATTACGTTAGACTTAGAGGGTATATTTGAAATTTTTATTAAAATTTGATCTCAGCAAGGCCTATAGCTAAGCTATTTAATTTTAGTTTTTTATTTACCTATGTATGTATGTATATATGATTGTATGTTCTACATGCTTCCTGAAATTTGTTCTTAAAAATAGCATTTGATGATGCGTTAGCAAATTGTTTCATTCATAATTTTATAAAACTCAACATAAGTTACTGATTTTATTTGCAAAAAGTCGATTTGTCGCTAAATTTAAAATATTTCGAAAAAGTCATTTGCAAAAACGTGTTTTTAGCGAAATATCGCAAAATTTTTTAATAAGTTAAACATTTTTCATTCTGTTTTAGCGATATTTTTTGGAAATCCGTTGGCAACAGGGCTATTTAGGGAAATACTCGTATATGAGTCTCATCCATGAATACATTTTTGCGCTTATATTTTACAATAAATGGGAAGAATATGAATCAAAATTTGATATACACAGGAGAAAATAATTATCATATTTGAATACGAAAATCACATATTTGATTAAAAAAATTTTAAAATTTTCTACGATGACGATTTTTGCGGAATTGATAAAAAAGTTTGTAGGTTTAGTTATTGAATTTTTAGTCAACAACCAGGTTTATTGAGTCAATTAAGAAAGTTGCTGACCAAAATAATATTTTCTAACAAAAGGTTTACGTGATTTGTAAAAATAAATTGTTGGAAATGTTGAATAAATCAAACAAAATGTTTATCGAATCTTTATTAATTTATTCATTAATTCTGATGTGCTAAATTCTTAATTCGTATTCTTTGATAAGGAAACTAAAATTTATTGTTAAGGGAAGAGCTAGTTTCTATGCGCTTTTTACTGGTTTCATCGGGAAACCTTTTTCCCAAGACTTTGGAAGACTTAATATATTGTACAAATACAAGTGTAAAGCGAATGAGAATTACAAAAACTTAAGTCTTATTTGCAACGATATCAACGCTATGAAAAAATGGACAAGAATTGTAAAAATACTATCTTTCCTTTGATTGAAATTTTTTGGTATTGAATATGATGAAATGTTTATTTATTTCATTATTAAATATGTTTTATTGAGTGCTATTTTGCATCAAATAAATAGTTTCATTGAATCAAATATATAGTTTGTTGACCAAAAATTTTATTTTTAACAAACTGTGTTGCTAAAAATTTTCTTGTGATATTTTTTTTTGTAGCTGTAATTAAACTCATTTGACAAAAAAGTTGCTCAATTTAATAATCATACGACGGTCTTATGCCTTTTTTCTAAGGCCATATAATTTTCAACTGCAAAGTGGAACTTCTGGAAATTGTTGTAAAAGACACAATAAAGTTTTAATTGTTTGAAATGGAAAATATTCGTCTGGCTCTTTGAGAAAATTTTCATTTAGAAAAATTTTAAAAAGGGCTTAGGAAATTCTGGAATTTGCCTTAACATATCACACAGTGAGTGGCCATTGCCAAAATTCATGTTTTCACTTTTGTATGTCAAAAACTTGTTTCTGAAAAAGTAACTCATAGTGACTCAACTATTATTATTTACCGAAAACTTTGATGGCGATATAATTTCGCTTCAACTTATTGTTAAAGATCACTAGATTTATTTTATGGAAAATTAATAAAGGAACTTGTCTAAACAACATGCCGTAAATCTTACCAAAATTGTGTCAAACATTTGTTTGTTCAACACCTTTTTCTGAAAAAAGAACTTTAAAGGTTTTATGAGAATCTTTAGGCGAAAAAATTTTATATAATTTTTTTCGTTAAATTTCGTTACATATCTTCTTCTCGGTTAAAGTTAAAGAATTATTGCTTAACACTTTGTTAAGTTGGGTTACATCAAATGTTTGAACATGGCTCATAAATCTCAATATTTACTGCTCAATTGTTTTATGTACTAAAAAAAAACCAAAAAGACAAATCTCCTTCATCGTTCTCTTCCTCATCATCGTAAGGAACATCTCCTACTCTTTAGTTTAGCTAAGTTCAATTATGGACATTGCGGACCTCAAAAATTCTTACAGCAACGAAAAATATACAACAAAAAAAAAAACTTCTTAAACAAATGACATCAAACTAGTAAATAAATCTACAAAAAGGATTCCCTCAATTTAACAACAACATTTTTTTTGGCTTTAATTTTTTTTTAGCGTTTTTTCTGTGTTGCTGTTTTAGGTTTTTTTTTGTTTGATTTTAATGTTGCTGTTGTTTGGCGTTTCATTGCTTCATTGGCTGATAAATAATTGCCAACATTTGTGAAAATCGTGTTCGTAGTAGTGCAAGATGAATTTCTTATAGATTTCTTTCAGTTTGCAGAAGGAGTGTTTTGATAAGAGTTTTTGAAAGATGAAATAGACAGATTTGATATCTCTTCCTAAAATCCAAGGGAAATGTAAAATTGTTAGTCCGATTTAAATGGAAATCCAGAAGTCTATAGCAGGGCTTTAGTTCTTTAAATAAAGTGGCCCAAGTCTACGCAACCTTAAGAACAATTCTTTTGGGAGTGATTAAAAGTTTGTACTGTAAAAATTGTTTTACCAGAATATTCAGACTTCGTATGAGTTTCGTTGACGTTGTCGAAAATATAGTCCTTAAAATTATGTATCCCAAGCTTATCGGGCATGATCTAGAAATCGAAATGAAGTGAAATTGAAATTGAACTAGATTATAAGTCCAATTCTATACGAAGTGACTGGAGTATTTTTTGGTTTTAAGAGATGTCCTTCCTAAGCTAAATAGAACTCAAAAAATTAAATAAATAAAATGTAATATTTCAATGAACTTTCAGTACAGTGTCGTTTTTAAAATTTGCTCGATTTTAAATCCACTTCATTTCGATTTCTAGAACGTGACCGTTTGTAAACTTCAGAACGATTCTTTTAGAACCGTTTAAAACGTCGTATTATACATATTGTCTAGTCAGGATATTCAGACTTTTATGGCAGTTGTTTTTTTTGATAACAACAAATTTGTTTATTTCCTTTAATGAAAATTATATTTTATTAATAATTTTTCGACTATTATGTTGATCTCACGAAATGCATTTCCATGAACCGACCCTAGGGGTCTATACTGTCGGCTTGAGGAAAGAAAGTAGAGTCGTCGGGATTTCTTGATAGGGTAACTGGATATAAAGGTTCTCTTTCGTCTACTTTCGCATATAAATGCATTTATGTATATTTACTGATAGCAAAGCAAAGAAGATGCTGGCATTCCTAACAGCTGTCTATTCGCCATCAAGAGAAACTGCAGAATGTTGGATGTCTTCAAATGAGAATGCATATCAGTCGAAAGTAACGCTAATGTGAATATCAGAGCATGCGAACTGCCGGGGTAACCAGATAGCAAATGAGCTTGTCAAACGTGGTGATCATCTGGATGGTAGATCCTTTGGTCAATTCGTTCACTTTCCACTGGCTCACTGTAAATTACAAGGGTAAGTCTTACACCCAGAGAAAAAATATGTTTAAAAATGGTCATCTCCAACAAAACTATTTTTAAATAAAATTGTAAACATACTATGGTTATGTTAACCATATTATTGTCATCGACAACCATATTATTGTTAAATTAGTCCTCCATCATGAAGGCACAATCATATTTTGGTTGCCTCCGAACATGTTTTGGTTAATAATAACTAAAATATGTTTAACATTTATAATAGCATGGTTGATTTTCAACAATAGAATGTTGCTCTTGGAAAAGAGGAAAATACTATTGTCAATTTAAAAACAAATTATTGTCATATTTAACCATAACATGTTTAGAGGCAACCATAACATGGTTGTGGCTTCTTGATGGAGGACTAATTTAACAAAAATATGGTTGTCGGTGACAATAATATGATTAAATTCAACATAATATGTTTAAAATTTTCTTTAAAAATAGTTTTGTTGGAGGTGACCATTTTTAAACATATTTTTTCTCTGCGTGTATGGACTTGCACAGCTGAGGTGGATTCGCGGGGCCACCCTTTCCTTCTTCAGGGCATTGTAGAATGATTGTGATGAACAGTGTACCAGCAATCTACTTAATTTCAATAGCGACCAGATTTAAACAGTGGTCTCAGGGATAACTCGACACTGGCCGGTGGGTCTCATGCGAGCAGAGTGGGTCTGGAATTCAATGACTTCTCTAGAAGTTGTCACGACGAGAAAGTATCTTCCAGTATTTTTTTCTGGGCAAGTGTCCTGGAAAGCAGGAAATTAGGGAGACATACCTGTCAAAACCGGTGTTTGCCTTTTTGGAGGAAATATGTAAGATAGAACTAAGGCTGCTTTTTCTCTTTAGTGACGCCTATTGAGTTACTGCTCTGTATGATGGACATTTGAGCACGGTATCACAAAGGGACCACTGAAGGCCCCTAGTGATGGCTGAACAACGAACCTAACCTAACCTTGATATCATGCTTTTCTTTGCCAAAAATCCAAAACAATATTTTTACTGAATCGAGGGAGTCCTTTTTGTAGACTTATTCGTACCTTCGCGGGCTAGAGGAGCATGGCCGTTTTCTGTCGATATTCTTTCCGCGGACATTGAAAACCTTTGTGTTAAGCGATGAGGTGTATGCATACCCAGGTTGCCACAAACATCTTAAATGACAGGGCTCTTTGGGGTCCAAAGATTTCAAAAAGTCTGAAATTGTACCTCTGTACTTAACTGAGGTGCTATGTGAGTCACTAGCCCCCGGTGAATAGCACACCGGTCTGACTATTGCTTAAGATCTCCGTTACTATGCTTTCCAAAAAATGCTTCCTGAATCCCGAGGACTCGGACAATTGTCTTGTCCCTCTTGGAAGGAATACTTTCGGGGAGCACGTATTGGCTGCGGCTTATATTATATGAGGGTTATATTGGGTTTATTATTCATAGGGTTACGCATGTGAAGTGGTCACCATCTGCGATGTTTAAATCATCTTCAAGTTCTGTAGCTATCAGTATGTAAACTGCCTTTAAATCGATTGGCAGCGAAGGTTAGATAGCTCCAGTTCCTAAACAAGGGGAGGAGTGTAATTTTGTCGGACGGTTTTTTCGTTGCTGTTAAAGTCTCAAGGTTCATTAATAAACAAAGCTAAAGAAAGAAAAGGAGATGCTCAAAATTAAATATCAAAAGGATCTCTAATCAAGATTTACCCTAACGCTTTGTCCTTAATCGAAAGCATTCCTTTGACTTTCTGCATTTGCTCTATAAAAACATTATTTTACCTTAAGTTGTTCAGACCTTTAAAAATGCATAAGATTTGGCTTAAACAACATGCGTTTGCACACCCTGTATTCTTTTTTTTTTTTATTAAAACATGTGTTGTTTGCGAATTGTTAACAAATACGCAGGTTGTACATCGAAGAGTTGTTTTTTGTACGTTTCCACTTTTTGTTTTATTTTTGGCCCAGAAAAAAAGTAACAACGAGAAGAAGAAGAACATGTTCTTGTTGTAAGAAGAGTAAATATTGATTATGGCCCATTATTTGAATTTATGGCAACAAAGAGGAAATTTATTGAAATTTTCTGATTTGGAAGGTGCATATTTTGTTTTTTATTTACTGACTGTTTAGCTGATGATTATTTCAATTTATTTGTTTGCGTTTCTTTTATTGAAATTGTTCCATTTAATACAAATAAATTCATGTATAAATGTTTATGGTCGAATTTAATTTCAAGACGTTTTGCGGTGTTTAAATGTAAGAATTGCATTTCTTGAAACTTTCTAGTAGATATTTAAATAAAAAAAAACCATTTTAAAGTAAGAAATTAAAAAAAAAAATACTAAAAGTTGTTAAAATCTAGTAAACAATATTTAAGAAAGCATTTGGCGTCATAAATATGATCACATTTAAATAAAAACCGTTACTTTTATTTGAAACTATTAAATATGCAATCATTTTGAAGCTTAATTATTGAAAAGTGTGAACAAGACTTATGTAGTTTGGAGTAATAAAACTTTTAAGATTGAACATTTAAAAGTAGATGTCATTAGATCTTTATTTTAGAACGAAACTATTTTGTTCGTTTATTTCATGACGTTTGTAGCTAGTACGAGGGCCAATTGGTAAGTAGTGAAAATATCAGTATGAAAAGTACGTAAATAAAATAAGAGATAGTAAAAAAATGTGAAGAAATATGGAGAAAATGAACATTCGGATAATACAAAGGAAGCTGATAACGGCATTAATGAGTAAGTTTTGAGAAAAATGGTAGGCAAATGTTAAGGGAGGAGAGTAAAAAAGATGGTTGGGAAGATAAAGCGAAAGATGGTTAAAGAAATGATACGTAACGTGGCAATGATAATAGTAAAAATATGAAAATAAATATATATTGAAAAGTACTGAGCAATATTTAAAGAAAGAGGGTGATAAATATTGAAAAGGATGATGTTGAGAAACCCCGTTAGGAAGATGATAAAAGAGGATAAAAAAGATAGAGAGAAAGAAGGGGTGTTGGGTTTTTAAGAATTAAAACAAGACGGGTAGGCGAGATGTTAAGGAAAACCGTGAAATTGATGGTATAAGAAATCGCAAGGAAGTTGGAAGATAATATAATAATTAAGATCGTATGGAGCAAGGTAAGTAAGATTAGAAGGAAAATGGTCCTGAAGATGGCATAAAAGATTGCAAAGCAGACGACTTAAAAAAGATCGATAGGAAGGTGGTATATATCATAGTTAGAAGAGTAGTCTTAAAGATACATAAAGTGATGGAAAGGAAAGCGAAAAGAAAGACGATGAGGACAATGGTCAATCAAATTATGAGAAAATGTGAGGAAGATGGTGTAAAAGATCTTATCAAAGTGGGTATATAATATAATAATGAACATTTAAAGGATATGAGTAAGAAATGAACCTAGAAAGTTTAAAGAAAAGGTGGTACGGATGATAGTAGAGAATATGCTAAGTCAGATGATAAGGAAGTTGGAACGAAAGATGGTTAACAAGTAGGTTTGTAATGTGGCAAGGATGATGGGAATAAATGTCACATGAAAGATACTTAAGAAGGTTATGGATAAATATTAAAAAGGACGATAGTGAGAAAACCCTTTGGGAAGATTATAAGATAGATGGTAGGGAAGAAGGAGGTCTTAGGATTTTAAGAACAATATCAAGACGGATAAGTCAGATGGTAAGGAAATCCGGTAGGAAAAGAAAAATTTTGTTAATCAGACATCGCAAGGAAGTTGGAAAATAATATAAAATTTAAGATAATATGGAAGAAGATAAGTAAGATGGCTTGGAAAATGCTGATGAAGATGGTATAGAAGATTGTAAAGCAGACGATAAAAAAAGAATATCGTAATGAAGATAGAAAGGAAGGTGGTAAGTCAGTTAAAAGGAAAAAATATATTTTAAACAAATATATCTAAAAATAAACTGATAATGTATCCATAAAATATTTTTATTTTGAAATTATCCTTAAAAGTGAATACTGATTTTTTTCAGTAAAAAATTTACTGAATACTGCAATATCTTCAGTAAGCGATAACATTTTACTGGATACTGAAATTTTTTTCAGAAAGGAGTTAGACTTTACTGGTTACTGCAATACATACTGCAGTAAAAATATCGGTTTATTCGTTTTATTATAATACTTTAAGTCAAATTTAAAAATTTAAAAAAGTTGGAATAAATTTTGTTAATCATAAGAATTTTCATTCAAAATAATTTTGGTTAACGTTTTTAAAATTTTCTTTAAATTTGATTTATTTTATTTATAAAAATTATATTTTTACCGAGCTTTTTTTTAACTTTTTTGCTATCTTATCTTAACTTAAGACATAATGCAGTACGCCCATGTATGATTATGACACAGCAAAAAGTGTCACAGTGTCCATGGACAATAAGATACTTTTAAAGGTTCCACAAGGTCCATTGATATTGTGAGATAATCAGTGTTTATGTCACTTTTAAATGTGTCGCAATGTCTACTTTTAATAAACAAAAAAAAAAAAATCAAGACGGATAAGTCAGATGGTAAGGAAATCCGGTAGGAAAAGAAAAATTTTGTTAATCAGACATCGCAAGGAAGTTGGAAAATAATATAAAATTTAAGATAATATGGAAGAAGATAAGTAAGATGGCTTGGAAAATGCTGATGAAGATGGTATAGAAGATTGTAAAGCAGACGATAAAAAAAGAATATCGTAATGAAGATAGAAAGGAAGGTGGTAAGTCAGTTAAAAGGAAAAAATATATTTTAAACAAATATATCTAAAAATAAACTGATAATGTATCCATAAAATATTTTTATTTTGAAATTATCCTTAAAAGTGAATACTGATTTTTTTCAGTAAAAAATTTACTGAATACTGCAATATCTTCAGTAAGCGATAACATTTTACTGGATACTGAAATTTTTTTCAGAAAGGAGTTAGACTTTACTGGTTACTGCAATACATACTGCAGTAAAAATATCGGTTTATTCGTTTTATTATAATACTTTAAGTCAAATTTAAAAATTTAAAAAAGTTGGAATAAATTTTGTTAATCATAAGAATTTTCATTCAAAATAATTTTGGTTAACGTTTTTAAAATTTTCTTTAAATTTGATTTATTTTATTTATAAAAATTATATTTTTACCGAGCTTTTTTTTAACTTTTTTGCTATCTTATCTTAACTTAAGACATAATGCAGTACGCCCATGTATGATTATGACACAGCAAAAAGTGTCACAGTGTCCATGGACAATAAGATACTTTTAAAGGTTCCACAAGGTCCATTGATATTGTGAGATAATCAGTGTTTATGTCACTTTTAAATGTGTCGCAATGTCTACTTTTAATAAACAAAAAAAAAAAAAACACTTTTCTTTTTCTTTATGTTTATGCGACAAATTTTTAGCCCATGGATACTTTTTGAAAAGTATCCGCACGGCCAATAATGCATTTAAGTATGTCAGCAGTGTCCCTTATATTTCAATTGCTTGCTGTAACATCCTCTTCCTTTTTGTGTAAATGTTTTACCGCACTTAATAAGCCTTTTGTTGTATTAACTAAATCTTCTCTGCGAAGCGGGCCTTTGGGTGGGTGAAAGGAATTCGAAATTATTAAGTTTGGGATTTTGAGATTCAAAATTCTAAACTCATATAAAAATGGATCTTCATATTGATGATGCCCTAACACCACAACTGTGACATCAATGTTATTAAAAATTGTATCATTGAGGCAAAAAGTGACATCAATACAATGACGAACGTCATCATAAAATTTTGTCATATTTTATGTGTCATCTATGACATGACTACAGTGACATCAATTCGTTGCCACATTTTGTGTATTATGAACATTATTTTCATGTTTAAAAAGTAAAATAAGAAGTAGAAATTCCCATATTCTATTTTTTCAATTATTTAGTCAAATACATAAAATTTGTAAAGCAGAATGATTACGTAAACCATATCGGGCATTCTGCTTGTGTCTTATAATTGAGAGTTCTTCTGTTAGCACAGGACAGAATACAAAAAAATGAAATAAACATGTGCAACAGGTAAGTGAGTAATAATATTCTCTCACTTTGACTTAAGTTAATCCCATTGATAAACTGTCACTCAATTGAGCCTAATGAGTAATTTTCAACGATGTTACTGAGTCATCGCACTGATGTTTTATTAAACTGACTCCGATTCGTCATTTCTGTGATGCCGATGTGTGAACCCATTGATGACATAATTTAAATTTTTGACACTGATGACAATTTGGGCATGTGATGTTAAGGCTGACAATACAATGATGAAAAGCGTCATGATGTCAAAAACGAAAACACTTGTCATAGTGCTGATGACAAAGTACATCTGCGTTATGACCACTTTTCTATCAGTCTAAAATTTGGGCTTTTAAAATAATTCTGGATTTATATACAATTCTAAATTATTAACCCCAAAAAGTGTCATTATATCCATGGAAAGTATGACATTCCGGACATCTAATTTATAACACTTTTAAAAGTGACATTATGTCCATGGACATTATGACAATTTTAGGTGTGTAATAATAGCCATTCCCACAATAACATTGGAGAGTATGACGTGCCACCAAGAAATATTATGGCAAAGATCGGTAGGAAAGTGTTCTAAACGACAGTAAAGAAAATTAAAAGTAAAATTATCAAGACGATAGTGAAAAGTTTTCAAGGGAGATGCTTAAGAAAATGGTAAGAAAGACGTCAAGAATACGTTAATGTTGTAAAGAAGAAGGATAAAAGAAGGCACACTTGTTTTTTCTAAGAGAAGAGTTAACAAAAAAAAAAAAAAAAAAATGCGATAATAAAGTTTGCAAATAAATAAAGCCATAGCAGAAGAAAAATAGGTGAAAGTTGTATATCATATGCTAAAGCTTAACCCGCCAATGGTGACCTACTTTATTCTCCGTTAACCTTTTTGGTTGCAGTTTTGAGCAGCTGCCGCATTGCACGTCCCCCACCATCAGTTCACGTCGAAACTCGACGTTATTTTCCTTTCTGAATATGGGATTGTTTATTTATTTCTTCTAAATATTTAATTATTTATTTCGAAAGACATTTTGGTTGTACACGGAAGGCTGGTTATCATGTTATATGGTTATTTAGTTACGCTCGCCATAACAAAATACATTTATGTATTTAAATTTTTTTAAATATATCATGTTGATGTAAATATAACTACATAATTATATAACCTGATACTCCGCCTCTCATGAATTTCCCAATTGTTATTTTTAATGCTCTAATTAAAAAGTTTTGTGAACTTTAATCGCGAAATAAAGAGCTGAAATTGATTAAATATCTTTGTTTTATTGTCAGCTAGCTTAACCCAGTGCGCTTCGCTACCCTCATTAAAATAAAATATGTAATTTTTTCAGTACAGCTCTCGTGCATTGCTTATGAAGTTATGTGTACCAAGTTTGAATACTCTTACTGTTACCATTCACCAGTTGCACAGAACTTTATATGGCATCTGTATTGAAGTTGTGCCGCCTCTGTCTACAATAAGACAGTGGGCCTGTTACTGATATATATAGCATATTTGTGTCCAAATTTGTAAATTGTAGCTGCTGACGTCCTCTTAATATACAGAATTCTAGTTTAATCCACGACCGCTTTCCCAATCCCACACTTTATATACAGATGCTGTCTCATTGTTGATAGCCATTCTAGTTGTATCAAATGTAGTCAATTTTACATTTACCGTTCTTAAAAAATATACGGGCTTCTATTTTGTGCCACTCCTACTTATCTGATCGCACCCACTTTTTACAGATGTTGCGTATTGAGCACCAAGCTATTTGTACCAACTTTGAAAACTTTAGCTATTACCGTTCTCCAGCTGAACAGAAATCTCTTTTGCATTTGTATGTAAGGAACCACGCTCACTTATCAACTTCACTTTTTTTGACAGATCTTGCGTGTCGATAACCCAGCCATGTGTACCAAATTTGGAAACTTTTATCTTACCGTTCTCTAGATATAAATAAATCTATTTTATGCCAAGCCTACATATCTAATCCCGCAAATATATTGTCAGACTGAATTTGAAAACCTTGGCTCTTACCGTTCTCCAAATAAACAGAAATCTATAATGCCTTTGTATGGGAGGTGCCACACCCACTTTTCCAATTCCGCCCAAACTTTGTTGTATGTTGTGTATTGATAACTTAGATGTTTTTACCTAACTTGGAATGCTTCGCTCTAACCGTTCTCTAGATATACAGAAATCTATAATGCCTTTCAATGGGAGGTACCACGCCCACTTCTCTAATGCCGTTCATTTTGTCAGAGATTTTTTGTATTGATAACCCAGTTATGTGTACTAAATTTGGACAATTTTTCTCTTACCGTTCCTTAAATATAAATAAATTAATTTTGTGCTACGCCCACTTCTCCAATTACGCCCATATTTTGTCGGATGTTGTGTATTTATAGCCAAAATGCTTGTACCTAATTTAGAAACTTTGGCTCCTGTCGTTCTCCAGATATATATAAGCCTATAATGTCTTTGTATGGGAGGTGCCACGCCCACCATTACAATCCCGAAATTTTTTGTATTGATTCCCCAGCTATATGTACCAAATTTGGAAAATTTTTCTCTTACCGTTCTTAAGATATTAATAAAGCCATTTTGTGACACGCCCACATATCCAATTCCGCCCAATTTTGTCAGATGTTGTGCAATGATAACAAAGATACTTGTACCAAATTTGGAAACCTTAGGCCTTTCCTATCTCTAGGTAAACAGAAATTTATATTGTCTTTGTATGGAAGGTGCCACGCCCACTAAAAATTTCCTAAAAATATATAGCCAATATCTCCTTCCAGTCCATCAGTAATATACTGTTAAAGTTTCATGAAGATCGGTTCAGCGGCTTAGGCGGCTATAAGGTACAAACAAACAAATAAACATATATACATTAATTTTTATATATATAGAAGTGCATTGTCAAAGAGCATAAATTAAAAAAAAAAAAAACTATTAGTAACACGTTTCGAAAGATCTTCAGTTGCGTGAAACCGGTGTCACCATTGATCAAAGTCCAATTTGCGTCGCCATTGTCGCGTTTACGATTGCGTTGTGCGATAGGATAAATATTTGTTTATTAAAATTAAAGTTATAATTGCAGAATTGAGTGGGTGTCCCAAACAAATTACGTTCTGCTCAAAACTTTTCTCTTGAGAATTTCTAATACGTTTTGCTTAAGTTTAGCTTTGATTCCGTTTTAATATCGAACTAAATATCGACTGAGTAATCGATTTTTATTTAAGATACTTATCAAGCTCCTATTTTAGTATTAAAATCTGTGAAATGTGAGAATTAATCCCATTTTTATTAAGTGTTTGTTAAGGCCAGCCTTAAAAATCAACAAACAAACAAACAACTCTAGTGTGACAATCAACATATTTAATTGAAACTTAAAAAAAACTCTGTCTCCGATCTGGAGCTCTTTAAACAAAATACAATTCATTCATGCTAAATCTCCTGCCATAAACATGCAAATGTCTGGATTACGTTGTTCACCATATCAGGGTTTGGGTACTTAAAGTGGCATTTCCACAATTCCTTTTCGTTCCGAGGCAAAGTAAGATTAAAGAGGAAGCTTTACTACAACTAGCCTTAAGATGATGTGAGATATCTTGAGGCTATAAAAATCAAATTATTTTGTATGGGAGCGCAATTTGGGTTGTTTGTTGGTGTAAGTGATGAAAATGAAGAGATCTTGGAGATCATGTAATCATTAAGTGAAAAACTCATTATGACATGAAAGCGCCACATGTTTATGGTACATTTTGTGACTTCTTTGAGTTGTGGTTGGTTTCGGTGTTGGCACAACTCGTAATGAAGATGGCCATGATGCCGCTAACGATGATGGCATTCTTTTGTTTGTTTTATTTTACATCCTTTTGCATTGATCTGCTCATTTTGGCATTGCCCAGCAGGCGTTTTACACGCCTTCTATTTATTGCTGATTTGCTGGGGATTTAATAGTGTAGTGATCTTCTGATTTACAATATGAGTAGTATGTCGTGATGCCTAAAAAGAGAGGTTGAAAAAAGCGTAGAAGTTTTATTTCTCTTGATTATTTGGTTTGTGGCTTTTTTATTTGTTTTTATTTTATTTTGTTCTTTTGGCTTTTAGGTTTTTGTTTGCTTTCCAACAATTCCATTAGCCGAGCTGTAGTGTTTATTTAAAAATTCCTGGGTAATTGTGCGAAATGTTGGTGTTTGCGTTCTTATGCTGCTCCCCTCTGGTTCAAGCTTCTTAAATGAAATCATCGGTATCTGTACAATCTTATTGCGTTACACTGAAAGAAATAAAAAGTTTGTTATTATGAAGTGTTGGTTTTTTATAGGATTTATAGTGTAAAAAAAGACTTAAGGATTTGTGGGAGTTTTTGGGATTAAGTACCGAATTGTTATTCTATGTAAATTATTGAATTAATCTGAGTTAGAAGCGAAATCGTTTTAAAGAGTGTCTATTCTCCAGATATTCTGTTGACTAAACTTATTTTGAATTTTAATGGCTCTCACACCCTGAGAAAAACATGTTTCAATATGGTCACCTCCAACAAAACTATACTTAAAGAAAATTTTAAACATATTATGTTTATTTTAACCATATTATTATCGCCGACAACCATATTATTGTTGAATTAGTCCTCCACCAAAAAGCCACAGCCATATTATGGTTGCCTCTAAACATGTTAAATATGATAATAATATGTTTTTAAATTAACAATAGTATTTTCCTCTTTTTCAAGAGCAACATGCTATGGTTGAAAACCAACCATATTATTAAAAGTGTTAAACATATTTTTGTCATTATTAACCATAACATGTTCGTAGGCAACCAACCATAATATGGTTGAGGCTTCTTAATGAAGGACTAATTAAATAAGGACTAATTGTTGGCGACAATATTATGTTTAAAATAAACATAATATGTTTAGAATTTTTTTTAAAAAAATAGTTTTGTTGGATGTTACCATATTGAAACATGTTTTTTCTCAGGGTGTGAGATTTAGCCCAATGACTCAACTTTTTTTTAATATTCCTGCAATAGAAATTCTATGATTACGTAATACAGATATTCAGGCCAGTTCCGAGAATCACAATTTTTCTCGTGCTTTTAAAATCACTTATGTGGTAATAACACCGTTTTTGTGTTTTTCGGTATGCTTTTGGTCCAAACCGACACCGAAACCTCACCGAAAAACACAAAAACGGAACACAAGAATATCCCACGTGTGATTTGAATAGCATGTGGTTTTTAAAATCACCTGATTTGAAATCAAGTGATATTCTGAACAGGCCTCATAATAATAGATAACGCTAACAGATCTTCAGCAAATGTATATTGAAAGCCGAAGGTGTTAGTTACTGCAGGATATTGAAATTTTTTCTTTTTGACATATTAAAAAAAACACAATCTAGATATAAAAAAGTTTTAGTCTCTGTTTAAAATTTAGGATCCTTTGAAACAACATCTTCTACCCAATTGTTAGCTCTTTTTTTTTTGCTTTTGCAAGTGTATCGGTAAGAAGATGATCGGATTTTTTTTATGACTTTTTACTGCTGCTACTTTTTGATGATGATTAAGATTTAAGTATCATTTCGCTGACATCTTTATAACATTTCGATTTGTGTTGTTGGTGTTTTTACGTTGCACTTAGAAGAGATTGTGGTGGTTAGTTGCATGAAGAAGCCATACAGGCAGACTCGTTGATGCCTGTGTTAGTGTTAAACTTAAGCTCACGTAATGTGTTGACGTAAAGTTGCAGCAACTGAAGAAGAAAAACGAAAAATTAAATAATAAAAAAGAATTGAAACGGAGTCAGTTGGTCCATCAGTCCACTTGTTTAGTTAGTGGTTAGTGGACTGCAGGTTAAATAAAGAGAAGCCTTTTGGGTATTTATTATTATGTGCGTTTTATTTGGTTTTAGCAGGCGTTTTTAATGCCACACTACGAAGGCGTTAAATGCATGATTTGTGGTTGCACTTGGTAATGAGTTTTTAGCCTAAAATGCGTTCAAAAACCATCTCAAACACCATCACGATAACCCTGATGATGATGATAATGATGCTGCCGATAATGAAGATCGTCATCATTACAATTTAAGTATCATGCAATACAATTTGAAATGTTTATAGAGTGTGTTGTTTTGTATGTGGCCAGTGGCATCATATGCATGTCTGTAATTTTCTTGTTTTTAATTTCATTTCTACTGTTGCAACCGCCAGCAAAATGAAATGGAATTTTATTTGCTCTTCATTCACTAATAAAGATGTTAAAATTTTATTTACAATTCTTTGACTTTTTTTAAACAATAAAAAAATTTTATGATAACTATAGGAATAATTTAAAAAAAAAAAAATTGATTTAACTTTAATTTATGTTAATGAATTTAACACTTAGACTAACAAAAAGTTTTATAACTCTTGGCAAATTTTTTTCTGTTTGTCTGTTGAGTTTAAAAGAGATTTAAATATTTATTTCCTTTGTGACATATTTTATTGATATTCTTTTTTTTTGTGTTTTCGTTTTAATTGACCAAATTAAATAAAACATTTTATTTAACTTCTAAAACTTTCTTCAAAATATGGAAAAATTCCCATGGTTTTTTATGTCTTTTTTGTTTTTAGTTTTTAAATTGTCAACCGTCGTATAAAACTGACCCACTCTTAACTAAAGTCATCCATATAAAACTATAAAAAACAAACTATTTTTAAAACCTGTAAAAGACCATCATCAATAGAAGAATTCGAGCAACGCATTTGCCTCACCCATTAATTGTTTCGATATGAACAACTTTCTCTGGGCGGACTGAGTGTGGTGTTGGAGGTTTTGGTTTTGTTGTTGTAACAAAATGTTTCAAATGGAAGTGTTTTCAACTTTAAAATACACATTTTAATTAAATGGTTTTGTTAAAGTCTGGCTTAAATCTTGGATGTTGTTTATATCGCTTAAAAATCTCTGTTGTGATATCTGTCTTTGGGCAAAAGTACTATTTTGTCAGTTCTTAGATTATAAAAGGCAGTTGTTTCAGAAAAGCTATTTTATTAAGAAAAATATACTTTAAAAAAGATATGACATTTTAAGAAATTTTTTAAAAATAGATACTTTTTAGAAAAGGTTTTTTTTAGTAAAAAGAAAATACTTTTTTTTAAAAAAAATCTTTTTAGAAAAAAAATACTTTTTAGAAAAAAGTACTTAAAAAAAAAAATACTTTTTTTGAAAAAAAAAAATACTTTTTTCGAAAAAACACTTGAAAAAAAAAAAATACTTTTTTTGAAAAAAAAAATAATATATACTTAAAAAAAAAATACTTTCTTAGAAAAAAGGTTCGCTTTTACGTAAAGGTAATTTTTTTTTGTTTTTTGGAAAATGTACTTCTTTTTGTGGTTGCCTGCCCACTGGGAATATGAAGAAATCATACATATAGGTAAAAATGAATTTACATATTTCGAGCATTTGTTTTTTATTCATCTTAGTGGGTCGGTTTGGCGAGGGACCAGCCTCCAGTCTATATGTTCTCTTCTACTTACATTACAATTATATAAAGAAAATCAGAAATTACCAATTAAAAAAACCAAAAAGGGCAATCACTCTCATTCACTCTGCGTGTTTAATTTTATGTTTCTAGGTCCAATTTTATTGAAAATTCAAAGAGTATGTGTTGAAGAGTAAAAAAGTGCCAACATTTTTCTTCTTGTAGGTTCTCATTCCCTCCTATAATTTTATGTTTCTACGTTCAATATTATAGAAACTTCAAAAATTACCACATGCAGCACGGAAAAGTAAAAGAAATTTATATCCCGTATTTTCTCTTTTTGATGATTTTTTCTCCGCATAAAAGTTCCAAAAAGTTTAATATTGTAGTGGAACTCCATAATTTAATACGAATGTGTCAATACATAAAGAAAAATATGTTGTAAAAAAGTGCCAAAAATAGGTACGATTTTCACACCTAAAACGTTCGAATTTCGGAAAAGTACCAAATTTATATTTTTAGATAAGTTACGAATTTGGCATAATCTTAATTTCTATGTTTGTTGGTTTAAAAGCTAAATGGGGTGACAAAAAAGTTGCAAAATACAGGTTATACCCGTTTTGTACCCAAAAGGGCCGAATTTTAAAAAAGTCCTCTTATTTTTCTAAAGCACAACAATAAGTATTACAGCCTGTTCCTCGATTTTGAACGTTAACGTTAACAAAATTCTAAAATTTGTTTTTATCCTAAATTTAATTTTCTATGCGAACGTTGATGTTCGAAATCGTTAAACAGGCCGTTAAATTTGTTTTTTGGATCACTTTTTTTTACCCTTTTTACCCCGCAGATTTTAATGAAATATATATTGCGCACTACTGTAAGTAAATATCTCTCATATGGTGTACTTTTTGTTCAAATTGGTTGGCAAACAGAGTACCAATGTGTTCTTAACTGTTTTGCCTTTGCCGATTTATATATAGATTTTGAGAAAAGGTACATTTTTAAGAAAATTTACTGATTAAGTGTCTTTTTAAGGAAAAATTAGATTTAAATTAAACAGTTTTTATTTTTCGAATGAATTCTATGAGGTAACTTATAAAAAGAAATAATTCACAGATTCTATTCGGTAAAAAATATATTTTTTAAAAAAAAGTTTAATAAAGGGTGTTTAAATTTAATAATAAATAAATTTAATAAATTTAAAATAAGGGCCGATGTTGATTTGAATGAAACACAAATTATTTAGGAAATTATTGTCATTTCTTTTTATTATGATAATATTGGTATGATTCAATTATGTATGGAACAAAATATCGGCCAAATGGCCGCGGCGACCTCGGCGGCACACCCCCATCCGATGGTCCAAATTTTCGATGATGCTGAGGCATAATTAAGGTAATATGCCGTTAATGTGCGGAATTATCTCAGCCTTTAGCTCTTGAATTGTTGCTGGCTTATCGACGTAAACCTTTTCTTTCAAATAACCCCAAAGAAAGAAATCCAACGGTGTCAAGTCACATGATCTTGGCGGCCAATTGACATCGCCACAACGTCACAGATTACACACAGATATGTAAAAAGTGACGTGTGAAAAAGGCTCAAATCAGTTGCGAGGGCAGCTTTCGAAGAAAGAGACAAAAAGCGTTTTTTGGTAGTGAAGTGGCAATGTGTAAAAACAGGCTCCTACAATCAACACAAAATGCGTGATCAAAACAAAAATAACAAAACACAAACCACGTTTAACAAAAGCATTAGTTCAACAAACGTTTTATTTTGTGCAAAAAAATGTAATTAGTAATATTGTTGTGTTTTAAAATGTTATTTACTTACTTAAATATTATTAACTAGTGTTGCGATAAACTTAAAAGTTAATTTTTACAACAGTTTTCCAAATAAATCTCAACTAAATAAATTTGTGGTCATTGTATTGCGGCATAAAAATTGGTTCAAAGAAAAATGTAAAAAGAGCAGCTTTCTAAAAAAGAGACAGAAAATCTTCCGTCTCGTGACATATCTGTGTGTAATCTGTGACCACGTGAGATAACACGGCCATTGAATTTTTCGCGCAAAAGAGCCATGGTTTCGTTAGCTGTGTGGCAAGTGGCACCGTCCTATTGAAACCACATATCGTCCACATCCATATCTTCCAATTCGGAACATTAAGAGTTCGTTATCATCTCACGATAGCGAACACCATTCACAGTAACTGCCTGACCGGCCTCATTTTAGAAAAAATAGGCCCCCTTAATGCCGCCATCCCATAAACCGCTCCAAACAGTCACTCTTTGCGGGTGCATTGATTTTTCGACACTCACTCTTGGTTTATCATTAGCGCAAAATGCGGCAATTCTGCTTATTGACGAATCCACTAAGGGGTAAATGTGCCTGATTAGTGAAGATGATTTTCTTCGAAAATTGACGATATGCATTTTGATTTGAACGCCCATTTTCATCATAAGCCTGAATTACTTTAACGCGTTGCTCGATTGTGTATCATTCCATGGTTCAAATTGAGTTGGTCTAAAATTGAGAAATGTCAAATGAAATGCGAAAAAAAACTTGACGTTTAGGTGTGGTTCGCATTCAACATCTGCCCTTAAAAACCACCCGTTATTTTTATTATTATTTTAGTATTTAAGAAAAGTTGTTTTCCTTAGAAAAAATTTTGCTATTTATTTGTTATTTCTACACTATTGATCCTAGAACCAATGAAGTATATACATTATGGTTCCCTATGGGTATCGGAGTTGAGTAAATGATGTCTGTCTGTCCGTCAGATACCAAGATATAAAGCGGATTTGGTTTTTGTCTATTTATATCACATATATCATGGATTAGTTTGCTATTGAAATTCACTTAGATCGGTAAACACATCGCTGAGATAATTATGAGCAAAAAACCATGACTGCCTCTAATTTTCACCCACAACTCTCACATATTTGTCC
This sequence comes from Pollenia amentaria, assembly GCA_943735925.1. Lineage (NCBI taxonomy): Eukaryota > Metazoa > Arthropoda > Insecta > Diptera > Polleniidae > Pollenia > Pollenia amentaria. Next base: position 225,372,195 of record OX031009.1, read on the forward strand.
GTAACTTTTTAGCTTTTGGTGTTTTCTTATATTCTACAAACTTAATTCTTTTTCACTTTCACCTTAAATAAACTTATGCTGGGTTTTGAATTCTCAGTTAAACTAAGTTTAGTTGCATTTTCCGAATTTTTTTAGAAAAGCCAAAGATATCAGTAAATAAAACTACAGAGGGAATGAGAATTATAAACACTCAAAAAGTCTTATTTGCAACGATATTAATGCTTAAAAAAATACCAACAATAAAACAGTAAGGCTGTTTTTTTGAGATCTCAGTTAAACTTGGTTTAGTTAATCTGGAAACAGATTGTGCCGCCAATACCAAGTTTGTATACAAAATGTTGACGGAACCGCTAAGTTTTCCCTAAAATGTTGGTCTTTAATGAAATAATAAAAAAAAATTGCATTTCGCCGACAAAATCCGATTTTCAGAGTACGGTAAACAAAGTTTAAGCTTAATCCAAATCTCAAAAAACCGGCCTAAGTTTATCTTTTCTAACATTCCCCACGGAGTGTTTGTAATTCTCATTCCCTCTGTAGTTTTATTTACTGCTTTTCTAAAATTTTTTGGGAAAATGTTTCCTGATGATCTGACCTGACCAGCCAGTGAAATGCGCATTGAAACGGCTTATCCTCCAACAATAAATTTCAGTGTATTTATCAAAAATAAAAATAGGGATTTAAGCACAACAAACAAAATCTTTTTATGAGTAATTGTGTATTCCCAAGAGTAACTTTGATAATACATTTACTAGTGCACGTGCATAAAAAACTTAATCCATATCCCAAAAACCCGGCTTTAAAAGCATAAATTATCAGTATTTAAGTGACCTAGTTTTTGATAAATATATATCATTTACTTCCCAAAATATTGGTTTAAGCACGGTTACGAAGCATTAGTTTTGTTTTTTTAAGCAAAAAAAAATTACCAGAAAAATGTAAACATCGAAATAATTATCTTATAGCCTATTTTACCATTTTTTTTTGGAATAATTTTGTAGTTCTAAGTCTTCAGATATGAGTGCTGACATATTTTCCAAATACGCTTTTGTACCACAATGCAAGATCGGTCCAGCCATAACCTATGAATTTTATATATCAACCAGTTCTTTTAATATGCATATAAACAGTAGTCACCAAATAGTCTTATTTTACGTATTTTCTTTGAACACGCCTTGAAAAAATAAGGCACTTCTATGCAATTTTTTAGAAAGAATTTCCATTTAAAATTTGTTTTATATTGAAATCGAAATGGGTCCACTATTTCAACCCAAAGCTAAAGTTATCCCTAAAACCTGCTACAACTACATTCTAAATACGATTATACATACTTATATCGATTCGGTGTTACAAATTGAAAAAATCGATTTAAGCTACAATATTTGTAAGGTAAAGCGAACTCGAAAATCGGTCTGATATAACCCCTACTTCACGATGTACTACACAAGCAAAATCATTACAGAAAGATCCTTTGTATATTAAGTACTAAAATTGATTCACTGCTGAGAACACTAATAACAATTAAAAGTACTCGTATATGATAAAATAGAGTTTTAAAATTCAGACTTGTCCGATTTGTTGCCCTTTTTTGTTGTTGCTAATTATAGCTCGTCTTAAACATTCGAATTTGTTTTTGTTTTTGTTTTGCTTTGTTAAACTGTTTGTATGTTGAGGACTGAGCTTTTAAAGATTGGATTAATTGTTTTGTATGTATGACAAAAGCGTTTGGCTATTTTAGTTGTTTGTTTAGTTGCTTAACTAAATGACTTGCGTGTGTATGAGTTCGATGTTAAGAATGGCCATTAATGTCGTTTTTATGGACAATTTATTGCGTTTTTATCGATTTGACTTTGACTAGCGTTTTTTATGTGTTTTGATTTTTTCAACGGCTTTAGAGGTTAAACAAAGTGAAAGAAGAACTTTGTTTAAGCTCTAAAGCCGTTGGATAGAGAAAATGTCCCAAAAAATTCGTCTTTTGTTATTTTGAGACCAAAATCATATAAATAGTCTTAAACCAAGTTTTACAATGTTATACAGCTAATATATTAAACGAAGAAAAATAAAACGCCAATCAGGAATGTTGATTAATTTTATGGCCAAATTTTTTTTTTAATGTTTTTAGGTTCAATTTTTTTTGTCTCTTAATTTTAATTTGTTCAAGATCTCCTCCTGTGCTCAGTTTCATTGTTGTGTGATTAAGGACATTTTTTTTTTGTTAAATGGAAAAGAGGTTGAAACAATAAAAACGCAAATTATTTTCATTAACGTTGGTTACCAATAACAACCAGAACAACATTTCCTTCAACTAACAAAACGTAAAACAAAACATACGCAAATGTCATGAAACGTCAACACGTGCCAAAAAAAAAAAAAAAAAAAAAAAAAAAAAACGTTGAAAATAAAAATAGCAACAACCATTGTTATTTTTGTTTTTGGTTTTTCTTAGTTTTTATTTTGCGTTTCTCTTTAACTTAAAGTTTTAGTTTAAGTTGTCGTTTTAGAAGTTTGTATCATCTTCTCAGTACTGATCAAGAGTGTCCAAATTTATAGTTTCAATGCTCAATTGAAATCGGTACAGGGAGATTATCCGAACCATTTTGTGGCGGAAAATTTATGTTTCAGACGTACAGAATATTTGCCACACAGCAAGACAAACAATGGATCTTTTGGAAGAAAAGTTCTACAATCGCATTATTTATCGTAGAGGAGCAGTGAATTGGCCACAAAAATGTTCGATTTTACACCTTAAGACCATTTTTTGTGGGGGTTTTTGAAATCGAATCGTGTACAGAAATAAGCCCACATTAGTTCAAGAGTTTAAAAACAACATTATCGAGCAGACACCATTAGAAGTTAAAACTATGATCTTTAAAACAATTGCAGGATTTTGGAGGACTTGCTTGTTTCTAGATTATTATTATATATTTAATCCCTACACTCTCACGAGTTGTGAGTTAAGGATATTTTAATTTTGCTTGTTATAACCAGAAACAGTCATCTTAAACCCTATAAAATATACAAAATATATATATGGGCATTTCCTCCGAATGCAAACACTACTCCCTCTATCATCCTTCCCATAATCAATTTTCCACGTTCCAACACAATGCAATGCATTGTTAGGGGTCATCCCCTGAGTTCTGGTCCTAACAAAATCCAAAAAAAGCAATACCTGAACAGTACGAAAAACGTTTTTTCACTATAAATATTTAGTTTTGTTTTTTTTTATTTATTTAATTTATTTATCACTGCTTTTTGCACTAAATAAAACTTTAATTAATATGTTAAAAAAATTGTTTAATTTTTGTTTTCCGATTTCATTCGTTTCAAAGAAAAACTGCAAATCTTGTATTTTTCTAGCGATTCAGTTTTTTGTTGAATTCCGTTTTTCGATTGATGCGTAACTGAATGTGGGAACGCAATCGAGATGAACAATACGGTTGAATAGTTTAGTTGATTTCAAAAAGTTAACAAAAATTCTATAAATGATTAAAACTTTAATGACTATATTCATAAAAATATTTTAAATTTAATAAAGGTTTACAAAACAAAATTTGTATGAAAATGTTCCTTAGAAAACGTTTATTAAATTTAATAATTGTTTATGAATACGGGGGTAAAAGTTTTATTATTTGTAGTGGGGATTCTTGGGGGATATTAAAATAAGTTTTTTTTTGGCAGAATTTTGGGATGATCATTTTTAAGTTGAAGGAGATATAACCAAAAAAAATCTTAAAACCCAGCAAGAGTATTAAGTTTGGTGTATATTTTGCATATCTGTAGGTAGCAGAAGTCAGGGGTATATCAGCTGTTTGGCATACGATATGAGAGACAACAAATAATATTGATACCGCATTGTGAATATACCTTTATATATAAACAATTTTTATACCAATTTTTGCTAAACGGCATAAAGACATCGATGTTTCTTATTATAAGTTTTATTCTTGAAAACATGTCTATTATTTCAAAATATTTTCCATTGTATTGCGTCTTTAAACTATAAATTAAAAAAGACAAAAAAAAAATATAAAAAAAGTTTTTAAAAAACCAACACATGTTTTTATGAATTTATTAAAAAAAGAAGAAAAAAAAAACCAACGACTGACCACAATAAAATTATTGACTAAAAGTTTGTTTTATTTATTGTTTTTTATTTTTTAATTTTTGTCGTTAATTTTTTCTATTAATTTATGATGGAACACTTAAATGTTTTTTCTCTTTCTGCGTTTTTTTTTCGTTTGTGGTGATTTTTATTCTTATAGTTTTTTTCACTCTCCCAACAATATTTTAAACGTCACTAAATCCATAACTTATTTGTTGCTATTTTATTAAATATTATTGCTTATATTTGTGTCATTTTAGTTGATTTTGCTCTTTTAATGTTTTACGTAAAAATGGAGCTTAAGACTAGTTTACACTATTATACATTATATTAACACAAGAATGATAGAAGAAAGATTACGACAACACGAATCAAAAATTGAATTTTCTGCGCAGGTGGGTTAAATGACGTCACGAAACATACACGAATAGGTAACTCTAGCCTGGGTTAAGCTACGTCATCTAATGGGAAAACATGCGCATGGCGTAATCTCTTTTTATATCATTCTTGATATTAACACATTTTAAAAACTCAAGTAATAGGTAAAGTGTCATAGTTTGAATGTGTTATGAAACTGACAAGTATTACGAAAAAAAATTTGACATCCCATACGACTTCAACGTTTTTACAGTTTTTCTAAATAATCATACCTTCTCTTTATCAGGGTTGCATTTTAACAACAGCATATTCATGTGTGATAGTGTGAATACAAACTGTAATGTTAAATTTGATTTTTTGACAGCCGCAATAAAACTCATTAGATTTCTATCTCGCAAAGTATTATGGCATACGTAAGACTTGTTTGATAGTGTAAAATAGCCTTTAGTAATTATAAAGACCCATTAATTTCCATATTTAGCGAAGGTCGTCAACACTTGTATTTCGTTTGGGTTGGATTTGTTGTTGCTTTATATTTCTGGTATTGTCAACAACATTAAATAACTTGCATTTGAAAAAAGAGCAGTTAAAAATTAAAAATTAACTAAAACATTCTTAAATAGGGGTTATAAACCAATTAAGAAATGTTAAAAAATTATAGCCAATAAAAATGTTTATATAAACAGATAAACAAATAAAAAATAAAAAAATATTTAAAAAACATCAATTCTCATTAGAAACCTGATTTCGATAGTTTTAAACTGCCGCCTTGTCAATTTAAGGTTAAACCATATTTTAAGCGAGAACAAAGAAACCTTTTTGTTTTAAATAATAAACAGGAAACAACTCAACAATTTTATTCAGGGAAAAATTAAGTTGACAGTTTCTTCGGTTGCAATTACAGGGTTGATAAAAAGCAATATTGGGCTAGCAGCTTCCGAATTAAAATAAAAACCCTTGAACTCTTTTGTAGGTTTGGGTGTTTTTGGGAGTTTGAATTTGCTAGAATTTGTATATCAGCCAAGACTTTGAAAGACCTACATAAACAATTTTTATGACCTAAATGACTCTAAAAATGAATTGCTGACAATATGTATATGTACGTCTGAAGTTTATTTATTCTCAATAAACTCTTAAATAAAATTTATGATTTTTAAGAAAAAAAAAAAAATCACACATTTAAATTCCTATAAAAATCAATGATCACTTATTCGCGATAATTAAAAAAAAAAATACAACATAAAACCTACAACAACATGTAATAAAGTATAGTTGGGCAAGCCTGACCATATGTTACTCAACACCACAGAATATAGAAACACATTTTCTAGAGTGTACCAAATTTTAGACCCATGGGCAATAATTATATTAAAAGGCTAATATCTAAGTTAAAGATCGTGCGATTCATTGTGAGGTTTGATTTTTAATGTAAAATAAAACACATTAATTTGAAAGTGAACTTAAAATTTTTACTATCGGTTAAAGGAACACTTTATGGCATTTACTATTTGAAAATTATTTCATGTTAATTTGGCAATGACTACGTCTGAAGTGGTTCATTCGGAAGGTTAAATTTTGGGGGACTCGTTCGAACATATAACATTCCAGTCGCAATTTCTCGAATAACACGAGTAATGCTGGCTTTCAAAGCGTCAATCGTAGCTGGCTTGTTCCTGAAGACCTAAGACTTTACATACCCCCAGAGAAAATAGTCCAAAGGTGTGATATTTCACGATCTATGTGGCCAATTTACCGTGGAAAAATGTGAAATTAAGTGCCCACCAAAATGATTTTTCAACAAGGTGATTCATTGCTTTATACGCTGTATGGCTCGTAGCGCCGTCTTGTTGAAACCAAAGCTTACCGAGACCATGCTCTTGAATTTCAGGAAGCGCATAGTCCGTTTAACGTGGTGCAATAGTGGTTACTATTGTCGGTAACATTCTTATTTTCCTAATTTCTGAAGAAATATGGACCAAAGATTCCACCAGCGCATAAGCCAGACCATACCATTGTTTTTAATGAATGTAATACTCTTCGGGTTGCTCATCATAACAAATACGGCAATTTTGCTTATTAACGTCTATTGAGCTAAACATGTGCTTCATCACTGAACAAAATTTCACGAGAAAACACCAGATTTTCATTGAATAATACAGCAGAACAATTTGGAGACGCTGTTGTGGTGTGAGTCTTTCCTTGATGGCTTGCCAAACGATACTGAACAAAAATGACAAAGCAGTTTGATAAGAGTCACGCGTGATCATGATCACTCATGATGAATCACCCTTTATTATTTATATATCTTCATCTTTTTTGGATATTTTTGCATTTAAGTGATTTTGAGGAGGGCTTTTATATAGGAGCTATATTTAATTCTGGACCTACCAACACAATACTTAAACAGGACATAGTTGCTGCCATACCAACATTTATTCGGAAGTTATGGCATTTAAAATTTTTTTCAGGAGTAGTTATCGTTTGGGACTATAGGTCAAATATGAACCGATTCCAATAAAATTTGTTATGGTGATTCAGATGCATTAAAATAAGTTTTGACAAAATGTAATCTAAATGCCAACATAAGACTATGGTTTACGATTGCAAAGGCTCTATTCAGAAAAGAAGCTTGTGCAGGGGCTATGGGACCATTTTCAATTGGCTTGGTCCTTGTGGCAACAAAGTTTTTCCAAAATTGCGACTAGTGCTTTGCACACAAGGCTTACATGAACAGCAAGCATACCAAGCGGACGGACGGACATCGTTAGATCGACTCAAAAAGTGATTCCGAGTCAATCGGTATACTAAAAGTTTTTTAAATTTTTTAAGGTGTTACAAACATCAGCTCAAACGCATAATACCTTCTTCACTTTTATGGTGTGGGTATAATCATTACCAAAATTATTAGTCACTGTTTATTTTTGTTGCAGAACTTAACACTCCCACTGCATTGTCAACATCAGATCACATCACATATTCATGCAACAAACTTGCCTCATGTCTGCTTCAAACACTGTTTGCTGCCATATCAAATTAATTATGCAGTTGATTTACACTGATTTAAAGATTTAATTACTGTATTTTTATTTATTTTTTGCTTAAAATTTAAACAAACAATAAGCTTACTTCATCGAATCACTTTATAATCGCCAATTATTTAATAGCGCAAGAACGATCCAAGAGAATCTATTAAAATCAATGTAATATATAATTAAAAGTTTTTAAAGATATTTTGTTTTTTTAATTAGCAAGAAACATTTTATTGTGGCATTTATAAAATAATATATTTAAAGATTTAAACAAGTTGGTTGATTTTTAAAGCAAAGAATCGGTCGACTTAAAAATTGAGCTACTAAAAATATATAAGAAAACTTTGCTTTCCCTGTTTAGACTAAAAATAAACGAAAATCTCGAATTTCTCTAGGGTAAAGGGAACGAACACAAAACTTGTCACACGACAGTTCTAATATGGTAGGGACCGGTTCTAGCTCTAATACTTATAAATATCCAGATGTAAGTCGTCTCGCATAACTTCTTTATGAACACAAACTTCATTAATTCGCTTATTTTCACACATGAAAACTCCCATTTCTGCAATATTTGAAAAAAAAACTTGTAGCATACCTTGAAAATTTAAAAAATACCTCGTTACCATCCTTAAAATAGTTTTATAGAATAATTTATTTTGTATTAATTTCATCTATAAGTAGTAGAGTATATAATTAGGGTTTCTTATTTTCAAAACTTTCTGCATTCTCGTGAAAGTTAAACAATTTTCTTTTTTATATAAAACTTAATAACCTTTATTTTATTAAATTGTCCAATATTTTTTTTTTAGTTATGATACTTCTTTAGGGTGTGTTAAGGGACCTTTTTAAGGATATTTCACCTTTTGGTGTTATATCCTCCGGGGAAATCAGTTGCACTTAATACCTGTGATTCGTAAAAAATCCAAAATTTACAGCTCTGAAGAGATCCATTATGATTTATTGAGATCGTGGCTGAGCAGTGATCCTATCTGGTACCGAGACCACAAGACACTTACTGTGTGACAGCCAGAAGGAGACACTTGGAGCACGGCGCGATAGGCGCGTCCCAAGTCGGTGCAACACCGGCAAAAGACCTTCTTGAATTCCTCTGGGAGGCAGAGGGTCTTTTGGACAACTAAAGGGGGGTGGGTACAATAGACCTGGCTTGGTCGCGGTACCGTCTCCGTTGGGAGAAATCTCCCCGCTCTCTAAAAAAAAAAAAAAAAAAAAAAAAAAAAATATGGTACCACTGGAGTCAGTAGCGGTCTGTGGCATGGCACTGGAATAACGGGAAATCATTTCTGTCTTTCCGCAAAGACGGAAGTTTCGCTTTTCCGTTATAAATAAATTTTCGGGGATCAAGTAGTGCTGTGGTTTACTTTCTAAAGTCTTTGAAAGGGATATCCTAAAAATCTCACTAAAGCCATGATTTTTCACCGCTTGTGGAAGATTTCGGCTGAACGAGGATTACCCCTTGTAGGTGCTGTTGACTCAACCATATAAATATGGCGGTTTAATGAAATTCTTAAATTTGGCCCCTGCAGCGCGTATGCTGTTCCAAGATGTGTCAACCCCACTTTATTTTTTATCTCCATTATTTATTTCTAACATAACTACCCGCTATCACCAGGTATACCTTTACAGTTGGATCTCTAATTTTTCTTGATATTTTTATACCCTTCACCACCACTAGTGGTGAATACTATGTTTGTCATTCCGTGTGAAACTTTTTTATTATACATCTAAGACCCCCACAAAGTATATATATTCTGGCACCTTGAGTAATTGTCCGTCAAATTGCTTGTATCGGTTCAGAAGGACCAGAGCTTACAATTTAATATAGGTCTTAGCCGCAAAGGGCCTTTTTTATAAAGATTAATTAATAATATATAGATATCATATAGACCCCACTCCTGAAATTTTCGAAATATTTGTGTAGGGTATCAAAGATTCGGTACAGTACAGTATAGCACTCTAACTTGCTTAGTTTTGCAACTTAGCCATAATCGTATTACTGTATGAATTACGTGAAAGTACCTTATAAAATAGTGTAATGTAGTGCGAAGTTATCAAAATGTAAGTTATTGGTGAAGCTTAAGTGACGTGTTTGCTGGGTGGCTTCATTCATTAATTGTTAATATATATTTTTGTAACTTTTGACAAATTTAGCAACCTTTCTCGCCTAATGCAAATATTTTCTATAACTGAAGTAAATCCGATGATTTAAATGGCAAATTAGATGCAAACCTGTGTAACTGGCAGCTAGCTAAAGGTGCCCGTAGACGACATGTTTTTTACATCTGACTTGTCAACTTTTCAAGTCATATGTAATTGTGAATGTCTGCCAAAATTGCTGTTTTACAGAAGGTTAATAACATTTGGTCACAAACGTACATGTAATTTGCTTCTGACATTGTCTATGTTTTTTCTCTGTAGTTATGGAATAAACCAAAGTAGTTCTTGGTTTCAAAATAGCGTGCGGCCGCCACAAATTCTTTTTTTGCGCCGTAAAAAAGTTCAGCCATCTAAACATTTTTTTTCTTTAAATTCGAATATACCAATTTAGGATATTGTAATGATGCGTTTTTATTTATATATGTACATAATTTCTATTCAATGGTGAAATTATTATACATATATCGGTATTCTGAAACATTAACTTAAGCCGGCTAATGATTCCGTCAACAATGCGCCGCCGCTGCGGGTTTCTTCCCGGCATAGATTTCTGACACAGCTGATATCAGATAGTTTGTCAGAAGAAAATAGAGCACGCTCTAATTGAAATTTTGTCATATGACTTTGCGTCTGACTTTTACAGATGCAATGTTTTAAAGGTAACACACGACATGTATGTATTTTGAAGTGGGAAATTTGACAAGTCAGATGTAAAAAACATGTCGTCTACATGCAACCCAAGTCAAAGACTTTGCAGAACACTTTTCGTAATTTCCCGCCTTAAAATTCTTGAATTTTTTTTTCAAATATTCATACCGAAAATGACGGGGATATTTAACTTATTGGAAACCCTGTTTTGTAACTAAAAATTATTGTCATTGAATGGGTATAAATAAATTTCCAATGAAATGTTTCAACAAATGAACAAGATTTTAGTTTTTTATAATTTTTTATAACAATTTTCCAACAACTAATAAAAGCCACCTTTTAACAAACATTTATAGAGAAAAATTTTAAAATAGAAAAATTAAATAATGGAGGCTGGAAATAATAAATTTTTTATCTTAAATTTCAAAAACAATTTACAATAGAATCTCTGCTGAGCAGACAATAAATGAAAAAAAAAACGTTATTAAAAATTTTATTCCACAGTTTAATGTTTGTTGTAACTCTTGGTGTTGTCGTTGTTTGAAGCCTGTTTCTGTTATTATTATTAGTATTATATTCTTTAGATTGCAAAAAAAAAAAAAAAACACAATTTATATTTTCAATTACATTATTCAACGTTTAATTAACTCAACGTGCAATTATTTCAATTAAAACTGCTTCCCAGGCGTATGAGTAACAACAAATATTTATTATTATTAAACAATACATTTTTACGAGTCTTGAAAATTTATAAAAACAATAACAAAAAAAAAAAAAATTAAAAAAAATACAACAACAACAACAGTACTGCACTAAAAATAAATATACAGTACAGTTTAAAAATATATCAGATTTAATTGTAAGAAAAATTATTTCAACTATTTAATAAATAAGAAACAGTGGGATTTTTTTGGAAAAATGTTGTCATTAATTGAAAAATAATTTTGATATTAAAGTTTTGTAAATTGATTTAAGTAAAACATTTCCATTAGATTCTAAAGTTTTTTTTTTCCAAATGTTATACTCTTTGACCCACTGTTTGTTATATTTATATACAAGCATTTGGCATAGAGAAACTTTGAGTTTCTTTTTCCAAATAAAATTGTGTTAAATCTAATTACTATTAGATTATAATGAAATAAAAAAAAAAAAAACACAGCTGTTATATTAAATTTTATCATCACAAATATATTTTAAAAATATCGGAAAATCGTGTGGTAAAGAGTCTGTTGTTGACGCTTGACTGAATAATTTGATGAGTGAGAAGTTGCTGGTTTCATCTTAATCAAAATAAAATTATGAATATAATTGCTGTACACAAGTATAGTTTGTACACGAAATAAGTTTTAGAAATATTCAACATTTTATATTTTTCGAATTTATTCTATGAGTTAAAATTTAAGGAAAGAACTATTACAAAAAGCTTTATAAAATACATAACTGAAATTTAGCTCATCGAATAAATTCGACAAATAAATAATGTTAAATATAATAAAGTTGCTTATGAAAAGAAATAATTCCCAATATCTAATTTTTAGAAATTTTAATAAGTTAAGAAAAGTTCAAGTAATAATCTGTGCAAACGTCAAAGGCCATAACTGATGAATTTGGGCTGATCGTACCTGTCATTGTGTTCTTGTTTACATGGAACTCTTAACACTGAGTAAAAACAATGCATCTACTAGCGCTTCATGTTCGGACACTAATAGATATCCGATCATCTCAGAATCTCGTTCTGAATCAATGATATTACGATGTCCGCTCTTCCGCCTGGTTGTCTGTCAATGTAAAATTTATGCGAAAACGGGTTATCAATTTTTCGGTTTCAAAAGTAAAGTTAAATAAAACACACATAAAGCAATGATTTCGATGAAACTTTTATATCATTATAATAAGAGTTTGTTCCCGGGATTTCTCGTCCCGGGAATTCCCGGGATTTTCAGTTGTTTTGCGGGATTCCCGGGAAATTTTGAAGAAAATCTTTTTTTAAAACTTTAGTATATTTATATCAGACTTGTGTCTTTATTTGTTTTATCCAACTTAATTTCACCACAATATTTAATTTTTCTAGTGTAAGGCTTTTAAACTAATTTTTGAGAATGGGCTTTATATTGGGCCTATGATAAATTAAAGACCTTTCATCACGAAATTTTATTTCTAGTCCTAGCAAATTGAAGTGTAAATTTTACAACATTATTATAAAGCTTTGCGGTTAAGGGCGTAGTAAATAGTTTTCCTAGATTGTTGTTCATATGCGGCATTTCAAATGATTTTGAATCTTATAAAAGTAGAAAGTAAAAATTTGTGTGCATTTCGCCACAAATTTATGTTAGTTTTAGTTCAGTTTTTAGTTCAGTTTTTGGTGCATAACTCTTTTCCTACTGAAGCGATTCTGCTGTAATTCAATCCCGAACAGCCTAGACAATCTAGAAACAATTTGACACCCAAATGGCAAAATCGGCTTAAAATTAATAAAGGACTAATAATAAAAATACTTTATGGGACCTTAGATGAATATTAAAAAAATATCACATTGAATGAAACTTAGTATACCTACATACCTTCATACACCACTGCTGATTAAGCATTATACAATTGTAAAAAATATGTTATTAAATTTGGTAAACGGTAAAATTGTTTCAGAACTCCTACTTCGTAATGTTGAGTTTTTGTATAACGTAAGACTAATACTTTCATTCTAATTACGCAAATGAGCTCTGAATTTGACAATGTATATACGTATATTGATTTATATTATTCTATTGGCATCAATATAACCTCTTAAGTGTCTTAAAATAATTTGAATCTTAAATTTTTTAGGTTTTTGTTATATAATAGATACTAAGTTTAATTCTTTTAAGCATAATAACCAATAAGAAATATTAGTTTCATTGGGGAAATAAGTAAATAAATAAATACAAAATGTTGGCCGGGAATCCCGGGATCCCGGGAATTTGATTTTTATTTCCCGCTTTCCCGGGAATCCAAAAAGTGCGGGAATAAAAAAACTCTAATTATAATGCTTGGACATTGCTATTACATTAAAAATCCAATGTCGTTTGCATGGCCGCCTCTAGATTGGTTGCAGCAGTCAATCCTTTTGAGGTAGTTTTCGATCACTATTTCGCACATTCCGGGCGATAGCTTGGCTATTACTTGACAGTAGTGAACGTTAGGGGATTTTCCGCGTAGACAGGGTATTTTACGTAGCCCCACAAAAAAGTCCAACGGCGTTCAACCGCATGATCTTGGTAACCAATTGGCGTCGCAAAGACGTGAAATTACGCGTTCTGGAAACTTCTAAAATCGGCCGTGTTGTGTTGCTTGTGCTTGCATCTTGTTGAAACCACATATCGTTCCGTTCATAATCTTCAATTGCCGGATAACAAAGTCGGTTAGTATGGGGCCATGAAACCACTAATTCGAATTATCCGCCACTTTCAAAACAGAAGCAATGTTTTCGGTAGTGCGTACATTGCGATAATGTCCGGTTCAGATTTATAAAGCTTCTAGTCACTTCAAATTTCTTTATAATCTTGCCAATTCCATGCAAATTAGGTGGATTATGAAGACCATAATCATCACGTAATGATCAAAAAGTGGCCACACTTAAACCACTAATTTTGTTATAAGTTTTCATTATTTAAACTCGTTCGTCGGTTGCTAAACGAATCATATTCGTAAATGGCAAACCTTTCACTAAATAAATGAAACTTAGGCCCTTATCATGTACAACGCAGCGCAACGCCACAGAACTAACGCAACGCCAAAGAATAACATTGAAAGCACAAACAATGTCATAAATATTTTGTAATTTTGTTGTTGCTTTCTACAGAAATTCACATTGCCTTTTAAAATTTCAAACGCTCCATTGCTTGTGTCGTTGAAAATTTTAAAACGGTACATGAATTTCTGTTGAAAGCAACAACAAAATTACAAAATATTTATGACATTGTTTGTGCTTTCAATGTTATTGTTTGGCGTTGCGCTGCGTTGTACATGATTAGGGCCTTAATGACAGATATTTAAAAGCTGACAGCGTTGCCAGACCGTCGGTTTTGAAACTACTATATGTACAAAACGCTTATATCGATAATTTAATAAAATTGGGTAAATAAATATTCTTAATATCACAGGAACGAGGCCAATTGAAAATTACAAGAATATGTCCATAATTTGACATTGCCCCCCTTTTAAATTTCTATCCGGAATAGATTCTTTGTCTCCATATATCATCTTAAAAAGTTGGTACTTAAATTTGGCCCAAATTTGACCCGAATTCTTAACAAATTTAGTTGGAATTAGTCCATATAAGGCCATAGCTGCCATATAAATACCACTTCGGAAAATAGTTTTTAAGTTAACAACTTTCTTATAAATAATGTATTGATATAGAAATTGGCGACAGTAACTTTTATAACAGCTACTAAATTATGTCAAAATGTTATGCTGGTAGGTCCAGAATTATTCTTTGATCCCATATAAAAGCCCCCCCCCCCCCCCCCCCTTAAAAATACTTTTAAACGAAAGATAATCTCATATAGATATCTAGACAATTATAATCTTTTAATAGATATTTGGCTTTGGTCCATGATGCCCGGGGATCCCAATTAGGGTACATTCTTGAACATCTATCTGTAAATACTGTGTTGTAGGGTTGACCGGCAATACTTTCTTACTTGTTTTTTAATATTCATCTTTAATTAAATATTCGCTATGCCTTTACTTGTAATTTTGTTTAATTGTTTACTTGTTAAAAATTTTTCGTTCACTCTTGTGTTTAAAAATGAATTAAAAAAGCTAATAGCAACTTTTATAAATAAATTGCAACAATTATTCGGATGAGAGATAAAACACTTGGTCCGTTTGTCCGTTTGTCTACTTTTTTACACGTTAATTGAACACTTGAGAAAACTGTTATTGCAAATGATTAAATGTGGTCAATAAATTTAAAATGCGGAAAAATTATTAATTATTAGTTTTTTAGCTTAATTTAATTATATGTAATTTAATTGAAAAAGATTTACTGCCAGGCCCACAATGCCGACCAGAACATTTCTTTCGCATTTTTATATTGAAAACAATAATAAAAAATTTAAATTTGTTTTTGTTTTCAATATAAATATAAGAAAGAAATGTTCTTGTCGACATTGTGGGCCAGACTGTTAATAAAATTTACTTACATAATTTGTAATAATAATATATTTAGTTATTTAAATTTTTACATATTTATATACATATTTTTTAAGGAAATTTAAAAAAGATATAAAAATCGCTTTAACGAAAAGTGACTTATTAAAAAATAAAAAAAAATTTTGGAAGCAAAAAGGGCAACAAATTCTCACATTCTTTTTCCTTTAATTGTTAATTTAAATACACAAAATTTACGTAGTAATACAAACCAGTAAAATGGAAAGAATGATACTGAAAATCGTCGCGGGCTGGAAAATAAAGTAAATGCGACTTACTTAAAGGTTATCTTATGGAAGTAGAACATGATGCAACAGGAATACAAAAGTTAAATAATATTAAAGTTACATTAATTATGATGATTTACTCGTATAACAGGAATAAAAAAAAAAACGAAATAAAAATCACAACAGCTCAAATGGCTACAAGTGGCTTAAATAAATAACCATAATAACACTGCGGACAGTCATTTTGCGGCCTGGAACTTTGTTTCAAAATTTTACTAATTTGTGGTCGCTGATTTTAAATCTCTATATGCTCTACTTTTTGAGATATGCCGTTATGTCTAAAATTAAGGCAATAATATTATCGTTAAGCCGTGCTTACATTGCTTTTAAATTTGCCCAGTAGTTCTAGGCCGCACAAAAAAGAAAAGCCTATAAAAGTGTCGGTAGTAGATATGCCTTTGCTAGGCGAACTCTTAAGGGGTCTGTACACGGTCAACATGCTTTTCATTCAGACGAATTCCCTCTTGTACGTATGCTGGATGTAATATTCGCCGTCATATCTTAATTTTTTTATTTTCCGTCCAGCATCGTTCGCGTCACACATATAAACACATTTTAACTAATACTACCATAGCGCTTGATTTAAATTTTTGACAGTGTACAGACCCCTTTAGATTGACTGGTTTTAAGTGCTGTGTAGACCACAACCCACAAAGCATACCATATATCGTACTACAAGCCTGAATTATGTGATCAGTCCAAGCTAAGGTATTATTAAATTTCACTCCCAGACTTCTATTCTATTTCAACTCTAATAATGTTTCTGGATATAACTAAACATTTTCATTTACTCGGGCTTATACTCAAAGCGTTAGCAGACGACCAATTAAAGATTTAATTCAAGTCAAAATTTAAATGATATAACCCTGTTGGTAGTACTTCCCTTGTGCAGCTTATATATTACTGAGCGTCATCAGCATACATATGTACAAAAGAGTATTAAAGTTTCTGTGGAAGGTCATTTGCATGCATTGAGTATAGCAAGGGCCCAAGATTGGATCCCTGTGGAACTCCTCTATTTACACTTAACGGACGAGTTCAGTAAATCCATTATGTATATCAGGTTCTCCTCTCAAAATTTCCCTTTACCCCATACTTTTTTAAGGTAAAGAAATTGCATTAATTTTAAGGGAGAATAACTTAAATTATAATTAATAAACAAATTCTTAAAGAAATCAAAAAAATTATATAATTAATTAACTCTAAAATGAAATAAATAGTAAAAAATCGCTTAAATCAAATGATAAATCTAACAATAAATTGAAAAATTTCGAAAACTTTTTCCAAAGACTTAAGAAGAGCTAAAAATATTATACAAATAAGACTATAAAGTCAATAAGAATTTTAAACACTCAGGGGTTATTAGTAACAATATCAAAGCTTCAACAAAGCAACAACAATGAACAGTGAATTTATCTTTCCCCTACAATTGGCTGGTTTTTTCCAACTCGAATTGTAGTTGTTAAAGGGTAAAAAGAAAAACAAAATTAAAAAAATTAAAAATTCATCAAAATCCAGAAAACTCAAAAAGTGTTACCGAAGAAAGTATTATTAAAGCATTAACCATTAAAATAAATCATTATATTCTTATTACTTCGACCTTTTTTTATTCAATTAAATATTATATTTTCATATATTTTTATTAAGCTTTAGGTTACTTTTTATAAAAAATCAATTAAAATATTATTTATTTTTCAATATTTCGATTTCCGTTGGAAATCGTCTTCATGAAATCTTTTTAAATAATATAAAATTACAAAATTGTTTTTGACAATAAATGGAAAATTAAAAATGGAAAAATAAATTTAAAATTTCAATTAACATTAAAATAAAAAGAGGAAACCAAACAAATTTTTAAAAATATTCCAAACCCAAAATCTATTTTAATTTCCCTTTCCGTAAATAAATAAATAGCAAAAAAAAATTTTAATTTTGCTCTTAAACAAATTTAGCTGTTAAGAATCTAGTGAAATTAATTGGTTTTGTACATAAAACAATAAAATTCACAGAAAATGTCTTTTAATGCCTTTTGGCTTTTTTTATCTTAAAAAATTATAAATTTGGGTTTTTGTCAATATAAAATAAATTGATAGTTTTAGATGCTTCTATATTTTGCTATTTGAAATTTATGTTAATTTCTAGAAAAAAAAATTTTTGAAAAAAATAAATCATTTCCAACACTGATTTTTATTATTGAAATACTTTTGTTATTGAAATTTTTGTCGTTTAAAAAAGAAATTCTAATAAATTTTCAAATTCGACTTTTAGGGCTTTTTTCTTTCCTTAAAATTTACAAAACACAGATCATAGAGAAACGACTAAAAACAGAAACTCTGTTTAAAAAATCATAAACAAATTATTTCGCACAAGTTCGTACGTATGAATTACAACAACAAAATAAACACATCTTACCAACACAATTAAAGATTTAGGTTTTCTTCTTCTCATTCTCTTCTAGTAATTATTCTTTGGTACAAGTATATTAATTTGTATAAAAAGGTAAAAAAAAAATTTATTTGTGTTTATTTTTAAAATTTACATCAATTAAATTTATAATAACATAGAAATTTTAATAGAATAGACAGAGTATGAAAAAAGACTTTGTTCAGAGTAAAAAATGCTTCACTCTATGATTTTGTTGGTAAAATGTGTTTTTAAAAAATTTTTTCGAGATGGTTTCTACTCTAGTAATTTCTTTATGTATAATAATTTCTGGAGTCCCACCAAACGTTCCGGTTCGGTATCGGAGTTCGGTTGATGATCTTTGTTCCATTACATTTTCGCCAAACACCGAACTTTGTTAAAGAAATTTTTGTACATGTCGTGGTCGGTTACTGGTTGGTCGCATGGCACATTTTAATCTTAATAATGAGAGGTAAGATTCCATTGTTAGCCGCAATTAAGCACTGCTCACGTGCCTCCAGCATTTACTTCCCGTTGTGTTACCATGTTCCACTGTCATCCATGGGCCGTATGTTACCTGACTGCCGATATTTTTGCTTATCCAGCCGGCTTATTCAATGAAAGAGTGGATCAATGCCAGAGAGACAACTTTTGTCCCTAAGGGTTATTTAACCAAAGAGCTGGAGCCTCCGAATGCCGGGCAATGATACAGAAGATGTTCCGTTGACTCCTCTTCTTCCTCGTCGTCGCAACTTATATAGAGGTCATTGTAAGTGAGCCTTAGCATATGGGCACTGACCAGTTATAGCTCCAATGTGGATTATGAGGTGAAGTCTGGACATCTTAAAAGTCCTCTGAATTCTTTTTCCATCTTTAATAAACCAGATTTTTCTGGTTTCCACACAGGTAGTCTTATCATACCATCTCTGACTAGCAATAATTTAAAATTTGTGTGTTTCGATCTCGACGATTTCGCAAGTTATCGCTTACTCTTCGAGATCAAAACACCAATATCATATTAGGGGCTTAAAGCACAAGGGTTTAAGTATTTTTTTTTAAAAAAATTGAGATTAAGTGCTCATATGCCCCGTGTGCTCCAAGCGAAATAGGTATTTTAATGACAACTGCTAGAATTGGTCGCCATATCTCGATACCGGATGAGAATGCCACATTCACCTCTTGTGTTGTGACTTCTCCGAAATTCACCTGCTAATTCCATATGTTATCTCAATTTAAAAAAGCACTTAAACCCCTTGTGCTTTAAGCCCCTCATCTGTTAAGCCATTCCGATTCAATGTATCTAGGGACCCCTTAAAAGAAAACCATTAAGTGTCCCGCTATTTGCTCCAGAAACATCCTTGGCATACTTGAACAATTATCGATATGAGAAGTACATTCACCAGTGATCTTATTGCAGCGATACTACCTGTAATAATTTGAATATCCCAGCCAGATATCTCACTGTACTTAATTTGACACACGATTATGTAGATGACCATTTTCTAGGCCCGTGTGCTATTGAAATAATCCGGCAGCTTAAATGGAATGTTCCAGTCCAACTGCTCGGAGTAAATGCCAGAACCGGCACTATACTGTATTTGAGACCCCTCTATTCACTATTGTATTCACGGGAATCCGTAAGTCATCATGGTTAGCCATGTTATCCAAAAATGCTTTTGGTCACGAGCTAAGATAAGTTAGGCTTAAGGTAATCAACGCCAGAGTGCCAATTTATTTGATGCAGGCATCTAGCACACCCGATGTTGTAATCTCTCCATACTCAGTGGCACTAAGTCTTACCGCTGTGCTTGCAGTTAACTTTTTTTTTTTTGCAAAAAAAGGCCGGTGGTAACCGGTTCAAGATCGCAAACAATGATTTAGAAGGGATGGTCCAATGGCATATGTTACTGTTTTTGTCAGCATTCTCATTGTACGTTTAAACTTGGTTTGATAATTCCTGCCCTTCACTGCCAACCACCAAACAGCTGCACCATGAACAAAATGCGACTCACCTCGCAAGTTGACATCCAAGCTTTTCTAGACGGTGTGAGGTGCATTAGCGTCAGCACATATTATTAAGAGGATATTGTGCCTACCCTGGCTGTGTGCCGTATAGCAGCTTATAAACCAGAGTATACGGTTTTTGTTTTCTACAGCCATAGTGAAATTGCTCTAATCGCTGAACCCAGAGAGAATAAAAGCTTTCAGGCTATTGTTGGCCCTTATATAAGAGTCTGGTCTTACCTAGAACGGCTGAGTACTATAGCCACCTAAGTTAGGTCCGTAAACCCTTTGTTTGGACAACAATGTTGCTTGGATGCATTAAGACTCCTCCGCACTTGAATTTAATCGGGAAGAATGGCAGCTGACGCAGCTTTAGAGTGTTGAAAGCTGACAAGTGTAATCTTCATTACGAAGAAGGATGTCCTCACCGTTTGCCACTTCCATCTTACCAAAGAAGTCAGCCATAAGTCCAGTGATCGATTCATCGATCGAGGCAGATGCCGCGACAAAATAGTCTTCCATTTTCTGTTGTGTTGGCCACCGGAGCTTGAGTATCTCTCTGTCATCACATTTGTAGGCTCGGAGGAAGATAGTTCCAAAACTAAAAAATATCTTCCACTGTGTCTTCCGAAGTGACGGCAGCGAGTCACATTGTATTATTTCATTTACAACTTTCCAGCCCTGTGTGGGTAGCTGGGAATTACTGGCCTGTATAATTTCTAGTATTTCATAAATTAGAACTCTAAATTGAATATATAACAATTTCTTAAAGATATAGTTTTTAATGTTTTTGAAACACTCAAAGAGATAGAAAGTTGTACAGATAAATAAAAAAGAAGGTACTTAGAAGTAAAAAGGAAGATTTAGAAGATCCTGAAGAGCATAAAATATTGTTGATAAAGAAATTAAAAATTATTTGACTAAGCCATAAAGTTTTGGAAAATAAATGCATATTGAAATTAAGGCAGTACGCAAAAAGTACCACCGATGAGTGTTTCTTGTGAGCAGCTATTTAATGCTTCTTTACAAATTTATTCCGACAGAAGAACTAATTTACATTAACTTAGAAAAATAACTTTTCTGCCATTATATTATTCAAATATAACAATATATCGTTTATAATAATGATTTCAATGAATTTGTAAAGACTTTTCGAATACTGTAATTTTTTCCCCCAAATATTTTTAAATTATATTAAATAACTAATATTAAGCTTTTTCAGTATTTTTCTAAAGTGTGATTCGGATACAAAACATAAAAAAGTTAATGTAACGAAATTTTTTTTAAAACAAAATCATCCAGTTCAAAATAAATAATTCGCATATTTAATTCATACAAAATTAAAAGACAGACTGACGGACGGACGAACGGACAAATGACAAGAGCCAAAAAAAAAACGTATTTAGAAATATAAATTTATTAAAAATATGTAAAAAAAAAACATTCAATAATAACATCAACTACAACAACATCGAAAAATTAAATAGAAACAAACACAAAAACAACAGAAACTAAAACGAAATCAAATAAAATAAATTGAAGAGTAATCGAATTAAATAAATATCATTCGTCGCATGTATCATTCATTCATTCATAAATTAACATATAAAATGTTCTTTAATTCTTTTGACAAAATTAAATTTATGCAAATATTTTTCTGATTTTGTTTTTCTGCACAAAAAATTATTATATTATAAATCGCATTAAAATTAGGAAACTTTTCGTAGTTCATTAAAGTGAAGCCGAAAATAAAAACTTAATTTTTTAACAGACAAACAAATAGACTAAAAAACTAAATATTAATGTACAGGGTGGTGCATAAGTAACGTTTATGATTTATTTAATGAAAAGTTTTTTTCTTTTTGAGTTTTATAAAACGTATAATAAGACGTGCCATACAATAAGGCCATAGCAGTAACTGTAATTATTGAAATCAAAATCAATTCATTGGCTTTTATGGTTATGGCATTATGGTAAGTCAACTAAAACCAAATACAGTACTGGCCATAAGGTTGTCTTAAACAGCTGTATTGTATGCTTATGATTATGTCACGTCGAGTTGGAACTTAAAAGTTGGCATTTATTCAAAATTAGATTAAAGTTAGTTTAAAAAAAATATGTTTACTAGAGTGCACAGTGGACCGAGTGCTCAACCATATCAAAAAAATTCGCTCGAGCGAAGCGATTAAATTAAAATTTATTCTCAGATTAATTAATTATAGTTTGCTGCGAAGATTAAACTTGATGTTAAAAACCCACTCTAAAAGCTTAACTAATGGTTGCAAAAAACAGGAAATAATATTTTATTGGTTAAACCATTGCTTTTAGCTAACTTATGACTCAAAATTTGGACCTTGAAGACACAATTGACGTATAACCTTCTTAAATCACTTATTTAATCTTTTTCCTAACCAGTGGTAGCCATAAAGTAAAGCTTTTCTCTGTATGCCCAAATTTTTCGATGGTCGTCCTTTTATCATGTTAATATTTACAATGCTGTTACCTATAATATGACATTTGTAGCATGACAGCGCAGCACAGTGTAGAGCAGACATACTATTTTCGAAAACTGAAACATAGTTACCTTATGTCACAGTTTAACTTTATTTCGCGATACTTTTTTTACACCACATAAAATGCCAATGGTCATTCAGATAACCACAATAGAACGATTGGGACCATTTACTTCTTTAGGCAGCAGTTTTTACAAATTGTTGGAATAGTAACGACAAGCCAATTTGAAAGGACAAAGGCAAATTTACTTGTAACATCAGATCAACAGAAATGATTTCAATATAGTCGCCACAGTTATTTATTTTCCTTTTTACATGTTTAATGATTATGTTTTAATGAAATTTGTATTCAAAGCGTCCGTTCCTCAACTGTATCATTATTTTATTTAAATATCTTAGAATAGAGGTACTAAATACAATCCGAAAAGTCTTCAAAATTGATAAAAAATCTTCTTTCATTTCAACTCTCAAAAATTTCCGATAATACCCAATAAAAACAAAAAAAATATTTTAAAATTATAATTACAGGCAGCTCAAATCCAAATTATAATAAGAATAATCGGTTAAGATTAATCCTTTGTTTTATTAAGCGAATGTGCTCCTAAGCAAGTTCACTCTGATGCCAATCGTATTTGTAAAACAAAAGTTATCTTTCCCTATTTCCAGGTAGATTTGCCTCTTTCTTGTAAAGGGAGGTATCCCCGAACTAGTACCTTGCCGACATTTTGCTCTATTTTTTTAATTGATGGTTTCGTTTAAAATGTTTTTAACCTGAATTTTGCTTAAGTGGAATAATATCATTTAAATATGTAGCGTGTTAAAATAAAAACTTTTTTTTGGTAAAACTAACATTTAGCAAACACCCTTTTCATACACCACTGTCCCAAAGGTTTGCAGGTAAAATTTCATGAAATTTATCGTCAATCGGTCTAAGGCATTCAAGATACCATGATAATTTTTATTAGTTATTGTTATTTTGTTTTGTCTATTTGGTTTAATAAAGAAGACAAGTTTTAGTTTAAAAGATTTTACCAAAAAAAAAAAAAAAAAAAAAAGTTGTAACTTTCCAAAATAGCAAAATTCAAATTAAGCCACACTTGGAGCTAAAATGTAGACTATAAATTTTATTACTGTTTGATTTTTTATGTTGGTGTTTCAGTTGTTGTTTAGTTTATTATTGTTGTTGTTGTAACTGTTAGTTAGTTGTTGGTGGGTAAAACAAGTTCATTTCAAAATAGTTTTTAAAATAGTCGAAGAAAAATATAAATGAAAAAAATCTAGAAATCAGTAAATAAATGACAACCTGCTGAACAAAAAAAAAAAAACAACAACAATAACAGAACACTGAACACACATATGTGCCGACATGACATCTAAAACTGTTTCCAATATCAAAAGGGCCCTAACTTAATGTGGATAGTGGCCAGTTTAGCTGGCCAACTAAGGTTGGTTTGCTTGTTGGCTGGCTGATTAAGTGGCCGACTGGTTGATTGGTAATAAACTCAACAAAAACATTTCTGTACGGGCTTAGCTGTGAAAAAGTCAGATAAATCAACTACGACTTTTAAAGGGTCCTACACATGCTGAGAATCTAGTATTTAGAAGAAAAAAAAAGAAACACTGTTTGGCTTTAATAAGTTGGTGCGACTTGTAATTTTGGCAGGCATGGTATGACAGAATTGCAGCGAAAATTCTTAACAAGACGATATCCAAAAATTGCATATTTAATTGGGCCCCGAGTTCCCCTGATCTTACTTTATCCGTATGTGTCTTGTCAGATCAAGTAGTAGAAATGATTTACACGAGCACCTGCCGTGTTGGCCAAATCTCAAGGTGTTCATAACCACAACAGCCCGTATGTGTGGGCGCCCCCACACACGCGCAAGTAGCAATTTAAGTGTACAACTCGGGAACATTTTGCACTCGCCTTTTGCTTAGGAGCTGGAGCTCTCTTACCTCCGCTTAGGCAAGCAGCATCAGGTAAATTAAAACAGCGCCTAGGGAGATCCGATAACATTCCGAACTTTCTAACGAGTGGTAGAAATTAGCGCATGAAGCTGGATTTTTAAGATCTCCCTTCCCGTGAAAAGGGAAACTTTCGCAAAGAAAATCTTCCCGAAAGGCTGAAAACATTTCTCGCAAGAACTTTGCTAACGCAGGCCTTAACCAATAGTCAGTCTTGTGCTGTGCCACAATGACATGGTCCATGATTGCATTACATCGGACCATGTTGTAAGTAGTCCATTTTATCTAAAATGAATCAAGTAGTCCCATATTATTAGCAGGTTGGCCATCAAGAGAAATTTTTTAAAAAGGTTGTTATTATCTTGGTACTCTCCGAAATCTTTATATAAAAGTGTAGGGTGCATAACATAGATTTTAATTTAAAAACTCGCATCGATAGGCTGTTGTTAGTTTTGTTGGTTGGTTTAGTTTAGTTTTCGCTTGTTTCATTTAATTCGATTTTTTTTCTTTTATTGTTTAAATATTAAACCTTGATTAGGTTTCTGAAACTCTCACACACACACGCACACACACTAATCATGTGTATCTGTGTGTAAGTATTTGTTTTATTGTGTTGCGCTGTTGTTTGTTGTGGCACTGGGTAATAAATTTCATCATTAGCTTTTTATTGTTGTTGTTATTATTGCTGTTGTTTAGTGACAGTTTCACCAAAGATTTAAAAAAATTTGAAGAAGAAAAAAAAACGAAATAAACTAAAACCTCTATAAAACTATTGTTGTTGTATTTTTATGGACTTTTAGTTGTTATTGTGGATGTTGTTGTTTTTGGTTTTAATCGAAACATATTTTAGAAATGATGGTGACACTTCTTCTATTGTTGTTGTGCTCATTTAGTAAATCTCCATACGTAATAACAAATACACTCACACACACACACAAAGGTCTCTAAATATTTGTTTATATTTTAAAAGACGACGAAAAAGATCTTCTTTTTCTAATCCGATCTTGGTAATTTTAAACTTTCTATTCTTTGATCTTTATCTCAAGTCGTTTTTCTTATTTTCTTTAAACGATCAATGAAATTTTAATTTTTGTAGATAAATTAAACAGATACTAAATAAAATTTATGTCCATTTTGAACAGCAACATTTTTTGTGAAAATAGAAACCCCAAAAAAGGTAAAATTGTTGATATTGATTTGTAGGTCATTTGAAAAAAGAAAACTTTGAATTTTCTTGCATTAGCGATTTGTTGGAACTTTTTGGTGTGAACAGGAGGAGGCAACAGGTGATAAAAAATAGGTTTTTTTTGTTTAATATTTTTTCTTTCTTTTAAAGTAGACTAACGGAAAAATAAAGACTGTCAATTGTCCGTAAATCAAATTCGGGATTTGATTTCTATTTTTTCAAAACATTGCTTTTATAATTAAATTTCAATTTACGAAATTGTGCAACTGCCTGTTCATCGATTTCGAACAAGAATTTCGTTCGTATAATTTAAAACAAAAAAAAAAAAAAAATTTTTAATTTCTTTCGTTCGAAGTCCTTAAACATGCCGTATTTCTATACACCCTTGATAGACTGTGGCTCCGTTATGCATTTGCTTAAATAGTCCATTGGATCAGAAAACCAGGCGAATTAAATTACGAATAAATCATCCTGTGAATTTTTTTGTCTCCATCTATACGATGAAAATTTTTCTACGAATCATTTTTTTTAATGGTGAAAAGGAAAAGACGAACGGGAAAGTGTACTTTATTTCGTGTACAAGCAATTTTTGAGAATATGTTATTAAGATGAAGAATATGGCAGAGAGGAAGCATACAAAATAGTCAAAACACAAAACAAAACATTCATTGTATGGACATTTTTTTTTTTTTTTTTTTTTTTTTTTTTTGTTAGGACCAGCACTCAGGGGATGACCCCTACTAATGCAATGCATTGTGTTGGAACTAGGAAAATAGGTTATGGGAAGGAGGAAAGAGGGAGTAGTGCTTGTGAACATTCGACTTGAACTTATTCATGTTGTAATTGAGAGGGAAGACTTCAGCAGGAAGGTTATTCCACATACGAACAGTCCGGCCGAAAAACGAATTTTCCCTGTAATGCGTTGCACGATTCACCGGCCAATCGACCACAAAAGGATGGGCTCTTGAGGAAAAACGTGTATTACGAACAAAGCTATGGGTTTCGGGAACCAAATCCCTAATTTCATCGGAACACATCCCGTTGTAGTAAAGATAAAATAGACAAATACAACCCACATTGCGACGGTGCTCAAGGAAGTCAATAGAATTGGATACCCTACTGTCGCCAATGAGAACCTTCGCCCTCTCCTGCACGCGGTCGAGAAGCTCCAAAATAGACTTTGAAGCACCGGCCCACACATGAGAGTTGTTTTTCATTCGCGGTCGGATATAGGTGGTATAAATAGTAAGGAGATCGCATCGCAAATTTTCTCACATTAAGTGTGAAACAAAAAATTCCATCGTTTCTCGATTTGTGAGAAAAAAGTGTTTCCGTATTTGAATTCGAGAACAGACAACACAGATTCTGTTTTAACTGGAATACTTCCAGTAATTAAGTGTCAAATGCAAGCGAAACGTCAACGAAAGAAAAAGATATAATAAAAATAGGGCTTTCAGAATTGACGATTTATCGTCATTTTGACGATTTTTGTACCAAAATTGGCGAAGTGCCGATTTGCTGATTTTTTTATAGTGACGATATTATTCAGTTTTCGAAATAAAATAATTTTAAATAGTTTAATATGTTTGTATATTAGGCACCACAGAAAAACGATATCTTTAAAAACACGGCAGCTTAAAAAATGTATCGGCAAGATCAAAATTTCGAAGGAAAACTGTTTAATTTTTATTTCCTTAGATTATTTAATACATTTCTTTATGTGATAAAAACATTAAACTATTATCCTATTTTTCAGTCAATGCACCAAAGGAAATGTTTGCCTATTTTTTGGCCAAAAGTGTTAGATTTAGTTTAATATGATATTTTGTCACGCCTTTGTGTAATTTTTTCAGGAAAAAAAACAATCGGAAATTTTAAATTGCTATCGGATTAAAGAAAAAATAAAATAAATAATTTTATTTAAATAGACCTCCTTATTTAAATGTACCCAGGAAAAACTTTTTGAATTTTGGTAATAGGTCGTAGTTATTTCATACGTTACCTGGTAAGTAGTTGTCATTACAATTGTCATTATTCTGAAAACCCCAATAAGTACTTGCTAGTAATGACCTCAGTAAGTACTACAATTATTTTAAGTTATTAATATTTGCTTACTAATAATCAGCTAAACAACTACTTATTAGTTGTCTTGTTTTCAATACTGAATATTTACTTACTGGTGACTACCTCCATAACTACTTATTAGGTCTATTAACTAGCGCCAATTAATACAAATAAAAACTAGTTATTTTTTGGCTTCTAGTAAGTATATTGTAAGTACTTACAATTCAACTTACTGGTAGTTAAATAATTACTAGATATTTTGTGACTTCTAGTAAGTGCATTGTAACTACTGAATTCTGTGGACAACTCGAACAAAAATATGTAGTTATTCAGTCGAAAAATAAGTAGTGTTTATATTTCTCCAACATTACTTGCTAACTTACCAGGTAATCAAAGTTTTTGCTGGGTATGTATGTATAAAATATGTATTTTACCCATGAACTATTTTTTTTATTATGTTTTAATAAAAATCGAACAAAATTTGTCAAAATTAATTTTAAATTGTCCGATTTTTTAAAACAAAATAGACGATTTTTTTTATTTGTATTATTATAACGATTTTTTCAGAAATTTATCTGGCAGCCCTGCATAAAACGAAAACAAAGAAGGGCTTAAAATTAAAAAATTAAAATAACAAAATATAACAATTGTGTTTTATTTATTTTCATCATATAAATTCTTTCTTTTCAAATAAAAAAAAAAATATTACACATTCTTGTGTACAGACATACATAATTTGTGCTCCATTTTTTGAAATTTTATTTTTCTCGCATCAATTTCGAATGTTACTTATTTTGACAGTTCTTGTGAGAAACTTTTAGCAAAATATTGATACAGAAATACTTTTTCTCACATCCTTCCAATAATGGCTGGAAAATTAGTAAAATTACAGATAATTCTCCCAAAGTGAAGATATAAAAGCACTTATGTGAGAAAAACCATTTTTTGCTTCATAATGCACTATTTTTGTCATAATTCACTTGTTTCATGCGGTAAATTTTAAGATGCAAGAAATACAGAAACGAGCTAATCATGGAGGATCATCCCTAGGTGTTGTTGCTGCTCAGCATAACTTGATACTTAACATATGTTGCTGGAATTTTTGCAAAAGCGACTGAGGCGAGATAGCTACAGATCCTAGTCAAGGGCCGAGATCATAATCGCACCTGATTATGCACTCAAATTGCGACCTGGGTGTGTTGTTCGCGCTCAACACTATTGGGCGGTTGGTAAACGCATCGTTTGGTATCCAGTGCTTAAGATCCACCATGGAGTGGTCAGGTTTCCATGTAAATTTTCCCACAACTGTATGGATAATATGGATGAGGAATAAATCTTTTATAAATTTCAAAAAGAATTTCTGGTCAAGGAATAAGGAACTCCTTATAGAAACAACGGGAATTAATATATATATATAAGGAACATAACTGAATTACAAAAGCCTTAGCTTTTTGTATAAAGTCTATATTTTCTATAATTACAGTACCAGGTTTTCCTCTTTTTAGGCCCCAGAAAGTGCACTCTATATTAATGTAGACTGTAATCTTTATATATACCAAATTTATCGAAAAGAGAAAATTCTCAATTTTTTCCCTTTTTTTAGCTATTCAAAAGTACCGCATAGTTTAATCTGGACCATATTCTGCCCGCCTACCAAATTCATTTAGCAGGTTGCGCTTCAATACACCACAAAAATGAAAACTTTACCAAAAATACCAATTTGTCCGTTTTTACCTCTTAAAATGTACCCCATAGTTTTATCTGGATCATATGCTATCTCTATAGCCAAAGGTAAGAGCAGCAAAAGTACCAGCTATTCCACATTTAAGGCCCCCAGCAAATACACTGTTTGTAGGCTTTAATCTGTATGTATACCAAATTCATCAAAAAAAGAAAAAGTACTTATTTCACACCTTCAAAAGTACCCCATATGTTAATCTTGACCATACGCAATCTGTATACCAATTTATTAAAAAGGCAAAAGTTATACACTTTTCCCCATTTTTTTCCTCTTAAAAAGTACTATATATTTTAATTTGGCCCATATCCTGTCCGTCTACCAAATTTCTTCTAAGTAAATTAAGCGGCTTTCGCGCTTTTGTGACACAAACATACAGACTTTCACATTCATAATATTGGTAGATTAGGATAGTAGGATCGGATAGTACCAAGTTGGATAGTAGAATAATTGCTAAAATATTTCTTTTGAAATACAATTTGTACAAAAACACTCCAAAAAGTTACTTTTTAAGAAGAGTACTTTAAAAAAAATTTTAAAAAGGCTACTTTGATCAAATTCAAACTTTCTTAAAATTTTTTTTTCAAAATGTATATTTCGAAATCCACTGGATCTCATCTTCAGGGTAAAGAGGAACAATAATAAAAAACACGTCACACACGGTAAAATTTAAAATTACAATAAAAAAAACAGACCTTAAGCTTAACTAATTTTTCACATTAAAATTACAACAAAAGGTCGAACAGCACACATATTGAACACCATAAAATAATTTTATGGCGTTTCGCATTTCAAAAACGTGCGATTATCAGAACATGGCCGTATGTTAAAACTTTGGCTAGCTCTCTCTGAACCTGGCTCAGTTACGACATGTTGCATTATCGGAAAATTAATTCAGTTTTTTTTACATAACAGCAACCTTTAAATTGGTTACCGCTGTCAGTCAGTTTCATAGAGTTATTCCACCATTTTTAATTGGATGACCTCATAATTTGTCTGCCGCTTAATTCATCTTGAATAGTTTTGTTTAAAAGTTTAACTAAAGTTCTCATAAATGGGCTGATTGGACTTATTCGGGGTTAAACTTCTGTTTTGATGTATAATTCTTAGAAGAATTCTTATGAGACGGCTTGGCTGTAAAAACTGTTTGCAGAGATAATAATACATATCCATGGTCACAAGCAATAACCACCAAAGTCGAAATAGTTTTTGAGAAAAGGCATTTTATATTTATGCTTGCGTTTCTGAAAATATTAATTGCATTAGAAACAAAGTAATTCAGAATCAAAGATTCTTATCCCCACAATGCTAAGATAAAAAATTATAAGTTGTATTTATTTCAGAAATATTTAATAAAAACATACATTAACTCAATTGTTTCTTAAGTCGACTTAGGCGGTTATTGCTTGTGACCAAAGATATATTTCTGCCAAATTTTTACATTTCAGTTAAATTTCTGAATGATTTGATAGAACTTGGCAGCAAAACCGGATCACAAGAGTGCAAATTTTAGCCTTAAAATATTTTTTTTCTGTTTTTGGTGAAATCTTGAGTCAAGCTTAAAATAATTTTAATAATTCAAATAATAAAATTTTCTACTTTATCCCGGCGTCATGCAGGTTGGGTCATTATGACCCATATACTCTTAAATTGCTGTGTAACTTTTTTCAACGTTTTGCGACGCGGCCAAATTTCTACTTTAATAGAGTTAAAAAAGAAAAACAAATGAAATTTAAAAATGTCTATTCTAAATATCTAAAAAATAGTATTTTTTCAATTACTTTTAATGATGAGTCCATCAACAGGTAATAAATTCTTATATTATTTTTTTACATTAAAAATGCAATTTAATGAATTTCTAAAATATCCATTTCACTCTGCCACCAAACGAATCAATAAAGTTTAACATAAGCGCTTTAAATTGCTTTTTAAATACCTCAACATTGACCACACACATGTCGAATACAATTCGACTGTGGGGCAATTGTTACTTGTAACTAATATTAAGTGTTAATGACAAACACACGCACGCACGCATGGGCATCAAATGTAAAACTTCTTCCTCTAAGAAAAAGACAGAAAAAATCCCCGTAATAAATTTTATAATAAATTGTTTTGCTTTTTAATTTAAATTGCTGTGTGTAAAAATATGTTTGTTAAAAATCCCATCATATCTAATTACTTGGAATCTTGGCATAATAATTAATCGATTGTAATCAGTCAAGATGGGCTTAGCTCCAGCTAAACATCAAGGCAGACAGACAGACAGACAGTCACTGCCACCACCATCGATCTGGTCAATTCAGGCATACGCTTAGGCCACTAGCGATATTAAAATATTAAATAACATGTTGTATTTAAAAAACGATAATGATAATGGCGTTCATTTAATTCATTGTGATCGTCGAATTTATGGCGATCATGACGATGATGATATTGATGATGATCTTCAATGTTAGTGGTAGTCATTAAATGAAAGTCATATTTATTTATTTGTTGGTTTGCATCAGAACAGGTCTCTTCAACTCAATCATGCCATGCCAATCATTCATTCAGTCATTTATTCGTTTATGTTCGTTTGTTTTAAAGAATTGATTACTTTTGTCTTAAGTCCGTTCAGGTCTATCATCTGAATAACGCCGCATGTCTGTCTGGCCTGTCTACTCTTCCGTCCTTCTGGTTTTTAAAAGTACATTTTGTGAATATTCTCCAGTTCTCAATTTGTTTGCTTAAACGTTAATTTTCATTTCATTCATACATTTATTAACAAATTTCTTTTTATTGTTGTTGTTTATTTTTTTTTTAATTTGTTTGTTTTGGTAATGAAGGTAATTTCCGTTTTGGAAAATAAAAAAAAAAACTAAACGCCAAACTAATAAAAAATCTTCATATAACATTCATTTAAACAACATTTATTCATTCATTTATGTATTCATTCATACATGTATCAATTTAAAAAATATATTTGCATAAGACGATGTCTGCCTGCCTGTTGCTTCTAACTCCTCCTTCTGCCTCTGTGACTCCTGGCCACCGTCTGTGTGAGATGCCATTTATGGTATGTGGGTGCAGAAGTGGATAAGTTGTCTTTTATTCAATCATCTAGACTGAAAGGTGATGATTTAGCCAATTTTTTTCATTTTGTTTTTGTTGGTATCCAACATAGAACAACACAACCATCCAACAAGATAATGAATGATTGATAGTTAAAAATGCGCGCACGACAATAAGTGTTTCATACACTCGAAGAAAGTTATTGGTAATAGATCCAGAAGAGTATCTAAAAAAATAGTTTAAAATATAATATCTACTATCTTTTACCCCCTACTTCGTTCACGTGAAAATCAGAGCAAGATTTAAAGAAAAGGCTCCTAAAAAAATTAACAGAAATTTTATGTAGTTTTCTACATCTACATATAAGTGTTTTATGTTAAAATATTTTTCTTCGCCAACACCAACATAAAAGTTTTGATCACTTATACACAGAAAAAAGTTTTTTATCAATTTTAAAAATGGCTTAAAAAGTATTTACAGTTAATTAATGTGATAACTGAATCAATTTTTTTTTAGTGGAAAGAAAATGAAAAATATATTTTTGATTTGATTAACATTTTAGTTGTTTTGAAATACATTAATTAAATAACAAAAAATCTAAATTGATTTTTTCGTTTAAAATAAAATAATTTAAACTTGTGGAATTATTGTTGGGAATTGTCAATATTTAATTAAGGCCCTTATCATATAAAACGCAGCGCAACGCCAAAGAATGACATTGAAGCACAAACAATGTCATAAATATTTTGTAATTTTGTTGTTAAGTTTTTTGTTCAGTTTTTTTTTTAAATTAAAAATAGAATTTATTAAAAAAAAAAAAAAATATATTCTCAATTTTACAATTTTTAGCAATCAATATAATAATTTTGGTGACAGGAGCAAAATCAACAACTTGTTTGCTTGATATTCGGAATTTGGTATAATTTAGGTAATTTTTTCTGTGAAGTATTAAGCAACCGACATTCAACAGTCCATATGAAAAGCCAGGGATGTAGAAATATGTATATTCCGGCCGCTGGAGCACATGCAATATGTATACCAAATTTATCTAAAAGCGAAAGCACCAAAATTAACTAATTTTTTCGGTTTTGACATCATAAAAAGTACTTTTTATTTTATTCTGAGCCATATGCTATCCCTATACTAAATTTTTCGAAAACAGAAAAAGCACCAAAGGTAAAAGAGTACAAAGAGTACCAGCTTTTCCTCGTTTTTGGCCACCATAAGGTACAATATTGTAGGCTGTAAAAAGTACCAATTTTATCCCGTTTTTATCCCTTGAAATGTACCAATTTTATCAATCAAAAACTACTAAGTCTGCATACCAAATTCATTAAAAAGAAACAAAGTACCAATATTTTCCCCGACTGCGCTCTTAAAAAGTACCCTATACTTAAATCTGGGCTACATTCCATCCGTCTACCAAATTGTATCCAAATCCAATTAACGGTTTCGCTTAAGCCACAAACTACACAAAAAAAAAAAATAAAAATTTATTTTAATTAAAAAATTTGTGATGTTAAATAAAAAATTATTTAATTTGCACCAGTAAACAAATTAATAGTATCAATTAAATATTTTTTCATATTTACAACATTTTCTGCAGTAATGTTTTTGATATAAGTAAACGTTTAATTCAGTTGATTAAAGTTTTAAAAACAACTGATTTTATTTTTGATTAATGGATTAATTAAAAAAAAAAAAAAAAATTGGCGAGAATTTTTTCTGTGTAACAAGCATCTAAACATCCAATCATACAAACAAACATTCACATTTATTATCCAAAAAGTTGTTTTTGGGAATCCATAATTTTTTATTAAAAGATTTTGTTTGTTGTGCTTAATTCATAAAAGTACGAAAAACAGAAGTTAGGAAGAACATGTAAATCAATTAAAATAAATAATCATTCATTTAAAAGCAAATTTCGATCTACCAAAGGTGAAATACCATTTGGTTTAAAGATTGATGTTTGACTATTGACGTCATCCGGCTTCAATAGCCGAGTGAGTAAAGGCGGCAAACCCCACTGACGAGATTGTGTGGGTACAATCGAAACTTGTCTGGGCAACCTGTCCGTGAAAGCCTGGGTTCAAATCTCAGCGCAGTCAAGAATGAAAAATTTTCACTAAAATTTTAATTAATTCCATGTTGTAAAAATTCCTGTCGTCAAAAAAAAAAAATTAAATGGAAATTAAATTCAATGAACTTAAGCCTAATTAAAAAATATCTAAATTTGGATTAAAAAAATACTCAATAACTTTTTTTAGTTTCGCCAAAACATTGCCATGCCGCCAAACACAAAATTTCATCCAAATAGGTTCTTAAATCGTTACGTTTGGTGAAAATCGACAAATCTGACAGCCCTGGCTACAACTACGCATTTTTGATTGGTGTTACGAACGAATTCAGGCCCACACACGCAGATAAAAAACATTTATCGTTATAGTCACCTGCAACAAAACAATTTTAACGAACAATTTAAAACATATTATGGTTATTTTAAGAATAATATTGTCATCGCCAACTATATCATGGTTTTGTTATTATTTACCATAAGATGTTCAGAGGCAAACATAATATGGTTGTGGCTTCTTGTTGGAGGGCTAATTTTCTAAGAAAAAAATCTTTATTCAATAAAGCACTTTTACATAAATGAATTTAAATTTTAATTAGTTTTTCAATTTCTTTAAGTGTAAACGACTTGACATGCACACCTTTTCCGATCAGCCGTCCTGCTGAGCTCAACCATGTTTTACAAATCAGTCCAGCTTGAGGATCAATAGCGCACGCAGTGAGAAAACAATAATTTTTGCATTCCGCTTTAAAAGCAGGAGCGAAGAACAGTAAAAAACAACTGATACTCATATTTCCAAAAATTAAAGTGGCCATAATACGAGTATTGTTGTTGTTTTTATTTTACTGATTTTAATAATGTTTGTGGTTTAAATTTAAAGTTTTCGTTGTTGGTGTTGTTTTTCTTCTTCTTAAATACCATAATTAGAGAAATATTAATAATGTTGTATTTAAATTGTAGTTGGTGTTAATTTATTAATAAACAATAAAGCAATCGCATTAATAACTTTTTTATTTTTGGATCGAGTGTTAAAATATTCATTACGAACATTGAAGAGTTTGTTTTTGTGTTTCTTCAGTTGCTGCTGCTTCGTCTTCTTCTTCGTAAGCGCTCGTTGGCGCATACAACGTTGAGTGATGATAATGTATGTAATTTTTTGTTCATTAATTCTTTTTTATTTTCAATATTTTAATTTGAATTCTTACGATTTTAATGAATGATTTTATTTCAATTTTTTTTAACGTCTTGTTTAAGTATAAGCAGAAACAGTAGTATTTCACCCGTTTTTTTGAATAAATAAATTAATGAACAAAATATGTAAAATTATTTTTTGTGTTTGAAGATTTCTGAAAATTTGTTAAAGAAATTTGGTTAAACAAAAATTTATTGTTTGTTTATATGTTTCTTTATTTTATACTCGTATTTAATGTTGTTTGTTTTTGTTTCTAAATATATGTACATTTTTTAAAATAAATAACAAGTGAATAATTATAGAAAATTAGTTTTAATTGTCATTAAGAACTCTGACCAATTGTCTGGCAAACGGAATGACTGACTGTCCGACTAAATGCGTTAGAGGGAGATGACAAGTAGCCGGCCACTCTTGATAATTTGATTATTTAAGAATTATAATATAAAAAATAATAATTAAATAATAAACAACCGAATATAAACGTGATGAATGGCAAATGATTTGCTTGACAGTTGTAGATTTTTGTTAATTCATTTATTCATTCATACATTTATTCATTAATTCATACGTACGCCAATAAAAGTATTTTTGGTATTTTTGTGTTTAAAATTAATTTTAATAATTGTTAACGGTATTTATTTTATTCTTCTATATTCAAATCAGTTAAGTATTTTAATTTTATTAATTTATTTTTTTTAAACAAAAACCAAAAGTTGTTAATAAAAGTTTTTTTTTTAATTTGTTGATGAATATCTAATTGCTGGTGCTCGAGTGATGGTTGCTGCTGCCGTTGCGGCTGGCTGTTGTCGTAGGTCAAGTTCGATAGAGTGTGAAAAATGTAAAGAAATTAATTATTAATGAATCGGGTGGGTGATTTTAAGTGTTTGCTGCTTTTATTTTTATTATAATTTTTATTTGTTTATTTATGAATATAGTTTAATAAATTAGACAGTATTTATTAAAAATTTATTAGTAAATATATTTTTTTTGTATAATTTCAACACTTAACGCTTAAAAATCATTTAAATAAAATTATTATTTTCTCACGCTTAAAATCATAAATATTTAAATTTTAATTGTTTAATCTAGAGTTAAACGTAATTGCTGGGCTGGTAGGACATTTTGTAAAAATATTAATTAAAATTTAAATTAAAAATATCTTAAAACAAATTATTTTTTCCATAAATTTAATTTTCACGTTAAAAGTTCTTTTGTATACATTGGTACTTTTTTTTTGAAAAGAGGTACCTTACAAAGAAGTTCCTTGCAACTTTTATTTAAAATGGCTATTATCGATATAAAATGTATTTATGTTACATGAGGTTAAAACGTACTTTTTGTAAAAGGCTTTTTTTTTAGTAGAATACACTTTTTTGTAAAAATGTAATTTTTTTATTTTCGCAAAAACTTTTTTTTTTAAATTGAAATTTTTTTTAGTACTAATGTGCTCTTTTGCAAAAGTGTACTTTCGTTGTAAGTGTGTACTTTTTTGCAAAAATTAAGATTTTTTTTAACATTATCTTTTTTATTGTAAATATGTGTCTTTGTGTAATAACATTTTTTTTTTCGTAAAAAGTTCCATTTAAAAAAAAATATTGCACTTTTTATGCACACACCACGATAGTGGAGAGGGTATTATGCGCTTGTGCTGATATTTGCAATACCTTACAATTTTGACCCGTAGTTTAGTATACCGATCGACTAAGAATCACTTTTTGAATCAATCTTATTATGTTCGTCTGAAAATCTGCCTAAATTTTATTGCAATCGGTTCATATTTGACCACTTCCATACAAGAACTACTCTCGAAAATAGCTTTTAATGCCATGACTTCCTTATCACTATTTGTATTGACATAATTGGCGACAGTAAAATTAACGATAGCTACTATGTCATAAAGATAGGTCCAAAATTAATCAGAGGTCCCATATAAACCCCGTTCTTAAAGTCGAACAAATCAGATATAGATAAAGATATCTAAATAATATTCGGCATCAAGAACTTTTACATAAATCTTAACCTCATAACATAATTTTGCTCTGACGGGTCCATGATTGTCCGTGGGTTCCAAATATTCCAAAAAGGTACCTTTTTCTAAAAAGATGTGTACTTTTAAGTGAAAAGTTTTTTTTAATTCGAAAAGAAAAAAAAAAATACTTTTACAAAAAGGTACTTTTATGTATAATTGCCAGAGTTGCCAGTTTAGGGGGTTTCGCCCCAGATTTATTTCATTTAGGGGCAAAAAAGGTACCTTTTTGTAAAAAGATGTGTACTTTTAAGTGAAAAGTTTCTTTAATTCGAAAAGAAAAGAAAATACTTTTACAAAAACGTACTTTTATGTTGCCAGTTTGGAGAGTTTCCCCCCAGATTTATTTCACTTAGGGGCAAATTCAGGGGGTATAAATAAATTCTTAGGGGCATAAATTTATAGTTAGGGGATTTTTAGGGGGTTTCACTATTTGCTTCACTGTACATAACAATAACTAAGTAATACTATATTTTGCAGCTTATTTATGTTTTAGTAAAAATCGCAACATTCCCGCTATACGTGTCTAAAAATCGCTTGTAAAATACCATATTTTGCAACTGGTCAAGATTGTCTTCGTAGTATATAACTTTGAATCAACATTTTTAAATGTTTTCCTGCTAATTCAAGTGCCAGTATTTTTTTTGTAACGAGGAACTTAAAAAAGGAAAATTTAAATTTATTTTAAGGAAATAAAAGCTGTTTGAAAATTTATTAAAATAAATCGTTTGAAGAATACAGTTTTCAATAAATAATACGTGCCACAGTTTTAATCCAACACCTGAAATGTTCCAACCTTTTAATTCTTATAATATGAACAAAGCTAACAAAAATGATATGGCAGCACTTGATATTTTTGAAGAAATTTCCTACAAATAATATTGGACTAATCCATTTTAGATAAAATGGACTACTCACAACATGGTCCGGTGTAATGCAATCACGGACCATGTCATTGTTACAAAAGAGTTTGTAGTTGAACGCCATCTTTTCGTTTTTAAGCGATTTCAAAACTGATCCTCTGGAGTATTCCTAGTGTAGTTTCAAAACTAATCCACTGGGAATATGTATGAACATGAAGTAATTTTAAGGCAAATTCGTTGTAGTGCAAAGCTGGGTTATATGGTCCAGACGTAGGACATCGTAATGTAAAATAGGCGATGTTTTTCCAAAACATTCGGGTTACCTTTGGACTAGTGATAGTCCCTTACGGGCTATATTTAACATGCGGGTATGGGCTAGTCGTATTATCTACAGGTCTTGATTCCGACATTAACAAAAACATATTTCTACTAACTTTACTTTGATCAGATACATATATAATTTACACAACTATAAATGTTATAGTCATTTTTATACGGCTTTAAATTGTATTTTCGATATTTTATTAAATAAAAATATTTAAGAATCTGAAAAACAAATACTTTTGTAGGAATTTCAGTAAAATTCTAAAAATTTATCGATTTTTGCTTTATTTAGGTTATAATATTAGTATTAGTACTAGTTTAATTAATTGAAATTAAATTGTTATCTAAATTTTTATATTTAGGTTGATTTTTTTCAAAATACGTTAAATTTTGAGGGGTTTGTAATTTTTTGGGGGAAAAGAAAAAAATTACCTGGCAAAACTAATAAATGCTATTTATTTCTAAAATGCACTGTAACGATTCTGTGTTTGGGTATGATAAGTTTGGGAACGAGGCTACCTATTAGATTCGGCTGTGCTCGTCGGATGGGGGGGTTGTGAGGTGTTCCCAAATAAATTAATAGAAATATATTCTGAATCGAAATCGGAAACTTTTCTTTAGGTAGCATGACCAAAATAAATGACCTACAAAGTTAAAGGAAGAAGAGTGAAGAAAGAAGTAGTTGCTAATTGTAGGGTAG
The DNA here is from genome assembly GCA_943735925.1 of Pollenia amentaria. Lineage (NCBI taxonomy): Eukaryota > Metazoa > Arthropoda > Insecta > Diptera > Polleniidae > Pollenia > Pollenia amentaria. The sequence goes on from OX031009.1 coordinate 225,412,110, forward strand.
CTTGAGATGGTATACACTACCCTATGACCTATCCCGCCCACCATGCTGACAGTATGCTAATTTTTCGTTATCAGCCCAAAAATAAACTAAAAATTAAGAAAACTAAATAACCTCCGTATTCATCCTCACCCTACTTCACCTTTCATAATAAAAAAAAAAAAAATTAAAAATTCATGTTATATCAATAAGATTTATTTATAATCACATAAGTAGTAGGTATGCAACTAAAAGCTACTATTTTTTTCTTTTATATAAGTTTACAGTGAATTTAATAAGTACACCAGTTGGAATAAACAAATTAATAGAAAATAAAACTTAAAATGACCTAAACAAAAGTTTGTTAGGGCTAAACTAAAATAATAATAAGTGGTTTTCTATTAAAGAATTAATTGAAAATGAGGTGATTTTAACGTTAACTATGTGCACCAAAAAAAAAACTTTAATTACTGAATGTAGAGTGTATTTCAGCAACGTAATATGAATGTCTGATAACCAACAAAAGAATGAATGTAGGGTGTATTTCAGCAACGCAATATGAATATCTGATAACCAACAAAAGAATAGTTATGCTATGACCGTTCTATTCATACAACGTATACGAAATTAAAAAAAATAAATAAGGAAAACAAAATAATCACTTACATTATCATGTCCACCGATGTCAGCAGGCGCCCGATGACCGTAGACTAGTTGTTGTTATCCTTATACCTTTTACAAAAAAAAACCTACAGGTTCACTTCTTATTGGTAACTGTATGTAGTATAATGTTATGATGTGTGGAGGTAGCGTGTTTTGTCTAAGTAAATGTCTAATTTAAATATGAATATTTATATGCTATTATGCACATAGTTACATTCAAAATGTTAAAAAATCTGGTCACTTCAAGAAGTACTTTACAACAAATAAAAATTTCTTCACGCACTAAAGTGCTGTAAATTCGACGTTTAAAAACAAAATTTTTGATTGTTCGTTATTCGGCAATGATGGTCATTATAATTGTGAACCTATTAATGTATGTATGCGGTTCTATGGTGTCAGCATCCACCGCGCTCCAGGCGGATGAATTGCTTGTTAAGCAAGATTTCCGATTGGATGTTGGTCCCTTTAACCCAATCGTTCGCAATATGTTGGTTATGGTCCCAATATCCCGTAGACAAGCTAACTATGGTTCTTTTCCCTTTTCTTACCCTCCCCCAGACCAACTGGGCACAAACGGGTAATTTTTTCTTTTTACTGGCAATCAAAGTCAATTCTACGAAAAACAATTAATGCAGACACACACCGTTCCGATTAGTGAAATGGAACACAGTCCAAAACAAATTTAAAATTGAAATTTATTAATATATTTTTTTTTCTCTTCTCTTCATCGCAACTTTAATTCTCCAAATTTTTCCCTTCATCATAAAATTTTCATTAAATTAAAAAAATTTGGAAATCAACAAAAGCAACGCCAACTAAATCCGAAATAAAACACCCCATTACAGTATAATAGACTTATAAAATCTAAACAACAGTAAAATAGACATATATAAGTTGTATACGATTTACCAAATACCCTCAAGCAAAACAGTCGCCGTCACAGCACTTTAATGTAAAAATGTAATTTTTTATTTAAAATGTATTTTTTTCAAAAGAGTACCTTTTTACATTAAAGTAAAGAGGTACCTTTGTACCTTTTATAGGGACATATTTATGTAAAAAGGTAGATTTATTTATAAGTATTTGGGCATGCATTCGGTTAAGCGTTAATCGGTTAACAAGTTAGTTACTACCCGATTAAATGATCGGTTAATTTAAAATTGGCTATTTTCGCTTAACGATTAAACCGGTTAATTTCAGTCGATTAACCGATTACCGACGTAACAAAATGTTTAATCTTTTGTAGTATTATAACATATTTTTTTGAGTTTTAGTTATTTGTTTCGTCTCATATACAAAAGGTATGCGTTTCGAAAATAGTTTTTCATACAAACAAAGAAGGTGTTCAGTGATCTTCATTTTAAATAAGTTGTAACTGTTTGCTGTCAACAATTTTTTGTTTCACGTACTTTTTATATGTATGCGTTTATTTATTTGCTTCTTCTCATATCTTCTCTTATCAATTTTTTAACAGAATTAACCGAAAAGAACTGTTCATAATTTTAAAAAATTAAAACGAGACTCTAATGGCATAATGAAAGATTTTGTTTGTTTAGAGAAATCCAGGAAAAGACTGAGAAAATAGACATCTACGATAAATGAAAGAATATTTTCCAAGTCATGTTTTTATCAAAACTAAAAAATATAATCGCTTAAATCCTAAACATTAAAACTAAATTATTTGTTTAGCCGATTATTTTATAAGATCTCCTTAAACTGTTGAAATATCTAATAAAATGATCACACATATTATGTATTTATTAAAAAATATGTATTACATATTTATGATTTATTTTTTTGTTTGCTCGTTTTAGTTCAAGAATTGTTATGTTTGTTATGTTATTGCTTTTTTTTTACTAATAAATTCCAAATAATAAATAATTTATGCATTTTTATTTTTTGAAATTACTTAATTTATAAAAAAATCTTTATTAATCGGTTAACCGATCAATAACAAAATTAACCGATTATTAATTGATTAAGCCAAAACCTCGATTAATTAAAAGTTAAGTTGGTAAAGAAAAAGGATTTTATTGAAAAAGATACTTTCATATCCAAAAATAAGTTTTATTTAAAAAACCGAATTTACGAAAAAAAGTAAACATTTTTATATTTACTTTAAGGAAAATATTGAAATTTTATAAAAATGTAAGATATACTTTTCTACAAAAAGGACTTTGGTCTAAAAGCGACTTTGATGTCGAAAAGTACATACTTATAAAAATTTACTTTAAATAAAACGATACCTTAAAAGCTCTTATGGGCTTTTGTACTTTTTGATTAAAAAAATACTCTTTATTAACACGGTGCTACACATAAAAGGCAAACTCCTTCTTGTGTGGAATTTATGGAAGAACTTATCGAAGTGCCATTTAGGTTTTGCTTGTTTATCTGCTGATCGGATTTTACGGTGTCTAGAATAGTTCAGCTAAAACTTGATTCTTCCGAAGAACATGCAAATTTTCTCACGGCTTTATCTCGGAAACTAATAAGAATTTTATTTTTCTGTCTTCGGCACAATTATAGCTTTATACCAGGAGAAAAAAAGTGTAAAATCAAATATTTCAAAAACACTAAAATTAGTGCTTAAAAATTTCTAAAATGTCGTAATATTTTAATTTCTTATATCTTTTTTCCATCATTTTTGGCCCATAGCTGCAAAACTATAGGAAATTCAGTGAAGTAATCTTCAGAAAAAATATTACCTATAAATTCTTTCAGAACATCAAAATACTGGACAATGCTTTTTCCACATTTTCCAGCTGTATTTTATACGTAAAATTCGAGAAATGTATGAAAAATGTACCAAAAGGCTAAAATAACATGAATTAGCCAAAAATATTATGTTTTTTTATACCCTCCACCACCAGAAGTGGTGAATGAGGGCTTACTCTAAGTTTGTCATTCCGTGTGGAACTTTTTCATTTTAGATCTAAAACCCCATAAAGTATATATATTCTGTCACCTTGAGTAATTCCAAGTCGATTTAGTCATGTCCGTCTGTCTGTCCGTCTGTTGAAAACACGCTCACTTTCGAAAGACTCAAAAGAAGAGAACAAACTTGGTGCCAAATTGCTTGTAGTTATCCTAGGCAGTTTGAGATTGAAAGCCAGCAAAATCGGTTCAGTAGGATCAGAGCCATGAATCACAATGTGGAACCACCACCCTAAAAAAATTAATAATTTTGGTGGAATAGTGCACGAAATGATATACAATTTCGCAGAAAATCGTTTTATATGACTGGAGTTCATAGTGTAAAATTTCATGAACATCGGTCCACAAATTACCATAGGCCCCATATAAAGGCTACTCTCGGAAAACAGTTTATTACCGCAATAATTAATGCTATCATAATAAAATTTGTTACGTCGCATCTCTATTGGACTAGAAATCGCACTGCCAAATTTCATGAAGATCGGTCAATAAGTTACCCAAGGCCCCATATAAACCCTAGTCACGGAAAACAGTTAAGAGCGCCTAAAATCGTAATCAATAATGCTATCATAATAAAATTTGGTGCGTCCAAGTTTTATACGACTACAAATTACACTGGCAAATTTCATGAAGATAGGTTCATAATTTACCATAGACCCCATATAAACCCCACTCTCGGAAAACAGTTTATTACGCCTAAAACCGTAATAAATAATGCTATCATAATAAAATTTAATACTTCAAAGTTTTATAAGACTAGAAATCATACCAAAAATATTCGTGATTATCGGTCCATAATATACCATAAGCCCCACATAAAGCCCACTCTAGTAAATTAACTAAATACGCCTAAAGCCGTAACAGTTATAGATATTGCGGTAAAATTTGTTCCAAATTAGCGTCATACGGCCATAAAAAATATCATGCAATTTTGCGCTATACGGTCCATAATTTACCTTAGAACCCATATTAGGCAGCCTTCTGAAATTCACTGTAAACGCTAAAACTAATTTCACTGCTGTATTGAAATTTATTCTAATTTATGTTATTTAATACCAGAAATCACTCTACAGAATTTTGGGATGATTGATCCATAATTTACCATGGGTCCAATATAAGCTTCTCTCCTGAAAGTCATTTTAGTTCGGCTAAAACTGTTACGAATCGTGATATTTTAATCAAGCTAGTTCAATTTTTTTTAAAAAATGTTGCACAGTGTAACGAATTCTGCCAAACTGGTACTTTTAGGGCCATTATTACAACTTACAAATAGTTATTTTTAAGATAATATCTGACAGATAAATAGTTTTTGGTTATTACAAGTTAACATTAACCTAAAAGTGACTGATAAGCTAACATCAGGTTTGTCTTCATGGTAACTTCACAAGTGAACTTTAAGAACTTGAAGATGCCATATTTTCTGCTGAAGATATGGTAGCATCAGTGACAGTTTTAGGTCAAATTAAATTATGCAAACTTAAAAAAAAACACAATTTAACACAAAAAAAAAAACAATTTACCATTAAGAACAAAAATAAAGCACAAAAAATTAATTCTTTTTTTAATTAAAGAAAGAAACAAAAGCAAGTCGTTGCCACTACGTATTTTAACAACCAAAAGTAGTCGGTATATACTGCAATGCTGCCACAGTATATAAATTACATTTTTTATTTTATCGGACAGTTGTAATAATGGAAAACACTTATTGGTCACTTTATCGTTCAAGATAGCTATTGTTCACGTTAACTATCAGCAACTTTATCATTAGGTTGTAATAATGGCCCTTAAAAAAAGGTACTTTTACCTAAATAATTAAATTTTTCACAAAACGCTTAATTGGAGAATGGTGTTTTTTTATAAAATACATTATTTTTGCAAATTTTAAGTTTTCGTTAAAGAATAATTTTTAAAAGAATCTTATATTGTTTTTCAAAACAAAGTTATTTTTTCGTTAAAATGTTTTTTTTTTAAGTAAGTAGTTAAAAAAGAATTTTTTTGTTAAACAGTAAATTTAAGAGATTTCTTAAATTTGTGTTTTTAAAGTTTCGTTAAAAGACGCTCTTATGCCCCACTGTACATCTTAGCTTTTGCTTAAGATTTTAATTAATATCATAAAATTAATTGTTCAGCAAAAGTTTGCAATAATTATATGGCAATAAATTTTTTTAATGATATTAATACTCGTATAAACAAAACCGTACCCTAAATTTGTATTTAATTTGACAACTTTAAAGGTAAAACTCTTAAAAGAACTCATTTAAAGCTGAAAATACACCAAACTAAGCACCCACACGCTGAAAACCATAAACCAAATAAAATGAAAAGAATAAAAAGCTCCAAGTGTTAGGAGCACTGCTGCAAAACAGACGAAATAAACAGACTTGAACAATTGAAAATTGGTCCATGTAAAAGTGCGTGGTGTATTTTAGTTTTTTAGGTCGCCAACCCAGACGCATGTCATCTATCACTTAGACGCGCGCAAGCGTACACAATTTTTGCGCCAACAGAAAAAAAACAAAACAAGCCCAAAACAATAAATTTTAAAACAAAAAAAAAAAAAAAAAAAATTAAAAAGGAAGACAATTTAAACATTTTTGTTATTTTGACTGTGAATGGGTGATGAAAATCAAAGCGAGCACAAATGAAATGATGGAATAAAAGTAAAAGAAAAATTAGTTGCATGCAGCAGAGAGAAAAGCACAAACAAACAAACATTTGCACAGAAATCCAAAAGGAAGTCATGAAGGAAGACAAGAGCTAAAATAAGAAGAAGTAGAAGGAGTAGGAAATTTGAGGTTATTTTTAAGTTTTGTTGTTGAACTAGACATGAAAGCAGACGAACTGACATAAATCACAAATCACAGTCAAACCCAACTAAACAATCAGCCAACTATCGAGCAAACCCAAGTCAAACAAACAAGACCCTTAAAGAAATATTGCAACAATTGTTGCTGTTGTTGTAGTTGTTGTTGAAGAATTGTACAAGAAGACACATTGTTGCCTACATTTTCCATGTTGCCAACTTATTGTTTGTTGTTGATTGTTGCATGGGCTCCAAGAACCGTCTATTCGAGTGAGTGTATGCAAAAACAATATTTTTTTTGTGTTGTTGAACGATGTGTACTTGCGAGAATGTTTGTCTGAGGTATGACGATTATGATTCCGAAAAGTATCTTTTACTTATTTTTGATTTTTATGGCGTTATTTTCATTGTTTCATCAACATCATCATATATTTTTTTTTTTACCAAACTTCTTTTTATGTGTTTTTTTTATTAACCCTTTTAAAATATACAAGAATCATTATGCCCAAAAGCAGATTTGCTTATGTTTTATGTTTTTTTTTTGGTGTTGTTTTTTAGTTGTGGTCCCCCCTTAACAACTTTTGTCAACGTTGGTTTTTGAGTTAAAAGGGACTCTCGCACAAATTATGGCCAATTTTGGTAACCACATGATGATGCATTGTGGTCGCTTTTTATGGCAATTATAAGTGGTTGTGGTATTTTTGGTCGCCTTTTTGGTTTCTTTTTGCGAGATTTTTTTATTTTTTGGCTACTGGCTAAAAGTTATGAAATTTGTTTGGAGGGGATCTTGGAGTTTTTCGTTGGTTTGAGAGAAAACTAACAAAATATCTTTGTTTGTAAGGTAAAATTAATTATAATAAAAAAAACTTATTGCCTTATTAACTTCTATTAGATTCAGGCTTTTCAATATTGTTTTTTAATCATTCATTTCCAAAATTACTTTAACTGCCTCAAATAACCAGGAAATTTTGTTATCAAAATAATATAATTTTTGTGGGAAGAATCGTTTATATATGTGACAATCACTTAATTTTGTTAAAGTTAGACCGTGATTCACCCTTGTTTTCATATAACGATAACTTTCGAAAATCAGTTAAAATTTTGAAAGTTAAAATTTGACACAAATAATTCTTCTATCATTCTTAAAATTACTAAAACCATTTCGATGTAATATTTCGGAAATAACTCTTATTTATATTGTTCCAGAATTTTCTAGAAGGAACATAAAGCTGCAACAAAGTTGCTCCAATCGTCTCTTTCATTTAACATATGTCTATTTCACTCCAGCCGTGCTCTGAAGTTCTGATCTCGAAATCGGTCTGCCAACACGTTTCTGGCCTTGGAGGCTCCAATCGATGACCATTTTAGTAATCTCGTCATTTCCGCTGACAAATCTCTGTATGATTGTTTTGCCAGCGATAAACAAATATCTTAATGCTGTTGGTGTCTTTCAGCATTTCAAGATTCGGTACCATAGAGCAGAACATATTTCACGTTTGATTTAAAGATTCTAAGCTTTGTGTTAGTCGTAAGTTGGAAAGAACATCACAGGGAGCTTAGGATACCAAATGTCTTGCCCTGTCTAGGCTGTAGTTTATGTCTTGAGATGAATCATATTTTGTGGTAATTGTGGAACCCAGATACACGAATGATGTTATATGTTCTATCGGTTGGTGTTGAAGAAATAAACGTTGTACTGTGGATGCACTGATGCGCGAAAATTACATCTAGTTTCCACTTAAGGAACTCTGTTATGATTTCAATAGAAATATTTGTTATCCAAAAAAAATAAAACATTTTTTTTTGTTTCAATGTGATCGGGGTATAAACTACAACACGTCTCATTTCGAAATTCCCTTTTACACAGAAAAAATTACAAAATTTGTTTCTAATCACCAAATTTATAGAATGAAGCAAACAATTTGTTGCTTTTGCATCTATTTAACAGAAAAAATGAAGAATCAAATTCAATTATCATATTAGTTAGAAATTTGTACTATTAATTAAATTCCGTACTGATTTACCGCCTGCAAACAAATTGATCATATCAATTAACATATCTGAAAGTTTAAGCTTTTCTTGCTGTTGAGTTTCAATCAATGAGTTTAATTGAAATCTTACCACCAGCAAAAGAGGCTATTTAAAACGTAAACACAAATAAAAATATTTTTTCTATTCTACACTGTTAATTGAAACAATTAAAAAATTGTTTGAAACTTCAACACACCATAAAATATTTTGAAGTTTGTGTGTTTTCATATTTGCAAATATACCCAAATATACATTTTAATTTTAATTTTAAATTAAGGCAAATTAATTGGAACAATTAAAAAAATTGCTTGATACAGCATCTCTTGATTTAATTGTAACAATTTTGGTGAAAATTTTTTCTGTGTACCAAAATTGTAATAATTTAAAATTCAGAATTTTTTTTCAATAAATGATATTTTTTATTTTAATTAAAAAAATGATCCAAAAACTTTCAAATAATTTGTTAATTGATTTAATTAAATATGGCTAAGATTTTGACAATTCCAAATGTTTAAATTATTTTATTATAAGCGAAAAAATCAATTAAGATTTGTTGTTATTTAATTAATATTTTAATTAAGAATTTGTTTCAAAACAACTAAAATGTTAATTAACTGCCAGGCCCACAATGGCGACAAGAACATTTTTTTCGCATATTTATATTGAAAACAATAATAAAAAACTAAAATTTGTTTTTGGTTTCAATATAATAATACGAAAGAAATGTTCTTGTCGACATTGTGGGCCAGGCAGTAAATCAAAATTATAATTTTAATTTTTTTCAACTAAGAAAAAATAATTGATTGAATTAACATATTAATTAAATTTAAATACTTTTTAAACCATTTTTTTTAACTGATAAAAAACTAATGCACATTTTTTAAATTGTAATTTGACTTAGAATACGCATTTGAATTATTATAAAAATTTATAATAAAAATGAAACTCAACATGAGAACTAAAATTCCCATATTCTATTTGTTAAAATAATTAAGTTAAATACATAAAATTTACAATAAGCCCCATCCAGTTATATCTTATAAGAATGCTGACGAAGGCCGTAGCGGGCCAGAAAATGCATTACATTCTGCTGGTATCTAATAGTTGTATACATTTTCTGTACAATTTACTTCATTGCTTGCTAAAGTAAGCCTCGTAATAAAAATATACAAACAAACAGAATTGTGATAGTGCATAGAAAATATTCCTGGAAAATATTCAAGGAATAATATAATCCTTCCTTCGACCAAAAAAGTAAAACTTTGACCCACTGCAAAATAAAACTTAGACCAACTGGACTATAAGTTTATTCTACAAAAATTATCTACTCAACATGTCTGCCCCTTCAGAATTATAGGGTCGCTTTTCTACTCCAGAGATGCTGTTGGACAGTGTGTTGTAAAAAACATGGGAAAATAAAATTCGGTACTATAAATGCAAAGAAATAGAATCACATTTGTGAATTAATTTCGTGAATTGTTTAGAAAAAAGTATTAACTCGAAACATTGTATATTGGGAACTTTCTTCGAGATCTAAGTTCTGTTTCTAAAAATTACATCTTTATTATGTAATAATTTATTGAAATTATAAAAAAAATTTCATTTAACGCATTTAAAATTATAAAAAAGTATAATTTTTCTAAGAACTTGCTGGAATTTCGCCAGGCGCCAGAGCTGTAGTTTTAAGCAGAGTGTCTGTCTATCTGTGTACACATACAAAATCATAGCAGGTTTTCATTATTGTGCTAATTTTTAAAATTTCTTTCTATTTTTTTATATTTTTTGCAAAATGTTTAATTATAAACCAACAAAATCCAAACCAACCTGTGTTAAGTTTACTATATTTCTAATTGCTGAAGTATTTATGGCTATTATAATTATTATTAATTTAGTTGTTGTTTCAATAGTTGTTGCAGTATATATTGTTTTTGTTGTTGCATTGCACAAGTATTTAAAAAGCATTAACGCTTTAATTAAAATAATGATTATTAAATGGTTCATTAAATTCCCAAGTAAAATTTTATATGTTTGTCATCAATAACTGTTCAATTATAAAATGATTTACAACAAAACAGCAACACGGCTAAAATCTAATCACGGTGTACAATAAATTAAAAAAAAACACATAGAATTTTTTTTTACAATTACAAGATTGCAATGATAGAACGTTTGCAGTAAATGAAAGAAGTGAAGGGGCCTTATAGTCGGCCTTATTACATATTAATTTCAACTTTGCAGGCTTTCCTAATGTTTTTGGTAGCAATACCTAAACGCTTTTTATTTAAGTGCACAGTGGTCTGGTGTGTCAAGGCTTGTTCAATTGAAATGATAATTTTGGTTTTCTATTGTTTTATATCGTAACGTAAAACGCAAAATGCCCTAACTAACAAGAAATTCCAAGCCATTTCGATTGTATTCTTTAATGCTTTATATTTCGATGTATGTATCTCATCAAAGTACATCGGGTTTTAATTTTTGGTTAGTCAGGGCGTTTTGCGTTTAAGTTAACGATATATTTAGTCTGTAAGGATTTATCCCTCCGCGACTTTGTTATAACAATTCCAATGACGTGGTAGTACGCTAGACACCTTTTAAATGGCTTATATATTTCAAGTTCTTTTTTGTAAAAAAATGAGAAAATTTTAATGGTTAAATAAAAAGATGCAACTGATTTTATCTAGTGCATTGAACCAGACATTCTAACATGGATATGTCAAATTGTTCGATCCAAAGCTCAGACCCTGCTCTTCGCGGATTTTTTAAAGTTCCAGATGATGTTCTTTTAGAACAACGAAGAATATGTTTTATATTAGAGCAACCCATCAAAATAAAATTAATAAGAGATATAAAATATTGAAACAATTTCATTGACGTGTTGTTTAGGAGACACTACAAAAATATAACAAATATATTGATGTGTTTGTCTTGAGGACACTTTTCTGCTCAGCACGACGCGTACGCTCTCTTTGATCGCGTTCGTCACGCCAACGTATACATTAAAACTTATTAAGAAGGTACCGAATGCGTGAGAGCCAAGTTTGAAAAAGAACGGAGAAAACCCCTTTTGTTCATTGGTGTCTGTTAGACAACCACGTAAGGCCCAGAGGGTTAAATTTGCTTTAAATGCTTTAATTGGTGAAAAATGTTGAAGAATTTTTTTCTGACAAAGAGGAGATCGGCTTAGCTGAGGGTATTTTTGTCTAGGGCTGAAAATTGCCTAAGCGCTGATCACCAGATGCCCTTTGCAAGTGAAGAACTTTGGAATTTACGTGATGACTCTTTTTAAACGTAAGTAGCTGAAGAAAAATATAGAAGGTGTCGGGAAAGTAACAGAGCTTCGAGATAGATAGATCAGCTGACAGATTTCTCTTAGTGCTGTTGCTATCTACTTCAGTGTCAACAACAGAGTTCCGGCTTCTAACTAAAGGTTTGGTATATGATGCAAACTCTCGACTGCTAAAAATGCCACCCACATGTAAAATTTAATTAAGTAATGGTCGCTATGTTGACCAGGAGTTAACAAAACCATGGGTTAACACAAGAAATGCCGAAAGTTGCGAGGGCGGTCCTAAAAATTGGCGGATCTGACGCAAAGAGCCGCTCTCTTTATTTAAGATAAAATTATGTATTTAAGATAAAACTACTAAAGCGACCTGTGGCCACCTGTTAAAACATTTGGTTTAAGTTTTAATGAGCCATGTCGTTAAGTATTTTTTTTTGAGCCAATAAAAAAAGGATCTCAATTAATTTGTATACATGGAATTCATTGCTGCCATATGAAGCTTCTTCTCCAATATTAAGGCCGAGCTAGATTCTACTCAGAGGGAGTCTCCTCTTCCTTACGATTATAAAATATTGGGTGGCAGAGTGTTAATGAGGCCGTACACGCCGCTAAGACAAGCACCGTATGGGTCGACCGTATGAGGTATTCACTTCAGAAACAGTAAAGAAAATCCCGTAAATGTTGTTGAGTGATCCTCGGCTAAAGGTGCCTAGGTAGCTGAAATGATAGGTATTTAAAATAGTGCTCTACTTTGCATATTGGCCGAAAATTTGAAGATGAAAAAGCCGTGCCGTAGATGCTCATTTATTAAGACTAGGTACCAGAGTCTTGTGACATTTACTATTATGATGCCAAATTCAATGAATAAAAGATCGAATTGCTACCTCCTCAGCTCCCTCAGATTATTTTGTGTTTGCCAACAAGGAAGAGGTGAAGTCTGCAGTTGACGACTATTTTAAGGAGCTAGACAGCTGCTTTTATAAACCGAATATTAAAGCTACATATATGTACATATATCGACGGGAAAAGTGTAAAAAGCTAGAAGAAGATATTCTTTTTTTGTTTCATAAAATTGAATTTTTAACATCGTACGACTATCGTTAAAAAAGGAAGATGCTGAAACAAGTCAATAAGTTGTTTTGAATGAGACTTAGGCCCGAATTGTGTAAAAAGTAACGCCAAAAATTACATTCAAAGCAAAAACAATGTCAAAAATATTTTATAATTTTGTTGTTGCTTTCTAAAGATATTGATATTTCGTTTTAAAATTTTCAATGCCACAAGATATGCAGCGTTTGAAATTAATTTAAAAATTCAATAGAATTATTTACGTCACCTTTTTTGAGTCCCAGTTAGCTGCCAATAACAGTAACGTTGCAAATCAGCTGCTTCATTTCGTTACCAGTAAAACCGTAACGTCTAAAACTGTAGAAAATTGATTTTATTTCTTCTTTTACTGTACGGTAACAAAACTGTTGCTGTCAGCTAACTGGGGCTTTAGTCTTGCAAATATGCGAAAATGCGAAGTTGTTTTTGAAACATAAGAACAAGTATGTAGAAAATAAGTTCGCACTGACTTTTGCACCTCGCACTACCCATGAGCAAGAACAAAAAATCAGGGAAAGCGCTTGCACAAAACATATGTTCAACGTCAGTTGAATGGTGTTGCTAGTCTCATACGGAGGGTCACTCGCGGATCTTGAGTGAAATTAGTACTAGTGGTTATCACCTAGGCTCGCCCGGCTCTACGGATTATTTGGTCACTAGGGTCGATTTTAGGCGTTTGCCAGAGGTGATATTGCCTTCTAGGGAGAACTGGTCAGGGCAGGGCAGATTGTATAGGGGATTTGCTATTTTCACTGATGGCTCGAAGATGAAGGGCACGGGTGCGGGGGTCTACATTGAGGATCTGGACATCAGAAAGTCATATAGACTTCCCGACGACTGCAGTGTAATTCTGGCGGAGGTTCTGGGGGTTCTCAGGGCCGTGGAATTGGTAGGAGCTAACATTGCCAAGGGCTCGGAGGTCACTATATATGTGGACAGCCAGGCGGCTCTTAGGGCCTTGAAGGGCTGTTATGTGAACTCCAGGCTAGTGGACGATTGTAGGAGGGCTCTAGGAGTAATCTTAGGGAATTATGTTGTGAGGCTCTGCTGGGTACCGGGTCACTGCAACATCACCGGCAATGAGATATCTGATGAGTTGGCAAGACTGGGCTCGGAAATGGAAGATCCTGACAGTTTGCAAGTGGTCAGGCCTCCAATGGGCTTCTATTTTGGGAGAATTAGGGAATGGATTCTGAACAGGACTAATCGGGCTTGGCGTGGCCGAACGGACTGCCGAGTATCGCGCACGCTGTGGCCGATGCTTAGTAGGTCAAATTCGGACGCGCTGCTGGGTAAGAGTAGGGCCTGCGTCAGGACCATGATAGGTATTATCACGGGCCACTGTATGATAGGCAGAATGGCGGTGAGAATGGGGTCTGGCTTATCGGATATATGTAGGCTGTGTGAGGACCCAGAGGAGCTGGAGACAGTTGAGCACTTTCTGTGCCACTATCCCAGGCTACAGAACAGCAGGCTGAGGTGGCTAGGTAGCAGATTCCTGCACGAATTGGGAGATGTCTCGGGCTGCGGGCTCGAGAATCTGACGGGATTCGTAATGGGAATGACCTGGTTGCGCGGCAGGAGGCTGGGAAACATGTAGGGCAGTTTTTCCTGTTTGGTAGGGTTGTGTTTTGCTTGTTCTGTCCGATTTCTTATCTTCCACTATCTTCCTTCCCTGTGCTTTCACCATTAACTTCTCCTACTCTGTCACACTAGATATCTTTCTCTTCTTTCTTTCTTTGTTTCACTAAATAAAGGCATCACAATGGACCATAATGGTCTCTGGGTGAGGGTGTGAAGTTTGCTTCACACCAGCCTTTCTAACCTAACCTAACCTAGTCTCATAAAATATAGATTGTTTATCTAAGAAAAGTACCAAAAGTATCTTCGGTAGTGATTCATGTTAATTTAACACTCCAGTAAAGTAAGAGCACAATGACATTGATATTGAAATAACACTACGATTCACGTCTAATGGAGGTAATTTCAATTTGAAACGATTTTTGTTTAGCAAATGCAACTTTTTACGTCGGCGAAAGTTAAAAAACCCTAAAATTGGATCCAGTAAATCGTAAGATTACACTTTTCGTCCATGCTCCTTTTGTGGGCGTTTATATAAAACAATTAAAATAAAAAAATTTTAAAAAAATGGAAATATTAAAAGAAATAACGCCTTAATACCATAAGAATTACATTTTTGAACTTTTAATTCGTAAGGGGAGGTATCCCTCCAAACCCACTGCCCAGAACGATCTTGTCCAAAAAAAAATTTTTTTTTTTTTGCTAATTCATACAAAATATTTATTTTTAAGCTTTCATGTGAGTTAGTTAATTTATTCTTAATTTTATTTTATTTATAAGAGTAACACTAAATTTTATTTAAAATAATAACAACTAATTTGTTTAAAACAACTTCTCTTTTGCACTAAGATGATGATGCTTCTACAAATATAGAAAAAGCCTTTAGAGGCGTTAGCTATTTTACTTTATCCGCTTGTGCAGCTTTGAATGCTTTTTTAACTTTGTGGCTCTTGTCGGAGGAGACACTATTTCTTTAAGCGGACCTGTGGTGCGATTCACTAACTTTTAACGATCCGACAATCGTAGTTTTTGTCGACATATATATTCGCTTGCAATAACGATAGTGTGATTCTGTAATTAATTTTTAACGATTGTAAACAGCTGTAGTTTTTGTAACATCTCTGTCTACAAAATGTTAAAATAAACGAAGGGTACAAAAGAGAATAAAGAAAAAACAAATGAAATTCTGCTTAATTTAATGTCTTTAAATTTTATTTTGTGAATTTTACATTTAGAATTTTGTTTTAGTTCATAATATGCTTTTTTGTACATTTTGAATTTAGAATTTTGTTTTTGATTATGGGTTAATTCCAAACACAATGCTTTTTTTTCGTCTCAAGCTTTTTATTTCTTTCATGTAAAAGAAAATAAAAAAACAAAAACGGCAAGTAAGCTCTAAAATAATTAGCAACAAACAAAAGTAGTTGTTATTATTGTAAAACTTTCTGCTAAATTGTGCAAATGGTGCTTTAACTGTATATCATGCCTATTACATACAAATATACCTGTCTCCACACATGTTATTCATTAAGCAACATGGAAAAAGAGTTGAAAACAATAGAACAATAATAAAAAATTCAACTGTTTTTCAATGATTGTATTTATTTTTATTGCTTTTTCCTGGTTTTACCTGAAAAATGTTATCAATGTCATTTTGACGTTCTAATTTTACTTTGTCTCTGCGTTTTTTCCGTAATGTCACATTTTTTTTAATTAAGTCATAATCATTACTTGAGCTGTTTCGTTTGCTTTATGTGCATCGCTATTAAAAAGTGCAAGAAGTGATAAATTGATTAAGATAAAAAATAAAATAATAAAATCAATTATTTGGTGTTTTCAAGTGAATTTATAATCGCACGATGGTAAGTACAGCTAAAAATTTCCGTACTGTCACACAGTTATTTAATAAAAAATCGTAAAAAATAAAATAAATAAAAATGTATATTAATATATTACGAAGTTTTGATCACTTTTTCTTGTTTTTATTTTCCGTGAAATAACTTTTTAGAAGAAAAAAACAAAAAAAATATCACAAATTTCTTTACTGTCACTTTTAAGTAAAAAGGTTTTTTTTATTTTAAAAGCTTATTTCTCGAAAATTCTGATTGATTTCAATACTGTAGTTCTTTTGATGTAAAGATAAAAACAAATAGAAAAAAAACCAATCGGGAATCAATTTTTTATGAAATATTCACAGATTCCGATGAATAGATTTGTTCATGAATTTTTTGTTAATATAATTGGATTACTTTTATTTTTTGTTTCGTTTTTATAAAAAAGAAAAAACAAACAGTAACCAAAAACAAAATAATGAATAAATGTTTAAGTTTTCGTTACACTTGAAATTTAAATTGGATTTTCTTTACTGTCACAAAAAATTCCGTACTGTCACTTTTTATTTTTTCAAGTTTCCAGCAAAATACAACAATTTCTTCCAAATTGTTTGAAGCAAATTTGTTACTTTAAATGTAAGCTGCACAAAAACAAATTTTTGTAAAAAAATTACTTTTTTTTAATTCTTGAATTATAAAAGGAAAAAAAAAAATAATTGGAATCTCTTCGAAAAATAACTTTTTGCTATTACTAGCCCGTTTTTTTTAAGAAAAACATCCAAAGCTGGTAAATAATAAGTGAACGAATGCGATAGTAGGCTTTGTTCTAACATTTTTGCATTAATATCTTAGTTTTGTAAATTTTTGTAAAAAGTGACATTCCGGAAAATATTTCACCAAAATGCAATAAAAAAGCAAAACAAATTTTTTTTAAAGAAACTAAAAGTAATTTCGCAATCTGCACAAATCTTAATGCAAGTAAACAATTTCAGAGAATGAATTCCTCAACCTTAAAAAAAAAAAAAAAAAAATGCTCATGTACACTACTTTTGGAATTAACCCTTATACATATACATATCTGTGGTATTTATGTAAAAAGTCGGGCCTCAGCCACTTTAAGCATAAAATACACATTATCGATTAAATAAACACAACGTAAATTATTGTCGTTAAAATAACGAAAAAAACTGCTTAAAGTTACAGCTGACTTTAATCGACAGCGAATATCGTTAAAAATTTTACTGAATATCAAATTCAATAAATTTTAAAACTAAGTACCTGAAGCCCAGATTTTATTTTTTAAATATTATGTTTGTTGTTAATAATTTTAAAAGTTATGCAAAACAGGTAAATTTATTTTGCTCCATAAAATATGGTCATTTGGCCGCACAGGTGCTTAAAAATAGTTACTTATTGTTTCGCACATTCCTTTTTTACCCAGGAAATATTAGTCTTAGATGTAATAATTAAAATAAAAACATCTACGTACAACAAAACATGGTTTGACTGTCGAAATGGTTTTTTACAAATGTACCTAAGCAAGAAGAGCAAAAACAGAAAAAGGTGAAACTTTCATAAAGCCACCCAAAAATGGCGCAAAAACGTGCAAATTTTAACGCGATGTATAACTCTTTTAAAGTCTTAGCTTAATTTTTAAAAATCTTTTGATTTTTTTTAAAGTGAACAAAAAATCTTTTCTTTTTTTTTTTTTGATTTCGAACGAATTTTTTCGTCGCCCGGCCTCAATAGCCGAGTGAGTAAAACGGCAAACCCCACCGACGAGATTGTGTGGTTACAATCGAAACTAGTCTGGGCAACCTGTCCGTGAACGCCGGGGTTCAAATCTCAGCGCAGTCAAGAATGAAAAATTATCAATAAAAAAAAAAAAAAAAAAAAAAAATTTTAATTAATTTCATGTTGTAAAATTCCTGTCTTCATAAAAATAATTTAATAAAAATTAAATTCAATGAACTTAAGCCTAATTAAAAATATCTAAAATTTAGATAAAAATTTAAAATAAAATTTTTGCAAAAATTATTATAAGTAGCTGTAGATATATTCTTTCACAGAAAAAAAAAATCATTGTAAAATCTTTATTCGTTTAGCCACAAAAAATTATATTGTAAACCTCTTAAAACCGTAAGGAGTCAATATACACGCATGCAAATTAATCAACTTTCCTGACTTAAAAATTTACTATACGATGCTGCATTTTGTTCGAGCTGCATACTTAAATTTTTTACTTTTCTTAAATTTAATTTTGTTCCTAATGTCCGGCTAGATTGGCAAAAAACCGCTATGTAAGATGGGGCAAAAATAAAATGGCGACTTTAAACTGTTAATGCCGTCGTAACGAGAAGATCTGTAAAATAAGTTTCAATTCTAGGGCCTGGTATTATTCTTCCTGCTGCGTTAATTTAGTTAAAGTAATCATTTGTGCTTAATTGCGAATGTCAAAAACTAAAAAAATAAATTATATGCTTTTGTTATAACTATTAATTTAAAACTTTTTTTTTTGAAATATTTATTTTATACCAACACATAAATTCCCGGAATTATTACAGTAGAATCGCGAAAAAGTTAACTTGCGTAAAGGTTAATCTCGCGGTTAAGCTAACCAAATGTTAGCGCCCATGTACCGCTATAAATAGTTACGTTAAGTTTTATAAGCGTATTTATAAAAAAAAATGTCAACAAATCAGTACAAAACATCATATAAGCTTTGTATTATGGTGTATCTGTAGTGCGATTCACTAACTTTTTCTACGATAATCGTAACGTTAAAATAAATATAACGAAAATTTATCGGATTTGCTATTCAGTAACATTTTTAACAATATTCGATGTCGATTAAAGTCAGCTGTTACTTTAAGCAGTTTTTTTTTCGTTATTTTAACGGCAATAATTTACGTTGTGTTTATTTAATCGATAAAATGTATTTTATGTTTAAAGTGGCTGAGGTACGACTTCTTACATAAATACCACATACATATGTATATATATGAACAAATACAAACTTCTAGGTTCAGAACAAGGCGAATTCATTTATCAGGTGGCGTTGAAAGCACAGATGTGCTACTTTTTTTTCGTACATAGAGAGAGAAATGTCAAAAGTTGCTTGTGGTTTTTGACATATCGATCAACGAAAGCAACAAAAAGATACATTGCTGTGTTTTTGGTGTTGTTACTTGTTGTAGTATCGACATTACCGTATACATGAATTCGCCTTGGTTTAGAATGTACAAAAAAAGAAGCAAATTATGAACAAAATCAAAATTCTAAATGTAAAATTCACAAAATAATATATAAAAACAGTAAATTAAGCACAATTTCATTTGTTTTTTATTTATTCTCTTTTTTTTGTTTTTTGTTTATTTTAACATTTTGTAGACAGAGATGTTACAAAAACTACAGCTGTTTACAATCGTTAAAAATAAATTATAGAATCAAGCGAATATATATGTCGACAAAACTTACGATTGTCGGATCGTTAAAAGTTAGTGAATCGCACCACCCATGAAGTCACGAAATTCTCGAGGCTGTGGAGAACACATTAAAAAGCACATAGGAAAACACTAGATAGACCGAAATAACATGATCTCAAAGCAACTTGGTAAAAATGTTTTTCTTGAAGCAACAAAAATGTAATTGAGCAATGACTGGTCCAATTTCAATATCAAGAGCTAAACACAAGTTCGCGTTACTGCAACCTAAAGAAAGAATAATGTCAGTGATGAATGGCTGGTAAATTTTTAGAAAGACAAAGAATTCGGTATCTGAAAATTTGTAAAGAACTCGTTTCAAGACATAAGTCGGATGTAGCACCTTTAATTTATAATATATACATGTGGCAACTCTACCCTATGCCTGAAGAAAAAGTTTCTGGCCTCACTAAACTCGTGCGATGACAAAGGAAAAAAGCTATATACCATGATGGAATAAGGAGGTGGCCTCAGAAAGCCAGCTGGTCACAGTGTTTTTCGCCTCGGTGTGACGGTACCTGTCAATTTTTTGGTTTATTTACATTCATTTTCGCCGTATAGCCAGCGTTACCGTTATGGGACTAAAGGACAGTATTCACTATCCTACACAATCGTACAATTCAATCACACGAAAATTTGAAGCAATTCTACCCGACATTAAAAAATTTTTGCCAAATCTGCTGTCAATGCCACACCATGAAAAAAGAAAATCGCATAGAATGTATAATTTTATGAAAATTTTCATAAACATTTGCAAGTCGGTCAGACTTGTCAAAAAATCTGGCACTCAATTCATTTTGAAGCCACAGTATCATTCTTTATTAGTCACACGTTTTTTTTTTTTGCAAATCGTACGACTGAATAGGATAGTGTATCGCCGGCTAAAAGTCGCATTTTTCCCCTCTTGTGACTGTCTTTATTCTTGTATATTTGTCAGTAAAGTTATACTTCTTTAAGCTCGTCCAATCAACAAATGATTAAATAAATATTATATGCAACAGTGGCGCAAAAAAGATTTCTTTATATCTGATGAATAGCATTGGGTGAAGTTTCCAAATTTCGTACAAATTGGTACCAATACTTTTGCAACTACACCTGATCCAAAAACAACGACAGCAGGCAACTTGCTTGCAAGTAGAATTTATTTGGTATTTAAACTTGTTGTAGTCAATTGTTAAATTTTAAATTGCATCATCGACAATAAAAACAACACACCATCTCAGCATTGCCAAATGTGCCGATATGTCTTTTCTTTTGCAGTTTTTTTACTTCAAACCCCGTGTTTTTAATCAATTTTATTCGAATAATACAAAGAAGCATTTAATTACACAGGCCTGCGAAATTATAGTTTTTGCAAGTTGTTTTCATAAGCTATTATTATATGTAGTTATTGTCGTAAAAGTAACGGGAAACGATATTGATATGATTCATTGCATGCACCGATGAAGTTATACTTCTCTTTAAGGCATTAACCGGTTAAAAAAATAGCTAAGCTATATTGGGTTAAATCTAAGATTTTCTGAATTTTTTTGTTTTTTGACAATTTTTTTCCTTTAAAAAATATGTTTTTTCTCATATGTAATTACAGAATCCATGGTCTTAGAAATTAATTGTATAGCCAATTTGATTACAAAAATTTTAAGTCATAATGAACCGAGATCGGATAAAAGCTAAGAATCTTATAATGTACATCTTATAAATACATTTATTCTAATGCAACAATGTTATAACTTGTGCTCTCATTTAAAATGTACATCAGAGCCATTTCCGAATTTAAAAAATAAATAATATTTTATGCAAACCAAGTGTGTATCAACCACAGTTGGGGGGCACTATCACTAAATAAAACTGCAAAACAATTAGTTTGCACTCTTTTTTTACCAGCTTTAGTGATGATTGCTATTTTTTTAACTACCACTAAAAAAATTTTGTGATATTGCAAATTTTTTCACTATCACTAAACGAAGATTGAATGCAAAAATCTGCACTCAATTCAAATATAAAAATAGTGTGAATCCAATGTGTTATGAAAATGACAAGTATTACGAAAAAAAATTTTACATTCCATACTTCAACGTTTTTTGAAATTTTTCTAAACTTTTCATTGGATCAGGGTTGCATTTAAACAAAAGCATGACAGTCACAACAAAACTCATTAGATTTCTATCTCACAAAGTATTATGGAATACGTAAGAAATGTGTGATAGTGTAAACAATCCTTAAGGTGCAGTTTTCCCATAAAAACGGATTTTTTTTTGTGGAAATTGTCAGTTTTTTTAAAACAAATTGGTAATACTGCACCATCCTGCATTAAGCCATATTGAATTTTATGTCATTTTTTAAAGCGAATTGGCTATTTTGACAGCAAAAATAGGCTAATTGGCGTTTTGTTTACATTCAAATCAAGGCGAATTAGCTTATTTTGACATTTGCCGTCACAATTCTAGCAACAAAATGCCTGTTGTTTTTTCTTTTGTTGCATTGTTGTAGTAGTGAGGCTACTTTATAAATACATTTTGGCTATATACATAATGATCTTACTTACATGATAATTAATTATAAATTGTAGTTCAAGTGGAGTTGTGTACTATAAACCAGCCGCTACAAGTTAAATCTACAATTATTTTTTGTTATAATTAGAATATAGGAATTATTTCTTTTCACAAACTACTTTATTATATTCAACATTTTTTTTATTTGCGAATTTATTCTATGAGTTAAATTTCAGTTATGTATTTTATAAAGAGTTCTATTCCTTAAATTTTATATTTTAAGGTAAAATGTAACAGGAAGATACAAGATAATAGTCTGATAGTGTATAAAGTCATTCCTAAAAATTTAAGGAATAAAAAAATGTTGAATTTTTGTAATAATGAAAACTAAGTCAAATTCAGTGTGTAATTGCGTTTTTTAACAAGTAAAACCGCTTAGAAAAGTTAGATCAAGTTAACAGCCCTTGGGACATTTCGGTTCATTTTTCGCGATTCTACTGTACTTGTAAATAGTTCGAGTAAACTCTTTATATCTAAAAAATAAAAAAACGAACTCTGCTTTCAAATGTAACGAGTACAAAATAAAATGAAGCATTAAAATCCCTTAAGGCAGAAAACCCCCCAGATTGCACTTTTCTTTTAAAAATTCATATATTGGAATTTTTAATTTTCTGCAAGTCCACTTAATGATAAGACAACAAATTAAAAAAACAAAAAAGAAAATAATGTAAAATCGTTTTAATGCACAGCACAGTTTTTGTTCTTAACAAATTCAATAAATTTCTCTATCGAATGGAAAAGAAAAGCTTTCACTGTTTCTATTAAGGGGCTTTATGGATTTTATTTATTTATTTGTTTTTTAGTTTTGTTTTCTTTTCTCTGCGAGGGGCAGAGATACTTTTTAGTATTTCTTTAGCTTATCGCTTTAGATGTCTGGTTAATAAATATCTGAGATTCGTGTTTCTTTGGTTTTTTTTTTTGTAGTTGTTGTTTTTCTAAAAGGGGAGGGCAAAACTAATGGTCTTATTTTATTTTGATTACGAAATGAAATCTGAAACCTCTATAATTTTTTTTTTGATTTTAAGTTTAATTTATTTTTATTTTAAAATTTAGTTTTTTTTTGGTAAATTTTCAAGCTTACAAATTAAAAACAGGTTTAAAGTTTAAACGAAGACCAACTAATGATGATGATCATTAAGTTGCTGTTGGTAATGACGATCTTTTGAGATTATGATCACTCAACTAAAAGACCCTTAACTAATGCTGCTAAATCAAAATCAATATCTTTCTATAAAAAAAAAACACAAGCACTAAAATTTTTAGCTTTTTTAAGTTTTTTTTTTTCTTTAATATTATTATTATATTTTGTTGTTGCTGCTATTTTTTTAAAGTATTATTATTATGATATTGTGATTATTTAAAATCTTACAATCGGTTATAAATTATAAGCCAAAGGGCATTCAAATTCATATAAACAAATTCTTGTGTTGTACTACACGCTTCTCCAAAAAAAAAAAAAAAAAAAAAAAAAAAATTACAAAAAAACCACTACTGACTTTTGTCTCGAAGACAAAACAAACGTGTAATAACAGGTCATTTTTGTTTATTAAGGATATTAGGGTCATACCAATTTTATATGATCGTTAGAAAATAGGTTTTGTTTTGTTAGGACCAGCACTCAGGGGATGACCCCTACTAATGCATCGCATTGTGTTGGAACTGAAAAAATGGGTAATGGGAAGGAGGCTAGAGGGGGTAATGCTTGTGGACATTCGTCTTGAAGTTATTCATACTGAAAGTGAGAGGGCAAACTTAAACAGGAAGGTTATTCCATTTATGAAAAAAACCATCCAAAAAGCGAATTTTTCCTGTAATGCTTTGTACAATTAGGAAAAACGTATATTACAAACATACATACTAGTTCCCCCCCCCCCCTAAGCTTATCCCGCGAAGCTCTACGCATGTCTGCAGGAGTCCAGATTCTCTGGCGGGAACCCCGGTAGGTTAGTTGGTAGTGAGCTAGTCTATCAGCTCCGGGGATTGGGTTCGATTCCCGCCAGAGGCTCTGGTCTACTGCCGATAGGCGTAGAGCTTCGCGGGGATTATCATAGGGAGAATAAACAAACAAAAATCAGACTTTCTGAAAGAAAACTTTCATAGTGTGAACCCAGACTAATTGCCGTCAGATATTTTACTGTTCTAAAGATATAAAGCGGCCTTAAGATTATTGTTGTTCAAAGAAACCTTTTTAACCTGTTTTATCGTTACTACAATGGAATGTGTTCTGAGGAAATTAGGGATCTGGTTCCCGATCGGCAAGAGGGGAAGAGAACATGCAATTCTTCCCAACCCTCCCACCAATATACTCTGACTTTCTGAAAGAAATCTTTTGTAGTGTGAACCCAGACATAGGTTAGATTTGGTTCCATTAGCAGCCGCAATTAAACCCATCTCACGGGGTTCCAATAAATAGTTCCAGTTGTTCTACCAAGTTTAACCATCTCCCAATGGTCCTATATTACTTGGCTATTTACATTATTACCCAGCCATCCCGTTGATTCAATGAAGGAATGGATCCTGTTCAAATTAATGTCAGAGAGACAGGTTGTGTCCCAAAAGGTTCTTCGACCAAACAGTGTGCGTCTTAAGGTGTCGAAAACCAATGTCTTTTTTTTTATCTATGATAAGCCATATTTTCCTGGTTTCCCCACATGTGGTTTCATTATGCTATAGAAATGAAATTTGTATGGAATAAGTGGCTTTCTCCTCGAGATCGAAATACTTACATCATATGTCGAATCGCTACGAGTCACGATGTTGTTCCTGCATGCGTCAGCGAGTCAGCTCTACAGTTTGTACGTATGCCCCTGTGACCAGTGCCCCAATTATTCCTCCAGAGATATCCGTCATTTTCGGAGAATTTTGGATGCAATAAACAAACTCTCCAGGGATCTTATGGCCGCTTTATTATCGATAATAATGTGACTATCTCTGCCAGATATCTCACCATACCTGAGTATATGGCCATTATCTCGGCCTGAATGGCACTTCAGTGATCCGGCAGCCTAAGAGGAATGCTCCAGTCTAACTACTCGGAGTAAATATCAGAACCGACAACATGCAGTGTTTTTGACCCATCGGTGAATATTCGTTTCGCATCTGCGGGAATTTGTTGGCCATCGTAGTGAGCAATGCTATCGAAACGCTTACGTTGGACCCAGGATCAAAGATTGGCTCATGTGTGACATAATTAACCTCCTTTAGCCAATTTATATCATACAGGATTATTGCATGTCCGATGTCGTAATCCATCTATGGCCCTTAGTATTACCGCTGCGTTTAAAGTCAACCTTTTCGCCAAGATGTCTGGCGGGAACCAGCTCAACCCACCCCTAACAACAGGGCCAAATTTATATTTGCAGTACTAACTTTAACACCACTTTTAATATCGCACAAAAAGTCAGATTTTTCTTAATAAAAAATGTGCACCCCTGCATTTTTTCTACGCACCTGCTGCTTAAAATTTAAAAAAAAACTTGGTATTTGAAATACCACAACATTAGTAACATTTAAAAAAAAAAAAAAAAAAAAAAAAAAACAACAGACCAAGAAAAAATGTCATATATTATTGAAGAAAGTAAATGGATACTGCGATACAAACAGCAATAAATAAAATAAAATGAAATAAAATAAAAAGATCCAATAATACTAAAATTAACAAAAAGAATCATCTCTAACAACGTTAATCGACGTCGTGATCACTTGAAGGAAAAAACAATACAAAAAAAATAACAAGAAAAAAAACAAAAAGGTCATTCAATAACGCTCACAAACAAAACGTTTAAATTCCGCCCCATTCTAAAAAACTGGTAGTAATTGTTATAAGAAAAGTGTTCGAGATTGGAGTATAAGTTGTCTGTCTAATAAAATAAAAAATGTATCTGTTTATGGTTTTATTTTAGAAAAATTTATTTGAATTTATGAGTATTTTGGATGAAAATTTTAATTAGTTTTAACCCTAGAAAGATAATCCGCGTAAATATTACGCATGCGCTTTCGAAATATTTCTATTTCTTTTTAATTAGCAGGAATACGTTGATATGTCCTTCAGACATTTCATATATAATCTTATTTTAAAATTTGGCCTTTTTATTTAATATATATTTAAAAATATCATTCACATTAGTTTGTTCTTAATTAATAAAAAAAAAAAAAAATACAACAATATATCAGGTTAAAATAATGCCTCAGTTTTAAGTATGATTATGACGTATGTCTTGATATGATTATCTTTTTAGGGTTAAAGGAAAAAAATTAAGAAGTTGATCAATATTTAAAGTTATTTAACATTACGCGACTGCCAAGGTTTGGAGGTCACTATATATGTGGACAGCCAGGCGGATCTTAGGGCCTTGATGAGCTGTTATGTGAACTCTAGGGGAAATCTTAGGGAATTATGTGAGGCTCTGCTGGGTACCGGGTCACTGCAACATCACCGGCAACGAGAAAGCTGATGAGTTGGCGAGACTGGGCTCGGAAATGAAGGATCCTGACAGTTTGGTCAGAATGGGTTCTGAGCGGGACAGAGTATCGCGCACGCTGTGGCCGATGCTTAGTATGTCGAATTTTTCCTGTGCTTTCACTCTTTACTTCTCCTACTCTTTTATACTAGATCTCTTTTACTTAATAAGGCTTCACAATGGACCATATTGGTCTCTGGGTGAAGGTGTGAAGTTTGCGTCGCACCAACCTTTCTAGCTTAACCATACCTAACCTAACCTTACCTAACCTAACATTACGCGACAAATAAAGACCTTTGGAAAAACGAACAGCCTGTAACGTATAGATTCGATTGTAGTACAAACGGGCTGTTAAACCCTATACAAGTTTGGAGATTTTGGCGACCAATTTTTTTAGTGGCCTCTAAAATTTCTAAAATTGGTGGGCCCTCAAAAAAGGTGTCCTTAGCTTTTGGCTAACAGTTAGTTCAAACTTCGTAATACCACTTAACCATATACGACAATAATTTAGTTAAGAGTCCGCAGAATAAATTTTCATAAATTGTTTTGCCCAAAAAAACTTTTTCGTGCACTTTTGTTGGAAAAAACATTTTTTCTCACTTTTTTTGAATAACTTACAGGGAGGCATAAAAAAGCTCTCCCACAAGGTCAGCTCCATATTTTATTTCTAAGCGACGCACAAAGATATTAACGTTTTTCCATATAATTATATGTGAATTTTTTTTTTAGTATGTTGCAACTGCTTAAATGAATGAAACTTTTTTATGAGGGCCCACCGGTTTTCAGATTTTTAGGAGGCCCATAAAAAAAAATTGGTCACCACAGTGGCCAAACTCAGTATATGGTGTTACTACCGGTTGGTAATACAATCAAATCTATACTGTCCAATCCATACGATTTTTGCACCGTTCAACTGTGTAATTTTACTCTAATAGTTCCTATCGAAGTCCAGTGTATGCCTTAGCACATCAGATTCATTAATTAGAATTTTTATAGGCTATAAATCTCTTCCAATATGGAAAAGTAGCTGATGTCGAATATTGTAGTTTGCAGATATCCTCAGATTTTTTAAAGTTTTATTCGAGGAGTTTTTTTACTTTAAGTCTGTATATCTTATTAGTAACCACTTTAATAGTGGCATAGATGGGGGTAGTGCACTAATTTTGCAGTTTCAACTCACAGTTAGTTATAGTGCAAAATTATTGCAATCATTGATTATTGATGTTGTGATTAATTGAACATTAGCAGCCTCACTAAGCATGAGTGATAGTGATTTTTCAAATTTTGCAATCAAAAAAAAAAAAAAAAATATGGTTTGATTTAATATAAAACAATCAATCATCCGTTTATTGCAACTTTTTTGTTTTTCGCTCATTTGAGTGCAACTTAAGGTTTTGCACTAAATTTACAAACAAAAAACTTGTTTTTTCTTGATTAAAGCCAGGAGATATTCAGTTATTGACAAAATTTTATATTGTCTAATTTCCTTTGCTTCTGCAAATCATCACAAGAATAAAAAACCATGCACATACAAAATACCATGTTTTAAATTTTAGTGCGAGTCTGTTTATATGCAGCTTTTTTGATTGCAAGTACAAATTTTGCACTATTTGAATTGCGTGCAGAATCTACGCATTCAATCACCGTTAGTGATAGCGAAAAAAATTTGGAATACCATTAAATTTTTTTAGTGCTAGTTAAAAAAAAACCAATCTTCACTACATCTGGTAAAAAATAGTGCAAACTAATTTTTTTTGCAGTTTTATTTAGTGATAGTGCAATGCTGATCAAAATCACTATTTAGTGCACTACCTCCAACTACGAATAGTGGCTACAAGTAAATGTTTTTTGGGCTCTTCAGTTTTTGAGTCGTTTACAACTGATTGATTTTTTTTGGAAATAACTCTGTGACCAATATATTTTGTTTTATCGAAAAATTTTTTATTATTAAAAACCATTAAATGGGTTCTAAAATTTTTTTAAGCTTTATTATCACAGTTGTTTTTGGGAATACTATTATTTATTAAAAGATTTTGTTTGCTGTGCTTAATTCCCTTTTTTTTTTAAAAAATTTATAAAAAAATACTGAAATTTATTGTTGGAGGATAAGCTGTTCCTATGCGCATTTCACTGGTTGCTTAGGCCAGATCATCAGGAAACGTTCTCCTAAATCATTTTAGAAAAGGCAAAGCTATCAGCAAACAAGACTACAGAGGGAATGAGAATTATCTACAGCCTTTTAATTATTTTTATGTCGAACCCTGAAAACCCACACAGTTGGGTTGTTCTAGATACTCCTTATTATAGTTTGAACATTTTTCTAATATCTCTTCTTATTATTTTCGTTAATTGTTCAACATTATTTAATTATATATTTATCTATAAAAACAAAAATTAAAAAAATATTAAATAAATAGACCCACCTGGTTGATCTTCGGGTGTCCACGTATACAAATTTCTTCGAGAGCGGCGCGAAAGTAAAAAATATGTTTGGTATATATAAAAGATTTTACACCTTTTCTAATTATAAACAAAATTGAGTGTCTTATTTCGACTTAAGCTACTCTTCCATATGACCACAGAAAATATTTATATAAAACTAACTGCAACAAATTTCCAGAATGGGGCTTATACATTTTTTAAGTGGCCAATACAAATACACGTTCATTTTAAACAAATACATAGATTTTTTGTGAAATGTTTTAAATTCGTTTTTCATTTCAAATCAAAATTGTTTCTTTATTGTAGATTATGTTCGATTGTTATTTTATATATTGACTGGATTTGAAGCATAAATATTTCTTTCGTTTCACTTGGGCTAGTCGTTTTCACTATATAAGAGAATTAATAAGGAACAAACCAGTAATAATTTTAACCATAATATAGTTAAAATTTTCTTTAAAAATTGTTTTGTTTGAGGTGACCATATTAAATCATGTTTTTTTCTGAGTGTGTGCCTTAATGGGCTAGTTGCTATTAGTGCTAGGGTTGCGGGTTCCGTTCCCGACACTTGTCTGTTTCGCTACAATGCGCTATAGGGATTGTTTCATTTTTTTCTTTTGGCCAAAAATTTATTTTAGCCATACGACTGGATCAAATCTAATGAATTTTTAAATTCTGTTTTTTGAAATCTCCCTCCCTGTTAAAGCCCATACATTGTTAGTCCTGCCCAGTCTCAGGGGAAAATTGGTCACGCGTGCTCATGCCCTCTCACGGATTTTTTTGTTTTATCACACGCGCTCTCACATTCTTGCTAATAAAAAGTTTGGTCACGAGCGAAAAATATTTAAACACTTTTATTAAGACCCTTACAATTTTTATTCACACATAAAAGAAAGTTTTGCTTTAAACAAGTACTTATTAGAAAATCTGGTTTTTTTAGTTCTAAATTAATTATTAATTAAAAAAAAAACATAAATCTTAGAAGACATGATTCTCCATTTCTTTATATTCCCTCCCAGAATATTGTTCGTCTTCCTGTTGGTAGTTTTCAACGAGTCTTACGCCATCTATTACTGAGATTTAAAAATAAAAATATGAAAAAAGGGTTTTTTTTTAAAAAAAAGACTGCAGATATCTGCAGCTGAAATATATTAACTTCAGAAGATTGTCCTAAGAAATTACATATTATGGAGTTTTGTCTAGCATGGGCTAGCATTTTTTTGTAAGTCTATATAAAATTCCAATTCATAATTCGATTTCTGTTCATTATCTTAAGAACTCTTATTTTTCCAATTTAATCGAGTTCGCCAACATATCACTATATATTATTTAAGTAATCACCTTCGAAATGGTTTTCTTAATTTTCAAAAACTATAGATTTTTATTTGGAATGTTATCGGAAGGCGGATTATCAGGTTATATGGTTATGTAGTCATATTAATAGCAACAAAATACAGCAAAATACATCAACAAACAACAATTAGAATAAATGTTTTTTGTTGTTGTGAATAATAACTAAATAACCTTATAACCTGACAGCCAGCATTCCGTGAACAACCCAATTATAAAAATTTTATAAGAAACTATTTATCAATTTACTGCACTAAATCGTTATTTGATAACTAGTTCACAAATCGCAAACAAAATAACAATTTTGTCGAAAATTTTTTTTTTTATTTTGTTATGTTTTCTTATATTAAAGCAAAAAAAATAAACTTTGCAAAAAATTTTATTTTAAATTCTAGTTAAAAAAGGAGTAAAATTTTCCATAGTGAAAGGTCCTGAAGGCTGGAGTTGATATTGCCTGGTTTATTAAATAAGAAGATGAATTTTAATTGCAGTTAGGGTTGCCATTCGTACTGTTTTTATCAGTACATGTACTGTTTTTTGTTTAAAGTACTGATTTACATATGAGTAGGTGAGATGTAAAACTTGTTCGTTACAAAATTAAAAGGCGAGTTGACAATTGATTCTCACAGTACCGTTGGGCGCTTTATGAGATGAAATATACTGATTGTATTAATACATGTCCTTGAAAAAAACCTGGAAAAGGACATACATTAATACAATCCGTATATTTCATCTCATAAAGCGCCCAACGGAACTGTGAGAATCAATTGCCATCTCGATTTTTAATTTTGTAACGAACGAGTTTTGCATCTCACCTACTCATATGTATTACAAGCAAATCTGTACCCAAATGTACTGATTTTTTATTAATGTACTGTTATTATATATTAATTTGTACTGTTATTATATATTCATTTTGTTCAGTTTATAGTCTGTCATATTGTCAAATTGTTTGCGATACAAATATTAATATAGATGTTCTTATCGATGAGTGATTAACAAGATTTTTGACGAGTCAGAACGAAACAAGAAGACAGTAGAAGAAAAATGGAAAGTGTTTCTTCATGCTGGTGCGTTTATGAATTTGAGGAAATGTGGAATTTTATTTCTTCCATTCCACATTCAAACGATTTTACAGAACGAGTCTTTAGTTTTCAAAGTGGTGAAACAGGCTCCTAATATAAAACCTAGAAAGTGACTTGCAGACAAAGACAAACTTTGTTTATAGTTGTAATGAGTTTTACAACTTCTTGAAGACTGAAGACAGGAAAGAAATTGTGGACAATGTACAAAAAAGCCTTAAATATTTTTAACTTGTAACATTGTAAATATTTATGTCCATACATATGTGAATATATTATTTATAAAAATCTATGGCATAAGATCGTCTGAAAAACGATTGTGCCTTTTACAATAATTATAATTATTAATAGTAATTAGTTGTAAATCAGTTTTAAATAATTTTTGTAAATTATTTTGAAGATAAATATTGGGTCCGCCATCTTACGTTTTTTTTTCAACTAGTGCTTATTTCGTGAATGGTAACACTTTGCTCATGTCTGATTTGACAGATAATTAGTTTTATCCTTCCGCTGAACGAATATGATTGTGTATACGCTTGCACAACGCTGGGAAATATTGCGACATTACTTTGAAAATCATGGTAATGTTGCAGAATGTGTGCGAAAATTGCGTACGGATTTTGGAAGAAGAGAAGCACCGTCAGCTCCGTATGTTCGTTATCTTGTGAAAAAAGTGAAAGAAACTGGCATCCTCATCGAAAAACCAAAGCGTGAAAAGCCAAAAACAGTGCGTACACCCGAGAATATTGCTGCTGTGGCAGAAAGTCAATTCACCGTCGTTCTCAACAATTGAACATTTCGGAGACATCATTGAGACGAATTTCGCATAAAGACCTTGGTATGACGCCATTTGAATAAAATTATTTTCCATTATTAACCGGAACGATTGTACTTTCAAATAAAAAAAGAAATTTGAGAAAATATTTAGTAGTTTTTTTTTTATAGCATTTAAAAAAAAACGTTATTTGGCGGACCCTTTACATAAAAAGCTTCGTTATTTCAAGTTTTTAATTTGTTTTTTTAACATTGTGGTCCTTATATCTGTAGCTTGGTGCTAAAAGGCCAATGTCAAATTTTTGAAGCTGTTCTCGGCTAAATTGGGCATTGGCTGTATCAGCAAAATAAAAGAGATGCAGCATGACCTTTTAATTGCAAAATGAAATTAATTATGCTGGTAGATATAGCACAAAACTACTTTTATTTAATTTTATGCTGACTTATAAAATAGAAATATAATATAAATATAATAGAACAAAGGAAATAAAATTTTAGTTCAAATGTTGGTCACGTTTTTTTCGTCAAATATTTGCTAGGTGTGACCGTAGGTTAAGAAAAGACCTGATGCAACAATTAAGTCAAAACAGCAAAATATTTACATTGACCCTTTTAGTACGAAGCCTTAGACGCAATGAACTCAAATTTTGCTTTTAATAAAATTAATAGCGGAGTTCAGTGTTAAGTGCAAATGGTCTTGCGAAAGAGCAAATTCAAAATATCATAGCTATTTTGATAAATCCAACAACAAAATACACGGAGTTTCCGTTATATTTCATAAAAAGCTACGAAATTTTGCATTTGCTCTTTCGCAAGACCGTTTGCATCACACACTAAACTCCGCTAATGTTTCTTTGAAATATATTAAACCAAGTAGCTAACAAGAAATTAAGAATCGAATTTTTAACAACTTATTGTGTTTTAGATTTTTTTTTGTTGTTCACGTTGTATTTCCGCTAAAAAATATACGGAATTGAATTATTGTTTTGAAAAAATTCAGTTTTATTAACTAAATTTTGTCACGGTTCAAATTATAGAATGAATTCAAGTTTTGTTTTAAAAAAGATTAAAGCCTTTTATGTTACAAATATGCAATTTTATATTAAAAAAGTATACCTATGTCCTGTTTTTTATGCAATTGTACTGATTTTTTTTCTCTGATGTACGGATTTCTCTGACTTAAAAACTGGCAACCCGAATTGCAGTTGTAACTTTTAATAAAGAATTAAAATATTGAACTTTCCACACAAAAAAATTTTCAGTATTTTTTTATAAAAAAATTGTTTAAAAAGTATTTCAATTAAATTAATGTGATAATTGAATCAATTATTTTTTTTTTATTGAAAAAAAAAATTTTTAAACATTATTTTGATTTAATTAACATTTTAGTTGTTTTGAATAACAAAAATCTTAATTGATTTTTTCGTTTAAAATAAAATAATTTTAGCTTGTAGAATTTTTATTGGGAATTGTCAAAACCTGAGCTATATTTAATAAAATCAATTAATACATTGTTTGAAATAGCAAAGTTTTTTGATCATTTTTTTAATTAAAATTAAAAATATCACTTATTGGAAAAAAATCACAATTTAAAATTTTTAAAATTTTGCTAATTAATATAATCATTTTGTAGGTGCAAAATTAACAAAATGTTTGCTTGATTCTATCAATTTGGAAAATATTTCAAAAAAAGCTTTTGAAAACATGATGAAGTGGAGATTAAATCATCTTTAGGAGAATCAGTAGAGCTTAATAATTATATTTATCTAATTTAATATCATAATCAAATATTTTAGTTTCTATGTAACCTGCAGTTTCCTTTCAATAAATTATCCCACGATGTTTATCGCGGGACTATTAAAAGCAAACAAGTATCCGCATAGCAGTTGCAACATTAAAACTCAAATTGATGAGCTACGATCATGGGAATTTTAATAATTTCTCAGCTCCTCTTCAAAAAAATGTAACTGTTAATTTTTTGATTATAACACTTGGTTTCTCCTCTACATATTTTTGTTCTAAGGTGACAATAAAAAACTAAACGGTAAATGTCATTTTGAAGACAAACAAAACTATTCGCTGATATTGTTTAAAAAGAATGAAAAAAAAAGAGTTGCAAGCACAACCACTTACTACATATTTTGCTCCACATACAAATATGCACAATCTTAGAAGAACGAAATCTCAAAAAAAGAACAGAAAACAAACAATAAACCTATAAAATTGTTTGGCAGATTAATATCATTTAGATGATTGTTTTTGACATCACATCATTTTCCAATTTTATGTTTAAGTACACTTGATAATCAACTTGCAGGATAAATTGTTATACAGCCTAGTGCAACATGCACCAGAACACACACACACAGATACACACACACAAAGAGAGAAGATTTCTTAAATGGAAAAGACTAGAATTAAAAAAACGCAGGTGTATATTGTTTGTTTGTCAAAATTCTGTTACGGCATCCTTAATATAAAAAGTTGCAAGAATTAATGTTATCCTTTCTCACGGCATTTAAGCAGACTTTCAAAACAACTGAACAATAAACAAGCAACCCTTCTTTCTTTTAAGTCGTGGTTCCCTGAGTTCCATTTGTTTAGAGTTGCACAACAGCCAACAGACAAACAAACAAGTGTCATTAACCTCTAACACCTTGTTTTTCTTTTCTTCTCAAGTTTGTTCGTTGGTGTAAATTTCAGTCTCTATTGAATTGAATAAGGAGTTCATGATGCCAAGCAAATATTAAAATGTGGGAAATGATGAAGTGAATATCAACAAGAATTTCTTCATAATTTCCCTCTGCTTTTTTCCAAACAATTTGAAAGTATGGGTGTGTGTGTGTGTGTGTGTGTGTGTGTGTTTGGAATTTTATCCTTTTCTTTTTCAGCCATTCGGCAAATGCATTTTTCACTTTATACCAAATAGTCTGTTTGAGTACTTGCGCTATTTCAAAAATTTGTATAAACTCAAATTTTTGTTATTGAGTCTCTTCCTTGAACGCTCGCAAAGAGTATGTGAAGTGTGTTTGTTGTATTATTGCACTGTTTGCATACCAAATAAGTGTGTTTCTATTTGTTTGCTTGTGTGTGAATAAATTTTTGCCTAGTTGGCTTTCAGCTCAGAAAATCCAATACAAGGTTAACTATTTGTTTTGACGATGATTCCCCATTTGTAACGAGGTCGCCTCGTATTTATTCCTTTTTTTTTTGTTTTGTTGTATGTGGCTCCAGCATGAAAACAGGACACTTATTTGGTAATCTATGCACGCATATGTGTTGATATATGTATATTCGTTTTACATTTCTTTGATTTCGTTTTGTGTTTAAAAGCCATTTTTCATTTGATTAAATTTATCTCAGAGAGAAATTTCTCAAAATCAAAAATGCGCCTGCTTGGGAATACCCAAGTGATTGCCAACTTTAAAGGTTAAAGAAGATAAAAATGAAACTTTTAAATTCATATTTGAACATTTAGAACAATTTTGATTTTGTTAACTTATTAAAATGCTTTTAAATGCTTTTAAAACCGCTTCAGTTATTTAGTTTTTCTATGAAGGCATACATATTTTTAGGGTGCCCCGAATCGGAAATACAAATGCCGTTGTTGGTGGTACGGCGGTGGCAGTGCTGGCACAATTTTAATTTTGTATGGATGAATCTTAAAATTCAACATCAAAAATCTCTGCAATGTTGTTCTAAAAAAGTCCAATTAGCCGGAGTGGAGATGACTTGAAACAAATGGATCATTTTTAACACTCTGCCTCACATATTGCACGTTGCCTTCTGTGCGAATATTTCAATGTTCCAGGAAGGTGGATCACTGAACCCCATTCCTAAATAGTTGGCAGTATTTAGGAATGGGGTTAATTCCCTATAATTTTAAAGTTATAGGTGCTGATTTCGAATTAAAACATTATCGATATTTTCGCTGTGTCTTAGCAATTGATTGTTCATAAAAATAGACCTGTATGGATTCATTATAAATTTCCAAGAATTCAGTTATAACATGCAAAAAAAAAAAAAAAACAATTACATATATTACAAAATAAAAAAGAATAATTAATAATTATACTCTAATGATATAAATACATAAATTAAAATGTTATAAGTGTTTGACATTACTAGGTCTTACTTGGTTCACCCTCTGTTAAATATTACACTGATAGATAAGCCGTCATAACACTAAAATATTTTGTCTTCATTTCTGACCCCATGACACTTTTTTCATCATTTTGATTTCAGCCTTAACATCACTTGGCCAAATTGTTATCAGGGTCAAAAATTAAAATGATGTCATTAATGGGATGACTCGTTGGCATCACAGAAATTACGAATCGGAGTCAGTGCGATGACTCAGTAACATCATAGAAAGGACCCATTAGGCTTGACTAAAGTCAATGTGAGAGAATATTATTATTTACTTACCCGTTACACATGTTTGTTTCACTTTTGTTGTATTCCGTCCTTTGTTTACAAAATAACTCTCAATTATAATACACCAAGAGCATGCCCGAAATGGTTTTCGCAATCATTCTAATTTATAAATTTAATGTATTTAATTTAATAATTTATAAAAATAAAAGTTGGGAATTTTTGCTTCTTATATTACTTTTTAATTATGAGAATCATGTGAATAATACATAAAACGTTTCATCGAATTGATGTCACTGTAGTCATAGCATAGATGACGCATAAAATATGGCAACATTTTATGATGGCGTTTCTCATTGGATTGGATGTCACAATTCCGATGTTAGAGCATCATCAATATGAAGCTATATTTTTTTTTAAAAGTGTAGAGTATTTTAATCTAGGTCTTCTTATTTTTAAATTGGCATTGATAAACAAGGTATTTTGCGTTATAAATAAAAAACTCAATCTTTTTTTTTTTATAAAAAAAAACACGGCTTAAAACAGGGTGCATCAATAACATATCAGCAAACATATAGTGCGTTTGTGCTGATGTTTGTTACAAATAACACATATTAGTTTGAGGTCCTTAAGTATCCCGATCGGCCTAGAATAACTTTTTCAATTGGTCTAGTGGTATCCATCCGTGGACTAGCGACTGTTAATGTAAACTGGGTTTTAAAAGTCCACCATTTTCTTATGACGGTTTCTATTCACATATTTAGGTGTTTATCGCCCTTCTAATTGGGTGAGTGCTGCAGAGTCTCTTCTCCTTAAGCGAGTGTGGCCGCCATCATTTAAGATATTTCGAGCTAGTGGATTTGGGTGTAGTTCAAGCCTTTTTAAACATTTTACTGCGTATTTTGTAATCATATTTTTTACCAATGGCACGTTGAGATCCTTGTGGATATTCGAGTTTTTAACATTCCAGGGAGCAGCTGTGATTATTCGAAGAAGTTTATTTCGATATTATACGCTGAGGCAGTGCCTCATAATTGAATACCGTAGCACCAGATTGGTTTTAAGATAGAGTTGTAAAGTAGAAGTTTTCAATCGAGACTAAGGACAGAATTTCTTCCAATAAGCCAATGAATTTGAATGGCTATTAGTTTAATTTGCGTTAATTTAGCTTCTATATGGTATTTCCATGTTAAACGGCGATCTAGATGTATACCGAGATATTTTACATGCGAATGCTGAGGTATTATTTGATTATTGATTTTAATAGGAGGGCATGAATCCCGACGCAAGGTGAATGTTATATGTACGCATTTTTGCCCGTTGACTATTATCCTCCATTGTTTTAACCATATTTCTAGTTGAAATATATTCTCCTGTAAGTAGCGAGATGCTTCATGATGGTTTTTATGCACGCTTAGGAAAGCTGTATCGTCCGCAAAAGTTGAAGTTTGGGAGTAGTTGTTGGTTGGCATGTAAGAATTAAATATTAGGTATAATAGTGGACCCTGGATGCTGCCTTGTGGGACTCCAGCGTTAATTGGCTGAGGAGAACTTAAAAAGTCGCCTTCCTTAATAATGAATTTACGACCGATTAAGTAGCTTTCTAACAGCTTGTGTGTGTTAACTGTAAGTTTAGCTTCAGTTTATGTAATAAGACCTCGTGCCAGACTTTATCAAGTGCTTGAGACACATCGATGAAGAGAGCGAAACAATATCTTTTTTCTTCAAAGGCCTTTCTTATGGCGTTTACTATCCGATGGGTTTGTTCAATTGTGCCGTGTTCTTTTCTAAAACCGAACTGATGGTTAGGAATACATCTATTTTCATTTAAAATTGGGATTAATTTTGACACTAAGAGTTTCTCAAACAGCTTTGACTCAACTTTTGTGTGATCTTTTCCTGGTTTAGGTATCATGGTAACTAAGGAAACTTTCCATTCTTGAGGGTAGTATTCAAGGCGTAAAATAGCATTAAAAATAAAAAGAATAATTTTCTTTGCATTGCAAGGTAGTTCCAAAAGCATTTTGTTACTGATCTTGTCAAAACCAGGAGCTTTCTTGGGGCTTAAATCACAAATAGCCTTTTCGATATCTCTTACCTCGAATCTTAGGGGAACAGCTGCTCTAACATCAATAGGTGGTAACTCCACAGCAATATTGTGTGATGTATGAGGGGTAAATACGTTTTTCAAATGATTAACAAATAGATTTCCTTTTTCTGCATCATTTCTTGCCCAACTTCCATTAAAGTTTCTTAAAGGTGGCTTATGTATAACTGGCCTTTTGATGTTTCTAGCTGCACGCCATAATGAGTGGTCCACGATTTAATATCCAAATTTTTAAAAAATTTTAGTGCTGGCAAGTTTCAAGCTATAACCTGTTAAGAATGTGAACTAATGGTATGTTCACATTAAACAAATAAATCCGTGAATAATAAGTTGATCTACTTTTACCTTTCATTAACATAATTTTAGTTATCTTCTGAACTTTATTAAAAAAAAAAAAATTATGGATAATTGGGTAGTCATAAAGTTGTAAAGTCATATGTCTTAAAATAATTACAAGAAGTGTATATGACTGGGGGAACCGTTCATAATTTAGATTCATATTGTGCATTAAAATTTTTATTTTGTTTGAAACAAAACAATATTTTTTTAAACAATAGTAAAATATTATTTAGGTAATTATGACGATATGACTTGATAGCACGCCTATGTAATTAATGTAATTAATAAAATGATAGATGCTGTTGAATCTAGCAAACGCTTTGCAAAATCAAAGAAATGTTTTATAAATATAGTGGTTACGTGTGGGACGTCAAATGTTTGTTGAATGTGGTCATGCTTAACTTTCTGATAAATCGCAATTGTTCAACAATACTGTACTAACTCAAAGCTAAACAATTTTTTTTAGTAGAAACAAAACAATTTTTAAAGAAAAATTATTTTTAAACCAACAGTTTTATTACCAAAATGTAGACAAAATAGCGTTTTTCCAGCGGTAAGATATAAAAATGACGTGTCGATTTTTTACAAAAAGTTAAAAAATAAAAATTTTTGGTTAATACACTATTGTTGAATAAAAGCGATATAATTACGTACACTAATGTCATTGTTTTTTGCTGTAATTCTGTTTAATTGTTTCTTATTGGTATCGACTTTTGTGAGATTAAAATATGCGTAACATGAGCACGGGTTAATAAGCCAGGGACTTTTTAAATGAAACACTGGTTTTTGGAAAAAAATAATTTTATTTTTCAATGTAGTCTTCTTTGAGCTCTATACACTTTGTCCAACGTTTTCCAATTTCTTTCAAACATTTAATTTGCTTGGTAAACAAAAAAAATTAGTAATTGTTCGTGAGATAATTTCTTCTTTGGAGTTACATCTCTTTCCGCCGAGCGATTTCTTTAGGTGCGGAAATGAGAAAAAAGCGAAGAATAGGGCGAATCAGGGAGCCATTCGTAGCATATTTGATGGGATTCTCCATCTAATGCTTATAAGCAAACGAAATATACTTTTTTATTTTCTCCTTAAATCATACTTTAGTTTGTTGTCAATCGCTATGAAACAAATTAATGACTCAGCTTTCTTAAAATTTTGACAGGTTTTAACGGATAGATGCCAGGAGCAGTGTTGCCTTTTCAGCTAAAAGGTGTGAAATCCAAAAACTCCGGGACTTATTGACCTGCCCTCGTACTACAAAATCTTCTTGGTAGAATTGTGAAAGTTGCAGTTATTTTCGGGGGCTACAATTTTTATTTTAAGAACTAATGCACAATTTTAAATTGCTTGCTGTTTAGTTGGGCTAATCATCCGATTTTAACATACAAGTTCCGAAACATCTCACAAAAATCGTATATAACTTATAACCTGTGAATTATAAGCGGCCTAAAAATTAAATTTCACAGCTTTTCTATAAATAATTGGGACTTTATTTTTAAAATCGGTTAAATTTATTTTAATTACTTAAAGAATATATGAATTGTGCTCTGAATTTTAGCTCTTAATATTTTAAGATAACGTTAAAAAATTACAAATCTAAATAAACTACACCAACTGCTGCACAGTGGGAGTTTTTGGCACAATAAATGGAAATTCAGGAGTTTGTTAACGGTAAGTTCGGTTAAAGTAAAATCTTAGGTGGCAATTACAGACTGGCAGTCGAGTTAAAGTTTTGGATGTGGGGTTTATAGATCTTTCAAGAGGGTTGTCAAGGGTTCCCAAAAAGGACATCTGGGGTATGGAAAAATATTAAAAACGAACTAGAGTTCTTAATATTGACCCGATTTTATCAGTGGAAAAAACTAGTCGAGTGCTAAAAAAAGTAAGGGGCATGCGTAGTTTTTCTCTTTCTTGTTTGGAAAACTTGTGAATTTAATGGACAAAATTGAATAAAAATCCATTTTTATTATGATTTTTTTGTCGGACTGTTTTCATATCGGAACTGTCAAACAAATCCTTTCTAAACATATACGGATTAGATAATTTAAACAGGAAAGTAAATAATTGATTTAATTAAGGAAACATTCGGAAATAAGATCAACTTCGGAAATCAAAGGGCAAACTTTTGAGAATTTATATGAATTTTTTAATCGGAACTTAAACATAAAACTTGTCACAATATTAAAAATGTTCATTTCCTTCTTTCAGATCCCCAAATTATTCTGCTGAGACGTGTGAATACACTTCAACGTCCTCAATTAAATACCAACTGAGCTGGCTATTTTTGAATGAAATATCTACACGATTTTTAAACTTTAAGGCTGGGTTTTTTGGATCTCAGTTAAACTAGGTTTAGTTAATCTGAAAACAGATTTGGGCTGCCATTACCAATTTTTTATACAAAATTTTGTCGGAACAGCTTAGTTTTGCTTAAAATGTTGGTCTTTAAATTCCACTGGAAAAATCCGAGTTTCAGAGAACGTTAAACTAAGTTTGAACTTAATCCACATCTCAAAAACTCGGCCTAAAAGTTTTTCGCAACTAATTTGTCTATAAACACAACAGAACCCTTCAGTTTTATAACCCATAATCAACTTTTTTCTTCTCATTACTGTTTGGTAACTCTAAAATATAACGCATGTCCGAAGGATCCACAGTCTCATTGCACTAAATAAATAAAAAAATAATAAAAAATAGCGCCAGCAATAAAATACAAAGCAAAGTAAAATTTTCAAGAGAAACTAGAAATTCTCTTGTTACCGCATCGTTTTCGTCACCATCATATATAAAATTTATTTCCTCTCACTTTTACTCGTTCTTATTCGCCCGGTTGTTCGTTCATTCAGATGGCCGTCGTGCATGTGTGTTTTTGTCTTTGTAAGGATTTTGTGCTTTTGATATTCTGTATGCATCGCATGTTTTGAATGTCCTGTGACTCGATATGAATTATTCAAAAAATATATAAAACTTTCCTCTTTTTCTGTTTATTCGTTTGAAAAATTCTACTTCTTGTATGTAGGGAAGAATGGGTGTGTGTATGTATGTGTGTGTGTGTAAGTGTATGAATTGCAACCCAGCAAAAAAAAAAAAAAAAATGGTAGCCAGACAAGCCAAACAAATTCTAGCAAAATATCTAACAAATACCACCACGCCAAGGACGAATATAGCGCGGCATACTAAATAATATATACAAACAGACAAAAATAAAAAAAGCTACAACAACAAAAATTTACTGCTAAAGGAGTTAAGACATGCATACAAATTATGAACATGAAGAATAAGGAAGAAAACAAGGATGTACTTTTTTGTATGTATTTGGGAAATGGAGAAAGTGTGAGTGTGTGTTGCGGTAGCCTACCTTAAGCTGTTATAAGCTGTCATGTGTTTGTGTATGTGTGTGCATGCAGTTTTATCAATAAAAGTTAAGCGTGTAGCATGCATGATGAGCTCGTAACTCTGTCAGATTTTGTGCTGTTGCTGCTAAAGTTTGTTGCCAGATAAAAGTAAAATTATCCTTTTGACAGGACTTTACGTAGCAAAGAATGTAAATGCAGGAACAGAGGCTGACTGGTATTGGTGTGTGTATGTGTTATGAACTCTATAAAAAGCCAACACATACTTTTGCAACTGAGTAAAAGTGACGAGGACGATTCTGACTTCGAAATTCATGTTAAGCAGCAACAAAATTAGCAGCAGTAGCAACAGCAATAACACAACAGTGACGTTATAGTCATCGCCATCGTCGTCAAAAGTGAAAGTCAAGGTTAATCTATGTTTGTCTGTCTGTGTTGCAGCAGGAATATAAATTCAAATATAAATAACTATATAAACAAACAACGACAACTTGAAAAAAAAAACATTTTGCAACAACATAAAAACTCAAATAAAAAACATTTTTTTTTAACTTAACAATGGAACAAACAACAACAACAACAATATAAAATAAAGTAAAATAAAAATGACATAAAAGTTGATGTCATGTCACAACAGGCACAACTTCAAATAATAAAAATTAACAACAACATTTAAACTTTATGACCGACTCTCCCAATGCCACGTATGGACTTATTTATAACAGTTTTTTTTATAGAACTCAGACTTCAGTTTTTGACTTTTTTCTGAAAAAAATAAAAATAAATTGAAAAAGGCTTTAACTACGAGCAGTAATAGAAACAATTTTGTTGTTGTTGTCTTTTCATTATTTTTCGTCAGTTAGCAGACAGTGTGGGTGCTTCGCTCTAAATGCTTTGGCAACCAAGGGCGGTGGTGTTTTG
The DNA here is from genome assembly GCA_943735925.1 of Pollenia amentaria. Lineage (NCBI taxonomy): Eukaryota > Metazoa > Arthropoda > Insecta > Diptera > Polleniidae > Pollenia > Pollenia amentaria. The sequence goes on from OX031009.1 coordinate 225,455,553, forward strand.
GTTTTGTTCGAAAAAGTTTAGAATTATGGTGCCAGTTTGTTACAAGTAAAAAAAAAAATATAAAAAAGACTGCATTTTGAATATACGGGTCGGTTACTTCTTGTAATGAATTTAAATGTGGGCCATTTACTGGTTTATTCTTATTTCGAACAGCAACTGTTGCTGTTGGCAGCAATAAAATTTATGTTGTTCAATGTTTGCAATTAGTTTAAACCTTGAGCTTTTGCAAGTTGTAGTGAGTTTTAAATATTTCAAATCAGGAAATTTTATAGGAAATATTAGAATTTGATGGTCTGGGCAGAAATCCGAAAAACGACTACCAAAAATATATATTTAATGATAAGAGAGATCGTTGTTTTATTAGACAGAAATTTATTGTTAACGTTAAAGTTATTTAAAATGAATTATTATTAAGTGGGTTTACGGGTTTAAGGTGAGGTGTTCTTAACTCTTTTTATTACTTGGACCACAAGGGGCCCTTTGTTCCTCTTAGGAACTACAGGACATAATATGTATATCCATGTCGTACACTAAATCATTTTAGTTTATAAAACATTTTTTTTCATTAACCATTTCACAAGAAATATAACTATCAAGAAAATTTCGTTTTCGCCACTGTTTTCTATATGTCTATATATATATTTCTTCTTTAACATTTTTATACCCTTCACCGATGGTAAAAGAGTATGTATAAGTTTACCATTCCCTTTGTAATTTCTACAATATTGATGTTAGACCTTATAAAATATATATATTCTGGGTCCTTATAAGTAGCGAAGTTGATTTAAAGATGTCCATCTGACTGTCTGTCTGTCCGTTGAAACGGGTTTTCTGAAGACCCTAGATATGTTGTGGACTTGGTGGTTATTTATTTATGGCACATATATGTTTGAATTCTTTGCTATTAAAATTCAGCCAAATGGCTGAGATTTGAGCAAACACCAATACTGCCTATAATTTTACCAAAAATCGCTTGTAGTTGTTGTTTTTTTATTTTAGTTTTATGTATATCTGGAGAACGGCAGGAGCCAAAGTTTTCAAATTCCATTTTCACAAATCCCACGCCCAGTTCTGTTGGAAAAATGACACAAATTTCCCGCAGGGCGAATTTAGCCCTCTAACTTGAGGAAACTCAATTTGATTGAAAATTTCTACCATAATTTTGAAGCCGGTTCTCTGGCTCTCACCAACATTTTTAAATTTTGAGTTGTGCCTGTTAATGATTTAATGTGCGATATGTGTACATACTAGAGATGAGCGATCCCGTGATTTTTAAAGATCATCGTGATTAGTGAATGTGATTTAAAAATCACTGCTCCTTTAAACTGTGATTGTGATCACGGTTTATCAGTTTTCTGTTCTTTTAAAGCAATTGCGGCCAAGGTATATGTACAATGCGCGAGCTTTTGTAAGAGCTTTTTTAAGCACTTTACAAAGAAACAACAACAAATCGTAAGAGCTTTCAAATCTGTTTACTTTCATATACATACATACTTGAACAAATAAATTTTGGCATAAAAAAATTCGAATAAGATAGAAGAGAGAATGAAAGGAACAGCAATATCATTCGACATTTCATTCAAAAAACGCTATTACCCACACAAACAGTGAAATATCATAAATTTGTATATGTAACAAAATACAAAAAGAACGACTTAGAAAGTACCTGTTACTTGACAAATTTGGTCACAACTGTGATTCGTGATTTTTCAGTAACAGTGATTAAATCACAGGTACAGAAATATCGCTCATCTCTAGTACATACCCTACTCCAACAAAAATGGTTGAAGTCGTTTGAATTTATATTCAACATTATTTCAAAGGAGTGAAGTCCTTTTTAAATAGATTATTTGTCTGTATTCCTGCGTCTAACACTTATTTATTTAATCTGCGAAATGATTTTTTATTTTGCAAGTTTCGTTTTTCTCAAACTACAGTGCATCCTCGGTTAACGCAACCAATAGAAATTTAGGTTAATGCGTAAAAATAGTCAAAATTTCTGTGACAATTTTTCGATTAAAGAGCTTATGCTAAACCAAGTAAATGATATATTTAGAAATTAAACACAGCTTTTAGAATAAATGCATTTATTTAAATTAATATAAATTAAAACCAATAAAACACAAAAAAGTATAACAGCCGTATTTATAACAAAAAGTTTGCCACTGTTTGTACACTACGTAGAACGAGCTGCTAACTAGAATGCCGATTAAGATTAAGTTAAATGCTTGTTGGCACTGAGTCTATTCATAACAAATTGTATCTGTCTGCTAACTTTTAATAAATTAACTCTGAATATTAATGATGCAACATTATATTACTCAAAAATGCAACACGTTTTGCATTAATCATCGCTGGTTTTGCCATTTAATCAAATTTTTTTTTATTTTTTTGTTTTTTCCTTCCCATATAAAAAATTGTATAACGAGGGTTGCGTTAACCGAGGTTACACTGTATTACTATTTGCGGTTATTGTCGTAAAAGTCACACGAAATGATATTGTAATGATTCATAGCACGTCACATTTACCATCCAGTTGTACATTTCAATGTATACTTCTCCCTAAAGCGTCATCCAGAGTAAAAGGCTGGTTCGATTTCATAAAATCTTAGCTTTGAACTCCTATAACTTTTTTAATCCGACCAAAGCAAATTAGCCACTATTCGACACGTTATTAACTATACTTTCAAAGAAGTTAAAATTCATTTTAATTAAACCAGCCTTTGACTCTAGATGACGGGAAATAAGCATCGAAAAAGACCAATAAACCATTATCTGATAAATGTGACGCGGTATAAATATTTAAACAAGATATATGTATATTTGCAATACACTCAAAGAAAAATGCATCTTCATATTGATGATGAAGCCATAACATTAGAATTTTGACATCAATATTATTACAAATGGCATCAATGAGCAAAAAAGTGATATAAATTCAATGACGAACGTCATCGTACAATTTTGTCATATTTTATGTGTCATCTACAGCCTACAGCGACATCAACTCAATGCCACATTTTGTGTATTATTAACATTATTTTCATGTTTAAGAAATAAAATAAGAAGGAAAAACTTCCCATATTCAATTTTTTTTTATTTAATTAAATACATTAAATTTTCAAAGTAGAATAATTACGAAAACCATTTCGGGCATGCTGTTGTCTTTTAATTCTTTTATAAACAATGGGCTGAATACAACAGAAGAGAAACAAACATGTGTAACGGGTCAGAAACTATATTGTTGTCTCACTTTGACTTAAGTCAAACCAATAAATGTCAATAAATGACGCAATTTATTGATAGTTGGCATACAATTGAGCCTAATGAGTCCTTTCTCCGATGTTACTGAGTCATCGTACTGATGTAATGTTTTATTAAACTAACTCCGATTCGCAATTTATGTGATGTCGATGTGTAATTGATGACATAATTTTAATTTTTGACCGGACATCACAATGATGAAAAGTGTCATGGGGCCAATAAAAGCATTAATCAAAAATAAAATCAGTTTTCGTTAAAAATGTTATCAAGTGAATTAAGCGCTTAATCAAGTGAATTAAACATTTAATTGTTACTATTAATTTGTTTACTGGTGCAAATTAATAGAATGAATTAAACTTTTAATTCACTTGATTAAACGTTTAATTTACTTGATTAAACGCTTAATTCACTTCATTAAATTTTTAAATAAAACTAATTTTATTTTTGATTAATGCTTTAATTGGGTCAAATTTCTTTTTTGTTTTGTCATAGTACTGATGTCAAAATATATCAGCGTTATGACCCCTTTGCTATCAGTCTTTATATAGGCCAACATCTGCATGTTTTATATGAAATCATGTAAACAACCTTTTTACTGCAGACCTGTGTTACCTGTTCAAGAGAACGGAAATCAATAAATCGTTTCGCGAAATGATTCTCAGTCCATCTAGTTACTGGAATTAAGACATTTTTGTTTTTGAGTTAAACTTTTTTAATAAGATTGGCAATATTAAATCCTTTTATGTAATTTAAACTAAATCAAAAAGATGTTGAGATTTGTTTCAAAAAAAAAAACCAGAAATGACAGGAACATTTCGAAAATTGGTAAAAATAAGATTAAACAGTTTCATATAAATTTTAAATTTTTTGGAAAAATTATATTTCAGAGTAATCTGGTCCCATAGGACTAGAGATTGCCGAAATACATATTTTTGAAATATCAGAAAATTTCAAACGGAAATTTCTTCCTCAAACTTGCGATCTAAATTGAAGTTTATCAATGACGATTGAAGTAAAAAATCTAGTTCTGCGACCGAAGCAAATGCTCTTGTTATTCCATTGTCAAAACAAGACTTAATTCTAAAACAGTTAAATCACTTCATTACAGTAGGTAATGGATATAAGAAATTAAAAAAAATAATTTTCCATAAGAAATTTATTTCTTATAAAAGTTTAAACTATACTATAAGAAAATAAAAAGTTAAGGTGTAAAACGTGCATTCAAATGTACACACTAAATGTACCCTTACACGACATGTTTTTTTAACCTCTGACTTTAAGTTTTCAAGTTTTCCACTGCAAAATATATACATGTCGTGTGTTACCTTTATAACATGCAGACGCAAAGTCATCTGACAAAATTTCAATTAGAGCGTGCTCTATTTTCTTCTGACGTCAGCTGTGTATTATGAAATAATATGTTGCCAGAAATCTTTGCCGGGAGGAAACCGGCAGCGGGGTCCATTATGGACGGAATCATTAGCCGGCTGAAGTTAATATTTTACATTACCGATATATGTATGTATGTTGATTGCACCTTTTAATAAAAATTATGTACAAACATTTTTAAAAAAAGTTTCATTATAATATCTTAAATTGGTATATTCGAATTTAAAGAAAATAATTTTTAGATAGCTGAACTCATTTATGGCGCAAGTAAACGTTTTTGTGGCTGCAGCACGCTATTTTGAAACCGAGAACTACTTTGGTTTCTACAAAAACTATGCGAAACAAAATAGAGACTATGTGAGAAGCAAATAACATGTACGTTTGTAACCGAATATTTTGGGGGATTCGTCAAAATATTGCAAATAATATTTTCGAATTGCTTAAATAAAATTGTTGTGTTTCAAACAAAATTCGAATTTTTATGCTGTGTTATTTGATTTGTCATAACTACAAAGTTGAAACCTTTATTATGAGCCGTTGCTCACAGCAGTCATATATTTTTCTAAAACTGTATGACAATCTTGTGAGTCCCCCAAATATCTCTTAGGTAGCCACCTAATTTGTATGGCACAAACTACCATCTAGCCCTGGCTGGGATCGAAAAAACTCACACTAATGAACCGCTGGGATTGGCTGGGACTACTTCTATATGTATGGAGTTTTATAGCTGCAGCAAGAACATTTTGTTGTCAACTAGAATTATTCTTCGAAATTAATGTAAAGAAAGATTTTTTATGTGTTGCGTATGCTTTTTGATACATTTCGAGTTGGTTTTATTTACTACAGTACATATTTAATAGGGTATGGGCAGGGTCTGGCCAGGCCCAGGTGGATACAATATGCCCAACATTTTCATTAGGCAAATTGCAACGCGCAAGGTGTTTAAATTTACACCTTTTTCTCTCGTTTTCTTGTAAAAAACACTTAGATTGAGGAATAAATACATATGGGGGATTTCATGTCAAGTGACCCAACTTTTAAAATCGATGTCTTCCGATTTGATGAAATTTGCACCAAGGTTAGTCTTATTGGGTAGTAGTTTAGTCACAAATTTTCAACAAGATTGGTCAACAAGTTTCTGAGTTAGAGGGGGTCAAAATTTGACATTTTGGCCAAACCGGTGTTCTTTCTCGTCCATGTAACTTATTATATATGGGTGTTAGCAAAATTTGTCCCAAACAAATTAGATAGCTATTTCTTCAAGCTATCGAAAAATTTTTTTTTGTATTTTTTAAAATTTTTTAAAATTTTTTTTTTTTAAATTTAAAACTTATTTCTTATTTTTTTTGGAAACGGTTTTTTTTTTTTTTTTTTTTTTTTTTTTGCTCAAAAGAAAGCTTATGTATTTTTCTTTTAGGTAGTTTTGGTCGCTTATTGGGATGAGAGTGGGATATGTATAAAAAAAAATTATTTCTAACTCAAGACGAGGGTTTTTCAATTTTTAGCATATGCACTATTTTGAATTTTTTCCTTTTTATGTGTAAGTGTTTCTAAAATCTTAAAAATAAAACTTATGCTGAGAAACTAGACAAATTAACCTTTCCGACGGTATATAACATACCTAACTAGCATTTCATTCTCTCGATACTGTAATACCCACAATATGTTAATCCCAGGAATAAAATCATTTTTTCTATAGAGATGTTGACAAATTAAATCTTTTTATTTATTTGTAATAATAATTAAATTAATATAAAATAATAATAATAAAAACAAAAAGATAAATAATATAAAAAACTTAATCTCAATCACATAAGTCCTTTAAAATTTTTTTTTTTGTTTTTTTTAAAAATTCTTTTTTTCTTAAATTTAAAACTATTTTTGTATTTTTTTTTTTGAAAAGGGTATTTATTTTTTTTTTGCTCAAAAGAAAGCTTAGGTCTTTTCCTTTAAGGTAGTTTTGGTCGCTTAGTGGGATGCGATTGGGATATGTATAAAAAATATAATTTCTAACAAGACGAGGATTTTTATTTTTTTTAGCATTTGACGTCTTGAATTACAAATTATTTTTTTTATACATATCCCACTCGCATCCCACTAAGCGACCAAAACTACCTTAAAGGAAAAGACCTAAGCTTTCTTTTGAGCAAAAAAAAAAAAAATAAAAAATAAATACCCTTTTCAAACAAAAATACCGTTTCCAAAAAAAAAAATAAAAAATAAGTTTTAAATTTAAAAAAAAAAAATTTAAAAAATACAAAAAAAATTTTTTTCGATAGCTTGAAGAAATAGCTATCTAATTTGTTTGGGACAAATTTTGCTAGCACCAATAGATAATAAGTTACATGGACGAGAAAGAACACCGGTTTGGCCAAAATGTCAAATTTTGACCCCCTCTAACTCAGAAACTTTATGACCGATCTTGTTGAAAATTTGTGTCTAAACTACTACCCAATAAGACTAACCTTGGTGCAAATTTCATCCAAATCGGAAGACATCGATTTCAAAAGTTGGGTCACTTGACATGAAATCCCCCATATATTTAAAAATTATATGAAACAACTGTAAAAATCGAAAAATGCCTGCCCAGGCCCAGGTATACACTTAAGGGTTATAAACCTTCTGTAAAACAACAGTTATGGCCGAAATGTAAAATAACATGTGACTTGAAAAGTTAAAAAGTCAGATATAAAAAAGTCGTGTACACTGACCTTAACTTGGATATTTCTCGAAAGCAAATACAGTATTGACGGATAAAAAAATTTTCTTATAAAAAATATTTTTTGTACGTTACACAGCAAAATATTTCTTATATCAGTTTTTTATACCCTCCACCACCACTGTGGTGAATGAGGGTATACTAAGTTTGCCATTCCATGTGGAACTATTTTGTTATACATCTAAGACCCCATAAAGTATATATATTCTGGGTCCTTGAGTAATTCGAAGTCGATTTAGCCATGTCCGTCTGTCTGTCCGTCTGTTGAAAAGACGCAAAAGAAAAGAACAAACTTGGTCCTTAATTGCTTGTAGTTATCCTTGGGATTGAAATCCAGCAACATCGGTTCAGTAGGATCAGAACTATGAATCAAAATGTGGAACCACCACCATAAAAAAAATTGATAATTTTGATACAAAAACTAACATATATGGTGGAATAAGGCACGGAATGATATACAATTTTGCACGAATTCGCTTTATACAAATGCAAATCATACTATTAAATTTCGTGAAGATCGGTCCGTAATTGACTATAGGCCCCATATAAACCCTACTCGCGGAACGCTATCATACTAAAATTTGGTGCGTCACAGTTTTAAAGGACCAGAAATCACACTGTATAATTTTTTGAAGATCGGTCCATAATTTACACTAGGTCCATTATAATCCCTACTCCCGGAAAACAGTTTATTGCGCCTAAAATCAAATAAAGCTCACTTTGGGAAAATAATTTAATTCGCCTAAAACCATAACAAATATAGATATTGCGATAAAATTTCTTCCAACTTAGATTCGCATGGCCAGATAAAATATCATGCAATTTTATGAAATTCCGTGTAACGCTAAAACTAATTACACTGCTGTATTGAAATTTATTCTAATTTATTTTTTGTAATACCAGAAATAAGTCTTCAGAATTTTGGGATGATTGGTCCATAATTTACCAAAGGTCCAATACAAATTACCCTCCTAAAAATCATTTTAGTTCGGCTAAGACTGTTACGAATCATGATATTTTATCAAGCCATTCAAAGTTCTAACAAGAAACACATAAAAATTTTATTATTGTCGGTCAATAATTTAATTCAGGTCTAAACCGCAACTAATATTAATGCTGACGCTCGTTTTTGTTTATAATATATATGTATCTATCATATAGAGCCCACTCCTGTCGGTGGAGGGTATCAAAGATTCGGCACAGCGGAATATAGCACTCTAACTTGTTTTCTTATAAAAATTTTTTTATACAAAATACTTTTTATATTGACACATATGGAAAAAGATATGGTGCTTTTGAAATACTTTCCTTAAAAGCGGGGTCTTTTATATGAGATATTCTTATATCAGTGATCTACTGTAAGAGTTTAGGGTTGAAAAGGGGGAAGCTGTTAATTTGGCATAAGCTCCACGGAAAGGGGAAAATATCCAGAACGTTACAACACTAGTTAAAAACAAAATATTTTATTGATTTTTACACACTCCGTGCAGAAGTTCAATTGGAAAATATGAATGAAAAAAAATTTGGATGTGAATTAAAATCAATGACTTTTCTAATAGATTTTAAAAACCTCAAGGTCTAATTGCAACGTATTTAATAACTCAATAAAATTACACTTGCACTCCCAATTTTATTAAACAAGTTTTGGTTCAAACATTTTTTGTAACATAATTCAAGTCCATTAATCGCTTAAAATTTTACAAGATAAATTTTGAACTTGTTCTTTAAAATAAAAAATAAAATTTTTTAAAAATTCAAGCATTTACAACTAAATTTATGACATTTTCCACTTAAGTGACCTTGTTAATTAGATAAAAGAAAAAATAAATAAACCTAGAAAAAATTAACGATTTTTGTTAATTAAAATTTATGAGATTTTCGTTGGATATTTTTGAAAATATTTAGTCTTGAAATATCTCACGCAGCACAAAATAATCACAACAATTTGATAAAAAAACAAACACTCATAAACTGGCATTAAGAAAAAAGAAGAAGAAAAAAATGGTCGATTAAATTGATCATACAAATAACCCGAAACCAAAGATCATACTAACGATTGATCAAATCAAAATCATAATGTTTTTGTTTGTGTTGTTTTTTTATATATTAAATTTTTATTGCATTTAACTACGAACAAAATGAACTTTAATGACATTTCTGTGTTTTTGTGTGATATATTTTTTTGAGAAAGTTGTTCGTTCAGTTTATTTAACCATTTAAGTTTTTATGGCTTCAGTCAGCAACTTTTAAATCACATCGATATGTTTTGTTCATTTACAGAAAGACACTGGCAACAAATTGATTGAGAGCGCATTTGTGACAAGTTCGAGGTGACAATTTTGGGCATCTTTTTTCGGTCTATAAATATGAATTGTATTCATTTTTTTTTTTTTTTTTGTTTGAATAACATTCCAAACCTACGACTGGCTACCAGTATTGAATGCTACAAAAATTAAAATAAATTGTTGCTACGAGTATTTGCTGTTCATCATCATGTTCATTATAATGCTGTAGTGCTGCCGCATTCTGTAGCTTTATTTTAGTTTGTTTTATTTTTCTCGTTCGATGGTTTTTAACTTAATTTGTGACAAGATCAACAAGTTCAAAGTTGTTTTACTTAATTGACCTCGGCTCCCAGAGGCTTTCTTCTCATAGTGTGACGGGTGTGCGAGTATTTCATTTATTTACAGACACACACACACACACACAAACTCATTGTTACCATTAAACGACCTTCTGGACCGCCGCACAGTGGCTAACAATTCCAATTCATCGGCCAAAAGTCCAATTTTTTGTTACGGCCGATTTAAAAATTTTTAATGCTATTCGATAGCAAACTTATAAGAATAAGGTATCCACACTGCATCAAAATATTAGTAATTGTGGGTGTGGCATGTTGCTGGAAACAAATATTTCATGTTATTATAGAAAAAATTTAATTTTTGAAAATATGATCAGAATTAAATTATGATTTCTCGCAAACTATTATCAATAATGGCTTGACTTTTTTTTGTTATATTAGTGAAATAGCAGTCTTTAAGAAATGGTTCGTTGTATTACTATACTATTTGCACCTGATTTGTAATTAAATGTTTTCCCAGGCTCTATATTTTAGTTAAATCCTAATTTGAGAGGAAAAAAACAAATTTTCCAAACAAGAAAAATTAATTAAAGTAACAAATTCAACTCACTGAATTTTTTTAAATTAGAACTGTACTGTTTTCTAATATGTCCATTATTTTCTGGATAATTGTGAACAATATCGGTAAGTTAATAGTGACAGTATTGCTAATTTTGTAAAAAAAATAGTTTTTTTAAAAGCGTTTTTCCGGGTTTGGGAATTCGTGGTATTTCTTAATATAAAATGGGGATGCTTAAGTCCACTATTTTAAGATCTTTTAAGGCTACATAACTTCAAAATTTCATTGTGATATATCTATCCATGTCAGATTCATTAAATGCCAAATATTAAAATTATTATTTCTATAGAGTAAATGAATGAAAGGGCTTTCAATATGAGTAAAAAGTAGTAATTTTAAGGTTTGACTTTTTATAAATCCGACATTAATAAAGAAGGCATTTTCATACTTAATGCTTAAAAATAGCAAAAGATCAACTTTGACCTTAAGTTTATCAACAACTGCTAAGCCGATTTTAATTTAATTAACTAAAACTTTAGTTCAAGAAATTGCAAAATTATCTCTATCGGTTCAAGAGTTACAGATTTTTGCCCGATGAAAAATAATTTTCATCCACTGTGCGACGGTTAGATAGATAGACAGTTGTAAGAGATCTTTTTTTTACAACTAACGTTGATATGCTACATGTAAATCATCATTATCGTCATCATTAGATGGGTTGATGCTGAGTACGTAATGAACATTTGCTTATCGAATGTCTGACGGTTTGGCAGAGCTGGCAATGTTTGTTTTGAAGTTTTAAAAAACATTTTGAAATATAAATCAAGAAATCTGATTTGCAAAGTGGGCAACCGAAACTAATTTCGGTATCGGTAGCGTTATTAAAGTATTTCTTATTTCGATATCGGTATTTTAATTATATCGGTATACCGCTACAGAGAACTTTTATAACGGTTAAGGTATATCGGTATTACAATTAAGTTAAACAAACCAAATAAGAATTTAAAAAAAACATTGACTTAGGTGAGATATTTTTTACATGGTGGCAAGTTTCTAAAGGAATTTTTATTTCATTTGTAAAACTTGCATTATCTTTGCAATGTATCTTATCTTTATCTTTTTTAAATATAAAATTTGCAGAGTAGACCAAAATTAAAAAAAAAACAGTTGTGGGGTGGTAATGGAATATATGTTTGTTCACGCAGAGTAAAATTATTGTTCTATACGTGTAATCATAATATGTTTAAGATGGAAGAAAAATATCTTTAGTTCTAAAAATATTTTGTTATCACCATTTGTAAAATAATTTTGCCTCAGTTCTGTAGTTTGTTTTATACCGAATTATTAATTAATGTAAACAAAGTGGTAAAACGTTTAAACAAATCAATACACATTTAAAATAAAGACAAAATAATAAGTTTTAAGAAATTAAAAAATAAACAAATTGTTCATAAAAAAAATTGTTAAGTGTCACACAATAAAAAAGCATTACTAAAAAAAAATATGTAAAAGTGCGAAAATATTGACCCTTAGCCTGTGAGTTTAATGTAATTTTAAAAGAAAAAGAAATAAAATTCTATAAAAACATTTATAAATAACACTAGTATACAAAATGACATTTTTTCATGTACATTTGATGAGAGATAGATTTCCTTGTGTACTTTCTTCTGCTGAATTCGAAAATCAATTGGTAACAATCCGCTGAAATGAATTCCAGGCCTCGTTTTAACAATCAAAGATCCAAATTTACATATTTGTTCGTCATCTCAATACCTTGCATTTGGGTACCAAGAACGACCCAATCGGACATTTCTAGCTCGAGATGTGATTTGTCAAGTGAAAAAGGTCGAAAAAGTCAAAAAATTACAATATCTCCACAACTGTTCCATAAAAAAATTAACCTTGATTTTCGAATTCAGCGGAAGAAAATACATAAGGAAATCCATCTCTCATTAAATGTACATTTCCGGTGTAATCTAGTGTTATTTAAACATAACACACAATCAATTTTTATCATAATATGATTTCTTCTAAACGTATTATGATTATTATGATAAGAGTATGATAACATTACACTATAATATGCGTTATAAAAATAATTTATGATTAAGCGGAAAATATTATGAAAATTTCATGATTCTAACAATAATCCTGATATGTTTTGACTATAATCATGAATCTAATCATAATATGTTGCTCTTAGAATATGTTTAACACAACCATGTTTTTTCTCAGCGTCTTGGCAAACGAAACGAATTTCGTTCTTGGTATCAATACCATTATGCAACTCTTTGTTATTTGGGTGTCGGTATAATGCGGGCCCATAAGGTCGCAGGTTCTTACTGGGTTGGGTTTGCATTGCAGTTGAACAGGTGTCGAAAGTCGTGTAGGACTATTTCACAAGCAGAGCAAAGGTCAGGGATGATGCGGTTTACTCTAGACAGATGCACCCTCCTGACCTCAAATGTACCAAAACCACTCTGGTCCACCGTGTTAGGTCCCCTTCTTCGTTTGCAGTGGGGGGGGGGAAGACCTCCTAAAACCAAATTCTCCTGGTGGCTATTTATTGCAAACTCCACTGACTTCCAATAAGGTGTGGTCTGTCACAGAGTCCATATGTTGTTGGACTTCACTCTCATACTGGAGAAGATCTTTTCTGACATGTCTCGGGGGAAGGTATCGATAAAAATATGAGCAAAATACGCTAAAGTGATTAAATGTAAAAATTAAAGCCTATAACTTCTGCTTATCTTAACCACTGGGTGATAAACAATGCGTTTACTAACCGCCCCCGAGTGTTACCCAGGTATTGATAATCCAGCGAGATTCTACACTAGCAGTATCTGTTAACTATAATGCTATATCAACAGTACTTAGAGATGATCCTCCCTCAGACCGAACTATTCTGCATATGGTGAAAAATCAGAGCTATGGTGGGATTTTCAGGATATGCCTTTCAGCGATATTCCTTTCGGTTGTTATATACAACCACCACGTGATCCCTGAGAGGGGGTTTTCAACGGAAAAGCGAAACATCCGCTAATACAATCTTCCTGAAGGACATAAACCATTTCCCGTAATAAGCATACATACGGAGACCTCAACCAATAGTCAGTCCGGTTCCGTGCCACCGACTCCCGTGCTAACTGATAGGATCCCTGGTCAGTCGCATTTGCAAGAAATCGTGAGAATCTCCTGTTATCTGTCAGTGTAGAGTTTTTGCTGGAGGATATAACACCAAAAGTTGAAATTACCTAAAGATGATTCCTTCACATATGGCCGACTATAGACCTGTCACAATACAATTATAACTATAATATTTACAAACGGCGGAGGTAAAAGTGTTAACAATGTTTTTCTTGGGAGTCAAAAATGCATTAATAGTATTTCGTTCCAATTTGCTAAGTCCCCAATTCGTACTCTTCATAAGCACACTGAAATTTATTATTTGTGGAATTTCACTGGCGGGTTGGGCCAGATCATCAGGAAACCTTTTTTCAAGGATTTTAGAAAAGCTAAATTTATTATACAAATAAAACTGTAAAGCGAATAAGAATTGTAAACACAAAAAAACAGCAATAAACAGTGAGTTTATCTTTTCTTACATTCCCGACTACAATTTTTCGGTTTTTTCAACTATTAAGTGATTTTTCAGAATAGACCCTGAATTAATGGAAGTTATTACACAAATTTGAATTTGCCCAGTGGTTGTTGAAGATTTGAAAAAAAGACCAATTTAAAAAAAAAAAAATTTTTGTTATTAAAAAATTAAAAAAGGCGATAAAAATCACAGTTTTGGTCTAAAATCTTTTAGCGTAATATATTTCGAAAGAAATAATCTTTACTGCATTGCAATCGGTGCATATCTTTTGATTTTATTCACAATTTTTTCAGAAAACTGAATTGATAAAAATCGAGACTTCAATACAAAAATAAAATTTTTCAATATGTGTGTGTGTTTGCTGCTATTCTACTCGTATTTATGGACATTTTTCCTTCACCTAAAAATAAGTTATCTTCACTTAATTGAGAATAAAAGCGAAACGCGTTCATGGATTTTTATTATCTACATAAGTCTTATTTTGTTTACAGGTTATGTGACTTTACGTGAAATTAATAAGACCTTAATTTTTTCACGTGATGGATTTTTCATGATTTACAAAGTACAAAATTTGATTGTTTTTCAAAGATAACTTTTACATCTTAAAAAAAAGAGAAGAACAATTTTGAAAATCGCTTAGTCATAGTTAAGACTAGCAGTTTTTGCTGCAGCAATTTTTGGCTTTATTGCTAAGAGAGGTGAGAAAATGTGGGAGGGGTGCCAACCTCACCAATTAAATCAAGAATTGCTGAAACAAAAATTGCAAAACTGAACCATGACTTAATGAAGAGTAAAATTATGATTTTTTAAACTTTTAATTTTTGGAAAAAAGTCAAAACAACGATTTGTACCCGTAACTTAAAAATGCGAGCAGATGGAAAAAAACGGAAATTAGATTTGAAATCAGCGACCCTCAGATTAGTATAAAATTGCATCAAACTTCCAATCAACATAAAAAGGTTTAATTTTGTTCCCTTGTGTAATTTTATTGTTGCTTTCAAACCATAACATGTTGCCCATGGAAAAGAGAAGGTCTACAATATATCAAATTTTTTTAATTTTGAGCTACACTATCGCAAGGTGTATCAACATTTTCGAAATTTAACAGTGATTACGAAAAACTAAAAGAACGTGTCATCTTGAGTCCTCAATCGCACTTTGAAGTTTTGTTAATTTTACGTTTTTACCAAAAAAAAAAAAAAAAACAACAAATATAACCTTAAAAGGATTTTTTTATTATATTAAAATGAATAAATCAAAGTACGAAAAACAAAGTTAACCAAACACAACTTATGTTAAATGACAAAACCTTAATAATTAAACTTTAGTTGTGTCCAAAATTTGGCATTTGGCGTCAATAACACTTTGAGAACTTAAATTTACCTCTGCACTATGGTAAAAACCAAAACGCCTAAGAGTTAACCGAAAGAATTTAATTATTCTGTATTGTTTTTCTTCTTCTCCTTAATATTAACTTCTCCTTAATATTAACTTGTGCTTCAAAGGCTATTTTGGAGCTTCTCCACCGTGTGCAGGAGAGGCCGAAGGTTCTCATTGGTGACAGAAGGGTATCCAATTCTATTGACTCCCTTGAGCACCGTCGCAATGCGGGTTGTATTTGTCTGTTTTATCGCTACTACAATGGGATGTGTTCTGATGGAATTAGGGATCTGGTTCCCGAAACCCATACACTTGTTTGTAATACACTTTTTTCCTCAAGATCCCATCCTTTTGTGGTCGATTGGCCGGTAAATCGTAGAACGCATTACAGAGTAAATTCATTTTTTGGGCGGACTGTTTGTATGTGGAAAAACCTTGCTGAGGTTTTCTCTCTCACTTTCAACATAAATAAGTTCAAGTCGACTGTTCACAAACACTACTCCCTCTATCCTCTTTCCCATAACCTTTTTTCCTACTTCTAACACAATGCATTGCATTTATAGGGGTCATCCCGTGAGTGCTGGTCCTAACTTCCACTTTTCCCTTGGGGGTCCCAGTCTAAGACAGATCTAGCGATATAATCGTGTGGGCGGCGTAGGATGTGGCCTAATCAGGTCTATTTTCTGCTTTGGACTCATATTTCGATAGGACTAGTATTTGTTCTTAGAAGCAGTTCTTCATTTAAAATTCAGTTTAATTGGAAAATTAAACCGAAAATTCTCAATAATTGGCGTAGACAGTTGAAAATTCTTATGTTTGTTTTGCGCGAGATCTTGTTGCATCTCCAAATTTTATTCAGTGTAAGCCTTGTTTATACAATCGTGGATGTCTGCCTCTGATCTACCATCTTTGGTTATTTTACTGCCGAGGTAGCAAAAGCTGTCGACATCTTCAACGGCGTGCACGTCTATAGTAAGCGGACTTACATGTGTTGTGCCTCTTCTCATAAGCTTGGTTTTTCTAATATTTATTTTCCGACCGACCTTAGCCGCATTTTTTGTCAGGCTTTTCAGCTTGGCTTTAATGAGTTCAAAACTGTTCCCAAAAAACCGATGTCGTCAGCGTAGTCAATATCACCAAGGAGGTCATTAACGTTCCACCGAATGCCATACGGTGCCTGACAATTAATTATAAAGCAGAATTCAGGAGGATTAGGAAGACGGTAGACTTTCGCTAGCTTTAAAGCAAACTGTAATTACGGCATATCTGTACAGCTCACTAATGAGTTTGACAATTTTTGTTGGTATGCTCGCTCAAAATCGATGAATAGAAGATATAGGTGTGTGTTAAGTTCTACCGACTGTTTAATGATTATGCCTATGGAGTTAATGTGGTCGACACAAGATTGCCCTGGTCGAAAACTAGCTTGTTCCTTGCGTAAAATGGAATCAAGCGCAGGGGATAGACGAAGGAGTAGCAAACTTGCCATTACTTTGCTGATTACATTTAATAATGTCATTCCCTGCCAGCTTTTGCATTGGGTGAGGGTCCCTTTCTTTGGATTTGTTATTTTTTATTATTCCTTTCTTCCATTCCGTGGGAAAGGCGCTTGTATCCCAGGCTTCTCTGATAATTGGGGTAATAGCTTGGGCAATGGGCTCTGATTTATATCGGAGCAGTTCCGCAGGGATGTTATCGGGACCGGCTGCTTTGCCAGTTTTGAGCAACTTCAGGAATGTTTCAATATCATCACAAGAAGGAGGGGCCGTAGATATATCTCTTCTTGGGTCGCGGCGGACTGAAGTGGTTGCATTGATGGACTATGTCTCGCCGCTTATTGAACCTTCAGCACTAAAAATTTTCGCCATCGTTCCAATTGTCATCTTTGATTGTTGCTGTAGATTTTATATTATTACGACCACCCGAGTGTTACTTCATTTTTATAAGCGATGAGAAAAATCGCCCGGGTTAACTCATTCAACAGACAGATAATCCGACGGACATTGTTAGATCCTCGTCGCCGCTCATAAGGACCCAGAGTATATACAGATATATACTTTATAGGGTCGAAGATCAAAATTGTAGAAATTATCAACGGAATGACAAAGTCATATATACCCCCTTTCCACCTGTGGTGAAGGGTATAAAAAGAGGTGCAATGTTTTTCTCGTATCTATATACGGCTTTCTTGTCAAATACAATGAGCTCAATAGGTCGATTATTGCAAATAAATTATCCTCCAGGCGTATATAAGAGTACATCATTTCATCGATTTTATTATAACTATAAGAGAAAAAGTTTCTAACCATGAGATTCATCAATTCCCTTGAAGATTTCATTCATTCAAGTGTTTAGTCTACGAATAAGAAAAAAAGCGAATGCATATTAAAAGCTCTAATTAAATTACGACTGTGTTCATGAACCATCGCAATTGTCAACATCGCTGACGTTGCCGTCGTCCTCTTCAACGTTATTTCACTTGAGAATGATAATTTTCTCTCCATTTCACTTGTTCGCTTAAGTAAGAAAGTGATCGTTGAGTTCATTGGAATTGAAAATTATTATGTTTTGTTACAAATTAAATACGAATTTTCACGTATTTGGCGCTTAAATACACAATTCCATAATTGGCGAGTAATTGAGCCTAACGCATCATCTTAATTCTCCTCCCTGCCTTTTTGGTTGAAGCTGGCCATTTTTCTTTAGGCTCTTTAGCGAATTCTTTAAATGAATTGATTTCAATCGATTTAGTTAAACCGTATTTGTTGCTTTTTTCGTTTGTGGTTATTGCAGTTTTCGATTTATATTTTGTTGTTTTTATAATTTTTAATGATCGACACGTGCTTGGTAAATCAAAATCATTGGCTGTCTGCTTGGCTGGCTGACTTGACTGGATGTGTCTGGATAACACGGCGTGCATCCAAACATCTTGTGACATCTCCGATAATTGAAAACGTTTATTATCTCTTCCATAGGCCTTCACTAAAGTGACCCAATTTTATCTCTCTTGGCTTTTTTTTGGAATGTTATTGTATTTATTGTTTTTTGCTTCTTGATTTTTTTTCTGGTTCATTTCTGATACGACCGTAAGCAGCTTTAAGCAACAAGATCATCTTCACTGAGCTTTTAGGTTTTACTACAATTTCTTTGGATGTTTTGTTGTTTTTGTAGCGTTTTTTTTGCAACAAAAATTGCATTCAATGCTTTGCTTGTTATTCAATTAATTTTATTTTTGTTATATTTTTCTTTATTGCGATAAACTTTTGTTTGTGATCTTGTTGTTAGTGATTCGGTCGGTGATTGTTCTGTTTCTGCTCTGGTTTAGATCGCGTTGCACGTCTTAATGTGTATTTGAGTTCCATTCGGTGGATATCTTCTGAATATGAGTTTTATGATGACTTTTTTTCTATGACACAACAACTACAATAACAAGAATGATGTTGTTGATGATAATTGACTTTGAGGCAGTGCGTGTTTTCTTAGTCGTCGTCGTCGTTGCCGCCGTCATTGTCGTCTCCATGTTGTTAAATTTCATGTGGCATCAATCTGAACTATTAACCCAGTTTCGGAGTTTGAGTTTTTGTATGTGTTTGTGTATGCGGCATTGTGGATATTTGCGTGTATTGTTTCTCTTTTTCTAGTTGTTGCCTGAGTTCATGATTGTGGTCATGAGGGCAACCCTTTTCGTTTCAATTAAAAATATTTTATAAATTAAGAAATCATGTTTATTTTTTTGAAGCTGATAGAAAGTAAAAGCTTAAGTGACCTCAATTCGAAATCACCTGTGAGAACAAAATTTCTTTATAATTCGAATGAGTTTTTGTGGGAAAAGGCGTTTGAAAATTCAGGAATAAATCAAAAATATTTAAAGAGAGCATCGTATAAAATTTGTGATATTCTGGCAAAACCAAAATACTTTTCAAACAAAATTGTCAAGATGATGTCCGTCTGTACACTAAGAGAAAAACCTTCGTAAAAGTATCGATTTTTTACATTTCTGCAATGAATGTTGTCAATATTATTGTAAAAAACGTAGCGCGTCACGAAAATCGTTTCATTACATCCTGGAACATAATAAAGTAGTTGTAGTAGTAGCTGAAGCTGACGAATGCTCTGTAGCGAAACAAAGTTCAAAATTTCGAACTTTACGCTTCAACTTCAACTGCAACTTCTACTACAACTACGTATGCTGTTGTCACTACTTTGAAGCAGCTATTTTTAACTTTTCACAGCTTTCAGCGCTATTCGTAACGTTGAACTACAGCGACAATTCTGTCACACACACAATGATATATTGTGATTAATTCAAAAACATCAATTCTATAATGCATTTCATATCTGAACTATAATGTATCATTAACGCAATGAACTTATTTACTGCCAATATCCCGATGTCGAAAGAACGCTTTCTTTTGTACAAATACATATGAAATAAAAACAAAGTTTTTTTGGTACAATGATATTTTTCGTTGTTTTAGTTTCATACAATAATCAAATTTATAAATAAGACATAATTTTACATTTTTATGCAATGGTATGCTAGGAACACAACTGGGACGAACGACGAATTTCGCCCAACACGACGAATTTTTCAGTAAAAATTCGCTGATTAAATTCGTCGTATGAAGCAAAATGAAGACGAATAGCAAGCAGCCTTTATAATTGAGAAAGTTGATTGCTGTTTGTGCAAAGAGAGAGAAATAAATATTAAAAAAAATAATGCTTAAAAATTAAAACATAATCAAAAATACAACTAAAAACTATTTTTATAGCAAAAAACTTTGTATATATATTTTAAATTTTATACAATAACAAGAAAAACCATTAAAAAATTAAAAAGTAACTTTATTTACTAAAATACCTCTAAACTAAAACCAAATATGGTCACCTAGTACTGATTTGTTCGTCTTTCGCCGGCGTATGAAATATAAATAAATCTTATCAAAAGACGCCGCGTATGACGAATTTCGCCGGACGCTACTATTGCGTATATTTTCATATACACCAATATGTTTTATTTTTTGGCGACGAATATTCGCCGTTCGTCCCAGTTGTGATCCTAGCATTATATTAATGTTATTTTTTCAGCCATTTTTTCACAGTGTTTTTTGAGTTGTTGGTATGTTTGGTCGTTTGTTTTGTTGTAATTTAATTTCGATTCTATTTTCCTGTTACATCATTTTTCAAAAGATTACCTTTATAATTGGCAGTGAAGGAAATTGAATGTAATTAATTTTTCCGGTTTTCTGGTTTGTACTACAACGTAAATGTTTTATATTTTAATTAACAATTAAAGGAAAAAGCATGTGAGAATTTTATACATTTGTTTCCTTTCTCGATGTTTGTTTTAAAAACGTAATTTTGAGAAAAATCATTTAAAAATTAATAAAAAAAAAATTACCAAAAATGTGAGATATCATATCATTAATGAAAACATTACTTTTATAAAAAATCGGATATTAGACTAAAACCCCAAAAATTCATTTAATTAATTCCTTTTTAATTTTTTTCACTATTATAATCAATGGCCCTAAATATTTTTTTTTATTGTTTTCTAAAAAAAAATATAAAAATAATATTTTCTTTGTCAACGTAAAACTTCATTCGGGCTACGTAAAGATATCATTTAAATTTTAATGGTCCTCTTATTTCTATAATTATTCAGTGTAAAATCAAAATTTTGTTTAAACATACAATTAAATAACCTCCTTAATGGAAACTTTAAATTGTAATATTTTACTGCACAGAAAAAAACATCAGTAGTTTTTTTATTTACTAAAATAATTGTTTAAAAAGTATTTCATTGTAATTAATATGATAATTGAATCAATTATTTTTTTATTTGAAAAAATTAAAAATATATTTTTAATTTAATTAACATATTTTTTGTTTTGAAATAAATTTTTAATTAACTGCATGGCCCACAATGTCGACAATAACATTTATTTCGAATATTTATATTTAAAACAAAAACAAATTTTAATTTTTTATTATTGTTTTCAATATAAATATGCGAAAGAAATGTTCTTGTCGACATTGTAGGCCTGGCAGTAAAATAATAATTAAATACCAAAAACTCCTAATTGATTTTTTCGTTTACAACAAAATAATTTAAACTTGTAGAATTGTTGTTGGGATTTGTCATAACCTGATAAGATAAGATGAGTGAATAAATAATAAAAATTTTTTACAAATAATTGGCCTCGAGCTCGAAAAAACTTTTTATTTTTGAATAAAAAAAGGCCGAAGGAATAATATTTAATTAAATCAATTAACATATGGTTTGAAATTAACACATTTTTTTAATTAAACTTAAAAATATCATTTATTGAGAAAATTATTATTCGGAATTTTCAATTTTAAACATTTTTAGTAATCTTTATAATCATTTTGGTAATAAGTGCAAAACCAACAAATTGTTTGCTTGATTCTTTGAATTTGGTGATTAAGGACAATTTTTAGTTTTTTGTTTGAACAGATTTATACCTAAAATCATAAATTAAAGTTTTACGTAACCCGAATTTTACGGATTTCGTATCATAAATGATTCAACAAAATGCAAGAAAATTCCTATTTTGGAAGTTTAATAATATAAATGAAAATTTAATTAATGCAGTGAACAGTTTGGTGTCAGTAAGGCACATTATTATTGTATTAATCAAAAGGATCTAATGAAATGGTTTCATTCCAGCAACGAAGCGTTTTTCTTTCAGTATATACAAACCCGAAAAGCTGTGTGGATATAAATATGTTAATGGTCCTAAAGAAAACGACTGCAAGTCTTTCAAATTTAAACCGGCTATTATAGACCGATCTAAACACACATTTGCGGAAAGATCAGAATCAACCGAGATCTGAACTAACGGGAATGATAATTAAAGATTTAATCTTGATATATAACAGAAATTGGATAACTACCGGAAAAAATCATTAAATGGGCTCTACAGGTTTCAGAGTGTATAAAAAAAATTGTGTGTCGGTGCAACTGTTTATAAAAGAGCGAACGTTTCGAACGAGTGTCTTCTATGAAAATTAAAATTTAATTTAACAGTTATTCATAATTTTGGAGGGTCCTTGTTTATGGTTTAACGGCCTAAGTTATAAAAAATTAAGCATGGCAATAAGGGTTTATTTTTTATAACTTAGGCCTTAAGTGTTTATGGCAAAATTTGTTGTAAATATTTCCAAACGTTAGATCAGATTAGAATATTTGTTTTTTTTTTTGAAGGAATTTGGAAAAACAAAATAGAATTAAGAAGTTCATCATAAAATACCATTCAAACCAATTTTCTGATTGTTATTTGGAAAAATTTCCTAAAGAATTTGAGGTATGTGTGTTCGATTTGTGGCAAGGAAAGCTAAGCCTCAAAAAACCAAATTAAAGTTGTGCTTTTGATGTGCAGAGTTGAGGTTTTAACTTGGATTTTTTTTTATATTTTGGATGACGTTTAAATTGTATTGTTTCGAGATACAAAAGCGAAAAAAAGTTTTCTTTTGAAAAACAAAACGATTTTGTCATATTTTTTTTTATAGCAAATATTTTCTGGATTGTTGATTTTTTTAGTTTTAAACTTTTTTCTTAAGTTTTTAGTTATTTTGTTTAAAACATGTTTGAGCCATAAAACATTTGCTACGCATTTTGTTGAAAGGGGAAGCAGTTCGTGGAAGTCTCGTGTTTAGCACACGTCTTCGCGTAAATTTTCTGCTACTTTTGTGGCAACGAATCGAAAACAAAGAAATAGGAATACGATGAGGATGAGGATGAAGATGAGTTAAAGCATAAATGCTTTGAGGAAGAGTTTGTGGAAGCAAGAAAAAGGCGACAAAGACGGCAAAGATGAAGAATCTGTGCATTATCTCTCAACTTAAAAGTTGAAGGCGGTTAACAGCAAAAAAAAAAAAATACAAAAATACAAACTAAAAACAAAAACTCAAATACTGGCGGCATTTTACTTTGAGTCGTAATATCATTCGCAATGCATTCATACAAAACGGTACCGCTTTCTTTTGTCTTTTTGTCATTTTTATTATTTCTCAGATTATTTTTTTTCTTTTGCCCCGACTAAAAACTAAAACAAAAGCATCATCTGACAGACAAGCAGACAATCAAGCAACAAAATACTGATATTTTGGCTTTAAGCTTTGGAATGTGTTTCTTTCAAGCTGACATTTCTTGGCAGAACCATAAGAAATCGTCTGAAAAAACATTATCAGGCTTCTGGCGAGTGCCAAGGTCAAGAAGTTTTCAACAGTTTCAATATTTTTTTTTTTTGTATTTTATTCTTATTTTGTTTTTGCTATTTTAGCAGAAACAGTTAAATTTTAATCTGCCACATACAGCAAGAAAAAGTGTTAAAACCGTTTTACAAATACGTGCCAGCCAAACTTGACTTTAATCTTTTATTACATTTTATTAAAAATTACCATTAACTTAAAGTTGAAGTCTGTAGAACAGAGTCTATGTGCAACCAAAAGAAGTTAAGCAACAAAAAATTTCTTATATCCTTTTGTGGCACTCAAGTGCTGTAACTCGGTGTCATTTCGCATAAATAGCAACATTTTGATTTGGCATTATTTTGCTGTTAGAAAATTTTCTTTTGGAAATTTTTACTACTTACTGATACTTTATAATGATGCTCTTAAGTCATACGGGACTTGAGAAGCGTTGCCAAACTTGTGTGTCTGTCCGTCTGTCTCTCTATTATTGTAAGCCGTATTTGGTATTTAGTGTTTAACTAAAACATGTTTTGATTTTTGTTATTTGAGCGAAATTATTAACGTTCTTGTTTTTTCAACTTGTCATTTTTTTTGGCTGATTTTTGTGTCGTGTTTGTTGCAAGAATACAATATTTTTTGTAAATTTTTGCATTTAATAATTTGATGCTTGTTCTGTAGAATTACAGCTTCTTACTTTTGTAAAAGAGTGTTAGCCAAAGTTTAGTTTAGGAATGTTATAAGGCAGGGTTCGAAAAAAAGGTGAAGCTAAAAAGAGTTTGTAATATTGTGATGGTACTACATTTAAAAATTGAAGGATAAAATGAAAACAACAATAAAAACTCTTAATAAACATGCTTAAAAATAAAAACAAAAAAGCATTTTTATTTGTAGATCCTTAACGGCTACTTCGTCAGCGTCTTTCTTGCTTTCATGGACAAATTTTTGTATGCCAAAGCTTATGTTTTTTTGTTGTAACAAAAAAAAAAAAAAAAAAGTACCAACATTTTTCATCATTGTAGGTTTTCATGCACTAAGGACCTTGCATCTATAATTTAATGTTTCTAAGTTGAATATTAAAGAAAATGCAAAAGTTACCACGTGTAGAAGGGCCAAATGAAAAAAAAAGTAATTTTACTTACATCGAAAATCAAAAAAAAAAAATTCGCTGTTTGATAAACATTTAGCAAATGTAGTTCTTATGAAATATTATCTATGTGTTTTGTATTGTATTTGACTCAAGTTTGAAAAGATCGATATATGAGAATATTTAATGCAATTTATCGAAATCGTATTAAATTGTGAGGCATAAATACGGGAAATGCATAGAAGCAAATGCTTACACACGAAAACAAATTCGGCTATTTTATAGAGGAAACTGTAACTGCACACGTTTGGATACATAAAAGTGTAAAATGCCTATAACCTGCGTGCAAATAAGCGATCAAATCTGTTAAGAAATTTTTATATATTAAGAGTAACAAATACAACTGCAAATTATTTTCTAACTTTTAAACCGATTAACTAAATAATAGTAACTTAGACATTTAGACCGTAGTAGTGAAAGAGACCAGAGTAACAGGCGGAAATAGAACCAACCCGCAACCCTTGCGCTGATGGACTAGCTCACTTCCAACTGGCCTACTTCGGATATGGGTGCCCCAGAAATAAAAATGGAGGAACTAAGGAAAATAACAACAAGTACTTTTATTACATAAGTTTTAAAAAGACATTTATTTATCGGTAGAAAAACATTATTTCATTGACTTTTAAACAGTGATGTTATACAATTTTTTGAAAAGTCCTTACGCAGACCGAAAAATATCCCCATTTTTCCCTACGCGTTAAAAAATTGTCTCTACAAAAATCACTACAGCTTTTAAATGAAAATATATCACTAAAAAAATCACCTAAATGAGTCTTCTCAGATCACTGTTGATAATTAAAAACTGATTTATAACTTGAGTGATTAAAAAAAGGAATCACATATGATTCATTAATATGTCCAAATAATGATTTTTAAATACTTAAAATTATTTTACAATCGTCAGGTCAAATTAAAGAAATAGAAACCTTAGCATCAGATAAACAAATAAAAAGATTAGCTAAACAAGAAGCCCAAAAATATTCTCAATTAATGAAAATATATGTAAGTGCGTGGTTTCTTTTTTCTTTGCGTGAACCCGATAACTTTTATTTGGTTGAAAATAAAGTTGGTTGGAATATGTAATCAAAATCCATAATGTTGCTCCTTTTATCGGAGAAAAAATTAAAAACATGTCGATTAAAAAAAAGCTATATAATTTACGATTGAAATATGAGACGAAAAATAATTAATAATGATTATAAAAACTTTAAACAATTTGCTCATAAAGGGATCAGAAAAATGTATAACATGATGACAAGATTCTTTGAGGTGATTGGTAGGGTACCATTTTCTCACAATGAGAGTATCAAAATGCTAGCTGGGTTATACATGCAAACATTATTATATAAATATAAACTCTTTTATGAATATGAACTATTAAATCAGTTCATTTTATAAACGTTACAATTTTTACATTCGTCTTGTAAAAAAAAACGGCGCCCATCTTTTGCAAATGATCTATTTCCTGCTCTGGAAAATTAAGATCTCCATTCTTGTAAACGCGATTCAACAAATTTACGATAAAATCAAAACTGAAATATCCAAATGTATGCAGTTTGGCCACATTACTCACAAGTCCCTACATTTGATTGATTTCAAAAAGTCTGTCCTTTTTTCCCTACGGCCATTTTCTTTAGAAGAAAAGCCCTAAAAAAATAAAAAAAATATTTTACCTTAAAAATTTGGAATGAAGAAGACTTTTTTTTATGTAAAAGGATTGTTTGGTGAAAAGGGCTCTTTCCCTAAAAAAATTTTCGCTAACAAAAGCATTTTTCGCAAAAAAAAAATCCCCAAAAAGTTGGGGTTTTATCCAAACGCTTTTTGTCACTAGAAAAACGTCTTTTAAACCCATTTAATTGAATTCTGATCACATTTTTTTTTTAAATTTCCAATTTTTCAAAATTAGAATTCAGGAATTTTTGTTTCCTTTTGTTAAGTATTTTAATAACTTGTCAAATGGGCTTTTCAAGTAAAATTTCAATTTAGAAAGCTGCTCGCATTCAGTGCTCACCGAAAGATGGATAACACACAAAAGTATGTTTAATATTAAAGGAAGAGGACTATTGGTGAAATGCTTTTTTAATTAAAATTGGACTCGAAATGTTAAAACCATTTTCAAAAATTTTTATAAAAATATTTTTAAGGCAGGTAAAGTGTTTTACGAACATAAAAATGATCTTAGAAATTTCCATATCATCTTCAAGCCGAACTCTGTTACCCAACTAAAACAAACGATGAAAAAAATCATCCAAAGAAAGAAAGAAAAGATCTTTAACAATGTTAATATTAAAATCAAGCTATAATAACAAATAACAATGGATGCCTAAGTGGCTGGGTAGTTTTCCTTTTATTGTTAATAGAAGCTGAACAACAGCACTTACCAGCACTACCATCGCCAATCAAAAGAAAAAGAAGAAAATCCAAGCTACAACAGTCTTTAAAAGACAAACCGTGTTGCAGTGTAGTGTGCTACCAAAAAGTCAAACAACATCAAACAGTCAACACCACGCTAATACAACAACAACAAAAATTAAACAATAATATCAAGAAAAGCTCTTATAAAGTCCTTTAAAAATACACTCAATGTCGTCAATGGCCAACGAAAAAACAACAGCAATAAAGAGGCCCAGGCAGACTAAAAGTAGCAGCATCATCATCATCATTGTCGATCGTGTTGATCGGTGAGCGCCCCTTTTAACAGCAAAATCATGACTCAACATTTACATTGTTCGCTCGTTTTGGAGTTTATTGTTTTGACGGCTACCAAAAATAATGCCATGCCCACCACAACCAACTACAGCTCAACAGCAAACAACACACTGCACACACATACCAGACAGAGTCAATAATAATAACAACAACAACAAACACAAACGAACCAATTTTTCCCATTTAAACCCCACTCAAGCTGGGCCAGACCAGACCATACCAGACATTTGGATGAAAAGCAAGACTACAAACAATAACAACACTAAAAGTTATAATTCTCGTAATAAAAACAATCAAAAGCGGACGAAGAAGAAGTTGCTGCAACACGAAATTCAGCACAACAACTTGCCATCATGCTGCAGAAGCAAAAGCTGATTCAGAATCAGAAGCCACTGACAGCATTCACAGCACTTGAGCTGCATACTTTTGGTCATTGCAGAGCAAAAAAAAAATTTATAAAAAAAAGAAAGAACACAACGATTTAAAAACAAATGAAAAATTATTCAATAAAAATTATTTCGATTTTTAGGTTCTGTTTAACAATAAACACTGCTGCAATGTCTTTTTTTTATTTTTTGTTTGTTTGTTTTTTTTGTGTTTCAATGTGGCTGCTGCAAACCAACTAGTACTCGTAGAAGAATTTGTTGATTTAAAGGTATCACATGACAACAAAAGATCTGTGTTACAGCTTCCTCTTCTTCTTTTTAAATCCAATCGTGCTTTGCAATAGCGAGATCAGTAGCTAAAGAAAGATTTTCCTTATTGCAGCTTCTTTTTTTTCTTTGGGCTTATTTGCACTATGGAACAAAAAAGGGATACTTTAAATAATTGCAACGGGTATTTTATGTACATTTTCGCCGTTTTGTGTTCAACTTAAACAACATCACTCTTTCCTAAAGCAAATAATTAAACTTCTGAAATTTATTATTTTAAAATATATTTCGGCACTGATTTCTGAAAAATCAAAGCAAAATAAATTACCGCATCGCAGCATTTCACAGAAAAAATTAAAAATTGTCTCTAATCACCAAATTCAGAGAATCAAGCAAATAATTTGTTGATTTTGCACCCATTACCAAAGTGACTATATAAAGTAGAACAATTTTAAAAATGGAAAATTGTGAATATATTTTTTTCAATTAATTAATTTTAATTAAAACAAGTTAGAGTGCTAAATTCGGCTGTGCCGAATCTTTGATACCCTCCACCGACAGGAGTGGGCTCTATATGACAAAAACATATATATTATAAACAAAAACGAGCGTCAGCTTTAAAATTAGTTGCGGTTTAGACCTGAATTAATTTATTGACCGACAATAAGAAAATTGTATGCGTTTCTTGTTAGAACTTTGAACTGGCTTGAGTAAAATATCATGATTCGTAAAAGTTTTAGACGAACTAAAATAATTTTTAGAAGCGTAATCTATATTGGACCTATGGTAAATTATGGACCAATCATCCCGAAATTCTGAAGACTAATTTCTGGTATTACAAAAAATAAATTAGAATAAATTTCAATACAGCAGTGTAATTAGTTTTAGCGTTAACAGTAAATTTCACAAATTATCATGATATTTATTCTGGCCATATGAATTTAAGTAAGAAATTTTACCACAATATCTATATCTGTGATGGCTTTAGCGAATTTAATTATTTTCCCAAAGTGGGCTTTATTTGGTTTTAGGCGCAATAAACTGTTTTCCGATAGTAGGGTTTGTATGGGGCCTAGGGTAAATTATGGACCAATCTTAACGAAATTTGGCAGTGTAATTTCTCGTCCTATTAACTGTGATGTCAATTTGATATCATTATTTATTACGGGTTTAGGCGTACTAAACGGGTTTCCGGGAGTAGGGTTTATATGGGGCCTATGGTCAATTATGGACCGATCTTCACGAAATTTAACAGTATGACTTGCAGTCGTATAAAGCCAAGTTGTGCGTTATTCCACCATTTATGTTAGTTTTTGTATCAAAATTATCAATTTTTTTTGGGTAGTGGTTCCACATTTTGATTCATAGTTCTTACTTAGCCGATGTTGCTGGATTTCAATCCCAAACTGCTTAGGATAACTACAAGCAATTTGAAACAAAGTTTGTTCTTTTCTTTTGCGTTTTTCGAAAGTGAGCGTGTTTTCAACAGACGGACAGACAGACGGACAGACAGACAGACAGGCAGACAGACAGACAGACAGATGGACATGTCTAAATAGACATAGAATTACTCAAGGAGCTAGAATATATATACTTTGTGGGGTCTTAGATGTATTTTAAAAAAGTTTCAAACGGAATGACAAACTTACTATTCCCTCATTCACCACAGTGGTGGTGGAGGGTATAAAAATGAACAAAAAAGTTGCCGTTTCAAACAATGTTTTAATTGATTTAATTAAATAAGTTTCAGGTTTTGACAATTCCCAACGATAATTCTACAAGCTTAAGTTATTTTATTTTAAACAAAAAAATAAATAAACATTTTTTGTTATTTAATTAATATTTTAATTAAAAATTTATTTCAAAACAACTAATATGTTAATTTAATCAAAATTACATTTTTAATTTTTTTTCGACTGAAAAAATAATTGATTCAATTATCACATTTCTGTGTAGTCACCAGTACCCATGCTCTGCAACTTTGGGAGATTTTCTCCCCTCGAAAAGGTGTGAAAAAAAATATTTCATCGCTTTTCGAAAAGTGAAAAAAATTTGTCTCGAACCAAAGAATATAAATCATGATTTATTTATTTTGCTCGAACTGATATCGAAAAGTATCAAAAGAGATTATGTTGTTACGTTAGAAATGTCTAGATTGTCATTTCCATGATTTTTATATAGGGTGTCTTTTTAGCTACATGAGAACTTTCGGTATCGATAACTATTGATTGACAGCTGAGAATGTCAAACTCTATTGACATATATATGTTCAGTACCCATGTTTTGTAACTTTTGTGAAAACTTCCCGCATCGGAAATATGTAAAACAAATATTCGACCGTTTCTCAAAAATGAGAAAAGGGGGTTTAACTTATGACGAAAACTATTTAAAGAGATTACGTCGTTCGTTATGAATATCATAATATTCCACTTGAAGTCTATGTGAAATTGGAGACGTGAGAACGCCAGGCACGCATATCCTTGACGGCGGCCAAAATTGACTAAAATTTAAAAATTTCCAACGGCGGCGTAGGAAATACAACAGTCGGCTACATCAAATAATGTTAAGTGCGACTTTAATGTTTGTTGTTACACAAAAGAGCTTTGAAAATATTCGTATATTTTTCAAAAAGGCTAAAAGCACAATAATTAAACTTTGAAAAAATCAGCCAAGAACAAAATATTTCAATACTTTTTCTGTAAATTAGAAAGTAATTTCCTTACGTAACAGCTATTACTCTCCAAAAAGGTTACAGACGCAGTTGAGTGAGAAAAACAAATGTTTGTTTCAATTTATGGCATTCCATTAAAAAGTCTCTCGACGCGGGAGTTACGGAACATGGGCACAATAAGGTCTGATAGCACTAAGCGACGCTTCCAAACTGTGGAAATTTACTTTGAAAAAATAAATCTGTTCGCGAAGTTCATTGAGCACTGCGTCCATTATACAAAGCTCATTGCCACATTTAGAGTGAAAACAATCGTCAAGCCGTTAACGGATCACCACGAATTACATTTATTAAAATTAACTTCAGCCGTTACGGTGAATGGCGAGCAATGCTGACTGAATTTTTGTTTCCAAGAATTAATCAGCTAAACATCAACGACATTTAGTTCCAACAAGAAGACGAAACTTGTGCTAAACAATTAATTTATTGCAAAATTAATTTGGTGACAACTTTATTTCCAGAAGTGGGCCTGTTCACTGGCCCCTACGTTCGTACGACTTAACGCCTCTGGTTTAATTTTTATGGGGCAATATTAAGTCATTGGCTTATGCCAACAAACCAGCAACTCTTGTAGTTGTTGCTGATTCAGGAGATCAAAGAAGCAAAATTGAGATCAAGGTGTGTTAGTACTACAAAACACTATTTTCGAATATATAAATTTATTAGAATTAAGTTTGGAAAGTTGCTAAGCTAGCTGTTTGTGAGCCAGTCTAGCAGTGCCGGGGTGGCGGGTTCGATTCCCGCCAGAGACTGTTCTTCTGCAGACAAGCGCGGGATTAGCATAAGGAAGAAACATTCTAAAAGCCAATTTGTACAATTTCAAAACTTCCATTGCCATCCCTGATCTGTGGGGGATGTTTAAAATAACCATATGAAGGCGAAAGTTTTTCTTTAAAGAATTTCTTCCATTAAGAAACCTAAGAGCACTTTTTACATTCAGACCCATAGTGCCATTTTACTAGTTTGCTTATTGCCTTTTTTTGGGGGGGTTTTTGCCATGGCCAGTAGCTGGGCCAAAGCAATCATATTTTGCTGATCGTGAGTTTAAGTGATTGTGCCATAATTTTCGAACATTGGCCAAGCAAATGTTCTTGTTAATATTATTATTGTTTTTGCTGCTGTTGATGTTAATGCTGTTATTATTGTTATTGTTGTTGTTGTCCTATCAGCGAAAAATCTCCGTTTATGGAAGTACCAAGAATTCATAAAACAATGAAAACAAGGAAAAAAAGTCTAAACTAAACTAAAGCATTTTTTGGCCGTCTGTCTGTCCTTTCGATCTAAGTTTGGTGCAGAAAGTTGGAGTGCAGGGAGTAGCAAATAATACAATTTTCTAAACAACATTAAAGATTATTTGCTGAAGATGTTTAAAGATTATAAAAAGAAAGATGATGATACAGAAGAAGAATACGGCGATGCTACAGCTTCAACTGTGGAGTTGATAATGCCACAGCTACTGTGTTTTACTAAATGATGGCGCTTTTCAACAAAATTCCAACAAAAAAAAAATAAAGGAAACTTTTGTTAAAACTTGCTTCACTTTTTATGTTCAGTTTAGTTTGTTTTTTCCTCCATTTCTCAGTTTTAATTCTGAAAATGATTGCATAGAGTTTTCTATAGATTTAAGTACTATTTGACCCACTTACATGACATCGGTTTTTTGTTGTTTTGTGGCTGCTGTAGCTGTTTGTTATACTGGGTGATGCTATTGTTGTTGTGGTTGTTGCTGCTGTGTTGCACGTTCACATCAATTTCACTCGAATTTAATTCCCATTCAATTGATTCAAAACGCTTCAAATCTTAAACAGTACTATGATCGAGTTTATATATACATATGCATATAGATTAAGTAGTGTATGTATATTAAAGAGCCAGTGCTCTATGTGCCCTGCCTTTGCTCTCCCAAAACCCTGAACTGTAAGACAGCTAGTCAATGAGTAGCTTAAGTGGCTTCCAAAGCTTTTATTGCCATCCATACACACACGCACACACAGAAACATTGTCGGATGACAAATAGTGACACAATGTAAGTTGACACAACAATGGGAGTGAGTCCCATCCAACCAGCCGAGATATAAAAAAGATGTTCATTTTTGCTGTTGTTGTTGTTTTCGTGGTTTACAATTTGGATTTTGCAAATTTGCAAGTGTTTTTATTCCATTACTGCTGTCATTTGTCTCGTCTATTACTGATAAATCACACAAAACGGATGCAGTGATTTCTTTTCAGTTTTCCTCTGGCAAATACTTTGACAATAAAGAAATGTAATGGAAAATTGCGTTTATTTTCATTTATTTTTCTTTTTTTTTTTAGCTAAATTTGCGTAATCTTAAATAATGTTAGTTGTCATAGTAATATTTTTTTTAATGATTTTGGCTCGTGGGCTTTATTGTCAATGTCTAATGAGGAAGATGGTTTTTCTTTTTGTATTGTTGCTGCAGCTGGTGAATTTGTTTTGTCGCTGCCTCCATAGAATTTGTAAAAAGGAAATAATCAATATGATTAAATATGTAAGCGCCTTTAATGGTCATATTGTTTACCATTTGCATGAAGCAGTGACATATAATTTAACTTTATTTGATAAGTTAAGGGAGTAAATTTGAAAGATTTGATAAGTTTTTAACATGAAGCAATTTTTTGTGTACAAAATGGAATATTTGAAAAACTTGGCGATTTATTTTCAAAGTATTTAATTTTGAAAAGTTTTCACGGCAACCAATCTCGCTCATTTATTTTACAAAGGGCTGGTATTTAATACTCGATTTTTTGAGAACTTTTATACCTTCAAGGGTTAAATACTTTTAAAAAATGTTTGTTACGAAATTTCATAAAAACTGTCCGCAGCAATTTTCAAAGGACAATTTTTATACTGGAACGCTGGACCAGTGATGCCATTAGGATACGAAAGATACATTTTTCGTATCTTTTGATGACTTCAGTTACCATGTATAATCCTGAAATATTTCGTATCTTTCGTACAGATACGCAACATGTACAGAAATAAAATATTAAACTTTGCGATTCTGACAAAGTTTTTTAAAGTTTTAATTTCGTTATGAATACTAAAAAATAATAGTGACAACTAAATACAAAAATAACGTGTATTTTGTTAGGTTTTCTAAGTTCTTCTGTAGTCTGCTTATTCTTGTGCATGTATGTTAAGATAACATTTTAGAAGAAAAATTTATATGAACTTTTTGATATAATCGCCTTTAGTATAAACGCTTTAACTCGTATATTAATTTTTACAAAAAGGAATTTGTTTCGATAACATCCAAAGATAGTTACATATAATTAATTTTAAAGTTTGCTTACTGTATTTTTAAAACTTACATACCAAATATTTATGACTTAAATAAATATTAAAATTAATTAATATGATATCATTATCTTTACAATATTCATTAAATATGAAATAAAAAAGTTATGTTAATATATGGTAAACGTTAAAGATGGATTTTAAAATTTTTTTCAAAATGTATCTTTTTGGGAAAAATTGTATCTTTTTGGAAACTAAAATGTATCTTTCTTGAAATTTCACTGGCAACACTGCGCTGGACCCAAATTATGGTTCAATCAGTACCCATTAGGCAGCCGCAACGATATTATGGCTGACTGCACGGTCATGTTAATGTTATTAATATCATTTACTACCATGTTAAATTTAATTTTTCTAGGTGAAATACTAAAGGAAATTCAAAAAGTAACAGTGAGTGAACGAAAAGTACAACAAAAAAATCGCTTTTTCAGATTCTTATTCCCTCAGGGCATTGTATGTTTAATTTGCTGTTTCTCCGTCCAATACTAACAGAAATTCAAAAAGTACCAGTTAAAGAATAAAAAAGTGCTAAATAGCTCTCTTACAGATTCGCATTCACTCGAAATGTTGCAGGTTTAATTTTATGATCATAGGTCCCATATTAACGAAAATTAAAAAAAGTACCAGTTAAAGAACGAAAAAGTACTAAAAAGATCCCTCTAACAGATTCTCATTCACTCAGGACCTCCACTCAGGATGTTGCACGTGAATTTTATATTTCTATGTAAACAGACTGCTATTAGGATCCAAGTGAGACTTTTTCGTGATGGCTGCATATTGAACGAAGTTAATATATACAGAAAGTGTTGTCCATATCGAACCCTAGTTTTTTTTATAGATATAATGGATATTGAATCTGGGAATTATTTCTTATCATAAGCTACTTTATTATATTCAACATTTTTTATTTTTCGAATTTATTCTCAAAGAATGCTGACGAAGGCTGTAGTGGGCCAGAAAATGCATTACATGCTGTTGGTGTCTAATAATTGTAAATTTATTAGGTAAAATGTAACAGGAAGATACAAGATAATACTCTGGTAGTGATAATGTCATTCCTGAAAATTTAAAGAATAACACTATTACAAAAAATACATAACTGAAGTTGAGCTCATAGAATAAATTCGAAAAATAAAAAATATTGAATATAAAGGAAATAAAACTTCATAACTTTTGAAGCTTTTTATTTTAAATATTGAAAACTCAAAAATTCTAACATATGCTTAATTTTTACACTTTCAACCGAAAACCTGAAAAGAGAACGCCTCCAAAAAATTCTGTTGCATTACAAAAGTGCCATTAATTTTATTCCATTCATTCATTATTTGATTTCCATAGATGGGGGTAGTTCACTAAATATTGACTTAAATCAGTATTGCACTATCACTAAATAAGACTGCAAAAAAAATTAGTTTTCACTATTTTTTACCAGCTTTAGTTATGATTGGTATTTTTTTCACTAGCATTAATAAAATTGAGTGGAATTGCAAATTTTTTCACTACCACTAACGATGATTGAATGCATAGATTTTGCACTCAATTTAAATAGTGCAAAATTTTGTACTTCCAATCAACAAAGCTGAATATAAACACTCTCACTAAAATTTAAAAAATGTCATTTTGTATGCGCATAGTTTTTGATTCTTGTTATGATTTGGATAAGCAAAGGAAATACAACAACATGAAATTTTGTCTAAAACGGAATATCTCATGGCTTTAATCATGAAACAAAATGTTTTTTGTTTGAAAATTAAGTGCAAAATTTTACGTTGCACTCAAATAATTGCAGAACAA
Organism: Pollenia amentaria; assembly: GCA_943735925.1. Classification (NCBI taxonomy): domain Eukaryota; kingdom Metazoa; phylum Arthropoda; class Insecta; order Diptera; family Polleniidae; genus Pollenia; species Pollenia amentaria. The sequence goes on from OX031009.1 coordinate 225,491,610, forward strand.
AAAAGTTGCCATAAACTGATGATTGCTTTTCCTTAAATCAAAATATATTTTTTTGTGCAACATTTTTAAACATAACTATCGCTCATGTTTAGTGAGGCTGCTAATTTTCAATTCATCACTCAACATCAACAAAATGATTGCAATAATTTTGCACTATCACTAACTGTGAGTTGAAACTGCCAAATTAGTGCACTACCCCCATCTATGTTGATTTCAGTGTACTACCTGACATATGGTCATAATTAGCACTAATACTCGTGTTTGCTTGAAAAGCAAACAAAACTACCCTCTTGACGACAACACTAAGGAAGCACAGATTGGTTACGATTGTAGGATTAGGGGTAACAATAAAAAAGAATTAGTTATGAACACTAATAATACAAGATAGTTTTGCTGTTGTATTGTGTGTGTGTTTACTCTATTAAATATTTTTGCAATTTTTTTTTTGTTTTTGTTGTAACATCTATCAATCATAAAAAAACTACTGCACAAATGTGACATTCAATAAAATCTTTTGCAAAAAAAAAAAAAAAAAATTATAGTGATAAAACGCTTAAGAGGCGTGTTTTGAGGGATTAATATTTAAAAAGACATATTGAGCACGGCAGAAGATCGATCCATAGCAAAAACTATTAAATACTAATCTTGAGTCTTTCGCAATGAAAAAAGAAAATTGCTAATTAATTCAATGACATTTTAAGAAAAAGTTTGTAGATGGAATGTTTTTACTCCCATTTTTTCATTGTGTTCTCTGTTTCAAAAAAGTAGAATTGATTAACGTTACTCGGTTCCCAAAGTTGATCGACTCTTAAGAAAAATTTCATTTGATATCTTCGATTTTGTTCATAACAGATTTCTCTTTTACAGCTGTATTAACTACAGGCCCATATTTTGTAGAACCTTTTCCTACTGGTCCATTTTTTTTCTAGAGCCTTTTCCTACTGGATCAATTTAGCGGTGAAAATTTTTTAGCCATTTTGTAATACGATATTTGTCTTAACGGGTCTGTACATGGTCAAGCATTTCTCATCAAGCGATATGGTAGTATTAGTGAAAATATTTTTGTATGTGTGACACCGGCGATGCTCGATGGAAATTCAAAAAAATTTAGATATAGCGGCGAATATTCATCCAACACACGTACACGAGTGAATTCGCCTGCACGACAAGCATTTTGACCGCGTACAGACCCCTTTAATGAATAAAATACTTTTCTTAAAAGAATTAAATATCCACTTTATAAGTATCTGCTATAAATTCATGGGAGTATGTGTGAAAAAACATTAATACACTTAACATTTATTAGCAAACCCTACTCTTTGGAAAATGGGTATATTAGATTTGCATGCTGAAGTTAAAATTTTCAAAATTTTGTAACAGTAAAATTTAGTGGTAAGATCAGATATGGTTTCGTTTAATCCATTAAATTAAACAAAAGCATCACGGATCATAATTGGTGCACAATTAGTCAACTTAAAAAATAAGTTAATGTGTAATTCAATAGGAAAATTGCACAATTTTTAAACTTTTGCTTGCCATTTTATTTTAATTAAACCGATACATGCTCTTAAATTCAAGCAAAGAATTTTTGTTTGTAAAAATGTTTCTTAATTAAAATAATTTTTAAAATTTTATGAAGGAAAACTTTAAACTGTATTTCTTAGACTGGATTTTTGAGATGTGGATTAAGCTTAAGCTTATGGCGATTTCTTTTCTGAGAAATATGTTGCATAAATGGTACATGCTCTATCTCTTTTGTGTAGAGCATGTACCATTTATGTATCATTTTTCTCAGAAAAGAAATCGCCATTAGTTTAACGTACTCTCAAAATATAAATTTTCCAGCGAGATGTGATTTTTTGTTATTATTTCAATAAAAACTAAAATTTTAACTAAACGAAAAGTTGTTCCGTCACCATTTTGTATACAAACTTGATAATGGCGGCACAAATCGGTTTTCAGATTAACTAAACCCAGTTTAACTGAGATCTGAAGAACCCAGCCTTAGTCTCCGAAAAAATAAGGGACTTCAATGCTCTAATAAGATCCCAGTGATTAATTATGACCGTAAAAAACTATACAAACCAAAATCCCACAAAGAAAATTATTCAAGATTTTTATTTAAAAACTAAAAAATCTATTTCCGAACGGAGACATCGTTCGCATAACTAACATAAACAAAAATTATAAAATATCGTTATTGTTTTTTTCGTTTGAAATCGATGAAACAGGCCATAAGCTCTTGCATATCTAAAAACTGCGTTATTGTCGCAATAGTGAAATTTTGCAATTTAGCAAGCAGTTTCTTAACCCTTATGCTGAACTAAAGAAAATAAATAAATCGCATGTGGTATTTGTGGGCCAGTTTTGCCCAATGTAGAAAGTTTATGATACATTTGTCATTTCTGTTTCTTTTTTTTACATCCAATGCGTTTAATGCAAGTTTCGAAATGATTTTTACATACATTTATTACATGCTGTATAATTGCTTGAATATTTTGTAGACTTATAGTGTTGGGTCATTTTGACCCATGTTGAGAAAATAAGTAACTTTTTTGGTACAGACATTATGAAAAAGCCTTGAAATTAATCATTAATCATGATTAATGATCATTAATCGCCATAACTCGAAAAATATACGTTTCGAAATAATCATGTTTAAATTTTTTAATTTGCTCCAACCACTAAGAAAAAATAACGGTACATTCTCTTCAAACTTGAAAACATATAGAGCAATTCTGCATCACTAACTCCAGAACTTCATTTTTTAAGGTAATGACGACGCACAGTGCTCTCTCTGTCTTAAAGGCAAAACTAACGATTTATAACGTGCTTAGACTATTAAAGTAATATATATTATTGTAATGCTAACAAAGGTCCTTAAAACAGATTTGTAACTAGAATTCATAATTTTGACTTTTTATTTACAGTGGAGGGCACCAAAGTCAAACAATTTATGAGCTAAACTGTTAAATAAAAAAAACGACTTACTTGTTTTATTTAAAAAAATTTTCAAAAATTAATTTCCTCATATATTGTTCTCAAACTTAGTAGTTATGTTTACTACTAAACGCACAAAAAAAAGGAAAATTATTGTTGGTAAAGAATATTGCTGAGAACAATTTTTGTATTATCGTAAACTTTGAGATTTTTTTATTGGAACTCCATGAAATTGCTAAAGTTTGATATAGTATGATTAACTATTTTTTCAGCGTACCTAAATTTTTATTGAAGATTTTAGTACTTTTTGGAGTGCTTTCACAGAATCTTCAAAGAAGTCCTAGAATTTTTTGCCGGAAATATAAAAATTGCGTTCATATCTTAAGTCATATTTTCTAAGTTACCAAAAAAATTAAAAAGAGGATATGTCCCACGGTGCGTCATATGGAAATATTTAAACATTATAGATTTTGAATTGGATTAAAAACCATTAACAGTTCAATAAAATAACCATAATACTAATTATTCTTTCTAATATTTAAAATTGTAAAAAATATTTCGGAAATTATTAAAAGATTTGGTTTGTTGTGCTTAATTCCCTTTTTTAATAATTGATAAAAAAATACTGAAATTTATTGTTGGAGGATTAGCTCTTCCTATGCGCATTTCATTATTTATAAAAATTTTCTGAGAAATTTATGCAAGATCTAATTAAAGATTTTGAAAAGAGGTGCTCTGGTAGGGCAGTTGGTAGTAAAATTAGAACGAGGGTTTCGGGTTTTAATCATGTCAAAGGCTTTTCTTAGTTTCACTACACAGAATTTGATTAGAATTGTCTCTAATCAGCAAATTTATACCAAATTCATAATATCAAGCAAACAAGTTGTTGATTTTGCACCTATTACAAAAATGATTATATTGATTACTAAAAATTGTAAAGTTGTGAAAAAATTTTTTTAATAAATGATATTTTTAATTAAAAAAAAATGATCAAAAAACTTTTCCATTTCAAACAATGTGTTAATTTATTTAAATAATTGACAATTCCCAATAACAATTCTACAAGTTTAAATTATTTTATTTTAAACGAAAAAGTCAATTAATATTTTTTGATATATAATTAATATTTTAATTACAAATTTATTTCAAAACAACTTAAATATTAATTAAATTAAAATTATATTTTTAATTTTCTTTCAACTAAAAAAATAATTGATTCCATTATAACATTAATTAAACTTTAATACTTTTTAAACCATTTTTTTATTGATGTAGAATGGCTTAATTGATGTACAATGGGCTTAAGGTCTTCGTTTCTATTGCACGTTAAATTAGGTGTCCCTGGTAGATTTGTAGGTAGCGCGCTAGTCTATCAGTGCGGGGGTTGTGGTTTTGATTCCTGCCAGACACTTAGCGGGATTACCATAAGGAAATAAGTAAGTTTCTTGACTGGAAACTAGAACAGATCAAAGTAATAATTCAAAAGCAATTGTTTATATTCTTTTTAGTTGGAAACATTTCTTTACCCTAATTCATGTTTATAAAAAGAGTTTCTGGCAAATAAATCAAAAAGAGCATTTTTAATTCGTCGACTCTGGCTTAAAAATGAAACAGAAATGATCTTACTTGTTATTTGCTGTAACAACAGTGGAAACATGCAAATGAGCCTTAATTAACTTGTTGCACGCCTTTGTCCAACATTTAACAAGACCTACAAAATAGAAATGAAACTAAAAACGAAACTGAACTGAAATAACAGCAGCTTGAAAAAAATAAAGGAATATAAGCCACCCGTAAAGCAGTCATACAAGGAGCAATAAGAGAGAGAGAAAAAAAAACAGAAGGTGTACAATCTCAGTCAATTTAGGAAACATGCCACTTCAGTATCATTCTAAATGACAAAACAGACTGAATGAAATAAAAAAAAAAGAAACAAACTGACAACAGACAACAAAACTAAAACAAACATTTGCAATCAGACAGAGTCTTTCTTATTCAAATCAACCAGCATCAACAAGAACAACAACAGCAAAAGTAGCAACAACAGCAATAACAAAAGCGACAATATTATCAACAACATTGTTAAAGAAGTAGCAGTTGCGAAACTGTTGCATTTAACAATCACAGAAATCACTTTAATGCCGCACATGTTATAGTTGTTATTGTTGTTGCTGTTATAGCAGCACAAGTGACCTTTTGAAATGAAACAACTGCAACAACAACAACAGCAACATTATAATTGGGTTGCTCTCATCCACGTTAGCAAGCAACATTAGCCGTCACATTTGTTGTTGCTGCTGTTATTCAATACCTTCACTGACTCGACTTTTAAAGGTCTGAAAGTGATCTGAATGTGTTTCTCTCTTGTTTTTATCATCCTCCTCATCAACATCATCATGTACAAAGTTTTTTTTCGTATTTTTTTTGGCGATATTTTTGTTTAAAAAGCAAATTTATGTTAATGATTCTTCAGCTCGTAATGAAAAAATAAGAAATATTTTAATGTATGAATGAAACGTTAAGGTGAACTTTTCCAAAAACCTTTAAGGAAATATTTTGCGCTAAAGCAAAGAAATTATAAATTTTCTAAGGCTTTAAATAAGATGGCCACCCTAAAACTTAGTTGTGTCAAATATCCTTTTGTGTTCTGGTATCAGACTCTTTTTAAGCCAAATGATAACGAAACGCAGCCAAGTTTGTTTCCCCAAATACTTTTGCAACATCATTTCCGGTCGGTTATTTGAACTTTGGCGCCGAAATTCACAAGCGAGCTTTGATTTGAGATTTGTTTCGTTTGTTTTTGAAATGTATTTAATTAAAATCACAAAATAAAATGTCAAGAACAACAAAATGTAGAATTTTTATCGACAAAGTTTAACTTGCTACTGGTCTTACTTGGCAACCTCCTTTAAACAGTAGCAACAAATTTTGAAACTTTTTTTGGTTTAAAAATATTTGCATATTTTTGGAGAGAATGTACTGTATAAGAGTAAAGAACAATATTTTGACTTTTGCTTAATGGCTGCTTTTTTCGGAGCCTTAGATTTGCTTTCTGAGCTTGTTTTTGGGTGGAAATTTTTTTTATTTTCAATTTAAAGAATGTCTGTTGAACTTTAACGTCATTTATTATGTCTAAATTTAGTTTAGACCAGCACAAACAGAAGTTGCTTGACTGAGTTAAAGTACAGCAACATCACAATTAGAGCAGAGTTAAGATAAAGGTAGGAGTACAATTAGAATCCAGTAAAAGTACAGTAAAAGAACAGTAATGGTACAGTAAAAATACAGTTCGCCTTCAGTAATTGTACAAGTAGAGTAGGGATAACAATAGCAGTTTGATAAATTTAGAGTTCAGATAAAGTACAGTAAGAGTGCAAGTGGAGTACAAGTAGAGTACAGTAAGGTTACATTTAAAGCACATTTAAAATAAAGCTGGAAAACATTTAGAGCACATTATACATTACTAAGAGCTCAATTAGACTAAAGCTTACAGTAAAAGTAAAATGGAGCCCAAATAGAGTACAGTAAGAGTATAGTTAAAGTACAAGTAGACTTTTTGAGAAATTTAGAGTTCAGATAAAGTGCAGTAAGAGTACAAGTAGAGTACAGTAAGATTACTTTTAAAGTATATTTAAAATACAGTTAGCAAACAGTAAGACTACAGTGTACAGTAGTTAGTGCTCAATTATACTAAAGCTTACATTGAAAGTAAAATGGAGCCCAAATAGAGTACAGTAAGCGTATAGTTAAAGTGCAAGTAGAGTACAGGTGGATTGTAGCTTAAGTTAAATTTGAGTACAAGTAGAGCACTTTTACAGTTCAGGATTACAGTTGTTATACTGTTAGCGTACAGTTAGAGTACAATTGAAGAGTATAGTAAGAGCGCTGTTTTATATTTCATACGATTTTATCCTAATGACATTTCTAACGTTATTAACAAACTAATAATAGAACAGATATTAAACAAAATAAAAAATTATTACTAGGCTTTCTAATTATAACAACTGAACAAAGGGAGTAACGAAAATGTTTGCAGATTAGGAGACGCTCATTAGTTTACAGTTCTTAAGAAATCTTTGTAGAACAGCAGGAGATTTAAAGAAAGGATTTTGCAAATCTTTGGTAATTCTCTAATTTTTCCTTATTGAACAAAATACTAAGCCAGGGTAAACAATTATCAATATGTGAAACAAAATATAAATTTGTTAATGAATAGACGGTCATATTTGGCCATTAGGATCAACACTGTAAAACAGTAGGATACCGGACATACAAACACACTCGTGTTGTTTTGAAAAAAAGGACAAATTCACGCCTTTTTTCTAGCAGAAAAATAACATGTTAATCGCATCATTTTAAGAGATTAAAAACTAAAGAAAAAACCACTAAAAACTCTTTTAAGAAGATGAAGTCAAGAAGAAATCGTTTTGTTTTCTTACGGCTTATGAGGATGACACAATTAGCTACTGTTTGTTTTATTTGTTTATGGTTTTTAATTTTTTTTTTTTGTTTTATTTTATCATGAGAAAATATCTTTGACACGTTTTAAATTGTTGAAAACTTCTTTACCGTTTTGGTTCGAGTGTAAGGAGTCTGTGACTCTTTTTATTTGTCTAATTCCTCAAATTTCGAATGAATTTCTAGGAATTTAGTTTTTTAATAAAACGTGCATACAATTAAACCAAATTCTTAAGAGATTTTAATTATATGCACATTTATTTAATTTTATTTTATTCAAAATTATTCAAAAAACAAAGAAAGATACACAATCAAAGGGGAGACAGAATCAAAGAAGTCGCGTGCCAAACTCGGTGTTACTAATTCAACGTTTCTTATCGGTTTTATCGAAATTAATTTCCTTTTTTGGCTTGTAGATTTTGAAAATCTTAATGCTTTTTAATTGATTAGTGTTAGTAATCTTTTCTGATTAATAAATTTTAACAATTGTGAATTCTTATATTTGATGGAAAACTATTTTTAAGTATTTTGCACTGAATTTCTTTCTTCTTGATTTTATATATCAGAGAAAAGCCCAAAAGACGAATGGAAGTTGACTTTTTTTTTAAAGATACCTCGAACAAAATTCTCTCAATTCACAATGGCGTGTGTTAGAATAAATCGAGGCTTATTAATTTACAGTTTCAGACGGATTTCATGAATTTTTACAAATTTCTGTAGCAGAAATGCGTTAGAGTTTATGTCTTGAATTTAGTATTTACATATCGCACTTGTTCAACAATACTGTATTAACTCAAAATTAATAATTAGTATTGTGGTTATTTTGGTGAACTGTTTTATGGGGTTTAATCCAAATTTTCACATTTTAATCAGGCTAAAGTTCATTAAATTTAATTTTCATTAAATTATTTTTATGAAGGGCAGGATTTTACAACATGAAATTAATTAAAATTTATTGATCATTTTTCATTCCTGACTGCCGCGGGTCACGAACCCACGTTCACGGTTGATCTGACGCGTTTCGATAGTAACCACACACACTATCTCTTCAGAGGCAGTTAAGATTCAAAAATTATCAATAAATTTTAATTAATTTCATGTTATAAAATTCTTTCCATCATTAAAAATAATTTAACTCAAAATTTTAAAACTTTCACTAGATGCAAAACCATTTTTAATTTAACATTAAATGCATATGAAAAAGGACTTTTAAACCAACTGTTTTATTACCAAGAAGTAGATAAATTACAAAAGATAAAATAAAACAAACAGTAATTAATTCCGGGTAGATATGAATATAACCTGTCGATATATTTCCAAAAAGTGAAGAAATAAAAATTTTGAGTTAATACACTATTGTTGAACATGTGCGATATAGTTGTCCACAATGCCGGTATTCAGGAGGCCATTTGAAGAAGCTAAGGCCGACAGCGTTGCCATTTGTCAAGATTTCCCTTTTTTTGCAAGTTTTTTGAGAAGCCAAAAAGATTTTAATTTATTTAAAGTTTTTCCAGTTTTTTATAAATACATAACTTAAAATTTGCAGTTTATTGGATACAAATATTAAATGATGTTTTTAGACAATTAAACGATTTTGTATTTTCTCACTCCTTTATTAGTGCAACAGTGTTTAATTGTGTATACTCCCTGTAAGTACAACAAGGTCGTTTTTATACATTGACAGTTAACTTTGTAGTGCGGAAGACATTATAAAACCATGGACAAATATTTAACGAAAAATGGTAAGAATATAAATAAAATATTTATGCCTATTTTTAAATAAAATTTTTTATATTGGTTTAGTCCCGAGATCAAAAACCACTACAGAGGAAGAAACAAATCAACTGGAGACTCCAAGTTGTTTAACGAAACCTAAGAAAAGGAAACTTGGGAACTACGTAAAAGCATGGGATGACCATATTTTACTGAAAGGATGGATAACGAAAAAAATTCCTAATACATTTAGGGATTTTCTTTAGAAATTTGGCACATTTGAAAAAAAGTTTTTTCTTGCGAAAACAAGTTTTTTTTTTCTGAGATAACAAGATTTTTTTTTTAAATATATGGTAACGCTGACCTCCACCTACAGTTAGAATATTTCAGAAGTGGGCTCAAGGCGAATTCATGTTAACGGTGGTGGCGATAATACAACAAGTACAACAGCAAAACACAACATTGTATTTTATTTGTTGCTTCCGTTGGTCGATATGTCAAAAACACAAGCAACTTTTGATATTCCTCTCTCTAAGTTAGAAAAAAAAGTAGGACAGCTGTGTAAAAACGATCATCAGCTTAAAATTGGTAGCGTTTTAGACCTATATCGAATTTGTAGTCATATAAAACTCAACTTAAGCTAATTTGAATAAAATATCATGATTCGAAACATTTTAAGCCGAATTTAACTAATTTTTAGGAGAGGAATTTATTATGGACCTATGGCAAATTAGGGACCTATAACCACAAAATTCTGTAGAGTGATTTCTGGTATTAAATTAGTGAAATTTGTTTCAGCGCTCTAAGGTAAATTATGAACCGATTTTTACAAAATTGCACCGTGATATTCCTGGCGATATAAAGCTAAATTGGACAAAGTTTTACCACAGTATATATAATTGCTAAGGTTTAAGACGTTTTTGAATAATTTCCCAGAGTGGACTTAATATTGGACCTATTGCAAGTTATAGACCGATCTTCACGAAATTTAATAGTGTTATTTCTAGCCTTATTAAACTGTGACAGCCAAAATTCGATTACAATATCATTATTTGTTGCGGTTTCAATCGAACTTAACACTATTTCGAGCGTTGGCATTATATGAGACCTATGGTTAATAATGGACCGATCTTTACGAAACGCGACAGTGTGATTTCCTGTACTATCCATAGGGGAAAGGAAACAAACATCAAACTTGTCACGTGATAGTTCTAAAGTGGTAGTGACCGGTTCTAGTTCTAACACTATATATGCAGAGGACTGTCCACTTTACCATGGGGTTGTCCTAGAAGGGGGTTTTTGACACTCTGTAACAGGTTATGAAAATAAACTAAATGGAGACATTAAATTTCGGTTATTATAATTATAGCTGTCGCAGACAAAAATTTCATAATTTTTCAATGAATTTAAATTAAAAATAATTTTAATTTTTGGTAAACATTTTTATTTTATCCCAGACAGGACATATCAGGTTTGTTTTCCTTCACTATGTGACCCAAAGAGCCAAAAGCATATCAGTTTATCACCTCCTAGGGCAACACCATATTAATATGATGGATCACCTTCATATAAAGTAATATACCCAGAGAAAATCACCCCATACCCGCACATAATCCAGTCACATGAATAGTTTTGTGCCAATAACCTTTCCTCTGGACTAACTACACTTTAAACACATTATCACCAGTTAAGTGATCTGTCTTGTTTTCACCTGTTACAATTCGTTCCATTTTATTATAATATTGTATACACTGGTCACTGCTTTAAGACAAATTGACACAAATTTCCCGCAGGGATAAAACTGTGACACACCAATTTTTATTACAGTATTTAACATTAATTGTTACTTTATATGGGGCCTTTGGTAAATTGTAGACCGATCTTCACGAAAATTAGAAGTATGATTATTCGTCAAATAGAATGAATATGTGCAAAATCTTATATTAATCCGTGTATTATGCCACCATTTTTTGTTGGTTCGTGTAACAAAATGATATATTTTTAGGGTGGTGGTTCAATATTTGGATTCATAACTGTTATCCTACTCCGATTTTTCTCTATTAAAATCCCAAGCTGCTAAGGATAACTGGAAGGGATTTGGCACCACTATTGTTCTTTATTTTTAAATTGTTTTCAACAGACAGACAGGTACAGTCTACTCGGAATTAGTTAATATGTATATTAAAGATTCACAGCACAGAAAAAAGTGTTTTATCATTAAAAAAAATGGTTTAAAAAGTATTTAAATCTAATTAATGTGATAATTGAATCAATTATTTTTTTAGTTGAAAGAAAACTAAAAATTTAGTTTAGATTTAATTACCATTTTAGTTGTTTTGACATAAATTTTCAATTAAAATTTTAATTAAATAACAAAAAATTTTAATTGACTTTTTTCTTTTAAAATAAAATAATTTAAGCATATAGAATTGTTGTTAGGAATTGTCAATATTTATTTAAATAAATTAACACATGGTTTGAAATGGCAAAGTTTTTTGATCACTTTTTTAATTAAAATTAAAAATATCATTTGTTGAAAATATTTTTTAAAAATTTTAAAATTTTTAGTAATCAATTTAATCATTTTGGTAAAAGGTGCAAATTCAACAACTTCTTTGCTTAATATTATGAATTTGGAATAAATTTGGTGATTGGAGAAATTTAATAATTTTTTCTGTACCCCCTCACTCACCACTAGTAATGGAGGTTATAAAAAAACTTGTTCGATCGCAAATATGCTACACTTGTATTTTACATTTCGAGCCTTTGCTGCAATAGAGTCATGACTCAAATTTGTGTTCTCTAGCACTTTAACATTTTATTCTTCTCCCTAGAGTTGAGTATATTAAATATTTGTATGACACATTTACACAATATGAAAAAACGATATGGCGATAAACTCCACATTATTAGCTAGTAGGCGGCCCTTTGTTCCACTGGGAATTAAAAAGTTAAATACATTATCTGAAAAATCATGCATTTTCAATTATGACTCTATTGCAGCAAAGGCTCGATATACGGAATTAAAAATTTAATTTTTACCCAACTTGTTCCGGGTTTTTTCTGTAAACAAAAAACAGATATTTCCCAAAAAGTTTTTTTTTATTAGATTAAAGTTAGAGCAGTGATAGATTAGAGTAAGATTGGGAATAGAGAAACAGAGCAATAAAGATTTATGGTTTTTTCTTCTAACTTTTAGTACGAGTCGTCGGACAACACTTAAAAGTATTTAAAACACTCCAAAAAGTGAGAACTTTCGAAAACCAATATTCGTGCATAAGCGTGTGTGTAAAAGTTAGTTGCAGATACAACAACAACACTACAAAGAAGGTAAAAACGATTTGCTTGTTTTGTGTAGAAACAACAGCAATACTACAAGCAGAAAAAACATACATTATTTTGTTTAAAAAGTAAAATAAAAATCCAAAATTCTCGAATTATATTTGTTAAATTTATTTTGTTAAATACATCTAATTTTCAAAGTAAATAATTACGAAAACCATATCAACATGTGCTGGTGTTTTATAATTGAAAGTTATTCTGTAAACAAAAGAATACAACAAAAGGGAAACAAACATATGTAACGGATAAGTAAATAATATAATGGGGGGATTCACAAGGTGTGCTATCAAGTCATATCGTCATAATGTCCTATATAATATTTTACAATTGTTTAAAAAAAAATATTTTTTTATGTTGTTTGAAACACAACAATATTTTTTTTTTAAACAATTGTAAAATATTATTTAGGGCATTATGACGATATGACTTGATAGCACACCTTGTGAATCCCCCCAATATGTTTCAATCAATGAATTTCAAGTTCGAATTCGGTATTAAACCGACTTAGAAAGTCTTAAATCAAGCACAGTTTGCGATTAACTTTTATCTCACTTTTTCCTAATTCAATCCCGTTTTCGGATTACTTTAAGTACTGGGCACTTGAATAATCCGTACTTAAATTAAGCATTCTGCCCTCGACTTAGAGAAATCCGTACTTACCGTACAATTAATATAAGTATGGATGTGTTGATTTTTATTTTTATGTACAGTGGTGTAATTGGTAGAGTAGAGTAGTGTGGAGTAAAGTACAGTTGAATTAGAGTTAGAGTAGAATAAAGTAGAGTTTGATCATAGTGAGAGTGGAGTTGGACTAAAGTTAGAGTGGAGCTAGAGTAGAGTTAGAGTAGAGTTAGAGTAAAGTTAGAGTAGAGTTAGAGTAGAGTTAGAGTAGAGTTAGAGTCAGAGTAGAGTTAGAGTAGAGTTAGAGTAGAGTTAGAGTAGAGTTAGAGTAGAGTTAGAGTAGAGTTTGAGTAGAGTTAGAGTAGAGTTAGAGTAAAGTTAGAGTAGAGTTAGAGTAGAGTTAGAGTAGAGTTAGAGTAGAGTTAGAGTAGAGTTGGAGTAGAGTTAGAGTAGAGTTAGAGTAGAGTTAGAGTAGAGTTAGAGTAGAGTTAGAGTAGAGTTAGAGTAGAGTTAGAGTAGAGTTAGAGTAGAGTTAGAGTAGAGTTAGAGTTAGAGTAGAGTTAGAGTAGAGTTAGAGTAGAGTTAGAGTAGAGTTAGAGTAGAGTTAGAGTAGAGTTAGAGTAGAGTTAGAGTAGAGTTAGAGTAGAGTTAGAGTAGAGTTAGAGTAGAGTTAGAGTAGAGTTAGAGTAGAGTTAGAGTAGAGTTAGAGTAGAGTTAGAGTAGAGTTAGAGTAGAGTTAGAGTAGAGTTAGAGTAGAGTTAGAGTAGAGTTAGAGTAGAGTTAGAGTAGAGTTAGAGTAGAGTTAGAGTAGAGTTAGAGTAGAGTTAGAGTAGAGTTAGAGTAGAGTTAGAGTAGAGTTAGAGTAGAGTTAGAGTAGAGTTAGAGTAGAGTTAGAGTAGAAATAGAGTAGAGTTAGAGTAGAGTTAGAGTAGAGTTAGAGTAGAGTTAGAGTAGAGTTAGAGTAGAGTTAGAGTAGAGTTAGAGTAGAGTTAGAGTAGAGTTAGAGTAGAGTTAGAGTAGAGTTAAAGTAGAGTTAGAGTAGAGTTAGAGTAGAGTTAGAGTAGAGTTAGAGTAGAGTTAGAGTAGAGTTAGAGTAGAGTTAGAGTAGAGTTAGAGTAGAGTTAGAGCAGAGTTAGAGTAGAGTTAGAGTATAGTTAGAGTAGAGTTAGAGTAGAGTTAGAGTAGAGTTAGAGTAGAGTTAGAGTAGAGTTAGAGTAGAGTTAGAGTAGAGTTAGAGTAGAGTTAGAGTAGAGTTAGAATAGAGTTATAGTCGAGTTAGAGTAGAGTTAGAATAGAGTTACAGTCGAGTTAGAGTAGAGTTAGAACTAGATTCGAGTTAGAGTAGAGTTGGAAGTATATTCGATTTAGAGTAACGTTTAAGTAGAGTTAAAATATACTTAAAATAGAAGAGTTGAAGTAGAGTTGCAGTCTTTATTATTTGATAATTTTTGCTTTAAAGAAAATACCTATAATTTTGTAGAAGTACGTGGAATTAATTTTAGAAACTGCAAGTGTGATCCCACCTGGAAATTTTTCCAATAGTGTTTCTACTTTTATTTTTGAATTCTTCACATAAATAAATCTTATTTTTTATATATATTTTTTGTACTTTTTTTTGTTATTCAGTTCTGAGAATTTCAACTTTAGCAATGAAATTCTTAAGAAAGTCAATTGATATAAAAATAAAAACAAGTTGCAAATGCGTCGAATTTCTTTAAATTTATATAAAAATAAAAACAAGATGTACTACTTAGTAGATCATTCATTCATTCACTCAATTCTTAATTTCGAAAATAAATTTAAAAAATAGATAGAACACCTGTCTAAAGTTTTTTATACATGATCTCGTATAAACACGTATCATTTGGAATTCAAGTAGTTTCAAGCGAAAACTTAGTTTGTTAATAATATTGAGAAAATTAAATTATTTGCAATATGGACTTTTAAAAACGTATGACTTTTGTGTGTGTGTTTTTTTTTATAGATAGTGACTTTAAAACCAAATATTTTAGGTAATTTGTTGACTTAAAGCTGCACGTGTTATAGATTTTATTAAATATAAAAGCCAAGTTTTTTGTTTGTTTTTTTAACATGAAATACATACATTCAAGACAAACTGGCTTCTCAGGCAACATATATAAGAAAAAGCGGCTAAAAGCGATTATAAACTGCAGAATAAGCACTAAAGATTGTGCGTTAATTGCGTAGTAGATAAACGATCTAGGAGTTTCAGGTTAAAATGTTTTCGATCTTTTAGTTTTGCAATAAAATTTTACAGTTTTTATTATAATTTTTTTTAGTTGTCAACCAATAATTACGTAAATTGTCTCACAATCACTAGATTTTTTCTGTTTGTTTATTTGTCAGCTGCCTATTTTATGAGTTTGTCATCAAATGCCCTTGATTTTATTTGTTAAAGTACCAAGTAAATTTGCAATAACTGAGATTTTTATAACGTTTCATTTAAACCGTATCTGATAAGTTGACAATACGTTACATATTGCAGCAAAACAGCCAGACGGACGGACATACTGTCAGAGGTATGACAATCTTCTACCCACACTCTACTTGTACAATTATTTAACTACTTACTACAGATACTTACGTACCTGTACTCGTACCTTAAGTTGTTCATTTGTTTCACTCATTATTCGCTCGAATCAGATCGTTGTTGTAGTTGCTGTTGTTGTTGTATGCATTTGTTTATTAGGGATTATTTAACAAATAATTTTGAAAAAATGACTTCTGAGTCATTTTGTGTGTTATTTTAGAAGAATAAAACTTAAACAAAATTCTAGAATTAGTCATCGACATTAGAATAAATAACAATATTAAAAATATTTTTTTCGAAATATCTGATTCTCTTAGATTGTAAATCTATTAAGCGTTTAAAATTGTATAGTTTGTCAAAGAAATACACTGCCTTGAGCATTATTTTTGAATTAAGACAATAAATGAATGATTCAAGCAGAGATATTGTTAGAATTTAAGCGCGTGTGATTGAAGTAAACGTCTCATAAATGAGTATCAGTTGCATATTAGAAAAAATCTTATTTTCTTTAATTAATCAAATTCTAAATATGTAGAAAATATTAAAGAAAAACATTTTTACAAAATTTTCTAACATCTATAAGTGCCAAAAATTTAGAACAATTTTTTAAAATGGCGGTCCACCGAGCACAGCGCTTCCGTATAATCATGATATCAGAGACTTATTTCCAACTTCAATCAGTTAAAAACAAGAACATGCTGAGCTTATCCCATTATTTTCAGTTTTAATCTTGATACATTTTATAATAATTTCGAAACACTCAAAAACCTTTTAAAATCGAGAAAATGTTTTTTTTTTAATTTTCACCATCCACTGAAACCACTATGAAGATCTAGATACTTACAGGACCATAAATTTCTATTGGAAAAATGGTTAAAACAATGGACAATTAAAGTCACTGAATAAAAATTCATACATATAACATTTACTTTGCTTAGAGAGTCATGCCCCCTATTAAAATCAACAAACAAATAATATCTCAACACTCGCATATAAAATATTTCGGCATACATTTAGATCAACGCTTAACGAGCAAATGCCATATCGGGGTAGATTTAAATCGAATGAAACTTTTTTTCTTGTGCTAGTCCCTCAAAGCTCTACGCTTTTCTGGAAGAGACCAGAGTCTCTGGCGGGAATCGAACCCGCAACCCCCGCACTGATAGACTAGCCCACTATCAACTAACCTTCCGGGGCATACCTAAAAACTAAAACCAATTGGAAGAAATTCGGCCCCTTGTCAAGATTGTAAACTCCTACTATCTTAAATCCGATAGGGTGATACGATATCAAGTTATGGGGTACTGCCTTGCACTGATTCGAAATGGGGCACAATTCAGCCGTTTTTGGCACTTTTGAATGTTTGTTGGCCCTATGATACACTCTCATCTATTGTTGCCCTTTCAGGTCAAAATTCAACTTGCTACTTCAAACCGTTCACTAAATTAATCAATCTAATTTTCTCACTGTTTCGAACATTACTTTTGTTGACAACATTGTTTTTTTTAGGGTCAAATAAACCACACAAGCGGTTTGATCAACGATATAAAAAATGTACGAAGTACATTTGTACGATTTATTTTATATTAACACAAACATCTTGTGTCGTTTACTTTGCAATTTAAAGAATAAAATCTTTAATTTTGTTTGCAAATCTGTCTTGATTTCCATGTTTATACTAAAATATATTCCAAATTTTTGTTTGCCCAAACAGAGGCATTTTAGCCCTTTCGTATCGTCAATTTGTCCCAAACAAAAAAATCTAAAATGCGTCACTGCTGCCTTGGCACCAAAACAAAATTCTTCAAATCATCATGACCCCTGTCTGGTATGTAAAAAACTCGAACAGTCACAAATACCTCAATATGCCATCAGTAAAATCGTCAGTTTGCAAAATGTTCCCAGGAAATATGGACCCAAAAAAAAAATGAAGAATGGCCCCAAAATATTACACGAAACACAACAACAGGCAATTTTTTGATGGGGGTGTTTTTTTGCATTTTAAGTGAAATGAAAAATGATCCCAACATCAAGGAATGAAAAATGACCCCAAATAAAATCACATTGTTTTACTTTGGGACTATTTTTAATTTACTTATATATAATGCGAGTTTTAAGAAATTAAAAAGACCCCAAAAAATATATATTTTAATTATATAAATTTTATAAAATTTTATAAAAAAAAAATTCTAGGGATTGTGCGATTTTTAAAACCACAACTGTATAATTATTCGGGATATTAAAATTAAGGATTATGAAACTCTAGAATTTTAAACTTGGGATTTTCAGTTTCGGGCATTGCAACCAACCCAAAATGTGAATATAACTTTCTTTGTGTTTTTCTTTAATTTTACAATTTTTTGGGGTAAAAATTCATTAAAAATTAAGAGGTTAGTTTTCATAATGAAGAATTGTCCTAAATTTAGGATCTAATTTCATTTTAGTTTTACGAAAATTTTCCTCCGACATATGCAGGACGCAAACTTAAGAATTAGGTTAAGATTTCATGAACTATCGTTAGTTCATTTAAATTAATTTTTTGTAAAACATTTAACAAACGAACACCTTGCGCGGCAATATTTTATAATAATAAGCTTGGACATGTTTTCAAAAATATCTTCGGCATATTTATCTGGCAAGAGTTTGATGTTTGGATAGAATTAAATGAAAGATTACTAGATAAGGCAGAGATTTCATTTAAGACTGTTGTTAGTTTATATATATTTCTGTTGCCAATTTCTTGCCTCACCATAATGGAACACATTTGATAATTCATTAAATATTTGTTCACACTATTAACAATAAACTGAGTTTGTGTTGCTAGTGCTTGTTGCAAGGCGCTTCCATATTTCTTAATTTTTAGGCCTTCCTATGAATTAATTAAAAAATGATTTAACCCATTTTCGGCCACTGTTCGTACTTGCGAACAGTAAATTTACTGAATTTGATTGCCAAGTTACAAAGTTTTGTACATTTATTTGTTACAATTTAATGTTTCCATTATTTAATATAAAGTCTTAATTTTAATAATCCGTTATAAAAAAATAAAAAATGTGTTTTATGTTTTGCCTGCAGGGGTATTTTTGGGGACGCTTTTTAGGTAGATTTTTATATAACTGCAAAAAAACATAAATTGTTAAAAAATGCACAAACTAAATAAAGAGAATTTGTCTAAATAATTTAAATGACCAAACATAAATAAAAAACCTAAATAAAAAATAATATTTCTACTTAATTATAGCTGTTTGTTTCACTGTTCGCAAGCGCGAACATTGGCTGCTATTTGGAGAATACGCTTCTTTGATACAATGTTGTTTTAAAGCTGTGCTGATCATAAACAAAAACAGAATCCCCTGTCACGCAACTAACAACAATTGTATATCCGGAAAATACCAATTCGTTTTGGTTTCAAGATTTGGTGTTTGTGTTCGAGTGGAGGTTATTTGTTAAGTTGTATACCATATTCTGGTTCGAGTGACAACTACGATCGTCTAATAGGCTTGGGTGCAGAGGTGGTTATAAGACTATTGGGATGTGTAAAAGATGATGTGCCTTTTAAGTGAAAAAAGGTTTTGCGCCACGGGAACCGTTCGCATAGGAAAGCAGCTGAAGCGGGTAGAAAGTGACTATCAATATGATAGAACAAGTTCTATATTGGATTATCGTTGGGCAGATAACAAAGACGTTACGGTTCTCACCAACTTCGAACAAATTGAACCGATGCGCAGCGTAAAGCGATGGAAAAAGGATGTAAAAAATACGAGAATGTACCCCCACCATTGCTTCTCAACTCTACAATAATGGGATCGGGTGCGTAGACCTTCACGACAATGTCGTCTCGAATTACAGAATAAATATAGGTTAGGTTAGGTTCCATGGGCAGCCATCGAGAGACAGCTCACTTGGGTCCTCCAGCATCATTGCATTGAGTAGGTGGCCCTGGATTCTCCTTGAAGATCGTCCAGAACACTCCCATTAATTTTTGTTTCACCTCGTCCCACTTGGTACGAGAGATGGCACCATTATCAACACCTCTGTCGATGATAGCCCGCACAAGGTGACCTTTGGCCACCTCGCTGAAGGACTTATTAATCGATTTCGATGCAATTTTGGGACGTTTCGTCCCTGGATGCTGTTTAAAGGCTGCAGCTTCCTCCTCCGAACGTTGTCGTTTAGACATTGTCACCTTCGCAGGGACTGAAAGAGTAGCACTTGCCAAAGAAATGGTATTGGGATTTATTTATTTCTGTTCTAAGCTCCTCACTCACTAATGCTTGGAAACTGCACTGCTTCTCGAAACAAGAAGACAAGAAAAATATGCTATCTCAAAAACAATTCAGAGTAAACGTAAGCAAAGCTTTGCTTCTTAGTTCGTAAACAGATGCTGAATCCACTCAGGAATGATCCGACAAAAGCGTTGATTATCAATTGCCAAATATTGTAGGGGAGCATATTTCAATAGTTCAGCCACAAGGGAAACTTCGCAGGTGCCAACTTAAAGGATGAGGCAAACCAATCAAATGGATGTTCCATAAATGCAACGTGCACTTGCATCCAAAATGCTTTGAAAAACTTCATATAAAATAAGTCTATTATTTTATTACCCTAATAAATATATTTTGAAACATTGTTCATTTGTTATTATCTTACTTTTAACATTTTTATAAATGAACAAAAATTTGTTGATATTGCAAATTCATGTCAAATAGCAGCCAGTGTTCGCACTTGCGAACACCCATTTCCGGGACTCATGGGCAAGGCAGCGTTAAACCGACAACGGATTTGGATTCAGAATACCCAAATTACTATAAAAAGAGTATACATTTTTAAAAATACCACGTTTGAATTTTCTTGGCCGAATATAGGTTAAGTGTATGTATGGTTGCATGGTATCAATATTAGATTCGCCTTCCTCAAATTTATATTATATTATTTATTTTTATTTTATTTATTTAATAGATATTTATATTACATATTTACAATCTTAGAGATTAAATATTACTATATTATCTATATTTGGCATAATATGATAGTTGTGAGCCAGATTGGCATATATAAAGCTATGAGTTATTTCATTTATTTACGTTGTTTCTAAATTTCATAGTTTTTTTTTTAAATTTATAATAAAGAGGTTATTAAATTCATTATTATACAGAGTTTATTCAAATTCATTTAATATTAGTTTCCTGTATTTAAGACAAATTTCCAAATATTTATACAATGTAAAGTAATCAAATTCAAAACCATTTAATATATTCAGAACTTCATTCAAATCTAAAGTAGTTTTTCCAAAATTTTTTAATCTGAACTCGTAGTATATTGGACATATTCCAATTAGCTGTAGAGTGTTTTCTGTAGCGTCTAGGTTACAAAGTGAGCACAGGCCAACTGATGAACTTTTGAAGGCCCTGGCATTAATATCTAATAATCCACCTCTTGCTCTTATTATTAAACTTGCAGCTCGAGAAGACAAATCTAAAGCAGAAAGGGGTTTCATGCAATAATCAACCTGCGAATATAAATCGTGAAATTGAGAGTTTCTGGCGTTAGCCAATAACAATTTAGTGGAATATGTTTCGGACTAATGTAATTATAATTAATAAATTAAAAAACAAGACTTTAAAATTGTATATGTCCCAGTTGTCTTACTTTACAAAAAGAAATGAAATTTGATTTCAATTAAAAATTTGTGATATTAATTAATAAACACTAGTTAACAAATTAATAGTATCAATTAAAAATTTTTTTTTTTTTTTTTTTATCAGTATTTATTTATTGAATCTTCATATACTAAATATGAACTAACAATAATTAATCAAATCTTAACCTAATATTTGATTTATGTCCTGCCAGTGCCGGACAAAAAAGATTTCGTCATCACGGTTTCTGTTCACGTATGTAGGTGTTTACCGCTCATCTGATTGGGTGAGTGCTGCAGTGTCTCTTCTTCTTAATCGAGTGTGGCCGCCATAATTTAAAATATTTCGTGCTAATGGGTTTGGGTGCAGTTCCAGCCTTTTTAAATATTTTACTGCATATTTCGTTATCATAGTTTTTACTAATGGCACATTGAGATCCTTGTGAATATTTAAGTTTTTGACGTACCAGGGGGCGGCTGTGATTATTCGAAGAAGTTTATTTTGGCGCCTTTGAATTTTTTCGATGTTAGAAGCCGAGGCAGTGCCCCATAACTGAATACCGTAGCACCAAATTTATTTTTCGATATTAGCAACATTTTCTTTAGTAATGTTGTAGATATAAGTAAACGTTTCAATGCAATTGATAACATTTTTAATAAAAACTGATTTTATTTTTAATTAATGGTTTACTTGAAAAAAGAAAAAAAACGGGCGAGAATTTTTCTGTATTAGATATCTTTTATCTCGTGCCAACATAAATCTTTGAAGCCCATGAAGTCAAAACTTAAGCTCGAACCTGAAGATGATCCTTTAAATAGAATGTATCGGAGGTATTTAAGCTAGATCACTGGGATCTAGCACTGGGAACTGAACTAGAGTCAATGTCATGCAGACGACCCAGACCTGAATGCTCGTTCTTACACTGTTCGACCAATAGGGATGTAGTAGCGTATGAATTGTTGCCACAAATATTGCATATGTCATTACAAACACTTTGTAAGTAAATTTCACCACATTCCGTTTTAATTCAGAATCTATTTCTTTTAAAGGTTATTTAGAAATAAAAACCCTTTTTTCTAATGCTGTCTTTTTTATCAGTTACATTTGGATCATTTTTAAAGTGACTTAAATTAAGTTTTATCTGCAAAATGACACAAGAAACACTTTTATCCAACTTCTAAGCAACAATTAAGGTTCGTTTTTTTTTTGGTATGTGACTTTACAAAAAAGAGAGTTATTGTCCGTATGTTTCGAATTTTTTGTGAGTCTTTATTAAAAAATTTTTTTTCTTTTTTCTCTTTTTTTAATGCTGATATGATTTTCTACTCTACTCTGAACTTAACTCTTGTTTTAATTTATAACGCTTTTTATATTGTGTATTTTCTTTTATCCATTTTAAGGGAATTGTAGGGTTCTACTTTAACTCTTTATTTCCTAAAAAGTGGTATTTTAAGTTTGACTTATATTTTGTAACAAAAAAAAAATATATATTCTCTCTTATTCAAAAATAATTGTTAAAGTTAACAATATTTTAATACATAATTTATTTGGTAAAGCATTCATAAATACTTAAAATTTTCGTAAAGAATTTTCATCGTTTTCATACTAAATTGTAATTTATCAGTTAGAGTTTTTCGGTAAAAAATTTTTAAACATTTGAAGATCTTAGTATTGTGGTTATTTTATTGAACTGTTAATGGTTTTTAATTCAAATTTAGATATATTTTTAATTAGGCTTAAGTTCATTGAATTTAGTTTTCATTAAATTATTTTTATGAAGACAGGAATTTTACAACTTGATTCTTGACTGCGCTGAGATAGAAAAATCTTTCATTATGATTCAAAGTCTTGTAAAGGGGCTCTTGCGATCTCTTCATTTTAAAAATCTTAAATTTTAAAAATCCTAATCAGAAAATTAACAATTAAAGAACAGATAATTCTTATCATTTCAATAAGTTATTTGTTACAAAAAATATACATCATTAAAATTTATGGATATCTAAATCAAATCATCGATAGAATTTGCTTTTTTTTCTGAATAAGCGAAGAATTTTTGATGAAACCCAGGGGTCCAACCAATTTTTTTTTAAAGAATTCATTTAAAAACCACAACAAATTTCATCTAGTGTCGTACAGAAAAAAACGACAAGCGAAGTAATATAAACTCTACCTTCGAAAACGTACGACGCACAGTGGCTGAAAATCGTTTTTCATCGGCCAAAAATCTGTAACTTTTGAACCGATAGAGATAATTTTTTTGCAGGAGAAAAGACTTCTTGGACTTTTTTGCAGTGTTAATTTTGTTAAAATCGGTTCAGTAGTTGTTGAGAAATTTAAGGTCAAAGTTGAACTTTTGATGTTTTTTAGCATTTAGTATGAAAATTATAATGATTGAGATTGAGAATTATGGTATTTTTTATTCAAAAAGTGGGATGTTTTTCTGCCCACTGTTTTAAGAACTTTTTAATCTACATAACTGCCAAATTTCATTAATATATCTTTGTTCATGTCAGATTTATAGAATGTCAAACCTTAAAATTATTATTTTTTACTCATGTTGAAAGCCCTTTTATTCATTTACACTATATAAATAATAATTTTAATGTTTGACATTCTATAAATCTAACATGAATAAAGGTATCATAATGAATTTTGGCAGTTATGTAGATTAAAAAGTTCTTAAAACAGTGGACTGAAAAACATCCCCATTTTTGATTAAGAAATACCCAAATTCCCAATCCCGGAAAACGGCTTTAAATTTTTTTTTGTTCAAAAAAGGCAATACAATTTACCACTCGATATTGATCAGAATTTGCTAGAAAATAATGGACATATTAGAAAACATTACTGTTCTAATTGTATAAAAATCGGTGTGTTGAATTATTAGAATTTTTTACTCAAATTATTTTTTTTTTTTTTTTTTTGAAAAATTTGATTTGGAATAGGGCATATGGGAGTAAAGATGTTAAACTGACTAAAAATTGCTTCTACAAGCATACTCATAATGTTTTCTTTCGAAAAATATAAACATTTTTATTTATTTCTGGAGAAAATATTTTTTTATCAGCGAAAGAACAAATGAGTATTCGTATTACCTCTATGTGCATATACATTCGCCTCGTATATACCATTATACCTTTAAAAAAAATGCATAGGCATGTAATAATACCTATGATCATTTTGTGAATAGGTTTCTACATTATCAACTCTACAACAGGTTCAACTGGAACCAGTTCCACTGAAATACTTTTTAGATTAAAAAAATAAATAAGTGTAAATTATTAAATGTTTATTTTCTTTTTTATTTAAATAACAATAAGGACAAAAAACATATTTTTTGCTTAAATAACAATAAAAGTTAATTATATCTACTATTCATTCGGTTGGAAAATTGCCTTCAAATATTCCATATTTGGTTTTGTATTACGTCTGTCCTGTAGCAGCCCTTTTGCTTCTTCATCTAAGTCCCGATGTTCTACTTTCCATTGAATTCGAATGCTAGAGATGAGCGGATCTGACGTTGCCAACAATATATTAAACAGATCTTCGTTTGTAAAGTCTCGTGACATTTTTCTGGTATTGTGCTCCCTATAAAATCTGTAATCTTTATCCCTTTTTCCCTGGGCTTCCTCTGACAGATCTCCTAGTGGTTCTAAATGATGCCTAATGACGTCCTCTCCATGATAAGGATTTTATGAACTGTTGCAGACATATTTCTCCATGGATATTTGGTAGTATATATTCGTGCTGTTTCTTTGGCATAATCCCCAAATTTTCTATAATCAATTTGTTCATTGCATGCAAGTACATCACTGATTGTTTTAAATCTTGATATAAGACTTATATCAACACCTGTTATTTCAGATGATTTTTTGTGATCAGAAAAGAACCTTCTTGCTGTATTCCCATCATTCGTATTGCCTGATCCTTGTTTTGGTTGGTCTATAATCAACCCACATTTGCGAAATTCATCCTGAACATGCTTCTTTTTTATACTTCTTAAATCCTTGTTGGTGTCATTGTTTCTTATTGATCCTGTAGGTCCAAAACCCAAATCATAACTTATTTTTAGTATGTGATTAAGTATGTGTATAAAATACTTGGCTTGGTACACTTATATTTCAGTCATATGAATAAGTAAAATTAAAAGAGCAAAAGAAATGTTGCGAATAATTTTACACAAACTAAAAAAGTGTTCTATAGGCTGGTCCAAACAGGTACAAAAGTGCATTTGAGTTTAAAGTGGATACTTTCACCTACCTACAGCTAGTAAAATTTCTTTAACCTCATAAATTCTTTTGACCTCATAAATTCTATTCTTCTGAACTTTAATTTGACTAAAATATAGAACCTGAAAAAATATTTAATAACACAGCGGGTATAATCGGTACAGTAATACAACATAACACTGTTTAAAGACTGCTTTACTACCAATATAAAAAATGTTGAACCCACTATTGATAACAGTTTGACATAAAACATAATAAAAATCAAGCCAAAAAATCCGTTTTATCCGAATATCTCCAAAAGCAAAGGAGATAACCTAAACATTTAAGCATATTTTTTGTAACTCAGCTTAAGTTAAATTTTTTTTTTTGCAATCCATAAATATATTTTTGGTGAATTTTTTAAAAGTTTGAATTTCCGAGGTTACCAATTTAAGAGGTCCTCTAAGAAGTCACTCTCCCGACCCTCCATGAACTCGTGTTCTTCCAATTCAACACAAAAGCTACCCGGCCATGACAGTTTAAAATTTCATTCAAATATGTTCAGCCGTTCATAAGAAGCAAAATTATTTTTCAAAACAAAACGCTCGTAAACCATTGTGTTATATTTCAGTCATATGAGCAGCTTAAATAAAAAGAGCAAAAAAAAATGTTGCGAGTAATTTCATTAAAATGAAAAAAGTGTTCAACAGACAGTTCCAAACAGTTGCACAAGTATATATGGGGTTAAAGAGGACGCCTGCAGCTTTCTGATGGTACTAAAATCTCTTTGACCCCTTTTGACCCTAACAAGTTCTACTCCTCTAAAATTCGGATTTAACTAAAATATAGAACCTGGGGAAACATTTAATAACACATCAGGTATAAATGATACATTGATGTAATGATCCATTTCTTAAAGACTACTATCCCATTAATATAACAAAAAAAATTTCGACCAATTATTGATAACGGTTTGCGAGAAATCATAATTTAGTTCTGATCAAGTTTACAAAAATTAATTTTTTTCTAAAACAAAATAAAATATTTGTTTCCAGCAGCATGCCACAGCCACAATTACGAATATTTTAATCTAGTTTTTTTGATACCTTAGTTCTAATAAGTTTGCTATCGAATGGCATTAACATTTTTGAAATCGGGGATGACAAAAAATTGGACTTTTGGCCGATGAAATTCAATTTTCAGCCACAGTGCGACGTGGCACCCCAGGAAGTACTGGGTATCGCTCGAAAACGACGTGTCACTCTTTTTAAATAATAATTACTAGTTAATTAATTAAAGCTAATTAGTTGATAGCCAAATAAAATAAAAAATGGTTAACTTGGCAACACTGCCTCTTGAAAATAAGGATTAAAACTGATGCAAAATTTGGTGCAAATGCATGGTCACCTGTTGCCGCAGTGATGCTGATGCTGTGCAAAGTTTGCATTTTTGAGCACGAAAGTGTCATAAGCGAACATAAAAAAATGTTATCAGCAATAGCAATAATTGTTATTAAAAATAGTTAACCAAAAAGTGACAGTTTTCTCACCAGAAAAATCATCAAAAAGATAAATGAAACAAGTTCTTTTATGTCAACAGTCATCAGAAAATTATTTGCTGCCATAATTGCAAAAATTTTCTGCAGAAATGCCTTTTGACGTATGAGAGCGATGCCAAGTTATTTACAGGTTATACTTTTACGAACATTCAATTTAAACGATGTGCCAGTTATGCGCAACAACTGCATTTATGAACGGATCCTAAGCTTAAAACGGGATTCACAATGAAAGCAAAATTTTTGGCTGCTATTCACAGTGAAAACAACAATTTTGCTTGCAAACGCTTTTATTTCCAGGAAAGATACATCTGCAAACTACGCCCTAAACAATATCCATCTATCTTCTATCCATAAAAATAAAAAAACTTTTGTTTGTGTCCTATACACTACTAACCTACTACACTAAGATTTGCCTCCAATTTTCATAGTAATTTCTTAATTACCCTGCCCTTAACATGGGTTATAATGGGCGTGAAACCTTTAATTCAAAGATATAAATTTGTTTGTACCAGAAGAAGGGTAATAGTTAAAGTGTCCAAATTTGAAAGAAAAAGTTTTGTTATCAGTACCAAAACATCTGTCAAAATGACAGCTGTACCGCAATTCTAAATTCTGAAACATTTTAAATTTAACTACCGATATCGTTAAGTAACGAGAGATCTCGGTTGCTTTAACGAATTTGCTATTCTCTATTTTAAATAAACCAATGTTATTTTAGAAATATTAACGACAAATATCGATTAAAATTTAAGAACGTCAACGTTGAAATTTTTAAAATTAATAAAAAATATGAAATAAATTTGCTAGTAAATTTTTTTTTTTTTTTTAATAAAACATAAATGAAATCATAAAAAAATTTATTATATTTCTTAACAAATATGTAAGTTTCAAATCCTTTTATACAAAAGAAAAAAAGTTCGAGGTGCCCGCGCCACTCTAACACAATATTCTGCTCTTACTTTTTATACCCACACTACACGCAGAGAAAAAACATGGTTATGGTAAACATATTCTAAGAGCAACATATAATAAGATTATTATAAGATTCATGATTGTAGTCAAAACATATTATGAACATTATTAGAATAATTTAATATCATATTATGACCAAATATATTCGTAATATTACATCATAATATTAATATTTTGGTTATTTTATTGAACTGTTAATGGTTTTTAATCCAAATTTAGATATTTTTTAATTAGGCTTAAGTTCATTGAATTTAATTTTCATTAAATTATTTTTATGAAGACAGGAATTTTTACAACATGAAATTAATTAAAATTTTTATTGATAATTTTTTCATTATTGACTGCGCTGAGATTTGAACCCAGGCATTCACGGACAGGTTGCCCAGAGTAGTTTCGATTGTAACTACACAATCTCGTCAGTGGGGTTTACCGTTTTACTCACTCGGCTATTGAAGCCCGATGACGTCCATAGTCAAACATCAATCTTTAAACCAAATGGTATTTCACCTTTGGTAGATCGAAATTTGCTTTTGAATGAATGATTATCTATTTTAATTGATTTACATGTTCTTCCTAACTTCTGTTTTGTCTTACCTTTTGTCAAGAATTCATCCAAAGTACATTTTTTTTCATGTTTTTGTCTTTCTTTTTTCTTGTTAACCTTTTTAAGCATAACTTGAAGGGCAAATGTAAACATAGCTCGTGCCTAAGCTGTTAACAATATTAGTATTGTGGTTATTTTACATCATAATAATTTGTTTTTATTACTTCAAATTACAATTATTATATACTCTTATCATATTAATCACAATAGGCTTATGGTTAAAAGTAAGCATATACACAGATCATCAAGAAACCTTTTTCCAAAAAATTTTAAAAAACTGAAAATATTATGCAAGTAAAACTGTAAAGCGAATGAGAATTACAACCCCTCAAGTCTTACTTGGTGTCAATGGTTATTAGATATAATTAAATAGTTGTAAATAATATAATGGGGGGATTCACAAGGTGTGCTATCAAGTCATATCGTCATAATGTCCTAAATAATATTTTACAATTGTTTAAAAAAAAAATATTGTTGTGTTTCAAACAACATAAAAAAATATTTTTTTTTAAAACAATTGTAATATGTTTTCAAAGTTATCATTATTTAGCTGCCAGAAAAATAATTATTTTTCAGTGAACCATACTCAAATTTATAATTGCGATAATTATTGAATGTTTATAGTAACTAAAATATTGCTGATGTTCAATAAAAATAAAAATTTTTTGTTTACGACAACAATATATTGTTACAATAAACAGAGTGTAATTGCTGTAACCATACCGAACCATATTTTTTCTCTGCGTGTACTGTATGTGAAGAGAATATCGTATGTTTGTGAAAATATATGTAACACATTTATAACATATATAGACCCACCTTTCAGTATACCGATTCACTCAGAATCAATTTCAGAATCGATCTATTGAGGTCCGTCCTTCCGTCCGGTTGGCTATGTTTATTGTCACAAGGTCGACGAAAACTATTTAAAGTGATGAAAAGCGGTTCTTAATTTTACATAGCCCACCTTTTCAGAATCGTGTCTTTGTGCCTATTACCATTTTGTTTTATAGGGTATTTAGATTTAATTATGTCCAAAAATATTTTGTGGGAACCTCAATTAGCAGAACAAATTATATTACATTTGGTCCATATTTGGCCGCAGCTCTCATGGAAATACACACGCGAAAAAGCTTATAATAGCTTCTATGTTATCTCATAGGAGTAATCATAGTAATAGCAGTATATACATAGATAATATTAGGCGCACAAATCTCTTATGTGAAGCTTAACCTCACAACAGACTCTTTTTGGCGGAAACATTATCGCCCATGGGTCGACTTAGTTATAACTATTTCTTCTTTTTTTCGACAGCTGATTGTTTGACATTTTACCCTTAAGAAAGATGTTGGGCTGTTTTGTGCAAGAAGAAGAAAATTGTTCTCTTGAAATCATTATTATTTAAAAAAAAAATTGGAGTACCAGAACGCTGTTTAGTAATATTCGGTCCCCGCTGGATCCAAATTTTGAGTACGGGAAAAACGTAATTCCAAAATTGCTTTTTTATTAAGCTGTACGACAATCAGTTTTGAATTTCATTTGAATTTAAAAACTTAAAAAAATCATTTTCTGTATTTTGAATCAACAACAATTTACTAAACAGTAATACACTACCCTGTATATAAAATTTTAGGTCTGTGCCACTTTTAGTGAGCAGATAGAGTTCTAAAAATTTGTCATCATATATTGGTACAAATTTGAGACCGAATCTTAAAGATGATAAACATGAAGACCCTAATCATGTAAAACGTAACGCAACGCCAAAGAATTACATTAAAAGCATAAACAATGTCACAAATATTTTGTAATTTTGTTGTTGCTTTCTACAGAAATTCATGTACCGTTTTAAAATGTTCAACGCCACAAGCTTTGCAGCGTTTGAAATTTTAAAACGAAATGTGAATTTGTGTATAAAGCCTAGTACTCTGTTCAACATTTCACGTGAAATGCTGTCAAAACTCATATGAAAAAAACTTGTGCGGAATTTCAATGAAAAAATGTTGATAGAGTTGTACTCTGTTTAGTGTGTGAAAAAGTTGCGAAATGTTTCTGGCAACATTTTTTTTACAACTGCCAAATAATATAAGCTGCACTTATTTCACGTGGAATTTTAAGTAAATGAAAAAAGTTTAAACTTAATATTAAAATGAGAACTGCAAAACATAAATAACACAACCGGTAACAATTTTTCATCAATATTTACTTTCATTTTTACTTAATTTTTTATTTAAAAAAATTCTTTTTAGTAAAATACATGTGGGTTTTGTTTACATATCCAAAACAATGTCGCATACTTTTAAAGATTAAAAACGTCAAATTGTGCAAACTCTCGAGATAGGTAACATTGATACATGTCAAATTTTTCGCATGAAATAATAGATGTTGCTGAACATTTTTCACAAATTGGAACTGAGTACTAGGCTTAAAGCAACAACAAAATTACAAAATATTTATGACATTGTTTGTGCTTTCAATGTAATTCTTTGGCGTTGCGTTGCGTATAAGATGATTAGGACCGAAACTTTTTCTAAGAGAGATTGAACTAAAGTTGTATTCGGTTAATTTGTTGTAAAAGACAGGGTACTCCAAATTCGTTTTCTGTCAGTTGCAAAACTTTTAGTTCTTGTTCTATTTTGTTCGGTTTTAGTTCATTTGTAAAAGCGGGGTTAGGGACACTAGTAGTTGTCAAAAGGAAATTTCTTTCCACAGATTAAAAACGAAAAAGATGTGAAAAACTTCAAATTTATGAGTTTTCGGCATTTTTTTTTAAATCTTTGTGGGTATTGTTGCACACAGTTCCAACATTCGTTTGTTGTATGTTGTACGTTAAATAAAAGGGATTCCAATATATTTTTTTTTTTATATATTTTCGCTGTTGATAACTCTCGCTGGGTATTCAGGTGATGGTACGAGTGCATGTTGCTGCTTCCTGGGGTGTTTCTTGTGTCGTCTTTTTTTTTTTTTTTTTTGAAAATGTTATTTTCTGTTTTGGTGGCTGGTGGCGATGCTTTTTTTTCTGGCTGGTGCATCCAAAGAAAAAAAATCTATTTCGCCCAAAAATGTTTGTTGTTGTTGTCTGTATTGTATTGTTGTAAATACGCGGTATCTGTTTCACTTTTATTGTACATTTCTTTACCTGTTCTTTTGTGAATGGCCAAACGGGAATAAGTTTATGTGTGTGTGTGTGTGTATGTAACTGTGTGAATTTGATTCAATTTCGTAACGACAAATCTGTAATGTCCAGGTTAAAACATATAACTAAAACAAAAAAAAATGTAGATAGCCTTTAGTTTTTTTTTTATTGTTGTGCTTGCTGGGTCTTTGTGTATATTTTTTGGGGTCTCGATTATTTAAATGGTTCGCTCGCTAACGTTGGTTCAATAAATTTAGTCGCGGATTGCATTTAGTTTCTCTTTTTCTTCTTTTTCTTAGTTTCTCGAATTTTTTTTTCTCATGTGGGAAAGTTTAACGAATTTCTAATCAGTTTTAGTTTTTAGGTTTAGTTTTTATTGTAGTTGTTGCTTTAATAATATCTTGCGACCTTTTTTTGTTACTTGAGTTGTTGTTGTTTTTGCCGTTTCTAAAACCATCACCATGGGCTGCTTTTTTATGTAGCTGGTGTTTTTTTTAAAAAAACTTTTAGGTTTGTTTAATTTTTGGTTTTTAGAAGGCTGTTTGATAATTTTGGCCTGTCTTTAGGAAACGATAAAGTCTTCATTGATTTGTGACCCTTAATAATAGTGTTTAGTCACAAGCACTTTACCGCCGACAACTCTCTAATACAAACGTTTAATATTAAAGAAATTAAAATGCCCAAAAACATACACATGATCTAAGAAAAAAAATTACTATCATTGACCTCAAATTGAAATGCTCGGCTTTGTTGAAAGGAATTTTAATTTTGGAACTAAAACAATTGATCCCATTAAAGCAGGTGATCCCATTTTTGTTTTTTTTTTTTTTTTTTTTTTTGTATTGAAAATTCTCTAACGCATGGGATTAAGGGAAAACAATTTGAATGGCGTTAGTTGAGAAGAAAGACTTGATTTAGCACTGCATATGCTTTGAAGAATTTTGTGATCACTTTGATCATTGTTATTATTATTACAACCATATTGTTTTCCATATATCAATGTTCAGATATTATATGTGTACTAACAATAATTTATTAAATCTTATTCTAATACTGCATATGATGTCCTGCCAATTTCGGATAAAAAGTTTCCCATCACAGTTTCTGTTCACATATAAAGGTGTTTACACTTCAGTTCGGATAAGCCCTGCGGTACTACTTAAAATATTTCGAAGTAGAGGATTTGGGTAGAGTTCAAACCTTTTTCAAATATTTTACCGTATACTCCGTGATCACAGATTTTACTAATGGCTCATTGAGATCCTTGTGAATCTGTGATTATTCGAAGAAGTTTATTTTGGCGCCTTTAAATTTTTTCAATGTTAGAGATCGAGGCAGTGCCCCATAGCTGCTTTGGCTTTTGCTAAGTACGGATGCATTTATTTTTCTTTTCAGTGTATATTATTGATACATTTTCCATTTACTTTTGTCCCTTTATTTTTCCCTTCTAGTGTTTCTTTGAAAAAGATTTCAAAATATATATTGAACAATAATGGGGATATTATGCATCCCTTTTCAGAAAGTAATTTCGTCCGTTTTTTCGCCACCGACATTTACTCTTGCCGACTGACTCCAAGACAGGTTTATATTGCAGCGTTCAGTATCCATTTGCTTGTCATGTTTGATCATGTCGAAAGTTTCTTGCAATTGACAAACCACAAGAAAACATCTTTCTGGGCATCTCGAAAATTCTGAGTTCAGTTTTGAACTCCAAATAACGTTTATTGTGCACCCCATACCTTTTTTAAACTCAAATTCGATTCTCCCATAGCAACTTCGCTTTCGATTTATATTCTTTTGTGGATAATTTTGAGAAATATTTTAAATACAATACAATATTTTTATATATTTTCTTTGGTATAGCGATAATTGTTGATTTGAGCTAATCTTCAGGACAATGACATGTGTCGTACATATGATTAAAAAGTTTGAGCATAAGTTTAACGTTATTGTTATTAGTTTCAAAACTCCAGAACGGATTTCGTCTGGACCGGTTGCCCTTTTCTCCTTAAGGGTTTTGAGCATATTCAACTTTGTTTCTTATTATTGGTGCTGCTGTCATTGGGCTCTCCACATGAGATTCAAAAGCCGTTATTCCATTTTCATAGAAAAGCTTTGATACAAAGTCCTTCCAAATATTTTGTTACGTTTTTACTTTATAAAACGCGTTAAGGTTTATTCCCTTTATAATAAACCTTTGAGTTCTTTTAATTGCAAATCAAAATAAATACACGCACGAATTCAACTTAACAAACTTTATTGAAATTCACAAAATTTAACCACTATTGTAAGTAACGATCTGAACCGTTTTATGTCTCCAATCAAACTAAACTAAAACTTTTATGAGTTAGCCTGTATTTATAGTTTAAAACTATTCCCAGTTGGTTCAAGAACCGTCTAGTAGTTTCTAGAAAATTATGTTCGAATTATTTTAAGTCTAAAGTCTACAATTACAATTGCTAGAAAATTTAGAACAGTTTCGTTCACAAAAATAGTAACTAATATGACATAAAACTATAATTTACAAGATAACTTATAACTAAAACCATAAATAATTATTAGACAAATCTAATTTCGTAACAATATATTCTGCCCGCCAAATCGATTACAGCTTTATTATTATCGTCGACTTAAATGGTTTTGCTAAATATCCCGTTGGCTTCTTTTAGTTTATTTTTTGAAGGCTAATTCGTTTTTCTTTACTGTTTTTTCCACAGTGAATGAAGGAATGACCAAACACAAAGTCTTGACAGCGCTTCTCACTAGTATTGTAGTTGTTGCTTGATTATTTGCACGATCACAGTACGAATAGCCTGTCTGTATATTGTGTACATGTTTTGATTATGTAGAAAATTTTTTGTTGTCTTTACTAGTCAAAGGAGCGATGACCACAACTAAAACGAACGAATATTAATGTGCTGAAACGAACATAACGAAGAGTGTGTTTTTTTACAAAAAACAGAACGGAATGAAATGTTCTCCCTTTTATGTTGAGTTGGCTCAGTTACTGATCGGTACTAATCTTAAGCACAGTGTTCTTATGGTGTATACTCATAGAAAAATGCATCTTCATATTGATGATGCTCTTACATCAGAATTATGACATCAATGTAATTACAAATGACATCAATGAGGCAAAAAGTGACATCCAATCACGAACGTCATCCTAAAATTTGTCATATTTAATGCGTCATCTACAGTATGACTACAGTGACATCAATTCGATGCCACATTTTGTGTACACTGATAGAAAAGGCGTTACAACGCTGATGCATTTTGACATCAGTACAGACAAACTGTGTCAGTGCGATGACAAACTTTCAACAGTGCGATTACATAAGATATCATGTCATCAGTGCGATAATAAACGGTCATCAGTGCGATGGCAAACTGTCATCAGTGCAATGACATAATATATCATGTCAAAATATATTATTAACATTATTTTCATGTTTAAAAAGTAAAATTAGAAGCAAAAATTTTTTTAATTATTTATTTAAATACATCAAATTTTTAATGTATAATTGAGATTTCTTCTGTTAACAAAGGGGAAATTGCAACAAAAGTGAAACAAACATGTATAGCGGGTAAGAAAATAATGATATTCTCTCAATTTGACTTAAGGTCAATTACAATGACTCAATTTGATGACAATTTGTCATCGCCCTGAAGACATGCTTTTCAAAATAGATTCCGATTCGTCATTTCTGTGATGCCAATGTGTCATCCCATTGATGACATAATTTTAATTGTTGACTCTGATGACAATTTGGAGAAGTGATGTTAAGGCTGACATCACAGTGGGGTAAGGTCTCCTGGGGTCAAAAACGAAAACACTATTCATGGCACTGATGTCAAAATACATCAGCGTTATGATGCCTTTTCTATCAGTGTACGAAGATCACAATCAGAGAAATGTTTTTAAGGTATTTACTACACAAACACTATAAGCGCTTGTGTTGTCCATATTTCTACCGTACAGAATATTAAAGTACAGTATATAATGTTTGTTTTAGAACTCTATTTTTAAATGTGTTAACGACTATTCCCGAAATTTTACCGAACACAAGAGATGCTGGAAATTACATATTTTTAATACGCAATCAGTTTTAAAATTGTTTTGGAGCAGAAAGAAAAGAAAAAGTCCTTTTAAGTGCGAGTTCGCCGTACAAAAATTATGCCTATTGTAAGGGGGAATTGTGTTTCTCTTCCTTCTGGGGTGTTGCAATTCTATTCCAATAGTTAAAACAGAATTCCCAGCAATCCACTAAATATTTATTTTAGACATTCAAAAGCTTTTTCCCAAAATACAAAGTCAACTGAAATTTATTAGCAGTTCTTTTGTGTCAAAATGTACTCATTTCTTTGGTTCCATTTACTACTTAATGCCTTATTACTATTATTATATATAATACTAACTTATTATTGCTATTTCTAGCTAACAATTTGTGCAAATGTGTAATGACTGTTGTTTGAGTGTAATTTTCATAACTACTAAATGCTTGCAATAATTCACAAAGAAACAAAATAGTTACTTCGTAAAGTGGAAATAATAATAATAATAAAAAAAGAATAAGAAAAAAATCTTTAGCAATTAGCACTTGTTTAAATGGTCAGCTGCTTAGGCGACCGTTCAATCAATTTGACCGACTTAAATGGCAAAAGTCGTAAAACTAGTTATTTACACCATCTCATCGATCGATCGACTGGTTGTTAAGTTGTTTCGGAGACTTGTAAAACAGACAGAAGAACACAGAACAGCAGATATACAAAACCACTGTACTGCAAAAAGCAGGCCTGGTGACAAGTGCAATTCAAAGCTGCAGTCGTCATTAGTCAGCCACTTGCTTCTTGTCTATTATTATCAATAGACTTTCTATAAAAATTTTAAAGCGAATTTATTTCACTGTACAGATTATCCTTCTACACAGAACAATCTTGGTAAAAAAAGAAATATTGAACTAACACTTTGTTTGAGGCTGCAATGTTATTTAAAATTATTGGCTGAAAACAAAACGATAAAAAATTAAACAATTCAATAAATTGTTTAATGTCACAGTCACTTTAAAAAAAAAACAGAAAAAAGAGACGGCCAACATGCTGGTTTATATATGCGCTTGTAAATAGAAGATGTGCCACACCTGCGCGTTTCTTTATCAATTTTATATTTACACATGTCTCTTGTTGCTGTTGCTATTCCGTGGAATGTTTTTTTTGTTCTTTATAGAAGTTTTATAGAAGATCTTTGATAAGAATTGAGTTTCCTGTATCTCGTTTGTGTTTTTAGAGTCATGTTTGTAGTTTCATTGTGCCTGTCACCATCAGGTGTTGCTGCCACCTTGGAGAGTTGTCGATGTGGCATTCTCTAGTTGTTGAATATGGCAAAGGATTATAAATCAAATGAGGGAATTTGAAAAAAAAATCACAATTTGCCACTGTTGCTACTGCTTAAGATTCAAGTTGTTTCTTTAGAAAAGGTTCATTTGCTTTATCCATTAGTAATTTTTCGAAATCAACAGCCAATCGGTGTTAAGTATTAATACAAAAAATATGTTTCTATTTTTTTTTATCAAATATTGGCCCTAAATTTTCGATATTATTTATTTGAAACCGCCCCATTTTAACACCTTCATGTGATATTATGTTGTTTTGTGTGAAAATATTTTAATAAAATTTGAGCACAAATAAATTGACTTTTTCAAAATCTTTTATTTAATTTGTTCTTTACTTCTTAAATAAACTTGAATTTATGTAGATAATATTTATGTTTTCAATCTTTTATTCCTATCAAAAATTTCAACTTGTGGCTAACCGTCCAGAAAATTCTTAATATCAATGTCCTGTCATACAGTTGGACAGTGTGCAGTTAATGTATCAGTGTGCTGTAAAGGCTCCCCAGTTTCCAAAAAAAAAAGAAAAAGATTTAAAATTTCTAACAACCAGAAAATCTTTGAAAAACTTTTTTTTTCTCAACGTGTCGACAAACTGCCTGTTACTTAATTTCAATATAAATTTATTAGACCGATAAACTGATCGTTAACGGTTTTGGTTTTCTCAATTTTCCGACAAAAACATTGTTTTTAGTTGGCAACACCTCTCAAAATACATGTAAAAATTTGGGAGTCAGCTGATTGAATTTATCTGTACGGCAAATAAATAATTGGCAGATGAATGCCGGTTAGCTTTGCGACAGAATAGAAGCAAATGAGACATTGAGAAAATAAAATTTCCTTAATGTGCAGTTTTTCGTTGGGAAAAAAGATAATCGGCTAATGAGAAAACGGCCATATGACTTATTATTTTTCCCAACACATACATATGAGTTTTGAGCATTCGATACTCTTGAGCAGCCGGCATTCAACTATCCATCATATCTGCCAGATTTGACGATTTTTAGGTACAAAAATTATCTATTGACGATTTATACCCTTAATTTGTCGATTTTTCATATGACAAATTTTGTTTAAATTAACAAATGTTTTAAGTATAATTTCACATTTTATTTTAGCTTTGTAGATAATTTGATTTTTTTGATTGACAGTAATTTTCATGTGTTAGCTGTCATCATATAAAATACGATTTTTTTTAGCACGATGCATATTTTTAAGAGTTCTAATTGATCAGGTAGTACTGTTTTATTACAGCCATTTTACAACCACTCTCTTTAGTCTAGGTTCACACTGAGAAAGTCTGAGTTCATTGGTCTTTACCAGACTTAAGGCCTCATTAGTTTTTACTTTCTGTTGACGTTCTGTTTCGTTCCTTTCTGTAAGAAATATTTTGTAATTACTTTTTCAGTGGAAGGAATCAGCTACTTTTTAAAAGAAAAACATTGAAATTGAAAAAAAAAACTTTTCGTAAAAATAAATAATCTTTATTTTGTATCAAAAATACGTAAGTTTGAAAAAATCCTTAATTAAAACCAATTTTTCAAGCTTTAAACAACAAATTTCAATTTTTTTATATCACACTTTGGCCGTCACTTAACGTTGAATTCTATTTTCAACAGATTTGTCCGCAACAGAGCAGAACGAAAAAGGTAAAACAAACCACAGCCACAGACTTTCAATTGAACAGAAACAAAACAGCTGACTCATAACAGAACAGAACGTACAAACTAATTTTGTCTTTAAGTTCTTTAGCAGGATTTTCGACGTGTAAAAGAGGTGCTTGATATTTCTTGGTTTTAGTTTATTTTCTTACTTTTCTTATGAATGCCAATACTATTGAAAAATTTATGGTTGTGTTACTTCAAAGACGAAAATTTTTATTTTAATTTCAAATACAGACCGAATATATTAAAGATTTATTAGCAACGGAAACTAAAAATAATAATTAATTTTCAAAATTTATTAAAAGTTTTTTCCAAAGTAAAAACAGGGCCATATGTAATCTTTAAACCAAATTTATCAACAACAGAAAAAGTACCATAAGTACCAATTTTTTTCGTTTTTACATCCTAAATAGTATCCTATATTTTCATCTGGCCCATATGCTCTCTTTATACCATATTCTTCGAAAAGTAAAAAAGTACCAAAGGCTAGAGAACCAAGAGTACCAGCTTTTCTTCATTTAATGCCCTTAGGAAAAACACTGTGTGTTAATGAAGGACTTAATCTGTATGTATATCAAATTAATCGAAAAACAAAAAGTACCAAATGCATACCATGTTTACCCTTAAAAATTTTAACTCTTTAAAAGTACCGTATATTCTTATCCTGATTTATCAAAATGAAAAAAAATACCAAAGTACTAATTTATACCCCAACTTGACTCTTTTTAAGTTCCCAATAATCTGGGTAATATGCCATCCGTATACCAAATTTCATCCAAGTCCATTAAGCGTTTTTCGCGAGCCACAAGCTAACAAACATCTAAACATTAAAATATCCAAACAAACAAACTTTCACATTTATAAATTTGGTAGGATATTTTTCATTGATATTATTTAATTGATATTAAAGGACTGCATAAATGTATTGGAAAATCCAACACACAATAAAAATTAAGCGCGTGTACAAAACTTTTGTGTACAACCACAATGACAAATGCCATGAGTTACTGTTCGTCGCATAATTTAAATAGTGTTGTGAGGGTACAAGAATTAAAAAAAAAAAAATACAATACAGACAGTACTTGTTTCTTTCAAAACTTTTCAATACAGTAAAAAAAATGTTCACCTTTACTAATAGAGTTTGAAAATTTCCTAGTGGCGTCTGCGAGAATTTGTGATGTTTACTTGTGTCTAGTATGTAGTGAACAAATGCATAGTATGTGCGATGTTTATTTGTGTGTAGTTTTAACGATTTTTCTAAAAATATGACGATTTTTTATATGACAAATTTTGCACTAATTTGCAAAAGTTTTAACTACAGGAGCGGGAATAGTTGCTCTATTTTGTTTAGAGATTTTGTGAGACAAGAAATGCACATGTATGCATTTTATTTTTTATTAAAAAAAATATAAATTTTTTTAAATTAATCAAAATTAGTGTTATATTACAATAACGATTTTTGTGACGATTTAATACGTAAGTCAATTTGACGATTTTGACGTTTTTTGCTGAAAAAATTTTCGGTCACATTTTATCTGCCAACTAAAGTCGTATGTGGCGTACGCATATAAAGAATTGTTTTCTGCAAAGAATTATTGTTGCAAAATTATCAAAGCAATTAACATTCAAACCATTAATTGGCCAAGTCAACCACACAATCGGTTACACAAACATGTGTGAAAGTAAAAAGTGGTAATATTCATACAATCTTATTTTTGTTGTCAAACTGCTTGTATCGT
The DNA here is from genome assembly GCA_943735925.1 of Pollenia amentaria. Classification (NCBI taxonomy): domain Eukaryota; kingdom Metazoa; phylum Arthropoda; class Insecta; order Diptera; family Polleniidae; genus Pollenia; species Pollenia amentaria. The sequence goes on from OX031009.1 coordinate 225,532,142, forward strand.
TTATTTTGCCCTTTAGTACATACATATCGCAAACTCATTTAAAAAAAATAAAGAAATTTTGTATTTTTTGTTCCCACTCTCAGTGCTGCGTGTAGTGTTTTTTTCATCGTTTATTTTTGAAAGAATTTTTTTATACCCGCAGTTGCACTATAGTGAAGCATAAGTTTTTTCTTCTACACATATACACACTTAACTTATTGGCTGTCTACACTTCACCTCAGTAAATGTTTGTGACAACGATACTAGAGGTATAGAGTTTGAAAAATTTTCAATGATTCAAATATGTGTTCAAAAGGAATAATAACATCAAATGATATTTAAAAAATGCAGAATATTAATCCGATATTTTCCAAAAAAATTTTGAGAATCCCCACAAATGTAAAGGTCTTCCATTTCTAAAATCAAAAATTCCCAGAAATGTTTAGACCTGCTTTTTGGTTAAAGTTTCGAAAAAAGGCATATACATCTACTCTTACTAAAAGTGAGACACCTCATATCGAGTCATTACCGCAAAAAAGCTTAAGCGACAAAAACAACATTTTACAGGAGAAGGGTTTTTTTTATTACTTAATTTCATAAAAAATTTGTATGAAGGTTGTCGCTTACGATAAAATTGTTTTTGCTAAAAAATCGTAACGGTCCTTATGTGACCATGATATTTAAGGAGATGATGCAAGTGTTGCCAATAAAGTCATTTATTAAGAAAAAATGAAAATTTAAAATGATGTCGATTAAGCTATTTTGCGTTAAGGGCACGATATGAGATGTCCCACTTTTGGTGGGAGTAGATGCATATGCGCTGTTTCGAAATCTTTGTTTAGTTCATGTTGATTATTTCATGTAGGTCTGCATTAAACTGGAATAATTTTATTCATATATAATTATGTATATTACATGAAAATTAGAATCTGGGAATTATTTCTTTTTCATAAGTTACTTTATTATATTCAACATTTCTTATTTTTCGAATTTGTTCTATAAGCTAAATTTCAGTTAATAGTTATATTCCTTAAATTTTTAGGAATGACTTTATACACTACCAGACTATTTTCTTGTATCTTCTTGTTACATTTTACCTTAGCTTTTCTTTGGATAGCAATGAAGTAGAATGTAATGCATTTCTCTGCATACATAACTAATATTTAGCTAATAGAATAAATTCGAAAAATAAAAAATGTTGAATTAAATCAAAATTCTTAAATTAATCTTTTGCTAAATCTTTTTACTAAATTTGCACCAGAAAACAAATTAATAGTAAATATTAACGGCCTAAGTTATAAAAAATAAAGCATATCAATAAAGGGTTTATGAAACGCTTTATTTTTTATAACTTAGGCCATAAATATCTATTGATATAAACAACATTTTCTACAGTAATGTTGTTGATATAAGCAAAACTTTCATTCACTTGCTTAAATGTTTAATTAAGACTGATTCTATGTGCGTAATATTTTTCTGTGTAGTGTAAGTAGCTGAACAAAATATTTGTAAATTATTTGTCAAATTTAAGATTTAGAAAAGATTTCACATTGTTAAGTTTTAATCCTCACAGTTTTAATCATATTATATTTGCCTGTGATCATCATAGTATGATTAATAATAACATTAAAATTAAATTATGGTTTTTTTATATACCATAACATATTTGTCTTAAAATATGATTAAAATGGTAAAATGCTATTGTTAATAAGCAACCATACTATTATTAGTGATAAACATAAAATTGTTATTTAGAACCATAGCAAGAGCAGAACCAATTATAATATTGTTGTGGCTCCCTTAAGGGGAACTGAACGATAATATGGTTGACACAGAAAGTTTTATGGTTGAAAGTTTTGAAGCAAATTATAATTACAATATGTTGCCAAATTTTAGCCTAACACTAGTTTCGCTTGCGGTGATCATTTTCGAAGATATGCGCTCTTTGTGTGCAATTGTTGGTTTTTGTTTTATTTAAAAACTTTTTTCCCAAATCCAGAGCCCTCTATTAACGAATATGTAAAGGCAAGTCATTTTCTAATTTATTAATAAATACTAGCCCGTAATTTATATTTTACACTCCACCTTTAAAAAAAGAAAAAAAAAAGATCAATTTCTAATGATCTTGTCCAACCCCTACTTCATGGTTCATTTTTTTTTTAAAGCTGTTGTCTTTTGAAAATATTTTTTTTTTCTGTTCATTCTCATCAAATTATAAAGTTACAGATACAGACGTCCAATTTAACAAGATAAACCCATAATTATGCAAATTTTTATATTGTAGGGCCATTTAACGGCAGCGGGATATCATTGAGCGCCGCCGCCGCCGCAGCCGTTTTATTATCAATATGTATCGTCATGATGTTTTGATAGAGTAGAAATGATTAGACGGCTGACGAATTTGATCTTCATCATTTAACTGCAGGGTGTCTAGGACAAGTAATGAATAATTGGACGGTAGTGAAACCAAAGAGGAGAATACAGTTTCAAAGATCATTTGCATATGAAGGTTTATGTTGTTTTCTTTTGTATGGGTTAAAAGAGCTTTAGGATTTTGGGTTAAATATTTAATTTAAAGATTGTTTATAAGAAACCTAAAAGGGAAAGTGCGTGCATTTTGTGGAGTTTTGGGTAATAAATAATTTCTGTTTAGAAATTCAGCACGCTTTTAAAAGAAATAAGAAACGACAAGGTCCTTTATTTCATGCTTTTGTTTTAAAATTTAATATGTTTCTGGGTTTTTTTGTGCTCCTTTTCTTGCACATACTAAATGTGTGTTAAATTTCCTGCACCAACAATTGTTGATTGGCACGCGAATTATAAAAAATTATTTTGTTTTTATTACAATACCAAATAATAATAAATGAAAAATTAAAATTAAAAAAAAAACAAATTAAATTATTATAGCAACCCTTTTTAGTGTTTCTGCTCCTTTTCTTGTTCTTTGGCTACAATCTAACATGCAACATCAACAACCAGCAACACTGGCATTTGAATTTTGATGTGGATGTTGCTTGATTTTTTTTTTTTTGATTCGTTGTTGTGCCATAAACATTTGACGCCAAATTGTTAATTAAATTTTCAATAAAAAACGCTAAGTTTTTCAGTTTTTTTTTTATTTTATTCTAAAAAATATGGCTGAGAACATAAATTGCACCTGCTGTTTACAAACGTTTATTTAAAAGATGATGTTTTTTTGTTACATATTTTGAGACCATTTTTTATATTAAAAATTTTGGGAAAAAAGTGTTAAATTGTTAGAAGGCCGGCCATCATAAAATTATAACATCTAAAATAAAATCTGTGATTTTATTGCAAATAAAAATTGTATAAAAAATAAAAGTGTTACAAATTCCTTTTAATAACCCAGAAATATTTAAATATTTTAAAGGTATTTACACTTATCTCCGTAATTTCTAGAAATAGAAAGCTGGTCGTGCTCGTACCTCCAGTAACCTTTACCTATTTCAACTGTTATTCGGCCTCACGTGTTTTAGCCTTAAGTTTTCTTTTAAAATGTGGCAGCTTTAACACCATAGACTTCTATATACAAATAGATTTCTTTCTCTACATAAGATTTCATATTTTCCATAATGGTTAATTTGTTTAAAAAATTAAATGAATTTATTTAACATTTCTATTTCCCAGTATTAACGATCTTTACAAAAAGAAAAAAAAAAATTCACGTGTTCTTGTATGATTTAAATTAAATAAAATAATAAAATTCAGCTTTTTACCCAATACCAAAAATGTTCATTCAAGGTGTTCAAGGCTTGTATAGCCACCTTTTTCGTCGAAAACTTCTTTTAATCTTTTAGGCATCGAAGAAACAAGATTTTTTGTTACATCTGCAAAACATTAAACGTCGTATTTACACTTTTGCTAAAACTCCAGGACTTGCATATTCAAAAATTTTCCACTTGGTATTTATTACCTTTTTAAACAATTTAAAATCGTTATATACAGTAGACCCTGTTAAAGAGCAACACTTAAAATTTTTCAAAAAAATTATGCAATAACATGAAAAGTCGATATCGTATGTAGATTTTTGCAACTTAGATGAATTAAAATATGTATATACATCTATACACAAATAGAACAGTGCACTCGCGATAATACGAACTAATATAAGTTTAAAAATAAATTTGATATATACAGAAAATTTTTAAATCTTAATCGAAAGCCATCTGAGCTATTTATCTGTCCTGTATGGATACAAAAAAAGTGCAGAATTTAATTCACTACAGCGTATGCAGAATAAAGCTTTAGAAATTTTAGCAAATCTTCCTATTACCCACGCAACTATACCATTATATAAAAACATATTTCCAAGAGTATTGCCAGTTTATGGGATTTAGAAAATGAAACTTTTATTAAATGTGTTTAAATGTGTTCATAATATTGGATATCATACAATACAGTCCCAGAGGAACCAATAAACAATAAACACCAGGAATAATATGGGCTTAATGGTAGCCCGGTGCAGGTTAGAAACAACGAAGCAAAGAATTGAATTTGTTGGTAGTCGTGAGTTTAACAATTTGCCACAATATTTGATAAATGTAAATAGAATTTCATTGTTTAAAGATTTATTAAAAACTTTTTATTACAACAGTCCGAAGAACTGATATAATATTATTGATTAGAAATGTACAAACATTAATATTTAGTAACTAACTTCTTATTACTTTTTTCTTTTGTGAAATATTTTATTTAAATACATAATTGTAAGAAACATATTTTCCAACTCGCTTCTAAAATGCCTATAGGCGCAGAGGCTTAAGTGAAAAACTGAAATTATTTAAGTAAATAATAAATACAAAAAAAAAAAATAAGACCACACCAGTTCGCTTTTGCAAAATTGTTAATATTTACGAATGGCAACTAATTTCCCCTCAAAGTTATTTTCCGTGTCCGCTAACAGTGATCGCATTTTCAATTTTTGGGTACTCGGAAGGCCGCAAGTTTTTCTTTTTCCAGGTCAAATAAACGTATTGTTAAGCCTATAGTACACGGCATGTAAAAAGACACATGCGCATGTGGTTCTGACGTAATTTTGACGTCATCACACAACACGCAATGTTTATTGTGGCTTTGCATTGACGTCAAAATTACGTCAGAACCACATGCGCATGTTTCTTTTTACATGCCGTGTACTATAGGCTTTAGCATTTTTATTTTTTGTCCACATATTGTAGAATCTTTAACCACAAATTTCTAAGCTAAATTTGTAATACTGACACCTTTACCTAAATGTTCTAAATCTTCTAAAATTTCTGAATTATTAAAGTTAAAAACTTATGCTTTTTGTAGGCATATTTAAGAACTATTCACGTTCAAATTATGTTTAAAGATGTATATGGAATTCTAACTAAATCGTGTATCCAAGACATTTTGATTGACATTTGAAGACAATTTTAAAGCAATCAACTAGAAAAACTCCCCAATTTTTAAACAGTTGAATCAAAATTTAGACTTAAACACGTAGATAAAATACGTTAAAAATATAATTATAAGTTGTTCATATTTTAAAGCTTTCGCACAAGTTAATATTTTAGAGTAGTCAATGGAAGAATATAAGTGTTCATATTTTGGGGTGTTCATATTATCGCGAGTTCACTGTACTTTTGTAAAGCGTGATCCATTTCGAGGTTCCCTAGTTTTTTAAAGAAAAAAAAACAGAGAAAATTCAAATTTAATGGGGAATGTTTATTATCATTTGGATAACATTCTTTGGCATTTATTTTTTGAATATTATGTCTATCAAGTGTTGGCCTTTGCTATGTAGCAGATGGTCCATCCGTTGAGTCCAATTTTCAATGACTCGTTCGAGCATTTCGACTGGTAACTGGCGAATGACACGCGTGATGTTTTCCTCCAAGGCCTGAATCGAAGAGGGTTTGTGCGCATATACTTAAGACTTTACATATCTCCACAGGAAAAAGTCTAACGGTGTGATATCACACGATCTTGGTGGCCAATCGACCGGCTTAAAACGTGAAATTATGTGCTCACCAAAGTGTTCTCATCAATAAATAAATGATTGAAGCGATATGTGGGAAGTGGCGCCGTCTTGCTGAAACAAAATGTCGCTGAGATCACGAGCTTCAATTTCTGGCATCAAATAGTCGGTAATCATGGTACGATAACGGTCGCTATTGACGGTTACGTTCGCACCGGCATCATTTTTAAAGAAATATGGACCGATGACTTCACCGGCCCACAAGCCACACCAAACCGTTGTTTTTTCTGGATGAAGTGGCAGTACTTGAATCTCTTCAGGTTGCTCTTCGTCCCAAATGCGGCAATTTTGTTTGTTGACATACCCATTGTTCAAACCACATTTGAACACTAAATTAAATATTAAAGTAATGAATTTAAAAATCTTAATTAAATATGGAAAAAAATGAATTTAAAAATCTTTAAATAAAATTTGTATGAAAAAGTGAATTTAAAATCTGAAAATTTGATGCATTTAGAATTTAAAAAGGAAAATCTCTTATAATGTAAATAAACTGAATTTAGTATTCGAATCTAATTTGAACTGTAACGTTAAAACGTATGAGTTGTAATTCCTTAATTAATACAAATTGTGTTATAGTTTAAAAGCCATTGGGTTTAAAATCTGTCTTATACTGTAGATATTTAATGAAAATGAATTTGAACTTACGGACTTATTCCAAACCTCACTCCTGGGAGTGATTATAATTACAATATTCTTAAAAGATCATCTCGCATCTTGCAGTGCCCTGCAGTTCTGCACCCTCAATAGGAATATTGTTTAGAATTCTGTGTGGCTCCTAAGCACAGAATTACACCCATTGAGCCAGAAATGGGCATCATCGCTGAACAAAATTTGCCTCGAAAACGTCGGAACTTCTATTAACTTTTCAAGAGCCCATAGAGCGAAGGGATGTCGCTTGGAAACGTCGAGCGACTTCAGTTGATGCACAAGCTGCATTTTGTACGCTTTCAATTTAAGAGCTCGACGTAAAATGCACCAAGTCGTTCCATACGTCAGTCCGAGTTGGTCTTCATGTACACTCTCAGCTACGGCCGCTATATTTTCTTCACAGCGTGCTGGACGTGGTCTTTTCGGTCGAATATTATCCAATAATAAATGCTGGGTCTCAAAATGGGTGATGGTGTTGCGAATAGTACGCTCAGTAGGCCGATTATGTTGACCATACGTTGAGCGAAGGGCACGAAACACATTCCTCACAGAACGTGAATTTTCGTAATAAAGTTGAACGATTTGTAAACGTTGTTCAGGCGTAAATCTTTCCATTCTGAAATGCCAAACAATACAAAACAAAAATAACATGACAACATGACACGACTCTTACGTGATCTGTCAAAAAAAGGCCATTGAAAAAAGTATCTCTACTTGAATCACCCATTATTTAATAAGCTTCGAAGGACCATTTTCTACACAATCTTTCGTGTGACCAGTTTTACTTGTCCAAAAAAATCTCTCTGTCACTTTATAATTGATCACTCCATTAAAATGCTTAATTAGAATTTCCTTACTGGTTTTTAATTTTTTTTTTTAATTTTTATAAATAAATTAATTATTGCTTTTTAATAAACAAACAAACAAACGTCAAGAAAACAAGTAAAACTTGTTTGCTATTTTATTATTTTTTTTTTTGTGTTAGAACACAAAAATTCTTAAAGGTTTATTTGTCGTTTTATTGTGCTTTTTTGTTTTAATTTTTTTGCGTTTTTAGCTTTTTGTTTATATCTATTTTGTTTAATAACTAAATAAATATTATAAATTTATTCTTACTAATAAGTAGCCGCACACGGCTTCCTATAAAATACAACAATTTGTATATAAAATAATCTGCCAGAGTTAAAATGCTGAAATACAACAACGTACAAGTGTCTGATAAAGACAATATCATACATGTATTGTGTAGTAAGTTTTATATCGAACGAACATGGAGCAGGTGAATATGGACTGGTATGTAGATCCATACATGAGACTCTGTGATGTTGTAGACATGTCAGTACGTCTGTCATTCGTGTTTTTTTTTTGTATTTTTTTATTTTTTTTTTTATACAATTGGATGAAAACGGGTTTTCTCCTGAAAATTTTGATAAAATAGGTTAATAAATTCCTGAGTTATTAAAAAACTTTACCAAAAACGCATAAAAGTTATTATAAAAATCGACATTTCGGAACCCAATTTTAAAAGAAATACAAAGAAACGGAATCTCTTGGAAAAAAATTAAAAAGATTAAAACCCTTAAAGTTTCCTTTTACTAACGTAAAGGGTAAATTAGATTCGGCAAAGCCGAATAAATCACATATTTGTTTTTATTTTGTTTCATGTTTTAATAAACAAGTGCGAAGTTGTTTAATTAAATGCTAGATATACCCAGTGCGCTTCGCTACCCGCATTGAAATAAAATAAGTAAAAGATTTTTACGAGCCGATCTCGTGTATTGAAAACGATGCTTTTTGAACAAATTTTTGATACTGTTGCTCTTATCGTTCTGCAGATATATGGAAATATATATTCTTTGAATTGACGTGCCACGCCAACGTCTCTTATTCTGCCCATTTTTAGGCGAATTTTTTGTTGATGTTGATAACAAAGCTAAAGGGTGGTGCAACTACAACGCACGATGTTAATTGTTAATAAAACAAAAGGTTTTCAGAGAACTATCTTAATATTTTTTATTATTAATTAATCCTTTTTTATTAAGCTTGAGGTCTTTTTCTTTTTTTTTTTTTTTTTATAAATAATATTAAATTTTATTGAATCCAATATTTCGGCACTCCGTTGTGTGCCTTCTTCAGGGATTTTTTCTTTAATATTTGACAAAAATTAACAATTTTCAATAAATTTAACAAATTTAACAAATTTAACAAAATGTCATATTTTCAATTAAATACAAAAAGGTTTTCCAATTTTAACCTAATCTATTACAGTTTAAATAAATTTTTAATATCCGTTTCTATTTTTATAAATTAAGTGTCTATAATTTTGGGCTACATTTTCAGTATCTGACTTAAAATTAATTCTTGATATTGTTGGTATCTTTATAATTTGCAACATTTCTAACATAAATCTACGCTTATAATTCTTTTCCGTGTTCAAAACTGATACATTCTCAAAATCAGGATAATGGTTTAGACTTGCACAATGGGTTGATAAAGCTGTTTTTTGTGATGAAATATTCCTATATTTTTGATCTGACTTATGTCCTGCTATCCTAGTTTTAAGTTTATTTTTCGTTGTACCAACATACAATCTACTGCATTGTCCATTACCATTTCCCTTACAAGGTATTTTATAAACTACATTTGACATTTCCAACTTATTTATTTTATCCTTCATATTAGTGAATAATCTACCTATTGTGTTATAAGATTTATGTGCAATTTTATATATATTCGCATCATAAATATTTGATTTTTCTAAACTTTCCGAAAATCTTGGTACATAAGTTACCGACTTATAAATTTTCGGTTCTGCGCTACTGTTGGAATTGTTTATTCTATCGTTATTATATTTTGATAATAAATCAGATATAATTTCCTTTGAAAAACTATTTTCCATTAATGCTCTAAAAATTTTTTCCTTATTATTCCTATGGAAACATGTATCACTTATTGTCAATACCCTTCCTATAAAATTTTTAGCAGTGTTAATTATTACTCTCTTTGGATGATTTGAAAAATAGTTAATTATTCTACCAGACGATGTTGGTTTTTGATACCAATCAATTAATAAACTTTTTTCCTTTCTTATTATCAAAGAGTCTAAATAAGACAATCTTGATTCAAACTCCTTTTCCATTGTAAACTTTATATCCGCATGAAAAGAATTAAATGTATTTAAAATGTTTGTTATTTCTGATTCCCTAATTATACAAAATAAATCATCCACATATTTTGTCATAATTTTAGGTTTAATAGTTAACTGATCTATACATTTATCTATTAATTTCTCCATAACAATATCTGCTACAATAGGAGATGCAGGTGAACCCATAGGAAGTCCTTTTAATTGAACATATATATTACTATCCAATTGAAAATACCTATTATCAATTATGCAAAATTTCAGAATACGTAAAAATAAATCCTTATCTATATTAGTATGTTCCTCTAACTTATTCCATTGTTCCTCTATTATATCTATAGCAAGATCTATAGGTATACTTGGAAATAATGAAACTACATCTAAAGAAATTAATTTCTCATCATCATTTAATTTAATATTTTTTATTTTATCTTTAAATTGAAGAGAATCCCTTACATTATATTTTGAATTTTCCGTTAATTTTTTAAGAATTGTTGTAATATATTTACAAAGTTCATATGATGGAGAATTTATACAGGAACATATTGGTCGTAATGGAAAATCTATTTTATGAATTTTCGGAACACCATATAATCTAGGTGCAATTGCTATATTAGTTTTAAGTTTATTCTTTTCCGTAACTGATATTATACTCCTCCTAAAAAGTTCCTGAACAAAATCATTATTTATCCTTTGTAATCTAGTAGTAGGATCCTTACCCAGTTTCTTATAAACTGAGTTGTCATTTATAATATTATTAATCCTTAAATTATAATCCGTTCTGTTCATTGCTACTGTGGTATTACCTTTATCTGCATTTAAAATAAGAATATTCCTATTAAGTCTTAAAAACTTTTCCGTTTCCTTTACTTTATCAAGAACAAATTTATCCCTATTAGTCAATCTCATTTTGTTCATGTAGCTATCTATATTTGTTGTTAGTTTTGTCCTAGCTATTTCTTGTTCTTCCTTATTATTCAGTGTTTGACCTAAATCCTCTCCTTCAGTTATAACTTTTAAAATCGGAAAATATTTTCTTTCTGTTGGTAAAATGTGTTTGTGTCCTAATGAAAGAACCCATTGTGCATCTATTGGTATATCTATCTTAGATTTATTAACAAACCATTTACTATTTAGACTTATTCCAAATTGTTTCCTCTGTAAATTCACCAGATTTTCGAACTTTCTCCTATGTCTATTCTTGACCTTTTCATTAAAATTTCTTATTTCTTTATTATGATAGAAGGATCTATGACAATTATGTATGAACCAAAATATCTGTCAAATGCTCGCCACAGCTTTGATGGCATATCTCTATCCGATGGTCCACATTTTCAATGGCTCTAAGGCATAATTGATGTTCGATGTCGCTTATTATCTCATCCTTTATGCAGCTTATTTTAAATATCCCTCAAGAAATAAACCCAACGTTGTCAAATAACATGATCGTGGCGGCCAATTACCATCGCCACAACGTGAGATAACACGGCCTTGAATTTCTGGCACAAAAGAGCCATTGTTTCGTTGGCTGTGTGGCAAATGGCATTATCCTGTCGGAACCACATATCGTCCAGGTCTATATCCTCAATTTCTGGCCAAAAGAAGTACGTTATCATGTTCTATTGTTGGGCACGACGACGAGTCCAGGTTGACGGCTCTTCTGCCACACTATCGCGAACAATAACAATGTTTTCCGCAGAATATACTGGGCGACAGAACTGTAATTTACACAATTCCCCCTATTGTCGACACATTTTGTCGACTATGCTGACCAACAAAATCACGAAGTGCAAGAAATGCATTTTGATTTAAACGCCCATTTCCGTAAAAGGCTTCAACAATCTTAACACGCTACTCAATTGTGTACCAATCCATGGTTGAATCTGTCAAACACTGAAACAAAGAAATGTTGAATTAAGTTGGGCAAAAAGCTTAACGTTAAGCTGTGACTCACAATTCATATCGAGCTGTTTGGTTGAACTACCCTTTATTTGCACCAAATTTGAAAAATGTTACTTCCAGCGTTCCCCAGTTATGCAAAAATTTATATTGTCCTTGAATGGGATGTCCCAAGCCCACTTTTAAGCAGATGTTGTGTATCGATTACCAAGCTGTTTGTTCAATATTTCAATAATTTTAATGTTTACAGTGCAGAAGCCACGCCTACTTCTCTAACTCAGCCTACATTTTAACAGATATTTTGCATTGATAACTCCTTGTACCCAATTAGAAGTCTTATGCAGATGTAAAAAAGATTTACATGGATACCTGCCACGTAGGTTCATTCCATGGTGAATATTATGCATTGGGTGACAAACACTGCGTTTACAAACCACCCCAATTGTGCGATAGCAGCCAGCACACACATGTAGCAATTTTAGTCCATAATCCGGCAAGATTATACTCTCACCTCTTGTTCAGGAGCTGCAGCTTCTGTTAAATATCAACTGCAAGTATAGTCCTGCCTCAGGCCGAACGCTCCCAGAAGTTGTGAAAATCACCCTTTTGGTAGGATTTTCGAAATATCCCTTCCAGCGACTTGGAGCTTAAACCACAGCCACCACTTGTTTCCTGAGTGTATGCTTTCGTCAAAAATCATCTATCTATTTGTTGCACCCCAAGCTTTCATCGCGTGGCAGTGCAACCTTGGAAGTTCTAATTATTTCGAAAATTAAAACTTCTGACTGAAAGACAGGAAGCATTTCCCGCAAGAATCATACCAACGGAGGCCTCAACCAATAGTCAGTCCAACGCCGGTTTTCCAGGGTTACTGACACCCGTAGTACCGGATATGATTTTCGACAGCCACGATCGCAAGAAGTCCAGTGATCATTCAAATTTGGATTATTGCTTAATCCCATGTATTGGCTGCTCCCGACTCTGGCCCGGTGGATGTAACACCAAAAAGTGAAATATCCTTCAGATGATTCCTACACCCCCGGGATAAGAAACTTGTACAGTTACCATTCTCGAGATGTACTGAAGTCAATATTGACCTTGTATGGGAGGCGCCACGCCTACTTAAACCTTGGCAAATATTTAAAGGCCAAGCGCCGGGTAGTCAGGAAGAGACTGCAAAATATTGTGAAAAATCGATTCAGTAGTTTCGGACTCTATAGGAAACAAACGAACACACAAACAAACGCAATTTAATTTTTATATATACTCAATAATAACACAATATATACAAAATAATAACACAATAATATTTCAAATATTATTAATAATGTAAACAAATTAAATATTCAGTGTAAAAAATATAAGAAATATTTTCATTTAATGAAAAGAAAGAAAAAAAATAATAATAATTTAAAATTAAATTTTAATACAATGTTTAGAAACTGGTTCTAAGTTTTAGATAAGTTTTGTTTTAATTAATCTCTAAGGATTAGTTTTTCATAATGCATTTAGCTAAAGCCGTATTTTTTAATTGGATTAGAGCCAGTGTTGCCACTTTGTGGGTAATTAACCGAATTTGGTGTAATTTTAACTCTCGTGGGTATGGCGTGGGTAATTTCTTTGAGGTGTAGATCAGGTGTAATTTAAAATTCTTTTATTTTAAAATAAAAAATATAAGCAATTCATTTAAGTGATAAAATGCAATCCATTTAAGATATTGTTGATTTAAAAAATTTACAGTATATTTAACCAAAATCACTGTTTATTTTAAATAAAAAAAAAGATGGCCATCCATAGTTTACGAAGCTAAAGATTTATAGTGATTGGCGTCAGATGGACAATTAGATTTCGATAAATATGAACTTCATAGTGATTAAGAACCCTAAGTTTATTTAAAAAAAGGTATTTATACTAATATAAATAACTCAATAAACTAAATCTCGAAAACAAAAGCTGACTTAAAAAACGGTTAGCACCACTGTATTCAGCACACCCAAATCAGTTTAAAAAAGTCTTGTCTCAAAAAAGCGCCAAATTCTATCACTGTGTTATTACTTAACATCTTTTAAATGATGTTCAAATTACGCCAACATTAAATATTTCTTTTGGTCTAAAAATTAATCCAAAAAACTTTTACTTCGACATTAATAAACTGACATTAAATGCCACAGAAACTGAAATTAAGTCCAAGGCTTTAGAAAAAAAAAACAATAATAATGTTTCCTGTCAAGGTGAATTCATGTATACAACAAGTAACAACACCAAAAACACAACAATGTATTTTTTTGTGCTTTCAACGCCACCTGAACGATGAATTCGCCTTGTTTCCTGTCTTAAAACTCTAAAATGTCAAATTGACAGACAGAATAACTCTGCGATGCATATACCTAATGAATAAGTCTTAAGCTATTCACAATAATTGCTTCCATTCCATTCTTTTTTTTAAACTTCACTCTAATAAAGATTAAAATTGTATTGACAACATTTCACAATTATCAGATTTTTAAAACTTTGTTCCAATTCTAAGAATTTCCTTATTAACACCTTTGAATTGACTTCGGGCTAAGAACAAACTTTTAGCATTGTCATCATTTCATGGATTCCAGTGTAAAATAGTCCAAAGAAAATCCAGCAAAGAGATTAAAGAAAGAGAATCCATTACCACCTTCCAAAGAGAGAAGGTACGAAAAGTCACAGTTCAGTAAAACTTCCGATGAATTCACAAACAAATAAAAGCAAAGCTTCCGAAGAATTACATTCGAATGTAGAATGTCAGCAATGAAATGCAATTGATCAATAGTGCACTCTTATGTGGCATATAAGTGTAAAAGGGGTCTCCAACGAGTAGCAAGAATAGAGCGCGCTTATGCCCCAGCAATTAACACCTGCTTATAAAAGCAACAACAATTTTTTACTTTTATTTACCTCCAGATATTTGAACACATTACAAGAGAATCAATATTTACTGTTGCAGGAAACTCAACTAGATGATGTACCTGAGATTTATCACTAACTCGGTCGATATTTGACAACGAAATGCAAAGAAATGTGTAGTCAATGAGAGATTCTAGTACAAAGAAATGCTTAGCGACTTAATGTAACAATTGAAACTTACAAAGAAACGCCCTACATTTTATAATATTCCAAAACAAAAAGAAGTTTTTAAATACCAGTGATGGATTTCCATTAAACAACTACACACAATAATGATGAAACAGTACTGACTCTGCAATGATGACATGATTTGTTAGGAGGAGATTTAAAATTTTCAAAAGATCAATTACGCATTCATTCAAATTGTTGCCTCTCTCTGTCCTCTGGAATAGCTACCAACAAACATGTTGTTGATTTAGTGAATTGCTTAACTATTTAGTTTGTTGCTAGAAATTACCATGATGACCAAGATTCGTCGCGTTTGTTTGCATTTCTTGTGTTTGTTTATGTTGTTCGTAGTAGACAGTTTGGGACTGTTTTAGGCAGTTCGGGCACTTGTGTTTCGTACATTTCGAAATTGAAGTCGTCTGTGAAGGAATTGTTGACCCTCTTTGCCTTTTACTTTACCCTCAACGTCAGAAGCAGCAGCAGCGCACCTGGTTCAGTCATGTTAATGCCCATGTAATGGTTTATTTCTGGGCTTAAAGTCTGCTGTAGTTTCGTTTCAAGTAGGAAAGATTATATCATGATCTATTATTAACTTTTTTTGGTTGTTGGGGACATATTCGAATGTTGTCGTTGTTGTTGGTAGTGTTGTTGCCGTATTGATGTTTGTTTATTTTGTCATTTATTTGCCATTGTTAGTTATACGAATGTAGTGATGGCACAACTGTGATTTACTTGCTGTTTGTTCGTTTGTTTGCCAGTGTATGTTTGTCTGTTCATTTGTTTGCTAAGATTTTTAACTCTCCGTTGATCAATATTTGTCCACTATCAACATACCACCAAGTCAAGTACTCGTAAAAAAGCTTTGAAGCCATTGTTTGTTAGACTGTTTTTTTGTTATTTTATGGTCGTTTTTCGTTTTGTCCAAATGCCTGTAAGTCTGACTGACAATGATGGGTGTTATGTAAAACTAAACACAAAAATAATTTGGATGCTGACAAACAAATTTCAACGAAATATTGAAATATTTGTGAAATATTTTAAAGTGATTTTCTGTGGAATTCCAAATTTTCGATATGGGATATTTTAAGTGGAATGTTAACACGGTTTTTTTTTTTTTTTGTATGTTTTGATCACAAACTGAACTATTTTTAACTTATTTATGTCGTTAAAAACAGTTTAAGCTAAAAACATTATTGTCTTATTTAATTTTTTTTTTTTGTAATATATTTGTGGTGTCTATGGTTGGTAAACACATGTAGTGGGTCTTATTAATGAGAATTTGTTCACTCTGAAAGAACCTGTTCTATTGATGCTCTACAACACAGTGACTGAATCTGTACAAGGTTTTTCCTTCGGTTTGTAATTTGCTTGAATTCTATATTTTTCCCCAACAAGTTTTGAAACAAAAGAAAAAAATGGTAAATCTTCTAAAAACTAAGAAAATGAAATTAACATTAAAGGTAATTTAGATATAAAAGGTTAAATTTGATATAGAATCTCGAAAGATAAAAAAACGATTTAAAACCCTTTTGTATTTGCATTTTAATATTATTTATCTCTAAGACCCATTTAAACCAAAAGTGGGCTTTTCATTACTTTTTTTAATGATGCCCAAGTCATCGTTGCAAATTTTATTGCAGCAAAGGGATGAGAAAATTGGGGATGGGTTCTCAGTTTCATGTATTCTGAAATTCTATTTTGTTTTGTTATTCTCATACTTTTTAACTTGAAGTTGGCGGTAGGCGTATTTGTATTTATATATTAAATATAAAAAGAAGAAGAGCAAAGACAAGAAAAAAAAATTGCAAAACTATAATTTCATAATTCGGACCCTAATGCAATTTCAAAGCAGAATTTTAGAAAATTGCAGCAACAAAAAATGAAAGTCTGGACGATGACTGAATAGCGCCATGCTGCTTATTTAAAGTCTTTTTAAATTTCCATGGTGTTTTTGCTTGACAAGGTGGCCTCAATATCACAAAGTTACAAAAACAATAGGCACCACAAAAAATAATCAGCTTTTCTAAACTCCTGAAATCGGCGCTTTTTCGTCGATGCCATCTTGGCTCACCTTTGAAAAAATAATACACTTAAAAAGATCTTTTGGTTTGGGTAAACAGTTGCTCTATGATTTTTTTTTTTAAATAGTTTAAATTTAATAAAATATAAAATTAATCAAGTAGCAAGAAGCTCAAACTGAAACTGTATTCAAATACAAATTTAGTTAAAATAAAAGTTAACCAAATACGTAAATATTAAAATACAAAGTCAAACGCTGGCCATAAAAGAACTAAAATTTACCCATTTTCGCCGACCGGTTATTATAATCACCAGCACTCATATTCTTTGCAATGTTTTTTTTCTGTCAGCGACTTGAAATCTTATTTCGTTAATATATTATCAAATTACGTGGTGCGACGAAAAATAGTTTAAAATCGAAAACAAAAAGGGAAACTTCAAAAAAACACTTACTTTTTAATTGGATGCCCCGGTAGGCCCGTTGGTAGTGAGCTAGTCTATCCAGGCGAGGGTTGCGGGTTCGATTCCCGTTAGGGACTCTAACTACAACGAAATGAAGGTATAAGTTACTATTGCTTGGTTAATTAAGTTAAAAGTTTAATTTGTAATTGTCTCTGTAACTTTTAAAACTAAAAGAAAAAGAAAAAATAATAATTTTCGCAAAAAATCAAAATTTGAAAAAAAAATTTAATCAACTTAATCAGTAGAAAAACGTTAAAACAAAAACTTTTAATTCTTAAATGAAGAAACTAAACTCTTAAATCGATTAAATACAAAATACGGGCTGCTGGAAGCTCACCGTGAATTGTATCTTCGATGATGGATGAGCTACTTTACAATGCACATAGGGCCAGATTCAATTTTTTTTGGCATAAAGTCGTAAATTTTTGTAAAATATATTTTGAATTTAACTGAATATTTTGAAAGGGCATACATTGGGTACATCGAATTCTCAAATAAAAACATTTCAGTGGCAACGCTGCATTTTTGCAGCGCTAACAAAGTTAGCTGTCTGGTAAGCTGTTTGTTTTGTCAAAATTGGCGGGAGTCTTTTACTCAACTTTGCGCTTTTGCTGTAGCAACACCAGGTATCCAAATCTTTTTTGGAAAAATGGAAAATAAAGGTCAAGGTATGCCAAATATAATTGTTATTAAATGTTTTCGAATTATGAGTTATATTTTTTAGTTGTGGATTGTCTTTAATATGTCTTATTTTAGAAAAAATCTAACCGAAGTGTTCGTGTATCGTGTAGTAAAAAACTAATTTCTGCCAATTTGTGCCAAAAAGTAATTATGCAAATGTTTACTCTAAACTGTGTTTTTAAACTTGTTGCTAAAATTTTTTGCCCATTCGCGCATATTTTGCATTTTTAGCCAAGTTTAAGGTAAGCCATTCTGCCCTACTGGATGTGTGGATCAACGAAAACCGAAATGAAAAAGCGTTATTTGACTGGATTGTTGATAAATTTCATTTAAATGATGTATCAGTTGACTTAAAGGCCGAAATCACTAAGAAAATAAGGAGTTTTCACCTTTATATTCTGAAAAATCTACCTAAATGTAATCGTACAATTACGACATTTAAAAGGAAACATTCCAGTTGGCTTTTGTCAAGCATAACTGTTGTCGTGTAGAAAATCAACGACCAAGTTGCTTCAGAAAATCAAATGGGACGACCACGACTGTCTTACAGTGATGCAGGATCACGGCTAAAAAGAAAAATGGCAAAGAAACTGGCAGATAATGAAGAAAATAATACAAGTCTCCTTGTTCATGCAGCATCAGTTGCAGCGAAAAAGGCCAAAATGAGCGATACTGCGTTTGTATTAAAGAATACTCTTTCTACTTCTAGTTCATCAAGTGTGATAAGAAAGAAACTGTCATTCTCGGAGCCGTACCACTCACACCAAGTCAAGCTCTGGCATTTTTGATCGACAACTCCGTCTTTAAAGCGCAATACAACAGCATGAGATTAGCTCAAAATACAAAAACCTCGTTACCAAAGGAAGTTATTGAACTTTTAGAAGCACCAAATATAGAATATAATAACCAGGAACAGTTTTTAGACAGCGATGATAGCAACTCGGATACGGATGATGAAGACAACTTTTGCTTGGATTTGGAAGTAGAAAAAGAAGATTAATTTAATAGTATTAATTTAATATCTTTAAGAAATCAGTATTTAAGTTGGGTTAAATCGAAACATCAAATAATAAAAAAAAAATTACTCCTCTGCAATGTGTCGTTATATGGGCGGTATAAGTGGGCGTGGTCGGATTGACTTGAAATTGTTCTCACTTACTGCAAGTGCCAATATAATCAATTCCACCAAAATTCAGCTCTCTAGCTTTATTATTAGACTTTATGCCAAAAAAAATTGAATCTGGCCCTATGTGCAATGGAAGGGGATGAATGGACACCAATTGAAACTTTTTAGGGGAATTTGAAAATAAATTTCTATAAAAAGAGATAGGAACGAACAAAACTAGACTGTTTTATCATTCAAATTAAATGGATGCATGCTATAGAAAATACACATAAAGGGGATCCAGGAGAACATGCATAGTAATATATGATAAAGCCCATCGATGGGGCCTAGATATATGGCAAACCAAAATTTTCAACGACATTATTCGTTCTGGTTTGCCCTATGGTAAATTATCGATCGACTTAGCATCCAAATTATTCTTTTCTGCTGAGTCGTTCGGAAGTGAGTGCGATTTCAACAGACGGAGATACTGACGGAAATGGATAAATCGACTAAGAATTTCTTAAGGACCCAGAATATATATATATATATATATATATATAAGTTACGGGGTCTTAGATGAATATTAAAAAAGATTCACACGTAATAACAAAATTACAATCATAGAAAAACTCATCTTCATATTGATGATGCCCTAACATCAAAATTGTGACATCAATGTTATTACAAATGAGGGGCATAAAGCACAAGGGGTTCAAGTGTTTTTTTTTTAAATTGAGATTAGGTATGGACTTAGTTAGTTCAGACAAGTTCATTAGTGAAGTTCAGAACACAAGCGTTGAGTGTGAAATTCTTATCCGGAAGCGAGATATGGCGACCAATTCTAGCAGTTGTCTTTAAAATACCTGTTTCGCTTGGAGCACACGGAATATATACGAGCGCTTTATCTCAATTTTTAAAAAAGGCACTTAAACTCCTTATTCTTTAGGCCCCTCAAATGGCATTAATGAGGCAAAGAGTAACTTCAATCCAATGACGAACGTGATCATAAAATTGTATGCGTCATATATGCTATGACTAGAGTTACATCAATTCGATGCCACATATTTTATATTATTAACATTATTTTCATTTTTAAAAAGTAAAATAATAATCAAAAATTGTTTTTCACTACTTAGTTAAATACATTAAATTTTCAAAATGGAATGATTACGAAAACCATATTAGACATGCTGCTGGTGTCTTATAATTGAGAGTTCTTTTGTAAACAAAAGGCGATGTACAACAAAAGTGAAACAAACATGTGTAACGGGTAAGTAAATAATAATAGTCCCTCGCTTTGACTTAAGTCAATCCCAATGACAGTTTGTTATTAAATTGAGCCTAATGTTTCATTAAACTGACTCCGATTCGTCATTTCTGTGATGCCGATATGTCATCCCAATGATGACATAATTTAACTTTTTGATGACAATTTGGCCAAGTGATGTTAAGGCTGACATCAAAATGATGAAAAGTATCATAAGGTCAAAAAAAGAAGTCACTGATCAAAATACTGATGTCAAAATACATCAGCGTTTTGACGCCTTTTCTATCAGTGTTATACAGTGACTATTCTGTTCATTTCTTTAAGCTTTCCAATTAAAAATAAAGTTGATGTAGTGAAAAAGCTTAATAGACTTTTTACATCTAGAATCCAATTGCGAAGATGATAACATCTTCCCATAAGAAATACATAGGGCAAAAAATCAACATCTTTCAAAATTCTTAAAAGATGTACCAATCTCATTATATTCTATACTACATCTTTCGATTATTTAAGTGTCATCACTAGAAAAGTGCCAACAAATTCTATTATTACTGTGGCATTACTGACAAAATTAAAGAAAATGTTTTTTTTTTGTATAATTTTTTTTACTATGTTTTGTTTTTGTTTGTTATATTTTATTTATTTAATACTTTTTGTGTGTGTTTTTTTTTTACATTGTACCATTTACAGTTTTGATTGATGGTAGATGTTAGATGTAAACAATGTAAACGCATGTTTCATATTTTCTACATCTTCCATCCGTTTCACCTAAATGTCGTCTCAGTTTATAAACAATAGCAAAACAGTGTGCATAATGTTTGAAGGGCTTTAATTAGAAGTAGACTAAGGGCCTTTTTCACAACTAAACGATAGCTTTAGGTAGGATTTTATAGGCCTTATAAAAAGTGTTTCGTTATTACAACTTATTTTTAATATCTGTTAAGTGCTTCTAAAAAAAAATATAAATTTGTTTTTTTTTACTGAACAGCTGCTTATATTATACAAAGATTTAGGGGGTTTTATTTAAAAAATTTGGGGAGTACAAATTCTTTGGAGAAAAATTTTGGGGGCATAACTTTATATTTAAGGGGTTTTACTATTTGCTTGTCTGTACATAACAATTACTTAGTAATACTATATTTTATAGCTTGTCTTTAGTTGAGCCAAAAATCGATAGACTTCCGCTATGTGTATCTTCAATCCGCTAGATTTCACGGGAAAATAGCTAAATTGCCATTGAATATAAAAACTAAGTAAAGATTTTTGAAAACATAATAAAAAAGCTTTTTAAGTGTGAAGTATTCATTTAATAATACGTGTCACAACTAAGATACAACACTTGAAATGCTCAAACTTTTTAATTCCGATACTATTTCAGACTCGTTACGCAAGTTACTTGCTGAGTACAACAAAGTCTGTTGTAATTTTTATTCCTAAAGCCGACCTTAACGCTGACATCTACAAACCAATAGTTGCGCAAGAGACTTGCGCAAGTAACTTGCCGAGTCTGAAAGGGGTTATGTACAAAGTTATCGAAAATGATTTTGCAACACTCGATATTTTTGAAGATTCTTGATTTCGATATTTAAAAAAGCAGATTTCTTTTCAATCCATTTTGATCAGATACATATGTACATATATAATTTATATATGTATGTACATATATATTTTACAGTCTAATTTAAATGGTTTTAGATTGTGTTTTAGAAATTAAATTAAATAAAAATATTTAAGAAACTAAAAAAAATATTTTTGGGTAAATTTCAGTAAAATGTAAACACTTTGCAATTTTTACTTTATTTGGGTAATGATATTAGTACGTAAATTAAAACAGGTCCAAATTAAATTAATTTAAATGAAATAATTATCTAAACTATTAAATGAAAATACTCAAGCTCGAGGTCTGTTGTTTAATTAAACATTCCCTGATGATGATATTCAAAGAATATCGAAATATTGGAAACAAATAAAGAACAACTTTACATACAACAGACCTCGAGCTTGAGTATTTTCATTTAATATTGAATTTTAAAGGTCGAATATAAAAATATAACTTAAGAAAAACAATTATCTAAACTTTTACATTTAGGGGGATTTGTTCAAAATACATTAAATTTGGGGAGTTTTAAATTTTTTTGGGTTGAAGAAAAAAAATTACCTGACAACACTGCAATGTAATGAATAATATTTTCTATTTATTTTTTTTAATAATCTGACGTTTAATTATATTATACAGTTTAGAAAGTCGAAGATCGCTAAATTCTAAAAGAAACTTAAACATCGCTAAAAAATGTCTTCAACAAAACCCTTAAACCAAAAAATCGCGTTTATCAGAAACCAACGTTGAAACTAAAAATAAAATCCTCTATTCTCCAACAATAAATTTATTAAGAAGAAAGAATAAAAAATGGGAATTAAACACAACAAACAAAATCTTATTAATGATAAAACCATTAACAGTTCAATAAAATAACCACAATACTAATTATTGTTAACAGCTAAGGCACGAGCTATGTTTACATTTGTCCTTCAAGTTGTGCTAAAAAAGGTCAACAAGAAAAAAGAAAGACAAAAACATCAAAAAACAAAAATGTACTTTGGACTTCAAGAAGAATTCTTGACAAAAAGTACGAAAAAACAGAAGTTAGGAAGAACATGTAAATCAATTAAAAAAAAATAGATAGTTATTCATTCAAAAAGCAAATTTCGATCTACCAAAGTGAAATACCATTTGGTTTAAGGATTGATGTTTGACTATTGACGTCGCCCGGCCTCAATAGCCGAGTGAGTAAAACGGCAAACCCCACTGACGAGATTGTGTGGTTACAATCGCAACTAGTCTGGGCAACCTGTCCGTGAACGCCTGGGTTCAAATCTCAGCGCAGTCAAGAATGAAAAATTATCAATAAAAAAAAAATTTTAATTGATTTCATGTTGTAAAATTCCTGTCTTCATAAAAATAATTTATTGAAAGTTAAATTCAATGAACTTAAGCCTAATTAAAAATATCTAAATTTGGATTTAAAACCATTAACAGTTCAATAAAATAACCACAATACTAATTATTAATGAAAAATTAAAAAAAAATTTTTGTGATCGAAAAAAATTAATTCAATTAAAAATATTTTATGAACTGCGAAATTTAATGAATTTTCAAAATAAACTGTACGGCATATGAGATTCGGTGCAGTCATTTGATCACTTATTACATAAAGAATATTCTCTTAATTTTTTTTTTGTTCTTAGACTGACTACTGCCTTTTTGACCGACCGTGTGTCTTTTAGTTTAATTTATGTTTTTATTGGAAACTAATACACGCCATGAAGTCTCTACAAATGTTATGCAAAGGTGATCATGTTGTTTTCATTTTAGTTTTTTTTTATGATTTTAATTTATGAGTTTTAATTTTTCGTTTTAACCGTCATTAAACATTGACACCTGCTCACTAAACCGCATCGTAATGTATCGGTTTTCACCACTTGTCCGCGTTACACACTCTGCTCACGATAACCACCTCGTGGTTCTAAAAAAAAACAATGATCCTGGCATTTAAGTTAAAAGGCCTTCAAAAGGATCTAATTGTTGTTTTACATGTTTATAAAATTTACACGGTCTTTCAACCAACTAAACATTGACGCTGGTAGTCCTTTTTGCTGCAGTAAATGGTCTGTCTTTTATACTTAATCGTTGTTGGGTTACTGGGTAGTTGTTGTTTTTGTCCGAGTCCAATTTCAAAGTATTGTTTGCTTTTAGTTTCAATGATCTTGTTGTTTGTCTCGTTTACGGTAGAATGATCGTTTGGACGTTCCTGGTGTGTGTGTATGTGTGTTTTTGTTTTTTATTTCTCTTTTTCACAAATTATTTTGTTACGCTTTGATCCTTAACAATTGTAGTCTGTTGTTTAGTTTTTTTTTCTTCCAGTTTACTTTTGCGATAATGATCTTGGTGTTGTGTTGCATGGTTGTTGCCTCTTTAGCTGGCCTGTTTCATTGTTTCGGTTTGCGTGTGTTTGAGTTTGAAATTGATTCCGAAACAATAGGACTTCGCAATTGCTGCAGTTGGTCGCAAATTATTTGTGACCATAATTAGATTGTGGTCGTTCTGTAGGAGGAGGTGGCTGCTTAAGACGTAATGGGCTTCAATTAATAATTGTTTGTCATTGTGGCAAAATGGGCGACAAATTTTCCACACCTTCAAAGACAACATGATCGTTATTAAAGGGATATGAACGAGATAAAGTGAGATGTTATTTTTCAAATTTAAATTGGCTGTGATATGGCAATATTTATTATGACCGTAATTTTTGTTAATTTCATATTGTTAAACATGCGCAAACATGTTGTTTTAATTTCTTAAAAAAGTTTCAAAAATGCAAGAGAAGATTGAGATGACAATGTATTTCAATTGGTTGGAAATGTATATTAAGCATTTAAAGTTGCAAAGACATTAAATATGATTTAAAGTCCGATTAAAGAGATCGACAAATACATTTTTTTTCCTACAGTTTTAAAGAAAAAAACACAGAAAAATTTATATATTTATATATTTAAATTTATCAAATTTATTGGGGAATGTTTATTATCGTTTGAAAGAACATTCTTTGGCATTTATTTTTTGAAGATTATGTCTATCAAATGTTGGCCGTTGCTACGTCGCAGATGGTCCATCCGTTGAGTCCAATTTTCGATGACTCGGTCGAGCATTTCGACTGGTAACTGGCGAATGACACGCGTGAATCGAAGCGGGTTTCTCCGCAAAAACTTTAGACTTTACATATCCCCACAGGAAAAAGTCTAACGATGTGATATCACACGATCTTGGTGGCCAATCGACCGGCCCAAAACTCGAAATTATGTTCTCACCGAAGTGTTCTCTCAATAAATCCATTGATTGATGCGATGTGTGGGATGTGGCGCCGTCTTGCTGAAACAAAATGTCGCCGAGATCACGAGCTTCAATTTCTGGCATCAAATAGTCGGTTATCATGCCACGATAACGGTCGCCTTTGTTACGTTCGCACCGGCATCATTTTTAAAAAAATAGGGACCGATGACTTCACCGGACCACAAACCACACCAAACCGTTGTTTTTTCTGATGAAGTGGCAGTTCTTGAATCTGTTCAGGTTGCTCTTCGTCCCAAATGCGGCAATTTTGTTTGTTGACATACCCATTGAGCCAGAAATGGGCCTTATCGCTGAACGAAATTTGCCTCGAAAACGTCAGATCTTCTTGGAACTTTTCAATAGCCCATAGAGCGAAGCGATGTTGCTTGTGATGGTCGAGCGGTTTCAGTTGTTGCACAAGCTGTATTTTGTGCGCTTTCAATTTAAGATCTCGAAGTAAAATGCGGCAAGTCATTCCATACGTCAGTCCGAGTTGCTGCGAACGGCGCCGTTGTTGCCGTAGTTGTTTTGCTCTGCACACCACTGTTTGGCGAATGCTGCAAATTTCACTCTTGCTTTGCTTCATTGCCGTTAGAAACACAAGTAGAAAGCAAGATAAAATGACAAGAAGGAAATAACTTTTACTATTGTTTCGCTTCATTCACAGAAAAAATCATTAAATTTCTCCAATTACCAAATTTATTCCAAATTCATAATATCAAGCAAACAAGTTGTTGATGTTGCACCTATTACCAAAATGATTATATTGATAACTTAAAATTATAAAAATTTTGAAAAAATATTTTCAATAAATGATATTTTAAATTTTAATTAAAAAAGTGATCAAAAAACTTTGCCATTTCAAATAATGTAATAATTTATTTAAATAAATATTGACTTCCCACCAACAATTCTACATGTTTAAATTATTTTATTTTAAACGAAAAAAGTCAATTAAGATTTTTTGTTATTTAATTAAAATTTTAATTGAAAACTAAAAAAATAATTGATTCAATTATCACCTTAATTAAATTTAAATACTTTTTAAACCATTTTTTAATTGATAAAACACTTTATTCTGTGGTAGGAAAAGCAAAAGAAAAAAAATACACAGCAGTTAGTAAAAAGAACAAAAAAAAAAAAAAAAAAATATTTCACCAATTAAAGCATTAATCAAAAATAAAATCAGTTGTAATTAAAAATTTAGTCAAATGAATTAAACGTATAATCAAGTAAATTAAACGTTTTTTTCGGGTGAATTAAACGTTTAATTGATACTAATAATTTGCTTATTGGTGCAAATTTAAATTACTTTTTGAATTAATATAACAAATTTTTTAATTGAAATTAATTTTTATTTTTTGCTGTTTATACGTATGCAACTCAAAAAACTACTTTTTAAAAATAAATTTAGGAAAGTGACATATGCGGCACAAAACAATCATTTTCACATTCAATGCAATACTATTAACTTCTACGTTCGTTAGTGAACGTTCTCGAAAATTCAAAACATATTCCAGAAATAGTGGTGGAAATACAAACAAATTCTATCGGGTATATTGTCATAAAACTTTATGTAAACCTTCATTGTCGTTTTTCTCCACTACGACTTTTTGGCATATGCGCCAAATCAATAATAAAGCTCACGGAACGTGGTTAGATGCATGTTAACCTAATCGTAAAAATGTTGAAAGTTTTCACTGGACTTTTTGCCTTCGTGTACACAGAAAATAATTCTCGCCAATTTTTTTTTATCAATTAAAGCATTAATGAAAAATAAAATCTTTTTTTATTAAAAATGTAAACAAGTGAATTAAACGTTCACTTATATCAACAAACTTACTACACAGAGAAAAAATAAAAATGGATTTCAATTAAAAAATTTGTGATATTAATACAAAAAATTAATTAAATTTGCAACAGTAAACAAATAAGTAGTAGTAATTAAACGTTTCATTCACTTGATTTTAAATTGAAACTGATTTTATTTTTGATTAATGCTTTAATTATTGAAAAATTTGGGAGAATTTTTTCTGAGTACAGAAAATGTTGTAAATATCAAAAAATATTTAGTTGATACTATGAATTGTGCAAATTTAATCAACTTTTAAATTAATATCACAAATTTTTTTTATTTAAATTAATTTTTCAAAAATTATTTTCGGGAATGAAATATTTATTATTAATTAGTTCATTTATTAATGATGTGCTAATAATCCCAATTTTTGAATGAAAACACTGAAATTTATTGTTGTGGGAAAGCTAGTTTCTTACTTTTATAATATTTTTAGCTTTTCTAAAGTATTTGGAAAAAGTTTCCTGACGAGCTGGCCTAAGCAACTAGCGAAATGCGCATAGAAACTAGCTTTCCCACAACAATAAATTTCAGTGTTTTCATTCAAAAATTGGGATTTTTAGCACATCATTAATAAATGAACTAATTAATAATAAATACATTTTTTTTTTATGTGCAGGCAGGATCGTAAGATGTTTGATGTGTTGAGCCTCTAGTTAATTACACAGTACAACATTTTTCAGTTAATTGATTGCCAACTCAATTCTGTGAACTGTATGTGAAATTAGACCCAAAAAGAAGAATTTCTGCATCATTCGTTTTGTCTTCTTACCTGCGATTTGAAGTTAGTATCGATTTGAAGTTAGTACTATCGTATAGGGGAATTTATCACGTTTAAGGCCCTGTTGTTTGACATAGCTCGACAACCCCTAGCCCAATTTAGTTGAAATAAATTTTAAAAAATTAAGAATTACAATTCCCTTAATCTGTTCATATATTGTATTCCTATACAAGTAACACTTTCGAAGTTAAAAATTAATGTATGAAGGGAAAAAATTATTTTTTGCCTAAAAATTAAAATTTTTTTTTTTAAAAATACATAAAAAATCCAAAATGGAAAAAAGTTTCAAGTCTAGTTATTTTTTCGCAAAGTCACATAACCTATGAGCAAAATGAGACAAAGATCATAAAAATCCATGCACGGGTTTCGCTTTTATTCGCAATTGAGTAAATGTATGAATTTAAAAAATTTGCTCGAGATATGCACAACATTATTTGGAGAAAACATTGACACCTTTTTCATGATTCTGAGAATTAAAAAAAAAGGAATAAACAAAAGGTTATTTGATTTTTATGATTGCGGTAATAAATGTACGTGGACAATTAAACGGAAAGTGGACCTTTTTATTATTTGGGTTTTTCCGGTGGCTACCTATATGATTTTTTTACAGAAATTGCTCCCACATTTAAGGGTGGTCATTATTTGGAAAGTTTTGCACAGTTTGAAACGTACAAGTGCTGAATCAGGTATATAGCCAGCCGCCCTTAAAATATGCGCCCATTTATAAGTACCTGGCAGTAAAATATTCAAAAATACGTAGTATTTATAGGTGTGCATTGATCGATTTTTGGCATTCAGCCAGTGCCGACGAACGCGAACAGTAAAAGTGATTTTTCTCCAGTTTTTTAAAAGTGAATAACAACAAAACATAAAATATATCAATATGGAAAACAACAAGTGCCTATATTTGGATGAATATTGTTACGTTTGTGGTCATATCGTCCGAAAAATACAGAAAAAAGATCGAAAAAATTTGTTTACTGAGCAATTCAAAACCGCGTATTGTAATTATTTCGATGAAGCAGATTTAAGTGGTGCAAATTTTACGCCGAACACAGTGTGCAACAGTTGTTATACTACCCTTCTAAAATGGATTCACGGAAAAAGTAGAAAGTTATCTTTTATGAAGCCAGTAATTTGGGTGGAAAACACAACTGGACATGATGAATCCAGGTGCTATGCATGCATAAATTTTCGTCCTGGATTAAACAGACAACAATTTAAAACAAAAGTATACACTGCTGCATTTACTGCCACACTTCCAGTGCAACGCCCTGCTGATACCGATGCACCTAAACCTCCGAGTGCGGATACTGTGTCCCTGCTAGCCGAAACCGTTTTCACCAATCCGACCGATTTGGATGATGCTGATTGGATACCCGATATTGAAAATAGTGCACCACAACCGCTACCACAAATCGAAATGGATTACATTGTGGCCAAGCTGGGACTATCACAACACGACTCCGAATGGCTGACATCATTTTTGAAGAGAAGAAAACTCACACAGCAAAATGTCAGCGCAACATCATACCGACAACGCCAAGCTGACTCAGACCATGAATATGAACAACCTACGAAGAAAACAAGATCATCAGAACCACAAGCGTCAACTTCTACAAGGATGGATATTGCCAATAATTGAAAAAATGTTCTAAATTTTGTTTTTATACATATTAATTGCATATTATTTTATTTTCATTAAGTTTTTATAAATAAAGTTTTTTTTTGCATGATAATTTTTTAATTTATATTTTTATTTTTATTTTAAGGGTGGTGGCTATAACTGATTTTTGAAATTCATACCTTTACTCAATTGCGAATAAAAGCGAAACGCGTGCATCGATTTTTATGATCTTTGTCTCATTTTGCTCATAGGTTATGTGACTTTGCGAAAAAATAACTAGACTTGAAACTTTTTTCCATTTTGGATTTTTTATGTATTTTTAAAAAAAAAAGTTTAAATTTTTAGGCAAAAAATAATTTTTTCCCTTCATACATTCATTTTTAACTTCGAAAGTGTTACTTGTATAGGAAAACAATATATGAACAGATTAAGGGAATTGTAATTCTTAATTTTTTAAAATTTATTTCAACTAAATTGGGCTAGGGGTTGTCGAGCTATGTCAAACAACAGGGCCTAAAACGTGATAAATTCCCCTATACGATAGTACTAACTTCAAATCGATACTAACTTCAAATCGCAGGTAAGAAGACAAAACGAATGATGCAGAAATTCTTCTTTTTGGGTCTAATTTCACATACAGTTCACAGAATTGAGTTGGCAAATCATGTGTTGTACTGTGTTATGGAACGATTTGTCTGCCATGAGAGCTATTAGGGTCTTATATGACAGCTATGAGCAATGACTACTCTTAAGTTGTCAAGGTGAGGAGGAAGAGGAAGAGGAAGAGGAAAGAGACATTGTTTGGCTGTTTGAATGATCGATCTAAGATATAAATAAGGTTCCTTCTTCTCTCCATTAGAAAACAAATTAATTTTTTAATTCGGCAGTGACGGGTATTACAAATGGACCACTGAAGCACCCAAGTGAGCTGTCTTCTTGATGGCTGCCCAAGAAATGAAATCTATGGGAACTATGAATTATTATCGACCAATAAAAACAAAATTTGCATAAAATAATTCGTAATTTCTGCGGAATTTCACAAAAATATTAATACATTTTGAACTTGCCAAGTGTCAATCTTCTTTTATCAACGAAAAAGTTGATTACATGTTTAATCTAACAGAAGTGTCTTATGAGAGCCTTTCTTATATCTATTTGCAGATATTTTGCATCTGGTTCGAGAAGCGTAAATTACAAAAGCATTGGAGTTGAATAATTAACAGGAAGGTAAGTGACAAAGAACAAGATATAGTTAATCAATATTAATTTTAGGATTGCGGTTCATATTCCCTGAAGTCAATAGAAGATATAAAAATTCATCTTGAGAGCAATTAATTCCTTATTTATTTAATATCAAAGATGTTTTTCCAATTGTACATCTTAAAAAAAAGTTCTCTCTCTCTCTCTCCCATTTATTTTCATAGACAACATTCCGAAATGTTAGAAACATGATAAAATCATGTCAATAAAAAAACTCTTTATATCGTTGAGATTTGATTGTACGAGCATGTGATGTCTGTCTGTCGGTCGAGAGATGTTGCCTGATTACTCGAACAGAAAAATCTCAGCCTGCTTACAAAATCCATAACAAGGCATCAGTTACAGGAAAACTGTTGAAAACAAGCAGCCAGCAACTTGTTTCAATACAGCAACATCATCAATAACATCATCATCACCACCGACAGCAATTATGGGAAAAAAAGAGGAAAAGAAAAAAGGGGAAAGAATGTTTTTCGCGCTTGTCTGCCAAATTATGACAAGTGAAAAACGAAATGGCGCCTGTAACTGGGAATAAAGCAAAAAGTCTTTGTGCATGTATAGAAATCTCCTGCGACACAAATGTTACACAAACAAGCAGATACATGTCAATACAGCAAAAGTTTTTTTTTTCAAAATTCATTTAAGTGTGTGTTTTCATAAACGAACATTTTACATTACATGGCTCCAAAATAGATGAGGAGGTTAGAAAAAAAAATTATGGCAAATGAACATGGACCACAACATGTGTAAAAATGGTGATTGTTACTACAACAGCAACTACAGAATCGTTACAAAAGCAGCAACAAATCCAAAATACTCATTTTTTATGTCGCAGTTGTACACAAGTGGCAGCATGGCAACGAGTATCTGTTAGTTTTGATGAAAATATAAAAAAAAAATCTTGTAAACGCAGTTGGTTTATGATGATGTTGATGATTTTTCTAGCGCTGTTAAAATAAAAATCAAAGCCAACAACTTCAACAAATATCTACCACAATATTGTTGCCGCAAAAATGGTAACGGTGGTTATGAAAACGTAACACATTTCACGTTTAAACAGGGGCATAAAAAAAAGAAAACCTTAAGTTTGACATTTGCCTTAAACTTTTTCTCAGCTATTACATAAAATAAATTTTTTTTTTTTTTTTGATTGAACGTTTGCATGTTTTTTACCAAACTCTTTCTGAACAAGGGCGAGGGGAATCTAGTTCATTTTTTGCTCTTCATTTTAATTTCCTTTTAATAAATGACATCAAGTGTTAGTTACACTTTTCAAAAGATATGAAAAGAAACATAGAACTCAAGAAAAACCCAAGAGTTTATTTAAGTAAAAATTAGTGATTGTATCGAATGTAACCACCAACCAAACAACCACAAAACTAAACCACTGCTCAGACGTCAGTTACAGCTGTGTTTCCTAACGCACAAATATCGTCAATGTCAAAGCAACGTTACAATGTTGATGGATTGACGAACGGTGGTGGTGCACGATTTTTGCTTATTCCAGAAAATTGTTTTCGTTTTGGCTGCTTCTTTTTTTTCTAGGTTTGGTAACCACTTAACGATGACTTATCAACACCGAATTTTTTTATTGTAGTAAAAGATGTACTTTTAAGTCTACATGAAACGGCTTTTAAGTTTTCCGGCCTCTTTATTTTATTTAGGAGAACATTAAAAGGTATAAAATTTTGACTTGTCCTAACAGTTTCTTTATGTTTTTCTTACAAAAAACATCCTTTTCGCTGCAAAAACATGAACTAAGGACACTCAAAAATGATTGTGGCTTCTTTATGAAGGACCAATTTAGCAATAACACGGTTGCTCCTGACAATAATATGGTTGAAATAACCATTATATGTTTAAACATTTTCCGTTCAAAATAGTTTTCTTTGCGTGTTAAAGAGAACTGTGGACTACAATAAGAATATGACATTTTACAATGTGTAAGGTATTTAAAGTGTATATTTTTCAGTATATCTTTAGTATACCGATTAAATCAGAATCGCTTTCTTGGTCAACCTAACGACGTCCTTCCGGCAGGCTGTTTGGCTCGTTGTCTGTCCATGTAACTTCACGCAAAGAAAAAACATGATTGTAGTCAACATACTACGATTATTTTTGAATCATATTATGACCAGATATATTCGAAGTATTACAACATAATATTTTTCCTGTAATCCTAATTTGTTTTTATTACATCCTATTATAATTAAATGTAATCATATTATTATCATGTTAATCATAAAAAGTTAAGAAGTAATCATATTATTATCATGTTAATCATAATAATATATAGATAAAATCTAAAACCGAAAAATATTTTAATATATATTTATGCTTATTTACTTACTGCCAACCTTAACGTTAAACTGTTACAGATATTTCACATCGTAATATGATCCAACTTTAAAAATAATATTTTTAACCTTTTTTGTCGTAGGTCCCAATTATTTATAAATTATTTTATAGAATTTTCTCTTTTTCTCTAAAATAATACAAAACAATGGTCAATATTTTTGAACCACTTTCAAACAATATTAAAACTTTTTTAGCATTTAATATTTTATTTTGTGACACTTAACAATTTTTTTTAGTGTACCTACAATTTATTTATTTTTTAATTTCTTTAATTTTGTTTTTTAATGGGTATTTTTTTTTTAAATTGTTTAAACAAACCACACAACTGATGCAAAATTATTTTACAAATGGCGATAACAAAACATTATCATGTTATCGCTCATTAATACCATTAAATGGTTGTGAGGAATATAATATGTTTTCAAAGTTATCATTATTTAGATGCTATAAAAATGATGACTTTTCAGTGAACCATACTCAAATTTATAATTGCGATAAACACTGAGATGTTTACAGTAACTTTAATATTGTTGATATTAAATAAAAATAACAATATTTTGTGTACGACAACAATATATTGTTACAATAAACATAGTGTAGTTGCCGTAACCATGCCCAACCATATTTTTTCTCTGCGTGTATGTACGCTTATTTCGATTTTTTCTTTTGAAATATTAATTTCCAATTAAAGAAAATACTTTTGTCAACTTTCACCAGAATATGAATGTACCCCAGGATATTTCGTTCTCAATTTCATGATATATTCAAAGTTTTTAAATATTTTTAATTTGACCTTGTCATTTGACCTTTGGCGTGGTTCGATTTTGCCCTATTTTCAGATTACAGTCCTTGTAGCTTGAGCCTAGGAACTCTGAATGGCATTAATTATAATACCATAAAAATAGATGAAAAACAGTATTTTTTCGAAATCCGTACAAATAAAATTGTACCTAAGTGTACGGTGCTTTAAATTATGATGTGCAAATGTAAATTATTTGCGAGTTTGTTGAAGAAAATTTTTTAAAATTTTAATTTGCAAATTTGAAAAACATCCCAAAAATGTTGTCCTTTTTTGACATCACCCGAGGACAGGTTAAACGCCATCCAAAAAAAAACTTTTTTCCATATCCCACAATTTTGGCTATTTAGAATAAAAATATTATAGGGTTTGTTCTAGAATCGGAATTCACTAGAAAGTGGATCAGTTCAGCATTTTTGGTGTTCTGCAATTCACATCCACATGGTTTTCTTCGTTATCAATTAGAGTAGTACGGGGTTGGTCAAAGTACAACGAATCGAATTTTATTCTTATAAGTGGTAATATTTTCAATAAAAACTTATTTTTGGTGTTGAGTTTGAAATTATCTTTATTCAATTTAATAAAAAAAATCTGTGTTCTCACACAAAATACAAAACAAAGGCTGATAAAAAATACTTTTTTATGTTTTTGTCATTCAGATTTCTTTTGAACGATAACTTTGAATAAACATAAACATGCGAATTTGAAAACACCAATTTATGAATTATACAGATTCCAAAAATGTTGCGTTTTCAACACGAGTCAAAAACTAGAACACACCTGTATGTTACAGATATCAATTTTAAAAATCCTTAAGGTGTGTGCTCGAATTTTTCGCTCAAGTAATAACTGGCTCATTAGGGGTCTGGGGCATTGCTTATTACTGGACTAGTTTTTAGCCGATTTTGGGGATTTTATCGTCTAGAATAAAGCCTTTGCGACATGCAACAAATTTGACAAAAATTGTGACTTTTTCGCCTTACATTTACTATTCCTGATTTCAGTCGCTTTGAGACATCTCTAAATCTTTTTTATCTTACTTTTTTTTAGGTATTCGCATATTTCTAGGGGGTGAGATTTAACACTTTTTCTTTTAAGGACGACCCTAATGTATATGTATGCATAAGCGTTTGTATTATCATGAGGACAAAGTCTATTTAAAACAAACATCTTTTCGGAATAGAGTCGTACCACCAACTCTCAAGTTGATAGAAAAAATCCCAGGGATCCAAGACATATTTTTTTTTTTTTTTTTGATGTAACTGTGTAATGAAAAATATAATTTTCATTTAAAGAATTTTAACAACATTTATATAAAAAAATATTATTGGAGTTAATATTGATAAGCTCAGTTTGTTTACTTTTTGGGTAAAGTTCGTGAAAATCAGAGTAAGAATCAGCGTTGCCATATACATTTTTTAAAAAACTTCTTATATCCGAAAAAAAACTTTTATTATAAAAAATACAAAAAAATGTATTTGAAATTCATTGTGTTTAAAACTATATTAAAAAGTAAATAAAAATAATTTTTTTCTTTTTAACCAATAAATTGGTTTACAAGGTAATACTTATTTAAAACCTAAAAGGTGCTAAAACTTTAACATGTTTTAGAAAGTCATCATTAAAACAACTTTACAAAGTTCAACATAAAACTTTAAAGAATAAACTCTAAAGTCCATTATCACCTTCAGATAACTTATATGAATCTAGTGTTAAAAAATACTTCAGCGCCTAAAAAATATAGTTTTAAAGAATGTTCCAATTATAAAAGTCAGAGAAAATATACAGATGGCTTAATTGAAAAAAAACACTTAATATTTTCATCCAATATACTGCAAATTTTATATTATGTATTTTTAAAACACTTTCATTAATTTATAAAAAACTTGAAAAAACTTTAATTAAATTAAAAACTTTTTGCATCTCAAAAAATTTGCAAAAAAGCGAAAACTTGACAAATGGGCACGCTGGTTAGAATAAATATCATTCATACCCAGGAAAACTTTTAGAATTTTGTTAATAGGTAGTATGTATTTCATACGTTACCTGGTAAGTAGTTGTCATTACAATTTTTTTTATTCTGAATACCTCAGTAAGTACTTACCATTACTGATCTCAGTAACTACTTATTACTTCTATTATTTTCACTAGATATATTTTGACTTGTAGTAAGCGTATTGTAAGTACTGAATTCTGTGGCCAACTCGAACAAAAATACGTAGTTATGCAGCCGAAAAATACTGAGTGCTTTTCATATGCATTTCACTACACAATCAATCGCTTGTATTGCGGAAACCTGACATAAATACACGATTTTTATAAAAAAAATTTTAATTCCTTTTATGAACATTTCTTACTTCTTTGTTTGCCTTTTTTTTGTTTATGCTTTAACACAAGGCGAATTCATTAAAAGATGACCACAAAATCCCAACTAACTATTTTTAATTTTTTTTTTTTTTTTTATATTTAATTAACGTTTTGTTTCCGTCAGTCATGTTTATTTGTTTTCATTTTGTTTTTGCTAGTGCCATACTCGCTTTTTTCTATGAACATTCCTTTTTTGCCACCTTATAAATTCGCCTTGCTTTAACAGCTGTTTGCTAATTAACACAATTTGCTCGAACAAAAAGTCTGGGCTGTTTCATGCAAGAAGGAGAATAATTTTATTCTCCAAAACCGCTCCTATTTACAAAAATTTTAAGTACGGCAACACTTTTGTTGCAAATTAGGATCCAGAGGGTATTCAAGCTAGAGCTAATAAACAGACCTATTATATTTGTACACATTAGCAGTGTTGTCTATTTAGCCATTTAATGTGTAGATTTGGCAATTTTTTTATTTTTTTAGCCCTGAAAATTGCCTTTAGTTTTTTTATCTTTAATATTTTTTTAAAAATGTTTAACAAAAAATTTCTTCAATGCGAAATTGAACTTTTTCGATCATTATATGTTTGGGGTTTTGTTATAAAATCGTGTCTAGTTAGCCATGTTTTGCTATAAATGTAGCAATTTTTGGCCTTGAAGAATTGACAGTTCTTGTATTGGTTACCTAAGAGGATAATCGGCCTTATTGTGTAAGGCGTTGTCGTTAACGCGTGAATCGTTTTTTGTAATAGACTAGAGAACACAGGTTGTGTGAACAAAGGTTGTGTGTTACTTAAATCTATAACAAAAAACGACTCACGCGTTAACGACAACGCCTTACATAATAAGGCCGAATAACTCCGTTTCAAAAGAGTTTTTATTTTAGATCGTAAAAATTTAAATGATTTATTTCTGCTTAGCGAGTTTTATTGCAATCCTCATAAATTTGTTACATATAACTTCGCAAACTTTATTGCCCTCCAAAAAAGTAGATTGCACATTTTGAAATGTTGCATGTCAGCTTCAAACCCAGTTTTAAAAAATTTGCATTTTACAATTGTAACAACGACAATTAAAATTATTTTATAAAAACATATATTTCTGGCGATACAGAAAATTTTAATTCATATAAATTTTATTTGCTTAATAAAAAAAAATAAATTTTCTTTCACGAAAGAAAAACTTCACAATTAGCGTGAGAAATGGATAAAATTCATATTCAATGTTTTTACCGAAATGATTTGGAAGAAATTGTATGCGAGTTTCGCTTAAGGTAGAGGCAGGCCCCCTTTTTGTATTAAAAAAAGCTTTGAGTTTTTTTATTACAATTGTAAATTTACTTTAAAGTTCATACACAGAAAAAATTATTAAATTTCTCCAATTACCAAATTTATTCCAAATTCATAATATCAAGCAAACAAGTTGTTGACTTTGCAGCTATTACCAAAATGATTATAATGATTACTAAAAATTTTAAAATTTTGAAAAAAATATTTTCAATAAATGATATTTTTAATTTTAATTAAAAAAGTGATCAACAAACTTTGCCATTTCAAACAATGTGTTAATTTATTATAAATATTGACAATTCCCAACAACAATTCTACATGTTTAAATTATTTTATTTTAAACGAAAAAAGTCAATTAAGATTTTTTGTTATTTAATTAAAATTTTAATTGAAAATTTATTTCAAAACAACTAAAATATTAATTAAATCAAAATTAAATTTTTAATTTTCTTTCAACTAAAAAAGTAATTGATTCAATTAGCACATTAATTAAATTTGAATACTTTTTAAATCATTTTTTTAATTGATAAAATACTTTTTTCTGTGTACAACTGAAAGTTGTAGTCTGAAGGGAAAGAAAGTGTGTGTGTGCGTGTGTGTACGATTTTGTACTTCAATATTAGTTATAGTATAACTCATACAGTTTTATTCGTCGTCGGATATCAGTTACTTTTTTATATAGACTACACATACATGTGTAGCCGTATGTCTGTGTTTGAGTATGCTAATGTATGCATTACACCATGTGACCTTGAAAAAATTATGCAAAAATCGATGTAAAAAATGCTAAAATATGTAAACTCTGTTTCTTTTTTGTTGTTGTTTTCGTATTAAAATACTTCCCCAAACGAGAAAATGTTCCAATTTAATGTGACTGTAATGCAAAGTTCTGGTGGTAGGAATAAGTCATGGTATGGCAACTTGGTCTGAATAAATAAAGAATAATATGTGCTGCAAATGATTGTGTTGAAGTTTAAGCACTGAAAATAATTTGAAAACCCCCTTTTGTGGAGGTTAAATTTGATGTATTCTAATTTACTGTCAGTTTTTCAAACTGAAATAAAAATTTTCGTTTAGAGATTTATATTGAAAAAAAAAACAAATTTGAGTTTTTTGTTGTTGTTTCAATATAAATTCGCAAGCGAAAATTTTTATTTTATTTTGAAAAACAGGCAGTTAGATTTGAAAATTTTCAAAATAAATTAAAAACCTGGTTTTTCGTTATGACTTTTCGGCTTGGGGGAAAACTAGCATGACTCTCAATTTCGAATGTTAAGGGCTTATTTATCCTGCTTTCCTTTATACACCATTTGCTAGCAAAATTTCTAAATCATGTCTTGAAAATGTCGTATTTTCATATTTATATAGGCTCCACGAAAAGCCCCCCAATGAAATAACGCCCAAACGAGAAATGAAATATTCCCCAAAATATTTTCATACATTTTTGGGTGTTTTTTCATATGAAATAACTCCCAATTTTTTTGGGCCGTTTTTCATTTTTTTTGGGAATTATTTCATTCCTCATTTGGGGTTTTCAAATTATGAAATAATCTCCAATGAAATAACACCCAACAAATTTTTAAAATTCGGGGCTTGTTTCATAGCGTGTGTAATTTGGGTGTTATTTCATTTTTTATTCGGGGGTTATTTCATTTTTAAAGCTGTTGGTTTTTGGGGGTTATTTCATATTATTTGGGGTTTATTTCATTTGCTTAGTTTGATCTTTTTCCTTTTTTTTGAGAATTCAAGTAAATGTTTTTTGGAATAACAGTGTCAACATATGATTACAATCTGCCTTGCCTGTTGAGTTGAGTTGTTGTAAAACATAAAATATTTATTTCAGTTGTGCATCGAAGTTGGAACGCTGTACATCATCATCTATTAATATTTAAAAAAAAATGGAATTCGAAATTGATGTGGAAAACAAAGAAATAGCAATTTGCTATATTCTTTAAGTGAAAAATTGATTTGCTTGTGAACAGTGGAGGTAGTTCTGTAAAGGCCAAACGTAAAAGGCAAATTGTCTTTCAAACTGCAAAAATAGAGCAGGGCTACAACGATCTCCGGGGCTGATCTGAAATAGCCTCCATCGTATAAGGGAAAATAACTTAGTCCATTCACAAAACCAAAAGTAGTCACAATTAAACGAGCTTTGTATGTTCCTTCCCCAAAAAAAAATTGATTATGAATGCTGACACACTTTCGAAGTTGCATATATCCTTATTATGAAGAAAACGCCTGCGGGTCTCCACACGATTCATTTCAATAATTTTGCGACTTTGCTGTTGGTCCATATTGACTTCATGAAATCCTTGGTAAAACTGACTCTTTTATGAATTTTGGGCATAATTTCATTTTTGTTGCTGATGGGGTTTATTTCATTGGGGTGTATTTCATTTTCATCATTGGGTGTTATTTCATATGAAATAACTCCCAAATATTGGTGGTTGTTTCGTTTTCGCTTTTGGGTTTATTTCATTTATTTTTCGATGTTATTTCATTCACTGTTTTTGGGTGTTATTTCTCTTTTTATGGGGTTTATTTCATTGGGGGTTATTTCCTGGGCGTTATTTTATTGGGGGGCTTTTCGTGGAGCCTTTATATATGAGGGCGAAGCTTGGCTATTACTTTTTAGCAAACATATTATGATTAAATGCAGTAAGAAATATTTGAGTAACAATCATGTTATCTTTGTCCTCTTAAATACAGTCGCCGCAAACATATACAATTTTGCCGTGCCCATATTTGGCAACTAGAATATCATGATTGCGTTTGCAATTAAAATTTAAACTTTAGAAAACATTTTTAAATTTGTCTAAATCTCGTCTAAATTTCCTTAAATTTAAGCAGGTAAGAATGCTGTATTCGGATATGCCGACTCTTATATACCCTTCACCATTGTGCGATAAGAACAAAAAATTTATATTTTATTCTTTAGATATAAATAAATCTATTTTGTGCCACGCCCACCTCTCCAATACCGCCCACATTTTGTCGGATGGTGTGTATTGATATTGGAAACTTTGGGTCTTGCCGTTCTTCAGATATACATAAGAAAAAAAAATACAACAAGAAGGGATTAGTGTGCAAAATTAGAGGCAGTTTTTTGCGTTTTATGTACAGATTTGGCTGAATTTCAACAGCAAACTTTAGCGGAGTATATTTGACATGTGTGTTACCATCATTTCTAGGATCTTCGAAATCCAATTCTAACATACCCGCGGACAGACTTTTAATATGTATCAACTTAGTCCCCATTACATCTGGGGTCGTCTAGTAACCTCTTTCAACAGACAGACGGACATAGTGTAATCAACTTCTCTAAACATGTATGTATTTGCTATGTGTAAAACACAAAAAAATTTTAAGATATTAAACAACAAAAAAAAAATTGCGATGAAGGGAATAAAAAAACAACGACATTGGATTTTAAGATAAAAGTTAGAGGCAGTCAAGGTTTTTTACTTATATCTCAGCCATTAATGGACCGATCTGGATGTATTTCAATAGCGAATTTTAACGGAATGTATGTAACAATAATATATAGCAACTTAGTCCCCATAACTTTTGGGGTCTTGTGAAAAGCCATTTCAACAGACGAGCAGGCAGAAATAGTTAAATCATTTTCCCTGCTGATAAGGACCCATAATAAATGTATACTTTTTATAGAGTCTTAGATCAATATTATAGAAATTACGGACGAAATCACAAACTTGTATGTTACCTTTCGACCTGTGGTGAAGGTTACAAAAACTTTCAACTAAATCTTAGAATTCTGTTTGAAAGGAAACAAAAATCAGTCCCTATCATCACATTTGTACAAAGATTTTTCCCATTTTTAATACCAAAATATTTGTAAACATTATTAATAGTTAGATTTTTGGTTTTACAACTTATACGGATGCAGACTACACTTGTATGATTTGGCATTATATATTCTTTTC
Organism: Pollenia amentaria; assembly: GCA_943735925.1. Lineage (NCBI taxonomy): Eukaryota > Metazoa > Arthropoda > Insecta > Diptera > Polleniidae > Pollenia > Pollenia amentaria. Next base: position 225,573,638 of record OX031009.1, read on the forward strand.
CATAGGCTAACTCTTTAAAACTAACCATAAAAAATTATTTTAAAAACCCGATTGAACTTGACCATGGAGAATTCACTACAGATGGCAGCGAAAATCATGCTGACGTTGACTGGTCGAAACAACTTGTATTTTATTTCCATATATTTTTTAGTAACGGTTTAAATTTTGGACCGTTAACACTAGCAATGCAAATCAAAAAACCACTGTTGCTTATGTTGTTTTTGTATTGTTGTAGCATTGCTGCTCAAAGTTGTAAAAATAACACAAAAATTTTATTTTAATCAAACAAATTTTTTTAAACAAAATAAAAATACATCGCATTAACATTTAAAAATTATTTCGGGCTGTTCTTGACGAAGCACACTCTGGACGTCCAATTTTGGGACACTTTTTTTAACATTGCTGGCCGTATGTCACGAACAACACGGCCAGTGTTGGACCACAAGACATCAGTTATTGCTGGTTTATCGGCATAAACCACATAGTTCTACAAAAAAAAAAATCGAAAGGTGTCAAATAGCTCGACCTTGGAGGACAATTGAGAAGTCCGTTTCTCGAAATCAACTTATCGCCGAATCTTGATTTTAATGTGTCGATGGCTGCGGTCACTGTGTGGCATGTAGCACGTTTTTCTTCACATCCCGCCCGGTTTAATGTCATCCATATATTCAAATAAGAAATAATTCGTCATAGTGCGGTAACGATATCCATTGACCATAACGTGAGCTCCGGCTTCATTTTTAGAGAGAGATTCACATCATGCACTCACTCGTTGATTCGTTGTATGCGTCTGTTAAATAAAGAACACAGAAAAATTCTCCAAAATTGTCCACTAATTAAAGAATTAATCAAAAATTAAATCCGTTTTGAGTAAAAATTTATTCAATGGAATTAAACGTTTAATCAAGTGCACTAAACGTTTCATCAAGTGAATTGACCAAGGGAATGAAACGTTTACTTGTTACTATTAAATTGTTAACTGTTGAAAATAAAATTAATTTTTTAATTAATATCATAAACTTTTTAATTGAAATCAATTTTTATTTTTTTCTGTGTAGAATTAGTGTTCTTTTATTGAAAAATTACGTAAAAACGCATAAATGGATATACGTATCGAACGCATGAAGTAGGTTTACTTTCTGCTTTTGTATGCGTCGCAGGCGTGTTGAAAAAAGGTCAGCTGTTTTTGATAGTCATGAATGATAAATTGTAATTTATTTTCAATGTTATCAATAAATGTGTTTGTGTGGTGTGCTTCTTTTTTGCTTAAATTGTTTTTATTTGATAAAAAAATACTAACACAACAGCTGATTAAAACAAACAAAAATTGGCACATAAATTGGGTTGCGTTTAACTTGAATTTATAACCGTATAAAATGCACAGAATTATTAAACCCATCATCGCATTGACCCGAGTTTGGACCTCTAGCATACGGTACATTTTTCTGAATGTGATGGAGTTTATACAGTCTGATGTGGACTGATCCCACTCCATATGCGGCAAAACCCGTTCATATGGACGATTTTGTGCGCCAGAAAAATTACGAACTCGTCTAAGTTGCTCATATCGATGACTGTTTTTCAAAGTAAATTTGGATAGATGGGTTTGTCTTGTTTTACCGTGAATCTTTTAATGGGTATACTGATCGTAGATTTCAAAAGTAAGCACGGAGTAACAGTTCGTTTGTCCGCTTACCCTTTCGTTTTTTTTAAATGGGCTTAAAATAACACATTTATGGATACGGATATTTATGGCCTATATGGATACTTTTTTCGGAACATCGACTAAAAGTACCTACAACGAATTTCTTATTTATATGAATTTATTGAAATAAATTTGGCAACTCTTATATAAATTAAATTTAAACAAAATTAAAACTTTTGCTAAAAACCCAAAAGAGAAAATATTATTCGTGTGGCTGTTTGAGTAAAGACGGAAGCCTAAAATCATTTTCATAAATGGCTGCTATAAAAACAATGTTGGCGCTCATTTCCGGTAGATTTTGCTATTTTATATTTTTCAAACTCATTGATGGTATAAAAACCAAAATCAGTTCTCTTATTTTTTTTTAAAGAAGCTCTCGAAATGTCATTTGCGTACAATACACAAAGCCGCAATAAGTTTTTTTTTTATAGAATAATTCTGAAAACATTTGCATTACATATTACGAGTATTCAGTGACTGCTTGTCGGTCTGTCTGTCTGTCCGTCTGAATGTGTGTTTCTGTCTCAATGCTTTTTTCTTTGTGTTGGTGTGTAAGTTCAAGTGTGTAAGTAGTAACGACGCCATCATTAAATTTAAATAATTTTGCATAATTTTTTCGAATTTGACTTATGGAAGTTTATATGAAATAATAAAAAAAAAAAAAAATTGTTGTATTAAAAACAAAAATTTTATTCCACAGACACTTGTAGCATTTTATAAATAAAAAAAAAAATCCAAAAAAAGCAAAATTAAAATTGAAAAAAAAAAGAAATTGTTATAGGTCAGGTTTGTGTACTTTAGTACTCGTAACAAATAAGAAAAAAAAACAAATAAAAAACTGTTTTAAAGTCATAAACTTTTTCTTATTTTAACGTTTTTTTATGCATTCTGTCTCGCTGTTATTTAAGCAAATTTTTGAAAATTTTTGTAATAAAATTACCTGAATACCAAATGGTGAGTGTGTGTGTGTGTAAAATGGCAATGAAATGAAAGGAAAAGTATGTAAAAATAAAAATACAAAACAAAAAATAAAGTTTGTTTTTAAAGAAAATGATAAATGAGAGTTTAATTTGTTGGCGAATTTTATACAAAACTTTGCTGCCACTTTTTTCGCTTTTCTTACAGCTTTTGTATTTGACAGCATTTTAGTGGCTTGATTTGTTTATCTTATCATTTTGCGTAAAAAAAAACTCTACAGTAGATTTTGTATTTAAAATATTTTTTTTTTTATTGTGGCATGGAGAAGGGAAAAATACTTTTTTCTAGTTTGTTGTAAAGTTCTTTTTAAGACTTAGAAGGTTTATCTAGATGATTCTTTAATTTTTCACTGTAATCAAAAACAAATTCCCTCTAAAGTTAATGTTTTTATGCATTCATATTGGTATTGGCTGGGGGTATAAGTAGTTTCTTATTGTAATATGTTAACAGTATTACGCGTTTGTTCCATAACAACTTTTAAGCCAACCTCATTTCTTAAGTCAGTTGTTGTATCTACATTTTTGCATTGTGTTTGAATATTGTACCCGGACAATTTGACACACACTCTTCGGCCATAAAATTGCAATTGTTGTTGTTGTCTGTTTAAGTCCTTTTTTCTATTTTATCTCTGCAGTGAAATTCAGTAACTTTTTGTTGGTTGGTGTGGCACTTTAAACAGCCCTTTTGGGAGCTAAATAATTTTCCGTAGGCAGATGCGTAACGTATTTAACCCTTTTGTACTTTAAATACACATTACACAAACCTTCGTACATACTTAAAAACATTTTAAACTCCCCAAATACATACACACATACAAATGTCGTTGCGGTTGTTCCTTGTATGTATGTATATGTATAATTTTTGCATGTTTTGCGTTCTTTGTATCCGCACTAACTCGTATGTTACCGTTATTTTACGATGTGTGGTGTAATAAAAGTTCATTTTGTTGTCCCCCTTTTTTATTGCTGTTGCTCTTGTTGCTCCTGCTGTAATTTTTAACTAGCCGAGGACATTTGGCACCTTGTTAGAAAAACTTTTTTTTATGTAGATGGGTTTGAGGTGACAGGCAAATCATTATTGTGGTCTATTTGACAATTGTCTAGGGAAATTTTACAATTAAAATTGAAGTAAAAGTAAACACATACACATGCATAAACACATATGTACAAACATGTGTGTAGAAACCTTCTCAAAAGTAAGTGAAAAGAATTAGTTAGTTTTCGCATTATGGTTGTTTTTTGTGAGTATTTTTACTATATTTGTTTTGTAATATAATTTGAAAAAAAAAAAAAAAATTATATGAATATGAAGTTTTCAGAGCACTAAGCAAATCATTAAAATTTTGAATGCAGGAAACATTTTTAGCTTCCAAGGCTGAATTTGTGAAAAAGTGTATTACGAAATTTTGCACTCATGTACTGTTTATTACAGTGATAAATACTTTTAAACTATACACAGAAAATAAGAACAACAGTTATAAGGTGATTAACCCTAGAAAGATAATCTGCATAAATTTTACGGTGCACTTTCGAAATATTTCTTTTTATTTTTAATTAGCAGGAATACTTTGCTCTGCACTTCAGACATTTCATATATAAACATATTTCAAATTTCGGAATTTTTATTTAATATATATTTAAGAATATAGTCCACATTAGTTTGTTCCAAATTAATCAAAAAAAAAAAAAAAAAAAATAATAAAACAATATAGCAGGTTAAAATAATGCGTCATTTTTGCGAATGATTATATGATTATATTTTTAGGGTTAAAGAAAATTTTTTTAAATTTTTCGAATATTTAGATATTTTTAATTAGGCTTAAGTTCATTGAATTTAATTTTCATTAAATTATTTTTATGAAGACAGGAATTTTCACAACATTAAAATTATTAAAATTTTATTGATAATTTTTCATTCTGGAATTTTACAACATGGAAAATTAATTAAAATTGTTATTGATAATTTTCATTCTTGACTGACCTGGGATTCGAAGCCAGGCTGGCTGGCGTGTGATTCGAACCCAGGCGGCTGGTTACCCTGACATGTTTCGACCTCAACCACTAGGTCTCCTCAGAGGGATTTGCCGTCTTACACTCGCAGCCATCGATGACTGCTGACGTCAGTAGTCAAACATCAATCCTTAAACCAAATTGTATTTCAACCTTTGGTAGATCGAAATTTGCTTTTTGAATGATTATATTTTTTTAAAGTTTTGGCAAATTCTTATCAAAAGGTTAAGGCAACACAGCTTGTTGATTATTTTGATGTCAGATATCCTCATCAGAATTTTGCTGTTGAAATTAAGCAGCTCGGTCCATAAATGGCTGATATATGGGCAAAAAAATTATGTATTTTTAAGTTTATTTTCCAAAAAAAAATATGTTTGAAAAAAGTACCAAAAGGTTGAAAAAAGTACTCTCTTGCTTGGTGGTCAGTACCATATAAAACTTTAAATTTTCCATCACGGTTGTAAATGTAATATGATGTGGCAACTCAGTTCATAGTTTAACTTAGTCCGGACAAAAATTTAAATTAAACCAATTTAAGAAGAAAATGTTCCGAACAATAGTATTTCTCTCTCTTAAGAAGAGACCAACACTACATATTAACAAAAATTGTTCGGAAACAATGGGTGAACGTTAGTGTCCGACCGATTAATCAGCTTCGGCTTCGGTATTGGCCAAAAATTGCTAATCGGCCAGTAATCGGTGTTTGGCATTGATTTGGCCGATTTTTGCCGAAGGCAGAACTTTTGCATACCATTACATGCAAATGTTACAAAACCATGCAACAATAATCAATTAAGACTTTTTTTTACAAAATTCGGTTGTGGTAAATTGTATTGTTTCTGAAAAAGGTTAACAAGCAATCAATATCGAAAGAAAAAAAGAGGAAAACAAATTAAAGCTTCTATATAGGAAAAGCATTAATTAATGCCTCACAATGAAGGGGAAGAAAATGATGAAAAAATTATCTATAAGGAATAACGTATTTATGTAAATATGCCCATCAGGATTGATATATTTGTGTATTCAAAAGTTATGAAATATCTGTCAGCACCGCCATTTAGTATTGCTAGCGATCAACTGCTTAGTGCAACTGGGCAGTTTTATTTCAAACGCAGAGGAAACGTTATTGGTATCAATGCATTAAAATTACTATTCTGTAATCAAAACATTCAAATTTTGAATTGTGAATATTAATCAATATGTAGTTAGAACATATCGCTGCTTTATTGCAAAGTAGTCAAAGCTCAAAAAAATCGAACTTGGAAAATGGGATTAAAGATTTAAAAATGTAACTACTCGTATATGTATTGATTTTATGAAATATATTTCGCTACAACTTCGGTTCAGTTTGAGATAAATTCCTGTTTCAAATATAGAGCGGTATTAAGGAACACTGACTTGCAATTAAGAAGCGATGTACTTGTAATAAATATTTTTTTGTTTGTTTTTTTCCGTTTTATAAATTAAATGAGCTTAAAAATTTAAATGTTTTATTTTGTTGTGAATTTGGATAAGTAAAGTTCGGCTCGGATTCGGTTCGGCCGAATTTAGAAAATTTTGCATAGGCTTCGGCAACGGCCTAAAAAAGCGACTTCAGTCGGACACTAGTGAATGTAGTTTGGTTCGCCTTTAGTATTTTTTTTATGCTATAGCATTGGTTGGCAACTTGCATGCAAAAAAAACTCTGGTCTGTCTCGGGCACGAAAGAGAAGAATTTTATTTTCTCAAAACCGCTCTCATCTTCACAAATTTAAAGAACGGCAACCATAGTATACAACTAGTATGCCGACTCTTTGACAGGTACATAACTCAACTGTCAGTGGTACATTTTTATGTTTGTATTAGTAAGATTTTTTTCAAATGTATTGGTGTATAAAACTATTTCCACCACTAAACATAGTTGCATAAAATCGTATAGAATGTGGCAACAATTTTTTTTTCCAAAATAAAATTTTCTTAGTTCAATAAATTTTCAATTTATTGAATGCTGGCTGCATTTATAAACTTTTAAAAGCCATGTTTGCTAAATTTTTATTCTGCAATATCGGATAATATATAAATAATTAATGATTTCAAATATTATTTTTATACCACAAAATGCTACTCTGCTGGCTTTAATAATATTAACAACAGAAAAAATTTAGTGTCAAAAAAATTTATTTAAAAATTTTTAGTTTGTGAAAAATAAAAACATTTTGTAAAAGCAAATTAGCAAAATGTATTGAAAAAAATTATTAATTATGTGTTTAAGTCATAAAATTAAACATGAAGTGTTATATTGTGAAAAATTTTAAATTAAAAAATTTCAAATTTTGTTTTGTTTTTGTTGTTCTTAAGTGTGTTGAATTCACACAGAACCTATATGTGTGATGAGAGTTATAAAAAAAAGAGAACGTTCTCACCAGTCGGCATACTAGTTATATACTATGACGGCAACGCTTTTCGTGCAAATTGGGATCCAAAGGCATCTCAAACTAGAGTCAAGAAACACACCTACAGTTCAACATAAAATCGCTTAAAACTTCCATTTGTGGGAAAACTTGCTAGATATGATTAATGAAACCCCTTTTGAACTTTTGTACAAGTTTGAACAATTATTCACAGAAAAAATTAAAAAATTTCTCTATGCTCCTATTCAAGGCGAATTCATTCTTATGAATTCATTCTTATGAATTCGCCTTGCTCCTATTACCAAAATGATTATATTGATTACTAAAAATTTTGAAAAAAAATTTTCAATAAATGATATTTTTAATTTTCATTGCCATATCAAACAATGTGTTAATTTTTTTATTTAAATATTGACAATTCCCAACAACAATTCTACAAGTTTAAATTAATTAATTTTAAACGAAAAAGTCAATTAAGATTTTTTGTTTTTTAATTAATATTTTTATTAAAAATTTATTTCAAAACAACTAAAATGTTAATTAAATCAAAATTAAATTTTTAATTTTCTTTCAATTAAAAAAATAACTGATTCAATTATCACTTTAATTAAATTTAAATACTTTTTAAACCATTTTTTTAATTGATAAAAAACTTTTATCTGTGTTATTAGTTTATAAGAAACGTGTCTGTGGTACAAAGAAAAAATTCTCCAAAATTATTTTTCAATTTAACCATTAATCGAAAATAAAATCAGTTTTAATTACAACGTTTTCTTATATCAACAACGTTACAGCAAGAAATGTTGTTAATATCAAAAAAAATTTAATTGATGCTATTAATTTGTTTACAGGAGAAAATTGCATTAATTTTTTAATTAATATCACAAGTTTTTTAATTGAAATAAATTTTTCTCTGTTGCCCGTAATTTCTACAACAATATATACGGTATCGTCTTCGTACCTAACAGTTATATTTACCTATTTCAATGTTTATTTGGCCTACGTGTTTTTACCTTAAGTTTTATTTAAAAATTGGCAGCATTTACACCATAGATTTCTATACACACCTAGATTTCTATTTGTAGAAATTACGTTCATGTTTATGTTAAAACTTGAACTTTTTCCAAAAAAATTACTATAAGTATTAAAACATCTGTTTAATTAAATGCGCACTTGAACCGCGCAAATTTACGAGCGAAAAATATTACCAAAATTGAGGAGGTTTGTGTAAATGAATTTTCATAAAATGATTGACATATTTTTTGCGAGAGCATAAAAATGCACAGTTTGCAAAGATTGCGAGACTTTTAAGCGATATCTTGAAGACCCCTAATTACATTCAAACATATTTCTAATGTACCTCTTAAGTGAAATAGGAATTTATAAAGCTTTTGCATAAAGTTTTGTAATATCTTGCACTACCCTGAAATAATATTGAAGTACTTGATCCATTTTGTCATTGTGAAAAAAAGAGTTTGTACACGCAGAGAAAAAATATGATTAAATATGGTCACCTCTAACAAAACTATTTTTAAAGAAAATTTAAAACATATTATGGTTAATTTAACCATATTATTGTCACCGACAACCATATTATTGTTAAATATTATTGTATAAAAGAAGCCACAACCATGTTGCCTCTAAACATGTTTTGGTTAAATATGACAATAATTTGTTTTTAAATTCCCAATAGTATTTTCCTCTTTTCCAAGAGCAACATGCTATGATTGAAAACCAACCATGCTATTATAAGTGTTAAACATATTTTAGTTATTATTAACCAAAATATGTTCGGAGCCAACCATAATATGGTTGTGCCTTATTGATGGAGGACTAATTTAACAATAATATGTTTGTAGGTGACAATAATATGGTTAAATTAAGCAAAATATGTTTAAAATTTTCTTTAAAAATAGTTTTGTTGGAGGTGACCCTATTTAAACATATTTTTTCTCTGGGTGGAGTTAAACGAGATGTCTTCGTTTTTAAACGACATGTTTTCGTTTTTAAACGATTTCAAAACTAATCTTCTGGAGTATAGTAGTTTTAAAACTAATCCACTGGGTGTAACATTGAACAGTTTTGAGACTAGTCCGTTGTACTGCAAAGCTTGGTTATATAGTCCAACGCTGGGATATCGCAATGTTAAATAGACCATGTTAGTCCCTTACGGGCTATATTTATTTATGACTAGTCCATACAGTCATATGCAGGATATTTCTATAGTACGAATACTGGAGCCACGCTGCTAGCCAGAGGTTCGCTTATGCAAAAGTGTGATGTAATTAAGCTCCATATAAGAAAAAGCTTTACAAATTTGAATTTAACTAAATTTTAACGTAAACAATTTTTTTTTAAAAATATTCCCGAATTCTGTTTATAATTAATCAATAATAAAATATTGATTGTCTGTACCCCTTCAACCGTTTACATTTTACAAACTGAATGTTACTGTTTGATGATGTTGTACATTTTAAAAATCACGTAATTTAGCCTTTAAAAACGTTTCTGTATAAAGTTGGTGCCATTTGTCGTATGGGAGTTTTAGGAATATACTTGTACCTTAAACAAAATACAAGCAAACACATTCTACTGCTTTTGGCAGGTTTGAAGAATAAAAAAAAATTCTAAAAAATGGAAATAATATAAAACTTCTTAAAATAACGTGCCTTTTTGATACATACTTGTACTTGTACTTGTATTTGTAAAATAAATGGTGGTTATGGGGCGACCGACTATGGAATAGATTTCTTCCAATGACCGATGAAACTGATTTGTATTTTACAACAATAACAACAACAACAACACAACAATAATAATAAAGCTGGAGTTTTGATAAATTGTATGTTTGTATGAACAATTCATTTGTAGCTGGGAATTGTGGCGGTAGTTGTTGTATTTGTAGTTCTGCTGATGTTTGAATGTACATCGACCGGAAGCCTTCGCCAAACGTGATCTACCGTATATAACGCAGCTATATGCGTTTTATAACTAGAGAACGTTTTGCTGGTTTTGACTGAACCAAAGATGACGATGGTGATGATGACGACGACAACAACGACAACGACAATAGCAACAATGACGGCGACGTCAACAACGGCAATGACAATGATGAGTACATTATGATATGAAAGCGTTGGCTGAAACATTCCTACCATGTGTATTTGTACACAGTACACTGTACAGGGTAGTACGTACAAAACAACTAAAAATAAAAATCGAAAAAGAGACAAACACAAAAACTCTATTTGAAACGTTTGTCATTTAGCTGTTTTTTTTTCTTTCTTCTTTATACAAAAAAAAAAAAAATGAAAAAAGAAAAAAAATTGTACGTGCTTCCACAGAAGGAGCATTGACTTTACGCAACTGAATTTTTGTACACAACACAAAATATAAGAAACAACAATGAACTGAAGACAAAAACCAAGTAAAAACTCAGCCCCGTACAGAACCTAGTGTCACATACAACCAGCCCAAAATAAACCATCCATCCATCCATCCGTCCAACCAACCGACTCAGAGCCACAAATAGTCAGTGAAACTAAGTAACAGAAACGTATGAATGACGACAATTTTAAATGCCTTTGAAAACAGTACACACACTCATTCATACACATCTTAATATTCGTATAAACATTTAGTTTTCAATACAATTCGTCTTCGTCTTTTTAAGCCCCCATATTCTATTCTATTCCAAATGTTCCTTTTTTTTGGGAGTTCCATTAATACTTGAAGGTTTGTGCGTGTGTCAATTGATCAGTTTAGGAAATGTTGGAAAAATTGTTTGGTTTCAGGTATTAAGCTGGAATCGTAATGGAATCGTTTTGTGTACAATGGGCTAAAATTATACGGTAGTTTTATCTCGGAAATTGGGTTATGGTATACATATACTTATGTACATATATTAGGGATGCCAATCGGGACTGGTGTACACAAATTCCGGGATTTCAAAAAAGCAAATCCCGGGAGGCCAGGATTTTATGGGATCCCAGGATTTTTCGGGATTCCAAATTTTTGAAATTTTAAAGATAAATGCTTTTTATAGATATTTATTAAAAAAACGTCATTAAAAGAGGTTTACAAACAAAAGTTTTGTAATTCATTTAATATTACAAAGTTAAATATAATGAATATATTGATTATTTAAATTTTTTTCATATTTTTTCCGATTTTTTCTTAGTTAATGATTAATTTAATTAAAAATATGATAAACATAAACGTACGATTTCGAACAATGTGTTCATTGATTCAATTAGAAAATAATTAACATAAAATTTATATATTATTTAATTTCCTCAGTTTATTCAAACTAAATAAGAAAATAATAAATATAGTAATTAAAAAGAGCAAACTATTGATCGATTTATTTGTAAGATTCTATTGAAATTTTTATTAAATAAATTAAGATGAATAATTGAAATTAGAATTTGAAATTAATTAACAAAATCAATTTTTTTTGTTAACCTTACAAATCAAATTTTTATACCCACCACCACAAGTGGTAGGAATTATGTAGTGTATAAATTACACTACTAAAGTTCCCATACATAAAGTGCCCATTCTCGGAATAATCCTAAACCTATAAAGACTAAAGTTTAAATTTTGCATTTGGTGCACCAGTTGAACCAGTTAGAAAATAAAACCACACGGTACTTTGGGTTTTTCTTTTTATTTTGTTTACCGCACTTCTCACATTAAAATTTCTTTATAATTGTTGGACACGCTTAAAAAGAATACCAAATTTTACCATTTTTCTTTCGTTTTCAATGACGGTATAAACGGACTCAATCAAATAAATATAGAAGATCAATATTGTATTCCCTATCATCTCAAGTAGGGATTGCTGTTCGGCTTTAACAAACAAATCGAAACCGCGGTTTTTATTGCCTAAAACCGAAACCGAAAACCTACAAAAAACCTCGGTTTTCAGATTTTACTTTAAAGATATGTTTATGCTTAAAGAAATTGCAAATTATAACACTCGTACTTATTATAAAAAAGTTTATAAATTACAGCCGGCAACAATGGAAATTGTTTAAAAAATTCTTAAAATGAAAAAAATGTACTGTGAAGGAGTAAGCCAAAAACCTACTAGAAGGTGCTGTATCGGTTAAAAATAGAAGGATCTTATGTTCATGGTTTTTAAGCAGAGCTACAAAAGAATTTAGTTATAGATAAAATTTTTTTTTTTTGGAAGATTTTGTTTGTGTATTATAAATTTATGGAAAAACTTTTTTCCTTAAAATATTTTATTTATTGTGCTTAAATCCCTTTTTTTTTTATAATTGATAAAAAATACTGAAATTTATTGTTGGAGGATAAGCTGTTCCTATGCGCATTTCACTGGTTGCTTAGGCCAAATCATCAGGAAACGTTCTCCTAAATAATTTTATTAAAGCCAAAGCTATAGGGAATGAGAATTAGATACACTCAAAAAGACTTATTTGCAACGATATCAAAGCTTAAACAAAATACCAACAATAAAACAGTGAGTTTATCTTTTCTTACATTTTTTTACAAAAACAACTTTTTTGATCATTTATGGAAGAACATTTTTTGATAGTACGGAACTTAAAAAAAATCAATCTAAAATGTCGAAATATGCAAAAAAAAATATGCATTGAAAACCAAAATATACAAAAACAAATCGATGTCATTTCAACGCAAATTTAATTATTTGGAAAGATAATTAATCGACATAGTTCTGGACCATCGACAAAAAAAAAACATTTGCATTGAAAACAACTTCTATATTAATTAATAATAAATTTTGGCAGCATATTTAACCTCTTTTCTACATATTTTATTTTACTAATTTAATTTCAGAAATGCCTGAACTAAAATCTAGAGTTTGGAAACATTTCAAATTATCAGAGCACCAGTCTAACGTATAAATATGTAAAATTTGTAAGAAAAAGCCGAAAACGGAACCGAAAGCGGCCGGATTGAATCATTTTAAAATCGAAACCCCGGATTCACATTTTTACGGTTTTAAGCAAACTCTACTCTCAAGGGAGAATGTCATGATGAATTTCTTTTTATAAAAAAAGATAAGACAAAAACATCAAGTTAACGATTTCGGGATTGACTATATCTCGAAAATTCCGGGATATTAATTTTTCCATTCGGTATTCGCCTAATACCGAAAATCCGAAAATTATTCAGGATCGGGTTAGGCATCCCTAATATATACATATGTATGTAGCTTGAAATTGTATTTGTCACATACAAAATAATTCTGAATAACGTAAATTACACGAAATAAGTTTAGAAATCACTTTTCAATTTACCCCTCTTTAAAACACTGTGGGTTTCTCTTTGGTGTGTGATGGTTGGTACGCAAAAGATCATATCTACTTTACAGTCATATATTCAAACAATCTGCACGTTTCTCAAGTATACATTTCTGACATATTCCCTGCATTTTACGTTAATACTTTTTTCAGCTTTTTCTTTCGTTTAAGATACTTTTGTTCCCTTGTTTTTCGTATTTTTTGTACTTTATACAAAACTATTCATATATAAATATTTTGAATTAAACGTATAATATGAAATAATAAAAAAAAAAAAAAAAAAAAAAACGCCAACCATCTATCAGTGCGTTAAGTTTTGTTTCCAATTCTTCAATTTGTGCGTGCTTTAGCTGTAAAAGTCCTTTGTTCACAAAATATGAAGAACAAAAAAAAGAAAAAAACAGAAACGCATTGAAAGAGCGATTGAAAGAAAGAACGAAGCAATTGTATTGAGTAGGTGCGTTTGATGAACGATGATGAAAGAATGTCTGTTTGATTTTAACAAATGTACATATTTACTCATTCTACAAACATACAACCAGTCAGTCTGCGTCGAAACAATCAATTTCCAAGCAAACCTTGAGTTGAGATGGAAAGAGTTAAGTTGAGCTGAGTTGAATTGCGTTGAGCCTACCCTAAACTTTAAATCACAAACCGCCAGAAAACGTGAGCATCCCAAGTCATTTGTCTCCACCTAAGAGCCAAAAACCAAACCAGACACACATTGTCTGACAAGTATCGAAACATGTAGGATGCACACTCAATTCTAGGAATATCGGGGATTAAAACCCACCTTTGTTTTGTTTAAATATTGTTTTAATTTGGTTTTTTTTTTTTTGAATAATTTATTTCTTTAACTTTATATTTACGCTCGTGTTGTTAAGAATTTGTTTTTTAAAAGCTAATTAAAATTAATAAACTCTCTAAAAATTTATTCAATCATTTGCCACCCCCACCCGAGATCTCTTTTTTTCTATGAAGATTCACTTGACTTTTGTAGTTTAAAGTATCTAGTCGATGTACTTGTGATTGTATTTTGTTTTAAAGCCATAATTATTAATGCTCTTTATGCTCATTAATAACTGTGTTGTTATTAACAGGACCCCAAGGACATTTTATTTCATTTGATTGTCAGTATATTCTATATCCTGTGTGTTGGTTTGTGTGCATCATCGCATTTTACGCACAATTTTTATTTGTGTAATCATAGAAAATTTTAATTTTCAACTTTGGCAAAATTAATTTTATACAACTCTTAAGCACCCCCTCTTTTTCGCATAGACATTTGTTTATTAAAGTGTTTTCCAGTTTTTCCACCCCTTTTAACATTTTTCTGTCTTCTTTGATGCTGTTAGGCTGGCATCCAACTCTTTGGCTGTCAAAAATTCGTTGTGCTTTTTATATAGTCTTATTTCATTTGGAGATTTCTTATCAAGATTATCTTGGAGTATATGAGTATTGTGGTTGCGTTGGAGGCTGAAAAGCTTTAGAGGCCGATGTTGGTGGTGCGTGCGTTCGTGAGAGCTTTGATAGTTGTGCCTATTAAGATAAAAGTGTTAAGACCTCCAAGTTAACCCTGTGATGAACTGAAAATCACTTGTAATGTGGTTGTATCAATAGTAATAAAAAATAAGGATAAAAAGTTCGTTAGAGGTGCTTTGGAAATGAATTTTAAGTATGTTCTTTGGGGTATAACACTTGATTGACACTTTGATAGTTTAAGTCAGCTCAAGGAAAATAACTTTGCTGCGCGCAGAGAAAACGCATTATTCGATGTGGTCCATGCAACAAAATTATAATTAACGAAATTTTTTTAAACGTTTTATGGTTAGATATAGATAAGAAAAAGGCCATAAGCACCACGACCTAGAATATCTTTTGTGCATCATGTGTATCTCGCCATGTCAGGTTGAGGCTACGTATAAAGCCAAATAAACTGCCTAATAAAAGATCATTAATTTCAGTTGGGCTCATCAGTTGCCCCCCGAAAGATTTCTACCTGTAAGTTCCAAACGGGACGGTAGCAGAGCTAATGTTCTGACGTTTCATCATCAACCTCACACAATCTGCTAACATTACCCATTATTAATTGATGGCATCTAAGCCCATAGTGCCCCATGGAACGGCCAACAGATAGCCTAAGTTCCCTCTTTTCAAGCAGAAGTAGCCTACCTGCCCTGGAACGGGACAGAGTCATAAATCTTTTTGACTGGCTCTACCCAGAAGTGGTCCATGTGTTAAGGAATTCACATTTGGACCATAATTTTATCGTCCCCTGTATGTGACCGATAGAGAACATACTTCGACCATGTTATTGCCACTGGCAACAGTATCCTTAATAAATAAGACATAAATCAAGAAGCCACAACCATATTATGGTTGCCTTCGAATATATTATGGTAACTAACCTTTTCAAGTTGTTCTCAGGTACTTTAAATACAGATAATGGAACAATTAAGATACACTCCTTATTTTCTTGCGTTACTCAATATTTTGTTTTTTAACGTGCTCTTTAAAAAACCAAACGCAGTGGGATGTGATAACTTACTCCCAAAAAGTTATAAGACTACTTTTTCCATTAATTTTGCCACATGTTACTCATTTGTTTAAAACTATCATAATGCCATGTAGTTAACCATTAAACTGGAAACATGTAAAAAATTGTGCCATTACCTAAGTCAAATGGAGAAAACATACCTATAGTCGTCTTCTTTTTTCTATCGAAAGTTTTGGAAACACTTTTATGATTACATATCGATGCCTTACTTTCTCAACCTCGTATCTTAAAAAAATACGGTTTGGACTTTTTCATATAAAACGTATTTTTTTTTGTGTTCTTTTGCTGCAAAAACTTATTATTTCAATAATATATTAATATTTATTAATATTTAAAACAATCGTTTTATATGCAAAAGTCCAAACCGTATTTTTTTAAGATACGAGGTTGAGAAAGTAAGGCTTCGATATATTAACACTCATAATATGCTTTCCAGTAAACAATCTGGTTTTCGTCAGAGTCATAGCTGCGTGACGGCTCATGTGGGAGTTAGTGAAAATATACGACAAGGATTTGAAAATGGAAATATTAAATTTTTGGAACTTCCTTACCAATCTAACCAATCCTTACCAATGAAACACATTTTTAGATTTATGAACAGGTCAACCAAACTTATGTTATCTTATCTTTCAGAACGCACACAATCGGTGTTTGTAAACGAAGTATGCTCAAATACCTTATCCCTGACTAGTGGAGTGCCTCAGGGTTATATTCTAGGTCCCCTTTTATTTTACCCACGTTCTGTAACTTTGGTGAGAACTTCTCGCATCGAACACATGTGAAACAAAATATTCCATCGTTTCTCGAAAAGTGAGAAAAAAGTGTGTCTGTAACTCATGTCGAAAACTATCGAAAGAGATTACGTCGTTACGTTATAAATGTCATAATATTTCACTCGAAGCCGATATGAAATTGCAGATGTTGTGAACGCCAGTCAAACATATTGCTGACGGCGACCAAATTTGACTAAAATTGAAAATTTTTCAACGACGGCGGCGAAAAAACAACCGTCGGCTATACCAGCAAATTTAAAGCGTGACTTTAATGTTTGTTGATAAACAAGTTGCATTGGCATTTTCAAAAATGTTAAAAGCAAAAAAATTAAATAATGAAAAAATCTGCCAAGAGCAAAATACTTATCTCTTCCGTGTTAAAATTCATTGCATTTTTAATTTATTTTTAAGTGTTAAAAATTTTTCTCACCCCGTTTTTATGAGTGAGGTTATTTGACAGTTCAAAGCGGGAACTTTCTCACAAAAATTTTATAGACACACTCTTTCAGTATATTGGCGAGAAATTTCCTTACGTGACAGTTATTACTCGCCAAAAATGTTACAGACGCATTTAAGTGAGAAAAACAATTGTTTGTTTTAATGTATTGCATTTTTGTTTCATTTCTCACATTTTAATCGAAAAGTTTCTCACCGCGGGAGTTACAGAACATGGGCACGGGTATAATATACCCGACACAATACTTTAGCCTTTGGGCTAGAGCAAACGGTCCCTGCTTGAATCCGCCTAAATATATATGCATTGTAATATAAAAAAACCTTAATTCCCTCCACAGAAAAAAGTGTTTTATCAATTAAAAAAATAGTTTAAAAAGTATTTAAATTTAATTAATGTGATAATTGATTCTATTATTTTTTTTGTTGAAAAAATAAATTAAAAATTTAATATTGATTTAATCAACATTTTAGTTGTTTTAAAATAAATATTCAATTAAAATTTTAATTAAATAACAAAAAATCTTAATTGACTTTTTTTGTTTAAAATAAAATAATTTAAACATGTAGAATTGTTGTTAGGAGTTGTCAATATTTATTTAAATAAATAAACACACTGTTTGATATGGCAAAGTTTTTGATCAATTTTTTAATTAAAATTAAAAATATCATTTATTGAAAATATTTTTTCAAAATTTTAAAATTTTTAGTAATTAATTTAATCATTTTGGTAAAAGGTGCAAAATCAACAAATTGTTTGCTTGATATTATGAATTTAGAACAAATTTGGTGATTGGAGAAATTTAATAATTTTTTCTGTGTCCATATCTGAGTATATTGTTTTAAATTGCGTGAAAATTTAAATTGTTAACACAGCAAAGAATGTTGGCACAATTTTCAATAACAATTTGACCTGGACTGATCATTGAAACTTACTGGTGGGTCAAACGTATGTAAAGCTTCGAGCTGTCTGGCCCACACAATATTTCAGAGCTTTAAGAAGCAGGACCTTACTTGTGAAATCGTACTTGACTCCTTTCCTGATCTAAAGTCATGAATTATTTGGAAGCTGTGATTCAGTTAGTAAGGAAAATTTAATGTCTTTATCAATAACATAAACTATGTGTATGGATTAAGACGATTTGATAATGTTTCCTCTATTGCCAATAATCTTTACGGAGTATCCCTTGAAGGTCTACTAAAACTTCGGCACTCTCACTTTTTTCAAAAAAATAAGCAGTCAAATACGCAAATATGCATATATTCGAAAAAATACGTTTTTCCAATTGCCGGGAAATTGAAATATTGTAATACCTTGACATCATTGGCTTGTATCTGAATGGCAGTTTTATGTACCTGCCGTTCGTCTTTGGAACAATCTACAAAGTCTACAACTAAAAAGCAATGCTAAAAGTTTCAAAACATTTTTAATGCATTTATTAAATAATTTTTAGTTTTAATTTATAATTTTTATTTACTTGTGTCAAGTTTGTTTTGTAACGTTATGCGATCCTGTACTATACAAACATGACCCAGTCTTGTTGTACAGGAAATAGAACCAATAAATCAATCAATCACCCTTATTCCATTTAGCGTGACCAATACAAAACGACATCCTTTTGTGCCTATTGTCATAAATCGGTATGCCCATTGTCAATATCAAGTCTTATCGATAAGCGTCGATGTATTTTTGGTATGTCATACGCAACGTTAACATCTGCATCGATATAAATTGACTTTGATTTTGTCGTTGAGCTATGTTCACACCTATTAAATATTTGACGTCCTACACGTAACCACTAGTTTTATTAACAAATTTTTTGCTTATGCAAAACACTATTGCTGGATGAAACATAATTTACAGTTTCTTATTGGAATTATCGATTGTGCGGATTTGCCAGTCACGATGTCGCAGCGGCCGAGTGAGTATCGCGCGTTCGCTGTGGGGACATTTTTTAAGAGTAATGATTCTTACGTAATTGCTCGTCGACAATTTTGTTCAAAGATATGTGTTCGGGGAATACGTGATGGACATAGTGTAATTTTAATTCGTGCGTGGATGCAGATATTCCGCCAAACTGCTTCGGCTATGAATGTCCCACGGCCAGAGCCCAGTCGATCTTCAAGGACTCCCGAAAACACTGAACTGGTTGAAAGCAGTTTATGTGAAAATCCGCGACTTTCAATACGGAAAAGAGCAGCCTCACTGGGACTTCCAAAAGCGATTATTCATGAAATTTTAAAAAAGGATCTGAAGTTCTATCCTTTTAAGATTCAAATCGTTCGAGAAGTTAAAGAAAGTGACTTTGATTTACGCAAAAATTTTTGTGAAACGATGTTGGAGCGTTCTCTGTAAATCCCATTTTTTGGAACGCCGAGGCTCATTTTCACTTAAACGGCCACGTCAACAAGCAAAACTGCCGTTACTGGTCTCCAAGAACCCGCAACTCTCGATTGAAATATCCAAATCCATTGCATTGCCCTAGGGTAACTGTTTGGTGTGCCTTCTCCACGCCTTAGATAATTGGACCATTTTTTTCGAAATTTCTCGAGGCCAGGCGACGAATGTCAACGGTAAAAATTATCGACGCATGATTACGGAAGTCTTTTTTCCAAACCTGCGAGCTCATCCATCGTACTCTTCACACACGTGGTTTCAACAGGATGGGGCGACTGCACACACAGCCAGAGCTCCGATTAATTTGCTTCGGGAAAATTTCCGCCAAAAACTGATCAATTCCTTTGGGGACATCCCATGGCCACCGAGGTCGCCCGATCTAACTCTAATGGAATTTTTATTTGACCACCTCAAAGAGAGGGTTTATAACGACAATCCCCAATCTCTTGTGGCTTAAAAGGAAAATATTCGCCGAGAAATCATCTCAATTGAACCAAGTTTATAGCAGCGTGTGGCGCAGAACACAAGGCTTTGTTTTGAACAGTGTGTTCAACTCGATGGAAGACATCTGGACGACATACTCTTTAAAAAATAAAATCCGTATTTCCATTCTATCGTTCAATGCTCTTAATAAAACTTTGTGTCAATTATAACGTTTTTTATTTAAATTTTAAAATATAAATCTGCTACCAGACACTCTACAAATAAAAATAAGAAAGTCAATAAAAAGTTGTTAAAAATAAAACTAAAGTTGGATCAATTTGCTGATCATGCTTTTTTTGGATTTGTTCATCAAATATTTGTTAGGTCTGAATATACGTGTTTACTTCAGTCTTTTGGTGTCGAAACAGTTTTATTCATTTTTCAATAATAATAATGTTGAATTAAAACAATGGCAAAAAAACAACAAAGCTACGCAAAAATTCCAAAAATTTGCAAAATTCGCGAAAATTTTTAATATTTCAAAAAAGTCATAAAATTTATTAAGCATTTTTCGCTATTTTTAAAATTTTTGTTTGTTTTTTTCCGACATGGTGTTTTTCACCGATTTAGCGAGAATAAATAAATTGTAGGGTTTGTTTCAAAGTCTGCAATTTTTCGTGAACCACGAATCAAAGTGATCTTTTCGCGTGATTATTTGCAGCTTTAACGATTTTTAATAAACATTAAACTTTTCTATCATGCCGCAATTATCAAATATATGCGAATTTCCGGTAGTTAAGCCATTTTTATGGAATTTTTACGATTCCTTACGGTTTTCGGAACTTTTAATCAAGTTTATGGCTCTTTTGATATATTAAAAATTGTTGCGAACTTTCGCTATTTTTCGAATTTTTGCAATTTTCGGCAATCGTCGCCGTTAAAAAGATACAGACAGGTTACTATAAACACTGCCGATTTATACGGGGCGAAAAGTGCAAGGTTTATGTCATTAGAAAGGGTGAATTTTTCAGAATAAATCAAGCTGCGCTTTTTGAGGGCACAAAATTTTTTTAAGAAACGAACATCAAGTTGCATTTTTTTATTAAAAACTGACAACAAAACAAGTCAACTGTCTAAATTATTAGAGATGTGCTTTAAAAAAAGATAAACAATCGACATCGTTACATTGCTGTTATAGAATACCAGTTTTGCATCGAATTGATAACGACTTCGATAAAAATTGATGTTTATATTAAATGGATGACAGTGACGACGACGCTAAATGGAATAAGGGCGAATAAATAAATAAATAATAATAATTAAATTTACAAATACATTTATCTCTTTTTCCAAGAGCAACATATTTGATATAAATATCATCATATATATACTAAGAATATTTCTTCCACAAAAAAAAAGAATATTTCTAAAAAACCACTATGGGCATATTTGTGGTACATATATTATTGCTATTATTTACCATAACATGTGCAGAGGCAATCATAATATGGTTTAAGCTTCTTACTTAATCATAATATGGTTGCCCGTGTAAATAACCATAATATGTTTAAAAAGTTTTCGCTAGAACTAGTTTTTTTGGAGGTGACCATATCAAAAAATGTATATTTTATCGTTTACTTATGTGCAATAAACTACTGTACAGATAGGAAATCAAAATCTCCATTTGCATTAAAAAAACTGATGAGGACAGTATCTACTCAGTGTTCATTCGGAGATTCAAAGTCATGTCTATTTTTTTTTTAAAACAGTTCATTATATAAAATTGCTTTCAAGGGAATTTTTTAATAGACCTTTTACCTTGCAAAAGGTTTTGCCTGGATATCGCTGTACAAAAAAAAACACTCTTTATACAAATGATTACAATACAATGTCTATTTAATTACGAAAGGTGTTTACAGTCAAGAGTATGCGTATTTTTTGCTTTTTTTATTTTATCGCCGCCAAAGTATTCAAACTTGTATTTAGCGATAACTAACTTGGAAATGTCGCAGCAATAAACTTCAAATTTATTGTCAACTGTTTAAGTTTTATGTGAAAGTAACCAAGCGCAACCGCAACCTTTTAAATTTTTTTTACTGTTTAATTTTGTTAAAAATATTTGTATTTTTATTTCCTTTTCTGTTTTGCCAACTTCGTAATCAACACCACGGAAAAGACCCTAGAAAATAATTTAGTAACTTGTAGTAGAGTGTGTGTTTGTTCAAGGAAAACGAAAGCATATGCCTACTTTTGTCTTTTGCTGGTTTTTAGATTTTATTAAAATTAAACTTCAATTCAACTACTTGACAGGACTTTTCTTATACATGAATATGTATGTGTATATACACGATATGTGTACTTTAGAACTGTCTGAAAAAAAAATAGCTAAAAACACCGGTAAAGTGCTCGAGCAGCACTCAACTCATACTTTTTTACACTATGTCATATCTTAAAAACTACTTCTAAATACTCGCACTACTTTAATCAAAATATTGGATGGGAGAAAAGGTTGTAGCCTTTAAATAATCGGTAAGATACTTAAGAGGGCTATATTAGCGGTTTTCATCCTTTGTAGTAAGTGTACAACTCTGCTTTATTTAGTATGATTTTATACTACAAAGCGTGAGTGTCTTTTTCGCATGTATTGTGAATTAATAAATTTGCTAAGTGAGAAAAAGAGACAGATAAAGTTTCGTCAACTGTTTAATTCTGGTAAATTACCACACGTGTTTACTACAGCTTTTTGTTGGATTTTTTAAACCACAGCGTAGTAAATTTTAGTCTAATACATTTTGTTGTTGCAGTGTTATGATTGTTAGTACTTTAACAAAATTAATAAGATTAACAAGATCTACAAGGGACTTTAATATCAAGGGTGACAACCGCTACTGTAAAACACTTCACCAAACTTGAAAGATATTTTTATACAAATTTTTTTAAAACTAAAAAAATTGTATTTTTTATGAATTAACACACGTGTTTACTGTTGGATTTTTAAAACCACAGCGTAGTAAATTTTAGTCTAATACATTTTGTTGTTGCAGTGTTATGATTGTTAGCTAGCCCCGGTAGGCTAGCTGCTAGTGACCTAGTCTATGAATACCGGGGTTGCGGATTCCCGCCACAGACTCTGGTCTCCTGCAGACAAGCGAAGAGCTTCGCGGGATTAGCGTAGGAATAAAAAAAAACAAGACCTACAAGGGACTTTACTATCATATATTTTCATCCACATTTTTGAAAATTAAAAGAATTTTTTTATGACAAATTGTATAACGCAAGATGAAGGGATTTACAAAACAACCCCTTTAGAGTTATTCTTAGAGATAGAATGGAGTATTGAGATCTGTTTGTTCCACAAGTCGCGTTTTCTTTCATTGGACTGACTAACATTTCGTCTCCTTAGCTTCTTCTCTTCTAGCCGAAGCATCTTCTAATTTGTTGGTTAGTTTTGCTTATATTCATATTTGATATATGAAACAGACTTTCCGTTTTTAGAAATAGAAAATATGCACCCACAAATCGAAAGATATAATAGACACCAGACTTTTAGTTTTAGCTGATGAATTTGGTAGCACATATTTCTTTTTGAAAGAATTTCCTTGACATTGAAAACGTCTAGAATATAAAGAGAGAGAGAGAGAGAGAGAGAGAAAAAACTGGACTCTATGATTGTGTTACAGCTGCTCCTAAAGAACGTTAAGCGAAAAGTTAACACTACTCTCATGAACAGTAGTGGTAACTGTCTTGCCTAATAAATCTCACATATAAGAAAAAAAAAATGGAGATAAACCGCTAGGTTGACCTAAAAGTTGCTTAATTACCATTATTAATAAACAATCGCGGCCAATTTAAAATGCGCTGTCAAAATCGGATTTTCCAATTAAAAGCCGTTGCCGCCGAGCTATTTCGGTCAGCTTCTTGATAATAAATAGTTGATAATTGATAATAAATAAATGAATTAAAACCGTAAAACCGACAAGCCGATATTTAGTGGGCTGCTTAAAGGCCTCGTTACTCTTTACGTAAATGTTGCGGATACGTAAACGTTGCGGTCGACGTCAATGGGTGGTAGTTACTAAAAATACGTAAACGTATCATATGTTCTTAAAGTGTGTTAAAAAAACAAAGAGAATGAAATAAAAAATTTTGTTTTGTTTTGATTTTGCACTCAGTGTTGGTTTACAGCATGTTGTTAATGTTCTTGTTTGAAATCGCCAATACATAACGATATCGACGGTTTTCTAAAAAAGAAGTAGAATATATGTGCATATGTATATTCACAGATATGGTTGTATGTACAGCACTGAAAAATTCTATAACATAACAACTTTTGATATAGTGTTTTTGCACCTAAGCAGCTAGTTAAGGAGTTATGGACCTTAAAATTTTTTTAAGACTTTATTAATATCTCTTTAAGTACAAAGTTGACCTCAATTATATGGGTATCAGTAAAAAGTGCTACTAAATCCTCGCCTATATATGTGTATACACGGTGATAAATTCCGGAGATGCCCGGGGAAAACAGTCAAAATTACTGCAAAAAACGAGTTCACAAAAAAGTACCAAGAGTACGAATTTTAACCCTGTTTGCCCTAAAATGTACTTTATTTCTTTGCTACCTTTATGTGAAAGAATTTTGTATTTGTTATATATGTATGTCCCTAGTGATAGTTTTAGCATGAAATAATTAATGGCCTATTTCCGATGTTTGAAAGAATTATTTCTTTCGAACAACTACATTTAAAACAAAAACAAACTTTAGAATTTGTACGAATGCAGTTGTACGAACGAAAGAATTCTTTCGCACATCGGAAATAAGCCGTAAACTTTTCAAATTTTGCAGTATAAATGAGCTTAATTAAAATATCCCAAAAATGCCTTATATTACCCACTTTAAGGGGGTAAACCTTAAAGGCGACGACTTTCAAAATTTACTTTTATGCGACAATGTAAAATTCATTCAAACATCGCCAAAATATTTAAAACAAAGTTTTACCCTGTTTTGTCCCTTTAAGTTAACATTTTTCAAACCTATATCCCTAATGGTAGTTTAAGCCAAAAAAATAAATTTACTTTTAAAATTTTGTAGTTAAAATTGATCAAAATTGACCTGAAATTTGCGTTTTTAAAGCCGATTTTCCGATTAGGAATAATCATAAATTTAGATTTATGATTGTAGGGTTATTTCCAAAAAATCGGTTTTTGCTAATTTTTAACCATTTTATTCCTCCCTGCTCCAAAATCCCGGAAAAATATAGCCTATAGTAATTTCGCTGTAACATTCTATCTTCCTACCAAGTTTAATCAAAAACAAAAAAACTAATATACATTTATTTATATTTATTTATATATGTATATGTATGTATGTATGTAATGTTTATATTCTTTAAATTTATATTTTAAAAAGAGAATCTTATTAATAAAATCTAAAAATAAACCGCCGGCTAATACGTTTTGTTGACAGCACTGCTTGAAAACAAAAATACAATTCTTGAGAGCGGATACGTAAAAACGGAGAGAAATTTTAATTTTATCAGGTTCGTCCGCAACGCAACGTTACGTTTACGTAAGAGTACCTATTTATACATAGACTTGGTAATGAAAACGGAACAGCTGATCATCAACGTATACGTTTACGTAAGAGTAACGAGGCCTTAAGAGAACGATATTGAGTGACTTGTTGTCGCTCGCTAAAGTTGTCGATCGACATCGAGGGCCAGGCTCTTAGTAACAAGTGGTTGATTTTCCCACCAATTTGTGTTAGTATTAGTAATACTAATATTGCAACCACCTTAAAAAATTGATATTTTCGATACATCGGCTCATAACTCTTTTTCCGCTTAACCGATTGTGCTGGATTTCAATCCGAAACTGCTTAAAAGAAGTTGAAATCATTTGACGACAAAATTGTTCTTGCAAAGATGAACCTTTCGAAAGTGAGTGAGTTTTCCAAAGAAGGACAGAAAGACAGACAAATTCCCCATATACTTTATGAGTTCTTACAAAGATGGAAAAATACGGTATAAAAATACCTAAATTGATACCATCCGTTGTCAAAAGTGAGCCAACTACGCTTGTGTTCAAGTTGATAACGAATGGTATCAACATTTTTTTTAACACCTAGTTGTCATTTTGACACCATTTGGTCTTATTCTGACAACAAAATGTTAATATATTTTCACCATAATGGTGTCATTTCGGCAACAGGTTGTTCTCATTTTTGATAACACACTGTTGGTTTATTGACTACATTCAGTTATCAATTCGACAACACATTGTTCTGCGTAGAGCGTCATCTATTCTGAACCCAAGCAATAAAAAGAAGCATATAAAATATTTTTTATTTAATTACATTTTTAAATAACAAAACAAAAATTTCAAATTATGTTTTAAAAAAAAAAAAATTGCAGTACAATACATACTTGAGCTTTTTTCATGCAAAGGGCTTTTCTGTGCCTTAGTATGGCACAGCTTCCTTCACATATTCTTTATTTGTTATAATATGTCACATAAGCAATTTAAATAAAAGAATTTTAAAATTAACCAAAAATTTAATATTATTGTATTTTTACTTACCTTTTAAATAATCTTAAATACCTTCCATATTTATAGATACAAGAAGTTTCTATTTGCTTATCGTCGTCGCCGATAAGGAATTGATTTTTCTAAGGTCAAAAATTATATTTTTTTCAAAAAAAAATCTTTTTCGTAGGAACAAAATGTGGACGTCACAGTTTATTATATTTTTTTTACTGTCCAATTTGTTTTTTATTTTTATTTTTCACTAATTTTAATTATTTATAAAAATATTTACTTTTTATTTCGATAAACTGCGAATAATGACACTCACTAATGGTATTTTTCACATCTTTGGTACCAATTTGACAACGGTTTGTTAAAAATTTGACAACAGATGTTGTCGAAATATTTAGAACACTTTGTTATCATTTTAATACTAATTATAACGTGTTTTTTCGCTCTGTGTAGATGAATATTAAAAATGTTTAACATGGAATGACATGAGCAGTCCACTTGCAAAGTCCGCTATGTTAATAAAACAAAATTCTGAGAAAATTGATTAAAACAGTTTTCTTGAAAGTGGACTGCAAAGCAACATGAAGGGTTTTGCAGGAGTATTGAATATGTAATCAATAATTGCGCGTAACTTACCGAGTTTTGGGCGAGATTGAGAATGGCGCAGGGAGCAATTTTAAAAATAAATAAAATGGCGGCTTTAACCGAATTTTTATATTTTTAACTTACAAATAAAATAAAAACAATATTTATACCCATACCACAATATTGGAGAGGGTATTATGCATTTGTGCTGACATGTGCAACACCTTAAAATATTGGTCCAAGCCCAACCTTAAAGTATACGATCGACTCAGAAACACTTTCTGAGTCGATCTAACAATGTCCGTTCGGCTGGCTGGCTGTCCATGTAATCTTGTGCGCAAATTTGATGATAATTTAATGAAATTTGGTTCATGGTTTCAAATTGGCACAAGGGGCAAGCCTATTAAAATGGGGTGTATCGGCCCATTATTTATATAGCCCCCATACAAGCTGCGTTCCGGAATAGGGTGTTTGTGCCCACTATCAAACCAATTTTAATCAAATTTAAAACATAGATAGACCCTTATTTATAAAGATACATAAGCTATGCATTTTCTATAAAAAAGGACCACGAGGGGAGATAGGGGCAATTTCTGTCTCTCTATTAAATTAAATGTAAAACATGAACAGCTCCCTATTCATATAGTCATACATTCTCGAAAATTTGTTTTTGAATACTGTGGTGTAGGGTATCATATGGTCGGGCTTGGCCGAAAATGGATGAACAGGCATTAACTTTACACGTTCTCGAAAATAAAGAAAGGTCGGAAAATTAAAAGCCCTAATGCATTGTCTTCTTGTGTGAGTTGTACTAGACTTTTTTTTCATCAATAATTTTTAAACAAATTATTATGGCTGGAATGGGTCAAATACACCTTACAGGCATGTTTAAAGGAAAGCTTATATAATTCAAGCCAGTTCCGTAAAAACGAATTTACTTTTCTTCCAAACCAACATGTGTACTTTTGCACAAAGTCTACGTATGTAAAATATTGTCGTTACACATTTGCGGTTCAATAACCCATAAAAAGCTCATTAATTATGCGCGTATCTGTTTGACACGACGCTCCTCCAAACAAGAAAGCAGCAAAAATTTAAAAAAATATGTAAGTAGAACTAAAAAAATAAAGTAACAAACAACTACGAACAGAAAGAAATGAAAGAATTTTCTGGTTCACATGTAAAACCCCCAACGGGGTTCTCTGCGTTTTTGAATTTAACATGTATATCGAATTGTCCGTCCAATCGGCTGTATATTTGTCCTCTACAGACCCTACAAACACTCCAGTTTATAACGACTGCGTTTTTTTTAAAAAATTTTCAATATACAATTTTTATTTCCTTATCGCGTTTCAGCCTGTTTGTTTGTTGTTTTGTTGCCACAATTAAGGGTTGCTTGGCTGTTGAAGTACTCTCATGGCATACACTAGTGGTTTCAGTGTGTGTTTTTTGAGCCCTTAAAGAGGAATTCTTTGCTTGATATTGTTTTTGTTTGTAATGTACCGCAAGGTGTTTCCCTTTAACCAAAACGTATGAAATAAAAAAAAATTGTAGAAAAAATATAATAAAAATTGGTCTAAAACCGTAACAAACATAAAAACCAACCTCGTAACAAGCAGAAAATATGAGCGGAGAAGTTTCAATGTGTGTGTGTGTGTGTGTATACGTTTAGTGTAAACCTGGTTAATATTGTGTCATTTATATTGGTGGAAAGCCATTGGCAGTATGTGCCTCTTTGGTATGAGAGCATGTAAATTGTATGACTTTTGATATCACCTCAATTGCCACATGTCGTATATATATTTTTTTTTATTTAATATTTACTTGTCGCTGGCTAAATATCATTTAATTTTATTTGAGTTCATTTATGGTTTTTATATTTTTTTTTCGGTAGTGCCTTGTTTTTTCCACGCTTTGTTGCCACAGCCTTTAGCTCTAGTTGATAATTAATTAATCGTAAATTACACCGGCATAAAATACTTGACATACTTTAATTTTATTTTTGTTTGTTTTCTTTTAGGTAAAATGTCTCTTATTCTTGCCGTTTATATGGACTATTCGTTGTAGAGTTTGCCTTAGCGAAATCAGAAATACCAAAAAACGTCAAAATTCAGGCATTTCTTCTTAATTCGAAATACCGAATTTATTCTCATTTAAATTTTGGTCTTTCATATTCACACATACGAGTTTTTATTCTTGTCCATAAAATTCCAGATTACGTAATACTTCGAGTTCAGTGGCGTATTTAACTGAAAATATTTATAAAAATATTAAAAATGACAATAACTTAAGAATTAAACATTCTATTCATATACTTCTAGAAGATAAAACCGATCTCTCAAAATAATATGAATGAAAGTTCAAAACAAAAAAAGTCTAAAATTTTAAAATTAGGACTAAAGTTATATCACAAAAAGTGTGACCATTTCGTCAATCATTTAATTTTTTTTAACATATTTTATGGATTGACTGCATAATATTTCTTTAAAGAAATCATAGTAAATTTTTTTTATAAAGCCTTAAATGCTTTTTGACCCAGTACTTTATGTAAAATCAAATAATTATTTAATTAAAATAGTGGTTACTTGTTGGACGGCAAATATTTGTTAAGTGCGACCATGGCCCTGTTTCTCAGAATTACATGTTACAAATCTACAAGTAAAATACGTTAAAAAAGCAAACATTTTTCAATTTTTGTTACAAATATATTTTACTTGTAGATTTGCAACTTGTAGGTTTAGAAACAGGGCCCAAGCTTAAGAAATAAAAAAATAAAAATAAATAAAAAGTACCCTGCATTTACATTGTTTTGTTTTTAAAGACCGTTAGAACGTAACAAAGGGATAGCTGTCAAACTGGGGGGTTTTTTTTTTCTTTTTGTTATTTGTGTTCAGTATATTTACCCATGGCAAATCATCATGAATAGATTAACGCTTATACAACGCTACCAAATTATCGAAATTTACTATGAAAATCAGTCAAGGATTCGTGGAACATAATGCAGACCTTGGGATTTTTATGGCGCACATAATCGCCCATCTGAACGATCTTGTTAATTAACAAAATTGCCGTATATGGAGTGAAACAACAGACCCTACAGACTCCAGTACATCCAGACAATTCCACGATTTGGTGCGGTTTACACGCTGTTGGCATAATAAGGCCTTTGTTTTTGCAAAAATTAAGCCGTAGCTGGATTTAACAGCACCATCATTAAAGGTTTTTTTTTTAAATTTGATGTCAATTATGCGGGTAAATTGCGATTTCAACCGGATGGCGCTACGCAACTATCGAGTTATTTAAACCACAATTTTGCGATAAGTTGATTTCGAGAAATGGGCATTTCAATTAGCCTTTTCGATTACTTCCTGTAGGGCTACATGAAGTAAGTAGCTTATGCTGATTAACCAGCAACAATTGGTACCTTGCAGGCCAACATAATTCGTGTAATTCGTGACATACGGCAAGCAATGCACAAAAAAGTGGCAAAAAATTGGAAGTCCAGTACTCGGCTCGTCAAGAACCCAAAGTTATGCCGGACATTATTTCCAAATGTTATACAGAAAAAATGCTTGCCATTTTTTTAATTGCATCATTATTCAAAAATAAAATCAGTTTTAAATAAAAAAGTCATTAAGTAAATTATACGTTTATTTCTGCAGAAAATGTTGTTAATATCAAAAAATATTTATTTGGTACTATTAATTTGTTTGCTGGTGCAAATTTAATTCATTTTTTAATTAACTTCACAAATTTTTTAATTGAAATCAATTTATATTTTTTTCTGTGTAATGCCTTTTTGCTTCTGAATAAAAATTTTTTTTTTAATTTAACTTCCAATTTTTTTGTGTTATTAAATATTTTATACCAGAGAAACCGATTTCCTAACACAGCCTGGCATTGTAAACTCTAAATCGTTGATGTTTCTGTATGTCAGGGTTACTTTTTATAATGCCCACACTTATTTAAGTATTAGCAGAAAGCGAAAGCTCTGCACTTAAAAGATTCGATGAAAATTATTTTAGGTCCCGTAATTTAGATTTAAATATTTTTCAGGCTTAAATTTGTTCACAAAAGCCAACGCAAAAACTAACAAGTAAAAGTACTATAGTCAGGTTTTGTCGAATTTTATATACCCTTCACCAATATATTAAAAGTGAATTGTTCCCTAGCTCAATTGGTCCGATTTTGCTCATTTGCATTACTGAATAATATTTATATATAAATATCTGGGCCTCATATATCGTTTGGTGTGGCCGTTACTGTAACAAAAACCATGATGTTTGGAAGAAAAAGGTATTTACGTGCCTTTAATGCCAATATCCCATTAAGATTATTTAATGTAAATGTTAAAAACAAGTTCATAAATTATAAGAAGGCTTAAAAGGTAACGATTTATGGGTAAAAGTTAGAAGCAGTCGTGGTCTTTCGCTGATATCTCAACCGTTTGTGGACCAATCTGCCTGAACTTCAATAGCAAATTTTTCCCGACCATACGCAATATAAATTAATATCAACCTAGTTGCCATCGTATTAAACGCTCCTTGCAAACCCCATTTAAACATATACACGGACAGAAAAGCTGAAGAACAGATAGAGGGACAATGTTAAATCAACTCCGGTACCCATAAGGATCCAGAATATGTGTACATATATACTTTTTAGGGTCTAAAAAAATTACAAATTAAATAACAAACTTACATACGTATTACATACATATATACCTACTAATGTAATATATAATTTTGAATTTAAAATATAATGCATTCCTTCGGAGTCGACAACGTAATTTTTCGTGACAAAAAAATTATTGAATAATTTGTCAAAAATTATTTCGAAAGAATTGGTTATGAATTATAATTATGAGGATATAAAAGGAA
The DNA here is from genome assembly GCA_943735925.1 of Pollenia amentaria. Taxonomy (NCBI): domain Eukaryota; kingdom Metazoa; phylum Arthropoda; class Insecta; order Diptera; family Polleniidae; genus Pollenia; species Pollenia amentaria. The sequence goes on from OX031009.1 coordinate 225,605,616, forward strand.
AATCTTCGTTCTAGTCGTTAACAACTTAAATAAGGCAATGAATGGTACGTATCATTTTTCGACCTTTATATACATATGTATATAGTTCATTTTCTTATGAGTGATATTTAATTGCAGAAGTATTAAAGCGTAAGGAATGCAAATAAACAGAATATGCAACGGATACAAAAAATAAAATGAATTTCGCAAGGCTAGAAAAGCTGTTGTTAAGAAGATAAAACGGGATAAAACTGCGTATTACAGTAAAAAATTTAATTCAGCTACGGACAGTAAGAAAAAGTGGAAATGCATTAAGGAGATCGGAATTGGAAAAAATCTCCGTAGACCGTTAGATGTTGATGTAAATCTTATCAACGAAAATTTTGTTAATATACCACAACCTAAAGCCAATGCTGACTTTTATAATGAAAATTCCAATTTTCCTGGCTCCCTCATGCAATTTGATTTCCAAACTGTTCATATTTTTGACGTTGTTGAAGCCTTTTATAAGATGAAATCCAACTCGATTGGTTTGGATGGCATAGATCCACGATTTGTAAAGATTATCTTACCATGGATAATTCAATACATTACACATATTTTTAACTGTATTATTATGACTGGTATATTTCCAAAATTATGGAAGCATGCCAAAATTGTCCCTGTCCCAAAACCTGGAAATGAATATCGTCCAATTGCCATTTTACCCTACTTTTTTAAGGTTTTTGAACGTCTCCTGCATACTAATATTTACACCTATGTAAATGAAAATAATCTGTTGACCAGTCGCCAATCTGGTTTCAGACCCCGACATAGCTGTATAACAGCACTTTAGGATGTAGTTGAAGATATCAGAGAAAACTTGGATGAAGGTAAACTTTCGTTTTTGGTGCTACTGGACCATTCTAAGGCATTTGTCACTGTTCACCACTCAATTCTTAGCATGAAATTATTTAAGCAATTCGGGTTTTGTGTACAAGCTACAGGACTAATTCAGTCCTATCTTGCAGACAGAACTCAATCTGTCGTTAATAACGATCAAATATCACGTTCTTTGCCTGTCACCAGAGGAGTACCTCAAGGCTCCATCCTTGGACCTTTATTGTACTCTCTTTACGCAAATGATCTTCCACAACAACTTAGCTTTTCAAACATACAAATGTATGCTGACGATATTCAATTATATCTCAGTAGTACCAAAGACTCAATTGTTTCTAAGGTAAACGAACTTAACTCTGATTTAGAAAAAATCTTTATCTGGGCTTCTGCTAATGGTTTAAAAATTAACCCAAATAAGTCAAATTTTCTTATAATTTGTAAAAATAGCATTAGACCGGAAGGTGAAATTGATATTTCTATTGGTGGCGCGAGAATCAAGCAGGTAAACACGGCAAGAAATTTAGGTGTGACGTTTAACTGGACCCTAACTTGGTGGGACCATATAAGTCAGGCATGTGGTAGGGTATATAGTAAGCTGCGCAGTTTATGGGCCACTCAATATTTTACTCCCCTTAATTTTCCTTCATAATATTATTGTAAAAAAAGAACCGGAATACTTATATGATCGCCTGAAATTTGCAAGATCCCAAAGAGGCCGATACATTATTCAATTACGACATCGAAATCATGCGTCAGAATGCCAATTCTTTATCATGAGTATACGTCTCTGGAATCAACTCCCTAATTATCTTCAAAGCACCGACAACGCAATAAAATTTAGGAAATTACTTAACGATTATTTAAATGACTAAAAAATTTTTATATGTATTATTATATTTTTTCGTTTATATTTTTATTTCTTTTTTATATTTTTATTTCTCTTTTTAAATTTTTTATTTCTTTTTTTCTTTTTTTTTTATATTTTTCATTTATTTTTCTTTTACAAATCTGTTAATATTACAACTTCATTCACCTTGTGATTAGTTATGTCAATTTAATTTATATAATTTGTTAATTAATTTAATTTTGTTAATCAATATTGTCCACTATTGCATTTTTCATTTTAAATAATTTCGACTTTTCTGATTCTAATACTGTAATTAATAAGATATATGTCTTGTTGTATTAGAAAATCAATCATAATAAATAAAATAAAAAAAAAAAAAAATATATACCCCTTCCACCTGTGGTGAAATGACTCTTATCTATGTTGTTAAGCCAAATTCCAAATTTATGGTTAAATCTGGTGCCCTGGTATCTCTAGATTTGGCATTTCTATAGTGTTAGATAAAGATAACAACTAAGCCTGTTCGAGGCTTAAAGATAGCAAATCATATGTACATTGCAATCGATCTGGGTTCAATTTGGTTATACCAGAACTCGTAGCACCAGGACAAAAGGAGTTTGTACATGTTGTGGTTAAAGCCCTATATTGAGGCAGCGGTTGCTTTAACTCGCCTCTGGTTTTGGTGGTCTAAAAGCAAAGACAATTAAACTGATTTAACAAAGTAAGAAGTTATTATTGCCTCCATACTTTTCGCCCTAGGGGTATGTAGGGAAACATTTTAAAGATATTCCAACTTTTGGTATACCGTCGTCTGGGAAATTCACGTCCAGTCAATACCTGAAATTCAACAGAGTTCAACATTGAACGATTCCTCATCTAGTGTCACGGGAGTCAGTAGTCCAAGTTGTCTATTGCTTCGAGGATCAAGTTGGGGTATGGTTTTAACTGAAAGTCGCGGGAAGATCTTAAAAAGTCGTCTTTAAGGGCTGATTTTGTGGGATTTCGGCCTGCTGGCAGATCTCCCTAGGTGCTGTTACTGTTCAACTGATGCTGCTGGCATGCCAAAAAGCAGCGAACGTTAGATAATTCTGACGATTTATACACTCAAATTGCTACCTGTGTGTACTGGTTACGCTCATACACAGGGGCACTTGGTAAACTCATTGTTTGTCACCCAGTCTTTATGACCTAGCAAGTAAGCCTACCACGCAGGTACCCATGTGAATTTCATCCAACCCTGCCTCCAAAATGTATCACCAACACCCTGCCTCCTGCGGCATTGTTAAGATCTGCGCTGGAGATGTGAAAATCTACGGTTTAGTGTAAAGATCGAAATCTCATTTTTAAAAAGCACCGAATTCGCAAACCTGTCACTTTAGTTATTCCCCACTGCAGAAAAGTAAAGTGTTTGCGGTTGATATTGATATAAAAATCCTTCAGCTTTGCTTTATTATTTCAACCAAATTTTATAGCAGCCGGCCAGTAGTTTTCTGGGGTTTAACAATGATTTAAAATCGGACCTTATTCTTAGAACTTCAATATTTAATCAACTGTTATGGCTAATAAATCAGTGTGTGTTTAAACGCTGGTTTAGTTGAACTAAACTTAAATTTATATGTAGTTTAAACTCAACAGTTGTAAATCAGTTTCCCATGTATTATATGTAATCTAAAAAGTAACATGTGGCAGCACTACGATTAATGGTGTCACATTTATACGCTCTGCGTATGTAGTTTAAACGCCCAATTTTATGAGTTTAGATATGGTTTATATGTATACTGATTTAAAGATATGTTGGTTTAAACGCATTTTAAACCAAAAACAGAGTTTAACATGCTCTACTTTCTTAGGCCTAAGTCGTTACATTTATTTTTAGCGATTCGTTAGCAATTTAAGTTCAGAAACGTAGGTTGCTAGCCTTCGTTTCCTAGTTTGGTGATAGGGCTGCTATCTAAGCACCCAAACGTGCTGTGTTTGGAGCCAGTGTTTCAGAGGATCCAGTATCCGCGATCTCCTACTTCCTGAGACGCACTTTGGCCATTCAGGGTTCGCTGACACTCCAGGTTGGCAACAGAATTTCCTCTGTGCGGTTGTTAAGGTTATACCGCCTAAGATCGGTCGACAGGGCCTCGTTTGTCAAAAACAGGGGTCACCAAGTCCTTTCTGAACAGAGGGTGAGGTTGTCATTTGAAAAGGATTGGCTGTGTGTACAATATGATAACTCATTTGTATTCGCGTCACTTTTCCATTAACCCCCAATGCTCCAGTGTGAGTTAAAGGAACATATATATATAAGTCGCTACAAATGTTAGTCTTCTGATCCAATTTTGTCTTAAATAAAACTATAAAAATATAAACATCTATTTTTTCTGCTCCATAGATCTGAAATGAATCCATATGTACCAACCAAGATCCTGCTGCCTCGGTAGGCTAGCTGGTAGTAAGCTAGTCCATCAGTACCGGGGTTGTGGGTTCAATTGCCGCCACAGACTCTGGTCTCCTGCAGACAAGCGAAGAGCTTCGCTGGATTAGCGTAGGAATAAAAAAATAAAAAAAAAAAAAAACAACAGGCTCCACTACATCTAGTTAACACTCTGTTATCAACATCGGGACCTAACTGTTTTAAAAATTAGGCTAAAAGGTTGCACGATTTGACACCTACCGATTATTTCCTGTGATGCTAGGAAATGCTCGAAAAAAAGTATAAAAGGAGAAGTCCTCTAGAGATATTTACAGGTGTTAGGAGTAATAAAAAAGTAAAAAAAAACCATGTACGTACATACATATCGTCTTATAATTTCAAAAAATCCTTAAGTTACATTGAAAACGTTTTACAGGAGAAGCAAAAACACTCTTTACATCGGAAAACAACCAAAATTTAAAAAGAAAATTTTTTTAAGAAAAAAAAAAAAACATATCAGTTGATCTCTTATTAAAACACAACAAAGTCACACTTATTGTTGATAAACAAAAACAAAAATACAAAACTTTCTTTTTTTTTTTTGTTTGTTATTTTTATTTATCGAAAGGCGCTTGCACTAACGCCTTTAGAATTTTGTTGATAAAAACGTTATTTTTAATTGCAGAAGAGTAAAATTTTCAAGAAACGTGTATTTTGATTCGATGCATCAAAAATTGATTCGATCAAAAAATCGATTTTGAATATTTTGTAACTTAGGGCTTTTTTTAAATCATATGACGATACATTTCTAAAATATTACCGAGCATATACTATAAATAATGTTCACATTACAGTTAATAGATTCTGTGAAATCCATTTTGTCATTGCTCAGAAATAAATTTTCTAAATGTCAGTTGGTTATTTACTATTCTGTCACCTCCATATAATTCTTTAAAGCAATTTACCACATCACACTGACACACACACACACACACGTACATTTGCAGCAGACGAACATAAAAGTAATAAACTTTTTTAATGATTTTAGTAGGTGCTTTACGCACCCAGAAATGGTGTAAATCACGATCATGTCAATCACAGATAAATACCATCATACAAATAAACACATACCCATACCTACTCGTGCACACATGTCTATAAGCAAAACACAACAGCGCACTTACAACCAACTCAAATTTGAAATTGAAAATTTCTTAAATATATTTTTTTAACTTCCTCTTAACAAACACTCGCAATCTTGGCCGTAGTAGTAACAAATGACATTAAAGATTTCATTTGCACTTTTGCAGAATGAAGACTTGATATCAAGTCTTTATTCATTCATTAAAAATAACACAAAGTAATAAATGTTAAACAGACAGACATACACCGATACTCTCCAACCAACACAGGCTTCTAAAGTTTAAAAACACATAAAGAAAGAATTGAAACTTTAAAGCTCAATTGTCGCAGAATCTGGTTATTTTTTTTTTTTTTTTTTTTGTAGCTGATTTGGTGTTTTCATTTTCATTTTTAGTCTGTTTTTATGACTCAAAGACAAAAAATTTTTAAGCCGCAAAACGCCAAAAGAACGTGCCAAGATAAAATAACACGGGATATTCCAAATGGCAGACAGGAATCATCTCTTTAATTTAATTTTTTTTTTTTTTACAAACATTTACAAAAAAAATTAAATAAAAAAAAAAACTCAAGAACAAGCCGTGTTATAAAACAGTCTGATCCGACTAAGATTAAATGAAATTACTTAAAAACAAACGCGTCTCTTAATACTCACACATTGAATCATGAAACAAAAGTGACGACGAAAACTACAAAAAAAAAAAAAAAAAAATAAAGAAAATAAAAAATCACGTTGGTGATGCTCCCTGCTTGCGGGTCTCAGGAGGGAAAGAAGAAGATTGAAAGTTGACGATGAGACATGGTGTAACTTTATTGTAAGCCGCCGAACGAAACCGCCACCGCCTTAAACGCAGGCGTACGTACACATACATTCATTACTGGCGAAGATACGCAGGAATAATAAAAAAGAAGAACTTGCTTTACAAATAGTGGGTTGTGAAACACCGACGCGAATTTAATTTTAGACCAACAACAACAACAAGTAGGCTTATTAACCCTACAGGGATTTAATGTTCTTATCGGAAACGATCAAAAAATTAAATTAAATTAAAAGAACGTTATTCCAGAGCAATTTTCTGGATAGAACCTTTGCTGATTAATGGTCTTATGTAAACCGATGTTTTTATTATATTTCATAGGGCCGCAAAATTAACCCTTTCATTCATCAAATGTTTTTGGGATCCTTGATATTTTTAAAAACTTTAATATAAAATACTAAAGGCATTTACTTATGTGCAAATTGAAAGCAAATGGGAAGTAAGGGACTATACCAAGACGTATTCAACCACAGGTGGTGCCGATTCTTCAACAATCCAAAACCAACAGAAACAACATTGTTTACGGTTCGAAATGTCAACCATTCAAAACAAAACACTAACTAATTAAAACAAATTGGTTCTCACTGTCAATATCAGATGGCTTTTCGACCAGTGATGCCAACTTAGAGCTTTTGGCACTATTTATGGTGCTTTTTTAATGCCTCGAAACGCCAAAATGTTATCTCTTGTGCCAAACTAAGAAAAATCACTAGCTTGGTGCTTTTTCAATTTTACGTTAGTGCCTTTAGTGCTTTTTACAATTGTTAGTTTTTCTACAATTTTTTTAATTAATTATGGAGTAGCAATTTTGTTAAGTGTAAAAACATTTTTTTAGTATGCCAACTGCTTATTAAAAAAGCTCTCTACAAAGGAATCGCCCAGACTTGCAGTTTTTGTTGGAGCAACTCTTGAGTTTATTGGTGAAAATATTGGGGAGGAGTAAACAGTTTCATGTTCGCTGCAATCCTGCTTTGTTTTGTAAATCTCACGTCGGTTGTTAGTCGCAATAAAAACGATATACTTGTTTTCGTTACACATTTTTTTTGAAGAAAATTGCTTGGAAAATATTAAGAATTGTAAATGGAAAAATCAACAACGAACAGATATTTTTGGATAGAAGTCAATTATTTAAAAAATTTAATAGGACAAAATCCATTTTTAAATTTGTCTAATTTTGTATTTATGTCTGCACTGATATATTTTCCAACGAAACATAAAACAAATCAAAATATTACTTAAAAACTGTTTTATGACCCAATTCAAACTCAACTGGTGATAATCCAAATTTAAGGTATGTACGAAATGATCCTCCAACAACGCCGTCGCCATTTTTATTTTAAATATCTGGTAACTTGTTTTGTGTTTTTTACTCTTTTTTGCTTGAAATAGTGCTTTTTCTGCTTTTTTGATATTTTAAAGCCATTTTTACAATTTAAAGAGCTTTTTGCTCCAAAAAAGTTGGCATCACTGGATTCGAACCCGCCTTTAGTTGAATTCGCCTTGGAACTACACATTTTTTTTATATTTTATTTTGAAAAATTTGCCTTTACTACCCGTCTCCACTATCCATCAACTTGGTTAGAACAAATGTCGCACATGAATTCTACTCGTGTAGACTGTTCATGTTTCTTTTTCGTACATGTGCTGCCATCGTTGGCTAAACATATGTCTAAGAAACCATGTTCGCCATGATGGTCGCCTTACAATGTCATTTTATGTATACAACCAAACGCACAACAAATAAAATTGTGGTAAATCAGAACATGAACATCAAAACGTATTCGCCACATACAAAAACATGAACAAATTAATATCGTTGCTCTGCCGGGGTTATGTTCATGTCTTGTTCAAATCGATAGCGCATGGAGACGTGGAGTTAGAAATGAGAAATTTGCTTTGACAAGTCTTGTTGTATACATACAACAAGTGCATAAAAGGGTTAACCTTTGCTATTAACGCTTATAACATTATTCGGATCTGGTGGGATCTTAAAACATTATTGTCAAATTTTGATTACCAACCCAAAATGATTCCGCCTGGGAAAAGGCACTTTTACAGCAAGAAACATTTCAATACTAAAAAAAATGTGTAATATAAAAATTGTGAAGAACTTCAATTTTAAAAGTTAATTTTCTTAATTTTCCTTTACTATGGTAGTAGAAAAAAGCTCTAAAATAAAAGGTAGATACATTTGAGGGTTAAAAGTTATACGAGTGTGTGCAGAGACAGCTACGAATCATTCTTTGTAAGGAAGAAAAAGGGTTTAAGATACTGTATCTTATTCTTTAGCTTCTTTTTTCAAACGCGGATAAACTTATGAATGAATTCAGTCTTAAGTCAAACAAAGAGGCAAAGAGTGTAAGAGTGGCAGTTATGAATGACGTTTAATCGTTGATTGTTTAACAGCTCATTGAAGATCATCATCACAACAAACCAGCCAGTCAGTCAGCCTGTGATCCATCCAGGTATTCTTAAACAACAACGACACCGCCACGTTTGAATTTTTGTTGCTTTTATGAGCTGAAAAACAATTTCATTGTAATAAGACCGTAATCAGTCCACGCACTTTTTTTTCATAAAAATCAAAAAAAAAATGAATTGTTTTGTTTTCTGCCTCATGATCACTTCTGGCAAAATGTTGATTTTTTTTTTTTTTTTGTAAAAAAGATTGTTAAAATTGTTGTTGGTTGGTTTGGTGGAATATGTGCTAAAATTTGACAGCTTTCAAGGTGTGTGTGTGTGTTTGTTTTGTTGTTTTTGTAGGTTTGATTTTGGCATGATCACAACTGTTGACTAGACTGCACGTCGTTCTAAGTTTAAAACTCATGCCGAGTGTTTTTGTTTAGTATTAAATGACAGAAATTTATAGTACATGAATACATACCAGAGATGGGAAACATAAATTTTTTGTTATATCAAAAACTTGTACACGTAAAGAGGACAACTTTTCGATATGGTCTTCTTCAACAAAACTATTATTAACGTTAATTTAAAAAACACATTGTGGTTACTGCAACTTTATTACTGTCATAGGCAACCACATTATGGTTAGATTTATCCTCCCTTAAGGAGCCACAAACATATTTTTGTTGCCTTCGAAGATACTATTGTTAATAATAATAAAATGTTAAATACTTATAATATTACAACTCTTTTGCAACCATAACATGTTGCTTTTGAAACAGAAAAAAATGTTATTGTTAATTTAAAACTATGCAGTTATTATGTAGTGTTTAATAAATTATTGTTATTATGACCCATAACATGTTCGAAGACAACTTTAATTTGGTTGTAGTTTTTTGATGAAGATAAGGTTCAACCATTAAATGTTGCCTGTGACAATATTATGGTTAAATAACTCTTATGCTAGGAACACTACTGCGACGAACGAAAAATTCCGCCCTACATAACGAATTTTTTAGTTAACAATGTTTTCTTTAAAATCGCTGGGTAAGTTCGCCGTATTAAACACAATAACTTTTATAATTAAGAAAGTGGTTTGGTTTTTGTGCAAAGAGAGAGGGAGGGAGAGAGAAAGTATGACCATAATAAAAAAATTCAACTTGAAAAATAAAATAGTAACACAAACATAATAAAAAACTATTTTTTAGCGAACTACTTTATTTATTTATTTTAAATGTAAAAAATAAAAAGTAGGCAACTTTATGTACTAAACTACTTGAAAACTAAAACCAAACAGGGTCACCTTGTACAGCTTTGTTCGTTGTTCGCCAGAGTTTTTTATAAAAATCAAAACATTTATGAATGGATCTGGACTTCGTTCATATGGCCACCGCAGGCACGTCGGCAGCGGTCGTTGGACCCAATTTTCGATGACTCGTTCGCACATTTCGACCGTAACGGCCTCTATTTCGCGTTCGATGTTGGTTTTGAGTTCTTTCAGCGTTGTCGACTTGTTGGCATATACCAATGATTTGACGTAGCCCCAAAGAAAAAAGTCTAGACGCGTTAAATCGCGCGAACGAGGCGGCCAATTGACTGGTCCATTTCTTGCACGCTCAATAAACTTACTCTTCAAAAAATCGATTATAGCGTGTGCTGTGTGGCTTGTGGCACCGTCCTGTTGAAACCACTTGTCGTCCAAGTCTATGTTTTCCAATTCGGACAAAAAATAATCGGTAATCATGGCGCGATAACGATCGACATTCACAGTTACGTGACGAACGTTATTGTCGACGAAAAAATATGGCCCAATGACGCCGCGGCATGTAAACCGCACCTAACAGCTATTTTTGTGGATGAAGTGGTGATTTATGAAGCACATGTGAATTTTGAACAAACGAATAATGCATATTGACGAACCCATTGAGCCAAAAATGAGCTTAGTCACTGCAGATGATTCTACGATAAAATTCATCATCTTGGTGCATCTTCTCCAGAGCCCAATCGGAGAACGTACGTCGCGTTTACTTCACCATGATGAAAAGGTTGAGTTTACTGAAAGAAAGGAGAGTTACAGTTAGATGATCACAGAAATAGTACGTTCACAAATTAAATTCAAAGTTGTCACGTACCTATTAGAAAATCTAATATTAATAAATCTATTGCAAATTCGCTACGTATGACGAAATTCTGACGACACCTTAATTAGGCGTATTTTCATGTAAACAAATATGTTATATTTTTGGCGACGAATATTCGCGGCAAAAAATTCGTCATTCGGTCCAGTTGTGTTCCTAGCAATAATATGATGAAAAAGTTGTATTGGTGGTGACCACGTCGAAAAATGTGTTTTCTCTGCGTGTGCATTACTAAGAAGTAAACTTTCAATTAAGTAGTTCGGGACTTATGCCCTTTACGTACAGTTTTATATTTTCTAAACCTGCAGAAGTGAATTTTTGGTACTCACGAATATGTTATTTTTACAAGGAATTTGTAAGACCTTTCAATTAATGACATGTCATCAACAAGTGTAATTTGAAAAAAGTGTGACTTATGCCCTTTTCACAAAACTGATTCAATTATGGTCATGTAACAAAACAATTTAAATGTTTCAGAAATTTTTATTAAAAATATTTAGGAAATTTTCGCATATATATTTTTATTTTTTTTTTTAAATTTCTATAAATTTTCCATCTCTGCTCTAAATATATTCCCATTGCCTTTTGTTTTATATTGTATTTACTAATATCTCCATTTTTGCTATACTTGCAGCTTTTGTTTCAGATTTTTTTTCTCTTTAAGCACAAAAAAACAAAATAATAATTTTCATTTCAATTACAAACCGAACCCAAAAATATGTCAATTATATTAATTATGGTTCATGTAATGATTTCGTTTCTTATTGTTGTAAGAAAACAAACACAGGAATTAATACGAAAATACCGGCAAATGTGTAGGATTTTAATTTTTTTTTTCAAGGAAAAACATTTTAAAATTAATTTCTTTGAATTTGTAAATGTGTCAAAACAAATGTTGGCTTTAGGGTTTTAAATATAATTTAAAATGTGTATTTTTTTTATAAAAAGAAGGACCTTAAATTTTAAAAGCGTGTTAGTCTATAATTTTAACAGGGGTGACCTTTTATAAATGGGTTGCTTAAGTCGTTGTCCCTTCTAGAAAGCAGGGGATATGTGACAAAATCTTCTTCTATTTTGAAAAAATTTTCTCAAAACAAAATTTTTGAAATTCCCGGGAAAATTTAGGAATTTACCTGTTGAATTTTTTACTTAAACTTATGCCCGTAATTTCTACTAACAGATATTTGGTCGGGTTCGTACCTAACATTTATCTTTACTTATCCCGTAACACTATTTTGTCAATTTCAACGTTAAATTGGACCACGTGAATTAACCGTTAGCAGATAAAACAGTGCCGACTGTTGTGATTAGCTTATTTAATATATTATTACATTACATACATATTTTTTTTAAGAACATTTAAAATGTTAATTGAATCAAATATATATTTTTAAATGTTGTTCAATAGAAAAAAGTTAATTCAATTAAAACAATAATTAAATTGAATCATGTATTTCGAAAAGGCTCAGGTACAAAAATAAAAATTGTTCAGGTGACACAATAAACTGAATATCTCTTTGACTTTTTTAGGCAGATTTTTTTTTAAAATTGTAAGCCTCTGTTTACGTTATTATAGTAAAAAATTGAAATTACAGTTTCCTGGGATGACACCTTTTCGAAAATTATTTTTGAATTTTGGTTAATTTATTAAACTGTTTATGATCTTTAATCCAAATTTGCATATTTTAATCAGGCTAAAGTTCATTAAATTTAATTTTCATTAAATTATTTTTATGAAGAAAGGAATTTTACAACATGAAATTAATTAAAATTTATTGATAATTTTTCATTGTTGACTGAGCGGGGAATTGAAGCCACGGTCAGGGGCAGGTTGATTTGACATGTTTCAATAGTTACCACACTATCTCCTCGGAGAACTTTGCCGTTTAACACTCACCGCCATTGAAGACGACTGGAAGTAAATAGCCAAACACCAATCTTTAATTCAAATTGATAGATCGAAATTAGTTTTGAACGATTATCTATTTTAATTGATTTACATGTTCTTCCTTACTTCTGTTTTTCATACTTTTTGGAAAGAATTCCTCTTGAAGTCCAAAGTGCATTTTTCTGTTATTCATTTTCGTGGTCTTAATAGCAAAATTGTATCTTTGGTGCACACAATTTATTGAAACATACGAATATTCTATGACGTTTAAATATATATTTTGCATATTATGATAAGAATAACTAACCCTTTGAAGATTCATTTTTGAACTCGTTTTAATAAAAGTAAACAACATTTTTAACGAAAGTTTTTTAATATAAAGGAACAATAGAACATTTCGGTACATATTTATCTGTTCATTAAGATTACAAATTAGAAAACACATAAAATATCAAAAACGAAAATATTTCATCAAGATAAACATACGAAATTTTTGAATTTTTCTCAACTTTTATTTTTAAGGTTTGGTAGGTAATAGGGTATTCATTCGGTTAACCGTTAATCGGTTAACCGATTAACTACTACCCCATTTAAATTAAAATTGGCTTTTTTCGATTAACGATTAAACCGCTTAATTTCAGTCGATAAACCGATCTAATAAAATTTTTAATTATTTGTAGTATTATAAGATACTTTTTGGGTTTAAATTATTTGTTTCGTCTCATATACAAAAGGTATGTGTTTAGAAAATATATTTCATTCACACAAAATTATCTTTATTTCAAATAACCCAGCTAGCATTTGGGTGATAATATTTTGCAAAAATAACCTAAATGAGCCTTTTTAGACCACTTTTGAGATTTAGAACTGACTTATCACTAGAGCGATTGCAAGAGGATTCTCATACGATTCATTCATATGATCAAAAAGGAATCATAAAATTGTACCTCAAATGATTCTTTAAGGTGCTTCATCGGTAGGGTACCATTTACTATCAACGAAAGCATCATTTATGATCGAAAAATGAGCTGCGGTTACTTTGCTTTTGAAGCTAATTCTTATAAGATTCGATTATGCTACAAAATGCTTGCTGGGAAGTGTTTGCTGTCAACAGCTTCTTGTTTCATGTACTTTTTATATGAATGTGTTTGTTTTTTATTTATTCTCATATCAATCATTTAACAGAACTAACCGAAACCATTAGAAATGTTAAAAATTAAAAAAAATTTAAACAGGACTCTAATGGCATAATGGAAGACTTCATATTTTTAGAGAGATCCAGAAAAAGGACTAAGAAATTAGATATTCTGTATTATGGGTTGCTTTCGATATCCCCAACATCTACGATAAATGGAAGAAATTTTTCCCAATCAAATTTAATTAAAACTAAAAAAAAGAATCGCTTAAATCTTAAACATTTAAAACGAATTATTTGTCTAAATTATTATTTTATAAAAAATCCTTAAACTATTGAAATATCTTATAATCTAACAATAACTAGAAAATAATCTCACATATTATGTATTAGTTAAAAAATATGTATTACATAGTTATGAATTATTTTTTTGTTTGCTCGTTTTAGTTCAAGAATTGTTATGTTATTGTTTTTTTTTTTACAAATAAACCACAAATTATAAATAATTTAGGTATTTTTATTTATTGAAGTGACCTAGGCCGGGTTTTTGAGATGTGCATTAAGTTTAAAGTTAGTTTTACGTAGTCGAAAACTCTGATTTTTCCGGCGAAATATAATTTTTTTTGTTATTTCATTAAATACCGACATTTAAAGCAAAACTTAGCTGTTCCGTCATAATTTTGTATACAAATTTGGTAATGACGGCACAAATCTGTTTTAAGATTAACTAAACCTAGTTTAACTGAGATCTCAAAAACCCAGAATTTATATATATAAAAAAACTTTATTAATATGTCAACCGATCAATAACAGAATTAACCGATTAAACCAAAACCTCGGTTAACTAATTGAGCGATTAGCCGATTAAAGAAAAACCCGATTAAATGAATACCCTAGAGGTAATAAACACAAAATCGGCTGATATATTATTTTTTGTAAATGTTACCTTTCCAAGGTGAAATTGTATGCTAAAAACGATGGCAATAGCAGTTTTTCGAAAAAAAAAATATTTTTCTGGAGGTTTTGGGCGAGTTTTTGTCGAAAAATCGATTTTTACGTTAATTTTTAAGGTTTTTTATGTGCTTAAAACGTTTTTATTAAAGATACAAAAGAACCTAGAAACATAAAATTTTGCAAACAATTTCAATCAAAATTTATACCAACCCCAAAATCGAAAAATATTTCCATAATAAAGTTAAAGAAAGTCAATGTTGACAAAAAAAAAGAATATCCACAAAAATTTAATGTTATTTTTTCAATAAAATCTACGTACGTATGCAGTAGATCCTTGTTTCCATAAGGCTGTAAAAGAAAATAAAAAGATTTAAATCCCTTCTCCAAAACAAAAAAAAAATATTATTTAATTTCGAATAAAATCAATAATTTCATAAATCTTAATGGATTAATATTCACATGTACAGTGGGAATTAAACTAACACTTCCACACGATACGATGTCTGTGTCTGTGACAAATGTTTCCTGTTTAACCCTTTTATTCCTTCCTGCACTACTACACACAACCAGAAACAGATTTTTAAACTCATATTCACAGAGATAAGAAGCAGCAAGAAGCGAAACAGAAGATAAATAAGCAAATAAACCCCGAAAACAATAGATTTTGTGTATTTGTAATTTTCAGTACGTGAGTTATGAGTGCGGGTGCAATGTATTTGTTTTTGCTATTTTGTTGTTGTTGCTGTTCATATTGTTGTATTTTGTGGCAGCAACACAAATTCTATAACAATAACAACCGAAAATCTTTTTTGATTACCAGCCTTTTTTATTCACATGAAAATATCTTTTGTATCGTTTTTTCGTTTATTTATTTTTTTTCATCTTCTTTATGAATCCCAGGATAAACAATTGTTTTATTTTTGTTATGGCTGCGTGTGTGTGTGTGTGTGTGTGTGCGCGGGTGGAACGTTTAAACAACCAACTACAATTGAAGTCAAAAGTTGAGAGTGGTGAACAACTAAAAGAGTGAAGTTGAGTTGCAAGTCAAATAATAAACAAAACACAAAATAAATAATAATTTAAAAAGGTTCTGCTTTTTCTCTGATTTATTTGTGGGCATTAAAAGAATTAAATCTTGATACTTGCAGAACAAAACGTTTGAATAGCTTAAGACATTGGCAGAAACGAAGAAAATCTTTATCTTTGTGCCGGGAAGATTTTCACTCAAGTTCAAAAGTATTTTTTTAAGTTCATAATTCTGCTCATGGTTCGTTGATATTCAAAGAAGTCTAAAAAGAAACCAAATTAGACATTTTAGTCGCCCAAGCCTGACCATATAAGCCTACACAACAGTACTCAGAGTCAAAGTACTGAAACCAATGGGCATGGCGCGTCCATGCCAGAACATAAAACTGTTATGCGCTCAAAATTCATTTCGAAGTTCTTTGTGTTGAATATATAGATAAATACATCTTAAGGTATGTTCAAACCTAACAAATGTTTGACTAAAAAATCCAAAAAAAAAAAAAGCGTGACCAGTAAATTGATCAAAATTTGGCATTTGGCTTTATTTTAAAAAAAATTTTGGACTTATTTTGAAGGAATATAATTGTATAATGTGATTAAGCAACTGTTAAATGATGTTTGATCTTGCAAACGTTTTGCAAAAGCAAAAAATGTTTTTTATAAGACAAGTGGTTACGCAAAGGACGTAAAATATTTGACAGGTGTGAACAAAGCTTTAATATGTTGAAAGATTTTTTCAGCTTAAAGAAATTTTATATGTGGCCTATGGTCAACATTTTGCCATGACATAGTAGCTATCGAAAAAGTTGTTGTCACCAAATTTTATGCCAACGCCAATATTTAAAAGAAAGTATTGGCATACAGTTTAATTTCAGCACCAACATAATCGAATGGTTTATGGCATAAGTTCTGTACAACGGGAGAAAGTGTGTCCTGACGGGGACTCTTCCTCTTGAGTCGTCTACGATGTGCCAAAAATAATCGTGTAAGACTCTTTAAGTCCTACTTTAAGAGAGTCTTGAAACAATCGCCAAAAATACCTTTAATTCATCCTAAAATGTGAGGAACAAAATAAGAAGCATTTTTTGTGTTTTATATTTTGTGTTTTATTTTATTTTATTTATTTATTTATTTCATTTTCATTTCCTGTACAACAAGACAGTGTCTTATAATTACAGTACAGGAACGTAAAATGTTACAAGAATATTTAAGTACATATAATTATTACAAAATGGTTCATAGTATTAAAAGAAACAAAAAATACAATTATTAAAAAAGAATAAATCATATAAAACATTTGCAATCAAGAAACAAAAACAATTATGAAAAAAAGTTATATAAAAACATTTTGAAACTGTTAGCATTACGATTTAGTTGTTGATTTAGTGGAAGAAGGTTCCAAAGACGAGCGGCATGAATAAAAAACTGCCATTCGGAGACTAAGGTTTGATGCCGTGGAATAATAATATTATGGTTCCTTTGAGATTGAAAAAAACGTATCTTCTCAAATAAATATTTGGGGGTTTTAGTGTTTATCACTCTGTGTAAAAAAGTAAGTGTTCGGATTTTCAAAAGATTTTCGAAAGAGACTCCATACAGACTTTTTGAAACAGATGAAACATGATCGAAACGCCTTAGACCGTACACATATCTCAAAATATTGTTGAATAAAGTATTTAATTTTCTTTTGCTAATTGAATCACAGTTTGCAAACAGTTCACATCCATAAATTAAACTAGGAATCAGATATGTTTTGGCAAGTAAAAGTCTTATCCTCAAAGGGGTAAAGTATTGTGTCAACCATAGGGCCCGTAACTTAATATAGGACTGACCAACTAAATAGTTCACATGATCGTTCCAAGTGAGACTATTGTTAAAAATTATTCCCAAATTTTTCGCTGCTTTCACAATCTCAATCTTCTCACCATTTATGACAATGTTATCAGCAATGGTGGGAACAATGGTATGAGCAATACTTTTTCTACATATAACAATGCACTTAGATTTCCGAGGATTCAAACAGAGCCCGTTTGCAGAAGCCCACAGGTATATTTTGTTCATTTCAGTATTTACAGATGATATACCCACAGCAATACTATTCACAGGGCTACTTAAATAAAGTTGCACATCATCCGCATACAAGTGGACTTTGCAATTGGATAATTGTTCAGGTAAATCATTTACATATATCGAAAAAAGAAGTGGCCCCAGAATAGAGCCCTGTGGCACTCCTTTAATTAGAGATAAAGAGTTTGACCAAGAGTCGTTCAAAAATACCGATTGTGTGCGCGCCGAAAGGTAAGAAAAAATGAGATTGGTAGATGTATTGGCAAATCGAAAAAAGTGTCTCAGTTTACTAATGAGCATCTGATGATCCACTGTGTCAAATGCCTTCGAATGATCAAGAAGCACTAAAAAGTTAATGTCACCATTATCGAGTCTCTGTCGTATATTCTCACATACCTCCGCAAGAGCTGTAATACAGCTATGACCCCGGCGAAACCCAGATTGCATATTATAAAGCAAATTATGTTCATTAATATATCCCAACATTTGACTATACAATAGTTTTTCCAAAACTTTAGATAGATAGCACAAGATGGCTATTGGTCGGTATTCACCATTTGACTTAGGTAATGGAATAACTTTCGCATGTTTCCATCTTAACGGATACGTGCTAGACATTATAATAGTATTAAACAAATGAGTAATATAAGGTAAAATCAAACGCAAAATTATCTTTACAAATTTTGGGTGCATATTATCAAATCCCACTGCGTTGGATTTCATCAAATGGATGGTCGAGATAACATCATATTGAGAAACATAGGAAAATCTGAAAAACTGGTTATCAATATTAATATTCGACGAATGTGAGGAAAAATCGTAGAAGTCGAGGTTCGCTTGTATCGAAGGAGTGCTTGTAAAAGATTCATTAAGAGTATTTGCATCAATTTGGCAATCATTATTCATGTCAGTTTTGCCAATACCTATTTTTATTATAAAAATAGGAAATATAAAAAAATTAATTATTAAATTAGATTTTATTTTAGCTAATACGGCCTAAAGTTCTATATGTAATTAAAAATGCATTTAATCCATATTTGCCCAACGTTTCGTGAATGTTATGTTCACTTTATCAAGGGATTCGTAATAAGAGAAATAATTTTTTTATTACATTGAACAATAATTTGTTGTAGACAAACATAAAAAACATTAAAAATGAAAAATTAAATTAAAAACAAACTTGAAAAATTATATCACAGGTTCGATATTGAAACACAGTGCTTAAATAAAATTTTTCTTATTATTACATATTTTAATAATAGATATAAGGTTCCATGACCCATTTTGGTTCGGCTACCTTTTTTAAATCGGTCACCAGCATGAATTTCCAAAGTCAAACATCTTTAAAAAGATAAAGAAAGAAAAAATTAAAATGCTTTAGGAGCATGCGATAAAGAGTAGTTACGTGTTTCTTTGCATTCAATTTTTGAATGCTGGGCTTATTTTTTTGTTCCCCGACAGCTTCACTTTGCAGCATTATCATCGTTCAGAATTAATGCGTCCTTTAGCCTAGTACTCTGTTCAACATTTCACGTGAAATGCTGTCAAAACTCATATGAAAAAAACTTGTGCGGAATTTCTATGAAAAAATGTTGAAAGAGTTGTACTCTGTTTAATTTGTGAAAAAGTTGCGAAATGTTTTTAGCAACATTTTTTTACCACTGCGAAATAATATAAGCTGCACTTATTTCACGTGGAATTTTAAGCAAATGAAAAAAGTTTAAACTTAATATTAAAATGAGAACTGTAAAACATAAATAACACAACCGGTAACAGGTTTTCATCAATATTTAATTTTATTTTTACTTAATTTTTTATTTAAAATACATGTGGGTTTTGTTTACATATGCTAAACAATGTCACATACTTTGAAAGATTAAAAATGTCAAATTGGGCAAACTCTCGAGATAGGTAACATTGATACATGTCAAATTTTTCGCATGAAATAATAGATGTTGCGGAACATTTTTCACAAATTCGAAAAGAGTACTAGGCTTTAAGGCAAAATTGAACACACAGTCTGTCAAGAAATAGCTAATTTTGTGATTTTTAACCACTAAAAGTTGTATTCTTGTTGTTTTTAATTTAATTAAAAAAAACACTTTTATTCAAAAGAAAACACTTTAATTAAAATAAACACGTTATTCTCACTCTCACGTTTGCTTAAATCAATAATTGATTTTAAAAGAATAAATAACTTTTACCAAATTTGTTAAACATAACTGTAAAATTCGCCTAAATATCGCCAGAATACGTATACGGCGATTTTAAAGAAACATGAACAACAAAACGACTCGCAAAAATATAATTTACATGAGTAATATACGATAACGGTAAACAAAAAATCGTTCAATGATCGTCAGAATACCTTAACGACGATTGTAGAATAACATCGTCTCGCAAAATATCATTTACAAGAGTAATATACGATAACGTTGAAAAAACATGCGATCAATGGTCGCCAAAATGCGTAAGCGACGATAAACTCGTTTTACAATCGTCAAAATTACTCGCAAAAGCATCATTTGGAAGCGTAAAATGTAATTTTACGTCAACAATC
Source organism: Pollenia amentaria (assembly GCA_943735925.1). NCBI lineage: Eukaryota > Metazoa > Arthropoda > Insecta > Diptera > Polleniidae > Pollenia > Pollenia amentaria. The sequence goes on from OX031009.1 coordinate 225,625,851, forward strand.
GCCGGGACGATTAAAAGAACAGTCGCGATATGACCGCACTCGACAAATAATCTTTCAAATGCTAGATGGGATTTGAGTATATTTTGACTGATCTGCGCGATTTAAATAATTATATATGCGCTCGGTTTTGCGTACAAAACGACTGATATTTTGGGAGAAAATGGCGGGTGGGGCCGCGACTCTTCTGAAAGAGAGGCCGTGTCTGCTAGTACTTACAATCAATGCGAAACTTTTCTGAGTAATTTCTCAGTCATATTACTAGTCACTTACGAGTCCTTTACGAACCATGTTATACTCACATTTCTTATCGCATTTTTGCTGTAGCGATAAAATCATTTGCGTGTTGGATGTTGTTTATTTTAATTGCAATACGCTTAACGACATCCTCGAAGACGAATGTACGGTTTATTCCTGAACGACATGTGAGGGATAGCTAAACTAAATCGCAAACGACATTTTCGAACAAGCGTCGCGAAAATCGAGCACGCCATAAATAAAGACAGTGTCGATCTTCTTGTCGTTTATCCGAACGAAATATTAGAAAAACGGCAATGTCGTCAACTTTGTCGTCAACGACTCCTGTTAAATAACTCAAGTAAAATTAGCCCATAAATTAGAATTAATGATAATGTAGTCTATTTTGTCGTCCACGATAAAAATTATTATATTGTAATTTATTTTCTTTCAGACAATCTATCCATGTGCTTTTTTGTTTGTATAATGTAATTTCGCTTATTTTACTTCTGTTACATGTTATATATTCGACTTTTATAGGGAATCGAAAAATTGCCCGCGGCTACTTTCATCAGGATTTTTCGAATTTATTGCTTTGTGCTTCTTCGTAAATAGTATGTAGGCATTTAAATCAATAATTTAAAAAATGATTTTGAAAAAATGATTGAGAAGCATTCACATACGGCAGAAGAAAACTTTGACTTTTTTATTGCCTTTAATACACAGAAAAAATTAATAATTGTCTCTAAACACCAAATTCATAGAATCAAGCAAACAATTTGTTATTACCAAAATTTTTTATTATTTTGTTATTACTAAAAATAGTAAAAATTTAATATTATGATTTTTTTTCTATAAATGATATTTTTAATTTTATTTTAAAAAAATGATCAAAAAACCTATCAATTTCAAAAAATGTGTTAATATATTTAATAAAATACGTTTAGAAAATTAATGACCTTGAAAGCCTGATTAGAACAATTCTAAAAATAACACAAAATATAGCTCAGGTTTTTACAATTCCCAACATCTATTCCGCAAGTTTTAATTATTTTATTTAAAGCGAAAAAATCAACTTTGATTTTTTGTTATTTAATTAAAAATTTAGTTCAAAGTTTATTTCAAAACATCTAAAATGTTAATTAAATAAATATTATATTTTTAATTTTTTTTTTTCAACTAAAAAAATAATTGATTCTATTATCATATTAATTAAATTGAAATACTTTTCCAAATATTTTTTTTAATTGATAAAAAAGTACTGAAATTTTTAAGCCTCTCAAACAAGACAACTTACAAGACAATGTCGCTCATGCTGTCCCACATAGAGTTTGATCGAAGACAACTTGATAAGACAATGTCGCTCATACTACCGTACACAATGATTTTCTCTAAAAACCTAAACGCTAAAAAGCAAGTACACACAATATTGACTACGATGTCGTCAACGGCAATCTGGCCAACTGGGTAATTAAACATCAGTTATTTTAAATATGTAACATTATGCTTGGACTGTTTATTCCTTTTAAGGTTTTTTTATTATTATATTTCAGTTTTATTAAAAGTAAAAACTTCCATCACTCAGTTAAATTTTTTTTGTCAGGTTATAAACAGTAGTAACAGCAAAAGAAACATGTTTTCATCATTACGCTGCGCTAAATATGACTCCAAAATAATGTTTTACACAGTCGCATGCTCAATTTGTGATTGCACAAATTCTGTAAATTAGAGGATTTTCCAAAATTCATTAGAAGAAAGAAAAAAACTAAGATCATCCATAAAATTCAATTGGATTTAGGTAATACTTACACGTTATTCTGAATGGGTGAAATTTCACCCGAGGAATTTTTTCGTAATTCTTCAAATAATTTTGTAACGTTTAGTTATACAAAAAGAAAGTGTATTGGTAGTAAAGCAAAATTTGAATTTAAAAAATTAGAAAAAAGTCTCATTTAGATCCAGCAAAATGTTTTCGAGATATTAAATTTTAAACATAAAATGAATGAAATTTCACCCTAAGGCTGTATAAGGGTTAAGTAAAATTTTCAAAAGAAAAAGCTTTTCTACAAAAAAAAAAAAAAAAAAAAAAAAGAATTACACAAACTTCTTTGATATACTCCAGCTTTATTCATTAAAGAACACAATGCCAAAAGTATGAGATGATAAGACAAATTAATGCATTCTTTAAAGACTCTGCTCCACAAGATGCTTTTTGTTGTTGATGTTTTCAACAATTATTGTTGACTTAACGCGCGACTGTTTTTAAGGGAAAATATTAATAGAAGGAGTTACAACTATTCCATGATTTTTATATTTTCAATAAGAAGTATGTCTGTATGTGTAAGTGGGAAAAAGGAGGATTAAACTTGTTATAATTTGCGGCTGCAGGTTTGGCTATGTTTCTGTATTTGTGTAAGTGTGTGTACTTTTTAAATCTCGCTCATTGCTGTTGATTTGTTTACATGGTTGATTTACGAGGTTTTGTCTAATAATGAACTTGACGTTAAAGACAAAAAACACAATACAAATAAAAATAAATTAAAAATTGGGGAAGGGTTGGTTGCCTTAGCGAAGCGTTGTTTGCGATTGGTTGTGGTTAAAGGATTAAAATTAGTTGAATTGAATGAATATTTACTTAATAACAGATTTTTTTTTTATGTGACGTGGAATAGGAAAGAGGAAAAGATTTATAATTAAGTTAAACTTCGAACTTGTGAAGAAATCTTAGCATTTGCAAAGCCTTTTAAAAGTTTTATATACATATATATATATTTTTCTGTTTTATAACCTGTATGTACTTTCTTCTTTTTTTTTTGCAGCAATCTTGAGTTATAATTTTGCTTCTTTTGTGGTAAGTTTGCAATAAGAATTTTTTTTTCTTTTTTAAATATGTATTGTAAAATTCCTTTTTTCCAAATATTAAACGATCGATGTTTATGACTTACAAATATGTAAACAAGTACGAAAAATAGAAAAACAACCATCGCCATCCATCGATTTCTTTTTAAAAAAGGAAACAAAAAATAAAGCGAAAATATCAACGAAAATTTTCGTACTTTTTTTATGCATTAAAAGGGTGCCTAATAAACCTAGAAATATGCTATTTTTTAAATTGCAATACAGAAATTTAAATGCCTACTTGGGGAAAATAAGTTTTCTTGTTTATTTTATTCGAAATTGTACTCTTTTTGACTTACACAGAAAAAATTCTTCAAGTTTTTCACCAATTAAAGCATTAATCAAAATTAAAATTCAGTTTTAATTAAAAATTGAATCAAGTGAATTAAACGTTTAATCAGGTGAATTAGACGTTTAATTGATACCATTTATTTGTTTTCTGGTGTATCACAATTAATATCACAAATTTTTTAATTGAAATCAATGTTTATTTTTTTTTTTTTTTGTGTATAGATTATCAAATTAGAAGGGCCAGTTCAATAAAACTACTTTTACACACTATTTATTTTACAGTGTGCTTGTGCAATTTCCCAGTTGAATATGTTTGCATGGTGTGTTAAAGTTATGAAGATTTTTCTGAAGCCCTTTTTACACTATTCTACAAGTCTTATGATTTTTGCTATCACAAAGTCCAATGGCAGAAAATCTCGTTCATTACATATTGCGTCAACACTATCCCACTTAAAATAAAAATTAAACTCTTTGTAGAATATAAACATCTGTTCAGTATAAAAAACATTTATATATTTTTGATTTAAGAGCGGTCTAATTTTTAGAGTGATTTGAACAGATATTAAACATTTTAATTGAGAAGCTAACAACACGACATAAAATTTCTTTAATATTTAATATTTTTTATTCAAATTATTCAACAATGTTCTTGTTATAATAATCAAGGGAGGGAAAGTTGATACGATTGTTATTTCTTCGTAATTTTTCTTTTGAGTACCGAATTTAATTAGTTTTTATAATAAATATGAGTGAATTATTTATTATTCCAAAGAAAGCACATGAAATTTTTATATCCATTTGTATAAATTTGCATTTTCTAATTAGAAAAAAATAATGGTGAAAATTTGCGAACAAGATTTCAATTTTCCATCCCTGATTTTCCTCTTATGCTTCTATAAATACAATTCTGATAAAATTACAAATCTTGTCGTTAAGTCTGGGTTCACACTATGAAAGTTTTCTTTCAGAAAGTCTGAGTTAATTGGGGAGAGGGGAGAGAATAATAGCATATTCTCTTCCCCTCTCGGCCTGACTAAGAAAAATTTCTTTGCGTACTTTTTGCCATTTCATTATAAACTTTTAAAAAAAAAAATATAACAGAACTGCCTTATTCATAAAAAATAAAAATTTTCATACAAATTTTTCTTAAAATACAATTCAAATCCATTTTTATTTTTTATGAATACGGCAGTTCTTTTATATGTCGTCGTAATGCTCAGTCTTAGAGTGTAATAGGACCCTTAATAACAAAAATAATAAATTTAAGCGTGTTCTATATTGAACTGACAATGCATGCGAGATCAGCTGTTTGGCAAAGCCTTTTGACTGTGGCGTCAAAAACATTGTGTTTGTGATTTGGTTATGTCAGATAAAATAAAATCGTAAGTGTAAAAGCAAAATTTATAAACCGTCTGTAAATTTTGACAGACACGCGATGGTAAATTTTCATAAATATTTGTTATTTCTTGAAATGTTGTGCCTCCGTATTTGGCTCAACTAATCTTAACGGAATTGTACCTTTTTTTTCTCTGAATGGTAATGCAAATAGAGTCTTGATATTAAGATTGGCAATTTTTAACAAAGTTCCTTAGAAAAACGGTAAAACCTGCGTTCAAATCGTAAAGTATATAACACAGATTTAGAAATTTCGATAAAATATTTCGTTTGCTTGAAATTAAACACCTAGATTGCGAAAGCAGAACGCGAATCTGTACTATGTTTTTTTCAGCTCTAGATTACGCGATATAACGTTATGTAGTGGGAAGTGCTTTTCCTATACAGTAAAAAATCGAAAGCAAAATTATCTTAAGGTCGTGCAAACATTGTTTCTTAATTTGCTCAGCACTTTCAGAGATATCATTAAAGTTAGACCCAATAAAAGAAACATTTTAAGTTTTTTGTTTTAAAGCAACCCTAAAAAAAATAAAAGAAGAACTTCGGGCTTATTTTTGGTAAAGTGGATTGCACCTAAATATATCCCAATGTCTTTGGAATATATTTATGTATATTTAGCACTTTGTCATTGAAATTGGTGCATATCTTTTGATTTAATTTACAATTTAGTAACAGAACAAATTTCTGGTTATCCGTCGCTTAACATAAATCTGTGGTTTTCACGAATAATCGCGTAAGTCGGTTTTTACCGAAATTGAGATAATGATGTCAAAGTGTTACATTTTGCATTAGGTTTTTATAAGTATTAAGCTTTTTAGAATATAATGTAGTATTATTAATTTTTTTCTGCTAAAAACAACTTAAGTTAACTGTTTAATAAAATATTTTGCTATTATAACGATTTATGTCGACATACATCGCCAAAAATTGTAAAATTGCTGAATATGTTTCCAAATAAAAAGCATATGTGATATTATGTTGTTATTCGTGCAAAAAATATGAAAGTATTTTTTGAAAACTTTTCTATTAATAACAACTAAAGCCGTAAAAATAACAACGTAAGTCGTCATGTGTGATTAAAATGATAACATTTATTTTCACAAAAAAGAACTTATGTGGAGATATGATGTTATATTGCACACACTTAATGAGTCAATCAAACATATGCATTTTTAATCCTTTTACAGATTGTGATCCTGTGAGGATTTTTTCATGAAAACTATGTATAATACGTAGAAAGTCACTGTTAAGAGGATAGTAAAGAAAAAAAGTTTAAAAAAGCATCTACAGAAGCCGCAATTGAAAAAAATAATTGTTTTTGCTCTCCTGAAAAGTTTGGTTTTATAACTTACGCGATTATTCGTGAAAACCACAGAAATATTTGTTAAGTTTTCAGTGGGCGTGACAAAGACAATCTGAACAAGCTTATTATTTGTGTAGAAGGATTACAGTAAAAGTTTTTCCAAATTTGACAAAATCTAATGGTGTGATATCAAGTCTTTTGAAAGTAGATTATGCTTAATTTCACCGCAAAATCGTTATTCGTTACGCCATAGCCATACGACCATCATATCCGAGTGTAGTCTTTATATGAGGCCATAGGTAAATTATGTACCGTCCTTCACGAAATTTGGTGACATATCTTCGCTGTTTTTACTAACTGACCTAACTGAAATTTTTTTGAAAATTGAGTTAAGTACAAAAAATAAAAACATTTGTCTTTTTCTTTATTTAACATATAACAAAATATGTTATACCACATAACAAATAATGCATAAACCCAATTTCATTCGTATTTTGGCTAGGAAATGACTACATTTAAGGTAAAAAACATTGAAAGTGCCCTCCTCTAAAATTTGTTTAATGTTAGTTAAAACAGCGAAGTTGTAAAACGAATTGGTTGATCTTTAATGAAAGTCGATGCATTCAGTCAGAGGTTGTTCCACATTTGAGTGCTGTTTTCCTACTGAGTCGATTCTGCTGGAATTCAATCCGAAGCTGCTAAGGAGATCTAGAAACAATTTGAAATAAAAAATAATCAATTCAAATTTTGATCATATCCGCAGAATAAGCTCTATATTTAACAATGCGTATTTTGCGTTCTAAGATCTTTTTGGCAACTAAAATAACCGCTTAATTGTCTTAAAATAACTTTATGACCAATTTTTATGATTGATTTTAAAACACATTTATGTTTTAAAGACAAAATTCTCTTCTTTACTAACCACTTAAATGAAACTTAATTTACCGATGTGGTTCATTTAAAGTTAACTTAAGTTTCCATTGTAATAACAACAACAGGCAACGCAATAACAGGCAGATGTGATCCAGAGTGTCCAGGGGATTATCTCCAGTGAGATAATCCCCGTCAAAAAGGGTCCAAATACAGTCGTTTTTAAACTGTTTATAAATTGTTTTTTTTTAAGATATTTTATTAAATAAAAATATTAAAGAAACTTTAAAAAAAATATTATTGGGGGAATTTCAGTAAAATGTTAATCATTTTGCGATTTTTGCTTTATATAGATATTGATATTAGAACTGAAACTAAAATTCAGTCAAGTTAAGCTAACTGAAAGGAAATTATTATCTAAACTTTTATATTTAGGGGGATTTTTTCAAAATACGTTTAATTTGGGGGGTTTTTAAAATTATTTTGGGGGGAAGAAAAATAATAACCTGGCAACACTGATGTGATCTGAGTCCACCTTATAAATAAATACACTTTTTTAATGATATTTTTCTTGTATTTAGTAGTGCTGCCATACTTATATTTTAATTAAATAAGACATTTCAAATCAAACTCAAAAAATTAATCTGTATTTAAATACGACTTAAGTTTATATGCATATTAACTAGAGTTTTTTTATTCCCGTACTTTTTGGATTCCCGGGAAAGCGGGAAATAAAAATCAAATTCCCGGGATCCCGGGATTCCCGCCCAACATTTTTTATTTTTTTCTTTACTTATTTTTCAAATGAAACTAATATGTTTTACTGACTATTACGCTTAAAATAATTAAGTCTAGTATCTATTATATAACAAAAATGTAAAAAATTTAAGATTAAAATTTTTTTAAGATACTTAAGAGGTTATTTATATGTCAATAGGATCATAGAAATAAAAGAGCTCATTTGCATAATAAGAATGAAAGTAATGAAGTCTTACTGCCAATTTCATCAAGTTCAGTTAAAACTTAACTGTTACCTTACCTTCCAGCTAACAATATATTTGCGACAGTTATAACTGGTAGTTAATTATAACTAAACTTGGTGAAATTGGCCGTTAGTGAAATAAAATTTCTGGAAGGGCGATTAGGAACTGAAAGCATAACATTACGAAGTAAGAATTCTGAAACAATTTTACCGTTTAACCAATTCAGCAGGAAGGCGAAAATTTATTTGCTACATATATTTAATAACATATTTTTTTACAATTTTAAAACCCCTAATCAGCAGTGGTGTATAAAGGTATACTAAGTTTGCCATTCCATGTCAATCTTTTTTTAATATTCATCTAAGGTCCCATAAAGTATTTTTATTGTGAGTCCTTCGTTTATTCTAAGCTGATTTCGCCATATGGGTGTCAAATTGTTTCTAGATCTTCTAGCCTGATTGGGGTTTAATTCCAGCAGAATCGCTTCAGTAGGAAAATAGTTATGTGGATCTAACTCCCTAAAAACTTGAAAAAAGATGTTCTTCAAAATTTCCCGGGAATCCCGCAATTAAGTCCCGGCAAAGCGGGAATTGAAAACAATTGAAAATCCCGGGAATTTCCGGGACGGGAATCCCCGGGAACAAACTCTAATATAAACATAATATAGATTTAAATGCTATGCGGAAAATTGGACATTAGTCTTAAATTTTTTCGTTTCTGTTATAAAATAGATACTAGACTTAGGCCCTACTTGTGTAAAATACAAAAACAAAGTGAAAACTACTTTTTAATTTTGTTGTTGCTTTCTACAGAAATTCCTATTGAATTTTTATATTTAAAACGATGCATTGAAAATATTAAAACGCAATATGAATTTTTGTGAAAGCAATAACAAAATTATAAAATAGTTTTGACTTTCTTGTTGCTTTCAATGCAATTTTTGGCGTTGCGTTACGTTTTTCACTATTACGGCCTTAATTATATTAAGCATACAAGCCAATAAGAAATATAAGTCCTATTTTAGTATTAAATGAATAAATAAATAAATAATTTTTGGTGGTAATCCCGGGAATATGATTTTCCACTAACTCATAAAGTGCGGGAAAAAAGAAACTCTATCTATGATCGATCTCTAACAACTTTTGACGTTGAGTTTCCAATTTTGTAAAAATATTCATATGAAGGCATCAGTATTTTGGTATTGGAGATTTCATATCGGGAAATATGATTTAATATCTACCGATTTCTTTTTCTTCGAACTTAACTGCCACAATTCTGCCTATTCAACAATTCTGAACGTTAACGTTCGTGTTAAAACTCAGTTTTAAAAAAGTTGAACTGCCAGTTATTTTACACCACAAAAGAATAATGTTTATTAAATAATTGTATTTTTTTTTATCACACATGCATTGACAATTTGTCATCTGGGAAAACTGTCTTCTAAAGGCTTAAAAGGAAGACATTTCCATGATATTAGCTTGATTATTTCCCCACTGATACGCCAATTCATTCAATAAATTTTAAGTTTTCTATGTCTTCTAGTTTACATTGAATACTACGTTTCCTTTAGAATATTTCGAAAAAATCTAAAATTTATTTCAATAAAAATCTAAGTTTGGAATGAGACTTAATTTTTGTTTTGCTTAAAGCTTTTGCGTTTCATTTAAAAATATTTACTTAAGACTTAAATACTTTTGTTGTTATTGCCTACGGCTGCCAAATGTTTAACCCTTTTTTTTTTGCATAACAACTTCTTTTATGTAAAAGTAACAGAAATTTAAAATAAATAAACTCTGTAGAGGAACTGTACTTCTTTTTTTTCTAAAGCTGAGACAACCTTTTCTTAAAAGAAAATAATTTTTTTATGTTTTTAATCAAATCTAACAAAAACCGGATATAAGAAAATTCTTTAAAATAAAAGAAAACAAAACACGTAATAAATTTTCCTCTTATTGTGAAAGGAACGAGTTGTTTTCCTTTCATTTTCCTTGATGGGTGCGCATGTGCAATTTAAGGCGGCATGCAAATTATTCTTTTTTTTTTTGCTTAAGAAATAATTGTTACTTTCGAAATCCAATTTCAAAATCTTTTGAAACATTTTTAATGAAATTTAAGATTTGCCAAAAATTAAAGATTATGCATAAATTAAGATTTTTGCACCCTTTTTTCTACAACCGGCAGGAAGTACGTGTTGTTCTGTAAAAAAAAAAGAAAAATTCGCCAAAATACGGGGTGTTAGAGGTTAAAGTATTTTATGCATAAATTAATGATCAATAAGATCGTTAATGTAAATTTTTTTCTTATTTCCCTATGAAAGGTTACCCAAAGGTACTGAAGAGAAAATTTGCATATCAGCCCCTTTAACTCAGTGTAAAGAAAAACTTAATTTAATCCGCATAAGGAAAATTGGCACATTTGCCAAAAACCTTTGAAATTGTTTTCTTAAGATCATTTTTTAATTTCTTATTTTAATAATAGACTTAAAGCGGAAGGAACACGTGAAGCGCTAGATGTCTGAACATTCACCCTTAAAAATCCTTAAGCACCCAAAACACACACACATACAAACTAGTGTTAACTATTTGACAAGGGATTTTCTAGTAGAGCAAAATTATTGTGCATTTGTTGGGTTGCTGACATCTTCTAGACATGATGAATACAAACAATACAACTACAAAAAAAAAAAAAGAATTTAACAAAATTTTAGCTTGAACCTAAACGACCTTTTCCCTAACAACTCCTTAATAATAGCCTGACATTTACATAACCAACTTGAGTATCTTCAGGGGGATGTGTGTGTGTGTGTGTATTTTTGATCTACTCTGGTTTCAGTAAAAGAAAAGAAGTAAAAGAAATTATAAAATTTGCATGAGAATGGCCAAAATGACACACAACTGAGATCTTCTTCGTTAGATGATCATTTTCTCTGCCAAACAAAGAAAAATTAAACCCTTTTCTTCTCTGCTTTAAAGGAAGACAGGGGTTGATTTTATTTTTAATTTCATATGTTTTTCTAGGATACTAAAATTTTACACACATACAAACGCACACTAATTTCTATGCGCTTTTTTAAGGACATTTATTAATATCAAATATTTGCTGAATGCGAAATGCGTTTGCGTAAATGGCTGGGTCTGCATGATTGTGTGTATTCAAAGGAAGATGAGTATTCAAATCAGGGAAGGGAAGGAAGGTGTTTGTCTTTACTTCGATCATCTCTAATGATCGTGTGCATTAGGCGAAAGAAATTTAACTAGAAACAGGGGTTGATTATATAATTTGCCTAAAGATAAGCAAACGAATGACCTTTTTTGCATACGTATTGAAATTTTCTCAAGCTTTAGCAGAGCCAGCAAAATAAAGGGGTAAGCAAATTCCTATACACAGATAACAGAATGAAAAAAACGCAAAATGTAAATTTTTTCCCATGAAAATTTCTTAAGCAAAAAATTTTTTGGCTTCACCTTTTTTCCATTATTGTGTCGGGGGTATATTTTGCTTACAACTTAAAGACATTAGATAAACAATAAAAGCAGAAGATGCAATCAAGGATAATAAATTGCCAGCATTCAATTTTAACCGAACATTTTGTTAGATTTTTTGCATGCAAAAATTTAAATTTTCTTTAACCCCATCACACCGCATCGCCTCGATATGAATTGATATTCATTAGTTTTTTGTTTTTTTTTTTTAAGTTTAGATCAGCCCAGCTTGTGTTCGAAGGATTTTGCTTTAGTGCAATTTAGGATTTTTGCAAAAACGAAAAGAAAATAAAAAAGGAAAAAGGATGATGCTCTTGTCTTTTGTTTTGTATGATAGAAACGCTGTCTTGTTTTTCCTTGCAAGAGTAACGTCTTTTTATTCATCTTTTCTAATCTTGAATATCGATTAGATGAATTAAAATTTTATTTCGAATTTATGAAGATTTTGTAAAGATCGTGAGAACTTTATTGTTGCCGAATTTAAATGCGTCTTTGCAAAATTTTATAAATATTTGAATGAAAAAGAAGTAAAGATGACACTTTATGTTTTTTTTTTATTTAGGTGAATATTTTTTAATGGGCATTAAAAAATTATTTAAAATGTCAGTTACAAAATTGTCAAGGATGTAACGTATTTCTGTTGGAGTGGTTTTTTTTCTCTTAAGAAGAATAGTAAATTTATTTACAAATATTAAAGCACAAATGCCGATTCATTAAAGTTTTTATATCCTTATCCACAGGTGGAAAGGGTACATACCCTAGGGAAAAGGGAACTAACACCAAACTTGTTACTGGACAGGTATAAAGTGGTAGGAAGCTGTTCTAGTTCTAACACTTTATATAAAGGGGACTTGTCACTTTAACATGGCTATTTCTTAGGATAGGGTTATTTGGCACCTTTTTGACACTTTGTAACAGGTTACTGAAAAAACATAAATAGACACATTAAATTCGGATAGCAGATTCCTTTCATATAAATTAATAAGACCAGATAGACTCAGCCACTTCCCGCACAAAATCTAGTCACATGACTCCTCTGGACAAACTACACTTTAAACACATTATCACCAGTTCAGTGATATGTCTTGTTTTCTTCTATCACAATTCGTTCCTTTTTTATTATAATATTGTGTACACTGGTCAAAAAAACACATGGGCACAGTTTCAATTATTTTGCATGATTTTTTGCACAGGAAATTATAGCAAAATGATGGTTTGCTTATCTTTTTTCAATGTGCTCACGCAGAAAGGAAATGTGGTTGGAGGTAACCATATTCTTAGGACAGCATACTATGGTTCGATTATAACAACTCTTATGGTCTATATGACCATAATATTGCAAAAATTAACCATAATTTGTCGAATAAATTAATAATAATTTTGTCATAATTATTCACATATTGGTCAATATAAACCATACTAAGGTTAAAATTAACCATTTTATGGTTTGTTAAAGTTTTCCCATAAATAAGTCAAAAGTAACCATATTATGGTCAATATTAACGATAGTATGGTTGTTTTTCAATTTGCTTTTCAAGTCAAGCAGTAGTTTTATTTCCTTTTTTTACTCCTGTTACTAACAAATCAAGTAACGATCCTATTTCGTTTTTCATTCCTGTTACATGTTTTGTTCCACTTTTATGAGCCATCCTTAAATTATGTTCCAGCCCGAGACGATTTTCAGCAGTACCTCTCCATTTGACTGGTTTATTTTAGCACGTAAATTTGTGTATTTATATCAGCAATTTAAAGAAAAAGAATGTGAGAATTTTATGCAAACAAATTTTGTTTTATTTTCAAAAAAAAAAAAAATATGACATTTTATTTAATATAGAATTTTGTGTTCGTTTTGTCAAAAATGTGTTGCTCTCTTAAAGGATGGCAGTTTTATTCTACAAAATGCACCCTTACTAATGACATAAGGCATTGCACTTTTCGCCCCGTATAAATCGACAGTATGAATAGTGCCTGTAAAATAGGTAAATTCGGCTTATTGGGTTATTTTTATAATGGCTACGATTGCCTCAAAGGCCAACAAAGCTACACAAAAAATGCAAAATTTGAAAAATTTTGCCAAAATAGCGAAAATTCGCGAACATTTTTTATATTTGAAATAGACTAAAAGTCCCTAAAACTATAAGAATTGGAAAAAATTCGTTAAAAATTGATAAATTAGCGGAAACTCGCAAAAATTTCGGTTAAAAAACGAAATGTCGGAAATAAAAAATAATAGCATACAAATTTTTAACATAAATTAGCCAAATTATGAAGAAAAAACTTTTTGTCAGGTGTTAAAAAATGGCACTCCACTTTTTCAAATGACAAATAACATTATTACGGGGTTGGCAAGACAATTTGTGCATGCACCCTTTCAGAAGGTGATATTTTTTGTTAGGAAAAGAAAACACCATAAGGAATTGATAAAAAGCATTCAACTACGCATCGGAGCTCGGCAGGCATTCGGCCAACTAAGCACAGTGTGGAATCTCCATCAATCTCCATCCGCTTTACTTGGTGTAGACAGTTAGACAAAGAGGCTTCGCGAGTAGGAAAAAGCTGGATTGAAATTAAAAACCTAGAATTAAATAGAAACGACTGGAAATCTTTGGTTGGGGCCCTATGTACATTAAAGGAACTGATAGAAGAAAAAAAAATAATATATATCGTTATCTAAAACGCAAATGGCCCTATCTAAACCTTTGAAAATTTTACAGGAGAAACAAAAAAACTATTTAAAATGGGAAATTGATAAATTGCCGCAAACAGTTTATAAGTATTTTTTCTTCTATTTTTCTTGTTAAACCTACCAGCGGTGTTGACAAATAACAATGTGGCATATAATGCAAGCTCTTAGTTATGTCTATTAGCGTTTATCGTCTAATAATTTGTGAATAGGGCTTTTTGTTTCTTGTTAATAAAATCGCTAATTTTGGTAGAAAGATTCCAAAATTTGTTGTGGACATTTGTGTTGATGCAATAAATCAGAATCAATGGAAACATTTTAGGTAACGATATATATACTGTAGAGAACAAAACAACCATAATTTTGTAAATTTTAAACATATTATTTTAAATTAAAAATACAATGTTTTAAGATATATAATTTCAGACATATATTGGTTATTATTAACTATTGGGTGGAGAAATATAATCATAATATAATCAAACCGTTAGTCAGTTAACCGATTAGTTACTACCCGATCAACTGATCGGTTAATTTAAAATTATCTATTTTCGATTAACGATTAAACCGGTCAATTTTAGTCGAACAAAATTTTTTATTTCTTGTAGTATTGAATATATTATTTTGTGTTTTTTATTATTTGTTTCGTTTCAATATTTTCGTTTAAAATATTTTTTCATACAAACAAAGAAGGTGGTCCCTGATCTCCATTTTAAAAAAGTGTTTGCTGTTCACAGCTTTTTGTTTTACGAACTTTTAACATGTACAGCACTTTTCGCTTATAGTCACATCCTTTAGTTGCAGCCAAGTAGTGGACTATATCGCTAATGTGACTATAAGCCTAATTATAAATATAAATCTTTCCGATTGTCGGTTAACAATTTAATATCGGTCTAAACCGCAAACGTCCGTTTATATAAAGAATAATTAATAATATATAGATATCATATAGAGCCCTCTTGTAATCAAAAATTATGGTCAAAGTTGTGCACCGATTGCAATGAAATAAAGCTCATTTCATTCGAAATGTGTTAAACTAAATGCTTTTAGACCCAAACTGTGATTTTTGTTGCACATTTATTTTTTATGAATTTTTAAAGAACAAAAAAAAATTTTTTTTTCTTAAATTTTTATTTGTTTTTTTTTAAAACTTCAACAATATCTCTGAAATTACTGGCCAAATTTAAAACAATGTTAGTACGTCTTAAAGATAATATTGTTAGCGAATTTCGGTTTTTTTTCTTAAGGGAATATGATGCACCATTTTCATGTCATTTTAATATATGTGCTGAAAGTACCTTAATTTTGGACATATTGGTATATCTCTAAAACTGGAGCTGATAGAGAAAAATGAAGGTTAGATTTGGAATCAGCGACCTCAAATTAGTAAAAAAAATTACACAAAGTTCCAGGCCGCAAAATGGCTGTTCCGCAGTGTAATTTATGCATATTTATTTAATGAAATTACTTCTATATATATAAAAATTAAAAATGTTTGTCTGTTTGTTTGTTTGTTGGCTTATAGACTCCTTAACTACTAAACTGATTGTCCTGAAATTTTTACAGTAACATCACGTGATCCGCAAAAATAAAATAGGCTAGGGAAATTGGTACCCCCATAGGATGCCAATATTAAATATCGCATATCTTAAGATCCGCTGCACGCATTTTATTAAACTTTTGGTATTAGGACCTTCTGAGCCCCAAAATTGAAATAAAATAGCAGCGGGGGAAGTGGTACCCCCCATAGGACGCCAATGTTTAATATCGCATATCTTAAGAACTGTTATAGTGAGCATGTTCAAACTTTGTAGAAGTCACACTTATGGTATACTACACTTTTGAAAATAAAAATAAAGCGGGTAGGCGCAGGGGGACAATACCTCTCATAGGATGCATTTATTAAATATCGCTCACCTGAAGAACTATTATTATAGACTCCTCAACGGCTGAACAGATTTTCCTGAAAGGTTAACAGTAACTTCACATGAGCCCCGAAAAGAAAATAGGCTATTATTTTTTCGATAGGCGCAGGGCAAGTGGTATCCCCCTAGGATCCCAATATAAAGTATCGGATATCTTAAGAGCCGCTGGACCCATTTTCTTGAATTTTTTGTGGTAGGATCTTCTGAACACGGAAATTGAAGTAAGATAGCTGCAGGGGAAGTGCTACCACCCCATAGGACGCCAATGTTTAATATCGCATATCTTTAAAACTGTTATAGTGAGAATGTTCAAACTTGGTAGGAGTCACTCTTATGGAAAACTACACCTTTAAAAATATAAATAAAGGGGGTAGACGCAGGGGGAGTTATACCCCCCATAGGAAGCATATATTCAATATCGCGTAACTGAAGAACTATTACAGCGAGAGTCTTCAAATGTGGTTAAAGCCACTATTATGGTAAACTATAAATTCCAAAATAAAAATGGGCAAGGAAGACGAAGAAGGACCAATATCCTCCATAGGACGAAAATATTAAATACTTCATACTTGAAGACAAAGGTCTTTAAGCTTTGTAGGACCCGCTCTTATGGTAAACTACACCTAACAAAATAAAAATATAATATATAAATGAAAAAATATATGTTCGTTTGTTCTCTACAAACTCCTAAGCTACTGAGATACAAAGGGTATTAATATACATATTTTCAAGTAGGCGTGGCACCAACACAATAAAAATATGAATAACCTTATATCTGAAGGACAGTTGCCGTATGAGTCTTCCAATATGAAACAAATAACTTCGTTATCAAAACACGACATCTGCCAAAAAGTCGGCTGGATTAGACAAGCGGGCGTGGCACCTCCCATATAATGGCAGTAAATATTTCTACGTATTTGGACTACTGCAATAGTGAAAGTATTCCAATTTTGTACAAGTAGCTTAGATAATAGCCTACAACATATTTTAAAAGGTAGGTTCAAAAAAATCATTTGGGGTTATCATTTGCTCCATCGAAGAATTTCCGCCTGGAAGTCACCAAGACGGGAGAGTAGCAGAGCAGATGTTCTGACATTTCGTCATCCACCTCACAAATTCTGCATATCTTGGTACACGCATACCCATTATAAACTGGTGGTAATCAAAACCAAAGTGCCCAGTAAATAGGCCAACAAGCAGTCTAGGTTCCGCCTGTAGTATAATTTACTTCCTTATTATTAGACAATATACTTGTTTACTTTATTTTTAGAAATAATATATTTATTGTGAACCTTACAAATCAACACTACCCTAATGTTTTATTGATTATTGGAAATTTGTTGGAAATGTAGTTTTAAGCAACAACTATTTTATCAATAATTGTAGTTTAAGGATACCGTTAGTTTTAAATATAAACTAAGTGAAATTCAAAAAAGAGATCATTGAAAACATTACCTTAAAACTCGGCACTTTTCTTCTTTTAATTCATTCCATATAAATCTGCCAGTAAAACCTTTCCCTGCCCTTATAAACACTTATGCCCGTGGCGTTAATTAGCGCCGGCAGAACTTTGTTAAAGATAAACACCGCATCCACCCTAAGAACACTACAAGCAGAAGTAGTTAACCTGCCTTACCACGCGACAGTGTCACAAATCTCTTGAACGGTCTTAATCCAGATACGGACAGTTTGGACCATTTTTATAACGTCCCTCTAATGTGACCGACAGGGACGCCGAAGAACGGCTCAGGACCTATGAATGGGCGACGAGCGCCCCTGTTTGTCGTTGCCCGCATGACCCTCATGACCAGGCACCCAACACAAATTCAAGTCATTGTGTTTCCCTAACTCGTTCCGAGAGGTAAAACAGGCCAGCCTTGACTTCCCCTCCAAACAATATAGTGCTTTAAGAGCGCCTTGGCTATCCGACATTATAAATAAACTGAAGACCTCTATCCTCCTTCTCAGTAATTCAACAGCGCATATGAGGATGGCGTAGATCTCCGCCTGAAAGATAAAAGGCTGTTTTTATTATACCGCATATTATAACTTTCTATCAAAATTAAAATGTTATTTATAAATACCAATTTAAATTAAGTACGCACTTAACAAATAAAATCACTCTTCTTAAAGAAAAATATATCAAAAAATTTTATTCTTTGGCCATGGATTTTTTTTATGCTTAAAGAATATTTAACATATTTTTTCGTTCCTTTTCTTGACAAAAAACAAATATATGCCAAATGCATAATTAAGGTCAAGGTCATTACAGATATTAAATACACAATATTGTTGCTATTTAAAATGATACAACTTCATCACACCTTAGGAAAGTAACACCAGAAACAACAACAAAAACAACATTAACGAACAAAAAAATTTTAAATAATTCATACAAAGTAGTAAGAAATACCACTACCAATACAAGTACGAGTATGACGAGAGTGTATTTAGCATAATGATAAGCTGGCAACGACAAAAATTGTAAACAAAACATTTACAAACAATACCAACAACAACAATAAAAAACACCAAAATTATACATTTTAAAAAAGTCAAAAATTATGCGCATAATCAACATGAAAATGCGAGAAAAATATTTAAGTGAAAAAAAAACCAAAAACCCCAAAAATAAACCAAATGGACTGGATAAATTTATAAAAAAACAAGCCTGCATTTCATTAATATAACAAAAATATAGGAGATGTTTGTATATCTGTGTGGCTGGCTGGATGAATGGACAGACGGACAAACAGACAATCAGGCAGACAGATTTGTAAACAAACCTTTAAAAGGTAAAAAAATGGAAATAATCAAAGTGATTGTTAATAAAAACGAGGGCAGGCGAAAATGGATTTGGAGTGGTCATAGTATATTCTCTTTTATTGAATCAGCTACTATTTCAAAGGTGACAAATAGGAATACAACTAGCGTTGCCAGGTAATTTTTTTCTTCCCCCAAACAAATTTAAAAACCCCCCAAATTTAACGTATTTTGAAAAAAATCCCCGTAAATGTAAAAGTTTAGATAATACTTCATTTGCGTTCTAATATCAATACCAGTGTTGCTAATCCATGTGTAATTACACATATTGCGTGTACTTTTTACTTGAATGTGTAGCCTATGTATAATTAGTTCCATGTGTAATCTATGTATAATTTTACTGTCAAGTCTATTGTATAATTTATTTTTGAGAGTCAAGATTGTTTTTCGATTCGTACAGTACCGACTGAAAGAATTAGAAATATAATAGTTTTCGAATCGAAAAAGTTTTCGATCAGGACTGCCAGAAACATGCAACCTTTTTGTTTTGCCATATTATATGACATAAATTCCAGAATACCAGAAAATAGTATACAGAGCGATAAAAGACGTTACAAAATTGTCAACCAATGGTATTGAACTGATAACAAAGTGTTGCCAATATTTCGACAACATCTGTTGCCAAATTTTTAACAAAATGTTGTCGAATTGGAACCAGAAAATAAAAAATTACAATTATTGTTAAATAGATAATGCCCTGTTGTCAGTATTATCCGCAGTTTATTAAAATAAAAAAGTGCAAATTTGTTTTTGTATGTATGGGAATTAAAATCAGTGAAAAATTAGAAAAAAAATTAAACTAGAACAGTGAAAAAAAGTAAAAAAATGTTACGACTATATTTTATTTTAACGAATGAGAAACTATAATTAAATCTGGACCGATTCCAATAAAATTTGATAATATAATTTAGATTGCAATAAAATAATTTTGGCTTAATCTAAATACCACCCATAATAAGGTTGTTTATAGTCATAAACACTATTCCGGAAAAAGTTTGTATGGGGCCATGTAAAATTATGGATCGATTCTCATCATTTTCTGCCGGCTACGTGCTTTTGAATTGAAACCCATGTACAAAATTTCATTAAATTACCTTCAAAGTTGCCACCTGTACTTTGCGCACAAGGTTATATGGATAGACAATTAGCCAGCCGGACGGAGGGACATCGTTAAATCGACTCAGAAAGTGATGAGTTAATCATTATTCCAAAAGTTGGGTCTAGGACCAATATTTTTTAGTGTTACATACATTAGCGCAAACGCATAATACCCTCCTCACTATTATGGTGTAGGTACAAAACAAAACTAAAGCAAACATTTTTATTTTTGTCAAAGGCAGACAAAAGTGTAGACGTTTTGCTGACAGTATCACCAAAACAATCGCTAAAAGTTGCGAGTTGGAAACACTTGATTTCAGCCTTCCTACAGGGATACGAGTAACTTTATATACTTTTGTTTGTATGTACTAAATATGTTATTATAACATCATGAACATAAATTAACAATAATGCAATTTTTGGTAGTACTGGAGAGGGCTGGATTTATTTACTTAGAAATGTTATTATTGGAAAGAAAAATTATTTATAGCCTATTTCCGATGTACGAAAGAATTCTTTCTTTCGTATAAATATATTGAAAACAAAAACAAATTTTTAAAATTTTTAAAATTTTTTTTTGTTTTCAATATATTTATACGAAAGAAAGAATTCTTTCGCACATCGGAAATAGGCTATTACTCCACTTCAAAGAAATGATAAATTTCATGAGAATTGTTTTTTGAATTGTACCAAAAAAGGATGAATTGTACCAGTGTACCAATTAGGTTGATAATTTTGTACAATTGTACCACAAATCCCGTCAGTGATCTGATCTAAATAATACCATTTCATCAACACCAATTAATCGAACTTAAAAATCTGAAATAAAAATCAAAAACTTTTTGGATTGTCTTCGTATATTTTCCATTTATAAATCAAACGCACTTATGTAAGTATAAGTTTTTAATAATATATTTGAATAATTCATCAGGATCATGTTGTGGTTGACGACAACGACAATGCTGACAATGATGAGCACAAAAATATGTTTTTTTTTCTTTCTTTTTATTTTAATTTTAGTGAAAATTCTGAAAATCTATTTGCAAAAGAAAAGTCAAAATTTAGAAAATTTTAAATAAATAAAAAAGGAAACACGCGCCTTAAAGCCCTCTATTATTCTTTTTAAATAACATCGATATGTAAATTAGAAGAGGAAAAATTCTCGTTTGACACAAAATATCCTTTTTACCTCCATCATGCCTGCCCTCACGATGAATCGCGCTTAAACTATAAAAAAAAATACCACAAAATACAAAAAATCGAATTAACTTTGCATTTTAATTAAACACGACGCATGCGCAACTTTTTATGAGCTGTATATTATTCTTGCTCTCCTAGAGAACTCGCCACATACTCAAGTTGCCGTTGTCGTATGCTGCACTCGTAGCATAAGCAGAAGTGTGGAAGTATTAACTCGTGTTTACTGCTTAGATTTAAATGTTCAAAAGTTGTCTGTTGGTTGTTAGTTGGCTGCTTTGTTTCTTCCGCATAAATTATGTGGCAAAATTTTATGTATATTTTTTTTACTTCAATCGGCTTCGCTTAGCTCATGTTTGACTAGGCGCCATAGTAATTACCAATTCTAATATTATGTTAATTTACCGTTTTGTTTAGATTTTCTTTGGGTGAATTCTACTCTCGACTTTTTGGTTCAACTGCTCATACTCATACATTTGATTATAATTTTGATAAACTGGTGGCAACAGTTTACAGCAGCAGCAGCAGAAGCAACGAGCAACAAATGACTCATGATTAGCATTTTTTTTCGTAGCTGCATGTTTTTCCTAAAAAGGAATCCTTAAAGCGGTTAAAAACTTGTTGCTATTTAAAACGGGCTGCTTCTGGTTGGTTGATACGCTACATTTATTAAAATTTTTTGGACTTCTGACTTTTAAAATATTATCTTATGGGAACTGTTTTGGTTAATTTATGTCTTCCTAAACTGAATCTCGTATGATTTTCTGGGTCTTACACGTTTGATTTAAATGTTTCCCAAACTCTAGAGCCTTTAAGGTGTTCCATTGATTTCGACATAGATTTTGATAGGCACCATCGTAATGTTCAAGACTATCATATACTCACGCAGAGAACATGCATGGTTGAAATGTGGTTACAAAAAACATATTATGGTCCCCGCAATGGCAACAACCAAGTTATTGTTGTTTTGAACATAACTTTTTTCACGATTGATAATATTTTGCTTGTATTAAACAATAAAATTTTTACCTCCCTTGAAACTTAAAATATTATTAAAATTACATTAAAATAAAATAAAGCTATAACCATACATGAAAATGGTTACTTTAACCATATTATTGTAACCGGCAACCATATTATGATAAAATTCATCCATATAAAAGCCATAACCATATTATGGTTGTCTTCAAACATGTTATGGTTAATAATAACAAAAATATGTTTAAAATTATAACATTTAAAAAACTTGTATGTGTTATTTTTTAAAATTGAAAATAATATGTTTAAAAACATTAAAATAACGCTTCTTTGGTCTCCACAATAGTTGAAGGCTTTTTCAATTACAAACATGTTTGGTTTTCTTAAAATTCTCATTTATTTTATTTATTGAATAAAATATATAAATTTAGGTAGAAGTACGAACTAGTAAAACAGAAGAAGTGCTAATGAGGGCCACCAAAGGCTGAAAAATTATTTAAATGGGATTGCTTTAAAAGTGGAACGTAAAATGTAACAGGAATAAAAAACGAAAAAAAATTGTAATGTGACACTTAATAAGCAAATTGAAAAATTTCTGAAATGTATAACCATAATATGGTTAACATTGACGATAGTATTGTTAATTCTAACCATAATATGGTTAATTTTGTCCAAATTCTGAAGAATGTTGACCATATTATGGTTAATTTTGAAGATAATATGCTTAATTTTAGCCATTATTATGGTTAATATTGAACAAAATATTTTTAATTTAAAACAAATTATGTTTAATTTTGATCATATTATGGTTATATATTTCAGTAATTTTTCAATTTGTTTATTAAGTGTCAAATTATAATTTTTTTAAATTTTAGCCATATTATGGTCATATTTAACCATAATATGGTAGCTTGGAAACATAAACACTGTTAGAATCCAACCATAGTATGTTCCTCTAAGAATATGGTTACCTCTAGCCATATTGATTTTTAACGTGCTGACAACGTTAAATTGCTTTTGAAAAAGCAAGAAAGAATTTTGGATAAAAACAACAAATTTTTTTTATTATCTCAAACTTCCAGACTCAAATTTTAAAGCAAAAAAAGTTGTAAAAAATGTTGGTATACTATTTTTGTGGCGACTAACATTTTAAGATATTTTTCGCTGGCTGCTAATTTCGCACATTAAAGCTCATATTAGCTGCTATTCAGGTCTTTGTTCCAAAGTAAAAGGTTTTATCGTTTTTGCCAACTGAAGCTGATAACTGATGAAGCTTTAATCAATAAAACGCTTGCTTCTTTAATCTAGTTTGGGATACCTCGGATTCCCAATTGTGCCCGGTTTTGAGGGAATACAATTTTTTGTTGGACTTTGAAAAGTTTTCTGGATTAATTTTGTTCAGTTATGAAAACATGCGAATTTATTTCGAAATATCTAGAAGGCATCTTAAAATGCCATTAAGAAAACATTTTGTTATAAGAATGCCTGCCTGCACAAGGTAAATTATTACATCAAGATGCTCGGCAATTAAAGATCTATTCGGGAATACCTGTAAAGTCTTGTTCGCTGCATATCCGGCGGTTCTGTTTTTCGATCAAAAACCTTTCGGAGTATCGCTTCCTTGGGCCAAATAGTAGTTTTCTTCTTATGGTGATAATTAGCGACCATTTTTCGAAATGCATTTCAAATCTTATAGGAAATATTTAAAAAAATACTAGTAGCAGATGTTGTTATGTGATAACTCATTTGAGGTTCCATTTAACATGTGCGGATGCGAATCGTGGAATGCATCTAGTGTTGTCCTCAGAATATTCCAGATTTTTGTTACCCGATGCCTTCGACGAATTCAAAAAATGTCATGCAATCTATCATCAGCAATGCCCAACTCTGGGCACAAACTGGCCATACCCCGTTTGAAACCGAAATACGAAGGCGAAAATGGAAGTGGATGGGGCACGCTTTGCGTAGACGACATACACAGAAATGCAATTGTCTGGAGTCTGTAAGGCAGCCAACGGAGAGGAGGCATTAAAATTAAAAACATTAATCGTGAAACAAGTTGACAAGCAGACAAAAGAAAATGAAACTAAATCGTTGAGCCCCCCCTATGCTGCTTGAAGGAACCAAACGAAGTTGTTTATATATATGGGGCATTCCGCTCCAACTCAGATGTTTAAAAAATTGTTTTATTTCCTAAATTTTGTGATTTTAGTACACTTCAAATGGGCCTTTCTTGTTATTTGTGACATTTCTTTGATTACTCCTTCTAAGGACTATTTGTTTAGTTTTTTGTTAATAACTTTCTTTATTATGATCCAAATTGGAATTTTTGAGCTGTTTTTACAGAAAAAAATATTCCGCGTTTTTTTTATTAAGATTTTAGGTTTCGAAATTTAAAATAGTGTTCTTAATATGAGTGTATCCTTCGATTTTTTTTTTGAATGGGTGCAATTTTAAACCTCACTCTATCCAACAATTTTAAGCTCGGCTCCCGATAATTGGCCTTCCATAACTAATTTTTTAGATTTTTGAAAATTTGAAACAAAAATATTTATATACATATACTATGTATGTATATATATATATAATAAATACATATATGTATGTAAATATATCGTAGATATCATATGAATAAAATGATGTAGCTGCCTTTTAATTCGACCACTTCCGATTTTGATGAATTTCCTCAAGATAGGTGCTAATAATATGCCACTTTTTTATGTTCGAAACTGCCCCTCTTCCTGGTTTTAAGTATTTGTTAGCTCCTTTTGCTTGCCATTATGCATCGTACATAAATACATATTTATGTGTGAATGTATGAATTTAATTGTTATGCGTCCAACGCTGCGTTTTCTTTTTTTTGTTTTTAGAATTAATTTGAATTTTTTAATCGCTCAGTCACAACACAATGTTGCTGCTGCTTGACCTACTGAACTACTAGTGTGATACACTCGTAGTAGCAACAGCAGCAACCGCAGCAACAACTACAACAACAGTCAGTATTTGCAACATACAAAGTAACAAAAGAACTTGCCGATTGCTCTGGCATATTTTTTTTGTGTGTTGCTGGTGAATTTCTTTGACTTTATGAAGTTTTTTGTTATGGCGGTTTTTATTATACGAGTAGTTGCTGTTGCTGCTGTTATTGTTAATGCTGGTGTTGTTGTTTTTCCTTTTATTATGTTTAAATAATAACAATATTTAATGAATAATTAAAACAATTTTTTTCTGCCTTCTATTTAACAAAAAAAAAAAAAAAGAAAGAAGTAAATGAAATAAAAACAGAGACCTTGTCGCCACACGTTGATGCATTTCAATGTTGCATATTAAAACGAAACAAAAAAGTTATAATTTTTTTGAAACAACAAAATTATTGTGCAGGTTGTGGAATAGATGGATGGATGGTGTTCTGTTAAATGGTTGTTGGTTATTTGTAATCAGTTTCTTTCTTTCCTGCTTTTTTTATTTTCTTTTTTTACCAAAGTACCTGGTTTGGATGGTAATTCTGGTTGCTTTTAATGTCATTTGCTGTTATCGTTTTTTGTTATTGTTGTTGCAGTTGCAGTTGCAGTGATTTTCATTTTCAATTATGAATAATTCAGTTGAGGTTTTTCTACAACTTTTGCCGGCTGTTCAGAGTTTCGTTTTTCCATTTTAAAATACTGGGTGTAGACGAAAACGTACTCGTACGTTTTCACATTTCTGAATTCATTTAGAATTGAAATGAATCAATGATTGTTTTAATTTTTCACATGCATTAATTACAACCGATGTTTGTTTTTTTCACTTTAGTCTTTTTTTTAATTCATTTATTATTTAAATGTTTATTGTGCGCATAATAAGTGGCGATTGAGTGGTGTAAAAACACATGTATTTTTCACTTGATTAATTAACTATTTTCTTCTATATACTGTATTCGTATTCGCATGACTTGTGTCTGTGTGTGTGTTAAATTTAATGTTGTACTCATAGATATTGTGTCTTCTATGTAGAAAAGAACAATCCAGAGAAATCAATTGAGACACCCATATTTAGAATATTTTATGATGACTGGTCATCTCGGATGACTGGTTACATGTTTGCTGTTAGCAATTTTAGATGTAACTCCATAAAATGTGTCTTTAGAATTGATTTCTTTTAAAAGGCATCATAATGAGTAAATGGCTTTTTATAGTTTGGAGTTATATCCAACCAATTCTACCGTAGTCAACTTATTTATGAGTTTTCTATTTGTCACGTTAGTTGTGACTTTTAATTATAGAAAGGAAATTGTGGGCAACAAAATTATGAAAATGTTAAAACACTAAAACAACTCAAAATTGGCAAGATGAAAATAGTTTTTGCGACAATTTTAAAATTTTTTTTATCAACAGAATCTCATGCATTTTCTTCAGTAAATGATTTCCTTGAATTTTTTATGGACATTTTTTAAACATAGAAATGTTTTATTAAAGAATCACTAAGAACGCACGAATACAATACTATGGACAATAATTAAATATGAGAAAGGAATTTAAGGTCGAAATCTTAATTGATATGAAAGAATGATGAAAAATGAAATATTATTGTTAATATTTTCATCTAGACGAAATTTTTTAAATATTGCTGTTAACTTAAAAAGAATCATATATTAATCTTCTAGAATTGAAATTTCGCGACTACAGTTTTGCTGTAGTAAAAGTTTGGTTTTGCTCTAAGTTTTCTCTTTAGATGAACTCTAACACACTGAGTACTTAAAATCAAGGACTTCAGTCTTCATACACACCCAAACTTGCATATATTCGCTTATCAAAGCGTATCAAAATATATTTGTGAACCAAAAATATTTAATAACATTTAAATAACTCAACAAAAAACAAAAATGTTGTACGTTAAAAATAACGAAAAATACAAGAAAACAATAATAAGGAAAGACAGTGTAACCATATTTTTTTTTTTTACAAAAACTGAAAATTTCCAAAAAATTAATTATATTATAATTAACTAATTCACAAAGGGTTCTAAAGTGCTTCTTAGTACTATTTGAGGCTAAATAGCACTGTTGTGAACAGCCTGTTGTATTACAATATGATAATTCGGTGTAAGCGTAAAAGTTTAATGACAAAACAAAACAAATTAAAATTTTTTTATTATGTTTATAAAATTTAATGTAAAAATATAACAGAAAATATTTTATAAAACTAAAATGTTTCTATGTATAAAAGGACAAATATTTTTTTTAGAATAAATGTACATGTGTCACTTTAAAAAAAAAACTGCAAAAAAAAGATAAATCTGCACATCCGGCAACGCTGAGGATGGAAATTTAAAAAAAAATTAGATATATTATATCAAAAATATTTCATTTTTGAATATTTTGTTTTTCCACCAATAGCATCTGTCAGTGCCTACAGACGTCTTGGCATTGCTGTGCCCAAATTTTTGGTCTAATCGGAAGCAATTTCGGACCAGCACTTTTATAATGCTATTTTTAACTTTTCTTTGCTGGTAGCATCAACATGATCAATTTTTGGGAAGGAGATTTCGTCTGCCTTGTTGTATAATACAGCAGCTTATCTCTCACAATGTTAACTGTTTGATTAGGATCTTGGCCAGACCCAACGTATCAACTGACGGCTCTTAATTCCATTCTAAAACATCTTAAAGTAGTATCGCTTCATAGTACCCTCAATTAACACAAAAGAAGTTACGCTACCACCATCATGTTTCACTGTTGGAACATCATTCTTTAACTCATGTAATGCGTTATTTTTATACCAAAGTTAAGGCCTCATTAGTTTTTATTTTCCGTTGCCGTTCTGTTTCGTTTCTTTCTGTAGCAAATATTTTGTAATTACTTTTTCTGTGAAAGGAATCAGCTGCCTTTAAATAGAAAAAGATTAAAATTGCAAAGAAAAACTTTTCGTAAAAAATAAAATATTAATATTTTTTTGCCAAAAATACGTCAACTTTTAAAAATCAGTAATCAATATCAAGAAAAAATATATAAATTTTTGTCATATCAGAACAAACTAATACATACACACTTTGGCCGTAACTTAACGTTGAATTCATTCTGTTTTCAACAGATTTGTCCGCAACAGAGCAAAAGGAAAAACAAACAACACATACAGACTTTCAATTGAACAGCAACAAAACAGCTGATTCT
This sequence comes from Pollenia amentaria, assembly GCA_943735925.1. Classification (NCBI taxonomy): domain Eukaryota; kingdom Metazoa; phylum Arthropoda; class Insecta; order Diptera; family Polleniidae; genus Pollenia; species Pollenia amentaria. The sequence goes on from OX031009.1 coordinate 225,654,159, forward strand.
TAACAGAACAGAACAGAACAAACTAATTCTTCCTTTTTTTTTGCAAAAGTCAATGCCCTTGTTAATGTGCATTTTTACAAAGCCGAAGTCTTTGATTCTTTTCAGATATCAAAGCTTTTTATCAGGGAACCCTGGTTGCATACCCTTAAGCATTAAACACCCTTTAACCCTAGGATTACCGTCTTGGTCTGGCCTGACCAAATTTTTGTTTTGCTTGCAATATTTTGCGAATATAACAAAAAATCGAAAAAACAGGGACGTGAATTCTATAACTGATATGTGCTGAATCGAATAAAACTGATTTGGACTCGATTGAAGCAAATTAGTGGGGTGAAATTCGATTTTAATGTCAAAGTCTTTAAAATTACCCTCTTGGTCTGGCTAGACCAAATTTTTTTTTGGTTGCAATATCTTTCAAATAGGACAACATATAAAAAAAAACAGAAACGTGAATTCTATAAATGATATGTTCTGAATCTAATGAATCAAATCAGAAAACTACGGTCCACTATGCACTTAGTTCAATTTAACTAAACGCAAAACTCGTATCATCTGTTGTAGATGCGAAAAAGCAACTTGCGAAAATAAAGACTTCATTTTCGATGACTTGCATGTAGAATAAAATAATGAAAAATTAAAATTATATAATAAATTCGTATAATTTAACATAATAAGCATACGTTCAATAAAAAATATATTTATTTAGTTTTTATTTAATTGGATTTTTTAGCTATTCTAATTGTGGTCTGGCCAGACCAAGAGGAGAACTTAGTGGTAAAGATAATCCTGGGGATAAACAGTTTTTGGATGAGCTTTTTTATTCCTAATGCTTTCGATCATTTCTACTAATTTGGGCGCTGAAGTTCTCGGATTTTTCCACTTGTCTTCAAACAAGCAAACACTTCTCGCCTTGAGAGTATCTTTGGTTTGCCTGATATATATTCTTCGGAACTTATATTCTACGGAACCAGTATTTTTTTACTTTTTAATTAACAAAAAGTTACATATATAAAATGTTTCCCGATTGCGCGATAGAATTTTCCTTTGTTGTGCTATTGAATGCTAAGATTTTCTTTACACGTACTCACCTTGACACTTTAAAACTATTTGAATAATAAAATGCAAAAAGTTAATCAACAAACACGCAGTCTATTTCGTTTGCACAAAACTAACGGTATTTGAATAGAGATGAAACTATATGAACAGTTTTGTCTTTCTCATTTTAGCTTTTTTTTCGTATTAACCGTTATAACTAAAGCATAATTAAAATTTTTGTTTTGTTACAGTAACTAAAATCTAATTAACTTTTTTTGTTATAAAAACTTTTTCTGTTACTCTTTGATTAGAGATTATCTGAAACTTCCGGTATGTATGAAGAATTATGTCCCTAAGTGTATAGCTGGTATTATTAATATTTTGTAAAAACCTGGGTTCAATTCCCAGCTCAGTCAAGAATGAAATATTATCAATAAATTTTAATTCATTTCATGTTGTAAAATTCCTTTCATCATAAAAATAATTCAATGAAATTTAGCCAGATTAAAATATCAAAGTTTGGATTAAAAACCTTAAGCAGTTCAACAAATTAACCACAATACTAATTATTTTTAATATTTTGTTTTAAACATGTATGATGATTAGACTTTTTGACTTTTCTAGGTGACCTAGGAGCTTAGTTCGCAGTAAGCTGGTCTATTGGTTTTGGGGTTGCGGGTTTAATTCCAGCCAGAGACTCTAGTTTATCTGACAACAACGGGCTAAAGATCTACATAACTACTGCTCGCTAAACGATGTTAGAAACTTATTTGTTACATAATAGATCCTACATCTACATTGCTTTATTTAAAAAAGTATTAATCAGGTATGTCACAGAATTTGTACGAAACTGAAAATTTTCGAATTTTTCAATTCGTACCTTTTTTTGGGTTGTTTCTGCCGCTTTCGTGCGTTTCAACTAATCCGAAAAAAATTAAAACAATTGGATTGTTCACGAAAGGCTGATTATCAGGTTATATGGGTTTGTAGTTAAATTAACAGCAACAAAATATATTTAAAAAAACAACCATATAACCTGATAACCAGCTTACCCCGAACAGCCCAATTGTTTTTTTTTTTATTAAATAAGATATCAATATTGAACAACTTCTTCTTAAACATAAAAAAATAGAAATTATTGTTCGTACTTCGAAAATAAATTAAAAAAAAACTTGTGAAAAACTAAATTTTATCCTTGAAAAATTGCTAAATATCGATATTAATCAACATGCCCGGCGCCTCAATAATTGCAGAAATAATAGAAAACAGAAAAAAATAAGTCATTGCATTTTTTTTTTGGTTTATTTTCATATTTTTTCCTTGTTAAGTTTGTAAACTGTAAGAAATATAAAAAATTTGTTATCTTAACAGGTTTTTTTTTTATTTTTCAAGACACAACTGAAGAAACGACAGGATTCTCTATCATTTGAAATATTTTTTGAACGTTTATTTCATGTACAAGAGTGCTCAAATTAGTATTTACACCTCACTATTTTGAAATGAATTTAAAACGAAAAATTTTTGGACTTACGTTTTCTAGAGAAGATAAAAACGTTTTCATTTTCACTTTCGTACGAATTTGGTTTCTGTGACACACCTTAATATACATACATATATGTATATGTAAAAAAAAATTATATTTTTAAACATACACATGGACAATCTATATTTTTCAATTGCCTTCAATTTCTTTAAACTTGTTGCACAATCTTACAGTAACATTTTAGAAAAAAAAGTTATAAAAAATAAAAAAATGGTGGTCATAAAAATAAATTCCTTTGCATTATGGCTGCTGCTCAGCAGTTGTATCCTTAAAAATCCTTTAAAATTGCAACTGATTTAAAAAAAAAATTTGTTGTATGCTTTTTCTCTAAATTTTTTTTCAATTCCTTTTTTTTATTTCATTTTCAAAATGTGTTCAACAAATGTCAACGCACACATAAAAATGCTATAAAATCACACCTACTCATGTCAGAAATAATCAGCAAAAACGGCAACTACAAAGGCCAACAACAATCAAACCAAAACAATAACAGCAACGGAAAAATAAACAACAATATGCCATAAAAAGCAACAACAATTGTAAATATTTCTTTTTATTTTGCATACGCAACAAGAAAAAACACATAAAAATGGTGGGAGAAGGTGGAAATGGGGAGAAGGTAAATAATAAAAAATAACCCTTTCCTTATTTTATTTAGACAATATTGACATATCCATACATGAACTCCTACATACACTAACACACACATATACACATACTAACAATGTAGCGAAATGCTGTTATTTTAACAAGGATGCTTTTGGTATGTTTGTCCTGTCAGCGAAATAATGTTCAGAAAGAGGATGAAAAAAAAACAACTCTTCTACATACGAAAAATGTTGTAAAAATCTGCAAAAGCAAAATAAAAAAAATGAACAACTAGGAATCGAAATCAAACCAGCAACAACAGGACTCTGGGGTGTTGTTAAGTGACAATATTTTCAAGCAATGCATAAAAAAAACCAACAATACTCCGTTAAGGACATTATTGGAAAAAAATCTTAAATAAGTTTTTTTTTTGCAATACAAATATCTACATGGCAAACATGTAAAATATTGCAGAAAAAAAAAATATTTAAAAACACGCACTTTTCTTTTTCTAAGAAAATTGTAAAATCGCTGACGAATCCTTTTAAAATGGCAAAAAAATAAGAATTTTTATTGGTTTTACATCAAAATAAAAAAACAACAGCTTGAAAAAATCATAGAACAACTGCAGAAGGTTGCTCTATAATGTTTCAACATGAACACAGATTGTAAAGAATTTACAAGAAGTTTCGGTATGTAATAAATCCGAACTGCTTATTTGTTAAAATGACCAAATATAAGAAAATTTAAAAATTTCAAGTTGTTAAAAATTCAATTGTACAAATTTATACAGAAAAAAGTGTTTTATCAATTAAAAAAATGGTTTAAAAAGTATTTAAATTCAATTAATGTGTTAATTGAATCAATTATTTTTTTAGTTGAAAGAAAATTAAAATTTAATTTTGATTTGATTAACATTTTAGTTATTTGGAAATAAATTTTTAATTAAAATTTTAATTATGTAACAAAAAATCTTAATTGACTTTTTTCGTTTAAAATAAAATAATTTAAACATGTAGAATTGTTGTTGGGAATTGTCCATATTTATTTAAATAAATTAACACATTGTTTGATATGGCAAAGTTTTTTGATCATTTTTTGAATTAAAATTAAAAATATAATATATTGGAAAAAAAAATATTCACAATTTTACAAGTTTTAGTAATCAATATAATCATTTTGGCAATAGGTGCAAATCAACAAATTGTTTTCTTGATACTATGAATTTGGTATAAATTTGGTGATTGAAGAATATTATTAATTTTTTCTGTGCATATAAAATCTGTATCGTTTTGAAAACCGGCTTAAACACATTTAACCTTTACAACTGGATCTTTCTGCTTTTGAGCCATTTACGTGTTCTTAAAATATGGACATATGGCTTTTTTAAGTTACTAAAAATAATATTTGAAAATATTAATAATTTTTAAATCTTAAACTTCGTGTTCAAGCAGAACTGCGTCGAGACCACATTTTCCATACAATTTGACATACAAATTTGTCGTAGAAAGCCGTCGTAAAATAAGATCCATTTTATTTTGAGAACGTTTTTTCATATTCTCTCACATAAAGGCCATGGCCCAATTAGTAGGTCTGCGCAAAACTACAAAAATGCAACAATAGAAAAAAACACGCATTTTGTTTTTGTAAATTATGATAAAGATGTCAAAACCCAATGCGTTCGTTTGTGTAAGAAATAGACAAGATTTCAAAAACAATTGCTACAAAAACCATTGCACGATAAAAACACAACTCTACAAAAAATCAGCAGGCGTTTCGAGCAGACCTACTAATTGGGCCAGGATAAAGACGTTTATTTTCTTAACAATGCTACCAAACTTTCATTTCATTTAATACATTTTAAAACAATAAAATCAGAGAAAATTTGAAGTTCCTGCCGACGTTTTAATTATGGGCTTTAGAATTATTGTCTGAAGTTGAAGATTCAATTCTGTTTGAACACTTCTACTTTTCTTGGATCAGCTGTGAGATATTGTCAAAAATTCTTTGGATTTCAACAGACCCATGTACGAAAAAAGCTTTTTTTTCATAAATTGTATATTAAAGGGTGGCGCATATTTAACATTATTATTATTTTATGTTAATTTTTTTATTCAAATTTAACTTTAAAAGGTATGGGAAATTTATGATAGATAAGCTTAAAAAACAGAAAAGAAAACTGTTCAATTTCAAAAGCAGCCATTTGATTGTTTAGACATAAATATTATCCAGAAATCTATTTCTTGTTCAAACTGCATCTAAGTACTTCAACAATTTACCGATTGGCTTCAAAGAAAAACAACCGAAACTTTTAGCTGGCGACCTTTTCCTGTATAAGATTCAATTTGTTCACGATTCAAAACCAAATGAGTCACCAATGCGCTTTCAATATAGTCGCCGTTTCCAAGAAGTGTGCTTGGAAAACAACGAGTTTATGAGCGAGGAGGCCCATTTTAACCTCAACGATCACGTAAAGAATTATATAATAGAATCGCTAAAAAAAAGCTAGCCAAAATTCTCAAGGGTAATAATTTTCCAGACCTTCGGTTTCAAATTTGAACTATAATATTTAATATCTGCAGTATATCTTATAAGAAGTTCTTCGCAAATTTTCTGAAAACAAATTCCGTTTTCTTTTTTAATTTTCCAGCAATCGATTAGTTGATCTTGATACCAAAATGGACCTGTCACACAAGTACGTTTCCGTTACTTTCAAAAATATTTATATAAACTCGTTTTTTTTTTTTTTTTTTTTTTTTTTTTTTTTTTTGATGAAGGTAATGAGATGTTTTTTGGTGCCAATTATTATTTATTTAGATAACTTTATCTGTATGAGGGGCTTGAAGCACAAGTGGTGCAAGTGACTTATGTTAAATACTTAATAAGAAAAATAAGCTGTTAAAGTTAAATTGCAATAAAAAGTTTAAGATGCTATCTGGAATATTTTTTTTTTAATTAAGAGAGATCCTGAGATATATTTTTATCTTACAAGATATAAGAATACCGTTTTTTACATGTACAAATGCCCAAAAATTACCTTTGAAGTAGGGGAAGTCGCTCTTATACCCCTTGTGCTTTAACTTTTTTTAAAATTTCTAAATAAATGAACTTTTACCTCCAAAGAGTTTTAGTAATAGTTAATAAGAAAACCACATTGACTAAGTTTTTTAAATAACATTTTATTAAGAAAAGCTTTTGTGGTTCTTTGCTACATTTTTTAATCGACATAATCAGATTCCATGACATCAGCAGGCTCATCATTACCTTCGCTATCGATTATTTCTTCCGATATTTCTCTCCTTCTATAGTGATGAAGTGGTTTGAACCATTCATGATAAATCTGTGGTATATAGTAAATAAGATACTGAAGGTTCTTCAATTTCTCGAACTTTATTGCTTTGTCGCTGACTTATGGAGAAATTTGTTGGGGTAACTGCATGGCTCGGCCAACATTTCGACATTTTATGTTTACTATGGACTAGTTTTATTGCTCATTCAAAAGATCATCTTTGGATGACAGGTTCCAAGGGTTATCCTTCTCGGATTCCCGAAACAGATGTTGTGACAACAATTCTCCAAATTTTAGCTCAGAACTTCTCTGTACATGTGAAAAATGAATTTTAATCAGGGACCGTAACAGTTATTCCTTTTTTCGTAAAAGTCAGATGATAACAGTTATTTTATGGTTTTTATTTTTTTGAACAATTATAACAGATAATTTTTGATTTTTATTTATTTGAACAAAAATAACAATTGAAGTTTTAGATATTTTAGTAAGCTAATAGGGCCTAAATTTTTCCATTGTACGAATTCAACAGAAGAGAGAAAAAACAATGAACACGAAAGAAGATACGGACAAAATAAGCGCAAGTTACAGGGTGGCAATAGGATAATTTAATACAGATCAAGTTTACATTACACAAATTAAAATAATGACAATTATAAATTTAATAATAAAAATTTATTTCTTTTATTTATATTTTAATTAATGTAATATCTTTACACATTAAAAGTAAGTAAAAATACAATTATACAAAAAAAATGTTTATAACTAGGTTATTAATAAAAATATTTAAATAGATAATTCCCCTGAAGAAGTCAACAAAAAATTGACGAAACGTTGGGAAAAAATTGTAATTAAATGTGTTTTTAATTTACAATGGAAAAATTTAGGCCCTATTAGCTTACTAAAATATCTAAAACTTCAAATTTAACAACTTGGCCAAAAAATAAATAAATAAAAAATATAACAATTATTTTTTTATATTTTTTTCGAGCAAAAATAAAAGTTATTCTTTAAAGAAATGTACGTTTAGGACATTTAGTTGACCTTATATATTTGGTTTATACGCATAAGAAGTCCCAATGATGATCACACATTTAAATAAATATTTAAAGTCAACTTAATAATAATTACACGTAAATTTCGTTAGAGAATAACTTTTATTTTTGCTCGAAAAAATAAAAATTAAAAAATAATTGTTAGTTTTGTTCAATTAAATTAAAATCAAAAAAATAACTGTTATATTTGTCCAAAAAATTATAAATAAAAAAATAACTGCAATCCAGAATTGTAGTTGCATCAGCATTGAGCGACAGATCACACAACTTGTTCAACTTTGGCGATCGAATAATATTGCGTTTTTTCAAATTTTAGCTGGCCAAACGTTTCAACCGTTACCTTTTTTTTCTTAGGAGATACCTAAAAAGGGCTCTTAGCTGATTGGCATACACCTGGCAAATAATCTTAGAACCAGCCAGCAGGATATTCTAAAGGATGTGGTATCCAAGCTCCCAAAATATTTATGGGAATAGCCTGGAAAGAGATTATATTCGGCATAGTGCCAACGTTATGACCGGATTACCATAAAAATTCACATTCCTTTTTTTGCATAAGGCCATTCATTATCCTTAAAACAGAATGATAACATACATATGTATTTTTAAACTTTAATCTAAATACAGTGAGACCTCGTTTATACGCGATGACCGGGACCGATAACCACTGTTGCCAACTTTGACCAAAGAGTATCGCTAAAACAGAATGGAAAATAGCTAGAAAATAGCTAAATTTTTCATGTATTAAGAAATTTTTCCATAAATTGCTGAAAACAAAAATATTTTTTGCAAATAAAACTTTTGATATTTTGTAAAATTTAACTATTAACCTCTTATGCGAATAAAATCAGTAATTTCCACGTTATATTATAAAATGATGAATAAAAATAATTTGGTAATGCATCATCAAGTGAAAATAAAAATAAAAAGAAAAAAAATCGGAAAACATGTCAGAGGTTAACAACTCTCTTTCTGCTATCCACTTGGGGGGTTGGCAAGATGCGATTCTTCTGTCCGATATTCTCAAGCATCTCTCAACTTCCGGCTTTAGACCAAGTGGTCCCTGGTAATATCATTCAGGCACCCGTCCGATGGCAGTTAAAGTGAGAAGGCGTACAGTACTGAGTATCCAGAGTGTATGCTAATACCGATGCGTCTCTGGAAACTAGATGACAGTCGCATAAAATTTAGTCGCTGCAACTGAACTATATTTACCCGGCCTAGGGCTATTTTGGCAGCCCCAACTCTAGGATCGGAAGCTTTGGCCTAATCAGTTAATCTTCTCAACGAGGATTAGTTTTGAAATCGTTTAAAATCGAAAACATGTCGTTTAAAAACGAAGACATATCGTTTAACAACAAACTCTTTTTTAACAACGACATGGTCCATGATTGCATTACATATGACCATGTTGTAAGTAGTCCATTTTATCTAAAATGGATCAAGTGGTCCAATATTATCTGCAGGGATAATATTCACAGAAGCATGCTCCATACATACATTTTGCATGTGTTTGTATAACCCTTTGTGTGGCTTATTTGGCCCTTTAATTTATTCCACAGCAACTCTTAAACAATGTTATTATAAAAATGTATTATAAACGTAGAAACAAATAACTAAAATCACTCGAAGTTCGTTTTATTAGTTACATTACAATTTTTCCCGCAAAGTTTGATTAAAAATCGGTAGAAAAATAACTAAATTGGCAACAGTGTCGGGAGAATTCTGGATAATGATCTTCTCGGTTAATTTAGTCACTGTTTCGAGTAGGTTTTGTGTTTTTTTATTTAATAATGAACGAATATGGTTGTATGTACATTAGGATTATGACTTTTTAATTTTTTTTGCAAATATTAAAATTGTACATGCCATAGCCAAAATGTCCATAAAAAAATATTAACAAACGCCATCTCTCTTTTTTGTTCTATAATAAAAAAAAAATAAACTATTAAATTTAACATTGTAATAATTTTAAACGTCTTAAGTATATCGTAGCTTTTTTAAGAAATCTAACGGAAACTTTTTGTATTTTGTCGTTAGATTTAACAGAAGAGCTCTGATTTTTTAAATTTGCTCTTTCAGAACTCCGCTAATGTATTAATAAAAAATACTCGTGAATTTAAGAAATTGCATTTGGTGCGGAAGGTTTTTCTGCCAAAATGACCAGCAAACACGAGTTTTATCACTTATTTAGTATTGGCTATCACATGGTGATAGGTAAATTTTTTGTAAAAAATTAGTCATGACCCTAATGTACATACTCGTACATACATACATATTTATAGAATACATATTTGTGTATGTAGTTTTTGATATCTTAATTAGGCTTAAGTTCATCAAATTTTATTTTTATTGAAGGAAGGAATTTACAACATGAAATGAAAGAAAAAACATAAAAAATGCACTTAAGTTTTCAAGACAAAGTCTTGACACAAAGTACGAAAAAACAAGAAGTAAGGAAAAAACATGAAAAAAAATTGACTATAGACTGGCACGCGCCGCAGTGGCGCAAACGGTAGAACGCAAAGAATTCTGATGATGGGAATGTGGTCATTCTCGAAACATGTAAATTCGACCCGAATTCAATCCCGTGTTCAGTCAGGAATTTTCAAAAAAAATTTAATTCATTTCATGTTGTAAATTCTTTCCTTCAATTAAAATTAAATTTAATGAACTTAAGCATAATGAAAATATCAAAAACTTCAGTTAAAAACCAACATTTCAATTAAAAATCACAATTGTTTTTTGTGTATGTACACAGAAAAAAGTGTTTTATCAATTAAAAGAATGGTTTAAAAAGTATTTAAATTTAATTAAGGTGTTAATTGAATCAATTATTTTTTTCGTTAAAAGAAAATTAAAAATTTAATTTTGATTTTTAACATTTTAGTTGCTTTGAAAAAAATTTTCAATTACAATTTTAATTAAATAACAAAAAATCTGAATTGACTTTTTTCGTTTAAAATAAAATAATTTAAACATGTAGAGTTGAAGTTGGGAATTGTCAATATTTAATTAAATAAATTAACACGTTGTTTGAAATGGCAAAGTTTTTTGATCATTTTTTGAATTATTTAAAATTTATTTAAAAAAAAATATTTACAATGTTACAATTTTTAGTAATCAATATAATCATTTTGGTAATCGGTGCAAGATCAACAAATTGTTTGCTTGATATTATGAATTTGGTATAAATTAGGTGATTGAAGAATATTAATAATTTTTTCTGTGTATGTATTAAATGGTTAAATAATATGAGGGCGAAAAGCAACTTTGTCAGAAAACATTGAACAATACAATCAGTACTTTCCAGTTTTTAATTGTAATAAAGAAGCACATAAAACCTTACGAAAACACTTTCCAAACCAAATAAAATTATTCTAATATTAACTGAAATGAAGATAGAAAAAAATAGCAATAAAATTATTTTCCAGCTAAAATATTGGTTTACTCAAATTGCCGTATAAATTGATGTACAGCAAAACCAACCACAATTTGCAATATTTTTAAAATGAACGCTAATACCAACACAATACCTCTTTCCTGCTTTACATATGACTCTGTTGTAAACACTAAATAAATCCTTACAATTCCAGTATTATATACTTTCCAATATACAACATGAACCAACTAAAAATTTGCACGCCAATAAAGTGTTGAATTTAAACTGCAAGATCTCATCAATAAAAATATAAAAAAAAACAAATAGATTAAGGGATGATTTGCGATTTCATTTTAAATATCTACCTATTACAAACATTTGTTAAGTAGGATTCTGCACCCTTTTTATATTTTCCACGAGTGTTTAGATCATTTTGCTCTCTTTTTGTTGCATGAGCTCAAAGAGGAAATGCAAATTTTTGTGGCAGTGCCATCTATTGACTATTGTCGACTTTTAAAACTTCAAGATCTTTTTATCACCTTGTTCCAAATTCACCACAACTCTTTTCTACCCCCTTTTTTTTTGTCCATAATTGGTATTCTTTAATGGTTTTGATTTATTTTATACTTTTTTTTATTCTGATTCGAATTGTGCGGATGTGTTTTATGTGTAGAATGTTATTTGTTGCATTTGAGGTAAAGGAAATCATTTCTTATTTTCAATTGTCGTAAGCTGACAACCGTAAATGCAAATCAGTTTCCGTTTTTTAAAAAAATGTGTAAAAACTAAATTTCAAATAACTATTGAAAACAATAAAATAAAATCGCACTTAATTAAATGTTTGAAATAATTATTATTCAAATTATTATATATTATATTGCTCGAAATATATTTTAATTTGTTTTAAATTTTTTTTTTTTTTTATATTCTCTAAGAACATTTCTTCTGTGTAATGACCATTATAAAAATGGTGGCCCTTTTTGTAGGACTTCACAAACCACAATGACCAACTAGTCAACCCATCTTATTGCTGTGGCTAAACATGAGGTAATTTAATGGAATGATTTACTAACAACCGGAAGCTGGGCCACGACACTACACTAAACTAAACCATGACCATACTACAATGACACCAAAGCAACAATAGAAATAACTTCTTCTATTGTTATAGATGTGGTTGCAATTGTTTATTTTGTTCTATTGGCTAAACACTGCAAGAAATTGATGAGCATGCTATTCCAATTAAACTTCTCAGTATGCAAAATTAGCAGAAATTGTACCGAAAGTGAAATAGTTTTTCGTAAATTTCCATCGGTATCGAGTTCAATCAGGGCAAGTTTTTCCAGCTTTTTGCTGGTGACGAGGCATCCTTAGTTCCAAATAAATTATTCAAACAGACAAACAGTGATTTGTTCAGGTAGCTTCCCTAATATCTCGAATTCCAGGAAACTAAAACACAGTTTCCTTTTCCTCCTCGTCATGACAACTTCTGCAGTAGTCACTGAACTCCAGACTTATTCTCTTCGCATAAATCCCTAACGGTCAGGGCGCTATAAAGTCCTAACTTTTTTTACAAATTGTGCAGACATGAACTTAGAACTTAATACTTAGATTTTAGCCATCTTAAATTGTGAAAAGTTACACCTACATATAAAGTGGTCTATAAGTTTGACCAGACCAACCTTCCTGTATGTATTTTAATGCTATAAATCCAAATTTGAGCTCCGCTTGGCTCATACACCTACAAAATTTGGTGTACATTTAGAAAATCTGATATTTTTCGCGATAATTTACGTTATTTTGCAATTTTCTCCAAATGTGTGGGGATGTACGAGAAAAACGGACCGCATAAATTTACACACAAATTTTCTTGACAATGTATAGTGGCTTCCAATTAAAGTGGGCGGACCACCCCCATTTTTTCTACAAACCTTGACTTACATATGTATTAGGGAGATCGATCGGTTATTATTCGACCGGTTTTAACCGGTTATTTTAGCTTTGCCCAAGTCGGTTATTTCAAAATGTCCATTTTTCGAATATCGAATAAACCGGTTATTTTGGTATAATAAACCGGTTATTTTAAAATTGTGTAATTATATACATTTTTGTTACTCTTGTTGTAGATGTACCTGTAGTTTAAATATTTTTCTAATTCAATATTGGGCAAACAAAAACTTTTTATGAAGAATATCAAAACAAAAGTAACTAAGCCAAAAAACTTTATGAGCACTGTAAATAAAAATCGCTTATAAATGCGTGTGTTCTTTAAAAAACAACCATTTAAAATACAAAAAAAGTGTGCAGTTAAAAAGTAAATAGTAACTTGTGCGAGAGTTTTCTTAATTTTAAAAATATTTTTATATATATGTTATCTGTAGAGATATTTCGAACGGGATTAAGAAGACAAAGTTAGGTGATTGAAGTGTCCTAAAGTGATAAGTGGCGAAGGGGTTTCCACGTCACGATTTATTAATTACCTTTGATTAGTACACATGCATGACATTAATGTGCTCCAAATAAAACTTAACCCCGTTCGAAGTAGTTCTAAAGAGTCCGCAAATAATACTTTACCAAAATACGCTGCCAAAAATGAATCATTGGGTGAAATATTAACCAGTTGTGTTGCCGAGGACGGAATGCCATTTAAGGTACTTAAAACTCTTAAATAGTTCCAGCATTTCTTTATGCTTCAAACTACAACATTCCGGCGGAATCAACGATATGGAAATAATTCATCAGATTTATTTATTCAAACACCAAGAAAAAAAAAACAAAAATGGAGAAATCAAACAATGTCATGGAAGGTTTTAAATTGTGGTCGACGAATTGACAAATATTTGATACAAAAAGCATGCTCATATTACTAATCGTTTATATAATGCTGAAAGAAAATCGTTTGATATATATAATCCTGGCTAAGAGGTTTTGTTTGCAACTTTTCAAAAATATGGTTAAAGTCTATTAGTTCATATAGACATGCTTTACCACCAACAAATTGAAACTCATTTAAAATAAATTTAGTAGAATATCTCAAATAATAAATTTATTAAATTCCTATAATATTTTATTTGCTTTTGCAAAACGTTTGGCTAGATCAAACATCATTTAATAGTTTTTAAATTACATTAGACAATTATCTTCTTACAAAAACAGATTAATAAATAAAAAGAAATTGTTAAAAATTAGGTTAAAGTTTGATCAATTTACTGGTCTCGGGTTTTTTTGGATTTTATCGTCAAATATTTGTTAGATATACTTTAAGTCATATCTATGTATTTTGTAGGTGTTTTTATGTTTTCGAATTAAAACCGGTTAACCGGTTATTTTAAAAATCTTTAACCGAAAACCGGTTTTTTTAAAATAGCAACTATTCGTTATATTCGAAAACCGGTTATTGAAAAAAGTCGAATAATCGATCTCCCTAATATGTATAGACATTAAATATGCCAAATTTTATTTCGATATCTGCTCCGTACGGCAGTTATTAATTTTGGTCGCCTAAAATTACAAACAGTCACACTGTGCCACCTTTGAGATTGTAAAGAAAACTGAACCATTTGACAATATTTTATGAAAACCGATTGATATTTGAATATAGCTCCTATATAAGAGAATTTCTGCAAAATATCGGGCATGTCATGGAAATCGAAATCACTTGAAATTGAAATCGACGAAGATTTTCAATTGAATTTTTGTAAAAATTAACGCTGCTTTTCCTGATTTCAAAGGCAGTATTGGTAGAGGAAAGTGGTCCTCAAAGTATGAGGTATATAAAATGAAATATTTTTATGAGCTTTGAATACGGGAGAGGTTTCAAAGTTTGTTCGATTTCAACTTCAGTTAATTTCGATTTCCATGACACGGCCGTATATGTTCAGAATTTTTTTTGGAAGTCTGAACGAACTTATAACTTTAGTAGAAGCTGAAATTATTATAAAATTTGGCTTAATGCTCTAAATGTGATCCCAAAACTTATTATAAATTAATTGATTTTTTTTAGTTTTCTTTATTAAAATTAGACTTAATTTTATGAACTTAAGACTAACATATTTTAAATCTCAAAAAAACCATTAACTCATTAAAAATTGGAGAAATTATAAAATTATACCTGTTTCAGACATTGCTTAAATTGGGGTTGGCTATTTATTGCCGCCATTCACTCGCCACGTCATTCTAGGAATCATTAGTACCCGAAAATATAAGGTGATCATAGAGTGACTTCCCAAGACTTCCCTTACAACCGCGTAGATTGTTCGCTACTGTTAATTGCATTCGTAGCTACCAAATAAGTTATTTAGGCGTTCCGAAATCCGCAACTTGTAGATGTGTCCGGCAGCATTTCACCTTAAATGCTTTCCGAGCAGTGCTGCCAATTTAGCCATTTTAGGGCGTTTTTCACTATCTCACAAGTCATACGTATTTTGATAAAAATGAATCTCTGATCTAATTATTATTTGAAAATTTATAAAAAAAACAGTAACAACAATGTGTAAATGAGCTTCGTCGATTCGACGAACAGTTAAAGTACACAATTGGGTTGTTCACGAAAGGTAGACTATCAGGTTATATGGTTATGCTGTTATATGAACAGTAACACAATATATTTAAACAAATGTAAATAAATGTACTTTGTACCATATAACCTGATAACGAGCCTTCCATGAACAGCCCTATTGTAAGCTTTGATGACGAAATCTTTAAAAAATTTCAAACCAAAAAATTAGCACAAATTCGTGTCAAATTTTGAAGGAAAAGAAAAACTTTTATTTTTTATGATTTATTTAACTTTATTTTTTAATAAAATGATTAACTAAAATTCTTTTTGTTGATTTTTACTTTGAAAATCGTTTCGCTAGAATCATTTTTTTTTAAAGTTCGTCGAGTCGACGAAGAGTAACTTTAATGTACTAAAATGAAGAGTAACCTTTCAGGGTTACAGGATTTTTTTAATTGATAAGCCCTGTCTTAAGTCATCCAAATTTATAAAATTTTAGTTATAGTAAATTATGAAGCTTATTTTGTATCCTCTTTTACTAGTGCGAATATTGAGATAACTTTAAAGGAGTTAATATATCCTTTAAGTTAAACGTTACTTTTATTATGAACTTTATACCAGCTTTTTCTGAGTGTATTTTAAAATATCTTATAATAAAAGCTAAAATTACCGGAAGTTATTATATCTTCAAAATATTAGAGCTTAATATAAATATACTGACATAGAAATACATGAATTTATATGTAGTCTACACACACATACATACATACCGAATTCCTGTGACTGTATTGTCCTTTCAATTCTTCTATTTTAATTTTATTGTTGGTGTCTTTGTTTTGAATTCTATTGCTACAATTGTTGTTCTTTTCCTTTCGATTTAACGCCCAAAACAAGTGCAGGATTTATATAGACGGACAAAAACAAAACATTAGAAATATGTAGAAACCCACAGCTCATCCTCTTCTTCAATTCAATATCCATCTATGAACTCTGTCTCAGTCTTAAATATGAATAATATAAAATATGAAAGTACATATAAAAACAAAAACAACAATATAAATTTGTTATTGTAATTGTTTGTAGGGTTTCGTTGGTTGTATGATTTACTGTTGCTGTGCTAGTTGTTGTTGTTGCCATTGCTGTTGTTGTATATTGTCATATCCTGTAACGTTTATGTTTAATTTTGAACTTTTTCCGCTTGAAATAAATTCTATTGTCCCCATCGTCTTTATAATAAAATAAATGGAAGCTTGAATATTTCTTCTAGTTTTTTTTTTCGAAATATTTTTTAAATATTATAGAATATTTTGAAATGTATGCATTTTCATCTTCATTTCTAGTCGTCTTAAGTCGTAGCCGTCCATTTGTAAATTGAATAGTCTTACGGTCAATGATACAAAAATGTGAGGCTGTAAACTTTATTATTTATCTAGTCCCTACACTTAGGGATTTCTAAGTTAGGGAAACGATTTTGAAGGGGTTTGATAATATAATGTTACCTTAATCATTTATCTTACGGTGTTTAACAATATATGGTGACCACATTTTGAAAGATTTTGTGCAAATACCGAAATATTTTTGGTTAAATAAATTTAGATTATTTTATACATCCTCAAATTTTGTATTTTATGCAAGACAATTTTAAAGTCTGGGAAAATAATTTTCAAAATCTTATTGTATTTATTCTGCAAAACCCCATATAATTTCGTGCATTTAACTATTTTATATATGAACATGTAAACAAATAATGAATAAATTTTTGTGTAAATTGTTAACAATTTATATTTGATGTTATTTTATGATTTAGAACATCGTTCCGACATTTATTTTCTATGAATAAGGATTGTTTGCCATGTGAGTACGTATGTATGTTTGAGAGTGTACAGACAAAGACATATTCAAGTATGAAAAGCCTAAAAAATACAGTAAATATATGAACGTTTGCATATATGGGGAGGGGTGCGTGGGTATGTGAATGAATATTCCGTATTAAATAATTTTTTTTAATGTACGAAGTTTTCTGGGTGCGTATGTTTCAGATTTTGCATGGTTTAAAGCACGTACTCGTACATATGAAAATAATGGAATTGGTTTTTTTCCATTTGAACTTTTTTGCCTTTTTTCATTTCTAGCTTTAAAATCTGGCATTGCAGGGGCGTACCTATAGAACTATTGTAAATATCAAATTTATCCTAAATAAGAGACATTTTATTGGTGTTATTATTAATAGACGACAATTTCATTTGAAGAAATTTCTTATTCGTAAAAAAATTTTGCGTTAAAAGAAATGCGTTATGTTAGCAGGAATCTTTATCGAAAGCCTGTTTGTAGAAAATAATGGCCCTAATGACCCTGAAATTAACGCCCAATTACAATTTGTACGGCACTTTCCAAAGCTATGGCGAGTATGGTAAATCACCATCTTGTCAAATTTGTAGAGTCAAATTACCTACTAAATGCCGTTATACACTTTCCCACAAAGTCTGAAGTATTTTTCGAAAATGCTTCCCTGATCTAATTATTGTTTGAAAATTTTTAAAAACAATAATAACTTATCAAGACTGGTTTATATTTTTTTCAAAATACGTAAGACTTGTGTGACAGTGTAAAGTAGCTATAAGCGACTGTCAGTATGGCTTTCTTAGAGGTCGCTCTACTGGAGAATTTCAGGCTCTGTTATTGGAAAAATGGTGCCGCTGCATTCACCATTTTGGCGAAAATAAGATAATTGCTTTATATATTTCCCAAGGCGTTCGACAGAGTTGGGCATGGTGCACTCTTGTCAAAACTTGTTGTATGTGGTGTCGGTGATAATTTCTCTCGATTTATATCGAGCTTTCTCAGAGATCGCACTATACGAATTGTTATAGATGGGGTTTCGTATCTTCATTC
Source organism: Pollenia amentaria (assembly GCA_943735925.1). Lineage (NCBI taxonomy): Eukaryota > Metazoa > Arthropoda > Insecta > Diptera > Polleniidae > Pollenia > Pollenia amentaria. Next base: position 225,672,435 of record OX031009.1, read on the forward strand.
AGGCGTGCCGTAAGGCTCCGTTCTTTCTCGTACTATATTTCTTATTTTTCTAAATGACCTTCTTTGTCCAACTTCCAACCCTATCCACTGTTTTGATTATAGACCAAGCGTATCCGATGTTGGTGCTATTAGACAGAACATGTATGATACGCTTGGCCGAGACCTTGATATAGTCTCGGAATGGGATCGATTTCAATGTTACGTGCTAACGTATAAACGCACGACGGATCAATGTGCCTCATCTATATATATGGGTGATAGGATTATTGAGGAATCATAATCTCTTGATGTTCTGGGCATCAGGGTACAATGTGGTGTCCGATAGACAGAACATATATCGAAAGAAGCATTCAAGTGCCTCGGTTTTTTGAAACGGTGTAAGATATACTTCACTCCATCTGATCTTCTTACTATTTATACCACCTTTATCCGACCGCAAATGGAAAACAACTCTCATGTGTGGGCCGGTGCCTCAAAGTCTGTTTCAACCGCGTGCGGGAGAGAACGAAGGTTCTCATTGCTGACAGTAGGGTATCTAATTCTATTGACTCCTTTGAGCATCGTCGCAATATGGGTTGTATTTGCCTGTTTGATCGTTACCACAATGGAATGTGTTCTGATGAAATAAGAGATCGGCTCCCGAAACCCATACGTTTGTTCGTAATACACGTTTTTCCTCAAGAGCCCATCCGTATGTGGTCGATTGGCCGATGCAACGTACAACGCATTGCTGGGAAAGCTCATTTTTTGGCCGGACTGATCGTATGTGAAACAACCTTCCTGCTGAAGTCTTCCCTTTCACTTTCAACATGAATAAGTTCATGTCGAATATGCACAAACTCTACTCCCTCTTTCCTCCTTTTCATAACCATTTTTCCCTGTTCCAACGCAATGCATTGTATTTGTAGGTGTCAACTCCCAAAAAAAAACAACAAAAAAAAAAGTTCCTCAACAAACACGCTCTAACGTGATTTATATTGTGCAAGGAATTTAATTTCTCCCCAGCGTTTGTTCATGTCAACCCTGCGGATTCAAGTCGATGGCATTTCTGGTGATGTCGTTTGCGTTTGTTCGTTGGATTTGGCCAATCCAGTTTCACTTGTGTTTCTTAATTTTTTCGCAATTGTTAGTTGATTCGTTTCGGCCATGAATTGACATTCGGAATAAGATTTCACCGAAAGATAAGAATTATTCTGCGGAGGCACTAGTTGACACACACTTGTAACTTTTGGATATCTCGTAGTGCAGCGTTCCATGTTTCACATCTATAGAGAAGAATCGATTTAATGTTTGTATTTAATATTTAAAGTAAAACTCGCCGGAATAAAATTTGCGAGCTCCAAACGAATTTCAGCGTACCATATGCATGTCTTGCTTTTGTTTTCAATGTAGTCTTTAGTGCTACCAGACTCTTTTAAAATGCTACCCATGTTCATCGTCCAATTCGGGGATTTTAATACGGAAATTTTCTTGTCTTGTTTCATTAGCACGTAACATTTTAGTTTTGCCAGTATTTATCTTCAGAACAGTTTCATCTGCTTTCATATACTTACATGCTTTAGTCGGCTTTTGGTTTCTTATATCTAAACAGAGCTAACATCTCAGTGCTCATGCACACGCTTTAGTCTTTATCCATCTAGCCTTGAGTTTTTAAGAGAGAAAGCCAAATAGAATGACATTAATTTTCCTCCCTCTTCTAAATAAGCACTAAATCTTCCGGTTGCTTTTCAGAAACATGAGAATGAAAACATTTATTTTATTTAAATTTTCATCAACGATCGTTATAAGCAAAATATGTTTAAGACAATATTATTTTTTTTTTTTTGAAGATTACATAAGGACTGATATGAATTCTCTTTTTTGCATTTGACTTTTTTAATTGTTTGCTTGTTTTTAGCTTCAACTTTTCCATTAAAAAAATCCAAGAATCTGAAATTGGGCTGCTTTGATGACGTAGTTATCGGAAGAACAAAATTGAATAATAAATCCTCTTCTTAATCCGTAGCTCTTGTGTTTCGCTTTCGTTCATTAAAAAGCTTAGACCTAGAAAACATATTTTTGAAAAAAAAAAGTCTTTATTTTTATGGCTTAGGTCATAATTTGCCACATTTTATATTAAACTTTAAATTCGCGAAACTCCTCCCGTGCGTACGGCACTGAAATTTAAGCGGAAAAAGAAAACTAACCCAATGGAATTGAAAAAAATATTAAAAAACCTAAAAAAAAGAAAAGCAAAAACTGTGTAAAGCAAAAATAAAAATTAAATTTCCAAATGGACGAATTTCTGACAGTTGAAATAAGCGTGAACAATTTTAAAGAAAACACTACAGCAACAACAACATTATTTTCATCGTTGAAACATCGAAATATCCGTAATACAATAATGCTTACGAGCTTTTTCCAAATGGGAGCAATACAATTACAAACAGTTCTGCCTAAACAGCCTCTTACAACAGCCCTTAGATTCTTACTGTCACGACTGAAAACCCCAGGAGGTGGGGGCCTGAAGACTCAACCCGCTTTAGCAAAAGGGAAGTTATATTTAGAAGCAATAAACTAAACCAGAAATACAAAAAGTCGTACAGCATAACATAAAAAAATGTAATAAACGAGAAAATCTTGTACGTGACCAACCACACTGGGGTGCTTAAGAAAAACTAACTGACTGACTGACTGCCAGAGTGTAAGTAACAATTTCTTAAAATTGCGTTGGGTTCAAGTTGGTGTTACAACGTCTTCGCTTCAGCTCTGTTGGCCAACTCTGTACACGTAAATTTAAATTGAGCAACGCAATAATCGATATTGCTGCTTGTAAAAATTTATTTATTTGTATCGACTCGCAACCCTACAGCGGAAATGGAAGTGCAGAGAAAAACCATCGATATGGTGCTGTAAAAGGGAAGGGGTTGTTTTCTATTTAGGCCTCAATTTAAAGAAAATGAGCATTACAGAAACTGCACTCTAGAGACTGTCATAAAAAAACAAAACGTTCCAGCCTGATTACACATTCAAACAATCGGTTTTGCTGGCTGGCCATGTAGTTAGTTTGACGTTAAGTGACAGTAGCGTTTCCTAAACAATTGTTAAATAATCGTCTATCAATAGCATTATTGTTGTTTTAGCTGCTATTTTTTCACTGTAAGTGTATCTGTGTGTATGAGTTTTTTTTTATTAAGGAAGCATGAAACGCGTGCTTACATTATTGTTTAACAAAATATTCCTGGAAAAGAATTTGTCTGGGCGTTAAACACTCACATCATACTGTTGTTAAATCAGATAAAAATTCCAGTAGCAAAAAAAATAATAAAACAAATTTTAAAATAAAAAAAAAAACAAAAGACTTCCACCAAAAAAAAAAAATAAAAATACATTTTACAACTTCAACTGCAACTAAAAAAAAAAAAAAAAAAATGAGAAACTTGAAAACAACTCGTAGTTGTATGCCTCAAGCAACCAACAACGTTCCTTCACACATCATTATTTTCATTGTTTTTCCCTGATCGTCATCAACGTCATCTGTTTTATCCCATATTGTTCTTGGAGATCACGTGTGGCGTGACACCCATTCATTGATTCTCTCACTCGTTCTTTCCCCTTGCCACAGCACTGATTTCACTATTTGAACAAAAAAGTTTTTAAGTTTAATTACTGAAATATCTGTTCAAAAATGCATACATTGTCAGTCAGAACACCCAAGTTAAATCTAAAGAATTTTAGCCAGGATTCCAATTCCCCTCTGAGTGGCATGTCTGACTATGTTTGCCAGTCTTGCTTCGTTTTGCCGGACAAATGCTATGGAAATGTGTGATGTGGTGTTATGCAGTGGTCATTTGAGCTTAAATGCAGCAGCTTTAAGTTTAACTCAACAGCTGTAATCTGATCTCTTTTGGATCAAGACAAATGTTCTTTAAATATTGTTGGCAACATACATGTGCTTAAATGCCAGGAAGAACAAAATTCCGTTTTGAAAGCATCCACGAGTCATCATCATTACATTCTATCCTCTAGCCTCTACACCAGCTAAACAACATAAAATAATAACTTTTCCACTGCTAAAATAGTTGAGAGTTGTCAACAACACTGCCATCATCAACAGCATCATCATGATCTTTCTCATCATCAGCCAAGCAGTACCGAATCAGCAGGAGCATTGTATTCTACGAATTGTTGTCACTGTTTTGGTTGCTGTTGACAAACAGTAGCCACAGATGTTGTCTTTCTTAAGAAGTCACTTGGCGATATGTTGCTGATGCTGCTGCTGCTGGTTGTTAATGTTGTTGCTAGTTTGCTATTTAGCTGAATTGTAAGATTTCTTGGCAAAATTCTTGCAGAGTTTCGTTTAAGTATTTTGTGTTAAGTCCAAAGATTTCTGTTAATGATTGACATGTTGTATGTAGATATTTGCTAAACTTGATAAAGAAAACATAAATTTTATTTAATGTCTCCTAATTTGGTAAAGTACTACTTTATGTCATGTCTGCAATTCCAGTGGCAAGTAAAGTTTTCATTAGAAATAAAAGGATTTTATCTTAAGTAGACATAATTTTTTTCTTCTTTTTTTCCAAAGTAGTATTCCAATTAAAAGCTAATTCAACATAAGGAATAAAAAAAAATCCCAAATAATAAAATACAAAAAAAATTTGCAATGCCTATTTCACTTCCAAATGTTTTGCTTTAAAATTTCATTTCGACATTTTAAGTGTTAATTAATGGAATTAATTAAAAACTTATTTATGATAAACATTTAAACTTCGCCAACCAGCTTTCCTTTGCTGACTCAAGTTAAGAAAATTATTTATATAAAGTGTTAAAGTGAACATAAAACTTATTTTTCGCCAGTCAACCAACTCAAAGATGAAGTTTATTGTTATTGTAGCTCAATTATGACACATAAATAACAACAGCAAAAGCATCAGACGAAGCAACAATGTTGTAAGCAGCAGCAATAACAAAAAGGCGAGGAAGAGAAACAAAAAAATTGCTCATAATAATAACTACAATCAAGTAGAAAGTCCAGAACAACAACAACGCCAAAATTAAAAAGTTTTAAAAGAAAAACAACAACAACATCAACAGGAATATCTGCATAAAATTCCCTGCAGAAGAACACAAGCAAAGAAAATAATTTGAGAATTCAACCTGTCAGACCGACAATTGGATGAACAGACCGACGGATGGATAGAAAACCTGTAACTTCAATAACTCATTTGAAAAGCGTTTAACAACTCGAAGCCTTTCCTTGGAGGTGTTGTAAAATAAAAATTTTGATTTGTATATATTAAATTCCAAATTTTGCTTGTTTTTCTTCTAAGACGTTTAGTTTTTGAGAAATTTTCATTAAGTTCCTTTACTTTCTGAGCATAGCAACCGTAAATGATCTAAATATTCAATTTTGGTGTAAAAATAGACCACAACTGGTTTTGCTTGTTTTAACTCTAAGGACTTTAGTTTCCTAGAAAACCGCTCCATTAGATTATGATTAGAAATTTACCACCAAAACTAATTTGCGTATGAAAAAACAGATTTTAGTCTTTTTTTGCCTAAGAGCCTACGGTTTCAAAACAAATCGTACAATTAGTCTTTTGTTAAATATAAATAAATTTTTATATAATATAAGCTCAAATTTTTATTTTCGCTCTAGAGTTTCTAGATACCAAAAAAATAGGGTGTTATTTTTTTTAGCTGCATGAGAACTTAAAATGATAATATAAGATAGAAATATTGGTGGAAAGGAATTTTTTGTATTAAATTCTGATAGACAATTTCATTGCATTTATCTCTTAAATATGATTTCCGGCATAGTACCGCTGCACCTACGAGCTACATCGTCCATTCCATCAGTAGTGTGCAATTAGAGGGCCAATGGAAATTAAGTTGGCATCAAATTTATTTTGCAATAAACCGAATGTTTAGCGCGCTGTATAGCAAGTTGCGCCATCTTGTTGGAACCAAATATCGCTGATGTTTAGCTGATTAATTTTTGGACAAAAAAATTCATTCAGCACGGCTCGATAGTGATTCCGAAAGAGCGTGTAAGCCGCCCCAAACAGTCAATTTTAATGGATGTAAAGCTGATTCGTTAACGGCTTGAGGATTGTGTTCGCTCTAAATAGGGCAATTTTGCAAATTAACGTAGCCATTTGGCTAGAAATGAGCTCCGTAAATGGACGAAGTGCTCTATGAACTTCGCGAACAGATTTTTTTTCAAAGTAAATTTTTTCAAACAATTTGCAATCGTTGTTCTAGCGTTAAACGATTCATGATGGCATACTTTACCTCACTGAACATAAATGTCAACACAGTTTTCCAAAGACTTAAGAAGGGCTAAAAATATTAAACAAATAAAACTCTAAAGCGAATAAGAATTTTAAACACTTAGGTTTAAGTTGTAACAATATCAAAGCTTAAAAAAACAACAACAATAAGCAATGAGCTTATCTTTCTTTACAATCCCCTACAATTGGCTGGTTTTTTTCCAACTCGAATTGTAGTTGTAAGTGGGTAAAAAGAAAAAACCAGTTCAGTTTTTTGCACGAAATACAAAATTTATTAATAATAAGATTTCCCTATGACACAAATGACTCAACATTTTTTTTTTTCACTTTTTGTAAAAATCGGCACGTAATATTCTTATCTAACCGCTGTCAAAATACTGTTGGCTCAAAAATGATTTTTCATATGCCTGTAATGTAAAATAAAAATTGTTTTGCATCTACTGAGAATTTCAAAATTTTGAGTTAATACCGTATTGTTAAACAAGTGCTCTAGGGCCTTTAGATTGCGTTAAAATAGCATCTGAAGTTTTTCAATGGAAAAGGATTGAAAGTAACTTTTTGGTGTGAACAATTAGTGATTATATTTATTTTTGTTTTAGGGTACAAAAATAGCACTTTTAATTTTTCATTCGAAACTGATAAAAAACATTTCCTGTTTTTTTAATTTTATTTTTATGGAAAATAAGCGTTTTGTGTGTGTGTATTTTTTTTTTTTTTTTTTTTTGTGTAATTTTCTTAACAAAGATTTTTTTCATATTTCACCAAAACTTAATAAAATTATAATTAGTTTTGTAGTTAACTTATTGCATTGTTCATGAGTTTTAATCCAAATTTTCTTATTTTAATCAGACTAAAGTTTATTAAATTTAATTTTCATTAATTCATTTTTATAAAGAGAGGAATTTTACAACATGAAATTAATAAAAATTTTATTGATAATTTTTCATTCTTGACTGACCGGGGAATTGAATCCACGTTCACGGACAGGTTGTTTTGACACGTTTCACCACAATATCTCCTCAGAAAAAAAAAATTATTTTATATATTTTTTTTTTTTTTTTGTATATTTTTATAGTCAGCAAATAATTTTTTAACTTTTGCAACAAGGTCGATGTAAAAAAATCGAAGCATAATTGCCAACAGAAAAAATAATTATATATTTGTAGGATATGACTAAGACTTAAACGAATTCACCATATTTTGTTATAGACCAGCTGGAAAATAGAAAAAAAATATATCTATAAAAACAGCCGCGTAATGTTTGGTAATGTCGAGTTCTATTCACCAACTTATTCTGAAGGCCCAACCATAATGTGCATAAGCTGGCTTGATCAACTGGGCTACTGTAAATCATATTGAGCTTGAGGAAACTTTTTGTAAAATTATATGAAATTTTCACTTGCTTAAACAAAGTGCGAAGCTGATCGCAGATATCGTATGTTATCAAAAGTTTTTGTATTTTGTTTTTATAAATGCATTTCAGTGGCTTCTCATAGTTTTTTGACAGTATGCAAATGCATATTATAGTAATGACTTAAATAAAATGAACATCAACTCCTAACCCAATCATCTGTCCATTTATCTTGTCATATTATCACGATTCCCATTCGTCTATTAACCCTGCAATGCCCGTACTATCCATAATAATTCCCATCCCACATATTTTGAATAAACAACAAAAAATCTTAATTGATTTGGTTCGTTTAAAATAAAACAATTTTAACTTGTAGAATTGTTGTTGGGAATTGTCAAAACCTGAGCTATATTTGATTAAATCAATTAACACATTGTTTGAAACGGCAAAGTTTTGTGATCGTTTTTTTATTTAAAATCCAAAATATCTTTTATTGGAAAAAACATTAAAAATTTAAATTTTTAAAATTTTTAGTAATCAATATAATCATTTTGGTAATAGGTGCAAAATCAACAAATTGTTTGCTTGATTCTATGAATTTGGTGACGAAAGACAATTTTTAATTTTTTCTGTGTAGTATGTAATAAAAAAATAAGTCGGCTGATTTAATTTTTTTTTTTAATGTGTATTACCTTTTCAAGGTAAAATTGTACGCTAAAAACGATGGAGATATCAGTTTTTATTTCTTTACGCGTTAATTTTTAAGGTTAATTTTTAATTTTGGGTGCCTAGAAAATGATTTTTTTGATATGTCGTAGTGGAATTTTTTTTCCTTATGTCAAAAGCTATCGAAAACTCAATGGCTTAATATCGACAAATTTTTGTCCTTTCAAATCGGCCCGCTCTAATGCATATTCATTCCTGTTTTGCATATTTTTGATCATATTTCTGTGTTATTTTTGGCTTTTTTGTATATACCTACATATTTTTAAAATTCTTTTATAAAAAAACTTGCCCTGGTCATCAGTGTCTGCTTTTACATATTACAACATCTTAAAGGTGTGGTGCTAAATCGAGGAAAAAAAGTAGCCAAAACTGTAATTATGCATTTATGTAACATTTTATGTAGCTAAATACAGGCTTGTTCTAAATGCAATTTAATTTGCCAGTGTTATTGTAACCGAATTAAAACACTGTGGTGCTCTTATTTAAATTTTCAACCCAGCCAATAATAATGATTATGACGATGACGCTGATCGTAATGATTATGATGTTAATGATAAACTTGAACTTGAATGTTACAAATATTCATATGAATATGGGAGTGTGTAATACAAAGTTTTTGTCTTGTCTTCAGCAACAACTACAAACATAAAAAAATAATATTAAAATAAATTATTTAAGTTTCCAACCAACCAGGCAACCAGCCAGTCAGTCGCACAGAGACGCATCATTTACTGCAGCGTTCCTAAATGTAGTTAGTGGCTTTTGTTGTTGTTGCTTCTTTATGACTTATAATTGAATAAATTTTGAGTATGCTAATGTGGTTGTTGGTGCTGTTGTGAATTCTAATTTAGTAGTGGCAGTACTAATTCTTTTCGCTTTCTTTTTTTTTTTTGCATTTCCTTTGAATTTGTGCTCTCGAAAGTCAAATTTTGCTTAATTCCTAATTCTTCCTAAAATTAAGACAAGTCTTATATTTATTAAGTTAGGCCATACTCTCGCTCTCTATTCCGCTTTTCTTATGGCAAGTTACGTTACTAGATATTTTGTACAATGCAGTACTGTTTTTGTTGTTGTTGTTGTTGTTGTTGTACGAATAAGTATTTTATTATTCAAATTGTTGCATATTTATTAACAGCTCTCTATGGTGGCAGCTAAATTAATTATTATTCAAAAATACTACATATTCTTTGCATATTCAACGTACTCAAAAAATGTTGACCCAGACATTCGCCAGACAAAACAAGTTGTGTGGTAAGCTTCGCTTGTGTGTGTGTGTAAAAGTGAATTGTAATCGCAGTAGTTTTCAAACGTGTGTGTTAATATTTTCCCCAAATGCCTTTTGCTAGCGAGAGTCCATTAACTGTGCATATATTTTGGCTGAATTTAATTGAAATCATTAACGTTTATTCATATTACGAAAACAATTGCTTAAAAGTTTGCTGCTGCTGTTGTTGGTGTTGCTGGTTAACCCAGTGGCATACAGTACGTCGTACTACGTAATGTGTAGTTAAAATTTCACACTTAAAAAAATTATATGTTCATTTTAGGTTAAGTTAGTTTCAGTGTTTGGTTTTTCTGTTGCATTTAATTTAATACCTTTAATTGTATGTACGTATGTACTCGTATTTTGAAAAACGTAGCAGTTTTATTTACAACTTTCCTAATAGCTAATATCCATTTTCGTGATATGGATCATAAAGCATATTTATAAGTATATATCGTTCTAGCTGTTAAGAGCCAGCGTTGCCCGGGTCAAAACATTGTGGACTTATATGTATATAGTCATGAAATCGTTTGCTGGTTAAAAATATTTTTTCATAAATGACCAATTATTTTTAAATTTTTTTACTAACAATTGTTCAGATATTCAGAACTATTTTGTGCAGCGCCCATATCTCCAATCCCGTCCAATTTCTCAGAGAGGTTCTGTAAAGATAACCCATGTACCTATGTGGACATATTTCCTCCTACCATGATCCAGATAAAAATAAATATATTTTGCATCATTCTTACTTCTCCTATCCAGCCCAGATTTTGTCAGATATTGTGTATTGATAACCAGGATGTTTGTACATCATTCGTAAACAGAAGCTCTTGCTGTTCTTCAGATAAACAAAAATGTATAATGTCTTTTAATGGGATATGCCACGCGCACTTCTTTAATCCCGACCATTTTTTGGAGTAGCTGTTTATTGATAGTCCCACTCCAAATTTGGACATATTTCCTTCCAATTTAAACATGTAGAATTGTTGTTGGGAATTTTCAATATTAATTTAAATAAATTAACACATTTTTTGAAATGGCAAAGTTTTTTGATCACTTTTTTAATTAAAATTAAAAATATCATTTATTGAAAATATTTTTTAAAAATGTTAACATTTTTAATAATCAATATAATCATTTTGGTAATAGGTGCAAAGGCAACAACTTGTTTGCTTGATATTATGAATTTGGAATAAATTTGGTGATTGGAGAAATTTAATTATTTACTTAAAAACCTCTTAAACTAACACCAAACATGGTCACATGGTACAGATTTGTTCGTCGTTCGGCGGCGTATGAAATATAAAAAAATCTATTGCAAAGTCGACGCGAATGAAGAATTTCGGCCGATGCTAATATTGGATTGACTATCATATACACCAATATGTTTTATTTTTGGCGACGAATATTAGCGGCCAAAAATTGTGTTCCTAGCATTACACTTGCGTAAACCTTTACGTTGCGGAAAACATGATAAATTAAAACTTTTCTCCGTTTATGTGTATGAAAAGAGCGAATATGCCTTTGATGTATACGACATTTTATTTCAATTTTTTTTTTTTATACGCACAACTAACAAAAGCTTAAATTTATAAGAAGTCCTTTTTTAAAATCATCGCTAGGCGGTGTACACACGATCAAAATGCTTGATGTCAAAGTTGTGTACGTGTGCTTAACGTAGTATCCTCGATTACCGTCGTTGTGACACATACTGACACATTTTCTACTCACACGTAAACAAGTCTCTTAAACATTTACAACTACATATGAAGTCGATGTTTACGTTTAAGCAGCATTTACGTATATGCCTTTATTTCGTTGACAGCTTTTGTATGTGGATTAGGTCGCTTTGGCTCATTTGTTTTACTAAACAAAGTTTACACATAAAGAATATTTGAACCGAATTTCACCATCTTAGGTCTTTTGGTGCCAAGAGATATTTGTTTGGATGTCCTGCGAAATAATGGACCGATTTGGTTTTTTTGAATGTACTGGAAATATTTTATGTCCAAAAAATTATAAGTCCATGTTAAATCCTCCTCTAACGTACACAGAAAAAAAATTAATTTCAATTAAAATATTTGCGATACACTGTGCTAGAAATTGACATTTTTTGAGACAAGCTGGGCGTTTTAACATAATTCGGGTACGCTAAATCCAGTGGTGCTAACCGATTTTTAGGTAAGCTCTGGTTTTCGAGATATCCCGTTATTTCGAAAATGGAGGAGGTCGCACAAGGTTCGTGTAACTCAAAAACGGTTTAGTTTATTGAACAAACACAAAAAACCGAAATTCCGCACTAAAATTTTCTTTAAGAAAGATTATTATTAAACTCTTTACTTTGGCCCCTTCAGTGCCTAAGATACCAATAGATGGGTCATATGTATAACCAACCCCACTTTATTTTTCATCAGCATCATTTATTTCTAACATACATACCAGCTATCTCCATTCATTAAGGTTCAATACAAACTAGAAATATATTGAAGGAAAAGTGCCATAAATGTCCAGAAGTCGCCCCTAGTGGTATATAATGTATGACCAACCTCAATTAATTTTTTGTCCTTAATATTTTCTCGAGACCTACTTGCCCTTTATCACCACTTCTTAGGGGGGCTCCCATACAAATATTGCGTGTTATGAAATGCTTAAATTAATTAAAATTGTTCGTCTATTGTGAATAAGAATAAGTTGTAAACAGATTTTAATCGTTTTTTATATGTCTTTAAGAAACATGGCTTCACTTTCCTATTTTTGATGAATTTTTATAAAACAATAATTTCAAAATGTTGCTATAAATTATTTTTTTTTCCAAAGAAAGAAAGAAAAGAAAATCTTATTGTGGAATTTCGGTTTTTTTGGTTTTTTCAATAAACTAAACCGTTTTTAATTTACGCGAACATTTGTTGTGCAACATCTGCCATTTTCGAAATAACGGTATATCTTGAAGACCAGAGCTAAAAAACGGTTAGCACCACTGGATTCACCGTGCTCGAATTATGTTAAAACCCCAGGTCCGCGGTTTGTTTGCACAGTGATATTGGTTAAAAATTAATCAAATTAGCACCAGTATACATAATAATAGTATCAATTAAACGTTTAATTCAAATGATTAAATTTTTAATTTAAACTGATTTAATTTTTGATTTATGCTTTAATTGGTGAGATATGTTGAATATTTTTTTCTGTGTAGTGTAGACAATATTGCTACAAATTCCTTTTTTTCGCGAGGAAAATAGGATTTATTTATCTATAACTCGGCTCTATATGTTCTGACAATCGCACGATGTAAAGAGATTTATTTTATGGTGTGAAACTCGTGCGTTTTACCTGCGATCTGCTAAAGTTTCTTAAAAATATTCCAGTTACCTTGAGCATATTTTAGCGATTTGAAGTCGCCAAAATTATTGCGATTTACAGAACACTTATTTTAGAACATGCCCGATAAACTCGGTTATTTGCGAACATAAAGCCCGCTAAAAACTTAAGTTTTATGTATAAAAATAAAACACAATCGTGATTTTTGTTTGTAACTCTGTCATTTACGAACTGATCCTGCTGAATTGCAATAGCAAAATTCTTGCAACTATTTTTAGTCCCCAGCTTATGTGGGATCTTCTAAAATCCCATTTCAACAACCGCAGAGTCTTATTAACAGACGAACATGTTTTAATAAACTTCCTTAATTAACTGATTAACTAATTACTTAGAAATAAGTAATGAGAGCGAATTCAGCAAAAGTATATCGATTATCAGAGATTTTTTCCAAGATCCCTAAAATCATATTTTTGTTAAGGAATCAATTGCATTATTGTACAATATGCAAATGAAGTGTTTTTTTATCATTGGCAAATACTTTTTTTCAAGCAAAAAGCTGGAAAACTTGTCTTAATAACGAAAATCCAATATGATTGACTTCAATTAAGTGCTCCGAATTAAGCACAGGCAAATCCTAAAATTTTAATTGCAAATTTAAATAATACTTTCGCGAAACGAAATTGTATAGAGACAACCACACAAAAACTAAAACTGCCACAAAAATAGACTCATCTTCGTTATACAAGACAGTGTTTTGTAGAGTGATCGTGGCGCCAAACTTACTCGTTGCTCATTTCATTTAATTTAAATATTGTTTTGAGGTGATGAGCTTTTTTTGTTTTTCTTTAGGTTTCATTATTTAATTATTTATTTTTATGAATATATTTTTTGTTTAACTTATATGACTCATAAAAAGTGTGTTTATTTTAGTTATCGGCATCATTAGCGTTAACAGTAACATCGACTATTTGGTGATGATCATCAGCATTTTTCAATTTAAAATTTTAACTTAAAGATTAATGACTGATGTATGTCTGACATTTATTAATTATTAAAATAATCGTTGTTTTCTTTTCAGTATTCATGGTTTTGGGTCTATATTTTATTTAGTTGCTTGGCTTATTGTGTCATTAGGTCAGTTGAAATGAATATATATTTTTTTTACTTGTAATTTTCATTAATTTCATAAAGAGGAAAATTTATTTATTCAAATTGACAGATTTTTCAAAGTTGTTTTGGGAATACAATTATTTATTAGAAAATTTTATTTTTAAAAGATTTAAATTAAATATTTTAATAGATTTTTCAACTTTTAAAAAGTTTGGGATCATTTTGACCCCATTTTAGGGTTAACCTCTATTTTTGCACTGTTTTGTCTTCAAATGACCTTGGGGTATATTTTTTTTCAGTTTCATAAAAATCGTCAAAAAAAATATTCAATATTTCGCTATCGTTTAGAAATTCCAAATTAGTCAAATTTTGACCTTTCATCTTCATGATTTAATGGTTAATGTTTTCCGATTTTAGTAAAACCTGTAGAGGATATTAAAATTTATCTGGACTTCAATATAAGTTTTACTTTAAATTCATAACAGAACATTTTTTTTTACCAAATTTGTGACTGAAAGTGACTGAAATATTAAAAATAACAAAATTTTGGTTTAAATTTTTAATGGATATTTATTATATTTTATAATTAATAGACGCTTGTAAGGTAAAAATGGTTTTAACACTAAAAATCAGATAAAGATCAGCGGGCTAATTCTGGTAGTCATGATCGAATACATTTTTTATTCGAAAGCAACTTTATTTCTTATTCTTTCAGTCGATACTGAACGAATTGAAATTATTTTTTCAGTGTTGCAAAGCATTTATTTTTCACAACACTAAAAAATATTTTCGTTCGTTCAGTATCGATAAAAAGAACTGGAAATAAAATTGCTTTCAAATCGAAAAAGTAATCGATCACGACTGCCAAAATTTTCTCCCAGGTTTAAGTTTTGGTTGTGTATTTATTTTTAAATTTTATGGAAGGTATATCTCATTAAATCAAATACATTAGACCGACTCAAGTTGTATGGAGCCGAAAAAAGTGTTTTAGTTACCCCTCTGAAAATAAAGCTTGATATGTTTTATGATAATTCCCAAAATATTTTGGTTCTAGCGTTGACCATCCGTGAGCTGGACCATTATTAAAAAAGGTCTTTTTTCAGTTTTTCGAACTTTTTTGTACTTTGCTCCAAGA
The DNA here is from genome assembly GCA_943735925.1 of Pollenia amentaria. Lineage (NCBI taxonomy): Eukaryota > Metazoa > Arthropoda > Insecta > Diptera > Polleniidae > Pollenia > Pollenia amentaria. The sequence continues at coordinate 225,687,617 of OX031009.1, forward strand.
CGACATAAATAAAATTTGTTATCATCGAAAAGGGGTTTTGAAGCAGCATCCAATGATATATAAAACTTTACCACTTGCAACCTACTAATTGAGATATTTAACTAAATACATATTTTCGTTTCCGGTTTTCATACAAATTTTTTTTATTAATTTTATATTTTTTATTGTATTATTCCCATTTTGATAAATTGAAAAATAAAAAATGTCATACATATTGCCTATATATGAAAAAAAAAGATAAAATATATCGCGATTTTCGCGTTTTATGTGAAAAATTACAAAAAAAAAAATAAATTAACATTATTTTAGAACAGATTCAATTTGAAAAGCAAACATTATTTCCACATACGTAGAATTTGTATGCAAACCCGAAATATATATTTAGTTAAATATCTCAATTAGTAGGTCGCAAGTGGTAAAGTGCACAGTTAACGAAGGCAGAGAGGACGGAATGAAGTATGATATTTCATCAGCAGACAGGAAGCACAACATGAAAAAATTATTCAAGGAAAACTAAATGAAGAAAATATACTTTAAAAAGGGGAAAAGCCAGATTCCTCTTCTGTGATGTCTGTCCGTGATTGTAACTTTTTCAGATTCAGAAGATGAATTACCAAAATATTTTGAGATTGCCAAAAATAAATCAGAAGGGATGTATAAGCTAATAACATATCTAAACAGAAGGGAATCCTAAACAGACTTGTAGACTGCACCAATTACTTTGAAACTTTATTTTCCAAACATGTCGCTAGTGCATTAGATCGCAATAAGGTTTTTGATAGGGACGCATTAATATTAATGGTCCCTTTGCAGCAGAGTTGGGACATGACCCTACAAAGAAAAAAAGAAAAATTTAATTCAATTAAAAAATTTGTAATATTAATAAAAAAAATTGATAAAATTTGCGGTAGTAAACAAATTGATAGTATCAATTAAACGTTTAATACACTTGGTTAAACGTTTAATTCACTTGATAAAATTCCCTTGATTAAATTTTAAATTAAAACTTATTTAATTTTTGAATAATTAAATGTACTTCGGATTTCAAGAAGAACTCTTGACAAAAAATAGAAAACAGAAGTTTGGAAGAACATGTAAATCAATTAAATAGATAATCATTCGTTCAAAGCAAATTTCGATCTACCAAGTTAAAAAATACCATTTGGTTGAAAGATTGATGTTTGACTATTGACTTTATCCGTCTTTAATGGCGCTGTGAGTAAAACGGCAAACCCCTCCGAAGAGACTGTGTGGTTACAATCGAAACTAGTCAGGGCAACTAGTCTTAGCGCAGTCAAGAATAAAAAATTATCAATAAATTTTAATTAATATCATGTCTTCATAAAAATAATTTAATTAAAATTAAATTCAATCATTTTAAGCCTAATTAGAAATATCGAAATTTGGATTAAAAACCATTAACATTTCAATACAATAACCACAATAGTTATTATTTTTGAATAGTGCTTTAATTGGTGAAAAACTTAGGAGAACTTTTTCTGTGTAATTTATTAAAAGAAGAAAAAGAAGAAAGAAAAGCAGTGTTTGAGGAAATAAAGCAATTTGTTTCTTTGGACGAGCCTGTTATTGTTCTTTGGGATGGAAAGATTCTTCAATATATTTCGGGCACTGAAAAAGTAGATCGGGTACCTTGAAATACCAGATGGATGTTAATAAAATTAAATTTTAATATACAAGAGAAATTCAAGTCAATTTAATTTAACCATATTATTGTCACCGACAACCATATAATTTTTAAATTAGTCCTCCATCAAGAAGCCACAACCTTATTATGGTTGCCTCGAAACATGTTATGGTTAAATATGACAATAATTTGTTTTTAAATTAACAATAGTATTTTCCTCTTTTCCAAGAGCAACATTCTATGGTTGAAAATCGACCATGCTAATATATATGCTAAATATATTTTAGTTATTATTAACTAAAACATGTTCGGAGGCAACCATAATATGGTTGTGCCTTCTTGATGGAGGACAAACTTAACCATAATATGGTTGTCGATGACAATAATATGGTTAAAATAACCATAGTATGCTTACAATTTTATTTAAAAATAGTTTTGTAGGAGTTGACCATATTTAAACATATTTTTTCTCTGGGTGTACGTAAAAAAGATTTTGTATTAGTATCGCCCATATGAAACACTCAAAATTTCCAAACTTGTTCGCATATCTGGGCGCCTCTAATTTGTTTTCTTACTAAGCAGCGGTTAATTAAATGAGCTGGTCTTGTTTATTCCAGCGACTACATCGACCTCGGGTTACTTCATTTTCAATAATCTCGCATCTGACTTGGTTAGTTAAAAGTGACGAATCTCCTCTTATCCTCCGGTCCGTAGGCTCACACAACATCTTCTTGACAATTGCCACCTTTGCCTCATTCGAAGAGGTAACCACTTGACTAACCTTCGGATCAATAGATTTATAATTGGTCATATCTTTCCATAGAGAAATGTCTGACAAAGCTTAATTTGCAGCCATAGGGGCTACAGGCCAATATTATACGTATACAAGAACTCCAAAGATTACAAAGCCTTTTAATTGCTATTTTTTTTTTGGTTTTGAAAGCGCCTTCCTCATGACAGAACTCGATTTTGATGGCGGATATCAATTTTGCTAGCCAACGAGTATGGCGTCCTTCACCCGGAGCTCTACAATGAATTTTATCTGCAGTATGACCAAGGCTCTCAGTTATTCCTCCTTACCATATCTACACTTTTAAAATTTTCTAAAATTGGTTGCTGTAGCAACATAAATTACATATTTGATTTTAAAAAATCGCTTGTGTGTATTAACAAAGACAAACTTTCCAATTGTAATCTATTTCGAACTTTAGTTTTTGTTAAATTTTGCACAGAAAAAACTTTTCCACATTTGCGCAAGAATGAGGAATAGATGGTATGCCTTGAGCTATGTGAAAAATGTTTGAAAAAAGTGGCGTATGAAAATAATTTCGCACATTCTGACCTCTTTCGAAAACTCACTCAAAGTATGAACCTTTAATCTCTTCAATTCTTCGAATTCCGATATAGATTTATAGTCACAGTTTATTTTGTTCTTCAATTTGTAAAACAAAATTATTCGTTAAATTAACGAAAAGGTTTACTGAATTAGCGAATAAGTTCATTCGTTATTATATTAACGAACAGTACATTAAGTTGTTTAAATAGAATATTTTAAAGAACAGTTATTCGTTGTCACAACGAACAAATTTATTGGACGAAAATTTATAAATTTTTCGTTTGCTCAACGGATATTTTCGTTGTATCCACGTAACTTTTTGGTTCAGTGAATGGCCACTTGCTGCTTATATGCAAATATGTAAATAAATATAACTTAAACTCCCATCAAAATCTTTCTAATCTATTTTTGTATTATTTTTAAAAATTTTCAATGATTTAACTTTCCATTTTACTATTTTATTTTCTTTTATTACATTTACAAGAGCATAAACAACACACAAATCTCTTTTTATTAGACGGTCTTTACAATAATAAAACAATTAAAGGAATTATGTCGCAATAAAATAAAAAAATTAAAATGAAAAAGTACAACATAAAACTCATACTTTTTGTAACATTTAACAAAATTTTGAGCGCAAAAATGGATCATAAGGCGATTTGTAACAATTTCAGCTTGTCTTCATGGAACATGAGAAGTAAAAAATAAAAGAAAAGTGCTTAAACTGTTAATAAACCATAAAATGAATATAAAAAAAAAGAAAATCAGAAGACCATCATTGTAAACGTACTTTCTCTACAGCACAGCTCAATCGCGAGTAGTATCACTGTTATAAAAAGGAAGTATAATGGTTTTTTTTAAAGGACAACACCGTCGTACAAAACATCAATTTTAAAATTAAATGGTGCGATTGCATACGTCCAACTACTTAATGCTGCTATTAAAGTTGATACCATGAAAGGGAAATGGTTAGATGGATATTTGGAAACAGAAAAAAAAATTATTCTTTATTTTTTTCATAAAAAAAATACGCAGGACTTAATAAAAAAGCAATTATACTTAAAATAAAAAATGAAATAAGTAAAAACAAATGTTGCCATCCATATGTTTCGATGGCCTTAAAAATTGTTTTAAATGATTTTTATTACAAACGGCTTTTTATTTAAACAAAAAGTTTTGTAGTTGTCAGACGGCTGCACACACTTTCTCTAGTGGGTCCGATGAGTGAGAATATATAAACATTTAGGATATTCAAGCACAAGAAGCAACTGTTTTCATTTGTAATTATTCGAGACATTCTAATAAAACGTGAGACCGCTCTTTTCTGTCATAATAACAGAAATACTCTCTAAAAATATGTGTAAGTTCTTCAGCAAAAATAAGGCTTTTGTATTCATCTTTAAGGGATCCCTAATAGCATCAGCGTTGCCAGAAGTAGGAAAATCGTAACATTTGGGATAGAATAGGTACAAAGGACAGCCGATACGAGGATGACTCACTTGAGCCAGTGATCAAGGCTGTCACCAGATTATTCTCCAGACATCACTTCAGACTCGAACCATTTCGATTCCCTACAAAAAAGAGAGATCGATCTTAGTCCTATATTAGATCGAGCATTCTAGTACCGCAATTCCAGTTTACCAAAATGCCACATCGTAATATCTCCGAGATCGAGGCGTTGGCAGAGAAACTATAACACTGTTTCCTTCTTTTCCTTATCATGATAGAGTCTGTAGCAGGTATTACAACTCAAGCCTATCCTAATCGCAAAGGTCTCCATCAACCAGTGACCCGTCGTTATCTGGATGTCTCCGTCGTTACCTGGTCCCTACCAAGCCACAGTAGTATACGGGATTTCCCCGCGTTATAGCAAAGACATATTGCCGTGGCTAATGAGCAGATATTCTCACCCTACCATCTCTTATGAGTCTTCTGAACCATCCTGAACTGCAATGACAGCTTAGCTGTCCGTAAATAAGAGAGTATCCATCCGAATTAATCGGTTAAAAGAATAAATTATGGCATTTAATGTAAATGTTGGCCATGACACGTTTCGGAAGGTTCATGGTACGATAACGGTTACCATTCCTCATGCTTGAAGAAATGAATCCACCAGTCATAAACCACACAATACCGATGCTTTTAATGGATGTAATGGTAGCTCCCGGTACGCTTCGGGTTGCTCATCAGCCCAAATATGGCAATTTGGTTTATAAACGTATCCATTGAGCCAGAAATGTGCTTCATCACTGAAAAAAATTTCAGGATAACAAACCGGAATTTCATTTCTCAAAGAATGCTGATACACTAATCGTACAACAGCTGAACAATTTGAATACGCTGTTGTGGTGTGAGTCTTTCCTGGATGATTTGTCAAACGATACTGAACAAAAATGGTAAAGCCGTTTGATATGATCTCTAAAAAAGCATATTGAAAATCATACCTCACAATGAATCACTCTATATTAGTCACATATTTCACATGCGTCGTTCATTCGGCAAGCGTTACCGCTATTTTAGGGAGCTGATACTTTGCAAGTAAAAATTAAATGTTGGAACATTAAGGGTGTTCAGTTTGAAATAATTTTAAAGAGGGCTGAGGTAAATTTCTAATTTCTCTGTGCTAGGCTATCGATAGTAGCTTTAAAACTAATGAGTGAATCCGTTATGCTTATTCGGCATCTTTCTAATGGTGTCGCGAATTCTTAAGCCATAAAATTATTCCTTCCTCGTTTCGTATTAGGTTGTAATAAGGGAAATAACGATACGACTTTTTGTCGATACGATACCAATACCGATACTCAAAGAGAAGTATCGCCGATAGAGATACCGATATGTATATTAAAGATTTAATATTGAAATATTAAATTTAGATTCAAGGTAAAATTAACCAAATTCAAGTAGAGAAATTTCTCTATTATACAAAATTTCAGTGTAAGAGATTATTTATATTAAAAATTGATTCTAATAAGATTTTAAAAACAGCGAAATGAATTTAAATTCATGGCAAAATTAAATTATTTTTAAACAAAAAAACAGTGTATTCAAAATTAATATTAATAAAAGTTTTGTTTAAAAACAAAGTATTCTCAACTTTTGCTGAGATAATTTCGCAACACCGTGTGAACCAGACCTGCAGTAAATAATCGTCTCTCAGATGCGATTGAACTCATTTGACAAATAAAGTATTTCTGCGCCATGGTCTTTAATGTTGTGTATAATATTTAATACAACCAGTAAACAAACGGTTCAGCGACCCTAGAAAATTACAAGATCTAAGGTATATCTAGACTTATTATTAAGCTGAACCAAAGCGTAGGATATGCAAAGGATCATTCTTTTCCAAATTTTCTTTTAAGATTTGCACAAACGCTCCAAAGATCAGTTCTTGTAGACCTATCAGAACTTTTATTATGTGTAGGGCTGACAGTGTCTTCAACACTTTCAGCAGGTAGAGTCATGTTGAGTAGCTCAATGAGACGTTTTTTCGATCTATTGTGTTTGAAATTTTCGAGCTTTGTATCGAAGGTACCGGTATCGGTATTCGTTACGTCCCTAGTTGTAATATTAGGGATTCTGGAATAGTACGTAAATTCACCGGCACGATGTAATTATTCTCATCTGGAGTGCTAGAATAATCGCTTGGAAAATCGGTTACTGCTGATGAAATTATTGAAGAAGATAAATAAATGCTTTTAGTAAAATAAGAGGATATGCGTAAAAAAGTAATGAAGTCGGTTTATAAGGGACACCCTAATGAGCATATTTTTATATTTATATTATTAATTTTTTAGTTAATGTATATTATGTTATTGCTGTTATCAATCCTGCTTTCAACTATTGTATATTATGAAAATTCTATTCATTTATTTCCTTAACAATTCATTCATACACAATCAAGTCTGAACGGTTGGTTGGTTTGCATGGCTTTAAGTATGAAATGTTAATAAAGCTCCTGCAGTTGTTTGTCAATAATAATAATGTGTACAATAATGATGAGAATGTTTTACGATCCACAAGAACGCAGTACATAGATTTATGTAAGTGCGTCCAAGAAAGATGTCCAAATATGTATATGAATGCATGTAGTTGTTGAATCAGTCGATGGCTTGAGGTTGTATGTTTGTATTTCTCTGATGATGATGATGATGTGGACGATGTAGTTGAATTTTCTTGAAGCAGTAATGAATTACAATTCGATCGGGTGGACGCCCAATACAATTCGTTTTATTATTTATGGCTGACAAGTCAACATTGTAAAGCGTTTAAGGAGGAGGTAGTGGAGAAGTATTGTTTGTAGAACTTGTAGACATTGGCAAAAAGAAAATAAGAAGAAAATGACGTTGCGAAAACCAGAGAATAGAGTGAAGCAAAGTAAAGGTTCAGGTGAAGTTGAAGGTGGAGGTTGAAATTGGATGTATGCAAGTGAATGAATGAGTGGTTGAGTATGTTCAAATGCAAGTGCCAACGTAACCAATGCTTTAACATGAGTTTTCAACCAACCTTAAGCAAATAATATTTCATGAACCTCACATCAACCTCATCATACGCAACATACCACAAACCCTAATACATTCTCTATAGAGAATCCCCAAATGCAATGACCGAAAACACAATTCAATGATGCACTTCATTCAAATATTGCTTGCGGCATTATTGTAACAATAAACACACACATACACACTTATTCGCTCGCATGCACATGGCATATGTGCATTTGCCAAAGTCCATGTTTAATGTTGTCTCCATAAGATTCCACTCAAGCGTTGTGGTTACCAGCCATCCAACCAACTAACCAAACCAACCACTTATTACTTTCCGTCTTCTCTTGGTTGTTTGGTTCAGACTTGAAAACGATCTTGCAGCCGACAGAACCGATTGCCTACCGTTTTATTGCAAACATATTAGCCATGCTGTAACCTTAAAATCGCAAAAAGCCAAACAGAAAGCGAAACCCATATTCAAACTTTAAACTTGTGTCTGTAGTGTGTTTTTCATGTTGTTGTTTTTTTTATATGTTATTGTTGTTGCTTTTCTTTTAAAAACAAGAGATTTTTTTTCGTTAAAAAAGGTAATTTTTTTTTTGTTTAAATAATAACAATATTTGTTGTTTTTTTTTCTGTTACAGTACCGAACCCTGGGGATGGCAATGGCGTTGCTTGGTCTGTTGTTGCCCAACGGCAGTGTCTGTCTACACACAGATAAGCATTTTTTTAGGTTGACCCAAGTTTTCGCCAAAAACCAACTTGCATTTGTATGAATAAATCTTTGACTGAGGTTTTGGTATCAGCCAGTAGGCTTCAGTAGTTTTTGATTTCTTTCAGTGGCACTCTCAATGTAATCGCAACATGGTTACCTGGTTGGTTCACTGTGGAGGGCTTGGCTTGAGTTGTTGCCGTTGTTTCTTAAACTCTTGATATGATAACAAAAAAAAAAAATTACTAAACGATATGGTATCAAAAAGGGCTACCAACTTAAATTTTATCCCCATACGTTCTTAAGAGTAGTGTACACTGAGAAAAATAACAATATTAAAAGAAACTATTTATTCCTAAGGGAAAAGATAACTAACACCAAACTAATTACGCTTTAGTGTGGAGGGTGTTAATTGCCACCTTTTTGACACTGAAATAACATAAACGGACACATTCAATTTCGTGTAGAAGAATGACTGTTGCAGATATTGTCTTAAGTGAACCATTTTAATATAAGGTAATAGAACTAGATAGAATCTGCCGTAACTCTCACAAAATCTAGTCACATGACTACTTTCGTGTCAATTACCTTTCCTCTTTTAATACATTACCGCCATGAAAGTGATATGACTGGTTTTCACCTATCACAAAATCGTTCCTTTTTATTATAACGTGAATAACAAGTGAAAATTTTGTTTCCATGAAATTTTTATTCCGAAAGGCATTGGTCTTCTCGAGACAAAAACATTGATATATCACACTTTGAGATCGCACTGTAAATGCCTAAGATATAACGAAAAATCTAAAAAGGCGACCTCTACGTTCGGCAAAAAAAATAAAAAAAAAAATTCGAAACCTCCTCGCAAAAATACTTTATATTAGTGGTGGTAGGGGGAAATGTATATTTTAAATACAAAATTTCTTTGATTTAGAATTTTTTTTTGTCTTCCTTAATTTTGACTGAGAACTGAATGCGGAAGAAAATTTTTACGGCAGATTCACGGTAGCATTTTGCCTTTCGGAATAAAAATTTCATGGAAAAAAATTTCCACTTGTTATTCACGATATAATAAAAAGGAACGATACTTTATACGGTATGCATTCGGTTAACCGATTAAACACTACGCGATTAACTGATCGGTTAATTTAAAATTGGGTTTTTTCTATTAACGATTTAATCGGTTGATTTCAGTCGTTTAACCGATTAACCGATGTAACAAAATTTTTATTTTTTTTAGTATTTTAACACATTTTTTATGTTTTTAATTATTTGCTTCGTCTCATATACAAAAGGTATGTGCTTAGAAAATATTTTTTTATACAAACAAAGAAGGTGATCTTAATTTTAAAAAAGTGTTTGCTGTCACCTTTTTGTTTCACGTACTTTTTATATGTATTTGTTTAGTTATTGGTTTCTTCTCATATCAATCTTTTAAGAGAATTAACCGAAACAATTAGAAGTATTTAAAAATTTAAAAAAAATAAAACAGGACTCTAATGGCATAATGGAAGATTTCATATGTTCAGAGAAATCCAGGAAAAGGACGGAGATATTAGATATTCTCTATTATGGCTTGCTTTTGATTGCACCAATATCTACGATAAATGAAAAAGTTTTCTCCAAGTGCAGTTTTATCAACACTAAAGAAAAGAATTGCTTAAATCGTAAACATTAAAAAAATAAAATAAAAATTAATAATACACTAAGAGAAGTGGAAATATGGATGATGTCAAATAATTTCACAATCAATTCGTTAAAAACAAATGCTATTAAATTTGGTCCATCGTCAGCTGAGCAAATCAAGATTGAATTGAGTGGTTCTGTAATAAATATGGTGGATAAGATGAAAGTTTTAGGTGTCACATTGGACAGTAAACTTGATTACTCTGATCACATTAATATTATTTGCTCTAGGGTAAACTTTACTCTTCGAAAATTATACTCACTTAATCTTACTTTGCCTCTTCATGTCAGATATAAGGATGCACATGCATTATTAATGTCTCAAATTTTGTACTGTTTAGATGTTACTTGCTGCACAACATCAACATGTGTTCGGAGAATCCAGCTCTTGGTCAATAAGATAGTGAGATTTGTATTCCAAATTCGAATCAGAAACCATATTTCTATATATGTCAATCGATTTCTCAAATGTTCTTTTTATGATTATCTTACCATAAAATTTTTATTAGGCTTCTATAATATTGTTAAAAATTCATCACCGTCTTTTCTAGCTAATCGTGTCAGTTTTATTCATTCTTCAAGGAATACTCAAATATTTATTCCCAGAATAAACAGTGCGTTTTATGAGAGATCATTTTTAATCAAAACTGCTCGAGTCTGGAATACTTTACCAAATTACTTGAAAACTTTTTCTTTTTCATCAATGGTTTACAGGAAAAAGCTTTTTGAATATTTTAGTCGATGATTAAATTGATGAGAAAAGAAAATGTGGTAAAATATTAAATATAGCGGAATATGGGGGTACTTCGTAAGAAATACTTTCTGATTCAACTTGTCACAGAGAATTTGTAAAACGTTTAGAAACCTGAAAACTATTATGAAGTTAAAGTATTTATAAAAATGTGTATTTTGGCCATCACTATGTCGATTAATACAACGATATGTTGTAATTTCTATTCTGTAGATAAAAATTGTCGCCGTATATAATAAAATACTATAGTTTTAAAATTTTGTTGATATAAATAGACATATATATACATATGTAAATATATATATCTTTTATAGAGTTACTGTTATAAGAAAGTTGAATTACATACTCCACTGTAATATCTATTGGCCACATGAAGGCTTTTTTATTAAAAAAAATTTAATAAATAAAAAAAATGAAAAAAAAAAATATTTGTTAAAAATATAATTTTATAAGATCTCTTTTAACTATTAAAATAACTAATAAAATGATCTAACAGTTTATTTTTTAATTAATACATAATACGTCATAATTAAAAAATATGTATTACATATTTATGAATTTTTTTTTGTTTGCTCGTTTTAGTTCAAGAACTGTTATATTTGTTATGTTATTGCTTTTTTTACTAACCAACTCCAAATAATAAATCATTTATGAATTTTTATTTATTGAAATTACTTAATTAATAAAAAAAAACTTTATTAATCGGTTAACCGATCAATAACAAAATTAACCGATTATTACCCGATTAATCCAAAACATCGGTTAATTAATAGAGCGATTAGTCGATTAAAGCAAAAGCCCGATTTAATGAATACCTTAATACTTTAGAACAAAGGTGTTCACATGTATTTAAAGCCGGTTTAGGTTAATGTATACATTATTTTGACCATGATTATGGGTTAATATTTTTAAGAAAACTTAAAAAAAGGAAATCAAAATTTTTAGTATAGATCTGGTCGTTTGATTGCAACGTTAGTTTATTGCACTTTTTAACTTTAATGTGGTAAAATAATTCGGAAACTTTTACCACGTCTTTCGAAAGCTTCACAAGTCCGCCGGCAATATACCTGTTGTTTTGTATTAGGTTTAGAAATAATCAGTTTGTATCTTAATTGCGGAGCTTGCCCTTTACATACATATTGTAAACTTTAATATTCGAATTATAAGAAGAACAACTTGCGTATTCGGTTTTGTTTGCCAGCAAAAATAAAGTGAATAAATTAAAGGGAAAAGTGAAAAAGCTCGCGAAAAATAATTCGCGATAAGTGGAATTTTATTTTAGCATGAAATTATTCACGGGGCAAGTTTTCGCGATTGCAAATTAAGGAAAAGGGAAAACATTTCGGTGGAAAGAGAGTGTTCATGAATGTAACTACTGCCCACGAGATAAGTTCCTTTAGAACAATTGAAACAAATTTTCCACAATCCGGTTTTTTATCTGAAAATCGTACCCATATCAATTATTTCTTAACAAAAGCAAACGCTTAATAATTTTGGCTACTAATAACTTGAATAAAAACTTAACAAGAACAAGTAGCGAATTGATCATAACATTACAACACATGATTTCGGCACTCAATTCTGATAATTGTTTATGAAAGTAGACCCAAAAAGAAGAAATTCTGCATCATTTAAAAATTAATTTGAAGTTAGTAAGTATTGTATAGGGGAATTTGTAACGTTTAAGGCTCTTTTCTTTGCCATAACTTGAGAACCACTAGTCCGAATAAACTGAAACAAATTTAAAAAAATTAAGAATTACAATTTCTTTAATCATACAACGTTTCGCTACATAAGCAACAGCTTTGCAGTTATAAATAAATGTATGAAGAAAAAAAATTAAATTTTTATTTTTAATTCATAAAATATCCAAAACGGTAAAAAAGTTTCAAGTCCTATTACTTTCACGTAAAGTCGCATAACCTATGAACAAAATGAGACATAAACCATGAAAATCGATGAACGCGTTTCGCTTTTATTCACAATTAAGTAAATTTATGAATTTCAAAAATTTGCTCGAGATATCCACAAAATTCTTTGGAAAAAACATTGATGACTTACTGTTATAGATACATGAAATGATATGTAAACTGTCTTAAGCAGGCGTCAACATGTACGGGCGTGAACCTTCATTAAAGGTTTAATGTTTTTGGGTTTTTTGCATGTGAGTTTTTGGAGCAGCTTATTTTATATACTTAGGGCTAATAATTCAGTGCAAGTTTAACTCATTTTTTGGTATAAAATGTGTTAAAAATCAACAAATCTATAAATCAGTAAACCTATAAACCATCTATAAACGCATAAATTTGGGCGTTCAAACTACAAATGCAGACCATTGAATTTGACAACATTTATCGTAGTGTAACCACATGTTAGTTTTTACACCACATTAATATATGGGACACTGACCTACAGTTGTTGAGTTTAAACTGCATTAAAAGTTAAGTTTAGTTCAACTTAACCAGCGTTTAAACATTCACTGATTTATTAGCCATTAGGCGGCATTCATACGATGATTTAAAAAACATGTTTTTTTTTTAATTTTCTTTCAAAGCTGCTTCCAAAATCTTTCAACATTTAAATGATGACTTTTGAGACATGTCTTTTTTTATTGTTGTTTTAAAAAATCTAAATAACGGATGAAGATAATATAAAATAGCGAAATTTGAAATGACAAAAAAACAAAAATTAGAAAAAAGAGAACATGTATCATGCCTTTTTTCTATCCCTTTTGCCTCGCTACCGAATTGGTCCACAAATTTAAAAATTCATTACACCAGATTAGGGCCGTGATTTTAAATTATAAAAGTTTTTAATTCCTTTTAAAAGTTGCTTCCAAAAACAAGACAGATTTAAACGATGATTTTTTCCCCATGATTTTAGGTTTGAATTTTTCCCGTTATCGGTAATTCTTACTTATTTCTAAAAACAAGCAATTTAAACTCGCTCCGTGTTTTATACTGTAAAGAGATGTCCACATTAAAATTAAAATTACCATGAAACAACATAACAAAAATATGAATGTGTGTTAAAAAAAATATGAAAACGACATAGAGAACCGAAAATTTGATTTTTCTCTACCCTGGAAGACTATATGGTAGAGAGCTAGTCTTTCAGTATGGAAAGTTGCGGGGGTTCAATTCCACCCTGTTATTACCAAAAGTTAGTAAGAAGATTCAACAACAAATGCGCGAAGTAGTGGAGTCGGCAGGCATGGGAACTTGTTATTTTTGAGGGCACTTATTGCGTCATCTACTTCACTAGCTGATCTAATGATATATTGCTCATTTCGTGCAAGACCGTCACAACTCAAAATTTGAAAATTTACAGGAGAGCCTTTTTAAGATTCCAACCTATTATTTTTTACCTTCTCTTTCACTAAAATACAGTTTAAAAATCAAATGTTTCTTTTTTGCTACAAAGAAAACCACATGTACAAGAGGAATGGCAAACACAAACTGAAATGTGACCTTGTTGATGTTAATTGCTCAATTTTGTTACGAGAAGTCATAGCGTCACAAGCATCTGTATTACCGTTATTTTTTCGATAATTCTCTCCGTTCTTAGATCAATTTGTAGAGATTTAAGAGAAGAACATTTCTGCATTACTAACTCGAAAATGCCAAATTTTGAGTTGTGACGGTCTTGCACGAAATAAGCGATATCAGCGTTTCCAATCGCAGACTCGTTTTTGAGCGTTGTGTTCTGGAAATAGTTTCTTCGAAAAGAACTACTGTCAAAGTTGAAGTTGCTGTTTTTTACATGTTATTGGAAAACTTGACGAGAAGGTCATAAAAAAGTCACATTCTTGTGAGCTCTGATGCTCCGGTTGGAGTATAAATCATCGCCCATACTTTAAATTTTTGTTGCAGTAAGTTTTTAAAATTCTGTTTTGAAATTGCACTAGTGTCCAGATTATGAAATTTTTGTATATGCAATTTTTGTATATTTATCTTGCCCTTTTTATATTTTATATACAAATTACAAAACAAAACTGAACTGCAGAGTTTTCTCACCTCTCTCATCCATAAACTCAAGAATTGCAACAAAAATTGCAAGTCTGGACGATGATTAACATTAATAGTGATGTCGCGTGAACTACACTATGTAACACAAATCTACATGCGAAACCAATTTGAAGAAGTTTATTTAAATTTTATTCAATAATTTCATTAATAATTATTCATATATATTATTTTGTTATGTGCAAATATAAATAAAATTGTATAGCCCTTTTGCCTTTAAAACGCCAAAAAGCATATACCAGTGCATATAAAATTAACCAAAACTCTACACAATAAATAATATCGTATGCAGATTTTTGTTACTAGTGTACCTCTTAATCTTGCTGTCATTATACAGACTGAATATGTTCTCCATTTAAATAAAGCTTTCTTGGCTAGCTTTGATAGTATCGTGCCTGCGCCGCAGGGTCTTGATGATGCATTTACGTCCTTTCCGGAGTACAAAGGGATAATGTCATCTCTGGTTGCAAATTTTAAAAATTATTTTCAATGGCTTCGTATAGGCCAAGTACTGCGAGCTATAATTATATTGCGCTAGCCGCGACAGTTCCAAATTTAGTCCGTGATTTCACGCTTAAGGTTGACATCTTTAAATCGGGTCTATTGCTCATTTCACGTGTTCTAGTTCAAGTATTATTTTTATTTAAGATAAATATATGGTTTATTGGACCGTAACATCCGATGACGGTGTTTTGGCTGCCAAAACGTCACCAGGCATGCAGTCAGGCTTATTTCGCCCATGGCCGGTCGTTAGCATAAAACGAAACACCAAGATCGCATGAACAGAGTGGGAGGGTGACATTTGGGAAGCAGAGGATATTTATTTGCATTAGTTCCCTGTTTTTAACATTTATTAAGTTTCTTATGGAAAGAAATTATTCCCAATATCTATTTATTAAATAAATTATAGGAAATTTGGTCTACATAAATATCTGTAATTCTGAAACGGAGTTTCCTAAATTTTATATAAAGAAAATTCTCTTCAAACTAAAACTAAAATCGGTAAAGAAAATTCTCTTTAAACTAAAACTAAAATCGGTAAAAAGAAAAAAAGAGGGAGAAAGCAAGTAAACAAAAATTAATCAGTTACTTGAGCAGCTTTGCATTTTTAACAGTGTAGTCAAACGGAAGTAAAAGCCCTTTTGTTAAAGCAACACTGAGAAAAGTTAGTTTAAATCTTAAGTTGATATTGTTGTTATTTTGCACAGAGAAGATTTCTTTACCAGCAACCAACTAAATGATAAGAAACACAAAAAATAATCAAGACCAGACAAAGTTAAAATAAAACCATTGCGCTCGAGTATGACCAGAAAGGCGAAGATGTTTTTTTTTATCATCTACTCCACGAGTGCAACGAGCATAAAAGGATGTTCATGTACTCGCACATGAAAGGTAATCTGAAGGGCAGTGGAATATTAAATATCGTGTTCATGTATGAGTGAATTTTTTTTATTATTATAAATATGTCCAAAATTTATGGTTGATCTGAACAGATATCGACAAAGCAACTGCTACCGGGCATTATCATTGTACAAAATTTTAGCAACAGCTACAACATGCATAAATGAAGTTGGCTTTCCACAGACAATGACCGTGATCATGATGTGAATTAGTTTGTAGTAAAAGCAGAAGCCAACAGACAATAACAGCAGCCGCTTTAAAAGGTATTTTTTTGCAAAGTGAAAAATTATCATTAAAGAAATCTGGGAATAATTTTTTTTTTACACAAAAAATTTTAAATTCAAGAAGTTTATTATAAAAATATTGGTTTAATGCCTTTTCAAGGTGTCAAGGTATAAAAATGTCGGTCGATCGATCGGCTTATTATTATTTATTATGTTAAAAGCAGCTTGTACTCAATTTGTTGTCAATTTGTTTATTAGATATATTTGTTAATGCCATTATTGTTGCACTTTTATTATAATAAATTTTTAGTAATAACAAAAAAAAAAAACAGCATGAAGAAACAAAATCCAGGTCAATGTACGCTTTAGATTTTGTATAAAAACTAGTGCACCAGACATTTTACAATTTGCATAATGTGAATATATTTATACATACATAAATACATATGCTTATATACATGTATACACATACAAACATATGTATATATTAAATACATTCTGGTTTATTTACATGTGTGTGTGTGTGTTATGAAAACTCATGTAAATGTATGTGGAAATTTATGCAAAGCACATCACAAGTTCAGTAAAAAAAATATAAAACACTCACAAACACCAAAAAAAAAAACTTTGAAAGAATATCAAATATAGTTTTATTTCTATATCTCTATCCATAAGTTTGTATGTATTCAATTTTTTTTATTCAAAAAATTTTTTTTCCGAACAGTCAAGGTCATCACTTGTTGGGGCCAAGCATTAGAAGTTACCAAAAAATCAACTACCAAAAATAAAAAACTTGGTAGTAATGTATAAATATATGCACACAGACATGTACGAGGGTTGTTTTAAATATGCAAGGGGGCACAAAAGTTCTTGCCCGCTATTCTTTGCCTGTAATTTTTTAATAAATAAAATACTTTAGCTTTGCTTCTGGACTGTTTTTAAATTATGTCAAAATACTTTTTTCCATTAATGGACGTAATATCTACAAAGAGATATCTGGTCTCGTCTTCGAATCTAATAGTTATCTTTGCCTCTCTCAGCGTTTATTTGGCCTACGTGCTATAACCTTAAGTTTCCTTTTAAAAACGGCAGCATTTAAACCATACATTTCCATGCACAGCTAGATTTCTATTTGTTGAAATTACGGGCATAAGTAAAAAATTCATTTAAACGAGAGGCGACCCGGAATGCAGACCGTTGAAAATCGAAAAATTTATTCCGTGTTCTTGAGAAGTATTGAGCTCCATTTCTTACTCACGAGTATTTTGTAACTGTTTTCAACAAAAAAGTCAAAGCAGAACTGACGTTTAATGACAGTTGCAAAAAATTATAGCATTCTTAGATAGGAACTTAACTTTTGCGCTACCTTGTGTTAGCTTGTTTTCTGATGAATATTCGGCGTTTGACTAAAAATAACTTTCCTTTTAAAAATACCTGCAAGGAATTGTAAAACAGTATGTTAAAAATAAAGCCCCAGTTAGCTGACAGTAACAGTAATGTTAATGTACAGCAAAACAGTAAGAATATCTATTTTCTACAGATTTACTGCCGTATTCATAAAAAATAGAATAGATTTCAAACGTATTTTAAAAACAAATTTCCATACAAATTTTCCTTAAAATAGATTTCATATCCAATTTATTTTTTTATGAATACGGCCGTTAGACTTTACGGTCTTGTTGCTAACTGTTAAGACTTTTCGGTCTTATTCTAATTGCTTTACATACAACAGAGTGAATCAGCTGATTTGCAACGTTACTGTTACTGTCATCTAACTGAGGCTCATATATGGAAATACTGCACAACTCTTACTTAAAAGAAGACGAATTTGGTGTAACAACTTTTTATTTTTTTTGTTTTAGAAACTGCTTTCGTACTCGCCTTTTTGCCTTCGAGAACATACTCAAAAATTAATCGTATTCGATAATATAAGAAATAAATTCACAATTCGATGTACTTTCCGCACTGCGTATCAGACTTTTAAGGAAATAATTGTCCAATTCAGAAGCTCGTAGTATCGTTGTATTCGTTGTACATCTAAAGCAGCCAGTGGAGTAGGATGAATGGTGTATAGGAGAATATTGTTAGGAGAATATTGTAAGGTAATTTCAAGAATTGCGTAGATTCTTTGGTGTACGTTGGTATGTTCAACAGGATAATAACCCACAAAAAATAGCACGTTCAGTAATAGAGTGGAAGCTTTGTTATGCACCAATGCAAATAAATTCCCACCGCAATCACCTGATTTGAACCCTATCGAGTACTTTTGGGATCTTTAAAACGTTAAGTTGTAAAATGGAGCTCTTGAAACAAGAATGAACGCTAAATTACTTTGGTAAAAGCCTGGAAGGAAATACCTCCAGATTCTACCAAAAATTTAGTACGGTCAATGCCCAGAAGACTCCAGGCCATGATTGATACGAAAGAAGATCAAACTAAGTAATGTGTTTAAGAAAAATAAGAAGGGGTAATACGTGCATCCAAAATGTACAAATAAATTTGTCCCTATAAATGTTACTATTTCATTTTTTGTATATGTATGTGTTAAATTTTTTTAAATGGAATATAATTCTTTGTTGAATAGAACTGCATTTAATTTTTTTTTTTAGGAATATATATATGGGAATTTCCATGAGCCAGTTACGACTCAAAATAGAAAAACCCTTGAAACTTTTTTCAAATATGGTAGATGGGAAATAAACACTTAAACTTTACTAAGCAGAGGTACGAGTACTTACAGCTTTTTTTTAATTTTCTGCTGATTGAATACAGATACTGGTAACAGTGGGATTATACTTTAAAATTAATGTTACAACAACAATGAACAAGATCCGCGAGGAAAGGCCAAATATAAAGTTCGATTAGCGGTACTTTTTTTGTTTGTTTTTGATGCTATTCTTAAGTCACGTAAGTGGTGGTATTGACCGGAATTATTATTTTTTTTTAATTGGGATAATAAACATTGTACAGGCTTTTAAAGGTCGTCATGTACGTTGTAAATACTATAAATATTTACAACTAAATGCAACATCTTATTATGTTGGTATATAGTTAAAATTTGGTTCAAACTTTTTTATTGGAATCGGTCAATATTTGACCATATCTTCTATATAAAACTACTCCAAAAAATAGCTTTGAATGCCATAACTTCCTTGACAGGGCTAGTATTGACATAAACATTGGCGACAATAACTTTTGCGATAGGTATTTTGTCATAACAAGATACAAAGAAATGTCATTTAACAAATGTCATGAAAATATCTGAAAAATATTTGGCACACGTAACTTTTATATAATTGTTAACATCATAGCTTTATTCTGTTCTGGCCATCTGTCCCAAATAGGATACACTCTTAAAAATTTCTTTTTAAAATATTATAGTGTATGGTCGTGCTTACATATATTTACAAAAAATATATTTCATACCTTGTAAATACTATAAGTGAAAAACCTGTCACGTACGGTACGTCGCGAACGACATAACATTTCGTTCATTATAAAACCAACCAAAAACAATTTTTCCATTTACGGATTAAAAAGGAAAAATATATGGTTTAATGTAAAAAATTAAAAAAAACCTTTCACAAATTGCCGAATTTCGTATTTCTTTACATTCACCAAAAAATCACTTCCGTTTTATGATCATTTTTTTCATATGTAGTACCCGCTAAATGAAACATAATGATACAAATTTGTTCAGATACAACTTTTTTTGCAAAATCTTTTTCTCTGAAGGCGAACAATGTAACGTACGATGAGATGGAAATGCCCATCTTAATTTAGTTGTGTCCTTAACTGTATGTGCTTGGCACAATATTTTCGTATTCCTCGAATTTATATTTCCGGATAAATCTTTACAGTATTTTGTAAACCGTGTTTATCAATCTGACATTCAATTAAAACGTAACAGAAGCAAATTAAATAGTTTTTTTTATAGAAATGTTAATCAGAAGATAGATTAAAGTCATCCCTATTTGATAAGTTGTTAATGATGTCGATGGCGACGTCAATTTTAAGTTGTTTTTGAGGACTAATTTAAACACTAAATTTTTAACTATTAGTAATAATATATTTGTACATAAGTACTTTTAAGTTGCACTTATTTTTGATTTTTTAAGTATTTAATAAATATATGCAGTTTCTAACTTAAATATCTTTCAGTCGTCACAAAATGTTCTGTCGACTAAAACATTATAAATTCTACTCGACGTCGACTTAAAAGCGCCTAAGAAAATACAATTATTGTTCCGACGCCGTCGACTCGTGTCGGCGTCGACTTTCATAATAGGGATGACTATGTACTACTTATATAAAACACCAAAAAAAATTTACCACATAGACCTGCCATCCCTCGTATCTCAGTGCTTGTATAAAATTTACCAAGTATACCGTTTTAAGTAGAAAAATTTTTGAAATACAACAAGTCAAAAATTGCATTCGCAGCCAAAGTACACAACTTTGTTCGTGAGTGTGTGTATCTGTATCGAGTATTTTTTCACTGTCACTGCCACCTCTTGAAACACCGGTATAAACATTCTGCCATATACACGTATCTACATATGCACATGTATAAGTACAAATGCTAATATATGGAGTAATATACACACATAAATGTGCATAATATATAAATGTATGTACATATCTACAGTGAAAAGTGTAACAGCCAACTAAAAAATAAAAACGCTTACAATGAGACCACACGCATGCTGAATATTAAAATTCATCTTTAAATGCAAAAATTTTCTACGAAATCAACTGAAAATGCCAACAACTTACATTTAGACGATTTTTGGTTTTCTTTTTTTTACATACGATTTTAATGTTGTGTTTATATTCACACATTTACCGATTTCCATATGGAGTAGATATTTGAAAGAGAGTGTGCAGGAAAAAGTTACATGAAATTTCGGTCAGGTTTTCTGTAAAATTGTCTTGTACTTTTCCATAATTTATATTTATTTAAAATAAAGTTTAAATATGCCACAAAAAGGGAACAATATTAATGCGAAAATGAAAGTGAAAAAAGTGCAATAATTTCCTTTTTGCAGAAGGGGAAGGAAATTTATATAAATATGCTGGAAACTATACCAAACCTGTAATTGAACAGCGATCTAATTTTTTTTAAGTCCCACTAAATATCCTATTCAAAGGACTTTAAAATTTATTAAATTACATTTTTATCAGTATGGTTAGCAAATGAAAGCTAAATCAAAGCTTAAATTATTGATTAAACAATGTCTGTCTGTCCGTCCATCTGTAAGCTTGTCTTGACGCATGTATGTTGAAATGTTTTTTCCGAAGACCCCAAATATGATAAGGAATAGGTTATTTTACATTCATACTGCGTATAGTCTAAAATAGTTTGCTTTTAAAATTCAGCCAAATCGGGCCACAAATGGCTTAGATTTTAGCAAAAAATCACAACTGCCTCTAATTTTTACCCATAAATCGCAAATTGCTACTTTTTGAAGTCTTTTTCTAATTTATGAACTTTAGATTTTAACTTTCACATTCAATTAGTGGACTACAGGTAGTTAAATTTAACAAAATCGGTTCATAAATATTCTAGTTATAGACAAATAACTACCGTTTTCTTCCAGTTATCATGGTTTTGGTATAATGAGTAGAACCTATTTACATGATAACCTTCCGTGTTGGCCTAATCTAATGGTGGTCTTAACCACCGTTTAACACTCACCGCCTTTGATGACGGCTGGCAGTCAATAGCCAAGCATCAATGTTTAAAGCAAATTGGTAGATTAAAATTTGTTTCGAATCCCTTTTTTAATCAAATTAATACTTTAGACCCATATTCATAAATAAAACGAATTTACTATGAAAATAAACCTTTTATTAATCAAAAATATTTGTTATGAATATGGGGGTTAATTTATATTATGTTTAAGAATTTTATTAAAAATTGTCGCCTTGATGAGTGATATCTTTTTTTTTAAATATCTGTTGACTATTTTTTTTTTTTTTTTTTTTTTGAATAAGCAACTTTTATTTATGCTCTAACGCAAATGCCATTCGGTTCCATTCCAAGTTGGTGTTAATTAGTTTCAAAAGATAAATAAATGCTCGTATTTTTGAGCTGGCCAACATTAAAAAAAAGTATTCATTAAATACTAAACGCCACCTGAAAGTAAGAAATTAATAATATTTTGTACATACACATAAAAAACAGAAAATATCAAGGCATTAGTAGTGTTGTCGAGGTGGAGGCCTCCACCTGAAATAGTGTCTCTTAAAGCCTCCATGTGCACCATGGAAATCGCAGTTTGACTGGCGGCTTTAAACTTGTTTGCAATAATTCACTGCCAACAACTTTGATTCATGTTGCAAGCAGAATCTAAGCAAGTGTGTAACTAATGAACATACACACATTTGTATGACAGTGTGTGTCTGTTGCATGTTTGAAACTTGTAATCCTTGGTAACTGTTACCACTGTTTGGCTACTGCTCTAAGAGTTGTATCTTGACCAACTTGTTGTTATCAGACTTTGTATTAAAGAGAATTGGGTTTATTTTTGTTGTTGTCTCTGGCTACTACTAGTACGAGTAGATATGGAAACGATTTGTTAATCAAATGATGACATCGTACCACCACTTACTCTGTACCTTAACCAGTAAGTACAACCAATGTCTTTTGTGTTCCTTGTAATTCATTCCTGGTCATATCTTTATTGTTGTTTATGTGTGTGCAGCATCTTTGGCGTAAATGTCTCACGTTTGGTGGCCATTTAGTTGACTTGATTTGATTTGATATCTTTAAGTCGGTGAGACAGCATAAACATTATCAATAAATTGCTTTGTTACTTAAAGGAAATTCGTAATTATTTTGTTACGTAAAATTGCCACCAAGTTTGTTATGAAATAGGTCTACTTGTTTGCATTTACTACATATAAAATGATTAACAGATACTTGGAATAGTTATAATACTTTTTAAGATTTGCGCTTTGAGTCTTAAATGGTCTTATTTGCTTTTTTTTGTGGATGCAATAAGGTTCTCTTAAAATCAATGTTTAATTAAGGCCATGTATAGAAGCTTTACTATAGATATTGTATACCATAAATTTGTGGATAACTACCATTTTTTTATTTTAAATCTTTTGGTTTCATATTAACTTATACACAGAAAAAATTTAAAAATTGTCTCTAATCACCAAATTGATACCAAATTCATAGAATCAAGCAAACAAATTGTTGATTTTGAACCTTTTACCAAAATGATTATATTAATCAATAACAATTTTAGAAATTTAAAATTGTGAATATTTTTTTTTTCAATAAATGTTATTTTTAATTTTAATTAAAAAAAATTACCAAACAACTTTGCCGTTTCAAACAATGTGTTAAGTGAATTAATTAAATATAGCTCAGGTTTAGACAATTCCCAACAACAATTCTACCAGTTTAAATTATTTTATTTAAAACGAAAAAATTAATTAAGATTTTATTTCAAAACTAGTAAATGTTAATTAAATCAAAACTCAGTATTTAATTTTCTTTCAACTTAAAAATAGTTGATTCAATTATCACATGAATTAAATTGAAATACTTTTTAAACAATTTTTGAATTGATAAAAAACTACTGCTAGGTTCTTCTGTGTAAGACGATGAAGTTGTGTTTTTAAGACTCCTGCGAAATAATTTTTTTATGGCAGACTTTTTTAAAAATTTAAAAAGACAGAATCCTCTCTTGACTTTAACCCCTTTTTCGAAAAAGCGTTTTTTAATAAAAATGCAACAGAATTATATCTTCCATAAATGATTTATTCGTCAATTAACATGATCTAGATCGGTAGACAATTTCTCGTTATATATCTCGTTACTATAATAAAAATAATCTATTTAAGATGAAACGAGAAAAAAGAAAGACGAAAAACAGAAAAATGTACTTTGGACTTCAAGAAGAATTCTTGACAAAAAGTATGAGAAATAGAAGTATGGAGCAACATGTAAATAAATTTAAAAAAAATAGATAATCGTTAAAAAAAACAAATTTCGATTTACCCATTTTTTAAAAGATTGATGTTTGGCTATTGACTGGCAGCCTTCGATGGCAGCGAGTCTTAAAATGGCAAACCCTTCTGAAGAGATTGAAACATGTCAGGACAACCTGTCCGTGAAAACCTGTGTTCAATTCCCAGCTCAGTAAAGAATGAAAAATAATCAATAAATTTTAATTATTTCCATGTTGTACAATTCCTTTCTTCATAAAAATAATTTAATTAAAATTAAATTCAATGAACTTAAGACGGATTAAAATGACAAAATTTGGATTAAAAACCATTAACAGTTCAATGAAATAACCACAATAATAATTATTATTATATTTAATATTGAGATAAATAAAGTACATATATAAAGTACATATACAAATAAAGGACATGTATAACAGTTTCACTGAAGTCATAATTTTTAAAATTATATTTGGATAACTTTTGAACAATTTCTTTAAAATCGTTTAAAAATTTCTTACAGCAATTCAGAACAATCAAGAATTTTTAAAAAGTTATTTTTAACCACCCACACATACACACATTATTATACTTTGTATCATCCATAAATTGGACAGTTTGTACGTTATTCAAAAAGCAATTTCTAACTCGAATTGGCAAATGTATTCATTATATGTATTTTTGATACGATTTTTCCATTAGGGTTTTTTTTTTCTTCAATATTTTAAAAATTTACCTTGCAAGTCTTGATTTTTTCTATTGCTTTCAAAATTATACTTCTGCCTTCTTAAGCCCATTTAGTGAAAGCGAGTGTATGGGTGTGTGTGAGTGTGAGAGAGTGTGTATTTGAGCAGTCCTTGGCACATGTCATTTTAATCCGAAATGACAATATTGAACCGTAATGACACAAAATAACAAAACACACACGCGGTGGCGACCACAAATGAAATGTATTAAAAAAAAAATTTTTAAATGAAATGGGAACATATCAAAGCAGGCGAAGCACAAGATAATGCAGAAGTCTGCAAAAAAATAAAGAAACCCTAAAAAAGAGCAACCAAGTTTGCCCCAGATGAAAAAAAACTGTTGAACACATTTGAAAAAATATTATTTTTCCAATTTTGTTTTTATTTCTTTACATTGTTGTTCTAGGAAAAATTTAAAATCCTTTTTTAAATTTCTTTTCGGCATTTTTTTCTGCCTTCAGCTGTTTGACTTAAAGGGGGAGTTTTAAGGTTAAAAAAAAAATCATCAAGATAAAAAAGTCTTTACTCCACACTGACACAAACACAATCACAAATAAGGTCACGTATTTGGTTTAGAGAAAGATGCACAAAAACCATACAAATACACACAAAACGAAGTTGGTTAAAATTGTTTAAGTTCTGGCAAAAATTAAGCAAAAGAACGGAAAAAAACAAAAGAATTTGCCAGGAGTTTGTTAACTGAGAATTTTTGTTGGGGTTATAATGGGCCTTTAGGCAGTATTTAGTGACACACAAAAAAAGAAAAACAATCAACTGCAAAATGCCACTGACAATTTGCCAAATAAAATGAACAAAAAACGCGACTAGAAAAAGCGAATAAACTGCAGAATGTTTTGAAAAAGAAATTTAGATACAAATCGTATTTGAAATGAGCTATTTTGAGCAAAGGGTTTAAGTCCCGTTTTCACAGACATTAACCAAGCTACGAGGGCGGGCTAATAAGTCCGTGAATTTTTGAATTTCCCGCCTATTAACCGAAAGGACGACGCACGGTGCTTTGTCCCATAGACAAAAAAAAAAAAATTAGTCTCAAAATGGTATAAAAGATATATGGATCGATAGATAACAACACAGCTCATACTGACGGACGGACAAAGGTTATTCAACTCAAAAAATACTTAGTAAATACAAATAAACATACAAAGTTTCATTACAATCAGATCATTTTTGCAAAAGTTATAGAGTTTTTATAATTAAGGATATATGGCAGGACCTAGAGTCCTGTAATCACTACTTAAATTAACAGAAAGATTTTCATGATTTTTAGATCAATTATGTAGCCAATATTAAAAATTATATTTTTGGCATATATGGGAGGTAGGCGAGTCCTTGGTCCGATTTTATTTAAAATTTTCTTAACTAAGATATTTTATATCGGCATAACAAATTTCAAAAGTCTACGACAACTCCTTCTATTTTTGTCCCATCGTTATATGGGGACAAAGCACTGTGCGATGCTGCTTCCATCACCAGCCATCTTTCACTGCTGTCAAAATGTTAATAAGCTGTGTCATTTCGTTTGTATTTGACGGACATTGATAGCAGACTTCTACGAGATTTGAGGAAACATAAAAAAATTGGTGCTCATTACGCATTTAATGACCAAAATCTATCAACTACACAGAAAAAACTTACGATGAATTAATTGCCATATTGAATACCATATTCGGCAATACAAAAAATTTATTTAAGTTCATTGAATTAATTTTTCATTAAATTATTTTTATAAAAAAAGGAATTTTACAACATGAAATGAATTAAAATTTATTGATAATTTTTCATTCTTGACTGAGCTGGGAATTGAACCCAGGTTTTCACGGACAGGTTGCCCTGACTAGTTTCGATTGTAACCACACAATCTCTTCAGAGGGGTTTGCCGTTTTACTCTCACCGCCATTGACGACGGATGAAGTTAATAGTCAAACATCAATCTTTAACCCAAATGGTATTTTACCTTAGTAGATCGAAATTTGCTTTGAATGAATGATTACCTATTTTAATTGATTTATATGTTCTTCATTTCTTCTGTTTTTAGTATTTTTTGTCAAGAATTCTTCTTGAAATCCAAAGTACATGTTTTTGTCTTTCTTTTTCTTGTATATATTTTTTAATAACTTTGTAACAATCGTTATTTTTTCTGTGTAGACTTTGAGTTGCACTCTCATTCACCCTATTCTTTGGATTTAGCTCCGAGTGGATATTTCTTATTTCAAAATCTGAAGAAATGGTTTTCGAAAAGAGCTTTAAATCCAACGATGATATGCAAATACCAATTTTTCAGACCTGAAAAATCTAATTTTTTGAAAGGGATAAATAAATTAAAGAATCTTTCTAACGTCTAAAGACGAAATGTATAGAACTCAATGTAGACTATCTCGAAAAATAAAATAATTTTTTTCATTCAAAAAGCTGTCTTTTCATTCGCAGAAAAAAATATAAGGAGTTTTTTATCAATAAAAAAATTTGTTGAAAAGTCTTTCAATTTAATTAATGTGATAATTGATTCAATTATAATGTTAGTTGAAAGATAATTAAAAATAAAGTTTTTATTTAATAAACATTTTAGTTGTTTTGAAATAATTTTTAATTAAAATATTAATTAAATAACAAAAAATCTAAATTGATTTTTTCATTTAAAATAAAATAATTTTACCTTGTAGAATTGTTGTTGGAAATTGTCAAAACCTGAGGTATATTTAAATAAATCAATTAACACATTGTTTGAAATGGCAAAGGTTTTTCATAAATATTTTAAATAATATTAAAATAATCATTTATTGCAAAAAATTTTTCACAATTCTAAATTTTTAGTAATCTACATATACAAATTTTGGTAAAAGGTGCAAAATAAAAAAATTGTTTGCTTGATTCTATGAATTTGGTGATTATAAACTATTTTTAATTGTTTACAGGGCTTAAAAAGTCATGAACTAATTTGACCAACCCTCGTTAATAAGAAATACAATTTAAAAGTTTTAGTTCCTAGACAAATGTTTGTTCATCATTCAGGTAATGCCCTTAAATTGCCAATTTTGAGTTAATACAACATAAATCTGAGCGTTGTTAGACGAAATCTTTTGATCGTAAGACGAACATCCATACTAACATGTGTTTTCCTATTTATCTGGAAACCATTGCAAAAACTAAAAATACCATAATTTTTGTAGCTCTCAACATAAAATATTAGCACAAATGCACACAATTTTTGAACTTCTCTTTTGCAAAACTGCCTCAGGTTATTATTTCTGAAAATTAGATCATTAAGAAAAAAAATCGAGATGAATGTGAGAAAAGAGGGAGAACAAAAATGCACTCGTGCATAGTTTTAAATGACTGACATAATAATCAGTCTGCAGTGACATATAATTTTTATATATTTTTAAAACGGATTTTATACACAATAAATAGAAATATTTATTTTAATTTAAAATATCAAAGCTAATGATTGACAAGTTGAATAAACTCTTTTGTACAAAACCCCTTCCTCCAAATTTAATTTTCTTTGAAATAGAAATTGATCTGCTTTTCACATGTTTTTAACAAAAGTATTTCACAAAAGTGTTCACAGTTTTCCTACTTTTTCTAAAATTTATTAATTATCTTAGCTGCTTAAATTCCTTATAATTTAGGCGTAAGTATTTCATAAGATCGCAACTATGTCCGATTTTTATTGGCAATCACCAAGCGAAAGGATATTTGTTGGTCTGCCCAGGAAATAAATAGTTCTCATCCCACCTCCTCTTCCAATCAATTGCAAAATGTGTTCTATTAAAAGTACGACTTTAATCCAATTTTATTGCATAAAACTTTAAAATAATGAAAAAATTTAGTTTTATTGCTTTTCAGAGAGATCAGGAGGAGTATAAATCAAATAAGCGCCATACAATCTAAATGTTATACCAATGAACCATGAACCATCTCACAACTCTGCTCTCTGCTGTGAGCTGAAGAAAGGACAACATTTATTTGCCCAAAATAAAAGAAGAAAAAAAGAAACAGCCAGTACGTGAGTTAATTTCAAGCTCATTGTGGTAGAGTCTAAAAGTAAAAAGGAAACGAACACAAAATTAAGGACACCCCTGTTTTCTTTTGTAAATACAAGTTAAGTGTGTGTGTGTGTGTGTGTAAGTTTAGCATCGAATCGAGAAATTATTTCATTTTTTAAGATTAGATGTTTAAGACCGCGTGCAAATATCTAAACAGAAGACCATATAACCACATTAAAAACACATACACACACGTACGCATATACATATATATACCCAAGTAGACACCTTAAACACCCACTGTGCATGTTTGTATATGAATTTCAAGAAAAACTTATTGTAGACTGCCAATTCATTTAATTTCAATAAAAGCTTCCATTACACACATACACATACATTTTTTGTTAGCCCTCTACTCGTACTTTTTAAAGCCCTTATGGATTTTTGCGTACGTCGTAAAACTTGTTGTTGTGTTTAAAAATTTAAAATTGTTTTATTTAGTTTCTTTTTTTTTTTTTAATTTAACAGCCACGTAAAGTCAAATTTTTTTTTCCAAAGTCAGTCCTTTTTGTAAACATTTGATACTCCAGCTACTGCTGCTGTTGCGTGTCGTTGTTTGTTTGCATCAAACGCACGTGTCTCAATGGGAAACTCGAGTCACTCATCTCAAAATCAAATAAGAAACAAACCCCTCTATTATCCATTAGAATGAGCCACAATTGTTTTCTTATTTTTTCGCCTTTTTTTATTCTTATTTGGCAAGAGCACGTGTGTTTTGATTTGCAACAAACGTTTCCTTTTTTTTTACGAGAACTTCATATAGATTTCCTTTTTGAAGATACGAGTAAGTGTGTACTTGTATTAGTGTGTTGCAAGCAATAGTGTTGCCTTTTTTTATTGTTTTTGGTGTTGTTGTTTTCTTGCAGGCTTTAGAAAATTAAGTCTATGCTGGCGGGCTCATGATGCAGCATTAAATTGCCGCATTGTTTTCTTATTAGGATATTTCATGCAGGAGAGTATAAGCAGGATTTCGCCACTAAGTTGGCCACTTGTAAATGATTCATTTTTCATATTGTGACTCCCCTCTCTGCACGATACAATTTAGTGTTTGTTTTTTTTTTTTGCCTTTTCTTTTCTGATTTGTTGCAAGTTGTTTATATTATTTTTATTTAATGTTGTCTAAATATTTTTCTCAATTTAAATTAAATGCGACTGACGGCCTGTTGTTAAAGGTAATTGTTGCCGTGGGTGGGTGTTGATTTTGAATGTAATGAAATAAATATTGGCAATGTTATGCGTACCTTCCCTAATTATGTCGCTATTATTTGGCTAATTACGTATTCGATTCAGAGGGAATAATCCCTAATGCGAGTGGTAGAATTCTTAGAGATCTAACAATGAAGTGACGATTCGAAAAATTTTTATGCTAAATTACTGCACGGAGCCCCCAAATAATGTTTTGCTAATAGAAAGCTGCCGCTTGTATTGCCATCGACTTAAGTACACTCTTATTAAAGGTTCTCTAAAAAAAATAGTTTCAACTTACCTATGACATACTTCTATGATGATACCTTTTTTAAACAACGACACACAGTGGGATCAATCGCAAAGAAGTGTAATTAAGTCTGAATCTCCAAAGCTACTGGTCGGATTGTTAAATTATGTATGAACGGGTCTAAGAGCAGGACGCACAGTGTTGTGAGGCGGCCAAAAATAGTAAAATGGGTGCTTGAAACCCGAAAATATTTTGCTATTTAATAGTATACACTCTGACTAAGAAAATTAGAAAAGAATTAAATAAGAATTATATTTTTAGCTGAAGTTATAGAGCGTCAAAGTTGCACTTTGTAAACAAGTTCAATACTTTTTTTTTAAAAAAAGTAAAATTGGCATGTGGCTTAAAGGTCTAAAAAAGTAAATTGCATCGATTTACATAAAAAAATGTTAACTAAATTATTTAGTCTAATATTATTTTCATATGGCAACGCTATTTTTAATTTGAAATATTAATGACAATACCGTAATAATAAAGACAATAACAAAACAGAAATAATTTTTCTGCAAAATCACAATTTTTGACAGAAGCTTAAAAAAAAGTCTCGATATATCCCGCAGAACTTTTTATATAATTTAATTACTACAAGTACGTATAATAAAAAAAAAAAACATAGCTTAAGGTGCGCCTAATTGCAACTTTTAAACTTATTGCATTTTTTTAGTGTCAGCTCAAATAAAAATACCTGATTTTTTTAAATTTAAAAGTGTAAAGTTAAAATATAAAGGTGTACAAAAAATAAGTCGGTTAAAATCAAAAATAGACAGCTCTTGGAGCAAAAACCATCGATCAAAACAAAAATTTGAAAATAAAATTTTTTTTCGCTTTTTTCACTTTTTTTTAATTTTTAGAACAAGGACATTTTTTCCGTTTTTGATAAAACTTGGCCAAAACTTTTAGTGTATAAAATTCAATAAATATACAAAGTTTCATGATGCTCGAACTTTTTTTTCTATATTCTATGACATTTTTTCATTTCAGGATATATGGGAAGGATGCGAATCCTTGCACATAAATTTTTGAAATTTTATATTTGGTTACCATTTACCAATTAAAATATGTGAGCTAAATTTCAACTTGTTACAATAACTCTTTCTAGTTTTGGGCGCTCGTTATATGAAATGACGGCACTGTGGGACGTAGTCTTTAAGAAAATGGTGTTTGCGGCTACTCCGTTAGAATACAAGGTGAGATACGGGGGGTCAAAGTTGACAAGCACGGGTTATGTAGACTTTATGAAGCATGTTACTTGTGCACTTATTGACAGATTTTAATGAATGTATTTTTGTGATACGCTAGTAAGAAGATAAAGAAATTCCAGCTTATTTCAGTAAATTATCTCTTATAGTTTTGCAAACATATAGCTATAATTTTTTACCGTTTTTTACCTTGACTTTATTTCGTTTTTCGCAAATGTATTCGGTAATGAAGGTCCAATGATTTTTCAAAAAACATCTTATTATTCCTAATAACTTTAGAAATAAGACGCAAAAACTTCTTTGCAATATCTCAATCTGCCTAGTAGTAAAGAATTATCAAATTAGGAATTTGTAAATGAGTTAAAAAATGGCACTTCACTTAAGCCATTTCACCGAAGGTAAAAGGGTATATAGAGCTTTGTAATTCCGTTTGTAATTTCTACAATATTGATCCTAGACCCTATAAAGTATATATATTCTGGCTCCTTATGAGAAGAGTTCAAATCCGTATGTCCGTATGTCCGACAATCTGTTGAAATAAGTTTTCTGAAGACCCCAAATATGATGGGGACTTGGTTGGTATATATTTATGTCAGATATGCTCACAATAATTTTGTTATTGAAATTCAG
This sequence comes from Pollenia amentaria, assembly GCA_943735925.1. Lineage (NCBI taxonomy): Eukaryota > Metazoa > Arthropoda > Insecta > Diptera > Polleniidae > Pollenia > Pollenia amentaria. Next base: position 225,719,980 of record OX031009.1, read on the forward strand.
CCGGATCAGTCGATAAAAGGCTGAGATATGAACAAAAAACCACGACTACCTCTAATTTTTCCCATAAATCCCATGTTTTTGTTGTTTTTATTTCTTTTTTCGGTTCTTATCGGTTATCAATTCACAGAATCCCACTAAATATGGACAGGATTCGAAAAGTGGGCGTGGTACCTCCCGCACAAAGACATTACTGAAAATACTCAAAAAAATGGTCAAGAAAACATCAAAATTTTAAATTTTAGCGCTCTAGTATGACCTATGAACACGTTTTATATATTAACATATCGAATTTTTAGCAGAATATATTTCTCAAAAAGTCGAATTTTGTTTCCAGAAATGGAAGAGTTATGGCCGAAAAAAATTTTCTTAAACATACCTATTTTCGGGAACCATATTTCTTCCCGAGTCCAAGTTCTATAATCCAAGTAAATGGTTCTTCCTTAAGACGTCGGTATATAAAGCTGCAAAATCGGTATAAAAAAAAGTGATTAAGTTATTAGCAAAATACTCCAAAAATGCACTGAAAAGCAGCAACATTTTTATAAAAACTAAGATTTTAAAGCTGTTGCATGACCTATAAATACGTCTTACATATCAAAAGATCGGAAATCTTAAGCAAAACATACTTGCTGAAAAACTTGGAGAAATCGGTTCAGATACAAAAAATTATTAGCAAAATATTATTTTTTTATGAAAAATACCTATTTTCAAGAACCATAGAGCTTTCCGAGTTAAAGTTTTATTTACAAGGTAAATAGTGAATTTCTTCCTTAAAGCATCAGTTATGACCAAAATACTGAAATCCCAATATTAACTATTTTTTTATATGTAATTAAAGGCTAGTTTACACTATTATACTTTGCATTAATACATGTCAAAAAAACTCAAGTAATATGTTACAGTTTGATAGTGTGAATGCAATGTGTTATGAAAATAACAAGTATTACAAAAAAAAATTTTACATCCCATACGACTTCAACGTTTCTTGAAATTTTTCTAAACGGTAATACTATTCATTGGATCAGGGTTGCATGTTCATGTGTGATAGTGTGACTATAAACTGTAATGTTACATTAGATTTTTTACAGTCACAACAGAACTCATTAGATTTCTATCTTACAAAGTATTACGAAATACGTAAGAAATGTGTGATAGTTTAAACTAGCCTTAAGTTATTATATAATTATGTTGTATATAAAATATTTGGCGATTACGTTGGCTATTTCTGATGAGCCATGAATTTGTTTTTAGAATCGTTAAAGTCAATACGAAAACATAAACTATTTTTATTCTGGTAATTTTATGTATGAAATTTGAGTGTTCCCTTTAACAGGAGTATAGGGACTTAAAGTTAACGAACTTTTTCCATTATAAAATGTGGCAATTTATTATCACAAGCAAAATTCATTGTTGTTAAAGTGTTTTACCATTTTTTATAATTTTCATACAATTTGCGAGTCTTGATATTTTAGCTGTGGAGATATGAATTGATCTGCGAAAAAGGGATTTTGGTCCCACTGTATATAACTGTAAATAAATTATTTTTATGAAAAGTTTTTATTTAAAATGGTACTTTTTTTAATATGATTTCATTTCATAAAAAGGACATTTTTAAATAAGAAAGTATATTTTTAAAATTTAATTTTTGCAAAATTTTTTTTTATAAAATTGTTAATAAATAAATTATTTTTATGAAAAGTTTTTTTAAAAAAGTAAAAAACATAAATAAAAGAACTTTCCAGCAAAAACTTTGCTTACAAAATAACCAGAAAAATAATGAGAACTTGTGGAAAAGAGTACTTATTTTTCTACTAGAAAAAGTACTTAGTTTTGTTCGCGATGTCCCAAATTAATCCTTTATAATTTGGACAATTACAGCCTAAAAAATTATACCTTTATTTTATATTTAAAAGTTGTATAAAAATATGTAGTTACCAAAGGAGACAAGAAATAAGTATTTTCAAATTAACTTTGAAAAAGGTTAAAACACACTAATTAAAATTGCTCTGAAATCTTATGGAATTAATGTTGAAAAAGTGTATAATAATAAATTTTTCGAAATGTAAGAAAATATTTATTAAAGAGTGCTTTTGCTGCACAAAATCATTTATAGCTCTAACATTATAATAACAATGTGTGTATTAATATATGTAATTATACGAACCTGTCACAGAAATAAATTTTGATCGAAAGTTTTTTTAATTCCGAGCTTCTTCAGAAAACGAAAACCGATAAATTTTCTCGGAATGAAATCACTTTTAATTTTTCGATCGAAAAAAGTTTTTGGTTTGCACAATATTGCCACATTTAACTTAAAAATAACAAAATTAAAATTTATCCGAATTAAGAAAATCGATCGAAATGAAAATACGGATTCAAAACAATTCCGAACAATTTCTGTGACAGGTCTGATTATGTTCTACAAAAAAACATCGTTTTGGAACATCTTAATGTATATATTTACATACATTTGATTGATTTTTGGATTTTCCATGTATTTCACATCGAAATTATTCTTATAATTTTATAATATTACCGGATACCTCACAAATGTTAATATAATATATTCCAAATTGCTTTAAACAATTATTTGAAATCACATAGTAATAACTTATTTAAGTCATTATACCAAAGTATTTTTTTGTAATGTATAAATAATTATGACTTATTTAAGATATTATAATAAAGTTATTATTTTATATATTACTAATAATGCAGAAAGTGGCTAAAAAGTAATGAATTCAGGAAGTCATTAAAAGTAGCATTGTAAGTTAAGTTTTTGCTGGGTTATTTAGACCTCGAGCTAAAAATAAGTTCTTTTATTAATATATAAAAAAAGGTCGAATAAAATACAATATAAGATTTAAAAGTAAAAAACTTTAAAAAATTCCTCGAAAAAGCTTACACCATTCTTAGAAATAGTACAGTTTTTGGAAAATAGTTCCTTACAATTTTATTTATTTTTAAAGTTATATCAGCCTTATGATTGACCCAAAATTTAAATATTCATTCTTCGCCTAAACTCGACTGTCGTAAAAATGTTGTCCTAGATTTAAAAAAAGAAACCTTAAAAATGAAATTAAGAAAATACAAAAGCGAGGCAGAAGAAATAGCGAAAAAATAGAACATTATTTCATATAACAAAGGGAAAATTCTGGCACTTGTATACAAAAACACACAGGGATTCATATGTGTGTGCGTGTATATAAATTACTAGAAATTACAGCAAAAGTACGTATTGAGGGGTTTATCCTTTTAACTTGATTTGATCACGTACTACAACGAAAAAAAGGAATAAATAAAAAAAAAAAAATCTGGAAACAGTGTATTGTACCCGCACTCCTTTGAAAAAAGGGAATTCTGGTTTGCTAAGCTTTTAGTTAAATCAAAAAATTTATATTTATATGTATTGTACAATACTTAATGTTCGTGAGTGTGTGAGTTCGTAAGTATACAATTTTACATGTACAGTACTAAGCACAAAGAATGCAACGCTTTGCCTAATTTTTCTAAAATATCTTAACAACCACAAAAGAAGCTAACACCAAAACTAGCCAAACTTTTTCAACTATTCAGTTTAAAAAATTATCATAAATTTGTTTCGGTTAAACTCTGTAATAAAAAAAGCGATCCCATCATATATTAATTGCCATAGCGTGCCATTTTTTGTGCTCGGTACTGTCTGTACGTATAAAATTTCATATTTTTAAACATCTAAATCAACAAGAAAATCTACATTTTATAAAATTTATTAAAGTAAGAAACTAATAAAAGCTTTCTTAGGATTTTGAAAATTACATCGTTAGAATTTATTTTTATTTTTTTAAAGAGCAGAGGGTTAGAAATTAGTTAAAGGACTTTGCAGTTTATTGTGGCTTATTTATAACCAATTAAGGATATCAAGCCTAAATTCTTGTTAAAATTGGGAGGTTAAAATTTAAATATTTTGTTTCGTTTTATTTATTTTGTTGGTCTATTTCGGCATTAATTTGTTGACAATATTGTTCACGGTTCGTTGTCTGCTTTTAATTTTTATGGTAAATTTTAAATGAAGTTGTTGTCCTGTTTCTACGAACCATTAAATGTTTTAAACCTTTTCTTTTGCAATTTGTTTTGGTGTCTTATTTTACGTTTACATTTTGGTATGTTAAATATTCCTTTATTAATCAGTTGAGTTTATTTTTTTTGTTTTTTTATTTTACAAATGCAAAAACAAAAGTAAAAGTCATGAATTCTTTTGTTAATGACATTCCATTTGTAATTGAACGGTTTTCTTTTCGTTTAAAGCACGAAGGAATTTTAAGGAAAAGTGGTATAATAAAATATCAAGGATTTCTTTCCAAAATTTCTTAAAATTAAGTTGTCAAGTTTGATAAAATGTTGTAGTAATTAAAAGTTAAAAGGTCATTGAACACTTCTTTAAATGAATTGTAATATATTTAGAGTTATACATGTTTTTTTTTCTATTTTCGGATATATTTGTTATAGTTTAGAGTTGTATAGATCAGATTCCTAATTATAGACCTGAAACAACAAATTATATTATAAAGCCCTTCTTGAACAATCATAAATTTTTTAAAAAATGCATGCCTTATAAAACGATAAGTAGGAGAGGGTATAATGCGTTTGTGCTGATTTAAGACATACAAATAAATATATCCTTATACCAGAAGGTGGGGGTTACCCTTCTGGTATAAGGATCAACTTAGAGTCAGTTTATGAATCGATCTAACGATGTACGTCCGGCTCTCTAGCTTGCCGACTGGCAAGTTGTTTGTCCATGTAAGCATTTTGCCAAAATTACAGGAAATGTTTTTGAAGATAATTAAATGAAATTTGGTACACACGCTGTGATTGTCGCGAGGGTCAAAATGGTTAGAATAAGTCCAAAATCTTACACCCAATTTTGCAACCATAAAAAGCTTTAGATGCTATCGATCAAATCCAAATATGGGACGCACTTAGAAATAAAGGTGTACCTCAGCAAATAATAAACCTTATTAAGGCGCAATATTAATAATGCAAAATGGACAATGCACTTAGAGAAATCCAGTGAACTCTTTCATACTATAACGGTCAATTTTATCAAGTTCAGTTAACAGTACGGTTTGACAATTATAACTGGTAGTTAATTATAACTGAACTTAGTGGAATTGGTGGTGTAAAACAAGGGTGCCTCCTGTCCCCAATGCTGTTTATCACAACTCTTGATGAAACTCTATCCACATCTTCTGGTGTATCCAGCTTGGCTACCCCAATTGAAATAAAATTAGTAAAATGTTTTAATACAGATCTCGTTTGATAACGAGCTTTTAATGTTACATTTTTTAAGAGATATAGCAATTTCTGATGTGTTTATATAGGAGATACCACGCCTACTTCCAAAAATGCAGCCCACTTTTTGACAGATACTGTGTATTAATAACCATTCTATTTGTATCAAATTTGAACAATTTTATAGGACCCATTATTCAGATATGCAGGATTTGATTTTGTGCCACGCCTACTTAGCTAATCCTGCTCACTTTTTGAATTGATCTGCCGTATTAGGAACTGAGCAAATGTTGCAAATTTAAAAGCGAGGCTTTTACCGTTCTCTAGGTAAACACAAATTTACAATGTCTTTATATGGGACGTCCACGCCCAGTTATCTTCTCCCACCCACTTCTTGAAAATTTTCTATCCTACCCTTCTATAGATACCAACTTGTTACTTTATTTGATGCCACGCCCACTTCTTTAAGCCCACATTTTGTCAGATTTTGTGTATTGATAACCGAGATAGTTGGACACTTGAGCTCTTGCCGTTTCCCAGCTATACAGTAATCAATGTTGTTTTTGTACCTATATAGTAGATGCCTTGCCCACTTAAAAATGCAAAAAAGACATACCCTTTAACCTTCCCGATGGTGCAGAGAAATATAAGACCAAATTTGATACCGATCGGATAAGCGGTTTGCCGCGCATAACACACGAACACACACATTAATATTTAATTATTATGTATTAGATTTTTAATTGTTTTATAAAATAAATGATTGGATCCACTTTGAGAGAGGCATATGGGGCATCTTAACAAAAAGTTGTTTAAGACATCCTGAAGAGGTTATGTCGGACTCGTTCAATTATCGAATGAATCGACTGTTTAAAATCATTTTAATTTGATGATTTTGATGGTTATAACTTTTGAAGGTTATAACTTTTGCTGCAGTTACATCTGGAGACCGGGGATGCCACAGAGATGTTGAGTTTTATCAAATATTTTTGTATGGAAATTTTCAGTGTAACTCTGCCATAACGAAGCAGTACCGAAAAGAAAAACTCCAGTTAAATTGTTAAATAACCGGTTACAATTCTCTCTCTATTGAAGAGTTTGTGGGCGTGAGTTGCTTCACATTCCACAATTTTGCTTAATAACATTGCCACTTAGATCAAAATAGGTCCCCTCTGATATAAAATTTGAACTGCCGATTACTTTGACTTTGAAAGATAGAAAACCATTCCTTTTTATTTTTATTTTCAGGTTTATGCTTGACATTTGCAAAACAACTGAACTGAACTGAACTCATGACCATCCGATGCGTTTTCGCTTCGCCTAATGGGCTGAAAAATGTTTGACAGGAGATAAAGAATTTTACCGAAAAATCGTGTTTCAGATGAAACTCCTTTTCGTCTTGGTTGCTATGTTAAGAAGCAAAATTGCCGCATATGGGGTTCAGAGAATCCACATGTGCTTATTGAGAAGCCAATTCATCCACAACGATTCACTGTTTGGTGAGGATTTTGGGCAGGCGGCATCATTGGGCCATTAATCTTCAAAAAAATGAGCAAGGAGCCGCCGTTACCGTCAACGGTGAGCGTTACCGTGCCATGCTCAATGAATTTTTGTTTTCAATAATTCAAGAGAATGACATGGACGACATTTGGTTTCAACAAGACGAGGCCACATGTCACAGAGCCAAAGCAACCATCGTTATTTTACGCACTGTTTTGCAAATCGAATAATCAGCCAAAATTGTGATGTCAATTGGCCGCCTCGGAACTGTGAATTGAGCAATTTGGATTATTTTCTATGGGGAACCATTAAGGTAAATGTTACGCAAGCCATCCAGAGACAATTGAAGCGTTGAAACATGAAATCGAAGTTGCCTTTGAAGAGATTCGAGCCAAAACAATTAACAATGTACTCAAAAATTGGGTTCATCGGATGAGGTGCTGCCGACCCGGTCGTGGTAGTTATAAGAATGATATTGTGTTCCATCATTGCTGAAAAAAAAATAAAACCTTTCCAATAAAACCAAAATTTTTAAAAAATAATCAGTTCTTTTTTTAGCCGATTCAAATTTAAAATGGCCCACCCTGTAGAGCATGTTTTCATTCGCTTGATATTTTGTTATTGTGATATCATTTGGAAAAATTCCAAGTAAAATCACGAGGTTTAATTTGCTTTTGATTTTAAACTTACAGGGAAAGAAATTCCAATCTTTGTGCACAATTGCCTGCAGGGACTGTTGACTAGTCCATGTGATCAGATAAATGCTTGGCTGAAACGCTTCAGCTATCTTATATGGCATTTGCTATAGCAGAAATTATGCCTTGTTTCGTAACTGAGGGGGACCTGTTGTAAGACCTTTGAGCAACTGTACCATTTCTGGCAAAAGAGTCTACCAGCCTCATTTTTACGCCTTTCATCAGCCATATGTTTGAAAGCTGTTACTTTATTAAAAAGAAAGCTAATTATAACTCAATTACATTCTTTTAATTCCACTGACAATAGAAAAAATTTTAAATTCAGCTTTTTTTGTTAACACCCAGTTCAATAAGTTTTCCACTTTTCCATTATCATTTTACTGTCAATTGTCAAAAAAAAAAAAGTTTATAAAAATGTTTTCCTTCTTAAACCCGACATTAGATATTTATCTAATAATTGCTATTTGAACAATGTGTTGCATCCATTTCATTTTACTCAAGTCATTGAAATGGCCTGACAATCTGTCAAGAAATTATAAAATATTTTAAAAGGTAGCCAGCCTGCCAGCTGTCTGAGTGTCACTAAAAGAAGTGAGTGAGAATGACACCAAAAGATGGTGACGACAAAGTTGCGTTCACAAATGTCACATGTGTCATAAAGTAAGATGAACAAAAAAAAAAAAAAAAACTTTAAACCCTGACAAGCCGTTATCGGCAGAATTTTACAATTATAGTCGATAAACTTCAGAGTAAAAATCATATTGACAAGACATCTTTTTTCAAGTTATTTCATGTTTTTTAATGAAGTCAGCTGTAAAATTCTTCTTATATTAAAGTATTTTAAATACTTTTAAAGCTTAGAAAAGAAAAAAATCAAAATTAAGTATTACCTACTTCCTTTTTGTATTACCTGTATAATCATTAAAGGAAATACAGAAATATGCCTGAGTTTTTGATCGATTTTATTTCAGTTTTTGTACTTTTTTGTTGGCATAACGTCCAGCGGGCATGACTTGAATACAAAATAGATTAAAATAAAAACAACTTACGAATACTGCAAGACACACACACACATAACGACAAAAAAAAATCGAAAAGTTTTTGTTATAGATACACAAATTCTTTCTTACACATTTCAATAGACGAAAAGAAAAATAACCATTTAAAATATATCCTTTTTCTAACAAAAGAAGTCTGTGTGTGGTCATAAAATTTTACTTACATGTAAATTCTTTTTACACTTACACATTCATCTACTTGCACACAATTCTATAAAATTGTATCGAGTAGCACATATTTCCGGTTTCCGTTATGCGTCAAAGTAGCACCAATACCACATTGGAGTTTTATAGATTTTTATTTCTTATTTTTCATTTAACTTTTAGAGTACAGAGTATTAAAAATCTAACGTATTTTTATTTTCTTTTCTTTGTATTTCATTGATGGCATTTCTCAGTCAAGGACGATGTTGGAAAACACATTATTTCTGTTCCATTTGTAAAATATTCTTTTAGCTCAAAATATTATTTTCTTAAAATACTTTTAAAGTCAAAGTCTACAATAATAGAGTGAGTGTAATAAATATGTGGAAAACTGGTTAATAAAAAATTACGAGGTGATTGGGAGGGTGCCGCTATAATCTAGCATTCAAGTTAACATCTATCCCCTTTATTCATAAAAATTAAAACTGGTTTATAAAAGGTTTATTTCATAGAAAATTTGTTTCATAAACTTTTTATAAACCTGTTTTATTTTGTATAAACGGCCGTTAATCTAACAAAATTTAGTTAAATTGTGTGGTGTGGTGTGGACTTTTAGTGACTTATCAATATTTGTAATATCAGCATAAATTGTCGGGAGATTAAGTCATGTTGCAGTTATTTTTGGGGAATTAATCCTTATAGGACCTTTGCAAAATTTTAAATGTCTTAAATCTTGTTTAGCTTATAATCCGATTTTAATAAAGATATTCCGTTTTAGTACAAGCTTTTACCCTTGACTGCGTTCAAGTGAAAATTAGAGCAAAATTTACAATAAAAAATTTAAAGAAATTTTAAAAATAATAATGGAAATGGTATTTAGTTTTCTGCATCTATATTTATTTTGTGTGAAGAGATTTTTCTAAACATCAATTTAAGATTTTTATTTTCCGCCAACACATATAAGTTTAAAGCAGTCCACACTATTAGGTAAAGGGTGTCTAAATATATTCCGGCTACTGGACCACATGCAATCAGTATACCCAACTTATCACAAAGGCAAAAAGTATTTAGAGTATTAATTGTTTCCCCGTTTTTCCTCTTAAAAAGTACCCACCGTTTAAATCTGGGCCACATGCTTTCTCTACACTAAATTTATCGTTAAAAGAAAAAGTACCGAAAGTACCAGTTTTTCATAATTTTAGGCCTCCAGAAAGTACGCGGTATATTAATGTAGGCTATAATCTATTTGTATACCAAATTTATCAAAAAGAGACTAAGCATACATTTTATCTCATTTTACCACTTAAAAAGTTCTCTATAATATAATCTGGACCATATACAATCTGTACAACAAATTTTTCAAAAAAGAGAAAAAGTACCAAAGTAAAAAATTGTTCACATTTTCACATATAGAAAAGTAATTAACATATTAATCTGGACCATAAGCTTTCTCTATACCAAATGTACGGAAAAGAAAATAAGTACCAAAAGTAACAACTTTTCCTTATTTTATGACCCCAGCAAGTACGTTGTATGGTAATGTAGGCTATAACCTGTTTGTGTGCCGAATTTAGCAATAAGAGAAAAACTACTTTTTTATCTTTATTTAACTTCTTAAAAGGCATCCTATAATCTGGACCATATGCTATCCGTTTACCAATTTTGTCCAAATCCATTGAGCGTGTTTCAGGTAACATACACTCTTTCACATTTATAATATAAGTAATATTCAAAAAGGTCTCACTGAGGTCTTTGATTACTTTAAATACCTGACTAAGATTTTTGAATACTTAAGATACAGTGTGGCTAATTCGTTTATTTTTTCATTTTAAAAGTAATACATGTTTTAATGTTTTTATTTGTTAAATCTAAAAGGCCTCCACCCTCAGTACTGCACATGTGACTTCTAATCAATAAAAATTTTCATTACGATCTTAACCTTCGCCTTACCAATGATTTTTATGAACACTGTTTACCAATACCCACACGGGTGTTACTGCATGTTTATAAGCGATGGGAACAAGTTTTCGTCTTATAATTTTTTTTCAGTTTTTTTTAAGGAAAACAATTTATTCAGTGAGTAAAACAATTCTATTAACCGAAGCAAATATAAGAAAGTTATTAAAGAAACAAAACCGGAATGGTCACCCGGGCGGGTATTGGTAAGGCCAAGGTTAAGGGTTGCAGCGAAATTTGCCACAATTGTTGTTCTTATTGTCATTGATTCAGTTTTTGCAATAAACCTACGACGAAACTCGTGCCCAGTTCGCTCAAAGGACCTTGAAGGCAAGTTTTTTGTTCATTTTGCTTTATTTTAATGAGTATATAATAAAAATCCTAATGCAATATTATATGTAGTGACTCTGCTGATACCAGTTTTATCTGGTAAGATTTTTGTCCAAGCCGTAGAATCAACTTATGTGGCAGCAGCTACAATGGCAATAGTTTCCTGCATCCGAAATAACGGCTCTCGACGATAAGGCCGTATTCAAACTGTGCCATGCTCAGCAAAATTGTTAACAATTCTCATTTTAAAACGATTTCTTCAACTTCCTTAACTTCCTTCAAACGAAATTGATCGCTCTCCAAAATGGGATTGCGGCTTAGAATTTAAATATTTATTTACTCATTTCAATCGCAAATTTCTCTTAAAAAATTACCTCAACACAATTTTGGAGAGAATACCAAAAATCCTTTTAGGTAGAAGAAAAAATAAGTTCAAAGTGCGGTTTCCACATGACAGGCGATTGATTGTGTAACAAAATTCTAACTGCTTTTCATATAAATTTTACTATAGTAAATAAATCCTCTGTCACGAGGAACCTGCACATAAATCAGAACAAGTCAAAATGTTTGAAAAATTGCGCCTAGTAAAATATTTTTAGATTGAACGTTCGAAATTTTTGTTCTATACAAAAAAAAAACTCAGTTTTTGAAAGAAATTTTGGAATTTCTCTGAATTCAAATCTACCAAACACCCTAAAACTAAAATATTTCTTCTAAGGCTGTTTAAAATTGGTACAAAAATAAAAACATCCAACAATCCAAAGTTTCCCTATAATCAGACACACTCACGATTGCCACTTAAGGTAAATTCGTGCTGAGGTTAATATTGTGGTTAATTTTTTATATTTTTTATTTTTGCTAAACACAAAAATTGCACTTCTATCATCCCACCAGAAATAAATAAAAAACATACCTTTCTAAGCTTCACCCAAAAAAATAAACGCCACCTGTATTTTATTGATTTGAATTCAGACCACACAAAGTAAAGCAACTTGCGGAAATTAGAAAAAAAAAGAAATTTAACTCAGACTAAATTCTTGCTTAACCTCCGCATCCAAAATCCAGTCGTTCTCTTAAACAAGTTAAAAAAATTAGTTCTGTACAATTAACCACATATGTTCCCCATATTTTTCTTACTTTTGTCAGGTATGCAGGGAAAAATTACAAAATAACAAAATGGATCAGGTGACCGAGAATTGAATGAAGAATCATTTGAAAATTTTCAAGTGCTTTTATGTGCTTTAATAAAAACCAAACTGTGTAAAAAAGTGTGACCACTTAATTTATCAACTATTTTTTTCTTTATTAAAACAATTTAATAAAAATAAAGACGGTCAAGCTCGACCTTAAGAGACCCTATATCACAGGGACGCAATCGTGGACCCGCCAGAACAATATTGTTTAATAAGTATGGCCTGGATTTATATGCAAATGCATGTCAAAACTTCAAAAATGTTGGACTTATTTCATGCCGCCAACCAAAACACTAGTTCTGTTTTAATTTATAAGTTAATTTATTATGTTTCGCTATATCTGTGCGGAAATGAGGAATTTATTACATAAATAACTAAAAAAAATAATGTACAATTTTCGAAAGAATAATAATGCATTCACTGGAATCGAGAAGGTAATTTTATTGATACAATAATTGTACATTGATTACCACGTATGTATATCCCCACATTTGCAGAACAAGGAATGTATTGTTTCTGTTCGTGACTATTATTCGTGTTTTTTTTTCTTTTACATATTTTCTTAATAAAAATTCGTTATTTTCTGCTGCCTTTATGTCGACTGCTACTAATTGAATTATTTAATTCATTCGCAGGACACATTAAAATAATTTATTACAATCCTAGGATATGTTCCGTGTTAATAATAATGAATTCTAAAATCAATATTATACAAGATACGTATTACATTCTCGATTCCTATTGATTACATTTACCTGCTCAGAATGTGTAATATCCTCAGTTACACATTCCGAAGTTTGGCTTGAGGTCATTTAATGAAGCAAGAGCTTTCTCCTACTCCATTTCCTATTTTTCTAAATGACCTTCTAAGTCAAGCTTCCATCTCTATCTACTCTTTTGTAGATGACAGCAACCTTTGCCATTCGTATTCATTTGATTATAGACCAAGCGCATCCGATGTTGGTGCTATGAGACAGAACATGAATGAAACGCGCGACGGGATCAAGGAGCCTCATCTCTATATATGGGTGGTATAGTCATTGAGGAATCAGAATCTCTTGATGTTTTGGGCATGAGGATACAATGTGATGTCCGATGGACAGAACATATATTTAAGGTGTCGAAAGAAGCATTCAAGTTCCTCGGCTTTTTGAAACGGTGTAAAACACACTTCACTCCATCTGATCTCCTTACTATTTATACCACCTTTATCCGACCGCGAATGGAATACAACTCTCACGTATGGGCCGGTGCTTCAAAGTCTATTTTACAGCTTCTCGACCGTCTGCAGGAGAGGGCGAAGGATCTAATTGGCGACAGTAGGGTATCCAATTCAATTGACTGCCTTGAGCACCGTCGCAATGTGGAATGTATTTCCCTGTTTTATCGTTACTATAATGGCATATGTTCGGATGAAATTAGGGATCTGGTTGCCGGAAAACATACGTTTGTTCGTAATACACGTTTTTCCTCAAGAGCCCTTCCTTTTGTGGCCGATTGGCCGGTAAATCGTACAAGGCATTACAGAGAAAATTCGGACTGTTCGTATGTGGAGTAACCTTCCTGCTGAAGTCTTCCCTTTCACTTTCAACATGAATAAGTTCAAGTCGAATGTTCACGAGCACTACTCCCTCTATCCTCCTTCCCATAACCTTTTTTCCTAGTTCTAACACAAGGCATTGCATTTGTAGTGTTCATCCCCTGAGTGCTGGTTTTTCCTGGTAATGTATTTCGCGCAGATTTTAAGTCCGACTTGTTTGAAGCCATCCTATTCTTAATTTTTGTTTATGTTGTACCAGCGTATACCTTTGGGCATCTATTAGACTCATCTCCATCGCAGCTTCTTTGATTCACTATGTTGGACTTTGCTTCGTTATCCAATTTCGATTTTGTTTTGCTAAGTAATATTTTGCTTGTATTAAATTGACTTTTTTCCTTATCATAAATCTCGTACCTTTCAGAAAACAAAGGTACGTACATTGATGATTTATATGTCTTTTGTGTTCTTTCAATTTGAATTATTGCCTCTATATTTTGTATGTCTTAAGAAATCTTGAATAGTTCTCTTAGGAAAATCCTATTTATTAATAAATGTTTAGTAATTAATTCATTTATTAATGATGTGCTAATAATCCCAATTTATGATAAAAAACACTGAAATTTATTGTTGTGGGAAAGCTAGTTTCTATGCGCATTTCGCTGGTTGCTTAGGCCAGAAAAAATTCACTATTTATTGTTGTGTCTTTGTTGAAGCTTTGATATTGTTACATTTAATACCAGAGTGTTTTACAATTCTTATTCACTTTATGGTCTTACTTGTATAATATTTTTAGCTTTTCTAAAGTATTTGGAAAAAGTTTCCTGACGAGCTGGCCTAAGCAACCAGTGAAATGCGCATAGAAACTAGCTTTCCCACAACAATAAATTTCAGTGTTTTTTATCATAAATTGGGATTATTAGCACATCATTAATGAATGAATTAATTAATAAATATTTCATTCCCGAAAATAATTTTTGATAATAAATGTTTAGTTTTCTTCAAGTTTTCTGAATGAAAAGACTGTAGCGGTGTTGATAATAATTTTCCGTGGATGCTTTGAATAGAAGCATATCAATCTTCCTGAACACATGGACTTTTGCTACCAATCCACCTTTAATTTATTTCTTTGCCTAACTATGACAGCGACCAGACACGGTAATTTTTCGTCTTTTTCTACTTTCATTGTAAACATAATTTTATCGTTGACCGAGTCTAATGTTTGTACAATATTATCAATACTATCCGCTCTGACAATTACGAAAAGGTCATCAATATATTTGATAATTTTTCGCGGCTTATATTCCATTTTTCCCAAAGCGACTTCTAACAGTGCTTCCATTAAAATGGCAGCTATAATCGGTGAGCTATTTATATGTTTAAAGCGACATTTAGGATGTTTATCTACTGTGTTAGTTTTAATAATTTAGAAGATGTTTTTGCGATCGATGAAAATCTTCAAATTGGTGTTTTAGTTTTTGAAGTGTCGAACACACTATCTGCAATTGGTTCTAGGAAGAGAGACTGCATGCTATGAAATTCCTCGAGAATAAGTTGAGTCCCTGCAGCTTTTTTATTAATAAGAACAATTTTGAACAGAAACACATTTTCGATCCAATTTTTTTTTTAATTTTTTTTTTAATGCAATGGAAAATATCTTGTTGTTAAGAAAACAATTCACTGCATTTAGCTTTTAAGATTTAGTGGAGCCAATAAAAATAAATTTCACTTTTGAAAAATTTAATGTCTGAAAGTAAGAGTACCGCAAATTCGCTTTAAATCCCAGTTAGCTGACAGTAACAGTAACAGCAAATCAGCTGCTTCATTTTGTTGTATTTATAGCAACTAGCACGATTGTAGTTAGCAGTAAGATCATAACGTCTAAGTCTGTAGAAAATAAATTTTTCGTACTTTTTTACTGTACGGTAACATCTCTGTTACTGTCTGTTAGCTGAGGCTTAAGGTGTATGCCAATAATTAAAAAAAAAGGAATTACAGAAAATACACTGTATCAGGACTTGTCTTTTTTAAAACCTACTTTAAGCATGTTTTATGCGCATATTTCGAAAAATAAATGCATGAAACTCCACGCCTTCGATATGTTACGATTCGTGTTAAAATCCTTTATGGTAAATCTTATTTAGATTCGTATATATTTCTTTGGCCAATTAATTATTTATTTTCAGTTTATTTTTCTTTTTAAGCTAATAAGACCTAATGATATTGATGTAAATAAAACAAATTTATTACATTTCACCCGACGTTTCTTCATATCTTCATATTAATTAGATTTTTTTTATCCTTAATTGATTCTAGGCAGGGAACTTGTAAAGGGCCTATGTTCAATTCTTATTATCGTTAAATTAACTGTCGCCAAATGTTATGGAAATACCAACATTTATCAGGTAGTTCTTGCTTTCAGAACTATTTGCGGAAGAAGTATTTGTATGGGAGCTACGGTCAAATATGGACCGATTCCAATGAAATTTTGTAAGATGATTATGACTGCAATGTAATAAGTTTGGACGAATTTCAATCTAAATACCAACATAACAAAATAATGTATAAGTGCAAAACCTCTATTCCGGAAAGAAGCTTGTATGGGGCCTATGTGAATCATGGATTGATGCACACCATTTTAAGAAAGCCTAGTCCATGTGATAAAATGAACATCTGTACCCAATTTCATTAAAATGTCTATGAAATTGCGACCTGTACTCTGCAAACAAGGTTTACATGGTCAGCCATCCAGCCAGCCGGACGGAGGGGCATAGTTAGATCGATTCAATAGGTGATTCTGTGTCAATCGGTATACTAAAAGGTAAGTCTAGAACCAATATTTACCCATAGTTACACACATCATCACAGACGCATAACACCTTCTCCACAATTGTGGTGTAACAGCAGAAATTAGAAAACAGAATTTAATCGAGCAAATTTTATGTAAAGCCAGAAGAATTTAAAATAGTGGTTACACGAGCGTTGTCAAATATGCGTACAGTGTGACTACATTTTTATGTTTTTAAAGTCACCATAAAAGACTTTATATCAATGAAAGCCACCATCCTAAAAAAAATAAAAAGCCTTAAACGAATCGAATTTTTAGACTACAAAAAAATTAAAATTATTTTAACAAAATATTTATTTTAACGCTAAACAATTATTATTAAAATAATTTAACAACATTTTAAAGAAACTAAATTAAATTTATGCTTCAGGAGCAACGGGCAAATGGGCACCTTGTGGCTGGAAACCATTTTCGTCAGCGGTGTAGGTGACTTCATAAGTGACACCATCATCACCAACGAATCTGTAGGAGCCTTGGACAGAGATGGCTTCATCTTCACT
The DNA here is from genome assembly GCA_943735925.1 of Pollenia amentaria. Classification (NCBI taxonomy): domain Eukaryota; kingdom Metazoa; phylum Arthropoda; class Insecta; order Diptera; family Polleniidae; genus Pollenia; species Pollenia amentaria. The sequence goes on from OX031009.1 coordinate 225,737,015, forward strand.
GCCTACGTTTTTCAAATATCCTTGTTGGTTAGCAGCTGTGCCATCACTGGTTTCATATCTGCAAATAATTAAAATGTTATCAAATATTGTCCTTTAAGGGAATCTTTCCTATTCATTTCTACTTACGAGTATTTAAAGTCTTCAGGTCCAACTTCAGATTCATTGCGAATGATTTCAACGTCGTTGGCAAAAGCAACGGCAAAAAGAGCAAACAAGACAATGACAAATTTCATTTTGATTTCTTTGGTTTGTTAAACGATTGTTTAGCGTTTTGCAAAACTAAATTGAATGATGAATAAACAGTTTCGTACAAACTCTTTTATATTGAAAATTTTTCGTAAAACACAGTCCACTTAAAGTGTAACAACTTTTGTAGCGAACCCATTTAATTTTGTTTTTTTTTTTTTTTTTATTATTGCACAATTTTACTAAAACAAGTCAAAAGGGCATCACAAATTATAATTTCCAGATTAAAATGTATGTTGGTGTGTTTGTTTTTCATAATTAATTTGTTTCTTAATTTTTGCTACCTTTTAACTAATTTTTGAATTTTTGACTTTAAAATTGATATTATTTCATTAAATCAACAAACGTCATTAAATCGTTCATGATCATCTTAGAAATTTCATTGGTTTATTATCAGGTTTTAACTCAAGGTCATTATTATTATAATGTTAACCAGATCTCTTTCGGTGGTTTTCTTTGACATGTTAATGTTAATATTGAAATTATGCGAATTTATCTATGAAATTTTTTATTTTTATTTACAAACGCAACAAAAATTGTTCTACAACAAATTGTTTAAGACTTGTATTAAACTAAAATTTAACTAAAGCCATGTTTTATAGGGGGAATAATAAAAATAAAATGAATATTTTTAAGTTTGTACCATCATTATTATCTTAATTAGCCAAATATTTAAATTATTTGACCGTTTTGATATTTAAGTTCAACGATTTCTGAGCTTTAAAAGTGTTAATTCGTTATCAAGTCTCATGTAAATAAAATCAATAATATTTACCAAAAAGGCTTTTCTTTTCCTTTAATCTGATTGTTAAAAATATGCTGAGTTCAAAAACGTCGGTTCAAAACAACTCTTTTTTTTAATGCATCCTTCAATGCCAGCGTATAGAATCTTACAGTTTTATCTATCCCAAGGTGCATCAAAAAAGTTATCGATACATATAAAGAGCACCTGCCATTTGACCTAAGCGAAGAGCCATTACACCCGCTCAAGGTTACCGCTTGGTGCGCTGTTTACGCTGGAGGAGTCATCGGGCCAATTTTTTTTTCTTTTGAGAATGCCGCAAGCCAAACGACGCCCTGCAGAGCCATGATTACCGAATTTTTCCTTCCTAAATTGGTTGAATTGAGACTGGAGAACATGTAGCTCCAACAGGACGGTGCATGCTACTCGAGCAGAATGCTTTTGCCTCCAACTTGTATTAATTTTAGCGCAGAAAATTACTTTTTTTTGTAAAGCCTGGTATTCTGTTCAATATAAAAATTTCTGTGAAATACAAACGAAAAAATGTTGATAGAGTTGTACTCTATTTATATTACGAAAAACATTTGAAATGTTTCTAGCAAGATTTTTATTTTCCGTGCGAAACAAGAGCAGCTCATATTATTTCGCACGGAATTTTAACCAACAGCTTATCATTTTTTGCTATTTTGTATGGTAAAATGGTTTTTAAAACAAGCGATTCACAAAGATAAATGTAGAAAAGTGCAAAAATTAATAATAATATTAATTTTTTTTTTTTAATCTGGGAAATTATAAAAATAATATTGTTTTACTTTTTTAAATGACATTTAAAAAAACGCGATGTTTGTTTACCTTCGCAAAACAATGTTGTATACTTGCAACTAATAAAAACGTTAAGTTTTGAAAAACCAAGAAATAGATAATATTAATACATGTCAAAATTTTCGTGTGAATTAATCAATGTTGCTCAAAATTTTTGGCAAGTTCGAACAGAGTACAAGGCTTTAGCAAAAACTAAGGAATGAATAAAAGTCATGAAAACTTTTATTTTTGAGGAATTAATTAAACTCAGAAAAATTACACTATTAACTAACTAACATTCAAGAAATAATGAACAAAAAGTAATTTTTAAAATTAAACTTGTAACCATTACGGTCCCTGTTTTAAGTAATTTTTTGTCAATTTGGAAATTTTTTGTCAAAATGATAAATGTTAAAAAACAAATAATAAAACATTTTTGATTTTTCGAATTTATTCTATGCGTTAAATTTCAGTTATGTATTTTATAGATCTTTTTGTAATAGTTCTATTCCTTAAATTTTTTAGGAATTACTTTATACACTACCAGACTATTAAAGTAATTCCTAAAAAATTTAAGGAGTAGAACTATTACAAAAAGCTTTATAAAATACATAACTGAAATTTAACTCATAGAATAAATTCGAAAAATAAAAAATGTTGAATATAATAAAGTTGCCTATGAAAAGAAATAATACCCAATATCTACAAATAATAAAATGTAATTTCCCAGTGTGCCAAACGGATCCGTTTCGGATCTGTAACGGATCCGCATCTTCGTATTTTCTATCCGTAATCGAATCCGTTACTGATCCGTTACGGATCCGCAAGCGGGAGAAATTCCTCTCGAAAAAACGGATTCAAAAACGGATTTTATGTCCGTTTTTTAGATACGTTACGGACATCATATTAGGATCCGTTGCGGACCCGTGTATTTTAATAAAACGGAATCCACTGCGTGGAAACTCTCATCATCCGTTAGTCTTTGCTCCAACTCCATTAAACCATCCTCCGTCGAAACGGGATGCTCAAAAAATGTTTGTGGGGCCACCGCCACATCTTCGAATCGTCATTTCCTCTTCACTTCATTACGAAGGGAAAACACTTCCTTCGTTAACGCCCCGACTGCATGGCGCATGCTATTTAACCCCTCCTCGGTCATTTTTCGCATGCTGGCAAGCTCCTTCCTTATTTGCTGGAGCTCATCATTGATACTATGTGCTTCGGCAACTGAAAGTTTTTTGAATTTATTTAAATAGTTATTTAAAAGTTTCGAAAAGGGGTAAAATGGTGTTGTTTGCCTAGCGGCCCGTAACAAAAAACCAAATTAAAGTTGTTTTGTAGGGCGTTTTGTTTAAAATACTAATTATTAGAACGCGAAGAAGAAAACGTAAACAAACAAAATCGATGCCTATCGCGACGTGTTTTAACGGCGTCAACCACCTACGCACAATGGTCGCCGTAGGCGGCTGGGGGCAAATAAAAGAGCAAATATAAAATATAACAATTTATATTTTATTTTTTCCTTATATAAACCTGAAAAATAAACGGAAAATATTAAATAAAATTTTTTTATAACTTGCTTAGTTTTTTTTTTTAATTAATTAATCTAATTAAGTGAATGGTAACAAACAATTGTGAAGTGAAACAAAATGGATTTGAGGAATGCAAATAAACGATTGCGGGAGTTATCTACTTCGAGCGATTACAATGATTCCGTTTTTAACTTTTTTACGGATCCGTAACGAGTCATTGCACTGATTCCGTTTTTAACTTTTTTACGGATCCGAAACGGGTCAGAAACGGATCAGTCAAATCGCGATTACACTGATTCTGTTTCTAACCTTTTTACGGATCCGGAATGGTTCCGTAACGGATCCGCATCCGTTTTTGTGCACATTGGGTTAGAATTATTTGTTTAGAATTATTTGTTTAAGCACTTATTGTGGCTCATTTAACGCATTTACCCAACCACGTCTTGCCGACGAACTCGTCGTTCTATGCGAAATTCGCCGTTTGTATCAGTTGTGTTTATACCATTATTCAAAAATTATTCAAAAATTGTACAATAAATATTTAAAAAAGTTATTGCAAATATTCGACTGCTGCAGAAGTGAACATTCTTGGGATATGTGTCTCTTAAATCGTTTACATTTTTTCGTAAGATCCAAAAATTACCATAGAGATCACAAAATTATACAACTAATTTTTTATCCTTTAGCTGATAAAAATCTAAGTGCACATCGGTATTATTTTGATCTAAAGGTCGTTAATTTACTTTCAATATAATTTACTTTCAATATTTTGTTTCAGTTTGACCATAAAATAAAAGGGAGATCAGAAACTTAAAACAAATTGTTATTGATTTTTTTTTTTTAAGATTATACAAATGTTATAAAAAAAAATATTGGAGTTAAAATATATTTGATACGCGTTCTATATCCGTCTCTTCGCTCATAGGCATTTTAACATGTACGAAAGTTAAGAATGGGCGAGGAAACGTCCGCAAGACTGAAAATAAACCCAATGCCAAACAAAACTATGCGCATCACTGCATCCAAAGCACAACCTGTCGTTCTCTAAAACTAACTGACTGTCGACAAACACAAAGCTACTCTATGGCAGCGAATCTTGAAATGCTGCTCCAAAATACACCAACAGCATTCTAGTCTTCGTCAACAGCTTTCATTGTAATCTCCTACGCCTTAAAGAATAAGAAACGGTTATCTCTGACACACCACCCATCAAATCTCTATTCTTGCAGAGATTCATAAGCGGAAATGACGATTGATTGAGCAAACATTTCGCTGGAAGACATTACCAGAATGGCTATCGATTGGAACCCCTTAAGGCCAAAGACGTTTTGTCATACCTGCCCATTCATTAACAAGGCAGCTTGATTTCATAATCAGAACATTAGAACTCAGTTAAGGTGAAAAAATCGTATGACAAATTAAAGAGACGATTGGAACATTTTTTTGGCGGCTCTATGCTCCTTCCTGGGAATTTTACATACCTTCTGAAAAAAACCTTTAAAATTAACGCATTAACAAATAATTTTTCGACAAAAATCAGTCCAAATTTTTTTGGAAAAACTATCGCAATCGTGTCTCGTGTACAATTTCAACTTGGAAAGCCAATATTTAAAAAAAAATTATATCAACCGATTATTTTTATTACCTACAAAAAAAACTTTAAAAATTAAAGTTGAGAGAGATATTTTTGATAGAATTTTCATACCAAAAGCTATCGAAAAATCGATGGCACGATATCGATTACTTAATCGACCCATCCTTATGTACATGTACTTATAAGTGATTCTATGCACGAGCAGAATATCTTGTAGCTTCCTGGTTTATGTCACACTGGCCACACTCATAGAAAAATGCATCTTCATATTGATGATGCCTTAACATCAGAATTGTGATATCAATGTTATTACAAATGCCATCAGTAAGGCAAAAAGTGATATCAATTAAATGATGAACGTCATCCTAAAATGTTGTCATATTTTATGCGTCATCTACACTATGACTACAGTGACATCAATTGGATGCAGCAATTTGTATACACTGATAGAAAAGGCGTCATAACGCTGATGTATTATGACATCAGCACAGGCAAACCGTCATCAGTGCAATGACAAACTGTTATCAGTACAATGACATAATATATTATGTCATCAGTGAGATAACATAATATATCATGTCATAATATATAACTAACATTATTTTCATGCTTAAAAAGTGAAATTATAAGCAAAAATTCCCATATTCTATTTTTCAGTGTCTTATTCAGAGATTTTCTGTTAACAACGGGCGGAATACAACAAAAGTGAAACAAACATGTGTAAAGAGGTAAGTAAAAATTAATATTCTCTCAATTTGACTTAAGGTCAATTACAATGACTCAATTTGATGACAGCTTGTCCTCGCACTGATGACATACTTTATAAAGCCGACCCGGTTCGTCATTTATGTGATGGCAATCTGTCATCCCATTGATGGCATAATTTAAATTTTTGACCTTGACAATTTGGACAAGTGATGTAAAGTGTCAAGGGGTCAAAAACAAAGACACTTGAACTGATGTCAAAATACATCAGCGTTATGACGGCTTTTCTATCAGTGCAGTGTGACGTAAAATAAAACTAACGAAGGCTGTAGCCTTTCCAAATTTCGAAATAACACACAGTTAAGATTTTCGAAACAAAAAAAAAATTGCACATCTTAAGTGCAATTAAAATGACTTCTGTCCTTTAGTTTTTCTTGTGTAAAACGCACCCACTTTTTTAGATTTTCTTTAAGTCTTAAGAAAGTTAAACACATTATTTTTTTCAGTCTTGTGAAGGAAAAAACTCCTGATTTTTAAAATCTGCTTTCAAAAAAGAGTTTTCCACTTTTGCTCGTTTATGGTTATATTCTCTGTGTGTGTTTGTGTGTGAGAGTTTGTGTTATTGCATGCTCTAGTTTTAATATTTGTTGCTCTTGTTGTTGACGTTGACGTGTTTTTTCGTTTGTGTTAATTTTTTTTTTTTTTTTGAGTTGTTGTCGTGTTGTTGCCATTATAGTGGATTTAAGCCGTCATTGTGGATCCTTTATATTGTATTTTTGGCAATTAAGCACATGCGGTGCTTTTGTTGCACGTATTGCATGGCATACAAAGTGTCATTAGGCGTGTTTCAATACATTTCAAGCGTTTGTTTTCTACATTTTTTTCTGCTTCCTGATGTTGGTGTATGTGAATAAGTGTTTTCTTTTTCCAACTTATTTAAACGATTATTTTGTGTTGTGTTGTTGTTGTGCTTTCAAAGCCCCCTTTCATTATCCCCATAATTTTTTTGTTTTTTTTTCGGTTAAAACATCATGTCGTAAAATTAAGAGTTCTTGTTCTAGTTATTTTTTAAATTTTTGACAAAAAAATTTAATATGCAAAAAAAATAAATAAATAAAAATTGTAATTATGTACGTTGCAAGTCAAAGTGTTATAATGAATTGTGCAAAAAAAAAAAAAAAAACAAATGTTTATAAAAAGAGTTAAATTTCTTTTAAACAAATTCTCTTTTATGACTTTTTAAATAAAACACAATATAGGGAAAGAAGTTTTAGTTTTCAAACAAGAAAAAAATATAAATAAATTCAACAGATTTTTGCCAACTCCTCCCCTTGTGGTGATAGACAAGAGACTTGAAATTTTAATTTTATATTAAAGACCCTTTTGTTATGTCGCAAGTGCAAGTGTAACCAATTTTGAAACCCTCACGCATATTTTTTGTTCAGGCCACAAATAATAAAAAAAAAAACAAAATCACCATCTTCCTAAAATGAAACTTGACATGTGCATTATTTTCATTAACTCCCATACCGTTACATTTAAATGCACTTAAAGAAAAACCAATACATTGTACAGGAAAAAATTCTCGCTAATTTTTTTCAAGCAAACCATTAATTAAAAATTAAATAAATTTTTATTAAAAATTTAATTAAGGGAATCAAACATTGCTGCAGAAAATTTTTTTAATATAAAAAAATATTTAATTGATACTATTAATATGTTAACTGCTGCAAATTTAATTAATTTTTTAATACATATCACAAATTTTTTAATTGAAATTAATTTTTATTTTTTTCTGTTAAACAATTAGTAAAATTAAATTGAATGCGACAAATTGATTTCCTACAAAGCTATTAAATTCTTCACACTTGTGAAACTCCATTTTAGGAACATTTTAAGGTAAAGAATACATATCAGATTCTCGCCAGATGTCAAACTTAAAGATATTACGTCTTAAGCATATAGTATACGGCATGTAAAAAGACACATGCGCATGTGGTTCTGACGTAATTTTGACGTCATCACACAACACGCAATGTTTATTGTGGCTTTGCATTGACGTCAAAATTACGTCAGAACCACATGCGCATGTGTTTTTTTACATGCCGTGTACTATAGGCTTTATATAGGTGACAAATTTTAGCATAATTAAAATCGTTAAAACACCTTTTATTTATACTCCTTATATTAATGTGTATATGACTCTTCCATAGCCTTTCGTTGCTCTTGATTTTTTTTCAGTGTATTCACTTTCTAGTTTTATTAAAAACCACAGAAAATTGAGTTGTTCTTGTTATTATGGTTTTTGCTTATTGTTGAAATTTGTTATTGTTGTTGTAAATAGACAAGCTGACGCTTTAACGTTTTTCATCTGACGACAACCTGTCACAACGATTTTGTAATACAATGAAACATTTTAAATTTTGTACTTATTTCCCAAAAGGGGGAAAGAAATTTCCACCTACTCCTCCCAATTTCAACAATTTCATTATGAACAATAACAACAATGAATCTCTTTAACACACACTCATACTCGCACAATATTTGTTAAAAATAGTCAACCACAAATTTGATTGCATTTCATGGTTTATAACTCATATTTGGTAATAACGCCTGTGTATGTGTGCGTGTGTTTGCGTTCGCTTCGACTCCTGTTTGCTTTATTCCTGTTGTTAAAATCAAACTTTTATTCAACCACCTTGTTGCTGCGTTAAAAACGATGACGATGACGATTTAGTAGCAAAACTTTACACACAATCAAATCATGTATTTCTACTAGAACAAATAAAACAAAACAAAAAATAATTTGAAATAGAATTCAAATTCACAAACTTGAGCCGCCACAATAGAAATACTTTCCCCATACAGCAGCAATATCATCCTTTCCTTGCCATCCTCATCTGCATCATCCCTTATTGTTGTTCTTTTTATTTGTAGTATTTAGTTTGTTTGTTTTGTATTCAACACTGTTGTTGCTGTTGCAACGCATTTTTATGTGTGTTGCAGATAGGGAGATCGAACGGTTATTATTCGACCGGTTTTAACCGGTTATTTTAGACAAACTATCATCAGTGCGATGACATAATATATCATGTCATAATATATTATTAACATTATTAACATGTTTTAAAAGTAAAATTAGAAGCAAAAATTCTCATATTCTATTTTTATAAATTATTTATTTAAATACATCAAATTTTTCAAGTAGAATTACTACGAAAACCATATTACAATGACTCAATTTTATGACAGTTTGTTATCGCACTGATGACATGATATATAAAAACGACTCCGGTTCGTAATTTCTGTGATGCCAATGTGTCATACCATTGATGACATAATTTAAATTGTTGACCCTGTTGACAATTTGGTCAAGTGATGTTAAGGCTGACATCACAGTGATGCAAAGTGTCATGGGATTAAAAACGAAGACACTTGTCATAGTACTGATGTCAAAAAACATCAGCGTTATGACGCCTTTTCTATCAGTGTAGATCAAATATCATTCAACAGTTTCTAAATTACATTATTCAAATATCTTCTCACAAATAAAGTTAAGTAAATCAATAAAAAATTGTTAAAAATTTAGCTAAAGTTTGATCAATTTACTGGTCCCACTTTTCTTGGATTTTATCGGAAAATATTTGTTAGGTCTGATCTAAGTCATATCTATGTATTTTGTTGGTTCCTTACCTTTGCAAATTGTTTTGTTTCTATTCAAATTAACGTTTTATTTTAAAAACTTATTTGATTTTTGTGTTTTAAAGTATTCGAATTAAAACCGGTAAACCGGCTATTTAAAAATTGCTTAAACGAAAATCGGGTTTTTTAAAATATCAACTATTCGTAATATTCGAAAACCGGTTATTGAAAAAAGTCGAATAATCGATCTCCCTAGTTGCAGAAGAATTCTTTAGCGAGTGAAAAAAGCGTTTGGTTGGCTTATTGTTCGCAACTTATGTTTGACTTGCTGACAAAATTTGATTTCAAAGCTTTTAAATTTGATTAATGGGTAAATAAGAGACCAACTATTTTATAATTTATTTTTTAAGTTGATTCTAGTGTCTGACCGAACGCACTTTTTTTAGACTGAACCCGAAATCAAACTTCTGTAGATTTTTGTGGCTGAACCAGAACCCAAATTAATGTAGATGTTTAAGAACGAACGCGACCAACTATAATATGCATAAGCTTCTGTAAAAAATTAAAAAAAGGATTCCTAAATACATTTAAAAAACAAAACCAAAAAACATTTAATTCCGTACGGAAAGTGCGATCTGTTTCGCACTTTGCTGAAGCAAATGACAGATTCGTAAAACTAAACAAAAAGTTTACTTTAGTACAATATGGTTTGACACATGGTTTACATGTATTCGCAAAGTTGCTTAAGCCAACTTAAGCGTATTATAGTTGGGCCGTTATCTTTTGTGATTTATTTATTCAAAAAAAACTGACAAATTCATGTTATTAAAATGTATTTTGTTACCTAAAAGGCAAAAGGCCTACAACTAAAAGGCATCAACACGAATGCCCACAAAAATCTTTGGAAGCTTTCAATCAAAAGTAGTGATTTTATTAACAAAAAACAAACGTCCCTATTTGCAAAAGACTAACCCTCATATTCATAAAAAATTTTTTTGATTAATAAAAGGTTTATTAAACAAATTATTAATAGAAAATTCGTTTCATAAGCCTGCTATAAGCCTAAAATATTTTTTATGAATATGGGGGTAAATGTTAAACGGTAAAAGACAAAATAACCGTTTAATATGCGACATTGTCAATTGTCACCAAGAAAAATAGAAGAAAAATAAATTATAAACAATTTTAGGCAATTCATCGATTAATCATTTTAAATAGTTTTTACTTATCCTGTAAAATCTTTAAAATGTTAGATAGGGCCTTTTGCGGTTAAGGTAACGATGTGTACCTTTAATGTAATAGAAGTTTTTAAGTGGATTAGAATTCGAGTATTCATGTTTACAGTGTAATCTCTCTTAACACACACCTTCCCTAAACGGATACCCTGTTTCCTGGTCCCAGCACCGTTAAATACTTCAATACTTTTAAGATGACATTCCCCTTGTACAGACACATTTTAATGGTCCCTTCGGGGACCAGTCATGACAGATTCCACTGTATGTGAGTTTTGAATTTATTTTTGTCAACAATATTAAAACACACATACATTGTGTGTTCATTAACAGAATAATATTGCTAATTTGCAATAATTGTTGCTAGTAAGTATTCACGTACTCGAAAAACTTGCAACGAGAGAGTGAAAAAATAGCATATGAATTTGAGAGATAAAATCTTTTGCATCCAGTTCTAAGTCTGTTTCTAAAAAAAGCATTTATGGTATTTGTGATGTAATTTGTAATATATCTACATATTTCAGTAAAAAGTTAATTAAAAAATTATTTAAAATGCATTTCATTGTTTCAAAAGGAAAATTTTCAAAAAAATAATTTGTTCATAGGACAAACTTGTAATTAAAATCTCTTTCTAATTGTCAACAAATATTTTATTTAATATCACAAATTCATTCTTAAATACAGTAATCCCTTGATTTACGTCGCCTCGATTAACGTTGTTTCGGTTTGCGTCGCCAAATTTTGTGTGACTTTTAAATTTAATTTGCGTCGCCATTCGATTTGCGTCTTCAGATTTGTGGTGCCTTATTAACTCGATTTACTTCGTCATCCGATTAAGTCGCCTCATTTGCTTATGTTTTATAAGCAAAAAGGGGGGAATCACAGTTTTTAGTTGAAATGTTTGTATGGGGTTTTCATGCGTGGGTAGCTATTCCTATCTTTACATGGATACATTTTTGTTTTCTTGTCAAACACAACGGACAGAAATATGAGATCAAAAATGTTTTCCCTTTGCCCATTTTTACAATAGAATTTAAATAAGAAAAATGGGAGAAAGGAAAAATCTCCAGGGGAATTTTTATTTATCATTGGGCTGGTATTATGCGTTTGTGCTAATGTTTGTAACAATTTAAAATATTGGTCCTAGACCCTACTTGTAGTATTCCGATCGACTAAGAATCATTTTTTGATTCGATCTAACGATATCCGGTCGTTCGACTGACTTGCAGGCTGTGAATGGAAACATTGTACGCAAATTACAGTTCGTAATTTTGGAGATAAGTTCATTAAATTCGGCATACATGCCAAATGGTGAGTATCGGTTCATAATTTCACATAGCCCCCACACAAAGTTTTTTTCGGAATTGAGTATTTGTACCAATGAACGCACTTATTATGCTGATATTTAGCTTAAATTTGGTCCAAACTTATCTCACTGCAATTTAAATTATCTTAAAAAATTATACTGAAATTGGTCCATATTTGACCAAAGTTCCCATACAAATACTAACCCGAAAATATCTTTTTTATAAATGTTGGTATTGACACACAATTTAGCGAAAAAAAACACTTTAACAATAGATCTATGTCATGGCAAAACGTGGTATTTGTAGATCCAAAATGAACCATAGGTCCCATATAAACCCCCTTATCCAAAATCATTTAAACTAATCTCAAATTTTGAAGTTTTATTTTTGTTTTAAATGTAAGTTAAGCGAGTCACTTTTGCACTCGCGTTCTACAAACAGGCAGTAATTTTTCTTCTACAATATTTGTAAAACTCAATTTGATTTAGAAATTGCAATTGTGTTTTTGAAGCCAGTTTTCTGCCTCTCCAATGCATTTTTGAATTTTGAGTTGTGCCTGAAAGGCAATTTCATGTAGATTTCAATTTAAGAATCATATATCCAGTTATTTGTAAAAACATTTAAAATATATGAATCTGAATGAAAGTGACAGTGTTAATTTACCCTGAAGTTTTGGTGGCTCTGCTGTTGAAATACCGTTTATTTAGTCGAGAAGAGACAATACTAAGTCAAACTACATATTTCTTTAACAACTTAAATATTTTTTAAAATCTAAAACCATTTACTGAACCTCGATTCTCAGGCAGGACGATACCAGTGATCGACAGGGTTAAGTCATTCCGATACTTGTTCGGAAACTGAAATGGAAATACCACATAGAGGAAAGAACCAACAGGGCGAGCCTCTGTTGGGCGCTAGGTAGAAGCGCTATAGGCCCGAAATGGGCTCTAAGTCCAACTATGGCATACTGGCTTCACAGAAGCGTGATAAGACCAATTCTAACTTAGGCTTCTGCTATCTGGTGGACCTCGTTAACAGAGCATGTAATATAAGATCTCTTCAGGGGGTCCAGCGTACGTAATGCTTGGGAATAAGTGGGGCGATGTGCACCACATCAACCAAGGCTATGGAGACACTGTTGGATATTCACCCGATCAAAACGCAGGTAAGATACGAGGCGGCAATCGTGGCCGAACGGCTCTTATCTCTCGGCGAATTATACTATAGGGCACGCCATCAGTGTATATTGGACACATTGATTGGATATGCACCTTGACCGGACACGCCCGATCGAATACCAGAGATGGAAATTGTCTGAGTAATAAAACGAGCATAGGGGTCTACGTTGAGAATGCGGAAACTGAGATATTCTTCCATCTTCCGGATCACAACGCAAGCTTCCAGGCGGAAGTCCGTGCTATTACAGAATGTGTGAGATGGATTGAATCGAATATGGTGCGGGTGGACGCTTACTTATTTACCCATAGCCAAAGGGCAATAAGGGCGTTACCAGTTAATAGCTTTAGGTCCAGAGCCTTATTAGGCTATAGGAAGGCCATTACTGAATTCTCCATGTGCGGTGGGATCCGAATCATATGGGTGCCGGGCCACTCGGGGATAATCAGAAACGAAAGGGCCAATATACTCGCTATCGGGGGGAGAGAACTCGAGGCGGTTTACCTGGCGAATGCGAAGCCATTTGGGGCAACGAAGGCAGTTTTGAAGACGAGGGCTAGGGAGACCCACACGGCCAGTTGGAACTGGAGGTAGGACCACTAAGATTTTATGAGGTAACCCCGACGAGGGGAAGGCAAAAAGCCTCCTCAACAGGTGTAAATCCGATGTTAGTATAATGGTGCGTATACTGACTGGTCATGCGGGACTGCGGTCACAACTGCACCAAATCGGACGGGCGAAATCCGAAGAGTGTAGAGTGTGTGGCGAGGTCAGCGAAACGCTGGAACACTCCCTTTGCCATTGTCAGGGCTTCGCCAAATTACGATCCAAGCACCTAGGAAGTCATGTCTTGTTGGGTCTGGGATCCCTGAGGAACATTGACTGGAAAATCTTAGGGAATCAAGTCCGGGAAACTCGGTTTCTTAACACCGGACATAACCCCTCACTATAGGATGGTGGCAGCACTATCCACCTAAATACGCCATGTTTTCTTTTTAAAGAGCACATAACAGACCCGATAGTGGCCTAAGTGGCCTATGTGATGTTTCGTCCTCATTTCAACCTAAACTAACCTAACGTTAAACCATTTAAATAGATGCTTATAAGTAACTTGTTTACTCAATATACTTTCAAATGACGCAATCCGCGTTTTGATGCGTCAAGAAATATTATTCGATACGAAACCATATTTGAACACGAATGTGAAGATTTGGTCCATGATTTTTATTTGACTCGAATACAAAGTGACTTCCGCAGTTATTAAAGTAGATTTGATAACTTAGATAGTGTGTCGACAAAAGTATTCTTGGCAACAATACAAAATACGCCGTTATTCTGAATAAATATTTATGGGATATTAACTTGAAGTGCTCATAAAACGATATAATTTTTCTCAGATTTAAGTTAAAAATTGTTCATGCAAAGAGATTTTTTATTTTCCAAAAAGAGAATCACAGATATATTTAATTCTAACACCTTTACTTCATATCCATCCAAAGCCATTTTAAGAAGCTTTTGAGATAATGAAAATACAATTTACCGAAAAACTACAACACAATGAAACATCTACAAGTCCCAGGCAAGTAAATGTAACAGGCTTATTTATTTTTTTGTTAACTGCTAATGTGGCGTGAAATTTTATGAAACTCTTCCCTAATAAAACAAAATACAAACTGAGATACACAGGATTATTTATTCCAAAGGAAATAAACAAATATTTCCCTCACCACCAAAAAAAATAACTTAACTCCAGCTCGCAGGCCAGTAAAACAAGTCAAAATTAGAAACCGCAAATACCATCCTGCAACAAGAGGTGAATAGTTAGAGATACATATATAAATGTGTGTGCTTAATTGAAGATAACACTCACACCAAAACAAACATTTACACATTTTATTATTAGCTTGGTGGTGTGTGTGTGTTTAATGAAAAGTATCGGAAGAAACATAAAAATTCATAATTAATTGTAATTGTACGTTTAACATTTTAGACATTGTAAGAACAATGGCTAAAGTGATAAGATATCAAATACATTTTGGGCCAAGAGATCTAAGTACATACTTGCAAACAAAATAGTGCATGATAAAGTAAATATACCTTACAACGTCTGTTTGAACTTTGTTAGACGCAGTAAATACATATTCGCATTCACATATTCATTCACATCGCCTGCCTTATAAATCAAAGTTCAAAACGCTAATCAGTAAAATTGGCCGCCCTCCTTGGCACTTTCACTTGGCCTAATGTCTGGCTTTTGACTATTACACAAATGTTTATATGCACACTCACACAAAAACACTAAAACAGTAAAGGATTTCATTAACTATCCTCTCCCTATCGTTGCTTCCCTTGAGGGAGGTCATTAATTACTTTGAACTTGTTGGGTTGTTGGCTTTCACACAAAATAACTTTGGATAAGATAAAGGAAATTCCATGAAAAATATTTCTGCTCATTGTGTTCCTCTTCCGCTTTATCTGTGTTGGTCGAAATTGAAATATTAATACATTCATTCATTCATTCGGACGGTTACTTTGCCCCTCATACATCTATTCACCGCTATTGTAGGGGTGGAGTACGGTAAAATATTTATAAATTTTTTTCTTGTTATTGATGCGTTGGTATGTGCTTTTATCTTAGATTAATAAACTGAAGTTATTGTTTTTTTTACCTACTTTTCTATATTTGATTTAATTTATTGTAATTGCGACTGCTTTTTAATGAAGCAGCGTGTTTAGTTTGTGGCAGAGTTTGTAACATTTCAAGAGGGGTATAGAGGAGCTTGGATAATGTAATTAAAGACTTTTGAGATAACCAGCCAGACCCACGATGTCGACCGCTGTCGTTCTATCGCTCTACCAACAATTTTTCTCACGACAAGTCCGTCGACAATGCAAGCGGACGAAAACGCATCAGTTTTCTTAAAAACTTGCGGCCCACTAAAAATGTAAAAGTGTGATAGTGTGAATGTAATGTATTATGAAAATGAGAAGTATTACAAAAAAAATTTGACATCCCATAAGACTTCATCGTTTTTTGACAATTTTTCTAAACAATAATACTTTTCATTTTATCAGGGTTGCATTTTAACAAAAGAATGTGACTTGAAACTGTAATTTTACCTTAAATTTTTAGGCATTAGTAACAAAACTCATTACACTTCTATCTCAAAAAGTGCTATGGAATACCTAAGACTTGTGTGATAGTGTAAACTAGCCTTAAGAAATATTATGCGACTACAAATGTCAAAATCAGTCACTTGTGCTGTGTTTGTTGGGCCTTTTTTAATATTAAACACATTTTTATTTACCACCAATACTAAATATTTTTTTAACACACCCCCATTAATAAAATTATATATTTTTTAAAATATTTTTCACAAAATTCTACTGCTCTTTTGTTTGTTTCTTTATTTTGCACTCAGCTCTGCTTGTAGCACAGAGTTAGATTTTTATGGGTTAGTTTATATGTTTTACCGATTTTTTCTTCAAACCACCGTTATTTGTGGAATTGTTTATGTTTAAATACAGTTATTTAACAATATATAAATGAATTACGTTAAAAACGTAAAACCTGTTGACCGACAAGTCTATAGTTAGCCATCGTCCAGACTTGCAATTTTGTTGCTGCAATTTTTTATAATTCTGCTTTAAAATAGCGTGAGTGTCCAGATTATGAAATTCTAGTTTTGCAATTTTTGTGTGTTTCCCCTTCTCCTTTTTATATTTTTTATATAAATACAACTACAGGCAACTTAAAGTTAAGAAGTGAAGAATTAGAGAATACATGAAACTGAGTACCCCTCCCCAATCTTCTCACCGCTCTCACCAATAAGCTCAAGAATTGCTGCAACAAAAATTGCAAGTCAGGACGGTGACCTAGTGAGCCGCTTCAGATAACGATAATGAGTGACTTAAGTTGTCGATTGACATTGTGTGTCAGGCAGAAAATACTGCCAAATAATGGCAGCACATGTGTTTACAAACTTTTTGTTAAAAGAAGCTTTTACATGTTTCGCAAGAGTTTATTAAAGTAGATTATTTTTTCTATTTAAGTCTTCTTATGTTTAAATATAAACTAACAAGAACAAGAACGACGTCGACCGCTGTCGCTCGCTTGAATTTTCAACAATAAACAGCTGATTTGCGTCTCAATTAAAATTTTGAGCACGACAAATCGATCGACAACGTAACCAAGCGATAACGTACAAATTTACATAACATTAATATAACATTAAGTATTCTCTTAAAAATGACATCGCATGTGCTGTAGTTTTTGAGATATTGAAAAAATTAACTCAACATATTCGCCTAATTCGGCGAAATTATGACATTTGGAATATGACGTAACTTTGAAAAAAAATTTTATTTTTTTCGTTAATATATGTTCCTTATAGGATGAAAGGAACCTTCATACCAGATTTCATTCAAATCGAAAGGAGTCGGATCCCACTCTTGATCGATTTGACATGGAATTACCCATTTTTTTTTTTTTTTTTTTTTCTTTAATTCACGCAGAAGTAATTTTTTTTGTTCTTTATATATTTTGTTTTTAATTATAAATTATTTGGTTTTTGTGTTAAATTGTGTTTTTTATTAAAGTTTGATTATATTAATTTGACATAAAACTGCCATTGAATTCAGAAGAAAATATGGTAGTTTCAAATTCTTAAAGTGCACTTGTTAAGTTACCATAAGAATAAACCTGCTGTTAGATTATGAGTCACTTTTTAGGTTAATATTTACTGTAATACACAAAAACTATTTATCTGTCAGATAGCATCCTAAAAATAACTATTTGTAGTCGATAGTTAGTAGTGCGCTTATTAGAATGCTAATGAGTGACTTGTTGTCGCATGCTTAAGTTTTCGATCGACATGTCGGCCGGGCTGTCATTCAAATCTTATTCTAATTCTCTCAATCACGTTATTTGTAGGTAAGTTTGGTTTTAGCTTATGTATTCATCGTGGATGCTACGATTTATTAAAATTTTGAGAAAAATCAGTATAAATTATCTCTCCCTGGTTTTAGTATCATGGTAACTATTGAAATCAGTTAGGAGGTTTTAAAATTTGGACTAGTATTAATTAATATAAAATAAAAATCTGATACCATATACGACAAACTGTCGATTTTAGCTCACATTCGCATTAGGAAAAATTTTAGTCGAGTATGCTCGTATTTTTCTTGCCACCAATTTTTTTCCGCCCCCTTTTTTAATTATTTTTTTTAACGCTGACTGCTTGTACACTTTGTGGTCATACTCGATAGTATTTGATAAATATTCCCGAGTAAGATTGTTCGTTTATTTCGATTCTATTACTTCCCCACTTGTCTTGGGAGAATTTTTAGATTTATTGCAAACATATTTCATTTATGAATAAATTACAAGGCGTAGAAAAAAATAATTGCAACAACAGAGCAGCAGCAACAAATAAAACGAAATAAAACTTTAAGTTAATTATTGATATTATTGATAAATACGAGAATTGTAAGAAAAACATGCAGCAGCATCAAGTCACGATTTTTCACAGCGCCATCTCATCACTATCGCAAAGTTGAGTCATTTTGTTTGTTGGGTTTGTTCATGTGGTTTCTTGGGCAACTTAGCGGCGTGAGCGCTTGTTTTCAAGTCTAGAATATATGAATTGATTTTTGATTTTATTCTAAAAAAAAAACACTGAGAGAAACGTTCAAGCAAACATATGAAATAACACGTTGGCAGTTGTAAGAACTTTTAGGAGAACTTTAGAAATTTCCTACTCATTTTGTGTCTTTATTCTTAAGATTAACAATTAATCTTACAACTGCATTGCAATGTATCGCTAAGAAAAACAAATAACCGGCAGTAAAATTATAATTTTAGTTGTTAACAAAAACATGTTGACCATGAGATAATACCTCGATTATACAAGTGTTTAGATGAAAGCATTTTTTTTTTTATTAAGCAAAATAAATTCAAAATCCTAAAGCTTCTTTGTTAATTAAAAATGCACGCAATTTGTTGCAGTTGTACGATTAACGCTCCATTAGGAATCTCTGATACACCTGTACCAGCAAATTATTAAACAAGATTTTAGTGCACAACTGCTTGTACAAAGTTGTCAAATACTTCCGTTAATTTGTCTCTCTCTTTCTTGGCAATTTGACAACTAGTTCTTCTCTTAATTTTCATAGATAGTTTTCTTTTTTTCGTTGTTTTTAATTCGCTACTTCAGATTAGAGATTAAAAGGAAATGCAACAATTGCTTAGAAGATGACTTTAAACAAATTGTTGTTAACTCTAACTATGGAAAATTTAGCACGTTTTATGTATCTGTTGTGTTGTGTTGCTGATGCTGATAACAATTGCAGTTGTCACAGTGTTTTTGTAATTATGCAAATTATTTGGAAACAGACGCCAGCCAGCAACGATTGTCAAGATGCAAAAACTGCAATTCTTTCTGCAATTGCCGATGACATAGTTGCCAACTACAACTTGTTAAATTTGGAGGTACACAATTTATGGTAAGTTTTACTTTGAAGTTTCAAAACTTTTTTCATAAAATGGAAATCATACCCAATTTCCAAATTTGTATGTAGCGAAATTTAGATACTTACCTAGAGGTACAAATTAAACTTTTTTTGGTAAAAGAAAGTAAAAATCCAAACATACTCAGATCTTCGGAAGGGCATAAGAAAGTTTTTAATCTGAAAATTCAAATGTAACAAAACTCCTACAGCTACTCCCACTATAAATGGAGCCTCTTTTAAAAATATCACGTTTTAATTTAGGTTAATTTTTTTGTGAAGGTATAAATTAAATTGGGATAATAAAATTTATATAATTAACAAAAAATTAAGTATAGGAAACGAAACTACCTCAATTAAACTAAAGCTACGGTACTTATTAAATATTTGACCAAACAAGCATAACCACTACTTTTGCTAATAGTTAGTGAGACTTAACATGGTCTAAATATCACAAAATAAAAACAATTATACTGCTAGACATAGAAAAAACTGTTTTAGGTAAGATGAGGTATTATAAATATAATAAATATTGGAATTAAGGGAAATTATATTTTAGTTTGCCTGTTGGTCCCGTTTTTTTCGTCAAATATTTAACGAGTGTAACCGTAGCTTTAGTCTTTTATTTTCATCGTCAAAAATAGCAAAATTATACTTTTTGTATGTGTGAGTAGCCATATATCAGAGAATTCCAGTTTAAGACTTAAACTTTAGCTTTTTTACATTTTCAATTTAAAAAAGATGCAGCTGAATTTGAACATGTTACACCTATTTTATTATTTTAGAAGTGATGACTTGGAACGTCCAGGAGGGCAGAAATATTATTCCATGCAAATTGTGTTGAGAGTCAAGAAGAACTCTCAAGATCAACGAGAAATTCTTTAAAGGTTTTATTTAAAAACAGAAAAAAGACTGCGAAAAATGTTGCCTTTATTATTACTAAGAAATTCAGTAGATACACTTCGACAACCTGAGGAGTAAGATATCATAAGTGAAGCCCGACCAAAGATATATGGGAAAAATTAACATGAGCACCTGCCATATGACTTTATGTTGTTGGTGATCTTAGCTAGTAGGTGACAAGTAATACGTTTAACTACCGCCTCTCAGTGTGAGAGCAACCAGCACACACAGGTAGCATTTTGAGTGGATAAACCGGCAAGATTATACACTCTCCCCTTGGTTAAGAGCTGGAGCCGTTGCTTTTCCGTTGCTTTTGGAAATATGCCATCAGCATCTGTTGAGCGGCAACAATACCCAGGGATAATTAGTCCCCCAGGCCGTACTCTCCCACCAGTGGGACAAAATTAGCTCTTGAGTGACGTTTTCAGGATTTCTCTTCCCTGAAACATCTCTTTGACGAAAAAATAAAACTCCCCGCAAATACAACTTTGCTGAAAAAAAGAAAGCATTTCCTGCAAAAAATATACTTTCGGCGGCATCAATCAATAGTCAGTCCAGTGCGTACACACCGATGCTACTGAATCCGGGGGGTACCTGATAGGATCTCTAGTATGGCGCAATCTCTTGAGAGCGTACTAGATATCTTGAGTTCGTAATAGATCTCTTGAGTTCGTACTTGATCTCTTGAGATCGTACTAGATCTATTGAGATCTGTCAGTTTAGGATTTTTGCCGATGTTCCTGGAGGATGTAGCACCAGAAGTTAAAGATCGTTAAGATGATCCTTCCAAACAGCCGAATCATTTCCACAGCTCAATGATCTATTATGATCGGCTTAATATTGGCCAGACAATCAAGATTGAAGCGAGAATTGGCCGAAAAACGCCCAGAATGTACGACTAGGCAAAGTTCATCATGACAATATCCATCTTGACAACACTCGGACACATGCTAAAATACATGTTTCACCTTCGCTTTACCAACATCCATCCGGGTAACTTTTTGGTCTTGTTTCTTTAATAACTTCCTTAAATTTTTTCCAGTTAAAGAAAATTTTAGCTCACTGAACAAATTGTTTAGTTCTTTAAAATACAACATAAAAAACTTTTTCATCGCCTATAAACATATGTGCAGTACCACCCAGGTGGGTATTAGTAAACAATGTACATAACAACCTTTGGTAAAAACTGTTTAGTAAAAATCGGTGGGACATTTTACCTCACCCTTTATTATGCACATGTTGTTCCCAACGAATTCAATTTGATTATAAATATAAAAAGATCGAGCCAGAATGCTCATTCTTAAATATGCTTTACTTCAGAACCTTTTAGGCGAAATTGGCTTGATAACTTATTGCCCTTAAAATCAAGGCAGTTCGTTTGTCACGGAATCAATAGCAAATACTTTTATCTATATTTTTAATCCAAATTTCGATATTTTAATCAGGCTTAAGTTCATTGAATTTAATTTTCATAAAATAATTTTTATGAAGAAAGGAATTTTACAACATGAAATGAATTAAAATTTATTGATAGTTTTTCATTCTTGACTGAGCTGGGAATTGAACCCAGGTTTTCACGGAAAGGTTGCCCTGACTAGTTTCGATTGTTACCACACAATCTCTTCAGAGGGGTTTGTCGTTTAACACTCACTGCCATTGACGAGGGATAATGTCAATAGTCAAACACCAATCTTTAAACCAAATGATATTTTTACCTTGGTAGTTCGAAATTTGCTTTGAATGAATTCCTCTTTTAATTGATTTACATGTTCTTCCTTACTTCTGCTTTTCGTACTTTTTGTCAAATATTCTTCTTTAAATCAAAAGTAAATTTTTTTTTTGGTTTTTCTTGTTTTTGTCTTTCTTTTTCTTGTTGACCCTTTTTCAGCACAAATTAAAGGACAAATGTAAACATATATGTAGCTCGTGCCTTAGCTATTAACAATAATTAAGGAGTATTGTAGTTATTTTATTGAACTGTTTGTTAATGGTTTTTAATCCAAATTTCGATATTTTAAACTATATAGTTGTTCTCACCGACGTTTTGTGAAGTTCGATAACATCATATAAAACCTTCTTAAATTCGAACATTTCAGATTTATTTACCCTTTTTTTTAATCTTTTCCTACTGTACAGCAGTTGGTTCTAGTAAAGAGTTGGTCTTGTTTAACCAATAACTATTTATTGACTTTTGTTTTGGATCTGTTCAGTGAACATTTTTTTTATAAATTTGTAACAATTTTTTAATATACAATGTATAAAGATATAAATTCCCATCTGAATTCCCCATACTTATTTAAAATTTTAATTTTTACTTCTTACCTCACATTTGAATAACTACTTACATCACTATTACACAAAGACGATTGAATGCTTAAAAAACGAGACAGATCTGAGGAAACACATGCTGCTGCGGTTGTGACATTTAATTTATGAACTCGTATCTAAACTTTGCACACAGCTCATGAAACATTTACAATTTCTATCTACATTTTTTTTATACTTCTTTTTCAAGCTGTAAAACTAAAAGCTGAGATATAAAATGAAAAAAAAAAACTTAATGAAAAAGTGGTAACAAAATGTTAGTTAATTATCAATTTCCACCTTTAATTCTAATTTAACCTTGAAATAGAAACTGTCTAAATGGTCAGAAAAAAACCACAACTAAATGTAAATATAACGATTATATTGAATAAATTCTTATTAACTAAATGAAATAAGCAGACAAATTTATTACATCTTAAAGTCTCATAAAAGCCGAGACAATGTCAAGAACAAACCAGAAACAAAATAAAATATTGTTAAGACAACATGTGGCAACAACAACTGAAAACACTGCTACAAAAATAACAACAACAATAGCAGTTGCCAGTTGTAGCAAAGCCAGTTTAAGTTAAAAGCTGGCAAAAATTCATAAAAGTATTTTAATTTTGCAAGCAATACAGATGCTTCAGCTGTATTGCAGCAGCAGCAACAGAGAGCAATAGTTAAAGACGTCAGCTGTAAAGCAACATTATCAGTGATCAATACAACAAGTTCAGCTAATGGAAGGCAAACAAACAACAAAACAATCTAAACAAATATTTGCTGATTTGTATATCAAGATCTACAAGAATCAAGAAAGTCTTATTAAATTGTTGCTAAGTTTGCCAAATTTTCAAAATGGGAAATACGTTTTTATGTTGTATTTAAATTTTTATTATGAAATTCAAATTCGGTTGTGCTAGTTTGGCTGCCTTTTGTAATTTATGTCCTAATCTATATTTTGTCTAAAACTTGATTTCTCCGATATCTCACGGCTGTATTTCGGAAATCAATTGGAATTTTGTTATACAGGCTTCGGCGATAGGAGAAAAAAGTGTCACTGCGGGAAATTTATGTCAATTATTCCAAGAGAACTGGTCCTGGGACCAGTGAAAATAGAATAAGAACAAAAAGAAATAACTTATAACATGTGAAAGGAGATCTAAACGCTTAACTGGTATATTAAGTAAGAATAAAAAGGTTGATATTTTTTTTAATTTTGTTTTAATAATTTTTTTATATAAATGATTTTTTATTTATTTATTAGGACCGTTTTTGAAACAGGTTAAGTATTCAACGGTGGTGTGAAGCATTTATTAGGGACTCTTTAAAAATTGATCTTAAAATTAATTTTAGGATGTTTTTATTGGAAGAATGACAAGGACTATCATTGTAGTAACTAACACTATATACGTTTATTGAGAATAGAGTTGTGACTGGTCAAATTGTGGCTGTTAGGTGTCAATTAACCCCCTCCAAAGACAACCCTATGTAAAAGTGTTAGGTCCCATTCATATAAAGTTTTAGTACTAGGACCGGCCTTTGCTACCAAAAAATCTATCACGGGACTACTTAAGTGTCAGTTCGCCTCTCTCTAGGGGTAGAACAAACTATTTCCATATTCCTAAAATATCAAACAATTTGCAGTATTCTTATCTTTTTAAGAATACTGCCCATATCTGCCAAACTGTAGGAAATTCAGTAAAGTAATCTTCAGAAAATAAATTACATTACGAATAAGTATGGATTGTCGCAACTTAATTAAGTATTTTCAGCCTTCTTTTTGAAGCACCACAGCAAACCGGAAACAAAAAGCCGAATTTCAGCATTTATATGCCGTTGAAGATAAAAATGCGTTCACTTACTGTAATGACATAAAAGTTTTAGTAAAAAAATAAGGAATGGAATATATCGCAGCCGACTGCTCAGTTCAAGTTTGGGAGCAAATATGAAGAAATCTCATAAAACATTAAACAATATATTGAAGAAAATCAAATTTAATGAAAATAAATGGAGGATTTGCTGTGACCTGAAAGTTGTAAAAAAAAATTGAAAGGCGTTATTTCAAAAAGCGGTTTTCCGAAATTATTTTGCTTCCAAGCAAAGTCGATCACTACCAGTGTAACGACTGGTAAAAAGAACTCTGGAAATCCAAAAACAGCTTAAATAGGCTAATGAACATTTCAAAAAGAATATAGATAATATCTTGCTACCGGCACTGCCTATAAAATTGAGAATTGTAAAGAAATGCATCAAAATGACCGTCAAAGTCAAATAAGATTTTTTTTGACGGTTTGAAAAACATCTTTTCAAAACTCAGCATTGACTTAAATAAAATGTTTATACCAACAAATTATCTTCAAAATTGCGACTTGTACTTTGCGCACTATATGTACATGGACAGACAACAAGCCAACCGGTAAGAATACCGGACATTGTTCTAATTACGTGTTAAACACCACAGGACAAATGCATAAAAAAAACACCTTTCATAGGAACAGCCCATATTCTTCTGGCCCAAAATAAAGAGTTTTTGAAAGAGAGAAATAATTTCGATATTCTCAAACGGGTAGTTCCATAAAAAAAAACAAAGAGATTTCGAGAATTTTAAAAAAAATGTAGTGTTCTTGTTATCCAACATTGACAAATTAACCGACGTTTACATGTTTTGAAATATTGGCTCCTATAGATAATTTCATACAAAGAATAGCAGTGTTTTTTTAGCGATCATTCTTTTGAAATGTCAAGCGCAAATATTGGCGACGACGGACCACTCAATAGTTCGCTAAAGCAACAAAAAAAAGCATTAATAAAACTTTAACATGACTTTTTTGCTGGCCATTTGTGATTCTAGTCGGAGGGGCACAAAAAGTACCAAACGTTGACCTTCATTTTCATATTGCTGTTTTTGTTGATGTTGTTGTCATTTTTCCAAGTTTTTTTTACAAATGCAACCCACGGTAAAAACGAAAAAAAAAATTAAATCAAAATAAAACGTTTAACAAACATCAATACTTTAAGAAATCGTTGCCGTCAACGTTTCTCTTTGTCTAAGTTTCAATTACAAAAATTAAAAAAAAAAAAAATCATGTTCACATTCAAGTCTGGCTGACAGTGTGAAGTGCTAGAAAAAAAATCTAACAAATTTTATTGTATACGATGTTTTTTACTTATTGCTGACGTCTTGACCACTGTTTAAATTATACACGGGAGTGATTGTGTGTGTTTTGGTTTTTTGGTCTTAACGTGAACTTACGTAAGTGAGAACGAGCAACTTTAACAAGTTTGACTCTATAAAACAATTCCACTGAGAAAATGATATAAACACTAGAACTAAGACGTACTCGTAGTCGGTTGCAATGCATATTTTTGCAGCTAAAAGCAAATTTTTACTGCTTTGGCCATAATTTGCAAACTTGTTGTTAAAAGGCGGCAAAATATGTGAATTCTTACATCTGATAGAGAATTGAAATAATAAAATACTAATTGCGATGTTTTTTTGCCACATACAAATTTATTGCAACTTTTTATGAAACTATTGTTGTTAAATTACTATCGTTAAATTATGTATGTGTGGAAAAATCTTAAAAATATTTGATTTAAGCGCCATAATTTTTGACATTTAATAACTAAAGATTTTTAAAAGGTCATTAAACATTTATCGCTAATTTTTGAATATTACAAATCAAAAAGAAACAAAGTGATTAATTGAACTTAAATTAACTACAAATTAAGCTGATTAATAATAATAAATAGTTTTTGTTTAACAACATTTATTATTATTATACCGTGTCAAATATGATTGTCTCATACACATATTTGGGGTATTCACAAAGTGTGTTATGAAGTCATATTGTCATAATATCAAAAAATTTTGCAATAGTCCTTAAATAATAAGACTTAATGCTGTGCTATTGTTTTGCCAAAACTACACAGTTGGGGGATTCACAAGGTAGTCAAAAAGTTTCTGAGTTAGAGGGGGTCAAAATTTGACATTTTGGCCAAACCGGTGTTCTTTCTCATCCATGTAACTTATTATCTATTGGTGTTAGCAAAATTTGTCCCAAACAAATTAGATAGCTATTTCTTCAAGCTTTAGAAAAATATTTTTTTTTGTTTTTTATTTAAATTTTTTAAATTTATTCAACATGTTTCATTTTTCGAATTTATTCTATGAGTTAAATTTCAGTTATGTATTTTATAAAGCTTTTTGTAATAGCTCTATTCCTTAAATTTTTTTTAGAAATGACTTTATACACTACCAGACTATTATATTGTATTTTCTTGTTACATTTTACCTTAGCTTTCCGTTGGATAGCAATGAAGTATATTTATGTACAGAAAAATTTACAATTATTAGACACCAGCAGAATGTAATGCATTTTCTGGCCCGCTACGGCCTTCGTCAGCATTCTTTGTGTCACACTGGATAGTGATACTTTATAAATTGAATGTATTTAACTCAACTATCTGGTAGTGTATAAAGACATTTCTAAAAAAAATTTAAGGAATAGAGCTATTACGAAAAGCTTTATAAAATACATAACTGAAATTTAACTCATAGAATAAATTCGAAAAATGAAAAATGTTGAATAAAAATAAAGTTACTTATGGAAAAGAAATAATTCCCAATATCTATTTTTTAAAATTTTTTTTTTTTTTAAATTTCAAACATATTTTTTATCTTTTTTTTTGCTCAAAATAAAGCTTAGGTCTTTTCCTTTAAGTTAGTTCTGTGCACATGTTCTGTAACTCCCGCGGCGAAAAACTTTTCGATTGAAATATGAGAAATGAGACAATAATGCCATAAATTGAAACAAACAGCTGTTTTTCTCACTTAACTGCGTCTGTAACATTTTTGGTGAGTAATAAGAGTGTGTCTGTAAAATTTTTGTGAGAAAGTTCCCGCTTTGAACTGTCAAATAAACTCACGCATAAAAACGGGGTGAGAAAAAATTTTAACACTAAAAAATAAATTAAAAATGCAAAATTCAATGAGTAAGAGATAAGTAATATATGATTTTTTTATTATTTACTTATTTTGCTTTTAACATTTTTGAAAAATATACGAATGTTTTCAAAGCAATTTTATAATCAACAAACATTAAAGTCGCACTTTAAATTTTTTGCAATAGCCGACGGTTGTATTTTCGCCGACGTCGTTGAAAATTTTTCAATTGTAGTCAAATTTGGTCGCCGTCAGCGATATGTTGACTGGCGTTCTCAACATTTGCAATTTTATATCGTCTTCGAGTGGAATATTATGACATTTATAACGTAACGACTTAATCTCTTTTGATAGTTTTCGACATGAGTTACAGACACACTTTTTTCCCCACTTTTCGAGAAACGATGGAATATTTTGTTTCACATCTTTTTGATGCGAGAAGTTATTACCAAAGTAACATAACATAAGTACTGGTCGCTATTTGGGCCGCGAGTGGGTTATGTATAAAAAAAATAATTTCTAAGTCAAGACGAGGATTTTTCCATTTTTAGCTTATGTACTATTTTGAATTTTTTCCTATTTGTGTGTAAGTGTTTCTAAAATCTTAAAAATAAACCTTATGATGAGAAACTAGACAAATTAACCTTTCCGACGGTATATAACATACCTAACTAGCATTTCATTCCCTCAATACTGTAATACCCACAATATGTTAATCCCAGGAATAAAATCACTTTTTCTATAGAGATGTTGACAAATAAATTTTTTTTTATTTATTTGTAATAATAATTAAATTAATATAAAATAATAATAATAAAAACAAAAAGATAAATAATCTAAAAAATACAATCTTAATCACTAAGTCCTTTTTTTTGTTTATTTTAAATTTTTTTAAATTTTTTTTTTTTTGAATTTAAAACTAATTTTGTATTTGTTTTTGAAGCGGGTATTTTTTTGCTCAAAAGAAAGCACTCTATTTTAAAAAGAAGTTTGAATGAGGACTATGTGAAATCACAGGCCAATTTTCAGTTTTTGCAAAGGCTTTGGCGGCATGACAGTTAAGACTAATGTAGCAAATGTTATTTAATTATCTGCAAATTGCGACCTGTACTGTACGGATAATAAGTTTGACATGGACCGACAACTAACCATACGAATGGATGGATACCGTTACATCGACTCAGAATTTGATTATTAGTCTATCGGTATACTAGACTACTCTAAGGCCACTATTTATATGTGTTACACACATCAGTACGTAGTACCTCTCCCCATATGGCGAAATGGATATATATAGAAAAGCCATCTGTTAACCAAAATTTAAGAAGATCTTGTTTTTGTTCCTAGGCGAAAGCACTTGTAAGAATTAAAAACAAATCAATAAGTATTAAAATTTATTTTTAAGCGGTGGAATATGCACTATAAACTAAAAAAATTTCTGCAAAAATGCTATTTTCACCACAAAATATGCACTAATATGCAGCAAAGTGTAAAACATGAAAAAATATGTACTAACAAATCGATGCCAAACTTGTTACTCTGTACACAGAAAAAAAATTGATTTCAATTAAAAAATTTGTGCTATTTATTAAAAAATTAATCAAATTTGCACAAGTAAACAAATGAATAATATCAATTAATCGTTTAATTCACTTGATAAAACGTTTGAATAAACGTTTAATTGGTGAAAATCTTTGGAGAATTTTTTCTGTGTGTATATAAAATACAAAAAATGTTTCTATGTCCGTTATAGACACTAAAACCATTCAACCGTCTTCATTAGAAAGGCAATTTTGTGAAGATGGTTTTAGGCCAAAAATTTTTTTAAGACTATGACCACGAGGGAAGTTAGAGGGAAATGTTTGCCTCTCCGAAACTATGCGACAGATTTGAAATGTGAAAAATAGATAGATCCCTATTTATATAGACACATAAGGTATGCCTTTTTTTAATAATGGGACTGCGAAAGGGGCTAGTAACATCTAAAACGTAAGAATATTTTGTTTTTATCCTAGCTGGTTGCGCAAGGAAAAACATGCACTGGGATATTAACGGCTTCCCCGATTATATTTCATTTCAATTTATGTATAAGATTTCCACTCTTTTCGAGCATTATCTAAGATAATTAGTTTATGATGTTAGCGTCCTCCTCTTATTGGTATATCCCTTGCTAGTTAACCCTGTGGATTCCATTGTAGAGCCGAGTGTGGGCTTACATTTTCTGATTTTCTTAACGTATGTATCTTCTATTGATTATTTCTTTGCGGATCTCGGTATGCCCAGTAGTAGTTCATAAAATACATCTGCAATTTTCTTGGTTATATTGTTTGTTACAAGCCCTGTCGCGAATATTAAGTGTTTAAATATATTTGGTATTTTCATGTTAAATATTTGCAATTTTAACTTGAACAGGAACAAAGCGAAATGATGAACTTGTATTAAAAGTAAATATTTATTGGCACCAGAAATAACTTTTTCGAGTTATGGCATTTGATTTCATCTAGTTCTTATATAAAATAAAACATATACACACACAGAAAAATTATCGGTAGTTTTTTTATCAATTAAAAAAATTGTTTAAAAAGTATTTAAAATAATATATGTGATTCATTAATATTTAAGTTGCTTGTAAATAAATTTTTAAGTAAAATACTAATTAAATAACAAGAAATCTTAATTGATTTTTTCGTTTAAAATAAAATAATTTAAACTTGTAAAATTATTGTTGGGAATTGTTAAAACATTAGCTGTATTTAATTAAATCAATTAACACATTGTTTGAAATGGCAAAGTTTTTGACAATATTTTTAAATTAAAATTAAAAATATCATATTCAACATTTTTTATTTTTCGAATTTATTCTATGAGTTAAATTTCAGTTATGTATTTTATAAAGCTTTTTGTAATAGCTCTATTCCTTAAATTTTTTTTAGAAATGACTTTATACACTACCAGACTATTATATTGTATTTTCTTGTTACATTTTACCTTAGCTTTCCGTTGGATAGCAATGAAGTATATTTATGTACAGAAAAATTTACAATTATTAGACACCAGCAGAATGTAATGCATTTTCTGGCCCGCTACGGCCTTCGTCAGCGTTCTTTGTGTCACACTGGATAGTGATACTTTATAAATTGAATGTATTTAACTGAACTATTTTAACAAATAAAGTCATTTCTAAAAAAAAATTTAAGGAATAGAGCTATTACAAAAAGCTTTATAAAATACATAACTGAAATTTAACTGAAATTTAACTGAAATTTTAATGTGAAATAATTCCCAATATCTATTTATTAAAAATATCATTTATTGAAAAAAAATATCCACAATTTTTCATTTTTACAATTTTTAGTAATCAATATTATTATTTTGGTAATAGGTGCAAAATCTTGTTTGCTTGATTCTTTCTATGAATTTGGTGATTAGAGAAGATTTTTAATTTTTTCTATGCAACTTAGCCCATATCAGACGAACTGAAATTAAACAGAAATGCTTCCTAAAAAACTAGTTGATTTTGTACTAAAAGCGGAACCAATCGGTTTATGATTATATTTAGTAACCACACGAATATACTTTATAAAATATTTATAAGAGACAATAAATTATATAAATGTGTTTGAAATCATCGTAAGAAATTCAAATAAAAGCATTGAATAGTCAATGCAATTGGGGAGATAGAGTTCCTTATTAAAGCAGAGTGCCACATATACTAGGCCCTGTTAAGAAAATCTGTATTCTATTCATACCTTCATAATATCACCGGACTTAGATTTAATGGAAATACTTCTTGGGTAAGTTTTAACCCTAAATCTAGATGCGAAATTTCAGTTATCAATTGAACTTAAAGTGAAATACAATTTCAAAACTTGATTGTTAACGAATTAAGTATTTGTTGTAAAAGCTCTTATACTACATCTCAGGATCTCCGATCTATTATTGACCGATCACTAGAAAAATTTACAAATACAATTTAAGAATTTGTATGTTACGTTTTTATAATTGTGTTGCTTTTATCGGTATAATTTTTTTTTTTTTTTTTTTTTTTTGAAGCTGCAATTATAAAAACTTGAAACAAAATTATTTCCTTATATTTTTAGTCAACAATTTAGTAAACAAAATACCAATAATTAGATTTTCTCTGCCGTTTTCTGGCATACCTCTTAAAGCATTTTTGGCATATTTTTGTGGATAATTATAATTATTTTTTATTGTTTAAGATTGAGGTCTTTTTATTTATAAAATATTAAATTAATTAATTTTACCGAAATTTCGCTAATCTTTGGTTAGCATCGTCAGGAAATGAAATTCTCAAAATGTTAGATGAATAACAAAAAAAAAAAAAAAAACAATTACAAAATTATGAAAAACTTTTTGTCATAAATTAAATTCAAAAACCTATTTGTCATAAAAAATTTTCAAAAAACATAATAACAAGAAATAAAATATAACTAAAGTATAACAATTCATATAAACTGAAATTTTTTTTTATCTATAAACCTAATTCAAAAACTATATTTACAATAATAAAAAAAATATATGGACTAAAGAAAATTCCTATAACATATAACAATTTTTTAACTAATTTTATTTTTATCTTACAAACTTATAAAAATTTATTTAATCAAACTTATTTTTAATCTTACATACTTATATGTATATTGTGACCTAATGACAAGAAGGTCCTTATACCAAGGCTGCGATTGGTATATTTATATTATATCTACCCTACATAAAATTAATGGAGTACATGGTCCAAAGGAGTAAGACTTAAAAAAAAAATTACATAATTGGTAAGATAATTTATCTTATTTAATGACAGTGGAATATTTATAGTGGAATAGAGTAGCTTCGAAACTAACCCCTATGAGTACTCCATGGGGTAGTGAAATAGAGTACTTTCAAAACTAGTATATGTGAGTGCTCTATGGTGTAGCGACATAGAGTAGTTTTGGGGGTAACCCAATGTAATGAATAGCTGGGTTACGTGGTCCAGCCCAAGGACATCGCAATGTAAATTGGAGTATGCTTTTACATACATTTAGGTTAGGTATTGGAGTAGTCCATACACGCAAGTATAGAGTAGTCTCGTTTTTTGTAGGGTAATATTTTATCTCTTTATAACTAAATTCCTACAATTATTCGCTATATGTTCTGTGTCTGCTTTAAAATTAATTTTTGTGTAGTTGGTGTATTAATTATGTGTAACATTTCTAAAATATATCTGCGTTTGTAGTTAGTTTTAGTGTTTAAGACCGATGCTTTTTCTAAATTTGGATAGTGATTAGATTGATGACAATGATGACTTAATGCTGTTTTTTTTTTAGAATTAATGTCACTATATTTTTGATCCGATTTATGTCCTGAAACCCTTGTCCTAAATTTGTTCTTCGTTGTTACTATGCAAACATGGTCGCGCCCTTTCATTTCCCTTACAAGGAATTTTATAGACAATGCTTGACATATTCCAAACTATCCAAATTTTGAAGAAGCATCGGTTTTAAACACTGAAACTAACTTAAGCTTAAACAATAAAAAATAATTATACAAAAAGAAAGGTCATATAAGAATAAATAACATTTGTGGATAATTTTTAGTATTATTTTTTTGCTGACATATTTTAAAATTTTTTATGCATATTAAATCTTGATCCAGTAGTAAATGGTAGTAGGGATTATATAAAGTTTGCTCCAAATAAACGAATAATAACTTAGGGAAACGCTTTATATATTCAGTGAACTCGCGAAAACATGATTTAATTTTTACCAAGAGTGTTTTAACGGTTTCAAATTTGTTCATTTCGATTGTAAAAATTTTTGAACAGCAAATCACGGTTTAGCACCAGGGCTAAAGTCTAACAAATAAATAAACGCTAGTTATTTAAAATTGGATGATACATTTTTAATCAAATTAGATGTTAAAAATTGCATCACATACATAAAATGTTACAATTACGGTTTCTGTAATTCTAAGCAATTTAATAAAATTTGCTAAAACAAAAAAGAGATATATGAATAAAATAACAGAAACAAAATGAGTTTAACATTTAATGTACATGTAGTACAAGTTCGCTTCGAAGGACGAATTTTTTTCACCAAATTGTTTTTATAGAAAGAAATCGTTTTTTTTTTTGTCTGTGTTTTGTTCGATCATCTTTAGAACAGCCTTTTCTTTAAGATTTCTTATCACTATTATTTTGCTTTGGTCAAACCTTTTATTTTCGGCTCAAGTTAAAGCTTTGTTTAATGCTGGGATTCCCCAAATTAAAAGAAGAATGCATCAAATAAAACGAACAACTCAGAGAATTTTGTGCACGCTGTTCGAACTATTAAACTTTGTTCACGTTTTAGAGTAGTAAAAGTGATAATAAAAGAGATCACTTTTCCGAGAAGTACATGTTTGCGGGTATTCACGTTTTCGCGAGTTTACCGTTAATTGAATAAAATTCTTGGAAGCAGAATTACGCAAGGCGATACACCAACAATTTTAATTATTTTTAAATTCAAGTGCCGCTCTTACAAGTACTTGTTTTTAATTACCGAATTCACAGAATCAAGAAAAGAATTTGTTGATTTTGCAAATATTACCAAAATGATTATATTGATTACATACTAAAAATTGTAAAAATTTAATATTGTGATTTTTTCCAGAAATTATATCTGTATTTTTTTTAAAAAATGGTCAAAAAACTTTGCCATTTCAAACAATGTGTTACTTGATTTAATTAAATATAGCTCAGGTTTTGGCAATTTCCATCAACAATTCTACAGGTTTTAATTATTTTATTTTAAACGAAAAATCCAATAAGGATTTTTTGTTATTTAATTAATATTTTAATTAAAAATTTATTTCAAAACAACTGAAATTTTAATTAAATTTGAATTATATTTAAAATTTTTTTCTGGCTATGTCCAGGAGTATAACTCGTTTTAGTTTGTGAAATTAAGACCATGTTAAGTCTCGCTAACTATTAACAAAAGTAGTGGTTATGCTTATTTGGTCAAATATTTAATAAATGTGACCGTAGCTTAATTAACCCAATATATGACTGCCGGTGAAACAAATATTGTTCAATTAACCATAATATGTTTAAAATAGTTTCTTTGGAGGTGACCATATTGAAAAATGTATTTTCTCTGGGTGTATAAAACAGGCAGTGAACCAAAAGTTGTGATTTGTTTGAATTGAGCTTCATTTCTTTAACAGGATAATAAAAATATTATTCAATAAAAATAAGAAGTACTTTTTTACTCATTGACGCCATATAAATTACATGGGAAATATATAAAAAAAAAATATATACTCACTAGTCGGTTCGCACATGTATCATAACGATGTTTTTTTTGTGTCTTAATCCGCGAAATGATTTCAATGGCACGCGAAAATATAATACACTTAAGTGAATGTTTGTTTGTTTATTCATTTCTATCACTGATTCAATTGGTCAGTCAGTTCGTGTGAATGGCTGATTATAAGTAAATGAGACAATTGAAATGGCTGCTGCTAAAGGGATATGACCCAAAATATGTATTTATTAGGAAATTGAGCTGTTAAGTGATGGGACAACATTTTTAAATTCCTGCAATGTTGTTCACTTAAACTTGTAGCTCTTGATGCCTAAAATATAAACAAATCCAAGGCAGCAAAAACCTTTTATTTTTAAGCTTTTTAAAATACTATTAAATAATTTTAAGCCTAAGCGTTACTTACAGTGGTCCGTGATGGCTGTGATAAAATCTAAAAGAAATAAAAAAACAATATTTACGCTTGTGGCTGTCTGTTTCATTGCTTAGAATTAAAACAGCTGAAACTTTAGCCGCAAATTGTTTAAATGTTAAAACAAATGTTGACACAAATTAAAAAATGATCAGAAATTGTAAACAGAAAAATCAAAACAGGGGTGCACGCACTTGGATTATAGACTTGTGCTTTCTGTTTTACATTTATGAATGGATGTGTGTGTGAGTGTGGCATAAGTTTGCATGTGTGTTTGTAAAGGACATATTAAGGATACAAGTTGCTTAGCAAATATTAAATATTTGTTATTGCCATTTGTTTGCTTTTCAACGCTTTAAACTAAGCGCTAAGACAAACAATACTTAGACA
Source organism: Pollenia amentaria (assembly GCA_943735925.1). Taxonomy (NCBI): domain Eukaryota; kingdom Metazoa; phylum Arthropoda; class Insecta; order Diptera; family Polleniidae; genus Pollenia; species Pollenia amentaria. Next base: position 225,772,760 of record OX031009.1, read on the forward strand.
ATTTTCCCTGTAGGATTTTTAAGAAATTTTTGCTAAAAATTTAGTTTTTTTTGTAAATCTGATCCTTTGCGTATTTAGCCCCTTCACTATTTCTTGACTGGTTTTCCTTTTTTTCATGTTTTTAAGTTGAGTAGATGATTTCGGGCTCCAAGTGTCAATTCAATTAGTTTATCATTGTGATACATAAAATTTGCTTATTTTGTCTTCTTATTTTTTTCTTTTTCCAAGTTAGTTTTTTTTTTGCTTTTTGTAGCTGTTGTTGTTGCTGACAAGTTTAGTTAAGTTACCTTATTGTTGTTACCTTGTTCTACTGTTATCGTTGGTTGTTTTTGTTGATGTTGTTGGTATGTAATCATGTCTACTATTGAAGCTTCCCCTTTAAGGCATGTAACAAATTGTGGCGTCACTTGCTTGATTGGACGCCATATTTGTTTAGACATGTTAGCAGCATATTTTGCACAAAATCTACAATCTAGTTACTTACATATACATACACTCTTATGCATACACCTTCATACCCTCCAACAACTACTATTGTCATTTCCGTTTCTTACAACCGAAAGTACTCGTATCCAGAAAAAGACAGTTTTTAAAAGAATATGTTTTTAAAGTGATATTATTTCGATTTAAAAAATTGAGTTTTATTAAAATTTTCAATTGCCCAATTCACAAGCTCCTAGAATCGTCGTATTTGAGTATAATCATCTAGTTTAACAATAGGGTGATTCACAAGGTGTTCTTTCAAGTCATATCGTCGTAATGTCCTAAATAATATTTTACAATTATTTAGAAAAAAATACTTTTGTGTTTCAAACAAAATAAAAATGTTAATGCTGTGTTCATTAATTCGCCATTACATATTTCTTGTAATTATTTTAAGACATATGACTTTACAACTTAATGACTACCTTGTGAATAACACAAATATTGTATTTTTGTTGTTGATAATTTTCAAACAAGAGTGTTGCCTCATTATACGATTGATTTTTATCTGTTTTGAAAAATGTTGTATTTATTCCAGGCCTGGAAATATTTGATTTGCTTGGTAAGTTTGTAAAAATCTTTTTAGAATGTGAAAACTAACAGCACAAATTAAATTCTTCTATGTTTGATTCATTTCAATTAATTTTTTAAACTATTTTAATTAAAATTGCTGATCAATTTATAACACTGTGTTAAAGTTATACTCTTTTTTTTGACACAAGCTGGGCACTTGGTGTTCTAACATAATTCTGATATGCTAAATCCAATGGTGCTAACCGTTTTATTAGGCTATGGAGCAGGTTGCGAAACGTATATTCGCGTAACTCAAAAACTATTTAGTTTATTATTATTATAACTAAAAGCAACCCAAACTCCGCAATAAAATTACTTACCTTTAAGCAAAGGTTAACTTTTTTCTAATATGCGCAGACGTTTTAGAAACATATTTTTTTTTTTTTTTTTTTTGCAAAAATAAAAGAATTTTTTAACAACATTAGGAAATAAACAATCGACAACAGAATAATGTAGCGTATGAAATACCATACTAGGGAGACAAGAACAACAGCTCTGACTTAGTTTATATCTGCACAACCAAGAGGAATTTGGAGACACGAGCGGGAGAACACAATACAGACATAAATAAGAACAAAAAAAAGCACTGCATTATCGCAAAACATACTACAAACAAATTACAAACCTGATTTTGACAACATAAGAATACTCGACAAGTTAAAATGAGAGGTTATGAAATTTTTGTTTTTTAAAAATTCATAAAAAATTCCAGACATATAAAAAACGAAGTTGCAAACAAAACAAGCCATAAATGATTAAAATCTGTTAACAACTTATGATTTCATTCACGAAAGACCAACAATTTTAATTTATTTAAGAAATTCATAAAACGCAATATTTGTATGGGAGCCCTCCTAAGAAGTGGAGATAAAGAGCTAGTGTGTCTCGAGATATCCCCCTAGAGCGACACCTGGGAATTTATAGGATTTTTCCTTCAATATATTTCTAGTCTGTATGGAACATTTTGTATGGGAGCACCCTTAAGGAATGGAGATAGCGATTAGGTATGTTAGCAATAAATGATTGATATGAAAAATAAAGTGGGGTTGGTCATACATTTGACCTATCTAGGGGCATCCTAGGCACTGCAGGGGCTATATTAAAGAATTCTTAAATCAAAACGGAATTGCAGAGTATAAAATACAGAGTAACCCTATCCAGTCTTCTCACCAATAAACTTACAAATTGCTGCAACAAAAATTGCAAGTCTGGACGATAACTAACGATACAACAAATGTGTCTATTCATAAGTGCATACACAAAAATCGTAACTTTTTAAACGATTAGCCATACGACAGAGAAAGTGAATTGCACAAATGTATTTTTCACTTCGTATATGAAACTTATTAAAAGAACAATAGAAAAATCCGTCTGTTTTGCTATGAAATATTCTTTGAACATTAGAATTTTTAGATTTTGGATGAGTAAAGTAAAATTATAGCACTGCAGACCTCCACAAGAGGATACAATGGCAGATACCTGTCCTATTTATCAGATTTGAATCAAGTCAATCTTCATTAAGCCAAAAACCTCACTTAAAAAAAATTATAGGGCCCTAGAAATGAGAGTTGTCCTTTTGGAATCTCCATAAAATGTTTTCGAAGATAACATTTGATAAGAACATTTCTTCCTATGGTATTTTAAATAAAGATATTCTACATTGATTTCATCTATCCCTTTCAGAATTATAAGCTTAAAAGGATTACAGTCTGGCTCCTTTAATTGTGGAATCAATTTTCGTTATCGATAACAAATTGTATTACATAGGAAACATTTATTTAAGACTCTGGCATCATATTTTTCTGTTCATATATGACAACATACTCACTCGAATAACAAGAACGTATACGGAACTCCGTTTAAAATGTCGACATAGTTCCATTGTTATTGTGTAGGTGGAGAAAAGTGTGTTTAAGCAGATTAGTTTGCATTACTGCCGAAGGGCCTTTCTTTTGGATTCCCTTACATTTACAGTGAATAAGAGACATAGACATAGTCACACATACATTTGCACATACTTTTGAAACAGAAATCTAATCAAGAAACACAGTGTGAGTGTAAACTACATAGATTTCGAAATGGAAAAGATACATGGAAATTGTTGCTAAAAACACGGATACTGAAATTCATTGACAGACTCCAAAGACACTTTCGAATGAAATTTCAACGAAAGTTAATGAAATTTTGTCGAAAATATTTTTAAAACCCACAAAGTTGTGAGTTAGTCAAGCAAATTCTGTGTAGAATGGAATAAAACGAATCTGATGCGTTGTTACGTATTAGGAAGGCAGTCTTAAAATTATTTTAGTGAAAGATGTAAATTTCTATTATTCTGCTGCATTAGATAGATAAAGAACAACAAGGATATGAGAATTTATTATTTTCAATTTGAGACGTATTTAACAGTAAAGTATTTCAAATATGAAAGCTCTAGCGATTATCAAACGGCCGGTATTAAATTTTACATTTAGTTTTTGCTTAAATATAGACTGGCATTAAAAAAGCTAAGGGGTTTAACTAGTCTAATATTTCTTTATTTTGAAGTAAATTTATTTTGTTTATAGGATTTTTTTTCATGACATTTTTCGCATTTCTTTTTATTTTATTTATTTAATTACTAGCTGTTAAGCCTGTCCCTGCCAGGCTGAAAGAAAAAAAAATCTGCTGGACAGAAAAAAAAGCAAAAAATTTATTTACAAAATCAAGACGTTCTTTTTTTAAAAATGGCGAATTTTGTAACACAAAGAAAAGTACAATACAATTGAACTTAATAATTAATTAAAGAAAAACAAAAATATATTAGTTAAAAATTTTTTTTTAATAATTTTTTCTTTTAATGCAATTCAAATGAATTCAGCGAACAATTTACGAAACAACAAAATTTCAAAACTTTTCTTATACACAATGTTTTTTATGAAAACTTCTGACTTGCCCTAAGTCATTCCCTGATCTCCATGAATATTTTTAAGTCATCTGTGGATTTAACTCTGTAAATTTCAACATACAATTGACCATGACTAAAGACCGGCACAGGCAAATATATTTCCGAATTTCTAGCTTCTGACCCTTCCAAATTAGTTAATATGAAAAAAAATTTTTTTTGCCACGCCCCTTTTTCCTCTTAACTCTCCCCCATAGTTACTTTTAACTACTTTAAGTTAAGCCGTATCATCAGGACCATATACTTGGCAATTCTTAGCTTCATTGGTCTTTAGGGGCTTCAAAATTAGCTTAAATGTAAAGTAACACAATTTGGCCACACCGATGTTCTTCTTAATTTTCCGGCTGTAGTCCAAAAATTGTTAGGACTACATGCTAGGCAATCAGTTTCTTATGTCATTTTGGTGCTTTAATATAAAAGTTTAAATGTTAAAAAAATTAATTTTGCTACGCCTCTATTTCGGTTAATTTAAAATTCAATATTTTCGATTAACGATTAAACCGGTTAAATTCAGTATATTAACCGATTAACCGATGCAACAAAATATGTACATTTTTTTTGTGTTTTTAATTATTTGGTTCGTCTCTTATTTCGACAATATTTTTTCATACAAACAAAGAAGGTGTTCAGAGATCTTCATTTTAAATAAGTGTTTGCTGTTAACACAGTGTTGACACATTGTGGGGAACTACCCGAACTTGGTGCAATTTTTACACTCGTGGGTAGTGCGTGGGTAATTTCTTTGAGGTGTAGATCAGGTGTTATTTGTAATTCTTTCATAATAAAACAAATAATATAAGGATTTGATTTTAGTGAAATGTATACCATCTGAGAATTCTAAAAAATTTACAGTATATGCAACCAGAGTCGCAGTTAATTTAAAAAAGGTTTCCATAGTTTATAAAGCAAAATATTGATAGTGATAGTGATTACGAAACATTTTAAAATTGTGAATATTTTTTTCAATAAATGGTATTTTTAATTAAAAAAATGATCTAAAAATTTTGCCATTTCAAACAATGTGTTAATTTATTTAAATAAATATTGACAACTCCCAACAACAATTCTACATGTTTAAATTATTTGATTTTTAACGAAAAAAGTCAATTAAGATTTTTTGTTATTTAATTAAAATTTTAATTGAAAATTTATTTCAAAGCAACTAAAATGTTAATTAAATTTTTAATTTTCTTTCAACTAAAAAACTAATTGATTCAATTATCAGATTAATTAAACTTAAATACTTTTTAAGCCATTTTTTTAATTGATAAAACACTTTTTCTTTTAAAAATATTACAAAAATTAATGAATTTTGTGTTTGGTTTATCATTTAAAATGCTTTCGTTGAGAAATATTTACCGCCCTAAACATTTGATAAACTGATTTGAGAAACAGACTGTCATCTGAAACCATTTATATAGTTTATTTACTAAATAAAGTATACAAAGAAACAGCAATGAACCTTTTGAACCTTCGCTAGATATGTGGAAGTATAACTTATTATTTTTAGATTTAATTTAATTAATTCGGGGTTTTTCATGTTGTTGTTTGTTAAATTTTTTGGAATTACTATATGAATCGTAATAATATGACTAATAATAATATTATTTAAATAAATAGGGTATTTTGAGTTTGTACTATTGCATGAAACACATACAAATATTTGTTGTAGTACATCGATCGACTCAGATCGAATCTGAGTCGTCAGACCTGCTGGCTGATTGTCTGTCCCTGTAGGCTTTCTGCGCAAAGTACATGTCGCCATTTTTAAGATAACTTAATGATATTTGGTTCATACGTTTTTTTGAAAATTTTGAGAATCGGTGTAATCTATAATTTCACATACTCGAACTTTCTTCCTAAGAAAGTCTTTATGCCCATAAACCATCTGATGTGTTGGTATTTGGACAAAATTAGGCCCAAATATATTTTATTTAAACTTTAATTATCTTACGAAATTAATTTTGGAATCACTCCCTATTTGACCGATTTAAACTACATGCTTTCTCTACCACACGGCATAAGCATCTAAAAAGTGGACTTAGCAGGTTTGCATATTAAGCCGGCGATATATAAATGTTTAATTATGACCCTTAACAGCTACAATGACAAATTATATTCTAATGTAATTTACCAACCAATATTAACTTAGACTTTCATTCCGTTGTAGTGATACAGCCCATAGTCTCTGGCGGGAATAGACTCCGCAACCCCCGCACTGATAGACTAGTTCATTACAAATTAGTCTATCCAGACACTCGATTTCTTTTTGAATATTATTTTAATTTGGATTTGCTTAGTGATATTTTTCCTCACACACGCTCTTTTAAATATCCGCAAAGAATAAATCGGCAGCAGTTAAGTCCGGCAAACGCAGTGGTAAATTAAAATATTTGCCTCTTAATAAGGCGTGTCCGCCATAGCTGGCCTCGAAAAATGTTCCAACATACTGGACAACTCTCTTCAAATTTTATTAGTTGGACTGTATTTAAATAAAAAAAATTATAAATGCTAATGCTTTAGAAAAAAGCTAATGCTTGTATTCATAAAAATATTATTAATTTAATAAAGGCTTACAAAACAAACGTTTAAAAAAATTTCGTCAATAAACGTTTGTTAAATGGGGTAAATCTTTTATTCCAAAAACTAATCTTTTTTAAATAATTTCCTTTAAATATAATTTAAATACGACATCCAAAACTGTGTTCACCAACGCACAGTGGCGCCCGTAGAGCAAGCGAGGTTGCAAAAATCAAAATTTTCATGAGTGCCGACGAAGTTTTGAATAAACCCATATTATAGGAAACTTTTCAACGATTTCAAATATGCCACTCTTAATAATATCACATTTTTAGTTTAGAAGATATAACCGTTCAAAGTTGACCGACTTTCGGTTTTCAAAAAAACACACAATTTTTAGTCAATTTGTTGCGATTTCAGGTGTAATATCACGAAAAATAGGTAACGAATCGCCTTATTTTTTGTTTGTATTGATTGATGTATTTATTAAATGTATAATGATAAAAAAAAATTAACTGTTTGCTTTGTGTTTCTCCTAGTAAATCACTATTTAAAAACTATCCGTTTTTTCACTATTTTTCAACTTTGACGGAAAATAAAAAAAAACTATATTTTTCTATATTTGCCATATTTGCAAAACCTGTTCTTTGATTATTTCTTTACATAATTCAAAAGGTTTTATCTGCCCGTACGTGCCCGTTTGGCTTCTAGAGGTAAAAAAGTTTAAAAAGACATGGTTGCAGAAATTGTATGGCGTCCATCCCTTATATGTTTTGACTGACAGTAGTTTGATCTAATAGTTTGAAAAAAACTACTCATTGAAATTAGCAGGTACGTACCTCACATAAACAATACTTTGGCGTACAAATGGTCAGGAACAATATTGACTTATGGTCCCTACAGGTAGGCACAAATCTTATTTGGACATGTGCATAATATCAAAATTGCATTATTCAGCCTAAATCCATATGTATGCAGGGAACAGGTAAATTTTTAGGCATAGTAGCATAAGCCTATGTATTGCAAAATAAGCATAATGCCTGGATAGTCTACGCCTGAAAGTTGGCGCAACAATTACTGAAACCATTAAACAATTTAAGTATTGAAAACATGGCGTTGAACTGTTAATAAAGTCAACCACACCAAAGTTTTTCACGGAAGTGAAAATTCTTCCTGAGAAGTTGACATTGATCAGCAAATGGGGCTGCGATGGATCATCCGGACAAAGCGTTTATAAGCAATGGATATCTTCCGATGACGCTACAATATCGGACGGAAATATGTTTATGGCATCTGTTGTTCATTTGCGGCTAAAATCGGATTATTCCCTACACTGGAAAAATCCACGTCCGTCATCAGTGCATTATTGCCGACCACTAATGTTTCAGTTTGCAAGGGAATCGGCAGAACTCATAAGGACTACGGTGAAGGACATTGAAGAACAAATAAGCAAGATTAAGCCTACAAAGCTGCAAATTGGAGAAGGAAAATATATTGAATGCAATTACGAGTTCCACCTGACCATGGTTGACGGAAAAGTCGTAAACGAACTGACAGGAACAACCTCAACAATGTCATGCCCGATTTGCAAAAAGAGTCAGAAGAACTTTTTTCAATTCAATTAAATTTATTTCATATATAATATGTTACATCTCAATTTTATATAATTAGTTGTAAAGAGTTTAAGATTAGTATCTTTTTCTGCTTAATTATAACATATTTCAATTAGTTATCATATACATATATATAGACAGAATTATATTGGAGGAAAAATTTAGCAAAAACCTATTTAAACCCCTTTTTTCGTTTTATTTTTATATTTTTTATTATCGATTTTTTATTATTATTTGTCAGAAGAACTTTGGTAATTTAAACGATTCTACAAATTAGGAGAATTACGAATATGGAATGTCACCATTGCACGCAAGGATAAGGTGTATGGAATTCTTGCTAAAACTGGCATATGCCCTACCACAAGAGGAGGAAAACTTCGATGAAAATACATCAATAAAGGATAAGGAAAAGATCAAAAAGAAGCAAATACAGGATGCTTTTTTTAAACAAGTTTGACTAAAAGTAGACTGTCCCAAGCACGGATACGGTAACTCAAACGATGGAAACACTTCTAGGAGATTTTTTGAAAATGATGAGGCAGTAACTAGAATCATTGGAATTGACAATCAAATCGTGAAAAGATTGGGAACGATCTTGGATGTTTTAAACTGCAAAGAAAATGTAAATTCTACAAAATATGGAGAGTATGCTTCGAAAACTGCATCTTTTTTAGCAGAAATGTATCCACAGAAGAAGTTGACCCCGACCGTCCATAAAATATTGGCGCATGGCAAAGATATAATTGAGTACCAGTCTTTGCCAATTGGAGAGCTTTCTGAAGAAGCACAGGAGTCTCTTAACAAATTTTATAAAAAATATAGATTGCAGAACACATTCAAAGCATCAAGGGTAAGGCAAAATGAGGACCTCTTCAACATGTTGGCAGCATCTTCCGATCCACTTATTTCTTCCCTGCGGCATGTGAAGTCACGAATAGAGTAACAAAATAATTATAGTTTAGAAATGGTTAGTCTTTTAGATATACCTTCTCCTACGAATTGTGATGAATATTTTACAGAAAATTTAAAAAATAAATTTAAAAAAAAAAAATTATTTTTTTTTTAATTTGTTGGGTAATAATTTAAAACATAAAACCCTAAAGAAAAAAAATAAAAACAATCTAAAAATGTAAAAATAATTTTTTTTAGTTACCACAAAATTGATTTTTCTACTAATTTTAACTTTGATAACCCATAAGTAGGCCCCTACAAAGCGTAGTACCCTTTCCAAACGCTCATTTCATAGGCTGAACAGTTATCTATCATATGCTGTTTAAACTGTTCAATTATCTTATTCGGTTCAAAAGATATGATTTTTGCAACGAAAAAACTCAAATGGCGCCACTGTGCAACGTCTCTTAAAAATTGAGAAGACTTTTCAGATACGAGTACCTCTCTTATATTCTTTTATTATCATACCAACACCGAGGTATTAAAACGACAATAATGACGATGGCAACTATATGATGAAGATGACGAAGCTTGTGATGATAATGATGATGACAAACATGCATTTGAACAAACTTGACTTAAACTTTTGATTTGATGATTGTAACTGAACACTGTGTCATCATCATCATGATGGCAACGATAGAATGATGATGTGTGTAAACAAATGCAATATTGCAATTTTTCATTTGTAACAAAAAAAAAAAAGAAAAAAAAAACGCATCCACTACAATTCAGTCAGTCAGTTTGTCTGTCTTTTCCTACAGCCATCCATCCATTTGTAAAATGTACACTCATGTACAAACCCATCTTTCAATTCTGTTTGAACTGTTTTAAATTTTTGCTGCTGCTGTTGTGGTTGGTTGTCGTGCCTGCATTCCGTATGGAAAATCCTTTCATACGTAAAATTACTTGAGACTTAACAAAACACAATGTTTTTTTAGTTCTCCTCTTCTAACCGTATTAGGAATACAAAAACAACAATAACAACAACATTAAACATAACAACATAAATAAAAGAGTATAAAAAAAAACAAAATTATAAAACATGCGTGTTTTTATACTGTCCTGCCACTAAGTCAATATACAATATTTTGTTAAAATGCGATGTATGTCTGTCTGTCCATCCACCCATCCATCCAAAATTTTTATACCAACTTCACTCTGTCCGTCCGTCCATCTATCTATACAACCATTCGTCTTTCTGTCTGTCTTTCTACAATATGCGTAATTCTTCATCATCAACATTGTCGTCATATTGATGTTTCTTCGATCATTTTCGTTGGTTCGTTTGTATTTTCAAAGTACGCTGTACATATGTATGATGTCACACCGTGTTTTCAGTATGTTTTTCCTTGTATTGTTGTAGTTGTTGTTTTGGTAGCATGATGTTTGTTATATGTTGTTATTTTACTGGTTGTCATCATCATTCACTGACCAAACAACCAGCCAACCAACCAAGAAACCATCCATTCAGTCAGTCAGCCAGCCAGCCAGCCAACCATCCAGACCTCATCAACATCATTCTGTTCCCTACATATTCATACTCGTACTACACGCAAAATACCTGCACGATTCGGGCCTCTGTCATTCATTGAATGCCAATGTAAGTTTCAAAATAATTCTGCATTTGTTTGTTGTTGTTGTTGTTGCTGTTATTTGTTCATTCTGTGCCTCTTCTGTCCGTCTGTCCATTGTATGTTCATTTATTTAGCTTTAGCCATCATCCTTCGACGATACACTTGTGAATTGTGTGTGCGAATGGTTGGCTGGATGGAAGAACATTCAGCTCGACATTGCTTCATCTCATCTATCCAGTAGTTATTTCCACTTTAACTCATTCGTATGAAAATAACAAAACATCCATCAGCCTCACTTATTATTGACGCCAAATATTCAAGAAATGCTGACAATCGATATTCATATATTTTATGGATATGGGAGATTCTGCTAAAAAAAAAATTGCAGCCTTTCAAAATGCAAAAGAATTGGAAAATTGTAGATATTAAAATTTAAACATTTAATTTTTGGATTGAACTCTCAAGTAATTCTAAGACGAGCCATGATCAAAAATGCACTCAGTCATGCAGTGCAGTAATTAAAATTTAAAAATTTTATTGTTGGTTCAAGCTCTCAAGTAATTCCAAGTCGATCCATGGTCGAAAATAAACCCACTTCTAAAAAACTAGTTCTCCAAAACAGTTTGATGCAAAAAACCTGCAATTTCGGCCCACAAGGAAAAGAGTTTCAAACCAGAAATAATTGTTATTTTGAATAAAATTAATAATTTTTCATTTGTATCTATTTATATTTGCTATATATTGTTATAGTAATCAGATATTTTACAGTTAGTTGAACGCTACATCGCAAACAGTTTATAAGTTACGATCAGATATCGCACTACCAAACTTTGTGATAAAACAATTTAAATTCTTTTTTTGTTTAAACTTATTTAAACTAGAATCGTGGAACCACCCATATACTTCCCACAAGTTATAGTCTGATACAGCACAGATTTAAACTCTCACAAAGTAATAAAATTTAAGAAAAAAAAACTTGACTGATGATGCGTGTGCAAGCTCAAAAATAAAGACGGCCAAAAACGACGACATCAACAACAAAAACAACTTGAAAACAAAGCTGAACGATCCAACCAACATGCGAAACATCCTAAAACACACATTGCACAGTAGTCAAGTTTTGTCATGTTTCTCAACATCGCTCTCCACATGAAAATAAAGACAAACTGCTACCACTTGATGATGTTGAAAGTCTCCTGATGATGACAACAGCGTTGAGGATGAAGACAATGATGATGCTTTCACTTGTAAACATTAAATACAGAAAAAGTTAGAGATAGAGAGAAAAAAATTAACAACGAAAGGAAAAAGCAACAAAAGCGAACATTACAACTGGAAAACACACTAGTTACCCATATGAGTACTTATCCCCCAAACAAGTACCATGAAAAAAACTTAAAGTTGCAGATGATAATGATGATGACGCCGATGAAACCCAGGCAATTGTGCGACACTTTAAGCGCGTCTTAAATGTGATGTTGCGCGTGTAAACTGCGTTCCACACAAAAACGCTATGAACGCAAGGCATGCAACTTGGACATTCATTAATTATTTTATATGGCATTGTGGAAATATCCACGTACATTTTGGCGACAGTGCCGAGAGAAGAACACTGGCATGGCAGTTAGATAGACAGACGGACGGATGGACAGTCAGACAGCATCGAATTCTGATCGCAAGAAGTCTAACAACTACATCAAATTGTCTGCTAAAATTTTGCTACTACGGCAGGTGTCTTTTAGAACAAAACGCAAACAATTATTAAAAGAAAATCCAAAAACGATCCCATCATTTATTTGTAATTAATACCAGTCACATTTTAACTCAAATAAAACAACGAATGGGAGGGAGTATTATAGAAAATTGTGTTAGTAATCGAAAATAAAATAGATTCAATTAAATTGCCGGCTTAAAAGTTTGCTGTAGACTTAAGTTGAAAAGAATCTAAAGGCGTCCGTAATTCAGTTATAATACAAATCAAACATCCAATTTGAGAGCAGTGCTAGTAAATAAAAAAATAACCATCCTGATGTCATCTTTGTAATAAAAGGGAACAATTGAAATTATAATTGTTTTTCGATGTGTTTTCTTATTCAAAATCCTTTAAGAGCCTTAATGTTTATTCTGTTATTTGGTATATTTTTTATTTTTCTATATTGAGTCATCATCATTTTCTGCATCTTTTTTTCAAAACTCTTTGTTCATCCTCCTCATATTCTGCATCTTCAAACACAAATGTCAAGTGTTCAACTTTGGTGTGTGTACTTTTTGTTGTTGTATGCTGGAGTACCTGAAACTGCAGTTTTGAAGTGTTTATTTTAGGAAAACAAAATCCAATAAAAATCAATACGAAGACAAAGGGGTAACTAGTAGTCATAATATTGGCTAAAACGGTAATACAGAGAGAGAAATTGCGGCTGATTCTATTCTAAATTAATTAAAAAGTCAAACCATCAATATTCTTTTTGAAAACAAATTAAATATTTTTTAAAAAATGGACTGATTAAGCGTTTTTCTTAAATTGAAAATTTACAAAAGTTCCATCCCTATGCTCGCCTTAATACCTTTCAAGTTCTCGAGAATCCAGATATAAAATGCCGTTTAGATTACAACGAAATCTAGAAGATCTGATTTAAATCTTCCTTAAAATCAAGTGCGTTTGCATTGTACCTTTTTCACATTAGTGAGATTTTGTTTTCAAGACAAAAACAGCTGACTAAAAGTTTTTTGTGTACCACATCTTTGCCAATTATTTATAAGTCACTTCACTTATTTTATCAATATTATTTGTCTGTTCCATTTTTGTTTTTTACCATTTTCTCAAAATCTTTGAATATTTTTGTACATTTTTAACAATCTACCATTATTGTTTTTATCTTGTTTTTTATTGAAGTGTCTTTTTTTCTTGTTCAGGGAAGTATTTTTTAGTACTGTATGGAAAAACCGATAGTTGCAGACTTAGTACTTCTAGATTTTGAGAAGATTTCGTCAAAATCAAGTCACGAAGTAGATTTGTTTTAATATTAAAAATCTAGTCAAAACCAATTAGATTTTGCTCGAAATCTCACAAGAACTATATTTACTTGTAGTGTAAATGGGCTATTACTTACTATTTACACATACCACTGCCAGTTCGAAATATTCCCCAGCAGCTAATACGACTAGTCAATACACGCGTGTAAAATATAGCCCATAAGGGACTAGGACTAGTCCAAAGGTAGCCCAAATATATTGAAAACACATGTTCTATGTAACATTACGATGTCCGAGGGCAGGACCATATAACCCAGCGTTGCATTACAAATGAATTGTGTTCAAACTTCGTCATGTCCATACATACTCCCAGTGGATTATTTTTGAAGTCGTTTAAAAAAGAAAACTTGTCGTTTAAAAAAGAAGACATGCCGTTTAACGACAAACTCTTTTTAAACAATGACATGGTCCATGATTGCATTACATCGGACCATGTTGTAAGTAGTCTGTTTTATCTAAAATGGATCAAGTAGTCCAATATTATTTGCAGGGTCAATAAACTCACGATTTTCTACTAATACACTCTAATTTGTCGCAGTGGCAGCTCCAATGGCAGAAAAATTTGTATGTGAGTGGAAATTTGGCACTTGCATGCCATTAACTGTCAAAACGATAAACAATGTTTCCCTGTTAAAAATGTAATGCAAATTTACTTGATTATTGTCAAATTGTAATTTTAGCTTTAACTGGTAAATGTATTTCTTTTTTATTTTTTTTTTTTTTAATTCGCCAATGAAACAAATATTTCTTACTGGCTAATATGCTTCAACTAAATAAATCTAGATAGACTTTGCATTAAATTTATCTTAAGACATTTGAGAGGTTATTTTTGATCCCAATAGGATCAGTGAAATCAATATATGTAAAAAAAATTGTTAAATTCCAAGCTCATTCTGCGGAGAGGAACAAAATTTGCATAATTAGACCGAAAGTATTGAAGTCTAATGGCTAATAAATCAGTGAGTGCTTAAACGCTGGTTAAGTTACACTAAACTTAAATTTATATGTAGTTTAAACTCAACAGTTATAAGTCAGTATCCCATGTATTATATGTAGTTTAAAAAGTAACATGTGGCAGCACTACGATAAATGTTGTCGAATTCATATGATCTGTATTGGTAGTTTAAACGTCCAATTTTATGCGTTTAAAGATGGTTTATATGTTTACTGATTTATAGATTTGTTGGTTTAAACAAATTTTAAACCAAAAACAGAGTTTAACTTGCTCTGATTTATTAGCCCTAAGAGGTATATAATTTCTAAAAGGGCGAATAGGAATTTAAAACTCAACCTTACAAAGTACGAATTTAGCATGAAGGTGATGTTCATATATATCCTCCGAATTTTTAAGGTTGGAAGAATAATTAGTTTTAAACGGTTTTCATACGGAGGTAAATTGTTATTTGGATTCGAATGCAGTTTTCGAAGACAGAATAAAACAAATTGCTTCTGAAGGTATTCCTTTTTTCTAGTTTGTACCTCATACTGGGGGTCCCGGAGAACCCAGCCGTATGCCAGAAAAGGTCTTACTAATGAAAGATATAATTGTTTTATAACATATGGATCGTCAAACTCCTTCCTACAAAGTTTGATAAATCCAAGGATACCTGTGGCCTTGTGACAGTCTGCGATATGTTCGCATTAAAACACAATATATGATCAAGTTCAATACCCAGATCAAGGAATGTCTCTACTCTTTCAAGTTGTTAATTATTTAGTGTCTAGCTACAGAATACTGCACTGCTTCATATGTTTAAATTTTTTTGAGTTTAGATCCATCAAATTTATATTAGACCATAAGCTTAAACTGTTTAGATCATCTTGGAGTTGAGTTTTTGTAACTAAGAAAAAGTTTTACATCATCTACATAGATTAGTATTTTCGAATATTATATACACGATGGTTAATCATTAATGAATAATAGGAATAATACTGGACCCAAGTGACTACCTTGAGGGACTCCAGAGGGAGCAGGTACAGCTTTAGAATTACAACTGCGAAACAATATGCACTGATACCTCCCTTTAAGATAAGTGGACATCCATTTAAGAAGTATAGGAGAAAGCCCGATTTTATCCATTTTTTACACAGGTAGGTTATGATTTACTTTATCAAATGTTTTACTAAAATCCGTATAAATGACGATATCACCGAAGTTGTAAATTCCAAAAGATTAATAGAACTCTAACGTTCTTTTCTAAATCCATGTTGGAAAGGTGATAACAAGGAAGATACTTGATGCGACGTAATTTTAATCACGATTTTTTCAATGAGTTTTGGAATAACACTTAATTTATCTATACCTCTATAGCTTGAAATATTGGATCAACGTCCGGATCTAAATAAATGTATAATGAAAACTTTTTCCAGTAATCAGGGAAATACCCATTTAAAAGTGAAACGTTATATAAATACTTTTATGAAGAATGGAATTTTACAACATCAAATGAATTAAAATTTATTGATAATTTTTCATTCTTGGCTGAGCTGGGAATTGAACCCAGGTTTTCACGGACAGGTTGCCCAGACTAGTTTCCACACAATCTCTTCAGTGGGGTTTGCCGTTTAGCTCTCACCGCCATTGACGACGCATGACGTCATTAATCAAACATCAATCTTTAAACCAAATGGTATTTTACCTTGTTAGATCGAAATTTGCTTTGAATGAAGGATTACCTATTTTAATTGAGCTTCATGTTCTTTCTTTCTTATTGTATTTAGTATTTTTGTAAAGAATTCTTCTTGAAATCCAAAGTACAATTTTGGTGGTCATGTTTTTGCCTATCTTTTTTCTTGTTGGAAATTTTCAGCACAACTTGAAGGACAAATGTAAACATTAGCTCGTGCCTTAGCTGTCAATGGCGGTGAGAGCTAAACGGCAAACCCCACTGAAGATATTGTGTGATTACAATCGAAACTAGTCTGGGCAACCTGTCCGTGAAAACCTGGGTTCAATTCCCAGCTCAGCCAAGAATGAAAAATTATCAATAAATTTTAATTCATTTCATTTTGTAAAATTCCTTTCTTCATAAAAATAATTTAATGTAAATTAAATTCAATGAACTTAAGCCTGATTAAAATATCAAAATTTGGATTAAAAACCATTAACAGTTTAATGAAATAACCACAATACTAATTATTGTTATAAAAATACATTAAAGGCGAAATTAAGGAACATAAACATTGTAAAAGTACACAACTGGGAACTCCATCAGGGCCAAAACTTTAAGAGTATTTAATCTCTTTAACAGCATTCATAACAGTCGTTTCATGCAATATTGGACAAATTATTATTGAAGATTCCGGTATTCGATATGTATAATCGAATGAAAGATTAATGTCCTTATTAGATTATGAGGAAGAAAACAATTTAGCAAACATGTCACATATATTTGGATAATTTGAGGATTCTATGTCACCAGGTTTCATCATAGAAGGATAACCAGATACTCGTCGCTTTGAATTCACATAGTTATAAAAAGATCTTGGATCGCCTCTAAAGTTTTCCTTAACTTTAGAGAGATAATCATTGTAACATTGGATATTTGCTAAATTGTATGTTGATCTTGTCGTTGTATAGTCTATCGGTAGAGACGACTTTTAATATTTTTTTATAGTACTTATTTTTCAGATTTTTTAAACTAGCAAGTCTTTTTGTATTCCAAGGTGGACCACTTAAGGTTTTTTTACTTCTGATTGGAATAGAATCACTAAAGAAATTAAATTGACCATCATAATAAATAAATATAAAGATAAATTATTGGGTGGATAATAAGTAAACCAATTTTCAGTAGCGAGTAAGTGATCCAATTTACCAAAGTCAAGACCCGTGTCCTTGTTGGTGCTTGTATTCACAACTTGTTGGGCTTGAACGAACAAATGAATATAAAATAACGATATGAAAAAACGAAACAACAATGTAAAGCAAAGTAAAAATATTTATTGAAGTGAGAGAAGCTGAAGAAGACAGAGTGTTTTGTCAAGCGGTTTTCAGTTAGTTTTATTTTTCGTACTACGTTATCAGCTAATACGTCATAAAATATTATTTTTTAATAAAAGATTTTGTTTGTTGTGCTTAATTCCCTTTTTAAATAATTGATAAAAAGTACTGAAATTTATTGTTGGAGGATAAGCTGTTCCTATGCGCATTTCACTGGTTGCTTAGGCCAGATCATCAGGAAACGTTCTCCTAAATAATTTTAGAAAAGCCAAAGCTATCAGCAAACAAAACTACAGAGGGAATGAGAATTACCTACAAACACTCAAAAAGTCTTGTTTGCAACGATATCAAAGCTTAAACAAAATACCAAACAATAAATCAGTGTTGAGTTTTTATCTTTTTTACATTTCCCGCTACAATTAGTTAGAATTCTCCCAACATTAATTGTAGTTGTAAATGGGTAAAGAAAAAACATATTAAAAACAAAAACAAAGTGCTTTTATTGTTTTCGCAAGAAATCAAAATAAAAACAATTTGCCAGTTCCGTTTTTTATGCACGTGCACTTGCTAAAATTTATTATCAAAGTTGTTTGTGGGAATACTATTATTTATTAAAAGATTTTGTTTGTTGTGCTTAATTCCCTTTTTAAATAATTGATAAAAAGTACTGAAATTTATTGTTGGAGGATAAGCTGTTCCTATGCGCATTTCACTGGTTGCTTAGGCCAGATCATCAGGAAACGTTCTCCTAAATAATTTTAGAAAAGCCAAAGCTATCAGCAAACAAAACTACAGAGGGAATGAGAATTACCTACAAACACTCAAAAAGTCTTGTTTGCAACGATATCAAAGCTTAAACAAAATACCAAACAATAAATCAGTGTTGAGTTTTTATCTTTTTTACATTTCCCGCTACAATTAGTTAGAATTCTCCCAACATTAATTGTAGTTGTAAATGGGTAAAGAAAAAACATATTAAAAACAAAAACAAAGTGCTTTTATTGTTTTCGCAAGAAATCAAAATAAAAACAATTTGCCAGTTCAGTTTTTTATGCACGTGCACTTGCTAAAATTTATTATCAAAGTTGTTTGTGGGAATACTATTATTTATTAAAAGATTTTGTTTGTTGTGCTTAATTCCCTTTTTAAATAATTGATAAAAAGTACTGAAATTTATTGTTGGAGGATAAGCTGTTCCTATGCGCATTTCACTGGTTGCTTAGGCCAGATCATCAGGAAACGTTCTCCTAAATAATTTTAGAAAAGCCAAAGCTATCAGCAAACAAAACTACAGAGGGAATGAGAATTACCTACAAACACTCAAAAAGTCTTGTTTGCAACGATATCAAAGCTTAAACAAAATACCAAACAATAAATCAGTGTTGAGTTTTTATCTTTTTTACATTTCCCGCTACAATTAGTTAGAATTCTCCCAACATTAATTGTAGTTGTAAATGGGTAAAGAAAAAACATATTAAAAACAAAAACAAAGTGCTTTTATTGTTTTCGCAAGAAATCAAAATAAAAACAATTTGCCAGTTCCGTTTTTTATGCACGTGCACTTGCTAAAATTTATTATCAAAGTTGTTTGTGGGAATACTATTATTTATTAAAAGATTTTGTTTGTTGTGCTTAATTCCCTTTTTAAATAATTGATAAAAAGTACTGAAATTTATTGTTGGAGGATAAGCTGTTCCTATGCGCATTTCACTGGTTGCTTAGGCCAGATCATCAGGAAACGTTCTCCTAAATAATTTTAGAAAAGCCAAAGCTATCAGCAAACAAAACTACAGAGGGAATGAGAATTACCTACAAACACTCAAAAAGTCTTGTTTGCAACGATATCAAAGCTTAAACAAAATACCAAACAATAAATCAGTGTTGAGTTTTTATCTTTTTTACATTTCCCGCTACAATTAGTTAGAATTCTCCCAACATTAATTGTAGTTGTAAATGGGTAAAGAAAAAACATATTAAAAACAAAAACAAAGTGCTTTTATTGTTTTCGCAATAAATCAAAATAAAAACAATTTGCCAGTTCAGTTTTTTATGCACGTGCACTTGCTAAAATTTATTATCAAAGTTGTTTGTGGGAATACTATTATTTATTAAAAGATTTTGTTTGTTGTGCTTAATTCCCTTTTTAAATAATTGATAAAAAGTACTGAAATTTATTGTTGGAGGATAAGCTGTTCCTATGCGCATTTCACTGGTTGCTTAGGCCAGATCATCAGGAAACGTTCTCCTAAATAATTTTAGAAAAGCCAAAGCTATCAGCAAACAAGACTTTCAGAGTGTTTGTAGGTAATTCTCATTCCCTCTGTAGTTTTGTTTGCTGATAGCTTTGGCTTTTCTAAAATTATTTAGGAGAACGTTTCCTGATGATCTGGCCTAAGCAACCAGTGAAATGCGCATAGGAACAGCTTATCCTCCAACAATAAATTTCAGTTCTTTTTATCAATTATTTAAAAAGGGAATTAAGCACAACAAACAAAATCTTTTAATAAATAATAGTATTCCCACAAACAACTTTGATAATAAATTTTAGCAAGTGCACGTGCATAAAAAACTGAACTGGCAAATTGTTTTTATTTTGATTTCTTGCGAAAACAATAAAAGCACTTTGTTTTTGTTTTTAATATGTTTTTTCTTTACCCATTTACAACTACAATTAATGTTGGGAGAATTCTAACTAATTGTAGCGGGAAATGTAAAAAAGATAAAAACTCAACACTGATTTATTGTTTGGTATTTTGTTTAAGCTTTGATATCGTTGCAAACAAGACTTTTTGAGTGTTTGTAGGTAATTCTCATTCCCTCTGTAGTTTTGTTTGCTGATAGCTTTGGCTTTTCTAAAATTATTTAGGAGAACGTTTCCTGATGATCTGGCCTAAGCAACCAGTGAAATGCGCATAGGAACAGCTTATCCTCCAACAATAAATTTCAGTACTTTTTATCAATTATTTAAAAAGGGAATTAAGCACAACAAACAAAATCTTTTAATAAATAATAGTATTCCCACAAACAACTTTGATAATAAATTTTAGCAAGTGCACGTGCATAAAAAACTGAACTGGCAAATTGTTTTTATTTTGATTTCTTGCGAAAACAATAAAAGCACTTTGTTTTTGTTTTTAATATGTTTTTTCTTTACCCATTTACAACTACAATTAATGTTGGGAGAATTCTAACTAATTGTAGCGGGAAATGTAAAAAAGATAAAAACTCAACACTGATTTATTGTTTGGTATTTTGTTTAAGCTTTGATATCGTTGCAAACAAGACTTTTTGAGTGTTTGTAGGTAATTCTCATTCCCTCTGTAGTTTTGTTTGCTGATAGCTTTGGCTTTTCTAAAATTATTTAGGAGAACGTTTCCTGATGATCTGGCCTAAGCAACCAGTGAAATGCGCATAGGAACAGCTTATCCTCCAACAATAAATTTCAGTACTTTTTATCAATTATTTAAAAAGGGAATTAAGCACAACAAACAAAATCTTTTAATAAATAATAGTATTCCCACAAACAACTTTGATAATAAATTTTAGCAAGTGCACGTGCATAAAAAACGGAACTGGCAAATTGTTTTTATTTTGATTTCTTGCGAAAACAATAAAAGCACTTTGTTTTTGTTTTTAATATGTTTTTTCTTTACCCATTTACAACTACAATTAATGTTGGGAGAATTCTAACTAATTGTAGCGGGAAATGTAAAAAAGATAAAAACTCAACACTGATTTATTGTTTGGTATTTTGTTTAAGCTTTGATATCGTTGCAAACAAGACTTTTTGAGTGTTTGTAGGTAATTCTCATTCCCTCTGTAGTTTTGTTTGCTGATAGCTTTGCCTTTTCTAAAATTATTTAGGAGAACGTTTCCTGATGATCTGGCCTAAGCAACCAGTGAAATGCGCATAGGAACAGCTTATCCTCCAACAATAAATTTCAGTTCTTTTTATCAATTATTTAAAAAGGGAATTAAGCACAACAAACAAAATCTTTTAATAAATAATAGTATTCCCACAAACAACTTTGATAATAAATTTTAGCAAGTGCACGTGCATAAAAAACTGAACTGGCAAATTGTTTTTATTTTGATTTCTTGCGAAAACAATAAAAGCACTTTGTTTTTGTTTTTAATATGTTTTTTCTTTACCCATTTACAACTACAATTAATGTTGGGAGAATTCTAACTAATTGTAGCGGGAAATGTAAAAAAGATAAAAACTCAACACTGATTTATTGTTTGGTATTTTGTTTAAGCTTTGATATCGTTGCAAACAAGACTTTTTGAGTGTTTGTAGGTAATTCTCATTCCCTCTGTAGTTTTGTTTGCTGATAGCTTTGGCTTTTCTAAAATTATTTAGGAGAACGTTTCCTGATGATCTGGCCTAAGCAACCAGTGAAATGCG
The DNA here is from genome assembly GCA_943735925.1 of Pollenia amentaria. Lineage (NCBI taxonomy): Eukaryota > Metazoa > Arthropoda > Insecta > Diptera > Polleniidae > Pollenia > Pollenia amentaria. The sequence continues at coordinate 225,794,799 of OX031009.1, forward strand.
CATAGGAACAGCTTATCCTCCAACAATAAATTTCAGTACTTTTTATCAATTATTTAAAAAGGGAATTAAGCACAACAAACAAAATCTTTTAATAAATAATAGTATTCCCACAAACAACTTTGATAATAAATTTTAGCAAGTGCACGTGCATAAAAAACTGAACTGGCAAATTGTTTTTATTTTGATTTCTTGCGAAAACAATAAAAGCACTTTGTTTTTGTTTTTAATATGTTTTTTCTTTACCCATTTACAACTACAATTAATGTTGGGAGAATTCTAACTAATTGTAGCGGGAAATGTAAAAAAGATAAAAACTCAACACTGATTTATTGTTTGGTATTTTGTTTAAGCTTTGATATCGTTGCAAACAAGACTTTTTGAGTGTTTGTAGGTAATTCTCATTCCCTCTGTAGTTTTGTTTGCTGATAGCTTTGGCTTTTCTAAAATTATTTAGGAGAACGTTTCCTGATGATCTGGCCTAAGCAACCAGTGAAATGCGCATAGGAACAGCTTATCCTCCAACAATAAATTTCAGTACTTTTTATCAATTATTTAAAAAGGGAATTAAGCACAACAAACAAAATCTTTTAATAAATAATAGTATTCCCACAAACAACTTTGATAATAAATTTTAGCAAGTGCACGTGCATAAAAAACTGAACTGGCAAATTGTTTTTATTTTGATTTCTTGCGAAAACAATAAAAGCACTTTGTTTTTGTTTTTAATATGTTTTTTCTTTACCCATTTACAACTACAATTAATGTTGGGAGAATTCTAACTAATTGTAGCGGGAAATGTAAAAAAGATAAAAACTCAACACTGATTTATTGTTTGGTATTTTGTTTAAGCTTTGATTGATATCGTTGCAAACAAGACTTTTTGAGTGTTTGTAGGTAATTCTCATTCCCTCTGTAGTTTTGTTTGCTGATAGCTTTGGCTTTTCTAAAATTATTTAGGAGAACGTTTCCTGATGATCTGGCCTAAGCAACCAGTGAAATGCGCATAGGAACAGCTTATCCTCCAACAATAAATTTCAGTACTTTTTATCAATTATTTAAAAAGGGAATTAAGCACAACAAACAAAATCTTTTAATAAATAATAGTATTCCCACAAACAACTTTGATAATAAATTTTAGCAAGTGCACGTGCATAAAAAACTGAACTGGCAAATTGTTTTTATTTTGATTTCTTGCGAAAACAATAAAAGCACTTTGTTTTTGTTTTTAATATGTTTTTTCTTTACCCATTTACAACTACAATTAATGTTGGGAGAATTCTAACTAATTGTAGCGGGAAATGTAAAAAAGATAAAAACTCAACACTGATTTATTGTTTGGTATTTTGTTTAAGCTTTGATTGATATCGTTGCAAACAAGACTTTTTGAGTGTTTGTAGGTAATTCTCATTCCCTCTGTAGTTTTGTTTGCTGATAGCTTTGGCTTTTCTAAAATTATTTAGGAGAACGTTTCCTGATGATCTGGCCTAAGCAACCAGTGAAATGCGCATAGGAACAGCTTATCCTCCAACAATAAATTTCAGTACTTTTTATCAATTATTTAAAAAGGGAATTAAGCACAACAAACAAAATCTTTTAATAAATAATAGTATTCCCACAAACAACTTTGATAATAAATTTTAGCAAGTGCACGTGCATAAAAAACTGAACTGGCAAATTGTTTTTATTTTGATTTCTTGCGAAAACAATAAAAGCACTTTGTTTTTGTTTTTAATATGTTTTTTCTTTACCCATTTACAACTACAATTAATGTTGGGAGAATTCTAACTAATTGTAGCGGGAAATGTAAAAAAGATAAAAACTCAACACTGATTTATTGTTTGGTATTTTGTTTAAGCTTTGATTGATATCGTTGCAAACAAGACTTTTTGAGTGTTTGTAGGTAATTCTCATTCCCTCTGTAGTTTTGTTTGCTGATAGCTTTGGCTTTTCTAAAATTATTTAGGAGAACGTTTCCTGATGATCTGGCCTAAGCAACCAGTGAAATGCGCATAGGAACAGCTTATCCTCCAACAATAAATTTCAGTACTTTTTATCAATTATTTAAAAAGGGAATTAAGCACAACAAACAAAATCTTTTAATAAATAATAGTATTCCCACAAACAACTTTGATAATAAATTTTTTAATAAAATTACGTTTTATTGAATTTTTGACGACTGTGTCGTGAATGCAGTCATTGACGACAAAACATTGTCCTCTATGTTATCTTTTATATCGAATGAACGACAGGAAGAGCGGCATTATCTTGCTTTGTACAGTGCACGAATATCACGACATGTGTTCGAAAATTTCGTTGACGATTTCTTCTGGCTGTCCCTCACTTGTGGTGTAGAAATTATTATTGTAATGCATGCGACTTCGCGGATGTCTTACAGACGTGGCCGACTAAGTAACCGCAATAAATCTTAAAAGTATTCCAATATTTAAAACTCTCTAACAAAAAAGTATTTTGCAAAAGTGTTTAAAAAAGATAATTCTGAAATAAGAAACAAGATTTGCTCTTAATGCTCCTTAAATCGCATTATCGTCTCAAATTCTATGATCGTCAAAAGTCATTATGACTATTTTTTTATGGACTTTATAAAGAATAAAAATTTGATTCGGAAAAAACCAGCCAATTGTAGAGGAATGTAAGTTAAGATTAATTCACTTTTTATTGTTGTGGCTTTGTTAAAGCTTTGATTTTCAACAAGTAAAACCTGGGTGTTTAAAATTCTTCTACACTTTATAGTCTTATTTTTAATATATTTTTAGCTTTCTAAAGTCTTTGGAAAAAGTTTCCTGACGAGAGCTGGCCTAAACAACCAGCGAAATGCGCATAGAAACCAGATTTCCCTCAACAATAAATTTCAGTGTTTTTATCAAAAATAAAAATTGGGAATTTTGCACGTCATATAGAAATCTTATTAATAATACGAGTAAATTTTGTATTCCCAAAAATAATTTTTGATAAAAATTCTTATTATTTTTATTTATCATGGATTTAAAAAAATATACATACGAATTTTGCCCTCTTTTCTCTTAGTGCAGTCGTTTTAAAAGAGTTAAAAGTCAAATATTAAAAACAAAAACTGAAAGAAAACATGCGTTAAATAGTCATACAATTCCATGTCAATAATTTGGACATGATTCAGCCAAATATCGTATTGAAAAAAAAAACAATAAAAAACTTCTTATACTTTCGTTCAAAAAATTCATGAGTTTACAAAAATTTATATGATGGAAAAAAACCGATTGCAGTATTCCTTTTATTTAAGGACAAACTGGGTGGGCGTTTATTTGGTAAAATCATCTTGGTCAACAAAATTGGTTGAAGTTAAAAAAATAAAAAAAAGTGAAAGAAAACAGATAACATTTTGTATCATTACACCTATGGAAATACTTTTATCAAAAAAGAAAAAAAAAATTTACTAATTCGATTTCCTGCCATAAAGTTTCATGGCCAACAAGTTAAATGACTGACCATTTCGAAAAGTTGCAACTAGTTGTTTGATTTTCGTATACCCTCCTAAGCACTTGACATTTAACACATGGTATTTATCTAAACATTATAAGGATTCATTTTTAGCTCCCCTCTTAAATGCCAAACAACAGCAACAACAACAATGCGACAACAATAATACGAAAGTATTAAATAGAAATGTCCTGTTAAAATCGGCTTGTAACATGTTATTTGCAAAGGCATATACACATTTTTATAGTTTGTTTGTTTGTTTTCTTTTTTTTTTAAACATGGTCATCGTTTAGTTCTTATTATTTTATTAGCTTCTTTATCTTTAACAAGCAATCTTAAAATATCACCAAAACCCACAACTAGAACAAAAAAAAATTTTATTTGTCCCTTTTTACCTTTTTCGTTTCTTAAAATGCAAAAAGAAAATTGTAATAAGAATAAAATAAAAGTTTGATGTGGCAGCAAATATTACAAAAGGTTCATCAATACTACCATGATTTGAATTCATATCAAATCTAATCATGTTACTTTAATACCAGAGGGGAAGTCATTACCTTCAGCCCTTACACACACACACACACACACACATTCATTTGGAGACATTTTTAGGTCTATTAAAGCAAATAAGTAGATTTCTCTCCCGTATGTGTGTATTACAAACACATAAATGCTCGTTGTATGTGCGGGGTTGTATTGTGTTTTTCTGTATTTGTTTAAGGACATTTTCTGTCTATTATTTGCCATGTCTTTATTTTTCATCTAAAACAACAAACAATCATGTGTCCATCCGTTGTTCTCGTTATGTCATCAGAAAATTACACAAAGATAAAATTAGAAGATTTTTTCTTTTTCTCCTGAAGCTGATTAAGAAACTTGTTAGAGTTTTAATAGGATTGTCAATTTTCGTTGTTCAAAATTTAACATGGCTTATTTAATTTTGCCAAAAAAAAAAAAATACAAAAAAAAGATAATTTGATTTTGAATTACTTTTCTCTTAAATGTTTACATACATTTGGTTTTTTATTGGGGGAAAAGCAAAAATTGGAATAAACAGTTTGATCATATTTTGTAGTATAGGCTTATAAAAGACCCCCGAATAAAACAAATTTCAAAAATATTATGATTACTTTAATCATATTTACAACATTCGTTACATACCTACCGCAATGTAACAATTCATACGTTTTAAACTAAACAATAATATTTTGCCCTTCTTACCATCTTTTCATTTTCAAGACTGTACTTGATTTTTCACCATATTTTAAACACAAAGTGGTTTTACAAGCAACCAAACATTTATTTGTGCTAAACATAAAAATGGTTACGACAACCATAAAATATCTGTAGAGAACTGCGATTGTGGTACTTATATCAAAGACTAATAACGTCTATTACGAATGTAATCCATCGTAATGTATAACAAGCTATTAGTTTTATTTCATTAAAGGACTTCGCCATTACCACTTCTTCACAATCTAACTGTATTCTACACGTCTATACGGGTCTTTCTCTTCTTCTGATACTCTGGGGGAATATACTCAATGGATGCACGTGCTATATCACCTGATGGCTTAAGTAGTGTGTGGCCAAGCCAATTCCACTTTTCTTTAAATACTAAAGTGAACAGAGGCACTTGATTTGTGGCTGTCCATAGCTCGTAGTTGGTAATTAAACTTGCCCGAAATATTTTTAAAGTTCTCCTCAGAGATATGTTGACAAAAACTAGAAGTAAGTTTATGTCACGAGGAGCTGCAGTCCATGTCACCTCCGTAACTCATGAAGTATTGTGGCAGCCGAACCATTTTCTATATAATGTGATTGCGGTAACAATAATATGGCTGATTTAACAAAAACAAAATTATTTAACATAATTTAATAGTCCATTACGAAATTTGCTAATAGCCTTTTAACACTTTTCAACATCTAACATCTACCATCGGTGTGCGTAGATGTTGAAATTGCCCAATAAGAAATACATATGTAGGTCTTAAAATCAACTGCTTAGTCTACATTCACACGTTTCATCTTTTGATGCTCAACTCTTGTCTTTAAAGGAGAGGGAAGCAAGAAGAAAAAGGGTTGGTACGGAGATGCCTGTACTTGGGCAGTACGCTTTGTATTCTCATTCGTAGGTATATGCACAACAATGGCTGCATGTATACTTTTTTCTTTTCTTTTTACTTTGGTTCGCTTTGAATAAAAGTGTTGTTGTTTTGAAGCAATAATAGTTGAAACCGGTTGCTGCGTGTGAACATAATGGCATCTTCAAAAGGGAATTGAAATGAAGTTGAGCATCAAAAGATGAAACGTGTAAATTGAGACTTAACAAGATGTTCCTATCTCTTACAAGAAAAGTGGCAAATGTGGCATCACTGACAAAATGGCATTTGTTTTGAAAGCAGCTTTACCATTTGCAAGTCAATTTTTTATATTTACAATCAAAAGGCAAGAAGGTATTTTTTATTACGATGTATATGAAAAATACCACAGTCACGAAGTTAATTTTATGTGTTAGAAATCTAGTCAAGAAACATATAATATATAATATATATTTTTTGAAATTTGAAAATTTTTACATGATCTACGAACACATATTATTTAAAAAACTTTAAGATTATTGAAAAAACCTTTTTGTAGATTAAATTTAATAAAAATCTGCACTAAGCCGCAAATTTTTTTGTCGGTTTTTTTAAAGTTAGAACAAAATTGTTAAAATAAACTCTAAAAATATAAATCAAGCAATATCTACATATCGTCACCTAAAATTCAAAAGGGCGTAACATCCAAAAAGTTGTAAATCAGTGATATCCAGCCGATACCACAATTTTGGAAATTAATTCACACACATTCTTCACACGCATTCTTAAGGCCCAACCATAATATGCATAAGTTAGCTTAAAGTACTGTCAAAAATTAACGGAAAGTCTGTCAAATTAAAAGGACTTTAATTAAGGTGGCCATAATGTACTTACATAAACTTAAGATCCATGTTGCATATTTGTGCAATATTTGGGTTTCTTGCGAGTACTTCAAACAAAGAAGTACCAAAAACTACAGCCCTGTATTTTTTTTTTTTGTGTTTTATTTAATATGCCAGCAAAGTTTTAAAAAGAAAAAATTGGTGATTGTTGTACATACTTTTTAATAAAATACAAAATTAAAATATGTAAAATTCCTCTTTTCCTATATTCCTGTTTTTCTTTGTCGATTTCAATTTATTTTATTTTTTGTAACAACACACAAACAGCTGATTCCGTACGGAATGTGCGTTCAGTTTGGCACTTTGCTTAAGTAAATGACATTTGACGAAACTTAACGAAAAGTTTCATTAAGTACATTATAGTTAGCAACATTTGTTTTATATGTATTCGCACAGTTGCTTAATTTGACTTAAGCGGCCTCATGCATATTATGGTTGGGCCTTTACGCTCTTTCATTACGTAAGTACACAATTCATTCGTCAATTATCAAAGGACGAGTGCACATGCGGCGGATGCTTACATATTTCTTATATTTTTAATTAAGAATATTTGTATAAACTAATACTTATATGAAGCAATACAACCACAGTTTACATTTTGGGTATCACAGAATTTGTTGTACTCGTAGAGACTTTGTTGTCTGAAAGGGGGCTAATAGAAGGAAAAAGGTTACTTTAAATATTCTATTTTCGGGAGTGTATTTGTTTGAGAGCTGTGGCCAAACATGGCCCGATTGTAATAAAATTTGTTTTGCTGATTTAGGTTGCCACAAAATATTTTTGGACCTAATTAAACCTTAATACCTATAAAACAAGATGGAATGGGCACAACAACTCTATTCTGGAAAGGAGTTTGCATGTATGCTATGTAAAATTAAGAACCGGGTTTCACCACTTTAAATAGACCTTGTGATCATAAACACATATGTAGCAAAATGTTGTGCTAGAGTGGCTCGGGCACATTGAACTTTTTCCCTAAGTATAAAGAGATTTGAAACTTTATTTGTTAAGAAATATAATCAATATTTAATCGATTTCATTAATGAAAAAAAATTCAACTTTGACGTTGTTACATTTGTCGTTATTTCTAAACAAAAATATTTGTTTATTTAAAATAGAGAATAACAAATTCGTTAAAGTTACCGCGATTTATCGTTACTTAACGACATCGGTAGTTAAATTCAAAAAGTTACAGAATTGTGGTACATATGACATAATTCAGATTGATAACATTTATTAACAAAAATAAATAGATTGACGGAAAGGGAAATTAAAATAGGTTTTAGGCTTTGATTATTATTAAATTTTGCTTGTTTTCTTTTTTTTATTTTCAGTTTGTTAATTGAAATTTTAAATTGATTTATCCATCTTTTATTTTACATTTGTGGTTGAAAACAATTTTGTAATTTTATATTATATTAAAAAAACCCGAAGAAGATTCCCACAGGAAATCGAAATATTGAGAAATAAAAATATTTTAATAATTTTAATTAAAATGTGACCTTAAGCTTAAACAATAATTTAAATATAATATTTAGGAAAAAGGTCAAAGAAATAAGAATATAATTGATAGGCATTTTGAAGTTTAAGCTACCTCATGCATATTATAGTTTGGCCTTTAGACTTCAGAAAATATCTCAATAGCAAGAAAGCTTTCAGCAATGCAAGCTTAAAGAACGCCAACACGTTTGAAAATCACCAAATCACCAACGCCTTAATTATTGTCTATGTGTGTCTTTTATTGATAAGTGGTCAAACTTTCTAGGCCTTTAAGATTAGAAAATTACAACCATAGATTACAAAGATATGAAACTCGCTGGTCAAAAACCCAAGTCTGTTGTCAAAAAAAACTTAAGTGATGAGAATGTGTTAGTAAAAATGTGATCTTTGTGTTAGTATGAAATAAATTTTCCCCACATTCCCAGCAAACACAAATAAAATGCCTGAAAAATAATATCGATTTTATTTGAACTTTATTATGATATTCAACCATTTTGTAACCATATATATTTTAGAATGGGCTTAATTAAATACCTTTATTAAGTTCAAATCAAGCTTTACTGTTTGCTAGGAATATTACACCACTTTAATGATATTTACCTAATTACAAAAAACAAGTGAGAAAGCCCGACTACATAATACCCTACACCGAATACAAATTTTCAAGAGTGTACTCTATTTGGGACTTATCATGGACGCGCCAAAAGAAAATTATGTTATAAGTTTAAGATCTTTGTACCGAACATTATCTAGATATCTACATCTGAATAAGATTTTTTGGAAAGCGTTTCTATGGGACCTATGGTCAATTCAAGACCTATATGTCATGACATTGAAGTTGTCGTCACCAAATTTCATGTCAATACCAATATTTATAAGGTTTTTATGGTATTAAAAGCTATATTGGTGGACGGTATTTTTATGGGAGCTGTGGTCAAATAAAGTCCAATTAAAATTAAATTCGGTTAAATGATTTAGGTTGGAATAAAATATTTCTGGGCCGAGTTCAATCAAAATACCAGCAAAATAAGGCGGGTTATATGAAAGAAGACTTTATTCTGGAAAGAAGTTTATATTGGGGCTTTATGAAGTTATGGGCCGACTACTGCTATACTTCATTATGTAAATTCAAAAATTTGTACCAAATTTCATCAAATTGTCTCTAAATTTGTGAACTTTAATTTGCGTACAAAGGTTATACAGCCAGCCAGATGAACGAATATCGTTTGGTCGATTCAGGAGGAAATTCTAAGTCGATCGGCATGCTTAAATAAGGGTCGAACAGCAACATTTTTATGTGTTACACATATCAGCACAATCCCATATACCCTCTCCACGTATGGTGGAGTAAGTATACTTACTGGTTACCATCATTCCAGATAAGACTTTGGTCATCCGCTGTTTATTAAAGGCTTAAATTTAATGCTGTATAAGCTTGAGATGTAGACTGCTGGTTTACCCAGAGAGCCATGCCTAAAGAACAAGCTCCTCAACACGAATATGAACAACCCACGTAAACACTTAAAAACGCGAGTGTGATTTGTTTTTCTCTTGTTTTTTTCTACGTTTTAATATGATAAGGAACCGGCGCCAAGGGTAGTACGGAATAAAACTTAAGGCATAGTTTTAAATGCAAAAAATAAAAAATTTATTTATTGTTTTCAAAATATTTGTCAAAAATGTAGGTGAACTTTAACAAGTGTGTTAATTTCATATATATTTTCATAGTATAGAACAAGAATGATAGAAGAAAGATTACGACAACACGAACTCAAAAATTGAATTTTCTGCGCAGGTGGGTCAAATGACGTCACGAAACATACACGAATAGGTAACCCTAGCTTGGGTTAAGCTACGTCATCTAACGGGAAAACATGCGCATGGCGTAATCTCTTTTTATATCATTCTTGGTATAGAACTAGTATGCCAACTGGAGAGAGCGTTCTCAATTTTTTACTTCACCCCTCACACATATACGTTCTGTGTGAATTCAACACACATAAAAACAACAACAAACAAAACAAAATTTGAAATTTTTCAATTTAAAAGTTTTCACAATATAACACTTTATGTTAAATTTTATGACATAAACACATAATTAATAATTTTTTCCAATGCATTTTGCTCATTTGCTTTTGCAAAATGTTTTTATTTTTCACAAACTAAAAATTTTTAAATAAATTTATTTGACATTAATTTTTTTCTGTTGTTAATATTATTAAAGCCAGCAGAGTAGCATTTTGTGGTATGAAAATAATATTTGAAAACATAAATTATTTAAATATTTTCCGATATTGCAGAATAAAAATTTTGCAAACATTATTTTTTAAAGTTTATAAATGCAGCCAGCATTTAATAAATTGAAAAATTATTGAACTAATAAAATTTTATTTTGGAAAAATTTTTTTGCCACATTCTATACGATTTTATGCAACTATGTTTAGTGGTGGAAAAAGTTTTATACACCAATACATTTAAAAAAATCTTACTAATACAAACATAAATTAGGTCCCACTGACAATTGAGTTATGTACCTGTCAAAGAGTCGACATACTAGTTTAAAGGGAGTTTCATATCTATGTAATCTATGATTACAACAATGATACAATTTGATTCGGCTGCCTAACTCCATAAATGTGTTAATGAAAAATTAATGCAATTTAATGTATCACAAAATTCTTTCCATTGTTTATTAAATACTAAATGTATTAGTTTTTGGTAAAAACTGAACTATTTATTTTAACACGATCCCATTTTTAAATGACAACTTATCATCGCTTAATACAAAAAAAATACATACAACACAGTTGCTACAAAAAAAAAGAACATGTCCGTATAAAAAAATACCATGCGCCTGAGCGTGATTTAGTCGAATTCACGAACTTAATGAAGTTCTTTAAATCACGCAATGCTTTTGCACTTTCCTGCAGCATCCAGCCTAAATCCAAAAGGAAATAAAAAAAAACCTGGCTTTAACTTTAAAATTGTTAAGCTCACACACAGCAGGGACTATTGAGAACTGGCTAAAGATCTCATTAACACCACTAGGATAATTAAAAGAGACTTTGACAACAAGATCTAGATTTAAAGAAGAAAGGAAAACAAAAAACTTAAGCCGCCTTCTAAGAGGCCAGTCTACATGCAGCATCTTAACAAAAACAACAAAATAAAAAAATAAAAATTACCCAAAAAACAGTAGTCAAATAAATGACAAAGATATTAGTGAAAAAATGTTAAGCACGATTTCGTCTAAAGCCAATCCAACAGCACATACACACATAACAAATCTTTAAAGGCATGATCAGCAGAGGAGTAAAAATAAACGCATATAAAGCTAATGGCGCTTATTGCAAGTACTGACACTAATACACACACACACACATACACACAGATTGTTATTTGTATTGAAAGCCAACAGCAGCAAACATGAGATGTGATTAAGTTTTAAGCAGGTATTTAAGCGTTAAATAATTAGGGGAGTTTTTTAAAAGTCATTTAACATACAGCAAAAAGGAGAAAAGAAGAAGCAACTTAAAAAAATCCAAAAAAAAATACTCTGTTAAACTTAAAACGACATGTCTAAACATTGTGGCTGTCTGACTGAGTGGCTGGCTGACTGGCTGGTAACTTCAGTAAGTGAATATACAGCGAAAAGGCTCGTTAACGGCTTAAGCCAATTAAGCTGCTTAAATGTGACTTAAATCGCCAGTTTATTTTTGGGTTTATTATTTCTGTGTAGCAAAAATAGTGTGGTAAGTTTTGTGGTTTCAGACATCATAACAATGTCAAAGTTAATGGTCACTTTGGAAATGATTCTTCATAGTCTTTCGTTGCCACAATTTCTTGCTCCCAGAATTCTTTTGTTTTCCCTTAAATTTGGGATATTATTTTTTTTCCTGCGACTTTTTAAATTTTTTATCAATCAAAGTCTTTGTGCTGATTGTGATTGTTTTCTTGATAAAAAAAAATATATTTTTACTTTTTTTTTCTTTTTGGGAATGTATTTCACTGGTTCCCTTTGATTGATGTATCGTTTTCAAATCCACCATAAACATGTCTCTGCCATTCTTTACCTTTTTATTGTGATCTCCACTTGTCCTTTTTTTTTACAACGCATGTGATTGTTTTTCTTCTTCTGATTTTTTTTATTTTTTGTTGATGTTTGTCTCTGAGTTCTGTTGAATTTCGCGCTTGAACATCTTTTCTGCTGACAATTGAAAGTTTGTGGATAGTTAACAGTGGAAGACTTTGGAAAGTTCCCTCTAAGCCTGAATGCGAATGGTCCGATTTAGACAAAATGTATCTAATCTATTGCATAAAAGTAATCGAGCTTAAGTTTTAAATTTGGGGCATACATCTGTATGGACATATCTCACACTTAGGCATAAGCAGGCACAGCTCAAAATTTAAACATTTTTAGGAGAGGCTGAAAGCTGGGTTCAAAGTTTTAACGAATGTTAAAGAAAATAAATTATCGTGGTATTTTTTGATTTGTGAACTGGCTTATGAAAAAAAACATTTTTGATACATTTTGACTTGTGCCTGTGTATGATTTAGTGTGTGATATGCCTGCAAACAACGAGCAGCAAAGCCCTATATAAAGAAAGTATAATCTGTCTAGTCCGCCTAGCCCGTCAATCCGATACCCCTTACCACAGTATTTACAGACAAACTTTTGAGGTTGTGCCCCATTTGTAACTTATTGGCAATTATAGATCCGCCAAAACCAAATTATGTTGTGAGGGTAAGATTGATATTCTTTGTGACGAATACTATTTTGATATCTACCCAAAACCAAGTTTTTTTTTTTGCTTAAATCGTTTCTACTGAGGGGTTTACACAGACCCCATTGTCAGTTCTGGATATACAAGCATTTTATTATGACATGACATAGAAGCTATTTAGGAGCTATCGTCGCCAATCATACAAATATTTATAGCACTAAGGGCATATAAAACTATTTTCGGGAGTGCTTTTTGTCTGGGAGCTATGTTCAAATAAGAACAGATCACATTTTAATTTGGTTCGATGATTTACGTTGCAGTTAAATTGTTTTGTGTTATATTTGAGGTGGTTGTGCTCATACAAAGACTCTATTTCAGAAGAAGCTTGTATTAGGGCTAAATATGTGAAATTATGGACCGATTATTTCCATTATCAAAATGCTTATTTCTTCCTAGTAACTAGAATTTAAATATATGTACCAAAATTTCATAAAAAGGACTCCAAAATTGCGAACTCTACTTGGCGCACATGCTTTACATGGTTAGACAACCAACCAACCAGACGAACGGACATCGTTCGATGGATTCAGAAGGTTATTCTGAGCCGATCAGCATATTGAAAGGTGCGTCTATAAATAATATTTTTATGCATTATGCACATCAGCGTAAACGCATGATACCGTCTCCACTTATCGTGGTGAGGCTTTAACTACCCTGCAGACAAAGTAACTAGTATTTAGCTAGAAATATACTGCTTGATATTTATTTTAAACTAGTTGAACTTTTGATTTTTTTCATATATCAAACTATCGTATTTAACCTTGGGTTGTCATAGAAGCCCAACTAGTTAATTTTTATGCGTTTTTCAAATATTTTGAAACTAGTTCGTTTATTTACAGTATTAGACCAATAAAAGGAAAGGCAAATTTTACCATTTCCTTCGATATTGTTTTCATACTTAATTATTGTTTTGTAGTGTTTGTATTTATTTTAGAAAAATTCTAAGCACTTACCCTTGGAACCAAAGAGAGAAAGTGAGTACCTATTGTATTATATATTTTCCTCTTACTCAATGCTGCAATTTTGTTGAATTCCTCTTTGTTTACAGAATTATAAGAAACTAGCAGAATGCCCCGATATGGTTTTTGTTATCATTCTACAGTGAAGAATTTGATATACTTAAATAAATAATTTTAACAAAAAGAATACGGGAATTTTCCTTCTATATATTTATGTTTTTCTTCTTGTAGTGTTGTTGTTGTTTCTACACCAGTGAATTTGTAAAAAACTTTTCGTAAAAATTCAAATTTTGTATCAAAAATAAATTAATTTTTAAAAAATCATTAATTAAAACAAAGTTTTGAACCTTTAAAAAAAAATTAAATTTTTTTCATACCACAACAAACTAAAACATACACACTTTTGGCTGTCACTTAACCTTGAATTTTAATGTATTGTTACGAAAGTAACTTTAGTTAAGAATAAGTTTAGTTTATTAGTAATTTTATTAGTTAAAAATGTTATTGTATACGTTTCGCATATTTTTAATGTAAACCCACTGTACAGAATTTTCTAGTACAAATGTAATGTTATGATTGTTATAGATAAATGTATAACATAATAGTGTTGAGCTTATCTTTAACCCATAAAGTATGCTTTAGTTTATTGATGTATAAATCAATTTAAATTCAGCCACAGTGTTTATGCATAATGATATTCGCTGTAAGATAATAAAATATCGATTCGCCCAGAAATGTCGAAAATGTTAAAGACATTTCGACGAGTAGAATGCTCTAGAGACATCCAGATGTCAGCGAACAGAGTATAAATACTCGCGAAGGTTGGCATCGATAATCAGTATTAGTACGATTATTTAAGTGTGTACATCGCAATTATAAGTGGTAAAATTGACTAAGTTCTAAATAAAGTGGCGTGAATAGTTTATAGTACAGCTATAAAGTAAAGTGTTTAAAGTGTTTTATTTATTTTATTAAAGTTGCAATAAAAGAACTCAAGAGATTTATTATAAAGGAAATAAACCAAAAACGTTATTGAAAAGGCAGTAACGTAACAGAATTATTATTTTATTATACGGTTCGAAGGACCATATTTAATTGTGGTGTAATTAATAGCCACAATTAAGGAAATGCTGACTGAACAACCGCTGAAGTTAAGGTTGCCCCCTATTTCCATTATTGTCCGCTGATGTTTTGGACGAGGCTTTGATACAAGTATGCAGTAAAAGCAGGAACATTGTCTGGGATCTCCAAATCCATCAAGAATATTTGGATTTTGCTGACGATATTTGTTGCATGTGGCGCAAGTTTAAATATATGCAAAGCAAAGTAAATGATTTGGTTGCGTTGGCAAATAGAGTTTGGCTGATAGAAACTATAGCCAACACACATGCAATGCATATAAATAACACTACTGACAACCACTTTGTTATACAAGACCAGAGCATAAGATCTGTTTAATCCTTCTGTTATCTAGGATGCATAATGTCGATGGAGGAGTGGAAGAAGACGTGTCGCTCAGGCTAAACAAGGCAAGGTCAGCTTTTGTTTGGTTAAATAAAACGATGAGATTCCTCAAAATCTCGAAAAATACAAATATATATAATTTTATAATTTTCAAAGATTGTGGGAAATCCATACTGCTGTATGGACGCGAAACTTGGCTAATGACAGGTTCTATAGCGAGAAGACTGCAAATTCTCATAAGCAAAAGTTTGCGCATAGCATGCCACATCTCACCAACATTGAACTATAGCGACTAACAACCGAAGAGCCCATAATACGCAAAGTAGCAAGAAGTAAGTTGAAAAGGATAGGCCACACATTGCGAAGAACGGATAGCAGCGTCACAAGGAGTGCATTGTAATGGAATCCCCAGTCGACGGTCAGGCCACACCTGGCGTGGAAGAGTCCCACAAGAACTTAATATCAAAAACAAATCGTTTGACGAAAAAAAAGTTGTATGTAATGATAAAATAAGTTGGAATTTTCTTGTAAGAGCCCCCGTTCCCAAGTGGAATGAATGAAAGAAAGAAAAAATCTGATCAAAAAAATTTTAATTTCCAAAAATAATTTGCACAACTGCTGTTACGGTGTGGTAATAACGGCAAAATGTTTTTGTTGAATTTTAAGCCTACAAATGTTACGTAATTATGGTAATAGTGTTAAGAAGTGACTTAATAATAATATGCGGTAACAATTAGTTTGATAAAAGTAAATTTTATGCAACAATTCTCAATGAGTTGAGTGCGACCATATTATTTTCTGGTTGTTTATATTCGATTTAATACTGTACACTAAAATAATTACTAAACAGAGGCCTTTTTCATATACATAATTATAAAAATTAATAGAAAAATGTTTAGAAATCCAAATCATTATAAACCTTTTTGTCTACATAAAGTATTCCCATCCTGATGTTAAAATCACTTGTACATTTTTATTTTATAAAAGTCTTCTAACACAGTCACTCTGCGGACAACTCCAACATATGTCGTTCGATAGTGGAAACTTCTTAATTATTTGTGAACAAAAAAAGGGCTACTACTGGTGGGCCTACCAGGATTTCTGATGTCCATTTTATGAACTGCATCAAAGTGTTGCACACAAAATTTAAAGTCCTGTAACAAAGTTACAAAACACAATTGAAATTAAAGTAAGAAACGAAGAAAAAAGTACAGAAATGTTGTCAGAAAGAAAAACATCATATCTCTCCAAAAAAATGACAATATACTTGGGCGTTGTCTGGTCATTTTTATTTGTTTGATGTTTAAATGTTAAACTGCGATTCTTTTATTCACTTTTTCTTGTTGCCGCATTCTGCTTTTGATGCTTTAAAGCAGAAGGAGCTAAAAAAGGCTTTGCAAGGTCTTAATGCAAAAAATTGAAAAGAAAAAATGCCGTTATCTTCATCAGTTTTAAAGACCCAAAATATAAAAGTGACTTTAAAATCAATTCACTGAATTTGTATTGTTCTGCTTTTTATTTTATTTTCTCCTTGTTTTGCAACTACTTTGTCGTTTTTTTTATTATTTGTTTTTGTCTTTTGCAATGAAAATAAAATTTTTTGCTGCCATACTTTTAGGTTTTATTGTGTATATGTGTATGAGTGTATGGCTTCCGGCAAAGGGCATCATGGATGTGGATGATGACGACAATGATGGTACGAGTGTAAAACAAAATCCACCATCGCTACAAGTAGTCCAAGTTTTGTCAATCAATACTCGTCGTAACACATCCTGCATATTAAGTAGATCCAAATACGAAATTCCTATAAACTTATATACCACACAAACACATGCACACATACACTTTTTTGTACTGTCTTCAGTACATCGCTGTGAACAAATATGCGAGGGTGGTGTAAGGAATGTCACTATGATTTTAAGACATACGCGGTTACCCATGAAAACCACAGAACTTCTAAAGGGTGTCTTAGTAAGAAAGCACTTTTTAATTTTAAAGTAAGTAAAATCACGTATTTTGAGATAGTTGTGATTTTTTTAGTGGGTGGTAAAGCAGACATATTCCTATTAAATATGGAGTAAAATGTCCGCCAAATGGCGCTAATGGCAGGCCATTACTCTTTTCATGAAATTTTCCACGACTTTTCCACAGAGATGTGGCTGTATCTCACCGATGACGTGTTGGTTCTCGGACTTAAGCTCAGGAATCGCTTCTGGTTTATTCACATAAGCCCAAGATTTCACATTTTTGCTATCCATTACATGGACGGCCAGTCAGCCGGCCTGCCAGAGTATAGTAAGTAAAAAAGTAAAGACGGTCCAGCCAAACCATATGATACCCTACACCACAGTATATAAGAACAAACTCAATAGTATTTATTTCTTATTATATTCCTAGTCTATTTTTTTTAGACCAATTCAAGCTATGGAAATTTGAGCAAAAATCACGAAAATAGTAATTTTTTAAAATTAAAGTTTTCTAGTTGTGATAAATTTTTTTTTTTTGGTTTTTTGTTTGTATTTATTAGAAAACAGTTCATATTTACGAAAACAGAAAAAACTCATAGACGATATTTTTCTGGTTTTTTTTTAAATCCATAAATGTTAATAATTTTCAAATCAATAAAAAAACTTATAAGAAAAGAATTCGCATAAAATTTTTTCACGATTAGTTCTAAATATAGTTAACTACTAAACAAATCTCGTAGTCCAAAAATTAAATTTTTTACAACAGTTATCCCGAAGCATGTAAAACTCAAGTAGTTGTTTAGCCATTTTTACTTTAAATTCTGCGACTTTGGCGTCCTCTAACGCCGCCAAAAAGAGTTAAGTCGAAAAAATTCTTTAAAATTCATTTGAATTATATTGTTATCTATGTTCGATCTATACATTTTTATGTACAATATAAGACTGTCTTTTTTCTTTGTCTATGGGACACAGCACTGTGCGTCGTATTGCTGAAACCACATGTCGTCCAGATCGATGTCGTCCAGTTGAGGCCACAATAACTCTGTTATCATGTTCCTTTAACGAATGCCGTTCATAGTTACTTCATAAAAAATAAGGCCCAATCACGCCGACTGACCAAAATCCGCACCAGACAGTGGCTAGTTGTGCGTGAATTTTCATGAGGAATGATGAAGAATTGTTGACACATGAGGTGCACTTTCTTAGAAATTCGCGAGCGGTCTCAGCATAACTTTTTAAATTTTTGTAATAAGTTTTCACAATTATACCACGTTGTTCTTTTGTAAAGCGCGGATTAAACATCTATGATAGCGGATTAAACATATATCACAGTTGCCACTTACGCAAAAAAAGATAACACTTAAAATAGCTGCTATATAATCCCATTATATGCTGATAGATCCAGAATTGTAAAAGTACTTTTCTGAATAAAGTATTTTTTTTTTTTTCTTGTACACGCAGAGTCATGCATATGATCTCCTACAGCAAAATTATTCTTAATATTTTGCTTAAAAATTGTTCACTTAAAATAGTTTTGTTGGAGGTGGCCATACAGAAATGTGCGTTTTCTCTGCGCGTGTGAGTCATTGTGAGACAGAGGTAATGAATCGTGCGCGATATCGATAATTTTGAATTTCCTTGTGCTTTATTATACATATTTCTTTAACTGGTAAGCATGCGTGCCGGGCTCGTGAGTAAAATGAAACAATTTAAGCCTACACCTCTGGCTTCCAACTATAAACAAAATTAAAACCATTTTTAAAAATTAAAATTTTTAATTCTAGTATTGTTATAAAAATATATTAACAATATTTTATAACTTATTTGAAATATTCTTAAAAACAATAATTTTATTCAATAAAAAAAATTTGTTTTTAAATGAAAACTGTTCAATTTTATTTCCCTTAATTTGGCAAGAAGTCCTTTATTAGGTTTATAATTGTTGAACATTTTGTAAGATTGAAAAAACATTTTATATTTTATTCCCTCATAAACAATATTATGGTCTAGAAAATAATAGATCTTTTATCGAAGTTGGCTTTCTTTTCATATGCTTATACTGATAACACAAGTTTACAAATTCCGCTCAACTTTTGGATCAGAGCAGATGAGAACAAATCTTGACGTTAGTTGAGGTGCTGAATTCAAATCCGGGTTTCGTTTTTCAAAATTGGTTCTAGTTTATGAGTTCGCGCATGTTGGCAGCACTGCGCTATCATAATGACAGCCAGGTGTTGGCGTCGCTACAAACGTTATTTAATTTTTTTTGTTGAATCCAAAACGTGTGAAAATGCAAAGACAGAATTGTAAAGTTGATTCAAAGTGTTTTTGTTATGTTTGCGGATGTTATATGATCAGAAAAAGTGGCAAAGTTATTACTAATGTGATCAGAAATGCATATTTTTATTATTTTGGTTTCTCTGTATCAAACACTCACAAGCCGTGGGTACCGAAATTATTTTGTAACGCGTGTAGCACAATATTATACAAGTGGTCACGCGGTAAGAAGGTATGTTTTTCATTTTCATTGCCAATGTTATGGAGAGAGCCGAAAAATCATGTAGATTGGACCGGCTTTTGAGTACGCCAAAATCAAAGAGGGAATATTTGTCGGACCTGATATTCGCAAATTAATGGCCGACATAAACTTTACAAAATGTTTTACCCCCAATGAAGCAGCAGCATGGGTATCATTTCAAGATGTTGTTCACAACTTTCTCGGTAACCGCAAATCCCCGGATTTCGAGCAGATAATCAACACTTTGTTGCAAAATTATTGCAAGATTGGAGCCCGAATGTCTCTCAAAATACATTTTCTGCATTCCCATCTCGAATTTTTTCCTGAAAACTTGGGTGATATAAGCGACTACACCAAGATTTGGCGAAAATCGAAAAACGATTCCAAGGATTTTGGGACGAGGGCATGATGAGTGACTACTGTTGGACTTTAATGCGTGAAACAGATCCCAAACAGTACAAGCGACTCAGTTCGACTGCTCTTCATTTCTAATTTAACACTTTTTAATAAAATAAAATGGAGATTAATAGTCAAAAATTTTGAAAAATGTGTTTATTTAATATCTCGAAAACTAGAACCAATTTAAAAAAACGGAGTGCGGACTCGGATTCAGAGCCCCAAATAACCTTAGAAACAGCTTTTTGTTGCTTAGATCCAAAACCGTGTATACTTGTGTAATTAGACTTCATGGATAGAAAAATCCTTAATAACGGATTAAAAATTAAAAATTATGTCAATAAATACTTTCTAAACTTTTTACAATCACCTCGTATTTAGCGATACCAACACACGAAAACATAAATAACAGAAGAGACATGTTGTACGCGCATTCTTTTTAAGCGAAAGTTAAAATATCGAGAAATCGATATGTGACACAAGCATCCTTTTTACATAAAAACTGTGGGAGTATTTGTTTGTTTATTTATTTATTTTTTTTATAAAACTCTAAATACTTGTAATAGTACAACAATAAGAAGATTTTGACATATAGTTAGTTATTCCTACATACAACAACATCTCCTTCCACTTTTCCTATCTTCTACTCTTTAAACATTTTTCAACTACACTGAATTTGCTGTAAACAGTTACATTTTCACATACATACTTTATATATGTACATATTCTCCAATATCGGGTAATACATGATGGTAAACATGCCACAACACAACCAATCATGTCTGAAAGCAACAGAAGACACAAAAGTTGGTAACAAAAATGAAGAAAATATGCTGGTGTCTGCTTTAAATACGACAGGACATGATGGAAAATAAAAACAAGCGTGCAAAGTTTTATAAGACTTTGGAATTCTTGTTTTTCATTCATTCCTAAATTTACAAAATTCCAAAGATTTTTCACAACTTACAACTCATACTTGAAGGAATTCCTCAGCTTCTATATGTGTGTGTGTATGTGTGGCTTATGTTTTTCTTGCTTAGTCTCCTTTATGCATTGTTGTTGACCAGTTGGGTTATTATTTTTTTTTTTTTTGTACTATTTTATATGACCTTAAGAAAATGTTAACAAAAAAAAAAAACTTATAATCAGATGGCATGAATGCTCCTCGATAAATGTTCGAGTATGTTAATTTTTAAAATTAGCTTAATTTTGAAAATGAGCTTAAATGATTTTCTAGCAAAATGTTAAGCAAATAATCAAATAATGAAAAATAAAACAAAAAGCCCAGATCATCTTATAAGCCATTTATTTTTCTGCTTGTTTTTGATATTTTCTTTTGTTTACTTATTGTTGTTTTATGAAATAGGTTTTGTACACTCAAGAGAAAAAAAATGTAAAAAAATAGTTCATGGATTTCTGCTAACGAGTATTTGTGTTATTCTGATGAAAACTTTTATCAAATTTGAAATCTGAATACTGTGCAAATTATATTCATGATCCCTCAGCTTTCTTTTCTTTTTTATACAGAGATATTGTTTGGCCAGTTTCTAATATTCCGGAGACCTCTACTAGATCTTAATAAGTGAGCTTAGATCTTTAATTTCTTGAACTCTACCAGGGTAAAATTATAGTACAGATCATTCTTCCTGCATACACGCAGAGAAAAAACATGTTTAAAAATGGTCTCCTCAAACAAAACTATTTTTAAAGAAAATTTTTAAACATGTTATGTTTAATTTAACCATATTATTGTCACCAACAACCATATTATTGTTAAATTGGTCCTCCATCAAGAAGCCACAGCCATATTATGGTAGTCTTTAAACCTGTGTTGGTTAAATATGACAATAATTTGTTTGTAAATTAACAATAGTATTTTCCTCTTTTCCAAGAGCAACATGCTATGATTGAAAACCAACCATGCTATTATAAGTGTTAAACATATTTTAGTTATTATTAACCAAAACATGTTTGGAGGCAACTATAATATGGTTGTGGCTTCTTGATGGAGGACAAATTCATACTATGGTTAAATTGTCGGTGACAAAAGTATGATTAAATTGAACATAATATGTTTAAAATTGTTCTTTTAAAATAGTTTTGTTGGAGGTGACCATATATAAACATATTTTTTTCTGGGTGTAAACGCGAGACCTGAAAATCAACAACATTTCCAATCACTTTGTAGAAATCATCAACTATTGTTCAGAATTAATCATTTCTGAAAAATATCTATGCCAATTTTCACCAATATAATTTTATTTATTTAAATATCAATTTATGTTTAAAATTCATTTTTCATGTCGAATCAAAATTGAATTATATGAAAAACTATAATTAAATATGAATTGATATTTTAAAAGAATTGGAGAAATTGGCCATTAAACGTTTCTTTAATATAAATTGAAAATTCTAAGGCATTGTCTTGGTAAGTTCATAAATATAATTTGAAGGCTCGGAAATACGAATGGAAATGGTGTGAATAATTTAAAATTTAATTATGAATATAAGCAAATTTGTATATTCTGGTGATTAGAACAATTTTTCAACAAATAAACTCGTGCTGATTCGTCCTTCTCTTGCAATATTAAAATTGACGGAGCTAAATTACCAATATCTTTTGCATGGGTGTATAATCAAATTCTTAACACTAGTTTTAAGTAAATATTAAGGCAGATACCACGCAAGTGGAGAGGTTATTATGCGTTTGTGCTTATGTTTGCAACACCTTAAAATAATGGTAATCCTTTGGTATACCAAGCGACTCGAAATAATTTTTGAATCGATCTTACGATGCCCGTCCGTCCGGTTGGCTGGCTCTTATGGAGATAATTTATGGAATTTTGGAACATAGATTATTGTCGTTATCCTTAATATTAACACACGAAGTGACTGAGATCCGTCGTGAAATTAAGTTGCTACAGGTATTCACGTAAATCGGTATCACAGTTGCCACTATGACCAAACTTATTGAGTCTTTTGTGAATAGTAGGGAGATCGATTATTCGACTTTTTTCAATAACCGGTTTTCGAATATTACGAATAGTTGCTTTTTTAAAAAACCCGGTTTTCGGTTAAGCATTTTTTATATAACCGGTTAACCGGTTTTAATTCGAATACATAAAAACACAAAAATCAAATAGGTTTTTGTAATACAACGTTAATTTGAATAAAAACCAAACAATTTGCAAAGGTAAGGAACCAACAAAATACATATGTAGATATGACTTAGATCAGACCTAACAAATATTTGACGATAAAATCCAAGAAAAGTGGGACCAGTAAATTGATCAAACTTTAACTTAGTTTTCAACAATTTTTTATTGATTTACTTAACTTTATTTGTAAAAAGATATTTGTTTAATGTAATATAGAAACTATTGAATGATATTTGATCTAGACAAACGTTTTACAAAAGCAAATAAATTAAAGGAATTTAATAAAGTTATTATTTGAAATATTCTCCCAAATTTATTTTGAATGAGTTTTAATATGTTGGTGGTAAATTAAGCATGTCTATATAAATCAACCATATTTTTAAAAAGTTGCAAACAAAACCTCTTAGCCAGGATTATCTATTTCAAATGATTTTGTTTCAGCATTATATAAACGATTAGTAATATGAGCATGCTTTTTGTATGAAATATTTGTCAATTCGTCGACTATAATTTAAGACCTTCCATGACATTGTTTGATTTCTTCAATTTGGTTTTTTAGTTCTTGGTGTTTTAATAAATAAAACTGGTAGAAATTTTTCCCATATCGTTGATTCCGCTGGAATGTTGTAGTTTTCAGCATGAAGAGATGCTAGAACTACTTAAGAAACTTTAGTGCCTTAAAGTGCATTTCGTCCTCGGCAACACAAAGGGGTAATATTTCACCAATGATTTTTGGCCGCGTATTTAAGTAAAATATTTTTTGTCGTCTCTTTAGAACTACTTCGAACTGAGTTAAGTTTTATGTGGATCACATTAATGTCAAGCATGTAGACTAATTAAAGGTGATTAATAAGTCGTGACATGGAAGAACCTTTGTATCTTATCATTTTAGGGCACTTCAAGCACCTAACTTTGTCTTTAAAATCGCATTCAAAAAATATCTAGAGATAACCTCTATATAAAAATATATTCAATATTTAGAATACTCTCGCACAAATTCTTACTTTTTAACTGCACACGTTTTTGAAGTATTTTGAATAGTTTTTGGTTTTTTTTTTTACAAGAACAAACGCTTTTATAAGCGATTTGTATTTACAGTGTTCATAATGTTTTTTGACCTTTGTTACATTTTGTTTTGACATTCTTTATAAAAAGTTTAAGTTTGAACAATATATAATTAGAAAATACTTAAATTGCGGGTACATCTACAACAAGAGTTAGGAAAATGTATATAAATTACACATTACTTTAATAACCGGTTAATTATACCAAAATAACCGGTTTATTCGATATTCGAAAAATGGTCATTTTAAAATAGCCGACTTGGGCGAAGCTAAAATAACCGGTTAAAACCGGTCGAATAATAACCGTTCGATCTCCCTAGTGAATAGGTATATAATTTCACGTAGCTCCTATATTTTTGGAATAAAGTGTTTGTGACCATAAACCATCTAATAATATTGGAACGGAATTGTACTCTGTGACATGGCTGATTATTTAGTTAAAAATTTTTTTTTGGAAAAAAATTTATAAAAAATATTTTTTATTTAGAAAGGAAGAGAAAAATAAGCACTAAGTTTGTAAAAAAAATTAATTTGCAAGTGCTTTAAACCCAGGATTACCGTCTTGGTCTGGCCAGACCAAATTTGTGTTTTGCTTGTAATATTTTTCGCATATAACAAAAAAACAAAAAAAAAAGGACGTGAATTCTATAAATGATATGTTCTGAATCGAATGAAACTAATCTGGATGCGATTGGAGCAACTAAGTGGGGTTAAATTCCATTTTTATGTAAAAGTCTATGAAATGACCCTGTTGGTCTAGCCAGGCCAAATTTTTTTTTTCCTTGAAAGATATTTCAGATTAAAAAAACAGATACGTGAATTCTAGAAAAGATATGTTCTAAATCGAATGAATCAAGTTTGAATCTAATCAGAAAACTACGGCCCATTATACGCTTAGTTCAATCTAACTACAAAAACCTAACGCAAAACTCGTGAAATAGCAATGTGCAAAATTAAAGACTACATTTTCGACGACTTGCATATGGAATAAAATAGTGAAATAATAATATATTATCAACTTGTATAATCTAAAGTAATTAGCATACGTTCAATAAAAAATATATTTATTTACTTTTTATTTAATTGGGGGTTTTAGCTGTACAAATTGTGGTCTGGCCAGACCAAGAGGAGAACTTAGTGGTAAAAAGTTACCGAAAATCCTAGGGTTAAATGGGGCTTTAAATCACCTTTAATTTTTGCCTTATTTTCAAGTAAAATTCCAGTTCATACAAAAATATTTGAAACTATTGTTCTTGTTTTACTTTTGTATTGCTCAAGCTATCAAAAAAAAAAAAGAAAATTTTTGTGACAAAGAAATTTTAACACATATTCAGATAGTATTCGAAATCAATTATTGAAACGCGTAAATAAATTAAAAATAGTAATGCAACAGTGATTAATAATTGTAAAGTAAGTGAATGCAAAAAAAAGAAAACAATAGAAACAGATTATGAAAATAATGGTCAAGAATCAAGAATTAAACTAAAGAAAAAATTACATAAATGGATAATTTCGTTCAACATCTTGTAAACAATCTACTATCAATTTTGAAGGACCATGGAAAGGGTTGCCCATTGATTCTTGATCGCTTAAGCTAAGTCCAAAAGCTGCGAAAATTGAGACAATGGAATCGGTTGAATTTACATATGTATTATGTAATAAAAAAATACCCTCAATATTTGCTTAAAGAAATTATAAAAAAACTTCCAATAAACTTGAGATATATTTTGAATTTTACTATATTTAGATTGTAACGATCGACTGGAATTCCAGTTTTCATATTGCTAGAGTATTTAAGTCTAATTTAATGCTTTAAAATTAAAAATAGGACTAGAATTACACTTGATTTACATTTAAATTCTAGCATAATTGTTTATTGGGTATGCTCATTAGGGTTGGCCGATTTGTAAGGACAAAAATTTGTCGATATTGTGCCATCGATTTTTCGATAGCTTTTGGCATGATGAAAAAAAAGTTCCCCTACGACATATCAAAAAAATCGAAAAAAAAAAATTTTGATAATATATAAAAAAGTTAAATCAGCGGATTTTTTTATTACCTACTAAAAAAAACCTTAAAAATAAAAGTTGAGAAAATGATTTTTTGATATGTCGTAGTGGAACTTTTTTTCCTCATGCCAAAACCTATCGAAAAATTGATGGCACAATATCGATTGCAACTTCGACCCACCATAATATATTTACATACATATGTATGCATTAGGGGATTAGAAGAACTTAGTTGAACCAGTCACCACCTTTGATTCAAGATAAGATACAAATAATTACAGAAATATGTTTTTAATTTTTTGGCACGTCTCTAGATACCGCCCTTTTAGTTTTTTGAACACTCTGTCGCCACTGGTAGTCCGATCATAACATACTGTATATCGTTATTAACGGTCATTCATTACTTTTTAATCGACATCATATTCTGGGCGCCACTGATGCCATCTCGGATTCTTCCCCCCTAATTTCCAAATTTTGAACGTCTAACTCTAAATATACTCACTCTTATGACACGCCTTAATTGGGGGGCCTATTTCCTTCATTTTCACATATATCTTACATTAAACCAAGTTGAACCCAATACAAAAATAACAAAATTTGCACCATTCCCGCCTTAGAATTAAAGGAGTATCAAGGAAATTTATAGATCTGTCCATTTTTTTTTGCTCCCCAAAATACAGCACTATGTGTTTTTTTTTATAAATACCGCCGTTTTCAGCATATGTTTTTAACAGCTGGAGTTCTTTTAGCATAATTGAAATAAGTAAAAAAAAAAAAACGTAATAAATCCGCAAGATTTTTAATTTTTTAATTTGAATATTTAAGCTAAAATCTCATATTATGAGATCAATCAATAAAATTTTCCCGATCTCGCTCTGAAATTTTTAATACTCAATGAACTCGAAAATGCCCCATTTATGGAAAACTTATAAAAAGAAAAACATTAAAAATATTTCCAAAATATTTCCAAAAGCACAGCACAGCCGCTAATAACGTTGTTAGTACCAAAATAATTATTTTTCAGGGGAGCAAAAAAACTTTTTCAACTGGCAGGTTTATCCATTATTTAATTTTTTTTTATTATCAAATATAATCGCAATAAAAACTTTTATGCAGAATATTAAGAAGTAAGAATTTTAAATTGCATGCAAATTTTCAGTCTATAACTTTTTTAATTGAAAATCGGTTTATATCCACAATAGCGCATTTTGACGGCGGTAAAGTGCATAATTTTGGGTGATTTGATGTTTACACAGTGCAAGGGAGAAATGTTAACGGTAGTCTGCAAAAAACAGTTTTTGCAAAAAGTGGCTTTTACAGCGTTACTCGCGGCATAACTTCATTTATCAAAACAAAAATTTTTAATTTGGTATTCCGAAAAATTATGTTTTTACTTTTAGACGACTTAATACAAAATAACAGCACTCGAAATATCTTAATTTTAAATTTTAGCCACGGCATAGCAATTTGTAAAAATTATGTGGCTTTTGTTGTTCACTGCCAATAAAATCAGTTATTAAAAGCAGTTATTTTAGCAATTAGAGATGTAGAATTTTATTAACGTTCACCAAATACCAAACAGGACTGGGAAGGATAAAGGTCAGTTTTTGAATAAATCCTCAGCTTTAAACAATTTTAACTCTCTGTGGGGCGGAAAATTTGTGTCTAAATTCGGTGTATGATATCATATAGTCGGACTGGACCGACTATAATTTCTAACTTGTTTTTATTTGTTTTTGTCAAGTCTTAGCGTTTTCAGCAGATTTTAAAAACATGATAAACGTCTTTTTTTCTATCAACTTTCAATAGCATTCGAATGTGTAGACAGAAATTATCTAACACAGTTCTATTGAACTCGCTAATACAAGTATATCGATGATGGCATGGGGGGGGGGGTAGGAGGTCATCTTAAATGCGTATATCAACAAAAACGAATCGAAAAAGAAAAAAACCAACTAACTATTAAAACAAGTTAAAAAAAAAGATAAAACCAAAAGACCAAGTTAAAATAATAAAAATAAATTTGAGTATGTGAACTCAGCTAAACTGAGTAAAATTTGTGTATGTCGACTCTATCTCTGATGAGATGTGAATCTATGAGATACACACTTGCTAGATGTGTTGTTAAGATGACTTTGTGATATTTTTTTTCTTTTGGGTTTAACAAATAGTCAAATCATAAAAGCAACAACACTTTTACAACAAAAACATACTTGTTTCCTGTGAGTGTTATTTTTTTATTTTTTTTTTTTAATTTATACAAATTCTGATGATTGTGCAGATTTTTATTTTATTTGTTTTCAAGAAAGCAAAAAATTGCGTTAAAAATTTTACATTTAAGAAGAAAGATATAATAGATGTTTCTAAATTGAAACGAAAATTTGCAGTAAATTGTCTTAAAAGGAATTGAGTGCCGTTCTAATGTTACACAACTTTCCATATGGCTTTTATTGTCAAAATTACAGCTAAAATAACCCAAAATTTTTTTTTAGCAATCTTGGGATTTTTATTAAAAAGTTTCGACACATTATTTTATTTATTTTTAACCGAGTAAAATGCTCCTGTTACCAAAAATATCAGTCAAAAATATCTTTTAGATAAAATTGTATTTAATATAAAAAGTGAAAACTTTTTTGCTCTTTTTAATTTTCTATAAATTTTATAATTATTAAAAGAATTGTGTGTAATTAAAAACTAATATTAAAATTTTTTTTATTACAATTGTGATTTTTAATGGAACAGTTAGTTTTTTTTTTTGAAGTTATTGGTATTTTAAGTTCATTAAATTTAATTTTCATTAAATTATTTTTAGTGAAGAAATGCATTTATAACATGAAATTAATTAATGAATTAATTTATTATAGACTGGAAGGCGCCGTAGTGGCACAAACGGTAGAACGGCAAAAAAAAACTCTGCTGATGGGAATGTGGATATTGTCGAAACATTTAAATTCGTGAAGAATAGAAGTATTAAAAAAATTTTTAATTCGTTTCACGTTCCTTCACTAAAAATAATTTTTATGAAAATAATTTTTTTTTTATTTTGAAAAATTTTTATAGAAAAGGACTATCCGTTTATAAACTGCTTTATGTAGGTTTAGTATCAAAAATATTTCACTTCATTAGATACTCCAAATAATAATCGAGAAGGCGATTTATTTAAAAAAAAAGCAGAAAATTAAAAATATTTCACTTCATTAGATACTCCAAATAATAATCGAGAAGGCGATTTATTTAAAAAAAAAGCAGAAAATTAAAAAAGGTTTGTTGCAAGTATTAAATACTCACAAAATACTTTCTTTTCATAGGCATATGCATTCATAAATGTTAAATTCTCTATAATTGTTGATCATCACAGCGTAATTTTTTTTAGAAGCTCCTTTTCGATCCATCGAAGGACCATAACAAATTCTTTACATTACATCTAACAGTTGCTAAGGGGTGCAGTTGAATCCAACTCAACCTACGTGCTGCAGCTTCGTTTTAAATTTATCTTCTCCAGATATACGCTGGTCCTCCACTTCTTTGGCTTCCCCATGGATTCCATTTTTTTCGCAGCTTTTGTGCTGTCTTCCTCCGGTTTCAGCAGGGTACGCCAAATTTATCTCCATTTCCTTCGAAAAATTTCCATTTTGGCTGTGGTTTGAATTGTTCTCTGCCATAAGGATTGGTTGGCGATTTAGGCTGGTCAAAATATATTCAAAATACGTCTTAGATAGCGATAGATGAATGTCTGGATTACGTTGATATCTTTAATTGTTATATACCACGACTCTCATTAGTTCAGAAGTGTAGTATTCGCGTTCGTGTTGAATATTTTAATTTTGTGTTGGAAGATATTTGCAGAGATCACCAAGAAGGATTAAGACGGCCAAAAGATTGGTTGATGGCTTTTATTCTGTTTCGGATGTCAGCACGAGGCTGCACAGAACCCAACTTGCCTTGTATGTCATCATGTCTGTGTGCTAGAAGACAGATATTACCGGCGTAATCGAGGTCTTCTAGTCATCTGAGAATCCCCAGGTCAAAGCTCTTATTGAAGATGAGGCTCGTTGTGAAACACAGTACATGCGTACATAATTATCTTAAATAATTCCGGAGAAATCGATTTTCTTTATATGAAAATATTTTTAACACTTCATATCACAAATTATCTAAAACATTTTTGAGATTTTAAAAAAAGCCCAGCTGAATATATTCTTTAACAACAAAAAAATCCTTTCAAACTCCTGTTAGAGCGATAGATTTTATCATGTCCGTTTAACATTTTACACTCATACTTCAAATTGCAATAAAAACATAACGCTTTAAAACATCTTAAACTTCTGTTCACATAGTTCTTTTTTTAAGTTATTATTCTCAATTAAATGACAAAAAATATCCAAAAATAACAACAACTAGCTGCTCTTCATTCAACATCATTAACTCCATATGGAGTGTTCTTTATAACCGAACTTCCAAATATAGAACAATCATTCATTTAAACATGCTTTCTTTACATTTCTCATGCATTCATTCATTTTTTTTTCTCATTGATTCATTTGTACTCGAGCAAGTACACAAGTATCATTGAATAGTAGCCTCCAGGTATATAAACGATTACCGCATCACACAGCAAACATCTACCATACACATACACACATCTATAAGTAGATACAAGTGCTGAGCGCAAATTGAAATAAAAAAAATATAATAAAAAATAAAATAATAATAAAAAACACTAAAGAGCCAATTACAGATCCATGGATTATGGTGGATTCTCCTTTTTTCCTACTGTTTTTCTGTTTTAATGCCTCGCAAGACTATTGGAAAATTGTAGCCTCCGGCTAGTGCTGCTAATAAGATGATTTCTTATTATTATTTTCTTTATATTGTGACAGATGTGACATACACATATGAACGCACCACTACCAATAATAAAAATAAATAATTTTTTGGTATAAAAATCAACATTAACAAAAAAAAAAAAAAATACCAGTTGCTGAATGTTGAGGGCCAACTGAAATAATTTTAACATGACAAAATGCTCTGGATGATTAAAGGACACATTTTTCTGATTTCCCTGCTTGTGTGGTTCGTTCGGCTTCTGTTTCGTTGTTTGCATTTGTTTTCATATAATTATTTCCCTTCTAAAAGGTAAATTACAAACATTATAATCTATAAATTTCGCATTACAAACTTTCATTTACTCGTTAAACATAAAATCAATTTCTCATCGTAAAGTAGGAATTTGCCTAGTTACCCCACCCACCGATTCCTTAGCTTGTGGGTAAAGGGGTAGTGCTGGGGACATTTTTGTTTTGTATTTAAGACATTTTTAATGAAAATTCCATAATGAATTCTTGTATGAATTGGCAGAAACAAAAACCAAATTGCTTAGAGGACATCTGTTAGACGTGGTTGAATGTCTATCAAAATTAACTTTAGATTAACTTTTTACCCCTCCATTCATAGACATTTATCGTATTTACCGGCAAAACTGTCAATTTAAAAAGAAAGTTGCATTTATATTAGGGACATTCAGTGTAATCAATAACTAAATGTCTTTAAAACAGAGAAATTAGAATGTGTGTAAACCAGATATTGCATCGAGGATTCATATAATAAAATTATGAATATGATCCGATAAAATACCAAAATGAAAAAATTTCAAAACGAAATATACAATGAAACCAATATTATGAGAATTGGGTTTGAAAATGGCAAGAAAACTTGCTTTGGTCTCATGTTAACCAATGTTATCGGTTTTATGTTCGGACTCAAGAAGAATTCACTACAAGGTGGGGTCAAGTCAACATATGGTATTTTTCGGTGGTCGACTTGTCAAAGTTTGTATACAAACTACATTTTTTATGTAAACAAACATTTTTTTCTACTAGCAATATTTTTGACAATCGGACCACAAAAGCAGTGTTGTTGTAGAGTTGACCTCACCTCCTAGTGAATTTGCCTTGGTTCGGAGTAGAATTAATGTTGGTTTGAAGTGTCACGGAAACCAAAGTTAGCGGTTCTTTTATTAGATATAAACCAAGAAGATACCAGCTGTCAGTTCACATTTGCGCGCTTTGTTTTTATTTTTTGCAGCAGGTTATTTTATAAAAATATAAGCAAACTTATTTATTTCTTAAATATTTACTTATAAAAATTACAGACGAAAATTACCGATTTTATTAACAAAAAATAAACTATCAACAAAAGCGATTATATGATAAATTCCAAAAAAAAAAAAAAAAAAAACAACCAAACTGTTTGAATAATATGCAATATTGTCAATTTGTCAGCTCATTATTGGTTTGGCGCATATGCCAAAAAGTCGAAGGAAAGAGAGCGACAAAGAAGGTTTACTTAATTTTTTTAATATTTTCACCACTGCTTCCTGCATATGGGCATTTCCTGGGGTCACGAACGTACGTTCGTACGCTTTTGATGTACAAATAATATGGAATACAAAACTTTTTGCTATAATTTTTTTTGCAATCCGATAGCATTTTGGTAGCTTTATGTTTAGTGCAAAAGATGGATTTCATCGAGTTTAAGTTTTCATAATGATAGTTATAAACATGTGGTCACGAACGTACGCAAAATAGAAGTCAACTTTGGCTGACAGTAGTGAAATGTTAACATCTGCGAAATGGAACGGAATATTCAAACGTGATAAATTTATTTTAAAAGTGTATTAATGTAGGCCTCTATCCAGTATTTACACAATAAAATATTTCTATTGGTTTTTGTTTAATTGGCTTAAGTACCGGTTGCGAACGTACGATTTGTCCATGTTTTTTAACCGTTAATTAACCGTTAATCAAACTGTTTATCTTCTCCTTACGCTTTTCTCTTCTTAATTAATTGTAATAGAGAGATTTTAAAGAAAGATGGCAAACGTAACAAATTTTTTTGCATGTAAAATAATGAAATATAAAAATGTCTTTAGAAGTAGCTTTAAACGAAAATATTAAATTTTCCAGTTTCCAGCCCAATTTCCTCAAGTAAAACAGCTAAGATATCATAGAATATCATATATACATTCTATTATAAAAACATAGACTTTTTTTTATAATTATAAACAATAAAACACGATGATTATCAACATTTTATGAAAATGCCCATATGTTTTAAAGAAAAATGGATATTTTTTTTTTTAATTCTTCATAAAATTCCTAATTCTTCATAAAAAGGAATTTTACAACATGAAATAAAGTTAAAAGTTTATAGCATTTTACTGAAAGTAAAAAATATTGTTTTGTGCTGCATACGCCACTTTTCTAAAATAAATTTTTAAAGTAACTTTTTTTGGTGCATGCGTACACTTATTGCTGTGCATTGAGAACTTGTTGTTGAGATAAAAGATTCTATATTTACAATCTTATAAAAAGTCAACATTAATGATTTTTTTTTCCTCTTATTTGGTTTTATTTTCCAAAAATATATTTATATTTTAAATAGATTTTTGAAATTGTAACTATTTATTAACACGAGTTTATTATATTTATTATAAAACGATTTTCAACAAATTTATGTTCTTGTTATTATTTTATTTTGCTTTAGCTCATAGTCCAATTATTACGTCTAAGCAGAAATAAAACTAAAAAAAACATCACGCATTTTGTTTGTGTATAACATGATAAAGATATCAAAAGCAATTGCTGCAAAAACAATTGCTTGAAAAAAGCCAGCACTGCAAAAAATCAGCAGTCGTTTTGCGTAGATCTACTAATTGGACCAATCAATGCTTTTGCTCTAACTAATTCTGACGAATTCTCAAAACAATTGATAGGGTTAACTGTAAAACAGTTTATTTATTGAAGGAAAATACATTATAAAGAGTTAAAGGGAGTTTATAATTTTAAATAGTTTTAAGCTTCTCCTGTAAAATTTTCAAAATATTTGATAGGGCCATTTGCGTTTTAGGTAACGAAATATTAATGCATTGATGTTTTATTTTTTTAGGGTTAAAGAAAATAATAGGACACAAAATGCTATAATTATGGAGTGTATGGAAAAATATCCTGATTAAGCAAAGGGGTTTGCTAAGCGAGATAAGACAATAGCAAATGCCATATGGAAAGAACTGGCAGAATCTCTGAACGGTACAAGTCCACCAAAATACGATATAAATGTGTGGGAACAGGTTACAACCTTATTTTTGCCACAAAAGAAATTTTATTAAGTTGTAGCCTTTTTATTTGTGTAGAAATGAACAGTGTGGAAAAGTGAAGATAAACGAAAGCTTGTACAAATAAAGCGGGGTCTATGGCAACTGGCACCATTTACGAAATATCAGCTGACATCAATTGAAGAGGCTACAGTGCGCATATGTTGCATTTTCCATCCGGTAGAAGGCGTTTTCGGCGTTACAATTGACCTCCATGGAGAAGTTGATCTTACAATTGAAGAATAATTCCTCTCAACTTCTTGAAAACGGCCAGAAGATCCTTCAGCTCATAATCGCAAAGAAGCAGAAAATTGCCAAATCGAAAGAACTTTAGAATACAAAAATGGCTTTTTAATAGCGTCAAATGCCAGACGAAACGCTTCTTTGTTTAACCGATAATTACTTAATATCTGCAAATCAGATTTAAATATACATAAATGCACAATAAAAAAATGCACTTGGGCTGTCTTTGGCTCTTCTTTTAACAATCAGTTCGCTTTATTTATTGCCACTGAGTCCTATAATAAATATTTAATACACTTTTATAGATATTTTAATTAAAACAATACGCTTTTTTAAATATTCTGCAAAGGATGTGTGTGAAACTGTAGCAAAGTACTCATGGAAGTACAATTTTGACACTGTTGAGGTGAATTACATTTCACTAGACCTGGGGGCTAGTATATATTTTGCCATTAGCGTAGAAATTCTTGACAATTTTAATTCAGCATAGAACTTTGCTGCCGTTTTACACATACCCAAAGAAGAAGCTGATTCGAACTTTGGTTTTATTTACATTCGAAATTACGAAAACAAGCCTGTAGCCCGTTTCTGTATTTCTCGCATCGTAAAATTTCCCGCATGAAACAAGTGAATTATGAAACAAAAAATGGCTTTTCTCACATAAGTGTTTCTGTATATTTACTTTGGAAGAATTATCTGTCATTTAAATAATTTCCCAGCATTTATTGGAAGGATGTGAGAAAAAGTGTTTCTGTATTAATATTTTGCTAAAAGTTTCTCACAAGAACTGTCAAAATAAGTTACATTTCAAGCCGATAGCCTTAGTTGCTAGTGCTTTAGCTTTAAGATTTATTGTAATTTTAATTATAATAAATATCTAAATAAATAAATAAATAAATAAAAGTTACATTTAAAATTGATGCGAGAAAAATAAAA
Organism: Pollenia amentaria; assembly: GCA_943735925.1. Classification (NCBI taxonomy): domain Eukaryota; kingdom Metazoa; phylum Arthropoda; class Insecta; order Diptera; family Polleniidae; genus Pollenia; species Pollenia amentaria. The sequence continues at coordinate 225,830,403 of OX031009.1, forward strand.
TTTAAAAAAATGGAGCAAAAATTATGTATCTATGTACGCAAGTATGTGTATTATTTTTGAAAAAATCGTTAATTTCCTAAGAAAGAATAAAAAAAATCGGCTAATTTGTTTAAAAAAATCGGACAATTTAAAATTAATTTTGACAAATTTTGTTCGATTTTTATTAAAACATAATCAAAAAAATTGGTAAAGTTCATGGGTAAAATACATATTTTATACATATATACATACATACTTAAACTTGAGGTCTATTTAAATAAAATTATTTATTTTATTTTTCTCTTTAATCCGATAACAATTTAAAATTTCGGACTGTTTTTTTCCTGAAAATATCGCTTAAAGGCGTAACAAAATATCATATTGAACTTGCAAAAAAAAAAAAAAAGCCAAAATTTCCTATAGTGCATTGATTAAAAATGGTGTAATAGTTTAATGTATTGATCACATAAACAAATGTATTAAATAATCTAAGGAAATAAAAATCTAACAGTTTTCCTTCGAAATTTTGATTTTGCCCATACATTTTTAAGCTGCCATGTTTTTAAAGATATCGTTTTTCTGTGGTGCAGAATATATAATCATACTAAACTAATTAAAATTATTTTATTTCGAAGACTGAATAATATATTCACCAGAAAAAATCAGAAAATCGGCACTTTGCCAATTTTAGAACAAAAAATCGTCAAAATGACGATAAATCGACAAATCTGGCAGCCCTATTTTTATTATATCTATTTCTTTCGTTGACGTTTCGCTTGAATTTGACACTTAATTACTGGAAGTATTCTAGTTAAAACAGAATCTGTGTTGTCTGTTCTCGCAATCAAATACAGAAACACTTTTTTCTCACAAATCGAGAAACGATAGAATTTTTTGTTTCACACTTAATGTGAGAAATTTTGCAATGCGAGAAATACAGAAACGAGCTACTGGTTTCATGACACCAAATGAAACCAAAAACGATATTAAGCAAAACCGACATGGTTTCCATGGCGGGGATGAATATGTTAACAATACAGTGACGAACTAAATTATTGGCACAGTAAACAGTTTCAATTTCGCGATTGATTAAACGTTCTTATTGAAACGATTTTTGATATACAAATATTTTTACCACAAACTTCACTTTGGTTCTTTTCAAAATCTTAATAAAAAAAAAAAAAAATCCTTAGTTTGGCTGAACAAAATTATTAGCACAGCGTGGTTAAGCCCTTTAAATTTTATCGATCAGGCTACTTTTTCTGTTCAACCGATAAATAGTAGAAATAACGGTACTTCTTAAATTACAAGATACAAAAATTTCAAAAAGAAATTTAAAATAAAAAAGCATTATATATTATATATGAGAACTCCCATGTTATCGTACGTGACATTTGCACGTTTTCAGAGAAGTAGAGATTTTGCAAAAATAGAAGTAACTGGAAAATAATTTTGTCATGTCTTATTTAGTAGGTACTATATTTGAAAAAAAAATACCACATGCGGAACCTTGTTGTCAAAAATATCGAGCAAACTAGGTTTATATCGTACATGACATAAAACGTAAGTGATTTTGAGGCAAATTTAAAAATATGCAAAAATTTGCAAAGTGTGGGAGATGTTTTATTTTGTTAATTTCTTACATTAAACGAAATATTTTTCCTTTATAATCCGTAATTAAAAAAATGTTTTTATGTTTTTGTTTTTTTTTTGTTTTATAATGAACAAAATTTAATATCGTTCGTGACCTACAGTACGTGACAGATGTTTCTCATATTATTTTTAAAAGATATAAAATATATATTTTGTAAACAAATGCATACAGAAACGACAAAAGTCTTATAAGCTTTAGTTACCTCGGCGGAGTAAAGTCTGGGTGTTTTTTTTCTTTCTACTATATTTTAAAAAGAGTTTCAAGGGTTTTTGTCGTGGTCCACATTCCCATGGAAATGCTCATATGTTTTTGTTTTACAGAAATATGTAAACAATTTTTAACGGTTAGATAATTTACTTATAATTTTATTTATGCGAGTTTATAAACCATTGGCTTTAAAAAAAATCCACTTCCAATATCCGCTTAGAATCCTCAATTTTGATTTTCATATGTCCATTTAATATCGGCCGTTATAATGTAGTGAACCCTGTTAATATTTCTATAGACATCGATTATCTATCGAAGTTTAATAAGTTTTCTTTTCAAGGATGACCGTTTAAATCCTTTGATTACTATTATATTTGACATTCTTTATATTTTTTTTAATAGTTTTGCTGTTGTTGTTTTTGTTTTATTTTTCTATTGTTGCTAGAATTGTTTTCTCCTTAACAACCCTTTTGATATGCGTGTTACCGGGAGATCAATGAATGAATGAATGACACAGGCTTAGTTTGACTGTCATGCATGACAAACAGATTTTCAACTCAACTTGTTTGTTTTCTTTTTTCCTTACAAAACAAAAAAAGGACTTTAAAACAACAACTCTTAGAGGTACGAATGCAATAGACTAAAAGGACACCCACATATGCTTCATCATACAAACGAATGACAGACAGCACAAGCCATCAGGAAAAGTATGCAACGAAGGGAAGTTTTTTAGATTTGTCTTTCCCTTTTTTCTAGAGATGCCCATTTAAACGGTTTTTCTTTTACAAACCTTTTTTTGCACTGACAATAGTTTAAGTAACCACATGAGTAAACAAAAAAAAATATTGTAAAAAAATCATATAAAAAATCAGATTAGTGTTTGCGAAAAAAGAAGTACACTGGCTGTACGTTTAAAAAGAAATGTGTCTCCGCACGACTGCCCGAAGTGTTCGACTTTATTAAGGAAGATGGAATAAAAAAAATGGCATTGGCAATGTGTAGATTCGTTAAAGGCCTAAAACAGGGCAGATGTCACAATCGAAATTGAATTAAACTCAAAGTAAGATTGATTGTCTTCATTTCTATCACTGAACGTACACACTACGATGGTATTATAAGCCAAGTATTACTCTTCTGTGTGTAAGATTGGAAAGGAAAGAAAAAAATAATGAGAAAATTTTCTATAACTGCAACAATTTTGCTGTTGATCCTGCAACAACTGCTTGAGTTAAAAATAAGTTTTGGGAGAGTGTTTTAATTCAAGTTAAATGAACCAAAATTTAAGTGAATTTATTTAAAACAAAACAAAAAAGTTAATAGAATCTTATTTGTTTCCTTTCAAGAGTTTAATGTTAATTTTGCAATTTAAACAAATTGAATAATTTTGTTACAACATTTTCAATTTTATTTCATACACTTGCACAGCTACTGAAACCGACACACACACATACACACACATGCATTTCTAACTAATACAACAATTTCATTTAAATGTTTCCAATTTTTTTTTATTGCTATGAATGTGTTTAATCAGGATTTTTAGCATTACAACAACAATAAAAAAAATAAATAACTAAAACTCTTACAAAATAATGTTTAAGTGAAAAAAAAAATTACTTAGTTAGTGACTGCCAGTCAGCCAGCCATCTTGACTGCCTGCCTTTCTTTCTTCCTTCAGCCTCTGCATATTATTTGATTGTTTGTTTGGCATTGTTTTTCTTAACGAGAAACTCCATCCATCCACTCCGGTCTTTGCCTTTAGGTATTGTTTATGGAATCTGGTAGCTGCAAATGAACGTCGAATATCGTTGAGCAAGAAGATAAAGGAACATAAGAATAAGCTAATAATAATCCTCCAGAGGCTTGCAGTAAATTGTCTACAATTGTAATCCATTCCCATACAATTTTTACTTTAATTTTGTGCCATTATTAGGGATATTAATTTCAGTTGAAATAAGAAATACAATTAGAGAAAAAAATATATATGTAAAAATTGTAAAAATTCTTTGATTTTGACGAAATCTTTTTAAAATAAGTACTATTTTATTATTAGTGATGTAACTATTTTTTTTCGATATACTATATAGATATTTAATACTTTTATTTTCGCTGAAACATAAGGGCTCAACAAAACCTTTCCATTCTTTTCTCTCAGTCGTCAATCGCTTCATTTTGCTCCAGGAAACGATATGGTCATGCAGTTCCCTTTCAGTTTGGCGACTCCACACTGATAGAAAAGGCGTCATAACGCCGATGTATTTTGACATCAGTACTATGACAAGTGTCTTCGTTATTGATCCCATGACACTTTACATCAATGTGATGTCAGCTTGAACATCACTTGGCCAAATTGTCATCAGTGTCAAAAATTTTAATTATGTCATCAATGGGATGACACACTGGCATCACAGAAATGATGAATCAGAGTCGGCTTTATAAAGCATGTCATCAGTCAGTGCGATGACAAACTGTCATCAAATTGAGCCGTTGTAATTGGCCTTAAGTTAAATTGAGAGAATATCATTATTTACTTACCCGTTACACATGTCTGTTTCACTATTGTTGTATTCCGCCATTTGTTAACAGAAGAACTCTCAATTATAATACTCCAGCAGCCTGCCCGATATGGTTTTTGTAATAATTCTACTGTAAAAATTTGATGTATAAACTGAATATGTAAGTTTTTGATTCTAATTTTGCTTTTTAAACATGAAAATAATGTCAATAATATATTATGACATGATATATTATGTCAGCGCACTCATGACAGTTCGTCGTCGTATTGATGACAGTTTGTCATTGCACTGATTACAGTTTGTCATCACACTGATGAAATTATATGTTATGTCATCGCACTGATAATAATTTGTCTGTACTGATGTCAAAATACATCAGCGTTATGGCGCCTTTTCTATCAGTGTACACAAAATGTGGCGTCTAATCTATGTCACTGTAGTCATAGCGTAGATGACGCATAAAATATGACAACATTTTAGGATGACGTTCGTCATTGGATTGATGTAACTTTTTCCTCATTGGTGCCATTTGTAATATCATTAATGTCACAATTCTGATGTTAGGGTATCATCAATATGAAGATGCATTTTTCTGTGAGTGCATATGTGATCGGTCTGCCGGGTCTCTGGGTACCTTAGGATACATTCAATGGATTGCCTCACAATATCATTCGTTTTCTTTCTCATGGTGTGCCCCAGCCACTTTAATTTACGGAGGCATATATTCACTTCTAACGGGGTTTGTCGGGTTCGATTCCATAGGTCGATATTGATGATGGTATTTGGCCAAAAAATACCTGGTATGCGTGTGAGATATTGGTTAAGATAAGCTTGAAGGCTTTGGAATTCTCATTTGGAAAGGTTTAATGTCTCGCAACCGTAGAGAAGAACTGGGGGCTAATTCTGGCAGTCGTGATTGAATACTTTCTCGAATTGAAGCTATTTTTTCTGTGTTGTACAGCATTCATTTGAGTTTTCACAACACTGAAACACTTATTTCGATAAGTTCAGTATCGTCTAAAAGAATTAGAAATAAAATTACTTTCGAATCGGAAAAGTATTCGTTCACAACTGCTAGAATTAGCCCCAGATTTGACATTAGTAATAAAAATGTTAATTTTCGTTCGACCAGTAATTCTACGAGATCTCCAGAATTTATTAAGCATTCCATTCTATTCTGTACATCCTCTTTCTGCCTTCGCTTTAAGATATCAAACTTCCAAAATAGCATGGTCATTTTAAATCTTCGATGGTTTGATTCCCGGAGGCGAACCTTTTTAGGGCCTGAACAGTTGAATCCCATCCAGGCAGCAAAGTACTCCGACGTTGGACTTCATTCAGAATTGTGACAGAAGTTGGTTATACGTACTGGCTGGCCGCTTTCAGATCGATTTCGCATGGATATATCGGAGGGAATTTATTACCGATATGTCTTATAGACTTCTGATTGAATTCATATAGATGTTTCTAAGTAGTTATGTGTGTTTTATTTTTGAAATATTTACAATTCTCATTAAGTTGAAAATATATTTATTTTATATATTTCATTGTTTAAAAAAATAATTAAAAAAATGATACGTGTGTATGTACATATGTAAAATTTTAATTTATAAGCTTTTATTTCCCAATAAAATAAAAGACTTCTTACAGAAATCTGTGCGATTATTAGACATTAGATTATTAGAAAAACAATAAAAAAGTCGGCTAACACATCATAACTTCCCGTGCCTTTTTCACTTGATTTCTATTAGATTTATATCAGAAATGACGGCAAAAAAAAACACAGAATTTGACATGTCTGCCAGAATTCGTGTCAACCACTTCATTTTTGGGTCAGAAATCTGACAGAATTCGTTTACGATTCCGACTTTTGTGTCGACGTTTCTTTCAGATATCTGGAGACAGACCTTATATAGTTCATACTGAAAAATAAAAAAAATAAAAATAAAAAAAAAACAAATGTCGGCTTGCTGTTCAAAATTCCAAAATTTTAATAAAATTGAGCAATAAATACCATTGATAAAATAAATGAAGTTAATTCAAAATAGAAGATAATGCAAATTTTGAAATTCCTATTACTTTGTATGTATGCATCATAACTGTTCAGTGTGGAAGTTTTTATTCAAGATATTTAGAAAAATTGAAATAAAACTCAAGGCCCACCAACTATAATATGCATAAGCTTGCTTAAACTTCTGTCAAAAATTAATAAAAAGCCTCACAAATTTATTTAAAAAACGAAAATAAAAAAAAAACCTTTGATTCAGTACGGAAAGTGCGATCAGCTTCGCACTTTGCTTAACAAATGACAGTTTGATAAGACTAAACAAAAAGTTTATTTAAGTTCAATATGGTTTGACACATATGATTTACATGTGTTCGCGCAGTTGCTTAAGCCAACTTAAAGACATTATAGTTCAGATTCTGTGCCTTAAGTTTTATTTATTTTTAAGGAATAATTATTCTTTGTTATTAAATCGAATCGCAATAAATTTAGTTGTCATATATTCGGAATAAATTTGACTTAGTTTTATTTTGTTCTTAAATGTTGAATTATTTATGCTGTCAAATATTTAAATAAAATTATTTAAATTATTATTTGTGACGACGACCTCGAAAACGATCGAAAAACGGAAACGATGCTGAAATGTACTTGAAAAATATTTTAAAATAAATGATGTAAGAAGAGTTTTTGAAAATTACAATCCTGTGTTTTAAATGTAAACTAAACATATCTCATATCTAACAAAACTTTAATCTCAGTGAAAATAAAGTATTGACATCTTGCAAACATTTTTGGAAAAATGCAAGTGGTACCTTCAACTCTTTAATTAATTTTTAAAACAAAATCATCTCTAACTTTTTAAATACTTTTTTATTTATGAAAATAATTCTTTAGATTTTCCATTAATATTTTTGGTTATTACGTGTTTAAAACGAAACCATCTTGCAATATTTTTTGAACAATAGGGATTAAAAGGGAGTAAAAACGGCAAACCCCACTGAAGAGATTATTGGTAACAGCTAAGGCACGAGCTATGTTTACATTTGTCCTTCAAGTTATGCTGAAAAAGGTCAACAAGAAAAAAAGAAAGACAAAAACCGAAAAAACAAAAATGTACTTTGAATTTCAAGAAGAATTCTTGACAAAAAGTACGAGAAAACAGAAGTTATGATGAACATGTAAATCAATTAAAATAGATAATCATTCATTCAAAAGCAAATATCGATCTACCAAGGTGAAATACCATTTGGCTTAAAGATTGACGTTTGACTATTAACGTCATCCGGGTTCAATGGTCGGGTGAGTAAAAACGACAAACCCCACTGAAGAGATTGTGTGGTTACAATCGAAACTAGTCTTGGCAATCTGTCCGTAAAAGCCTGGGTTCAAATCTCAGCGCAGTCAAGAATGAAAAATTATCAATAAAATTTTAATTAATTTCATGTTGTAAAATTCCTTTCTTCATAAAAATAATTAAATGAAAATTAAATTCAATAAACTTAAGCCTCATTAAAAATATCTAAATTTGGATTAAAAACCATTATTAGTTCAATAAAATAGTCACAATACTAATTAATAGGGACATTGTACAAAAAAAAAATTGATATACATTTTATTCAACGTTTTCCAATAAAATATTTTTTATTCAAATAATATTGAAATTAATCTTGTTAAAAATTTTTACTCAAATATTTGATATCTTGTTTTATTTTTAAAATAGAAAAAATATTACTTACCGGCGATACACTATCCTATTTAGTCGTACGATTTGTCAAAGAAATCTTGTGTGCTCTTAAAGTGTGATAGTGTGGCTTATAAATGAATTGAGTGACAGATTTTTTGACAAGTCTATGCGACTTGAAAATTTTTATGAACATATTCATAAAATTATAGATTCTATTTGATCAGAGTAGCATTTTCTTGTACAGTAGCTGAGTCATTTGAGTTTGCATCTTTTTTTGTGGGATAGTGTGGCATTGACAGCAACTTTGGAGCTATTTTTGATCTCGGATAGCTAAATCTCTCTAACGCCAAAAAAATGACATGTAAACGTACTAGATTTTGAAGAAGAAGCGAATAAAAAATTCAAATGAAAGACATTACAAAAGTTTCTTTTAAATTTAGGGCGATTTTTTTTTTTTTTTTTTGGAGTACTATGTTGCATATACGTTACACGGCTTAGATTTTTGTGTTCGTTTGTAATAACATTCATCTGTAGGAAGCATTTTCAATTTCTTTTGTAAATATGTCGCAGGAGAAAATGTAAATAAGTTGCTTATTTTACCCTTTTTTTATTACAGGTGTTAATACTGCCCTTTTTACAACTGTAGTACTTACTATTTATACTTACCATGAATTCTTTTATATGCTAACGGCTAAAATAGTTTTAAATATCGGCTATGAAGACATTAATGATAAAATGTAAGAGTTATAAATTAAAACAGCTAATTTTGTTCGATTGTAATTGTAGAACATGAGAGAACACGTTGAGTGATAAAAGGTAACATTTAAAAAGTGGTACATATATATAATGTAACATATTTTTCTTAGAAAAGAAATCGTCAATACCAAATTTTAAAATTTCACGTTAAAAAATAATAATCAACTTAAAATTTTTGGAAATACATTTTCCTTTCTCCATTTTTTTTTAATTAAGTTTTTATTGTATCATTACGAAAAAAGAAAATATCAAAAGTGCATTTTCTTATTTTATTAAAAAACATTTTTCTTTTCACATGCTCTAGAAATCGAAACTAACTGGATTTGAAATCCAGCGAGATTTTGATTTCAATTGTTTACAAAATGACTGTTTCCTGTTTTTAAGAGATGTTCTTGTAAAGATAATTGGTACCCAAGGTATGAACTTTCTTTACAGGCTCGTTTTCAAAATTTGTTCGATTTTGAATCCCCTTCATTTCGATTTATAGAATATGCGCGAGATTCTGTTATTAACATTTTTAAGTTTAAAATTTTTCAATATAAGATCCAAACCAAAATCCATTTAATCCTGAATACTACTACTATTTCTTTTCTATTCGCAAATAGAATCATAACATTTCCGCGTTTTTATTTTATATTATTTTCATTTAATTTCTTCTATTTCAGGCCAAAAGTGCGTGGCAGTGCTCGTGCTTGCTACTAAGACTGCCACATCCACTCTAGTCTAAAGTCTTTTAAAGCTTTGTAATAAGGATAATTGCTAGAGTCATGTTCTATACTTTTACTTTTTATGGCCATAAACATAATTTACTTTCAAAAAAAAAAAAAAAAAAAAGTGCGTTACGCAGTTAAACAATATCCACCCGAAGACCTATAACCCAGACTAACGAACAACAACAAAGACCATACTAAACAGCAAACCATTTAGGCAGAGGCTGCCGCAGCAAGCAGTGGTATTTCAATAAGAAACAAAGTACAATAATGTTAAGTTAAGGTCATTTTATTGTTTGGTATTTAGAAAAACAGCACACAACAAAAAAAGAAGCATAAATAAAAATAAAAATACAAAAAAAAAATAGTAAAATCTCTAAATCATCTTCGATGTAATATTTGTAATTGCTTAAACGGCACGAATTTGCTGTAATACAACTTCCTTTTTAACTGCTTTGCATATTCATGTGGGAATAGCGTAAAGCACACACACCCACACACACGCATAGATACACTAATAAACTAATAATATAAAGGAATACAATGAACACACATAAAAGACAGCAACACCCATAGAACATCCTTAACATCCGTTTATACCCTCCTCACTTTCCTTAGTATCTCTCCCTCTCTTTGGATGTTTGTCGAAGAGGGTTTTATGTTGTTTTCCATGCCACAATTTCATTTTTTCTAAATAAGTCCCATAAACTTATGACATAATAACAATTTAGTACTCGTACTACTCGTTACACTACTGGTATCTCGTAGTATTAACTAGATGATGTTCTTATTGTCTCTATATATTTTAATAAATTCCTGGCCAAATACAAGTTTCTTTCGCCATTATGATTGTCTCCGTTGCAAAACATTGTGTTGTAACTGCTTCCTGTATTTTCGTGTCCATTTGAAAATTGAATGGAATGGCCAGTAGTGGATGTTTGTAAATGTAAGTAGGCGTCCTTTTCACATCTCTTACTTCTTTAGAGCTATAATTTTTTTATAGAATGTATTTTGTTTTTCTTTGGCTTGGATATTCATTCACTACGTTTGTCTAATAGAAAATAATGTTTATTAGTTTATTAACTTAGAACGTTTAGAATTTTGAATTAGACAACACGCGCCTCAATATATCAAGTAACTTTATTTAAGTTATAAAGGATATCCTTTGTTTTATTTGTCCTGAGATTATTGGAATCTGAAATTGAAAATATATTTATACCAATTACATAATTATCCCTTTCGACACCAAAGTTCCTTATAACCAACTTAGATTTTTAGCACCGTTTTATTTAAAACAATCGTAAAAAAGTTATCAAAGCACACATTTGGTTGGTTAATTACAGTCCTTGGAATTAAAAAAAATAACGACAAAAAAGTATTAGAAGTGCCCTGATATAACTACGATGCATTATTCCGTGTGAAGTCGTTAAAAAAAATAATAAAAATACTCAGATATCATTATTTAAAAAAACAAATACACAATTTTAGCAATAAAAGTTGTATGGAAATCCAAAAAGAAATGCTAAAAGTTGCAACTTTGGGCAACGCTGATAGTAAAAACCTTGACATCGAAGACATTAATAAACCACGCATAAGACTGTGTGATGCGGATATTTATCGTTCTGAAGTTTTGATTGGGAAGAGTCTTATCAGTGATGCCAATAGAAATTGCAAAAAAAAATCCCTACGTGTCTAAAATATTCCCTTTTTTCCCTACAACCAAAAAAATCCCTACTTTAAAAATTTGTTGTTTTTAGCTTCAGGCAAACAAATGGATACCCTGTTAATATTTTGTAAATATTATAATTAAAGGATTTGTTAACATTTATTATAACAGCATTTATTAACAACAAGAAAAAAACAAAGTTAATATATACAATGCTATACTCATATATACCGCACTGCTTCCTCGAAAGAGGGTGAACTCAAAATTTTTTAGTTTTCACTATTTGCAAGAAATCAATGTACAGTAGCCATATCTGGCTACTACTAAGCACTACTAGATTTTAAATAGATTTACCCCAATATTCATAAAAAATATTAAAGGTTTATAGCAGGCTTATGGAACGAATTTTCTATGAAAATTTGTTTAATAAACCTTTTATTAATCAAAAATATTTTTTATGAATATGGGGGTTAATCAATATCTAGCTACGAAATTTATTTTGTTTTCTGTGGGAATTCTTATTACACACAACTACATTTCGCCCGAAATCTCGTAAGTCCTAGTTTTCGTGTAATGTGAACTGGCTAATTAAGGCCCTAATTATGTACAACGCAGCGCAACGCCAAACAATAACATTGAAAGCACAAACAATGTCATAAATATTTTGTAATTTTGTTGTTGCTTTCAACAGAAATTCATGTACCGTTTTAAAATTTTCAACGACACAAGCAATGGAGCGTTTGAAATTTTAAGACGCAATGTGAATTTCTGTAGAAAGCAACAACAAAATTACAAAATATTTATGACATTCTTTGTGCTTTCAATGTTATTCTTTGGCGTTGCGTTAGTTCTGTGGCGTTGCGCTGCGTTGTACATGATTAGGGCCTAAATCTTTCACTATCAACCTCCAATACAGTTTAAAACGAAGTTCCTTTTAAACACATTCTGTCGAATGACCGTAAAATTAAGCCGAGAGCCGAACGTTGAGGCAATACTTTTGACATATATGTATATGTTAAAGACACCTTCAATACACACAATATGGTAAAGATGACATTTCCCTTAAATGTAAATCAAAATATGAGCCCATTTGACCCTAAATGCTATATAAAGCTCATTTCATTCCATTCATTCAATTACTACACATGAAACAGTGGGCCATAATGGAACATAATTCCCATATAATTCCTGACCCAGTAAATCACGTTAGTAATATTATTATGATTAATTTGTACACAAATGTCTTTTAAGTAGGGGCTTTCCGAATTTTACTAGATCCCGAAATTTAATTTGTTGAAATTTTATTTGGTAATAAATAAGAACAAAATGATTGACCTTTAGTATGTTTCATAGAACAGAATCAAGGCGAATTCAACTACAGGTGCTGTTGAAACGCCGTCTGATTTTGAAAGTTCGATCCAATTTGTTTTGATTTGTATTTTGTAGAAATTGTTGACATTTTCAACCGTAAAAACTAACAATGCAATGCAAAACCCCCTAGTTGTTTCTGTTCTTTTTGGATTGTTTTAGCTCCTACACCACCTGTAGTTGAATTCGCCTTGCACAGAATGTAGAAAAACCGCAAACTTAAAATACTTAAGGGCCAACTATAATATGGTTAAGTTGGCTTAAGTAGCTGTTTTCTTAAGTTTTATGAATCTGTCATTTGCTTTAGCAAAATGCGAAACTGATCGCGCTTTGCGTATGGAATCAAATGTTTTTTTGATTTTGTTTTTGTGTTTTAAAATGCATTTTAGAGACTTTTTGTAATTTCTATTGTTCTTTAACGAATATTTTAAAATGTGTGGTAAAAAAATGTATTCTTATTAAAAAATTTATACATCAAATTTCTTAATGTGATGAAGGCAATAAAACTGTTTACATTTTTTAATCCCAGCGTTATTTAACATCATTAGCATCATCGTCATAATCATCATTAGTTTTAAAGTACTTCCTCAGGATTTTAGTATCATTTAAAGATCATTTTTTTAAAAAGGATTATCAACACTTCGTCTGGCGTTTTCATTTTCTTTATGTTTTTGGTGTTTGTAAATTCCATGATAAAGTGCCACGGCTTAAGAAGGAAATTTAGGTTGTTTGGTATCTTTTACTTACAACACATAAAACATGGGAGTATGCGAGTGTATCTCTATTTAAGAGATTAAGTAACAATTTTTTAAGAACAAAGTCTACAATTTAGCTGGTGGAAGAGCAGCAGACAGACAGATAGACAAACGTACAGGCGGCGTTCATGCAAACGTTTGCTGTCATAATATTAACGAAGGCATGAATGAATTGTTGATAAATTTACTTTAACCCTTTAATAAGATGTCAACATGCCAAATGACTACTTGTCTTATTTGGAAACATTGTATTTTGTCGCCATATTCATTTAAATGTTGCCAATTTAGCAGAGTTGTTGTCGTTTTTGTTGTTAATGTTGTTGCTGTTGCATAAGGAAGCTTAACGTTGCTCATGGAAAAGGCAGCAGCGCTCTAATCACGTGGAAAGGCGAGAAATAGTGCCAGCTCTTAAAAGGATTTTTGAGGGGATTTTGTGTATTATTAAACTTACAACTGGGAAGGGTTGTTGTCACTAAATTTTGTACTCTTCAATTCATATCTAAAGTGTTTGTGCGTAGACCATTTTATTAGGCAGTTGTTTCATACATAAATCTCTTTATCATTAATCATTTATAATGGTACAATATTTGTATTCCAAGCGAAAACGTTTTAAAAAAGTTTTTTCTTTTTGTTTTATTTCAAAAAAAAAAAATAAGATACGCACCAAATGCTGGTATTAAAGTACACAATTATGGTCACATGTAAACTTTTAATTTAACCATTCATGAATTGAAATGAAAAGTTTTTTGTTCTTTAAAAGAAGAAGGGTTGCTTGACAGTGTAAGTGCTGGTTTGAGAAGGCAACAATTGTGTGTTTCTGTGTGTGTGTCAGAGTTTAATAATGACGCATTCAAGTACCTGTTAATGGTACTTGAAATGCACTCACACACTCACTTACTCGTCTATTCATTCGCAATTGTCTACAATATTTTATTAAGTGTGAAATTTGACCCGGGGCTATAAGTTACAAAACACTTGAGCTAATAAAACCATTCAGATATTGAGTATAAATCGGGGCACTTGAATTAAACGCCATCCTTTTAAAATTAATATAAAGTTTGCAGCGCAAATAAAAATGTTGGTATTGCACTCTACGTCAAATATGATATTTTTTAAAATTTTGTAAATTTTTTATATTTGCTCTTATTCAAAAGATTTATAAGAGGTTATTGCAAGCTAAATATCTCGTGGGCACTAGGGTCGATTTTGGGCGTTTGCCAGAAGTTATATTGCCGTCTAGGTAGAGCTGGACATGCCAGGGCAGTTTTTATAAAGGACTTGCTATTTTCACTGATTGCTCGAAGCTGAAGGGCATGTATCCGGGGGTCTACGTTGAGGATCTGAGCATCAGAAAGACATGTAGACTTCCTGACGACTGCAGTGTATTTCAGGCGAAGGCTTAGGGCCGTGGAATTGGTAGGGAGCAACATTACCAGGGGCGCGGAGGTCATGTGGATAGCCAGGCGTCTCTAAGGGCCTTGATGTACTGTTATGTGAACTCCAGGCTAGTGGATGATTACAGGAGGGCTCTAGGAGAAATCTTAGGGTATTATTAGGTGAACCTGTGCTGGGTACCTATTCACTGCAACATCACCGGAAAAAAAGATAGCGGATGAGTTAGCGAGACCGGGCTCGGAGATAGAGGATCCTGACTGTTTTGAGGCGGTCAGGCATTCAGTAGACTTCTACTTTGGGAGGATCAGGGAATGGGTTCTGAGCGGGACTAATCGAGTCTGAGAGAGCTGAACGGAATGCAGGGTATCGCGTGCGCTGTGGACGGTGCTTGGAAAGTCCTATTCGGACTCGCTGCTGGGCAGGAGTAGGGTCTGCGTCAAGACGATGATAGGTATTTATCACGGGCCACTGTATGCCACGGTTACGGGATCGAGAATCTGCCGGTTTCGTATTGGAAATGACCTGGCTGGGTACATTTAGGGCAGTTTTTGTTTAGTATGGTTGTTATTGCTTGTGTTGTCTGATTTTTATTTTCCACTACTTTCTCTATTCCTGTGCTTTCACTCTTTATTTCTCCTATTCTTTTCGGACCATATTGGTGTCTGGGTGAGGCTGTGAAGTTTACTTCGCACCAGCTTTTCTGCATAACCTAATCTAACCTCACCTAGAGATACCGCTCTTAAATCTTTCTACCAAAAATTCTAATAACAAATATAAATATGTGTATTTATATCAAGGAGGTTCTTTTGGATAAATAATTTTTGAAAATGCTCTGTTTAAGCGTTACAACCTTAACATATTGCAATGCCCCATTTAAATAAAATTGGTAATGTTTTTTGATTAAATCAGATCTAGTGTATGGATGACGGAGCACGTTGTACCAAATTTGGATTCTTCTTCTGTTATCCTTCTCTAGATATTTAGATGTTTATATTATTCTTATAAAGTAGGTTCCACGCTCACTATTCTGGCTCAGCTTGTTTTTTGACAGATGTTTTCTATAGTAAACCAAATTAAAAAAAATTTAATTTAACCGTTCTCTAGATATATAGAAAGTTATGGTGTCTTAGTATGGGAGATGCCACGCCCACTTCTGTAATCCAGACCACTTCTTGACTTTGACTTTTTGATATATTGTTTTCATAACTATTTGTTCCGAATTTGGGAACTTTTAATATAAATGTTCTCCAGATATACTGTTTGTATTGCATTTGTTTGCAATGCCCACTTTTTTAATCCAGCCTCCTTTTTGACAAACGTTTTGTTTTCATCAACAATCTGCTTCAAATTTGGAAACTTTTACTTTAACCGTTCTCCAGATATACGGTTATTTATTTTATCTTCGTCTGCGATGTGCCACGCCCACTTTACCAACTGAGCTTAGTTTTTGAAAGATGTTGTGTATTAATATCCAAATATTCGTACAAAAGTTGAACATTTTTACTGTTTCCTTTCTTCAGTTATATTGAAATTAATATTGTCTTTGTATGTCCACGTTTGTAATTGAACCTATTGTTGAAGATCGATCAGTCGATGTCGAAGACGATCTTATCGATCGTGACGACGATTTTATCGACTTCGATTACCACTTTCAAAATGGAGCTCGGCCTTCGGGGCATTAAACCTAAAAAAACATACAAAACAAGTGTGCGCTCGGCCACTACATCCGGTGCAACAAAAAATATTGGGAAATTCAAAAAATAAAAAACGAACGAACCCATAAAGTAAGTAACACATAAAATATCCGTTATTTGTGCCTTATTCAACGCTGTTGGTGAATTATGCACAATTTCCAAAATAATAAATTGGAATTTGTTTAAGGTCCTTCGAACCGGAAATGAGAGATGTTGGGGACTATCAATTCATTTCACGTGTATTGAATTTCGAACCTGTTACCGTTCTTCAGATAAACAGAAAACTTTATTGTCTATGTTTCTGAGGTGCTCTGACATTATGCTTGCACAACCAAATTATTTGTTTCAAATTTGAACACTTTTAATGTAACATTCTCCACATTTTAGCTTATTCTTATTGTCTTTATGGTTGTTGGGAGGTGCAACAACCTCGAAAATGTACAAATATTTACAGCTTATGTTAAGTGTCGGATAATCAGAAAATTACTGTTAAAATTTCAGAAAAATCGGCTCTGTAGTTTAGGACTCTAAAGGTAAAAAACACATGCATTTTTATTTTTATAAGAATAGATAGGTTAGATTTTGTCTACAGGGATCTCTTAAATTTTTTCAGGATTTTTTGCCCAGTAGATAATTTTCAATACCATTTATGTAATTTGCGCTATAGAGAAAATGCTCAAATACCTCGTAACAAAAGTTAAGGAAACAATTTCTCTATTACTTTTCAAACTACAAAACATCGGTAAAGGACTTGAGAAAAAACTTAGTAGCAGTTTCCGACCAAATTATTGCGCCATATTCTGGAAATTGAATTCATGTAAAATTTAAAGCGATCCTGTATTCAAAGTTTATAAAAAATGTTCCTTTTATGCTTAAATTTCATACTTTGAGGATCACTCACTTATCTTTAGCAAAACTACGCATAAATTAGGGCAAGACACGTTAATTAAAAAAAAATAAGATTAACAAACTCCATCAATTTCAATTTAACTCTAGAATTGGAGAACATGGCCAAACATTCGTTTTCCAAAAGGGATGGGCAAATTGAAAAAATATATCGATATATATCGTATCGATATTTTTTAAAAGTATCGATATTTATTAATTAAAACTATCGATTTATCGATGTATCGAACGTATTAAACTGAAATTATTACCAAATTTAAAAACTTAATATACCTATGTCAATACATATTTACATATGCACAAACATATTACATGTCAATCCATTCTAACTTTTTATTGTTTTTATTTAATTTCAAATTTACTGCCTGTCCCTCAATTTCGAACGAAACTTTCACTCGCTTAACTTTTATTTAAAACAAAAACCAATTTTAAAATTTAGTTTTTAAGGTAAGTTATGCGAACGAAGTTTTCGTTTGAAATCGAGATATCGGCAGTTAATTCTACAATAAAAAATTCAAAAAAAAACAGTAAAGAATACAAAAAAATTTTTATTTATTAGCCATATGAAATCTAAAAAAAAAAATTTATTGGGATTATATAATGCCGGTAAATGAAACTTGTGGCACACACAATACAAGTAAACTGTGCAATATTTTATTTTTAATATATAAGAACATTCTCAAATAAAAAATAAACAAAATATTTTTTTTATTATTAACATTCCGACTTTCATGAGTCTATTGCTGCTAATACGCCATAATTAAGGCGATTCTCTGCATAATTCTACATTCTTCTGAACTGTGTAATCTATGAAAATGTACATTGGAAAAGCCGCGTTATTTTCTGAATATTAATTAATGCAATTCTTAAAAACAACAGTATTTTAAGTAGTTGAGCAACGGTTAAAATGTTGAATTTTATTATAAAGAGATCTTAAAAATATCGAATTCGATAGTCGTAGATATATATCGATGTAAGGATATATGGGTATTTTTAATATCGGCGATATATATCGATTATTATTTTTTTAAATATCGATATTTTGATATATCGATATTTATTGCCCATCCCTATTTGCCAATATCTGTTAAAGTTTGCAAGAAATGTATATTTTAAAAATGTTGTTATTGACATTTTGGGTAACCGATAATACTCGAAAATGTTAAAAGCAATCTAAATATAGTTTTTCTGATTTAAAAAAATGTTTGAGAAAATTATGACTTAATAACAGATCGATAAAAGAATAAGAATAAATTCTTAAATATTTGGTTCCTGTAGTGTATATTTTATTCGTTAAGTGATTCTTTATCACTCATTTCTTGTTGATTTTTTCTTTCGAAAAAGCTGTTTATTAAATTATTGCTGTATAAAAAGAATTCTTAAAACAAAAAAGTCCTGCGGGAATTTTCTTTATGAATGGGAACAAATACAACAAGAACTCTACTTAATTCCTTAATAAAAATGTATGATAAAAACAGGAACTTAAAATAAAGTGTAAAAAAAACATTTTAAATCAACATGTTTCATGTAGATTCTACGTTTTTGTTTTATTAAATCTCTTCTGGATAAAGAACCAAAAAACTTTCTGTCAAAAAATTTTCTTTAAAACACTCTTCACTTTAATGACGAACGATGATGTTGATGGTGATATGAGTATGACGTTTTATTTTTCTGGCGTTGTTCATCATCAGCCGCTCACATGCTTTTGGTGGTTGATTATTGTTGTTGCCAATTGTTTGTGGAGTTTGCTTATGTGTGATGCCATGTTATGATAGACACTCTTTCTGAGTGTGTGTGTGTGTATATGTGTGTGTGTGCAGGACAGTGTAAGTGTGTTTGCGTATTCCATGGGTTTGTTTCAAGAGGTGCTAGACCAGAAAATTCAATTTAGCATTTTTAAGTGCGTTTTCCTTTGATCGTTAAAATCGAATTTCCAACAATAATATACACCGATGACAGGCTTGATAGCAAGCAGATACTTTTTTTTGTTTCTTTTTTTTTTTTTTGCTTTTGTTAGTACCAACTTCAATGGTTAAATAACCATAATACTTACTATATAACCATAATACTCGTATATGTTGGCCATCTATAAGTGCTGGGAGTTAAGGGAGGCGTCCAGTTAAAATACATACTCATGAAAAAACAAGAGCATAAAGCTTATTTTATTTTCTGTTTGATCTGGAAAAACTTTTCTTGCTTTTTTTTGTAAAGTAATTAAGTTTGATACAGTTTGACATTTTGCTGGCTTTCGCCAAATGAACGTCGCTTTGTATATCAGTTTAATTTTTTTTTTCTTTTGCAAAAGTTTAAAAATATTTTATAATAGCTTCGTGAGATTCTGTAATGAAAAGAGGCAAAGTGTTATTTGTTGCACGAATTGGTGAGAAGAGGTAGACAAATCAATTGGCTATACTTTTTATTAATTTATTTTTTAGATATCTAGCAAAATAATTATACAGGCCCGACCATATGATATATTAGGCTTGGGTCTATGTGACAAATTCAAATTTCTACTTTTCGCACAAGGTTAACATGGACAGCCACCCAGTTGGATGGACGGACTCATCGACTCGATTGGTATACTAAAAGGTGGGTCTAGGAATAAAATTTTACGGTTAACAAATATCAACACAAGCGCATAATACCCTCTCCACTGTTGTGGTATGGCTTTTAAAGTAGTTGTATTATGAGTTTATGGCTCGTGTAAGAGTTCTTTGCGCAGAATATTATCAAGGTATATACATCCAAATCCGACGTTTTCGTTTTAAGGTATTTTAAAGAGGGGATTTTTATGAGACCAATATTCAATTCTAGACCTATCAACCAGGCATCAGAAATTAAGAACCAAAAACTTAAAATTTAAGTTTTTCATTTGAAAAATTCAAAACTCATGCGAACAAAATACATTTTTTTTCTATCAGTTAAAAAAAAAATAGGAAACACAAAAAATATATTTATTTTTAAAGTACAATACAAAGCGAATTCATGTATACGGTGGTGTCGATACTACAACAAGTAACAACACCAAAATCACAGCAATGTATTTTTTTGTTGCTTTCGTTGATCGATATGTCAAAAACACAAGCAACTTTTGACATTTCTCTCTCTAAGTAAGAGAAAAAAGTTGCACAGCTGGGCTTTCAACGCCACCTGGTAAATGAATTCGCCTTGGTACAATATGTGTTTTGTACATGAAAAGAAACAAAAAACCAAGTTAAGTTAAGTTTATTTGAGACTTTAAAACAATCATACATAAGAAAAAAAAAAGTATATAAGTCAAATTACAAAGAATACTTAAAACTATAATGTTTTGTATTAATAAATATTATTGTTTTACAGTAACAAACAAAAAACCAAAAATTTGAAAAATACACAAAACGTTTTTTTGTATTTTTTTTTTTTTTTTTTTTTTGAAAAATATTTATCATTGGTGTTCAAAACTTGTTTTCAACTGTACAAAAAAAAAAAAAATAAAAATTATTTTGTTTTATTTGTTCTTCAAAGTTCAAAATAATGAAGTTCTTAAAAAAAAAAGTTTTTGAGAAAATATTTTTTTTTTTGTTTTTAGAAACTAAAAATAAGAACTCAATTTGAAGTTAAAATTGTGAATTTTAATTAAAATTGTGTTTAAAATTGCAATTGCAAAAAATCTTTAGAGATTCTTAATTATCAAAACTAGCTGCTGTTGCATTAGCTGTACCCGCAACACAGGTATCTGTGGAGACAGCCTTCAGTGCTTTGCCAATTATTATGACCAAAAATAGAAGGAATTTAAGTTCTGAGCATGTAGAAAATTTATTGTTGCTCAAACTCAACATCATGCTAATTGATAAGATTACTGTTTAGTTCTAGGATAATCTTTATCATGTTATAACTACTTATTATTAATAAGCTTTATATTTTTTACTATAATTTTGTACGTATGAGTTTAAATTTTGTCAATTAAAAAAATTCAATTTTAAGTTTTCGGTTCATTTTTTTCTTTTCATGTACAAAATAATATTGTACTGAAAAAATAAATATCTTTTTTTCGTGTTTGCTTTTATTTTTTTAAACTGATGGAAAAAAAAAATTATTTTGTACGCATGATTTTTAAATTTTTAAAAAGATATTATACAATATCTTTTGATATTATACAATATCAAACAAAATATTTTTATCTATTTTTGGTTATTGTACAATTTAAAATATTTTTCGAACACCAATGATAAATATTTTTTAAAAAAACATAATAAAAACGTTTTCCGGTCCTTGCTATCAACCCAAAATTTATCCAGGACATAGTAGATCTTATACCGATATCAATAAAATGTCGTTATATCGTTTAGATTGTAATAAAATATTTTTGAACCAAATTTAGTATAAATATCCACATCAGAAGATTATTTATGGGCACAAGGACTTTTGTATGGGGGCTATGTAAAATTATGAACTTCAGCTTCATTTTTTACTTGGCTTCAATCTTATTGAGATTGAAGGGATCAAAACAGTTAAAAGTGATATCAAAAAAGTTATTTTATGAAAATAACACATTTCAATTTTATTTTACGCTTCAGATTCAAATTTGTATATTCAAACAATTTATTTTGCATTTAGTTTATTGAAGAAAAAAAATCAGATTTTTTATTAAACGTTAATAAAAGCCCAGCAAAAACAGATATAACGATATAACGAAATTAAGCGAAAAGAACTTGTATGAACAAAAAATATTATATACATTGTATTACAATCGGTCCACATTGGACCATACCCCTCACATAACTCCCACTCCCGAAAGGCACTTTAATGCCATACAGATACAGCGCACATAAGGGTATTTTGCAAATCTAGCCGAACATTAGGCAAAAAATTAAATTTAAGGAATCTCGTTTACTTGAGATTTGTCGTTTTGGGACAGTGTTAAAGGGTGGAAAGTTGACTGAATTGAGAGGTTTACATTAGCAGAAATCAGTGTTTGGTGCTAATGGTATTTCGAAAGAGAAAATGCAAAATATCGTAGCTCTTTTGTTAAATCTAACAACAAAATGCGCTGAGTTTCCGTTAGATATCATAAAAGAGCTACGAGATTTTGCATTTGCTCTTTTGCAAGACCATTTACACCAAACACTGAACTCCGCTAATATATTTTTTGGGGCTAACCGAATAAAGATTTTACATTGATTTCTGTGAAATACTATATTAACAGCTACGTATAGTAATTTTTAGAAAAATTTTTAATTAAAATATTTATTATAAAAAAAAAATATTGGAGTGAGTGAAGTAGTCGTGATCCTAAAAATGTTATACATCACGATAAAATTGGAAATTTGTACTTTTAGACTAAAAAAAAACGGTTCGCGTTTTTGTGCCATTTTTTGGTGATATTTTTCAAATTTCACCTTTTTTCTATATTTGCCTCATCTTGCATAGTTACATTTGAGTAAGAAATCCGTTTGTCAGTCATAAAATGTTTGGGTCTTTAATAATTTTGTGTAGATGTTTTTTATTTAAATTATTACACATAACACTAATATTTCCTGTCTAAAAAGGAATGTGCAGCTGTACAGCTGCGTTCTAAATGACGTTATTTTATGGAGCAAAATTAATGTTCCTGTTTAAAATAACTTTTAAAATTATTAACAACAAAAATAATAGATATTGGGAATTATTTCTTTTTCATAAGCAACTTTTTATCATATTCAACATTTTTTATTTTTCAAATTTAATCTATGAGTTAAATTTCAGTTATGTATGTTATAAAGCTTTTTTTTAATAGTTCTATTGCTTAAATTTTTAGGAATGACTTTATACACTACCAGACTATTATCGTGTATCTTCTTGTTACATTTTACCTTAGCTTTCCGTTGGATAGCAATGAAACATTTTGTATGAAGTGTATAAAGTCATTCCTAAAAATTTAAGGAATAGATCTATTACAAGAAAAATTTTTTAAAAATACATTCGAATAAATTCGAAAAATAAAAAATGTTGAACAAAAATAATATTTAAAAAAAAACCAAATCTGGGCTACAGGTACTCAGTTTTTTTATATTGTGTTCATTGCACAAAATTGGTATCAGAGCCCTTTGGAATATAACCAATAATTATTTTTCAATAGCAGAATAGTTACTTTAAGAAAACACCAATGATCCTTTTTTGGGAACTGTATATTTAAAAATCTGCCAGATGTAATTAGCCTTGCTTTCAAAACTTCAAAAAAAAAATATTAATGACTTTAAGGAAATCCTCAACACCTACAACTAAAAACCCTTTTCTAATACCTGCTTATCTGTAAAAAAATTTTTTTATATTTTCTCAGTTGTAAAATATTTTCAATTTGAATAAAAATAATAGTTGATGTGCTGTAATTATTACTATATTTATTTATTACTATTATTATTATTATTATTGTTAATATATCTCTTTACTACTATTATCATTATTTATAAAATTTTATTGGGCAATTAAATATTTCTAACACTAAACTTTTCTAAGAAAATTCAACATTTTATTTAAATTTTTTGTAATTATTCGACAAAACAATGGACTCAGAAAGGCTTTTATGTTATATAAAACAAAGAATACTCAATTTTTTTCTATAAAATTCATATTTAAATTCCAAACAAAAATTCTTACTCAAATTAAGGCTGATTAATAAGTATAAATTCTCTAGACATCATAACTACATTCTGCCGCACCCTAATATATAAATTAATATACAAAAATAAAGGTAAATAAGTAACCTTTCAAACAAAAAACCCGCATAAAAAAATTCCGCCTCTTTCAAAATGATTTTTAAATTTGCAACACTGTTCGGCAGGTCTTTACGTACGGCCTTGTAATTTGTACATGTAAATGAATAAAAAATATAACCTGCGCTATTAAAGCATAAAGTTTTTTTACAATAGGACTTTCTGTTTAGGTTTGGTTATCGGCTTTTCAAAATTCTTAACTACGCGCTGGCAGCTCAAAATCCTAAAACAGTAATAAATATATTGTTTAAGTGTCTTAAATAGCTTTAAAATTTATACACTATTTTTTACTATCCCTAAATCCCCAAACAGGTGAATTTTTCATTTTAATGAGCAATAACAGGCTTTTGCAATTTTCCATTTTAAAATCAACGATTTTAACAGCTTAAATGTCTCCAGAGACACGTTTAAAAATACACCCGCAATAATGACTAAAATACAACTAAAAACTTAAAAGGGAACAAAAGTGTAACAATTTTTTCAAAATTAAAAAATCCCAACAAATTTTTTTTTTGTAATCAACGTAAAGTAGACGATGATAACAAGACCCAATTTATCAGTTGTTTTAGAAAAAAAACTCAGTAAAAGTGACAATAATATCAAAAATACACTAAGAAAAACAAACAGATACTCACCCACACCTTGACAAAAATACATACATACAACACATACTCCAATATACAAACTCATTTCAAAAGGATTCTTTTTATAAAAAAATGGTTGGTTGTTTGTTGTTAGATTTTGTTTTTAAATGTGAAAATTCTTAAAATCCTCGTGGAAATTTTTAAAATATTTGCAGCTGATTGCACTTTTATTTGAAAAAATTACAAACAAAAAAAAAAAAAAAGATGATAGAAATACACACACATACAGATAAACCTGCACTCGCAGACGCACACTCACCCATTTTTATAGAATCCAATAAAATAAAGTGACATTTTTAACTGGTATGAGTTTTTTGTATTCTTTTTTCGCTTTTAGATTTTTGGGCTGTTCAGATGGTTTATTTGTTTAGCGGATCAATGGAAATGTAAAAAAAGGAAGTGCTGGAGCACCGATTCCACTCCATGATTCTTACACCCTCATACATCTAATATGTTGCATGCCTGTATGTGTTCGCTCTTACTCACGTTCCTATTTTCACTATCAACAAACAAATACCTTTAATCTTTTGAAACGTTGAAATGGCACGAAGCGAAATGATTTACGCATCTGTATAATATACGAGGGCTGTCTGATTAAATTACTCCTTATTTTATGCTGATACAAAAAAAAAACGGTATAGGTTACCGGAAATCTTAACAGATAGAAAAAAATTTGCCTAACCTGAAAGCAGATGGGTTCCTCAATACGAAAACTGAATTGATATTTTGCAATTGTCCAAATCACAAGCTCTGTCAAATGGCTTATGGTTTAAAAAGATACGATTTTTGCTAATGCACTTGTGAGTTGTTTTACCGTTGCCCAGACGATTTACTAAATATCATAAATTATATTGTTATTACTTCTATTAAATATTATATTTTTATCTATTTTTTAAGCTTTAGGTCACTTTTTTTATTATAAAAAAATTCCTGCAGAAGATTTCCAATGGAAATCGAAATATTGATATAAAAAATATTTTTATTAATTTATTAAAAAGAAGTGGCATAAAGCTTAAAAAATACATAAAAATATAATCAGCCTTATTGTGGTTGTCGTATACTACTGTGTGTTTTTTTGTAGTAGATTAAAGAACGCCGGTTTTGTGTTACTTTAATCTATTACAAAAAAACGACACAGTCGTATACGACAACGACAACCACCATAAGGCTAAATATTTAAATGTCATAAGTGGAAAATTTCAATTCAAATGTATATTGTCAATTCACTTTGAGTTTACTATTTATGAAACAAATTTCTCTTTGCCAAAACTTAAAAAATTATTAAAAATGAAGTTAAAAAAGCAAAATATTTAATTTTAGTTATAATTTTTAACTTCACTCTTGGTTTTTATTTATTTCTTCTTCATAATAAATTAATAAAATGTGTAATTCACATTGTCTGATACCATTAATTTAACCAGGTATGGAATATTTGATACGATATGGTTATAAATATAAAATGAGAAGCAATTTTAATTGTTAATCATTCAGAAGAACTAAATTTGTGGTGGTAGTTATCACATTTTAAAAAGATTTTTACAGCTGAACCCAGCCTTGTATTGCCTTTAATACAAATTTATTCCAGGGCTGGGGAGTCTTCAAAAAATTTTCTTACACCGAGTCCAACCGCTACAAGTTTTTAAGTCCGACTCCGACTCCTACTCTACCTAGATGCTAAATGTATTTGAGACTGGTCCTTATACGACTTGAAACTCTTTTGTTTAATGCAGTACCTTTTAAATGGTAAATATATCAAGAACATGGTTCTATACAAATTACAAACCGATATTTGAATTCTAATATGTGCCGCATTGAGCCGGGGTACCCCGATAGTCTAGTTGGTAGTGAGCTAGTCTATCAGCGGCTGGGTTGCGGGTTCCATTTCCGGCAGAGACTCTGGTTTCCTTCCTGCAGATAAGCGTAGAGCTTCGCTGGATTAGTATAGGAAGAAAAATGTAAAGTAGACAGATTTTGTAGTCAAAGTCGCGAGTTTTTGTAGGTACTTTTCTACTCCGATTTTGGTACAAAAACCTGAACTCAGACTCTACAACTCCGACTCCACATCACATAAAAATCAATGTTATAATGAGCCAAACTTTTGTATAAATATTACAAACAACAATAAATACAACATTGTATAATTATACGATTATACAATATCTACGACGATAATGCGAGCTTGTTAATTGGGCAAATATATTTGTATAAAGACACAGCCAAGTTTTTTTTTTTTTGACAACAGCAGTTCAACAGCGTTCTAAGGGTAGCTGGAGGAAAAATGTATCTGGAGATTTCAGATTTTGTAGACAAGAATAGTAGTAAAAAAATTGAACGAGAGAATATTCTTTGCCCTTTTCTCTTAAAACAACTCTCGTATTTAGCAACTAATAACAACAAACCTAAAAATTTGCAATGATAAAAGCAAACGGAAACAGTGTCATAACACTCATCATCAGCAACACCATCGGCATTATTAGATGTTTCTGCCTCGACTAACGAAAAGCAAGTAACAACACTAAAACTACTTATAGTGAAAGTATGATTATTTTCCTTTTACCGCTTTTTTTTATTAAACCAAAAAATCTTGCTTGCAAATTAACTAAAATACTCTAACATGTGTCATTGTAGGATTTATATACAATTTCCGGATTAATATTTATACTCATGCAAAGAGACAGGGATAATTGACGCCTGTTAACATATTCGCACATACACAAATACACATCTGTACGAGTATGTATGTGTTTTGATAAAAAATATGCTTGTTAAAGCAATTTTTTCCTTTTTTTCTTTTATTTCCTTTTCATCACTAATAGTCACTTACAATAACTTTTCTGAACTCTGCTAATACTGAAGGAAATTATCTCCTGGAAGATCTTAAAAAACGAAAATTCCTTGTCCACAACGATCAAAAAACTCTTCAAGTTTACTTCATTCAATGAATGGTTATCAAGTTCAATCAATCTTCTTGAAAGTGGATTTTTGTGATTTTTTTTATCGTATAGAAATCCCTCAAGCGACATGAGCAATCGTATAGTATTTGGAAAACATTTTCAAGCCTCCACAGGTTGGCTGTTGTCTACACTAATGCACTAACACTAATCAGAGCTGTAAAAATTGCAATCGAATTATTGCAATCACAGGATTTCCTTTTTGAATTTTGAAATTCTTGTTAATGATTGCTATGATTGATACCGACTTTCAAAAGAGCTAAAAAGTTGACATTTGGACCGGAGGCTGGGCTCTCGCCAAATCGATCCCGCTAACCTCATATGCCGCTAAATAGACACCAAGAAAATTTAGTACTTATTGTTGTTCAATACAACAAATAAGTGGACAAGTGTCTATTCTATCTATTAAACCAATAAACATTGAAATAAAAAAATATCACATTCGTAAGGTATCTAAAAAATACAAATAAAATGTGGTACATTTTCGAAATTCGAACTTTTAAGAGGTGAAAATCGTACCTGTTACAAAGTAGCGGTTTAAAACCTAGAAACATAAACTTTGGCATAAAAATATGTCCACGAAAGGAAGGAGACGCTAACGAAGTAGCGGGTTAAATGCTAGTGTATATATAAAAACGTTTGTGCCGTGTATGTGCTCCGAAAACTCAAGAACCTCTGGACAATTATTATCAGACAAAAATTATCGTAGTCGGGAGCTAGGTTTCTCTTAAGTTTAATTCCGATAGGTAGCGCTGTTGTCGTGATAAAATTTTTTTTATTTATGGTACTATTTGGCTGAAATTCACAAAATATATTTATTAAGCAAAAATAATTTTCCTGATACAATTTTGAACCGGTAGATGGCGCTGGGGTCAAGTTATTAATAAAATTCTCCAGTATTTAATTTTGTATTTTTATTTAGAAAATCCCGAGCAGCGCCGGGACCAAAGAGCTAGTTTTAAATAAAAATTTGAATACAATCGAATTGATTGCAATTAAATTAATTGCATTCTATGATTTCTGCAAAGAATGATTTTTCAATGATTGCAATCACAAAATATTGCAATCTTAACAAGATTTCATTTTGAAATGAGAAATTATTTTGAAATCAAAGAACCAAGTCAAAATCAATTTGGCTGATATCATATTGATTTTAATGCCAATTGATTGCAGTTGTTAAAACCTCTGATACTAACACACAAACTGAAAGACAGTCAGATATAACTGTCATATGGAATTTGATCACTTGGAAATGTTTTAAAACAACAGCAACAACACGCAAGTACATGTACTGAACTTTATGCAGTTTTTATGTTTTAGAATAGACTTTTATATTTTTATTATTATCGTTTTGTTGGTTTTTGTGGGGGAGTAATTTTTCAGTTTTTTAGAGGTATATTATTTCAACTAAGTACACTCAAAACTAAAAATTGGTAAAATCTTAAAAAACAACTTTATATATTTTTATAGCCTCCAGTAACTAGTCATTCGAAAAATTTTCAAGGTTCATCAAAGACCACATAAAGTATTCATATTCAGTGTCCTTGAGTAGTAAGAAGTCGAATAACCCATGTCTGGCTGTCTGTTGAAAACACGCTCACTTTCGAAAGAATATTGAAACTCTCGGTTGACGGTTCTAGAGACTCGGCACAGACATTGCACTCTTGCTTCTTAAAAAGGATTATTACAATAATAAATTAGACTACATGTAATTTTTAAATAACATTTTGAAATTTTAAATACACTTTTTTACATGTTTTGATAGTAACCACACTATTACTTCAGAAATCTTTGCCATTTTAACACTCACCGCCATTGACGACGGTGTAGTCAATAGTCAAACATCAATCTTTAAGCGAAATTGTATTTTTCTTGATGGATTGAAATTTGTTGTTATAAATGATTATCTATTTTCAATTGAGGAGGTTATTTTCAAAACTTGATTATTCCACTTTTGACAAAAATAGTTTTTGATTTTTTGTTTGTTTGGTAAAAGATTTTTTTTGTTGTGCTTAATTCCCTTTTTAAATAATTGATAAAAAAAAATACTGAAATTTATTGTTGGAGGATAAGCTGTTCCTATGCGCATTTCACTGGTTGCTTAGGCCAGATTATCAGGGGGGCTACTATCTATTGCGATGCGAAACCTAAATGTCAACTTGGTACTCTCTTTCACTTTCGCAAATTTTTTTAAAATGAAGCAATATTGGCAATAAAAATTAAAGATTGTGCAGATTGACATCAATGAAATGCCAAAATATGTAAAAATATTTTAAATTGGAAAATTTAAATAAAATAAATAGTGATGGTTTGCGAAAAGAAAAAACTAAAAAGATGCGCAAACGCATTAAAGAGTACCAATCGCTAGATTTGCGATCATTTTCTTTCGCATCGCAATAGAGAGTAGCCCCCCAGGAAACGTTATCCTAAATAATTTTAGAAAAGCAAAAGCAATCAGCAAACAAAACTACAGAGGGAATGAGAATTACCTACAAACACTCAGAAAGTCTTGTTTGCAACGATATCAAAGCTTAAACAAAATACCAAACAATAAATCAGTGATGAGCTTATCTTTTCTTACAGTTCCCACTACAATTATTTGGAATTCTACCAACATTAATTGTAGTTGTAAGTGGGTAAAGAAAAAACATATTAAAAACAAAAACAAAGTGCTTTTATTGTTTTCGGAAGAAATCAAAATAAAAACAATTTGCCAGTTCAGTTTTTTATGCACGTGCACTTGCTAAAAGTTGTTTTAGGGAATACTATTATTTATTAAAAGATTTTGTTTGTTGTGCTTAATTCCCCTTTTAAATAATTGATAAAAAAAAATACTGAAATTTATTATTTGGTAACATTGAAAGGAAAATTCTGCGAAAATAAAATACACCCAAAAAAAAAATAATAAAAGGCATGATTTCGTTAAAAGTAGATTATTCCGCTTCATAATCACATTTCCCATTTCAAATATACAGTTGTGGAACAAAATATGATCAATCCAGATTATTAAATTAAAGGTGAACCTCGAGTTTTTTAATTCAAAATAAGATTTCTTATACCTCATTAGTGCAGCAAGACAAGATTAATCTACAGTGGTTTGAATCAAAACATGATCATTCCTCTAGAGCACATAGCAAACCTTGATTATTCCAATTAGCCGCATCAAAACTAGATTTTTCAATTTCAAATTTTGGATTTATTCAAAATATCTTATTGCAAAATTTTTGAATCCTGTACAAAGCAATGACTCATCTTTTCCTCTACAATAATGCAACAAAATTTCAGGCTGACTACATAGTTGTACTCCTAAAAAACTATTTTTCAAGTTGTGCAAAAACGCAAAAAGTGGAATAGTCATGTTTTGAAAAGAGCCTCCTCAATTGATTTACATGTTTCTCCTTTTGCTTCTGTTTTTTCATACTTTTTGTCAAGAAATCTTCTCGAAGTCCAAAGTACATTTTTGAATACAAAATTATGAATCAATTTTAATTCATTTCATCACAGAAAGAAAGTGTTTTATCAATTAAAAAATGGGTTAAAAAGTATTTAAATTTAATTAATGTGATAATTGAATCAAGTTAAAAACATTTTAGTTATTTTGTAATAAATTTTCAATTAAAATTTTAAGTAAATAAGAAAAATTCTTAATTGACTGTTTTTCGTTTAAAATAAAATAATTTAAACATGTAGAATTTTTGTTGGGAATTGTCAATATTTAATTAAATAAATTAACATATTGTTTGAAATGGCAAAGTTTTTTGATCATTTGTTTAACTGAAATTAAAAATATTATTTATTAAAAAAAATATTCACAATTTTACAATTTTTAGTAATCAATATAATCATTTTGGTAATAGGTGCATAATCAACAAATTTTTTGCTTGATATTATGAATTTGGTATAAATTTGGTGATTGGGGAAAATTATTAATTTTTTCTGTGATGTTGTAAGTGCCTTTCTTCATTAAGAATAATTAAATGAAAATTAAATTTGATGAACTTAAGCCTAATTAAAATATAAAAATCTGGATTAAAAACCATAAACAGCTCACTAAAATAACCACAATACTAATTATTTTAAATTAATATTTTTCATTAAAAATAGTTTTGTTGGATGTTGAAAAACTGAAAAAAAATTTTTTTTTTTGGATTACTAATCACTAAAATCTAAAAAAAATATAATTAAAATTAAACAATTTTACGTTATATGTGAAAAGGCAGTTTTGACAAACATCCTCCGCGAAAAATCAAAATTAATACTTTTATTTTAATGTACAAAATAGAACTTATAATAACTCAAATACTTAAATCTATTCTGTTCCAAAAATTTTACAATTTCATCCTTAAAAGTTCATAATTAAGGTATTGGTCCGATAGCAGTAATAATTTTAAAAATTAATTACAAAATTAATTGCAAAATTCAAAACAAAATTACCAACATTTACCTTTAAGGGTTTTGCCATGCAAATGCCACAAACATTCGTTAGATAGAATTTATTTTTCATATTTTCTTAAGAAGGCGTTCAAAACATTTTTTTTTTTTTTTTTTGTAAATGTGGGGTGTCATAAAAGGATTCACTTGATATTCATCATCATCAGTGTCAGTCAGTTTCAGTCACTCAGTCAGTTATTTGTGTCGTACTACAAATTTCATTCCAATTTCCACTTCTCTCTTTTGTATCTAAAATGTCTTTTTTTAGTTTTGCGGTGGCAAAAGTTTTTGTAGGTGGAAAAATATTAACAAAAAATTGCGTGTATATTTTTTTCTTATTCTTATGTCTACAAAATTGCAATTCGATGCGTTTTGTATGATTTTTCTATATTGTTTCTCATGTTAATGTTCGTATGTACTCGTATGTTTTGAGCCGATACTAATCTGATTACCGTCAAAAACTCAGACGAAAGAAAATGTTTTACGAAAAAAAATTGTACGAGAAAATTGATATACTTTTGTGATCTTAATAAAAGCTCTTACATACTCACACACACACACACACTCTAATATGAACACAATAAATCGAAATTTACAGACAATAAAAAATGTTTATATCAATTACGTATTTGGAGCATATGGCTTTAATTGTTTAATACATTTTGTTAAAGAATCGGCACAGAAAAAAATAAAAATGGATTTCAATTAATTAATTTGTGATACTAATTAAAAAATAAATTAAATTTACACCATAAAACAAATTAATAGTATCAATTAAACGTCTAATTCACTTGATTAAACGATTAACTAACTTGATTAAACGTTTAATTTACTTAACTACTTCTTTTTAATTAAAACTGAATTTATTTTTTACTAATTCTTTAATTGGTGAAGAACTTTGGAGAAATTTTTCCGTGTAGATACAAACGTATAAGAATATTGGAATAAAATGATTCTTAAATTATATATTTTAATAATTCCTTGTTAATGTTTTAATTATGTTGAAAATTTAGTTTATAGAATAATAATAAACTAATAACTAAAATATTTCAATTAAACATAATAAGGGTTTCCATGATACCGCTTAAAATTTCCATTTAATCAAAATACATGAAGTTAATTGTTTGTGTAAATGTTGTATATTTTTTAGTTTAGGTAATTAATTTCTAAATTAACTAAATTTGTGTGACATGGCTCGAAAATACAAGTCAGTTAATTGATGTAATCAAATCT
The DNA here is from genome assembly GCA_943735925.1 of Pollenia amentaria. Classification (NCBI taxonomy): domain Eukaryota; kingdom Metazoa; phylum Arthropoda; class Insecta; order Diptera; family Polleniidae; genus Pollenia; species Pollenia amentaria. Next base: position 225,863,688 of record OX031009.1, read on the forward strand.
TTTGCACAATTTGTGCAAAATTAGTAAAACATTTAATTGTCTGAACGAATTGTTTAATTAAAGTCGATTTTCTATTTTTCCTGTGAACGATTGAAGGTTCGGCAGAATTGAAGAAAAGTTTGTCTTTAAAAATGGGAAGCTCGATTTTGATTTCAGATCATGGTTTCTTGGGCAAACCTTCTTAGTATTCGTCGTAGATTACGATTTTGACAACCGCTTATTGACTTTTTTTTTAATATATACAAATTGACCCACTCTAATGTACATACATAAAATTTTAGTAGTAATATTAAACAGTAAACCAGGAAGAGTGCAAATGAAGGTCGCCACAGGTTAGAAAATGAATTAAAGGGGATTGCTTATGTGGAATATCACACGTTTAAGGAATAAAAACGAAATAACATTAAAGCTTGGCACTGAATAAGCAAATTGCAAATGGCTGAAATAAATAACCGTAAAACGGTTAACATTGACTATATTATTGTAGTTCTGACCATAATATGGTCAGAGTTTCCCAATTATGGAAAATGATTACCATATTATGGTTACTTTTGAATTCATCGAACACTCCAACATCTGGTACTTCAATCAACGTTCTCAATACAGTCGTCGCACTGTGGATAAAAATTTAATTTCATCGGCCAAAAGTCCAATTTTTGTCATCGCCGATTTCAAAAAAGCCACTTAATGCCAGTCGATAGCAAACATATTAGAACTAAGGTATCCAAAAAACTTGATTAAAATATTGGTAATTGTGGGTGTGGCACGCTGCTGGAAGCAAATATTTTATGTTGTTTTAGAAAAAATTTAATTTTTGAAAATTTGATGGGAACTAAATTATGATTTCTCACAAAATGTAATCAATAAAGGGAAATTTTTTTTGTTTTACTAGTAGGATAGTAGTCTTTAAGAAATGGTTCGTTACATCACCGTATCATTTATACCTGATGTGTTAATTAATGTTTCCCCAGGTTATATTGTTTCGTTAAATCCGAATTTCAGAGGAGTAGAACATGTTAAGGTCAAAAGGGGTTAAAGAGATTTTAGCACCATCAGAAAGCTGATGTTGCTAACCTCTTTAACCCCATATATACAACCTCCTCTTATGCCCCATATATATTTGCAACTGTTAGGAACTGTCTGTTGAACACTTTTTTCATTGCAACATTTTTTACTTTTTTTATCTTTTTATTGTACTGAAATATAACACAATGGTTTACGGACGATTTGTTTTGAAAAGTAATTCTGCAACTGATGCAATTCTTGAAACTGTCATTGCAGGGCAGCTTTTGATTTGATTTGAAAGAACACGGGTCCATAGAGGGTCGTGAGAGTGACTTTTCGACATCTAAAACTGGTAATTCAAACTTTTAAATATTCGCGAAAAATAAATTTGTTTCTGGATTGCAAAAAAATTAGACAGAAGCTGACGTACAAAAAATATCCCTAAATGTTTAGCTTACCTCCTTTGGCTTTAGAGATATTCGGATAAAACGAATTTTTGGGTTGATTTTTAACGATTTTTCGAGTTTTTTAATCGGGCGAATTATGTTTAATATCAATATGTTATCAATAGTGGGTTAAATTTTTTTTTTCATTGGTAGGAGAGCAGACTTTACAATGGTATATTGTATTATTAAATGCCTATGCATTTTTTTATAATTATAGTGGGATATTCGAGGCGAATGCATATGCGTATAAAAGTAATTCTTACATATGACTACTCATTTTTACTATTTTACCAAAAGATGGCTATGTTCTTTCGCTGATAAAAAATATTTTTTCCAGAAATATATAAAAATGTTAATATGTATTTTCTCGAAAGAAAACGTTATAAGAACGCCTGTAGAAGCAACATTTAGTCAATTTGGCTTACTTTAGCTATGCTTTATCTAGCAATAAAGTAAATTGTACTGAAAATGTATACAACTATTGGACACCAGCAGAATGTTATGCATTTTCTGGCCCGCTACGGCCGAGCCAAAAGATAGCTAAAATAAGCCTCATAACAGAAATATACAAAATAAATATTCTGATAGTGCATAGAAACTATTCCTGGAAAATATTGAAGGAATAAGACTATTAAAGTATGAAAGTTTTTTAAATTGTAATTTGAATTAATTTCGAATTAATATAAAAAATTTATACTAAAAATTATACTCAACATGAGAACTAAAATTCCCAGATTCTATTTGTTAAAAAAATCAATATATTTTAATTTAATACTAAGCAATCGAATTGCCGTCTATGCAATTACCTCATTTCTAATAATAACATGTGTATTGCAAAATCCAGTACCAGCTTTTAGGACTTTCAAAAAAATATGTTTTCGCTTGTAGAATTCAATTTATTTATTTATTGCAAGTTGCAACCATTAAATTGTTTAATCAAGCCTATACATTTCTACATATTTACAAATGTAAATGAAAATGTTTGGCATGCGCTAATAACTGCAGGCAACTAAAGACGGTAACACAAACAAGATATTACCACCCACCCCAAATAAAAAATGCAATACATTTCGAACACTTAAAGTTAGAAATGTTTAATATGGCAAAGCAGCGTCAGGAAGGCAACAAAATTAAACTGTAGTTAAGTCATATTCTAAGAATGCTAAATGCTACAACAGAATCGATGACAAATTGCAAACACGTTACGCTTAGTTATGTCTATCAGTTGTTAAGCGAGCAGAAAGTGGAAGCAAATTTACATACCAAATATTCCGGCATAAACATCCCTCGTATACTCTCTATCTTCTTATCGGGGACAAAAGCATTGAGAGCACAAGGAACTCATCTATTTTGCATGTGAGCAAAACAGAAAGCAATAAAATAATATTTGTTGTTTCGAATGTACAAAAACAATCAGGAACCAGAAATGACTGCCTGAGTTGCTTTGGCTTGTTAGCAAATGCTTTTGTCATTGCCAAAGACAAAAGAGCACACAAGCAGAGGCACACACAACGACACCCCACAAAACAATGAGCTAAACAACACACCGACAGCAACAACAATCCAGGAACATTAGTATCAATGAGCAAATTAAAAATAACAACCTAATCATCGTTTTAAGACCGACAACGTTGGTCGTTCAGGCTTTAGTCTTAATAACAAGCAAGGCACAACTCAGCAGCAACGTGTCATGCCACCGTAATATCTGTGCTTTGCTTAACGCTGGGACTTTGTCACCGCCAAAAAACTGTAAGGAAAAATACCCACCAACACGACACTGTGATGAGACACAAGCAAAAGGGGGATTTATTAGAATGAAGAAGAAGAAAAAACACCCTAAATTCATACGCTCGGTTTAGTTTAAATAATAATAACGGACTGTTTTGGCTGTTGTGCCCGATTCCTTTTCATATTCAGCTTCAATTAAAGGCGTTTGTCTGTCCGTCCGTCCGCTTGTGTGCGTGTGTGTCTGCATTGTTTGCTTAACTTTATTTTCCGGCTTTTGTGTTCCGCCTTCTGTTTTCATACAAAATAGTCATGCTACAATTGCCTGCAAGTGTTTAAAGTCAAGCGTTAACTTTATTTTTACTCCGTCTATGTCAGTCTTTAACTCATCACAAGGCCACAAATGAACCAACATTCAACACCATCATCACTAACACCACCATCAACATCATCCTTCCACTCTTTAGAGTGAGACTTCTTAAGCTTACCGAGCGAAAATACACCCTTTTTGCCAATGTAATTTCTACAACAATTACACTGAGTGCGAAACGTCAACCACCATTGCAATCGGTGACACCATCAGCAGCGTTCATTCAGTCAGCACAAACACAACATAAAGTCAGACGACTGACAAACAGGACGTTATACTAATTCTACCAGCATACACTTCTCATCAAAGGAAACATTATGACACTTTGTCGCAAGTCTAGTTTAGTTAGATCAAAAGCACATTTTAACAAGATATGAAATGATGCTTTCCTTGTTAAAATCAGAAATAAAACAAAAATGTACAAAAACGAGAGTGATTCCAAGTTGCAACATATCAGTACTCTTACTCAAAGAAGCTGAACGATGAGGAGAGAGAACGAACAGCATCAAGCTTTTTGTTGGTAAATTGGAATTGGTCCCTTGTGGCCATACAAAAGAACGCTCAGCAGGGTGCTGTGGCAATAAAACGATTGCAATAACAGATTGTCTAACTCATATCAGGTTGCAACACGGCGGTTATGATGGATTGCCTTAAATACCTTTAAATTAAAATGGATCAACGCATGAATATTCTTTACTTTATACAATGTATTTATGTATTTATATGGAATGAGGCACATTTCCCTTTCTCCAAAAAAAATAAAGAAAAAAAAAATAATCGTATCAAATAAAACGCATCTCCAATAAAGAAAATCAAGCTCTACACAGTAAAATGTATTTTTTTTCTCTCTTTCATTTTAATTGCTTAATGCATGTAAGGGATGATATGGAATTTAGTTTGGTTTTGTGGATTTATCCTTCGAGGCAGCGGTAGAGAAAGAAGGTGGAAATTCAAATGCGATTTAATTGAATATTATCTTATTAAAAAAGGCTCTTTCCTGGATGGCTGCAAGGGATATGAATTATTTAAATTGCTGTTATTATTAGTGAACAAAATGAGAGGTTTTGAATGTGTCTTAATTTTTGTTCGAAATGACACATGTTATGATATTGACTTTAAAGGCTTTCAAAAAGAAATTATTAAAGTTTTAACTGGTTTAATTTTTAACCAAAGAAAATTTTAACAGAACTTATAACAGGATTTATAAATTTACTTCAGGTATATAAAAAAAAATAATTCCTCTATTATTCATTTCGTAACTTTAGTGTGCATTGCGAATTGAGTTTATGGTTTAAATTAGAGGTCTGCATCGAATAAGCTTTTGCTGTACACTTAAAAAACTTTTTATCTTTCTAATCACTTAAACAATGAAGATAACTGAATTTTTTTTTGCCAGATGCTTCAAGTACAGAGTGGTGCATAAGTAACGTTATGATCTCAAAAAGGGGCCATTGTAGGGCACGTTGTGTAAGTTGAGGCTGCATCTTGTTGAAACCACAAATTTGAATTGTTCTCTACACCGGGCCTTGAAAAATGTTCAATAATTGTCCGGTATTAAATTCAAATTAACCGCAACTTGTTCGAAGTTTTCTATACAATTTGGTTCAATGATTTTTCTATGGTTTTTTTTTACACCATATACTATACTGTTCATCTAAGTAGTTTCATTTGAAGTTCAAAGGCTATTCTTGGATTTTGGGTGGCCCATATTTTTATTGAAGTGATCCTTGAATTGAAAATGGGCCTCATTGCTCATTATTTGATATGATTTATGTGAATAGTTGAATGGTGGCTTCCAAAATAAAATTAAACAGCTATGTGTCTTTTTTTAGGACCAGGAAAATAGATCAAAGGAAAAAGGATAAATAGAGTACTACTTGTGGACTTTTGATTCGAACTTATTTGTGTTGAAAGTGAGAGAGAAGACTTCAGTCCGACCAAAAACGAATTCTCTCTGTAATGCATTGTACGATGCACCACCCAATCGACCACAAAACAATGTGCCCTTGTGGAAAAACGTGTATAACGAGTTTCGAGAATCAGACCCCTAATTTCATTGAACACATCCCATTGTAGTAACGATAAAATTAAATCTGTAGCTGCTATAATTATTGAAAAAAACCGAATCCCTTAATGTTCTGGGCATGAAAATACAAAGTTATGTCCGATGGGCAAAACATATATTCAAGGTGTCGAAAGAAGCTTGAATGCCTCGGTGTTTTAAAACGGTGCACAAAGGGGCCAAGCCGGTCATATCACGGATTAATGTAAAAAAATAAGTCCAAGGACCGTGAAAACTAAAACTACTCACACAAAATTCTTCATCATTACGATAAAAAAATGTCAAATATGAAACGATGCTTTTGTAGTGACGCGTCGGAATTAAAAATTGTAAAAGGAAGATGAAAAAAGGCGAAAAAAGCTAAAAACTTTGCGTTATTAAGTCCTATTAAATACAAGTAATTTTGAAAAAGTAATAAATATAACCATGTAACCATCAAGTTCCGGTATTTATTTAAATGGCTTGGTTTAATGTGTAAAAAAAACTATTTGTGGAAGAGCTTTTGATTTTTAAGTTTATATGGGAAATGCAAAAAAAAAATGGATTTTGTCGGTTGAGGGGGACAAAAAGTTACGAATTAGGCTCGATGTAGTGCGCCTTAAAAGTTATGTGCGAATTATTACCAACTAGGGTGTTCAGCTGATTAATTCTTGTTCGATTAATAGAATAATTTTAGACGATTAATTGTTCGATTAATTTAAAATTGCTGATTTCGATTAAAGGATTAATCGAAGAATTTATGCCGATTAGTCGAATAACAATACGTATATGGTTTTTCTGTCAAATGTATAATTGTATAAATTTTTAAGTCAAATAACTACACCAAATGCTTTTTGTTTACCTATGATAATCCCGCGAAGCTCTTCGCTTGTCTGCAGGAGACCAGAGTCTCTGGCGGGAATCGAACCCGCAACCCCGGCACTGATAGACTAGCTCACTACCAGCTAGCCTACCGGGGCACCGTTGGAATTAAAAAAAGTCATGTTTAGTGAGTAATTCACATACATGGACGTACTGCTTACTGAAAAAATTTTTAGTAACCAGTAAATTCTTACTGATTACTGAAATAATGCAGTCATCCGTTCATTTTTACTTATTATTGAAACAAAGGCAAAAATATATTTTTAACCCTGGAGCCACACGTTCAATAAATCACTTTCAAGTTGTTCACAAAAACTGCGTGTCAAAACTTGTTGGAATTGACAGCTGTGTCACAGGCTGCACTCAATTTGATAGTCAATTTCATTTTAAAAATGCCCCGAAGGAAAAACAACTCAAAATAATAGCATGACTCAAAGTATTTTGTAAAAAAGCACATGTATTTTTAAGAAATATATTTTTTACGAAGAAAGCGCTAAAGTTAATTTGTCATCAATTGTTAAATTGAACAAAAAACTGGCAAACAAATGGAAAGGTAAAATTGAGAGCAATATCGTGGTCAATTTAAAAAATGAGAGGGGATTAGTAAAAAAAGTGAGAGAGCACGGAAAATTAAAAGGAAAGACAAAACTTAATCGTGTGGAAGCAAAACATTTAATTTTTAAAAGATTATTTTAAAAGATCTGTTTAATTGTTTGTACATATAAAATTATATGATCTCAACACATGTTTTATTTGTTTTATCCTTGTAAAGGTTTTATCAATTTGTATAAATTGTTACGTTTGTTTTGTTTTTTTTGTTAATAAAATATTAAAATACTTGTAATTAATAATGTTAATTTAATCAAGTACCAATATTTTCTAAAATTATCGAAAAAAAAATCTCTTAATTTATAAAATTTCTGGATTTTGAATTATGCGATTAATTGATTAATTTCAAAATTTTATTCGTTAAATCGAATAAGTCAAAAATGCCAAATATCGATTAATAGTTTAATCGAAAACTAGAGCTAACCTAAAAAACGGTTAGGACCACTGGATTCAGCGTACCCGAATAAGCTTAAGCAGGTGCCTGACTTTTCTGTTTTTTCAACATGATGTCTCCTTTTATGGGGTAAATTCGATAACTGTTTCCGCCAGCTTTCGAATATTAACTATCGAGTTGGCTGCCCTCTTGAAAGTTTCATTATGGGTAGAATTTTTTAACGCACAGAAAGGGCTGCAAATAAATTTGCAAAATCTGTTTAAAATCTTAAAAGTGTTTGCAAATTATTCTTTAATTTTAATTTGGTGGACCAAGTACAAGTTTCTTAAATTTTTTTGTGAGTTTTATGCTGATCTAAGGACGTCAGCAGAAAGTAACAGTAAGAAGCACACGCGCTCCGTACAAATGTTTTTCAATTTTGTTTCTATTTTTGGAGATGTTAAAGAAATAAAATGTAAAAATTTTTTTGAGAGCATTCTTTATTTTTATAAAATCTATTGTATATTTACCCCCTTATGCAAAAAAAAGTTAAAGTTTACATTAGTTTATCAACAAAGTAAACGAGATTAATGTGTTGGTTAACTAATGTGAACTTTAACTTTTTTTTTTGCATAAGGCGGTCCGTATTTTATTCAAATTTACTATTTACAGGAATTTTTTAAGTTTTTAAAAAGTTATTTTTGATTATTTTTCCTACAATTATTTTTGTTTTATAAATTCTCCGAAATATATACTGGCAGGGATAAATTTCGAATTTTGTATTTAGTATATTGATTCCGAAAGTCAAAAATAAAATATAACAATAATTGTATAATGTATTTTTGTATTTCTTTTTAAATACTATTTTCATTTCCTAATCATAAAATTCTCTAGAGAACCTGCATAAGGAAGATAGAATTAAGAAAAAGTATGAATTTTTTAAATATATTGTCTGCGTAGATGATTGTCTGTTTGTGTGCGTGTGTGTGTGTGTGTGTGTGTGTGTGTGTGTGTGTGTGTAAAATAACAAGCTTTAATCACTTTTAAATGAAGACATTCAAAATGAACAACAGCAACAACAAAATACTATATTTTTTATGGGTTGCCACACATTTTATTTAAATTTATTTTAATGAACATGAACGAGTTAAAACGCGGGGGAATTTCACAAACTTCGTGAAAACAGTCAGACAGGCAAAAAGTGAAAGGGGATTGCAACAATAACAAAAACAAAATGTATGTATAACAAGGACTACGACAAGGATGAACAGAAGTTGAAGGAGGTGGAGACGCAGAAAGAGGTTGACGATGACACAACGTAGTTCGAGCATTGAAAGGGTTGCTTTTTGGTAATTTCATTGTGTGTTACGGTGTTAATTTCTACGCCGACAAATGTGCGAGCGAATGAATCTTCTTGCATTGCGGCTACGAAAGACTAAATTAAATGATTAACATTTCTGTTGCTGTTTTCATTTGTTTCTGTTTGTATGAGTGTTCGTAGATTTTGAAATGTTTACGTATTTGTCTTTTATATTTTGGAATTGTATTCCCATTGTATCGTATCGAATGGAATGAAATTTAAATATTTACCTCAGTCTTGGATAATTAGAATTAAGAAATTCTGATGAAAGGAGTAATTAAATGTATTTTCATTTGTGTGTGCATGTACGTGCGTACTTTCGATAAGCTGAATATGGGTATGACTTGCCAAACAATTCGTTATGGATTTTCAACAGTTAATCAGGTGCTGAGAGATAAAGACAAGGATCTAGATTTTGTTTTGAAATGGTTCAGTGAATCTTTATTGAAGATATGAATGTTTATAGTATTCCAACGAGATTAGGTTAAATATTTATCTTGGTCGAATGAAATTGGGAATTGGGAAAATTGTAAATAAACTTTAAAGTCTGTTTGTATAAATAGTGTTTTTGTAAAAAAAAAAACTTTGGGTTTGTTATAAAATTTTTGTTTACAATTATTATACCTACACAACAATAGTGGTGTATATATAATTGTTAATCGGGCAATCCGACGGAATCTAAAACAATATGTGATTACGATCCAATGCATTACATAAATAACTTAAGCAATGATAAAAACGTCGCAGCACGGTCATCCGGTCAATTGCAATTAAGCGTCTGAAGCTCGGTAAATATGCAGGCCCTTATGGAATATACGATCGCGTAAATTTGGTTGGCTTGGACGCCGAAGGTTCTAGGGGAACTGGAAGACCTGCAAATACCCGGAGACGACAAATTGAGAACGAGTTGTATGACCAATACGTTCTCTGAAGTGCGATGAAATTTAGTTGTGTAGTGATAAAAAAACAATGGAGAACATTTGTTGCGCCAATATGTTCCACTGGGAATTATAGAAATATATATTAAATGTACAATAGTGAAGATGGTTCTTTCGTTGGTGCTGATTAGACCTTAAAATATAAATAGATATAAGACCCACCTATTAGTATACCAATCGCCTCAATGTTGGGAGAATTCCAAATAATTGTAGTGGGGAATGTAAGAAGAGATAAGCTCATCACTGATTTATTGTTTGGTATTTTGTTTAAGCTTTGATATCGTTGCAAAAAATACTTTTTGAGTGTTTTTAGGTAATTCTCATTCCATTTGTACTCTTGTTTGCTGACAGCTTTGGCTTTTCTAAAATTATTTAGGAGAACATTTCCTGAAGATCTGGCCTAAGCAACCAGTGAAATGCGCATAGGAACAGCTTATCCTCCAACAATAAATTTCAGTATTTTTTATCAATTATTAAAAAAAGGGAATTAAGCACAACAAACAAAATCTTTTAATAAATAATAGTATTCCCAAAAACAACTTTGATAATACATATTTATTAATAATAAAAAACAATAACACAAGAAGAAAACAATAATAATATAAAAACGTAAAAAGTCAGTCTCATAAACGAAAAAAGGTACAAAAAACACAAAAGTAAAAGTTAAAATAAAGTAAAGCACAAAAACATAAAGAAATCCCAAAAGCAAAATAATCATGTAAATTAAGTCACTTGTTAGATAGATATTTGAACCTTCAAATAAAATTCATTAAGAACAATAGGAGAATATTTTGTTTATATAAGTACAAGAAATTTCTTTAATATTTTCAAATGTAAAGTTAACGCATCTTGGCCTCAAAACCTTTTAAACGTGCAAAATGTCTGTTCAACACGACGGAAGTGATCGGTATATGATTAAATGCTGATAGTGCCTTTTTGGTATATTAATTTAATTACTACTCCACAACGCTGTTTTCGTAAAAAATTTAAATTAAATATCCCAGCAGTTTGTTTTATTGCTTTAAGTCCTTCATTTTTCTAAAAACTTATAAATTAATTTAATTTGCTAATTTAATGGATAAGATATCTCTAATTTAACAAGAGTATCAGATGTAAGTCCATAATTTGAGGACACAAACATTATCTGAGCTTTTATATTTGATAAATTTGCTTTTTTTAATGCAACTGCATCACCATAGTGGAATCCATCTACCACATCCTTGAATTTGTCAAATTTGTCAGCATAATCCATAACTGCTTTCAACCACGTTCCCCACCTGGTTGTTATATGCTGTGGAGGAAGAAATTAATCGAGAAACTTCTCTTAATATACGGCAAATCGCGAGGTGATTTGCAACATATTTTTTTCAATAAGAAATCAATAAATGAGTTTTAGCGCAGTTGCCTCTTATCTCTTCTGCAACATGGTGTATCTTAAAATAAAAAAACAAGTTTGTGTTTCAAAATATGCAACAACAATATGCAATGTCAGCAATATATGCAAAAATATGCATTTACAGAAATATATGCAAAAATATGCACTAACAAATCGATGACATTTTTTACTTAAAATTTTATGATTCGCAAAGATATTTGGTTAATGTTGATATCAAACGGACAATAACAGATATGCATTTGCATAATTTACCATAAACCACCTTTTAAATTCTTGCTTATTTCTGGTATTAACATTGCATTTTTGACTGAAGTGTGTTCGGAGACCTATAATAGAATATCCTGAAAAATATTTTCGCAGAATATTTCAGCTACATACATCCCTGTTTTAAGGGTGATTTTTGCTCTGTACAAAAAAAAATTGCAAAGAAAGACCCATTTCCAGAAGAGTTAGGGGGTTAATGCATACCAACAAAATGTTGCTTGTAATTTTCTAAATAAATTTTCTGAAGACACTATGCATTACATAAATAACTTAAGCAACAATAAAAACATTGCAACACGGTCATCCGTCCAGCTGCAATTATGGGTCTGAAGCTCGGTAAATCAGCAGGCCCTTATGGAATATCTCCTGAGATTCTAAAAACAGACATCACCCTAACGACGACGTAACTAAAACCTTAATTTCTAGTTTCTGGTTAAAAGCTTGCAAGATTGCTTCAACTGGAGGGGTATAACTCTTTTAATCCTAGATGGCTACGGTTCATCGAATCTACGAAGCTCATTTATACTCTATCATATAACTTTTTTAAGTGTATTCAAATTACGCTCTTTTTTCAATAACGTTAGCGGATGACGAAAGCTTTAAAAAAATAATAAATTTTAAAACGCAAAACTGAGTTAAAATTCATATAAGATATTGAGAAAGCTGAAAAAATTTTATTATTGATACTTTTATATTATTTTATGTTCTAATAAAATACTTAACTAAAACGTTTTTTGTTGATTTTTTTCTTTAAAAATCTTTCCGCTAGAATTTTTTTTTTTTTAAGTTCGTCGATTCGACGAAGAGTAACCGAATTGTACCAAAATGAAGATTTGCCTTTTAGGGATAGGCAGATCAAATAAATCATAACTCACATACTGCAGAATCATAATTAAAAAAAAGACCAATTTCCAGGAGAGTTAGTGTTAATGCATACCAACAAAATGTTGCTTGTAATGTTCTAAATAAATTTTCTGAAGACATTATACGCCCCTAAATGTCACACGACTTTCTACGTTTTTTAACTACACAAGGGTGCAGTTTTAATTAGGCCGTAAAAAGGTTTTCAGTTGTAAGCTTTTAAAATGCCGATACTCGTATATCATTTTTTGTCCCCCCTTCAAGAATCAGTTGGCAGAACATTATTATTTGTTGTGTGTTGGACAGTGTAATTAGATTAAATTTAGTTGAAAATTATCTTTTTACAACCTAAATCATATTAACAAATTGACTTGGAATACTTACAACTCCCGAACATAGCTTTTAATGGCATAACATACGTGCTTTGTCATGACAAATTTTTGTTGCTGATAGGTCCTTTATTAAACATAGATCCTTTCTTATATCAGTATAAGGCAAGCAAATCTCATACAGATGAATATATCTAAATAACATTCGGCACAAATCACTTTTATATGCTTCTTAACCTCATAACATAATTTGATAATAGGGAACTAACGAAAAAAAAAATTTAAATACTGTGGTATCATACGGTCGGGCTTGACCGACTTTACTTTCTTACTCATTTTTTATCTAAATTAGTGTTTAAAATAAACATGAAAAATTATGAAAATTATTTTTCGCCAACAGTTTATGCGAAAAAATACTTCCTTTCATAAGCGTTAATTGCAATTATTTTCTTTTTCTTTAGTTATTCTGTATAAACATTAAAAATATGAAAAACTTCAATTGAATAGGAAGACTATGAACTAAATAAATTACAGATTTATGTCCCGATAACAATTTAAAAAAAACTAGTGTTTTCCCAATAGTCGAAATTCGACCCTAAATTTTTATATAAATACGAGGGCGCATCAATAAGTCCGTGTCTTTTTGAATGAAACAGTTTTTTAAACGAAAAAAAATTTGTTTTTCAACATAATCTCCTTTTAGCTCAATACACTTAGTCCAACGTTTCTCCAATTTGTGTATCCATTCCAAAAAATAGGATTTTTCGAGATCCATAAAATAGGCATTCGTTTGACCAATAATTTCATCGTTGGAGCTAAATCTCTTTCCACCGAGCCATTTCTTGGGGTTCGGAAATAGGAAATAGTCACTGGCGGCTAAATCCGGAGAATATGGCGGATGAGGTACCAATTCCTAGCCCAGCTCATCTAATTTTGCCATTGAAACTGTACACGTGTGCACCCGTGCATTATCTTGATGAAAAAGTACTTTTTTCTTGGCCATATGGAGTCGTTTTTTTTAAATCCTCGTTAAATCGGTCCAATAAGTTGGCAAAATATTCGCCGTTTATTGTTTTTCGCTTTTGAAGGTAATCGATGTGGATAATCCCGCGTGCATCCCAAAAAACTGTTGCCATCACCTCATTGGCCTACAAACTTACATTGGCCTTCTTCGGAGCCGGTTCACCCGGAGAAACCCATTGTTCAGACTGCTGCTCGGTCTCCGGAGTGTTGTAATGGATCTATGTTTCATCCACATTTACAAAACGCCGCAAAAACTCATTCGAATTGCGGTTAAACAACTCCAAACAGTCCTTTGAAGTTGTCACACGATTGCGCTTATGGTCAATTGAGAGCCAACGCGGCACCCATCTTGCAGACAGCTTTCTTAAACCCAGCTGACCATTTAAAACCGAAACCACACTGCCATATGAAATGCCAATGGCATCAACAATCTCATGCACTTTTACTCTTCTTAGATTTCAAAATTCAAATAACTTAATAAAATTAAATTAAAATTTCAATTGGCTCTTTAATAAAATTGATATGAAAAACCTTTAAAACTTAAGCGATAAAGGAACATTTTGAGAGCTTCTTCTTTTCTCTTTTAACAAAGTAATGTAGGTAAAGTAAATTTATATTGAACTTTTCCTTCTATATGGACCTTTTTTTTAGTTCATTTTAATCATTCATCATTCATTTTTGGAAAATACAATAATACACCCAGAGAAAAAACGTATTTCAATATGGTCGCCTCTAACAAATCTATTTTTTAAGGAAAATTTAAACATATTGTGTTTAACAAACCATATTTTTGTCACCGACAACCAACTTTTGGGTTAATTAGTCATCTATCAAGAAGCCTGATTGAAGCTTTATTTTATTTTCAAAAATTATTTTTGGGAATGAAATATTTTATTAATTAGTTCATTTATTAATGATGTGCTAATAATCCCAATTTTTTAAATGAAAACACTGAAATTTATTGTTGTGGGAAAGCTAAACCCAGCCAATTGTAGGGGAATGTAAGAAAGAAAAAATTGACGGTTTATTGTTGTGACTTTGTTGAAGCTTTGATATTGTTACATTTAAGACCAGAGTGTTTTAAAATTCTTATTCACTTTATGGTCTGACTTGTATAATATTTTTAGCTTTTCTAAAGTATTTGGAAAAAGTTTCCTGACGAGCTGGCCTAAGCAACCAGCGAAATGCGCATAGGAACTAGCTTTCCCACAACAATAAATTTCAGTGTTTTCATTTAAAAAATTGGGATTATTAGCACATCATTAATAAATGAACTAATTAATAAAATATTTCATTCCCAAAAATAATTTTTGATAATAAATTTGCATGTGCCCGGCAAATAAAAAACTGAAATGGCAAGCTGCTTTATTTAAGTAACTTGTTTTTTTTAATTTTTGTTTTTTCTTTCTATCCTCTTACAACTACAATTTGTGTTGGAAAAAACCCAGCCAATTGTAGGGGAATGTAAGAAAGAAAAAATTGACGGTTTATTGTTGTGACTTTGTTGAAGCTTTGATATTGTTACATTTAAGACCAGAGTGTTTTAAAATTCTTATTCACTTTATGGTCTGACTTGTATAATATTTTTAGCTTTTCTAAAGTATTTGGAAAAAGCTTTATTTTATTGTTACCTCCGAACATGTTATGGTCAATATCTTTTAACTTAAATATTTTGAAGACTTATAATAGCATGGTCGTTTTTCAACCATAGCATGTTGCTCTTGGAAATGAGGAAAATACTATTGTTAATTTTAAAAACAAATTTATTTAACCATAACATATTTAGAGGCAACCATAACATGGTTATGAATTATTAATGGAGGACTAATTTAACCATAACATGATTGTCGGTGAGAATAATATGGTTAATTAAACATAATATGTTTAAAAAAATTTTAAAAAATAGTTTTATTGGAGGTGACCATATTAAAAATAGTCTTTTTCTCTGCGTGTACCCACACACAAACAAACATATATCTATCTGTAAGCTTTACTGTCTGTGTATTTGAGAAACAAAAATATCCTGCAGAAAATATACACAGAAGGTTTATGACGCGCAATTTTTATACATTCACTAGTACTTTAACAGGCATAATAGTAACGTAACACTCGCACATACGCAGCTATACACAGATACATATTTGCTAATAGCTGTTGTTGTATTAGTAGTAGTACGCCAGAAGTTGAATACGAGCATCTAATTTGTATTCCAGACGAGTTCTGACAGAGCAGAACATGTCTTGCATTTTAACGATGGTTTGTTTGTTTATTTGTTCAACAAACCAAAACTGGGGAAAGAGAGCAAAGCAGAAATTTTAATAAAAAAAATATGTATAAGAAAAAATACTTTAAATTTAAAGAAAAACACTTGAACTATTTATTAAAAGTATTTTTTAATAAAGAATTAAAATTAAAAAGAAAACAAATACACAAGTCCATTGGGGTGGTTTTTTTACGCACACAAACAGTGGGGTTTATTGGGGGATAACTTAACGCAGGCGCTGTTTAAGTCCATAAGAAGTGACAAGCAACTCAAATACCTTTTAGACTCAAATAATTGTTTTATTCTTTGTTTGATTACAAAAATCTTATTGAAGTTAATCTTTTTTTCATATTTAAAACGAAATTTTAAAAACTTTGGCAACCCTTGAAAACGCCATTTACAATCAGCTGTTTTTTGTTTCCCCAAACAGCAAAAAAGCGGTTGTATTTTAAATGCAAGCCTCGTTCAGAGTGTCATGTTTATTTTTATGAGTGTGTGTGTGTGTTTATGTGTTTTTGTGTATGCAATGAAATTGTGGAGTTTTGGTACATACAACAACAATAATTTTCATAGTAAGAGTGACAATTTGTAGTCTACCATCTTTTATGTGTGTTTGGGTATTTATGTATGGGGGTGCGTGTGTATGTGTGTTTGTGTGTGTGAGTCTGTAGCATCCTTCCTTGATTTGTAATTCAAACAACAAACTCTTTTCATTTCCAGAATTTCAAATCAATTTTTTATTTCATTTTACTTTTCAAATGGTATACAGTTGCTGTTGTTGGTTTATTTGTTTCATATGTAGTGGTGTTTGTGTGTGTGTATGCACTTGTTTGAGTGTATTGATATTATAAACAAAAAAGTTTGTTTTTATCATTTTTTGAATTCTCCTTTAACTGATTCCACATAAAAAAAAAATAAACCGCCTTCTCTTATAAATATATCTCAGAGTATGTGTTTGTGTGTGTGAGTAAGGAATTTCAACATTTTATGCATGCAGCAGCCGTAAAATTTATACTCAACAAACAAGGGCAAGGTTACACTTTCAAAAATAATCACAAAAAAACAACACAAAACAAGAAAAAAGTATTCAGAGACTCTGAACTTCATGAACTAATTTATGATTATTACTCGTAATCATCAAGATATGCCAACAACGAAAACACAAAAAAAAACTAAAATTTATTCAAACAACAAATTTATTTCATTCTTCTTGTTGTGTTTTTTGTAGGTGGATGTTGTAGAAGGAATAAATTC
Organism: Pollenia amentaria; assembly: GCA_943735925.1. NCBI lineage: Eukaryota > Metazoa > Arthropoda > Insecta > Diptera > Polleniidae > Pollenia > Pollenia amentaria. The sequence goes on from OX031009.1 coordinate 225,880,827, forward strand.
CATTCCAAATCATCAAAATGCAACCTGTGTTGTGTGAAATTTATTTATTTTTTTTTATTTCCTTCTTTTTTTATTGTGAAAAGAAACACTTTCATTGAGGTAGATCGTGGTTTAATTTTGTGTTAATATTGACTTTTGTTTAAAGTATAAAATTTAATAAAGTGAATAAGAAACTTAAGATCCTTTTAAGTCTCTTTCGACATAGTTGTCGCTGCGAAATGAGGTGCCATGAAATACTGCCCCAAAAAGCTATTTAAAATTAATCCCAAACTTACTGCCTGTTTTAAGAACACGAGCAAACCCCGTTCGTTTAACTTACATTTGAAACAAAAACATAATTTCAAAATTCGTTTTGGTTTTTAATGTAAGTAAAACGAACGAGTTTTGCGCTCATGTTTTAAAAACAGGAAGTTCAGGTTTTTTGCATTATGCAATGTAACCCAATTATTTAAATGAAATGTTACCCAAAAATAATGAAAAATAGCCCTAAGAATAAAATAAAATATGCCACTAAATTCTTCTTTGTAAAAATCACCGTAATTTTTAATTAATATTTACCACAAAAATGTTGAAATTAAAAAAATACACAACGAAAGTTATTTTTGAATCTTAAAATCCGAATTTTAAAATCTCGAATAAGAAAAATCGGGAATTTCAAAATTCTGAATTTTAATATCAAAAATAATTGAACCGTTTGATTCAAAAACCAGTCGAGCGAATAATTTTTGATTCTGAGTTAATCAAAGAAAACTTCCTACACAGAAAAAATTTTCACCAAATTTTTTTTCAATTAAATCAAGTAATTCTGTTTCAAACAATTTTTTTTAATTGTTCCAATTAATTTGCCTTAATTGAAAACAAAAATTATAATGTTTGTGTGTATATATTTGCAAATATGAAAACACACAAACTCCAAAATATTTTATGTTGTATTAAAGTTTCAAACAATTTTTTTATTGTTTCAATTAACCGTGATGATTGATTAAAAGCCAACAGCCAGAAAAGCTCAAACTTATAAATATGTTAATTGATATTATCAATTTGTTTGCAGGCGGAAAATCAATACGGAATTTAATTAATAGTACAAATTTCTAACTAAAATGTAAATTTTTTTGTGTAGCAACATTAACATTTTTTTACACAACTGATATTTTTCAGATTACTTGGCCTTGCTTCACCATTACATGGGGACAGTATTCGGTTTTTTGCATTAAACGATGTATTTACCTTTAAAAGACAGAAATCGACCAATAACTCAATTTTAAATTTTATGTTGATTGACTGGTTTTTAAATACACTTTTCAATTGTACAGTTTTGGTTTTAAAAATCGTGCGATAGATGCCATGGATGACTCTTCGTCCGGGCTTAAGGATTTTATGATTTATTGTATAACAAACACCGGCTTCGCTAACTCAAGCTATTATTAAATGAAAAATTTTTCCAATGTAAAAATTACGATTTAATTTCACTTTCAGGTCAATTTTCATTTCACTTACACTAGACGACGAATTTCGCCCAACACGACGAATTTGTCAGTAAAAATACGCTGAGTAAATTCGTCGTATGAAGGACAATAACGACGAATATCTAGCAGCTTTAATAATTGAGGAAGTTGACTGCTGTTTGTGAAAGAGAGGGAATTAGTGTAACCAAATTAAAAAAAAATAATGCTTAAAAATTAAAACATAACAAAAAAACACTATTTTTATAGCAAATTACGTTGTATATTTAATTTAAATGTAAAAAAAAAACAATTATTAAGGAAAAACGTATCTTCATTTACTAAAATACATCTAAACTAAAATCAAACATGGTCACCTGGTACTGATTTGTTCGTCGTTCGCCGACGTATGAGATTGAAATAAATCTATTGAAAAGTCGCTGTATGAAGAATTTCGGTGGACGCTATTATTGTGTGTATTTTCACATACACCAATATGTTGTATCTTTGGCGACAAATATTCGCGGCCAAAAATTCGTCCTTCGTCCCAGTTGTATTCCTAGAATGAAATTGCAAAAACACCTCAACGAAAGAACGTAAAAAATACGCTTAAACTGCATGTTGTTGGGCTTCGTATAAATTCTGGGGACCATTCCTGGGTCATATTTCGCAGCGCCACATAATTTACTTGCAAATAAAAGTGTTGTATTATTTATCCTTTCAATTCTTTCAATGTTCAAGAGTATATTTTTTTTTTTTTTTTTTTTTTTTTTTTTTGGCAAAAATGCCAATTTACAAAATGAGCCTTGAGCGAAAAAAACATATTCTCGACAAAAATTTCTTATTAACAATACCACCCTTTAAAATATTATAACTTTGTTTATGCCAATTTAACAGAAGGCTTTTTTTTGATAAGGTACTTTTAAAGAAAAAGGTAATCCTCAAGAATCCTAAACAGTGTCTATATTCCAAATAGTTATAAAATTTATTGCTGGTCTGGCAGCATCCATCTTATTTTGACTAGGGATCAAATTCCCAAAAGGAATATGTAGTAGCTTTATTTGAGTAAAATGAGTCCAAAATTATAGAACTCGTCCTGCTCAAAATTTTCATTCAAGATAAGATTTCTATCCATCAGAAGAAACTACAAGCAGAAGCAAAAATATGGCTGGAGGTAACCATATTCTAAAAGCAACATACTATGGTTGGATTTTAACAACGTTAATGGTCAGGTTACCATATTGGCTAGAGTTTCCCATCATTTCCCGAAATCAACCATTACAGGGTCCAAATTTACCATATTATGTTCAAAACTAACTATAATGTGGTCATAATTTGCATGATTCCGACAAAGGTAACCATACTATGGTTAGAATTAATAATAATATGGTAAATTTTAGCCATATTATGGGTATTTATTTCAGCCATTTTACCAATTTGGTTATTAAATAATAATTTGTAATATTATTTCGTTTTTTTTTTATTATTTCAGTTACGTCTTACCTTCCACTTTTATAAACAACCCCCTTTTAATTCACGTTACAGCCTGTGACGACCTTCATTACCATTCATTCTATTTTACTGATAAATGTATGTATTTTAATCAGTATTTAAAATAAAGTGATTGGAAATCTTAAGCAAACTAAGCAGGTATGAATTTGAAAAGCATTCAACTATTGTAGAGAGTAAAGCAACCATAATTTTGTTACTTTTATGATAATATTTCAAATTTAAAATTAAATATAAAATATTTAAAAATATTATAATTTCAAGCATATTATTGTTATAATTATTAACCATAATATGTTTGGAGATAACCATAATATGCTTATGGCTTGTGGATGGATGAATTTAACCGTAATATGGTTGCCGGTGACAATGATATTGTTAAAGTACCCATAATTTGTTTAAGTGTATAGTTCAAGCTTTATTTGATTAAAACATTATATTGTTAAACTCAACCATTTTTGCAGTTTCAAGGGAGGTAAATACATTAATGTTTAATAGAAACAAAATATCAATCGTGAAAAGAGTAATATTAAAAAACACAAAAGTGTATTCTCAGAGATCGGTTCATATATAAGCGTAGCCTTCCCTTCTATCGATGTTGGGTAAAAATAATTTTTTAATGGTGCTGTGTTGTTCGAAATCATTTGAAATTTTCATATAAATGTCTCCTTGAATATAACGTTAAAGAAGGATAATTTCATTTAGTAAATTTTAACTTAAATTAATAAATTTAAACTTTTTTTCGTTGCATAATAAGTCACTTACCTTCAATTTTTAATGTGGAACTAAAATTTATCTCTTACAACTTTTTGTTATTAAAAATTACCGCCAAAATTCTAAAAATAACTTACACAAAGCGAAACTAATAAAATTTATTTTTAGCCTTCCAGGAAAGTAACAAATTTAAGCTTTCAATATTATTTTATTGAAGGGAATTTTCTAAAATTGTGTTGATTTTTTTCTTTGTTGCCATATTCCAGGACTTGTAAAACGGTTACATTAATCATACACTGTTGTAGAGTATTAGAACATTTCCTTAGCAAACAGTTGATTTCTTTTGACGACAACTCAGCATTTATGCAAATTTACAAGAAAATTTACACAAGCAACAGCAGCAGCAGCAAAAGAAGCAAAATAACTGATAGAAAAAAACGTGGCAAAATTTCTAACAACACCCAAAACCACAGGCACAAATCATGAAAATGCATAGTTTATCTCTCCTCCTGCTCCGCCGCCCTTCTATTTATCGTTGTTCTTTTTTCTACTCCAAAAGATATAAAAAGTAGTATAAATGGAAAAAAGAAATCGAATAAGCAGACTTTTACTGTCATTTTTATACTGGCACAAACTAAACTCAACTTGCCACATGCAATCATATGACATAATTCACGCCATTAGGCGAAAAGACTTTAAAAAGATTTCACAAAATAGACACATTTACATACACACACACACACACACACACATACTGACACTTACAAGTTGAGACTTTTTCAAAAAAGAAGTGGCAAATGAAACCAAAGATTTGCAACGATTTGTGCAAAGATTTTAAAGATTTTTTTTCAGTTGTTGCTGTAAAAGTTTATTTTCCAAAGAGTTTATGGGTTTGATAGAAGAAAATATGATTTATGTTGGCAAAGTAGAAAAAAACTCCTTAAAAGACCCAACAGGTAGATTGAAAAAAAAAATTATAAAAATATCGAAAATCCTTTTAAAGTGTATGTGTATTTGCATTTAATTTAAAAACATTTTTATTTGATTTTACAGAAGATAGATTGTCAAATACACACACCGACAGACATTCCGACAGTCAATCAGTCTGATTATAAATAATAAAAGAACAACAAAAACATTGTTGTATTGTATTTTATTTATATGAATAATATTATTTGTAACTGTATTTTCTTTTGATTAAATATAAAATAAATATTGAATATTTGCATTTGTGGCTGCATATGTGTGTGTGTGTGTATGTGTTTGGTTTTTGGATCTGTGTTTAAATGTATTATTCATAATATTTTTACTACAATCAAAGTACAAGTACAACCAACCACAATGGAAAAATATTTGTTATCTGTGCATGAGATTGAAATTCAATTTAATTTTTAATTTCGTAATACTGTAGAAAAAAAAAACAAAAAAAAAACACACACAATCGTACATACATAGTTACGTATGTGTGTGTATGTGTAGAGATGTGCATATGGACATAAAATACGACAATAACAAAAAAACAAATAAAATAAACCAAAACATTCAATTCAATCCCTTCTCCCATCTTAGCCTACACCGATACTTGCCCACAAATACTATTCACACATACACAATACCAATACGCATTCCAGCACAGGAAGTTTTACTGCACACAAACACATAGAAACTTACAAACACATCTGCATACATTTGTATAATACAATTCAAACAAAGGCCATACGTTTAACATACTAAAATCCACTCATACATACATACATGCATATAGTCAATGCACTATGGGTTTTACACCTGAAAACATTTGAAATATCATATCGGATAAAACAAAATTCAAAAATCTTAAGGGGTACCCAAAATTTGTTATGAAAATTCCAAATTGTTTCTTTCGAAATAGTATCAATTTTTTGCAATAAGATGCCCACGCGGCTTAGAGAAGAGAAAAAAAAGCATTTGTCATTTCCCATCTAGTTATTATTTTCACCTAACCCCATAGTGTTTAGAACCATGAACTCATAGTCATTCGGTTAGAATGATTCCCTTTTTTGTTTTTCCAATTTAGTACACCTACAATAACTGCCGTTGATAATACAACTACTGATGCCCCTTCCGGCTGTATTTTACGTACGGGGCAAACAAACACCACAACTCTTTTTTAAACTGATACACAATAAAACCACAACTGTCTATCTATGCAAAAATAAAAAATAATAAAATATACATATATAAAAAAAATTTAAATTGTTTAAATATATGAATGTATAGAATTTCTTTGCTTGTGTATAAATATCTACATATCCATAAATATATTTTTTTATACTCACCCAGCGGTAAATATTAAAAGCACCGCAAGTGGCAGGACTTTTTTAAGGCCTCTATACTCTTTTAAAGAGATTCTTTTCTAATGATATCCTTCAGAAATATGCCTTCTAGAAGGTATAAATTTCTTTTCAAAATACTTTCCAAAATATTTACTACGAATTCGCTACTCCCTTCCAGTGTGCACAGATCTAAAATAAATTTACAGCAAAATTTATGCCGATACCTAAGACAGCTAACGCTTCGAGAGTAGAAGAATTTAAGCCAATTGCTTTACTACCAAGTATTGACAAAATATTTGATAAATTACTTTATAAACAATTATCGTCATATTTTAATGAAAACAAACTATTGTACGAGTTCCAATATTTTCAAAAAAGGATGTGGTACTGAAGAAGCTGTTGTCAATGTAGTAAATAAAATATGCAAAGGGCTAGATGAAGGATTCAGTGGTGTTGCTGGTATATTTTATGATTTTTCGAAGGCGTTTGATATGGTTGATCATAAAATTATTATTCAAAAACTTATGTATTATAGAGTTGATAGACGAGCTGTAGCTTTGTTAAAAAGTTACCTGTCAAACAGAAAACAATATGTTGAAGTAAATAATCATAAAAGTACGATTGGACTTGATGAATATGGAGTCCAACAAGGAAGTGTATTGGGATCATTACTTATTAGTATTTATCTAAATGATTTAAAAAACTTTATCTTTTTGGGAAACTAATTATGTTTGCAGATGACATAAGTTTGTTTTACCCATATAAACATGAAACTTCTTTAAAAGCTCATATGGAATATGATGCAGCAGTGATAACGGAGTATGCGAGGATAAACAAGATATATTTAAATGCGGGAAAAACAAAAACAAAAGTTTTGTTTTGTACATGAGGTATTCTCAATAAAATATCGTGGTATACACCAAAAAAGTAACCTGATTTATAAATTTAAGAACAAATTTGATGTTAAAACAAAGCTGATAATTTACCAAGCCCTAATTCAAAGTCACCTTAATTATTTGGCGGCTGTGTACGCGTGGAAAAAAAGCAATGAGCTAAAATCACTTGAGAGATCTCAGAATAAAACGTTGAAAACTGTATTCAATTCCATTGTCTTTTTCGACCTTATGTTTATATAAAGATATGACTGCAGGAATTCTTCCCGTATATGGTTTATATAAAATGCAACTTTTAATGTATGTTTATAAATTTTTGCACGATATTGGTCATCATACTATTCTATTCTGCAGGAATCAATATGCCTTTAATACAAGAAATTCGAGTAATCTAAGAGTAGCTATTTGCCGCTTAGAAAACGCAAAACAAAGAGTAGAACATATGGGTAGTTTAGAATATACAAATTACCGGAAGCTGTAAAAAATATCCAAAGAATTTCCGTTTTTAAGAAAAATATTACAGAATATTTATTTGAAAATTTAGAATTGCTTCTACTTTAGTAGTTTGAGTACTATAATAATATCATTTAAAATTAATTCTCATTTTCTTTTTTTTTTCTTTTCTTTCTATTAAATATTATGTAAATATTATTTTTTGTATGTATAACTCTTAAAATTGTTAAATTTGTAATTCTTTGCCACTAGGCCTCAATAATGTCCTGAGGCAATACCTCTTTTATAAGAATTTAATTTTTGAATAAATAAACTTTAATAAAAAAAAAAAAAATCTGCATTAAACATGACCAAAAAATGCTAAAAATGATTTTAAAAAATGCTAAACTTGTTAAAGATTTTTGCTAAAAATTATTACCAGTATGAAATTTAATTCGAAACTAAGACATTTTAGTGACATATTTTTTAACGAAATTTAAATAAATGGTTATATTTAAACAAGTGGATAGATTTTTGTAAAGCATCTGATACACATAAATATGAAGAACAGGCAATTGAGATTAAATTTTAAATTTAGGTGCCCTGATAAACGCCAAGTTAAAACGATTTATTTCTATGATATACAAATGTTTTTAGATCATATTATTTGTGATAGTTTAAGAAAAGTTGAAGATATTATTATTATTTTTTCAGCAGTTTAGAGCAAATGACCACACTGCTCCCTTCTTTTAAAAAGGAGAAACGAAGTTGTTCAGATTTATTTATTGTTCTTAGTGACATTCGTTACTACAAAACGCAGAAATAACAAAAGCTAAACTTTATAAATTAAATAAATGTTGACAAATTTTCTTTCTGTACACCATTTTAACACGTTTACGTATCTTTAGTAACTTTCAACCATTAGAGTCGACCGTAACCTTTTAAAAGTCCTACATCTGAAGGCGTTTTAGAATTCCTGTAAGAAGAAGAGAGTGTGTAAGGGCTTGCTCCCAATGACAACCTGCCCACTTACTACAATCTTTAACAAATCTATTGAATTGTGCTATTTACCCGTCGAATGGAAAAAATCGTTTATTATTCCTTTATTTAAAAGTGGCAATAAATTCGATGTTGCAAACTTTAGAGGAATTGCTAAGCTGAATGCTATTCCTAAGCTCTTAGAAAAAATTTTAAACGACAGCTTATCACACCAAATTTCTTCGCTGTTCCACGACAATTAATATTCTGGAACTTACTACTGTGGTTAATGATGGATTTTTAAAAAACTTGCTAACGGATGTAATTTACACGGATTTCGGTAAAGCCTTTGACAAAGTGAACCACGAAAATGTTACTATGCAAATTATCACTAATGGGATTTAGTTGTTCAGCCCTAAAGTGGCTGCGTTCTTATTTATTTTATAGAACTCAACAAGTGAAGTTTGGAAATGTTACCTCAACAGACATATACGTCAATTCAGGTGATCCCCAGGGAAGTCATCTTGGTCCTACACAGTTCACGTTATTTATAAATGACCTCCCATCTGTTATCTTGTATTCCAACGTACTTATGTATGCAGATGATGTCAAAATATTCAAAAGCTTTGACGACTCTAATCAACAACTTTTACTACAGTCTGATATTGATAAATTTTCCCAATGGTGTACAATTTATTTAATGGACCTTAATATAAAAAAATGTAAACATATGACATTCTACAGAACTAACATATTAGATTCTCGATACTATGTTAATGGAATAATACTTGAAAAAGTGGACTGCATACCTGTTCTGGGCTTTTTGTTGGATCATAGGCTAAATTTCCATAATCATATTGCGTTAACTGTAAACAAAGCTAACGGTGTTCTTGGTTTTATGAAACGGTGGTCTAGAGAATTTTCTGACCCCTATGTCATGAAACATTTTTACACATCTTTGGTTCGGCCAATTCTTGAATATGGATCCATTGTATGGGATCCTTACTATTCCATCCTTTTAAATAGTATTGAATCGGTAGAAAAGCAATTTTTGATTTTTTTGTTTACGTGGCCTTGGTAGGAATTCGTATGTTCTGCCATCGTATGTTAATAGACTTGCTCTTATTAAGCTGCCAACTTTAAAAAGCCGCCGTGTTATGCTGAGTATATCTTTTCTACTTGGATTGATTCATGGTGAAATTGATTCTACGTTGCTGCTTAGTAAAATTTACTTTTGGGTTCCAAATAGGCCAACTCGTAACTTTCAGCTCATCAGTCTTTACTACTACAGATCCTTTTATGCTAATAATGACTCCTTTCGTCGCATTTGTGAAAATTTTAATAAATTGTATCATATTATAGATTTTTCTGAAAGCAATGATATTTTAAAAGAAAACTAATTTTGTATTTAAATAGATAATTGTATTCACACCTGCATTACATTCTTTAGTCTGTAAGGATTTATAATCTATAGACCATCGGTGCGATAAGAACAGAAAGTTATATAATACCGATCTTTTGATGTAAATAAATCTTTTTTTGTGCCCCGCCCACTTCTCCGGATATTGTGTTTTGATAACCAAAATGCTTGCATCTTATTTGAAATCTTTGGCTCTTGCCGTTCTGAAGATATACAGAAATCTATAATGTCCTCGAACGGAAGGTACCACACCCACTTCTTTAATCCCTCACATTTTTTTTAGAGAAGTGATGTATTGATAGCCCAGCCATGAGTGCCAAATTTGGACCATTTTTCTCTTAACGTTTTTAAGATATTAATAAATATATGTTGTGCCACGCCCACTTCTCCAATCCCACCTACATTTTGTCGTATGTTGTGTTTTGATGACGAAAATACCTGTACCTAAATGAGAGTTTTTGGCTCTAGCCGTTCGCAAGAAATACAGAAATCTATAATGTGTTTGTATGGGAAGTGCCACGCCCACTTCTACAATCTTGTTTATCTTTTGTGGGATTCTGTGTATTGATAACCAAGATGCTTGTACCTTTGGCTCCTGTCGTTCTCCAGATACATAAAAAAACAACACAAGGAACTTATGGGTAAAATAAGAGGCAGTCGTTGTTTTTCGCTCAAATCTCAGCCATGGCGGACCCATTAGGCTGCATTTTAATAGCAACAAATTCCGGAATATATGTGTTATAATTATATAACAGCCGAGTCCCTATTATATCTAGGGGTCTTCGGAAATCCCATTTCAACGGACAGACGAGCATCGTTACATCAGTCAAAGTCTAAGACTAATATTGTAGAAATTACAACCGGAAAGGAAAACTTATAAATAAAACTTTTTTCCTTCGGTGAAGGAAATGCGGCAATGGGTACTTATGTCTGCTAAATAAGGCATTCTATACGGCCTATTTAATCTTTTTTTACCGCTGAGCATACCATAATACACAGATAGACAGATATATTTACTTACTATTCTATATATGTATGTTATTACACATATGTATGTACTTTTATAAAATATGTGTTTTGGTCTCTATAACTAAATGTGTTTTGTGTATCTTTCTGTATATGCAAATGTATGTGTGAGTATTTGTGTTTGTTGAATTGGTTGTTGCTGCTTTTGTTGTTCATGGTGTTCATATCAATTCATCATAAAATGAGATTTATGACAAAAACAAATGCTTATCGCAGACAATATTTATGTATGTATATAAACAAATGTTGTAAAAAAGTTTCATAGTTATTGTTATTGTTGTATACATTTTTTATTTTTTACCTTTTATCAGCCAGTCTGTGGCGAAATGTAATTGTGTTTGTATAATGTCTGTTTAAAGAGTTGTCATGATGCCTTAAAATTATTTAAAATCTTGCTAATACTTAAGTTTTATATTTATATTAGGTCCAAAATAGAGAGATTATAAAAAGAAATCTAAAAAATTCATAAGTAATATTAAAAAGTTAGCAAAAATATTATCAATCATTATACGCTGATTATGCCTGATCAGCACTCTGGCGTATGAGTGGTAAATTAGTTATTTTTTTTTTTATTTCGTAGTTTTGGGATGAATTATTTTCCTATTGCCGAATCAGTAGAACCCATTTTTTATTTTATTAGTTCCTTTTTAATGCATTTCATTCTTTCACTTTTTTCTTAAAGCAAACTATATAACTACATATGTTTAATATGTTTTTTGTATAAATATTAACTAAAGCCTATTCCTTTTCAATATTTTAGCTGGAATCGACATTTTTGACCTGGTTTTATATGACGCAGGGTTCTTGTGAGAAGCGAAGTTGTTTTATGTCCGTCAGTCTGTTAAAATGGGTTTCCAAATTTTGTGGACAAGGTTGTTATTTCTTTAATTCACATAGACTCCGATAAATTTTCCTATTGAAATTCGGCTAGAACGGCTTATAAATGACTGATATATGAGATAAACCCCACGCTTACCTCAAATTTTTGTCATAAATTCCCCTGTTGTTGTGTTTTTTTTTTATTTTTTTTTTTTAGGTCTGTGGAGTCGGAGTTGAGATTTTTGGACCGGAGTCGGAGCCGAAGTACCCACAAAAACTCGCTACTCCGACTCCAAAACTTTTCGGCATAAAATATTAAAAAAAACATTTTTGTAATATTTTCCAAAATAAAAAAAATTTGAAGAGGGTGCTTTAAAAATTTTGAAGTCATAAAATAAGGACCTGTCTCCTTTACGTATGAAAACAACTATATTAAAGCTCAATGCGGCACATGTTAGAATTAAAATATCGATTTGAAATTTTTACAGAATCATAGTCGGAGTTGGAGTCGGAGTAGGACTTAAAAAATTGCCGCGGATGTAGTCGGAGTCGTAGTATGAACTATTTTTGGACGACTCCACAGCCCCGTTTTTTTTATTTCAATTTGTATACCTTTTTCCACACATAGCAAATACACACCTGATTTGCCACTTAAATAACTAAACTTAAGGAATAGAACTATTACAAGAAGCTTTATAAAATACATAACTGAAATTCGAAAAATAAAAAATGTTGAATATAATAAAGTAGCTTATGAAAATAAATATTTCCCAGATTCTAAATAAATGTGTTTTAGCGAAAAAATTTATTCATAACATACACATTTTTTTTTTAATTTTGTTTGATAATTTGTATTAGTGGGTGTGTAGTCAAAGGCGCTGCATTACGTTAGATGAAGGGTAATAAAGATTCGGTACAGCCGAATATAATACTCTTACTGGCTTATTAAGCATTTAGCGAAAATTTACTTTTATAAGAAATTTGGCGAAAATTTACTTTTTTTAGGAAATATTCCGAAAATTTATAGCACATTTTGCAAAAAGTTTCTTTAAATAGAAAATTTTGCGAAATTTTATTTTCTAAAGGATATTCTGCAAAAATTTCCTTTTTATAGGAAATTTTACTTTTTATAGAAAATTTTGCGAAAATTTATTTTATTTCGTCTCTAAAATTCCAAAAAATGTTATTTTCTATGCGAACGTTAACTTTCGAAATCGATGTTGTTTTATTTTGCGAAAATGTATTTTATAGGGAATTTTGCAAAAAATTTATTTTTTCAGGTAATTTTGCGAAATTTTTCTTTCTAAAGGAAATTTTACTTTTATAATGAATTTGGATAATATTTACTTTTATAGGAAATTTTACGTTCTATCGCAGTGGCGCGAAAGGTAGAACTCAAAGAATTCTGATGATGAGAATGTGGTTATTCTCGAAACATGTAAATTTGACCCGAGATCAATCCCGCGTTCAGTCAAGAGTTATTAAAAAATTAAAATAAAAAAAAATTCATGTTGTAAATTCCTTCCTTAAATAAAAATAATTTAATGAAAATTAAATTTCATGAACTTAAGCCTAATTAAAATATCATAAACTTCAATTAAAAACCAACAGTTCAATTAAAAATCACAATTGTTATATTTTGTGAAAATTAACTTTTATAGGAAGTTATGCGAAGATTTACGTTTTGTAGGAAACTTTGAATTTATATTTTATAGGAAATGTTGCAATTTTTTTTATAGTTAATTTAGCGAAAATTTACTATAAATAGGAAAATGTTGTGAAAATTTGCTTTTTATAGGAAATTTTGCGAAATCTTATTTTTTTTTAGAAAATTTGCAAAAATTTACTTTTTATAGTAAATGTAAAAATGTACAATATATAGGAAATTTTCGTTTTTTAGGATATATGATTTATGCTACCACCCTAAAAAATTTTAATAACAGACAATGTACCCACACACATTCCACCATTCGACTGTAATTATCTTCAACTGATTATTATAAATTTTTACTTGTTTTTTCATTAACTTTTCCTGTTTTTAAGCAAGTATTTTTAGTCCTTGTTATTTGTTGTGGTAGAAACACACACACACACCCTACAAATTTATGCAAAGACATTGGAAAAAACACGCATACGAAACATTGTTTACACGCGGAAGACATTTTCGTTGTTGTTTTTTGTGTTCAAGAATATTCTTGTTAAAAGTAAAAAAGGATCTGCGTATCTGTGTGTGTTTGTGTGTATATGACCTTGCGCCTGCGTTAATTTCTGTTGCTGGGGCAACTCTGTCTGACTAGCATACGCATGCAAAGGACCCCAAACTCCAGTTGATTGTTAATTTTGTTTATTTGTATATTAAATGCGTGTGTGTGTGTAAGTTTGTGTTTTTTTTCTGTTTATGCTTTGGAAATACAAATACACATTTATTTAAACATACACATTCATAACAAATAAACGCCATACTTGGCGTTCCAACTAATTGGGGAGTGAAAATAACATGTTCTACAAATACTAACAACTACCACAACAACGTGGAAAAATATAAAATAAAAACAATTTAACACACAAACTCTCAAATGGAGAAATAGATTCTGCCATTTTGTTGTTTGTGCTATTGTTGCTGTCATTAATTTTATATTATTGACCAGCCTCCACCCAAATTTACATGTTTTTCTTTCGCTTTTTTCATATTATTTTTCTATACAACTGATTTTTGTCAGGCAACTATTAAATAATAAAATTAAAGGTAAAAAAGGATTCAGTACACGCACATAAATACATACACACATACACACATTTACATTTATAAATCTACATGGAAAAACATAAATCATACATTGTTGTTGTCGCTGGTACTACAACTTTAATGCAAACTTTATTTGTTGGTTTACATTTTTGGTGGGGCATTGATGTTGCCGCACACTCTCGCATACATTAACATGAACTCGTACATGTGTTTTATGTATTGCGAATTACCATTCTCGTGCAACAATAATGCAAAAATTTAAATCAAAAAGGAAAGAAAAATAAAAAACTCAAACTAACAATAATAATCATGTTCAAACAATCATAAATATTTTAGTACGTAGTATAAAAAAAATTATAGAAATTAAATCAAAACATTTTGTTAATTTAGGTGGCAGCTCATTTTTCATTTTTATTTAATACAAAAAACACATAACAACTATAAAATTTTTAAAAAATAAAACAGTAATAATTTACAATGATTTTCCTGAAAGCGAAATATTGTGGCACTTACAATAAATAAAAAATAAATTTTAATGTCAAGGATTTAAATTTTTGTTTTAATTAACCTTGAATTTTTTCTCAGCTTTTAAAGTTAAAGTTATTTATGATAAATGATTTGTTAATATCGATGGGGTCATTGGGAAATCATGAATTGCAAAAACGAAAGTTAAAATAGTAAAAAATGTGAATTTTTAGTAAATTATGTACGTATTTTTAACAACACGCAGACAAAAATATGGTTGGAGGTAAGAGCAAGTTGGATTAAAATAGTGTCACGTTTGTATTATATTATTGTTAAATATGACCATAGTATGCTTACAATTAAGTATATTTTTGTCGAAATTAGCCATAATTGATTAAAATGTATCTAATGGTCAAAATGAATTATAACATGGCCAAAATTATATAAAATTTGGTAAAAAAAAATAATCACATTATATACAGAATTAACCATAACGTGATATAATATTATCCATATTTAGATCATATATTGACCATATGATGGTTATTTATTTCAGTAATTTTTTTTAATGTGCTTTATTGATTTAATTTATAATTATACCCTTCACCCCAAGTGGAAAGGGTGTATGTAGTATAAAAGTTTGTTGAGTATCGAGGTTGATTTACCAAAGTACATCTGTCTGTTAAAATGCGTTTTTTGAGGACCCCATAAATGATGGGGACCAGGTGGTTATATATTTCTCTCACATAAGCTCCGTTTAATTTAACTATTGAAGTTCTGCCTTACTGGTGCACAAATAGGCGAGATATGAGCAAAAAACCACTAATGCCTCTTATTTTTCCCACATATCCCTTGAGTTTTTTTTTATATCTGGAGAACGGCAAATGATAAAGTTCCCAAATTAGATCAATCATCTTGGTTTTCAATACACAATAACCGACAAGATGTCTTGACTTGAAGAAGTAGGCGTGGCACAAAATTTATTTATTACTAAAGAACGATATTTATATAAACTTCTGTTCCTTTCACACCATCATGAAGGGCAATATAAGATTCGGATAGCCGAATGTAGCACGCTGACTAGTTTTTATACCCACACCATAGAAGTGGAGAGGGGATTATCCATTTGTGCTGATGTTTGTAACACCTTGAAATATTGGTCTATACCCACCTTAAGGTATACCGATCCGGTCCGACTGTCTGCCTGTACAAATAATATTTCTTCAATCATGACAAAAGTAATGTTTAACCCTAGGATTCTCGGTAACTTTTTACCACTAAGTTATCCTCTTGGTCTGGCCAGACCACAGTTATAACAGCTAAAACCCCAATTAAATAAAAACTAAATAAACATATTTTTATTGAACGTATGCTTATAAATATATATTATACGAATTTATTCAACAATATTATTAATTCATTATTTTATTCCACATTTAAGTCATCCAAAATGAGGTCCTTAATTTCATACATTTCTTTTTCACATTTACCACAGCTGAAACGAGTTTTGATTTAGGTTTGTTAGTTAAATTGAACTAAGCACATAAGTTGCCGTAATGTTCTGATTTAATTCAAACTTGATTCATTCGATTCAAAACATATCATTTATAGAATTCACGTTTCTGTTTTTTTAATATTTTGTTCTATTTGAAAGAAATTGCAAGCAAAAAAAAAATTTTGGTCTGGACAGGCCAAGAGGGTAATTTCATAGACTTTTACATTAAAATGGAATTTCACCCCTCTTATTTGATCCAATAGAATCCAAACAAGTTCCATTCGATACAGAACATATCATCAAGAGTGATATATTCGGCTGTGCCAAATCTTTGATACCCTCCACGGATTGTAAGAGCTTTTCAAACGTGGGCACAGGTCTATAAATTATTTATTAATCTTTATACAAACGGAAGCAGTATTAAAATTCGTCCCGGCCTAGACCTACATACATATGTTCAATTATGACCGCCAGTCAGAATGTTCTATGCTTTTATTTCTAGTCATATACAACTTAATTTAAACAAATTTTAGTAAAATATCATGATTCGTACCAGTTTAAGCCGAAATAAAATTATTTTCGAGATGGGAATTTATATTAGACCCTTTAAATTATGAAGAATAGCAAAATTCTGTAGAGTTTTTTCTGGTATTAAAATAAAAAGAATAAATTTCGATATAGTATAGAAATTTTTTATAGCGTTTTATAGTTTTTGAGTGGTTTTCAGAAGGCTGCTTAATATGAGGCCTAAAGTAAATTATGGATCGATCATTAAAAAATTGCATTGTTTTATTTCTGGCTATATCAAAATAAATTGGACCAAATTTTACTACAATAAATATATCTGCTACGGTTAAAGGCGTATTTAATTAAGTTATTACATGTGAAATATTGTAAATTATGGATCGATTTGCACGACATTTTCTACCGCGAATTAAAGCCTTATGAAACTACGACAGGCAAAATTATGATACAAAAACAATATTCGCTACGGTTTTAGGCGTACTCAACTATTTTCCGAGAGAAGGCTTATGGGACCTATGGTAAATTATGGACCGCTCTTCACGAAATTTTGTATGATTTCTAGTCGTATAGAATGAATTTGGTCAAAATCTTATATCAATCTGCTCATTATAAAATGTTATGTTTTTGTAAAAAATTATAAATTTTTTAGGGTGCTGGATCCACATTTGCATTCATAGCTCTTATCCTACTGAGCCAATTAGCCTTATTACGGTTCTCGATGTCGCAAACGATTCTGTAGTAGATTAAAGTAACGCACAACCTGTGTTCTTTAATCTACTACAAAATTCGACTTACGCTGTTACCGACATCGAGAACAGTAATAAGGCTGAATATTGTTCTCTTCTTTTTAGTTCTTCAAAAGTGAGCAAGTTTTAAGCAAACGGACAGACAGGCGGACATGAATAAATCGACTTAGAATTATGGGGTCTGAGATGAATAATAAACAAGGTTCACTTGGAATGACAAACTTTGTATACCGTCATGCCCCACATAAGCCATACTCGAGGAAAACCGTATCGTACGCCTAAAACTGTTAAAAATAACGCTATCATAATCAGCCTTATTACGGTTCTCGATGTCGAAAACGACTCTGTAGTAGATTAAAGTAATACATAACATGTGTTCTTTAATCTACTACAAAATTCGACTTACGTTGTTACCGACATCGAGAACCGTAATAAGGCTGAATAAAATTTTGTGACACAGTTTTATGAGACTACAAATCACACTGTAAAATTTCGTGAAGATCGGTTCATAATTTACACTAGGCCCCATATAAACCCTACTCCCGGAAAACAGCTTAGTACGCCTTAAACCAAATAAAGCCCACTTTGGGAAAATAGTTAAATTCGCCTCAAACCATAACAGATATAGATATTGCGGTAAAATTTCTTCCAACTTTGATTCATACGGCCAGAAAAAATATCATACAATTTTGTGAAATTCACTGTTAGCGCAAGAACTAAATACACTGCTGTATGGAAATTTATTTTTTGTAATACCAGATATCAGTCGTCAGAATTTTGGGATGAATTGTCCATAATTTGCTATAGGTCCAATACAAATTACCCTCCTAAAAATCATTTTAGTTCAAAGTTCTAAGAAGAAACGCATAAAACTTTCTTGTTGTCGTATTTCGTATTGAATATCTCAGTGCAAAAATGCAAAAATTTAGCAATGTAAATCTCAAAATACCAAGTTTATTAAATATTCTAAAATATATTCTAATATAAATAACAAAGCAACAGTACAGTAGACCTTTCGTTCATTGCAGTAAAACATACCAAAGTCTCAGATGAGAATCGAACTCGTAACCTTCAAACTTATGGACTACCTCTTTACCAACTAGTCTTTCAGGGCATCCAAAAAAAAATAATTAAATATTAAATAGTGAAAAAACGTTGTAATTGCAGATTTCTACTACATTTTCCATAAGAAAAGACGCCCCACAAAAAACGAGTTGACATTAAAAATCCTGCCTTTTCTAGTTAATCAACCACCACTATAAACTTTAATGTGACTTCTATTAACCAATAAACCACTAAACTAGTTTTAAAGGATTTTAATGACTTTTTCCAAAAAAAAAAATACATATACATATTTATATAAAAAAGTTTGGGGGCCAAAAAAAAAAACAACAACATGCCAATAACAATACAACAAAATGGGACAAACAACAATTTGAAAAATATTAATAAAAGAAAAAATAGAGAAGAAGGAATGTTTTTAGCTGTTTTTTTTTTTAAATATATTGCGGCAATAAAACGAATGTCTAGAAGGATCAAACTCTCCAAAACCCCATCCCCCATACCCCCGTCCGTAGATAATAATAATATGCACGCATTAAGAAATATTTTCATACGCAAATTGAAAAAGAAACTATGAAAAGAACTGTAATGAAAATAAGAGAAGAGAAAAAAGGGGTTGACATTATTTATCCTTTTGAATTTTATAGCTCGTCCTGATTTCAGTTGACTTGATGGCCCTAATAACTCGATTTAATGATTATAATAATAAAGTTGTAGTGGAAAATAAAATTGTTAATAACAAAAAAAGTCTCATGTTACTTACACAGGGGTTCTTTATAACAATTTTCTATTTCCATGCCAAACATTAAGGCGAAAGATTTAAACCAGTTTTTCTTTTTCGTTTTCGGTAATAATTTTTAATGGCCTTGTTTGGGTTAAAACTAATGGCGCAATTGAACTTGAACACGCAATGTTAATTTACTTTTAAATACAACTTCATACACACAATTATAATGAATTATAACTCCGTAAACACGGGATAAAAGCAAAGTTTTTCCTTATTTGAATATAAATTAATCACTTTAATCAAAGCAAATACATTCTAAAAGAAAAACCAAAGAGAAAGTAAAGCGTAGAAAATTTGTATTGTAAAAAAAAAATTACTTGATCCTCATGCAAAAATGCAATTTTATTTATGACTTGTATGTTTATATGGAAATGTGTGAGTGCTGTGTTTGCATGCATATGTGTATGTGTGTACAAATACTACTGTAAAACAACAAAACATATTTGCTCACAATGTAAACAATGCACATACATACCAATCCATAAAGTAAACTTGTCCATGAGGTCCTTTTCTCTTCATGTCTCATGGAAAACATTTTTTGTTTTGTGCAAGACGCACACATAGACATTTTCCAAAAAAAAAAAAAATACTCATAAGTTTGAATGTCTATTATTTGTATCTTTTGTTTCTCCTTTTTCTTCCTCTTCTTCTTAATTTTGTTTATGCATATACAAACGTGTGTTTATCTTGGCCTATTTGTCTGGGTGGGTGTGTGTGTTGTTTGTAAGAAGAGTTGTAGAAAATTCACAGTCAAATTATGCAAATTTCATTACGTAAACTTTTGCGTTAACATGTACATACAAATCGAAAACAATAATAAAAGGTGGTCCATCCATAACGCACGATGTTTATTGTGAGTTACACCTTAACGTCAAGTTTTTTTCCCAACTTAATTTGACATTTCTTTGTTTCAGTGTTTGACAAACTCAACCATGGAGAGGTAAACAATTAAGCAGGGCTTTAGGATTGTTGAAACCTTTTACAAAAATGGACGTTCAAGCCAAAATGCATTTCGTGCAGTTCGTGATTTTTTGTCAGCATAATCGTTCAAATGTGTCTGTCCACTTTCACGAGAATTGAGAAATGAGAATCCACGAGTGATTGTTGCAAGGCCGCTGCATCTATAAAGAGTAACTGTTTGGTGTGGTTTATGGGCTGGCGACGTCATCGGGCCGTATTTCTTCAACATTTATGTCGCCCAAGCAGTTACCGTAAATGGTGTTCGCTATCGTGGGATGATTATGGACATGTTGTGGCCAGAAATTAAGGATATGGACCTGGACGATATGTGGTTCCAACAGGATGGTGTCACTTGCCACACAACCAACGAAACAAAGGCTCTTTTGCGCAAGCAATTCAATTGCCATGTTTTGACCATTGGACTTCTTCCTTTGGGGATATTTAAAAGCAAAAGTGTACGTCAATAAGGCAAGAACAATTCAAGAGCTAAGGATGAGATAATTCGGCACCTTAACGGAATTGAACATCCATTATGTCTCAAAGTCATTGAATATATGGACCATTGGTATGCCGCCGAAGCCGTGGCGAGCCGATATTTTGGACCAAATCATGTAAAACGGAGCGCAACGCCAAAGAATAACATTGAAAGCACAAACAATGTCATAAATATTTTGTAATTTTGTTGTTGCTTTAAAATTAAGGCCCTAATCATGTACAACGCAGCGCAACGCCACAGAACCAACGCAACGCCAAAGAATAACATTGAAAGCACAAACAATGTCATAAATATTTTGTAATTTTGTTGTTGCTTTCTACAGAAATTCACATTGCGTCTTAAATTTCAAACGCTCCATTGCTTGTGTCGTTGAAAATTTTAAAACGGTACATGAATTTCTGTAGAAAGCAACAACAAAATTACAAAATATTTATGACATTGTTTGTGCTTTTAATGTTATTCTTTGACGTTGCGTTGCGTTTTATATGATTAGGGCCTTTGTTTCACACATAATTCTTAATCTATAAAATATAAAGATAATTCTCTGAAAATTTTTTGTTTTATTTACAATTAACATCGTGCGTTTTGGTTGTACCACCCTTTAGAATTTCCTTACACAAGTTAACATAACCGAGGAAACATTTTTTCCTAATGAACATTTTTGTTGTATTATTTGGTATTGATAAGTTTTTTTAATTTTACAAAATTAATAAAACTGTGTACGTTTATGTTTGCTAGACTGTAAATACATACACGTAGTTGTATTCTTTCATTAACTCACTCTTACTTGATGTTTTTGATCATTGTTGCCTTCAAAATGACGAATAGGTCTTTAATAGTTTACACTCAGAACAATAAATTTTAATGTTGGCGGCTTTCGTTTCTTTAAAAAAATAATCGTGAGTTATTTGTGGAAAATAAAAGAAGTTATATCCGAAAAAAGTTGTTAACAAATAAACTTTCGGTTAAAAAATTGTCAGAATATCAAAAAACGAAAACGTTTTAGTTCATGGAACATGGAACAACTGGTAAAAAAAATAGATTCATTATCTTTTTATTCACACCGCTCTTTCCAAAACAAACCGCCATTTCTAAAACAAATCACTTTAACTTTTCTAAATCGATAATCATTTTTTTTTTTTTTTTCCTTAAATTTAGATGTATCCTACAGAAATGTAGTCAAATATAAGCTTTAAATGAAATTTGTTTAAGTTAAATTTTATTGAGACTTTTTTATAATTCTTTTCTGAAAACAAATTTAAAATCGGCAAAGGCAAAACAGTTAAGAACACTTTCCTTCTCTGTTTGTCAACCGATTGGAACAAAAAATACACCATCTGCAGGGTATTTACTCACAGAAGTGCACAATTTATATTTTATTCAAATCTGAGGGGGTAAAAACCGGTAAATTCGGTAACATCATTTCTCCAAAACTACCCATTTAACTTTTAAACCTTTAAACTTTTTCTAAAAAATATAAATATAAATTTGGTACTTTTTCAAAGTTCGAACGTTGAAGGGGTGAAAATCTCACCTATTTTTGGTATTTTTTTACAACAAATGTTTCTATATGTTTTGACTCATATGTATTAAATTATGGTATCCCACTACAATATTGAACTTTTTTTAATGTGGAGAAAAAATTATCAAAAAGGGAAAATACGAGAAATAAATTTCTTTCTCTTGTTGTAATATTTATTTTCTATAATATTGAACTTAGAAACGTAAAATTAGCGGAGTGAATGATGTGGTGATAATATGAAAAATGTTATCACTTTTTGCTCTTCAACTGATCCTATTTGAATTTTCGCTAAAATCGGAGCTAGAAACATAAAATTAAACATGCATGGTTCTGAATGAATAGGAATCTGCAAAGGAGAGCTTTTTGGTTCTTTTTCACTCTATAATTGGTACTTTTTTAAGTTTTATTAAACTTAACCTTGAAACATAAAATTAAACATGCAGAGTCCAGGGTGATAAAAAAATTATATGTTAGAGGAGTCGTTTGGGTCTTTTTTTGCTTTTCAACTGGTACTTTCTGATTTTCTTTATATAATTGAAATTAACGGACTTGGGGAACGAGAACATATAGACTGAAGATTGGTCCCTCGACAAATCGATCCACTAAAACGAATAGAAAACAAATGCTCTAGACATGTAAATTAATTTTTACTTATTAATATTAATGTGTGTTTTCTTCATATTTGCATAAATAATTATGGTCGAATTTCGATCAATGGGCCAACACTAGTTATTATAATATTAGAAGCCAAAAACTTAAGACTTTATTCAGAACCAGGCTTGATAATAAAAATAAGTTTATTAAATGATCAAATCAGTTATCGAAATAAATACACAATGAAGCTCCCGGAGCTTCAATATTTGGAGAACTGAAATTTGTTTAAGTAAAAAAAAACATTAGGGTCATTCACGGAAAACTGATTACACAAGTGAATAAAATTAAACTTTATTTGTGCGGCCTGAAACTTTATTGCAAATTTTTACTAATTTGAGGTCGCTGATTTCAAATCTAATCTCCATTTTTCTGTATCAGCTCGACTTTTCGAGATATACCGTTATGTCCAAAATTAAGGAACTTTCACTACATATATTGGAATAACTTGAAAAGTTGAAGTTTTGAAAAATAACAGTTAAAAAATAATACATTTTTGTTTTTAAAAATTCATAAAAAATAGAAATGTAAGAAAAATCACAGTTTTTGTCTAAAAACATTTAGTTAAACATATTTCGAATGAAATAAGCTTTATTTCATTGCAGTCGTTGCAATTTTGTTCACAATTTACTTAAAAAATAAATTGATTAAAATCGCGATTTCCATTTTTTAAAAATGGAGATTTGATTTGAAATCAGCGACCTAAAATTAGTTAAAATTTGCAACAAAGTTCCAGGCCGCAAAATGACTGTTCCTCACTGTTAACATATTATAAGTTATATTAACAGCAACAAAATACACGTATAAATAAATAAATAATATAACTATTTGACCATATAACCTGATTATCAGCCTTCCGTGCATAACCCCATTATATTAATTATTTTTTAAAGCAGGTTTTAAATTATCCACAGCGTCTCAAGAAAAAAAGTGCAAAGAAATTTGGAAAATTTAAAAATGTTGCCTTTTTACAGGAATTTTGTTTAGTTCGGTAAAAAAACAGAAAAACTTTAAGACTGGAATTGGAATGAAACTTTAAATTTGATCTTACCCTTTAAGAGACTGGTTTTAAAATTTTCGTAAGCATGAACCCAAAAATTGTAAGATTTGATGAAGAAACAAATTTAACTACACTTGAAAAATTGATTCAATTAAAGGAATATCTTCAATTTAACTAAGACGGGTTTCTAAGTATGGCGGCATTTATACGATGTCTTTTCAGACATGTCTATCAAACACGTTTGTTTTGTTTGTAGGCGATGGGGGCAAATTATGGCAGTCGTAATCGAATACTTTTTCGATTTGAATGCAATTTTATTTGTAGTTCTTTTAGTTAATACTGAACGAATCTAAATAAATTTTTCAGTGTTATAAAGCATTAACTTGAATTTTCACAACAATGAAAAAACAATTTTGATTCGACTGAAAGAGTTCGATCACGACAGCCATAATTTGCCCCCGGGCTGGAAAAGAAGGAGTGATTGCTAAACAGAAACAAAATGAGTTTTCATGATTGTTAATATGTATATAAAGAATATTAGACAAAAAGATATGAAAAGAAACATGTTTGGAAAGACATTGTGAAAATACAAAGGATTTTTGGTAGCCTGCTCGAAATCTAATGAAGAAAACAAACGTGTCTGAAAATACATCGTATAAATGCCGCATATGTATTGCAAAACTGTGATTTCAGTCAATATAAAATAAGAAAACTAAAAATTATTGGAATTATTCAAATTTGCTTATATTTATTACGATATCCTGTGTTAATTAATTTAAAACCTACCTTAGCCCAAAATTCGAAATCATGTTTTGGGTTTTACCACTTTTGACTCAACCTGAAAGATATTTAATATACAAAGATTTAAACAAGAAAATGTTTCCAGAGAATTGACTAAAAAATCTCATCTCTTAGTTATGCATTCAAACGTACACAGATAAAAATCAAATAAAAAATTATGATATTAATTTAACAATTAAAAAGCTTGAAAAAATTGTAATTAATTAAATTAAGCAAACAAATGAATAGTATAAATGAAATATTATTTTGATATTAACAATATTCTTGCTGTAATATTCTTGATATAAGTAAACGATTAATTAACTTAATTAAATTTTCAATTAAAACTTATTTTTATTTCTTATTATTAAATTCTTCTTCCATACTGTTAAAATTTTATAAAAATATAGTTACTTTACGAATAAATTTATTTTTTAACATTTATGTTTGTTATTCAAAAAACAAACTAACAAAAATGACTGTTTTTACGTACTAATATTGTTATGTAGTTAAATTTTTTTTCAGTTTAATTATATTTTTTTAAAGCAACAACTGTTAAGTTTTACGGAATATAATCTTAAATAAAAAATACACAAATGTATGTAAAACTCATTTATTTTAAATCAAATGTAAATGATCTGTGAAAATTCCGTGCATAATATAATGAGTGTGCTTTTAGTTAGGGCCACAATTGTAAAAGTCTATATTACCGTGCACCAAAAAAAAATGACGGCTAATCAGTTGGTATAATAAATACCAAATTGTCAATACATTTAATTTGTTAAAGGTTTATATAAACTATAAAACCGGGGTGCCCCTATAGGCTAGTTTGTAGTGAGCTAGTCTATAAGTGCGGGGGTTTGGGGTTCAATACCAGCCAGAGACTGTGGTCTCCTGCAGCCGATTGTAGAGATTTGCGGGATTAGCATAAGAAAAAAAAGTTCGACAGCAACAACAAGATGGTTTGTGTGAATATCAAACATCTTTGATATTAATTCAAACATGCTTCAACTATTTTTATATGTTTGATGTCGCCGCTTGTGTGGTTTATTTGATCCTGAAGAAACTTAGACATTTATGAAATTATTAATATATATTATTTTTTTTGTTTCGATTTTTAAACTTAATTTTCTTTGAAAAGTTTTTAATATTTAATCCCTGCAAAAATCGAAAAAAAAATTTAATGATTTAATTTCATATTTTTTTTTAACTTATTTCTTTTTTTTTAAATGCTAGAATTTAATTCTACACTTTTAACGACAGTCACGAAATTATTTTAGTTCTAAAATGTTTTTATGATCACAGTTTAAGATTTATTTGCCTTTACACTGAAGCTGCCAAGCTACGGAATTCTGGGAAAAGGCCTTATAAAAAACACATAAGTTGGTAACTTCCTACAATCAAAGACATTTATAACGTTCAATACACCTCAAGCCTGGTGAAAGATTTGATGCTTAAATATATTCAAAAGTCTAAAAATAAATTTCTTATCTTAATTAACTTAATTAACTTAATTAACAAAAAGTAAGCAGGTAATTTTTTAAAAGTTTTGATCAACTGCTGAAAAATCTGTCCATAACTCCACAGAGACCCCATACAGTCTTCTTTGAGGAAGTCTTTGTGCTCACATCCATTTAATAATGTTAGATAATTTTGCGTTGCAAAAATATCCTATTGCAACTTGAATCACTTTCTCAAATTTTCAGAGCCAAAACTTCCTTGTTAATATTGGTAAATTATTAAGTGACAGTAAATTCTATAACCACTATTATGCCATGGGAAAAGTTTTTGCTGGTTCATCCGGAATAGACCATAAGAAACCCACTCTCTAAAATTACTGCTTCGCCATATAAGAAGAGGGTAGAATTCTTATAAGACCTATTTCAATCCTTGATATATTTTTCACTTTGTTGAAAGAATATCCAAGTTGTTATATACCTATGTATATATTTGTGTATTGTGCGCCTACACATGTGTTTTGGAGGTTCCCGCACTCTGCTGCCTTGCAGGTTCAACTGCGGGTTTTTCCTCCTCCTTTAAATCTTTTGATGTGTCTGTATTTGTTTACATTTATTCCATTGTTCTTCGTGATTGGGATGCAAACGTTTCGATATTGCCACTTCAAGGTACGAGTATGATACTACTGAAGGCCAGCATCATCCAATTTTTACTTCTGCTTCCAATGCGATGCATCCTGAAAATCTCATTGGAGTTTAGTTCGGGGCTAAGAGAAGATTAAGCTCAAATCGGGCATTCCTGACATATTCAGCCTAATAGTTAATTTAAGTGAAGAATATCGAGCCAACGAGGCATTCTTAATTGTATGGTAGCGGAAGAATTACAGCTGAAAACTAACGGTACCATCCAAAGTCCCGGTGAGCGTGGCTACAAAATGCGTCTACCTCCATAGGGGTGACGTAAAAATAGTGAATCTTACCACATCCCGACTGTTCTCTGTTAGAACCAAAATTAGGCTTGTTACATATGGCTGGAAGATAGTCCTACTTTCTATGTTCTAATAACACATGAGTTTAAACCGGTTAAAGGGTACTCCCTTTAAAATGTGTTTGCAAGTACTGTGGTGTACGGTTATCATATGATCGGCCTTGACCTGCTATACTATCTTACTTGCTTTATTTCTGTGTATGTTTTTCAAGAAGTTTTCATTCTTTCTGTGGAAGAGTATTGAAACGATAAATGAAGAGCAAAGCTTTCATTAATGTTACAATGTTAAAATTATTGACTTCATCACTTCTTCAAATTTACACATTTACATAAACACATGCGGCAACACATACATATTTATGTATGTATATAAATGTGTGTGGGTGTGTGTGTGTTAGTTTTGTCATACTAACACAGGCAGACAAATAAATAAACAAACAAACAAACGAGCAAACAAACAACCAACACTCACAGTAATTTGGCACTTTTTATGAGATTTTTAAACTTTAAAGATTTCAATGTTAAAGAAATATTTTAAAAATTTTTGTTGTTGTTCTATTTGGCCAATAAAGTTGAACATAAAAACGGAGAAAATATTAGTTTTTATCTAGTAAAAAAAAAAAAAACAGAAAAAGAAAATAGCAACCAAAGATGTGGCATCTCGATTCTTTTTGTATTTTTTAAACGAAATTTCGCCATGGAGAAATTTGTATCGGGGTATGAATGTGTGTTTGTGAGAAGTGTAATTTTTAAAAAATGTTTTTTCTAGGATTTTGGTTGTTGTTGGTTTCCTGGTTATTTGTGTGCGTTTTGTTTTCATCGTTACTGCTGCTGTTGATGTAGTTGTTGTTGTTATTGTTTCTCGTTTCGTTGTCTAAAATATGGGCTCTTGTATGCATATTCATGCCCTAAAGTCAAACTAAAGGTTTTTCTTCCTTGTATTTTTAAGTTTTTTTCTTAATATTATTTTGTAGTGATTCCTAAAGAGGAGTCCAAATAAATATGTGTGTAAGTTACAGCGTATTTATGTACATTTATGTGTAAAGTGTTTATGTAAATGTGTTAGTGTAAGTGAACAACGAGGTGGTTGTTAATAAATTTTTGTGGTATTGTCTGTTTTTAAGCTTTTTTATCTATCTTCAGCTTATTTTTTTTTTTTTTTTTTTTTGTTACTGGTTCTTCGCATTTTGCATTGTTGTTACTGTTGTTTGTGTTTTGGGACAATTACTTTAAAACCTTCTAAAACTTAAGAGAGAATCTTTTTTATGGTTTATCCCAAGATCTGGTTGTCTCTGCTCGTTTTGTGTGGCAGCTAAATTCTAAAAGTGTTGCATGGCTGCTTTAGTTTATTATTAGTATTTGTACATATTTTTTTGTTATACCTATTTTCTTGTTGTATTTGTATTGCTGTAGTATGTTATGATTTGGTAAATTTGTTTAATCCCAGCAAGTTATAAAATTTGAAATATTGTAACAAATTTCGCTCACCAAAAAAAAAGTCTTAAAACTAAAACTTTAGTTCATTGTCATTGCTAAAAATCTGTGTGAAATTTATTATTGGTGGTGGATTTTATTTTCTTTGGTGGGCAGTACCTTAGCGAATAATTTATGGTTTGTTTTTTAAGCTTAAGATTAAAGAAAATTTGTTAATGGTTCTTTGAAATTAAAACTAAATGTAACGAAAATGTTTCTTTAAAAACAATGCCACGCCTAATTAAGGACAAAATCCCAAAATTATATTAAAATTTGTATAAACTCTAATAAATAAAATAATTACGTACTTATGATATCGCTTACGTTCCTTTAAAAAAGTTTTAACATAAATACGTAGTTATAATCATCTTTGTTGATTCAGTTTCGTACTATTAATAACTTGTTTCTTTATATTTTATATAAAACCACAACCAAATCTATTTAAAAGATAATAATAAAATAATTTAAATTTTATTAATATTTTTTATGTATAAATATTTTTAAGTTTTCCATAGAAAATTAAAGGCCGCAAAACAAATTATGCATTTACAGGATCAAACAAAAATGTGATAATTAACGTGTTATATAACTTGGCAAACATTTTTAATAATTTACTAAAAAAAATTCTTAAGAAACACTTAATTTTAACACCTGTGAAATAAGTAGAAACCAATTGTCTGTTCATCGATTTCGAACGCAGACTTCGTTCGTTTAACTTATGTACATTGGAAACAAAAACAATCAGACAAGTTCTGGAAATCGAAATCACGTGAAATTGACGTCGATAAAATTATGAAAACTCTCCCATATTCATAGTTTATAAAAATATTTCCATTATTATACCTCTTACATTGAGGACCACTTGCCCCTACCTAAACAAGTTTTAAAATCAGGGAAAGTTTCGTTAATTTTTGCAAAAATTTAATAAAAAATCTTTATCGATTTTAATTTCATGGAGCTTTAATTTCCAGAACATGGCCGATTTTCCTATAATTTTTTTTTGTAAATGTAGGTTAAGAGATCGAATTCTTCGTTCGCCAATAGATGACCAGGCAGCAGATTTATGGAAAAAATATATAATATAAAAAATATCTTAAAACTGCGTTATGAAAAACAGTACGTGCTCGATAATTCCAGCACCCCGATAAACGCATCAGTTAATTTTTTAACCCTAAGTTACCCTAAATCAGTCACTTAATTGCTTA
The DNA here is from genome assembly GCA_943735925.1 of Pollenia amentaria. NCBI lineage: Eukaryota > Metazoa > Arthropoda > Insecta > Diptera > Polleniidae > Pollenia > Pollenia amentaria. The sequence goes on from OX031009.1 coordinate 225,910,733, forward strand.
CCTGGAGTCGTTCAGACTCCAGCTTCGATTTTGCTCTAACGTAAAAATTTTAAAAAAAATTTAAATAAAAATGTATGTACATATGTATCAATAGCTTTTTATTTTAAATATAAATTTAAAAAATAAATAAAAAATTAACGGTTTGCACTTAATAAACTTAAATTTGTTCTACAGCGTAGAAAACCCTAAATTAACGAGTTATTCCAATAAGACCTAGAATAAAAAAAATACGTAAATTAAAAACTTTTTTTGCATTATATTATAAAAAATGAAGAAGTAACTAAGATTGATAAGATAAAATTATGCTCAAAATGGCTAAATTTCTATAAAATTGCAAGCCTCAGACTTCACAATTTTTCGCGGCAGATTCCGCACATCATATGTGAACACTCTAATCAAATAGGCACAACAATAGAGGCGTTATTTGAGTTCGAAGCTCTTTATTTCCTTCCACTTAATCCATTTGGTCTTTGCTGCCGATTTTGTAACCCATTTGGATTCTCCATCCAGCACAAATTTGTTGCCAATATCCACTTCAGCATTTGGTAATTCTTCGTTAGTAAGCCCTTTTTCCATCCAACGCTCAAAAATATTAATTTAAGATGTCAATTTAATTAAATATAAGGAAAAAATATTATTTTAATATTAGATCCAGTTTTTTACTAAAAATAATAAAAATCGTTTCATTAAAATAAGTGCCGTAACCACCTACCTGGAGTCTATCAGACTCCAAAAAAAACTTTCATACTCGTGTAAGAGCGAGCGAGAGAGGTAAAGAGCAGAAAGTACAAGGACTCGGGCCCATGGGAATTGCAAATGCAGTTATATATAAAAACAATTCTGCCGGAGTCTAAGATACTTTAGGTAGGCAATTAAGGGTTAAGATTACAGTGTTTATAAACGCAACCTAAAAAAAGAAAACAGTCGGTAAGCGAAATTTTTTCAGATTTATTTAACTTGTAGCAATTTTTCAGCGAATTTATGTATTTAAAACATAATTTTAATCTAAAAAATCAACAACCCCAATTGAAAATCGAGCTCGTATTGTATTTATTAGGCCCTTATTGTGTAAAACGCAATGCAAAAATTACATTGAAAGCAAAAACAAAGTCAAAAGTATTTAATAATTTTATTGTTGCTTTCTACCGAAATTCATATGAAATTTTTTAATTTCAAACGCTTGAAAATGTTAAAACGCAATATGAATTTCTGTAGAAAGTAACAACAAAATTATTAAACAGTTTTGATCTTGTTTTTGCTTTCAATAGCGAAGTTCAGTGTTAAGTGCAATGGTCTTGCGAAAGAGCAAATGCAAAATATCATAGCTTTCCTAAAATAGATTTCATTTGCACCAAACACTGAACTCCGCTAATGTAATTTTTTGGCGTTGCGTTTTACACAATTATGGCCTTAAGATTAAAAAAAACTCATTAGGCAAAAAGCTATGTTCGATTATTACTAACTATTTATTTATAAATCCACTCAATTTAGCAATTTTTCTTTATGAGGGGCTTAAAGCACAAGGGTTAAAGTGCCATTTTTTAAAAATTAGGATAAAGTGCTCTTATACCCCGTGTGCTCCAAGCAAAACGGGTATTTTATTGACAACTGCTAGAATTGGTCGCCATATCTCCCTACCAGATTCCACATTCACCTCTTGTGTTCTGAACTTCTCTGAACTTCACCTACTAGTTCCATATGATATCTCAATTTTTAAAAAAGCAACTTAACCCCTTGTGCTATATGCCCCTCATATGGTTTTTCTTTTTTGCATATTATGCTTAGTAAAACTGGCACAAATATTTGGAAAAATATTCCAAACTCTCAAATGTTATTTAAGTAAAAATTTAACTAAAATTCTCTCAACTAAATTTAGAATTCATTTAGAATCAAATATGCATAAATAAATAAAAATAACTTCCAAATTAAAACTTAATTTCAAATAATCTTTTCATATCCACACAAATGCCAAGCGTGCACTATTAACTTGTCTTTTAAGAAAAGAAATTTTAACAAAAATGTTCAACGAAATTCCTTTTTATAAAATTACACCTGTATTAAAACAAAATAATTATGACTTATCCGTGCTAATCGGCCAACATATAATCAACAACAACAACAATAATAACGTCAGCAACGGCACAGGCAACAACTACAGGAACTGCAACCGAAATAAAAATACAAAAAGCACATAAAAAAAAACTAAAAAATAATGCAAGTGCACACTGAATGGACTTCTTGCTTTTGGAATTCAATGATATTTAAACGCCCAGGGCGGTCAAAAAGACATAAACAATGCCCAACAACTACAACAACTACAGGAATAAAAAAATAACTACAAATTTGTAACTGAAAGATACACACAGAAGCAAGAAAAAAAGGAAATGCAAAAGGAAGACGAGAAAAAAAAACGAATAAAGTAAACGGTGTGAACTAGTGTTGCATAAGTGACGATTAATCTAAAAAAAGAAAAATGAGAGAAATTTTATAATTTAAACATGTTATTCCCTAAGAAGTTTTGATGACAATTTTTTAAAAAAAGGGATTGATAATTTTGTGGTTTTCATCAGCAGCCGCGTGTGTTGATTTTTTCGGTTTTGAGATATTGTTGTCATTTTGCTTAATTTTAAACGCTCATTACATGGTTCTTAAAATTTCTGAAAAAGTATGGACCAATTACGATTTTTTTTACCTAGACCATAATTTGATCTAGAATGTTTTTCGGCTCTCCTGATAAATTGATATTAAGACATATGCGGTTACCCATGAAAAAAAAAATAGTTACAATTTTCTTATACGAATAAACTGTGAGCTAAATCTTGACTGAATTAATAAAAAAAAAAAAATCGAAAAAAAGTATTTCGAAAAGTTATTTTCGGGAATACAAAATTTATTATACATAACATTTATTTATAACGTGCTAAATTCCTATATTTTATTTTTAATAAAAACACTAAAATTTATGGTTGAGGGAAATCTAGTTTCTATGCGCATTTCGCTGGTTGCTTAGGCCAGTTCGTCAGCAAAAAAACCGGCCAATTGTAGGGGAATGTAAGAAACGATAAACACACAGTTTATTGTTGTGGCTTTGTTGAAGCTTTGATATTGTTACAAGTAAGACCTGAGTATTTAAAATTCTTATTCACTTTATAGTCTTATTTGTATAATATTTTTAGCTTTCTAAAGTCTTTGGAAAACATTTTCCTGACAAGCTGGCCTAAGCAACAAGTAAAATGCGCATAGAAACTAGATTTCCTCAACCATAAATTTCAGTGTTTTTATCAAAAATAAAAATTGGGAATTTAGCACGTTATAAATAAATCTTGTTAATTATAAAAGTATTTTGTATGGTGACAAATAAAGAGAGTCAGAAAAAGCTTCTACACAGAAAGGAAATACCAATTCTAAATTAAAATTTTTTCCACTTACTTTAAGTACTTTAAGTCGCACTTAAAATTTTAAGAACAAAAGTACTTAAAGTAATCGAAAATGGGATAACTTTCGAAAACCATCCCGAAATTTCTAAAAATAAGTATTAAATTCTTAAATAAAGTAAATAAAAGCTTCGCTAATAAAAATTAAACCAAATGAAAACCAAAAATTCCCAAACTCTATTTGTTTAAATTATTTAGTTAAATACGTAAAATGTTCAAGGTATAATGATTATTAAAACCATAACAGGCAAGCTGCTGGTGTCTTAATATTGTGAATTGTTCTGTAAGCAAAGAGGGGAATACAACAAAGGCGATTCAAACATGCGTTGCAAATGGGTGGGTTACTAAATAAAGAAAAATATTTCTCTTCTCTCTCTTTGGTTCTTTGGGGGTAAGTGTTTAGGTTCGAATCCATCCTATTTCGGATTATTTTAAGTACGAATTCGGGATTAAGCGACATAAAAACTCTTGAATCAATCACTAGAGTTGCAAAACTATCGATAGTCGGCCCAATCGATAGTTTCGATAGTTAACTTAAAAACTATACGTACTATCGATAGTATCGAAATATTTTTTTTGTGCTACTTCTTTGGACATAGTAGTAGATGAAGGTGGTAAACAATTAGTCAATTCACAAGGTATCCTAACATGTCATATTGTCAAAATGTTCTAATATTTCACAATGGTTTAAAAATATTGTTGTTGGTTTGTTAACAAAAAGTGTCTTAAATAAATAGAACGTTGCTTGCTGTGTTTATTGTGCTGTCGTAATTAATCAGAAAAGTCCAGCGCTGAGCGGCTGCGCCGTACAACAATATTTTTAAACCATTGTGAAATATTAGGACATTTTGACAATATGACATGTTAGGATACCTTGTGAATTGACTAAATGTAAACTTTATTAACACTTCGTTTACAGAAAGCGTTTAACAGGTATAAAATACAAGCACATTCACTTAAAATTTCAGTGTCATCTGTTTGTTATATGGCAGCAGGATTGTCAGTTTTTTTTGCCTTCGACGGCAAAATATTCATCATGCTTATGCATTTGACAGACTTCGTTAATTTTTGACAGTACCTTAAGCTAACTTATGAATATTATGGCTGGGCCTTAAGTGTTCTGATTCTTTTGTATGTAGAGCTAATACAGGATTAAAGTCATATAATTCTCAGAAAATTCCAGATGGCATTGCGACAATAACAACTTTGAAGCAAAAAAAAATTAACACATATTTTATAAAAAATAAATAAAAATTATACACCTGTTGTGAGATTGATAAAAAACAACCTACGTACTGGCAAACTGTTTACAAGCGTAAGAGGATCGATTACCTCCTCCAAAAAGGTAACGAAAATAATTGTAAAATCTTTATTGGGTGGCTTTCCAGTAAAATTGGATAAACTTATAAATATTTGAATATTTAGTGAACTTATACAATATTTGAATCATTTGACGAATTTTTGAAAATTCTTATATTCGCGGCTGTCACAGAAATCAATTTCGATCGAAAGTGGAAGTTATTTCGTATCGTGTTCGCCTAAAAACGAAATCACTTTCGATCAGAAATGATTTCTGTGACAGGCCTGATTGAAAAGTTTAATTTAACTTTATACAATTTTTTTTTTTTGCTCATTCTTTTCACACTATGAAGCTTTACTGTCTGAAGTACTCTTTAATCCCCTTTAAAGCTTTCATTGGCCAAGCATCGGAGTTTGTTACATGTTTACTTTTACAGCATTTTTATGTTTTGGATGGTTCTAAATAAAAAGGAAGATGAGCTAGACCGAAATTTAATAAAAACGAGAAAAAATTTATAGTTGATCAATTCCGATCATATGATACACCACAGTATTTAAAAACAACTTTTCGAGAGGGTACTCTATTTGGGACACATGTCCAACAATGGACACGCTAGAATCAAATTATGTTACAGGGTTAAGATTCATGAGAAAGTTCTTTGTGCCGAAAATTATTCCGATATCTGCCTCTATATGAGATTTATTTGCCTTTAAGTGATTTTATATGGAACCTATGCTTAATTTTGGACCTACCAGCACAACATTTTTTCATGACTAGTAGCTATCGTAGAATTAAATGTCGCGAATTTTTATGTAAATATCAACATCTATAAGGAATTAGATGGCTTATGGGCACAAAGACTCTGTTCCGAAAAGAAGATTATATGAGGGTTATGTAAAGTCATGGATCGATTCTTATCATTTCCAATACAATAGGTTTGGTCTTTGTGAAAATACCAATACCAAAATTCATCGAATTATGTCTTAAATTGCGAACGAAGTTTATATAGACAGCCAGCTAGACGGACGGATATCGTTATATCGATTCAGAAAGTGATTATTAAAAGAACTAAATATTTTAAAGTGTTGCAAACTTCAGCACAAACTTATAATACACTCTCCACTATTGTGGTGTAGGTATAAATATAAGTATTAAAAGAAAAAGTGTAAAAGTCAGGCCCAACTTCTGGTTTATAGTTACGAATTAAAATACATAAGAGTATTTTAAAGTACAGGAAAGTCTCTAACGAATGATTCCCACCCGCTTGACCACTAAACCTAGACTTTCGAAAAAAACTTTAGTTGTGTGAACCTTGACATTGTTACTGAATCAACTCATAAATATACATAATTTTATTTTGAGCTACACCGAGCCTCCCAAATGAAGTCCTGTGCGGTAAAAGATTGTAACACATATCAAATCGTAACGTTTTGTAGTATTTAAAAATTGTGGTGCAAACGTTTTAAATGGATCGATCAATGATAATTAATAGTTCTATTATGAGTTCACTCCCGGAAAAAACTTAAACTGTCATAATTTGTCATAAACTCCGTGTTAATTCCACCACATAACCGTTAAAAAATCGTAATAAAAACGGTAGTCATAAAATTTAGCACATTTACATAATTTCACAAAGACATAATCTAGAAATCAGTCAATTATTTCACTTTTAACAATATAACGATTGTTGAGGGAATGCCCATTGAAATGAGAAATTATTACGCAAAATATGTTTTGATTTACAAAATTAAAACAAATTCTTCATACGTTTTTTCTTTATTTTCAGGCAATACTTTTACTCGACTTTTTTTTTAAATTTATTTAAGAATCGGTTACTTGTTAGACATACCAGAAACTCGACATTCATTATTAAGAAGACTGTAATCAAATGACTGCAAAGCGAGCATGAAATAAATGCTTACAGGACATGCTAACATCAACAACAGCAACAACAAAACCAAATTTTAAAAAACAAAAATTCGCACACACAATTACATAAACATACATGCATACATCCATACAAAAATAAAAAAAAAATAAACAGAACTCAACAAAAGAAAATAAACGGTAAGTCAGCTAAAGGATTTTTTTACTGTAAACAGGATGCGCGTACTGAGGAATTTAAAGCGGAAATAAAAAAAATTCTGTAAAATCACAAAAACAATGAAAAACTTTTATTAAGACATTAATTTCATTTAAATTTGTCTACTGAAAACATTTGATTTCAATTTAAATAAAAACATTTTAAACTTTAAATGCCACAAAAGTTATAAAGATAATACTCTTAAAACATTAAAACTTATCACCGCTGTATATCACACATCGCACACATTCAACACATACAAACACTTCACTCAACCGCCTTGAAATTAAAACCGCTAAAAATATTCTTGGCTCTGCAAAAAGAATTTTTAACATACGACTGGAGTTAAACTAAAACCTAATAGCACCTTTAGCGCCATCTATTGTTAGCCGGCTGATGATAGCAGCCATTTTGTTTTATAGCCATCTCTTTCAGTTTCACTCACATGATTCGGCGCTTTTTTTGTATACATTTTACAAAAGCCATTATGTTTGGCACTCATATAACCGACCCGTTTTAACAGAAGCCTTTAGCCAACTTAAAAGTATCCATAAGTTGTACTCTTCATTCCAGTGCTTTTGAGGGAAAATAAACTTGCACATGCGCGCTCTATTGGAAATGAGAGTGCCGTAAGCTACGCCCCTTATTTTAATGGAGCATTAACAACATTCCATTAAGAGCAAGAGAACTGAAAAACAAAGAGTTTGTTTAGCTGAGCATGTTTTTAACTTGGTTTTCTTTTTTTTAACGAAACTTAATGCGAGAAGTAACAGAAAAAGCGGCAAAAATAGAATTTGGCATTAGGAAATGTCAAAGAAATGAAATCATCACAAACTTGGTTCTTTTTCACAGCGTTGGCTAAGCACTCCTTGACGTTTTATTGTGCTAAACCAACAGTGTTGTATTAAATGGAAATTTTCTTTTAGGCCAAACGAAAAAAATGACAATAAACGTTACCAGGTTACAAAAATTTACATTTCAAACTTTAAATTCTAAATAGATCGTTTATAAAATTAGCTGGCTTTATTGATTCGCTCTTTCTCAGTTTAACGTTTGAATACAAATGTGTGAGTGTGTGTGTGCAATTTTAGTTTCCTTCTTCTGTAAAGTAAGTGACTGATCTGTTACTCACTTAAAGTTTTTCTTGATTATATCGTCCGTCTGTGTTTTTTTTTTTAATTTTCATTTTCATTTGAAATTCTTATTTATTTATGAAGCCGGCTTAATTTGCATGTCTTCTTCAATTTGTTTGTTTTCTTTAGTTGTTTTGTGGCATAAAGATTGTTTTATTATTTCGTTTTGTTATTGCTTTTGTTTCTTTATTGTAATTTTACTTCAAGCCGATTTTTTTTCTTCATGCGTTTGTTTATTTTGTTATTTATAATTTTTTTTTTTTTGTAGTTATGTAAATTTGTTAGTGTTGTATAAAGAATTCATTATTATAATTTGTCCATAAAATATAAAAAATGTGTTTGTTTTTACTGTAAATTTTATTAACATAATTTAATTCATTTAATTTGCTGTTGGTTTTTATTTTGAAATTGAATTGTTTTATTCACTTTTACTTTCATGTATTATTACTTGACTTCTTGCAGTTTTTATTGTGTATCTGTTTCTTATATCTAATTTAAGGAATTTTTGGATACCAGTTACAAGATTCTTATAATGTACCGACTATTTTTTTATTTCTATTTTACATAAAGGGAAATAATTTTTTATTTACTAGGACCGCCAGCTGGCCGAAATTCGACCACATGAAATTTACAGTTAAAATAAATCCTTTTATGCACGTTTGGAATATGCAATTCTTATTTAAAAGTGCTACTTAAATTTAAGAAAATATCAAATGTCTTTTCGTATTTTCTTTAATTCGTTATTATTAAAGCATTTATTTACTATTTTACTATTTTTACAATGTGTAAGTACCTATGTGATAAGTTTCTAGTATAAAAGGTAAAATAAAGTTTAAATTGCCTCTTCTTAGTATGTATTATGAAACAACCATAAAAAAATATAAATTTCTGTACGAAAATTTTTATTTTATTTTCAAAAACAAATTGTTGTATGCGTGTGTGCTTGCAAGCAAATTAAAAATACTTTTTAAACACTTTAATCCTAAAAATTTAGAAACAAATTTATATTGTGCATATCTACAGAAAAATACCTTTTTAAACGATATATATATCATTAAAATCGGTGGACGATAAGATACTTAAAAATAAACTACTAAAAAATTTTTTCCGTATTTATGTACAGGGTGGCCCAATATTACCGAAGGGGTTTGAATTGCTTATAACTTTTTTATTATATTTTCTTTTCTTTCCTTTTCAGTATTTTGTAATGAAGACTTGGGGAATTTAAAATGGAGCAAATATGGTTCCAACAAGATGGAGCCACAGCGCACACTGCAAGGGAGACAATGTATACGATTTATTTAGGTCTATAGATTTTAAATCCTTACAGAATAAAGATAAAATACATATTGCCTACTTTTATTATTTAAGTAAAATATATATTTTTAAACATCATTGTTTTTTTTTAATATCTATAATGCGATACAGTTTATTAATATCTACATAAATTCGACGAAAGAAGTCATTGTTAGCGTAAACAGATCTATAATAATTTAGACTGATCAGCTCACAGTTACGAGTTTGCATAATTGAAACACAAAAGTTAATTTCTCCGAGTAGGAACTTGAAATTAATTTCACCACGAATCAATTATAGTAGAAAAGAGATGCACAGAATTATGCGACGGCTTTTTTAAATTGTTAGCTTAAGGTGCATGTACACGACATGTTTTTTACATCTTACTTCTCAACTTTTCAAGTCACATGTAATTGTGCATGTCTGTCAAAATTGCGGTTTTACACAAGGTTAATTATATTTGGTCAGACGCGAACATGGAATTTTCTTCGCATAGTTATTGCAGAAACCAAAGTAGTTCCCGGTTTCAAAATATCGTGCTGCCGCCACAAAAATTTTTATGTGCGCCGTGAAAGAGTTCAGCCATCTTAACATTTTTTTCTTTAAATTCGAAGAAACCATTTAAGAATATTATAATAAACGTATTTTTTTATATATATATATATGAACATAATTTATATTCAATGGTGAAATTATCATACATACATATATATTGTAAAATATTAACTTCAGCCGGCTAATGATTCCGTCAATAGTGCACCGCCGCTACCGGTTTTTTTTCGCCATTGATTTCTGACACGGCTGATGTCAAATGGTTTGTCAGAAAAAAATAGAGTACGCCCAAGGCGAATTCAACTACAGGTGGTGTCGATCTACAACAATCCAATAACAACAGAAACAACAAAGGGTTTTTTGCATTACATTGTTAGTGTTTACTGTCCAAAATGTCAACCATTCCTAACAAAACACTAACAAATCAAAACAAAGTAGCTCGAACTGTCAAAATCAGATGGCGTTTCGACACCACCTGTAGTTGAATTCGCCTTGGAGTACGCCCTAATTGAAATTTTATCAGATGACTTTGCGTCTGATGTTTACAGATGCAATGTTTTAAAGGTAACACAAGACATGTATGTATTTTACAGTGGGAAATTTGACAAGTCAGATGTAAAAAACATGTCGTCTACGGGCACCTTTAACAAGGGCATTTCTATTAGCATGTGACGTTAGAACATATGAATTCAATCCGAGGCCTTGTAAACAAAAAACCAAAAACTGCTTTTGCATCGCCACAATACTTTTTATATGAATGGAATAGAAGGATCCCATACAATAGATCCATATTTAAGAATTGAGCGAACTAAAGAAGTATTAAGTGGTTTCGTGATATATGGATTAGAAAATTCTTTAGAGTAACGAAAAAAATGGAGATTATTTCCGGAAAGGTTTCGAGTGGTGTAATGTTTATTTTTTTTTTCCAAAATTTATATCAAATTTAGATAAACAAAACAAAATTTTAGTTAATTTTAGTGGATTGAGATGTTGCAAAACTCATGAAACTTCCTGGTTGTTTGTCCATGTAACTATTAGTGCAATGTACAGGTCGCAATTTTGAAGATAATTTGATGAAGATTGGCACATTCATTTCAACTGTCATAAGAACAAACCCTATGGAAAATGGTGAAAAGGGTCTATTATTTCGCATGATACAAACTACTTTCCGGAATTGTCTTTGTGCCCATAAACTTATTATTCCAGTATTTAGATTAAATTTGGTTCAAAAATATTGTATAAATCGTCTCTGCAAATTTTTTTAAAATCGGACTATATTTGACCACTCCCAAAAAGATTGAAACTTCATTAATTCCTTACAAATGTTTTTTTACGAATGTTGGTATTGATATAAAATTTGTTAATGAATAATATTCGGCACAAAAAACTCTTCTATGAATCTTCACCTCAGAGCATAATTATGTTTTGCCGGGGCCGTTATTAGATGTTGTTCCAAATAGGCACAATCTCGAAAACGTGTTTATAAATACTATGGTATCAAACTTTCTTACTTGCTTTTTATTTTTATTTTATTTTACTAGAATTTATTGGATCTAAGTTTTGAAGGAATCTATTAAGCATATCCCGATTCGATTCCTGCCGTCTACATTTGCGCCAGATGCTGCCCATCTCTACACAAATCAACACGCAACGAAAATGCAGTGCAATAATAAATAACAACAATAACAATCGAAAACGATGACAAAACAAATTTAAAACAAGAGCGTTTGTTTTTTAGGGCCCATTATTACAACTTGCCGTTAGTTAAAGGTTGTCCCACATATAAAAAGTTTTTCCACTTTTACAAGTTTGCTTTAAATTAAAGTGAGCAGTATGTTAAGGGCAAGTTCATCGGGTAGGTTTAAGTAAAGTCGAAATAATAAATAACTTGTTATACGTCCTACAAAATTCTACCTTTATCTAACGGCAAGTTGTAATAACGGCCCTAAAAGTGACTGTTTTCACAATTGATTTAATAAAATCGATTGGCGCAAAAACGAGCCAATTTTTATTGCCGAGTATGGAAGCTGTAACATATTGTAGTTTTATTCAAAATTAAACTTTTTACCAAATGTAACAAGAATCCCATTTAAAACTCCACATATATTTCGAATAAAGCGCAAATTTAGACATATTTAAAAAAAAATCTTAAATATTTCCACACAATTTTTGTTAACTATTTTTTTTCTTTTAATCACGCCCAAATACCTGAAGGCCAACTTCCAACAAAAAAGTTTGGGTTCTCATAAGTTAAACAGTACATTAAGCATATGCAGTTTTGCTGGGCTTAATGCATTGGTTAACTAATGTGAACTTTAAGTTGTTTTACATAATGCCTAGTACTCTGTTCCAATTTGTGAAAAATGTTCAGCAACATCTATTATTTCATACGAATAATTTGACATGTATCAATGTTACCTATCTCGCGAGTTTACAAAATTTTACGTTTTTAATCTTTTAAATTATGCGACATTGTTTAGTATGTAAACAAAACCAACATGTATTTAACAAAAAAGTCTTTAGGGGGTAATATTTCATAATAAAAGTATTACTTTTGACGTAAAAACAAAGATAACAGGCTTTTAAATATGCCAAATTTTAATTTTTCAGAAGGAAAACTACGATACTGAAATTTTCAGAAGGGATGCAGAATTTTGTACCCTTCTATCGAGTAATTATTTTTCAATTATTTGTCAAAAAAAAACAAATTTTAATTTCTCAATTAATCTCTATTTTTGTCGATTTTAACCTGCTGTGCATCGCTTCATAGAGCCAAGAATGCAAGTAGCCTTGTTGACAGTTAATGCAATGTGATCACGGAAAACATGGTTGTGATCTAGCAAAAAGTCCACATCAATAATATGGTTTACTTTTTCTGTTATTGTTCCATTAACAATATAACGAGAATCTAACTTTTTTATTCGATAGACGGCCAATTTCACCAAGGTCAGTTATTATTATAAATTTTTTTAATATTTATGACTCTTAGATTACTTGCACACCATTGAGAATGTTTTCCAATATCGGAATGTAGTCAAAGTTGTTGATCAGAGTCATTAACACACTTAAATATCTTGACATGATCTGAAAACATTAGAATGCAAAATAACAGAAGGGAGGTCATTAATAAATAACGTGAAAAGTATGGGACCTCGATGAACCCCAGAAGGAATTTCAATGGCAATCAAAGTAAAAGTTCTGAACTTTACTTGTTGAGTTCTATTAAATACGTGGTAGCGTAGGCAAATTAGGGCTGTAATACTGAATCCCATAAGTAATAGCTTAAAAAGTAACATTTCGTGGTTGACTTTGTCAAACGCTTTATTGAAATATGTGGAGATTGCATCCGTCTGCATACTTTTTATAAATCCATCATTTACCATAGCAGTAAGTAAATATTTACTTATGTTTCTAAAGCGACTGTGCAGATTTAAAATAACCCAGTAAAAAATGTTCTCCAAAAGGAGTAGGTTTTTTGTATGGGGTGTTACCGGTTTGGAAAACTATTTTCTGCTGACAATAAGCGCTCCTTTTAACCTTATAAAGCATGCAAACAAAGCTCTCCTAAAGTGCCCTTTTAAGGGCTAACTATATTAACATATTCATTAATGTTTTGCTTTTATTTGTAGCAAATGCCTTTTTTTATTATTTTCGTAAACCATAAAATATTTTTATGTTTTTCGCTTTAAAAATAGCAGCTTCTTTGTATATTTAATTTTGTATTATTTACTGCTGTATAAGAGCTCTCTTAAATGCTTCAAAAAATTAAATTTTTATTTACTGGGAAGTTTTGCGTTGTTTAAAGGTAATTTTATTGCGGGATTTTGGGTTTTTTTTAGTTTATTAAATAACCGAAACCGCTTTTACGTAACGCGAATATACCGCATTTAATCAACAAGAGGGCATTAACTCAAAATTTTTATATTTCACTTTTTCGAAAAAATGTACACGTTATATATATAGATATAAAAATATCTCAATATTTTGTCTACTTTTTAGTACTGAAATGGATGGTTTTTATATGCCTGAAATGTTAAATAAAAATTGATTAGCTTCTACTGAAATTTTTTAAATTTTGAGTTAATACTCTCTTATGATTAAGGGCGATATGTTTTGCCACCAAGTCCATTTTCGAAATTACGGTATGTCTCGAAAACAATTGCTTACCCAAAAAAACGGTTACCACCACTTGATTCAGCGTTCTCGAATTAGGTGAATCCGCCGGGTGCCGCGCTAGCACAGTGTAGGTGCTATTACTCTTATTCTAAATAAGAGTTTACGTCCTGCTAATGCCCGACGAAAACTCTTATATTCACGGTTCCTGTTGTTATAAGTAAGTTTTTAGCGGTCTTCTGATCGGATAAGTGCTGCAGTATCTTTTCTCCTTTTCAATGTTAGTAAATTATTTACATAACGAGCCGTTTTTTCGGGTTTGGCAATAGAAAATTATCTAAATTGGTAAACAAGGTGCGTGATGAAGCAATTCGAAGATTAATTACTTGATTTTGATCATAAATTATCAGTCTATATGAAAAGTAAAACACTTTTTTAAATGCCTATCATTTCGAAGGATTATCCGATTCCATTTTGTGGATTTTCTTAACCGTTTCTGACATGTTCATCTAAATTTGTCGACCATTGATGTGGTTGTCTTCCTCTTACTCTGCCACCAAATATTTTACGAAGGAGCAGAGCGGTAACCAATTTGATCAATGTTTAAAAAATCACTGATATATTTTATTAAAATTGTCAGTTCACACGGTTGTGAGATAATTGTATGGCAAGATATGTTTTTAGAACATTGTCAGAAAATGAGAACTGCGTGTATTTTTATAATTTGGAAAAGTGAAAATATTGTTATTGAAGTTGAAAACCAAATCTACAAACAGGCAGTAAGTTTTGCGAAATTAAACTTCTTTGTTTTCCTCCCCTGATGTATATCAAGAATGGAAGCCATGGTGCAGTTCTACTTTTTTTTTTTTTTTTTTTTTTTTTTTTTTTGATACATCAGTGGCGCTGTATTTGAAAAATGTTCGTAATTAATAAAAATTAATTTTTCTAAATATATAGATCAAGACATGAGCCAAAAAATATATGATTGGTACCGTCATAGCCTAAAAACAACATATTGTTATTGAAGTTGGTACAAAATCCGAAAACCCATTTTACATGCCTGATACGTTTGTATTTGCAGCGTTGCCAATAGAGAAAGGTCCCTGACAACGATGCCATTATCAGACTCATAAACTTCGCACATCGGAAAATAAAATAAGCTTCCAACCAAGGCGAATTCATGTATACGGTGGTGTCGATACTACAACAAGTCGATACTACACCAAAAACACAGAAATGTATTTTTTGTTGTTGCTTTCGTTGATCGTTATGTCAAAAACACAAGCAACTTTTGACATTTCTCTCTCTAAGTAAGAAAACAAAAGTAGCACAGCTGTGCTTTCACGTGATAAATGAATTCGCCTTGCTTCCAACATGTAACAATCATATGTCAATGGCAACGAAGAGTGTTCACACGATTGTCAGATATCTAACAATATTGTTGTTCATTGAAAAACTGACAATGCTTTTTCTGATATAGTTGTCAAACAAAAATTGCCCGTTCACACGGTTGTAAAGCAGTTTTAGCACTTTTTGCTGACCGTAATGTTAGATCTGACCACCGTCAGTCCGATGCTTAAGAACAAAAAGAAATAACTAATGACATGTGGAAGGAAAACTAATCACTTACATGGAATGTTAAGTACCCAGGAAAAACTTTTTGATTTTTGGTAATAGGTCGTAGTTATTTCAAACGTTACCTGGTAAGTAGTTGTAATTACAATTGTCATTTTTCTGAAAACCTCAATAGGTACTTGCTATTAATGACATCAGTAAGTACTTTTCACTACTATTATTTTCAGTTATGAATATTTGCTTACTAATAATCAGCTAAATAACTACTTATTAGTTGTCCTGTTTTCAGTACTGAAAATTTTCTTACTGGTAACTAGCTCCATAACTACTTATTAGGTCTATTAACTAGCGCCAATTAAATAAAAATAAGTTATTTTTTTTCTTCTAGTAAGTATATTGTAAGTACTTACAATTCAACTTACTGGTAGTTAAATAATAACTAGATATTTTGTGACTTCTAGTAAGTGTATTGTAACTACTGAATTCTGTGGACAACTCGAACAAAAATAAGTAGTTTTTCAGCCGAAAAATAAGTAGTGTTTATATTTCTCAAACATTTCTTGCTAACTTACCAGGTAAGTAAAGTTTTTGCTGGGTAGAACTAGGACCGGTCTCTGCCACCAAACAACCTATCACGGGACTACTTAAGTGTCAGTTTTGCTTCCCTCTAGGTATGACTAGTTTTTTAAGCGCCTCGTAACGATATCATTTTATCAGAATTATGATAAACTATAAATCAAGCAAATATTAAAGACTACATTAAGCAAAAACTGTGTGGGAATGAACTTGAATTTTAATTTATTTGTTCGAATTTTAAGCTTTTATTAACATTAATTTAATTTTTTTTTTATTGTTTGAATTTACATACTTTAATTTACATTTTACTAAGAGCAGCACGATTCACTTAGATTCGTTGCTATATTGTATACATACCCAGTAAACAATTTGCTCCAAAAGGAGCAGGTTTTTTGTATGAACTCATATCTCAAATCGCTTCAAACCTGCTGATGGGATGCCTGATTTTTGTATGGGGTGTTCCCGGTTGGGAGGACTGTTTTCTGCTGACAATAAGCTCTTCTTTTAGCACAATAAAAAATGCAAATAAAGCGCTCCTAAAGTGCTTTTTAAGGGCTAACTATATTAACATATCTATTAATGTTTTGCTTTTACTGCTTTAAATGCCTTTTTTCAGAAATTTTCGGAAAGAGACCTTCTTTTTGTATATTTTATTCATTATCATTTACTGCTGTATAAGAGCTCTCTTATTGAAGCGCTCGATTATGCGCTTTTTCTCTTAAGCGCTTCAAAAAACACAAATTTTTTTTTACTGGGTAAGTAGTACAAAAATTGGAGTATTCGGAAACTCTAATTGCCTTAAGTAAAATGTGTTTCTTATTTGCGAGAGACTACTGTACGACGAATACCCTCTGAAAGGTCCTGCTAATAAGCCTAAGCACAAATAACATTTATTTTGCTGCTTAATTTGTCTTAAATACTAACGGAGTATAATCCTATTTTCGAAAATAACTTTTTTTTTAAATAAAATTTTTTTTTATAAATGTTGCTAATGAAAGAGAAATCAACATAAATTAAATAAAAACTAAGTGCAAAATCTTGTATTACAAGTCGGAAAAACTATTTACAATTGAAAATTTTCATAACTTAATGCAGTAGAACACGGGTTTAACGTCCAAAAGTTACAGCGAATTTCAATTTTAATTTTTCACAAATGTCATAGAAAACAGAGTTATACAAGGAGTTAAACAAGCTGCTGTCTACACCCGTTTTTACTAACAGCAGCTGCAACGCGTTTAGTTGTTCTTCCTAAACAATCCTTTTTTGTTATTTTACTAAATGGATTTTTAATTTTTTAAAACAACTTTCAATTATAATAAAATTATCCACTTTAATTTCGTTCGATACAATTTTTCATTAAAAGAAAAATGTAGACATATTAAGAGCAATAGTTAAACGAATTTTAAAAATAAACAAGAAATTTCAGTTTCACCTGTCCTTAATAAACATTCACACTAAAAGAGTTCTATAAGAAATTTTCAATTAAAACAAAGAAATAATAAACATTAAAAGAAGGCAGAATTTAAACATTTTCTCAGGCTGAGAAAGGAACGCAATACACTGGAAGAGAGTCAACTTGTAAATGTTTAAGTATGTAAGAGAGAGTGGATGAATTACATTGAAAAAAAAAACAAGTAGCCAAGTCACGGTAGACAATATCACTTTACAAGAATTTATAGCGTGTCCTGGCAGAGTCCAGATCTTTATCAACATCTTTATTATCACCAACACCAGCACTTGTGGAGAAGGACACGTAAGAGAAAGAGAGTTGCACCTTTAGCTAAAGGATAATGACATGAACGTTATTAACACAGATCCGTTACAAATTCAATTGTTATAAGTTGTTAATGTCCCTGTGTGAGTGTGTGTATTTGTGTGTGAGAGTAGTTGCACCGTTTTATACGCTAATGACACGCCAACGTGAACTTGACCGTGGCTATCTGGTCGTCAGATCTTTTTGAGAATTAAAAGAGAAAATAAAAAAGGTAAATAATTTTGAAATTGTTCAAGTATTCGTACCCTATTAAAACGACTATAATAGATGACTAGATGGTTGGTCAACAACACGAGATACCAACAACAAATAGCTGAATGAATCGCCTTTTTAATGAAATAGAGTAAAATGCAGAATTAGCGTCGCATTAAATTTGTTTGTTACTGTTGTTAGTATTTGTTGCTGTTGCAGTCAGCCGCCACTTAAAAAGCGGGAAAAAGTATCTAAAGTTGCATTGTATGTTTTCAAATTATTGCAGGTTCCTTTAGGGTGGCACAAACTAGAAACAAAATAATAAAATGCTTTCAAACAATCCATCCATTCATCTGACCATTGTTTTTTTTTTTTTTTTTTTTTTTTTTGGCTCATTTTTGGAGTTTGTTTCACTTACAACGCTCGAGTAACTTCTTAATTCCATACTTTTAGTTTCCACACTCAAAGATAAAATCATGCCTTTTAGTTTTATGTTTTGCTGCGGTGACCGCTAGTGTTGGTAACATTTCTTTAGTTCCGCTGTGTGACTTTTGCTGGCTGTATGAAGTAGAATTCCGTTCAATGGCCAACAACGGATACTCTCACCCATAAGAGACTGGACCCATTCATTATTACGTTTAACAATTGTCTGGTTACATATATTTTCGACTGTCTGGTATTTTGTAAATTATTAATTGTACGTGTTTCCATTGAAGGTGCAGATAAAACAAAATAAAAATAGTTTTTCTCTTTTTTTTTCTCTAAATTATAGATTTAAAAAGTGTTTAGGAGGGCGTTCCAGTTTTACGTTGGTGATTTTTGTTATTAATTAAATATAACGGTTAATCAAGGAAACGGCATTTGAGTGATGAGAGATGCTTGATAAAATGTTGCAGAAAATTAAATATCGTATTAAATGTGTAAAAAAAAAAAACTTTTACTAATGAGGAAGTCAAGTTTTTAGAAATCTGAATTTTTTTATGATATTAACTGATAAGTAATTAAGTTTATTTCCGGACTTTTAACTGGTTATAGTATTCACTTATTTTGGAGGTACACTTTTACATTCTCTCCACGTAATTTTAATTGCAACACTTTATAAAAATTCATATAAAATTTCTAAACTGGGCCTCTTGTGAGAAATACTGACAGCTGTAAGACCGATTCTTATATATTTACAGTCGAATTCATAAACGCATTATTGCAGCTTCATAAGTCATTAATAAGTAAAAGTCGAAAAAAGTGTATTTATAAATGTTTAATAGCCTATTAAATTTTTAATAAACCTTTCATAAATTTGAGATATTTATTGTAACTTTTATCCTACTTTCCAGAATTGGAGATATTTATTGTAACTTTTATCCTACTTTCCAGAATTGGTTAAGTATAATTAATTTGTGCAATTATAACCATTTAAAATACAATGATTTCCGATTTCTTTTAGGAAGAAAATCAATCCCTTTACGATTCCAGAGGAGCTATTCAATGCAAGATATCGGTTCAACAAATCCACCGTTAAAAAATTATAAGAATTATTAAGCCGGAAATTGAATTAGGTAGAAGAGGCTTCGGATGTTGGGGTTGAAGAGAAGTATGTATGATTGCAAAAAAAAAATTGCAGTTTGTCCAAAACAACAAAAAAAAATAAGTTTTAAAATTTATTATTTCATAAATTTAAAAACTAAATTTTAGCAACTTCCATAAAAGCGCTAACATATTAAATTAAAGTTAAATAAAAACGATTTGAAGATTCAGGATAATGCTGCAGATTTTGATACGGCTTGTCAAGCAAAGTCTATGCTTTCTATTTGTAGGCAAAATACATCAAAATTAAATAAAAGAAAATAGTGATGCAAAATCAACAACGTTAAAGGTGGTTTTTGACTACCTGTTGTATTAGGCGGGGAAAAACGTGTTTAAACACAATGTTTTTCAATATATCAAATCTTTTAACTTTGCCTGGTAATAAAAAGGGTTTAAACTAAGTCCAAAAAAAGCTTTTATCTCGGCAAATACTTATATTTTCGTTTTGCTTCTACGCACATAGAAAACAAAGAAAAATACAGAAAAATATTGCGACAGAATTCAAAAATATTTACGCAAATAGAAGTTTGTAGTACGAATATTAGAAAAGATTCACAATAGAAACGTTAAACCTTTCAGTGTTTTTGTAGAATATATTCGACATTATATTGTACTATCAAAGTTGTTTTTGTTAATACTATTATTTATTAAAAGATTTTGTTTGTTGTGCTTAATTCCCTTTTTAAATAATTGATAAAAAAAATACTGAAATTTATTGTTGGAGGATAAGCTGTTCCTATGCGCATTTCACTGGTTGCTTAGGCCAGATCATCAGGAAACGTTCTCCTAAATAATTTAAGAAAAGCCAAAGCTATCAGCAAAACAAAACTACAGAGGGAATGAGAATTACCTACAAACACTCAAAAAGTCTTTATTGCAACGATATCAAAGAAACAAAATACCAAACAATAAATCAGTGATGAGCTTATCTTTTCTAAAATTATTTAGGAGAACGTTTCCTGATGATCTGGCCTAAGCAACCAGTGAAATGCGCATAGGAACAGCTTATCCTCCAACAATAAATTTCAGTATTTTTTTTATCAATTATTTAAAAAGGGAATTAAGCACAACAAACAAAATCTTTTGATATTATATTTTACTCTGTTTTAACGCCCTTTTTCTGTATAAAAATGTACAGTTAATTATATATTTTTTGTTTTATCTTAAAGAGGGACACTTTTGATATTTTAAATTGTAATTATAGTAGATATTGACTTCCTTTTCTTATTATTGAGTGCGTTGTCGTACCCAAGTCAGAAAATTTGTAAAAAGGTTATATTTAGGAAGAAAAAAAAAATAATCATTTCAATGATCCGGGGATATTAAAAAAAATTGTAAGTATTGATACATGCGTAAATAAGTATTTACTTAAAAAAAATATTGCAAAAATAAATTGTAGGTTCTTTTGTGGAAATTTTGAAGGTAAATTTTGAATAGATTCCGCATTCCATAAAAACCAAGGGAGCTACATGAGTCGAAAACTAATTTTTTTCCTGGCCTCAGCGACACGAAAAATGTCTGTTGTAATATTGTTAAATAGGTATATTTTCTTTAATTTAAGTCGACGAATTCCTTGATAAGGTGAATGTAAATGCATTTTTAATTATATGTAGAACTTTAGGCCGTAGTATTTAGCTAAAATAAAGCACAAATTTAATCAAGTGTGATTCTGTTTTGTCTGTCTTGTTAAATTTCAAAATATGGAACTAGAGCTTTTGCATGTTAAGCCAGCGATATGATTATATTTACTTCAAAGCATTTTGCGGCTGCTTCTCTTCATATGTAGATATTTAGCCTAATTACGGTTGGCGTTAGTGTAAACGCCTGTGCCGTTGTTTTTATAGAATGTTATAGAAAAATGGTTGTGTGTTACTTTAATCTATTACAAAAACGAAACAGGCGTTTATACACAGAAAAAATTAAAAATTGTCTCTAATCGCCAAATTTTTACCAAATTCATAATATCAAGCAAACAAGTTGTTGATTTTGCACCTATTAACAAAATGATTATATTGATTACTAAAAATTTAAATGATATTTTTAATTTTAATTAAAAACAAGTTAGAGCGCTATATTCGGCTGTGCCGAATCTTTGACACCCTCCACCGACAGCAGTGGGCTCTAATGATAAATACATATATATTATTAACTAATCTTCACAAAAACAAACGTCAGCATCAAAATTGGTGGCGGCTTAGACCTATGTATATTAAAATATTGACCGACAATAAGAAAGTTTTATGCGTTTCTTGTTAGAACTTTAAACTGGCTTGAGTAAAATATCATGATTCGTAACAGTGTTAGCCGAACTAAAATGATTTTTAGGGGGGTAATTTGTATTGGACCTATAGCAAATTATGCACAATTCATCCCAAAATTCTGAAGACTGATTTCTGGTATCACAAAAAATAAATAAGAAAAAATTTCAATACAGCAGTGTAATTAGTGTCAGCGTTAACAGTGAATTTCACAAAATTGCATGATATTTTTTCTGGCCATATGAATTTAAGTTGGAAGAAATTTTACAGCAATATCTACATCTGTTACGGTTTTAGGCGAATTATAGTCTTATAAAACTGTGATATACCAAATTTTAATATGATATGGTATTAAAGCGTTTTCCGGGAGTAGGGTTTATATGGGGTCTAGTGTAAATTATGGACCGATCTTCAAAAAAATTTACAGTGTGATTTTTGGTCCTATAAAACTGTGACGTACCAAATTTTAGTATGATAGCGTTATTTATTACGATTTCTGGTAACCGTTTAGTTTATATGAGGCATATGGTCAATTATGGCCCGATCTTCATGAATGTCAGTATCTTCACGTATATTCAGTATGATTTGCAGTCATATAAAGCGAACTCGTGCAAAATTTAATATAATTCCGAGCATTATTCCGCCATTTATGGAAGTTTTTGTATCAAAATTATCAATTTTTTTTAGGGTTGTGGTTCCACATTTTGATTCATACTTCTGATCCTACTGAGCCAATGCTGCTGGATTTCAATCCCAAACCGCTTAGGATAGCAACAAGCAATTTAAGACCAAGTTTGTTCTTTTATTTGGCGTTTTTCGGAAGTGAGCGTGTTTTCAACAGACGGACAGATGGACATGGCTAAATCGACTTAGAATTACTCAAGAAGCCAGAATATATATGCTTTATGGGGTCTGTATAATAAAAAAGTTTCACACGGAATGACAAACTAAGTATACCCTCATTCACCACTAGTAGTGGTGGAGGTATAATTATCAAACATTTTGGCCATTTAAAACAATGTGTTAGTTAATTTAATTAAATGTTACCAATTCTTAATAACAATTCTAAAGGTTTAAATTATTTTATTTTAAACAAAAAGTCTATTCATATTTTTTGGATATTTAATTAATATTTTAATTAAAAATTTGTTTCAAAACAACTTAAATATTTATTAAATCTAAATTATATTTTTAGTTTTCTTTCAACTAAAAAAATAATTGATTCAATTGTCACATTAATTAAATGTAAATACTTTTTAAATCATTTGTTTAATTGATAAAAAAAAACTTATTTCTGTTTACCAACGCCAACCGTAATCAGGCTGTTTGTTTAATTACATATAAGTATGTATTGCAAATTTAAGACATAAATCTTTTATTCCAGTCGGACTTTACATTTACAAACTGGCGATTTAATACAATTCTATTTTTTCGCATTCTGTACAATAAATATAAAATTTATTCGAGCTAAATGATTTCCAAAACTGGACGTTATATGAAAGCATTTTTGACTATTTTTTGTTTATATTTTAAATGTGAAAGTATCCTTCTACTACTTTGGACGATACCGAAATATTTTTTAGACTTTTATTTCATAGTGATTAAGATATATTTTTTTTAATAATTTATAATTTATAACATTAATTTTTACATATTGAATAGAAGCAAATTTTTTTAAATTTAAAAATTCTTTGAAAAAGATAGACATCTCTAACTTAAACTGCACTGTGAGAAATTGTTATTTTTTTCATCCAGCTTGTAGTTTTAGACTTAATCATATTTTTGACTTTAGCGAACACTTTGATAATTTTATATAGTTTTTGTGTGAACTTGGTGCTACGTGCCCCCGTCAAAAAAAAAAGACAAGGTAACAGACATGAAATAAAATTAAGTAGAAATAAAAAAAAAAAACAATTGATACACTACCAAAATGTAATCGGCGTACACAATCTTTTAACAAATTCTCACAATTGTCAACTTTGATAAAACAAAAATTTTGATGAATACGTGATTTAGAAAATGGAATAAAAATAAAATCGCAAATTTATTTAATTAGAGAAAAATAAATTCACATCAACACATACACGGATAAGATTTTGTTCAAGAATATTTATTTAAAGGCACCACAAGGTGAAATACACAAATTTTTAACAATTTTATTTTAAAACACTAGAGGGCACTGTATGTCTTCTAAAAGGCATTGAAAGAATAAAGTAAAGTTTCGAACCATGGCATGTTAACCATATAAGAGGGGGCAGAGCTCCAAATTGTAGGATAACAAGGACATGCGTGTTGTACATAATTGGGGAGCATACAAAAACAATGAGCACTTGTGGAACTTTTGTTAGTGTATTCCATTATGTTGAACAGGTCAGATGTATATGACGCTTTTATGTTCTTTTTTTTATAAAATTTATTTTATTTTTGTTTTATACTTTTTAAAAAGTTTTTATTTGTTAATTTATTTTAATTTGAAAAAAATACAAATAAAGACGTATAGTTTCTAGTCATGGTTTTGTGAAGCGACAAAATAAATGCCTGAAGCTGACTGCTAGAGCCTCTGTGACATGCAACAATCGCTGACAATTAATTGGTTGCACTTGTCGTGAGTTGGAGGTTATAATTCACTCAAGTGGGAGTAGTTGTTGTTGTTTTTATTTATTTTAATTCAGTTTTTGTTTAGTTTTCCAAAAGTATGTACAACAAATGTGCATTCTGCCTTTTTCCCACAACTACAAATGAAAAAAAGAAAAGTTAAACAAAAATGAAAAAAATGGTGAACAACATTTTTTTAATTTTTTGTAAACTTCTCTTATGCGCCAGCCATAATACAGTGTGCCAAGTGGTGCAAATTTTCATCTGTATTTTTGTTATTGTTATTTTTGCTGTTCCAAAACCTTAGTCGGTCTATAACAATAACAACATTGGACAGAGTAAAACATAACAAAACCTCAAACAATTTTCAGTTGAGCGCCCATGTGGAAATTCACAAAACAAATGCACTAAATTTTTTTTATTTTTTCTAAAAAAAAAAATATTAAAAATAAAAAGTTATACACTGGCAGTGCCACAGTCAGACTTACAATTGTTTAAAAAAAAAAAAAAAACTTTCAGTTACACAGACATGCTGCAACACGCAATGGGAAGTTTAGCAGCTGAGCTTTTGTTTGGCTTGAAATGTAATTACAAAAATCCGGAGAAAAAGGGTTTTGGAAGAGGGAATAAGGGCCATGATTAGAACTTTAAGTTAAATATAAATAATTCTAATTAAACTTGCATTAAAAATTATGATCTTTATTTAATTTTATATATCAGTCTTTTGTCATGTTAAAGCGATTGTGATTTATTGGGGAAAAAAAGCTTAGATTAAATCTGAAATGCACATGATGAATCGTACGAATGTTTGGAACTCAAACATAGAAATTAGATAGAATTACATAACTTAGCTGAAAATTCATTTGTTTTTACGGAATTTGTCAGTTATTTTTTGATAGTTAATTTTAATAATATAACTGAAAATTCATTTGTTTTTACGGAATTCGTCGGTTATTTTTTTGATAGTTGAATTATACAAAATAACTGAAAATTCATTTGTTTTTACGAAATTCGCAGTTGAATTTTTGGCATTAAAAATTAAATGAACTTTTCGTTAAAAGTAAATGAAAAATAAGTACACCGGTTTTTAACTGAATACTCATCTATTTTATATTACAATTTCAGTTAATTTTACGTACAGAAAGAATATTGAGAGTGTGTTTATTTTTTCTAACTGTTTTATGCTTTTTAATTCAAATGTTTATATTTTAATTAGGCTAAAGTTTATTAAATTTAATTTTTCATTAAATTATGTTTATGAAGTCAAGAATGAAAAAATTATCAATAAATTTTAATCAATTTCATGTTGCAAAATTCCTTCCTTAATAAAAATTATTTAATGAAAAATTAAATTTAATGAACTTTAGCCTAATTAAAATATGAAAATTTGGATTAGAATGATTTAAATTATTTTAAAAACATCGAATTTGATTCTTTGGCACCCAGCGGGAAATAGAAGGAGTACGGATGCCTCTAGAAGGCCTCAATACTCCTTCTTTTGGCTGTACAAAGCCAGCTGGCTCCATTCTATACTCATATCTTTTTTACACACGTTATCATTGCAGGGTAGGCCTCCGCTCTCCCTTCTTAAGCCAGAGCTTCTGAAAGGCACTTAAATGAATGGTTTTAGAAGGCTTTCTAGAGAATGCTGATTTTATAACGGGATCTAAATTTGTTGGCTTTTGCATGTCAGAATTATTTTTACTCCTTCTCTTCTCCCTTCTCATAGAAGGGAATGTGGAATTGGTATCTTATCTTTTAAACGGAAGCACTAAAGCTTTCTATGAGGCATTCTTAAATAGTAAGATCAGGATCAGTGTGGCCATTTTGGGTTTTTTGCAGTAAAATTTAGCATTAAAATTTTTTATTTAGCTTAAAAATTTTAATTTAGCACTTGGAATTTTATTCAGCATTTTTAGAAAATATTTTTAGCTTTTTTTAACATTATTATATTTTAAAAATATAGACGAATTGTTTGGTTTTATTTAAATAGTTTAATAAATTATAATGAATTTTGACTTAAAATAGTTGTACCTAAAATAATTTCGTATGAAAAGGGATTATTATTATGTTTAGAAATATGTTTTGTTAAAAAAAATACAATATTTAGGGAATATTAGAAATGCGCTTATCAGGATGATTGTAAATATTATTTGCCCTTTGATATTACGATATAAAAGTAAAAGAAATTTCACTTTTTATTAAGATAAAAATTCAATAGTGAAAATGTGTGAAAAAATTGTTTGCTCTAAACGCCTGAAAAAATAATAATTCAAAAGCTTTAATTTTTTTTAAACTATAAAAAATAAAATAATGTAAAAAACTTGTATATCATAGAAATAAATCGTTTGAATTTAGCATGTATCAGGGTTTTGCGGGTCCCTAAATTTAAAATTTCATCTCAACTTCCTGTGCTTCATATTTATGTGTATCAGATGCTTTACCAAAATCTATCCACTTGTTTAAATATAACCATTAATTAAATTTTATTAAAGAATTAGTCACAAAAAGGTATCTTGCCTCCAATTAAACTTCATATTGTTAATCAATTTTTAACAAAAATCTAATACCAGATATAACTGTAAATTTTTTTTTAGATCTGGTAACATTGATCTGAATGGCAATTGAATCAAAAACATTTCTAAGCAGGCCTTCAATAAGGCCTGAAGAAAGAAGGTTTTTTGAGCTTTCCCGTTGGGTATATAAACAAAAAGCTAATAATATTTAAATAGAAACAGTGTAGAGATTTTAAATATTTACTGCCGTATTCATAAAACATAATTTATATTTAAAATGTATTTTTTAATCGAAATTTCTTAATTTCAAATTTTCCTTAAAATAGATTTCTAATCTTATTTACCTTTTTTTTAAAACGGCCATTAAAATTTAAATAAATAAGATTTTTGTTAAAAATACAATGTATTTTCAACTTTTGCGGAGATCGCAAATCTGTTCGAACCAGACCTGCAGTGGAAAATAGTCTTTCAGATGCGACAGAATTTTTTTTGAAAACTTAAGTATTTCTGCACCAAACGGGTCTGCGTGTCTAGAAATATTAGGAGACATAAGGTACATATATATTGACTTCTTCTTTACCAGAACCGCAGCTGGAGATGGAAAGACGCACATCCTCCTGGAATTTTCCTATAACTCTTTTCACAAACGGTCCAAATGCCGTTTTTAGACTTATCAGAACTTTAACTAAGTGAAGGGGTGACCATATCCAAGTTTTTTCGATACGATTAAAGCCGATTGTCTTTAAAATATTTAAAGAATTTTAGATAAGCAATAGGTTGCATTTATCTCTTCAATTCTAAGTAATTTTAATTTTTGGGCCTCTTCTCTATTTCAGTTTAGTAGTCATTTATTATATTTTCTAATAACGTTCGAAGCCTGTTAACTAGCGGAATAACGTTAGACAATGTAGCAGTGGACTTGCTTATGGATTTTGTAGCCTCCTCGCATTAACCCAACATTTTCAGCAAAATGAGTATTATTTTCACAAACCTCTTATTAAAAATAAGCATAACAATCTAAAATGCATATTACAAATACATAAAAGATTTAGAAGTGAGAGAAAATATCACTGCTAAAGCTGGATGTGCACACAAGTATCTCCAAGATAGATGTTCGTAGCTTACAATGTTCTAAAACCTAATAATGTTGGTGGCTAGATAAATAATCTGTTATATCTTTTCCTTTTTTTTACCTTTCGACTATAGTTTTTATAAATAGCCATATAAATGTAATGATTTTAAACAACTTTTTCACTAAAATCTAAAATTAATGAAAATATATGTATATCTTCATCATTTGAAGTACAAAATCTACACCTTTTTTGAAAATCAAACTCTAATTCTTATTAATAATACTAGAGAGCTCGTTTTTGGGACTGTCTATAAATGTGTAAAAAGTTAATACTGTTAACTAGTGTACAATATAATATTGTTGAATCAATAAACATTAAAAAAAAAGGTAGCTAAAATTTTTCTTTTACCTCTTAACTTTTTTCCATTTTAATTATCTAATTACTAAAGTGGTTTTTTTTCAATGGTTTTTCCCACATTAAAAATTGCAAATACATATGTATTTTAATACCTGTAAGTTAATTTTTCAATATTCCTAAAAAGAACTTAGATTTTCTGATGGCAAATATACAAGAGTGCTCGAACACGGGACAGTGTATATTATGTTATATTAACCCTGCAGATAATATTGGACTACGTGGTACATTGTGGCTTAAATGAACTACTTACAACATGGTCCATTGTACTGTAGTAGGGACCATATTAGACAAATTAACATGCAGTGTTAATAATACAGTATTACACATTGGTAGCCCTGATGTTGTCCATTATTAATTCTTTATTTAAAAGTAAACAGGAAAGTTTTTTAAGATTTGTGAAATCAAATTAAAAATACCAAGTAAATACAAAAAAAGTGCACGCCATAAAAGGCGATTAGTGAAAAAGTAGTAACATGGAGTACTTTTGAAACTAACCCACTTGAGTACTCCATGGAGTAGTTTAGGGACTACTTCGGTGGGTTATATGGTCCACTCCTAGGACATCGTAATGTTAAATAGACCACCATTTAACCATATAATTGGAGTAGTTTTGGAGTACTCCTACTCTTTTATGGACTACTCCCCAGCAAAAACTTTACTTACCTAGTAAGTTAACAAGTAACATTGGAGAAAAATAAACACTACTTATTTTTCGGCTGAATAACTACTTATTTTTGTTCGAGGTGTCCACAGAATTCAGTACTTACAATGCACTTACTAGAAGTCACAAAATATCTAGTTATTATTTAACTACCAGTAAGTTGAATTGTAAGTACTTACAATATACTTACTAGAAGCCAAAAAATAACTAGTTTTTATTTAATTGGCGCTAGTTAATAGACCTTATAAGTAGTTATGGAACTAGTTACCAGTAAGTAAATATTCAGTACTGAAAACAAGACAACAAATAAGTAATTATTTAGCTGATTATTAGTAAGCAAATATTCATAACTGAAAATAATAGTAGTGAAAAGTACTTACTGAGGTCATTACTAGCAAGTACTTATTGAGGTTTTCAGAATAATGACAATTATAATGACAACTACTTACCAGGTAACGTATGAAATAACTATGACCTATTACCAAAATTCAAAAAGTTTTTCCTGGGTCTTTACACGCATGTAGTCTCATTATCTGCAGGGAACTACTATTTGTTTAGTTATGGTCTACATTATAAGAAATTTCTTGTCAAATAAACGTTAAAAAAAAAAAAAAAAAAAAAAAGCTGGAGATGCACACTACGCATTCAATGGGTTGATGCGTTAAAGCATCTGTCAAAAAAAGTTGAATCAGTGTAAAATTGTATTGGCAAGTCACACAGCAAACGCATATAATGCATATACGTATAGAACGCATGATGTGGGACAATTTTCCACATTTCCATGCGTCTTGAAACAAGTTCAAGAAGGTATCAAACGCAAAGAACGCGTGGTGTGGAGCTCCAGCGAAATAATTAAGAGAAACAATATATTGTTCTGTTTTGATTTTATGTTCTGCTTTTAAATGTGTTATTTTATTTAGTTGCTTTGCAAAAAAGAAGTATCGGCGTATCGACAGTACAATATCGCCTATAACAATATATCGGCAAACCTGCATTATCGCCGGTTTATCGGTATGGGTATTCGTTACATTCCTACTTTAAATAGATTTATTAAAACGAAAACATGTGCAAATAATAAAATGCAATTGAGCGATAAATACTATTTTAATATACATGTATTATACTTATGTTTGAGTATATAAGATTCGTCTTAGCCGAATACAGCACTTTTACATGTTGTTTTTAATTTCATAAGATTTATAGAAAGTTAGCAATATTTATTTTGTATTACTCTTGTCTTTTCGTCACTGTGGGCAATTTAGCATATTTAATGCTATATATAGCATTTTTTTAAACTTATTTAGTACGAAAAAAGGCTTTTTGCATAATGAACTTTTATCGGAATTTTTCCCAAAATTATTAAGCACTTTCTTTACGATTTTTTAGTTTAAGTGTTGAATTTTTATTCTTTACCATTATTTACAGCTTTTTACTAGATGTATAAATATTTAAATATTAATTCTGATTTAAAATTTATTGTAATATCTTATAGTTTTTAAATTAATTATAAACATAATGGAATTTGATTGTTTAAACAAAGAAAAATTTAACTTTAAATTTCACCACGTTTAGTTTAAACTAACTTTTACTTTAACTTACAGTTAAGAATTTGCTTTTTATAGTTATAACTGATAGTTAAATTTAACTGAACTGGGTGGAATTGGCCGAGAATGTGACACAGTATGAATTTTTTAAAGCTGCATTATTTTTTTCTTAACTTCCCAGTAAAAAATTTGCCAAAAAATGGAGCAAATGTATGAATTCATACCTCAAATCGCTTCAAACGTGCTGATAAGATGCCTAATTTTTGTATGGGGTGTACCCGGTTTGGAGGACTATTTTCTGCTGACAATAAACGCTTCTTTTAACATAATAATGCATGCAAATAAAGCACTCGTAAAGTGCCTTTTTAAGGGCTAACTATATTAACATATTTATTAATGCTTTGC
This sequence comes from Pollenia amentaria, assembly GCA_943735925.1. NCBI lineage: Eukaryota > Metazoa > Arthropoda > Insecta > Diptera > Polleniidae > Pollenia > Pollenia amentaria. Next base: position 225,941,814 of record OX031009.1, read on the forward strand.
TTTTACTGGTTTAAATGCCTTTTTTCAATCATTTTCGTAAGCCATAATATATTTTTATATTTTTCCGCTTTAAAACCTTCTTCGTTGCCAGCACTAAAATAGCAGCTTTTTTGTATATTTTATTCGTTATCATTTACTGCTGTAAAAGAGCTCTCTTATTGAAGCGCTCGATTATGCGCTTTTTCTCTTAAGCGCTTCAAAAAACACAAATTTGTTTTACTGGGTTAAAGCATCATTGAAAATTCAATTCAAAAACGATTTTGGTTTTGTTTTAAAGATCAATTTTTGCATCTATTTCGATTTATTTTAAATGTTGAAAATTAACTGATTTGTATACCCTCAACCACTAGTGGTGAATGAGGATATACAAAGTTTGTCATTCCGTATGAAACGTCTGGGTCCTTGAGTAATTCTTTATCAATTTAGTCATGTCCGTCTGTCTGTCCGCCTGTCTATCTATTGAAAACAAGAGCTCAATGAAGTCAAATTCTTTTTAGGTCTCTTATGCAGTTTGGGATTGCAATCCAACACAATCGGTTCAATGGTAAGAGAGTTATGAACCCAAATGTGAAAGAACCCCCCTAAAAAATATATATTTTTGTTACAAAAACTAACTTAGTGAGCACGCCAATGCGAAACGGAAGAAAAACACAGTGGTATGATTGCCTTTGAAAAAAATTACAACTACGCGTAAGCTGATTTCCCTCCCCACCCCCAATGAATTATATAACAAAAAAATACGCGAGTACACTTTTTATAAAGGTATTCATTTTTTAGCTAATCAAGATAATTAAAGGTTTTAAGTCCTAAAGAATTTTCGGATTATTAACGACTTTAAGTTTCGTGATTATTTAAGTATATCATGTTTAAGCTTTTAAAATTATTTCAATACTCCGCACGAAAACCAAAGAAATTAAAAATACGTGTTTACATACACAAACAGGTTTAAAACAGGTTGAGCCAAAAGCAACACTCGCACTCCAAAAACTCAGTCTAAATAATAAAACATTATAATAATAATTTTATAACTGAAAAAAAAATCTGTGGCAATTTTAAACAAAAAGAAAACAAGAATTAAGAATAATAAATTAGAGTTTTAAAAAGTCATTAGATGTTTACATTTCGCACAAGCACACACACACACATTCGCATGCAACAAAATATGAAAAGGAGTGCGAGCGGAAATTATTAAATATATTAAGAAAAAAAAAGTAAAACTGAAATTGGAAATTAAAATAATAACAAGTGTTGTAAAGCTTAAACAGAAAATTGATTGCAATAATTTTATTTACTACATATTATTAAAACTAAATAAAAAAAACACAACGAAAATTTGTTGTTTTAGATTAGTCTGGTAATAATCGCATTTGTAACAACGTTGCGGTTCGGCTTCATGGGTTTCAATAAGTTTTTACAACTAACAGCGAAGAACTGCAATAACAACAACATCGACAATAATACAAAACAGCAAATAAGTTGAATTTTGTTGTAACAAAAAATGTCATCGCGTGCTATCAAGTGATTTTCCCGCGCATTGATTACAGAGTTGTGTTTTTGAGTTTTAATTTTTATTTTCGTTTTGTGGCAACAAGTCAGTAAAAACATGTTGGCTGCAATTTTATGAACCAACAAATAAACACATAAATTTATATATGGGAACAAAGCTAATGTTTACAGTTAAGATAATTAAAATAGTACTTTGTTATAAAAAGATATACATTTGATATTAATTTTTATACCCTGCACCACAGGCGGAAAGGGTATAATATACCCTTACATATTATGTAGTATATAACTTTGTTATTCCGTTTGTAATTTTATTAATATCAAGATATATGTATATATTGTGGACCCTTATGAGTAGCAAGGTTAAATCAGGGATCACACGATTGCCGCAATGCCCCAATTTTCACATTTTTTAATACCCCAATCGTATGGCTGCACAATCAAATGGCTCATGTACTAATCGAGGACAATATTGTGCTTACTTTTACCAATAAAATGCAACCCTGGTGCGACAATCGTGTGACTACTGATATGCAGCCGCGCGTCAATAAAAATAACAAAAATTTACCAATTTTTATTGGGTTCTTGTGCGGCAATTAAACAACCCAATACGCGCCAATATTTGCCTTTTTTTTAATAAATTCACTTTTGTTTGTTTCTTTTAGTAGGAATAAAAATAAACATATTTATTTATTTTTCATTATAATTATATATATTTTTTTTTAATTAGTGATATAGCTGTTCAGAATTAATATTTTTATTTAAGATATTTAATCAAATTATATTAAAACGGAGTATTATTTCTTTTTCAGGAATATTATGGTATCACTTTCGAGCAATTTTAAAATCTATTTCTGAATTATATTGTAAAGTCGTAATTTTTTGTTAAAAAAATAGTTTTGATAATATATATAAAAAAATATTAAAAGAAATATATAAAGGAAAATGGAGGAAAATGTATTGAAATTCTTTAAAGCGAATTTATTTTATATTTTTTAACAAATATACTGTGATAATTATTTCTTTTTAATTTTTTATTATATTAACCATTTTTAGAAATATTTAAACTTTGACGTTATTACATTTTTACCGAAATTTGTTGTTGATATTTCTTAAAGAAAATATTTGTTAACTTAAAAACGAGAATAACAAATTCGTTTAAGTAACCGAGATTTCTCGCTACTTTACGATATCGGTAGTAAAATTCAGAAAGTTGCAGATTTGAGGTACTGGTATTTAAATAATATTGTTTAAAACCGATATTTCAATCAACTTAGGCGATACAAGTATTTTTACTGCCTGTTTAACGATTTCGAACGTTAACGTTCGCATTGAAAAATAACATTTAAAACAAAAACAAATTTTAAAATGTTGTTGCTGAATATTCTCTATTTCTTTATATATTTTTAAATAGAATTTTACTTTGTTTAATTTTTCGAATTTCATATATTTTCATTAAAAAATTTTAAATAAAACTATTCAACAAAAATTTGTTTGAATACATGATAAAATTTTCATTTTTTTTTTTGATGACCAAACCAACTAAAACTTCCAAACAAATAAAAAAATAGCTACCACAACAGCTTTTTTCGCAGTTGACACAAGTAAGAACAATCGTGTGACTGTGCTGCGGTAATTATTGTATCTATTTCGCTTTGTACCAACAAGTGGCATTTAAATTTGTATAAAACAGGGCAATCGTGTGCATTCAGACTATTTGATTGGGGACAATTAAAATTGGTCATATTGGTGCATTTGGGGGCAATCCTGTGATCTTATATTAATTAAACGATGACCTAATGGCTGTTAAAATGTGTTTTCCAAAGACCATAGATATGATGAGAACTAGGTTGTTATATATTTTCGTCACATGTGCTCCATTAAATTTTGCTACTTTGAAATTCAGCGAGTTCGGTCAATAAATAGCTGAGATATGTGAAAAACGATTGTTTCCCATTTCATCATTTTGTAATTTTTTTTTATTTAAATGTGTAGGCTTTTTGCGTTTTTGTTGACATGATTTGTCGCTTAAATATGGAAATGTGTTTTAAGCGAGAAAATTTATTTAACAAAATTTTTTTAACAAATAGAATCTGGGAACTCTAGTTCTCATGTTGAGCATCATTTTTATTATAAATTTTTATATTAATGCGAATCTTTAATTAAAGTATGAAAGCATTATAGATTGTAAATTGATGTAGAAAACACATTCGAATTCATATTAAAATTAATTTTTTTTTTTTTCTAATTCTGTTTGATAACGTGTACTAGTAGGGTGAGTGTTCTAGGAGGCTGTATTACAGCTTATTTAAGATTCGGTACAGATGAATACAACACTCTTACTAGTCTTAATTTGTTAGTTAGCGAAGCCGGTGTTTGACATATCATAGAGGACAAAATCCTTGCGCCCAAAAATTTTTCGTTATAGAATTAAAAATCAAATTTATTCATAATGATTTTTTGCGGATTATTTTATATGAAAAAAATAACACCCCAAACAAAATGAAATAACAACCCAAACAAAGTGAAATAAATCCCCAAAAAGAGTTGTTGTTGTTCCCTGTAGAAACTTTTGGAGGGTTATTTAATTTTTTTTTTTTTTTTTTGGGATTATTTCATGCCGCCTTTTAGCATATTAATGCATATATTTTTTTTATTTCATAGAACAAAGACATTTTTTTAAGCAAATTTCACATTTTCACATAACATTTATTTATTCTTATCTACACATAATTCGCTTAAAAATATGTTTTTCAAAACTCGGCTATTTCTCTGCCCTTAAATGTAAATATCTTACTACATTCATATTTTCAGATAATCATAATAATTTTTTTGAAAATGAAATAAAAGCATTGAAAAAACTCTAACAACAGATTTAATGGAGGAGTTAAAAATATAAAAATATATTTCCAGAGTCGTATTTATGCAACAATAATACACCATGTTTAAATGAAAAAAAATATATACAAAATGAGGAAAAACGTAATAATTATGGCAGCCAGAGTGCAGTTACAACAACAATGTTTTACTTCCGGTTTATAACAGGGAAATTCTGAGGTTTAATGTGTTTGGACGTGTTGTGTCGCATTTTTGTGAATTGCTGTTGAAATCATGATGGCGTTAATAAAGTTCCTGTACGATTTGTTTAGTCAACCAATAGCAACATTGTTACACTTGGCAGTTCATTTCGTGTGCGTTGCATTTGTCATCTTTTTTATTTGCTGTGTTTCGGCTTATTCTCTGTGTCATTTTAAGTGCATTTTTATGACACGTGGGTGTCATCCAATGGTTATCCGATTTGTTTTGTGGTTTTTCTTTGGCATTTTATGATCTAATTTATGAATTGTTTAAGAAGTTTAAATTGAAGAATTTATCAAAACTAGGGGTTTGTATTAAAATATTAGCACAAGTGCTTATTTGAGTGGTGATTGAATTGATTACCGAGCATGAGCCTTAATTGCAATTTCGGAAACAGCTCCTTACTTTACGCAATACCTTTTAATAACCGAATTGCTGCTATACTTTTTTCAATTTGTTAAGTTTTCTGCGTGGAACTTTTAAACTACTTGGTCGATTTGTATGAAAAAAACTGTAGTTTGTACAGTGATGTTATACGTAGGGAAAAAATCCCTACTCGTAGGAATTTTCTTCTAAAAAAAATGGCCGTAGGGAAAAGAAAGACAGATATTTTGAAATCATTAAAATGTAGGGAGGGACTTTTCGAAAATGGGGCAAATCTGTATATTTTTTGACAATCTTTTCGATTTGTGACAAAGTTCTAATAAAATTGTTGATACGCCAACATTTCAAATTGTTGAATTTCTTTGAATGATCGCTTGTCCCTATTTCAACTTAAATTTTACTGTAAATTTGTGAAACTCTCTTTTATGAAATTTATACAAAAAGAGCAATAAATAGATAACTTGTTGAAGATGGGCATCAAAAACTTTTGCAGCAAAGTCACCAAAATTAACAATTTTTATGAAAATTTAATTTCCCCCTTTAAGTCGAAATTATATATCTTTGATTTATCACTGCCACGTGATACTACAAAAGCGAAAGATATGTTCACACCTATTAAATATCTGCTTTTGCAAAACGTTTTGCTAGATCAAACATCATTTAACGGTATCTAAATTAGATTATATAATTATCTTCTTAAAAATAAAGTTTAGCAAATCAATAGAATTTGTTAAACAGTAAAGCTAAAATTTAACCAACTTACTGGTCACGCATTTTTTTTTTTTTTTTTTTTTTTAAATTTTGTCATACTTTTTTAGGTCTGAACAAACCTTTTGTCATATAATTGTATCTTCAATTTGTATTGTCTGCTCTTTTTTACAAGACAAATGTATCTTCCAGTGCAACGAAAATCATTTTAAAAATGGTATCGTTAGATCTGTACGATTGTTAGAAAATCACAAGTCAAAACTAATACGGGCAAACACTTAATTTTTCTGGTTTCTAAAAACTAAATGTGATTTTGTTTTTGGATTTTTTTTATTTTTTGTTTTTATATTTTTAAGCTTATAAAAAGAAATAACTTACTTAATGGTATGTATTTACATTGATATATTATCAGTGAAAAATTGTAAGGATTTTTGAAGGGAGAATTTTTTGAGCGCGTAGGGAAAAATAAGAATTTTTTTCGGGCTACATAGGGACTTTTCAAAAAAGTCTATAACATCACTGAGTTTGTAGGTAAATGTCATGTTTTTTTTTTTTAATATTAAATGGGGGATGAGAATATTTCGTATAAAGATTGTTTCGTCTTATTATTTTTTGTTTTTATTTTTCCTTCAGAATACTTTATTGCATACACAGAAAGAAATAAAAATTGATTTCAAATAAAAAATTTGTGATATTAATTAAAAAATTTATTAAAATTGCACCAGTAAACATATTAATGGTAGCAATTGAATGCTAAATTCACTTGATTAAACGTTTAATTCAATTGATTAAGCGTTTAATTCAATTAATTCAACGTTTAATTCACTTGATTAAATTTTGAATTAAAACTGTTTTTATTTTTGATTAATGCTTTAATTGGTGATAAATTTTGGAGAATTATTTCTGTGTACATTTCACAGAAAAAATAATTTTTGGTCGAAAATTAAAAATATTAAATTAAATAAATCTGTATTTTCAATTAAAAATCGTAAAAAGAATAATCGATGTGATGATTACAGGTCTTTTATAGATTCTAGTTTTTCAAATAATACTGTTAATGATGTCAAGATTCCGCTTTGTGTTGATGTCCGAACCTAAAAGTGCATCCAGGTCTATTTTTGTTGATTAACCTTAAGATTACCATCTTGGTCTGGCCAGACCAAATTTGTGATTTGCTTGCAATATTTTTCAATTATAACAAGATATCAAAAAAAAAAAAAAAGGGACGTGAATTCTATAAATAATATGTTTTAAATCAAATGAAACAAATCAGAAGACTACGGCCCATTATGCGCTTAGTTCAATTTAACTACGAAAATCAAACGCACAACTCGTTTCAGCTGGGGTAGATGCGAAATTAAAGACTACATTTTTGATGTGGAATAAAATAATGAAATAATTATATTATATAATAAATTCGTATAACCTAAAATGATAAACATACAATGAATAAATAACACATTTATTTACTTTTTATTTAATTGGGGTTCTTAGCTGATCTAATTGTGGTCTGGCCAGACCAAGAGGAGAACTTAATGGTAAAAATTGCCGAGAATCCCAGGGTTAAATATGTTATTTTTTTTTTTGTGATGTGACTTTTAATAAATTTTACTAAGAAAATTAAAAAAACTAACTTTGAAATGCATCTTTTATTTTAACAGCAAAATTAGCAGTTAATATTTTGTTATAAAATTTTATATTAAATTGTTAACAAATATGTCATTCAATATTACAAATGCATTGTTTAAAATAATTGTTCTCCACTTATTAACATTAACGTATTAAATTGTAGGCTTCCAATAAAATATTGAAATTCAATGGGGAGAAAGAAAGTACCAAAAAGGGGAAATACGGGAAAATAAATTTCATTATTTTACCGTTCCGTTCTACATGTGGTCCGTTTTGATATTTCTATATTATTGAACATAAAATAATAGGTGCAGGGTACCGAGTAAATGAAAACCTATAAGATGGAAAACGTGGATGCTTTTTTGTTAAAAACTAGAAATATATACTTTGGCTACTTCCCTAACAAAGAAGCGGGTTAAATTCTAGTTGAATATAAAATTGCTATAGATTTTTTAATTAAACACAAAATGTATTTAAAAAGCTCAGAGTTATTAAATATGCTTTTTTTTAAGAAATATGAATCAAACAAATTACACCAGTATTTAAGTAATATTAAATTTTTTACCAGATATGAAATTTTCTTCTCCCAAGACCATAACACAACTCCCCTTTTTTTTGATAAGAAGAATTAAAGACAAAACGAATTTATGGCAAAATTTTTTAAATAGGAATTTAAATCTACACTGCTTGTCTTTTAAAGCGCCACTAACAAAAAGTGAATTAGAAACGTGTTGTTGTCGTCAAATTTAGCCCAACAATCAGGAAACTTTATATCAAATTTACATAAATTTGAAACATTCTAAAAAGGACCTAACAGACATCAAGGAATATATTTAACACTATAAAACAAAACAGCAACAACAACAAAGCTGTCATCAAAGCCGCTTAAGACTTTGAGAGGAGACCAAAGGAGACAGCAAAAGGACATTTTTACATTTTAAACAAAAGAAATCCGAAATATTTTGTTTTATTTACAAAGAACGACAAAAAAATGTAATTAAACACAACAAATAGTTTAAATCAAATACAGGAATAACAAAATAACGTCAATGTCCGTCCGTCAGTAATTTTAAACTGTCTGTTTTTGTCTTTTCACCAAACGGACATCCTTCAGAGTCCTTTTAACGAATGTCTAAAATAAAACATTTCAAAGCAAAACTAGAAAAATATCAACTTTGCATGCAACCAAAAGGGAAAATATAAATAAATTTTCCAAATAATCAGAAATTGAGACTTTTTAACGTTAGCAAAATTTGTACTTACAGTGACCTGTAAATGACCAGGAAATAAATGTTAACAGGATGTTTTGATTTTCTAATGACCACAATGTTGATGATGAAGTATGGAATGGATTTTTTTTTTAGCAAATGTTTTATGCCAAACACGTTCCTGATTTCAAATGATTAATGGGGCAGAAACACTTGTTGCTTTTAAAGGGAGAATCTTGTAAAATAAACGAAAGAATAAGATAAAGAAGTTATAAATTTAATTGTATTAAGAAAACATTTAAATTAAAATTAAGCTCTTTTAAGTTATAAATATCTGTCATATGTTATTCATATTTGAAATGTTCCTCTTATTTCCTTTAACGGAGACTGGGAAAATTATTGCTAATGCAGACCTTATTGTTCTTACATTTCGACCTCTTTCATTACTTATTTAGTACATTTGCATATATTAGCTATAATTCTTAGAGCTTTTAGCTTTATATTAAAATATCCTTGCTGTTTTACTTATTTCAAAATGCATAATCTCTATTTACTTTTTTTCACTTACCTTAAGTGACTTTCATATTATTGTTTTTATTATAAGAATTGTTTGGCTTACAAAAAAAAACACACACACACTCTTACACTTTTGGATAAGTGTGCGTTTAAGGATGTTTGATTATATGCGCACATTTTTATTAAATTGCTAAATTTAGCCACCCATTTCCATTTCGGTTTTCTTCAAAGGACATGGAGCAAACCCTGTGAAAAACCTTAACATGCGAAAATTTATTGCAATTTTTTTATCGCTTCATTTATTTACTTTTCCCCTACATGTTTCTTCTTTTAGGATTAGACAAGCATCATATGAATGTTTTTCTTAAAGGATATACCGGTTTGAAAGTATGGGTCGAACTGGAAGTACCCTTCCAATAAAACGATGTTTTCCACTAGTGGATGCACAGATGTGTTCTTATTTTAAATTGAGTCTTATAGTGCTCCAAATACCCAGTTGAGTTATCTAACTTTACTACAATGAATATTTTGTTGAATAGCACTCACGGATATTCGACCACAGGCTCACTTGGGAACTTCATGATTTGAGTTTAAGCCACAATCACTGCACAGTCCTTAAGGATCTTCATTATTAAGACTGTACAATAATTAAAAACTTTTTCTAATTTAGTTTTAACTTTTATGGCAACCATTTTTATAGAATATTTTATACCCACCCTCCCCCTTTTTTGGGGTGTTCTTACGATTTGTTAAAAAAAGCCAAAAATGCTGTTATAAGGTGAGTTAGAGGGTTAATACGTTCCGCAAAATTATTTGCCATAATATTTTCTGCAAACTTGCTGAACATGCCCTATACCTCAGATGTAAAGAAAACATAGTTTCATATACCGATAAACTGCAAGAACAGGCCAAAGCTGGAAAACTTTAACACCCTCAAAAATAAAATTCCGATGTGATCTTACACACAAGTATATTTTTTTTGTCTCCTCTACCAGAATCCCTTGACATAGCCCCGTAAGTTTTTTCGTGTTGAACTGTGTAATTATTAGAATGTTTTTAATCACTTCAAGACATATTATACTCTATGGGGCTGTCGGTTTCAGTGGTGCAAGAAAACAAGCTGCAGGTATATCTCATAAAAGTACAACGAACAGATGTAGGTACCCCCTAAAACGTTAACACCCAATCCTTTGGGAAGTAATCGACACAACTTTTAAAAATTTATTTTGCTAAAAGCGTAAAATGCTCTTATTAAATTAAACGTACTTCTTACTCTTGTTCTAATGATAATTTTGAATAATTTGTTTTTCTTTTAAGACTTATAAAAAGAAAGGATTTACTTTCGGTATGAGCAAAAAAAATAAAACTATGGTAGGCCAACAAAATAAATTTTTATTGTTAAAAGTTGAAGGTAATAAAGTAATAATAAACCAACAACCGTTAACCAAGATTATATTTATTTAAAGGATTCCTTTTATATCTTTGAAATCGAACCAGAAATAACAATTTCACTTCTTAATTTTTTCACGATCTACGTATTCAAACAATTCAAAATAAAGAACCGGCTTATTTTTTATTATTTAAATCGCAATTCGAAATTTCCTACTGTAGAGTACTCAAAACAAAAGCCGCAATCGCAAATACGCCTTTGTTGACGGCATTTTGTTTTAGTTCGTGTTGTTGTAAATGCTTGCAAATGAGTGTGTGAGTGCGTTTAAAAGAAACTTATTTTTATTTTCATTTATAAAAAAAAGATGTTGAGTAAACATTAATTTACATAACTTCCTTTATCATCAACAACATCATCGTATGTCTGCTGCTTTATTCTACTCCACATCTTTTAACCAGCGTTGCCATATTTTTTTGTTTTTAAACTTCTTATTTCTGAAAAAAAACTTTTTTTTCAATAAAAAAAATTTTTTTTAATAAAAAAGTTTTTTTTACAAGAGTGCCAACATTTTAAAAGAAAACATAAAAATATATCACAAGTTCATTCGCCCATAATCATAGTCAAAAATGAAGTCGACTTTTTCTAAAGTCTACTTTAGGAAAATGTTGTTCACATGCATTTAAAGCCGGTTTTAGTTTAAAGTATACATTATTTTGACTATGAGTCTGGGCAATTTTGTTTAAAGAAATAAAAATAAATATTTAAAAATGTTTCCCTTTAGCCAGGGAGATATTTATTATAAACAAAATAAAATTCGGATTAACTGGAAGTTATTTCTTTTAACTGTTTAAATTTCGTAGAATCGCTGTTTTTTTTTTCCAAAAATCTGTTGCTTATAAAATAGCAAATAAAGTTGATATATCTAATTTGTTTCTTACCTTTTATTGTTTAAGCTAATTTTTCAAAAAAATATGCTTCAGCATTAGTTAAATCACAACTCAGCTTAATAAACGTATGGTTAAAAAAGTGGAATATAAAAGTGAACGCAGACAATTCAGTTTATATTAATGGGACTTTGCTTCCCAAGTCCAAGAAGAAATAAAAAAATATAGCATGAGATACTTGAACAGACTTAGCAACCACGAAAATAGTCTGGCTAAAGCTCTTTTAGATGACAGCGACGAAGTAAGACGGCTTAAAAGACTACATGTGCTAGAACTTCCATTTATAATTTAAACTAATTTTAAGAAATCACTACGAAAATATAAAAAAAAATTGGTTAATGTACCTGCTTGTTAATTGACTTACAACAATAATTTAAGTTAAGTATTTGGTTAAGTTCGCTGGAATTTAACGCTTCAGTAATATTTTAAATACTTATAAGATTTGCTTATTATTTATATGGTAATAGATTGCAAATAAACGTAAATTAAAAAAAAAAAAAAAAAAAAAAAAAAAAAAAAAAAAACAATTGCTGCAGATAAAGTAACAACAAAATTGAGTTAACTTCGGACTCATCACAACGTGTTACTTTGAATACCTACTCCCTCCCTAAAATGTTCAATAATTTGCTTTTTTCCATAAATTATGTTAGGGTGCCCCGGTAGGCTAGCTGGTAGTGAGCTAGTCTATCAGTACCGGGGTTGCGGGTTCGATTCCTGCCAGAGACTCTGGTCTCCTGCAGACAAGCAAAAAGCTTCGCGGGATTTAGTGTAGGAATAATAAAAATAAAATAAAAAAAAAAAAAAAAAAAAACTTCTTAAATATCACTCTAATCTACAACATTTGGCACAATAGCACATAATCAAGATATACTCAACTGGTTATCTTTAATTTAACTAAAAGGTGCTAAAACTTCAGCATGTTAAACCCTTTCAGGGGCAAAAATAATTTGTGGCGAGATAAAAATCTGAAAATTTGTATTCAAGGTAATTTAATGGCGCTGAAGCCAGGAAAAATAATAGTTTTCGCCTCATGTAGCTCCCCTGGTTTTTAGGGAATGCCGAGTATATTCAAAATTTACCTTCAAAGCTCAAATACTTACAATACTTGTAAGTATGAATACTTACAATTTTTTTAAATATCGCCTGATCCCCGAAATTATTATTTTTTTTTTCTTCCAAAATAGTCAATGTCTACTATAATAACAATTTAAAATATCAAAAGTGCCCCTCTTTCAGATAAAACAAAAATATATAATTAACTGTACATTTTTATACGGTAAAAGTGCGTAGAAAGAGAGTACAATGCAATGTCGAATATTTTCGACAAAAACACTGACGGGGTTAAGAGAGTCGTTTTAAAAATCGAACTTTTTTTAACAGGCCATTGCAACGTTTAACATAAAACTTTAAGCAATGAACTTTAAGGCCCATTGCATTATCTTCAGATAAATTATATGAATCTAGGGCTAATGATACTTCAGCATCTAAAAAAATATTTCGGATCTTTAAAGTAGGAAGCAGTCATCACAATTAAACATTGTAGCATCTGTTGCCAGAAATTTTATCTAAAAAATCTGCAAAAAATCTGGGAAAATAAAATTCATTATTTTGGGGTTGATTTTGTTGTTATTTTCGAATTCGTACAACTAAACAAAGCTGATATTTAAAATTTTTTAGTACATTAAAATCAAAAGTTGATGTACCAAGGAGACACAATAAACAACATGTATAATATTTACATAAAACATATAAACGTTTATTCAAATACATTGTGCATACATAGTATCATATCGTCGCATTTAAAAGTATTTTATACATTTATTCACTTAAAATTTCAGAAGTTATTTGTCGTAAAATTTTATTTTGTATTTGTATTTCTCAATTTCAATAAATCTGCGATTTGACAGCAAAAACTTTCACTTCAATAGCAATAATAACGTGCAGAGAAAATATAGGATGTTATCTTAGCTGCGAGGGAACTTTCGATATCGATAACTATCGTTGACTAGCAGCTGAGAATGTCAAAGGGTGTTGACAGCAAGGTTTGGCAAGTCATCATGAACCGTTTAACACTTCAACAACGCTTCCAAAGTGTGGAAATTTTCTTTTAAAAAATAAATCTGCTGTAGAATTTCATATTACGAATTTGATTTCTGCTTAAATGGCAACGTGCAACATTCAAAATGTCCGAACTTGGAGCCAAGATAATCCTCATGCCGTTAACGAATCAGCATTACATCCATTTAAATTTATTCTTTACTGCGGCTTGCACGCTTGAAATGAGCCACGAGCTTCCGTTACAGTTAATGTCGAGCGATATCGAGCCATGTTGACCAATTCACTCATGCCGTCGTTCGTTCGACTTAACACCTTTGGATTACTTTTTATGGGGCATTGTTAAGTCAATGCCTTATACCAACAAGACAGCAACTCTAAAAGCATTGGAAGCCAACATTTAAGCCACCGTTGACGCCATACCGCAACATTAATTGGAAAATGTTGCCAATAATTGGACTGATCTAATGGACCACGTAAGTTGTAGCCGCGGCGGACATATGTCGGAAATCAAACAGAAAAAGGGGGTTTCCCGTTTAGGTCTAATGCAAATATGTATGTATTTGGAGATTCTCTGCTGGTTGCAAGTTAAAGGTTGCAAGTTAAAGTAGTTTCAAAATACATTTGCTGAAGTGATGATAAATCCAAATATTTTGCAAGAATCATTAAAAAAGAAAGCAAATAAGCTGAAAACAAAAACTGGACATTTTGTAACTTTGTAAATCAGGGGAAAAGACTGATGATATTGGAAGAAACCTTGGAGCTTCTACAATTTAATTTGTCGTTCAGAGATCCTGATAAAAAGAAAAAAATTATAGAAACTGCGACTTCGTTACAAAATAAACAGGTTAAAGTAATGAGAAGTCCTTTAATGAAAAAATGGAACCTATTTCTTAGCATTTGGATTGAAGATCAAAATCTGCTTCATATGGTAATATAAAATAAAGCTTTAACTTTATTTGAAGATCTAAAAAAAAAATTATCCGTTATCAAGTCAAAATTATTTTTTTTCTTGCAACCAATTAAATACAAATATACGAAAATAAATAAAAAGTGCTTCTGTTTGCGTCGCGTTTCTCCGGTTCCAATTAGTGACGCAAACCGGCGTATTGGTGTATTAGCACTTTAAGTGCACTTAAAAAAACAACCATATAAGATCTTTTTACTTACATTAAAACATCTCTTAATATTTTCATCCGTGTGCAAATTTTCAATTATGAATTTATACAAAACTTGAAACAATTAAAGCAAAATTAAACGTTTTTTGCATCTTAAAACAAAATAAAAAGAGGCAAAACTTTACAAATGGCAACGCTTCATTTAACGGTACGCAACCTTTCAATCCACTTCCCCATCCATCTTTGTATTTGAGTGCAAGAGAGTGTTTGTTGTTGTTGCTCGAAAAACTGTTATTAAAAATGTGTATATTTTTAAAGCATGTTTTGTGGCGCTTTTCTTTGCTTGTGTTAGTGCTACTAGTGGTCGTTTAAAACAAAAAAAAATGCTGTAAAAGAAAATGTGTTTTCTATGAAGTTGGTAACAACTCCTCCTGAGCTAAAGAAAACAAAAAATTTTAAATAAATATGCTGTCAACATTTTGGTCGTCATACGGGTGTGGCAGGCAGTCTTTCAAAAAAGTGTCTGTTTTATATGTTTTATAACTTTTTATTGCTTATGTAAGATTTTTGTATTGTTTAAAAAATATTTTAAATTTAGTTACCTATTTGCTACAGTTTTAGTTACACTTCCAAACAAAATTTTTTTCAATCTAAAACTGGCTAAAACAGTTTTCTTATGGAAAGACTTTTAGAAAATAGTTATAAAGCCCCAATTTGACTTTTGCTGATTGTAAAGCTTTCTTTCTTTTTTTCCATTCGCATCAGAAAGAACTAACAAAATTAATCAACTGGAAAACGGTACATATTCCTGCATAATATTTAAAATACTGCCTTAATATTATTTTACTTTTATTTTTCATAAACAAACTTCCCAGTCCTTAATACAAAACCAAATATTTCAAAGCCCTATACTTCTTTCAATCTATATTACTTTTCCTTAATGTGGGTGTTAGGATATTTTGAAATGTTTGCGAAAATTATTTGCAAACTAGAAAAGAAAATTAAAAATGAACCCATAACAATATAATGATGACACCAAGTGGAAAAATCCACAGGATTAAACGCCCGTTTAGAGTGTTTAGTCGCTGTTTACATAAAATACAAAAAAAAAAGTAAGAAAATATATAAACTGACAGTTCATGCTTAAGAAAATTTAGACAAAGCCTAAAACGTTGCATAAGGACACTACGATTCAGTTGGATATGAACAAACATTTTCCGCATGTCTAAGGGTTGCCAGACGGGCTTGATTGTCATCAAGCGTTTTTGATGCGTGTCAAGAATCAAGAAAAAATCTAATTTATTAGTTATTAAAGCTAAAGATAAAATAACCATTATTGATTATTTAACTTGTATTCATTTCATGCATGAATATTGGCTTAAGAACACAATTTTGGATTTACATAACGACTAATAATGACTAAATTAATGAATGGGCTGAATCAGATTAGGGATTGTTTCTATGGAATTAAAGCTGTTTATTTTTTAATAATTTTATTATTGTTAGTTCATTTATGAAAAAGGTTTACCAAATGTTTTATTCTCTCCGTGAAATAAGTCCAATAACTCCCAACGAAATTAATACCAACATAAATGAATAAAGTCTGAAACTGGAAAATAGAAATAATTCCAAAAAAAAAAATAATAATTCACAAATCCAAAATGAAACAAATCCCAACTTTTGGGCATTATTTCATAATGAAATAACGCTTTTTTTTGTAAAATAAAAAAATTCTAAGACTTTCTTCAGTGATCATTTAAACAAATTTTTGTATTGATGTTTTATCTGTGCACTTCTAACTTTCTTCATGCAAAGTGGAGTGTCTTGGTTAATGCTGTCAAGCAGTATATATTTCAACATTTACACTTTATCTTATGAATTCAATTTCCTTTATTGTATTTTGTTTTTATTCTTATGTGCGCATTATTTAATTTTTTTTATAATTCTTATATTCCTCCTAAATGTTAACGCCTTTTGGAAACAGGCCTTTGTACAACCACTCTCCAATGAAGACGATGATGATGACATAACAAAAACATATTGCATAAATTTCCTTAGTAACGTTTGCAAAAAAAGAAAAAAAAAGAAAATACAAGCGATACTCACACGCATTCAAACACATTAAAAAAATTAAATAAAAAGGAATGCTGGGAGAAAAAATAATCATGTGACAGGACAATTATGTCGTATAACTTGGCAAATGAAATTTTAAAATTTGCATTTAAAGTGACATAAAACAACAGCAGCAGCGAGAGCTTCTAAATGTTTAAATATGATGAAAAGAAACAAAAAAAAATTGTATGAGAAGGCTGGTAAGCGAATATGAATGTGGTTGACTGTTTCCGTTTCCGCCGATGAAAAAACTCTTAACCATAAATACGATGTGTCTGTGTGTTTGCCAAATTAGGCATAATAACCTGCTACCAAGTTTTGTAAACATTTTATTACTTTTTTTTGCACTTAATACAAAGATTAAATTCTGTCTCAATTTTTTTTTTTATTATTATTATTTGCCTTTTTAATTTTGCATAAATTTTTTGTCTTATGTAAATATTATGAAGGTTATAAAATATTTGCATTAACAGAGATATTAAATTAAACTTATTATAGTAAATAATAAAAACTTATATCTAATCAATTAAATTATAATATATATTTTTTTTTTTTTCTTTGGATGCTAAAACTACCAACTCAGCTCTTCTGGCAGGCCCCCAGGATATTCTCCAGTCAAGCATGCCGTACAGTAGCCAGATTTGATGGGATTGGAGACAGACTTGCTGTGCTCCACAGCTTTGACTAAACCATCTACACTCAAATAGGCCAAACTATCGGCACCTGCAAAAAAAATAAATTTTTTTTTTTAAATCAATTTTTAATGATGATGATGAACATATTCCTTCAAGAGGTCAATACTTTAAACGAATCTTTTGTTAGAAGTTTTAATATTTTCATTACTTACCCACATACTTGGCCAATTCAATGGGATTTAGTTTATTCGCTATCAGTTCTTCTCTGGTGGGTATATTGATGCCCATGTAACAGGGATACAAAAGAGGTGGGCTGGCAATGCGTATATGAACCTCTGAGGCACCAGCGTCCTTAAGTAATTTAATAATCGGCCCAATTGTGTTACCTCGTACTATGGAATCATCGATCAACACCACACGTTTGTCCTGACAATTTTCCGATAAAGCACCAAATTTCTTTGCCACGCCCAATTGACGCAAACGGGTGGAAGGTTGAATAAAAGTCCGACCCACATAACGATTCTTACAGAGGACTTCAGCAAAAGGCAAGCCAGACTAAAATACAAAAGTTTTTGATAATGTATGAAAACGTAATCTAATTAAAAAAATAATTTCTTGAAAACTTACCTCTCTAGCGTAACCATGAGCCGCCGCTGTACCCGATTCCGGCACGGAACTTACAATATCTGCAGCCACCGGCGACTCTCTAAACAATTCACGACCACACTGCAGTCTAACTGAATAAACCATTTGACCCTCAAACGTAGAATCACTGCGAGCAAAATACACATATTCGAAAATGCAAAAGGCCATGCGCTTGTAATCGGGTCTCTCTACTATGTCTACCGTACGGAAACCGTTCCGGGTCAATTCAACAATCTCACCCGGTTCCACCTCACGCACATAACGAGCACCGATTGATAAGAATCCACAACTTTCACTAGATACTACCCAACCTTCTGCAGGACAGTCTTCAACACTACCAGTTCCCAGGTTGATGGGAACAATTTTGCCAATACACAAAGGACGATTGCCATATGAATCCCGAACTGCATAAATTTTATCTTTATGCATTACAACCAGGGAATAAGACAAGGGAGCCAAAGTCATAAAATGCCGTATGCGAGCTGGCCAATTGGGACCATCATGCTCGGAAATATCTTCGGGGGCACAGCACAAGGATTGGGCAATCAATTCACTGTCACTATGGGTAGATAAACCAACACCACGATCCAAAACCTTTTTAAAAATTTAAAATTGTATATGTATCCAGCAAAAGTTAGAAGGAAAAACTTACCTCTCTCCTTAACTGTTCACAATTTACCAATTCTCCATTGTGGGCAATAGCCAAAGCTCCATGAGATGTGTGCACGACAAACGGTTGACAATTTACCATCTCTGAGGCCGCCGCTGTGGAGTAGCGTGTATGACCAATACCCAAATTTCCCTTCAACTTTTGAATGGCATCATCATTAAACAGATTATTTATCATGCCCATGCCCTTATGGACATTGAATTTTTTCTTAGATTTCCCATCAGTCGTTACGATGCCGGCGGATTCTTGGCCACGGTGTTGCAAGGCAACTAAACCCAAACAGATGACTTGAGCGGTATCAAGCTGTGGAAATATCATTAAAAACAATTTAAATTTAAACATTGAAAATCGTTATCAATCAATAAGTGTGTTTGTGTATTTTGTAATTATTGTTGTTGTAAATAACAAACTTATTTTTAATTTACGTTGGTAACAAATTACAATTTCACAGAAATGTTTTAAACGAGTGCACTTTCATTTTTTTTTTTTTTGTTTAATTTTTAATTTTCTTTGAAGTGCATGTGTGTTTTTTGTTTGTTTTTGCTTGGCTTTGGAACGCGAGTGATAAGGAGACACAATAAATTATAATTGGTTTTGTTTTTAATAATAATTAACAATGTGCATTAACACTTCACCAAGAAAACGTAATGTTTACGCATTTAAGAACAAGAACAACAACCACCAAAGCAACAAAAATTTGAACACGGATTTCAGCTTAAAAAAAAATATCGATGTCAACGATGTCAAGTTTATTGATCTGAATAAATCGGTCAATAAACCAGAAATGGGAAGTTTATCTTTTCGGAAAAAGGCATAATTATTTTAAAAGGAAGCTTAACAAACGAAGTGACGTAAATTGTTTATCAAGAAGATTTTTTTGTGAAGTTTTCAGGAAAATTTAAGAAAAATTTTATTTGGAGAGGTACTTTATTATGCTTTGAGTAATCTATATTTTAATTAAATTAACCATTTTTCATATAGATTATCTCTTATTTGACCTTTACACATTTATATGTATTAAACAGGTAGACATTGAAAAAGTTTTTTTTAACCTTTTCAACATCTGAACACAGTTTTCTCCCATCACGTCACATTCGTCTGATAATAGTCCATTTGTGTTTTTCGCTGTATACTTCTCTTTTAACCGCCATTCAGATTCAAGTGGTGGAGATTAGTGTGAATCAGTGTTTAATATCACACACTCCCCATAAGAACTTCTTTTTGAAATAGACTCTTGGTGACCATTACCCTCCTAATTTTGATAGTATTGGGTTAAAATACAGTAAATATATATGGGTTTTTCAACCAAATTGTAATAGAATCGGTCCGGAATATATTTTTCATTGCCATAAGTTACTTATTAATAGCAATATTTTGGTATAAAATTTGGCTGAAAAATTTGTAATGGTGTGTCCAGAGCTGATTCATAGGGGTTCCTATTCCTAAAAAAACTTTTAGACGGAAAAATCTCATATCACATTTTGATATCTTCACAGAAAAAAAATTGTTCACCAATTAAAGCATGAATCAAAAATAAAATCAGTTTTAATCAGTTCTTGCAAACAGTGCAAATGTGTAAATTTTAAGTTGACTCTCATTCCTATTCTTTACGCAAGAGTTAAATATGTCAAAAATAATATCTACAGGGTGTTTTATATAGAGGTATAAAATTTAAAGTTGGCGTCACTTTTTTAACTGGCTGCCATTTTGTCAGTAGTTAAGTGATTTATGTTAAGTTTGGTTTGGCATTTCAACATAAATAGACTGACGCCTGAACAACGCTTCCAAATTGTGCCCAATCGGCCCAAACAAGATTGCCGTTGATCCTGATTTTCAAAGGCAAATTTCGTTTAGCTACGAGGCTCACTTTTGTTTGAATGGATACGACAATAAACACAACTTCCATATTTGGAGTGATGATAATCTTAAATGTATGTTGAAACACCGTTACATCCAGAAAAACTTTATGGGCTGATGGAATCATTGGTCGGTACTTCTTTAAAAAGGATGCTGGTCAGAACGTTACAGTAAATAGTGACCGCTATGGACCCATGATTACTCACTTTTTCGTTCACCAATTGAACAACCATGGTTGAACAATAAGGCGCAACATGCCACACAGCTCGTGCCACAATTTATTTATTAAAGGAAACGTTTGGTATTCGCATAGTTTCACGTTTTGGACCCGCGAATTGGCCTCCAGGATTGTTATACGAGGGCGGATCAATAAGTCCGTGACTTTTCGAACTTCCTTCGTAGTTATATGAAATGCAACACTGCTCCCATCAAGTACCACCTGTTAATATACTGCTGTCAAGTTTTGAGCATTTTCCGTCATTTACTTTGCGTTTAACAGCTGTGTAAAACATACAACCTCGTGAATTTTTGAAGTAAATAAAGCAAAGAAAAAACAATATTTAACTCTTTTTCTATCTCACAGTATCAACTTATAGTTTAGAACACGATTTTAATACTTTTGTTCCAAGTGATGCTTCGGTCTTACAGACAACGTAAATAGACAATAAGTTTAACTGCGACCATAGATTATTCATAAAAAATATTTTAGATTCATAGAATTTTCGTAGAAATTTCGTTTCATAAACCTTTTTTAATCAAACATATTGTTTATAAACCCCCATATCTATAAAAAAATATGACTTCCAAACATTTTTTTAAAAAACCACAATAAAATATTTTAAAAATTTAAGAATTATTGAAATATATTGTAGTAAATATTATATTTTAAAAATAATTTTATAATTCCATTTTTACGCAAGTTTTTCACTAACCTGAGTTGGCCAATCACCACAAGCAATGGCCGCAAATACGCCACATTCACAAGTAAGACCGGACACATCCTTTCCTTTTGGTTGCACTTCTTTGTATTTTTTGTCCGGAAAAGATTTTGAACACAAACTTTTATCACCACAACAATTGGCTGTTGTCGATTCACCCGTAATTTCCACTAAAATTTTGTTTAATGATTTTCTACACCATAACAATTAAAAAAAAAGAAAAACTTACCACTTGAAGTTATATTGGAATTCATTTCAAAAATTTGTTATAAATTTATTTTTTTAATTTATATATAAAATATTTATTTTTTAATTTAAATAAAGCTGAGCACGTCTTTTTCTTTTGAATACTTTTTTCAAACTGATGATTCTTTCCCAAGATTATTCCCATATATTACAAATGAATTCAGAATATTTAGACGGCCGATCGAATAATCGATTTTTTGTTTAGTTTTACTATAACAACGACAACAATAAATACACTAATTTTTTTAACTGATAAGAGTTTGAAAAAAGTGTTTGTTTAATCTTCAAATCACGGGCTTAAACCCAATAGCATTTGTAATCTATTTTTAAACCAAAAACTAAAATTTAATTTATTGTTTTAAAACCCCAGATAAATATAAAATATCGTTGAAATCCAAAAAAAGAAAAGAGAACTTGACAGTTGTTGTTGCAGTCAGCAGCCCTGAATCAGTTGAAACTGAAAGTCTTGACATGAATTCATCACGTTTTTAACAAACCAAAATCAAAAGGTTTGAGTACAATATAAAAATAAATAAGAATTAAATATTGATAATAATATTTTAAATAATATTTTTTTTATTATTATTATTTTTTTCAACTCAGAAACAGCAACGAAAAATTTTCCCATACATTTACGAAGAGATAAGAATTCTTAATTGGTTGGTTATACGAAAGATTTACACAAGTTCTAAGTTTGATTAATAACGAATCCTAACCTTACTTAATCAAAATCTAAAAAGCCTAAATCTTAAAAATAAAGCAAGAAAAACAAAAGCAGGCACATTTTAATGATGCATGAAATAAACAATTTTTTAAGTGCGTAAGCAATAACAAAATAATATGGACGATGTCCTGTTATCTCTATTGAACAATTAAATGCGTTTTTTTTTTTTTTTTGTTTGCTTAAAGCACTTGCATTTTTTCCTTTTTGGCCAAGCCCCCCACCATCGATCGGTTGGAGTATTTCAAGAATGGATCATTAAACTACAAGCGTATCATATGATTTAAATTATTGTAAATGCTTGTTTTTTTTAATATTTTATTATTCTGGAATCAAAAAACAATCAGTTTTCAGCGACTTAAAATATAAAAATAAACAACAGCGATTAAATCAAATGGAAAAATTTTAATTACACTTTGATAATAACAAAAAAAAAAAAAAGTAATAAACACCCCACGAAGCCAAAAAGAAAAAACAAAAAATAAATTTTTATATTGTAAATAATTACAAAATCAATAATAAACAACAACTAGATTACACTCAGATGCACAAGATTGTTTGTTTATTTATATAATAACTACACGCAGAAGAAACAAATTTTCAATATTTTCCACAAAAAAAATATTATTAAAGGCTAGATTACAATATCTCACAAGCCTCACGTATTCCATAATACCTTGTGAGGTGGAAATCTAATGAGTTTTGTTGTGACTGTCAAAAAATCTAATGTAACATTACAGTTAGAAGTCACACTATCACACATGAACATGCTTTTGTTAAAATGCAACCCTGATCCAATGAAAAGTATTAGCGTTTAGAAATTTTTCAAAAAACGATTAAGTCGTATGGGATGTCAAACTTTTTTCGTAATACTTGTGACACATTGCATTCACACTATCACACTTTGTCAAATTACTTGAGTTTTTGACATGTATTAATACAAAGTATAATAGTGTAATCTAGCCTTAACGAATATTTTTTAACTTATTATGGCAAATTTAACCACATTATTGTCTCCGGCAATCATATTATGGTGAAATTTTTCCTCTATCAAGAAGCCACAAATTGACAATTATTTTTTTGTCTTTTCCAATATCAACATACTAAATATAGTTGAAAAATAACCAAACTATTATAAGCATCAAACATGTTTTTGTTGTTATAAGGTGGGCCATAAGTCACTGAACCTCCGTTAAAAATTCAGTAAATATTTCACAAAATTTTAGGCGGGTAGCATTTTCTTGCGGCCAAATTTCATGTTTTAATCACTGAATCAAACGACATTTATAATATTAACGAACCACGTTAATTAAAATAATTTCGTTGGCTCAATAAGTTATTCGTTAATATAATGAAAAATTAAAATTCCCATGTACTTAAATTTAAGTACCCTTCTTTGACTCAACGAACATGCATTAATTAAATATTTCGTAACATGAATTAATAAAGAATAATGTACAATTCGTTGTAATAATCAGTGTACTTAGAAATTAATAAGATTTTCATTTGACAAATGAATAGTTCATTGAGATTAACAAAATCATATGTTGCCTCAATTAAATGTACGTTAAAGTAAACAAAATGTTCGTGGAGCTAACAAAAATAGCGAAAAATTTATAAACTCTTCCTTATCCCACGGAACTCGTACGTGAAAATAAAAAAAATTGTTCGTTAAGCTAACGAGAGATTTAACACGAACGCGCTTAAATTCTACGAATTGTTCGCTATCATACCGAACTCCTACGTTAAAATGAATAAATTTTTCGTTTAGTTAACGAAACCTTAATTAAAAATTATCCTCAATTACAATGCTGGCTCAACAAACTCGTACGTTGAATTAAAAAAGTTTAATTATTAAACTAATTTCTTAAGGAACAATTGTTTCAAAGTTTTAAGCTGTTCTCTCAGCTGTTCGGCAACTATTTCAATGAAAAATGGCTTAATTTCTTTGGAATATATTTAACTACATCTGGACAAAAAACAGGCTCGTTGTCGTAATTAAATTTTTAATGAAATCATAAAATTACAAAACATAAATTTTTTAATTTATTTTTTAAAAATTTTTTTGCTTTAAAAGTACTGAGCAAATTTAGAAGCACGACCTAAGAATAATTTTGTTGCCAAATTTCGGATTTTTTTTACTGAATACAGAATCCAGTGAAAGTGCCTTTATTTTCTGCATAAAACAAGAGCTGATGAAAAAATCGGTGTGCAGATTCGCGTTCAGCGTTTCAAATAACTAAAGAGAAAACTATAATTTCTATCAAACGAAAAGGTTTTTTCGACATTTGTAAACCTGTGTTTTTGACTTCAGAAATTTATTAATTATACAGGGTGTCTGGTGGGAAATTTATATTTTTAAATACGACTATTTCAAAAAGTAATAAACGGTGTGGAGGGTGCGGACGGTGACGCCGTTGAAATTATCGATTGTGCGAATTTTTCAGTCACGATGTCGCAGTGGTCGAGTGAGCATCGCGCGTTTTCTGTATAGACATTTTTTAAGAGTAATGATTCTTACGTATTTGCTCGTCGACAATTTTGTTCAAAGTTCGGTTTTCGAGGAATACGTGATCGATTGAGTGTAAATTTAATTCGTTCGTGGTTGTAGAGATTCCACGCAACTGATTCGGCTATGAATGTCCCACGGCCAGGGCCCAGTCCATCTTCAAGGACTCCCGAAAATATCCAACTGTTTGAAAGTAGTTCACGTGAAAATTCGCGACTTTCAATACGGAAAAGAGCAGTCTCTCTGGGACTTCCAAGAGCGATTATTCATGAAATTTAAAAATGAATCTGAAGTTCCATCCTTTTAAAATTCAAATCGCTCAAGAACTGAAAGAAAATGCCTTTGATTTACGCAAACATTTTTGTGAAACGATGTTGGAACGTTTTCGCACTGTAAGTCCCATTTTTTGGAGCGACGAGGCTAATTTTCACTTAAACGGCCATGTCAACAAGCAAAACTGCCGTAACTGGTCTCCAAGAACCCGCAACCCTCGGTTGAAACATCAAAAACCATTGCATTGCCCCAGGGTAACTGTTTGGTGTGCGTTATCCACGCATGATATAATTGGACCATTTTTTTTTTTCGAAAATTCTCGAGGCCAGTCGACGAATGTCAACGGTGAAAATTATCGACGCATGATTACGGAATATTTTTTGCCAAACCTGCGAGCTCATCCATCCTACTCTTCAAACACGTGGTTTCAACAGGATGGGGGAGAAACAAACATATTGTGTTCATTTTTAACAATTCATTATAGTTTTACCTTATTTTATAGTTAAAAATTCTTAACACTTTTCTTTAATAGCTTTTTATAATATGTTTTAAAATTTAAATTTTAAAACGTTATTTTAAAAGCTCTACTCAAAATATATTTAGAATTTTCCAAATATGTATTTGAAGAACTCTTAAGTGGATAATTTGTGCGCCGTTTTTTTTTTTTTTCATTACAAAACCAAATGCGGAAATTATGTGACAATTTTCAACAGATGGCATTTCTACAAATAGTTTTCTTATTTTATGTAAACTAAAAACATATTGGCTGTTCACGGAAGGCTGGTTATCAGGTTATATGGTTACTTAGTTATATTCACAACAACAAAATACATATATTTAAACTATTTGCAGCAATATTAATATTAATATGTTACAATCATTTAAGCAAAAAAAGAAACGGAAGTATTTGCGCAGCTCCACGGATTTATTCGTATTCCAAGCTAAATTTAAAAATGCCTTATTATTTTTCTATTCAGTCTTTTATTTTAAACTCACCCTTTTGGTTATTTCTTTCACAATACTATTAAAATTAAGTTTTTTTTTAAAAAGAAACATTAAATTAAAAACCCTTGAATTTTACTAACCTTTTAGCACCTTTAAATTAACGTTGCTAAAAATTTAGAATTTAAGAGAGCAAAAACTACTTATTTAGCGTTAAAGTATACAAAATCTAAAAATGTTTGCGATGGCATTAAAATCCAGCTATAATTGCGGCGAATTGCATTTTTATGTCATTGCCAAATTTAGCAATGCACGATACTGAAATTCATTCTTAGCCAAATATCGCTAAAGTAACTTTATAGATTTTTAGCGATAGAGATTTAGCTTTAGCGAATTACAGAATATGGCTACTGATTAAAATTTTTTCTCTGAGTGTAAAAATGACATAATATTTGAAATTGATTATCGAAAGTTCAGCAGAAATTTTTGAACCGATAAATATGCCATACTTATGTTACCGCGGACCTAATTATAATTTCTTTGCAACCAGTTATATTTCCATAAGTATTTACATATTTTAATTTACAAATACAATTATAAATTCGAGTATCTGTCATGTTTTGGAAATTGAATTCGAGTGAAATAATAGCAGAGGCCAACATATGTTTAACCCAATGACCAGAGTAAACTTTTCTTAACTCCCAATTCTCACGATGCAAGTCTTATTCATAAACTTATCACATTTCTTCTTTAAACTATCTTCGGCGTTCAGACAATGCGAGACTTATAGCTGAAATATTACGTTTTTTACATTACGAATAAGAAAGCAACACGAAGTATATGAAAAGTACAACATGCTGAGTACTCGTTTCTTTTCCCCTCGCTTCGCTCGCCTATAAAATTTGATCAATAAGATTTGCATCTTGAGAATTGGAACTAGGCTTTGAGTTGCGCTGAATTCGAGTCTGTACTCAGAATTTATTCACCACATCTGGTTTTCGCAATATCTTTGCTCTTTGACCAGCTCTTCGCCATATTCGAGACGTTATAACTTAAGAAAAAAAATTAAACTGAAAATCTCTTTGGACTTCCATTCCGCTTGATTTCAATGATCGTATGTATATTTTTATTCAATAGGCAAAATCCCCTGACGGCATCCCCTTAGACTAATTGGTTGGCTTTCTGTCAAAAATTCCGGAAAACTGTTATACATATCGCCAGCTCATTATTGGTTTGACCTACCGACCATTTAAAAACAAACCGGCCATTTAACAAAACCTGTTTAACGAAATTTTTATGGTTTCAGAGACTTTAAGCATTTATTTTCCTCCATATCAACTATTTTATAGTTTATTAAGTATTGTTTTGCTCTAGACGCCACTGTTTGGCGAATGCTGCAAATTCCTCATACAAAAATGTACAAAAAAAAATTTCACTCTTGCCTTGCTTCATTACCGTAAGAACAACAAAAAGTTAAAGCGAAAGCAAAATAAAATGGTAAAAAGAAAATACGAGTAAAATATACTCTTGCTTTGCTTCATTGCCGTCCAAAAAAAGTAGTAAAAGCGAATGCAAAATAAAATGTCAACAATTCAATACACAGTAGTAAGTATACGTATGCAGCACAAACTGCTACTTTTTAGAAATAAATTTAGGTAAAGTTGCCTATGCGGCACAAAACAGTAATTTTCACTTCAGTATAAAAAACTATTAATTTCTAAGTTCGTTCATAAACGTTCACAAAAATTTCCACTTTTCTTTAAAAGATATGCCGCAAGCAGTGGTAAAAATACAAAGAAAATCTATCCGGTACATTTTCAGAAAACTTCATGTTAACCTTTATTGTAGTTTTACTCAACTACGACTTTTTGGCATATTTGCCAAGTCAATAGTGAGTTGACGAATTTATATGAATTTATAGGCAACCATCTTATTTTTCTAGTTAACGTAAAAATTTGTTTGCGATTAGCTTTTAAACACTTGCATCAAGAATAAATCAAAAATAATTTGATCGCATTGATCATAATATGACTGGAAAAATTCATTTAAAAAACTCGAGTAATTTTTGACTAAATAGAAACTTATTTTTCCTCATATTTTCACTAAGCAAATTATCTTAAAGGATGTCTCTGTAGACAAGTTACAAATGATTTAGTGTATCAGTGTGGGGATTATGGGTTCAATTCCCGCCAAAGATCATAGTCTGTTGGGCTACAGATCAACGTAACCATTAGTCTGTTAATTAAGTTCGAAAATAGTTTGTAACTTAAACTAAAAACAAATAAAATGGCGTTGGTTTATTTCTCTTAAAGGGATTTTTAATTGCAAATTAGATTTAGCTTATCACTTATGTTTTCTCTTTTATACTGTACCCTGTTTTTAAGAACATCACTTTATTTAATGCTTTTACATTTAACTTCTTTTACGAAATCTACGATAATACTTATCTAAAGGGAAAAATAAACTACGCAAACGGCTTGACAAACTCGCAATTTCCGTTTGCAAATAAACGACACAGTTATAATTCGTACAAATATTAATTTTAGGCTTTTGTTGTCAATGAATAAATCCAAATATTTGGAAAAAAAATTCTTCCCTCTGCAAAACCTTCATTGAAGTGATTAACTGCCAATTTCACGATGTCGAAAGAACTTGTTTTTGTTTAAGGTGAAGTTGTTCTACAGAAAGAATTATTTAGCATTTAGTGCAATAATAATCTAGTGGTACAGCACAATCAATTTGACAAATATTCAACATGTCTGGAAAAAATCTGATTTTTTTAAGTTTTGTACAAACATGATTTACACTCTTGTACAAACATGAAAATATTTCAACTAATAATGCAAAAGGTTTATTGACTGCCGTCAGTGCAGTTTTTTGGTAAAAAAAAATAGCAGCAGTCTTAAGTCTACTACACTTGCTTTATTCCCCGAAGATACCAAAGTTAGCCCAGCTCAAAATTAATTCACGCATCGTTTCCATAATTACAGCCCTCTCGAACTAAAATATGAAACTCTTGTACAACTTTTAATCTGATCGGAACGATAGAAACTTCAGTTTTATTTACTAAATACAAATTATGGTTCAAGTGACATAACTCACATCCCAAACTACAAACTTCTTACTCAATTAAATTTCGTAATAATATTTTATATAAATTTTCATTTTTGTTTTATAATTTTTCATTTAGTTGGCTCTTTTTCCCATACTATAATAGTCCTATTCACAATCTTGTGCAAATAGTCTTGCATTTAATTATTTGCAAAAGGGTAAAATATAATTTTACTCAACACCAACAAAATATACAGCAATGCACTTGCTACTCCTTTATTAATATGTAACATTTAAAACCAATAGTTTATATATATTCGACGTATGCAACACTTAAATGCAAACCGACAGCTGACACTGAGCGACAATTTTTATCAATCAGCTGTGAATGTCGTGTATTGGAACAAGCATTGTAAACTTTACCGAAGAGCCAATTCACAATTGATAGAAAATATTTAGAATTTGCAATCTTAAATGCACAAGTTTGTGAATAGGACTATTTTTTTGTTTGACTTACAACCTTGCAAATACTTTTGGTTGATTGATTAATATTATGAACTACAAATAGAATCTGGGAATTTTAGTTCTCATTTTGCGTTTAATTTTTATTATAATTTTTGATATTAATTCAATGTGTATTCTAAGTCAAATTACAATTTTAAAAGCTTTTATACTTAAATAGTCTTATTCCTTCAATATGTTCCAGAAATATTTTCTATCCACTATCACAATTTTGTTTGTTTGTATATTCTATTATTTACCGTAACATGCAACCATAATATAGTTGTGTCTACCTTATTTAAACCATAATATGGTTGCCCGTGACTATAATGTTGTTAAAGTAACCATAATATGTTTAAAACATTTTCATATTTTGCTAGTCGTGTTCTAATGGAGATATATTCCGGTAAATTAGAACCCATGCTGTTCATTTTCTGCACATATTTACATGAAACAATTCTTTTGTTGTCTATAAAATATTTGTTTACAGCATCTCATTTTATATTTAAAAAAAAACTCAATAAAAAAAAATTATACAACAATTTGTCATGATCACACCGAAAACAAAACAAACTTATTTTCAGAAAATGCTTATAACCCATTAATAGTTAACGTATCAAATATTTGGCTAATGAACTTCCGTAAAGGAAAACTCGATCATAAAATTATATATTTAATTTAAATTTATTATTAACAAGTAACTAATAAACAAGTAAGAATACATAGTCGGTCAAACCCGACCATATGATGCCCTACAACACAGTATTTATAAACGAATTTTCAAGAGTTTCAATACTCGCCAAAAAAAATCGTTGCCAAATTTTATATCAATGCCAATATAAAGAAGGAAGTTATGGCACTTAAGCTTCTTTCGGTATTTGTATGGTCAAATATGGACCGATTTTAGAAAAAATTTGGTAAGAGGAGTAAAATATTTTTGAGCCAAATTTATTCTAAACAGAAACATAAAAAGATTGCTTATGGGCACAACGACTATTAGAAAAATAAATTTTCATGGGGGCTTTGTAAAATAATGGAAAGATCGACTCAGAATGTGATTCTCAGTCGATCGGTTTTCTAAAAGGTGGGTCTAGGGCCAATATTTTTCAGTTTTACACACATCAGCAAAAACGCATAATATCCTCTCCACTATTGAGGTTTGGGTAATAAAATATTATAACTACTGAATAAATCCTAAATTGCCTTAAGATTTTATCAGATTTTTATATAATTATATACGAATTTACCAAGTTTGGACGCTCTAAATGGAGTTAAATTATATTTTTATTTATAATAATAAATATATCATACAAAAGGTATTTTCATTGTCAGAGACCTTTTTCTATTGGCAATGCTACAAATACATAGGTATCAGGGATGGAAAATGGCGTTTCGGCTTTTGTACAAACTTCAATAACAGAATGTAGTTTTGAGACTCTGACGGTACCAATTTTGTATTTTATGGCTTTCTTTTAATTAAAATTTCTTTTCAACATTGCCAACAACGTATCAAAAAAAAGTATAACTGTAGCATAGTTTCCATCCCTGAGTTGCATGAGTGAAAAAAAAAACCAAAAAAGGTTAATTTGCTAAATTGAAAAGAATTTTAATGAAAATCAATGAAAGCTATTTAAAACAACATAAAAAAGTTAAAATTATTGCTATGGCTTTTTTCCTCCAATAACAATATTTCCACTTTTCCATTTATAAAAATAGAAGCAATTTTCATTTTGTGATATTGCTAAAAACAGATCTGGCAATTCTTGCCATGCAATTTTCTGACAACCGTATGAACTGAAAATTTTTGTTGTCAGATGAATTTATTGCCAGAAAGTTGTCTGCCAATGAAATTGTATGGTTTTCTTACAATTGTCTGAACTGACAATTTACTTTTGGTGGCAATTTTTCTTTGACAGTATATTGTCAGCACATTGCCAGACCTTACATTATTGTAAGATCTGAACATCGTCTGAACGAAGCTTTAGAAAAGTAACGATAATTAGTGACTTGTTGTCGCTCATTTAAGTTGTCGAACTACATCTTGGACTAGGCTGTTATATTTATATTTTAATTTATAAAAATATTCTTTTCATTTTCTCTTTCATGAAGGGGTTAATTAATTGTTGATTATTAATAATATTTTTATTGAAAATTTAAATTTCATTTTTCGGTTTAGGTCAGCACATTTTTCTGACGAGAGATCATGATGCAATTGTATGAATCCATGTGCTAAGCAGAATTACAATAACAAATTTATTGGTTTTTTTTTCGATTTAATTCAGAAAAAAAAGTTTAACAATCGCCACTCTGATTAAAATCCAGACGAGTAGACTTACCAAAAAGGTGATAAGTTGAACACGTTTTTTTCTTTTTCAAAATTTATTGTACTAGAAAACTAAATTATAGAAATAATAAACTTGGACTAAAACGCAAATATTTCGTTTTAAACTAGAGTTAAGCAAAATCGTTTCGTTTGTGGAACTGTTGCGACCGATCTGAAAGATTAAACGAACTAAGTCGTTCTTGTTTTTTTACTTTGATCTGAGTAAACATTTCGCACTTAATCAAAAAACAGGGTATTAGCTCAAAATTTTTAGTAGAAGCAAAACAATTTTTAATGTTACATTGAAGGCCTATGAAAAATAAGTTTTAAAACAACCATTTTATTACCAAAAAGTAGACAAAATAACACGATATTTTTACAACGGGTAGATATGAATATTACGTGTCGATTTTTTCCAGAAAATCTTGTTGATCAAATGCGATTTGTTATTGTTTGTTTTCATTTTGTGGCATAATGGCTATGGAATACTTATCTCGCAAGTGATTTTTCAAACTTTTGTGAAAAATTAGAGCTTTTTCAATCAATACCCTGCAATACTTTCAAATTAAATATTGAACAATTTTTACACCGTGAAGCAGTAAATATAATAATACTGAGCAGTGTAACCTACACAATACACACTATTTTTCATTGTGCAACAAAAAACAAAAGCCTTTGGTTTTTGAGAATATATTCTTATGACATACAGATTGGCGATGTTATTGTACATTTTTAACTTCTTCACTCATCTCACTAATTTTTTTTTAAATTATTTAATCACAAATTGTTTAATTTGTTAAAGGTTTTATATGTAATGATATAAATATGTGCACGAAAGTCGGCAATACAGAAAATCAAACTTGTTCTAAGTGCACAGAAAAAGGTGAATGAGGTAGATGTAATGATCCAACGGATTGCAATTGCCGAACAGGAACTATTGCATAAGTCCACACCGCTTCAATAACGAAATCAATCGTTCAGTGGAAATGGCTATTTCGGAACGACACCACTCTCATTCAAACGATGATTGTTGTAAGAAAGTTGCGAAAAAGATGGAAACTCTGATTTTTAATCGTTCTATTTGCTTCTTCAAATTTTAATCGCGCTAGATATTATATTGTTTTTGAGTTTTCATTTGAATTTTCGTATTTTATTTTTATAATATACTTATATGAATTTCATTAAACCATTTTAAACTCATCCCTTTTTTTAAAGAAAAGTTCCAACCCCATTCCCTGTTAAATAAAAATGCAATGTATGCCTGAATTGTCAAAATCATCGTAAAAATAGATGAACTTTTCAACACAATATTGAAAGAACATTTTATTCAATTAAGTGAAATAAACAAATAAAATTTATTTTATTTTTGTATTTTTTTGTTTCCTTTTTATTTCGACCACATTGACCGCAACTAAAAATACAATAAAAATAAAATCCAATGATAATGTGGCAATCGAATTCAACTGCCAAAAGGAATAAATAGCCAGGGACTTGGGAGTGTCAGAGATGAAAGAGGAAAAAGTTTTCGTATATATTTCTGGGTGGAGTTTATTTCTATCATTGGCGAAATAAACTTACTCTGAATGGCTCAAAAATAAAAAGGAAACAAAAAAACCAACAAACATACACACATTCCCACACATCCACACAAACTCAGATTTTCACATACACAATTTAACCAAAAATAAAACTCTTTATAATTTTATACCCTTCACCACATCGAGTGGTTTGGCATTCCGTGTGAAACTTATTCAATATTCATCTAAGAACTCATAATATATATATTTTTTCTGGGTCCTTGAGTAATTCTAAGTCGATTTAGCCATGTCCGTCTCTGTGTATGCCCGTTAAAAACATGCTCACTTTCGAAAGCCTCAACAAAAAAGAACAAAATTTATGTCCAAATTTGTTTTATAAATGCAGCACAATCGGCTCAGTAGGAAAAGAGTAATGAACCCAAACTTAGAACAACCTCCGTAAATAATTGGTATTTTTGTTACATAAACTAGTATAAATCGGTGACAGAATGCACAGGTTAAGATTTTATATACACAGGCTAAGATTAATTAAGACAAATTCGTTTTTATGACTGGAAATCATAGTATTAAATGTTGTAAAGATCGGTTCATAATTTTCCATAGGCCTCATATACAGCCCACTTGAGGAAAACACTTTATAACACTGTTCGAAAATAACCATTATGCTAGGAACACAACTGGAACGAACGACGAATTTCGCCCAACCCGAAGAATTTTTCCGTAAAAATTCGCTGAGTAAATTCGTCGTGTGAAGCACAATAACGACGAATAGCTGGCAGCTTTTATAATTGAGAAAGTTGATTACTGTTTGTGCAAAGAGAGAGAAATAGTGTGACCATATTCAAAAAATAATGCTTAAAAATAAAAACATAATCAAAAACACAACTAAAAACTATTTTTATATCCAAATACTTTGTATACTTATTTTATGTGTTATACAATAAAAAAAAACAATTATTAAAGAAAAAAGTAACTTTATTTACTAAACTACTTATTAACTAAAACCAAACATGGTCAACTAGTACTGATTTGTTCGTCGTTCGCCGGCGTATGAAATAGAATTAAGTCTATTTAAAATTCGCCGCGTCTGGCGAATTTTCGCCGGCGCCCTGATTGTGTGCATTTTCATATACACAAACGTCTTTTATTTTTGTCGACGAATATTCGCGGCCAAAAATTCGTCGTTCGCACCAGTTGTGTTCCTAGCATTAAATATTAAAAAGGAAAAAGAGGAAGTCATTTATTTTCCTCTCTCGCCTAAGAACTCAAGACTTGACGACTTAAACTGGAAGAGTTGGAACCAGTACTTAGTGTTCGGTTCAGTATATGTTTTGAAAACACACACGCTAATAGTGTTTGTGTAGTAAATCCTTAAAAAAAAAATAACGTTTCTCTGTTTGTGATCGTCGAACATAAAAATAATACTGTACTTATCCAACTCAACAAAAAGATGAGAACATTTAATAGCGCTCTGTTTTGTTTACCCCCACAAACTTCGTTGTGTTCGGCTCAGCATATTAATATTTGTACGTTTCAGTTGTGCTTAGCACCCTTTTGGCTCGTAAAGAAAAATAAATTTTTTTACAAAAACAAAAAAAAATATACGAAAAAAAACAAAAAGCATGCAAGAACATTAAAATACAATGCATGTCTACAGAACCGCTACAATTGTTCTGTTTTACACAGAAAAAATGTTTGCAAATTTTTCACCAATTAAGGCAATAATCAAAAATAAAATCAGTTTTAATTAAAAATTTGGTGAAGTAAATTAATCGTTTAATCAAGTGAATTAAACGTTTTATTGCTACTATTGAATTGTTTACTGGAGCAAATTTAATTATTTTTTAAATTAATATCACACATTTTTTATTTGAAATTAATTTTTAATTTTTTCTGAGTATAACGAAGAACAGAACACTATATAATGTTCGTTACTTCCATGAAAATAGTTCAGATCGTATTAATGGTTGTGTTCCTATACACAAACACTTAAAAAAAATAGAAATCGTTTCTGAGTGTTTAAGCCGTACGCTAAATAATTTTCTGTTAATTTTTAAAGATGTTTTAGAACGCCTAAATCTCAATTAAAAAATGAGTAATATTAATTCAAAAATTAATTAAATTTGCACCAGCAAGCAAATTAATAGTATCAATTAAACGTTTAATTCACCTGATTAAACGTTTAGTTCACTTTTTTAAACGTTTAATTCACTTGATTAAACATTTAAGTCACTTGGTTAAATTTTAATTTTAAACCGTTTTTTTTTTTTTGATTAATGCTTTAATTGCTGAAAATTTTTGGAGAATATTTTATATAATTTATAGATCACATCTAAAGCCCACTCCTGATACAATCGAACTCTCGATAGAGGGTATGAAATATTCGGTACCGCCGAATATACATAGCACTCTTACATGTTTTTATATAAAATAAAAAAAATAAAACCAAAAAGATATGCTTTCATATGTGAATTTGTTAAACGAAAAATTTTTGTGAATCCATGGCTGACTGGCTGGTTGGCGGTCACTTAGTGCTCTGTTCGTTATGCGTCACTAGAAATGTTAAAGCTGCTGGTCATCTTTATGATGATGATGATGGTTCTCGACATTATTGTGAAGTCAAGCATGTGGAAACTCGCTATTGATATCAAAAAGACAAAAAACAAAAAAAAACCCCCCGAACCAAAGTGAAAATAAATATATGAACAAAAAAATCGCCAACACAAAAAAAAATACACAAAGAAATGAATAAATGGCCAAAAGAAATAAACAGTCACATAAAGAATAATCATTTAGAAATTCTATTGAATAATGCATGAGTCCAGCTAGAATCATCATAAAACACATACACTCAAACATATAAGTACATACATATTTACATACATATGTATATATGTATGTATATATTTATTGGATTTACAAAAACAGATACTTTACGAAAAATCATTTATGTTTGTTTGTTTTTTAATATAAAACAAAACACACAGACACTGGCTCTTCAACACATTCTTAATATTTTATCCCACTCTGTTTGGGGAAAACTTAAGTCCACCATCCTCAGTCCATGTTGGGTTTTTGGGTATATTATTTTTTGTTTTTTTTTTCATTTTTATGTGATGCTGATATGAGTGAGAATCGGATGCTGGCCGATGATAATGATGAAGATGAGGTTGATAATAGAGTCACTGTTTAAATGTTGTTTTTCTTACCAAAATAATCAAAAGAATACAAACATTAATTTAACAAAAAAAAAAATATATATATATATATTTTTATTTTTTATTAAGTTTAACACATACTTTTGCTATTCATGCTTATTACTGTCGGTAGAGTTAGTAAATTAAAGTAGTATGGTACAGTGGGGAATATAAAAGTTGTGCACAAGTAAACAATTAACCTATTTGTGATCGAAGTTTAAAAATTAAAATCGTTATATAGTTAATTACTCAAGTGAATAAACACAATTTGAAAAAATTTTGGAATAATTATAAATCGCACTTGATCATAAAAAGGGTATTAACTCAAAATTTTATTTGCTCACTTTTCGGAAAAAATCGACATGTCAGATGTAAAAAAAGTCGTGCTATTTTGTTTACTTTTTGATATTGTTTTTACTTAAATATTTTTTACTTGTGTCGTGGTAAACTTAAATTTTAATCTTAAAAACAGTTTTGCAAATAACTCCCAATTAAATTTGTGTTCATAAAAGATGGTGCAAAATAACAAAAAGGGCAACTTTCGAAGAAACAGATAGAAGTAACACAAAATTTTCAGTCTCGTGTCACCACTGTGTGTACTCTGTACCATTACGTCGATATCAACGGTATCTGTTATCTACTTCTGCGTCCCGTACGACCCTCTCCAATTAGATATTGAAGAAGTCGCATGACAGACTGCCACATTGTTTAACCCTTTCCGGGTCAAAAATAATTTTTGGCGAGATAAAAATCTGAAAATTTGTATTTAAGGTTTTTAGGGAATGGCGAATATATTCAAAATTGACCTTCAAATGTCCACAAAAGAACCTACAATTTATTTTTGCACTATTTTTTTTTCAAGAAAATACTTATTTATGCATGTATCAATAATTAAATTTTTTTTTTTAAATTCGCCTGATGCCCGAAATTATTATTTTTTTTTTCTTTCTTCCCAAATCTAAGCTTTTTACAAATTTCCTGACTTGGGTACGACAATGCAATCAATAATAAGAAAAGAAAGTCAATGTCTACTATAATAAAAATTTAAGATTTATGTGTTTTATTTCACTTAGGGGCAAATTGAGGGGTTATAAATTCTTAAGAAGAAAACTTGGCGGCCATAAATTTATTTTTAGGGGGTTTTTAGGGGGTTTCACTATTTGCTTGTCTGTACATAATAATAACTAAAGTACGCGTTAGCCGACCGTAAATGTAGAAATGTAAATGTAATGTTAACAGCTGATCGTTTCTGTTATATGGAAAGCAATGTAAATGTTTAACTGAATTTAATGTCACTTAACAGTAACGTGCCAAATTGTAGAAAATAGAATTTCATTACGAGGTTTCGTGACAGTTGTAGATAGTGATGGGCTGCTAGTATTTTGAATGGAATGCGGCAAAATTAACTTTTGACAAAATAGCTTACAATACACATTTTCACTTATACAAATATATGTTTAGGTGTATGAAATTAACAAATGCATACATATACACAAGCCATAAAAAGTCTGGTTTTTAATGGTATCAAAACCCAGATTTGTGTACGCACATTTTCAAAATAATATATTTACATGTGTATGTATATATTATGTATTATCAACGAAAATGTCGAAGAAATAGCCGAAAGTCTTGCAAGTAACTTGAGTGTTTACACAGTCAGTTGTAAGTTAATTTTTCAAATTTTCTCGAAGCGAAAACATCTCATTTTTGGGTTAAAAAAAAAACATTATCATGTTAATGTTATCACGAAATTTATTTAATAATATTTAATATAAATAATTTAATTATCTTTATTTTATTTTTGGTCTATCTTGATGAAAAAATCATGTTTATTTTTAAAATATGTGAATCCAGTATTGCCGTAGTTACCGATATCATAAAATTTCTGAGGAAATATTTTGAATAAAATTTTTGTTTTAAATGCTTGCAATTTATGTTTTAAAATACAATGAAGATGTGTTGCTTTGTAGTAGTGTTTTTATTTTGTTTTTTATTCTTAAAAACACACAGAAAATCAACAATAAACATAATTTTTATATTACTAAGTACTAGTAAATTGATACCAAAGGCATCCACGGTAACACTGTTTCTTTATTTGTCATTTTACTTGCTGCAAGTGTCAAAAATTTACTTGCAAGTAAATTCTCTTGCAAGTTGGGGTGCAAGTGCGAAAAATGTGATGGTGTTAGTAAAAATGTGTGAGTGTGTTGAGTTTTTCGAACTTGCACTTGCATGTGTAAACGCCGGGTTATGTATGCTAATGCTTTTTTGTTTATGTGTTTGAAAAACAAATTACACGTTCTTACGTGTTCTATAAGTGCACGAACGCGCTTACAGTACGTTACGGTACGTTACATTGCATTTCATTTCATTTACGGTTGACGAAAGCGGCCTTAAGTAATACTACGAATATTTTACAGCTTGTTTTTTGTTAAGCAGAAATCGTTTTTAAAAAGATAAAAAAGAATGCGTTTTAAGGGTGAAGTATTCATGGAAATAAACGTGTCACATCTTTAATTTAACACCTGCTCAAACTTTTTAACTCCAATAAAATGTACAAAGTTAACGAAAGTTATTTGGCATCACTCGAAATTTTTGAAGAAACTAGAGTCCAATATTTAAAAAAGCAGATAGATTTCTACTAACTCTATTTTGTATGTAAATATGTTACAGTCTTCTTTTAACTGTTTAAAAATTGTTTTTTTAAGATATTTTGTTAAATAAAAATATTCAAGAAACTGTGAAAAAAATTTTTTCGGGGGAATTTCAGTGAAATGTTAAACATTTTGTGATTTTTGCTTTATTTATGCAGTGATGTAAGAACGTTAATTAAAACTGAGTCAAGTTGAACTGATTGAAATGAAATTATGGTATAAACTTTTACATTTAGGGGGACTTGTTTCAAAATACGTTAAATTTGGGGGGGTTTATAAATTTTTTTTTGGGGTAAGAAAAATCATTGCCTGGCAGCACTGTCGTGTACAATATGATCAGTTCTTCAGGAATGCCGAATTCAGACATGGCTTCGAAAAATTTGCAATTAGTGCTGGAAAATTCTTATACTATTCATTACTCTATAATACTCAATATATTTCATTCGAGTACTCAATACTTGTAAGGGTTTTTTTAGTTTTCAAAGAACGTTTCAAAGCCAAACACTTTTTTAATACATCTTAATATCTTTTATGTGTTTACAAACAGCTTAATCCTTTAATTTTTTTTTCATCTGAATTTTTTTATTGTTAGCTTGTTTTTGACTGTTGCACAGTGGGAGATTTTGGAAAAAAATTTAAAGAGTACTTTATTTTGTAAATGGTTACTTCGATTGGAATAAAATTTCAGGTGGCAATTAAGGACTTGTACTCAAGCTTAAGTTTTAGATTTGAGGTATGTAGACATAACAGGAGGGCCGCCAATATGCTGGTTATATTTTAAAGATGTATTGTTAGAAAGTATTGTATTTTTTAACACAGATCTACATATTGTTAAATTTTCTATTGAGCTTTGTTCAAAATATACAACTCTGAAACTAAATCTGAAAATCAATAAATTGTAAATAATCTTATTTTAAGCCTTCCTAGAGCTCTTTGCCGAGTGTAATGGGTATAATAAAGTGCTTGGAAGAATCTGGTGTCATTTGAAAATTAAAATCTTATTATAATCGAAATCGAAAACACAGTTTTTTCATATTTTCAACTTTTTGCCAAAAAATATTTTTTTATTTTTTTTTTTTTTTTTGGAAAGGACACATGTTTTCAGTATTTTCGAGTCCGGAAGCCTACACATAGTCACAAAAGTTGATGCGACAGAAAAGTTCATAAGGGAAAATAAACAGTTTTTTTCCCAAAAGTCTACTTTTTGTGACCAGAGGCTAAATAATTGATTCATATAACGTTTTCCGAAGTTCCTTTTGTAAGCGTTCTACATGAATTTTTATTACTATTTATTAATTAGTTTTAAACTGGTATATCCCCGGCCTTTTTCTTTCGATACTTACTTCAAAGTTTAAACAAAGCAGTCGTGTTCGTTACAGGTCCTCTCTGATTGGCTGGTCCAATTATAACGGCTCATAATAGATAAGATACTTCTAGTACCACCAAATTCATAGCATTGCCATGGCACCATTAGCATTTAGCCGAAAAGGATTTATTTTTGATGGGGTTTATAGAACATGCAAAATCGTATTTAAACGTTCTTCTTCTGTTTCAAATTAAAGTAGTAAAACACAACTGTGTGCTATGTTAGAAAAAAATTCGACACTTTCGAAACCAAAAAAAAACTTTGTTGCTACACTCAACGACTTAAGCTACGGTCACACTTGTTAAATATTCGACGAAAAAACGGCACCAACAGCCAAACTAATATATAATATCGTTTAACTCCAATATTTATTTGGTTTATAATACCACATCTTACAACAGTTTTTTGCTATGTCTAGCAGTATAATTAGTTTTATTTTGTGATATTAATTAAGGCCATGTTAAATCTCACTAACTATTAACAAAAGTAGTGGCTATGCTTATTTGGTCAATTGTTTAATAAGTGTGACCGCAGCTTAAGTGAGAATAAACATCAGATGTTTACCCATCCAAATGCCATTTTAAATTAAACACCCAACAGTAAAATGCATTATTTTATTATAGTAACATATTTGCTATCACCCACTGTATTACAAGATTCTAAATACTTTTGTGGTTTCTGGCATGATTATCTATCTATAATTTCCAAAAAAAAAAAAAAAAATTAAAGAAAAAAAACAGTTTTAGTTAAAGTTTATTTGTTGTTTGTGGTCGTTGATAATGGCTTGTTGAAAAGTCATCCTTAGATACTCCTCGTATATGTGTGTATGTTCATGTTCCATATCCATGTGTCTGCTGTTGTTTTTGTAGCTCTTCGACTCTGCTTCAAGGATCGCATAATTTTCTGTGTGTTTAAAAGCTTTCAGTTAAATGAAATTCGCAAAAATATATTTATTGTAGCAAAAGTTATATGAACATTATTGTTATAGAATGTTTGTTTTTCTACAACTCCATATCTTCTTTATATTTTTATCATTTTGAGGGTGGAGTATGGCCAATGGTTATTTTCATTTGACCAAAACTGAAAAGAGGAATCGCATCTCATTAGACTGTATAATAAGTTGCTTTTATACATGTGCGAATGTGTGTTGATTATATTTACGCTTTTCATATTATTGGTTTGCTGCTACTTTAGCAAACGAATATTTTTATTTCTGAAATGAATTCTCTTAAATAATTACTTCATTTTTTATTTTGTGTGCTTTTCTTGCAAAATCTAAACTTTTGCTGTATTTAAAACTTATTTGGTAAAAATAATTTATTTTCAATAAAATAAAACTACTAAAGCCAAATACCTTTAAGGTGGGTTAAGAATTATTAGAATTCTTTCCGCATTTCAAATACTTGTTAAATTTTTTTTAAAAGATTGTAGAAAAGGAATCACTGATTTTTGTCTAGACACTGCGCTAAAGTTTTGCATGTTAAATTAAATTAAAAAAAAAATTAGAATTATGCTAAAGTCTTTATAATTGAATGTTGATCCTATTCGGATAATTATGAAACTATTGTGTAACATATCCGGATACTCTAAAATTAATAGAACTTAACCAAAACTACACCCAACATGAACTAGAACTGAACTAGAACAGAACTAGAACTGAACTAGAACTGAACTAGAACTGAACTAGAACTGAACTAGAACTGAACTAGAACTGAATTAGAACTGAACTAGAACTAAACTAGAACTGAACTAGAACTGAACTAGAACTGAACTAGAACTGAACTAGAAGTGAACTAGAACTGAACTAGAACTGAACTAGAACTGAACTAGAACTGAATTAGAACTGAACTAGAACTGAACTAGAACTGACACTAGAACAGAACTAGAACTGAACTAGAACTGAACTAGAACTGAACTAGAACTGAACTAGAACTGAACTAGAACTGAACTAGAACTGAACCAGAACTGAACTAGAACTGAACTAGAACTGAACTAGAAAAGAACTAGAACTGAACTAGAACTGAACTAGAACTGAACTAGAACTGAACTAGAACTGAACTAGAACTGAACCAGAACTAAACTAGAACTGAACTAGAACTGTACTAGAACTGAACTAGAACTAAAATAGAACTGAACTGGAACTGAACTAGGACTGACCTAGAACTGAAGTAGAACGAAACTAGAAGAGCACTAGAATGGATTTAGATCTGAAATAGAACGGAACTAAAACTGATTAGTGTATCCTTTTTTTACGTGGAATTTAGCACATGTTGGAGTAAAATTGTTGAAATTGAAATGGTTTTTAAAGTAGAAAAAGTTAAAGCCGCCAACTTGGCTCTCAAGTGCCAATTCTGAAGTTGAAGCTTTCAACTTAATAAAAAAATGCTGTTGATTTTTTTCTCAGACCAAAATGGCTACTTTAACTTAAGGTACAATCTTAATCTTTATTTTATTCCATCCACCACCTCGAGTTGTAAATGATGGGGTACTAAGATTTTTTTAAATCCGCAAACCTTTAAAGCTTTATATGTATATTCTGGGCTCTTGAACAACTCTAAGTCGACTAAGCCATGTCCGTCTGTCAGTTGAAAACACGCTCAAGAGATAAGAACAATATTGGTGTCAAATTATTTCTAATTCTGCTAAGCAGTTATCGGCCAAGTAGGAAAAAATCTATAATCCTAAATGTAGAGCAACCTTCCTAACAAAATATTTTTGTTACAAATATTAACATAAATTCATAACAGAATGCACCGATTCTTTTTATATTTTGCACAAATTCGTTTTATATGACTGGAAATCATATTACAAATTTTTTTGAGGATCGGCCTTATATAAAGCCCACTCTCTGAAAATGCTTTGTTATGCCTAACACCATAACCAATAACGCTATTGTAGTAAAATTTGCTTTGCCAAAGTTCCCTAAAATGAGAAAACACTCTGTCAAATATCGTTAAGATCGGTACATAATTTATCATGTGCCCCATATAAAGCCCTTTCGAAAAACACATTAGTACGCATAAAGCCGAAGAATGATATTGTAGTAACATTTAGTCTGTCATCATTTCATAAGATTAGAAATAACTCTGTCAAATTTTGTGAAGATCGACCGATTATTTACCATGTGCCCCATATGAAGCCAACTCTAGGTAATCATTTTAATTCGACTAAAACCGTAACAAATATAGATATTGTAAAAGTTGGTCCAATATTGCTTCATATGGCTAGAAATAACACCATGTAATTTTGTGATTTTTACAATTGGTCCCATATAAAGTATAAATAAAACAGTTGTAGCTGGTTTAGCTTTGTTTTATTGATTGATTTATTTAGTGAAATTGAACTTAATTTATAGAACAATAATGCGTACTTAGCATTTTCACTAACATTGGGAAATGTAGCGATGGACAGCGTTCTTTTAATTGGATCTATAAAGTACAAAACAATGATCACTGTACAACACCAAAAGCGTTGACTGTTAGACAATGTGTACAGTGGATGTTAATACAGTTTGACGGTGTATTCTTAGCTAAGCTTACTGTAAACAC
The DNA here is from genome assembly GCA_943735925.1 of Pollenia amentaria. Lineage (NCBI taxonomy): Eukaryota > Metazoa > Arthropoda > Insecta > Diptera > Polleniidae > Pollenia > Pollenia amentaria. The sequence goes on from OX031009.1 coordinate 225,986,076, forward strand.
AACAGTCATTGTACAATGCAACTAGTGTTGATTGTTTGTAATGTGATCCCTTTTAATTTGAACTACTCAAAATATTCTTGCTGGCATTGAACGCATGTAATTCATGCTATGCATGCTACAAAAGCACCCTCCAGAAAAGCAATTAAAGAAGTATTAAACTTAAAAATTTTGTATTGATTCTTTCAAAATTGGGCTCATTTAGGGTTTTTTAATATTTTAAACTAGCAATAGGTCCAATTTAAAATCCCGTCCTGAAAACCACTTTAGAATGGCTAGTAATGTTTCTGAAACAAATCATGATATTAAAGTATGCAACAATTTATAAAACAGTGAGGTCAGGTTTTTTAAAGATTGGCTTATAATTTATAGACCCCATATAAAGCCAACTCCTGAAATATTCAAACAACCTCGAGAGTTCTAATATTTGAAGTGTTTTAACATATAATTAAACAACATTCCTAAGCCCGATTTCACAACTTCCCGATAGTAAAAGGTAGCATTTTATTCGCCACATTTAAAGTGTTCCATTATTACAAATTTACTTTAACCTACCAGGTAGGAGGAATTTCTTTTAACTCATCGCTTATTTTAGGTCAAAATCAAGTGAAAATCCTGTATTTAGCTATCAACAGGCCTTAATGGAAAAGTTAATTTGTAATATTATACTGTACGGATTTTTAGCTCAAATCATACATCAAAGTCTTACGGAGCCCAATTAAAACGCGTTTCGTATCATTAATGATTCAACGAAATGTACGAAAATTCTCGCTATTGAAGATTCTTAGTATTAATATAAATTTCATTACTGCAATAAACAGTTTGGTATCAGTAATGAACATTTTCATTGCATTAACGAATGAAATGGTTTCATTCTAGCAACAAATTTCAATTATAACGGAAATGCATTTAATAAAGTAAATTAAGAATAAAATTGCATTTGTGTTTATTTTTTTAACAAATAAATTTTTATTAATAACATAATTTTAAAAATCCCTTCAATTGAAAAAAAATTATTTAAAACAGACGATGCTTTCCAGAGCAAATTTGTAGGGTAGAAATTAATAATGAAGTCAGTGGCTTTTTAATGATTTACTAATTTAAAAAGTCATTAAGAAACTTAAATATTTTAAATGTGTTAAAAAACAGAACAACAATAAAACCAGATATTGTTTAGAGAACAGCCAAATGGAGAAAATATAAAAAGTGGAAGTGACCGAAGATTCGAAATTTTAGTAAATTTTAATCATTTTATCTTGTCCAAGTGAAAAGCCAAACAAAATAGTTCCCCCTTTTAAACTTTTAAGTGAAGGACTGTTTGTATATTTTCATTGGCAATGAGCAAATTATGTTTGTGTTTATTGTATTTGTCTTGTTGTTGTTTTGTTTTTAGTTGTTGTTGCTTTTGTAGCAGATCTGAAATGACGATACATAAAATTTGAATCTATTTAGCATACATTAACCCACTGTACATTTATGAACTGTACTCGAATTAAATGTATGCAGATTGGGAACAAAAAACTATCTCAATGAATGACTGAGTGACTGACTATCTGTCTGTCTGGTCTCTTATAAATATCTAAATGGTCTATTCAAAATAAATGTGAAAATTGTAGAAAAAAATGAGAAAATTTACATGAGAATATTTTGCACTATGGAATTCTACATTTTTAAAAATGCATGCAGAGTCGTTTAAAGTTTTATGCAAAGAGAAAAAGGGGAACTACTGCGGACATAAAAAATGTTGAGTTGAAAGTTTTACAGTTGATCGTTTTATAGCTGAAATTAAAAATGACATAAAAAAGTAATTAAGCCAAAAATAGTTTAATCAAAATTGTTGTTTTTTATTTAAATTTTGCAAATGTTGAAGTTGAAAGGGCAATTAATTAGCAGTGGTTGACTGTATAGTAAGATGTTGTTGTTAAATAATAATCAATACCTTATTTTTTTATACTTGTATCTGAAAAAAATGATTTTTTTTAGCAACAGCTGACAGTAGACCTTTCTCAAAGAATAAATCGAAAAAATTTTAAAAAAAAATTTTTGAGTAGTAAAAAAGAATTTCCATAAACCATTTAATGCAGTTAAAAATTAGTTTTTTTTAGGAAACCAAATTTTTATAAGAAACTTAAAAACAATTTGATTTATTCTACATGCTTAAATTATTTTATTTTAAACGAAAAGAGTCAATTTAGATTTTTTGTTATTTAATTGAAATTATAATTGAAAATTTATTTCAAAACAACTAAAATGTTAATTAAATCAAAACTAAATTTTTAATTTTCTTTCAACAAAAAAAATAATTGATTCAATTATCACATTAATTAAATTTAAATACTTTTTAAACCAATTTTTTAATTGATAAAACACTTTTTTCTGTACATTAAAAAGAATTTAATTAAAATTAAATTTGATGAACTTTAACCTGATTAATATATAAAAATTTGGGTTAATTAGAATGGTTAATATTCCATAAATAGTGTCAGCAATGAGTTTGTAACACTGATTTAAATATATGTTAACAATCAAATATTGTGTTTTATTACGAGTTTGTCTTATTAACAAAATATTTTGTTGCAAATTAACTGCATGGACCACAATGTCGAAAAGAAAATTTCTTTCGTATATTTGCAATGAAAACAATAATAAAAAACTAATATTGGTTTTTGTTTTGAATTGTGGGCCAGGCACTAATTTTTTGTCTATTTAAAGAAGAAAATGCATTTAGAATATTATTTTGATAAATTTTTTATTTAAAAATAATAAAAATTGCATATATAACAGGTAACATTTATACTTATTACGGAATTGGAACTGCATTCACCATTATTAGGAAGAATTTGAAAACAAGAATAAATAACAGACCCGTTGAAATTTCTTTATAAACCAAAGTTGTTTTTGGGAATACATAATTTTTCGTTAAAAGATTTTGTTTGTTGTGCTTAATTCCCAATTTTTATTCTTGATACATACATTTAAATTTATTGTTGGAGGATAAGCTGTTTCTATGCGCATTTCACTGGTTGCTTAGGCCAGATCATCAGGAAACGTTTTCCCAAAAAAATTTTAGAAGAGCCATAGTTCACATTCATTTACATTTAATTTTTAAATTTTAAATTTTAAACGTTGCATATCTTGTTGCGTTGAAAACTTTAAAACGCAATATGAATTTCTGTGGAAAGCAACAACAAAATTATAAAATATTTTTGACTTTGCTTTTGCCTTCAATGTAATTTTTGGCGGTGTGTTGCGTTTTACACAATTAGGGCCTTAGATATTTCTAAAAAAAAAGTTCGCCAATCAAGTCAAGTCAAGTCTTATTTGAAACGTCTGCAGTTTGGGTATTGGGTTTTGGGTATTAATAAATACAAACTGTTTTCGAAGTAAATGTTTAGATAAATTAAAATCAAATTTACCATAAAGCTGCGTTTACAATGGCAGCAACATTTTCACTGGTCATCTACATTTTCATACAAATTGTTGCTGTAAACTTTTTTAAACAATTAAAAAAAACTTTAGTTACATTTTTGTTCGAAAAATTAAAGGAAAATATATGAAATGCTTTGGGAAGAAATAAAATAAAAAAAAACCAAATTGTTGTCACCATTTTGAGACGAAGCTTTCTGTATTTTTACAAATAATTTTTTTACACAATCCAATACAAACCCATACTTATTAAACAATATTAAACAAGAGTTGATAGAAAACTATTCTACATGGGAACACAGATTTTGAAAAAAGAAAATTCGAAATATTTTGAGTTTGAGTAAGTGAAATGCCATTCATTTCTTGAGCTATTCGTTCCTAATACCTTAGGAACGAAACACTTTTTGATTTAGTCCATTACAAAACTGGATAGAATTAAACGTTGCGGGTAAATTCGCACTAATTTTGAAATATATACAGTGACTGATTTGCCCGGACAGGGGAGTTATACTATTTTCACGAAATCAATCTTTAATATAGCAAGATGAGTGTTTTGGGTCGTTATCTCCACTATTGTGGTGTGGGTATATAAAGAAAAATATGTAGATTTGAACTTTTTATTTTGACCATATGTGACTTTATTATGACTTCGTTCTGTTCAGCTCTGAACACTCAATATGTGTGTTTGTCCTCCGTGCTAGATACTGGAAAGCCGTGTAAATTTAGTGAGCACTAAAATACAGAAGATTGTCTAATGTGATGGCAATTACGATGTACTAAAACGGTACGGTGATTTCCTCGCACTATAGTCAGGCCAGCTTAGATTTTTTAAAAATACGGCTGGAAGATGTGGGAAAATGACTCTTTTTCCATAACACAGACTAACAATTTTCATTGTCGAAGAAATTTAAAAAAAATATATTTTATATAAATGAGCTTAAACAGTATAATTTTGTGTAAATGCGCGGGTAAATGGCGCTTCAGTTTTCTGGTACCACACCAGCGATAATTCTGTTTATCCACGAATCCACAGAGGTGAAAATGGCCTTCGGCGCTCATGAGAATTTTCGATGAGAAGTTTCGTAAACAATCAAATCAATATTCCGCGTTTTTGAAGACTATAGCATTTCTTATTGATAAGCATTTTGTATCTGTTTACTGCACAAATGTCAAAGCAGAGCCAGAGCTGCCAGATACATTTTTAAATTCTCTCCAAACTTAAAAAATTTTCCTCAAAATATCCCCTATGAAAAGAAAGAGAAGATTTGATCTGAGTTTGATTTCATTTGCCTTCAGTTGACTCCCTTCCCTTCTTTAAAGTAGCAACCGCTTATGTTATTGAATTTTGGGTTTTTTGAATTTGGCGTATGGAAGCACTTTATAGTCAAAAGCTGTTCCATTAATCCTTACACAGAAAAAAATTCTCCAAAGTTTTACACCAATTAAAACATTAGTCAAAAATAAAATCTGTTTTAATTAAAAATATTATCAAGTGAATAAAAAATGTAATCAATTGAATTAAACGTTTAATTGATACTATTAATTTGTTTACTGGTGCAAATGTAATTTATTTTTTAATAAATGTCACAAATTTTTTAATTGAAATCTATATATATATTTTTCTGTGTACTTTCGATTTAATATCAAGCCCTTTTTGCGATTATATCGTAGACGACATCATTAAAACAGTCGTAAACGACAGGCACTATGATCAATTGAACCTCGGCATGCTCTTGAAAGCTGTTGAATGCTCGATAATAATTTAAAAAATAAATAAATGCATAACATTAAACCAAAAAAGTGATGCACTACTTAAGAAAAAATAACTAGAGCTTTCTTGCCTAAAAGTTTCCTTTATTCGCTTACGATATAATCGCAAATAGGGCTCGATATTTTCAAAAATGTCTCGTAATCTCTTTTTTCCAGTAAAACCAAATTAGCAACCAATAAACACTTTTAAAAAATTTCATTTTGTTTAAATTTAATTGCTGACAAGCCACAAGCCCGTAAGAATTTAATCTTAATTAAATATGGACAAAGTGTGTTAACCTTGTTGGCGGTTAAATTTTCTTTTCTTATTGGAATGGGTGGTGGATTAAGTGGCCGGCCAGTTACACTTGGAACTGTTTTGTTTAAAAAAATTTATGATCAAAAACAGACATTTTGATGTATTGGAACAATAAAAATGTTTTATTTTTTCTTTGTTTAATATCGAAACGTGTTGGAAAGGTTAGTAATATGTTTGTAATTTTATGTTTATTTTACGAAAAATAAAAAAAAAATACTTATACTTCAGCTACGAACTTAAAAATTTCTCACGCGTAACTGGATCACTAGTGGTAAAAACGGGGCGTTCGAAATTTAGATTTGTTTGGTTGTTTTTCACTTCATATTCTTTTTGATTTGATATTTTTGGCGTTCACTTGCTATTTGGGTCTTTTTGGGATTGGAATTGTGTTTGGTGAAGTTTAGAGATTACACAGATACGTTTTTAAAATTTTAATTAATGTGGCAACAGACAGCAGCAACAATAAAGAAAAAAACACAGTTATTGGCCTACAAATTGGATTTTAATTTAGTCATTCATAATGAAAACACTACAAGCGGAATGAGAAGGGAAAAAATTATTCTTAAACTAGAACTAAAACAAATTAAATCACAAAAACAAATTCGGCTATTAAGAATTGGAGAGGTTATTATGCGTTTGTGCTAACACTTAAATAAAATTGTTTCTCGACTCACATTTTAGTATAACGATTGACTCAGATTCGATCTAACATATGTCCGTCCATCCGTCTGGCTGGTCATGTTAATCTTGTGCGCAAATTACAGGTCGTAATTTCAAAGATACAAATTCAAGAAATTTAAAACATAGAAATTAAAGTGTAAAAAGCCCATCCCTTTTGAAAATTTTGCGAGTTTGTCCGTAACTGCACACACAAGCTTCTCCCCGGAATAAAGTTGTTGTGAACTTTAACCATCTTTTTATGTTGGTGTTAAAATTAAATTTTGTCTAAACATATTTCTTTTCTAACTCTTTTTGTTGGAATCGGTCCAGACTTGACCACAGGTTCCATGAAAACCACCTCCCTTAAAACTATTTAATGCCAAATGAACCAAAAAAAGGTTAAACAAACAAATGAAAAAAGTACGAAAGCATGTTTGTCTAAATATTAAAAATTCTTCATATTCACACAAACATGTTGTTGTTTTTGCTGTCAAACTGCTTGTGTAGTTTATTTGGCCCTCCAAAGATGAAAAAGTCTCATATCCCTCTTTTGCTGCAAGGTCGTAATAAATAAAAAAAATATCAATTTTTGAGCTAGGGATGCAGAATTCTGTGGCTTTCATGGGGAAACGTGTATGTCTTAAAATTAAATTTTTCAGGAGAGCCGAAACCCCATTACAGATCAAGCTATGGGCTATGTATTGCACTTTTGAACCTTGTTATTACGTTAAAAAATCGGCATTGGTCCATATTTTCTCAGAAATTTTTAGAACCATGAAAAGAGCGTTTAAAATTAATAATTACGACATTAACATCTCAAAAACTTAAAAAATGGGCATACGCGGTCGCTTATGAAAATCACAGAAAATATATTTTTGTTCTGGCGGATTCATGATTAACCATAGGTCCCAAATAGGGTTCACTCTTAAAAATGTGACTCTAATTACTGTGGTGTTGGGCTTTACTTGACTTCTCTTTCATACTAGTTTTTTGAGATTGGTATTTTCCCGGTTATATATAGATATTTAAAACATTTGTTGTGTGACATAAAATAGAATTTTTATATTTATATTTACATACACTTAGATCTCCAGCTCCTGGTGTAAATATACAGGGGTGTGCTGTAAATCGAAAACGTTAAACAAGAATTTGGAAGATCTTTTTAATACACTTTTAATCTTTATTTTATAATTTTTAACAAATAGATATTGGGAATTTTTTCTTTTTATAAGCAACTTTTATTATATTCAAGAAGATAATAGTCTGGTCATAAAAGTCATTCCTAAAAATTTAAGGAATAGAACTACATATTACAAAAAGCTTTAAAAAATACATAACTGAAATTTAACTCATAGTATAAATTTAAAAAAATAAAAAACGTTTTTTAATTTTTGTTATAAGATTCTGTTCAATAGAGAAATAGTTGTATAATATTTGTCATAAAATTTTTTTATTACAGAAATCTTCTTGAAAACCACTTTTAAAATTCTTGCGTTTTTCGTTTCCGATTTCCAGCACACCCCTGATACATTAATTTTCGAATCATTTTAATTTATTATCAAAATTAACATACACACATACATTTTCTAGCTCCATAAACTTTAGAAAGGGTTTTGATTTTTAGCCTTAAATTAAATAAAACTCAAACAATCGTCAACAAATCACAAATTTAATTAAAAGTCTGCCAAATAACGCTACACTTTTCCTTTTTTTTTAACAAAAAACCTCCTACACAACAAAATAAACGTTCTTTTTTTAACAAATTAAAAACATCTTCTAAAAACAAAAAAAAAACAAAATGGAAAAAATAACCAAAAACCAATCTGCTATTTGTTTTCAAATTCAAACAAAAATTATTTTCTTTGACTGGTCCTTTCCATTTCCCCTTCCTGTAGTCCCACAAACGCACTCATCAAACCCATTTAATAACATTTTCACTAAAAATGGTGGACTGTTAAAAAGTGAAAATAAAAAAGCAAAAAAAAATTTGACTTATTTTCTTAACGAAATTTTACTTAAAGTTTGAAAAAGCTTTCAGATTTGCATAATGAATTTAACTGTGTGTTGGTATTTTTGTTTGTCTTAATATTCATTTAATGAAATCCTTGAAGGAGTGGGTGGCATTGATGGCGATACTAAAAAGATGTGACCATAAGGAAAAAGTTTTTCTATTTCTCGTTAGTATGATATCAAAAACAAATTCTAATTAATTTTTTAATAAAGAAAAATTTTTAATGAAATTTCTTCTTATTTTTTTTATTTCTATTTGGCTTTCTTTTGCGTTTTGAACTCGTTTGGTTTAGTGGTCGTGAAGCGACGAAGCAAGGAAGCGGAAATAAAACAAAAAGTCGATTACTTTGTCAGTGGAAAATGTTTAATTACAAATAACGTCAATACTAAAGTTTTCGAAAAATATTTAATAATTGTATTTTGAGAAATCCTGAATATTTAATCGCTTTAACAGTTATTGCAAAAAACGAGGTCCGGTTTCTGGTTAAGGGGACTAGATTTTTAATTAAAGTTGTATTCCACTGAGAATTGATTTCCATAAATTTTTAAATTCTATTGAAAATTTAAGTAGGGCACATTTTTAAAAATTGAAAACTGTTGTTTACAAGTAAAAATAATATATTTCCTTTGATTTTGTAATAGTTTGTATTGTTGTGCAATAATTGTGAGTTTAAAGGAATGCGTCACTTGTTGGAAAAGCATATTCACAGGACTTGTAAAACTTTTTAAAACCCTCTATTAAAAGTTTGTACAAAACGTTCGTAAAAAAAGTTCAAATTGAATGAGAGAAATATTTTAATGTCTTCTATGTAAAAAAAAATAAAAAAACAACCATAAAACCAATTTAACAAAACCAAAGTACATGTAGCGTTGTTGACATTTTCCGACTCAATTAAAAGAATTGTTGCTAAAAATGTTGAAGCATTTAAGTCGCTTTTTGCAAAAACTGTTATATATGTATTTATTTTTGTAGACATTTTCTAAAAAGCTGTCTATCATTTAATCCATGTCAATGTGTAAAAAAATTTATATCAAATTATGTTGCAAGACAAAGAAAAAAGGGTCAAATATACCGCACAAACGGTTACCCAAACTTATCGAGCCTTTGCTGCAATAGAGTCATAACTCAAATTTTAATTTTCTAGCACCTTAAAATTGTATTATTCTCTCTAGTGTTGAGTATATTAGATATTTCTATGCATTTATTACACAATATGAAGAAACGATATGGCGATTAACTGCACATTATTAACAAGTAGGCGTCTCTATGTTCCACTGGGAATAAAAGAATTAAATGCATTACCTCAAAAATCAGTTGTTTGAGTTAAGATTGCAGCAAAAGCGCATATTATGAAAAAAAGTGTGTAGTAACATTTTCAATATTCACACAAACATCTTAATATTGTTGTCAAACTGCTTGCGCCACTCAATTGGCTCTTCACTCATAGAAAAATGCGTCTTAATATTGATGATGCTCTAACATCAGAATTGTGACATCAATGTTATTACAAATGGCATCAATGAGGGAAAAATTTACATCAATCCAAAGTCGAACGTCATCCTAAAATTTTGTCATATTTAATGCGTCATCTCTGCTATGACTACAGTGGCATCAACTCGACGCCACATTTTGTGTACATAAATAGAAAAGGCGTCATAACGCTGATGTATTTTGACATTAGTACAGACAAACTGTCATCAGTACGATGACATAATATACCATGTCATCAGTGTGATGACAAACTATCATCAGTGCAATGAATATATCATTAACATTATTTTCATGTTTAAAAAGTAAAATTAGAAGCAAAAATTCATATACTCTATTTTTGTTAAATTATTTATTTAAATACATAAAATTTTCCAAGTAGAATTATTACGAAACTTATATCGGGCATACTGCTGGTGTCTTATAATTGAGAGTTATTCTGTTAGCTAAGGGCGGATTACAACAACAATGAGAAAAAAGCCTGTGTAACGGGTAAGAAAATAATGATATTCTCTCAATTTGACTTAAGGTCAATTCCAATAACTCAATTTTATGACAGTTTGTCATCGCACTGATGAAATGCTGTGATGTCATTTCTGTGATGCCAATGTGTCATCCCAATGATGACATAATTAAAATGTTGGCCCTGATGACAATTTGGCCAAGTGATGTAAAGGCTGACATCACAGTGATATAAAGTGTGTAAAAACGAAGATACTTTTCATAGTACTGATGTCAAAATACATCAGCGTTATGACGCTTTTTCTATCAGTGTTAATATTCATGCAAACATCTTTTTGCTGCTGTTAAACTGCTTCTGCCGTTTATTTGGCCCTTAATTCGTAGAGTGTTTTTAAATTTATGTCGCCGATGCCGCTGTTTTTCATTTTGATGAGTTTTTGTTAACTAAGGGAAAGAAGTCGCCACAAAATTAAAAATGACGGCAAATTAGAAGAGTGAATTTACTCGACGAGCGGTAACACAGTGTATACGAAGTGGTATGTATGTTAATTTCTTTAATAATATGGCAACAACAATTATTTTCCAAAAACAATTGTTTGTATGCGTACGTCACATTCGACAAACAAGTAAACATTACAAGTTCTCGCAGATTGCACGAGATAATTTAGACAAAGTAGACAAAAGTATAGACAAAAATTTGTTTCTGTGTTGAAAGAAAAAAGTACTGTCTGGAGTGTATTTCTTTGAATTCTTGTACTCTCACAACACTATTTCGGTTGTGCGACGAATCGCACCGTATGTCATTTATCATTGTGGTTGTACCAAAATGTCTAATTGGGACAAATTACAAGTGCTTCTGGTATTTACTCTTTTAAAATTGCCTAAAACGCTTTCTAAATGCGCATTCCACTCTGCCTACTTTGAAAATAGCAAGAGTGGAATTTACAAATTTAAATTTCCATTTATATATAATGACTGTTAAAATCTTCCTCTTTGTATGTAATTGAGTCCGAATGTGTAGAAATTACTTTGCAAATTTTTAAAAAATGCTCAACATCAGCAGTTATTAATCTACTCACTTCGCAATATAAGCAACAATAATTATGCTGAGATAAATCTTAATTCTTAATTTTTTAGAAGGGGTAAGAGCGGTTTCTCCAATGACAAGCCATCTAAAATATAAATTATATTGGAATGCGTATGAAAGGCCTTAAGTCTACCGAAAAAGCCTGTAAGAAGAACTCTTTACTATTTCTGTTTGTCGCTGGGGTTTTGCACCGATATTTGATTCTTGTTAAAATACATTTATTGAGGCATTTATTTCAAGGAATGCATGGAATTGAAAATAAGAAAGTCTTCTACATTTTTATACTCTTCATCGCAGGTAAAAGGGTATATAAGTTTCTCATTCCGTTTGTAATTTCTACAATATTGATCATAGACCCTTTAAATAATAATTATATTTTGGGTCCTTATGAGGAACGAAGTTGATTTACCTATGTCCGCCTATCCGCGTGTCCGTTGGGTTCTCTGAAGACCACAGATACGATGGGGGCCAAGTAGTTTTACATTTATGTCACATATAGTCCGGAATTATTGGATATTGAAATTCAGCCAGATCGGTCTATAAATGGCTGAGATGCGACCAAAAAACCACGACTGCCTCAAATGTTTGTCATAAGAGCCCATGTCGTCGTTGTGTTTTTATACCATTCACCTAAAGTAATAAGGTAAATATCTGTGGTTTTCATGGTTAACCGCGTATTTCCATTTTTTCAATTTTGAGATGTTGATGCCATATTGCGAAATTTAAAACGCTCTTATCATGGTTCTTAAAATTTCTGAAAAAATATATGCCAATTACGATTTTTTTACGTAATGACCAATTTCAAAAAGTTTAATACCTTGCCCATAGTTCGATCTAGAATGTTTTTTCCGCCCTCCTGAAAAATTTGATTTGTAGACATACGCGGTTACCCATGAAAACCACAGATATATATCTTGTATTTTTTTAGACTCCTTTTGTTTTATACATATAACAAACACATACAAATTACATGTATAACAAAACATACAGCGAAGATGACTTAAAGATTTCGTTCCTTCTGTCTTTCGGACCGTCTGTTTTTATATATACCTGGAGAACGTAAGGAGCAAAAGTTTTCATGTAAGGTACAAGCATCTAATTTATCAATACACAACATCTGGCAATATGTAGGCGATATTGGAAAAGTAGGCGTGTTATTCCTAATACAAGGACATTATAAATTTCTGCATATCTGGAGAACGGCAAGAGCCATATTTTCTAAAATATGTACAAGCATCTTGGTTATTAATAGACAACATCCGAAAAAATGTGGGCGGGAGTGGAAAAATGGGCATGACACAAAAACACTTATCTATATCTAATGCATGGTGTTTATATAACTTTCTGTTCTTATTTCAGCATTGTGAAGGGTGTTTAACATTCGTCATAGCCGAAAATAGCACTCTTAATTGTTTGACATAACTTTTATATAAGAACTGCGTCCGATAAACATTTTATGTTATAAAAAGTTTTTACACACTGGCAACTGACATAGCATTTTAAAAATAGGGTTTCCCAGTATTATTGTAAACTAAGTCGAATCGGTTATGTCAAAAAATACTTTTTTAAACAGCCGCATTATTATTATTACAAATAGCTCGAATGTTATCACAAATCCTAATACAATATTTTGTAGAAATCAGTCAGCATTCCACTAAAATGAGTATAAACTAAACAATTTGAGCAAGACTAACAAAACATAAAATGTTTGGTAACTAGAAAACTATTCATCAAACGATCCTAAAGCCGCTGCCACATGTAAAACTAAAAGGAACAACATTTTAAACGATTTTAAAATTACACCATTGATAATTCCGATTTTTAAAATTCATTTAAAAAAACCCCCAACCACAATTTATTCCCTAACACGCATATACATGTTTTTTACCAATCGGAAAATATTACATATGTCTTTATCTTTAAACCACATGTCAATAGTTGATTGTCCTTCGCGGCGCATTTATCAATAGATATAGATGGCATTTTTTATATTTTTTTTTTCTCTTATGGATTTATGATGGATTTGTAGACCAGATATTTGATGGGTCACACCTCAAAATGAAAAACATATAAAAAAGTGATCCACATACCCACAGTACATGCAATAATAATTGGCCCATTACGATGACAATCGCGTACAAAAGATTCATTCATCCAAATGTGTCCAAATGTGTTCATTCGAATTGTGGCAATTTTCCACTAATACCTTTTTTAGATCGATTATGATTGATGTATCGGGTATTTATGTTGCATACTTAAAAAAATAAAAACTAAAAGAAAATCGCATACTCACATGCATACTGAACAATCAGAAGAATGAAACAAGAAAAAAACTTAAATATCACACATTCTCACAGATACAACATAAAAAATATTTTTCATAGAAATTGAGTTGTAATGATGTACAAGGAGCGAATATGACTTAATTTCATCTCTAGAATTCGATTTAAATTGTACGACAGATATTTATTTTATTTTTTAGGGATTTTTTTTAGAAACGTGATGGATAATGATGTGGATGTGAACAAATCCTGTGACATGTATGTGAATATGTGTCATTGGGTGTATGTGTGCCATTACATGAATCTAAAAACCGACAAATTAAAATGCAAATACAAGATGAATCGTTTTTTTTTTATTTTTTTTTTTTTTTTTGTTGTGTGAAAATGAGAACAAACATTAAGAAACCCATTAAAAAGGGAGTGAAATAATTATGAGCAAAATAATGACAACAACAGCAAAAAAAATTCCTGTTATGGGTGTTTGATGTATTTTTTTTTTTTGTTTTTTTTTTTTTGTTTCTCTGGTAGATGAATGGCTGGCTGTTTTTCAAATGTACAGAAGAAGGAGGCGTTATTTGACACGTGATCTTATTAATGTCATAAATTCTTTTTTTATACTTTCTTTCATATTTTTACTAAAATCCTCCACCGTTATTGTGGTACTGGCTGATTTTTTAAATATAATTGGTGATATAAAGTGTTTGGATTCTTAAATTTTGTCCATCTGTATAACAGAAATATTTGCTAGTTACAAGCAAAAGAATCATTAATCAATCATACTATTTTTTAATTACATCTTATTTGGTTAATAGAAAATACTCTTGGGAAAGATTTGCAATTCTGGAATGTATTTGCCAATAGCAACGGGTAAATTGTTATTACTTGCGTTCGATAAGCAGAAGGCAAAATATTTTTTATTTACTACTAAAAATATTAAGAAATGCTTTATCCGTAAATCTCAATTTTATGTTTAATCGTGACGGGACGTTAACCCGCATAAAATAAAAAAAGCTTACAAAAGTTTGATTTACATATGGTTGTACATATGTATGTATTTGATTTTTTCCAATTTCCAATTTAAATATTGATTTTTGACTTTTATAGTAAAAACAAATTTCACGGACCCCCATTTGGATACCATTAACGTAGACTATACTACGTGGTGCGCATGAGTAGTACGCAAAAATTACAGATCAAATTGGAAAATAAAATCGCTAAAACCCTCTTATACAGTGCTGTATGTTGAGTTTTTCCTTTTTCGGCAAAATTGACGATTTAAAAGGGCCAAAATTCCTTTGATAGGTCCAAAATTTTTCCTCAATGATTGTACGTATGTGGCGGTCAAGTAGAATAAATAATGCATTATTGTGGTTAAGAACAAAAAAAATGTTGTTCAATTTAATAAAACGTCGAATATACTTAGAATATCAAACAGAAATATTGCTCGACAAGCGCTTACTTCGACCCTAAAGGTAGTCGACACACCTTCAAAAACCTGATGGAAAACTTATAATGAGGAAATACATGCCGCAAACTACAGTAAGAATGATGTATGTCATATAGAGACCCTGCGGGAATTTTGTGTCAATTGCTCTTAAAGCACTTATCCCGTGACCAGTGAACAAATTTTTATAATTAAAAGGCACGAATTGTGATAGGTGAAGACAAGACCTATCACTTAACTGGTGATAATGTGTTTAGAGTGTAGTAAGTCCAGAGGAAAGGTAATTGCCACAAAACTATTCATGTGACTAGATTTTGTGCGGGTAGTGGCTGATTCCCTCTAGTTCTATTACTTTATATGAAGGGGATCTATCATATTGACATGGTTCATTTGTGCCAATATCTGCGACAGGCATTATTTTAACCGAAATTGGATGTGTCCATTAAGGTTATTTCAGTGACCTGTTACAAAGTGTCAAATAGGTGCCAATTTACCCCTCGTAGGACATCGCCATGTTAAAGTGACATGTCACGTGACAAGTTTAGTGTTAGTTCCCTTTCCCCTAGGGGAATAACAGAGTTAAATAAAGGACAGTGGTTGGAGCCCTGTGCTCCAATACGAGAAAAGAATGACAGTAAAGAAGATTTAACAGTCTACTACAATGATTTTTTGTATTTACTTGTTATACCCAGTAAAAACTTCGCTTATTTTTTGAAATCATATAGCTTCTTTCACCCATTATTTAGTAGTCATAATAATGAATAAGTCATCATAATGAATATACCCAATAATCACTGAAATTTTGAAAAATCAAGTGCTTTAAATATTGCTGGAATCCAGCTTTAATTTATGCTCTATTTACAAGTTAAATTCCAGTTCATGCAAAAATGTTTGAAAATTTAACTGAAAATCATCATCGATTTAGATTTCATTCAATTAAGATTTACAGAACATCTCCGAAAATAAAAGTGTCGCACAATTTCTTGTATTTCTATTTGAGATTTTTTTCATTAAGGGAGTGTTTTCACATAGAAATATTATGACACTATAAATTTATAAGGCAAACTTTATTTTTATGGAACAGTTTTTGAGATATTGTCAAATGACAAATCATATCTTGAGCTAGAAATATCCGATTGGGTCATTCTTGGTACCCAAATTCAATGACGAACAAATATGTATAATCAGATCTTTGATTGGCAAAGCGGGTTAAAATATATCGATGAAAATAGGGCACATTTTCCAAAAAAAAATCATATGTTACAGTGATTCTGTGCCGACGGAAAAGTAAAAATAGTGGAAAAAACGTCTTTTTTCTCTTTATATACGTAAAGTTGATACTTTTACGTAAGAACTAACACCAGAAGAAAATCGAGCGAAAAATTACAAAGTCATAAGCAATTGAGTAAATAAATCCAAATCCCATATTTTGCGAATATTTGTTTTTTTTTTGACAATTTATTGGGTTTAAGCGCTTGCAATACATTCTTGATATTTTTGTGTGTAAGAAATAGTTGTGGCTCGTGCGTTGTCTTTGGTTGCTTTTGGGATCCGTTTATCTAGTGAGAAACCATATGCAAAGTCTCCCAACATTGCCGCATCCCAAAATACCAAGAGGTACCAAGAACGACCCAATCGAACATTTCTAGCTCGAGATATGATTTAGCAAGTGAAAAAAGTTCGAAAAAATTAAAAAATTACAATATCTCAAAAACTGTTTCATAAAAAAAATTTAACCTTAATTTTTGAATTCAGCGAAAGAAAATACATAAGGAAAATCACCTCTCATCAAATGTACATTTTCGGGGTGAACTAGTGTAATTACATAAAAATTCTCTATTTATTGTTGACTGCTTTAAAATCTATATCATCCAAGACTTTCACAAGAATTACACCTAAAAGTCTTAAAATAAAAAATTATACAATTTACATACAAATCTGCAAACAATGTATTCTTGGAAACCATTTCAAATTTATTATGAACTCGCCAATCAAAAATGTCTCATAAAACTGCAGGATATTAAATTATTGTATTTTATATGATTTTAATTTATGCTGCGATTTTGCTTTATATGCCATGTTGACGCCATTTATATGAAGCCATCTTTGGATAGAAATTAATTACACACCAACAGTAGAAATTTAGCAAATGATTAGAACAAGTCAAGAGACAGTATAAGAAGTAAGATCAAGTGTGTAGATTAAAATAATAAAAACAATAAAACGAATGCAATGATACAACAATTAATGAACAATTTTCGACAACAATTTCCACAATCTTTATGGCCAAAATGGAAAAAGATGTCATAAAAATTCGCCAATGAAAGAAAATAAAAAGGGATGTGTAATTGTGAATTTATATGAGTGTGTGTAAGAGTATGTTTGAGTGTATTTAAGTGCCACCCACAGAGTTCACAAACACTTGAAAATCATTAAAAGAAGTAGAAGAAGGAAATAAAACGAAAAGAAAGAGGTTATAATGTTTATGTTCATACTGTAAAATGGGTTCCTCTAAAAAAAGTACACACACATTCAACATTGTTGAAATAGTATCTGTTTCTGTTTTTATTCTGTATTAATTTAATATTCTTAAGCCTAAAGATGCTTAAGCGCCATTTAGTCGCTTATCAGAGCTTGTAATTGAGAACATCTGCAATTAACAGTTACAATTTTTACTACTTGTAACTATAAACACCCATACATTCGAGTTCATTTAATGGCTCTTTCCCTTCCTTTAGCCAGCAAATCTTAAGTTGAAATAAAAATGGCGTCTTTGAGAACATTGAAAAACCCCAGCCAGTCAGACTTACTAAAAGATAAGAAGAATTAAAAAGTAAATTTGTTTAGGAGACGGAAGAAAAAATTTACAGCGTTTCAAATGAAACTTTTGAAGATTGAAAACTCTAGAAAAATTTGATTTTAAAATTACAAGATTATCGGGCATGTTCTGGAAATCAGAATAACGTGGAATTGAAATCGAACCAATTTTGGAAACTCTACCCTGTTCAAAGTTCATAAAAATATTTCCTTTTCTATATCTCAGACTTTGAGGACCAATTTCCACTACCTAAACAACTTCTGAAATCAGGAATCGCTACGTTCATTTTTACAAAAATTCAATTGAAAATTTTCATCGATTTCACGTGAATACGACTTTCAGAACATGGCCGTATAACTTCTCATTCAGTTAGTAGTAGGGTATTCATTCGGTTAACCGTTAATCGGTTAACCGATTTATTACAACCCGATTAGAGGATCGGTTAATTTAAAATTGGCTATTTTCGATTAACGATTAAACCGGTTAGTTTCAGTCGATTAACCGATGTAACAAAATTTTGAATTTTTGTAGTATTATAACATATTTTTTTGTATTTTTAATTACGTTTTTCGTCTCATATACAAAAGGTATGTGTTTAGAAAATATAGTTTCATAAGTGTTTGCTGTCAACAGTTTTTTGTTTCATGTACTTTTTATATGTATTTGTTTCTTCTCATATTATCTCATATTAATTGTTTAAAAGAATTAAAAATTTAAAAAATTTAACAGGACTCTAATGGAATAATGAAAGATTTTATATGTTTAGAGAAATCCAGGAAGAGAACTGAGAAATAAGATATTCCGTATTATAGGTTGCTTTCGATTTCTCTCTAAATGAAAGAATTTTTTCCAAGTCAAGTTTTATTAAAACTAGTGAAAAGAATCACTTAAATCCTAATCATTTAAACCAACTTATTTGTCTAAAAGATTAGTTTATAAAATATCCTTAAACTATTGAAATAACTAATAAAATGATCACACATTCTATATTTTAATTAATACATAATATTTATTAATTAAAACAATTTTTGCTTGTTATGTAATTGTTGTTTTTTTTTTTAGTAAAAAACTCCAAAAAATATAATTTATGCATATTTATTTATTGAAATTACATAATTTATAACAAAATTAACCGATTAAACCAAAACTTCAGTTAATTAATCGAGCGATTAACCGATTAAAGCAAAAGCCCGATTAAATTAATACCCTAGTTAGTAGCATTGGAATATACAGAGCAGACACAAAAAGAAATCATAAAAGATCAATATATTTCTACATCGGATTATATAAATGGTTTAGTCGTGAGTATTATCCGATACTTTAATACTATAATTTTGACAGCTTCGTCAAAATGTTAAAATGTTTCGTCCCAATCGACAAAGCAATTAATTTTCGGAGCGTATTATTTAAGGCCGGTATTCACTATCCTACGTAATCGTACGATTCATTCACACGAAAATCTGACGGAATTCTATCCGACATAAAAAAAATGTCTGCAAAATCTGCTGTCAATGCCACACTATCCCACAAAAAAGATGCAAACTCAAATGACTCATCAACTTTACAAGAAAATGCAACTCTGATCGCATATAATCTATCATTTTATGAAAATTTTTAAAACATTTCCAAGTCGAACAGACTTGTCAAAAAAATCTGTCACTCAATTCATTTTTAAGCCACACTGTCATACATTATGAGCACACACGATTTTTTTGACATATCGTGCGACTAAATAGGATATTGAATACCTGCCTTTAATAACAGATCACTATATTGAATTTATATGTATGTCAGACATACTTTTAGGAATTTCTTAATTTATATTAAGGTCTTATGAGACATATATATGGGGTTTTCCACGCCAAATCGGATGTTTAAAAAAAATTTTTCTTTTTTAATTTCTCAAATTTGTTATTATTTTTATTGCAATTCAAATTATCTTCCAGGTAAATTTTGAGACTTTTTGTAATTACTCGTTTAAAACACCTTTTTAGTTTTTTTGTTCGTAACTTTATTTATAATCGTCATAATTGGAATTTTTTGGTGAAATATTTATTTTTAGATGTTAAGATTACAGTTTTTTAATTTAAAATTTTAAATCTTGTTTTTCAAAAGGAGCCCAGCAAAAACTTTACTTACCTGGTAAGTTAGCAAGTAATGTTGGAGACATATAAACACTACTTATTTTTCGGCTGAAAAACTACTTATTTTTGTTCGAGTTGTCCACAGAATTCAGTACTTACAATACACTTACCGGAAGTCAAAAAATATCTAGTTATTATTTAACTACCAGTAAGTTAACTTTTAAGTTCTTATATTAATATACTTTCTGGAAGCCAAAAAATAACATGTTATTATGTAGCTGCCAGTAAGTCGAAGAGTCAGAAAGATCTACTGACATAGTAAGAGATTTCATTTTAATATTTCAAAAACACCTAAATTGCTAAAATAAATTCTTCGAATATCTTTGCTGTAAAATTAAACAGTTGGTGCTAGTTAATAGACCTTATAAGTAGTTGTTGAGCTCGTGACCAGTGAGTAAATATTCAGTGTTGAAAACAACACAACTAATAAGTGGTTATTCAGCTGATTATTAGTAAGCAAATGTTCAGTAGTGATAATAATAGAAGTAATAAGTTGTTACTGAGGTCATTACTAGTAAGTACTTATTGAGGTTTTCAGAATAAAGACATTTGTGATGACAACTACTTACGTATGAAATAACTACTACCTATTACCAAAATTCAAAAAATGTTTCCTGGGCTATTCTTCTATTCTCCCAATACAGCTTTAAGGTCCGATCCGGTAGCTGGCCTTCCATAACTACAATTTTTTAAATTTTTGAAAATTTTCAAAATCAAAAATCGTTATTATAACATTTTTTTTCTAAGTTTACAAAAATAGAAAAATTAGTACAATTTGGACCATTATTATAAAATTTATGAACAACAAAACGAAGAAAAAGTATCTATAGAACGAGTAATTAAAAATATGTCAAAGTTTACAAGAAAGGCCCTTTTTAAGTGTAAGGCCTGGAACAGAATAAAGTAGTTGTAGTTGTAGTTGTAGTTGTAGTTGTAGTTGTAGTGTTAGTTGTAGTTGTAGTTGTAGTTGTAGTTGTAGTTGTAGTTGTAGTTGTAGTTGTAGTTGTAGTTGTAGTTGTAGTTGTAGTTGTAGTTGTAGTTGTAGTTGTAGTTGTAGTTGTAGTTGTAGTTGTAGTTGTAGTTGTAGTTGTAGTTGTAGTTGTAGTTGTAGTTGTAGTTGTAGTTGTAGTTGTAGTTGTAGTTGTAGTTGTAGTTGTAGTTGTAGTTGTAGTTGTAGTTGTAGTTGTAGTTGTAGTTGTAGTTGTAGTTGTAGTTGTAGTTGTAGTTGTAGTTGTAGCTGAAGCTGACGAATGCTCTGTAGCAGAGTTCAGTAACAGAGTTCAAAATTTGGAACTTTGCGTTTGAACTTCAACTGCCAAGACTACTACAACTAACTACGTATTCTGTTGACACAACTTTGAAACTGCCGTTTTTAACATTTTACAGCTGCCAGCGCTATTCGCAACGCTGTACCACAGCTTCTATTATCTTTCTCACTTAAAGCCTCGTACACAATGCTAGCAACAATTTTGTTTTTTCTGCTTTCTTATTTCTTCTTAAAGTATTTCATATATTTTCCTTTCATTTTTCGAACAAAAATGTAACTAAATTTTTTTTAAAAAGTTGAGTCTACTTCTACTTCAGCAACAATTTGTATGAAAATGTATATGACGTTTACAATATAATAATTTTTTTAGTTTCGAATGAAAATTTCCACAAAATGTTTTAAAAAAAATAATAAATACGTAATATTGTTGTGGGCAAAATTTGCAATCGGTTTCTTAATGGAAAATGAGTTGGGTTGTGAAAAAAATTGTTGCCGCCTATTGTGTTCGAGGCTTAATTAAAAAAAATCACGAAATTGTAAAAATCAAATAAACATTTTGTTTAACTATCCGATTTGGCTTGGAATGTCCCATATGCACAGAAAAAATTAAACATTGTCTCTCATCACCAAATTTATACCAAATTTATAAAATCTAGCAAACAAGTTGCTGATTTTGCACCCATTACCAAAATAATTATATTGATTACTAAAAATTACTAAATATTGTAAAAAAATTTAGAATTGTGAATATTTTTTTCAATAAATCATATTTTTAATTTTAATTAAAAAAAAATTATCATAAAACGTTGCCATTTTAAGCAATGTGTTATTGGTTTTGACAATTCCCAACAACAATACTACAAGTTTAAGTTTTTTTGTTAAACCGAAAAAATCAATTAAGATTTTTTGATATTCAATTAATATTTTAATTAAAAATTTATTAAAAGATTTTGTTTGTTGTGCTTAATTCCCTTTTTTAATAATTGATAAAAATACTGAAATTTATTGTTGGAGGATAAGCTGTTCCTATGCGCATTTCACTGGTTGCTTAGGCCAGATCATCAGGAAACGTTTTCCTAAATAATTTTAGAAAAGCCAAAGCTATCAGCAAACAAAACTACAGAAGGAATGAGAATTACCTACAATATCCTCAAAAAGTTTTATTTGCAACGATATCAAAGCTTAAACAAAATACCAAACAATAAAACAGTGATGATTTTTTATCTTTTCTTACATTTCCCACTACAATTAGTTAGAATTCTGTTCATTTTAACAACAAAAAAAAATCAATGTCAATAAGTGCTGGTTCAAACTCTTCAAGTTTTAGCCGCCAAGTCTTGAGCTTTTAGGAGAGAAGCGAAAAGAGAAACCCATTTATTTTCCTCTCTCTCCTAAAATCTCAAGACTTGAAGAGTGTGAACCAGCACTAAGTAAAAAAAACTTCGGTGATGCCACTTTTTAATTTTTTTTTTCCCCCGGAATTTATAATTGGAGAAATCCTTCGGAATATTCGTGATTGGGCCCAATTTTACCTGCAACCAAAATAATTATTACTACACTATTCTATACGTTAAAAGTATAATGTATTTAGCTTCAGGCAAACAAATATATACTCTATTAACATTTTGCAAATATTATAATTAAAGGATTTATTAACATTTATTATAAAAGAAAAAAACCAAAATAAATATAATACAATGCACTCACACATAGATAAATTCAATTAAAAAAAAACACTATGTGACAAATTAAAATGTATTCTTTTTGGCAGAAATGCCATTATATATCCTTCAATCTAGAGTTAAATCTAGTCAAGCTGCGAGTTTGATTTTCATTTCCTCATCTTTTGTCCTTTTTAAAGGCCTTAATTTTTTTCAAGAATACTTATTTTAAATATTTTTTTTAATATAAGTATCTAATATTTCTGTAGAATTATAAAAAAGTATTCACTTCAGTTCCCCTAAACAAAAATATAAGATATAAACTGAATTTTAAAAATATATCCTTCCACGCCCTTAAAAGTTTTCATTAATTTTTTTAAAAAATTCCAAAATGATTTTATTTCTCTTAGTTAAGAAGACGTGATTGGTTTTTCCCGGCTATGTAGAAATTTAATTCAATAAATATTCTCTATTAATAATCGCATACATTTGAGCGAATGTGAGTGCCAATGCAATTTGCAAAAATAAGCGATTAGTTCGAATTAATGCGAACCGGAATATTCGGCGCCGCCTAATATAAACGTATGTACATGGTTTTTCAACTTGTTGGAGATAATATTTTGAAAATTCCTTATATTTGACTTTAATATGCGCTTTAAATTTTCCGAAAAAATCCCTACAAAAAGGGCAAATTCCCTACTATTGCACATTAGGTCAAATGACTACTTTTTCTGTGCAAAATTAATTACGACTACATTATAAGAGTAATCGAAACAGTTATTATATGAATTGTATAATTATGGATGGTTCCAATAAAAAAATGGAATTTAACCCATAAGTGACCAAAAATTAACCCTCTAGCACCCATTAATTTAAACACAGTGTATAGAATTAATTAATTTGTTTTTTAATACTAAAATATTTATTAATTGTTTATATCCAATTCACTTTGTAAAGTTAATTCAAAGGAGGCTTCTTCACTTTCATTATTTTCGTCGTCTTGTTCGTTATGGTGAAGTACTTCTGTTGGTTCGCAGCAACATAATAGTTCAATTACTTCAGGTGGTAACGTGGAACGTGTTCTTTTTTGAATGCGTCTGTTTAAAAATGTTGTGGAAATTAATGGATCTGAAGTATCCTTGGCCCTATTAAATACATCTAGTAGGTTATTGGTGCGGGTGTTTCTATGCGCATGATGTAGGCGATCGGCTTTGTATATTTTATGACGAGATTCAGCAGCACCTTCTCCAAAAAATCCAATTGGAAGTGGAGCATTTTCTATTATTTGCTTTGAGTGAATTAACATTTTGTGAACCGTAGAAGTCATTGTCAACCAGGGATATTCTGCATTTAGCCATGCCTGGTTTTATTTTTTTAATACATTTGTCTTTCTATGACACTTTTTCCACTTTTGTTCTAGTTTCACGCAAAACAAATTAATTTTTTTGGTAATTTGTTTCACCATTTCATCAGAAATTGACGAGGTTTCAAGTTTGTCATATACGTGTTTCAAAACGGCATCAACTTTTTGTTTTTTTGTACTTTCCTTTCGCCATACTTCAAAAAGATCAATCTTTTTTATACAGAGGTTACCTAACAAAAAGAGGCATTACTCGCAAAACGCAAAAAATCGCAATTTTTGATAAATACCAAATAACTCACTAGATAATATTCTAATTATTTTGTGCAATTTGAGAGTGGAGAAATGGGGTATATTTTTTTAAAAGCTTTCAGAAAATAAAATTTTTATAAAAATGTAACTATTTATAGATGTTTACGCTAATGAGTTACTTATTAAGTATAGCGACATATATATAAAACATTTAAAATTAAAAATATATCTACTTACTTGGCTCTTTCTTTTCCATTTTACTCTAATAAATTATCACAAACACAGTCCGAGATATACGCACTTAAAGTTGACCACGCACTACTTAACTTAGGAACACAATTATAGAAATAATTTAATCAGTTGACTTCGACACGCTGCTGTATAACGGTTATTAACATTTAGTCAAAACAAAAATCACTTTTTTTTATTCTGAAGTCTTTAGAATTAAAAAACAACAACAACAATAGTAAAACTGCAAGTTGATTTTTGGACTTTCTTACAGAAAAATGTGTCGTTTGACCTAAAGTGTATTGGCATCACTGTAACTAAGTTTCAGAATAGAGTACACGGAATGCGAAAATCTACATGAGCATGAGGCTCTGACTAGGCTCAAGAAATATGTTAGAAGATGTTAAAGATTTAACAAAAAATAAACTGATTTTGCATTTCTGACTTAAAAAAATTTAACGGTTGCCTAAATATTTATTATTTGGCAACTAAAATCGGCATCAGTTGCCATCTGTACTATATGTTTGGTAACTGGCAACTTAACAAAAATTCTGTTGTCATACATAAACGACACATAAGACTCGTTAATAAAAGTTCTAAAATTCTAATGGAAATGGTGTTACAGATAAATGTTAAACTTTTATAAACATTTAAAAAAAATTGAGAAATATTTTGCTTTTTTCCTTTCAATTGTTTCCTTCAACCATTTTCCACTACTTTGCGCCCATCTTCCATTTCTTTATTTTTTTTAAAGAAACAAGCACAGCAGCCATCTTTGCACAAACTGTTTTTGGGGGGGCCAAAAGGACCTCTTGAGAAATGAGAAAAAATAACATCATTACCAGTTTCATTACAATGGAATACAAATACTCGTTTAAACAAATAAACGTATAAACAGACTAAATGCTGGGAATGTGGAGGAAAATACTTGAATGCATTCAAGTGTATTTGACTGCTCGAACAACAAGAGCTCCAGTTTTTTTTCATCTTTTACTGCTTTACAATAACACTAACAACAACAACAAAACATTACAATAAGAAGTATCATCTTCATGAGCACAAGTAGATTTGTGTCGCAGGATTATTTCCTGCTTGTTTCAAGCTTCATCTGTTAATGCCACCACTTTTATCCCATTGAAGCTGTTTCAAGACCCAAAACATATTCTTAAAATACTATTGGGTAGAGCAGCGTCGATTTTTTTAGGAGCATGGTGTTGTTAATGTTGCAAAATCTTTGGGAATAAGTTAGAAATTCCTTGAAACACTTGAACATAAATTGCAGTCAATTGTTTTGGCTCTCATCATCGTCGCAAGATGTTTTAGTGAAATTGTTCTCATTGTTGCTTTTTGCAACATTGAGAAGGATGGGCGTTATCGTTTGTCTCGTTATATTTCTAGTGTTTTTTTTTATTACTACTTGTTATAAAAATATCTGTATTTGATTGCTGGTTTTTAGTTGGAAAGAACAGAATCAAAGAACTTTTGGGGAGTTATTAATAAGAGTAAATACTTTGAGTATAATATTTCTCCATTTGAATACTTCTTTGGTTAAATTAGTCCAATATATTGTGACTGGAATAAACTCAATATATTGGGGTTATCTTAAGCACTTGCATGACCTGTTAAGCATAAAGTTTAAAATATTAAAAATGTTTTTAACAAATAAATCTCTTTTACATATTTTTCAAACGTTTGAAAATTTGAGATTTAAATTTACAAAAAATTAAAATGTATCTAAATAATTATTCAAAATATTTCTGCAGGACATTGTCTGTAATATTTTTTTTTTTTATTTTAAGTTACTTTTTTATGAAATCAACGCTTTAGACATATCCATAACTTTCTGAAATAAATGAAAAGTTGAAATGCGTTCGAAACCTCAAATAAAAAAAGTACAAAATAAATTTGCATGTTAAAATAAAACTTTAGTTGTGGATGAAACTCTTTTTCTTGTATTTGAAATAAATAGAAATTTTCCGAAACATTTTTTTTATCTGTATGCATACGCATGATGTAAAAATGATGACACTTGTTTGACACTTCTCAGCTAAATATTTTTTTACGAGTTGTTAGAAGATACTACATATTTATGCATTTATACCGTTTTAAGTGTTCGTGTTCTTATACGAGGCCGGTTTGTTTAAAATAATTTACATTATCCTGTATTTGCAAGTTTAAGTGACAGAACATGCAACATTTTAAAAACATTTATTAATAAAAAATATTTTTTGTAACTTTAACATAAAGTAATAAAAAACTTAAAGTTAAAACAAGGTTTAATATAAATTTTAATTGAATCCTAAAAATAACTCAATTACTACACTCATAGAAAAATGCATCTTCATATTGATGATGTCCTAACATCAGAATTGTGACATCAATGTTATTACAAATGGCATCAATGAGGCAAAAAGTTGCATCAATCCAATGACAAACGTCATCAAAAATTTTTCCATATTTTGTCATCTATGCTATGACTACAGTGACATCGATTCGATGTCACATTTATTAACATTTTTTCATGTTTAAAAATTAAAATAAGAAGCATAAATTCCCATATTCTTTTTTTTAATTATATAGTTAAATACAACAAATTTTCAAAGTAAAATGATTACGAAAACCATATCGGACATGCTGCTGGTGTCTTGTAATTGAGAATTCTTCTGTAAACAAATGGCGGAATAAAACAAAGAAGAAACAAACATGTATAACGGGTAAGTAAATAATAATATTCTCTCACTTTGACTTAAGTCAATCCCAATGATTCAGTTTAATCACAGTTCGTAATTAAATTGGCCTAATGAGTTATTTCTACGATGTTACTGAGTCATTGCACTGATGACATGTTTTGTTTTAAACTGACTCTGATTCGTCACTTCTGTAATACCGTTGATAACGTAATTTCAATTTTCGACCCTGATGTAAATTTCGGCAAGTGATATTAAGGCTGACATCACAATGATGAAAAGTGACACTGGGTCAAAAACGAAGTTACTTGTCATAGTACTTTTGTAAATATCGGACATGGTTTTGGAAATTCAGGGAAAGACCATTTCGACCGCTATTTTTTGTGCGCGTAATTTATTGGTAATACTAAATTTCCCCATAAAAACAGACAAAAGTATACTTGGGAATCTCCTAAAGGCCGCATTTTTAACCAGATATACCCTGTACTGAGATATACCCTGTACTGAGAACGAAACGTGGTGTGAAAACTGACAGCGATCACAAGCTCCTAGTCGGAAACTTTCACCTCCGTCTTGCAGCGATAAATAATCTCCATGGGAAGATGGAGATATTTGATATATCGCGTTCGGAGGACTCCTACACAGCGCCAATATATAACCAGTCGCTTTGCTCGAAGCTGTCTGAAGTTAAAAACACCTGGAAAAGTATTGCGTCTGCCTGCGAAGATTCTTCTTAAAGCGCGCTTGGTTTGAAATTGTATTTCGCCCTTTTTTGCTAGATAACTAGAGAAAAAGAAAATATTTCTTGTCCTATTTCTATAGCATCTAATTAAAACCGGTTAAGACATATTCCAGAACTTGCGATTTTTGTTGCAGCAATTCTTTAGTTTATTGGTGAGAGAGGTGAGAAAATTTGAGAGGGGTACTCATCTCACCAATCAAATCAGGAATTGCTGCAACAAAAATTGCAAGGTGGACCATGACATACTAAATTTTTCTTCTTCCGACAGGGATTTTACGAGCATACGTAATAACATCTGGCAACTCTATTATTATTAAGGCAGTCTTATACTCGACCTTTACCAGAACAAGGGATATTTGAAATCGTGGATCAGTACGAAATCGCCTTATCACTATATTCTATTAAGTAGTGGTATTATTTTTTTGGCCTAATGAACATGTTAATGAAGAAAATTGCCACATTTGAAATGAGTTAAATCTACTTCACGATTGTTCAAACACTCTGCTTCATAAACTACAAATCACTACGCACAGAAAAAAAATAGCAATGTAAAATTAACATGGCACAATACTGAAAATCATAGTAAATTTCTGCAAAAGTATGGAGTTTATTTAAAATTATTATTGTTTCATATTAATTTTCAATTAAAAAATATTAATTTAATCTTAAATCACGTCGTGTTGATATTGTTCACTGTTAAAATAACAGTATTCAATATTAAAGCCATAAGCCGGTTTTACATTTAGAACCAACAACAACACTACAAGATGAGAAATGTATATTTTTTATTTTCTTGTTAAAAAATAACAAAAATAAAAACTAAAAATTCCCGAGTTCTATTTGTTTAAATTATTTAGTTAAAAGCATCAAATTTACAAAGTGAATAGAATGATGATGAAAACCAAATCCGGCCATTGGTGTCTTATATATGAAACTTCCTCTGTAAACAAATGTGATTGCAAGAAGACCGAAAAATTAAAAATAATTATTATCTTTCTCTTTCACTCTGGTTTTGGGGGTAAGTATTTAGAATATTTCTCAAATAAACACATATGATGTCTTTAAAGCTAACAAAGAACCTTACAAAGATTTAAGACGAATTCATCATGTTCACCTTTTGCTTACAGTTGAGGGCACCAAAATCAAACAAGTGTTGAGCTTAACTTCTTAATAAAAAATCGACTTTCCGAAAATACGATTCTGTAAACTCTTCTTAACAACATAGAAGAAAATTAACGGCACGTGGCAACACAGTAAAAAAATGCCAAAATAACGAAAAGCGCAATGAGGAATAACAAAATCAAATCAAATTATTAAATCTAAACAGTTTACTTATTTGTTTTAGAAGGTAAGTCAAACTTTTTAACTATTAAATTAAATGCAAAATTCAGATTTTTTGAAAATTTAATTGTTTATCACAAATTATTGTGCTTCGGAAGATGTTTTGTACCACAATTAATAACAAAATTCAAAGTCTTATAATTTTATTGTATAGTCTATTCGATTACAAAAATGCTAAGCCATGTTGGACCGAAACCGGATCAAATCTTAAAATCCTATAATAAAAAAAATCAAAACAATAGCATTTGACTTATATTTTACTTAGTACCCCCATCATATTGCTACGAAAGTAACTTTAGTTAAGAATTAGTTTACTTTATTAGTTATCTTGTATATATTAGTTATTTTGTATTTGCTAGAAATTTTATTAGTTTAAATTGTTATTGTATTAGTTATGCATATTTCTAATGTAAAAATCACTGTACAGAATTTTCTAGTACAAATGTAATGTTTAAATTGTCATACATAATTCTACTTCAACCCCACTGTAATTCTCGAATATTCGATGGTCGTGTTTTGTCGCATACCTCAGCCATTTGCAGATGGATCTAGCCTCAGTTTAATAGGATATTTTTCAAAATTCTGGCTTTTCTGTTTTAAATATATGTCTGTTTACCCAACGTGTTGCTTCAATTTCGCCATGATTTTATTTTTGTTCTAAAATTGTAAGCGAAAGCAGGTTGTCATTAAAGGTAAATGTTATTTTAAATGTCCAAATTGTATATTTATATAAGCAACAATTAAGGGAAAAGCAATTATATACGTTTTTGGCGATGTAGTACATAGAAATCTCGACAAATCATTTAGTAACCCAAACGGCTCAGAATCACTTTTTAAAGTGTTCTAACGTTGTCCATCCGTCCGTCTGGCTGGTTTTCTATCCATGTTAACTTTATGCGCAATGTATAAGTTGCAATTTTGTAGATAATTTGATTAAATTTGGTAAAACATTTTTATTGTACTAAGGAAGAAGTCTATGTAAAATGGTCTATAATTTCACATATTAACTATAAAAACCTCTTTCCGAATCAGACTTTTTGTGTCCGTAAACCATTTAGTTATGTTGGTACTTAGATTAAATTCGCCGCAAAAATATTTTACTGCAATTCAATTCTCGAATCGGCTCACATTTGCCCAATGATTCAAATCTATAAATAGCTTTAACATTCTTTAAAATGTTAATATTAATAAAGACTTTAGCGATCGTACCTGAAATCCCTGCAGGACAAAAAATCTCATATGGATGTTAATGTCTAGATAATTGGCCACAAATAACTCTCATATGGATTTAACCTTATAACATAACTTTGTTTTTGTAAGCCCATGATTGCCCATACTTTCCAAATAGGGTAAAATCTCGAAACTTCGTCTGGCGTTTAAGCTTTACCAATTATAATTGCGGGATTGTTTTTTATTTAAAATGAAAATGTTTTTAAATTCTTGAATATTTTGTTTTCAAATGAGCAATTTTTGATTTTTTGGGCATATTAAAGACAATTGTAGGGAATATTTTCCAGTTTTTAATGCATATTTAATGAGCATAAAACACATTTTTAGAACATGTTCCTGGTTTCCCTGGTTATAATACAGCAAACATGATTAATATTAATAAATGGAAAAAAAGTTAACAACATTGGAAATTTTCTAGAAATGGGAAATTTTCTAGAAATCGAAAAATCATTCAGGTTATTTTTTACTTTTTAAAGATTTAATATGAAATACATGTTTACGATATTTCCTCTTCATATGCTAAATTGTTAAGGACATTCTTTAAATTCCAAAAAAAACTTACCTTATAATTTTTTTAATGTAGCTCTAACGAAAGAAAAAAAATTATATCGCAAACTAATTTGCATAAAAACCATTAAAAAAAAAATTTCTTCAACTTTACAGATGAAGAAAGGTAACAGACAACAAACAAAAATTAATGTAACATTTGTTTCATTTAACAAAACGAAATAAATTTAAAGACAGGGTCATCAAGTTGGTTGACTAAATCTATTTGAGTCCGTTTGTCTGCACTAACAAATCAGAAATTATGTTCTAAAAATCTCGGCGATTTTTCAACGTAAATAAATGTTTATTTATTTGCCTTCATTTGCAAAGTGTTTGTATTTTTATGTTCTTTTTTGTTTTGTTTTGTTGTTGTTGTGGAGGATTGTAAATTCGCTAGGCCTGTCAATTTGTAACCACTCATCGTACTCAGTCAAGTGGTTGAGGGGTAGGGGAGAATATTTTATGCTACCACTATACAAATACACACCACATTATAACGATGCTATTTTGCTATCTATCTATTATTATTATTTTAGCATAAAGAAAAAAGCCCTTGTAATCTATTGAATACAATACATAAACAAAAGCACAAACACTCTTGCAGCATCAAAACAACCGAAACCACAATTATTGTATAAATTAACGTCACAAACAAATGTTGCGAATGGCTTCAATGAAGTGGAAACAAAAAAACCAAACCGAAAATATTTTTTTATATGAAACTATTTCATATTATTCGTTCGTTGCTGTAATGCAGGAAAATGTTGTAGTGTTTTAGAAATGAAGGGTCCTAATTCCAGTATTTTTTTCTTTTTTTTTATTGTGCATTAAGGATGTCTTTTAATAGCGCGTAAAACTCTAATGCCTGTACGACAAGTGGTTTTCAGATTTATGTGACATTTTCTTTTTGTGTAGCTTCTTCAATTGTTTTTGGTTCTTAAGTGTATTTTGTGCAATTGTTTTTTTTTCTTCAGTTTTGCTTTCACAAACTTACACATACACAAAGTGAAGTCATTTGTCATTTGTAGTTCTTGGTTGTTATTATTAATGTTTTACAAAGGATACTTTGTTTTGCCAGCATCATCAGTTAAAATTTATTGCCAGGATTTTTAAAAAACATTTTGAATAATACATATTTTGCTAATGAGAACAAACATTGACACACACATATTAATTTTATGAAAATGAAATGAATTTTTTTTTTTTTTTTGTTAAAATCACAGTGTTCTATTAAAGTAGAGTTAAGTGTGTTACACACATACTATATTGCACTTTATCATAAAATATAAAAATTAATCATTTTTCACTTTTTGGAATGAAAACCGACACGTAATATTCATATCTACCCGCTTATTTAGTAGATTTCTTCGTTACTAGGGTGTTCAGTCGATTAATTCTTGTTCGAACAATTTTAGACGATTAATTGTTTAATTAATTTAAAATAGCGATTTCGATTATATATATAAATGGTTTTTCTGTCACATGTATAATTTTTTAAAGTTTTAAGTTAAATAAACAAACCAAATGTATGTGTCCGTTGGGATTAAAAAAACAGCCATGTTAAGTGAGTAATTCACATACATGGGCGTACTGATTAAATTACTGAAAATAATGCAGTAATCCGTTAATATTTACTTATAATTGAAACAAATGCAAAAAAAAAATATTTTTAACCCTGGAGCCACACGTTCAATAAATCACTTTCAAGTTGTTCACAAGAACTGCTTGTCAAAACTTGTTTGAATTGACAGCTGTGTCACAAGCTGCACTCAGCTTAATAATCAATTTCATTTTAAAAATGCCCCGACGAAGAAACAACTCAAAATAGTAGCATGACTCAAAGTATTTTGTAAAAAAGGACAATAATTTTTTAGAACAAAATTTTTGTTAATAAATTTTTTTTAAGGCCGGGTCTTTGAGATGCGGGTCAAGTTTAAACTTACTTTAACGTACTCTGAAACTCAGATATGTTCGGCGAAATTTGATTTTTTTTTTTAATTATTTATTTATTTCATTCACAGTAATATATAAAAGCCTCCTAGGCCAATTAACATATATTACAAAGATATATTCCTGAATACAAATATAACTTAATATTAATACATGGTTTTTATTATTATCATAATAACATGAACTAATAATGAAAATACTTTTACTTTTTACTAATAAAATAACATTCATCGGCTCCCCAGCCAAAAAAAACAAAAAAGTTATAAAAAAGATCGTATGGAAATGTAGTCCAATAAGAAGTGGTACATCTAATTGTTTTATTTAATATATCAAACAAGAAAAAGAAGCGAGAATAAAAATTAAAAACAAAACAAGTAGTCTATAAGAAAGACAAGTGTCTAAGAAGCTTTAAACGAAATACATTGTTCGTATGTGAGAACAAACGAAGTTCAAGAGGCAAGAAGTTCCAAAAGCGCGCAATTCTTATAACAAATGACCGTTCAAATACTGAG
This sequence comes from Pollenia amentaria, assembly GCA_943735925.1. Taxonomy (NCBI): domain Eukaryota; kingdom Metazoa; phylum Arthropoda; class Insecta; order Diptera; family Polleniidae; genus Pollenia; species Pollenia amentaria. Next base: position 226,019,739 of record OX031009.1, read on the forward strand.
TATCTAATCCTTTGAATAATTATTTGTGGATTTATGCTGGAATTATTTCATTAAAGACGAACATTTTAAGCAAAACTAAGATTTTCCAGCAACATTTTGTATACAAACTTGCTAATAGCGGCACAAATCTGTTTTCAGATTAACTAAACCTAGTTTAACTGAGATTTAAAAAACTCAGCATAAGAAATATATTTTATGCAAATAAAGCGCCAAATTTAATTTGTGGCCAGTTGTAAAATTGAACGTAAAATTGGCAAACAAATGGAAAGGTAAAACTGAGAGCAATCTCGTGGTCAATTTAAAAAGTGTGAGTGGGTTAGTAAAAAAGTGAGAGAGTATGGCAAATTAAAAGGAAACTTGATCGTGTGGCTTCCGAGTAAAGCAAAACATTAACACAACATTTTATTTTTAAAAGATTATTTTAAAAGGTCTGTTTAATTGTTTGTTTGTATATATAAAAATATATGATCTCAATGCATGTCTTATTTTTTATCGTTGTAAAGGTTTTATCAATTAGTATAAATTGTTACGTTTGTTTTGTTTTTTTGTTAATAAAATGTTAAAATACTTGTAATTAAAATTGTTTATTTACTCCAGTACCAATTTTTTCTAAATTATTTATTTATATATTTTATTTATTTATTAAAAATGCAAATTGATTACAAAAAAAATCTCTTAATTTATAAAATTTCTGGTTTTTCAATTATTCGATTAATCGATTAATTTTAAAATATTATTCAATTAATCGAATAAGTCAAAAAAGCCAAATATCGATTAATCGTTTAATCAAACAAAAAAAAAGCCGATTAAGTGAACACCCTATTCGTTACTATTTGCGTAACATAGCACACAGAAAAAATTAACAATTGCCTCTGATCACCAATTCATACCAAATTCATAGAAGCAAGCAAACAATTCGTTGATTTTGCACCTATTACCAAAATGATTATATGGATCACTAAAAAGTTAAAAATTTAAAATTGTGAATAGTTTTTTTCAATAAATGATATTTTTAATTTTAATTAAAAAAATTATCAAAAAACTTTGCCATTTCAAACAATGTGTTAATTGATTTATTTTAATATAGCTCAAGTTTTGACAATACCCAACCACAATTCTACAAGCTTAAATTATTTTATTTAAGACGAAAAAAATCAATTAAGATTTGTTGTTATTTAATTCATATTTAAATTAAGAATTTATTTCAAAACAACTTAATTGTTAATTAAATCAAAATTTAATTCTTAATTTTCTTTCAACTAAAAAAATATTTGATTCAATTATTACATTAATTTAATTAAAATACTTTTCAACAATTTTTTTAATTGATGAAAAACTACTGATAATTTTTTCTGTGCAACTATTTCATAACTACTTTTTATAACATATTAAATAAGTTATTACACAATGAATAAAATAATCACGTTATAGATTTTTTACAAAACTGATTAAAAAAAAGATTTTTTTTAATGAAAATTGATTTTGACAAGTAAAATATATTGGTAAATAGTTGCCCTTTAAATGCTTTATAATTCAATTGTAAAGTTGCATGTACAAGACATGTTTTTTACATCTGACTTGTCAAATTTCCCACTGCAAAATACATACATGCCGTGTGTTACCTTTTAAACATTGCATCTGTACAAGTCAGACGCAAAGTCATCTGACAAAATTTCAATTAGAGCGTGCTCTATTTTCTACAAACCATCTGACATCAGCTGTGTCAGAAATCTATGCCGGGAAGAAAACCGCACCGGCGGTATATTGTTGACGGAATCATTAGCCGGCTTAAGTTAATATTTTACAATACCGATATATGTATAATCATTTCACCATTGAATAGAAATTATGTACATATATAAACAAAAACGTATCATTATAATATCCTAAATTGGTATATTCGAATTTAAAGAAAAAATATGTTTAGATGGCTAAACTTTTTTACGGCGCAAATAAAAATTTTTGTGGCGGTAACACGCTATTTTGAAACCAAGAACTTCTTTGGTTTACTCCATAACTACAGAGAAAAAACATAGACAATGTCAGAAGCAAATTACATGTACGTGTGTGACCAAATATTATAAAGCTTATGTAAAACAGCAATTTTGACAGACATTCACAATTACATGTGACTTGAAAACTTGACAAGTCAGATGTAAAAAACATGTCGTCTACGGGCACCTTAAGTAGTGACATTTTACCTTTTTGAAAGGTATTGTGTAACTACTTATATATTAAACTTTTTACTACTACTTACTTTATTGATGTATGTATAATGACTTAAGCGCTAGATATTTGACAGTAAGAGTAACGCTGCATATCAGCTGCTTCATTTTGTTGTATGTAAAGCAATTATAACGATTATAGTAAGTAGTTAGATGTAACCGCAACGTCTTAGGCTGGGTTTTTGAGATATCAGTTAAACTAGGTTTAGTTAATCTGAAAACCGATTTGTGCCGCCATTACCAAGCTTGTATACAAAATTTTCTCGGAACACCTTAGTTTTGCTTTTAATGTAGGGGCTTAATGACATAATAAAACAAATATCAAAATTAGGTAGGCCACCAAAATATTCCTGATTTTTCAAAATCGTTGTTTAACTTCCCTCCATCAATTGCACACTTATTTCTCCAAATCTTCATATAATAAAGAGTTAAATTAATTAAGTTCATTCCTCTATCAATTCAAATTCGTTACAATCAAAACCGAAATTAATTAAAACAATTTCAATCAGTTACATCTTGTCAATTCATTCCCCCTTTTTTTTGGTTAATCACACAAAACATACAAAATGATAAAAATTAATTTGTTAATTAAAATGACAAGAAGATAATAAACAAAAAAAAATTGTTTTGGGGGAAAAATGGACAAACCCTCTTCTTTGAAAACATTGAAATGAGTGTTAAAAATCTAAAATTTTCAATTAATGGCAAACAAATGCATTTTACGGTCTTGTGGCACGAAGGGCCAACATCATGCAACAGAAATTCATTTACAATTTAATTGATATTTTATAAAAACAATAAATAGTTAAATTCGAACTTATTGCAACAACTAGAAACAGTTTAAATTTAAATTGATGAGAATAATTACCGGGCTTTAAATTATACCACTGGGTAAGTAACGGAGCAGAACTGTTAAAGTGTCAAACTAAAATTGAGGAAATGGCACATACGAAGTAAAAGAAAAGCCAAATGTGGCAAAATGTGAAGTGATCAATTGATTGGAACTGTTACAAAAGAAATACCTTTTTTTTTTGTCTGAAAACATTAAATGCTAAACTAAAATAAGGGTTCTTTTCTTTTGTATTTATCACAAAATGCTTAAAAGTGACTTTTGTTAAAAGGCCAGTTAGTGGTCAAACACTGTGACTTTTGTGTATAAGGGAAAAAAGGGGTGGGTTTTCTTCGTAAATGATGAAAAAGGGTCCGTGGCTGTCCAACTGACATTTACATCGATTTGTTCATAGAATTTATTGAAATAGATAAAAGTGCCAACATGCATCAATTATCGCTTTCAATTTTGTAATCGAATGTTTAACATTTATAATATTTGTGGTGAACGTAACAACAACAAACTGACCATCATTTTGTAATGGTCTATTGTTTGTTGTTGCTTGTAAATTTTCTACGTTTGTAGGTGTTACTGTAACAGTTGTTCCTGATGTCGTTGCAATTTATTGTGTCAATGAAATTGTGAAATTGTGTTGAGATTTTCTCGACAGTCTGATTGTTAACAATTTTACAAATAATTTTTGTGGTTTTTAAATGTTCTATTGTTACCAATAAAAATGTTTTCTCTATGTCCAATTATTTTAATGTCTACTGCTAATGGTTGTATCTGTAGTTAAAATTTAATGCCTAATTAAATTTTTAAATAAAATTTCTAAACAGGGAGATACAATTTTTATTAAACAGTTTTTCATCCCACTTTACGCAACACATAAAATTATGTACATGTGTTTTGTTTTAGTAATTAAAACTTAAAGTAAATTTATTGCCTTAAAATTATTAAATTAAAAAGTAGTTTAAATTTTTCTTTATTAGAAGTGTACGATGATGGTACAACTTTTTAATTTCTTATGAAAGTTATTACTTTTAATAATAAACTTTTTTTGACCTTTTGTTTAAAATATTCTTTAGAAAGTGTTAATTTCAACACTTTAGAAAACTTTTGCAATTATATGAAATTCTAGCTTAACCCGGTACGCTTTGCTACCCCACTAAAAGAAAATTAATTTTTTTTAAACAAATCAGCAATTGTGATTTTTTTGATTGAACTGTTGGTTTTTAAGTGGTGGTGCAAACGGTAGAACGAAAATAATTCTGATGATGGGAATGTTGTTATTCTCGAAACATGTAAATTCGACCCGAGTAAAATTATCAAAAAAAAAATGTATTCGTTTTGTGTTGTAAATTCCTTCCTTCACTAAAAATAATTTTATGAAAATAAAATTTGATAAACTTAAGCCTGATTAAAATTTAAAAAACTTCAAATCAGCAATATGTACTTAATTTATGTACTTCTACTATTATCCTTTTCTAGATATTTACTCATTTATATTGTCCTAACATGAAAGATTAATGGCTCACTTTTTCAGTCCAGCTCGCTTTTTGACAGATATTATTCATTGATAACCGAACTGTTATTTCCAAATTGAAAACTTTTACTATAAACGTTCTCCAAATATTCTGTTATTTATATTGTCTTTGTATTTATAGCAAATTACTGTGAGAATTTCAGGCAAGTCGGTTAGGTATTTAATTGAACAAACAAACGCTTTTTTATGTGTACTTATATATATTAAGAAATAGAATTAAGTTGTGTTGGTAAAACTTACGCATTACTGTGGTTTGCAATGCTTATTTGTTTGCCAAACTTTTTTTATAAACATTTTAAGATCATCTTAAGCAATTCAAAGTTTTTTTTTTTATTTCAATATAGTTCATATTCATTAACCGAAGATAATTTGAAAAGAGTTTTTAATATTTCGAGTTTTTCTGTGTAAATTATGGTCACACTTATCAAATATTTGACACCCCACTATTTTTATAAAACGATTGTTTGATTTTGTTTGCTTGTTTAAACATCGTCTAACAATTTATTAGTTACCTTCAACGACGATTTCTTCAGAAATTAAATTTTGTGAATCACAAAAAAAAATTCAAAACAGAAAGATAAATTTAGTGGTCACGCTTTCTTCCGATTTTTTCCTTCAAATATTTGTGTTTTTCAGATTTTTTAGATTTGTGAAATAAATGTCATGTTTTTATTGCCATTTAAATCTTCGTTTTATGTATAATTGGGCTTATTGTGTAAGTCGTTGTCTTTTATGAGTGCGTCGTTTTTTGTAATAGATTAAAATACTCAGGTTGTGTGTTACCTTACTCTATTACAAAAAATGACTCCCTCGTTAACGACAACGCTTTACATAATAAGGACGAATTGTAAAAAAAAGCTAAGCCGAGTTTTTATATTGTTAAGAATCTGTTTCAGCCCCTAGAGCTGAACAGAAGTTTTTAAATTTGTTGGACTGCTCTATGACAAATCTTGAGTTTTAAGGGGAGAGGGGAAAGCGAATGGAAATAACTACAGACTTGACCATTATCGTAAAGTTTCTTTTTTTCTTTTCTCTTCTTGTCCGTAATATTCTACACGAATTTAAGTTTAAGCTGATGGCTATAAAGCCATGGTCAGTCAGATTTAACAAACATTTGAAGCCCCACACGTTACCACTATTTTTTATTAAACATTTGTTTGATTTTGCATAACGTTTTCTAGACCAAACAGCATTTAACATTAAGTTATTACATTATTCCTTAATTTTTTTCCGAAATAAAAAAAATATAACGAAAGCAAAAAGTAGATCAATATAGTTGTCACGCATTTTTTGGAGTTTTCGTCAAATATTTGTTAAGTCATAAGAGCGAGTGGGCTTTGGAGTGCACTCAAGGGAATTCAGCCTCAATTTATCGCGAAAATTTTCGGAGCACAATAGCGTTTTCAAGGCAGAGATAATTGCGATCAAGGAAGTTGTAGACTGGCTCAGACTATCTGCTGTGTCGACGACTGATGTGGATATTTTAACTGAAAGTCGTGCCGCAGACATGACAATTGGCTACAACTCTTATCGAGATGGCTGAGCAGTATGATATCAGGATCATATGGGTATCCCAGATCAGGGATATACTAGGGAACATAAGGGTAGAGTAGCTTGCCAAACTTGGCTCTACCGTACGGGTTCCATTGGATTTTAAAGGCGTTGGGGTGCCTCTGATATAAAACGAACTCGAAAATGAGGAGGAGGACATAGAAACCCCTCTCCGAAAAGGAAGTTTGGGTTGGTTTTACGAAGGGGTTCTGTTTAATGGTACCCCATTGTATCACAATACAGATAACCCTCCTTCAAGATGGCTTCCTACAAAACGAGTTCGATCTTACACGAAAAAAAATTTGCGGAAATCTCCTCATCTACAACACGGTTTCATTCTAACACGATAAAATGGAATTGCAACTTTATCATGATTGAGTTGTTAAAATTGTACCAAAATAGTACAAAAGTGAAATTTACAACGACCTCGTAAGGACCAGTAAACAGACTAAAATAACAGATTTTCTGAAGAGAACAGGCACTGAAAGTCGTAGCGGAGAAATAGATTCAGAAAGTGATATCGTTCGGCCGAAAAAACACTCCCGACTAATTCTGGTGAGCAGTGATGAGGAATAAATTAAATTTAATGAGTTTTAACTGAATAAAAATGTAACTCTTGTTTATTTTTGTCTATGTTTTTTTTTGTATGTATGTACAATGTACATATTTCTAATAAAAACAATGAATTTAAAGAAAATATTTCATTAAAAAAAAATTTATATTTTACACTGTCTCCTAGCCTCATATAACACGTTTTCCTACAACACGGCGTTTTCTAAGAACCTATCTACCGTGCTGTAGGAGGGTTACCTGTATATCATTAGTTCTTATTGTGTCAGATGACTGACTGCTTTTTCTACTTAACCTTACCTTAAGATTTAATTAAATAAAATAAAAATTTATAAAACAAACTGTTCGTGTATGAACGTACGTACGCGTATCGTAAATTTAACCTTAACTAAAGAGGTAAATGTCACGTGTGAGAACCAGGACTTACATTACTTTAAAACCAGACAATTGATTCAAAGACACATTGGAGTTTATATCTTGATATCATCTGATTTGAGATTTTCCAAAAAGTTTTTTAAGTTTTAAACAACATTTCGAAAGGATTTCCAAAGTTAAGGAATTCCAAAAATTCCAAAAAGCTTTTGAATTCATTGCAATTGACTCAATATTTGACGTATAATAATTAATAGATAATTTAATTCATTAAAAATTGATAAAGCTGCAATGAAGAGTGCTCGAGAAGTGTAATTTGTTTCCGAAACTCTTGTGTTCTTTAAATTTTGAGAGACATTGAACCCAAAAGCTCGCCAAAACTCTATATAAGCGGCACATGTATTGAGAATAATATAGAGCTTAACTGCCAAGCCCATATTTTCGACAAGAACATTTCCTTCACATTTTTTTATATTGAAAATAATATTAAAAGATTTAAATATTTTTTTGCTTGCAATATAAGGAAATGTTCTTGCCGACATTGTGGGCCAGGCAGTATATTTTATGCAAAAAAAAAAATTTTAACACAAATATTTTTTACCAAGCCACTGTTCTTACAAACTGCAAAAAACAATTCAGTGTCTGCTACTCATTTACAAAAACTGCAGTTCAAAGGAGACTACATTTTTAACATAATTTATAAGGAAACTTTATCATGAGAACTTTTAAAAACACAGAATTGTTCAAAATAAAAACACTTTAAAATATTTTTTTAATTAACTTTAAAAAACCCCCAAAGAGAAATAACCGGCCGGACAGATAAATCGACAAATAATAAGACACCCATCTAATTTTATTTAAAATTATATCTGATTGTTGCAAAATAAACTAGACAAATTTACATAATCGGTATCAATTTAAATTGACAATGGCAACAACAAAAAAAAAACAACACAACAAACGGCTGCAGCAAATGACACAATTCAGGCATAAATAAATTTCGAATAAAGTTTGAGTTTGAAAATCCTTAAGAGATAAATTTTATTTTATTTTCTTCAATTCTGCCCGTAACATAAATAAATACATCAGTGCAATTGACACATCATTTTACGGCCTGTCGCCTTTCAATAAAAATATTTATCGTAATAAAATCAAAAGTGAATTTTACCGCAAAATATTTACAAACACGGGCGTGTGCTGTTGCTGCGGCTCCTGTGTGTATGCAAAACATTTTTTTTCTACTTTCTACAATTCATTCAGAGAAAATCCTTTTAGCAATAATAAAATAAGTACCTTTTTCCCAATGACATCATAATCATCACCAGCTCTGTCCTTTTGCATAAAACAAATCACTCAAGCGTATTGGAAGCGCATCAAAAGCAACAACAACAACATTTTTATCAACTTCAGCCTCGTGCTCCTTCTGGTTATTCTTAAATATTTTTCTATTTTAAATAGAGTCTTTTTAAAGCGAACAAAAAGCTCAAATCTGCATAAACATTGTTCCAAAAAAAAAAAACCTTCAAACCCTTTTTCGTAACTTTATTTAACATTTTAGTACAAATTATGTAAGTGTGTGTGTCTGTATTGATATGTAAATGTATGTGTTATTTTTTCCCAAAAAGAAGAAATCACCAAAAAAAAAGAGGGATGACAATTTAAAGTTGTTATTTTTACCAACCGCAATGACAATGATGACAAACTGCTACAGGATGACTTCCTTAAAAAGTATTTGCAAGAGTGTGTGAAATTAAAATATTAAAAAGCAGTGGCAGAGCACATCGTTTATCAAAAATTGAGGCTTGTTAAAAGGATTTTGTGTTTCTTGTTTTTTCAGATTTTTTTTTTTGGTTTTTGCGGTTAACACAGGTTTATTTGCATTTGGCTTTAATAATGAACTTTATTGTTGATGTTGATGAGCACCAACCAACAAAAAACTCAATTTCTTTACACCTCAAAGCACAAGAAAATCGTTGATGAACTTTTTTTGTCCAAGCTTTTTGTAGGTGTAGGTGGGGACTAAAAAAGTAAAAGGATTGTAATTTTTTTTGATTTATGATTGTCCGTTTATTCAGATTTTTACTATTCAACTTATAAAAAACGTAATAAATACAAACTTAACAGTAAATGTTTTTTCTTCTTTAATACATATGTGTAACATATTTGCTAACATAAATTAATTTGCTAATTATAGCAAATTTTTGAAAAATTAGCTATTTACAGTAAATTTTCGAATAATAAGCTATTTTTAGGATTTATCTGAAATTTTGTTTATTTATAGTAGAATTATCCATTTCATTTTTAGTTTACAGAGAAAATTAAAAAAATTTTTATTTATAGTAAATTTTTGAAAATATTGCGATTCGAAAAGTTTAATATTCGTAGTAAATTTTCTAAAATTTACTATTAATAGTAAGTTTTTGAAAAAGTTAGATTTCGAAGAATTTACAACTAATAGTAAATTTATGATAAATATGGTGTTTATAGTGTTTCTATAAATTTTAGTTTTAATATAGTGTTTATATAAATTTTTGAAAAACATGGTGTTTATAGTAAATTTTTAAAAAATTTAACTTAATTATCAAAGTTGTTTTTGGGAATACTATTATTTATTAAAAGATTTTGTTTGTTTTGCTGAATTCCCTTTTTTTTAATAATTGATAAAAAAAATACTGAAATTTAATGTTGGAGGATAAGCTGTTCCTATGCGCATTTCACTGGTTGTTTAGGCCAGATCATCAGGAAACGTTCTCCTAAATAATTTTAGAAAAGATAAGCTCATCACTGATTTATTGTTTGGTATTTTGTTTAAGCTTTGATATCGTTGCAAAAAAGACTTTTTGAGTGTTTCTATGTAATTCTCATTCCTTTTGTACTCTTGTTTGCTGACAGCTTTGGCTTTTCTAAAATTATTTAGGAGAACGTTTCCTGATGATCTGGCTTAAGCAACCAGTGAAATGCGCATAGGAACAACTTATCCTCCAACAATATATTTCTGTATTTTTTATCAATTATTAAAAAAAGGGAATTAAGCACAACAAACAAAATCTTTTAATTTATATAAACCTTCGAATAATTTTCTATTTATTGTATATTTTTAAATAATTTGCTATTTGTTGTTTATTTCCGAAAAATTGGCTATTATTAGTAAATTTAAGAAAAATTGGCTGTTCATACTAAATTTTCGATAAATTCTCTCTTTACAGTAAATTTTCGATAAATTTGCTGTTTATAGTAAATTCTCGATTAATTTGCTGTTTATAGTAAATTTTCGATTAATTTGCTGTTTATAGTAAATTTTCGATTTATTTGCTGTTTTTAGTTAATTTTCGATAAATTTGCTGTTTTTAGTTAATTTTCGATAAATTAGCTGTTTATAGTAAATTTTCGATAAATTTGCTGTTTATAGTAAATTTTCGATATATTTGCTGTTTATAGAAAATTTTCGATATACATATTTGCTGTTTATAGTAAATTTTTGATATATATGCTGTTTACAGTAAATTTTCGATAAATTTGCTGTTTATAGTAAATTTTCGATTAATATGCTGTTTATAGTGAATTTTCGATAAATTTGCTGTTTAAAGTAAATTTTCGATATATTTGCTTTTATAGTAAATATTCAATTAATTTGCTGTTTATTGTAAATTTTCGATAAATTTGCTGTTTATAGTAAATTTTCGATATATTTGCTGTTTATAGTAAATTTTCGATAAATTTGCTGTTTATAGTAAATTTTCGATTAATTTGCTGTTTATAGTAAATTTTCGATTAATTTTCGATATATTAGCTGTTTATAGTAAATTTTTGATAAATTTGCTATTTATAGTAAATTTTCGATAAATGTGCTGTTTATAGAAAATTTTCGATAAATTTGCTGTTTATAGTAAATTTTCGATAAATTTGCTGTTTATAGTAAATTTTTGATAAATTTGCTGTTTTTAGTTAATTTTCGATAAATTTGCTGTTTATAGTAAATTTTCGATAAATTTGCTGTTTATAGTAAATTTTTGATAAATTTGCTGTTTTTAGTTAATTTTCGATAAATTTGCTGTTTATAGTAAATTTTCGATAAATTTGCTGTTTATAGTAAATTTTCGATAAATTTGCTGTTTATAGTAAATTCTCGATTAATTTGCTGTTTATAGTAAATTTTCGATTAATTTGCTGTTTATAGTAAATTTTCGATATATTTGCAGTTTATTGTAAATTTTCGATAAATTTGCTGTTTATAGTAAATTTTCGATATATTTTCTGTTTATAGTAAATTTTCGATAAATTTGCTGTTTATAGTAAATTTTCGATTAATATGCTGTTTATAGTGAATTTTCGATAAATTTGCTGTTTAAAGTAAATTTTCGATATATTTGCTTTTATAGTAAATTTTCAATTAATTTGCTGTTTATTGTAAATTTTCGATAAATTTGCTGTTTATAGTAAATTTTCGATAAATTTGCTGTTTATAGTAAATTTTCGATTAATTTGCTGTTTATAGTAAATTTTCGATTAATTTGCTGTTTTTAGTTAATTTTCGATATATTAGCTGTTTATAGTAAATTTTTGATAAATTTGCTATTTATAGTAAATTTTCGATAAATTTGCTGTTTATAGAAAATTTTCGATAAATTTGCTGTTTATAGTAAATTTTCGATAAATTTGCTGTTTATAGTAAATTTTTGATAAATTTGCTGTTTTTAGTTAATTTTCGATAAATTTGCTGTTTATAGTAAATTTTCGATAAATTTGCTGTATATAGAAAATTTTTGATAAATTTGCTGTTTTTAGTTAATTTTCGATAAATTTGCTGTTTATAGTAAATTTTCGATAAATTTGCTGTTTATAGTAAATTTTCGATAAATTTGCTGTTTATAGTAAATTTTCGATAAATTTGCTGTTTATAGTAAATTCTCGATTAATTTGCTGTTTATAGTAAATTTTCGATTAATTTGCTGTTTATAGTAAATTTTCGATATATTTGCAGTTTATTGTAAATTTTCGATAAATTTGCTGTTTATAGTAAATTTTCGATATATTTTCTGTTTATAGTAAATTTTCGATAAATTTGCTGTTTATAGTAAATTTTCGATTAATTTGCTGTTTATAGTAAATTTTCGATTAATTTGCTGTTTATAGTAAATTTTCGATAAATTTGCTGTTTATAGTAAATTTTCGATAAATTTGCTGTTTATAGTAAATTTTCATTAAATTTGCTGTTTATAGTAAATTTTCATTAAATTTGCTTTTTATAGTAAATATTCATTAAATTTGCTTTTTATAGTAAATTTTCATTAAATTTGCTATTTATGCAAAAATTTCGAAAAATTTGCTATTTATGGTATATATTCGAAAGACTTGCAATTTATGGTTAGTTTTCAAAAAATTTGCTATTTATCAGAAATTTTTTATATAAATGTTATTTAAGTATATTTCCGCAAAATTTCCTATTTGTAGTAAATTTTTAAAAATTAGGAATTTAAAGTTAATTTTCGAAAAATTTGCTAGATCTATATATATAAAAATGAATTATGTTTGTATGTTTGTTTGTCGCTTTATAGACTCCGAAACTACTGAACCGATTTCCTGAAATTTTTACAGTAACATCACGTGAGCCCTAAAAATAAAATAGGCTACTTATTTATTTTATTATTTTTTCGATAGGGGCAGGGGAATTGGTACCCCCCATAGGATGCCAATATTAATTATCGCATATCTTAAGAGCCGCTGCACGCATTTTGCTGAACTTTTTGTAGTAGGATCTTCTGAGCCCTGGAATTGAAATAAAATAGCAGCGGGGGTATAGGAATACCCCATAGGACGCCAATGTTTAACATCGCATATCTTAAGAACTGTAATAGTGAGAATGTTCAAACTTTCTAGAAGTCGCTCTTATGGTATACTACACTTTTGAAAATAAAAATAAAGCAGGTAGGCGCAGGGGGGGAAATACCTCCCATAGGATGCAGACATTAAATATCGCTCAACTGAAGAACTATTAAAGGGAGAGTCTTCAAACGTGGTTAAAGCTACTATTATAGTAAACTATAAATTTCAATATAAAAATGTGCGGGGTGGACAGAGTAGGAACAGTACCCCTCATAGAAGACATATTAAATACCATATATCTGAACACAAGAGCTATCAACCTTTACAGGACAAATTTTAAAACAAAAATAAATGGGGTAGGTGCTGGGGTAGCAATACATTTTTACAAAAGCATCCAAAAATAAGATAAACCACTTTTTTGTGAATACTGACAGGGAAGCAGTACCGCCATATAACACAAAGCCCTTGAAGGAAAGACCAAAAATATTGTATATCATAAAGCATTACAATAATCATACATAATAAGAATTATTTAATTAAGTTAGCTGCTTTTGATAATATAAATTAATATATATATAGATAAAATTAATTTTTTTGTTAAAAGTATATTTAAAAAAAAATTTTAAATGCAATACGTATGTAAATAAATAAATTATATCACAAAAACAAATACTGTAATTTTTTTCTTATTTTTTTTTTTGCCAGTGTAGCGAAGCGCACCGGGTTAAGCTAGTATAGTATATTTTCAAACAAATTGTTATATATCGTCAATTTTTGAACCATTTACTATTTTGTATAATAAACTTTCGAATAATTTGTTGTTTATAGTAAATTTTCGAATAAATTGCTATTTGTAGTTAATTTTCGAATAATTGTGCTATTTGTAGTAAATTTTTAAATAATTTGCTATTTAGAGTAAATTTTTAAAAAATGAGCTATTTATGGTAAATATTGCTGTTTAAAGTAAATTGTCGAAAAATTTGCTATTTACGGTAAACATTGGAAAAATTGGCTATTTAAAGTAAATTTTCGAAATGTTTTCTATTTAAAGGTACTTAACTCTCAAATAATTTTCATTTATAATAAATTTACGAAAAACTGCTATTTAAAATAAACTTTCGAATAATTTGCAATTTGTTGTAAATTTTTAAATAATTTGCCATTTTTTTTGTAGCTAATTTTCGAAAAATATTGATATATATACAAAAGTTTTGAATAATTTGCTATTTATAGTAAAATTTTGAAAAATCTGCTATTAAGGTAAATTTATGGTAAATGTTCGAAAAATTTCCTGTTTAAAGTCCATATCCGAAAAAATTGCTAAGAATAGTAAATTTTCGAAAAATAGGCTCTATTAGGTAAAGTTTCGAAAACTTTTCTTTTTATAGTAAACTTTCGAGTAATTTGCTATTTTTAGTAAATATTCGAAAAATTTGATACAATTTTAAACATCTGCAATTTAAAGAAAATTAACAAGAAAAATGCTATTTATAGAAAATGTTCCAATATTGTGTTTTTGCACAATCCAATTTTTTGGCTCCAATATGTGTGTATTCCTTATTATATCAGATTAAATAAAACACTTTTGAAGCATTCACTTACTACTTATGGCGGAAAAAACATACAAAATTAAACGAAAAACAAAACTTAATTAAATTTCCAAATGTTGATCAATCGATCATTGATTCCGATAGCCAAACTTACTATATAAACATAATTTTTTTTTTTTTGGTTTTTTTTTTTTTTTTGTAGATTTTTGATAAAACGAAAAACAATTAAATATGCAGAAAACAAAAGGAAAATTTTTGTTTTAATACCAGCAAAGTTCAGAAAAACGTTTGTTTCTTCAAGTTGGGTATAAGAAACGTTTGGACCAGCAACCATAAACAACATCTGGCATAAAAGAAACGCATAAAACATGCAATTACAGACAAATCAACAACTGTCACAGATATTTGTCGTAACTCTTGTTAAACTTACAACAACTCCAAAAGAAACAAAACACAATTACAACAACTTAAAATCAGATGCTTATATTTGTTTCTTGACTCTAGAAATGCTACATAATATATTATTTATATGTAACACATGGGGGTATGTGTGTACTTGGAGGGTCATCACTTGCTAGGCCTTTATAAAACTCTTCAAAATAAGTCATTCTAGAAATTAAACAGAAATTAAATAGGAATTAAACAGAAACTCTTACAAACGAATAAATACAAAGATGAGATAAAGGGTAGAATCTTGAAAAGAACTCTACAATAAATAGGTGTGTCACTGGTAATGAAATCTTAACTGCCTACTAAAAATATCTGCTAGGAAAAAATTTTATTATTAGTTATATATATCTAACATTGATTTAAAACTATTAACTTTAATAATTGAATGTGGGATTGTTTCAGATTAAAGAAATATAAGTATTCTGAAATAGAAGAAATGAAAAGGCCTTTTGAGGGGCGCCTTTAAATTAATTTTTTTATATTTGCTAGACATGTATATTTGTAAACCATAAGTACGTGTGAATGTATGTTAAAGTGTATTTTAAACTACGATCCAGGTTGTTTATCATTAAGCAGTTTTCAGTTTAATTTGGTTTTTCTGCTATCGATTGTTTGTCTGTGAACATTGATCATGTTTTTTTTTTATTTTTTCTGTTTAATAAGAAAAACCTTTGAAACTCAGAGTCTTAAAGGAATTATAAAGACTGTTAGTTTTAACCCGATGATTCATTAAGGAGGCTCCCATAATGTTCAATACAAATTTATTGAAGAAAAAGTGCCATAAATGCCCAGGAGTCGCCCCTAGTGGGATATAATGTATGAACGAACTCAATTAGTTTTTTGTCCTTAATATTTTCTCGAGACATACTTGCCCTTTATCACCACTTCTTAGGGGGGTTCTCATACAAATATTTCGTTTTATGAAATGTTTGTATTAAATAAAATTTTTCGTCTTTTGTGAATAAAATCAAAAGTCTTTAACAGATTTTGATCGTCTACGGCCTGTTTTTGTCTGAAGCATAGCTGCACTTTCCCATTTTTGATAAATTTTTAAAAAACAAAAATTTCAAAATGTTGCTAAAAAATAGTTTTTTTTTTGACAAAAAAAAATTTTGTTTCTAACACTAAAGCGCATATGAGAAAATTTTAATATGGAATTTCGGTTTTTTTAGTTAGCACCACAAGATTTAGCGTACCGGAATTAAGTTCAAACGCTTGTCTAATAAATAATGTCAATTTCTTGCACAGTGTTATCAACAAAAGATTTGTTAATATGACAAACTCGTATAAAAATGTATATTTAATTGTCAACAATTCTTTTATTCAATATTACAAATTCATTGTTAAACAAATTTGTTGAATATTAACAATTTGAATTAATAAAAGTATTTTTTAAATTAAAAATTCGGTTGTTGATGCCTTTTCAATTAAAAATTTTTTTGTATTGACGAATATGGTATTCAACATGAAAATTGATTTGTCGTAATTTTTTTCTGTGTACATTTTGCCTCTATATGGCATTTTAGAACTTCGATCTAGATGTATATTGAGACTAAATTTTAAATCTTTAATCAATAGATTTGCCGAAAAATGGCTGAAATTTATTGTCATAAAATTCTTGAGAGTTTTACATATTTTTTCATGCAGACTCCCTCGAATTTTTTTCCGAGTAGGAACCCCTTAAACTTCACCTATAAATTTGTATTTAGTGGGTCTTTGTCTAACAGATTTCATGTATAGTTGTTGTTCTATTGCATATATTCCAGATGCCCTACTTTGGGGAATTCTGGATCGCTCCCCAGACGTCTTTCGTTTTTCCATATGGCAATTTTTTATGAATAAACCTTTTACAAACTCTTTGGTGGTAAGAATGGGTGCCCCGGTAGGCTAGTTGGTAGAGAGGCAGTCTATCTGCGCGGGAGTTGCGGGTTCGATTCCCGCCAGAGGCTTTTGTCTCCCACAGACAAGAGTAGAGCTTCCGGGGATTATCATAGGAAAAAAAATAAAATTAAAAAATATGAAGTCTATATATCAAGTCTAATAATCAATTAATTATTTTAGTTACCTGCTTTTAATCTACCAGTGCGTACGTGTACTTTGTTTGTTAAATAACTAACTTTGTAAAACATACAGTCATGCGGACGGACAGAAAATTAAACCAACGAACAAATAAAACAAACAAAAAAACCAAACGCATATCGTATGTCATGTAATTACTTTGTAACTGATTCATAATTAATTGTTTGTATTTCATTTTTGTTGTTCTTGTTGTTGCCAACATCATCAACAGCAACAGAAGCAACAACAACAACTCAAATGTTTTCTACTGATGTTACGGCTTCTTCTTCTTCGTGTTTTAAATTGATCACTTAAAAATGTCAACAAATATTGTTGGTATTCATTGTTGTGTTGTTGGTGTTCTTGTTGCTGCTGTTGATGATTTAATGAGATTCCTTTTGGCTGGCTGAATGACTGACTGACTGGATGGATGGGATGGATGGTTGTTGGTTGGTTGGCATGTTGTTATGAATGAACAATGTTTTTCTTTCGATTAGTTGATTTCAATTATTTTAAAAATGAATTCAATACAAAATCTTGAAAAATTTTCATTGGAAAACGCGTGTTATGCTTTGTAATTCATTGATGATTGTCGTTTGTTTGTTCGCAGTGTGTTTGTATATTAAAATTTTGTTCATATGCATGTCCGTCCAGGTACTTTGACGTATTTAGTTTGTCTCAGGAATGTTGCGCTTATTGTTGCATAATATTTAACTACTATTTCATCGAATAAAAAAAAAATAGATGAATAGAAAAACAATTAATTATACAGAAAATATTTTGATAATTATCTATTTAATATTTAAGATAAGTATAAAAAAAAAATTAAGGAATTTTTAAAATTGTTGGCCCTATTTTTGTGCATCGTGCCTCTACAAAATTTCTCCAGGATCTTTAAACATTCATAAATACTTTTACGTCATTCCAGCCTTTTCTGCTGGTTTTAAAGTATTTGAACTTCTATTCTAAGTGCTCTATGGCCGACCTCTACGTCTACTGCCTTGTGGATTCCACTCTAGAGCTTGACGGCTTATTCCATCTGTGTTCTTCCTAAGAGTGTGTGTTTGATTCATTTTCACTTTATTCGTTCAACATTAACATGGATTAGATCAATTTGGCATTTTCTGTTAAGCTCGTCATTGTCTCTGAAGTTTGGTCACCGAATGTTCGATATGTAGCGCAAGCAATGATTTGTAAAACCCTGTACTAAAACGTTCAATGATATTGCTGTCAACCAGGTTTAACCGCAAAAGAGCAAAACTGATAGGACGTTAGACTTGAAAATGTTTATTTTAGTGTTGACTGATATATTTGCTGATTTTCAAATACTCGGAAGCTGGAAGAACGCACTGTTTGCCTCTCCAATTCGAAGTTCAATGTCTAATTTTGGGTTATCTTCTGATGAAACCTTTCTTCTCAGATAGCAGAATTTATCAACAAACTCTATTTATCAAATGGGTTATTCTTTGCGGTTCTTATATTCATCGCCTTCGTTTTCCTTGTATTTATTTTCTTACTAACATTTGCTTAATTTTTAACTGAGTCATCAAGTTTCGACTGCCTGTCTGAATGTTAAGTTGACAGAAAAGAGATGTCATTCGCGAAATATAAAGCCTATAGTACACGGCATGTAAAAAGACACATGCGCATGTGGTTCTGACGTAATTTTGACGTCAATGCAAAGCCACAATAAACATTGCGTGTTGTGTGATGACGTCAAAATTACGTCAGAACCACATGCGCATGTGTCTTTTTACATGCCGTGTACTATAGGCTTAAGTCTTCCAAATAACTGGATAATATATATGAGATACCCCACCATGGAATACCCCACCGATTATTAGAAAGCGTGTTTTCAAAAACATTGTCTATAACAAGCAAACAAAGTAGAGGAGACATTAGACATCCCTGTCTCATACCCTATTTGGGAAGGAATGATTATGAGTGCTTGGTGCTGTGTAAAACTCTGCATATGAAAGCCATCACATTTAGTTCTTATGAGACTAAGACTTAGGCAAATTTCCTGTGTTGCTTAGAAGTTCCCATATTTTACTATGAAATATGCTATCAAATCGGTAGATACATCTTCTTCAGTTTGCTCCGCGATAATTCTCAATGCGTTCACTCGGCAACCTGTTTGTTTAGGTAAAAACCAACTGTTTGAAAAAATTATTTTTATAATCCCATTGATGACATAATTTTAATTTTTGACGCTGATGACAATTTAGCCAAATTATGTTTAGGCTGACATCACAATGATAAAAAGCATCATGGGGTTAAAAAAGAAGACACTTGTAATATTACTGATGTCAAAATACATCAACGTTATGACGCATTTTCTATCAATGTAGTCATTTCTTAAAGTTGAAAAGGATAATGTTTATACTTATATACCATTAAACAATATTTGTTATACTTTTGAGCAGGGATGTGAAGTCGGAGTTGAGGTTTTTGTACCGCAGTCGGAGTCGAAGTATCCACAAAAACTCTCGACTTTGAATTCAACACTTTCGGCATAAAAAATTTTCTAATAGTTTCCAAAATAAAAATTCTTCGAAATTGGCTATGCAACTTTTTAAATCTCAATTTGAAATATTTATAAAATAATTTTCTTGCTTTTTTTTAACCATTTAAAAGGAAATGCATTAAAGCAAAGAGTTTTAAGTCAAACAAGGACCTGGCTGCGCGGCAGGAGGCTGAGGACTGGAAACATGTAGGGCTGTTTTCCTGTTTGGTAGGGTTGTTTTTGCTTGTTCTGTCCAATTTCTTATCTTCCACTATCTTCCTTTCCTGTGCTTACCCCATTAACTTCTCCTACTCTTTCACACTAGATTTCTTTTTCATCTTTCCATCTTTATTTCACTAATTAATGCGTCACAATGTACCATATTGGTTTCTGGGTGAGGGTGTGAAGTTTTCTTCACACCAGCCTTTCTAACGTAACCTAACCTACATTTAGCATTAATGTAAGAGTAGGAGTCGGAGACGGAGTAGAAGTCGGAGTCAGACTCAAAAAATTTCCGCAGTTGTATTCGGAGTTAGAGCTTTTTGTTGATTTAAATCAATTTAACTGTTAAATACAATATTTCGTTTTTTTTTTAACGAAAAATTTTTCCCCAATTGTTTTTTAAAGGAATTTTTTCTTAACTCAATGAATGCACCGTGTTAGTGGCAAACTGTAACAAGCTGGGCACCCAACTGGAAAGACTAATTATTCGAGTACGCTGAATTCAAAGTAACTCGTTTTCGCGATTAAAAATGTTAATGAAGCCGGTAGTTTTGAGTGCAAAAATTTTTTTTTTCGCAAAATGTTATTCCTTTTGACTTTGTAATTAATTCAATATCAATAAGAATTTCGCAAAAACATTTTTTGTACAAAAAAAAACTACAATATTATATTATACTGTATATTTTCAATAGGATCTAGAAAAATTTTCAATAGAGGTAAGAAAAAAAATTAAAAAAATCGCGAAAAAAAATTTTCCTTAAAAAACAATAACGAAAAATCTTATTTAAACGAGTTAAATTGATTTAAATTGTAATTTGATCCCAAAAGTATAAAAAATATCGTTTTATGGTACATATTTAAATTTTTAATCGCGAATATGAGCGCTAACTTCGAGAAAAGGTTATCAGCATTGAATTCAGCGTAATCGAATAAGCTTTACTAGAAGGGGGCCCAGCTTGTTAAGTTTTGCGACTTACACAGTGTTATTATTCTAAGATTTTATAAACAATGATGCAACCTCAAAACATAAAAAAAATTTTTTATTTAAGATTTGATTCTTGAATATCGCTAAAATGTGCCGCACTTAACATTTCTTTGATTTGTTTTACGACAATTATTCATTTAAAATAAAATTCTACTTCAATATCTTGAAAAAATTTTAAAATGTTTATAAATTACCATTAAAATATATATTCTTTTTTATACACTCCCCTACGAGTAATAAATTAATTTGTCATTTCGTGTGAAACATTTTAAGTATTCATCTTAGGACCTATAAAGTATATCTGGGTCCTTCAGTAATTCTAAGTGGTTTTTGTCATGTTGAACTGCCGAATGATTCAGCCGAAAAGCGTAAAATTGTTACTTGTTCTCTAAGCAATTTGGGATTGAAATCCAATACAATCGATTCGGTACTAAAACATTAATGGACGCAAATGTGGGCCAACCCACTAAAAAATACCATTGGTGGCGAATTTGACAAAATATCGCTTTATATGAAAAAAATCCATGTCACCAAATTTCTTGAAGACGCCTAAAATTATAACATGATAATTTTTATTGTTGTAAAATTAAGTTCTTCATTGTTTCGTAGGATTAGAAATCATTCCATCAAATGTGGGGAAGATCTTTTTGTTATTTACCATATGCCTCATATAAAGCACACTCATCATTTAAAATGCGTCTAATACCGTTAAAAATACAGATTTTGTAATGAAGTTTGGTTCAATTTACTATTGTATGACTAAAATTTTGTTTTAATTAGTTAGCACAGTTCGGGGAGTGCCTCTCCAGGGAAAGATCTTCTAGCTATATTAAAAGCACTCGGATGGTATCGTGTCGGGACCGACAGCTTTATTGTTCTTCAGCTTTGGAACTGCTGCTTTTACTTCTTTGATAGTCGGTGTGCTGAAGAGATGTCCCTTCTTAGATTTCTTATCAATAAGAAGGAGACCTGTGGGAGTCTGTTGCTAGGGGCGGCAGAGACTCGAAGAATTCTCTCCATCGTTCAAGTTGATCTTCGATGTTGGTGAGGATGCTGCTATCTCTATGTTTGGTGTGCTAGCGAGGTTGGGTCCACTAAACTGTATGACGACCTTATATAAATCTCGTGTATTCCCAAGGGCAGCTGCAGATGTTTGGTGTGGTAACGAGCTATCAATGCTTTTCTGATACAGCTGGCGATCAGTTCGACCCATTTTCTTTACTTATTTGACAATGTTGTTGTTTCCGTCGTTTATTGGATGGAAATTGGGGTTCCGTTCGGCTGTGAGTAGTTCCATTTTTATGACTTTCCGTCTTTTGATTTTCTCCCACGTTGCGTCCCCGATGGGAGCTTTTGCCTAGTGTGTCAATCGCAGTTTTAATGAACGCGTTGATTATGTCTCCGTACACAGGCGACGTGTGAACTCTTGTGCAACTGAAGTTTGATGCCGCCAGTGCACATTAAATTTCTTCCTGGCTAATGTTTTCTATAGTTTGCAATTGGTTTTAGTTTTAAAATACCGACAAGCTGATCGCTGTATATATCTGCTCCTCTAATAGTCATCACGTCCATCAGGCATCCCAGAAACTTTCCATTTATCATGAAGCGGTCAACGTGGTTACGGATAATACCACCCGAAGATTGTCATGTATATTTATGAATATCACGATGTGGAAATTAAGTACCGTCCATAAATAGCTGGTTGCAGACGTTTATAAAAAGTTTACCGTTATTGTAGCGATTGCTGCGTAATTCAATTTAGATTTGTGTTATCGGAGCCAACTTTTGCGTTCATATTTGTGACAATATTTATATCGCTCTTTGCTACGATGGTGGTTGCTGTGTTCAATTGTTCATAGTAGGGGGTTTCGGTGTCGTTGTCAGCTGCTTCTGTTGGTGAGTAGCACTGTATTCATGTGATGTTTGGGTATTTAATACAAATGCGGGCTTTGAGTATCCCTTCGGTTATCGGGTGGTTCTCCATTAGGTCTTTCTTCATATTATCTGTTAGTAGTAAGCGAACTCCGTTTATATGTGAGTTTGGGTAAAATGGTGGCCAGAGGCTGTGCGCAACTCTTTACTACCTTTCCATCTAACTTCACATAGTCCTAGAAAGTCAAGCCGATATATGTCCACTTCGTTGCTTACTTGCGCGAAGCACGATATTTCTGATAGCGTCCTTACTTTCCATGATCCAAATCTTGTCCTTGTTCGATAGCCAATGTGTTGTGCCATATTATCCAGTTCATTTTTTTTTTTGCTGTGTCGTATGTCCCATATAAAGCAGCCTTCCATCAAACAAAAAATTGTATTTCTGTATTGAAATCATTCAACCCAACTTTGTGATAAACGATCCATAATTAACGATAAGCCTAATTAATATTTCTGAAAAAATCATGATATTTTATTTAAATTAGGCAACTTATTATAATATTGTAAGGTTTTAAAATGATTTGCCTATTATTTATAGATCCCATATAAAGGCCGCTCCCGAAATATTCGTACTCTCAGTGGAGGGTATTAAAGAATCGGATTAGACGAATAAAGTCCTCATACTTGTTTAATTTCTTAATTATATTCATTCATTAAATTTTTTTCTAAAACCGCTTCACAGAAAAAAATTACGACAAATCCATTGTCATATTGAATGCCATATTCGGCAATACAATTAATTTTTTAGCACTAACAACTGAACATGTAAATTTAAAAATACTTTCGTTAATAAAAATTAATAAAACTCATAAAGTGTGTGTTCACAATGAGTTTTATTATATTGAATTAAATATTTGTTAACGATTAAATACATGTAAATTTTTATTACAAAATTGTCATATTAACAAAATGTTAATTTGGAAAAGTTATTGCAATTTTAAAAGAAGAGAGTGCATTATAAATGTTGTTTTAATTAACTTTTTTATTTACATATAATAAAAATTACTTTAACAAAGACAGATTTAGAAGTGGGTGCATGAGAAGGTTTTAACACGTGCACAAAACGGATTCTTCACAAAATCATCAACTATAATTTAAAAACTGAAATAAACAAAACCGCGTAGAAATGGCAGTAAGAAGTTGTAAATAATACCCCTAAGATGGACTTAGTTTTCAATAGCAGCCCTATCGTTTTTTCTATAAAAAATTAAAAATTGTCTCTAATAAACAAATTCATAGAATCTAGCAATTGGATTGATTTTACCCCTATTGCCAAAATGATAACATTGATTACTACAAATTTTAAAATTGCAAATTGTGAATATTTTTTTTTTTTTCAATAAATGATATTATCAAAAAATTTGTTTTTGTGAATACATAATTTTTTTTTAAAAGATTTTGTTTGTTGCGGTAAATTCCCTATTAATAAAAATACTGAAATTTATGGTTGGAGAATAAGCTCTTCATTTGCGCATTTCACTGGAGACGTTCTCCCAAATAATTCATTCAAAAGCAAATTTCGATCTACCAAATTGAAATACCATTTGGTTTAAGGATTGATGTTTGACTATTGACGTCATCCGGCTTCAATAGCCGAGTGAGTAAAACGGCAAACCCCACTGATGAGATTGTGTGGTTACAATCGAAACTTGTATGGGCAACCTGTCCGTGAAAGCCTGGGTTCAAGTCTCAGCGCAGTCAAGAATAAAAAATTATCAATAAAATTTTAATTAATTTCATGTTGTAAAATTCCTGTCTTCATAAAAATAATTTTTGTATTTAATTAAAAAAATATAAATCTGACATTTTAATATCGCCCAATAAAAAATGTTCCTATTTGGCGAAGCACTAATGGTACATTTTAAAAAGTATATATATATATATATAAAATTTGAAGAGCCACGACATTCCCTTACTGCGAAGCAGGTTTGTAAGGGAGCATATAAAAGAGTAATGGTAATAAAAATTTCAGTGTGCAAAGCTGAATGTTACATTAACCAATTTTTATATGCGCTGAAAAAAGCGCTTTCTGTGTCAAAAATGTATTGCATCGAAGTGGGAACTCGCCACATAAAATTTATGTCTTCCGTAAGCGATATGGTAAGCGAAACTTTTCATTTCTCCCTTACAAACGTGCTTCGTTGGAAGCTCCATTTTTTACTGGGTATATATTGTTAAATTTATTACAAAAATATACTTAAATTTTGTTAAAACAAAATTAAGAAGAACCTTAAAGAAGGCATTGAAAGGAGTGCCGAAATATCGGTTACAATAAATTGAAAACTTTGTATAAAAATAAGACCTCAAAATTTAAAATTTAATTATACATTATTAACAGAAATTAATTTTATTTTGTCAACTATAGCAAATTGTTAATACGACAATTTACTAATAACTTATTTTAGAAATTTGTTAGAAATATTAGAAAACCTAAAAAATTTTATTAACTACATACTAATTCTTGTTGTTTTTTCTGTGTTTAATTAAACAATAACTATTTCAAAAAATATAAGTTAATTTCTTACTTCTTGTGATATTTTGATATTCTGACCTCAGCGTTTGCGAGATTTAATACAAGTAAATTTGCCAGTATTTTTTATAACTTTACAAAAATAAGAAGTTTTATTTTTAAATTTAATTTAGTAGTTTGTAAATTTTAAAATACAATCGCTACAGCTTAATAAATAAACATACTCTAAAAATAAAAATTCTGTAATGATGAAAAACTAAATTAAAAATATATATTTTTTCACTAAAGATAAAAGTATTTTTTTGTTCCATTTATTGCATTTCTTTTGAGATAACAAACCAGCAACAGCAACAGCAATGAAAAAGAAACTAATTTAAAATGAAATGCATTTTTAATAAAGCTGAAAACATAAAATTCAATTTAAATTCAAAGACGTGTTCTAAAAAGAAGGCAAAATAAAAAGAAAAACAACATGCTATAAAGAAAATGGGAAAAAATAAAAATAATGTCATTTAGAACATCATGTTATCAAAGGAAAGAAGCACATAAAAAAATAAATGGAAAAAGATAGTTTTATTTGAGCAACAAAAAATTGCATGCACACGCAATACTGAACAAGGCAAATTGGATTGGGAGGGCAAGCTACTGCAGGCAGTAGCACTTTTCTTTTTTCACAAGAATGTTTTATACATACATACAACCGTATAAGTACTTTACGAAAGCCAGAGTGACAGTATACAAATGAAAAAAAATTTTTACATTTATATACCATACATATATACATATCCACTTATGTGTACAATCCCTCCAAGCAATTGGTAGAGTGTTTTTCGATTGTCTACGAATTTTAACTACTTCGTCACATTTGGTAGTTAAACAGTAGATTTTTCGGAATTAAACAACAAAAAAATACGGTAGAATCACATTATGAGTTCTTAAATTATACTTTTTCGTCACTTTAGTGAGTTGTTCAGATAATTGTAACAGTTATACAACTGCAACAATGGCACAATTGAATATTTCGCATATTATATTGACTTCTTCGCAACGATTTGCTGTTTAATAGTGAATATTACAAAAGCAAAATACGTAAAAGAGCACAGTGTGTATTTAAGTTGCCATGTGATCGGTGCTACGTGCGTGTAAAATAATATTAATATATAAAATTATGTTAAATAGAGTAAAATTTTTAATATTTTAAAATAGAAATAGTTATAGTATTGTACTTAAAATTGGGACTCCGCGGAATCCAAATGTTACCGAAAAAAAAAATGTTCACGTATAAATGAGTGCACAAAACTGCCCAAACTTATTCTTCGGTTAGATTGGTTAAAGTTTTAATAATTTCTCATGCATATTTTTTTTAGAGCAAATGAAAATGAAATTAAAAAAAAATAATTTGATAATTATCTTTTTTAAAGGATATTAGTGATTTTTTTAAACTGTCTGTTTATTTAATGACTTTAAAAATTTTAGTGTGAAAATTAGTGTTTTTGTTAAATTTTTCTAGTGAAGATCAACAATAACTTTGAGTGAAGAAAATTTGTAAATAAAAATTTGCAATAAAAAGATATGCTAGTTATAATATGATGAAAGTTTACAAAGTTAGTGTTTGAACAAATTTGTGATTTTGTGTAGTTTTCTTTAACAAAATTTGTCCACATTAGGTTCTTAACTTTAAAACATTAACAGCTATTTTGATTAAATGTAACGTAGATTTTTTAATATTTGTTTAACTTTAAGCTCATTTTTTTATATTTTACTTAGATTTCCCTTACAAAATCAAACAAAGATAAACAGTAAAATGACCCACTTTTTATTATAAAGAACAATAAGAAAAAATGTAACTTCAAAAGAGTAGTTTTTGGATCCAACAGCGATACTACTAAATTTAATTGATATTAAACTTCCAAAGCGCTCTAATTCGTCATATAATATAGACACTAAGTGGATTCTTAAAGTAACTATTACCATAGTGGGACACTTCTTCCCGAACGATGTAACTACATCAATAAGAATTGAATAGCAAAAGCTATAGGTTTTTGCTAAATGGGGAAACTATTTAGATTATTTTTCGATCGAAATTGTTTGCAGGGATAGACACAGTTATACATACATATGTATGTATGGCTGAAATTAAAAAAAAAATTATTTTATTTATTTTAAAGTATATAAAAACATATAATTTTACTCACAAAGAATCCTTAAAAAAATAACAAGAAAAACTTTTCATTAGATGTTTGTGGAGAAAAAGGAGGGTTTCCAGCTCCTAAAAGTATACTATAGTTTTATTTTGCACATATTCACAAGCACACACATTCGTGCTATTTTTTATCTCTTTTAGTGCACTTCTTGCAACATCTTTTAATAAGAAGTTGTTGTTAGTGCTAAAATACTTTTTTTTGTTGTAGTAGTAGCAGCTCCACTGAAAATATGTGTACGGCTGTGTTTAATTCGGCGTACGTGTATGTGTGTGGTTTTCTTTATATGCTATTTTTATCTTTGTATGCTGCTTGCTGTTGTTTTTTTTTTTTTTTTTTTTTTTTTTTTTTTTTTGTTATTGCTTTTCGTTGCTCCAAACGTTATGTGATTCGTGCGTGAAAAATAGGAGGAGCTCCATTTGACAAACAACAATCAGCAACATGAATTTCTAAAATAAAAAAAAAGTACTAAAACATTTTTCTCATGCGCATAAGATGCTTTGCTAAAAGTAGGGTTTTTTTTAAAAAAATTTGTGTTGCCTCTATATAAAATATTGTTTAAAAAATGTATAAAATTTTTACAAAAACCAAAAAAAATAAAGTTTTATTTAGTTTTTTATTTTTAAACTTTCTTATTTACTAAAATCTATTACTCAAAAAACAAAAATTGTTCCTAAAATAAGTTTTGTGAAAAAATATATAGTTTGATTCGAACAGTTCTAGTTCTCTTAACTATTTTTTTTTTTTCATTATAAATTTTTATATTTATTCGAATGTGTATTCTAAGTCAAATTACAGTTTAAAAAGCTTTTATACTTTAATAGTCTTATTCCTTCAATATTTTTTAAATGTTATTTGACTTAGAATACACATTCGAATTAATATAAAAATGTATAATAAAAATCAAACTCAACATGAGAACTTAAATTCCCAGACACTATTTTTTTTTCTTTTTCATTAAAATTTTTAATCAGTTCATGACGCAATATTTTTTGAGCTTTCAACCATAAAAATACCAACAGATTTAAATAAAAAAATAATTTAATTATTTTCTTCAATTAAATATTTATCTTCAATCAATGAAAAGCCTCTTAATTTAATTTACATTCAGCTCAGACACATGTGTAAAAGATTAACAAGGATACCTGTCGCGTATGCCTACTCCATTTTATCCACTGGGTGACAAGCAAGACGTTAACCAATCGCCCTTAAATGTGAGGGCAGTCAGCACACCCAGGTAGCAATTTAAGTGCATACTCCCGCAGGCTTACACGCTAGACCCTTGTTTAGGAGCTGGAGCCTTCTAATCACCGCTGTTATTGGAAATATGCCAGCAGCAGCGGTTGAGCAACAACATTCATACATACATTTACATTCAGCTCAGACACATGTGTAAAAGATTAACAAGGATACCTGTCGCGTATGCCTACTATAGCATTCCTTCAAAAGCATCTATGCGTTGCACCCCATTCACAAATTCGGACGGAAATGCAACCTTGGAAGTGCTTATTATCAGAAAGCTAAAACTTCCGCAAATATATACTTCCTGAAAGACAGGAAGCATTTTTCGCAAGAAATATACAAACGGAGGCCTCAACCAGCAGTCAGTCAGGTGCCTGCTCATCGGGGGTTACTGACTCCCGTGGTACCTGATGGGAGTTCTCTTATCAGTACCTGATTTTGTTAGATAAAGATGTAACTCCCTTAAGTGGCCCCTACTCCGGGGAGCATTTAGCTCAAACCGCAAATTCATTGGAATTTTGCCGACTTTAATGGTTTTCCATTAAAATAATGTTTTTTGAGGTATTTTTTGAATGGTCCATAAGCCTTCTTTTAAAAATTATTTTAATAAAGTCCTAAGTTTTTTGGCAAAATTATTCTGTAAGTCATATTTGAGCCTCTTAAATATGATGTCTAAGAATAATCAGAAATGTGGTTATTTTATTGAACTGTCTATGGTTTTTAATCCAAACTTTTATTTTTAAATCAGGCTTAAGTTCATAAAATTTAATTTTCATTAAATTATTTTTATGAAGAAAGGAATTTTACAACATGAAATGAATTAAAAGATTTTGATCCTTTTTTTATTCTTGACTGAACGGGGGGATCGAACCCACTTTTACGGCCAGGTCGATTTGACATGTTTCGATAGTAACCACACTATCTCATCAGAAATCTTCGCCGTTTAACACTCACCGCTCATGAAGAATGAAAAATTTAAGTTCATTTCATGTTGTAAAATTCCTTTCTTCATAAAAATAATTAAATGAAAATAAAATTTTATGAACTTTAGCCTGATTAAAAAATAAAAATTGGGATTGAAAAAAATAAGATGTCTATAATAACTCTTAAATTTTCTCTTTAGATGAAAAAATGAACTCATGGTAACTACCAAACTATTTCGTGATAATCTGGTGCTAACGTATTCAGTTGGAGGGTACTGCCTCGGCCTCCAATATTTAAAAAGTCCAAACACCCATGTATTGAAAATAAATAAATTAACTATTAAACGGAAGCCGTGATGGGGCAAATGTTCGCCAGGCATTGGCAGAACACAACGTATGCGGAATAAAATATGGACTGGCACATTAGCAGTAATAAACAACTTTAATCATGTATAAAAAAATCAAGGTTAATATATAACTGTTGAAGTACACAGGCACCCTATGCATATCTTCTTTAATCCCATCTGTGTGTATTTTCTTTAGCATCCATTTAATTTGAATGATAAAACAGTCAAAGTTTCTTGGCTCCTATCCCTTTTTATAGAAATTTATTTTCATTTTTTGCTCTCCTGAAAAATTATTCTTTTGTCACTTTCAACATTCTTCGCGGCTTTGTTTCAATTATAGTCAATATCTAAGCGGCCGCTATAGTGTTCAAACACCATTGAGTCCTTGACTTCAGGCAAAAGTCCAAATTCAAATTCTCTCTCGTTATTTTTTTAAAATTCTTTTCTTTTGTCATTTTCTGTTTACAAAATGTATAAAATTTAATGAAAGTATGGCAGCATTGTTGGGAGAATAAGTGTCTATATGTGAGAGCATTAGATAGATCTTATTTCACGGCAGCCTTCTACCGCAAATTTTTATGTCAAATTGTAAAGAAGCAGTTCTGTTTGAACACATAGTTTTAATATTCCAGTTTCGAAAGGACATTTGTGTGAAGGCTATCGAAATTATGAACCGATTTAGTTTATTATCCGTACTGTGAATACCTCATATGGTGTGAACGCTATTGCACCGCATTCTTTATTTCTTTCTCAAGGAAAAGGGAACTTGTTTATCTAAATCTCGGCCGTTTATGAGATATTAAGGATAGTTGTTACATACAATATTCTATAAAGCTTATTTATTGTTAAACAGCAATAATGGAATCCATAAAAAAAAGGAAAGTTTTGTTTTTCACCGTGGTTTTTGCTCATATCTGAGCTGTTTTTAAGCGGATCTAACAGTAAACAGCAACTTCTTTTCTTGTATTACAATAATTTTTAAAAGCATTAAAATACTCAAAATTTAGGGCAAGAGTGGATTTTATTTCCATAAAACTGTGATTATGAGCTCTAAAAGTTAAAATTATTCTTGTAATAGAAGTTTTACGTCAGTGTTGACTAACTTTTGACGCTGTGTGTATATCCTTAAATTGGCACAAATAATTTTTCCTACCTAAAAAAGACAAGAGCTTTATAAAAAGTTAAAATACGATCCAAAATTAAAATGTTTTTACGTTATTCATTAAGGTATTGGTATGATTATCCTAACAGAATATAAGCCGTGGTGATACAAATTAGTATTTTTCCTTACGATACGTCATTTTTACAATTTGATCACGACTCAAATAACTCTTAGCCAGATATTATCAACTCAGAAGCAGTGATGCCAGAAGTGCAGATTTATCTGCATTTTGCAGATTTTATACCCAAAAATTGCAGATTTGACGATTTTTGGCCTCAGAATGCAGATTTTTAGATGGAAACTTCTTAACTTTGTTACTTATGTTCTATTAATTCTACTTCCTGCATTGAGAAACGAAAAATATCAACCATTTATGGAAGAAAACACAAAACAAAATAAATAGAAAAATGCGTGTTTGTTAAGTGTGGATTTTTTCGGTACTTACTCGGAAAGAATTATTTACTAGATCAGAAAATATGATTTGAACCAATAAAATTTTGCATGATTCTCATCCACCCAGCAAAAACTTTACTTACCTGATAAGTTAGCAAGTAATATTGGAGAAATATAAACACTACTTATTTTTCGGCTGAATAACTACTTATTTTTGTTCGAGTTGTCCACAGAATTCAGTACTTACAATGCACTTACTAGAAGTCACCAAATATCTAGTTATTATTTAACTACGTTAAATTGTAAGTACTTACAATATAGTTACTAGAAGCCAAAAAATAACTTTATTTAATTGGCGCTAGTTGCTAGACCTAATAAGTAGTTATGGATATAGTTAGCATTAAGTAAATATTCAGTACTGAAAACAAGACAACTAATATGTAGTTATTTATCAGATTATTAGTAAGCAAATATTCATAACTGAAAAAAATAGTAGTGAAAAGTACTTGCTGAGGTCATTACTAGCAAGTACCTACTGAGGTTTTCAGAATAATGACAATTGTAATAACAACTACTTATTTGGTCACGTATGAAATAACTACGACCTATTACCAAAATTCAGAAAGTTTTTCATGGGCAAGCCACAAAATTACTTATTCTTTTATTATATTACTTCTTTGGTTAAAACAAAAAATTTTTTTATTTAAGAAAATTTTACTAGATATGAACGAAATAAGATAACATCAAGAAATGATTATGGATTTTCTTTTTTTATAAAACAAAATTAATTACTTTAGAAAATAAAATTCTTTCTGTGTACGAAGATTTTTTAGTACAGAAAAATATAAACAAAGATTGCGTTGGAAATAATAGATAACGTGGTCACATCACGCCAAAAAAATTTTTCTCCAGAAAAGTTTCAAAGAACGACATAAAATTAAAATACGTATGTATATAGTTCAAATTGAATTCATAATTGATTCATAAATAGGAATTTAGGTAACAAAATATTACTTAAAAATTAAAAATCGCATTGTCTTGACACATTAATATCGACGGACTTATGTCATCTGATATTAACATGAAATAAAATGCATACTCATATGTAATGGGTGATTCAAGTAGAGATACTTTTTTCAATAGCCTTTTTTTGACAGATCACGTGTGAATCGTGTCATGCTGTCATGTTATTTTTGTTTAGAATTGTTTGGCATTTCATAATGGAAAGACTTACGCTGAACAACGTTTACAAATCGTTCAACTTTATTACGAAAATTCACGTTCTGTGAGGAATGTGTTTTGTGCACTTCGCTCAACTTATGGTTAACATAATCGGCCTACTGAGCGTACTATTCGCAACACCATCACCCATTTTGAGACCCAGCATTCATTATTGAATAATATTCGGCCGAATAGACCACGTCCAGGACGCTGTGAAGAAAATATAGCGGCCGTAGCTGAGAGTGTACACGAAGACCGTGGAGAGTCGATTCGGGTTATCGTGCCATGATAACCGACTACTTGATGCCTGAAATTGAAGCTGGTGATCTCGGCGACATTTGGTTTCAGCAAGACGGCGCCACTTCCCACACATTGCATCAATCAATGGATTTATTGAGAGAACACTTTGATGAGCACATAATTTCACGTTTTGGGACGGACGATTGGCCACCAAGATCGTGTGATATCACACCGTTAGACTTTTTTCTGTGGGGATATGTAAAGTCTAAAGTTTATACGGACAAACCTGCTTCGATTCAGGCCATGGAGGAAAACATCACGCGTGTCATTCGAAAGTTGCCAGTCGAAATGCTCGAACGAGTCATCGAAAATTGGACTCAACGGATGGACCATCTGCGACGTAGCAACGGCCAACATTTGATAGACAAAATCTTCAAAAAATAAATGCCAAAGAAATTTTTTTGAAATGATAATTTACATTCCCCATTAAATTTTAATTTTCTGGGATTTTTTCTTTAAAAAAGTAGGGAGCCTCGAAATGGATTACGCGATATACTATATGTCTAAATATCTTAAATAATTGCAATAATTTATCTCTCGTTAATTGTTGATAAGACTTTTGATAGTTCAAATACATGTCAAGCCATTAACATTTAAGTTCTTGTTTTAAATAACAAAGATAAAATATATTCTTAATCGGACGAGAAATTAAATTTGGATAGATATTTTGTAAAACGTAAAAATATTCAAAAATTATCATCCATGTTCTGAAAATCGCTTTCGAGTAAAATTAAAATCGAACAAATTTTAAAAACTTTTCTGTGTTGAAAGTTCAAGTTTCCTTTTATACGTTTCGTTTTTATACCTCATACTTCGAGGACCATCTATTTTTACCATAATTACTTTTAAAATCGGGAAAAGCTAAGGCCCTAATCATGTAAAGCGCGACGCAGCGCCAAAGAATCACATTGAAAGCACAAACAATGTCATAAATATTTTGTAATTTTGTTGTTGCTTTTTACAGATATTCATGTACCGTTTTAAAATTTTTAACGCCACAAGCTATGGAGCGTTAGAAATTTTAAAACGCAATGTGAATTTCTGTATAAAGCAACAACAATATTAAAAAATATTTATGACAATGTTTATGCTTTCAAAGTTAAGGCTGAGTTAGGCGAACGTTGCTGTACCCGTAACTTACTGTACCGTACCGCTAGCACGTTGGTGCACTTATAGAACATCTAAAAACGTGTCATATGTTTTCACATACATAAACAAAAAAGCAATAGTATACACAAAACAACACACACAGTGATGGGAAATCAAAAGGTTTAAATGGTGACCGCTGTGCAGAAAAATTACCAAGTGATTAAAATGGTATTAAAACAGTATTAAGTGTATGTAAAAAAACATTATTAATTTAATATCTGATATTTATATTATAGATTTGCAATAAACAAATATTTATTTTAGCATTCACATACACATTTACATGTATTATTTTGTAAATGTTTTTTTTTTTTTTTTCTCATTATTTATTTATTGAATCTTCATATATTAAATATGAACTAACAATAATTAATCAAATCTTATACTAATACTTTATTTTTGTCCTGCCAATGCTAGACGAAAATTTTTCTCCTCACGGTTTCTGTTCACATATGTAGATGTTCAGCGGTTTTCCCTTCGGATGAGTCCTGCGGTATCTCTTCTCCTTAATCTAGAGTGTCCACTGTCATTTAAAATATTTCGAGCAAGTGGATTTGGGTGCGACTCAAGCCTTTTTAAATATTTTGCTGCGTACTTCGTAATAATAGTTTTTACTAATGGCACATTGAGATCCTTGTGAATATTTGAGTTTTTAACATACCAGGGAGCGACTGTGATTATTCGAAGAAGTTTATTTTGGCGCCTTTGAATTTTTTCGATATTTGAGGCCGAGGCAGTGCCCCATAGCTGAATACCGTAGCACCAGATTGGCTTCAATATAGAGTTATAAAGTAGAAGTTTGCAGTCGAGGCTAAGAACAGAATTTCTTCCAATAAGCCAATATATTTGAATTGCTTTTAGTTTCATTTGTGTTAGTTTTGCTTCTATATGGCATTTCCATGTCAAACGCCGATCTAGATGAATACCGAGATATTTTACATGCGATTGCTGGGGCACTAATTGATTATTGATTTTAATAGGGGGACATGACTCCCGACGCAAGGTGAATGTTATATGTACGCATTTTTGCTCATTGACCTTTATCCTCCATTGTTTTAACCACTTTTCCAGTTCAAATATATGATCCTGCAAGTAACGGGATGCTTCATGACAGTTTTCGTGTACGCTTAGAAAAGCTGTATCATCAGCAAATGTTGAAGTAAGGGTGTGGTTGTTTGTTGGCATGTCTGAGGTATATATAAGGTATAAGAGTGGGCCCATGATGCTTCCCTGAGGGACTCCAGCGTCAATTGGCTGAGGAGAACTTATAAAATCACATTCTTTAATAATAAACTTTCGGCCGACTAAGTAGCTTTCTAACAGCTTGTGTGTGTTTACTGGTAAGTTTAGCTTCAATTTATGTAATAACCCTTCATGCCAGACTTTATCAAAAGCTTGGGAAACATCGATGAAGAGGGCGGAACAATATTTTTTTTCTTCAAAGGCTTTTCTTATGGCGTTTACTATACGATGGGTTTGTTCGATTGTGCTATGTTCTCTTCTAAAGCCGAATTGATGGTTAGGAATACATCTATTTACATTTATAATTGGGGCTAATTTTGACACTAACAGCTTCTCAAACAGCTTTGATATATTAGACAATAAGCTTATAGGTCTATATGACTCAACTTTTGTAGGATCCTTTCCTGGCTTAGGTATCATTGTAACTAAGGATACTTTCCATTCTTGTGGGTAGTATTCAAGGCGTATAATAGCATTAAAAATTAAAAGAATAATTTTCTTTGCTATGCGGGGTAGCTCTAAAAGCATTTTGTTGCTGATCTTATCAAAACCAGGGGCTTTCTTGGGGTTTAAATTATGAATAGCCTTTTCGATTTCTTTTATCTCAAATCTAAGGGGAACAGCAGCTCTAACAGCAACTGGTGGCAACTCGACTACAATATCGGGAGATGTATGCGGGGTAAATACGTTTTTCAAATGATTAACAAAAAGATTTCCTTTTTCTTCATCATTTCGTGCCCAACTTCCATTTAAGTTTCTTAATGGTGGTTTAGTGATAACTGGTCTATTAAGATTTCTAGCTGCACGCCATAATGAGTAGTCTGATTGAGAAGTTGCATCAAGTTCCTTAAGATATTTTTCCAGGGAAGCCGTTTTTTGAGACTGCAGTAACTTTCTTAGCCTTTTTGTGCACTCTTTTAGTAAATTCTTAAGTTGAGGGGATCTATGCAATTGCCATTCTCTTCGAGCTCTCCTTTTTTCAGTCAAGAGACGCTCAACATCTGCAGAATATATTTTACTATTTTTGGTTTTTTTGAGGGTTATACTAGAATGTTGAACAGCTAGTTTCAGATAACTGTCAAAATTTACAATAGAAATATCCACATTCTCCGGTGTACTAAGCGGAATATTTTCAGTGCAGTGGGTACTGAGATATTTTTTATATTTTAACCAATTTATTTGAGTGGCTGACGTCACTAAGTTATCAGACGGAGATACAATTCTATTAGGATTTGTTATTGTAAGAATTGTAGGTGTGTGATCAGAAGATAGTTCTAAGGAAGCTTCAACATAAATCGTTTCTACGGGGATGTTTTTAACCACTCCAAAATCGATAACATCTGGAACTTTTTGCTGATCAGAAGGCCAATATGTTGGTTGTCCGCTCGCGACCACATTTAGATCCATTTTACAAATTGTGTTAAACAAAACACGACCCTTAGGTGTAATAAGTCGTGAACCCCAGAAAGTGTGTTTAGCGTTATAATCGCCAGCAGCCAGGAAGCAAGGTCCTAATGATTTGAAATATTTATTATATTGGCTTTCTGATATAGAAAATCTAGGTGGGGAGTATAAAGATGAAATTACTATGTCTCGATTTAATTCCTCAACGCAAATGTTCGTTGCTTGGAGATAGTCTTCACGATGATCACTCATTAAGTAGTGTTTTACTCGGTTCTTTATCAAAATGGCAGAACCGCCACAAGCTCTGTCTCGAGGGTCCTTGGTATCATATAATATATAACCATTGATTTTAAACGTATTTCTTGAGGTCAGATGAGTTTCAGAGACCATCATAACATCAATTTGTTTATTTTTAAGGAAGTATTCTAGTTCATTTTTATGTTGGCGGATGCCGTTTGCGTTCCAAAAGCAAATTTTTAAACAGTTCATGGCTTGTTTAGTACAGCTTGCAATAACATCGATTGCATTCTTAGCATTTCTTGCATCATGTTACCCATTGTGTTGGTAAAATTGTTAACTGTTTGCACTAATGTTTCCATAGTTTTTTCTAGCCGAGTTAAATTAGAAATGGGAATTTCGTCGTTATTTGGTACATCACCTTGAAGTTGCATAGGATTAGATTTTAATACATTAGCGTACGAGGTTCTGTTATTATTTGGCTGAGGCATCTGGACGCCGTACGTGTTTCCTTGATTAGTTGCCTGCGTTTGAGGGGGATTAAGTTTCTGTCCAACAGAACGCTTGACAATCGAATATACCGGGCATCCTCTATAGTTGGCAGTGTGGTTACCACCACAGTTGCTACATTTTTTTACGTTAGGGTCATTTTTGGACTTATCGCACCGGACGGTACCATGTAATTCTCCACATACGACGCAAACAGGGGGTAAATGGCAGTATGCCCTAGTATGACCAAATTCTTGGCAGTTTAAACACTGAACGGGCCCATTTCTTTTGTGCGGCTCCTCTATCGTGATTTTTCTGTACAGAATGTATTTTAAACTGTAAATGGGATGCGTTTCATTTTTTTTTAGCTTAACATCGCCGGGCTCTAACTCCACTCGAAATAGTGGTTGGGGATTTTTTTCCCTATTTTTAATATTTGTAACATTTTTTATTTTGAAGCCCTTTTCTTCTAAAAATGTTTTTATTTCGTCTGGGTCCACGCATGAGTCAATGCCCTTTATCACAACCTGAAGACCTTTGCTGCTTTTCAGTTGGTATGTATAGAAGCTTTTTTAAGTGCTTCAAACTTATTAATTATTTTGCGAAAATCATTCTCGTGATTAACCTGTATTTTTGTTTCGTTTATATTACCACGCTTGATTGCAGCTACGTAAAACGAATTTTCACCTATCACCGAGATTAAACTTTTTATAAGCTCACTTGAGTTTTGCTCTCTAAGGTATATCGGGGGTGGCTTTGACGTTTTTATGACGTTAGGTGCTTCAGAAGATTCATCCTCCAGAATTGCAAAACGATTTTGCGAGTTTATTCTATCAAAAGATGGAACTTTCGAGGCAGAGGCTACAGCTGAAGAGGCAGGGCTGCGACCACGTTTAAGCACTGTTACATACCTGTCCATACCAACTTGCACTTGTGGTTTTTGACAAATTTTTTCTTGTTTGTTTTCCATTACGTCTTTGTTCGAGTTTATGTTGTCAATGGTAACGCTTGTATTATTTTCTGTTGTTGTATTTATTTCCACATTGCTTACACTAGCATGAGTATCATTTATTTTTGTTGTTGTTTCATTGTTATTACTCATATAGAGTTGTTTTTGTTTTTTTCACCGTTTTTTTATTTTTAATTTTTGTTAACTGTGCTCTTTTTATTATGTATAATGTTGTTACACCGAGATAATAAAAGAAAAAAGAATAAATATTTTTTTTGCACAGATTATTTGCAAGTATGTATGTGCGTACATACATACATATGTAGGTATATTTTTTACTTGTATTTTTTTTCTTAATTTTTTTTTTTTTTTTTTTTATTTTTTTATTGTTCACTTTTATATTGAGCGTCCAAATTCGCTTGTTAAATTAACTAATTTATGTTAAAAAAAAAGAACCGTATGCGGAGTTAAAAGAAACACGTCTTTTCTCATCGAGCACGACATAAAGTGTAAATGTGCATTGACAAAACAATGTTTTGTAACCATTTAAAGGCTTTTATATATTTTTCATTTCTATTGTATGTGCATATGCATTTTTTTATTTTGTACATCTAAGCTTATGTATATTTATATACATATGGAAATATTTTGTATTGCAAGTAGTTTTGTCGAAAGTCCATAGATATACTGGAAAAAAGTACCAAAAAAAAGAGCGAAAATACCCGCATTCAATTTAATATACAAGCAGGCCATCACTGCTTTACAACTGTCACGTAACGACGGCATGAAAATCTATTTTATACAGAATGAAACGTTACAACTACGGTACATTACATTTCGGTAAGCTTTTGCATTGCTTTCATATACCAAAAAGCGAACAGCTGATTGATACAGTACAGATACGGTACAGCAACGTTCGCCTAACTGAGCCTTTATTCTTTGATGTTGCGTTGCGCTTTACATGATTAGGGCCCAAATTTTTAAACAAATTTTATTAAAAACCTTCATGGATTTAAATTTGCAGAATACGGCCGTTTACTTTGAAATGAATTGTTATATATTATTCTAAATAAACTTCATGAAAAAAATGTGGTAAATGTGTTTTGAAGATTATTTTAAGGTTTTAAAATCTAGCAGCAGATTTTGCAGATTTCTTGAGAAAAAATTATGGTTTTTTGCTGATTTTACCTCTAAAAGTTCTGGCAGCACTGTTCAAAAGCCAAACTGTTAGAAAACCGACAAACAGTCAAAAATTTCCAAAAAAAAAGCAAAATAAATCCCAAATCGTTTGAAAAGCTATTTATGAATATATATATGATGTACTCTTTATTCAGATTCTTTTTAATTCTAAGATAAAATGTCATAGAAAACCTTAGCTTGGAAATGGTGTTTAAGCTCCCTAATTTTGCAAAAATGGTGCAACAAATTTATAATAACTAATCAATTTTATTTAAATTAACTTCTATAAATTTTTGAGAAAATTACTTTTAAAACGAGGTGGAGGTCAATAAAAAAAATAAATTTTATTTTTATTTATTGCCGATATTTCGATACTCCAAGAGCATTTTTGTTTATAAATAAAAAGGTCGAATGAAATCAACTTTAATTAAATAAAAAAAATATTATAAAATTTCATTTTTCATAAAGGCCTTAACATTCCAAAATAAAATATTTTAAATACAAAGAATTTGTTCAGAAGTGCATAAGTCGTGTAAGGCAAAACATCCCAATTAATATTTTCTAAATACTTTTTTAAAGGGTTTCACCGTTGCCATAATGGATTATTATGGCTTTATGTCCGGTCATTCGATTTTATAGCTGGTGTAGTTCTGGTTTCTGGTGTTAGTGCTGCCAATGATTACTTTAAAATACACATATGGTGTGATGAAAATACATAAGTGCCCATTTACATTATACAATTTTTGTCGGTGAAACTTTTGTCGGTTCTTTTTAAAACTGCTTTTGCATTTACATTGTGCAATTTTTATGGCAAGAACTTTTTCTATGCGACGGAACTTAAATACATTTTTCGTCAAATGAGAGAACAAATGAGCGAAAAATTGAATCAAAGAGTACACTCACTTGTGTACCCCATTAAATTAATCTCTCCCCTATCGCCCATAAAGTAAGAATCGCAGCGACAAAAATCAAATATTAAAATAAAAAATAAACATTTACCGACCGCTTGTTACATTTTGTATGCGCATTCTCTCCTACTCAATACATTTTGCTTTTACATGATAAGATTTTTTTCATTCAACATAATTTTTTTGACATGCCGCAATACATGTATTACTATGTAAAGATGCCTTTAGGTATGTTAAACTTAAAAATTGTCATCTAATTTATTATCTAATTTAAAAAAGAGGTGTAAAAACTCTATTATATTTACTTAATGTATTTTTTTTAAACATTTACTTTTCGCCTCAATTATACTTTTTTCTAACACAATACTTAATAAAACTGAGGATATCTGCAAATAACAATATTCGACATAAGTAACTTATCCTTATTGGCGCAGAAATAAAAACAATTTTAAATCATTTTCAAATTTTCTAATCATTACAATAAAATGTATGGTGACGTCTTTCTAGTTTGCAAACAAACATTTTTTCACCAAAATACTTACACAAACAAAACTAAGCACATACACAAACATATTAAGACCCATTGTGCATTTTTATTTATTTTTTTTCAATGTGTTTGCAAAATAGCACAAACTTAAGACACACTTAAATTTATTGACATTTATTCTCAAGGATTGACTTTCCTTAAGGATTAACCAACATAAAAATAAACTTTTTTTTAAAATCAACTATAAATATTTTATAAGTCTTATAAATACAACGACAAACTTTTCCAATAACAAATCGGTTTTTTTTCTAAATCATACTTTTATACACACAATTAATCAAACATTCATGAAATCAATCAGTCAATATCAATTTCATCGTTAAGGAAACAAATGAAATCTGTTTACGCCACAATTTAATTCACTTAAAATTAATTTCAAAAACATTTTCGATGAAATACAACTCATAAATATGGAAATTACATATTTTTTATTTTTATTTCTCTATATCGGCTGAAAGGTGGATGGATGGATGGGTTAGGGGAAACAAGAAAAAGTTCAAAAAAAGTTGTTGTTGGTTTTATTTTAATTTTGATTAAAATCTTAAGTGTTTGTAATAAAGATATTACAATAGAAATGAAACAACTAAAAACATGTACATAAATAATTCAAAGAACACACTCATATACTTTTGTTCCGACTTGTCTAAATCAGCTAAAATGTAGGCAAAACGTTAAATAATTTTATTTCCCTGTTTGTTTGTCATGAACGAAGGGAATGAATGTCATTTCTACTAATTTAAGCACAATTTCATGTAAAAGCTTTAAAATATCTCGTAAAAACGTTCAGCGTATTTATCTAGTAAAATAAATATTTTTAGATTTTTGTACACTTAAGGCCAAGTTTTTTCGTAAGTGGTTTTAACAAATTGTAAAATGAAACCGTAATATTCCGACCACCATCATTTTAACTTTTTTCCTACAACCACTCCCTCACACAAATACAAAAATTTAAGCCATCTAATTGTGGTCTACCACACAATCATCAACTCTCTACAGAGATGGAAAAACCCTTTCCTTCCTCCAACTGCACACATGCACAGGTTTGTGTGAAAGTGTATGTATGAGAGAATCCAATTTCGAATACTTGCAACGTTTTAGCCGTTTTATTGTCGACAAGTATGAGTTTGTTGCCGACTTTTTTCCGCTAATGCTTGCATGACAAATTCACATTCATAATCTTTGTGCCATAAAAAAGGGTTTTATTTCAATAAAAAATACTTTTTTAACTACAGCACAATTCGCGTTCTCATAATATTTCTTTTTTACTTTTTTGAGCTGTTATTTTTTTTATTTATTTTTTTCATGTAATTTCGCGAACGCGAATATCATGTCATTTTTTTCACGAACAATGGACAACAATAACAAAAAAAAAATTTTATAAAATGTAATGAAATAAAAATATTTTCCACAATGACTTTCTGAGGCATGTTTGCCTTGTAAACTGGTGCGATTGTGCATTTTTCTGTTAATTGTTAAACATTTTATGGTCTGATGAATACAATTTTTTGTTTCATGTTTTTGCTTTACAGGATTCAAAACAGCATTTTTACGGCCATCTTAAGCGCCTGATAAGAAAAAAAAGAAGGGGGTGAGTTCATAAATTTATGGCTTAATAATTTAAAATTTTATACAAAAGTGACACAAAATTTAAGTTAAATAATATTTGAACTTTAAATGAAAAGATGATTTCAACAAAAAAATTGGTTCTCCTACTTTAATGAATTCCTTATAAATCCTTTTGAATTTCTAATTGTCATCAATCAAAATAACAATAAATCGTCATGAAAAAAAGTATTTAGTGTTGGTTCTTAATAATAAATAGTACTCCATACTGAGTGAGTAGAAAAGAAATATTCATTTTTTAGGGAATTTGTTTCACAATCAATAACTCTTTCCTACTACAACGATTGTCCTAAAACGCTGAGCAAAACAAGAAATAACTTATACTAAAATTCGTTTTCTCAGTGGTTCGGAAGTGAGTGCATTGGCAACAAACGTAGAGATATACAGATTATCTTAAATTATATATGAGGCATTATTCGTAAAGCAAACATACAAGAAAAAATTTTTGCCCAAATAATGGGAATTTTTCTTCAATATATTTTTTACATATATATTAAAAAATAAAATCCAATAACTGCATAGGAGTCCCTCCTAGGGGGGGGGGGGTAAAATGTATGATTTATCTGCATTAGTTTTTCGTCCTGAAGATTTTCTCAAAACATACTTGCGCCATATTTCCACCGTTTAGGGGGCTCATGTACAAATATGGCGTTTAATGAAATTTGTTTTTTACATACCTATCCGCTATCACAATTCTTTATGGGGCTCCAAACAGTGATGCCAATAGTGAATTTTCCCTTTCGTAGGAATGTTTTGGGAAAATTACAAGCGTAGGGAATTCTCAAGCTATTATCTTATTTTATAATTGTTATTATATGTAGTATTTTTTAACAGAAACACTATACAATGAGTCTTCAACAAGGTCCAAAGCACTGTACGTTTATATTAGGAGGGCAAACTATTAATTTATTTTTATTATTTGCACTCGCACTAGCATTCGCTAAAATGAATGTCAATATTAAAAAAACGATTATCTAATGAATGGGCTCTCTGAAAAAATCACACCTTATTAACAAAGAGAAATAAGTCAAACAAATTATAAAAAAAATTTTAATGAAAACTTTTAAGGATTTACATATTTTTAAAAGAAAATTTATTTTTTATTTTTGTTCAGGGGAACTGAAGTAATTATAAATTTTATTAAATTCTTTATTTAAAATATTTACAAAATGTTAACAAAGTATGTGCCTGTTGCTAAAAAAAAATTTATTTTTGGTTGTAGGGAGAAAAGGAACTCTTTTTAGGCACGTAGGGATTTTATAAAATATCTACTGGCATCACTGGCTCCAATACACATTTCCCAATACAGACTAGGAATATATAATATAAACTACCTCCTAGAGGGGGAAAATGTATGACCTTTTTATTTTTTTTTTTTTTTTTTTAATTTCTGTTTATAAAATGTATGAAATTTAATGAAAGTTTGGTAGCATTGTTGGGAGAATAAGTGTCTATATCATGGCCCAATTAGTAGGTCTGCTCGAAACGCCTGCTGATTTTTTGTAGAGTTGTGTTTTTGTCGTGCAATTGTTTTTGACATCTTGTCTATTTCTTACACAAACAAATGGTTTTGACATATTTAACATAATTTACACAAACAAAATGTAGTTTTGCGCAGACCTACCAATTGAGCCATGGTCTCTATGTGCAGGCATTGGAAAAAACATTCTCAAAATAAAATAGATCTTAATCAAGATGGCTTTCTACCGAAAATTTTTAAGTAAAATGATATGGAAAATGTGGTCTCGACGCAGTTCTGTTTGAACACTTGAGGCCCAACTATAATATGCATAAGCTTGCAT
The DNA here is from genome assembly GCA_943735925.1 of Pollenia amentaria. Classification (NCBI taxonomy): domain Eukaryota; kingdom Metazoa; phylum Arthropoda; class Insecta; order Diptera; family Polleniidae; genus Pollenia; species Pollenia amentaria. The sequence continues at coordinate 226,064,146 of OX031009.1, forward strand.
AAGCTACTGTCAACAATTGACAAAGAAGCCTTTCAAATGCATTAAGAAACAGAAACAAAGTCTAAAAACCTTTGATTCGTGTCAGTTGCATGAAATTTACCAAAAAGTTTCCTTAAGTTCAATATGGTTTGACACATATGATTTATATATATTCGCACGATTGCCGAAGCCAACTTAAGCATATTATAGTTGGGCCTTTAGGCTAATTTTGGTTAAAAAATAATAATGAAAAGGGTATCCAAGTTCGAAAATTTTTAATTTATATTGGTCATTTTCGGTTTTGTAAATGAAAAAAATTTTTTTTTAAAAATGAAACGATTTTCTAAAGAATCACTTATCTTAACTTTTTTGTTTAATTTTTTCTTGTTCGAAACGATAACTTGCAAAAAAAAAACTATTTGTAAAAAACGGCAATACCTTAGCACCCCATAACTCGACAAATAAACATCATAAAAAGAAATATTTGGTACACAAATTCATATCTGCTAAAATTATAGTTATGCCAAATTTTAAGCAAAATTTGTTTTTGGTATGTCCGCTTCACGAATAATACCTCATATACGTATATATATATATATTTATATATACATATACTAGCATTTAACACGCTACTTCGTTAACGTAGCCATTTCTTTCGTGGACATATTTTTACGCCAAAGTTTATGTTTCTAGATTTTAACTTGTTTAAATGCATTTAATCCGCTATTTTGTAATAGGTACAATTTTCACCCCTTAAACGTTCGAATTTTTAAAGGCATGAAATTTGTATTTGTACACGCAGAAAAAAAACTTGTTTAAATATGGTCACCTCCAACAAAACTATTTTTAAAGAAAATTTTAAACATAATATGTTTAAATTTAACCATATTATTATCACCGACAACCATATTATGATTAAATGTGTCCTCTATCAAGAAGCCACAACCATATTATGGTTGCTTCTAAACATGTTATGGTTAAATATTACAATAATTTGTTTTTAAATTAACAATACTATTTTCCTCTTCTCCAAGAGCAACAAGCTATGGTTGAAAACCAACAATGCTATTATAAGTGTTAAACATATTTTAGTTATTATTGACCAAAACATGTTTGGAGGCAACCATAATATGGTTGAGCCTTCTTGATGGAGGACACATTTAACCATAATATGGTTGTCGGTGATAATAATATGGTTAAATTTAAACATATTATGTTTAAAATTTTCTTTAAAAATAGTTTTGTTGGAGGTGACCATATTTAAACAAGTTTTTTTTCTGCGTGTACTTTTTAGATAAATTACGAATGTGATATATTTTTCATTTCAATGCTTATTTGTTTAAAAAAGATATGCCATGGCAAAAAAACTTTGAAAATACAGGTTTTACCCGTTTATTCCCCAAAAAGGCCGAATTTCAAAAAAGTTCCAAGCACCTATCCGCTTTTTTTTATTGACCAACAATAAGAATTGAATTTTTTTGTATCTTTTGAGGTTAGCGGGTTCGATTAAGCGGCAGCCCAGCCTCCGGTCCAAATTTAAATTTTTAAGCTTCTGGAGTTTAGGATAAGTGATGATGAATCAGTTAGTAACGTTACAATTTTATATTATATATATAGATGATGAAAAATATTTTAAAAAAAAGTAGCAAAATTATGTACCATTTTCACCCCTTAGAGGATCGGTGGTATTTCTCTTATAGACATTTTAAATGGGAAATACCTTTCCCAGGATTCCCGGTATATTCGGGTTTGACAAAAACTTGACGCCCGCGATATTTGAATTTCCAATCCATGAATTTTCGCAATATCTCCCATAGTGGTCTACTACTTTTAAAGGCTTCAAGTCAATATGTTAAAACTTCTTTAAAAAAGTGTCTTATTAGTTACGAATTTCAAACAAAAATATCAAATAGTTCAAAAATTTTCTTAAACAATCTGGCATTTGATAGTTTTCTGGCGATGTTGCGAGTGTCAGTTTAGCGAAAGAGAAAACTTTAAACATTTCCGGAATAAAGAGATTTTAACGTACTATTTAAACTTTCTGACGATTATTTATTAGGATCAATCGTTAAAATGTAAAATTTCCCGAAAAGTATTTTTTTAAGTATAAAATTTTAATGTTTGTAAATATAATCTACTAAAATGGATTCGTTTCTAAATGCTTTCTCTAAAGCGATGTCGCTTGCACTTACAAGAAATCTTATTTTGCATTACAGATTGTATTCACAGTATCACACATGAACATGTTTTTGTTGAAATGCAACGCTAATCAAATGTAAAGGATTATTGTTTAGAAAATTTTCAAAAAAAGGTGCATTCACACTATCACACTTGAACATATTACTTGAGTTTTTTTAATGTATTAATAGAAAGTATAATAATGTAAAGAAGCCTTAACTAACTATTCATAACACAATTAGACATAATTCGGTGATTCACAAGGTAGTCAAAAAGTTGTAAAGTCATATGACTTAAGATAATAACAAAAAATATATATGACTGCTGTGGGCAACCTCTTATAATTTAGATTCCCCTTCCGAACACATCCTTAAAATTTTTATTTTGCTTGAAACACAAAAATATTTTTTTAAACAATTGTAAAATATTATTTAGTACATTATGACGACATGACTTGATAGCACACCTTATGAATCACCCAAATGTGAAAATTTGCACTACTTTTTTGGAGGATTAGATAATTTTTTTTTAATCATAAAACCACAAAATTTTTGGACAATCTTTTATTTCATGCTCCCTTTGTATTATTATTTGGGCGCTCATTTTAAATGTATAAAAAATTAATAAAAAAAAAAAATTTGAATTCCCAAATATCCCATGATTCCAAAATCGAAAGCTCAATTGTCCAGGTTTTAAAAACCACTCCCGATTGGCATCCCTTATCTTAAATTTTATTTAATAAAAGAAAATTAGGACTTTTAAATTGCCATTTGTTACTTTAAGACATTTTCTCTGTCCCTCACTTACTTTAAGCAACAATACCTCATGCGATACATTATCGATAATGTTAATAAGCTGGCGAAAATAGACCTATAAAAACAATTTAGCCAAAGCCATAAAATAAAAATAAATAACTTATTTTCAAAACACACACAAACAAACTTCAAAGACTTAACAATAAAAATGAGTTACTTTAAACATTTTATTGAATGCCTTTCCCAAATAAATAAAAAAAAAGACTACAGCAGCCCAGAAGGAACCCTTTCAATTCTATTACTTTTCAACAGAAATTTCCTTTTAACTGGTACAAAAATAATAATGTGGTTATTTAAAACCCTTCACTTCTTCAGCTGTATTTATTAAAATGATTTCAATAAAAAAAAGGAAATAAAATGCTCCCACACATTATACAACTCGTCCACTAATGTAAGGACCCCTTACCATACCTACATGTACATATGTGTATGTGGATGTGAAAAAAGTGTTATTTATATTAAGTAACCATATTCATTTCATTACATTCCTCTTACTCTTTATACTCGTATCTGTTTGTATGTATTTATCTTCCTGTTTATGTAGTATGTTTAGACTTATGTCTATGTATGTGTATGTGCATGTGTGTGTGTTTTTTTATGTATGAATATTTGCCTCAAGGGTACTTTTCAAATTTATTACTTTAAGCTTTGGCTAATGGTCATTTGTTGTTCCAACTAAATATTTATTTGTTTAAATTGTTACAAATACTCTTAATATACGAAACACTACAGCAGCAACAACAACATTAACACTCTCTCACACTTTTAAAATGCTTAAGTCTAACAAATTGTATTTGTTGTTGCTGTTTGTCAGTTTATGTTTGTTGTGTTATCCTTGTTAAGTTGTAAATGGTCATTGTAGCTGTAGTTTTTTTAGCTGGCAAAGGAAATGTTTTTAAAATTGTTTAAAACTTTCATATTGTCCAAAAATTGTTTTAAGGCAATAAAATTTTATAACTGTCTTTTTCTCAAATGCTTCCCGCTCTCAACCCCAAGGGAATTAAATAGATGGTCTTAATGAATAATTTTTTTTTTTATGTAAAAAAAGTAAAATGTTGGTTTTTTGTAATTTATTGTAAGAATCGGAAATATTTTATCATTAATATGAAATAATATTTGTTGTTCTATTTATTGCAGTCACATATCGAGGGCTTACATTCAATGCACACTATCAATAATTTTGACTGTAATGTTAACTTTAAAATAAAATTTTATGGTATTAAAAAACAAATTAAAGGTGATGTCGGCTGGAGGTCTTTGCAGGGCATGCCCAATCCACCGCCATTTCCGTTTGCTGATTTCATGCTGAACAGGTGTTCGCTTGCACTCGGCCCATAAACGTTCTTTTGTGATGGTGTTTGGCCTGAATTTTTAGTATGCGACGGAGGCAGCGGTTGATGAATACTGGCACAGAAAAAATTAAAAATTGTCTCTAATCCCTAAATTTATACCAAATTCATAATATCAAGCAAACAAGTTGTTGCTTTTGCACCTATTACCAAAATGATTATATTTATTACTAAAAATTGTAAAATTGTGAATATATTTTTTTTTTTCAATAAACGATATTTTTAACTTTAATTAAAGAAATGATCAAAAAAAATGCCATTCTAACAATGTGCTAATTTATTTAATTAAATATTGACAATTCCCAACAACAATTCTACAAGTTTAAATTAATTTATTTTAAACGAAAAAATCAATTAATATATTTTGATATTTAATTAATATTTTAATTAAAAATTTATTTCAAAACAACTTAAATATTAATTAAATCAAAATTATATTTTTAATTTTCTTTCAACTAAAAAAATAATCGATTCAATTATCACATTAATTAAATTGAAATACTTTTTAAACTACAAAATGCTTCTCTGCTGGCTTTAATAATATTAACAACAGAAAAAAATTAGTGTCAAATTAATTTATTTAAAAATTTTTAGTTTGTGAAAAATAAAAACATCTTGCAAAAGCAAATGAGCAAAATGTGTTGGAAAAAAATTATTAATTATGTATTTGTGTCATAAAATTAAACAAAAAGTGTTATATTGTGAAAAATTTTAAATTGAAAAATTTCAAATTTTGTTTTGTTTTTGTTGTTGAACTAAAAAACTTAGAACACTCTCCCCAGTTGGCATACTAGTTATATACTATCTCTTGGGTGGTGTTTAGCATTTTATTATAGTGTTCAACCCATATGTCCATTTGTCCTGTTTTCGTCATAACGATCTCCCCCTTGTTGTTTTTCAATGGTTTGCTTGAGTTGAAACTCATGCGTCCTAATTGCTTTGTTATTCTGTACAGATCGCGACTTTTGTGGGACTCGGATGCTGCTTGGGCTTTTTTTGGCCCAGCGGCGTTTGTCTCGGCGAGCGCTTTTCTTGACCTCTTTGTCGATTAGTGTGAACGCCCCTTGCAGTATTCTTTTTTCGTTCCGAGTCTTAGCACTGTTGAGATTCGCTTTACAGGTCCTTCTGTTTGTTATTAAGTCCCATCACGCAGAGAAAAAACATGTTCAAATATGGTCACCTCCAACAAATCTTACAAGCGCCGCATAAGACAACATTAGATACAAAATACCGAATCGAAAGGAGTGGATCTCAGATGAAACCTGCACCCAGAGAAAAAACATTTTAAATATGGTCACCTCCAACAAAACTATTTTTAAAGAAAATTTTAAACATATTCGGCCGTATTCATAAAAATACTTTTAATTTAATACAGGTTTACAAAACAAATTTTCTATGAAAATTTTACTTAATAAGCGTTTGTTAATTTTTTTAATCGTTTATGAATACGAGGGATTGTCTTTAATTTAACCATAATATTCTCACCCGACAAACATATTATGGATAAATTAGACCTCCATCAAGAAGCCACAAACATATTATAGTTGGCTCTTAACATATTATGGTTAAATATGAAAATAATTTGTTTTTAAATTAACAATAGTATTTTCCTCTTTTCCAAGAGCAACATGCTATGGTTGAAAAACAACCATGCTATTATAAGTGTTAAACATATTTTAGTTATTATGTACCATAACATGTTCGAAGGCAATCATAATATGGTTGTGGCTTCTTGATGGAGGTATTCTGTATACAATGTTATCTTATGCGGCGTTTGTAAAAGATAGTTTTTTTATTATTGGCCAGTCAACATTACGGTTCTGAGCTTCCTCCAGGGATGACCGAATCTCATTTACGTAGGCTGTATGGTGTATGGGATTGTGCAGTTTTCGCGTCTCAAATCTTTTTTGTTCTTCTTAATTGCAGCGACTTTTAATCTTATTTTACCGTTGATTAAATGGTGGTCGCTGGAACAGTCCCCTCCCCTCATACTTCGGACGTCTTGTAAACAGTTGCGCCAGGTTTACTTATGGCAATGAGATCAATCTGGTATTGAGTTGTTTGCTCAAGGGATACCCACGTAACCTTGTGCATCTTTTTATGAGGGAAAAATATTCCTCCAATGGCGACATTGTTGGACAGGTACATATCTGTAAAAACTTGACCATTTTCAGACCTTCTCCCAAGTGTGTGTTGGCCTATGATGATCTCAATGTTTGCATTATCTGGTCCAAGCTGCGCATTAAAATCACGCATTAACTATGTCTCCTCGTTGTATCGACGATGTTACACTTGAGAGGTTGCTGTGTATGTAATAACGTGTAATATGTTTTTCATACACACATACACACACATATATATATATATATATATAAACATTTTAACTTATTAATAAAATACACAAAAAAAGGCTGTATTTTTTACAATTAAAAACAACTTTCTATTAAATACTCTTTACGAAAGAGGATTTTAAATATAAAACCTCGATATTTTTCCAGTAGGTTTAATTGTATTCAGGTAACACATTTTACTTGTACGAATGACACGAGCGTACATGCGCTGCATATCGATTGGATTACATTTCCAAAATTGTGAATTCCAACTCAGTCAATTCAATTTAAATACATATCGTTAGCTTCAGTCGTAAAGGAGCTAAGTCCACATATTTGAAAATATTGTATTTGATGCAGTTCAAGAGAGTATACAAAAATACAAAGTTGCAGACAAAAATACTATTTTATATGTCTTATTATTTATTTTGCAATGATACGTAAAAGTGCTTAGTCAAATAATGTTGAAAGAAAAATTGAATCAAAATTACTTTTTTCAAAAAAACTTTTTGACAATATCTTCACTTCTCAAACGGTTTTAAGCTATTTTGGAATTTTAGAAACAATTTGACACTAAAATATTATTTTCCGTTTAGTAGTTCAGAAGAGTGCGTTTTTTATCAGGCACACAGACAGACAAACATAACAATAGACATGGCCTAAAATTTCCCGGACCCTGAATATATATATATATATATATATATATATATATATATATATATATATATATATATATATACTTATAAATAAAAGAACTTATTTTGAGCTCGAGGTCTTTTTTAATTATTTGTATTTTATAATGATTTATAAAATTTTGCCGATATTTCGTTTTTCATTGAAAAACATCTTCTGGGCTATAATCTAGAAATTACAAGTAACAAAAATAAACAAACAAATATATAAATACAAAATGCCGGGATTTTAAGGAGTATTACGGAGAACTCGGTATATAATGTAAAAGATTCGGTGCAATTTAGAAATAAGATTAAGGACTTGACTATTACAGACGATGAAAGATTAATCTCGTTTGATGTAGTGTCTCTGTTTCCAAGCGTTCCTGTCGATTTAGCATTAAGAATTATAGAGGATAGATGGGAAGATATTGCAACACACACCAACATGACAAAGGGCTTATTTTTAAGAATTTTAAGATTTTGTATAAAGGACAACCGCTATTTTAAATTCAAGGACAAAATATATACACAAAAGAAGGGACTTCCCATGGGTTCACCAGCATCTCCAATTGTGGCGGACATTGTTATGGAAAAACTACTTGACACCTGTATTGGAAAATTAAAAACTAAGCCTAAGTTTTTATCTAAGTATGTTGATGATCTTTTTGGAATTGTAAGGGAGAGTGCAAAAGAAGAAATTATGACGAGTCTGAACGATTTTCACCCTAGTATTAAGTTTACTATGGAGTCTGAGTGCAATAAAAAGTTACCATATCTGGACACAATTGTGATAAGGAGAAATGGTACACTCAAAATTGACTGGTATCAAAAACCTAGTGCCTCAAGTAGAATAATTAATTTCTATTCTAAACACCCAAAAAGAATTATTATCAACACGGCAAACAATTTAATAAGAAGGGTGTTAACTATAAGTGACGCAGATTTCCACGGAAACAACATCAAAAAAATCAAAAACATACTTAGTGACAACAATTTTCCAATTAATCTGACTAATAAATTACTTTATAATTATTATGAATATAAAACAAAGAATTTAGATGGTGAACAACAACCAAAAATATATAAATCCCTTATATTTGTTCCAGTATTATCTGAGAGATTTGAAAAATCTAAATTATTCAATAATGAAATGTATACCATAGCCCATAAATCTATCAACACGTTGACAAAATTGTACAGTAAAACCAAAGATAAAATAGACAAATTAGACAAATCCAATATAATTTATAAAATACCATGTAATGGCAATGAATTTGGGATATGTAATAAAGTTTACATAGGTACCACAAAAAACAAACTGAAAACAAGAATTTCAGCACACAAATCAGATCAAAAATTACGGAATAATATTCCTGCACAAAAAACGGCTTTGTTATCCCACTGTGCACAAAGAAAACACTCTCCTGATTTTGACAATGTACAAGTGTTACAGAGTGAAAATAACTACAAAAGACGATTCACATTGGAAATGTTACACATAATTAAAACAACAACTAGGATGAATTTTAAAGCCGATGTCGATGAGAATTCTGCGAGAGTGTACAGACATCTCGTCAACAAACGAAAATAGCGCAATTTTTTCTTGTTTAAGCTCAGTTCATAATTAGACGATGTTAACACAACATAATAATAGTTAAGTTTTTTCTTTTTAATAATTTTTCAATGTAAGAGTTTTGTTGTTTTTATATACATACGCGTTTGAATTTTGTATTTATATATTTGTTTGTTTATTTTTGTTACTTGTAATTTCTAGATTATAGCCCAGAAGATGTTTTTCAATGAAAAACGAAATATCGGCAAAATTTTATAAATCATTATAAAATAAAAATAATTAAAAAAGACCTCGAGCTCAAAATAAGTTCTCTTATTTATATATTATAAAGGTCGAATAAAATACAATATCAATTTATATATATACTTATATATACATTTTAGGGGTCCTAAATTAATATTTCTTTGTGCAACACTTACAATTACAAACTTAGGGCCTGTTTATCAATTTCGAACGAAAACTTCGTTCGTTCAACTTACAAGTAGAACATAAACAGTATTTTATAATTCGAAATGTGAGTTAAGCGAATGAAGTCTTCGTTGGGAAGTAGATGAACAGGGAGTTAGTGTACCCTAATGCACCCATACGGTGGTAAAGGGAATAGGAGATGTAATTTTATTGAAAAAATACGTTTCAAAATCTGGAATCACTTTTGAAATTGGTAGTTCGTGTAAACAATAAGTTAAACAAAACTGGTTTTAATAATTTTGTAATTGAAGAGAAAACTACTATAAACAAAATTAATTACTCTTACAATCAAAAAAAAATTCTTATTTTCAAAATTAAATTTTCATACATTTTTGCTACTTGAATTATGCACTTTTCTCATAGATTGAACAAACTTTATAAGATATCTATTTTTAATTTCTCTGTTTTGTTTTCTCTGTAAAATGGTAAAGGCCCAACTTCTAATAAACATTTCTTTTACGACCTCTCACCTCTTGCCATAAATAAAATAATAAATTTACGAAACACACGTTAAATTTTCTCAAGGACCATTTTCAAAAAAAAAAATAATAATAACAATAGAGAAGACAACTAAAACATCAAAATCCTTTACAGCCGGATTAAAAAAATTCAAATCTGCTGATAAATGATTTCACAGAATGACACATTTTAATACAATAATTTATCATTTGTAACTCAATAATACATGCAAAGCTTTTGAAAGATTTTTTTGCACTTGTAAAATTATTTATTATGCATGTTTTAACTCAAAAAAGGGGTAAAAATACAAGAAAGAAAAAAAAACTTAAGAATATGTCAAAACATTAAGAAAATCGTAAAAGATTTTCCTTCCAAAAAAAAAAAAAAAAACTTAAAGGATTTTTAATGTGCCTTTGTTGACGAAAAAAATGTTAAAGATGACAATTCTCCTTCTCATCATGATGGAGATGATGTACTTGTACAAACAAATGTACCTTGAAAATCAGCTTTTTTTAAAAAAAAAAAATTTTTTTATTTTCTATAAAAGAATAAAATTCTTAAAAAAAACCTCACTGTAAAAAGATTATATGCAAATATATGCAGATCCGCTTTTGTCATGTCAACGCGGGCAAATCACATCTTTTATTTCATTTTTTTTTTTCTCGTTTAAATTGTAGAAGGACAATATTCTTTTGTCATCGTCATCATCATCATCATCATCAACAACATGAATGAGTAAAAATTTTTAACATTTGATTGTAAAACCTACTCAAACTTTGGGGAAAACATCAACTAAATTTTATATTAAATGGAATGTTAAAGACGAGAGATTCTTTTTTAGGAAACGATGGGAAAGAACTTTTTTTTAATGTTTTTGTTAAAACGAACAAGAAAAATACCATAAATATGTGAAAACTGCTAAATAAATTTATAGTAAAATTTTAAATTGGCCGAATACTAAATACCCTTTAAAGTGTGGAAGTTAAAAAAAAACTTAAACATAATTAAAGTTTTATCGTCTATTTATTTAAAACGCTTTGGACACAATGAAAGAAATATCCGAAAAAATTGTTTTTTTTTTTTTGCTAACAGTTCTGCATTTGAAAAAGTAAGCGCACATTTGACAGCCTATTATTGGTTTGACCTACCGACCATTTACAAAAAATTGAGAAAGGTATGGGGTATACATAATTCTGTTTCACAGAATTTTTTATGGCTTCTGAGATATTTATTTTTTTTTTTTTTTTTGCTCTACACGCCACTGTTTGGCGAATGCAGAAAATTTCTCAAACAAAAACGTACAAATTAAATAACACTCTTGCTTAGGTTCATTGCCGTAAGAAAAAAAGTAGTTAAAGCAAAATAAGATGTGAGCAACTCAATACACAAAAAGTTACTTGTTAAAAATAAATTTTGAAAAGAGGCGTATGCGGCACAAAACAATAATTTTCACTTTCAATAAAAAAAAAAAAATTTCAACTTGTACGTTCGTTTATGAACGTGCACAAAGATTACATTTTTCTTCAAAATATATTCCGGAAGCAGTGGTGAAGACACAAACAAATTCTATCAGGTATATTTTGAGAAAACTTCGTGTAAGTCTTTTTCTCTCCACTAGGGCATTAATCGATTAGCCGATTAACTACTACCCGATTAGTTAATTTAAAATTGCCTATTTTCGATTAACGATTAAACCGGTTAATTCCAGTCGATTACCCGACGTAACAAAATTTTTAATTCTTTGTAGTATTATAACAAATTTTTTTTTTTGGTTTTAATTATTTGTTTCGCCTCATACGCAAAAGGTATGCGCTTAGACAATATTTTTTCATACAAACAAAGAAGGTATCTTCATTTTAAATAGGTCTTTGCTGTCAACAGCTTTTTGCTTCACGTACTTTTTATATGGGCATTTCCATTGTGACGTGACGTGATATTTGTACGATAAAATGTAAAAAAATTAAATGAAGAAGTCAAATTTTGAAAAAAAAATTTTATATTACAAAGTTATTAAGCAGAACTATATTCAGAAAAAAATTTATAACAATCAACCCTAAGGATTTGAAGATATAAGCAACAATATGCCCGGCGTAACGTTACAAAAAATAGAAGTGGATTTTGACTTGCATTACAAAACTGCATACGTCTGCGAATTGAGCAAGACTTTTTGTATAAAAAATTTTTTAATAAGCTTTGGATTTATAAAGATTTATTTTCCAAGTTATCAAATTTAAAAATCTTTGCTCGTTTTAGGTACATATTGGAATTCCTAGCGAAAAGTCTACTTTTTGTAATGTAACGCCAAAAAGCAAGTAAGATTGTATTTTAGGACCATGTTGTTCAATAGTTATCCCTTTTGTAACTTAATGTAGAGCTAGTTGCGCTTTACAAAACATATAAAAAAGTAAAATATACATATACAATTTTTGATAAACTATTTAAATTACTTCTGGCGTTACGTTACATTTTTAAGGTATGCTTAAACTATTGAAATAACAAATAAAATTATTAAACAGTTTATTTTTTAATTAATACATAATATTTATGTTTTAATTAATTATTTATGAATTATCTTTTTGTTTGCTCGTGTTAGTTCAAGAATTGTTATGTTTGTTATGTTATTGCTTTTTTTAAAAAATAAACTCCAAATAATAAATAACTAATACATTTTTATCTATTGAAATTACTTAATTTAAAAAAACCTTTATTAATCGGTTAACCGATCGATTAAAAAATTAACCGATTATTAACCGATTTAACCAAAACCTCGGTTAATTAATCGAGCGATTAACCGACAAAAGCAATAGCCCGATTAAATGAATACCCTTCTCTCCACTAAGACTTTTTGGCATATGAGCCAAAGCAACATTGAGCTGACGATTTTTGTGCTACTCAATAAGACATACAGAGATGCAGTAAAGTAAGAAAAAGAATTCTTTACAAATTTTATTTTAAAAAAATCTAACATCCAACGGCATACGTTTGGAGATCAATTTTTTTTTTATGAGGTTGGATATTTGTAAATAAAGCTTCGGTCACAGTAATTTAATATTTGATCAAATAAGCAGAACCACTACTTTTTTTTAAAGTTAGTGAGATTTAAAATAGTCTTAATATCACAAAATAAAGCTAATTATACTGCTAGACATAGCAAAAAACTGTTTTGTTAACGTGTTATTATAATCAAAATAAATATTGGAATTAGTGAAAATTATATATAAGGTTGCCTGTTGGTCACGTCTTTTTCGTCAAATATTTGCCAAGTGTGACCGTAGTTTAAGTATTGAATTCGGCGTACATACAACACTCACATAGAGCTTAGGGATTATTGACAAGTCACATCGGTCAATAATTTTTTTCTATAATAAAACACGCGGAGAAAAAACAGTCTTTAATATGGTCACCTCCAAAACAACAAAAATTGTTAAACATATTATGGTAAATTTCATGCGACAATAATATGATTATTATTGTCGCAAGAAATAATATTATGTTTTAATAAGTTCTCCATTTAGAATCCACAACCACATTCTGGTAGCCTTTAATCATGTTATGGTTAAATATGACAATCATATGCTTACGACTAATAATTGGTTGGTTTTAAATTAACAAAAGTATTTTTCACGTTTCCAAGAGAAACATGTTATGGTTGAAAAACAACCATGCTATTGTAAGTGCTAAAAATATGTTAAGAAATATCAACCACAACATGTTCAAAGGCAACAATAATATGGTTGTGGCTCCTTGATGAAAGACTAATTTAACCATAATATGGTTCCCAGTGACAATAATATGAGTAAATTAACCGTAATATGTGGAAAAAATTTCGTTTAAAATAGTTTTGTTGGCGGTGCCCATATTGAAAAATGGTTTTTCTTTGGGTGAAAAGATCAAAAAATAGCTCAAATTATTTTAGTATTTTGTCTTATCCTTCCAGAATAAAAATTTTGGAACGTTAAGAGTCAATTGTTCAAATCGATTAAGAGTTACTTCTAGGCCTCAAATAAAGTTCACATGGGATAAGTATTATTTATAAAAAATATTCCGTATGATATGAGCCTATATATAATTCTCTTATTTTACACAACCCCTTACAAATTTCAAGTTATACAAGAAACTTTAATCAAAAAGGCCAATTTAAGACCGATTTGGGCTTTTATAATCGATTCCAAGAGATCTTCTTATTGAAAACGACCACCTGCCGTTTTCTCCACGAAAACCATCTAAATGACAAAATAAAAACGCTGGTGTTCGACACGGATGTAAACTGTCACCATTTATTTCCAACTGTATTCTAGATTTAGTAATGCAAAAACTAGAACTAGACCCAGGAGCATCACTTGGGATCTTCAGGAAAGATAAGAGGACCTCGACTATACCAAATCGATGCGCCTAAACGTCGAGAACTGTAAGCGATTCTGCATACAAAACCAACTGGTCAAAGAAATTTTTTTTACTTTGGAAATCTTATAGACAATACAGGTGGATCTAAGCAGGATATACTCAGCCGCTTTAATAAAGCTCGGAAGTCTACAACAATACCGCGGAAGACGAAATTGAAACTATTCAACAACAATATTGATCTTTAGCTATTAGTCGTGAATGTTGCTCACCTGATTTACATCCCATTTAGATATTTCAAAATAAGTGTCTACGGGAAATCTTGCGCATGTTTTGGCCCATTACTATCATGAATAATCGTATATGGTCAGTAACACAACAACAAGCAATCCATCTGAAAATCAGACGGCGCAAACGGAGATGGATAGGCCACATGTAAAGGAAACTGGTAAACGACAGCGCAGGACAGGCGATCGAGTGGAAGTCACAAGGAACAGGAGAAGAGATCGTTTTTAATACAAATGGAGACTTGAAATTGAAATTGAGGCTAACATGTTTAACTTAAGTGAATTAAAAGCTGGTGCTGAAAAAACGGTTACGGTCCTATGCTATTTTTTGATTTTCCATCCACCATCGTCGGTGTCATGCATACAAACACGTTTTCACTAATACTACCATAGCGCTTGATGAGAAAAACTTGATCGTATACAGACCCCTTTAAGAGCTACTGTCATTCAAATTAGTTCGAGTCAGAGAAAATTCGAGTTGCAGAAGTTCGAGTTATTGCAGTTCGACTGTTTTTCAAAGTAGCATAGATTAGAGTTTATCTAAAATTTTCCAATCTGCCTCAAGTAAATTTTTAACACCTCTGACAGACTTGAAAAACTTCACACTTTCTATTTAATTTGTATTTTCCGATATGCAAAATCTGTGTTCCCTATTCCTCGGCTTCAGTTCATGTGGCAACCAATTTTACTGATTTTAAACTGATATCAATTCTTCTAATCAAAAATTGTCTGTTGTGTTGCTCTTAATGATTCTGCAAGTTCTTCTTGCGTTGAAAATTCATCTTTTTGATTACGGCCAAACAAACTGTGAAGACTTTTCAATCAACTATTTTTAACCTATTTCTAAGTTAACAAATATTGAAAATTAATTTTGAACAAATTATCCCTATTCACAATCTTGTGCATTTGAGATTACAAATGTATGCAATTGTAAATATTTTCTATCAATTGTGGATGACCTCTTTGGCTTAGATTACAAACACAACACAAAATATGCCAATTGACTTCTTCAGAAATCACTTACATACTTTATATTCTAAAGAAGCACGAGTAGTTTGCGATTACAAACTAAAAATTCACTTAGTATCAGCTGTTGGTTTGAAATTAAGTGTTGCATACATCGAGTATATATAAAATATTGGTTTTAAATGTAACATATTAAAAAAGTAGTAGCAAGTGCATTGCTGTAAATTTTGTTGATTTAGGGTAAAAATATAAGTGGAGTTCAGTGTTTGGTGCAAATGGTCTTGCGAAAGAGCAAATGCAAAATTTCGTAGTTTTTAAAATCTAACGGAAACTTTTGGATTTAGCAAAAGAGCTATAATTTAGCAAAAGAGCTATAATATTTTGCAATTGCTTTTTCGCAAGACTATTTGCACTTAACATTTAACTCCGTTATACTATATCATTTTGTAAATGCGACGATGCAACACCATTTGCACAAGATTGTGTATAGAGCTTTTGTATTTGACTTATAAGTTTTTCAGTTAAAGCGTCATTTTAATAAATTATCATGGATTTATCAAAGATTGCGATCGACTACAAGTTTAGCTGCTCTGAATAAATTTTGTATTGCTTGTTTGGAAAAGGGTGTTTATCCTAATACTATTAACACTGATTCTTCTAAGGCATTTGACCACATATCACATTATCTTCTTTTATTAAAGCTTGCTAAAAGTGGTTGTCACTTAAAACTGTTGAGCTATAAAATTGAAATATATTATGTAGTCTCTGTAGATGGCATTTATTCTGAATCATTTGTCCCTATAACTGGCAGTCCACGGGGATATATTCTTGGACCTTTAATTTTAAATCTTTTTGTAAAAGAAATTCAAACTTGATTTAAACACTCTAATTTTCTTTTATATGCCAACGATTAAAAAATTCATAAACAGATTTATCTGATCTTCAGGAAGACTTGGAAAGTGTCTCTCGATTGTTAACTTTTAATGGCCTTCTATTCAACATTAATAAATGTTATGTTATCACATATCACAGATGTCATCATAAATTAGTCTCTCGATATGTCATTAATGACGGTGTTTAATCCACTATTGATGAGAGGTCTTGGATTTGGGGGGAATTAACTTTTCTTAGGGACTAGAAATTAAGTTAAGCACAAAATGTAGTTTAAATACAATTATATAGCAAAATAATTTTCAGATACACCGAAAAAAATAAAAATTGATTTCAATTAAAATATTTTTGATATTTAATCCAAATTTTTACTATTTAATTAGGCTTAAGTTCATTAAATTTAATTTTCATTAAATTATTTTTATGAAGAAAGGAATTTTTACAACATGGAAGATTAATTAAAATTGTTATTGATAATTTTCATTCTTGACTGACCTGGGATTCGAAGCCAGGCTGGCTGGCGTGTGATTCGAACCCAGGCGGCTGGTTACCCTGACATGTTTCGACCTCAACCACTAGGTCTTCTCAAAGGGATTTGCCGTCTTACACTCGCAGCCATCGATGACTGCTGACGTCAGTAGTCAAACATCAATCCTTAAACCAAATTGTATTTTAACCTTTGGTAGATCGAAATTTGCTTATTGAATGATTATCCATTTTTAATTGATCTCACATGTTTTTCCTTTACTTCTGTTTTTTCCGTACTTTTGTCAAGAATTCTTCTTGAAGTCCAAAGTACATTTTTTTTGTTTATCATGTTTTTTTGTCTTTCTTTTTTCTTGTTGACATTTTTCAGCACAACTTGAAGGACAAATGAACACATAGAGCTTGTGCCTTAGCTTTTAACAATAATTAGTATTGTGGTTATTTTGTTGAACTATTCATGGTTTTTAATCCAAATTTTTACTATTTAATTAGGCTTAAGTTCATTAAATTTAATTTTCATTAAATATTTTTGATATTAATTAAAAAATTTATTAAAATTGCAAACAAATAAATATTTAAATATTAAAGGCTTAATCCACCTGATTAATTCACTTAATTACACGTTTAATTCACTTAACTTTTAATTAAAGCTGATTTTATTTTTGATTAATGCGTTAATTGGAGAATTGTTTCTGTGTACGATAACAATACTACAACTGTCTAAAGTCTGGCATTATCTACATTTTCGACATCGAAACAAAAGTACTAATTTTTGACTGTAGCAAACCGAAGAAAAAAAAAATCATGAAAAATTAAATAAAAATATATTTTTTATGTCTGAAAAGTTTTTACTAAATTTTATGCAAAAATTTTAAAAATAATACGAACAAAAAACAGATGCTTTTAAAAATAACTCTGAAATACGTTGAAAATATTTACTGCTTATAAATCGGATTTTAGGCTAAAATAAAAGTTAGAAATTGTATTTATTCAACTTTAAAATTTAACTTCATTTTCAAAAATGTAACTTTACAAAACCTTGAATTCAAATACAAAAACTTTGTTTTTGTTTGTTTAATGTCATGTTGCGGTTTTCTTAAGCGTTTTTTTTGCTTTAGATTGTAACGCAACTTAACACGGCAATACGAATTGAATAAACAATATTTTCACAAAATTAACAATTGCTCATCAGTATAAAAATAAACAAGAACAACAAAAAATATTCCCCTCTTATTTAAAATGTATTCCTAAAGAGCAG
Source organism: Pollenia amentaria (assembly GCA_943735925.1). NCBI lineage: Eukaryota > Metazoa > Arthropoda > Insecta > Diptera > Polleniidae > Pollenia > Pollenia amentaria. The sequence goes on from OX031009.1 coordinate 226,082,200, forward strand.
AATTAGTGTTGCCTTGTATGGTATAGATTTTATGATCTACAACAACACTACAAAATATTGTATCCCTTTTTTGTAATAGAAATCCTGTTAGCAATCTGTTTGGTTGAAATATTCGTGTACAGAACTACAAAGCAACAGGCAACATAGTGAATATTCAGTCATCACACAATTTGCTAATTATGTTTTTACAATTTTGAAAATATTTTCTGTTTTTCTTTTTTTTTTTTTGCATTTGCTTTATGCCTTTCAGAAATTTAACAAAAATAGCAACTACACAGGAATGAATCTGTTGTATTTAGCCACCCTCATCAGTATGTTTATAAATGATTAAACCTTAACCCGTGAAGAGAGACAAACTATAGACGTCGCTGCAGAATTTGCTTCCAAATAATTTATTAAAACTTTTGAGAGTTTATTTGTATAGTTGCGATAAGAAAATATTTACTGGATTCAATGTGTGTATTTCAATAGGGTGCTCGGCCGATTAATTCTTGTTTGATTAATCGACCAATTTTAGACGATTTATTGTTCGATTAATTTAAAATTGCTGATTTCGATTAAAGGATTAATCGAAGAATTTATGCCAAATAAATCCAAATTCCATATTTTTCGAATATTTTATTTTTTCGAAAATTTATTTGGTTTAAACGCTTGCAATAAATTTTTGACATTTTTGTGTGTTAGAAATGGTTGTGGCTCTTGCTTTGCCTGCGGTTGCTTTTGGGATCCGGTTCGCTAGTGAGAATCCATACATAGTCTCCCAACATTGCTGCGTCCCAAAATCGTTGATAGCGCCGCTCAATGGTCTTAATTTGTTGGTGAAATCTCTCGCCGTGTTCTTCACTTACGGCACCAAGATTGTCCGGAAATAACTTCAAATGCGAATGTAAGAAATGGACTTCTAGAGACATATTTACACCTGTAAGAAATAAATAAAATGGTAAAAACAATACAATAGAAAACAACCAGGAATAAAATTAAATAATGGCATTCCGTACCAATCTTGTTGTAGTTCTTCAGCAAATCGGTAATAATTCCCTCTTAGTAAGGGCTTTTATTGTGCCCAAGAAAATTGGTAACAACCCGCTGAAATGAATTCCATGCCTTGTTTTCAACAAGTGTTAAATATTTTGGAAAATCTGTCCTTTCTTTATGTGTGGACCATCGAAGACGCCTTCCTTGATTTTTGCTGAAGAAAGCTGCGGGAAAAATTAGCCGATCAGGTAATCAGGAACTTATTAATCGGTTAGCCGATTAACGGTTGGAATGGATACCCTTTTACTTAGACTATGGTCTAAATTCAAGACGCGGTAAGGGAGGACTTAAATATGTCCGCTTTGTGACATACTTTTGCCTTAGGCCTAATAACGAAGTTTAGTCTGCAGAGAGGTATGTATGTGCGCTGTTGCTATCCAACTGAGCAAGAGGTTAGTACACCATCCAGGCAGTCATGTACGGGAATTGACATTTACATATCGTCACCTAGAATGCAAAAGGGCGTAACAACACTTTTAATTTTTTACAGTAGAAGCAAAAAACTTTACAAAATCAATAACAAGAAGCTGTACTTGGCGTTTGAATTTCTTTAATTAAGTCGTCATTTTTGATCGAATAAAAATCAACCAACTCTATCAAATTTTGTTACTATACAAAATATATACAAAACAGATATACAAAATATACAATTGTGACCAGAGCTGCCGTTATTGGTTATTTCTAACCAAAATTAGGAACTTTTTTTCTCAATGTGGAGATATGAATATTTTTTTTTATTTTGGTTACTTTTTTCTTAAATATAAAATATGTATGAATATGTTTTTCTTGATACACTTGCAATTTACGTTTCTTAAACTTTTAGCGTTTTTAATTATGTGAAGGGTTTACGCGTATTTTGTTTCAAAGAAAATTATTTATTATTTAGGATTTCGAATAATGTGTACTATGCACTACGATTTTCTCATTAACTTTTGGTTTCAAATGAACGGAAGTTTTTTTATACCTTATCGAAAACAAATAATCCCTTTTAAAACAGTTACCAGATGTGATTTTGTAATTTGTATATTAGAAACGGCCATGTTCTGAAATTGATATCAAGTGAAGTTTTAATTAATGGAGATTTAATTCTTTTAGATGAGCGTAGTTTTTCCAGATTTTAAGAGTAGTAAAGATAAGTGATACTTAAAGTAGAAATTGCATAATATCACGCGGAATTGATTTCAGAACATGACAGAAAAAGTACACAAAAGTAGTTTTAGTGTTTCTAAAAATTTGAATAGAAGTTAAATGTTCTATATTTACATTATTTCCAGTAGTATAATTTAATATATTGAAATACACATGGAATTTTAAAGATTTTTTCAAAAATAAATGGATATAAGTGGGTAATTCCATGCCAAATCGACCAAGAGTGGGACCCCTTTCGATTTGAATGAAATTTGGTGAGAAGGTTCCTTTCATCCTCTAAGGATCATATATCAACGAAAAAAAATTTGTTAATTAATTCATTTATTAATGATGTGCTAATAATCCCAATTTATGATAAAAAACGCTGAAATTTATTGTTGTGGAAAAGCTAGTTCCTATGCGCATTTCGCTGGTTGCTTAGGCCAGCTCGTCAGGAAACTTTTTCCAAATAATTTAGAAAAGCTAAAAATATTATACAAGTAAGACCATAAAGTGAATAAGAATTTTAAACACTCAGCTCTACTTGTAACAATATCAAAGCTCCAACATAGACACAACAATAAATAGTGAATTTTTTCTTTCTTACATTCCCCTACAATTGGCAGGGTTTTTTCCAACACGAATTGTAGTTGTAAGAGGATAGAAAAAAACAAAATTAAAAAAAAAACAAGTTGCTAAATAAAGCAGCGTGCCATTTCAGTTTTTTATTTGCCGGGCACATGCAAATTTATTATCAAAAATTATTTTCGGGAATGAAATATTTATTAATTAATTCATTTATTAATGATGTGCTAATAATCCCAATTTATGATAAAAAACGCTGAAATTTATTGTTGTGGGAAAGCTAGTTTCTATGCGCATTTCGCTGGTTGCTTTGCAAAAGTTATGGCATATTCAAAATGTCATAATTTCGCCAAATTAGCCGAATGTATTGAGTTTATTTTTTCAATGTCTCAAAAACTATAATAAATATAACACGCGTTAGTTCGTCGACGAGTATCGTGCGTTTAAAAATTTTAGCGCATGTAAAATGGTAAGTTACACCACGCACGTTATAAAAGCCTTCTATGTCACTTGTTGTTTATTTTTTTACTTATTTGTAAATTGAAGACTGGACACTTCGCTAATAGAATTCCAACCTTTGGCTGTTTTCTTTTTGTTTTTGTAGTTCTGCCTTACATCTTTATAACATTCTGTATGTTTTTAACAGCTTTAATAAGTTTTTCTGCCATTATTCACAAAATTGTTTAAGTACTTATTTTTTATTGTCAGCTGATTTCTTGTCAAAAGTACAAAATGCGTCAAAAAGTTCAAAACTAACCAACTTTCTGAAGCAAATGCGATAAAATGTTTTTCTGTAACTTGTTCTATGAAAAAACACTAATATAACTTTTTTGACATAAGTCTACAGTGCGATCGCGCACTAATGCCTGTTTTGTACTTCTACCTTTATAAAATAAAAATATTTTTTTATGAAAAATGTCTGAAGTAAATAAAAACTTTTAATTAAAGTTTCTCGTTAGTTTTTAATGTGTACAAGAATTACATTTCTTGTTTGGTTTTCTTAATTTATAATTAATATTTTCCTATTCATTTTATTGATTTTTTCAATAAAAAAAGGCATTTCTAATTTGGTTTTATTTTTCCAAATTTGGTAACTTTTTCAAAAAATTTTGGTTGTAGAAATGTCATTAGTGGTGGCAGCACTGATAGTGACACTTTTTACTCGCAGAATTAGGTCGTTTATGTAAGTATCTTTATATATCGTTAGAAAAAATGCAAACGACCCCACTTTACATTTTGAAAATTTTACAGAAGAGGAAAAAACTATTTAAAATGATAAATTGCCTTCAACTGTTTATAATTTACTTTTCTTTAATGAAAAAATTGTTTGACAGTAAAACCTACCAGTGGTTTTAACAATTATGCAAACGGTTAGTTAGCTATTTTATCGCTTAGCTAATACAATTGCTTTTGTATATAGATAAGGTTGATTGTTTTTTGTTAATAAAATCGCTAATTTGAAGATTCGAAAATCTTTTTTATGGACATCTGTTGTGACACATTACATCATAATCAATGAAAAAATCGATTTTGAATTTTTTGTATCGTTAATTTCTAAAACATCTGACATACGAGTGAGTAAAAAAAGTATTAGTGAGTAAAAAAAGTAAAAAAAAAAATTAAATCTAAAATAAAATATTTTTCATTTTTCGAATTTATTTTATGAGTTAAATTTCAGTTATAAATTTTTTTAGAAATGACTTTATACACTACCAGAAAATACAATATAATAGTCTGGTAGTGTATAAAGTAATTTCTAAAAAAAATTTAAGGAATAGAGCTATTACAAACAGCCTTATAAAATACATAACTGAAATTTAACTCATAGAATAAATTCGAAAAATGAAAAATGTTGAATATAATAAAGTTGCTTATGAAAAAGAAATAATTCCCAATATCTATTTTCTAAAATAAAATTTTAGGGTCATCCGTTTAAGGGTTAAAGCAAAAGTGTACTCTTATTTTAGCATATATTATATAGAACAATATAAAACTAAGTACTTGTCTATGTGGGATATTTGCTAGATAACAAAAATCATCTAGCGATACATCATCATCGTACTCGTAAGTATATTTTGTCGCTCGCAGTTATTATTTGTTAAATGAAGCGATTTTTGTTAAATGTTTTTTCGTTTTTTTTATTTTTTTTGTTTTCATTACCAGCTAAAGCGTAAATTCCATGTTATTGTTTTGTAAACCAATGTTATTTACCAACACACCCACAGGCACACAGCCAAAAACACAGATCTTCACTTAATTTTTCCATTTAATTTCGCTTCTGTGAAATGTATTTAATATTGAAAATGATACGTTGTATTTCATAAATACAAACATTTTTATGTTTTTGCAGTTGGATGTAAAGGAAAAAATTTTTGGAATAAAAGTTAAAAAAAAACAAAAATAACAATAAAATGTGCAATATATTTCACCGCATAAATAACATGATGATGGAGCCATTCAATTATAAATGTGAAACATGTGAAAATTTTGTTTGAAATGCACATGTTGCTTTTAAAAATAAAATTTAACAATAATTTTGTAAAGTTTTTTCTTAATTTTTAAAAAAGTCTGCAGCACTAAAATCCACAAAATACAAAATCTATTGAAAATTTTTAAATTATCATAATCTTGACAAATATCTTTGGCATCACGTCAAACAGTCAGTTTTTTGATAAAAATCGTTGAAACCTTTTTGTAGTTTACTGGCCCAACCAACACACACACAAACCAAATCATTTATGCCCCATTGTATCAGTTAACAGTTGTAATCGAACATAGAAGCCTCACGCTTTTAACGCATTTATTATCGAAGCATTCAGGTGTCAATCTGCTGTTGAATGGCTGTTCACTATGTAACTGCTAGAACTCGGTTTAAACCATAATTGCCTGTGTCAAATATGAATAATTCAAAAAACTTTATTTTACAAGAAAAATTATGTCTCTAGTATGTGTTGTCATGTACATACAGTGACTAATTAATATTCTGATAAATTATGTGAAAGTTTGTACAACTTTGTATCTATAAAGATACCAAGATCAATTATTAAATCAATCAAGATTTTTAATCGGCTGTACGAATTTATAATGAAATAAGAATCTTTTGTGCAAGTAAAAAATGCAAGTTGGTCTCTATATTTTATTGCAGCCCCACAGGTACACAGAAAAAATTCTCCAAAGTTTTTCACCAATTAAAGCATTAATCAAAAATAAATTCAATTTTAATTAAAAAATTATTCAAGTAAATTAAGCGTTTAATCAAGTGATTTAACCGTTTAATTGATACTTTTAATTTGTTAACTGGTGCAAATTTAATAAATTTTTTAATTAGTATCACAAATTTTTAATTTGAAATCAATTTTTTTTTCTGTGTATGTAGGGAAATATTTTAAGGATATTCCACCTTATGGTGTTAGATCAACTGGGGAAAGCAGGTGCAGTTAATGTCTAGATTAAAATTCTAAATTGACAGAGGGATCAGAAGGATGTCAGTAGCCTCCGGTGGCAAGGACGGGTCTGACTATTGGTTAACGCTTCCAGGAGTTTAATCTTCGATAAATATGATTCTCGCCTATCGAAAAGATTGTTTTTGTATAGAGTTTAACTTTTCTTCCGAAAAGATACTTTTGGGGAACACATCGTAGTTGTGGTGAGACCTTTATGCAAGAAGCACAACTAGGACGCACAACGAATTTCGCTCTGCAAGACCAATTTTTCAGTAAAAATTCGCTGAGTACATTCGTTGTATGAAGCGCAATAACGACGAATAACTAGCAGCCTTAATTGTTGAGAAAGTTGATGGCTGTTTGTGCAAAGAGAGAGAAATAGTGTGACCATATTAAAGAAAATAATGCTTAAAAATTCAAACATAATTAAAAACACAACTAAAACTATTTTTATTGCACAGTACCTGTTATATTTATTTTAAATGTTATGCAATAAAAAAAAACAATTATTAAAGTAAAAAGTAACTTACTAAAATACTTCTTAACTGAAACCAAACATGGTCACCTGGTACTGATTTGTTCGTCGTTCGCCAGCGTATGATATATATTTAAATGCCGCGTATGACGAATTTCGGCGGACGCTATTATTGTGTGTATTTTCATATACACCAATATGTTTTCGGTCTGCGGGTGGATCAGTTGCTGCTAGCTGCTGTTGCTACTCAACAGAGGCTGCTAGCTATTCCCAAAGCAGAGGAGGTTTGATATACTCGGCTCATACAAAAGAATTGCTATCTGTGTGTTTTGGTTACGCTATCACACAGGGGTGGATGATAAACGCATTGTTTGTCACCCAGTGATTAGACCACCTTGAGATTAGGCTGGAAGGCAGGTTCTCATGTAAAACACTACCAACAACTGCACTTGTATTTTTTTTGTACAACGAAACACTTTCTTAAGCTTAAAACAAAAGTTATGTAATCGATACACGCAGAGAAAAAAACATTGTTCAACGTGGTCACCTGGCTTCTTAATGGAGGTCTAATTTAACCATATTAGGCTTGTCGGTAACAATAATATGGTAAAATTAACCATAATATATATTAAAATTATAGTTAAAAAAAAAGTTTTGTTGTAGGTGACCATATTAAAAAAAAAATGGTTTTCTCTGGGTGCATTTACATAAATAAAAATCTTTTAAAAATACCGTAAGTTCTACTAAATTAGAATCTTTTTTAGATTCGAACTACTTTCGTATCAAACTCAAACCCTCAATATCAACAGTTTTTTATTTTAGGAAAGCCTTGTCAAAATCATCGTACTAGCAACTGGATATATTGCACCTAAATCATTATAACAGTTTCAGGAAACAATGTTGCCTGAAACTTTGTTGACAAACGGTAGTGTTCAGATTAGCTTTAAACACTAAATGAACAAAAACAGAAGTTACAACTTTTCTTAATTTTTCAGGATTGATTTATATTATTTCAAAAACGTTTAGATCTTTGTTGGCAGGGTTTTAAACTTAACAAAATAATTTTCATTAATACAAAATCGACAAAAGTGGACATACACGATTATTGCGTAAGACAATTTTTTATTTTGACATCATAAATTCAAAGATTTTGATAAAGAAAGAAAACGTATAACTATAAAAAAAAATTCAAAAACTCTTTCAACGACTTTCTTTCTTAAGAAAATGCTAAAATTTATAAAACATTAATTCCACATTTTCTGCTTTTAAGTAAATGCCGGAAGTTATCAGCTCGAATGTTTCTCAAAATAAGCTCCAGTAATTCTTATCATGTTTTGTTTCTTGCAATCATTTGAGATGCGATTAGCAGATTTGAAAACGATGCCAAACATTTTGGGGAAAAATTCCAGCTTATCGACTTCTTCTGAATTCTAATCTCTGAAGTATTCCAAACGATACAAAATATTAATTTTTTACTGATTAAGCACATTTTATTGCATAAAACTGCCATTAGTATTGTCCAATAATAAATTACATTTGACATACTTCTTCACATTATTCTTAAAAAAAAATTTTCTGGAAACTCCCGGGAAGGCAAGAAAAGTTTTCTGCTTCTCCGAGAATGAAATAAGTCTGGGATTATAAGAAACCCTAGTAGTATCTATATAATATTCAACGAAGTATGTCAAAAAAAAAATTATTTTTATTTGTGTGCCTTTGAAAAATATGTTTGTCATAAACCGAGACATGACATGTTTGTTCAGCGAAAATCACACCTAGAGACATATGTTGTTTTATATGCACACACTTAAGTGTCACATATTACTTTGATTATTTTTTCCTTAACCCTGGATGGTTACTATTCGCCGATTCGACGAAGCTCATTTACTCTTTCTCATATACGAGTAACTTTTTTTATTTGTATTCATATTACGCTCATTTTTGCAACAACGTTAGCTGCTGAGAAAAACTTTAAAAATTTTATTAATTTAAAAACCAAAAAAAATGCTCATTTCGTATCGAATTTTGAGAGTGAAAAAGAACTTTTATTTTTATAATTTCTTTTATTTTATTATTTAATAAAATGCTTAACTACAAAAGTTTTGATGTAATAAATAGATTTTGAAAATACAACACTTTTCAATACAGAAACAAACTACAAACGAAGCTTCATGTTAGAAATGTTACAAATTATCAATACACCAATAGAATTAAGAATCAATTTTAAAACAGATACAGACAATGTAGCTCAAAGTTATAGACATTTTATTTAGAAGAATAAGATAGGAAATTTAATAAGTTTATAAAAATGTAATAGAATAATATTTGTTTCCTGTGTATAATTTTTATTATTTTTCATAATTGACAATTTTGTTGTTTTACTGAAATTTTGTATTAAAAATTTGTTTAAAATTTTATAAAAGAAAAAAACCAAATATCTGAATCCCTGAAGAAGCTTTCCATTGAGATAGCGAAATATTGGATAAAAAATAAATAATTTTTTATATAAATGACCTTGCGCTTGAATATTTATTACATCAAACCATACATGTTAAATTCCAATTAGAATTAGCAATTGATGCAATTGGTTTATATTCTCTAATTCATCAAACAATTAGAATTAGTTCAACTAATTCCCATTAGATAATTGAAATTTTTATTCCAATGTTAAAACTAATTGGAATTAGTGGCCATTAGCAAAACAAATTGGTTTACCTTTACAATTATAAATCTAATTGACTTCTGATAATGCAATTAGATATTCAATTAGCTCGAATTAGAATCAATTATTTTGATATTTTCAAAAAACAAAAAAAAAATTAAATATTCATAATAGGAATTTCACACATATATATATTACTTATGTACATATATTACATACATGCACACATATTTAACGTACGCACTAACTGTTTAATAACTACAATGAGCGGGTATATTCGCTTTCAGCAATACGAGCTTTTCAAAAGAAAAGTCCGTCAAGCGACCCCGCCTTGGACTCTTAATAATGCCCGCAAAGGAAAATAGTCGCTCCACAGGGCCTGAAGACGTAAGCGGTGTGTTGCAAAATAGCGCTATTTCCTTTAATGTAGGATATTTGGACCATATATTGAAAGTTTTATCAGGATCATTCAAATATTGATGCATCATATTCGAAATAAAATGCAGGCTTTCAGCCCCCTCTGTCAATTTTGACAATGAAGCAGTACTTTCTTCTGCAAAAATGTAATCTGATTTACTAAAAATACCATATATGTATATGTGTCACTTATGCAGAACTTACCACCATCACTGAAATCATGTTTGCACATACAGTGACTTACATCATTATTCGTCCACTTCAATAATTCTTTGGAAAACATTAATTTTTATCAAAATAATTGATTCTAATTAGAGCTAATTGAATATCTAATTGCATTAGCAGAAGTCAATTAGATTTCTAATTGTAAAGGTAAACCAATTTTTTTTGCTAATGGCAACTAATTGCAATTAGTTTTACCATTGGAATAAAAATTTCAATTATCTAATGTGAATTAGTTGAACTAATTCTAATTGTTTGATGAATTAGAGAATTCCACAAAAGAAGGTTAATTAGCAATCATTAGCATTATCTAATCATTACTTAACATCTTTGCATCAAACTTATATTAAAAGGTCGAAGAAAATAAAGCTAAATAATTTAAAAAAGTTTTGTTGATTTTTTACTTTAAAAATCGTTTCACTAGAATTTTTTTATAGTTCGTCGATTTGACGAAGAGCAACCTAAATGTATTTAAATGAAGTGTTACCTTTCAGGGTTAATATAATCGAATTTTGATTGAATTCTAGCAATTCAAATTATTTACATGACTGTTTAAGCGTATGTTCAATTTCAAATCGAAACTTCAGTCTTAAAAGTATGGCTTTGATCTTATGATATACACGGCCTACAAATGGAGTTGAAAACCCGAAATTGAGAAAATCGAAATCATATATTTCGGTATAAGCACAGTGACCACCCGTTCTGTATTATACAGGTGTATAATACAGAATAAAATAATTCTGTATTTTATTCAATGTTCTTCTCTGCAGGAAATTTGTGTCAATTGTTCCTTAAGCACTTTCCCCGTGACCAGTGAACAAAATATTATAATAAAAAAGGATCGAATTGTGATTGGTGACAACAAGACATATCACTTAACTGGTGATAATGTGTTTAAAGTGTACACAGAAAAATTCTCCAAAATTCTCCACCAATTAAATTAATGCTTTAATTGATGTTTTAAACTAAATCGGGTTTAATTAAAAATGTAATCAAGTGAATTAAGCGTTTAATCAAGTAAATTACACGTTTTAACAACTGAATCAAACGTTGGATTGACACTATTAATTTGTTTACTGGTGCAAATTTAGTTAATTTTTCAATAAATACCACAAATTTTGTGGAATCAGATTTTATTTTATTCTGTGTAGTTACTCCAGAGGAGAGGTAATTGACAGAAAACTAGTCAAGTGACCGGATTTTGTGCGGGTAGTGGCAGATTCTATCTGGTCCTTTGACTTTATATGTAGGGACTCTCTCGAGTCCATAGCTGCGACAGGGATTAAATTAACCGAAATTGAATGTGTTCATTTAGGTTATTTCAGTGACCTGTTACAAAGTGTCTAAATGATGCCAAGTCCCGACATATAAAATGTTAGAACTAGAACCAGTCCCTACCACTTTAGAACTGTCACGTGACAAGTCTGTGGTTTTCATGGGTAACCGTATATGTCCATTTTTTCGATTTTAAGATGTTGATGCCACATTGCTTAATATTAAACGCTCTTTATATAGTTCTTAAAATTTCTGAAAAATTATGGACCAATTCCGATTTTTTTACGTAATGATCAATTTCAAAAAGTTCAATACCTCGCTTATAGTTCGATCTAGAACGTTTTTTCCGTTCTCCTGAAAAATTTGATTTTAAGACGTACGCGGTTACCCATGAAAATACAGAACCCACAGAAGTTTGTTGAAAGTTCCCTTTCCACTAGGGTATCTAAAACAAATACCATCCGATTTTATTCATATAATTCCCATTACTGAAAACTTGTAAAGTTTTTCTGTCGTTCTCAAAAATATTGCGAGATAATAACTTTAAAATGTGTGTAAGGCTTAACATGGTACAAATAATAAGCTAAACCCAATAGTCGAGCTGAAAATTGGTTACGAACCTTACATTATGTCACAATTGGTTTACCTATTTTGTTTGATTACAAATAAGAGTATTTATTGTTGCTAGAAATACACATAATTTTTTAAAGCTTTTACCAGCAAAATACATGTTGTCCTTGCCTTGTTGTGCTAGTTATAGAACTAGGGTTACCGTATTAATTGCAACATGGGTCCAACGTTATGCTCAATTTATTCGAAAGTGCACTCTTGGCTTAAGAACTGTTTATTTAACTTAGAGCTTTCTATTTCCAAGAAAGTTTTAAGAAATGTTTGGTTTTAAATTCGAGGTAATTATGTTTTTCGACCTGTGCTTACCAATCTGTTTATGCGGATTGTACCAGATTGCAGAACACCCGTTTTCTTTTAGAAGGCAAAGCAAGTGGTATCCGGTGAAAAGTTATCGAAATAAACAGTATGTTATCTGGGATATTCACAAAACAACATAACCCATAACCACACTAGCACTTAAGCCAGGTGGTTTATCATATGTATCCGATGCTTCAAACATATGGTTTGAAGGGAAACATATACCCTTTCGATGTACATATTAATTTTTGTAGCCTTAGCGAATAAATTTCTCCCTGATGAACATCTCGCAGATATGACGACCAAAATATGGTACCACTTGCACACTAATCGAAAGGTGTGGTTCATAAAAATATTTTTAAATTAACAATAAAAAATAATTTAAAAATAATAGATAAGTCTCGGGAATTTTTTAAGCTGCATGGGTTATTTCCATATTGATAACTGTATATTAACAGCTGAGAAGCTTAAACTGTATTGAAATTTCCGTAATAATGAATCGTTTAACGCTAGAACAACGCTTCTAAATTGTGGAAATTTACTTTGAAAAAAACAATCTGTTCGCGAAGTTAATAGAGCACTTCATCCATTAAACAAATCCGATTTCTGGTTAAATGGCTACGTCAATAAGGAAAAATTTTGTATTTGAAGTGAAGACAACCCTCAAGCCGCTAACGAAACACACATACATCCATTAAAATTAACTGCGGTATGCACGCTCTTTCCGAAATGAGAGTGCCGTTACGCTGAATGGCGAGCGTTATCGAACGCTCTGAACGACTGAATTTTTGATTCCAAAAACCAATCAGTTAAACATCAACAACATTTAGTTCCAACCAGACGACTCTACTTGCCATACAGTGCGTCGAATAATTGATTTATTGCAAAATCAATTTGTTGACAACTTAATTTTCAAAAGTGGTCGTGTTCTGGATTATTTTTATGGGACAATGTTAAGTCAATGGCTTATGCCAACAAACCAGCAACTTTTGAAGCATTAAAAGGCAATATTCAAACCACCATTGACGCCATTCGTCGAGATTTATTAAAAAAAAATAAACAAAAATGGGAGTGGACCACGTAACTCGTAGTAGCGACACAATCTAATTTCATGAAATAATCTGCCAAATTATAGTAAACAACTTAAAAACTTAAAAAAATATGGTTTTCCCCTACCTCATATTTTTAATAGGGAAGTAACGAATACCGATAACGATGTATCGGCGATACTTCAGGTCTGCCAATATATCGGTATCGGCGATAATTTACTGTTGATCCGCCGATACATCTTAAGAGTTTTTTGAAAAAACAATTTCACTTTTAATGTTATTTTATGCATAACATCTCAATAAAATAACACATTGAAAAGCAGAACATAAAATCAAAATAGAATCATAAATGGTTTCTTTTTGTTCTTTAGCTGGAGGTCCACACCACGCCTTCTTTGCGTTTGATACTTTCTTGACCTTTTTCAAGACGCATGCGAATGTGGAAAATAATCCCACTTAATGCGTTCTATGCGTATATGCATTAAACGCGTTTGCTGTGTAACTTTTAAACACAATTTTACACTGATTCTACTTTTTTGACAGATGCTTAAACGCAACAAAGAATTTAACGCGTAGTGTGGACATCCAGCTTGTTCTCTCACTTCTTAATCTCTTTTGTATTTGTAGTACAAAATATGTACAAATTATGTACATTTTTAGATTCTTATGCTCATTTTTAATGAGATGTTTGCAAGAATAAATTTCATTTTGCTGAAAATTTTTGGTTACTGCGAGGAGCCTACAAGATCCACAATTAACGAAACTGCTACATATTCTAACGTTATTCCGCTAGTTAACAATCTTCGACCATTATTTGAAAATATAATAAATGAATAGACTGAGATACAGAAAAGTTTAGAGGCCCAAAAATTAGCGACTTACTTAGCATTAGCTCTGAATGAAAGATTTGAGGGTTTAGAGAATAATAAAACGTATTGTATATCTAAAATTCTTCGAAAGTCTTAAAACAATCGGCTTTAATCTTATCGAAAAACGTCTTTCTTAATTGCCATGAGTATGCATTCTGGAATTGTGGAAGACCTGGTCGCCTACTCTACTCTTAGTATAAATTCTAATAAGTCTAGAAATGGCCTTTGTGAACAAATTATATGAAAATCCGAGGAAGAATATGCTTCTGCTAAAGAAGAAGTCGAGATATACCCTAGATCACCTAATATTTCTGGAGACACAGATCCGCTTGGTGCAGAAATACTGCCAACATAAATCTTATTAATTTAAATTTTTACTGTCGTATTCATAAAAAACTAAATTGGATATGAAATCTATTTTAAGAAAAATTTGTATGGAAATTTTGTTTTAAAATACGTTTGAAATCTATTTTATTTTTTATGAATGCGGCAGTAAATATTTATATTCTCTAACACTGTTCTTTTCTATAAAACATTATTTATTTTAAATCATAAAATCAAATAAACCATAAAATCAAATTCGTTCTTTTTTTAAACATATGAATATCAATTTGAAATAATAAGAATCTTTAACACCATAATTTTGTATAATAAAAAAAAGTATTCTACAGGGTGTCTGGTGGCAGATTTATATTTTCAAACTTAAATAACGTGATAATTGACACAAAGTTTTATTAAGAGCATTTAACGGTAGAATGAAAATGCGCATTTTATTTTTTAAAGAGTATGTCATCCAGATGTCTTCCGTCGAGATAAACACACTGTTCAAAACGGAGCCTTGTGTTCTGCGCCACACGCTGAAGTAAACTTGGTTCAATTGAGTTGATTTCTCGACGAGTATTTCCCTTTAAAGCCACAAGAGTTTGGGGATTGTCATTATAAGCCCTCTTTTTAAGGTATCCTCATAAAAAAATCCATGGGAATTAGATCAGGCGACTGATCAGTTTTTCCCGAAGCAAATTCATGGAAGCTCTGGCTGTGTGTGCAGTCGCCCCTTCCTGTTGAAACCACGTGTGTGAAGAGTACGATGGATGAGCTCGCAGGTTTGGCAAAAAGCATACCGTAATCATAAATCGATAATTTTCACGGTTGACGTTTGTCGCCTGGCCTCGAGAATTTTCGAAAAAATAATGGTCCAATTATCTCATGCGTGGATAAGGCACACCAAACAGTTACCCTGGGGTAATTCAATGATTTTAGATGTTTTATTCGAGGGTTGCAGGCTATTGGAGGCCAGTAACGGCAGTTTTGCTTGTTGACGTGGCCGTTAAAGTAAAAATGAGCCTCGTCGCTCCAAAAAATGGGATTTACAGTGCGAAAACGCTACAACATCGTATCACAAAAATGTTTGCGTAAATCAAAGGCACTTTATTTCAGTTCTTGAACGATATGAATTTTAAAAGGATGGAACTTCAGATCCTTTTTTAAAATTTTATGAATAATCGCTCTTGGAAGTCCCAGTGAGGCTGCTCTTTTCCGTATTGAAAGTCGCGGATTTTCACGTAAACTGCTTTTAACCTGTTCAATGTTTTCGGGAGTCCTTGAAGATCGACTGTGCCCTGGCCGTGGGACATTCATAGCCGAAGCAGTTGCGCGGAATCTCTGCACCCACGAACGAATTAAATTTACACTCGGTCCATCACGTATTCGCTGAATACCGAACTTTGAACAAAATTGTCGACGAGCAATTACGTAAGAATCATTACTCTTAAAAAATGTCCCCGCAGCGAACGTGCGATGCTCACTCGACCACTGCGACATAGTGCCTGACAAATCCACACAATCGATAATTCCAACGGCGCCACCCTCCCTCCGCACCGCTTATTACTTTTTTGTTTTTTTGAGTTTTGTCAATTTTACCTTCAGTTCAAATTTAATATTCGTATCGTTATCGCCGATATTTCTTTTCAAGTATCGGTATCGGTATCGTATCGGCGTAAAGGCGTATCGTTACACCCATTATGTTTGATTATTTAATGGGAAAACAGCAAAAGTTTCTGGCGGGAATCTCGGCCGCTGGTACAAAATAGTTTAATTGCTGAAAGAACTTGTTCGAGAAACGTTCTCTTGAACAAGTTGCAAAAGTAACACTTATATTAAATGGTTGTATTCTAGATGGGTTCATTTTAAATTTAATCTTTCTTAAATTTTTGCATTTGTAAAAAGTACACTTGAATAATACTTTGACACATAAATTCGTTAGAAGTTTATTAAGTATCCCACCTACCAAATAATTCTATATTCATATACTTATATTAAAATAAACTTTAAAACCACCTTATCCTGGCAGAGAACAACGTGCAACACTGGCGAATAATTAAAACAGCTTATTTGATTAGAGCACTAATTGCCACAAAGCCCCGTTGCAGACCTACAAACAACGCGATACGAGATACAGTTTTATTACACTCTTTAAAACATTCGTAATAAATTTTCTTCAGTTAAGAAAATCCATGCTTATCAGTTCCTTATTAAAGAACAAACCATGAAACATCCCCCAGGATTAAACTCAAGAGGCTGGCTGAAAAAAAAAATTCAAATTATCTTGAAGCAGAATGAAAAGAAAAAAAAATGTTGGAAAACTTTTTGTTTTCGTTAAAGGTAACAAACTTAAGCCACGTAATGAAATCAAAGAAGAAAGTAGAGGAGGTAATTTAAAGTTTTTATTTTCCACTCGTACAATGTGGCTTACGAACAAAATTTGTTTAAAAACAATTTAAACAGGAAAATTTCTTTTAAATTGAAATTAGCCATCTTAAATAAATTTCAGGCAATATTTTTAAAGTCCGGCTGTCATAATAGTTTAGTCAAACACTATTTTTTTGTTTTGCTTTAGTTAAATATTTTTGACATTTCTGAAAATTTATGAGCCTGTATGTTTTAAAGGATTTCCTTAAAATTTCTTCAAATTAAAATTGTTAGAAACAACAACAAAGAAATTAAGGTAAATTACAGCAGTTTACCTTGTAGATATTTGAAAATATCCCATTAAAAAACTTTTGTTCTATTTGTGTTTTTCTTGTGTAAATAAACGGAAATTTCTAAGTCGAACATTAAAAAAAAAAAAAAGACGGAAAATGACCAAAGACCTTAAATGCATGTTAAGTTGTAGTTTCAGATTCTTTTTTGTTTTAACAACTTGAAAAATAAATAAAAACAAAAAAATGGAATTGGTTTGGCCCAACAATAATTATGGAGTAAAACATCACATACAAAAGAAATTCTTGTCACTGGCCTTAAATTTAGCATTTAATTAGATTTTTTTCTACTTGCTGCAACTATTACCTCGAGTATAGTTTAAGTCATGTGTTAACATTCGTTGGGCCACCACGTAAAGCACATGTTTCCCATGTCCCAAACGATGTACACAAGCAACGAACATTCAGTTAAAAGGAAGGATGTTGCATGTCAACGTCAAGTTCAATTTGCTCTAAAGTTAATGTTTAAATTTATGGTTCCTTAAAATTATTACAAGTATGAAAGAAAGCATTGGAGGAAGAACGAAAAAAACGCCAAGAAAAATAAGAAATAAGAAAAGTAGTATTTTGTCCAAACTCATAATCGGAAGGTTTGTATTTCAAAATTTTAAATAATCTATAATTTAAAAAGGGGGTTAGCTTAATGCCGCGTTTGATACAAGATTCGTTTGAAAACTCTGTATATCTCTCAGATAAACTTTGGAAAAATATGCCATGGAAAGTACTAATGTCTACAAGTTTTTATTGAGTTTTTCAAGCTTTTGTTTTAAAGTTTAGAATACACTGAAAAAAATTAAGACAAATTAATTGTCATATTGAATACCATATTCGTCAATACAATTAATTTTTTAATTGAAAAGGCACCAACAATCGCATTTGTATATATATAAAAAACTTTTGTTAATTTAAATTGTTCACATTCATGCCCAATTAGTAAGTCTGCTCGAAACGCCTGCTGATTTTTTGTAGAGTTGTATTTATACCGTGCAATTGTTTTTGATATCTTGTGCATTTATTGCACTAACAAATGTATTGGGTTTTGACATCTTTAACATAATTTACACAAACAAAATGCGTGCTGTTTTTTCTATTGTTGCATTGTTGTAGTTTCGCGCAGACCTGCTAATTGGGCCATGTTCACATTCAACAAATATTTTTAACAATGAGTTTCTAACATTAAATAAAATATTTGTTAGCAATCACATAAAAATGTTTATTACAAAATTTGTCATATTAACAAAATTTATGGTTGCTCATAAATTTGGAAAAATGTATTGCTATTTTAAAAGAAAAAAATGCGTTAAAAATGTTGATATAATAAATTTTTTTACTTAAATATAATAAAAATCTCATCACAAATATCTTAAACATAAACAGACTTGATGCAGAAAATGGTTTTAACACGTGCCCAAAACAGATTATTGTCACAATCAATAACTATTTTGCGTTTTAAAATTTCAAACGCTGCTTAGCTTGTGGCGTTGACAATTTTAAAACGGTACATGAATTTCTGTAGAAAGCAACAAAAAAATTACAAAATATTTTTGACATTGTCTTTGCTTTCAATGTACGAGTAAAGGCCTCATTAGTTTTTACTTTCTGTTGCCGTTCTGTTACGTTCCTTTCTGTAAGAAATAGTCTGTAATTACTTTTTCTGTGAAAGCTATCAGCTGCTTTTAAAAATAAAAGCATTGAAATTGTAAAAAAAAAATCGTAAAAAATTAAGATTTTGTGTCAAAAATACGCAAATGTTTAAAAAATCAATAATTAAAACCAATTTTTCTAGATATAAGCAAAAAATTATATTATTTTCATATCACAACAAACTTATACATACAAACTTTGGCCGTAACTTAACGTTGAATTCTATTTTCAACAGATTTATACGCAACAGAACGAAAAAGGAAAAACTAACCACACATAACGACTTTCAATTGAGCAGAAACAAAACAGCTGACTCGTAACAGAACAGAACGTATAAACTAATTCTGCCATAATTCTTTGGCGTTACGATGCGTTTTACATGATTAGGGCCTTAAGATTTTTTATTCTTAAGAAATATCAAATATTAAAATACATAATTTACACTGTTGCCAAAGTTTTAAATTTATAACATGACGTTATTCGTTTGACATTTCAGGCGTGACTTTTAACTTTGTTGGCAAAAAGTGACATTTCGCCTGGAAAAATTCAAATCTATATCTATTTTCCCAAGCAAAAAGTGTTAAAACAAACATCCAATCTTAAGATTTTTCTCTAAAATTTTTAATTATTTGTTTTTTTACTTACACGACAATAGTGCAGAGGACTTATGCCTTTGTGCTGATATTTGAAATACCTTAAGACATCGTTCATAGATCTACCTTTAGATACAATACTCAAAACAATTTTAGGAGTCAGTCGATCGAATTCCGTCCATCCGGCTGGCTGGCAATGTATACATTTTGCGCAAAGAGTAGGTCACAATTTTGAACGTAATTTTATGAAATTTTATAAAATTTTCACAAGGATTATTGAAAATAGAGAAACCCGATCTAGAATTTCACACAGCTCCCATTAAAGCTACTTTCTTTGAATATAATCTTATGTGCGGTTTCCACAACAAAAGTGACTGTACGTGTAATAAAATTTATATGAAGAGCACTCAGTTTTTGGGGTGTTTTTCATATAAATTATTTATTTTATTTTATTTTATTTATCTATTTATTTTATTTCTCACAATACTATAATCTAGTCTTTAAAGGCCATATTCTACACGATCAATCACTTGTATCGTAGAAACCGCACATTACATCCTTTTATTTTGCTGTTTAGTTTAATTTGGTCCAAACATATTTGATTACAATTAAAATTATCTCAAGAAATTTTATTTGCATCGATCCATATTTTACCATCACTTTCACACACATCACACTTCTAAAAAAGCTTTTATTGCCATGAATTCCTTATAGAATAATTGGTACCGACATAAAATTTGGCGGCAATAAGTTTTACGATAGCTACTATGTCATAACAAAATGTTGTGATGGTAGCTCCAAAACCAACTTTTTGTTCTTATAAGCCCCCATCCAAAAATCGGTGGCATGTCCTGTTGTCCATGGATATTATTATTAATAAAAGTGTCATAATGTCACTTAAAAGTGTTATAAGAACCGCGGGCATTATAACACTTTTTGGTGTAACCTCACTTTCAAATGTGTCATGATATCCACTTTTGTTAGCGAAGCCAGTATTTGTTATACCATAGGGTAGAAATTCCTTCCTCCCGGCCGAAGGCCCTCAAAGCAGGGAAGCTTAGGTTAGCGGAGTCGGTACTTGTATACAAAAGAGGATAAATTCTTTATATAACAAACGCCGGCTTTGCTAAATATTATTCGGCACAAAGAACGTTTACATAAATCTTAACCTCATAAGTAATTTTGTTCTGGAGAGTCCATGATTGCCCATGGGTCCAAAATAGGGTACAGTTTATCGACTATACTTTCTTAGTTGCAAATAGTAGGGAAAGGCCCTTTTTCTTAAAAATAGACGTTATTGGGTGGCATGTCATAATAACCAAAGTCATAACGTCCATTACCGTTATGAAACTTTAATAAGTGTCATAATGTCCAAGAGCGGAGTGTCATATGGTCCATGGACATTATGGCTCTTTTAGGTGTGTTATAATTAAATAGTGGTTAATTTCCATTATTGTCAAGCTCTGGGACGAAAGAGTTGATAAAATTACAAATTAGTAATATGGGATAGTATTAAAATCTCGAAATCCCGAACTATATAGTCCCGAGCTTTGAAATCCTAAAATTAAAAATCCCGAATTTATCAGCTTTGATTAACGAAGCCGGGGTTTCTTATACCATAGAGGAGAAAGCCTTTTCGGCCGGCTGAAGGCTGGCTATGCAGAGAAGCTTTAGTTAGCGAAGCCGGTGTTTGTTATACCATAGAGGAAAAATTCCTTGTATAACAAACACCGGTTTCGATAACTCAAGCTTCACGCATAGAATTTTTTTATTTACAGTGTTGGAATTTAAAAAAAAAAAGTTCTGGTAGCAGTCATTTTATGTCAAAATATAAAACTGGCTACTTATAATGTAAATTTGCTTAACTTTATCCCGGCTAAGTAACTAAGAAAGGCAGAATTTTCTTTTTAACTTTTGATTTTGCGAACACTTTTTATGTTTGCAGAAAAAAAATTAAAGGTAATTTAACGCAGCAGGAGTTAAAGCTAATCCCCTAAATGACATAACCAACATCTGGTCGCGTTAATAAAATGACTTAAAACAAGTCATTTTTACTCAGCTCTACATGGTGTGTAATGGTCGGTCATACCTTTTCCATCAGCTCAAAGCCAATAAAGTAAAAAAAAACTGTAAAAAGAAGTAAAGAAGGACAAGAAATCCTTGGTCTTAAAATTTTCTCTCGTTTCGTGTGGTTTCAAGGGTTTTTTTTCATTTATGCATTTATTTATTAGTATGGGTGAGTACGTAAAAATGTATGTTGTATGTATTGTAGAATGTGTGTATGTTGTTTTATGTTTTTGAGGCTTAAAAAGACATTCTTTTTATCAACTGCCAAAAAAGTGCTTAAATGGTTTTGAAACAATTTTTCTGTTACTGTTTGAGCTTCTCTGATTCCATTATTTTTTTCTTCGAGTCTTCTTCAATTCCTTAGTGTAAGTTATAGATCTGGGTTTTGCTTCGTCTTTAACTTTAAACGGGCCATTATTTAGACCACTAAAATGTTGGGTGGGTGGTTTTTTATTATTTAGCCTGAATTATTGTTTCTTTTTTATTTTCTAAAAAAAAAACTTCATCACACTCTTCATGTGTCATTCACAGCGGGTGTTGTTTGTTATGTGGGTTGTTACTGTATTTTCCTTCATTTTTTATTTATTTTGGTTACGGGTTTTTTTTATTATTGTTATTTCTGCAAAAAAAATATTGTTTTTTATTGTTTCCTTTATATTTTGACAGGATTAGTGTTGTCATAAGTCCGGGGAAAAAGAAAAACATCATAAAAAGGACACTTATTATGTAATCAGATTTTCAAATGTCTACGAAAAATTCTCATACAAACACAAAGCAGTTTGGAAGTAAAAAAAACTTATAATAATGTCTAAATAAATATTAAGTAAGAGGAAATTATATTTATGTGAAGTTGGCATCACACTTTGAATTCACTCTAATCCTTTTAATGCTCTTCAACACATAAGTTGGCAACAACTTTTCTTAATAACTAAAAACTTTTGTGACAGAAAATGAGGAGATTTCACCTTCCAACTTTCTTGTCAATGAATATTAATGAATATGTTCATCTTTTAAAGATTCCTGGACACTTTTCAATTATAGTTTGGTAATGCTTTTCAAGCATTTTTATTCTATCAGAACTCAAATTAACCAATTAAAACATAAGACCCTACTTATTACCATTTTTAAGCAACTGCACTATTTCTAAGCAAAGCTTCTCTAAAGACTCGTCTAATTATTTATTTAAAAAAAAAAAACAAAACAAAAATTAAATTAATTTTATAACATAATTAGTAAAAATGTAATAAATCTTTGCAAGACATTTAAATGAAAATGTGTTCGAATACAACAAAACCAGAAGTCATAGTAGATATTTTTTTTAAATATGCACTTAATTATCGACTCAAATATTTTCTGTATTCAAACAGATTTTTTAAAATTTTTTTTACACAATATATAATTAAGACTGTTAAACAATGGCAATTATCATCATAATAAAGTTAATAATAGTAATTCAACTAATACAAGTATTGTTTCCCCATACAGCACGCATGTACCCCAGCAAACATATCAAAATCTAAAGTCGTAATCTATAAAAATTGTTTGTATGTACATGCATACACACATACACCTCTCTAGCACTCATTTCATACAAATTCATTTGTTGGTTAAAAAATTTATTCAATTATTTAATATTTCTAATCTTTTGCACATAGAAAGATGAACAATTTCACATTGCAATCTTTTTCAAACAATCAACCAATGTTTGTAGGGACCCAGCAGTCTTAGCGTTTTTTCTAATGTTCTCACATATAGACAATGATTCTCCCAACAATGCTACCATACTTTCATTAAAATTTATATATTTTGTCAACAAAAAATTAAATACAAAAGAAAATAAAATATTTTAAGCCATAAAATGAGGGAGAATTTTAAGTTACTGCCAACGTTTTAATTATGGGCTTTATGAATTTTGCCTGAAGTTCAAGATTCAATTCTGTTTGAACACTTAGAAGCATATTATAGGTGAAACAGTGTGGCTAACTCTTCACTACCAAAAATTGATAAATTATTACAAAAGCAATTATTAAAAAAAAATTGTAAAAGAGATTTGTATTTATATAAGAATTTTAATAAAGAATGTGCCTTGATCCGTATCTAAAGAGTTTTCTCTTAGCAAACTTGCCAGGGTCTAAGGAGAATTTTTTGGAAACTTTCAGCTTTCTAACCCAAAAATGTATGAGGTGATTTTTTCAGTATTTATTTATTGAATCTTCATATATTAAAGATGAACTAACAATAATTAATCAAATCTTATCCAAATATTTATTTTATGTCCTTTCAGTGCCAGACAAAAAAGATTTCGTCATCACGGTTTCTGTTCACATATGTAGGTGTTTATCGCTCATCTGATAGGGTGAGTGCTGCAGTGTCTCTTCTTCTTAAGCGAGTGTGGCCGCGATAACTTAAAATATTTCGAGCTAATGGATTTGGCTGAAGTTCCAGCCTTTTTAAATATTTTAGTGCATATTTCGTTATCATAGGTTTTACTAATGGCACATTGAGATCCTGGTGGATATTTGAGTTTTTGACATACCAGGGAGCGGCTGTGATTATTCGAAAAAGTTTATTTTGGCGCCTTTAAATTTTTTCGATGTTAGAAGCCGAGGCAGTGCCCCATAACTGAATACCGTAGCACCAAATTGGATTCAAGATAGAGTTGTAAAGTAGAAGTTTGCAATCGAGACTTCATTTCATTTGTGTTAATTTAGCTTATATATGCCATTTCCAAGTTAAACGCCGATCTATATGTAGAGGTTTCCCGACGCAATCTTTATCCTCCATTGTTTTAACCACCTTTCCAGTTCAAATATATGATCCTGTAAGTAACGAGATGCTTCTTGTCAGTTTGCGTGTACGCTTAGAAAAGCTTTATCTTCCACAAATGTTGAGGTATGGGTGTAGGTGTTTGTTGGCATATCCGAAGTATAAATTAAGTTTAATAGGGGGCCAAGGGTGCTGTCTTGTTGGGCTCCAGCGTTAATTGACTGAGGAGAATTTTTTTTTCTTCAAAGGATTTTCTTATGACATTTACTATTCGATGAGTTTGTTCAATTGTGCTGTGCTTTCTTCTAAAGCCGAATTGATGGTTTGGAATACGTCTATTTTTATTTAAAATCGGCGTTAATTTTGACACCAGTAGTTTCTCAAATAGCTTTGAGATATTAGATTTTTTTTTTTTAATTAGTATTGTGGTTATTTTATTGAACTGTTAATGGTTTTTAATCCAAATTTAGATATTTTAATTAGGCTTAAGTTCATTGAATTTAATTTGCATTAAATTATTTTTATGAAGAAAGGAATTTTTACAACATGGAAGATTAATTAAAATTGTTATTGATAATTTTCATTCTTGACTGACCTGGGATTCGAAGCCAGGCTGTCTGGCGTGTGATTCGAACCCAGGCGGCTGGTTACCCTGACATGTTTCGACCTCAGCCACTAGGTCTTCTCAAAGGGATTTGCCGTCTTACACTCGCAGCCATCGATGACTGCTGACGTCAGTAGTCAAACATCAATCCTTAAACCAAATTGTATTTTAACCTTTGGTAGATCGAAATTTGCTTTTTGAATGATTATGATATTTTTTTTTTTTTTTATTCCTACACTAAATCCCGCAAAGCTTTTTGCTTGTCTGCAGGAGACCAGAGTCTCTGGCGGGAATCGAACCCGCAACCCCGGTACTGATAGATTAGCTCACTACCAGCTAGCCTACTAATAAGATAATAAGCTAAAAGGCCTGTATGACTCAACTTTTGTGTGATCCTTTCCTGGCTTTGTTATCATGGTTACTAAGGAAACCTTCCATTCTTGAGGGTAGTATTGAAGGCCAAAAGCATTTTATTACTGATCTTATCAATACTGGGTGTCTTCTTGGTGTTTAAATCAGAAATAGCCTTTTCGATTTCTCTAAACTCGAATCTTAGGGGAATAGCTGCTCTAACATTCACAAGCGGTAACTCGACTGCTATATCGTGAGATATATTAAGGGTAAATACATTTTTCAGATGATTAACAAGCAGATTTCCTTTTTCAATATAATTTCCTGCCCAACTTCCTCAGAAAATGAGGAGATTTCACCTTCCAACTTTCTTGTCAATGAATATTAATGAATATGTTCATCTTTTAAAGATTCCTGGACACTTTTCAATTATAGTTTGGTAATGCTTTTCAAGCATTTTTATTCTATCAGAACTCAAATTAACCAATTAAAACATAAGACCCTACTTATTACCATTTTTAAGCAACTGCACTATTTCTAAGCAAAGCTTCTCTAAAGACTCGTCTAATTATTTATTTAAAAAAAAAAAACAAAACAAAAATTAAATTAATTTTATAACATAATTAGTAAAAATGTAATAAATCTTTGCAAGACATTTAAATGAAAATGTGTTCGAATACAACAAAACCAGAAGTCATAGTAGATATTTTTTTTAAATATGCACTTAATTATCGACTCAAATATTTTCTGTATTCAAACAGATTTTTTAAAATTTTTTTTACACAATATATAATTAAGACTGTTAAACAATGGCAATTATCATCATAATAAAGTTAATAATAGTAATTCAACTAATACAAGTATTGTTTCCCCATACAGCACGCATGTACCCCAGCAAACATATCAAAATCTAAAGTCGTAATCTATAAAAATTGTTTGTATGTACATGCATACACACATACACCTCTCTAGCACTCATTTCATACAAATTCATTTGTTGGTTAAAAAATTTATTCAATTATTTAATATTTCTAATCTTTTGCACATAGAAAGATGAACAATTTCACATTGCAATCTTTTTCAAACAATCAACCAATGTTTGTAGGGACCCAGCAGTCTTAGCGTTTTTTCTAATGTTCTCACATATAGACAATGATTCTCCCAACAATGCTACCATACTTTCATTAAAATTTATATATTTTGTCAACAAAAAATTAAATACAAAAGAAAATAAAATATTTAAAGCCATAAAATGAGGGATAATTTTAAGTTACTGCCAACGTTTTAATTATGGGCTTTATGAATTTTGCCTGAAGTTCAAGATTCAATTCTGTTTGAACACTTAGAAGCATAATATAGGTGAAACAGTGTGGCTAACTCTTTACTACCAAAAATTGATAAATTATTACAAAAGCAATTATTAAAAAAAAATTGTAAAAGAGATTTGTATTTATATAAGAATTTTAATAAAGAATGTGCCTTGATCCGTATCTAAAGAGTTTTCTCTTAGCAAACTTGCCAGGGTCTAAGGAGAATTTTTTGGAAACTTTCAGCTTTCTAACCCAAAATTGTATGAGGTGATTTTTTTCAGTATTTATTTATTGAATCTTCATATATTAAAGATGAACTAACAATAATTAATCAAATCTTATCCAAATATTTATTTTATGTCCTTTCATTGCCAGACAAAAAAGATTTCGTCATCACGGTTTCTGTTCACATATGTTGGTGTTTATCGCTCATCTGATAGGGTGAGTGCTGCAGTGTCTCTTCTTCTTAAGCGAGTGTGGCCGCGATAACTTAAAATATTTCGAGCTAATGGATTTGGCTGAAGTTCCAGCCTTTTTAAATATTTTAGTGCATATTTCGTTATCATAGGTTTTACTAATGGCACATTGAGATCCTGGTGGATATTTGAGTTTTTGACATACCAGGGAGCGGCTGTGATTATTCGAAAAAGTTTATTTTGGCGCCTTTAAATTTTTTCGATGTTAGAAGCCGAGGCAGTGCCCCATAACTGAATACCGTAGCACCAAATTGGATTCAAGATAGAGTTGTAAAGTAGAAGTTTGCAATCGAGACTTCATTTCATTTGTGTTAATTTAGCTTATATATGCCATTTCCAAGTTAAACGCCGATCTAGATGTAGAGGTTTCCCGACGCAATCTTTATCCTCCATTGTTTTAACCACCTTTCCAGTTCAAATATATGATCCTGTAAGTAACGAGATGCTTCTTGTCAGTTTGCGTGTACGCTTAGAAAAGCTTTATCTTCCACAAATGTTGATGTATGGGTGTAGGTGTTTGTTGGCATATCCGAAGTATAAATTAAGTTTAATAGGGGGCCAAGGGTGCTGTCTTGTTGGGCTCCAGCGTTAATTGACTGAGGAGAATTTTTTTTTCTTCAAAGGATTTTCTTATGACATTTACTATTCGATGAGTTTGTTCAATTGTGCTGTGCTTTCTTCTAAAGCCGAATTGATGGTTTGGAATACGTCTATTTTTATTTAAAATCGGCGTTAATTTTGACACCAGTAGTTTCTCAAATAGCTTTGAGATATTAGATTTTTTTTTTTTTTTTATTCCTACACTAAATCCCGCAAAGTTTTTTGCTTGTCTGCAGGAGACCAGAGTCTCTGGCGGGAATCGAACCCGCAACCCCGGTACTGATAGATTAGCTCACTACCAGCTAGCCTACTAATAAGATAATAAGCTAAAAGGCCTGTATGACTCAACTTTTGTGTGATCCTTTCCTGGCTTTGTTATCATGGTTACTAAGGAAACCTTCCATTCTTGAGGGTAGTATTGAAGGCCAAAAGCATTTTATTACTGATCTTATCAATACTGGGTGTCTTCTTGGTGTTTAAATCAGAAATAGCCTTTTCGATTTCTCTAAACTCGAATCTTAGGGGAATAGCTGCTCTAACATTCACAAGCGGTAACTCGACTGCTATATCGTGAGATATATTAAGGGTAAATACATTTTTCAGATGATTAACAAGCAGATTTCCTTTTTCAATATAATTTCCTGCCCAATTGTGGCTTAGAGATAACTGGCCTATGAGACCTCTAGCTGTACGCCATAACGAGTAGTCTGATTGTGGAGTTGCATCAAGTCCCTTAAGATATTTTTCCAGGGAAGCCATTTTATGAGACTGCAGTAACTTTCTTAGCCTTTTTGAGCACTCTTTTAATGAAGTCTTAAGTTGGGGGGATCTATGCAATTGACACTCTCCTTTGTTCAGTCAATAGACGCTCGACATTTGTAGAATATATGTTATTGTTTTTGGTTTTTTTTGAGGGTTATGCTGGAATGTTGAACAGCTAGTTTATGATAACTGTCAAAATTAAAAATAGCGAGATCCACGTACTGAGCGGAATATTTTTTGTGCAATGCGCACTAAGATATTTTTTATATTTTAACCAATTTATTTGTGAGGCTGATGTCAATAAGTAACCAGACGGAGATATGAAGTGGTCGTTACGAATTCTGGCAGACATGTCGTGGGCAATTCTGGTTTTTGCCGGCATTTCTGCTAGATATCTAACAGAAATCTAGTGAAAAAGATATAGAAATTCTGATGTGTTCGGCGACAATTTTATTGTTTTCTGTCAGATGGCAAATTCAATTTCTAATAAAAATCTGAAAGAAGTATCTAAGACTGAAGTCAGACATTTGCAAGTAATGTCTGATTCAGACAACGTCGTAACTGGAAAATTAAGTACTTGTTTCTGTAGAAACAACAACAACAATACTATAAGACAAAACATAAAGATTTGGTTTTATGAAATTTTTTCATTTTCGGATGTCTCCACGTAAAATTTAAAACAAAAAGTCAAAACTTTTGTGTTATTTCAAATTTCAAAAAAAAAAAAAAACAAAAATTCCCGAATTCTTGTTGAGTTAAATACATCGAAATTTTAATGTAGAGTGAAAGCGAAAACTATATATTGAGATATATTTTTTCTCTTATTTTCGCTTATCCCGCAAAGCTCTTGGCACGTCTAGAGGAGGCCAGAGTCTCTGGAGGGAATTAAACCCGCAACCCCTGCACTGATAGACTTGCACACTACCAACTAGCCTACCAGGGCACCCTATTCTGTAGCCAAGGGAAGGAAATACAGCAAAAGCGAGTGAACTAAACAGGAAGAAGATAACAAATTTTTACTGCATTAAAAGGTTTTGAAAGAAACAAGTATTTTCTGGAGTGTATTTCTTTAAATTCTTGTATCCTCATAACACTATTTTTATTGTGTGACGACCACTAACGCATTGCATTTGTAATTGTGGTTGTTTACAACCCTTTTGTGCACACATTTGATTTTTGATGTGTTTGATTTTCAAATGCATTAATGCAGAACTACAGTAAACACATAACCATTAGTAGCTCCACCAAGAACTGCTGGGTATGTTCGCTATTAGTTTCTATGTGGCTGTTTTCTATGGCAATGTGTAGTACATTTAATGAATACTGCCAGTACTGCTGCTGGTATTTGTATCTTAGTAACCAACATTTGCAATTTCGTATTGTTGGTATGAACACGAAATTTATTTATTATGCGAATTGCATTAAGACACGCATTCTCAACATAATTTTTAAATGCTTCGGTAGTAGAAAAAAAGATGAACTTAGTTTTATACTTGTGTTTCAGGCGGAAAACATGCACATAAGTCGTAAGAGTTGGATGCTAAACAAAAATACCAAATAGAACAATTTTAAAATCTCAAAATTTGTTGTTGTTTATTTGTTTGGCTTAAGGTCATAAAATATTTTAAATAAAAATTTTTTTTCCAATTTTTATATTTTTATATTTTTTATATTTTTATTTTATTTTTCATCCGATATTTCGACCATACATCGATGGTCATCTTCAAGGGATTTAAAACACTGCAAAAATTAAAACACTACAAACAAGTTGATACGTCCTAACAGCTTTACATGTTTTCATCAACTATATGAAAAATAAAATACAAAATTAAAAATATAAAACAACAACATAGATAATCGACACAGGTCAACAATAAATATTGAACATTCTTAAAATTTATTTTCTTTAAATGCTGAAATTCGAAGGAAAACATAAGATTCTAATATTATGGACTTCTAAGAAGGGCTTAGAGTTGAGACATTTGACAACTGTAGCTGTTAAACTTCAGAAAATCGGTTCTCGACATTAATAAGAACTAAATTTCCTTTTAAATTCTCTGGAAATTGTAAACTCAAATGCTGTAATTTTTTCATTCAGTATGTGCATGCATGTTTTTAAATTCAATTGAAATACTGTAGGGTACAAACATTTAAAATATGAAGAACATGCGAAATATATTTTTTAAGAATAAAGCAATTTAGTTTTAATGGCTCATTTTGGATTTTTACGCTTTAACGAGTAGAAATAAAATTGATATTTTTAATGGTTTAATAAATTAAGATTTGTGTTATATATTTGTATTCCTCTGATTATAAAATTAATATCTGTATATTTAGCTAACTTGATTTTGGATAAAAGGCAAAATAGATAGATATTATAAGTTTTGAAAATTTTATATGTTTGCCCTTCAAAATTTAGAATTAAGGAAGGGCTTACACATTTTATTAAGGATTTTAAGACTTCCCTTTATTTCCTTTAATTCTTGTTGGATTTTTTTTTTTCATTTTTTAACACATATAATTTATTTTGTTCTTGTGGATTTTCTTGTTGATTAATTATAAAATGCCAATTTCACTACAATTCTAGTTTGAATTTTAAAGATTTCGTAAAGATTTCGTTTTTTATGGAAAGTTCCCTGAAGTAAAATCAAGATTCAGATTTTTTTTTGTTTATATCTGGTCGCAAAGCTCCGCTTTAAACGATTTAATTTATTCAGATCTCCTGTGATGGTCTACACCGATTTCAATAGCACATACCGGTTAGTTGGCAAACAAAAGTAGAGTCCATTTATCCACTTTTTCAGGCATACCCGGTCTTATGTCGTCACTAGTGCATCGAATGTTGGCTTCTTAATGATCAATAGTTGCCAGCTGCCAATAGCATAGGCCAGATAATTGAAGTTCCCCCACAAAATGTAGTCCAAAGGTGTCAAATCACAAGAACATTTCTTGAGAAAATATGGTCACCAAACTTTTGGCTCAACAAAATGAAGACATGAGGAAGAAAAAAATCGCGACTATATTGTGTTTCATTCACGATAATCCTGGCACCAGGATTTAAAGGCAAATGACGAAAAGATGACCGAATCAAACATTTACTTTTTCGGGATGTAATAGAGTCTCAAGAATCACATGAGGATTGTGCTCTCTCCAAAAATAACAATTCTGCTTGTTTACACTTAAGCCAGAAATTAGCCTCATCTCTGAAGAAGATTTGACGACAAAAATCAGGTTCAATTTCCAGTAAATTCTTAGCCCATTCACCGAACACATGAAGCAATTGATGGTCCGCTGGCCCTAATTCTTGCACCAGTTGGATCTTATACGGCAGCAGGCCACGATGTTTTCTCAAAATTTTCCATGTAATAGACGGGCAGAGACCAAATTTCTGAGAACGGCATCGGATCGATAAATTTTAGGCCTCTTTTATACGCGCATCATCAGCGGCGATGGCTTCTTCTTTACGCGAGGTATGGGCTCGTTTTGGATAAATATTATCCAAAGGAGTAAATTTGGTCATAAATTGATCCATAGTATTGCGTATTAGCTATTCTGATTGATGATTATCCGCTTCGTAAACTGGGCGAATTGTCCCGTCAGTTTGGCGAACATATCGCGAATTTTGGAAATAAATTTCCACGATATGTAAATGGTGATCTGGTGTAAGTCTTTGCATGGTGATTTGCCAAAGAAGATACTGAAAAAAAGTCAAGCACACTTCATCAATATGGCAGGTTGTTTTGCAGTTATCCCTATCGGAAGTTTTAACCTACGCTCCGTTGATATTGGGCCTTAGCGTTTATTCATCATCTCACTCATTTCGCCTCGAGTTGTCGTAATTATTTTTTGTATATCTGGAGAAAAAATTATTAAGTTTCCCCAATCACCAAATTTATTCCAAATTCATAATATCAAGCAAACAAGTTGTTGATTTTGCACCTATTACCAAAATAATTATATTGATTACTAAAAATTTTAAAATTTGGAAAAATATTTTCAATAAATCATATTTTTAATTTTAATTAAAAAAGTGATCAAAAAACTTTGCCATTTCAAACTACAATTCTACATGTTTAAATTATTTTATTTTAAACGAAAAAAGTCAATTAAGGTTTTTTGTTATTTAATTGAAAATTTATTTCAAAACAACCAAAATGTTAATTAAAGCAAAACAAAATTTTTAATTTTCTTTCAACTAAAAAAATAATTGATTTAATTATCACATTAATTAAATTTAAATACTTTTTAAACCATTTTTTTAATTCATAAAACACTTTTTTCTGTGACAGTAAAAATATCCTACACTGTGCTAGAATTTGACACTTTTTTTTAGACAAGCGGAGGATCTGGCGTTGTGCTAACCATAAAAATATGAAGGTTTAATTAAATTCTTAAATTTGGCCCCTGCAGCGCGTATGATGGGCTTAGACGGTTCAAATGTATGACCAATCCCACATAATTTTTATCTTCAAAATTTATTTCTAACATACGTTCCCGCTATCTGCATTCCTTAAGGGAGCTCCTATGCAAAATTTTCCTCCGCAACCTCCTAAATTTTCGAAATAAGGGAATATTTCGAAAACAAAAGCTAACCTTAAAAACGGTTAGCACCAATGGATTCAGCGTACCCGAATTAGGTTAAAACGCCATGTGACCACTCATCTGTATTTTCAACTAGGAAATTGTTATTAAATAACAATATTTGTCGAAAAATTAGCTGGATTGCAGAAGTTGGCGTGGAACCTCCCATACGATGTTTATATAATTTTCTGCATTCAATACAAAGACAAAACATAATGCGGTTTATTTGGAGAATGGTAACAGTTAAAATATTCTAATTTGGTGCAAATTGTTTGGAGCAATATTTGTCGAAAAATGAGCTGGATTGTAGAAGTGGGCGTGGCACCTCTCGTACGATATTTATATAAATTTCTGTATTCTGGAGAACAGTTACCGAAAAAGTTTACATATTTGCGTGGGCGTGGTATAATTCGGTATATTTGGAGAACGATAACAGTTAAAGTTTCCAAATTTGGTGCAAATAGCTCCGCTATCGTTACACGAGATCTGTAGTAAAAAAAATGGTACTTTTTATTTTAGTAGAGCTAGCGAGTGCACTGGGTAAAGCAGGTCCACACTAACCATTTGTTAACCATGTGTGTACGCCATCTGTTGTGAATCTAATATTTTGTTGATAGTTTTTATGTTCAGGGATCAGTTGCGAATTAATTCAAGTTTACAACACTTTTGTGTTCACTCAACAGAAATCAAAAACTGATTTGAAGAAATTAAATATCAAGTTTGAAAAAAAATGGAAAAATATCACTGTTATTCTTGCACGCATAAAATATATCAAACAACAAGAAATTCTGCATAAAAAGGCAGCAATTAAAATAAATTTTCACTTCTGGCGAGAAGTTTTACCCTGGTACTTTTATTTATTTTTTTTTTTCGATTAAAAACTATTCGAAGTTGTAAGTAGAAGATATTTTGTTTTAATTAATTAACGTTTTAATTAGATCAGTTCGTTTGAGAAGTGACTGAGTCTTTTTAGTAGTATTAGTGTTTGTTGTTGAGATGTTTATTGTTTAGTGTTGTGTGAACATTTTGTGCGTGTTTGCGTTATAATTTTTCACGCGTACTTTTTTTATTATTTTGCGAAAACTATTTTATTCTTTTTTTTAAATTTTAATGGCTTCTTTTTGCTGTTCTTTCTTATCTTTATTTTTATTAATTTTTTTTTTTTCATAAATACTTTGCAGTTGTTAGTTTATCTAACAAACATCTAGTTGATTTCTTTTTAATGGGTTTTTATGTTTTTTTTTATTATTTTTTCTTTAAATAGTTAATTACAGTGTGGCCTACATGATTTACTGGACAAGTTATGGAAATTATTGAAGATCATGCAATATTTTTTTCCTGCACTTATTTCAAATACATACGAATAGTTACAATTGTTAAAATTGTTTTTCACGTTCTTGCAACATGATGACATTGTGTTTCTTTTTTACGTTACTTCATTTATTCATTTTCTTTTTTTTATTTTATAATTTGAAATTGAAATTTGTTTTTAAAAATTCAAACGGTTTAAATGAATGATACTTGTAATTTTAATGGTTGGATAATTTGTTAACAACGGGACAGATACCAGTGCATTTTAGGCAACAATGTATTTGAGTTATGAGCTGCTATTTTCGAGTTATAATTTGTTAAATGTTACCCTTGATAAGAAATATGTGCGAAGTTGTAAATAAAATACTTTATATCATTGAATTTTATTGCCGGTACTGCATCTGACTGGGTTAAAGAAAATAAATTTATATAACACAGACAGCAGTGTTTGCATAAAGTTGAGATAAAAAACATTTTAATTAATTGTAACTTGTAACTGGAAATCTAACATCGTCATTGTCAAAATCTTCTTCTGAAAATATGAAACAATTTTATTAATGTTTCTTTCGTGCTATTTCAGTTTGGTCTGAAATGATTCTTAATTTTTAAATATATCGCTCATTTACTTGAACAGTGTCTTACCGCAAAATGAACGAATTTTAAGCCAAGTATGCAGATATGAGCGCAATATTGTAAAAAAAATACTTTTAAATTGTTGGAAATTTACCGCTAGCGATAAGAATTTGCAGTTATTTAATTTTTTATAACTCGTTTGTATCTGCACTCATAGACAAATGTAAACATTTTGTAACGTCGGTATTCGGTTAATCGACTGAAATTAACCGGTTTGATCGTTAATCGAAAATAGCCAATTTTAAATTAACCTATCAATTTATCGGGTAGTAATTAATCAGTTAACCGACTAGCTGTTAACCGAAGAATTACCATAGTGTCTTCAACTTCAGCAAAAATCCTAAAGCCAATAACTAAATGATGAAACAGAACTGGGGCTGAACGATGTTTTCATGATGTCGTAAAATAAAATCAGTTTTATTTTGAGAACGTTTTTTCTAATGCTCTCACATACAGACACTTATTATCTTAACAATGCTACCATACTTTCATTTAATTTCATACATTTTTTAAGCAAAGAAAAATAAGAACAAAAGAAAAAGAAGGAAATGAGAAAGAATTTGAAGTTACTTTTTAAGACTCAGTTCACAAAAAGTATTTTATAAGCATTGAGCCCTTAGTACTATATGT
Organism: Pollenia amentaria; assembly: GCA_943735925.1. NCBI lineage: Eukaryota > Metazoa > Arthropoda > Insecta > Diptera > Polleniidae > Pollenia > Pollenia amentaria. The sequence continues at coordinate 226,117,653 of OX031009.1, forward strand.
ATCAGTGATGCCATTAGGATACGAAAGATACATTTTTCGTATCTTTTGATGACTAGAGGTAACATGTAAAATCCTGAATCTGTACGCAAAATTAACAGAAATAAAATATTAAACTTTCCGTCTCTGACAAAGTTTTAAAGTTATTATTTCGTTATGAATACTAAAAAAAAACAGTGACAACTATATACAAAAATAACATGTATTTTGTTGTTAGGTTTTCTAAGTTCTTCTGTCGTCTGCTTATTCTTGTATATGTGTGTTAAAATGAAATTTTAGCAGACAAATTAATATGAACTTTTTGATATAATCGCCTTAGTACAAACGCCTTAACTCGTATATTAATTTTTACAAAAATGAAATTGTTTTGATAACATCCAAAGATAGTTTAATTAATTTCAGAGTTTGCTTACTGTATTTTTAAAAATTACATACCTAATATTTATTACTTACGAGTAAATAAGTAAATATAAAAATGAATTAAGATGATATCATTTTCTTTACAATGTTCATTAAATATGAAATACAAATGTTATGTTAATAAATTGTAAACGTTAAAAATGGATATTAAGATTTTTTTCAATATTTATCTTTTTGGGAAAAAGTGTATCTTTTTGGAAACTAAAATGTATCTTTCTCGAAATTTCATTGGTAACACTGATATGTATCTAAATTGACTGAGAAACCTCGGACCATGAAACTCATGTTGACTTCGAATCGAGCAATTTACTTTAAAAAGGAAGTCCCATCCTTGGCCACTGTTAAACGCTGGTATAAGGAATTTTATTGAAGCCGTAGTTCGCTCAGGGATGAAAGTTGTACAGGTTTCCCAATATTAGTTGTTTTTATGAAAACATTGATGACGTGCAAAGTGATTAAGCAAGATCCGCTTGCAAAATTGAGACATTTACGAAGGATTTTTTATGACGAGCATTAATAAAATACTACATGAAGTTTTTTGGTAAAATATAAAAAAGAGCCGGTAGCGCAGGATAATTTTACATAATGGCAATACAAGCTCTCACACATTATCTGAAGCATCCACCTGTTTAACTGGTCAAAACGTCGCATTTATAGTTTATCCTCCATATAGCCCTGATTTTGTACTGAATAAACTGCTTTTTGTTCCCGAAAAAACAAATTCAGCTTTTAAAGGTGTATTAAAAATTTGAAAAATTACAAAATGTTCTACTCAACTGAAGAGCTTCAATATACGCCATATTGTTTTAATAATGTATTTGTTGTCACATAGTCACACAAAAAAAATATCAATGTTAAATTAACATGGCAGAATGTTAATTGGAAATCATAGAAAATTTCTGCAAAGCCATAGTCTTTATTTAAAATTTTCATTGTTTCATATTAATTGTAATTGAAAGATATTAAAATGACATCGTTTAATATTGAATCTAAAAAAGCCTGATTTACTTGTTTTGTATAGAAACAAAAACAACACTGCAAGAAGAAAAACAAAAATTATTTTAAATGCGTGTTTAAAATAATTTATAAAAAGAAGAAAAATTCCCGGTGGTGTCTTATACTCGTAATTGTGAGTGCAAAGGGGTATACAAAAAGTGAAACAAGTGCTACAGGAAAATAAATAATAATATTCTCTCTCACATTAGACTTCTTCTCAATGTTATTTCACACCTAAACATATTTGATTTCATGTGGAATCAAATTCAAATTTATGTCGTTTCAACTTTAAATAACTGTCATTCAACGTGAATCGTAGTGTTATTTCCATATTAATGTCATTTTGCTCTAACTATACTAGAGTTTTAAATTAACATGAATTATAGTTATTTTAAAAGAAAAACATTTTGTTCAAGTCATGTGAAATTATCATGAAGTAAGTATGAAGCAAAATACTGTCAGATAAATGTAAAATCAACGTTGGATTCGACGATTTTACATTGATTTTTTTCTCTGCGGTGATATTTCTAGTAAGCATATAAATGATTATGAAAAACATAAAGTGATTGAGGGGAATAATAACATGGTTTCAATAAGTATAACAAGTTTTCATTTAATTATTTTCGCTATTCTCTGTTTGTAATGACATACGTGATTTTTGATTTTTTTTAATAAAAATGGGCTAAAACCAGCAAATGTTTATATCAGTAACCATCTCTTAACGCATAAAATTGGGCGTTTAAACTACTATAACTATTTTTTTAAACTACAACACAAACATTGACACTGATTTACAGCTGATTTAAGCTTAAGCTGCATATACATTTAAGTCAAGTTCAACTTAACCAGCGTTTAAGCATTCAATGACTTATAAGCCATTGGACTAAAGCACAACCTACTGTCTGAAGTCATGTCAATATATTCAGCTGTCGATGGGATCTACGATGGGTCTGAAGTCAGCTTAGTTTACCGGTACCCAGCCTTTAGCTGAAAGGAAATTTGCTCTAATAGTACTCGTATTAATTTAAAAACTTGCGCTTAAAATAGGACAGTTTTTTGCAATTGTGCTTTCGATAGTCAAACGTTGACTATCCTGATTTGCTCTAATAGTACTTTTACTGTTCTATAATAAGTTCAAAATAGCTTTCTGCGATTAATCGGTTAGGCAAAAATTTGATTAATTAAAAAACTATGTGTAATAGATAAATCAAAAATTTTAATAATTCACAGCTTTGATTAAGATCATGCTTACATTATGCAATTAACGCCGCAGCTTTTGCGTGCAACATTTAGTTTTTTAGTTAGAGGTGTAGGGAAGAAAACTGGGTTGATAAAGTTGGACGACGGCGCATGGGTAGGAATTTTATTCGTTTTTGTTTTCTTTTATTTTCTCTTTTAAATGTTTTGTTTTTCTTAATGTTGTCAACATTTGTGCTGAAGAAAAATCGCCGCTTTCATAAAAATATTTAAAATTTAATAACGGGTTAAAAAAACTAAAGCCAAGTTCGACTGTATTGTTTTTTTTTCGCCGACCGATGATTTAATCACCAGCAATCATACTCTTCTTTTTTTGTTGCAATGTTTTTTCCGTCAGTTACTTAAAATCTTTTTCTTTTCTTTACTGTCAGTTTACTTGGTGCGGAAAAAAATGGGTTAAGCTTCTTGTAATTGTCGTGTTGCTTCTCAAAATCTTTATTCTATACTTTATGTGCAAAGATATCTTGTTAAGAATTGCATATTTTCAAAAGTGCTAATATCTCTTAACAAAATCTTAATTTTTCGATAAAATCCGCTTTCTAAAGAATAGTAAATTTTCAAAAAATTTTAAATAAGTACGTTATTCAGGAAGAACATTTTTAAATTATAACTTAATAATTAAAGAGATTATTTTAAATCTGAAAACTATATAAATACATATGTATTTGTTTAATAACAAAATCAGGTATGGGATGGAAAACGAATTTGAAAACAAAACGATTTGAAAACGATAATATCAGCCTCTTTTAAAATTGATTTCTAATACATTTTCCTCCGTTTTCCTGTATGAATATATTCATTCAAATTGTTTATTGTATATGTCAACTGACCTGTGTTTTGAACAAACAATTAACTCCCATATTCATAAAAAATATTTTTGTTTAATAAAAGGTTTATGTTTCATAAACCAATATTTTTTATGAATATGGGAGTAAGAATTTAATTCAGAAATGGATTTTAAAATCGCTGGAAATTCATCACACCTTCTAAAAACTATCGTTTTGAAATCGATCGATTTTCATCACATACCAAAATATTGCACATTCAAAAAGTTGCGATTGCGCCTGTTTTTTTATTTGTATCTGTAAAAATCAATTTTCACGATGATTTTTCCCCCTGTTTTTAAATCATGCTTTTTCGATTGAGAGCGAGTTTCTTTTTTGACATTCCTCTTTGCACTTATTTGTGTTTTATTCTTATTTTTAAGTGACAAGAGCTTATTAAAATATAGAAAAATAAAAAAAAAATTCAAAAAAATTCAAAACATTTCAAAATTATATGGAGTTACGAAATTTGAAATAGTTTAATACGAATAAGAAACTAAGGAAATCTGAAGAAATTAACTCTGACTGCAAAAAAAAAAGAAACATGGTGAAAATGTATCACGTTTCTGGAAGTTTCTTTAAAAGAGACATGTCTTTTAAATTATCGTGAACATTGGGTGTAAGAATTTTTAATCGCTGAGTAATGATAGAAAATGTTTGGTTGACAACACTGTTGTTTCATTTACATTTGATTGAAAAAATGCTTGGAAACAAATTTTCATGTATATGTGAAAAGAGTTTCGTAGCAACTTTTAAAGCGAATAGTGAAAAAAACTCACCTTTAATTGCATTATCTAAATACGGTCTAACTGAAAAACTCAAGTTTTTATTACTCAAGTTTGTTTAAATTAATTCAAAAATTCTTAATTAAAAGCAAAATAAGAATTGTTATTTTGGTTAACTTTTTTCATTTTGTGTTAAAGAGAATTGACTTATTGGATCAAAGCCGCTGATATTAATCTTGGGGCTGCCAACACATCTCTAACCCAGTGAATCGCTACACGGCATAAAGCAACTGGGATTCACTGACTAGATGTTATCAGTTCTCACCAGTATTGCCAATTTATTATTTTTCATGCTAGATCCAGCATTTTTTTTAAGTCATTTGGCATGAAAAAAATGGATTTAGCATGTAGCATATTTTCAATCTTACATAAAATTTTCTAGCATTTTTTAGTTCTTGTGATATTTTTAATATTTTCCATTAATGTTTAATACAAATATAAAAACAAAAAAAAAACGGAAGATTCTAACATTAAATTAAATCTAAAAAATGCAACAAAGGAAATGCTAATTAATTTTAGTGCAATAAAAATCATGAAAGAAAAAAAATTTACAAATTAGTAAAACCTATTCACAAAAGTTTCGCAAAGATTGGCTCAAGCACCTAAAATTTAAAGAATGGGTAAAAGAAGCAGTACAACGTTCAGCAGAAACGTTATTAAGTTTATGTGCTGTGCATATTTCGGTTGCACCTTTCGATCATCTGACAAACCTTTGAAAAAGGCACTATGACACCTCGTCGCGGAAGCTGAACGACAAAATTATAAAAAATGTGCTTTTGAATGTGAAATGTAAATGTGTAACAAGTAAGACCTGAGTGTTTAAAATTCTTATTCACTTTAAAGTCTTATGTGTATAATAGTTTTACCTTTTCTAAAGTCTTTGAAAAAAGTTTCCTGACGAGCTGGCCTTAGCAACCAGCGAAATACGCATAGAAACTAGCTTTCCTTCAACAATAAATTTCAGAGTATTTAGTAAGAATAAAAATTGGGAATTGAGCACGTCACACAGTGGGTTTGATGATACCCAAAGTGGCGCTTAATTCATAGAAGCCGCATTTTTAAAATATTATATATTTTTTGTTGATGAGTTATTATAAGCACATAAAAACACAGCATTTTAGAAAAAAATAAGTTAAAAATTAATTTTTTTTCACCATTTTTTTAATGTGCTATTAAAAATTTTAAATAATAATTTTATTATATGTATTAATATCAGTAAAAATGTACAAACTTTTTCAAAAAATCACAAAAGAGAATATTATCATTTTGTATTGAATAATCATAAATAGTTTTTTTTATTTTTTATTTTTTTTTTTTTTTTTATTTATTATATTTTATTTATTAAATACATAAAAACACAACTTTAAAAAAAGTAAAAAAAAAAATGTTTTTATCCTGTTAGCCGTTTTTTGTTTTTCGAAAAAAAAGATCCACAATTCGCTAGATCGCTGTATCTTTGAAATCAAAATATATTTAGAGAATAAGTTAATAACATGTATTCCTATTAGCTTAAATTTTTATCCAGTTTTTGCTTTCACTTAATTCAGTAAATGTAAAAATTAATCTGAAAAAATAAAAAATGTAAGACTTTTTGGGGAATCTCTGTTTTCGAGAGTTTTTACACAAAAATGAAAATATAAAAAAGGGCCTGGCATTGTCTGGACTTTTTTTTAAAATAAGCTGACATCCTATACTTCTCTGAAATCTATAAAACAAACTCCAACTCTTACTAACTTAATACTTGTGGCCCATTAAATGCGGAAGTTATCCCAATTTTTGACCATTTTAAAATAATTATTAAAAATATTTACACATAATTTAAAAAAAAAATAGTCCTATGTACTTTAATACCTTTTGTTGAAGGTTCCATTATAAAAGATTTTCATTTAATAGATTTAACACTAATAATAATCTCTTGAATTGTAAAAATTTCCAATTTTTCACTTTTTTTAAAAACAGCAATAATCACTGAAAAGAAAGTAAACAACTTAGTTGAATGATTTTTACAGCTATTGGTGCAGAATTTTATCTTCTTTTACCCTTTAATAAAATTTGCTATAAAAAATGTATTTCTAAATTTCAATTAATCGCCATTTGAACCCAACTCTTATTAGGTGCTTGGCCCTTACTTTAATGAAGATCTTTCTATATTTTTTTAGCATTTATTTAGCATTTTGTTGCATTGTTTTTAACAAAATCTAGCATTTTTTCTCCATAAGTTTTGTTAACACTGGTTGTCACCTACTTCTCCTGAGGCGCATTGGTGTAAGCATGCATCTTCTTTCACCGTGGCTGTATTTAAGCGGTTGCATTAAAATCCCAACCAGGGAACACGTGGGTTTCTTGGTAATTTCCAAGAGGATTCGCTTCTTGCAGACAGAGATCTTTGATCCTCTGTTAAAATCCCCGTTCCCCATGTTCGTGGTGGTGTACTTTTTTTTGGTATTATGTGTAATTTTTTTTTTACTCCGCTTACTTAAATAAATAAGGGATATATATTTGTAACTTTATGTAATAAAAATTTAACAAAATAAAATTATTAGGCCAAAATTTATGCCACATCAAGTGCATGAAAAGCCGTATACTTAATAATGAAATCAATAATCATCATACGTTGCGTTGGTCGAAACTTAAACTAAGAAAAGAGTGTTTATTTCATAAAAATTCTTAATTATTTGAAATAATTATTTATGCTAAAACTTTTCTTTTAAGATTTCAATATAAAATGACTATCATAAAAAACTACTTTTAGTTAATTTCTCTAATTTCTTTAATTATAAAATACAAAAAACTTTTGTTTTTAGCGTTTTTTGCTCAATAGTCATAGAATAGTGCTTCTGTATATTCTCAAAGTTTTATGATTATTTCTGTTATATTTTATTTTGTTTTTTTTAGGGAAAATTTAGGTTCTTAAATCTACAAAACACATACTCTGCTTAAAAAATTTAAATGGGTAAATATAAATTTTATGTATTTTGCTGCCATTACAGACAACTCATACGCTCCGCCTCTTGTTCACACAAAAATTTTATACAAAAACAGAAACAAAAAAAAAAACGAAATACAACAAATAAAACAAGAAATAATGATTTCCAATCGTACAACGAGCTACAGACGGCAGATGCTGCCTTTCATTTATTTTTTTGATTTTCGTAGCGAATTAAACAAAAAGAGATGAAATTTCAACAGCATTATCGTCATCATCTTTTAAGTACTTTTTTTACTTAATATGAGTGAGAATAATGTTGTTTGTTTTTATCTTTAGTATTTCGTAAATAATTTTCATTTAGTTTTGTTTTGTAAATAGAAAAATCTACAAATATATACAAGATTTCATAGCAAATATTTTTGTGTTGTTTCTTGTTTTTTTTTTTAGTTTTGTATTCAACAACTCCGCCCATTTTTAACGCGCGCGCATCAATTTTATTTCTTCTGACTTCCATTTGATAAAAATGAAACGGAAAAACAACAAAAAATCTACAAAAATTGTTTTTACGTACAAAAAAAAAAGTTTTTTAACAAACACACACAATTATCACTGTAAAGTTTCACTCAGTTCATATGGCAATACTAAATGTAGGTTGCTTTGCGATTTCACACGTCCATATCGCAGATCAGTTATTAAAAGGAGCGAATTCTTATTTTTTTTAAGATAAGAAATAAGTAGGTACTATTTAATTTAATATCAAAAAATAATAATTGATTTTTTCGTTTAAAATAAAATAATTTTAACTTGTCGAATTGTTGTTGGGATTGTCCATATTTAATTAAATAAATTAACACATTGTTTGAAATGGCAAAGTTATTTAATCATTTTTCTTAATTAAAATTAAAGATTTCGTTTATTGAAAAAAAATATTCACAATATTAAAATTTTTAGTAATCAATATAATCATTTTAGTAATAGGTGCAAAATCAACGACTTGTTTGCTTGATATTATAAATTTGGTATCAATTTGGTGATTAGAGACACTTTTTAATTTTTTCTGTGTAGAAAGGTACCTTTTCTAAAGTACCAACTATATTCTTGTTATTTATGGTAATTTTATAATTGTCTTAACCAAAAATCTTTTTATATACAAAAGAATAACAAAAGAAGCAAAAAGTTATTGTTGATTGTTGGCACAACAATATTTATAACTTAAGGCAACCATTATGGTGAATATTTAAGAATCAGAAGACGGCACCAATAAATAAAATTAAAGCTGGCAATAATTTAATTCTCCGCTATAATGAGGCGATTTGCTCCAAAGTATTCAAGTCGGTTTATACGTTCTTTAAAATTTTATTTATTTATTATTTATTAGGTTAAAAAAAAGTCTCTTTTTAATCTGTTAAGCTTTTTTCTACAGGGGGTCTCAGTAAGAGTGTCTTTTAAAATTTAGAATAATTTTTTCTTTTTAGCAAGTGGCAGCTTTTACTGCCAGATAAAATTAGTCGAAAATCATAAAATTTAGAGGAAAAAAATCATCAAATTGACTAAGCCAAACCGTCACAAAAATCGTCATTGTAAAAAACAACTAACTTTCAATAAGTTTTTAAAATTAATTTTTATTCTTAGTTTCCGTTGCTTATAAAATTTTAATATATTCTACCTGCTTATATTTTTCAAAAACTAGGAATACAAAGGGACAGATGGGCAGCTTCTGCCTATCCGAAACTATCTTATCGATTTAATAAAGTTTAAAACATGTAGATCTTCATACAATTAAACACACAGGCTTTAAATTTTTTTTAAACCTTGGACCAATAGGAGACAGAAAGGCAATTTATGCCTCTCTGACTCTATTCAACTGATTTTAATTTTACATTTATAGTAAGTTAAAAATTAACTCTGTGCGGGCAACGCCGCGGGTACTGCTAGTCAGATAAAAGTTTAGGTGTTGATAGTGAGCCACTCTCTCAGTGTGAGGTTTGTGAGTTAGTTTACCGCCAGAGACTCTCTTCTGTTTTACTACAACAAGCTGAAGCTAAATTAATCATTAAATTAAGTATGATTTTTATTTTTGAATGTATTTGTAACATAATTATGTAAAATAATAAAATATGAGTGTGCTTGCAGATAAAATGTTCTTCCTTTAAAGTTTTTTGTTTTAAAGCACTTTTCTTGCAATACTTTTTTATACCATTCTGTGCCCATGTTCTGTAACGCCTGCATCGAGAAACTTTTTGATTGAAATGTGTGCAATGAAACAAAAATGCCATAAATTGAAACAAACAACTGTTTTTCTCACTTAACTGCGTCTGTAACATTTTTGGCGAGCAATTGCTGTCACGTAACGAAATTACTTGCCAATTTACAGAAAAAGTGTGCCTGTAAAATTTTTGTGAAAAATTCCCGTTTTCAACTGTCAAACGCTAAAAAATATAGTTGAAATGCAATGAATAATAACACGGAAGAGGTAAGTTTTTGGTTCTTGTCAGATTTTTTCATTGTTTAATTATTTTGCTTTTAACACTTCTAAAAAATATACGAATTTTCTCAAAGCAATTTTGTAAACAACAAGCATTAAAGTCATACTTTACATTATTTGGTATAGCCTACGCTTGGATTTTCGCCGACGTCTTAGAAAATTTTTCAATTTTAGTTAATTTTTGCCGCCGTCTGTTATATGTGTGATTAGCTTTCGCAGCGTCTGCAATTTGACAGCGGCTTCGAGCGAAATATAATGACATTTATAACGTAACGCCGTTATCTTTTTTGATAATTTTTGACATCAGTTACAGACACACATTTTTCTCACTTTTCGGGAAACGATGGAATATTTTGTTCCACATGTTTTCGATGCGAGAAGTTTTCACAAAAGTTACAGAACATGAATACAGGCTACATTTAAGTTTGTTATTCCGTTTGTGATCTCCATAATATTGATATTACACCCTATAATGTATAATGTAATATATACTGGATCCTTATAAGTAGCGAAGTTAATTTAACCATCCGCCCGTCTGTCATTGTTGCTGGCCGCAATTGAAGACAGGAGGTTTGCGGTAGAACTAATACAAACACGATTTACATATGCTTGTAATAACGTTTATTTCTATAAAACACAAAAATTTAAAAGAAATACATACAAAATTAATATAACACACTTACCGCAGTTTTGTACCTCCTTCTTCGACAAAAGAAAAATAATTATGCGCCTTTGCGCTCTTATAATTGCCAAGTAAATAACAAGATCAAAGAAGAGGACAAAAAAGCGGTTTACAAAACAAATGTCAAAAACAATCATTCATAGAAAACTATTAACAAAAATAAATCAACCGCTGTCCATGAGGAACATTTCATTGGTTCCTTAACACCCCCACCCCCGTGGAGCGATCAGCTTCACCATCATCCACGTCCAAAACGGCTAGCTTGGACACAGGCCGTTGTAGGCTTCCAGATGCAGTCTTCACATCAGCTCTTCTTGCAATACCATCAGCACCGTAATGAACACAAGTGACCAAACCTCTCCGCCATTGACTTCGTGGGATATTCGGATCGCAGATAAACACCACGTCGCCGACATTGATTGGAGCAGTACGCTCACACCATTTGACTCTTCTTGTCAAAGTAGGCAAATATTCCGCAATCCACCGCTTCCAAAATCGATCCCGCAAACTTCTTGCAACTCGCCACTGTTTCTTGAGGGAGAAGAGTTTAACATCAGGTTTATTCACAGAAGGCGTAGCAGCAACATTTCCTCTTCCAATTAAAAAATGATTAGGTGTAAGCGGTTCCTCCTCATGAGGACTTATAGGCAGGTGCGTTAGTGGCCGTGAATTAACTATGCCCTCAGCTTCAATCAGTAGAGATTGTAGGACGTGTTCTTTCGGAGACACATCTTTCATAGTATGACGTAATACTTTCTTAACACATTGCACCATCCTCTCCCAAATACCGCCTTCTGAAGGATTAGCTGGACAATTAAATATCCATTCAACGCCCTTTGTCGACAGCTCGTTCTGAATCTGTGCCACATCAAATACTTCTCTAAACCGCTTCGCTTCTTCATCGGCGCCAACAAAATTCTTTCCATTGTCAGAACGGATTCGTGCTGGAGCGCCCCGACGATTCATAAAATTGCGCATTGCAATTATACAAGAATCTGTTGACAAGTCATGCGCCAATTCCAAATGGATGGCCCTTATAGTGAGGCAAGTAAATAATGCCACCCACCTTTTCTCTGTTCTTCTTCCAATCGATACGTTTATTGGCCCAAAGTAGTCCAGCCCCGTATACTTAAAGGGCTCAACATGTGGCTCAAGGCGATCGAATGGCAGTTGTCCCATCAGCGGCGTGGTCGAATTTGCATTTTTTATTCTACAAATCTGGCAGTTAGAAACAACAGACCGAAGTAGGGTCCTTAACTGAGGAATCCAGTACTTGGTGCGTATATGAGAGATGGTGGCTTCATGATTTTGGTGTTTCATGAGACAGTGGTAATGTAAAACGACGAGTCTTGTAAACCTGTGATCTTTAGGCAGTATTATAGGTCTACGAAAACTGTAGGGCAAAAAACTAGCTGCATCGATTCGTCCATACACTCTTAAAATACCATCATCGTCGGTATAAGGCGTTAAATGCGCCAATATACTTGTTTTCTGGACTGGCTGTCCATTTTTAATACACTCGATTTCAGCTGTAAATGATTCCCGCTGGACTTGTAGACATAACACTTTTTCAGCCGAGTCTAGTTCATATGAGGTGAGCCCGTAATTCTGTAAATCATCATAATTTTTTCGACACCGGTTTACAAATCGAAGAATCCACGCCATCGACCTCTTCATTCGTGTGAACGATGAAAATCTGTCAAAATTCACAAAATTATTTTTCATAACCAAAAGTGTAACTTTGGGGCGAATTTCTTCTTCGATTTGTTCCTCAAGGGAAGGCGATTCGATGGTATAACTTGGCCACTCGTTTTCATTTTGTCCCAGGAAGTTTGGACCGTTTTTCCATCGGGATGATACAGAAAAATCAATATTGTTATAACTTCTAGTAGCATCATCGGCTACGTTGTCTCTAGTAGAGACCCATTTCCAATTATCAATATTAGTTGACGCTAGTATTTCTGCTATTCTATGAGCTACGTATGGCTTATAATTTCTATGGCTACTCGATATCCATTTTAATACTGTTGTCGAATCGCTCCATAATATTGTAGTATGTGGAACAATTTTATGCTCATCAATCACATTTTGTTTTATTCTTGTTCCAAGCACTGCAGCTTGTAATTCTAGGCGGGGAATCGAAATCTTTTTTAAGGGTGCGCATTTGGTTTTTGAGCATATAAAACTTACAGCAATAGTTCCATCCAGAGCAACAAATCTCCAATAAGCAACAGCGGCGAATGCTTCTTCACTAGAATCAACAAATATGTGTAACTCGATTTGTTTCATTTTACCAGAAGGGTAGTAAAATCGTGGCAAACGAAAATTGGAGATATTTTGCAGTTGTGATCGCCATCGCTCCCAATCGACGTTGATATCATCGGGTATCGGCTCATCCCACCTCACTTCACGTTTCCATATGCTGCGTAGTACCAATTTTCCTCCGACAGTAAAATAGCTTAAAAAACCTAGAGGATCAAATGTTGACATAATAACGCTTAATACTTGCCGCTTTGTAGGCTTTTTCTTTCCAGATATGACATCTTGATCGACTTTATTAAATTTTAAGTTAAACATAAATGTATCAGAAGCTGGATCCCAGTAAAGACCTAACACCTTTTCTGTATTGTGATCGGATGGAATAGTTTTTAACGATGAAGCTCCATCTAGAGCCAGGGATACCCTGTTCGAGTTTGAAGTAAAGCCTCTTAGCTCGAAACCTCCATTTTTATGAATTTCTCGAACTTGCTTCGAAATTTCAATGGCCTCTTCGATTGAGTCGAAACTATCTACAAAATCATCCATGTAATGATGATCCAGTATGGCTTCTATTGCTCTGGGATTACAATCCTTGTGTTCTTTAGCGTTAGCCATCATTACGTAAATGGCTGAACACGGTGAGCATGAGGCTCCAAAAATCATGACCAACATTTCATATTCATCTGGTTTCTTGCTTTGATCACCATTTCTCCATAGGAAACGTTGAGATATTCGATCACTCGGCTGTATGATGACTTGGTGAAACATTTCACGAATATCTGCACTAACGGCAACTTTTCTGCTTCGAAAATTATATAGAATGGTGGTCAATGACGAAATATATTGAGGACCTTTTAGCAAATTATCGTTTAAACTCTTTCCATTTACTTTTGCCGCAGCATCGAAAACCAATCTAATTTTTTTGTTCTCTTTATTGGGGTTTATTACACCAAAATGTGGTAAATACCATTTCTTTTTCGATATCAAGCAGATATCTTCAGGCGGAACTTTACGAACATAACCTTTTTCTACGTATCCATTTAGCACTTCACTGTAGGCTGCAGAAAAATTTAAATCACGGCGCATTTTCTTTTCAATACCTTCAAGGCGGCGAATTGCTAATTTATAACTATCTGGCAACTCTATTTTATCATTTTTCCATAATAGGCCTGTTTGAAATCGATTTCCAATACGCTTGGTTGATTCATGAAGAATTCTTTTTGCTCTGACATCGTCGTCACTTTCTATCGGAGGAGCGGTTCTTACGCCCATATTTTCAATATTAAAATAATCTTCAATCATTTTGTAGATCTCTTTCTCTTCTTCAGCATGCACAAAAAGACACGAATGTGGTGGAGGCGACAATGATTTGCATGGTCCAAACACGACCCATCCTAATTCTGTATTACACGCAAAGGGTCCAGATAAATTGTCAATTTTCATACTCGATGGCAACCCTAGGTGGGCATGGTCTAGACCAATCAACAGTTTTGGCACTACGTTTGTATATGACTTTATAGAATTATTCGACAAACGTTTTAAACTCACTTTAATTTCATCCTCACTCAGACTTTGCATGGGCAAATTCAAGTTTGAAACTGCATAAACGTTTTTAAGAAGGTGGCTCTTATTCTTCCCGGCTCCACTTATCTTCAGATTGAAGGTCATTGACGGCTCTTGCGCTGATCTACCACCAAACCACTGAATGTTCAAATTATTACTTTTCCCACGTACACCAACGCAGTCGGCAATTTCTTTATCCAACATGGTTATCGACGACCCATCGTCAAATAAAGCATAAATATCCATACTGCAATTTTCACCATATAATGTAACAGGTAGTACACGAAACAGTAGCTTTTTATTATCGTTGGAACAGCTTAGGACATTATTGTTTGATTCGCTCGAATTAGTTGTGTTCGGTTGTACTGGCATTGGGTCAATGGGCGTGTGCTCATGCAACAATTTGTTATGTTTACGTTGGCATCCACCTACAGAGCATATTTTCTTTTTACGGCATTCCCGAGTTGAGTGTCCAATATTTAAACAAGAAAAACACGCATGAATCTTTTTCACCATAGCCCAACGTTCATCCACTTTTAATTTCAAAAATTTATGGCAATTATGTATTTTGTGATTTTCCTTACATACCGGACACTGTTGAACCCTTTCAGTCGCATGAAGCACTCGGCGCTTTGATTCATTGTTATTCACATCTTGTATCAAGCATATTAAATTTGCCACTTCACTTAACCACTCACTAAAATGTTCAATAGTAGGGTACGGCTTTATATTTATTGCTATTCTGGCCCACTCTAGCCTTTTACTCATGGGGAGTTTCAAAATTAATTCTTCTAGAAGTGTTGGGTTGGCCATGTGTTGTTGGCCATCAATAGATTTGAGAAAAACTGACAAATTTTTCACTTTTGTTGAAAACGGCACTAATTTCACTAAATTGTTTTCATTTATGGGCGGCAGCTCCTTAACTTTTCCTAATTGGCTGTGTATAAGCTGTTCTGGCCTTCCAAAACGAAATTTAAGTTGGTCTATAACATCGCTGACGTTATCAGGATGGATAAGTAATGACTTAACTATAACCATGGCTTCACCCTTCAGACATTTTTGTAATCGTTGGTTGTTTTCAAAATTGGTATATCCATAGGTGGCTGTTGACTGGCTATAAGCTGTGTAAAATAATGGCCAATCTTCGGGTTCGCCACTAAACACTGGCAAATCTTGTAGTTTTCGCGGCATCACATATTGCGTTTCATGTGGATGGGAATGGCTGAAAACAGGTTGTTGTTGTTGGCTGGAGTACATGTTATTTAAAGATGGCGGCGTAAAATTATTTGTAACAAGCGGCACATATGTATTATATGAAGTAGTTGCAGCTTGCGTCGACGGCAGGGCGACGCTGGCGGCTGAAGTAAGCAGAGGCTGCATAGGTGTCATGGCGATTGACGTTATCGGTGTATGTGAAGCTTGTATATTGCGGGACTCGATTGTTGTTGTAGCAAAATCAATGGCGGAACTATTTGGCATTTCAGAGGAATATAGGTTATGGTCACTTACCGGTTGTGATGAGGCAACTTCCATTTGTTGGCATTGGCGTCTGCTCTCCAGGAGTTGTGTTTGCGTCTCATGGAGCTGGCGTTTCAAGCAAGCCATTTGTTTTTGCATCTCTAATAGGCTGATGTTGTCCTTTAATGTCGATGGCTGCATGTTTATTGAAGCTGGCTTATATGCGGCGTCTGATGTCTTGGAGACACTCTCAATGATGAGTTGTTTACCAGGCGTATTCGTTTTATCCTCAAGGTTTCCTCTAGGCGTTTCTGTGCTGGCGGCATTAGCACTTATATTTATGTTCGATGCTGGCTGCATCACTTGTTGATTTGTGGTTGTTAGTGTGTGCGCTGTATTTCCACTGTGTTCACTTGTTGTATTTATTTCATGATCAGGCAGGTCAGATGTAACAGTGTCGGCACTAGCTGTGCTTCTTAGTTTATGTGGGCTCCGGCGTACAGGTGGTACCATCTTTTTAATTTTAAATTGCAAAAAACCTAACCTTACTTTGCACAGTGGCTGCTGGCTGATTTATATTACAATACACACACAAACAAAGAACATAACAACGGGCACGCACTTGGCTCGCAATAAATGTGCGAAATAAAAATGTTGCTGGCCGCAATTGAAGACAGGAGGTTTGCGGTAGAACTAATACAAACACGATTTACATATGCTTGTAATAACGTTTATTTCTATAAAACACAAAAATTTAAAAGAAATACATACAAAATTAATATAACACACTTACCGCAGTTTTGTACCTCCTTCTTCGACAAAAGAAAAATAATTATGCGCCTTTGCGCTCTTATAATTGCCAAGTAAATAACAAGATCAAAGAAGAGGACAAAAAAGCGGTTTACAAAACAAATGTCAAAAACAATCATTCATAGAAAACTATTAACAAAAATAAATCAACCGCTGTCCATGAGGAACATTTCATTGGTTCCTTAACAGTCATTTTGCCTGTTGAAATGGGTGTTCCTAATACTCCAAGTATGATGTGGTCTACGTTGTTATATTTTTATATCGCCTAGAGGTTAGAATAGGTTGCTATTAATATTCAACCGGATCGATGTGCAATTCGATGAGATAGGAGATAAAACCAACACTGGCTCTAATTTTTACCCATAAATCTTTCATTTTTGCCCATAAGTGTTCAAACAGAATTGAGTCCTTAACTTCAGGCAAAAACCCTTAAGCCTATAATTAAAACGTCGGCAGTAACTTCAAATTCTCTCTCTTTTTTAGTTTTATTTTTTTATATTCTTTTGTTTTTCATTTGCTGTATAAAATGTATGAAATTTAATGAATGTATGGTAGCATTGGGAGAATAAGTGTCTATATGAGAGAGCTTTAGAAAAAAAGTTCTCAAAATAAAATAGATTTTATTTCACGACGTCTTTCTATGGAAAATTTTTTTTGTCAAATGGTATGGAAAATGTGGTCTTTTTAAAATCCTCTTATAATCTATAAATTTTTCTTTTTTACTTTTACCTTATGTAAACTATGTAGAGTACTCCTATTGCCTGTTTTAAGATGACGAGCGCCAAATTCGTCGTAAGTTAAACGAATGATTTTTGGGTTCGTCGTCTAAAAACAGGCAGGTTGTTAACAAAATTGGTTTATAAATAATCGAGTTATAGACAAAAAACTACCTTTTTCCAAAAATTATGCTCTTGGCACAATAGCACCCATTTAGAAAACAATTGGCTTTTCAAAACTCTGGTGAAGGATATATAAGGATCGGTGCAGCCAATATAGCACTTTTACTTGTGTCTAATTAATTTTAATGGTTACAATTTTTTGCACAAGAAAACATTAAATGAAATAATTATTTTAAGGTTCTGTAAAATTCTCCTAAATGCAGGTTCTTTCAAATTTTATGCTTATACTACTCACACAAATAAGAGAACTTTTATGAACACACAGCCACACACACACAAAGTGACAGGAAGCAACTGTTAGGAATCCAAGCCATCAACAACAAATAAAAATGCTGCATTTAAATACTCCCATACTTTTAAGTGAGGGGATTATTTTCAAGCCGGGAATTTACATTTGGAGTTTTATATATTTGAAGTAGGACGATGAATATTGTAGTTTGTAACCGAAGATATGGAGCTTCTTCTTTTACATCCCTAATTTTTACTGAAGAATGCACTCGCACTATTATATATTATATATGTAGTATGGAAATAATATTTTATGAGTGTACGTATGTGTGTGAGTATTTGTGTAATATTTTTTTCCTGTTTTTCAATTTGTTAACTTCAAAATTACATTCCGTTTGGCGACACTTTTCTGTTTTTTCTGTACAGGTTTTTTTTTAATTTTTTTTATATTTCTATTTAATTTTTTTTTATTTTTATTTCTTTATGCATATAAATTAAAATTTGCACCTTTGTGACACTTTAACCATAAAGTTGTTTGCTGCTGCTGCTATTTTGCCTTCATCTCTTTTTTATTCAAATGAATATTTTTTTTTCAAATAATTTTTGTTTTTCAAAACCATGTCTGAGTATTTCCACATAACACAGGTACTTAGGCAAATTACAAAATGAAAAATATCCTTATTCTCTCTTAACCATTCCCAAGCATGACGAAAAATTTGTCAACGAAAATGTATTTGGAAAAAATACAAAGTCCCATAATGGAATATGTACTCGTACCAGTTCAGTTTTATTTAGGAAAAATATGTATGAGTTATGAATTTATAAATTTGTTACTTTTTCTTTTTAATTTTGTTGTTAAATAAAAAGTGCACATGCAAATATGAAATGAACTCACATGAATTTTAAACGAATATTATTTTTTTATGTTACTTTGTGTTTAAAGAGTTTTTAAATTTTAATTATTTTTTTTATTTGGTAAAAGTTAGTTAATAGAGTTATGCTATCTTCACATTTATCAAATATTTTACGTCCTACACGTAACCACTAGTTTTATTCAAAATTATCGTTTGCTGAATTAAACATCATTTAACAGCTTCTAAGTTACATAATGCAATTATCTTCTAACAAATAAATTTAAGTAAATCAAAAAAAAACTGTTAAAAGTAATGCTAAAGTTTGATCAACTTAGGCTGGCTTTTTGGGATCTCAGTTAAACTAGGTTTAGGTTATCTGAATACAGATGAGTGCCGCCATTACCCATTTTGTGTACAAACTTTTGATGGAACTGTTTAGTTTTGCTTAATATTTTGGTCTTTAATGAAATAATAAAAAATCACATTGCGCCGGAAAAATCCGAGTTTCAGAGTAAATTGAACAAGGTTTAAACTTAATCCACATCTCAAAAACCCGGCCTTACTGGTCACGCTTTCTTCTTCGTCAAATATTTATTAGGTCTGAACATACCTTAAGACTGCTTTTAGGCACACAGAAAAAATTGTCAGTAGTTTTTTCTCAATTAAAAAAAATAGTTTGAATAGTATTTAAATTTAATTATTGTGATAATTGAATCAATTATTTTTTTTGTTGGAAGAAAATTAAAAAGATAATTTTGATTTAATTAACATTTAAGTTGTTTTAAAATAAATTTTTTATTGAAATATTAATTAAATAACAAAAAATCTTAATTGATTTTTTCGCTGAAAATAAAATAATTTAAACTTGTACAATTGTTGTTGGGAATTGTCAAAACCTGAGCTATATTTAATTAAATCAATTAACACATTGTTTGATATGGCAAAATTTTTTGGTCGTTTTTTTAATAAAAATTAAAAATATCATTAATTGAAAATAAAATCCCAATTGTCCATTTTTACAATTTTTAGTAATCAATATAATCATTTCGGTTATAGGTGCAAATTCAACAAATTGGTTTGCATGATTCTATGAATTTGGTGTTTAGGGCAAATTTTTAATTTTTTCTGTGCAATTTTTTCTTAATTAAAAATAAAATTGTCTCATAATTGTCTCATCCCTTCTACTGCGGCCAAATTACATCAATCGATATCGATCAAAATTTCCATTTAATTGTATTGTTATTTTGATCAATATCGAATGTTGTCATTTGGCCTCTGCTTCTTACAGCCTTGTTCTCTGTGAGTTATTTTCTAGTGAAAACCCTTTACTTGTTCTGTATTGTTTAAAATGTTCTGCATTTGTACTGTACTTAATAAAATAACTAAGAGAAATACATTCTCAGGGTTTGTTATTCCATGTGAAACTATTTAAGTATTCATCTAAGAGCCGCTAAACTCTATATATACCCTGAGGAAAATTTGTGTTAATTGTTCCAACAGAACTGGTCCTGGGATTTTTAAAAATAGAATAAGAACAAAACGAAATAACTAATGACATGTGAAAGGAGAACTAATCACTAAACTGGTATATTAAGTAAGAACAAAAAAGTAGATTTTTAATATTGTTTTAATAATTTGTTTATATAAATGATTTTTTATTTATTTATAAGGACCGTTTTTTGTAACAGGTTTAGTATTCACCGGTGCTGTGATAAATTACTTTGGGACTATTTA
The DNA here is from genome assembly GCA_943735925.1 of Pollenia amentaria. Lineage (NCBI taxonomy): Eukaryota > Metazoa > Arthropoda > Insecta > Diptera > Polleniidae > Pollenia > Pollenia amentaria. Next base: position 226,137,833 of record OX031009.1, read on the forward strand.
AAAATTTGTTCCTAAAATACATTCTAGGACATTTTTATTGGAAGAATACCAAGGACTAGCATTGTAGTAACTGGTCAAATGTGTGACTGGACAAATGGTAGCTGTTAGGTGTCAATTAACCCCCTCCAATGACAACCCCATGATATGTCCCAAAAATATAAAGTGTTAGAGCTAGGACCGATCTCTGCCACCAAAAAACCTATCACAGATTCCCTCTAGGGTATATTCTCGGTCTTTTAGTGATTTTAATTCGATTTAGCCATGGCCGTATAAACATGCTCGTTTCCGAAAAACTAATTTGAAAAGAAAAATGTTCGTGCCAAATTACTTTATAGTTCTCCTAAGCAGAAAAGGCGGTATAAGCCAGAAAGTGGAACTAACTCTCTAAAAAATTGATATTTTTATTGCAAAAACTAATTTAAGTAGATGAAGGAATGCACCGATTCTCATTAAAATGTTCATAAATTTGTTTTATCTGACTGGATATCATACCACTGAATTTTGTGAGGATCGGTTCATAATTTGCCATTGGCCCCATATTAAGCCCACTCTCGGAAACTTCTTTAGTACGCCTCAAAACGTAACCAATAATGCTATTGTAGTACAAATTGGCCTAACAAGTTTTATACGACTAGAAATCACTCTGCCAAATTTCGAAGGAATTTTTCCATAATTTATATAAAATAGACCACAATTAAAGCGTACTTTTTAAATAGACGTTAGTACGCCTAAAACTGCTACAAATATAATATTGTGAGGTCAGTTTTTTTTTAATATTTATTTATAACTTTTGAACATAAAGCCCCATACTGAAATATTCTTTAAATTTTCGCCAATTTTTTTTTAATTAAACCATTAATCAAAAACAAAATCAGTTTTAATCAAGTAAATTAAACGATTATTTATAATAACAACATTACTGCAGAAAATGCAGCCTCACTGGGACTTCAAAGAGCGATTATTCATAAAATTTAAAAAAGGGATCTGAAGTTCCATCCTTTTGAAATTCAAATCGTTCAAGAACGGAAAGAAAGTGACTTTAATATACGCAAAAATTTTTGTGAAACGATGTTGGAGCGTTTTCGCATTGTAAATCCCATTTTTTGGAGAGACGAAACTCATTTTCACTTAAGCGGCCACGTCAACAAGCAAAACTGCCTTTACTGGTCTCCAAGAGCCTGCAACCTTCGATTGAAACATCAAAAACCATTGCATTGCACCAGGGTAACTGTTTGGTGTGCCTTATCCACGCATGAGATAATTGGACCATTTTTTTCGAAAATTCTTGAGGCCAGGCGACGAATGTCAACGGTGATAATTATCGACGCATGATTACGGAATTCTTTTTGCCAAACCTGCGAGCTCATCCATCCTACTCTTCAAACAGTGGTTTCAACAGCACACACAGCCAGAGCTTCGATGAATTTGCTTCGGGAACATTTCCGCCAAAAACTGATCAGTCGCTTTGGGGACATCCCTTGGCCACCGAGGTCGCCTGATCTAACACCCATGTTTTTTTTTTTTTTTTTGCTACCTCAAAGAGGGGGGACTATCATTATCCTTAATCTCTTGTGGCTTTTAAGGAAAATATTCGTCGAGAAATCAGCTCAATTGAACCAAGTTTACTGCAGCGTGTGGCGCAGAACACAAGGCTCCGTTTTGAACAGTGTGTCCAACTCTATGGAAGACATCTGGATGACATACTCTTTAGAAAATAAAATCCGTATTTCCATTCTATCGTTCAATGTTTTTTATTTAAGTTTGAAAATATAAATCTCCTACCAGACACCCTGTTCTAAATAAGATTTGTAATCAGTCTGAACTGTAAATTGTTAAATATATTTTAGAACCGTTGAAGTGAAAAAGTAGTTGCAAATTGAAAATTGATATAAAAAAATGTGTACCTTAGTGCTAAAATAACGAATTGAAATAATCGTAAAATCGCCATGCTTAAGTCGAAAAATCGCTAAGGCTGGAGCATCACGCAATGCATTTAGTGCGTTGATGCGTTTATGCATCTGTGAAAAAAGTAGAAACAGTGAAAATTGCATGGACAAGTTACAAACGCGTAGAATGCAAAAACGTATCAAACACATGGCGTAGGATAACTTTCTTTTGTTTGCATGCGTTGCATGCGACGTGATAAAATATCAAGAATGTATCAAACGCGTAGAACGCATCGTGTGAACCTCCACCAAAAATCAGCTTTAAAATACAAAAATCATTTCCTATTATTTTATCATTAAAAAATTAAACCTTCAATCTCTTCCGGTATCTCCTAAAAATTCAGCACATGATCGAAAATCTTGATTAAAAATTAATTCACATTCCAAACTGTCTCGCTGCAAAATTTAACAAATGTCCTGACATTTGTCACTTGACAGGTGCTTCAAACTGAAAACAAATAACGAAGATAACAACAACGAAAGAGCAGCTTCTTTGTACCCACTAAATGGTTTGAGTACATCTTACAACCAAAAAAAAAGAAAAAAAAAATTAAAAACCCAGTAACTGAAATTCCAGCTTGACATATTAAATAAAAACACAATAATTTCTATCAATTTCGCACATTAGCAACATAAATTGGAATAAAAACAATTAAATTGTTGTTTTTTATGTTCGATTACTACAAACGAAGTAACAGAAATAATAATGGGAGTATTTTATTTAACTAACCTCTCTAAACAAAAAAAGAAAAAAACAATCTATTTATCAACATTGAATTGAAGAAACTTCCATAAAGTGGCCAACCAACCAACCACCACATTTTTTTTTTTTTTTAATTGAAATTGTGAGAACATATTAACAGGAATAATGACGCCATGTATTTATTGTCAAAGCCTTATGACGAAAATTCCTTGGAGACTCAGCCTTATTTGTACACAGGAGCGACAACAGCAGCATCAGCAATAACCATCATCATCATTATCATCTAGAAGTAGCCCAGCTGAAGAGATACTTAAATCAACGCATTTAATGTTGAGCAGTATCTTTGGCTGATTTTTATTAAGTTTCATTTATTTGCGAACTTGTGTTTGATTTTTTAGTTTTTACTCGTTTTGAAGTTTTTAGAAAAAGTGCGTACGAGTGAATCCATATTTGGATTTGAAGAATTTTTCTTCATCATTCAGCAAACGATGGCTGGAGTTTGTAACGATGACTTTTTCTTATTTTCTATTAAACAATTCATTTTATTTTTTTTTTTTTTTTGCTGTTAAGTGGCGCTATTTTATGTGGGTTTTATAGAAATGGAGAAAAAATATGACAATGCCAGCAAATAAGCGCCTCAATGATCTAAATTCAGACGCATGTTTGTATGTGCGAACGTTTGTCTGAGGGGTTTTCCAAATAGAGTGAGTTTCTAATCATAACAGAATAATATTAACTGGAGTTTTGATTTCTTTTTCAAGTTTTCTAAGTTTTTTTTTCTTGGGAATGCTAATACAGCTTGACTGAGAAAATTTATTGATAAGTTTTTTTACACGCGTCTAGACGCTTTTACCTAAATATGGATATCTAACGAAGAAGGTTTCCACTAATTTAGAACAGTATTTATCGCTTATAGGCATTTTTTTAATCTGCACGTTAATTTGTGCTTTTCAAAGGAAAATGCATTTATTTAAACTCGCTTATATGCCTTTACTATGCTTTTAAAAAAAATGTATTTCATCAGCATCATAAGAAAAGTCGTGAATAAACTAAAAAATTCATCAAAATTTAGAAAATTTAGTTTTGATGAAAATATTTGTTGTGCGTTTTTTATTGTATTTGACTCAAGTTTGAAGTGATGCTTATAAGAGAATTTTTTTAATGCAACTTATAAAAATTGTAGTTTATTGTGATGCATAAATGCAGGATGTGCTTATAAGTAGATGCTTATACAAATAACAATTTCAGCTATTTTAAATAGCAAACGGTAGTTGTACAAATTTGGATGCATACATGTATAAAATGTTTATAAGCGGTGTGCAGATAAGCGATAAATACTATAGTTAGTTAACAAATTAAAGAAGTTCTTTTTAATAAAACATACTCAGAATAATTTTATAAATTCCATCCCAATAACAAATGGAGCTTCCAACGAAGCAGAACGGAAGACATGAATTTTATATGGCGAGTTCCCACTTTGAAGCAATACATATTTGACACAGAATGCTCTTTATTCAGCGCAAATAAAAATTAGTGATTGTAACGATCAGCTTTGCACACTGAATTATTTGTTACCGTTATTCCTTAATATGCTCCCTTACAAACCTGCTTCGTGGTAAGGGAATGTCGTGGCTCTTCCAATTTTATATAAATTTTTTTAAATTTGTTAAGAATTCGTTCACTTACCTTACTGCGTCTGCGTATGTCTTATGGCGTAGCGCATAAATGTGTTTTTACACTCTAAAATGAACCATTAGTGCTTCGCAAAATAAAAAAATTTTTTATTGGGATATTAAGAAGTAAAAGTAAAAGAAGAAATGAAAAATACTATTTTAGACTTGAAGCCTAATAAAAGTTGTGGTTTTTTGACAATATTTCATCAAAAGTGTTCTTAAATTGTGGTAATGAATTGGTGCCACATTTTGTAAACATTTGTAACAACATAATTAAAACAAATACATACCCAAACATTTTGACTGTTCACAAAATAACACCCATACCTAAAAATAAAAATGCATCAATACCGGTAATGTACAAAACAGCTGTGTTATCAGTCACCGACAACGACTTCGAAAAACATGTTTAAAATCAAATTTCATCATTCATGTATTTCCAATAACATTTTCAATGACTTTCAATATGGATTTAGAAAAGGATGTGGAACAGAAGAAGCGGTTATCAATGTAATTGACTTTATTTGTAAAACCTTGTATGGAGGACACAGTGGTGCAGCTGGTATTTTTTATGATTTAAGACAGGCATTTGATCTTATAGACCAAAACATTTTATTGGAAAAGTTAAAAATGTATGGATTCCAAGGAAAAAGTCTCTTGCTTTCAAAAAGTTATTTCACTAACCGAACGCAGTTTGTGCAAATTGGTAAACATAAAAGTTACACATGGCAAGTTTTACATGGAGTTCCATAAAGAAGCGTACTTGGCCCATTGCTATTCATAATTTTCCATAATGACTTACACAACCTTGGTCTTACTGGTAAAATCTTATGTATGCTGATGATATTTGTTTGTTTTATCCCTATTAAAATGAAACTGTTGTTAAAGCAAATATTAAACATGATGCTGCTTTAATTTGTAAATGTATGAGAATAAATAAACTTGTCTTAAATGCAAATAAACCACAATTATTAAGGCTTAAGCAAAGCCGTCGTAATAGCAAATTTTTCGTTGTTGTTGATGGGAGAGAAATGAATGAATGAAGTAAACTCAATTAAAAAAAGGGTGTCCGTTTTGCCGCCATTTTGGTAAACATTAGTCTTGACAGTTCATATTTGACAGTCGTGAAGTAGACACGTTGCAAATTATGGAAAAATATTCGATAAGCCAACGTGTGTTAATCGTTAAAACATTTTATCAAAATCAATCATCGATTACTGTGACGATGAGAAAGTTACGTGAAATTTTTGGGAGAAACAACGTGCCAACAAACGCACTATTTATCGTGTAGTGAATGATTTGGAAGAAAGAGGGTATGTAGGTGATAGGCCCAAGATCGGTTGAAAACATTACTGCTGCTCAAGAAAGTGTTAAAAACAATCCATCAACCTAAATTCGACGCCGTGCTCAGGAGCTTGGTCTTCAAAGAACAACTTTGGGCACAATTTTGCACAAGGATTTGCAAAATTCAATTGACACAAGAGCTTCTTCCACAAGACCATTTACGCCATTGAAATTAGTATACCCTAAATATTCAAAATAATCTTGGCTGGAATAGTCATATATATACTTAACCTGAAAACAAAAATTTCGCAAGCTGTTGGGGTTTTATATAAGTTTAAAAATAAATTTACTCAAGAAGCTAAACTTCTAATTTATAATGCCACAATCCAAAGTCATTTCAATTATTTAACTATTATATATGGTTATAAAAAATAGATTTTATTAGGATTTCCCAGGAAAACGAAAGGTGGCTTAGGTATTCAGGAATTAACCCTGAAGAACTAGAAAAAGAGAATGTTAGTAATGATTACTTGGTAAAAGACGATGAACAGAAGATGAATGTAACTGGAACCTTTTTAGAATCAGTTCACTCTCACAAGGAGATTGATCCTGATGAATAGAAAGCTTACGTATACAACAAAACATTGACAGAACAATGAACTTAAAGGAAGACACAAATAATATAAGTTTAAGCTACAGAGTTGCAATAAAATAGAAAAGATAAGCTGTGATATTAATTTAAGTTGTGTGTTTAATTTAATTATATGTTAAATGTTTTATGTTTTATGTACGCTGTGTAACATTTAATGTATAATTTAATGTGAAAAACTACTTAGTAATTGTAAGTTTATTTATTTTGTTGTTTTCTAATTTTGCAATAATATATTGTTTTTTATTAAAAAAATATTAAATAGACAACCCCTGAAGATGTCAACAAATAATTGACGAAACGTTGGGAGAAACATGTAAAAAATACTTTTTATTTTACATTAATACATTAGGCCCAATTAGCTTAACAAAAACTTATATATAACAACCTTCATGTTGAAATTAATAGTTGTTTCTCTAGTTTTTTAGAAAGTAAAACTGAGTTTGAAAACAATAGATCACCTGTAACAATATTTAATTCATCCAATAAGGCCAATGAAATTAATGAACATTTTTTTGTAAAGAAAGATACACTTTTCTACATCTTCTCTCACTTAAAGAACAAAATATCGTCAGGAATTGATAACATTCCCAATATTATCTTGAAACATATCCCAGAAGTGATTGTGCTAGAATACCTCATACTCTTTAACAATATGCTGACCAACTCTTATTTTCCTAGAGCATGGAAGACAGCTAAAGTGGTAGTGCTGCCAAAGAAAGATAAAGACCCCAGTGACCCAAGAAATGTGAGGGCAATTAGCTTACTTCCGAATATAAGCAAGATATTTGAGGCATGTATTAACAACTATATAGTAGAACTTTGCAAAAAGAATGGTCTAGGTAACGATAGGCAATTTGTCTACGGTCCACGCAATACATTTATTACTTTCTGATATTTACTGGAACCTAAACAGATCGATGTGCACAGGAGCTTGTCTGATTGATTTCGAGAAAGCATTCGATAGTATTTGGATCCCTGGATTAATATATAAATTATTAAAATACAAATTTCCTATATACCTTATTATACTTGTACACAATATGATTAACAACAAATCCTTTATAGTCTGTGATAAAAACAGTTTCAGTACAAAAAATTTACTATTGTAAATGGTTTACAACAAGGAACGGTTAATTCCCCAATTCTTTTTAATTTTTATTTACAATTCAGATAATAATATTACAAACATTAATGAAAACCTTCAACAGTGCTTTAACATCGTACAAAAATATGCTGCTGATTGGCAAATGAAGATTAACACCAATAAATGTGAGGCTATACTTTTTCGACCTCCTGTAGGAAAATGTAAGAATAACATTAAAAAGAATTGGAAATTCTCTGGTATTAAATTAAAAAATGACAATGTCAATATACCAACTAGGGATATGGTGAGGTACTTAGGAGTTCAACTTGATAAATTCCTGTATTTTGATAAACACATTAACATACAAATTACTTAGGCCAGAAATGCTCTTTTTAAATATAAGAAACTATTTTTTTCGAAAAACATTAAGCCAGAGGTTAAGATAATTATGTATCAATGCCTAATTCGTCCCATTTTAACATATGGCTGCAAAAAATGGTTCCGTACAGTATTTCTCCCTCATACATGGAGATATATAGAATCTTTGAAAGAAAATGTTTGAGAGCTTGTATGGCAATATATAGAACTCCAGATAGAAATTATACTAAATATATTTCAAATAAGAAGTTGTATAATGAGGCAAAACTATGCAGAATTGACAATTTTATTTTGTATGTTATAAGGAATCATATAACTAAGATGTATTGAATACAATGACAATAATTTAATTATGGAATACATTATAAAATGTCTAAATTCTGGATATGTACCACCTGAGGCCTTCTTGTACCTCGATAGTAATGGTTTTATGCAAAATTAAAATGGCGTCCCTATATTTTACCATATTTATAGAAGATCCAATATTAAATCCATACATAGTAATCAACTTACCACTGAAAATCTCAGATTTGAGACTAGCATAAACTTAAATGTTAACTTTATGTACCTAGATAAGCTTGGTAAGGAAACCGGAACAGCTGATTCGCAACGCACAATTTACGGAAAATTAAATTGTTGCTTAGCCATCAATTACATTTTTACAGACATTTTTTGTATTTACTTGCACTATTTTGGTGTGCACATTTGTAAGGGAACCCATGAATTTTTGAATATTTCAAGCAAATGTAATAAGATGTTCACCCAAAAAAAGAAGTAGTGAACAGTTTTGAGCAATGTTCTTTCTCCTACTCTATTTCTTATTTTGCTAAATGACCTTCTAAGTCAAACTTCCAACCCTAACTACGCTTTTGCAGATGACAGCAACCTTTGCCATTCGTATTCATTTGATTATAGACCAAGCGTATCCGATAGTCTTGGAATGGGGTTGTGCGAATAGAGTCGATTTTAATTCCAGAACAACCCAATGTTACGTGCTGACGCATAAACGCGTGACGGATCAAGGTGCGTCATATGTTTATATGGGTGGTATAATAATTGAGGAGTCAGAATCTTTTGATGTTCTGGACATTGTATCCTCAATGTGAAGTCCGATGGACAGAATATATATTAAAGGTGTCGAAAGAAACATTAAAGTGCCTCGGTTTCTTTAAACGGTGTTAGATATACTTCATTCCATCTGATCTACTTACTATTTATATTACCTATATTCGACCGCGAATAAAATGCAACTCTCATGTATGGGTCGGTGCTTCAAAGTCTATTTTGGAGTTTCTCGACCGTGTGCTGAAGAGGGCGAAGGTTGTCATTGGTGACAGTAGTGTATCCAATTCTATTGACTGCCTTGAGCGCCGTCGAAATGTGGCTTGTATTTGCCTGTTTTATCGTTATCGCAATGGGATGTGCCCTGATGAAATAAGGGATCTGGTTCCCGAAACCCATACGTTCAAGAGTCCATCCTTTTGTGGTCGATTGGTAAATCGTACAACGCATTACAGAGAAAACTCGTTTTTTAGCCGAACTGTTCGTATGTGGAACAACCCCCTCTGTTGAAGTCTTCCCTTTCACTTTCAACATGAATAAGTTCAAGTCGAAAACACTACTCCCTCTATTCTCCTTCCCATAACCTTTTTTCCTAGTTTCAACACAACGCATTGCATTTGTAGGGGTCATCCCCTGAGTGCTACTCCTTACCAGAGAAAAAAAATGTTATTTGCTGGCTAACAAGGGATGTAGAGTTTTTGCAATGAATTTTTAAAACGATTAATTCCTAGCAACATGTAATAAAAGCAAAATGATCTTCTCGCGAAAACAAGTTATGGCTAAGATTGTCGTATTCACCTGTTACTATGGCCTAATCCCATAATGCCCATTGCCCCTTGTTTAGATGCCGGGCAAATCCAACAAAAGGCCTAATGGTCCTGTCGTAACTGGGGGTTGCTATTAGTTTCCAGATATAACTCTTACCAAAGCGATATTTTGCAAAACTACATTTTCTTAACCCTAGACAAGCTTAAGATATTGGCTTGAACTGTATTTTCGAAAAAAGCAGCGCAAGCGTAGATGTAGATAAAATATTAAAACAATTTCAGTTGGGTTTATTTAAGGAAACTGTCTGGTCAAATATCATACTCGAAGCTTATTTTGTACGGCCACTATTGTATCCGGGAAGGAGCTAAGAAAAGTAAAGGACTGATTGCAGCGATTTTGGGTTTTCGACATCAATTTGTTTTTAAGTAAAATTTTTATATTAACTCCAATGTGTATTCTAAGTCAAGTTACAATTTATAAAGCTTTCATACTTTAATAGCCTTATTCCCGGAAAATATTGAAGGAATAAGACTATTAAAGTATGAAAGCTTTATAAAGTACTATTATTATTTTCATCATTTAATATGGTATACTTCCCTCATTTGAACACAATCAATTTCTCAAAATTAAATCTTCATTGTTCTTGAGTTGCCACACATTTCTCAAAGATGAATGAAATCCCCTTGATAAAAACAAATGAAAAATAAAAAAGGATCCAGCAACAAAAAAGCATCTGTTTCAACATTCAGCCACAATATAAAAAAACGAACAATGTCTTTTCTCTGGTTTCAAAGAGATTTATCAATGAGACTTTAAGTTTCATGATCAATTGGCTGGCATGATGGAAAGATGGATGGATTGTAGCAAGAAGAGGTTAAAAATAAATATAATATAAACCAACTTGTTTGTCTATTTTGTTGCAAGTAACTATTGTCACAATAGAATGTTGCAATTCATAAGAGTAAAAGAGAGGAGACATGCGAAACAGGAGGAGGCATGCTTGCACGCCATCTGTATGAATGTTAAACATGAACACACTAAAAAATCTCTAGCAGTGCAAACCATGAGCGACTAAATTAATTCACCAGCATTCACGTTAATTTGGTGTTAACAAGTGGCAACATTATCAACAAATGAGGTCTCAAAACGATGCATCCACACAAATACCCATTCGTACAAACTGCAATAGCTCAGGAATTATCAATGAATTCCTTTGTGCAGGTAAAATGAAAAAAAAAGCACAAACAAACACAGAAATGCCTACTTGAACCAAAAATGGTCAAATGGCGCTTGGAAAGCGTTCAGTTGACCATATAAATTAGAGTGCATGTTCGATGTCGGAATAAATGGACTGACTTCATACAGCTGGAAAAACCTAATTGCTTAGAAATACTCATTAGGAATTAGAAAATTATATACAATTTATTTGAAATGTTTTAAAATTCACAATCAGCTTGATGATGATTTTTATCTCTAACAAAAAATAAAAATGAAATCAAGATTTTTTTGTGGGTTTTTTACACAACTTTTTGCTGTTTATTTGTCTAAAGAATTCTGTAGGTTTTTTATGTAAAGAATTTGATTTTTATAGGAGTAACTTTTTTTTATCTTCTTCAGCTGTGCTGGTTCATTCTGCTTTTTTATATTTTTTTTTTTTTGCTTCTTCTTAGCGTTGACAACGCCATCAAAACGTTTGACGTGGTTTTTGATTGACAACGAAACTCATACATAATTCATGTCATTAAATCATGTTACATTTATTCTTCTTGTTCTTATTCTTCCCTCTGTGGCTTTGCTGGCTGCTGTTGCACAGTGGCATACTCTTGAAAAAATTGGCAAAATAAATTGAAAATTTTTGTTCAAAATTGTATATTTTCTCTTAAAAATATTGTATAATTTCTCCTAAAATGTTCTCCTTAAAATAGCCAAGATGTTTTTTGGAATTGAAATTTATATGATACTCGCTACACCCGGAGCGCTTCGTTTCCACCATTAAAATGAAATTGCTTTAATTTTTTAAACCAGATCTCGTGTATTGATAACGAAGCAATTTGTACCAAATGTTAAACTTATACTAACATCCTTCTCCTAATACTTAGACAATTCTATTGTTCCTGGCATTTTCAAGCTAAATTTTCCAGATCGGCCCGCTTTTGACAGATTTTGTATTAACAGTCTTGGCATGTGGGTTTTTGCACCTTTTGTTCGTGTGATTTCGTTTGCTTTGTTTGAGACGCCCATTTGAAAATGAACAAATCTATATAGCCTTTGTAAGTAATCAGGAAATTGTTGTGAAAACTTTAGAAAAATCGGTTCAGTTGTTTAGGAGTATATGGGGAACAAACACAAATACAAACGCTTTTTTATTTGAATATAAGTATATAGAGAGAAGATATATATATTTGTATATATACTTGTTCAATAACACTGTATTATCTGAACATTTTAAAATTTTCAGTAGAAGCAAAACAATTTTTAATTTTACATTAAAGGACTTTTGAAAACGAATTTTTGAACCAACCGTTTCATTACAAAAAAGGAGACAAAAAAGCACGAAATTTTTAAAGCAGTAAGATATGAATATAACGTGTAGATTTTTTCCAAAAAGTGAAAAAAAAATTTTTGAGTTAATACACTTTTGTTGAACATCGCACTTGTTGAAAGAAGACTGCGGTCACACAAGGAAATACATATCACTTTCCAATTTTAAGTTAAACTTAAGATCGATTTACTAAATGAAATATTACAGATCTGGCAGAAAATGGGCTGGATTGGAAAAGTGGGCGTCGTACAAAATAGATTTATTTTTATTTTTTTTTTATTTTTTTTTTAATTTATGACTTTCCTATGCAACAAGATTAGATGTTATTATTTATTTATTTATTTATTTATTTATTTATTTATTTATTTATTTATTTATTTATTTATTTATTTATTTATTTATTTATTTATTTATTTATTTATTTATTTATTTATTTATTATCAAAGTGGTTTTTGGGAATACTATTTTTTATTAAAAGATTTTGTTTGTTGTGCTTAATTCCCTTTTTATATTAATTGATAAAAATTACTGAAATTTATTGTTGGGGGATGAGCTGTTCCTATGCGCATTTCACTGGTTTCTTAGGCCAGATAATCAGGAAACGTTCTCCTAAATAATTTTAGAAAAGCCAAAGCTGTCAGCAAACAAGACTACAGAGGGAATGAGAATTACCTACAAACACTCAAACAGTCTTTTTTGCAACGATATCAAAAAATAAACAAAATTGCCGTATTTAAGCTGATGAGTAACCAAAATAGTACCAAAATCTGTATGGTTAATGGTTCAAGAAAATGGGTGCAGCGGCTTAACATTGCGCCATGTTAATTTAACATTGATATTTTTTTCTGTGTGTACTTGGTCCAGTATAAAAATGTTTCTTTTAAAAACGTATCTATCTTTAATTGGCCAATTAAGTCAAATTTGTAAAAAAAAAAATTTAAATATGTAAACAAAAAAAGCCAACTTGCTATACACATGTACATAATATTTTTACAGTACGTTCTAATATATTTTCCTCTAGCCCACTGTGCCGCTTTTGTAGTGATATTGCTGCACCTCTACTTGAAGTTGCTTGCTTTGCTTTCATCTTGTGTCTGGCGTTTTGTATTCATTTTTTTTCTTCTTTCTTCTCCACAAAATGATTTCTCTTATAAGGCATGGGTTTGGTCTTGCATTACCTTAAAAAGTTTTATTTCCAGAACTTTTTTTCCAGTACTTGTGTTTCATCTTCTGTTGGATTTTTTTTTATCCTTCTCATAACTTAGTCATAAGTTTAAATTTTGTTTATTCAGTTTTGTTTGTACTTTTTTCATTTAGAAAAAAAAAATTTTTTTTTTTTTTTGTTTAAATCAACAATTTTTTTTTTGTTTTTGTATTATTTTTATGTTGTGTTGTAATTTATGTATGTATTTTATTTCTGGTATGTGATAAACTTCCTGTGACGTCCTTCATGTAAAAGCACTAAATTAAAAGAGAAATACACACGCACTTACAAATACTTACAAGTACGTTTTTAGTCGTAGTTAAAATATAAATAAGTATATGTTTATGTATGCAATTGTATATTGTGGATATAAGTAGGCTCTCAAACGTGTAAAAACCTACAATGTTTGTTTTAATAGAACGAGCATTAAATATGATTGCTGTTGTCTAGTGTTTTAGTATTCTAACTCCACATTGTCTGGCACAAATAAGGTAACGACGACGACAACGACATCGACATTATCATAGCAAATACACTTACGCTGTTTTATATTTTGAGCTTGCAACATTTTGCTTAATGAGACTGTTGCAATTCATTGATTCATTCATTCTTTTCTAAAGTGATCACGTGAATTTTAATTTACTTATTATTTGTTTTTAAAATCTAAGAAAACCTTTAATGATTTTGTTTAAAGAAAACGTTCCCACCACCTGGATCTGTAGGTGCTCGTAGTTTAGCTTTAAGTAGTTTGTTGTTAATCCATTTAGGGTCAAGGAAAATATTTATGTGGATGTTAAAGAAAAACCGGTCTAAATTATTTGGAACAAAAGAAAAAATTTATCATAAAAAATGTCCTTGATTTAAATACTGAAATGAGCTTTAATTCGAACAGGCAATACATTTTTAATTTTTTAATGATTTTCAAATGTCGTTCTTAACCCTTTATAGGGCAACATGTCATTTTAAATGCAAATAACTATTTTTTTATTATTATTACTAAGACAAAAGTACATAATAATTCAAAATTTGTTTCACTTATTTTTTTAAAAAAAAAAGTGTTGTGTTACATTATGAATGATGGTATGCACGGAAGCATTTATTATTTTTATTATAATGCAACACCACATTTTTCGCAAATTTTGGCAATTTTGCATCGGATTCTCTTTTCAGCCCAGTTTTGAGCATATCACTTTTACTTTTTTGCCTGTATATCCGGTTCAATTGCTGTAATTATTTTTAAATTGGGTTTAGCGTCAAGCTTTAGGAGAGTTTCAGAAATTTGCAGTCGAAACTCGGCAAAATGTAGCAGTTTGTCTGTTTAATTGACAGAGCGGTTTTCTTTTACATTAGCCATGAGTTCGCCATTAATAGATCTAAAACGTGATAAAATAATCAAACTGGCCAACTTTTAATGCAAAACGGAACTTTGTATGTACCCATTATGGCGTCAATGAGTGGACTGCGCTGGTGGCCCCTTCCATTTAAATATTTTACTTTCAGTTTTGTCGTAGATTTTAGGTAGAAATGTGTAGATTTTAGGTAGAAATATTACAATGGAAAACCGGCCCAGGCGTTTGCGTCCTTAAAAGAATAGAACTTAAAAGTTAAGGCAACGCCTTAAGTCAAAAATATTTTAAATGTTTTTTTTTTGATTTCTTTAGAAATTTTTGGGTTTTAAAATTTTTAGCGCCACAAGATTTGCAGCGGTTGAAATTTAAAAATTCAATATGAATTTCTGTAGAATTATAAATTACTAGCTGTTTGGTCCTGACGCTGCTCGGGATTTTCTAAATACAAATAAAAAATTAAATAATGGAGAATTTTGTTAGCTTGACCCCAGCGCTATCTACCGGGTCAAAATTTTATCGGGAAACTTCCTGTTGTTCAACAAATATATATATTTTGTGAATTTCAGCCAAATCTTACCATATGTAAAAAAAAAATTGTATATCACGACAACAGCGCCACCTACAACTTATTGTCCATGTTTGGTGTAAATTAGTTTAGCGGTTCTTGAGTTTAAGGAGCACATACACGGCACAAACGGTTTTATATATGTAGAAAAAATACTTTTGACTTTGTTTTTTTGCTTTTAATGTAATTTTTGGCGTTGCATTTAATTTTACACAATTCAGGGTTTTAATTTTCTTGAATAGCCTCGTAAATCGAAAAAGAGAAGTAGAAAACGTGATTTCGATCATTAGGATGATCATAGTATGAACATGTACACAGAAAAAAGTCTCCCCAATTTTTTTCAAATAAACCATTAATCAAAAATAAAATCCGTTTTAATTAAAATTTAATCAAGTGAATTAAACGTTTTTGTAATTGATGCTATTAATTTGTTTTCTGGTGCAAATTTAATTAATTTTTTTAATACATATCACAAATTTTTAAATGGAAATCAATTTTTATTCCTTCTTTGCCAAACTTTTAAAACAGCAAGAAAGTGCCTTAAAGATTATATACAAAAAAGATCAAGCTGGTAACCAATTGTGCTCCAAACGTAGCGGATTTGTAAGAGAGAAATGTAGAAGTTTCGCTTACCATCTCGCTAACGGAAGGGCATGAATTTTATAATGCGAATTCCCACTTTTTCAGGCAAAAAGCGCTTTATTCAACGCATATAAAAACTGGTGAATGTAACGATCAGCTCATTATTCCCACACCACAACAGTGGAGAGGGTATTATGCATTTGTGCCGATATTTTTAACACCTAGAAATACTAGTCCTAGACCCATCTTTAAGTATACCACCGATCGACTTGGAGTCACTTTTTGAATCGATCTAACGATGTCCATCCGTCCAGCTGGTTGTTCATGTAAACCTTGTGTGCAAAGTACAGATCACAATTTTGGAGATAATTGGATGAAATTTGGTATATTGGTTTAAAGGCCTTATTAAGCTTATTGAAAATGGTGATAATCGATCCATCATTTTACCAGCTTCATTCAGGAGTAGAGTCTTTTTCCAATAAATCATCTGTTTATGCTTTCATTTCGATTAAATTTGGTTTAAACTTGTTTTATTGCAATCTAAATCATCTTACCGACAACGAGGACCGTAATAAGGCTGATTATCAACCAAAATGCCGAAAGTCTTGCAAGTAGTTTGAGTGTTTAGTTTGAGTGTAAGTTTATTGTTCAAGTGTTCTCGAAACGAAAACATCTTATGAAAAATGGCTTATTTTTGGGTTTAAAAAACATTATCATGTTAACGATAGCACGAAATTCATTTAATAATTTCTGCTTTATTTTAGTTTTGGTCCATCTTGATGAAAAAATTATGTTTATTTTTAAAATATGTGAATTCAGTATTGCCGTAGTTACCGATATCATAACATTTCTGAGAAAATATTTTGATTAACAATTTTTTTTCAAAATGCTTGCAATTTATGTTATGTTGTTACCGACATCGAGAACCGTAATAAGGCTGAATTTTTATTTTACTAAGTACTAGTAGATTTATACAAAAGGCATCCACGGTAACACTGTTTCTTCATTTGTCATTTTACTTGATGCAAGTGTTAAATATTTACTTGCAAGCAAATGTGATGATGTAAGAAAAAATGTGTGAGAGTATTGAGTTTTTCGAACTTGCGCTTGCTTGTGTAAACCCCAGGTTAAAGGGCCCCGAAACTGCATCTCTGTATGTCTTTTTGCGTAACTCATAAATGTGCGACGATTACTTTCTAAGATATACCATTTGTGCTTTTCAAAATTAGAAAATTTTTTATTGACTATGGACTCTAAAGGTATGTTCGGACCTAACAATTTTTTGACGATAATATCAAAAAAGCGTGACCACTAAATTAATCAAACTTTAAGTGTATTTTTAACAGTTTTTATTGATTTACTTAACTTTAGTTGTAAGAATTTAATTGTGTAATGTAATTTTGAAACTATTAAATTTGATATAGCAAACGTTCTCTAATAGCAAACAATGTTTTAATCAGCCTTATTACGGTTCTCGATGTAGAAAACGACTCTGTAGTAGATGAAAGTAACACACAACCTGTGTTCTTTAATCTACTACAAAATTCGACTTACGTTGTTACCGACATCGAGAACCGTAATAAGGCTGAATATAACTAGTGGTTACGTGTAGGAAGGACGTCAAATATTTGATAGGTGTGAACAAAGCTTAAGAGTGTAAGCAAATAAAATAAAAACATAAGTTGTGTCTTTATTGGTATACTTCATTAGTATTGAAATTTATTTAAATAAAATTATAAATTGCTTTGTTTTCTTGTAACCATTAACTTAAAATCAATGCAACAGTTTTTAATTTTATTATTTCCATCCTTTGAGGGCCATAAATAATAAAATATAATATAAAAAGGGCCATAAAAAATTATTTGCTAAGTGAAGGGAAAAATATTTTATAAAAAATTATATATTTCCGAAATTTTTTGAAAATATTCAGCCATGTCACAGAGTACAATTCCGTTCGGAAACGGAATTCATTCCGTATTTTGGTGCTTCAGAAAATTACGAAAAAACTTTGCGGAATGAAACCATTTTTGTTTTCATGAACGGTATGGGTGTTTTCTGTATCTCAAAGACCAAAAAACTATCAAAATATACTTTCTATCAATAAACAAATATGTTTTCTTCAATTCCGAACGGAATCATTCCGAACGGAATTGTACTCCGTGACATGGCTGATTGTATACAGATTCTACTTTGTTTGGTAACGCAGAAACTTAATCAGATGTCGGTAACAACATAAGTAGAATTTTGTAGTAGATTAAAGAACACAGATTGTTTGTTACTTTAATCTACTACAGAGTCGTTTCCGATACCGAGAACAGTAATAAGGCTGAATATTTACAAAAAGTCAAATTTTAACAAAATTGCCCCATATTTTCTAACAGAAAAACAAACTAAAATTTAAGTCCTTTGGTAAGACTCCTTATATGTAATTGTTTTTTTTTTTTTCTTATTAAGGGATGTTAATGTCCACACTTTAATGCTTCCCACCCCTCTTAAAAAATTAACATTAAAGGACCGTACATGTGATTTATAAAATAAAAATGTTTTTATTTTTTAAGAAGATGAGCGGAAAAAATTTGCATACTACTTAAACTTAACTCGCTAAACAAACTGTTTGTAACTGCATGTTTCATCCGACTCCATTAAAATACATACGAACAACCTTTGGCGAGCATTAAGGATCAAATCGTTGAGAAGACAACATAAAGGTAGAAAGGAAAACAATTCTTATTGTTTTAAGGATAATGCGAGAACATGAAGTTGTCGTCCTACCCAGCATGAGAATATAAAGACAAAAAAAAAAGAATAAAAACAACAAGTATTTTATGTGCGTAAATCTAAGACATAAATTGTATATTTAGTACATCATCAGAAGATAATATATTTACTATAGAAAGCTGCTGAGAAGTTAAGCCTTACAAAGAATTTTATACATTTAAACAAGAGTCTGTAAGTCAGATGTAGTATTTTATATTTTACTTAGGAAACCATCTTATCTATTGTAGAAAGCGTATTTTATAGACCAACAGCCGTTATTTTACCCACAATGCATAGAAAATCAACAACAACAAAAAAGGAAAAATATATTTCAATCGTCTCCGCACAGGATGTTGATTTGCATGAAAGCTTCGAACAACAACAAAAATAACAGAATGGGAAGTAGAAAAAAGTCAATTATAGTTAAATGTTTAAGAAACAACCGCCAAAAACAAAGAGGCACAAAGAATAATATCGATAAAAAAAACTAAATTAAATGATTGATTTGTATAACAAGGATGAAATAAATAAGCCAGGACTGAAAGGAAAGGAAGGGCCATCGCTTAGAAATACAAGTAAATGCAAATTCCTTCAAAAATTCTTATACTTTGAGATTAAATAAATTTAAACATACAGTAAATTTCAGATAAACAATAATTGAACTCTTAAACAAATCGAAAACTTAATTTGCATATATTTTCATTATTTATTTCTGAGTTAGAATAATAAATTTATAAACTTTTACTTTAAAGTAAAATCCTTTAATTTTTATTTCTGCTTCCCTTTTTTTTGTCTTTTCTTTTCTAGGATACAAAATTAATATAGAAATTATTATTACACTTAAACAACATTAATTAAAAACTTTTTGTCAGGCTCCTCAACCAAAACAACGAAATGTGTTAAAGTAACACCTTTTTTTCTACCCCCCCTCGAGAATAAAGGACCAGCTTTTGCTACCACTAGAAGGAAAAATCATTAAAGAAAATAAGATGGGATGCCTTAAAAAAATTATGCAAATTGATTGTACAGTGTGAAAAATCCTTTCGACAGATTGTAATAAAAAAAATAGAAATAGAAATAACTTAAAATAAATACAAGGATGGTGATTTTATTAGAAAAAAAAGGAAAGACAAGAACAATAATAATTATTAACATCTCGTTTTGGTTTATTATCACCAACACTTTTATAAAAATCTCCCACTCATACACAGAAACACACACATACACGCCATTAACAATTGTCGCCAAATTAAACAGAGAAAGAAGGAAAATTAAAAAAATTATAATTTTTAAGTGGAAAAAGAATCTCATAAAAATATTAAAAACATAAAATAATATTTTGTTTTCTTTTTTAAATGTCCTGAAAAAATAAAAAAAAAATTTATTAAGATTTCGTTTTGTTTTTCCGCTTTCTATCTGGCATGAAAGAATGTTGCGTTTTTTACCAACAAAAAAAAAAAGAGTATCCAAGTCGAATTGTGTACACCTTGCAAATGCATAATAATGGATTATTAAACAAGTTTTAAAATGTGTTGACAATTTTTAAGAATAGTATTAATTTAATTATATTGTACCTATTTAAGAATTAAACCAGCGTTTAAAAAACTGCAGTCAACGTTGAAAAACTGTCATTTCTTCCACTTCTTCATTTCTTATTGGCCAAAAAAAGCTGTTGCTTTTACTTCTGATTCATTAAATGTAAACAGCCGCTGTCAAACCAGCTCATAAAGCAAAAAGTTGTACACAACGTTTCATGTTTTTGGTCGACGTTTTTTGGTTTCGACTGCAGTTTTTTAAACCCTGAATTAAAATAGAAATCGGTTATCCTCATTCATTTTTCAGGACTATACACAATATACATATTAGAGTATCCAATTGTTTGACTTTCGGTTTTGTTCAATTAAGATGGAATTAATCGATTTTTAAATTTTAATATTGCTCGATTAATCGAATAAGAGTTGTAATTTAATCGAATAATTCAATTAGTTTTTTACATCCCTATTTGATTTGATACTTTCATTACATTAATAAACAGGAAAAAAACCATTAAATAACAATTCATCGACGTACAGTTCTAAAACTTTTAAATAAAATATTTAATTAAAAAATTAAAACCCCAGCTGCAAAAAAAAATAGTTTTTAATGCAGCAAAATTACCGAAACAGGATTATAAAGTAAAATTAATAAAAACTATTAACAAATCCATCACTACAACGGTTTACCCCCCAGGGTTATTAGGGATCATCTAGAGGATATTTTACCTTTTGGCATTGCATTATACCATTATACGCATTGTCACCCAGTGGTTGAGATCTACCATAAGAAAAGATCATACGGCAGGTGCTCATGTAAATCTCTTTTACAACTACTTCGGTTTCACAGAGTATAAAATTCTGAATGCCAAAGTTTAGTAGCAGACGGTACCCATTAATTTTATTTCGGTTTATAATTCGCAATTGTGCCCCGCCTACTTAACTCAATGAGGGCAGTTAACATAAGCTTTCAGCAGTTTTTATGAGAAGAGTCCGCCAGTAATGAAAAACTTCTTAAATTTATTATTCTGTTAAAGAAAGGAACTTAAAGTATTAAGTATATGAAATGTTTTTTTTTATAAACTTTTGAAACAGGATCGTTTTCAAAATGTATTCGATGTCAATTTTACTCGTATGTACTCGAATTCCAAAACATGGCATATAACTTAAACGCATGTATATAATCACACAAAGATGTGAAAAAATATTGGATAAAAAATATTTATGGGCTGTTTTTACAACACAAGTGATTGGACGTGTAGTAAAATTTATATGAAAAACACTCAAAAAACTGAGTGCTTTTAATATAAATTTTTCTACACGTTCTATCACTTGTATTGTGAAAACAGCACATTAATATTTTTTACAAACTTACCTCTTAATAAAAAGAAATATAAATTTGTAGAGGTCGAATAAGAGTTTAAATACATGTCTTTATTTTTGCAATCTCCTTTTAATTTCCGCTATTTTCAAACTCTTCTCTATAGGTTTGGTTAATTTTCATTTTTACCGTATTTCTATTTCGCGGCAAAAATCCGCCATTTTGTTTTTAAACACCAATCTAAGGACACTTAGATTTTAAAGACGACTTTAACGATATCTTAAATGTCGAAATCTAGCCGGTTGGAAGATACGATGAAATAAAGAAATTGATATTCGGATCAAAACAGTGCCCATGTTCTGTAACTCCGGCGTCGAGAAACTTTTCAACGGAAATGTGAGAAATGAAACAAAAATGCCATAAATTGAAACAATCAACTGTTTTTCTCACTTAACTGCGTCTGTAACAATTTAGGCGAGTAATTCCTGTCACGTAAAGAAATTACACGCCATTTTGCAGCAAAAGTTTGAAATTTGAAAAAATTTGAACAGTAAAGAATTATATTAAAAATGCAAAATGCAATGAATAATAACAGGGAAGAGGTAAGTATTTTGTTCTTGACAGATTTTTTCATTGTTTAATTATTTTGCTCTTAAAAGTTTTGAAAAAAAAATCTATAAATACATGAACATATCTACAGTTTCAATGTTAATCAAAGGTTGGCTTAAGCCAAAAGTACGTGAAATATTGAAGGAAAATGACTATTATAAGAAAGCCTTATAAATTGAAATTTGATTAATTGAACACATTTGATGGATAATGGTTAATATAATTAAAATAACTTATTTTTTAATAATCCTTTTGTTTAAGCTTGAGGTCTTTTTTTATGGAAGATATTAAATTTATTTAATCCCTGAAGAAGCCACACAACGGAGTGCCGAAATATTGGATTAAATAAATTTTATATTTTTTATAAAAAAAAGCAAAAGACCTCAAGCTTAAATAAAAAGATTATTAAAAAATTTTTAAAGGTCGAATAAAAGTCAATTTATATAAAATAACTTATAAAAAGAAAAAAAATTACATTCTTTTTTTGAAAAATATGCGAATGTTTTCAAAAGTATTCTGTAAACAACAAACATTAAAGTCGCACTTTACATTATTTGGTACAGCCGACGGCTGTACTTTCACCCCCGTCGTTGAAAATTTTTAAATTTTTGTAAATTTAAGTAACCGTCAGTTATATGTGTGATTAGCGTTCTCAACGTTATCTATTTCGACGTGAGTTACAGACACACTTTTTTCTCAATTTTTGAGAAATGATGGAAAATTTTGTTTCGAGAAATTCCGACCAAAGTAACAGAACATGGGCACAGGTAACCCATACTCTGGCAGTGCCGGGTTTACACATTTATAAATGTGAACGGTCATTATCTACGCATACAACTGATGACTTTTTTTGTATGTTAAATGTCAAACTGAGTATGAAAAATGTGCTAACTTTTTAAGTTACGTATGGAATTTGACGTTTATCATGATTTAAATTGTTTGTCTTACACACACACAAGGTAACAACATGTAATTTATTTTGTAGGCATTTTATTATTTATAATTTAGATATTTAAAGAAAATATATATTTTTGTATTAAAGAAGCAGAATTTTCTAAGAAATGAATCTTAATCGATTGATTGACAGACATATATCGAGTTATTCGTTATTCGAAATTGGCTATTTATATTATGCGATAAAATAATGGCGACAAATTCCTGGATTTTTCAAACAAAGATTTATCGAGTGGATACTCTAGCAGATACGAAAGATACACATATAAAACAAAATTTGAACTCGTCCTGGGACTCACAAAAGACCTTCTATTTTTGACTTTTTCTCCAGTTTTCTTATTGGTTTTATTCTCAAACCTCGTAGTGGAATTAGTTCAAACTTGCTTTATATATTCGTCTAATTGCTTTGTAATGGCCTTTTCACACTTATCAACATCTAACATCTACCATCCATTTGCTAAGATGTAGAAATTTTCCAATAAGAAATACATATAGCTTAAAATCAACAAGATGTTCTTATCTCATTCTGTTCCATTCTACATCTTTTGATTATTTTAGTGTCATCTCTAGAAAAGTAACAATAAATTCTATTATTTTTGTGGCCTCACTGACAAAATGGCATTTCTTTTGAAAGCAGCGTTACCATTTGTCAAGTTTTTCCTTTTTGCAAATCTTTTTTTTTTTTTTTTTTGCTTAATTTTTTTTTATATTATTAAACAATACATTTTGGTGTTTCCTCTTGAAATGTTGGCACTTTTGTAGAAAAAAAGTATTTAGAAAACATAAAAGCTTTTCTTCAGAAATGGTGACATTAGTGATAGTAGATGTTAGAGTTAGATGTTTCAAGTGTGAACGCATGTCTTACAATTTCAACATCTTCCATGCGTTCCTTTAAAACAATTCAAGTGTACAAAGTGTATAACAACCCAATAAAAAATGGAGCTTCCAACGAAGCAGGTTTGTAAGGGAGAGACGTAAAAGTTTCGCTTACCATATCGCTTACGGAAGACATGCATTTTATATGGCGAGTTCCCACTTTGAAGCAATAAATTTTTGACACAGAAAGCTCTTTATTCAGCGCAAATAAAAATTAGTAATTGTAACGATCAGCTTTGCATACTGAATTGTTTGTTACCGTTATTCCTTAATATGCTCCCTTACAAACATGCTTCGTGGTAAGGGAATGGCGTGGCTCTTCAAATTTTATATATTTTTTTTAAATTTATTAAGAATTCGTTCACTTACCTTACTGCATCTCCGTATGTGTTATTGCGTAGCGCATAAATGTGTGCTTACTTTTTAATAGGTACCTTTAGTGCTTCGCAAAATAAGATAATTTTTTATTGGGAAATTTCATTATCAATGCAAATATCTAAAAAAACGGTTTTTGTTATCGATTATAGAAACTCAAAAAATGGAGATAGCTGACTTTGAATCTTTATTCCTCAAGTGTAACCCTGCGGGAAATTAGTGTAAATTGTTCCAGCAGACTGGTCCTGGGATTTGTAAAAATAGAACAAGTACAAAAAGGAAGTACTCATGACCAGTGAAAGGAGAACCAATCCTTTAACTTGTATACGAAGAACCAACAGGTAGAAAAAGTAATGAATTACAGTACAGTATTCACCAGTGGTATGACACATTTTTTTGGGACTTTCTAAAATGTAATTCTTAAATTTAGTTCTAGGACTTGTTCTATTGAAATAATACTCCATTGTAGTAAATAACACCAAACATGTTAATTGAAAATAGATGTGTGACTTGTCACATGGTGGCTGTAAGGTGTCAATTGATCCCCTCCAATGACAACCCCATGTAAAAGTGATAGGTCACATTCATATAAAGTAAACCGATCCCTACCACCAAAGACCTATCACGGGATTACTTTGGTGTCAGTTCGATTCCCTCTAGGGAAGCGAAAAAACCTTGTAATCAACATATTCGAAAAAAGATATATCGCCAAAATCGTATAAATATTTCACTTGAAGCCGATGTGAACTAGCAGACGTTGAGAACGGCAGTAACACAAATCGTTGACGGCGGCCAAAATTATTAAAATTAAAAAATGTTCAATGACGGCGGCGAAAATACAACCATCGGCTATAGCAAATAATGTAGAGTGCGACTTTCATTTTTGTTGTTTAATAAATAGCTTTTAAAACATTCGTATATTTTTCAAAAAGCAAAATAATAAACCAATGAAAAAATCAGTCAAAAACAAAATACTTATCTCTTCCATGTTATTATTCATTGCATTCTATATATTAAATATATTTTTTCGTGGTAATATTTTTCCTCACCCCGTTTTTATGCGTAAGTTTATTTGACAGTTCAAAGCGGGAACTTTCTCACAAAAATTTTACAGATACACTTTTTCTGTAAATTGGCGAGTAATTTCCTAACGTGACAGCTATTTCTCGCTAAAAATGTTACAGACTCAGTTAAGTGAGAAAAACAGTTGTTTGTTTCAATTTATGGCATTTTTGTTTAATTTCTCGCATTTCAATCGAAAAGTTTCTCGAAGCGAGAGTTACAGAACATGGGCACAGGATTCCAGGTATTGAACCTTAATTTGCTTTGATACTGATATATCGTATAAAGTCACGTATGTGAATATTTAAAAGATCTTTACACAACTACATCTTACATTCGTTTTGAATAACTGTATTCTGTTGTAGCAAATCTATCTGAAGCTTGCAAAGAATGGACTGTAGCATGTTGGTTAAGCAGAGGGAAAAATAAAAGTAAAAGTTTATTTTCAAATAAGTATTTTGCATAATTTTATTCATGAAAAACTTATTATTTTTCCCTTACATTATTCCTTAAAATGTACAAAGAAAATAAAATCTTAAAGATATTAACCAGTCAAGTGGACACGTATTGTGAAGAGGAAAATTTAAGTCTTTTTTTTTTTTTTTTTTTTTTTTTTTGAGTAAAGTATTAAATTTATGAGATTTATGAATTCCTAGAAAAAGTTTGCAACAGGTTATTTTTTATACCCACACCACAATATCGGAGAAAGAATCTTGCGTTTGTGCTAATATATGTAACACATACAAATATTGGCCCTAGATCCACTAGTATACCGATCCTTCTGTCCATCTGGCTGGCTGGTTGTCTGTCCTTTTAAACCTTGTGAGCAAAGTATTAGGTCGCAATTCAAGATAATTTGATCAAATTTGGCACATTAGTTTGAATTATCCTAACTACAAAGCATATTAAAATTAGTAGGAGCCAGTCCATATATTCACATAGCCCCCGTTAAAACTTTTATCCCACATGCTCTCTTTTGGAAGCATATGGCTTTCATAAAGCATCTCCATCTTATACGATATGTAGCTGTTGTTTTCGCGTCTTCCCATGTAAGATTTCCCTGCCAGTAAAGATCCATTCCGTAAAGATCCATTCAGTATTGTTATTTTGATTCGTATCAGTTTCGTAAATCAGTTGTTGTTATAGCTAAGTAGATAAATGATTGCTGTGGAGGGTCCTAGGATAATCTGTCGTTGGTTACGTCCACCATGTATTTGGTGGGGTGGTGGGGAACCTTGCATATCCTTGACTTCTACCTTTTTCCCTGCCTGACCTCTTTTCCAAGGGAAAGGGTGATCAGGTCGCTTCTTGGAGATATTGTTTGGAGGGGGGGGTTAACCTACTCTATTTTTTTAAGCTCGAAAACCATGATGAAAATTGTTAGAAAAATAACCCCCTCAACACATGTTTAATAATATTTTTTATTTAATGCCAAAAAAATTGACAAATTTCTTGTTGTTTTAATATGACTTATGTTCAATAATAATAAAAAATTAATTTCTTTCCCCAAGCGTGTACTTAACACACATATTGTTAATACCCAACACTCTCTCACTCACTTATTGGATGTTCAACAATCTGTTTGTCAAAGCCAACGACAGAACAAGATCCAAAACTGTATTTATTTATTTAATTTTTTTTTTTTAGCTCCGGCCAACCAAACAACAATTCCACCAAGCCAGAAGATCCCACAAATACAAACTTGTAAATTCAGGCAAATAAATGGAAAAAAAGGATTCAAAATCAAACTGAAAAATAATTTTTCACTCCAAAGCATTTATTGTGTCAATGATGAGAGACACGAACACACGCTTGACAAAAAAAAAAATAAACAAAAAAATATTTAAATTGCGTTTTTTCATCGAATTTTGAAGGAACAAATGGTTGAAATACTTGTGCTAGTGCAGGCAGAAAAGGGTTGGAAGATGTAAAACACTTGTAGGACAAAAATGTTTTAAGGATATTTGTGCTAAATTGAGATTTTATGTGTGAATGGGTAAATGAGGGAATGTGTGTGTGTGTGTGCCAACTTAAGTTTTTGTATATGAATGTGTCTGAAAATTTACTACAGCAACTGCCACAACATGTGGAGTTGATTACAAAACGTTTAAGCAAATTAACACGGAGATTTAAACTCAGGGACCCATTAACCATATTTACATATATCACATACATGCAAATACGCTAATATTTGTTTGATACCCAACACACATGTTCTTATACTTTTGTATCCAAACGTTTGTTTCTTCCTATTAAATAAATGGAAAAATTAACAAGTTAGAGTGATCTTAGACCCACCAAATAAAGTATATATTCTGGATCCCTATGAGTAGCGAAGTTAATATGACAATGTCCGACTGTCCGTTGAAGTTCTTTTTCCGAAGACCACAGAAATAATAGGGGCTTGGGTGTTTTATATTTATATCACATATAGTATAGGTGTTTTTGCTATTGAAATTCAGCCAGATCGTTCCACAAATGGCTGAGGTATGAGCGAAAAACTACGACTGCCTCAAATTTTACAAATAAAACGCTTGTTGTTGTTTTTTTTTCTGTATAAAGAACAGCAACAGTCAAAGATTTAAAATTAGGTACAAGTATATGGGTTATCACTAGACAGCATCTGACAAAATTGGAGAAGTGGGCGTATTACAAAATACAGTTCTTTATACCTTGCACATAGTGGGTTAGTGGGTACGCTGTATAACGTTAGGTGAGGGGTGTTAAAGATTCGAAATAGCAAATTATAGCACTCTGGCTTGTTTTTATTATTATTTTATTTTTCGTTCGGATTCCAAAAGATCTGTGTTTTTAAAAAATTTATATTATTCCAAATATTTCTTCTAAAGTCGGACCGTAAAATTTTAGGCAAACTATTTTGCAAGTCATATTCAAGCCTAAAAAATGCTGACGACGGCCGTAACGGCCCAGAAAATGTATTTCATTCTGCTGGTATCTAATAGTTGTTTAAAATTTCTGTACAATTTACTTCATTGCTAGCCAAGGGATAGCTAAAGTAAGCCTCGTAACAGAAATATTCAAACAAAAAATTTTAATAGTGCATAGGAAAATATTCCTGGAAAATATTGAAGGAATAAGACTATTACAGTATGAAAGCTTTATAAATTATAATTTGACTTAAAATATACATTCGAATCAATATAAAAATGTATAATAGATACTCAACATGATAATTAAAATTCCCAAATTCTTTTTTGTTAAAAACTTTTAAGTTTTATTCAACATTTTTATTTTTCGAATTTATTCTATGATTTAAATTTCAGTTATGTATTTTATAAAGCTTTTTGTAATAGTTCTATTCCCTTTATTTTTTAGGAATGACCTTATACACTGCCATGGAATAAATTCAAAAAATAAAAATGTTGAATATAATAAAGTTGCTTATGGAAAAGAAATAATTCCCAACATCTAGTTTTAAGTTTTATTTAAATTTTTTAAATACTATTTACTTTTTTTTAAAAGAAGATAAAAACAGTCTATAACTCGGTCACTTAATGGATTTCGTTAAATTTTACTAGGAGTATTCTGATAGACCTATCTAGGGAGGAAGTGAAATTCCGATCTTTTAACAACTAAAAGTTTATGGGTAAAAATTAGATATCATGTCTTAGCCATTTGTGAACTGATCTGGCTGGATTCCAATAGCAAACTCAACTGGACTGTACATTTCAACTAGTACACGGATATACGGAAAAAAATAAAAATATATTCAGTATAATCGCTCATGACCAGACACCGAACGGACCATTACAATGTGTCCCTACATGGGCAATTTCCCCTCAAAAGCTTTTCTTAAGAACGCTGCGGGAACCAGGTACTAGTCTCCGTCGAAATTGCGATTTTTCTTAGGATAAGTGTATATATGAGGAGTCGCAGAGCAAATCGTGGCTTTTTGTATATTTTAGAAAATGTTTTGTTGATGTCTTTGCGTTAACATGGTTAAGTTCTATTGGAAAAAATATTATTTGCATAATTTTTTCTCTTCTTCTCATAGAAAAATTTGATCTTGAAAAAATTTATGAAGTACAAAACGTGGTTGTTGGGTCTATTACCAATAGTTTAAGGTGCTACAAACATCAGAACAAACTCATAATAACCACTGCACTATTATGGGGTGGGTATAATGTAAAAAAGAACGTTTTTGAATGCATACCAAAACATTATTTTTTAAATTTTTTTTAACAAAATGTAAATTTTTACTTTTATCTTAACAAAACGTGCCTTTATCAAATTAAAAGTCTTTTAATTTCGTACATCCTTAACATTTATTTTTGCGACTTATTGTAGTCTGATGTGTTTTATGATAACAAAGGAACTTGTTATATTTTTTGTGTTCATTCTTTATAAAAATCGGGTGAAAAAAATAATCATGGATTTCCCAACACTTAGAAATAATCAAAAAGGCACGTTTTGTTCTGCGACTCCTCATATATGCAATGCCAAACATTTTCGAATAAAAGTCACACTAGACAGCTTCTGTTGGACTCTAGTATCTTAAAAATATTCAAAAAAAAAAATACAAACGAATCGGTATTTATTAATTAAACATGATTTATTGCATAACATTATCATTGACTCTCAATTACACTGTGAAACATTTTTAAATTCATCGAGAACAAACCCTTTCTCGAGTGGAATTTCCCGAAGTATTTATCGAAAACAACAAAACCGTATTAGAGTTTCGCCGGTTTAGCTGCCGTTCAGTTTTTATTGCCTCATGAACATTTTGGCTCAAACGTGATTTCTCCGAACTTCTCATGCATATATGCAAAGAAAAAACATGGTTGATACAATCACAATAGCAAACTATCATTAATGTTTGTGGTTATGATTGTGTCAAACACGTCTTCAGTAACAATATATGTTCAGACATGTTTATAGCTTATTATTGTCTCAAAGATATTATCATGTTTAGAAGAAAAACACAAATGTTCTTTCTAACCATGTTTCTAGTTTTCTAATAACATGCAAAATGATATTTGAACAATAAAACCAATAAAAAAATTTATTTAAAAAATTTCATGTTTTATTAAAAATACAAACATATACTTTGCAATATACATACATATACAGCTTAGCATATATTAATAAATAAAATTAAATACATACACAATTAAAAAAAAATGGTTTAAAAAGTATTTAATTTTAATTAATGTGATAATTGAATCAATTATTTTTTTTTGTTGAAAGAAAATTAAAAATTTAATTTTGATTTAATTAACATTTTAGTTGTCTTTTTTTTTCAATTAAAATTTTAGTTAAATAACAAAAAATCTTAATTGACTTTTTTCGTTTAAAATAAAATAATTGAAGCATGTAAAATTGTTGTTGGGAATTGTCAATATTTATTTAAATAAATTAACACATTGTTTGAAATGGCAAAGGTTTTTGATCACTTTTTTATTTAAAATTAAAAATATCATTTATTGAAAATATTTTTTTAAAATTGTAAAATTTTTAGTAATTAGTTTTTGCTTGATGTTATGAATTTGGAATAAATTTGGTGATTGGAGAAATTTAATAATTTTTTCTGTGTACATTTATATTTATAACTTACCTGTTTCAATAAACGTATAATAATTTATTTTCTTAATTTTGCTATCATGCATGGCCTTTTTTCCCGAAAAACTTTTAATTATTTTGTAGTCATTCATGTTTCCCGATTCACTGAGTCTCGCAGACGGAAAATGACGTCGAAGAAGATTTTTTTTGCTTTATAACCACACACTGTTTGTTGTGACAATAAATGTTGGCTCATTTAGAAAATGTGTTTTAAAGCGAACAAAAATTATGGTATCAAACATACCTTTTGTGTACAGCTAATAGATATTATGATCTTAATTGTATGGTTGAAAATATATACATTATAGTAGCAAATATTTCACATAATTTATATGTTAAGCAAGATCATGGTACCTTTTTAGGTGTAAAACACCATATAATATTATTATAGTGAATTAAAAAATGTTAAGGAGAAAAACTATTTTTTCATGTTAAATAAGGATTATAAGAAGTTTATTAGGGTAAACATATTAGGCAAATATGAATAAAAAAGTTCGTAGTGACCATTCATTAATCATGTTTTTTCTCTGCGTGTATATCTCGGTAACCAATAGGAATCTTTATTTATTTAAATCAAATAACATTTGATTCTACACGGAAAGTGCGATCAGCTTCGCACCCTGCTTAAGCAAATGACAGATTCAAAATTAGTTGTAATAGATAAAAGATCATCTTCACTCAGCTGAAGGTATGTGCAAACCTAACAATTGTTTGATGAAAAAAATCCAAAAAAAAGCATGACCAGCAAATTGTTCAAATTTTAACTTTATTTTTAAATTTTTTATTGACTTCCTTATCTTTTTTTGTAAGATGATTATTGTATAATTCAATTTATAAACTGTTAAACAATTTTTTAATAAAACTAGTGGTTACGAGTAGGACATCAAACATTTAATAGGTGTGAGCATACATTTAGTTCATTTCAAAATATAAAAATTTAATACGTGATATAAAACAAATGGATGAATTAAGTTTTTATTGATATATTATGTAGTTCATTTATATGTATGTATATTTTTATATTATGTTTTTTTTTAATAAATCGAATTAAAACATGCAGTATAAAAGATTCGCTTAACGATTTGCTCTCTCCTAGTCTAGTCTGCAATTGTGCCGAGGACAGGAAAACAAATCAAACAATAAAAAATGGAATGGATATATATTAATAAATAAAAGATAGTCCAAATTTTAAAATACCAATTTCTTTATATGTACGTGTGTATTAGACAAAAGCTTTTAGTCAGCTGTTTTTGTTATGTAAACAAAATCCCGCTAGATTTCATTTTAATATAAACAGACTATAACATTTTATTTAGCAAAAAAAAAACTCGAAATAAAGTTGTTCACCTAATTTCAATTTACTCGTACAACAAAGATGAATTTTGTTAACGAATTCCAAAAACATTTCTTAATGTCACTTTATAACCATCAGTGTTGCCAATTTAGCCATTTTCACCTTGTTTAGCCATTAAAAAATGAGTTTAGCCATTAACAAATTTCCAACTTGTTTACCCATAAAATTATTTTTCTGTTTTTTCTTTGAACATAATAAATTTAATTTTCTATTAAAAGATTTTGTTTGTTGTGCTTAATTCCTTTTATTTAATAATTGATAAAAAAAATACTGAAATATATTGTTGTAGGATAAGCTGTTCCTATGTGCATTTCACTGGTTGCTTAGGCCAGATCATCAGGAAACGTTCTCCTAAATAATTTTAGAAAAGCCAAAGCTGTCAGCAAACAAGAGTAGAGAAGGAATGAGAATTACCTACAAACACTCAAAAAGTCTTTTTTTGCAACGATATCAAAGCTTAAACAAAATACTTAAACAATAAGACAGTGACTTTATCTTTTCTTACATTAATTTTCTTATAAAAAATTATAAACTTGCTAAAAGTCATATAAACATTTTTAACGATTAAAACGCATTTAATTTAAATCACATTTACAGATGTTGAAAATCGCTATAGACGATCAGTTTTCACAAAAAAAAGCAACAAAGCAACATCTTTTAGCATCAAAAAATGCAACAGTGTATTGTGCGCAGGTGGCAACAAGAACTTTTTAAAAATTTCGGAATTTACTTTGAAATTGCTCTCACTTCCATGGCCTAATGCTGAAGTAGAGACGATTTAATTTCTTAAATGCTAAAAAAAATAATTAATTTTCGTTTATTTTTAAGTTACAAATTGATCTCAATTTACAATATAATTTTTAAAAACTTTTAATGAATAATTTTTGTTTTGTTAATGAATTTTAATGTGTTTTTGTATATAAAAAAAAAATTTTTTGCCATTGTTTTCCGTAAATTTAGCCATTTTTGGTCACAAAGTTTTGGCAACACTGATTACCATCAACATTGTTGGCGGGAGGTTTTTCTTTTTAATAATTGTATGTCATATCGTCAAGAAATACTGGGGCAATCAAAATTCTATTTGTGCTAAATCACGGAGCTGAACTGAAGCGGAAGTGATTGAGGACTTATTGACAACACGCGTTTACATTTTGTTTACCGTCAAATACAACAAGCAAAAACAAAAACATTGAAAATTATCGTTGTGCTTGAGTTAATGAATGTATGTATGTATGTACTTTCGAGTGTGTGTTAGTGTTTGAATTTGATTTAATAAACGCGCGCGAGAAATCTAACGCACAGGGCGCACAAGTCACGTGTCTTGCAACAAATGGATGAACAAACGAACGTTCTAACATACTTATGCAATAATGGACAATATCAAATCAAAAGGCATGAGAATGGGCTAAAAAAAATATAATGTAAATAAGCAAATAACGACACTCCCACTTGTCAAATTTATTTCATTCGATTTGGGTTAATAATACCGTTCTTAATTGTTTAAACTTTATCCATTCCCGGTAAAGCATAAAATATTTGTTTCTTTTCCGGAATTAACGGAAAATTTTTGGTAAAGATTTAAGAAACAAAAATGTAAGATGTTTGGATGTATTAATAGATACTAGAGATGAGCGATATTTCTGTACCTGTGATTTAATCACTTTTATTGAAAAATCACGAATCACAGTTGTGACTAGAGATGAGCGATCCCGTGATTTTTAAAGATCATCGTGATTAGTGAATGTGATTTAAAAATCACTGCTCCTTTAAACTGTGATTGTGATCACGGTTTATCAGTTTTCTGTTCTTTTAAAGCAATTGCGGCCAAGGTATATGTACAATGCGCGAGCTTTTGCAAGAGCTTTTGTAAGCGCTTTACAAAGAAACAACAACAAATTGTAAGAGCTTTCAAATCTGTTTACTTTCATATACATATGTACATACTTGAACAAATAAATTTTGGCATAAAAAAATTCTAATAAGATAGAAGAGAGAATGAAAGGAACAGCAATATCATTCGACATTTCATTCAAAAAAACCTATTACCCACACAAACAGTGAAATATCATAAATTTGTATATTTAACAAAATACAAAAAGAACGACTTAGAAAGTACCTGTTACTTGACAAATTTGGTCACAACTGTGATTCGTGATTTTTCAGTAAGAGTGATTAAATCACAGGTACAGAAATATCGCTCATCTCTAGTTGTGACCAAATTTGTCAAGTAACAGGTACCTGCTAAGTCGTTCTTTTTTTTTTTGATACTTACCTGGGTAATAGCGTTTTTTTAATGCAATAACGAATTATGTTTCTGTTCCTTTCGTTCTCTCTTCCACCTTATTAGTATTTATTTAAAAGCCATAGTTTATTTAGTCAAGTATGTATGTATATGCAAGTAAACAGCTTTGAAAGCTCCTACAATTTTCTGTTGTTTCTTTCCAAAGTTTCAACAAAGCTCTTTTGCGAAAGCTCGCAAAAGAGCTTGTACATATAGCTTGGCCGCAATTTCTATAAAAGAACTGAAAACTCACAAATCGTGATCACAATCACAGTTTTAAGGAGCAGTGATTTTTAAATCACGTTCAGTAATCACGACGTTCTTTAAAAATTGCTATCACTAATCGATACACAACACATAAAATGCAAACTCCTTCTCGTGTGGAATTGCTCGAAGTAGTTATCGCAACTAACACAACCCTTTTTAAGCTTTTTCTAGCTTAGCTGCCATTTGGATTTTATGGTCTCATGAATATTTTGGCTAAAACTTGATTTCTTTAAAGAACATGCAATTTTTGTCGGAAACCAATTGAACTTTTGTTTTCCTGTCCTCGGCACAATTGCAGCTACAGCCTGGAAGAGAAAAAGTGTGTAACAAACTAAAGCGAAAAAATGACTTCACATTTTTCTTGTACAGGGAAGTAGTTTTTAGTGCTATATAAAAAAAAAATCATACACAGAAAGAAACAACTTGTACTTAATTTTACTGCCTGGCACACAATGTCGACAAGAACATTTCTTTCGAATATTTATATTGAAAACAATAACAAATTTAAATTTTTTTCTATCGTTTTCAATATTAATATGCGACATTGTAGGTCTGGCAGTAAGTTTTTTCCACTTACTTTTAGTTCGAGTCGTACTTGAAAATTTAAGTACGAAAGTATCTAAAACAATCCAAAATGGGATTGCTCATCCTGGAATTTCTTAAAATAAGTATAAAATTCTTAAATTAATTAAATAAAGGCTTGAAATTTCTATATGCGTGCATACGCAATAATACTACAAGAAGAAAAACAAACATTATTTTTAGGTTAAAAAAGTAAAACTTCCCGAATTGTATTTGTTAAAATTATTTAGTTAAAAGCATAAAATTGTTTAAGTATAGTTATTATGAAAACAATATCTGGCATGCTGCTGTCGTATTCTGTTAACAATCGGGGGAATACAAAAAAGTAGAAACAAACATATGTAAAGAACGGGTGGGGTTAAGTAAATAAATAAATAATATTCTCTCTATCTCTCTCTCTCTCCCCCTGGTTCTCTGTGGTAAGTGTTAAGGTAAGAATCAATCCGATTTCGGATTATAACAAACAATTTAGTAAGCAATTTGGTACATTCAAACCTCTATTGGTACACTGGTACAATTCATCCTTTTTTGTACAATTAAAAAAGAAGTACCCCCGAAGTGTTATCATTTCTTTGAGGTGGATTAACTTACTTTTCTTTTCAATTATAAAATGTTTAATAACATATCTTCTGCCCTGACCATTAAGTACTTTCAAACCAAAATAAATGTACTTGTATCTCTGTAGGAAGCCTCGGATCGAGTGTCTCCAAATCGCCGCTTTTCTCAATTGCTTTGGTGACACTGTCTACAATTTTGCCTGCCTTTGACAAAAAAAAATTCTCTATATTTTGTAGCCCCACACCACATTAGTGGAGAGGATATAATGCGTTTGTGCTAATGTGTACACCACTGAAAAATATTGGTCCTAGACCCACCTTTTAGTATACCGATCGACTCAATATCACTTTCAATTTAAGGATGTCCCTCATTATCAATAAATTTTAATTTATTTCATGGTTTAAAATTCCTTTCTTCAAATAATTTAATGAAAATTAAATTCAATGAACTTAATTAAGCCTTATTAAAATATCAAAATTTGGATTAAAACCCATTAACAGTTCAATAAAATAATCACAATACTAATTTTGTTAATATGAATTGTTAATTGTTGAAAGTTTTGAGAAGTTCATTTAACTGAATTAAATTTTTTTTATTTTTCCCTTCTTTTATTTTTTTTTTGTGTAATTATAATAATTTTTTTTATTTTATCATTGTTATAAATTATTAAAAAAAATTATATTTTTTTTTTTTTTTTTTC
This sequence comes from Pollenia amentaria, assembly GCA_943735925.1. Taxonomy (NCBI): domain Eukaryota; kingdom Metazoa; phylum Arthropoda; class Insecta; order Diptera; family Polleniidae; genus Pollenia; species Pollenia amentaria. The sequence goes on from OX031009.1 coordinate 226,174,436, forward strand.
TTTTTCTTTTTTTTTTTTATGATGTATATATAATAACTTTATTTATAAAAAGATTGTACTTGCCAACCTGCTTCAACAATGCCTATAAGGCGCTGAAGCTCTAAACTGCATAGATTTACGTACTGAAATAAATGAATTAATAATAATAAAAAAAAAAAAAAAAAAATTTTTGACAAATTTTGTTGCAATCTAAATCATCTTACCAAATTTTATTGGAATCGAAATTTGACGATAGCTCCCATACAAATACTACTCCCGGAAATTGCTTTTAATGTCATAGCTTATATGTCATGAAAAATGTTGTGCTGGTAGGCCCAAAATGGGGCCCTTCCTAAAATGAACTTTTGATTATTATTCTTTACAAATATTTTTACCAGAAATTAAAAAGTTTAGAAAATTTAGAAACCCAAATATACGTTTGACCCAATCGATGCAAAAAGACTCGGACACATATTTGATATGAAAAATATTGAAGCTAGTACGTAAAAAAGTCAATAGGTGTGTTCATTTACTTTACTTACAGGAACTTTCTCCCACTTTCTCAAAATAAAATAAAAAAAAAGTAATTGAACGGTTTACCAGCAAAAATTAGCAAGCTAGAGCCATAATAAGAGCGGAACGCGTTTTCTAGCTGTCAAAATTACTCATTCTCATACAATTTGTATGAAGCATCCCTAAATAGCGCGGCGTCAACGCTTTGCAATTAAAAAATCATATTTTGACAGCGCGTTAAAATAATCAGGGTTGCTATATTTGTGGTTTTGACAGCCCTGTTTTTATAGTTTGATAAAAAAAATAATGGCAAATTAGCAATTTTTAGGTCAAACAAGCGGCTTTAATTCCATTGCTTATTTCTTCTATGAGGGTTTTAGTAAGCACGAAAATTAACACTACTGTTTGTGATACAACGCTGACGCTCTTGTTTACGTATGCCATATCAACGTAAAAGCTACGCGGAAGAAAACGTTCCGCCTTCCGCTCTTGTTTAGGTAAGTCCGTTAAGAATATCGACACTATTCAACTCTAAGATACAAGATTATTTCTTAATAAATTCATTTGTTTTGAACTATTTGCGCAAGAATATTGTTCCCAAATTTTAGAAAAATAAATATTGTATTTTATTTTATTGAAAAACTTGTAATATAAAAATTATGAAAATTATTTTTGTTTTTGAACAAAAACATGAAACAGGTACTTGAATAATTCTTACTAGTAAAAATTTTACTATCAGAAACAAATTTTTTGTCTCTCAAATTTTAATGCTCTTTTTTCACTCTCTCGTTGCAAGTTTTTCGAGAACGTGAACACTTACTAGTAACAATTATTGAAAATATTCAATAATTTTCTATAAATGAACACACCTTATATGATTGTAAACTATGACACAATTCGCATTGCGACCCTAAGTAAAAGTTTTTTGTAAATTGACTTTTATTCGACCTTTAAAAATTTAAATTTTAAAAGAAAAAACTTTTATTTAAGCTTGAGGTCTTTTTCTTTTTTTTATAAAAAATATTAAATTTATTCAGTGATTTTTTCTTCAAATATTGAATTCAATAAATTTAATATTTTTTATAAAAAAGAAAAAGACTTTAAGCTTAAATAAAAGGATTAATTAAAAGTTTTTTGTTTTAAATTTGACACTCATTAAAAATATATTACCATTTAGAAGAGTACTTCAATTGAGAGCATTTAATATTATAGATATATCGAGCCTTTGCTGCAATAGAGTCATACTCAAAAAACCTGATTTTTAAATAACTGTATTTAATTCTTTACTTTCCAGTGGAGCATTGGCCCGCCTACAAGCCAATAATGTGGAGTTAATCGCCATATCGTTTCTTGATATTGTGTAAAAATTTCATACACATATCTTATATTCTGAACTCTGTAGCCCGTTTCTGTATTTCTCGCATCGTAAAATTTCCCGCATGAAACAAGTGAATTATAACAAAAACAGTGCAATATGAAACAAAAAATGGTTTTTCTCACATAAGTGTTTCTGTATATTTACTTTGGGAGAATTATCTGTCATTTAAATAATTTTCCAGCATTTATTGGAAGGATGTGAGAAAAAGTGTTTCTGTATTAATATTTTGCTAAAAGTTTCTCACAAGAACTGTCAAAATAAGTTACATTTAAAATTGATGCGAGAAAAATTAAATTTAAAAAAATGGAGCACGAATTATGTATCTATCTATGTACGCAAGTATGTGTATTATTTTTTTTTTTATTTGAAGGGAAAGAATTTTAATGATGAAAATAAATAAAACACGATTGTTAAATTTTGTTATTTTAATTTTTTTAAGCCCTCTTCATTGCTTTCGTTTTATGCAGGGCTGCCAGATAAATTTTTGAAAAAACCGTTAATTTCCTAAGAAAGAATAAAAAAAAATCGGCTAATTTGTTTAAAAAAATCCGACAATTTAAAATTAATTTTGACAAATTTTGTTCGATTTTTATTAAAACATAATCAAAAAAATTGGTAAAGTTCATGGGAAAAATACATATTTTATACATATATACATACATACTTAACCTTGAGGTCTATTTAAATAAAATTATTTATTTTATTTTTCTCTTTAATCCGATAACAATTTAAAATTTCAGACTGTTTTTTTCCTGAAAATATCGCTTAAAGGCGTAACAAAATATCATATTGAACTTGCCAAAAAAAAAGGCCAAAATTTCCTATAGTGCATTGATTAAAAATGGTGTAATAGTTTAATGTATTGATCACATAAACAAATGTATTAAATAATCTAAGGAAATAAAAAATTAACAGTTTTCCTTCGAAATTTTGATTTTGCCCATAAATTTTTGAGCTGCCATGTTTTTAAAGATATCGTTTTTCTGTGGTGCTGAATATATAATCATACTAAACTAATTAAAATTATTTTATTTCGAAGACTGAATAATATCTTCACCAGAAAAAATCAGCAAATCGGCACTTTGCCAATTTTGGAACAAAAAATCGTCAAAATGACGATAGATCGACAAATCTGGCAGCCCTATTTTTATTATATCTATTTCTTTCGTTGACGTTTCGCTTGCATTTGACACTTAATTACTGGAAGTATTCCAGTTAAAATAGAATCTGTGTTGTCTGTTCTCACAATCAAATACAGAAACACTTTTTTCTCACAAATCGAGAAACGATGGAATTTTTTGTTTCACACTTAATGTGAGAAATTTTGCAATGCGAGAAATACAGAAACGAGCTACTGGAGAGATGAACTAAACTTTAAGGTGCTATTCCAGCAAATGCTCGATATATTCTTATAAAACATAAAATAAGTAAGAAAGTAAAGTCGATCAAGCGCGACCATTAAATACCATCCATCCAGTGTGGCCAGGTCTAAGAAATTTTTACAGCTAAATCTGGCATTGACATGGCCAAAAAATGCTAAAAATGATTTTAAAAAAAATGGTAAAATTTGTAAGGATATTTGTTAAAAATGTATTACCAGTATAAAATTTTATTCGAAACTAAAAACATTTTAGTGGCTAATTTTGTAACGAAATTGAAACAAATTGTTATATTTAAGCAAGTGGCTAGATTTTGGTAAAGTGGCTAGATTTTTGGTAAAGCATACATATAAATATGTAGCAGAGGTAGTTGAAACTAAATTTTAAATTTAGGTGGCTGCAAACCTCTGACATATGCAAACTTTAAACCATTTATTTCTATGATACGAGTTAACAAAATTTTTTAGATTATTTTATTTTTTATAGTTTAAGAAAAGTTGAATCTTTAAAATAATTGTTTTTTTTTTCAGCAGTTTAGAGCAAACAATTTTTATGTAAATACAAAGTGAAATTTCCTTGTACTTTTATATCGAAATATCAAAGGGCAAATAATAATTACAATCGACATGATAAGGGCGTTTCTAATATTCCCTGAATATTCTATTTTTTTTTTTTTACAAAACAGGTTTCTTAACATAAGAATTATCCATTTTCATACGAAATTTCATTTTGGGTACAACTACTTCTAGTCAACATTTATTATAATTTATAAAAATTTTTTAGTAAAGTCAATAAACTATTTGTCCAAATTTTTAAAATAAATAATGCTAAAAAGAAAGCTAAAAACATTTTCCAAAAATGCTAAATTAAATGCCAATTGCTAAATGAAAATTTTGCAGCTAAATAGAAATTTTAAGTGCTAAATTTAGCTGCAAAAATGCCAAAATGCTCACACTGCCTTCATCGCAGTATATTTTCTGCATCAGATCAGGGACCAATGGACAATCATAAATCTGTCGTGAGGTTAAAATTCATATGAAAATTCTTTGTGCCGACTATTATCTAAATATCAACATCTTTATGAGATTTGTTCGTCTTAAAGCGATTTTAAGGAGTATGTTTATATGGGACCTATGATAAGTTCAGGAACTACCAGTATAAATTTCCGCTAAATTCCAAATTATATAAAAAAAGTTATGACATTTAAGGCAATTTCCGGGAGTGGAATTTATATGGGAGCTATGATCAAGTATAGACCCATTTAAAAAAAAAATACTTTGGCAAGATGATTTGCGTTGCAAAAAAATACTTTTGCGCTAAATTTAATATAAATATCAACATAAAAAAATAGTTTTTATGTGTAACACACATCAGCACAAAGGCATCCCTGCAGATAATACGACTAGTCCATACACGCATGTAAAATATAGCCCATAAGTGACTAGGACGAGTGCAAAGGTAACCCAAATGTATTGGAAAAACATGGGCTATTTAGCATTACGACGTCCTAGGGCTGGACCATATAACCCAGATTTGCATTACAACAAGTAGTCTTGAAACTACTCCATGTTCATACCTACTCCCAGTGTATAAGTTTAAAAACTACTCCATGGTATAATCCAGAGGATTAGTTTTGAAATCGTTTAAAAACGAAAGCATGTCGTTTAACTACAAACTCTTTTTTAACAATTCCATGGTCTATGATTGCATTACATCGGACCATGTTGTAAGTAGTCCATTTTATCTAAAATGGATCAAGTAGTCCAATATTATTTGCAGGGATACTACCCTTTCCACTACTGTGACGTGGGTATAAATAATTATATTAAAAGTAACGCCAACAAATCAAAAAATTAGAGTCCAGTCAAATCGCAAAACAATTTTTTTTATAACGGAAAATAATAGTAATAAAATCTGATGGATTGCACAACTACACACCAATAAATGCATTAATTTTTATGTGACATTACAATCTTCACTTCTTCATTTATAGTTTTATTCAAAATCAGTATTGCCAGAAAATTTATTCGAAAAACTTTCGCAGTCAAAACATATCACATATTATCCGACACGCAAAAAGATTTTACCCACAAAAAATCCCTATAAAACTTGCACTTAAAATTTTATTTTAAATGCAAACATTAAACCAGGAAAATTTATCATATTAAAAAGATTTAAAAAAAATTAAAATCTTATTATCCATCCTTTCTTTCAAAGATTTTTTTAAAATTTCAAATAGTGATTAAAACACATACAAAAATAAAATTTTTATTAAAGAAAAAGTCCAGGCATAAAGTGATTTTTTTCAATCAGAAAATTAAAATAAATTCTATTTTATGATGTTTTTCTAGTGAATAAAATCTGATTTAAAAAAGTTGGTAGTTTATAAGGAATTTAAAAAGCCTGGATCGAAATTTCAATACAATATAAATGGAAATTGCGATCGATATCGAATGCCGTAATTTGCCCACTGTTCGACTTTCCCTATGCTTCTATTTTAGTTAAGAAATAACCTTCATGGAGGGATCTTTCACTACTTCTGGCAACGCTGGTGCAAACACAATTTCTTCGCATCTTCCTCTCCACATAGACAACAACCAACAATAGTACTTTAAGTTTGTTTTGTCCATTTAGTTTATTTTTGTTGGCGTAATAATAAATCGCCAAATAATAAAGTGACAAACGTTACAAATCAAAACAATCGACACACGCCACTACACAGGGTGTCCTTTAAGAGAACAAAACAGTTAAGAAATAAAAAAAAAACAGAAAAAAACTTTGCAACAAATCGTATTTCATAAATAATGATGACAACTTAAACAACAAACCCAACAACAAAAAATTAAACAACACACAATGTAGTAGAGCAACGTAAATGATTCGAATCATGCTCGTACAACACCAGAATGCATACAGGACTAAGAGAGCGGAGGAGGGGGCAATCGGGGATGTTAATAATGAATGTTTTTTATTATGAAAATTATGTGTGCGTGGTGTGTGATAGTATGTATGTGTTATGAATTGTGAACTTCTGGTTTTGGTGAATTATTGTATCATTTTTCTGTTTATTCTCCGCTTTTTGTGCTTTTGTCAGCCGAAACGGAATTGGAACTTTTTTGACACTATTCTGGCAATGTTTATTGCCATGGACGTGTGTCGGTGCAATATTTATGTCTCATCACTTTTGTTCAGCCGATATAATAAAAAGGTCAAAGGTTAACTGATTAGAAAAAAATTATTGTATAAAAATGTAGTTTAATTTTATAGTGAACAGAAAAAATTATTCTTGACAAAACTAATCTTCTCAGATTAAATTGACATTGAAAGCCAAAAATAATGGACTTTCTACTCTAGTCGTTTTTCTATGGTGAAAAATTTGCAACAGAAAAACTTGGTGAAACCCAACAGAACTTATTTGGTTTTTTACAATTTTTTTTTTTTTTTTTGGATATAAATTTACATAAAATCAAGGCAAATTAATTTTTCAGGTGGCGTTGAAAGCACAGCTGTGCTACTTTTTTTCTTACTTAGAGAGACAAATGTCAAAAGTTGTTTGTGTTTTTGACATATCGATCAACAAAAGCAACCAAAAAATACATTTGCTTTTGCATTGCCAATAATTAAAAATAATTATACGCTTTTAATACTCTGGCTTCTTCCGGACAAAAAAATTTAAATTTCAACTTTTAAATATTTTCTCTTTTGTTTATGTATGTTATTTCCAAAATTTTAAAAATATTCCTAAAACTTAAGACACATCACATTATTCTATTCAAAGCTTTATTTCAGTTGATTTCAAAACTATTTATAGAGTTCGTTTTTTTTTTTTTTTTGTCTTGTTCCGAGTTATTTAGTACAAATTCCTAAGAAACAGGATGGATTCTGGAAAGGTTAAGAGTAATGTCCTATACCCCAAATTCATTATTTATTTTTAGTTGAATTCGCCTTGAGCACAATAATAAGGGTACTTATAAGGAAAACTGAAAACTGAATTCGCCTTGGTACTTTTTTTTCGTTTATTCCAATAAAATTTGAGTTTTCAAATCAAATGACAATAAAACGCTGTCGAATGCTGTCTACTAACCCTTTGGAGGTTACTTGGTTTTAACTATCGATTAAGCCAAAATTCAGCTGCCACCTCCTGCCGCTTGAATTGTGATTGGTTTTTTCTAAGGACGCTCTGCCCAAAGCTTCCAGACAAAAATTTAATCTTATTGAAATTTCCGTACTTCATGATGCCTTAAACAACAATAATCAATAATAATGTTGCCAAAAAGTTATTAATTAATTGTTTAAACAAATAATTATTCAACAATTTTTGCAATAAGCTATTATTTTTCTTAAACAAATCGAATGCGTTAATTTTTCAAAAAACCAATATGATTTTCTTAGAATTTTCTCTGAACTATAAAAATAATCTTATTTTTAGGTTGCAGTATGTCCACTACTGGTGGTTTACCAAGGCTACAATTATTCCAAGTAATAAAAGATATTTTGAAGGATGATATCAACGTGATTTATGGAAGGATCGAAAAATGTTTGAAAACCAAAATGCGACTTATTATTTATCAGAAAACGAGAAATGACAAATATCAGATTTGGGATTCAAGTAATAGGACTGAAGAAAACTTTATAAGAAAAAATTATGATTGGTTGAGTAAGACTGTTGAGTTGAAAAAAGATGATAAAAAAAACTATTAATACAAAACAAGAGGATATTGAAAAGAATTGTATATTAGGTCGGCGAGAACTTACTTTTTATTCCATCTATCGCCTCCGCTTTGCTAGAAAGAATTGCAGACAGAAGACAATAGAGCATGTTTTCAAACGACTTTTGGTAGCCCCTGATCTTTATATTTCGAGTTGTCGAAAATTGCCAACTAAACCGCTAAAATCTCTATCCGCAGAGGCTGTAAATTTATTATCGTCCCCACCTGTCAGTAGAGAAAAAACAGAGCAAGAAAGTGTAGATAGCAACTCCGCCTCTGAGTCGGAAACCGATATAGATGTTAATGATCTTGAGGACAAAGGAAATTTCTTAATATAATATTTAGTCAATTCACAAGGTATCCTAACATGTCATATTGTCAAAATGTCCTAATATTTCACAATGGTTTAAAAATATTGTTGTTGGTTTGTTAACAAAAAGTGTCTTAAATAAATAGAACGTTGCTTGCTGTGTTTATTGTGCTGTCGTAATTAATCAGAAAAGTCCAGCGCTGAGCGGCTGAGCCGTACAACAATATTTTTAAACCATTGTGAAATATTAGGACATTTTGACAATATGACATGTTAGGATACCTTGTGAATTGACTAATTATTTTTTTATGTACTTTACTTCAATCGATATTATCGAAGTATATACTATAATTTAATCACTTGTTTTATATATTATAAAAAATTTTGTGATAATTTGAAAATTGTTGCTTTCGATTTCATTGTTTCCAGTTCAAGGCTCTGACTTATGTGAGGTTGGCTCGCTTGGGGTTTAAAACGTCCTGGGTGACGCCATCATGTATTTGCCATTTCGAATTTTATAATTCTGACAGAAAATTCGTAATCTGCGACCCCAATACCTTCAAAAACTATATGTTACTTGATTATGATAAATAATACATGATATTATACCCCAGGGGTGGTCGATTAGGGATGAAGGGGGTTAATTTCCGCACATTTCACAAAAAAATTGTAATCAGTGACCCCAAAAATCCCCAAGATTCCATTTTGGAGTGAATTACTTGAGTTTTCGAATTTTGGGCAGCTTTTTGTCAATCGGCCGCACTGTGTGTAGCATTGCGTTTTACACAATAAGGGCCTTAATATTTAACTAAATACATACATATTTTCGTTTCGGGTTTTCATACAAATTCTACGTATGTCGAAGTAATGTTCTGCTTTTCAAATTGAATCTGTTTTAAAATAGTTCATTTATTTTTTTTTTTGTTATTATTCACATAAAAAGCGAAAATCGCGATATATTTTTTTTTTCATATATAGGCAATAGGGATGCCAATCGGGACTGATTTTTGAAAATCCCGGGATTCGGGATTTTGGAAATCCCGATCTCGAAATCCCGGAATTCCGAAAACAACAAAACAATTTATTTTATAGATATGTTTATAACACTGGCCTCACCCGTGATCAAACTGATCAGATTCTGAAAAAAGCTTAAAAAATATAGGTATCTCTTAGTTTTTCTAGATCAATTCATTTCGGTTTTTTGACAGCAATTCAATTTTTAATGTGAATTAAGTTGTGACGACATTAATACACTGCAAAGTGTAGTCCCTCATCGATCTCCATAGCTGAGTTAAAAACTGTAAAAGTATGTCGACTGCAGTGCAGTACACCTCCAGGGTGAGGGCGAGATTCATCTATATATATAAAATTGTAACGTTACTGACTGACTGACTGATTCATCATCGCACAGCCTAAACGCCTGAAGCTAAAAACTTGAAATTTGGACCAGGGGTTGGTCTCTCCCCAAATGGATCCGCTAAGACGGGATTTTTGGAAATTTGAATGTTTAGGGGGTAAAAAAGGGCAAAAACGGGTAAATTCGGTACCCTTATATCTCTAAAACTGAAAGAGATACAAAAAAAATTTAATACTTATCGTTGTTCTTTAGAAAAATAAGCGAACAGGTGTCTGGTATTTTTTGGAAATTCAGCCCTTTAACGGAGTAAACGGGTAAAACCTGCATTTTGGTACTTTTTTGTCACCCCATCTATCTTTTAAACCCAGAAACATAGAAATAAGGGTTATATCACATTTGAAACTTATCTAAAAAATCCAAATACAGTTTTGGTACTTTTTCGAAATTCGGACGTTTAAGGGGTAAAATGCGTAACTATTTTTGGTACTTTTTTTATAAAACATTTTTTTTATTTATTGACATAGACGTATTAAATTATGGGCTCCTTCTACAATATTGAAATTTTTATGCTTCAATGGGGAGAAAAAAGTACCAAAAAGGGGAAATAAGGGAAATTTAATTTCTTAGTTAAGGTTTTTGGTTCCACAACTGACAATTTTTTTAATTATCGTTAATATTGGACCTTGAAACATAAACCTTAACATGCAATGTCCTGAGTGGATAAGAACCTCTGAGGGTACTTTTTGGTATTTTTTGATCTTCAACTGGTACTTTTTTAATTTCCGTTAGTATTAGACCTAGAAACATAAAACTAAACATGCAAAGTCCTGAGTGAATAAGAATTTGTTAGAGGGATCTTTTTGGTACTTTTTCATTCTTTAACTGGTACTTTTTTAATTTTCGTTGAGGCAGGCCTCTCGCCAAATCGATCACGCTGACCTCATATCTGCTAAGCTAAAGGAGATACAATAAAATTTAATACTTATTGTTGTTCAATAGAAAAAAAGGCGGTAAAAACGAAAATTCGCTAACCTCATATCTGCTAAACTAAAAGGAATACAAAAATTTGAATACCTATTATTGTTCATTAAAAATAAGCGGACAGGTGTCTGGCACTTTTTTTTTATATAAGGAGTAAACGGATAAAACCTGTATTTTAAAACTTTTTTGCTATGCCATCTATCTTTTAAACCAATAAACATTAAAATAAAAAATATATCACATTCGTAACTTATCTAAAAAGTACAAATACATATTTGATGCGTTTCGAAATTCGAACGTTTAAGTGGTGAAAATCGTACCTAATTCTGTTATTTTTTCAAAACATTTTTCTTCATCTACCTATATAATATAAAATTGTAAAGTTACTGCCTGATTCATCATCGCACGACCTAAACGCCTGAACTAAAATGCTGAAATTTGCCCGGGAGGTTGGCCTATGATGGGAGTTTTGGAAATTGTTATGGTTAGAGGGTAAAAAAGGTTAAAACGGGAAATTCCCTAACCTGATGTTCATTAAAATAATAAGCGGTTAGGTTTGGTGGTACTTTTTTGAAATAAGACCCTTTTGTGGAGTAAACCTGTATTTTAAACTTTTTTGCCACGCCATCTATCTATTAAACCAATAGACATTGAAATAAAAAAATATCACATTCGTAACGTATCTAAAAAATACAAATAAAAATTTTCGAAATATGAACGTTTAGACGTACAAATCGTCCCTTAAACCTAGAAACATAAACTTTGGCGTAAAAATATGTCCACATAAGAAAAATTTGCGCTAACGAAGTAGCGGGTTAAATGCTAGTAATCAATAATTTAAGTACGTTTGAAATTAATTTTAAAACAAAATGCTTATACAAATGTGTCTTAAAACAGCTTTCAAGTTTGAATAATTTATTTATGAATACATCAGATAGTGTTTATTTATAAAAAAAAAAATTATTTTATTTGCCGTATTTTTGTTAAGCAAATTTTTTATTATTATTGTACCGGAAGAAATATTAGCTATTTCATCAATATTATGACTTAACTGTTATAATTATATCAACTTTTATTCTTTAGTTTCTGAATAAAACATTAATTGGATCATGAACAATTTTTATTATTTATTATTTATTTATTAATTTGATATTAATATTAATGTTATATAAATATAAAATTAATATATATAATAATAGCACTGGCTGCCAGGGCCATCGGCTAGTAATTTTTATTTTTTGCTTGATATATAACAATTATTTCTTGATTTCTATATTTTGCATAAAAATAATCATTTTTATTTTGGTATTATGTCTTAAGCCAAAGCTGAACTTGCTAAACAAAATTGTAAAAAAGGCTTGAGATATATTGGTTTTTATCAAGCAAAATACAAAAATCCAGAAATAGTCGTCATATATCAAGCAAAAATTAAAAATTTTAAATACTCGATGTGTGCCAAAAACAAAAATTAAACTCAAAAATAAGAATTATTTGCAATAAAAAATATAACTCAAATATAATTTTAAAAAAAAAATTCAATAACAACGAACAGTTTTGTACATAAAAGTTGATATGTTAAAAATACCGGGATAAATCCCGGGATTCGGGACTTATCAATCCCGAAAAATCCCGGGATTTCGGAATTCGGGAGTTCCCGTTTGGCATCCCTAATAGGCAATATGGGTATAAAATTTTTTCATTTTTCAATTTATCAAAATGTGAAAAATACAATAAAAAAATAAAAAATTAATAATAAAATACGTAGAATTTGTATGAAAACCCGAAACGAAAATATGTATTTAGTTAAATATCTCAATAAGTAGGTCGCAAGTGGTAAAGTTTTATATACTACTGGATGCTGCTTCAAAAACCCTTTGCGATGATAATAAATTTTATTTATGTCGTCTTGGAGCAAAGTAGAAAAAAATTCGAAAAACTGAAAAAATACCTTTTTTAAAAATGATCCAGCTCACGGATGGTCAACGCTAGAACCAAAATATTTTGGGAATCATCATAAAAAATATCAACCTTTATTTTCAGAGGGGTAACTAAAGCACTTTTTTCGGCTCCATACAACTTGAGTCGGTCTAATGTACAGTGCTAATTAAAACAACTTAAAGTGCTATGTTCGCCTATGCCGAATCTTATATATCTTCAGCAAGCTTAGTTTTTATTGATATTCAGATATGCAAAATTTGTATTAGACTTGCATAAATGCGAGTCGTGCGAGCTCGATTTTCGCAACTCGTAAAATTCTGGCCTGTTGCAATTACCGAAAAGCTACAATGACCGACCATTGTTTATAATACTTGATGGCACCCCATTTTTTAATAAAAAAAACTTAAATTTTAGGCCCAGGCTCTTGCCGTTCTCCAGATATACAGAAAAAAGATAAACGTTAAATTAAGTTTGGACCAAATTTAATCTAAATACCAACATTATTAAATGGTTTTTAGGCACAAAAACCTTATTTAGGAAAGAAGCATGGGACCTATGTGAAATTATGGATCGATTAGCCACATTTTCAATAGGCTTGGTCCTAGAGCCAATTAGAAATATATCTATAAATTGCGACCGGTAGCCAGCCAGACAGTTAGACGGACATCGTTAATTCGACTCAGACAGTTATTCTGAGCCGATCGGTATAATTAAAGATATTTTAAGGTGTTACAAACATCAGCACAAATGCATAATACCGTCACTACTATTGTGGTGGGGGTATAAAAAGTAAAAAATTAATGAAAGTCTGTTACTGATTATGATTTTTGTCTCTCTCATTTAACATTTAATAAAAATTTAAACTACACAGAACTAACAGTTATTTAGTATATATGTAAATAAGTGCAACTCATTACAACTTGCACTTTTAAAAAACTTTTAGCCAAATACATTTCGCAACTTTTTCATTAAATGAACAGAGTTCGTTTTTTTATGTAGAGTTTGACAAAATTTCGCGTTAAATGTTGAAAAGAGTACCAGGCTTCACATTAAAAAGCTTCTATGATTAAATATCAATCAAAAGTTAATTGTTTTTAAAAAAAAACACCAGTTAATCAATAAAAGTTACTAGTTAAATAAGACTTTTTTCAAACTTAAAGAAAATAAACAAACAGATACACAATTCTGATCGCTTTTTATCTCCACCAAGTCACTGATTACTGTATAATCTGTGACCAAGTATGTAATTGAAAGTGTCAATATTGTATTTAAAAATTTTAAGTAAAAAAAATTAATTTAAAATTCGTAATTGATTTCTTTTTTTTTTGCAATAATTAAAAATTAGGCACATCAGTTGGGATTTTAATTTTGAAAGGGGAATTTTTGTAGACTTTAGACTTTTGAATGGTAACATAAAAGGCTAACGTTTTCAGCCAACACTGTGGGTATGCGTTCAAATTAAATAACCACCCTGTTGTATATACTTACATATTTAAAATTCAATTTTCATTGATAAGCACCACTTTAGCAATGCAGTTTTCTATTTGGGTAGGGCAGTGCTTTAAAAAGAACTTAAAAGTTTCAATAACGAAAGTTTTGTTAATAATAAAAGCTCTTTTCTTTGTTATTCGACGCACTTACCTATTCCGATAAAGCTGTATGATAATGTAGTGCAGTTATGGTAGTGCAGTATGTTGAAAATGTATTTGAAATAACGGTTTTAGTTGTAAGCTGAAAATTTTATTCGCCACAGTTTGGTAGGTTTCTTTTCATTTACCGCAAAGTTAATTTGTCTGATTGTTTTTTCTGTTTAATTAAAAATATTTTTACTTCAAAATTTTTGTAAACAAAATGATGGCAGCACTGTATATTTTAAGCAAAGTACTAAAAAAGCTTTCATTTTAGTTTGTTGCTAAAGTAAATTATAAAAGAAAAACTTGCTGAATTTAACTAATTTTAGTGTATGTGTGTGTGTGTGTGAGCGACCTGTTTGTGTGTGCTTAGTTTTCTTCTCTCATTAACGATTCTAAAAAGTAAAACTGTCATTGCTGCGCTGACGTTAAAAAGTCGAGACGTTTATAAAAAAGCAATTTTATTTTTTTTGTAAAATTTATTTTATAATTATTTATTTATTATTTAAAATAAAAGAAACAAATAAAAAAAAATAACTCAATAAAATCGATAAGCTAAAAAACGTAAATAAAATAAATCTATTTCCAAAAAAAAGCAATCTAAATTAACAAAAAGTATTCAAAGTGTTTTCTCTGCAAAAGTATTTCAAAAAGTTCCTGTATAACACAAAAAATACAAAAAAAAAAACGACCAATTTGCAAAAAAAAATATAAATGGAAAAATTATATATGTAGGTACAACCACCGTGAATAGAAAGAAAATTTGAAAATAAGTAAGTTTGTGAAAATTGATAAATAGGATTTTTAAACAAAAATGTTCCTAAATGCCATAAATAATGGGTAGAGGAAATTAGTTTAATGTTGTTTTTTTATTTCATGGTGGTCACTTGTGAAAGAAATTAAAATAACAACAGAAGAAACAAATTTAAAATAACAATAATAAAAGTAATAACAACAAAAACACGGTTGCCAAGCATCATAATCACGTTCTTAATCATCATGCACATAAAAAGCGGCATTTAAGGGGTTCCATACTCAAAAACACACACACGCACTCACACTTATTTAGTTCGGCACATTTGTTGTATTTCTATCACAACAAACCAATTTTTATTTTTTTTTTATTTTATTAAAGTTTTTTTCAATATTTTCTATTTTATTTTCTTTCTTCCCCTCCCTCAAAGTTTATTTAAGAAAAAAACCAAACAACCTCTTAGAAAGAGCCTATAGATAGAACGAATTTGTTTGCAACATAAAAAAAATTGTTTAACATAAGAATAAATATAAACTAACTAAAAAAATACTCACATTTGTATAAAAATAGAAAAATCAATTCCATGATGATGATAATATGGGCAAGGAACTACTAACCATTCATGTGAAAAATTTCAAAATGAGAGCGCCCCAATAATTGAGCGGTAGCTTCTGTTAAATGAGCAAATAACGGCAAAACAAAGTAATTTAAAGAGATTTTTTCCAGAAGAGAATGAAAAATCGTGACTGCAAAAGCAGTGGAAGTTTTTAAGTATTAATACTCGTACTAAAAAAGCTTTGCGAAAAGTACTAAATAATATAAATAACGGGCTAATTTTTAAGTTTTTTAATAAAAATTTGTTCGAGTTTGTTTATTATGCCGGTCATACATTACACAAGTTCAGTGCGTGTGCCACTTGTGACACACACTAAGTCATCGTTCAGACATGCAATTTTTGTTGCAGAAATTCTTGAGTTTGTGGGGTGAGAAAATTGGGAAGGGGTATTCAGTTTCATATTCTCTGCAATTGTTTTGTTTTGTAATGCTCACACTTTTTAACTTGAAGTTAGCTGTAGGTGAATTTGTATTTACATGTATATAAAATATATAAAGAAGAAGAGTAAAGACAAGTGAAAAATGCAAAAATTGCAAAACTATAGTTTCATAATCTGGACACTTATGCAATTTCAAAGAAGAATTTTTAAAAATTGCAAGTCTGGACGATGACTAAACAAGCAAACTGTTGTTTTTTTTTTTTTTTTAATTTATAAATGAAGTGTCCTATTGTGCAAATAAATAAAACAAAAAATGTTTTCTTTTTTACTAACGTTTTCATTAATTTTTTGTACGATACGACTTTCATGAGTCTAGTGCGGCTTTAAATGCGACATAATTCAGCCAATTATTTGCGTATTTCATGAAACCCTTCGCGTTCATTTCGTATTGTCAACTCTAAAAAACCGCGGCAAAACTGAAGGGTTTTAACAAACACTAAACAAGTTTTACAAGCTTGAGAAAATATCACAAAAACACTGACGTACACTATGCAAACGCACTTGATAGTGCCAGACTTGAGCTCTGAACTTGTGTAGAGTATCGCCGAGTATTGCATTAATAGCTGTATAGAAAAAAGTACCAAAAAAATTTATATATTATATTTTCCAAAAAGGTACCAAAATGCTATTAAGGGCTTTCTAAGAGGAAGAGATTACAATTTAACTTTTATTTCTATCTTTTTAACTTAAGAATTTAAATGGGTTACCAAAAAAAGTACCAAAATTACATTTTTGCCTGTTTTTAGTCCCCTAAATGTAAAAATGTATCATATCATACCAAACACCTATCCTCTTTTTATTTAATAATGAATATTTTTTAATTTTACAACATCTCTGTTAGATCATGACATATAAGGGCTATCGCGTTTCCCGTTTTTACCCATTTCTAATCCCTTAGGATTTAAATTTCCGAAAATTCCCCAGGCAGTCACTTTAATGTTATATAAATATGTAAATGAAGTCAATTAAAATGCTCCAGTTACTAGGGTGGCACAAACTGGTAGCTGAAATTTATAATACTTACTTATGATACTTAACAGTAGTAGATGTAAGTAACACTTTAGATGGAGGACTAACTTAACCATAATCACCCTTATTCTGCGTTTCGATTACGTTCCCGCATTCAGTTACGCTCGAATCGAAAATAGGTATT
Organism: Pollenia amentaria; assembly: GCA_943735925.1. NCBI lineage: Eukaryota > Metazoa > Arthropoda > Insecta > Diptera > Polleniidae > Pollenia > Pollenia amentaria. The sequence continues at coordinate 226,191,573 of OX031009.1, forward strand.
CTAAAAAAAACCTAATCGAAAGAAAAAGAAGAAGAGTATGTTTAAACCAGCTGCTTTGTTATGAAACGTATGAAATAGAACCATAAAAAATAAAAAATTTTACAAACATTGTAATTGTTAAACTATAAAAAGTAAAATTTTATGAATAGTGATAAATACATATATAAAAACTAAATATTGTGGTAACTATAATTAAATAAACTCATGGGACGCTTTTGATATCCAGACACAATATCATCCTTCGTTGCCATTAAACTCGCCAGCTTTTCATACTGCTCAGGTGTTGTGTTTTTTGACCTGCAATAAATTAAATAAAGCTTTATAGTTACAAAAAAAAAAACAAAATTTATTACAAAATAAATTTATAGCATTTTACACCCACATTTCATTTAATTATACACTTTTTTAACTACAGAAACAAAAATCGAAAAACTTTCCGTTAGTAAATAAACAACTTGAAAAAACGTAGCTACGATCGAAAAACAAATCGAATTGATACGGGGAACGGAACGCAGAATACCAACGTTGCCAAACTGCGAAATTTACGATCCGAATCGAAATGCAGAATAAGGGTGAATATTATTGTCAGTGACAATAACATGGTAAACTTATCCATAACATGTTTAAGAATTTTCGTTAAACATAATTTTGCTGGAGGTTACCATATTGAAAAATGTTTTTTCTCTAATAAAGTTTAATAAGGTGATTTAGGCTGAAATAAAATATTTTTGGGCCGAATTTAAACTAAATAGTACCCTAATTAGATGGTTAATGGTCAGAAAGCCTATATTCCAAAAAGAAATTTGAAGTGCGTGAAATAATGGACCGATGCTCGCCATTTTCAATATTGAATATACTTTTTCCTAGTGGCATTTAGAATATATGCAGCAAATTATCATCAAATTATCACCAAAATTGCGACTTGTACTTTAAAATCAATAATTGTCAAAATATGCTTTAATAAGGTGTACTATAAACTAAAAAAAAAAATGCTGCACAATGAGATCTTGACTTGAAAATACTGCAAAGGGTAATATATGCAAAAATATGCACAAAAAACGATGCCAAAATAAAAAACTTTTTCCAAAGACTTTAGAAAATCTAAAAATATTATACAAATAATACTATGAAGTGAATAAGAATTTTCTTACTTGTAACAATAGCAAAGCTTCAACAAAGCCAAAACAATAAACAGTGAATTTATCCTTTCTTACATTCCCTTACAATTGTCTTTTTCCAACTCAAATTGTAGTTGTAAAAGGGAAATTTTTCAATTTTCACTTTATGCAAGAAATCGATGTACAGTGGTCATATCTAGCCACTGTAAAAATCTTACATCATTTACTTTTTAAATACTTTAGTATTTTGTCAAAAAAAAACAGTTTTTAATTTTTGAGTTAACCCCCTTTAGAGGAACCAGTGCAATATGTTTTAAATTTACCTTTTTCAAATTTGAACTTCATCCAATATGATTATATATACGAGTAAAAACGTTTAAGTACTAAAATATATATTTAATAACATTCTATATTAGTCGTTATTATCTCGCATTTTGTTTAAAATATTCGACATTACATTGTACTCTGTTTCTATGCGCTTGAAGGATATACAAATTTAAAGTTTATTATAATATAGAGATTGCAGTTGTTTCTTTATTTTTGCGCGGAGATGGCCAAGATGAAAACTAAAATTTTTCCTGGCTTCAGCATCATCACATTACCTTAAATATAAGTTTTTAGATTTTAAGCTCGACTTAAATTATTTTTGACCCGGAAAGGGTTAATTTATTATACGAAATTGTATAAAAAAAAATTGGTACGTTAATACTATGGAGAACAATTTTTCTTTCATTAGGTTTCGTACCGTTGATTAATATTATTATTTCCTTTAAACATCACTAGTGAGAATAAATTCAGAGTGTGAGAAAAAGAGAAATAAAAGCTAAAGAGAAATTTTGATGTATTATTATAATTTACTATATTTTTAAGGGAGTTTCTGTTATTTTTGTTTAGCTTTTCTTCTACTTGGAGTTTAATTTAGTTTTCCCCAAGATGCTTGCAGAAAATGTCTAAAACTACGACAGTTTTTCCAATAAAATTGCGTGTTAATGTGCGTGTTGTGTCACAATTTATAAAATCATAAAAAACGGGGTGTTCCTTTTTGAAACAACAACAAAAAAACACAATAATCCAAAAAAGAAAAAAAAAGAAATTAATCAAAATTCTACACCAAATACCAGAGTTTTCCAAAATAATTTTAAATAATTTAATAAAGCACAAAAATAACCGTCTAGAAGACATTAACACAAAATGTGGGTTGTTTATATCACATCAAGGACTTTAGGACTTTTTTCAAAACAAAGAGGCGTTAACCCTTCATAAAACGTAAAATAAGAAAAACAACAACAACAAAAATAATCAGCAAAAAAAAGGCCTACAGACAAAATGCCGACAAATGTGACCTCATAAATTAATGCTCAAACAATAATAAAATAAAATACAAACTGCAACAAATTTGAAAAATAAATTGTATCTGCTTTTTTTACCTTGTTCGTTGGAAAAGCTGAAGCTAAATAGAAAGAAAATATCTTGGCAACATCCTAACAAAAAAAAACAGAATTTCATTTATACTTGCATTTTCCAACGCCATTACCATCACACTCCCTAAAAAATGGGCAAAGTCAGTTAGTCAGTTGGTTAGTTAAAGAGTCTGTGGTGGCCTACTGACTAATTTAGAGACTTCTACATCTGCCTTCACGTCCTTCTTGATGTTTGCTGTTAGATGGGGGCTTGTTTTTGTTCAACACCCGAACGACGGCCGTCCAACCTGCAAACCCCCCCTCCACCTGCTGCTCTTTTAGTATTTTTTACTTTTATTTCGGATTTTACTGGTTTTCGTTGAATACACACAGCGCGCCGTTAAATTTACATATAATTTATGTTTCTTTGCAAGAGTGTGTGTATGTATGTGTTCCTTTTGTGTCTGTGTATATATGAAGAAACTCGTATTAATGTCAGTTATTCGTTACACGTTACTCGAGTGGTTGTTGGTTAACACTAGTTCATAAATGGGGAGAAAAAAAAATCCCTTATATAATCTAATGAAAAGTCTATTAACCCTCTAAGACAACATTGTGGCCAATTCATAATATTAAAATTTGAAATTTTTCGATGTCTATCTGTCCGTGTGTATGTTGAATTCAACTTTTCGAAGATCCCAGATATGATGGGAACCAGGATGTTATATTTTTTTATTATATATACAGTGCGCCCTCGGTTACTGCAATTCATAAAAACCGAGGCAGAGTCACATATTTTTATAGGCCAATTACAGATTTGTTATATATAAACATTGCTTTAGTTATTAAAACACAAACTATATTTAGTTTATAGGACCATAATAAATTATTAAAAAAAAATAAACAAGAAATAGCTGACAAAGAAAAAAAACAAAAAACCTGACAAAACAATTGAAAAGTTGCGTTTAAAGAGTCACATTATTGCAAAGTTGCATATACTGAGTCTGTAATGTTAATATTCCGGTTACTGCAATAATCGAGGAGTTGCACTCATCAAGGGTTGCAATTACCGAGGGCACGCTATATGTATTTTCAGCCGGAAGACATCAGCAAAAAACACAATTTCTTCTAACGTTTTTTTTTTAATTCTCTTTATAATTCATAAATAGAAATGTATGATTAGGTAGGAACAAAATTTATAAAGCTCAAAAACACTGCTAATCGATTCGTTCTTATTTTGTTTCTATCGTCCATATTCTGTCGAAAATCGCTTAAATCGGCGATTATAAAAATTTAATTTTTAATGGTTCTTACTGACTGTAGAATCGCTTTAATTAATGCGGCGTTTTTAAAGTTCACACAAAACAACAGAGTAAACAGAGGCGGCAAGAGTCGGAATATATTGTGTTTTCTTCTGTCTCTTTCTTAGAAAGCCGCCTTTTTTGCATTTCGCTGACAAAAATATTAGAGTTTCTTTATATAGAGTTTGACGTTTGGTATGACAAAAAATTGTCAGGTGAAGACCCTATATTACGCCGCAATACAATAAACAAAAATTTATTTAATTGAGATTTTTTTGCAAAGCTGTTGTAAAAATTAACTTTTAAGCTTACCACAACACAAGTTAATAACATTATAAAACAAAACAATATCACTAAATAAATTTTTTTGCACAAAACAAAACTTTTGTTGAACTAATGCTTTTGTTTAACGTGTTTGTTTTTTTGGTTTTGATCATGTAATTGTGTTGTGTTGATTGTAGCGGCCGGTTTTTAAACATCGCCACATCACTATCAAAAAGCGATTTTTGTGTCTTTCTTCGAAAGCTGCCTTCGCAACTGATTTGGGCGTTTTTTAAACGTTACTTTTTTCTCCTCTGTTTACTCTATGACCAAACTCAGAACACCACAAATTAAAAAATTTATACTCGTATTTTTTACCACTTTTTATTTTATTTTGAACATTGGAGGGTTAAACTACTGCTGCATTGAGTATGAATACCGACTACCTTATGTTGCTTTAAATGACTATGCGCAGTTAAAAATTTTGTTTCTTCCTTTTTTTATGTTATCCAGAGATTCCTTAATCATAATCATCATCATTACCATATACCAAGGCATAACTTCACTCTTAAACCATCAGGAATTAAATAAAAAATTTAGATATAATGGTGACTTAAATCCAAAAAAAAACTGAAAAATAAGGAAGTTTTTGGTCTTAAATAAAAGCCTTCGGGGTCTGTTAAAAAAATTAATTTGTGTTATCCGCAATCAACTGAAAAATGAATTAAGAAAACGGGTCATATCTCTTGTGTAAAATGATTAGAAAAAAGTAAAAAAGAACAGTGTTCTTCTAAGTACATACATATACATGAGTTGAAAGAAATCCTGACTACTTCCTAATGAATCAAATACAAAAAAAAAATAAAAAACTAAAAGGCCTTAATAATAATCAGTTAATAAGTATTCGTATAATATTTGCCTGTATAAATTTTTTTTTTCTAAATGTGTAATTTTAGTTTTGCGGCCCCAATGTCAAAATTCTAAAACCAAGTTACATTCAAAAAAAAAGCAACAAAAATATTTAAAAATTGTGATTAAATTCAGCAATTGTTATAAATCGACTAAAATATTATGGGCTGTGGACAAAGTAAAATTCATCTTTATCCTAGAAAATCGAAAAGTAAAGCGAATGGCAAAAAAGGAGGGCATGGTAAGTAACGAAACAAAATGTGATAAAATATTAAAAAAAAAATAAAAAAATTATAAAATTACACATTTTTATTTGAAAACTCCCCACCCTTAACGCTACCCCAACATACACACTAACACACATAACATTACTAACATGGGTTTGTGTATGTAGTTGTATATTACATATATGTATGTATATATGAATATTCATTCATATATAGAATTTCCTCGTTCGAAGAATTGTACTACCACCACCTGTTCGTTTATCCCAATACAACTCTTTCTATTCCATCGCTATAGTTTATTTCGCTTAATTATTTTGTAATTAAAGTCTGTAAACTAATTTGTTATAGTTGGGGACTCTTAAATACAACTCCTCCCATTTAGCAGGTACAAAAATATAGAAAACTGCTGCAGTTTTCATGTTGTAATACTTTTTTTATTATTTAATCTGTTCTCTAAATTCAACATGATGTGCATTTTTACTGATCTAAATGTCTGTGTATTTTAATTTTATTTAAATCTTGAACCCAAATTATTCGATTCATTTTAAAAGAGAAAAATATTGAACTTAATAATAATTATTTATTGAATCTTCATATATTAAATATGAATAAAAAATATAACAATAAATAATCAAATCTTATTCTAATACTTTATGTTGTGTCCTGCCAGTGCCGGACGAAAATGTTTGCCTTCACAGTTTCTGTTCACATATATTGTATGAAGGTGCTTAACGCTCTTATAATCGGATGAGTCCTGTAGTATCTCTTCTCCTTAAGCGAGTGTGGCCGCCATCATTTAAAATATTTTGAGCTAGTGGATTCGGGGGCAATTCGAGCATTTTTAAATATTTTACTGCATGTTTCGTAATCACAGTTTTGACTATAGGTAATGGCACATTGAGATCTTTGCGAATATTTGAGATTTCAACTTACCACGGGCAGCTATGATTATTCGAAGAAGTTTATTATGACGCCTTCGAATTGTTTTCGATATTAGAGGACGAGGCAGTGCCCCATAACTAAATAACTGTACAGTAGAAGCTTGCAATCGAGACTTAGAACAGCATTTTTCCCAATAAGCCAATGAATTTGAATTGCTTTTAGTTTCATTTGAGCTAATTTTGCTTCCATATGCCATTCCCACGTAAAACGCCAATCTAGACGTGTACCGAGGTATTTACATGCGAGTGTTGGGGTATTATTTGATTATTGATTTTAATAGGGGGCATGTTTCCCGACACAATGTAAATGATATATGTACGCATTTTTGATCATTGAAATTTATCCTCCATTATTTTCACCACATTTCCAGTAGAAATATATGGTCCTGCAAGTAACGAGATTCTTTATGACGGTTTTCGTGTACGCTTAGAAATGTTGAAGTTTGGGTGTATTTTGATATCAGTACTATAACAAGTGTCTTCGTTTTTGACCCCATGACACTTTTCATCATTGTGATGTCAGTGTTAACATCACTTGGCCAAATTGGGTCAACAGTTTAAAGTATGTTATCAATGCGATGACACAAGGGCATCAAAGAAATGACGAATTGAAGTTGGTTTTATAAAACATGTCAACAGTGCGATGACAAACTCATCAAATTGAGTCATTGTACTCGTAATTGACCTTAAGTCAAATTAAAGAGACTATCATTATATACTTACCCGTTGCGCATGTTTGTTTCACTTTTATTATGTTTGCTAACAGAATAACTCTCAATTATAAAAAACCAGCAGCATGCCCGATATGGTTTTCGTAATAGTTCTACTTTGAAAATTTTATGTATTTAAATAAATATGGGAATTTTTGCTTCTAGTTGTACTTTTTAAGATGAAAATAATGTTAATAATATATTATGGCATCGCACTGATGACAGTTTGTCATCGAGCTGATGACATGATATATTATGTCATCACACTGATGGCAGTTTTTCTATACTGATGTCAAAATACTCCAGCGTTATGACGCCTTTTCTATCAGTGTACACAAGAAGTGGCATCGAATTGATGTCACTGTAGTCATAGCGTAGATGACGCATAAAATATGACAAAATTTTAGGATGACGTTCGTCATTGGATTGATGTCACTTTTTGCCTCATTGATGCCATTTGTAATAACATTGATGTCAATATCGCCTTCTTTATATATAATAAATTTACGACCGACTAAGTAGCTTTCTAACAGCTTGTGTGTGTTTGCTGGTAAGTTAAGCTTCAATTTATGTAATAAGCCTTCATGCCAAGAGTGCTGAGCAGTATTTTCTCTCTTCAAAAGCTTTTCTTATGACATTTTCTGTTGTATGAGTTTGTTCAATTGTACCGTGTTTTCTTCTAAAAACGAATTGCTGGTTTGGGATACATCTATTTTCATTTAAAATCAGGGTTTATTTTGACACTGATAGTTTCTCAAATAGCTTTGGTATAGTAGATAATAAGCTAATATGTATAAATGACTCAACTATTGTATGATCTTTTTCGGGCTTTGGAATCACAGTATATAAGGAAACCTTTAATTATTGGGGGTAGTATTCAAGGCGTACAATAGCATTAAAAATAAAAAGAATAATTTTCTTTGCTATGCGAGGTAGCGCCAAAATCATTTTGTTACTGATCTTATCAATACCAGTGGACTTTTTGTAGTATTAATCTCAAGTAGCCATTTCGATTTCTCTTATCACATATCTTAGGGGAATAGCTACTCTAACATCAACAGGTGGTATCTCGACTGTTGTGTCGTGGGATATATTTGGGGCAAATACATTTTTCGAATGATTAACAAACAGATTTCCTTTTTCAAAAGTATTGCTTGCCCAACTTTCATTCAAGTTTCTTAATGGTGGTTAAGGTTTTTTAATGGTGGTTTAACTGGTCTTTTGAGATTTCTAGCTGCCCGCCATAATTAGTAGTCGGATTGTAGAATTGCATCCAGTTCCTTAAGATATTTTTCTAGGAAAGCAGTTTTCTAAGAGTGCAGCAAATTTCTGAGTCTTTTTGTGCACTTTTTTAAAAAAAATTGAGGGAATCTGTGCAATTGCTATTCTCTTCGAACACACCTTTTTCAGTCAAGAGGCGCTCGACATCTGTAGAATATATTTTATAATTTTTTGATTTTTTTTAAGGGTTATGCTGGAAAAACAATAGAGATATCCAGTTTCTCCGGTGTACTAAGCGGAATATTTTCTATGAAATTAGTGGCTGACGTCACTAAGCAACAATTGTAGGTATGTGATTGAAGATAATTCTAAGGAACCTTCGATATAAATCATTTATATTGGTATGTTTTAAACAACGCTAAAATCGATGACATCTGGAATTTTTTGCTTATTAATACGCCTTAAATAATAAATAAGAATTCACCTGAAGGGAACTGAAGGTTCCACAATAAGATTTCCTTGAAAACAAGCATACATACATACAGTTAATCAAAAAACTCTTCATACAGCGTAATATTTTGAACTTCTAGAGAACTAGTGATAATATTAAAAATAATTTCGATGTCAATGTTTTCGACATTAATAGTTAAGAATGTTGGAAAAAAAAAATTTTAAAATATTGATAATTTATAAATTATTGGCGATAAACATAGAAATCGGTGGGAAAAAAGTCTACATACAGCATTGGCAACTCTTAAAATGAATCAGATAAAGGGCAAAAACCGTTAGTTTTCTTGATTTGCTTTATTTCACAATCATTACAATCATTTAAATTCAGAAAGCGATTTGTTAAATACGTTTTAACTTTAAAAATGGTAAATAGAAGAGAAATACAACAATCAGTTCGAAATTTGGTGGTTAACCTTCGAAAAGAAAACAAATCTTACTGGGAAATTGCTAAACTAGTAAAATGAAGTCGCTCTACAGTGCAAACTATTGTCAAAAACCATCAAAACACCAACAGTACCGAAAACAAGCTACGATCTGGAAGACCGAAGAAGCTTTTAAGACGCGATGTCGGTAGTTTCCTTAAAAAAGTTCAAAAAGATCCAAAAATAAGTGCCCCAAAATTAGCCGCATACCTTGCAAGAAATATTGCTGTTTAATCAAGAACAGTAATAAACGTTTTGCATGATAGCGGCTTTAAAGGTAGAACAGCACGCAAAACCCCATTTATTTCAGCTAAGAATCGTCAACTTCGCCTGGACTTTGCTATGGCACATTTACAGAAAGGAATGGATTTTTCGTAGAAAGTCAAAATTATCGATAAAAGTAAGTATAATATTTTCGGGAATGACGGCCGAAACAAGGTTTGGCGAAAACCGTACACTGCCCTTGATCCCAAAAATATAACACCTACTGTGAAACATGGAGGGGGCAGTGTAATGGTGTGGGGAGCTATGGCGGCATCTGGATTTGATCCATTGGTTTTTCTTGAAGTCGTTATGGACTGTTATCATCAGTGTACGACAATATTGGAACAAAATCTGATTTTAAAATAAGACAACGATCCTAAGCATACAGGCCATATTGTTCGCGACTGGCTTCTTTATCATGCACCAAGATAGCTCAATACACCTCCCCAGTCATCAGACCTCAATCCAATTAAGCATATTTGGGACGTTTTGGAAAAATCTGCGCGCAAATATATCAGAAATCGTGAAAACTACACAAACTCGGGCGTGGTCGGAAATTGCGCTCAGTTTTACGCAGAATTTTTTTATGTCTATGCCACTTCGTCTTCAGGCGGTCATTAAAGCCCAAGTTGGTCCTAAAAAATATTAAAAATATATTGGTTTTCTTTTATTTATTTGAAAGAAATTAAATATTGTTTTCGACTGTATGTAGACTTTTTCCCCATGAATTTTTATTGCTTTTGTTATTTCTGTTATTGTTATGCTTTTGAATTAGATTTTTGTTTTGTAAATAAACTTTGTATTTGGCACTTTAAATATTAATGCAAACGCTTTATTAATTTGCCTTACGAATATCTTAAAAACACAAAATAAGGGGGTGGATGTAGAGTTTTTCCTAAACTGTACAAATAGTTTCATATCAAAATTGCAAATTTTATTTCACATCTATTTCCGATCATATTTTAGACAAAATCTAAATTTGGGAAAATAAAAGAACACAAGTTAAAGCTACAAAACTATTGTTAGTATCGAATTACTTACAACCTTACACCAGACCTCTGTTTACCTTTTAGCTTACAGGGATTTTGCAAAGTTTTCTCCATGCTCGATTTTGTGCTGATGTTCTGGCCGAACGGTGGACTATATTACGCTGTATCAAGCTTTTTTTGGCCGTCTCTTACAATGTTACTCTCCACCTTCTACCCGAGATCTTCTTCCTACCGGTCTGGCTTCAAGCCGAAACAAGGGCAAGCGTTTATTCGATATTCCGGCAACATGTCCAAACTATCTTAATTTGTTTTTCTCTTTTCTGTGGTTCTTAGGATAGACTTGTCCATATGGTGTCGTTTTTTATTCTAACCCGTCGCGTTTTTCCTGCTATTATGTACGTTATTCCTATCAGAGACTTGTATTCTACTTTTATATTTTGTTGTGTGCTCCCACGATTCATATCCATATGTAACGGTTGGTATTAGAGACCTGCCAAGACCATTTACAAGTTTCTTCAATTCATTTAATTTTTTTTAATTCATTCGTCGGTGGTTCGGTAAACTCAGAGTCGCTCATGTGCATAGAACCGATTGTCGTGGGGACACCAGTGTTGTGCAGTACGATGTCATAAAGTTCTTTCAACTCATGTGTATTCATGTAAGAGAACGCAAGCAATTGCGTTTCTGTGTGTTTGCATACAATGACTTAAATGAGTTTAAATATTTTTCAATTCAGTTGATGATTTGTTTCGTGTTTTTATATTTTACGTTTATTATATTATATTACGCACGTAATTTCCTTTAAAGCATTATGTTTTCTTCTTTCGCACAATTAGGTAAACGATATACATAAACAACACAAATACATTGAAATTACCAGAAGGAATTGATAACTTTCAAGACCACTTGGCAATTTTCATAGTCATACAAGTAGTTTTCTCCAAACAACTCGTGTTGCGTATGTTACTTGTGTTTTCTCAAGCAGTGCGTGTGAATGATCTGAATTGTGCGACGCATATTACAACGCACGAAGTATTGTGTGCAACCTTCATAGTTTAATTTGATTTTCAAGATGATTTGTGCCTGCCTCTAGTTGGTATGTATGTGGAGTTAGAGACTGCTAATTTGGTTGTTCTTGTGACCTCTTTTTAACTGATTAAGTTACGGTTTAAGGAATAATACAGATTAGCAGTGGCTTAAATTTAAGGATTTAGGTCCTTATTCTATTTTCCGTTTTCGTTTTTGTGACTCCTAAGTAATTAAGATGTCCTACTCAGTGTTATTTGCCCTACGCTTATTTTTGTACACATATATTTCGGCTTATCATAAATTCTGATTTAACTGTATTTATGCGAAACCTACTGCTGTTCATTTTCATGGGTAGAAATATTCAGGTTATGTTGTAAGTCTCCCGTAGAGTTGGCTAATATAGCCACACCTTCTGCATACGCTAGTAATGATATTTTTACTGGTTACATTTTCCAATTCCCGATAACTAAGGGTACAAACGAAGAATTTTTGTTACCTATGTTCTTCCTTTGCAGTGCCCATCTTAGTCTATGAAGCAAACAGGTGTTTGTTTATTGAACTCAATAGTTTATTTCGCACATAGTGAAGATTTGATCCTGGATTCCACGGTTTGGTCCAAATCCGCATTGTTCTTCTTCATGTTGGTGTTCAATTTCAGATTTCAACCTTTCCATAATAATTCGCCAGTACAATTTTCAAGCTACCGTTAGCAGTAATATGCCTCGATGCTCTTGATTGTATCCCTTTCTAAATATTGAGCTCATTATTGCTACTTGCCAGTTCCCATGCCGCATTTATTATGTTAAGAAAAAGTTTGGTTCCATCATGACCGATGCATCGGAAGAGTTTCGGGGCAATATTGTTATGTCCAGCGGTTTTTCCAATTCTCATTTTAACTAGTCCATCATTAAGTTCCTCTTCCGATTTTTCGAGATCTTCCTGCACGTGGTATATTTCTATTGGGCCTTTATTTTCGCCGTCTAAAAGTTCTGCAAATTCTTCGCGCCATCTGAACTTATTTCCTTCGAATAAACTTTATGGGACAATCTTTAGAGCGCCGTAGACTTTCAGTGTTTTATAAAGTGTCTTTTGATTTTCTTTGCGTCTTTCTTCTTTGATACGCCCAAATTCCTCCCATGCTTGCGATTTGGCTAAGTATACTAATTGTTCGACTTTTATTCGTTGTTCCTTGTATTTATTGTATTTTGCAGTAGTCTTATTACCCACTTGGTGCACTTTACGTGACGAACTCCGCATTTCGCTTCACAACAAATTTCTCTCGCTGATTCGATTAATATTTTTTTGAATGTTAAATTTTTCGCTTGGAGTATTAAATATGCCTTCGTTTATATTTTCAATGGCCGTTTTAATATATAGTTCCTGAGCTACTTTAGTTTTAAGATTTGTTTAATCTGTGAATTTATGTTTCTTTGTCTGCTTTTAGTTTTCTTCGGTGAGTCAACAATTCTTCTCATGACCACTACACTTTCCTTATTATTGCCAACTCTTCCATCAAAATCTCCTAATATTATCACATTCGTAGTTATGTTGTAAATTATGTCTTGGAGTTTATCAAAAAATGTATATTTTTCTTCAACGTTTTCATCATCTTTACGCGCGTCTGCAGACCCTAAAGTTACGTGTGTATTTTCCTCCTTATTGTCACCGACAACAATATGATTGTGCCTTCTTGATAGAGGACTAATTTAACAATAATATGGTTGTCGATGACAATAATATGGTTAAAACACCCATAGTATGGTTACAATTTTATTTAAAAATAGTTTTGTTGGATGTGACCATATTTAATCATATTTTTTCTCTGTGTGCAAGTTCTTTATGCAATAAATAGCCCTCTTTCGTCGCCAGGTTGGTAATCTATAGTATCGAATTAAAAAATTGGTTCATAAATGACTGAGGTTAAATGGGCAGCCGACACGAGGATTGGTGGTCACTTGGGTCCTTATAGGTGATACCCTGAGCCAGTGACCGGAGTCAGCCACCAGATTATTTTCCAAAGAATATTTTCCAAATAACCAAATCGACTCCTTGCAAAACATAAAGATCGTCCTCAGTACTACACTGTTTCCCTCTCCTCTTCATGACAACTTCTGCAGTAGTCATTATAACCCTTACCCATCCTCATCGCACGGGTCCCTATCACCCAGAGACCTGTCATGACCGATATCACCGTCTTAATCTGGTCCGTACTAGGGTATTCATTCGGTTAACCGTTAATCTTTTAAACGATTAACTACTACCCGATTAACTGATCGGTTAATTTAAAATTTACTATTTTCGATTAACGATTAAACCGGTTAATTTCAGTGGATTAACCGATGTGGCAAAATTTTTAATTTTTTGTATTATTATTATTTTTTTCAATATTTATTTATTGAATCTTCATATTTAAAACATGAAATAATAATTATTAATCAAATATTATACTTTATTTTATGTCCTGCCAGTGCCAGACAAATAATTTCGTAATCACGGTTTCTGTTCACATATGTAGGTGGTTATCGAACTTCTGATTGGGTGAGTGCTGGAGTGTTTCTTCTCCTTAAGCCAGTGTGGCCGCCATAATTTAAAATATTTCGAGCTAATGGATTTAGGCGCAGTTCAAGCTTTTTTTAAATATTTTACCGCATATTTCATCATCATAGTTTTAAATAATGGCACATTGAGATCCTAACGAATATTTGAGTTTTTAACATACCAGGGAGCTGCTGTGATTATTCGAAGAAGTTTTTTTTTTGCGCCTTTGAATTTTTTCGATATTTGAGGCCGAGGCAGTGCGCCATAACTGAATACCGTAGCCCCAGATTGGCTTGAAGATAGAGTTGTAAAGTAGAAGTTTGCATTCGAGTCTAAGAACAGAATTTCTTTGTATTTTTGTATTATTAAAACTTATTTTTTTGTCTATTTAATTATTTGTTTGGTCTCATATACAAAAGGTATTTGCTTAGAAAATATTTTGTCATACAAACAAAGAAGGTATTCAGTGATCTTCATTTTAAAAAAAGTGTTTGCTGTCACCTTTTTGTTTCACGTACTTTTTATATTGTTACGTTACTGCCTTTTCAATAACGTGTTTGGTTTATTTCCTTTATAATAAACCTCTTGAGTTCTTTTATTGCAACTTTAATAAAATAAATAAAACACTTTACTTTATAGCTGTACTATAAACTTTCCACGCCACTTTATTTAGAACTTAGTCAATTTTAACACTTATAATTGCAATGTGCACACTTAAATAATCGTACTAATACTGAATATCGATGCCAACCTTCGCGAGTATTTATACTCTGTTCGCTGACATCTAGATGTCTCTAGAGCATTCGACTCGTCGAAATGTCTGTAACATTTTCGACATTTCTGGGCGAATCGAGATTTTATTATCTTACAGCTAATATCATTATGCATTAACACTGTGGCTGAATTTAAATTGATTTATACATCAATAAACTAAAGCATACTTTATGGGTTAAAAATAATCTTAACACTATTAGTTATCTATAACACAGGGTCTCCACCTGAGATAATATCTGATATAATATGTGAGAGAATGTCGGCAGAATGAGAGAGCACATTTCTTCATGTTAATCTTAATATTAAACAAGGGGAACATGTATCTTATAAGATTTCATAATCTACTGATTTTCGTACAGTAAACTTGTGTCGTTTTTGATTCTTTTTTTAGTTTTTTCTCTGTTTTTAGTGTTTAATATTATTTTTTAAGCACTTTTTACAAGAATTCAACTATTTTCACTTAAAAAATTAAACATTTTAATGATAGCGTCTTATTATTAATTTATGTGTATGTATGTATGTGTATTTTTGACAGCTCATCTTATAAGATAGTTGTTATAAGATTTCTCATAACAACTGTCTCATAACATTTATTATAATATTAATACAAACACTATTTGAGAGTCCACACGTAAGATAATACTCTCTGCTATTGAATTTGACGTTTGCTAATATAAAAATCTTATATCTTATATCAGGTGGAGACCCTGTGTAACAATCATTTGTACTAGAAAACTCTGCACAGTGGGTTTACATTAGAAATATGCGAAACTAATACTATAACATTTTAAACTAATTAAATTACTAATAAACTAAACTTATTCTTAACTAAAGTTACTTTCGTAACAATATGTATGCGTTTAGTTATTGATTTCTTCTCATATATTCTCATATCAATCTTTTAACAGAATAAAGCGAAACAATTAGAAGTGTTAAACATTTAAAAAAAATTTTAAAGGACTCTAATGGCATAATAGAAGATCTTATATGCTTAGAGAAATCCAGGAAAAGGACTGAGAAATTAGATATTCTGTATCATGGGTTGCTTTTGATTTCTCCAACATCTAAATAAAAGAATTTTTTCCAAGTCAAGTTCTATAAAGAATTGCTTAAATCCTAAAAATTTAAACCAGATTCTAAAAGATTATTTTATTGAAATAACTAATAAAATGATCTTATTGATTATTTTTTAATTGAAACATAAAATACTCGTACATTAATTAAGAAATATGTTTTACATATTTATGAATTATTTTTTTGTTTGCTCGTTGTTGTTCAAGAATTGTTATGTTTGTTATGTTATTGCTTTTTTTACTAATGAACTGCAAATTTACAAATAGTTTATGCATTTTTATTTATTGAAATTACTTAATTTATAAAAAAAAAAACTTAGTTAATCGGTTAACCGATCAATAACAAAATTAACCGATTATTAAACGATTAAACCAAAATCTCGGTTAATTAATCGAGCGATGAACCGATTACAGCAAAAGCCCCCACTGAAACAATGTAGCATTGCATTTTCCCCGCTTCGTAGCCATAGAGTCTTGGTCCTTAAGCAGGCCTCACCCTGCCATCTCCATTGAGCCTTTCTTTACGACTCACGTTTAATGAGAGTCTTACAGCGAGCCATTAAAGTGCCGATCAGGATGCCGACGCACACGTGACTAAAAGCTGCAATTGTCGATTGCATATGCGTATTATTTTTTTAACTACCCATGTGTACAGCACTACATATATAAATAGTGAAAATCGAAAAGTCAAAATAATGTTAAAAATAGAAAAATAAAAACAAAAATGACTCAAAAAAGCTAAGAAGCGCTTAACATTTTACAGTCCCGTGTTTGACTGAAAGCTGCTTAACTTTTCTGTGTGATTAACTTTTACGCATCTTAACTTTTACGAGCATCTACTGTTTACATCGAAAAACACAAATACATTTAGACAAAGTTTATATTTGTAATATAAAGATCTACCTGTTTCGTCTGAAATTATTTACAAAGATTTTCATCACATTCCTGTGTAATTTTATTGTGAGTTTCATTAAAAATGTCATAAGGGTGCCCCGATAGACTAGTTGGTATTAGGATAGCCTATTAGAGCGATGTTTGCGGGTTCGATTTCCGCTAGAGACTGAGTTCTGTTCCCCTACAACGGACCCTGGTATTTACCTTTAAATTTTTTCCAAAATATATTTAAACCATAAAAACTCTGCCCGAGTTTTAAAATTAAGAACCAAAATCCATTGATCAATAGCTCTGACAACTGTGATAACACTGAATTTAAATGTTATAATATTCGTTTTGTTACTATATGTCAAAATTACTGTTACAGTCCAGTCCGACTTTGTAACACATTATGAAAATCCTTCGGATACCCTTTAAAGTATATATAGCTCATTGTTAACTTCTACGGCGATATAGCGATGTCCGCATTCCTGTTGACAGCACGATAGGACTCGCAAATAAGGAACTAAGTAGACGAAATATAGTGAACAATTATTTTGAATATCAAATTCGTTTGTTATTTCAAATAGCCAAATCAGTTTGTTATAGCCCCAATAAAAAAGGACTCATGTAAGAAGACTAAAGCAACGAAATTTTACCTATACCCTTCATGGATACCAAATAGTTTTAATATACGGGCCAAATTTGAATAAAGCATATTACAAATAAAGGGCCACATGTGATAAGCTGAAGCAACAAAATTTGGTCTGAGCACTCTCTATTGAAAATTGACGAAATCGGTCCATAAATTCATATATTCGCTACAATATTTGATCTTTTTCCTTTATAAATGATCAGAAAGTATTTTGAATTGGTAAACATCACAGATGGGAATACAGCCATCTCACTCGTTTTTTTTTTTATTTTCCATTTCAATTCTCTTTGCCGTTTTCTTTTTCCTGTTTGATTGTTTTTGCAAACTAGAAGGACATTAAAACGATTGAATAAAATAAATGTGTGTATGTACGTTTGTACAATATAAAAAAAAAAGAAACACTTTACAATAACTGATTGATTTTTACTAATTTGTTTGTTACGTGATTGAAAGGAAAAGGACTATTCTGCCGTGCTTAGGAAAAATGCAGTAAAGTGTAAAAATTAAAATCGGAGAAAACTGAAATTTAAATTTTATATTTTTGTATTTTGTCATTAATTAAAAATATTTGACAAATTTTTAAAATTGCTCTTACCAAGGCGAATTCATTCCAGGTAATCTCGGTAGAACAACAAGTACAACTCAACCACAAGCAATTTGTTTTTGTAAAATCATTGTACAATGTCAAAAACCGAAACAAATCAAAACAGAAACAAAGATAATAAACAAAATTTTGACATCCAACAATTATAACGCTAAAGAAAAAAAGTTACCAGCAGGGCTTTTAGGATCACCTGTAATGAATTCGCCTTGACTCTTACTTTGAAATTAAATTTTTAATGGCTTATTTTGTAAAATTATGAGTAGAAAATTTTTAAAGAAATTTATTGGCCTCAAAATTACAAAATGGCAGCAAGTGAATTTTACTGCCTTTTTTCCTCAGCACGGCAGTATTGTAAAGACATCTATTGCAGCAATACTGTTCTACTGATAGTTTGCACTCTTAATATCCCAGTAAATAATATAATTAGAAATTGTATAATAGAAAATACTTGTTATTTACATCTTGATATTTCTTACATTTATAAATTAACAATTTCGGATTTTCTTTTAATTAAAAATTCGTATGATTAATTTCTTCTAGGCCATAAATTGATTGCAGGGATATTGTTAGGACTTTATAAGTGAAAGCAGTATCACGATGAGTTTGTTTTCTATTTAAGAAAAGGAAGGTGAGGAATGAGTTGTTTGGAAGCGAGGTAGAAGTAACGACGACAATAATAAATTGCAAAGATACACATGAATTGTCATCAAGTGTAAAAATAAAATAGAATGAAAACAAAGGATTCAGGTCATGCAAAAATATTGTACAAATTTATATTTGTTAAGGTATTATTTATTGTAAAACACTTACAAAGATGCAAAAAACAACAACTACTCTTACATCAGCGAAAACACTACATGAGTATTATAAAATCAAAATAAATAAGTCGATTAATATGATTAAAATGAAAATTTATGGATATGGGACAAATCGCACATTATTTTAATGGCGCATAATTAATTAATTAGGGTGTAGTTCCCTCCTCTGCAGTTAAAAGTGTTTTTTAAACTAAATATGTTTTAAAATTTACCAACTGTTATTAATAACTCGCCCCCGAAGGTTTTGAGAGACTATTTCTCCTTTTGGTATTGCATCCTTCAGGAAAATCTGGATTCGGCAAAAATCCAAAAGGTCTCAAGTGATCTTTACGATCGCGGCTGACCAGAATTCCTATTTGGTAGCACGGAATTCTGTAGCCCCCAGTGGCACATCACCGGATTGACTAATGGTTGAGCCTCCGTTATTATGATTCTTGTGGGAAATGCTTTCTGTCTTTCAGGAAGATTGTCTATGCGGTAGTTTGGCTTTTCCGTTGAAAAGATATTCTGGGGATCACGTGGGGGTTGTGGCCTATTACCCAAAGTGACAGGAAGGGATATTCTTAAAATCCCACTCAAAGGGAGATTTTTCACCACATGTCGGAAATTTAGGCCTGAGGGAGGACCATCCCTAGGTGCTGTTGCTACTCAAAAGATACTGCTAGCATTTTGCCAAACACAGCGGAAGTGAGATAAGTACATCAGCTCCTAAACAAGGGGCTAATGTATAATCCTGCCGGTTTATACACACAAATTTTGTGTTGGGTGCGCTCACACTTGGATGCGGCTGGTAAATGCATTATTTGTCATCCAGTGATTAGGATCCACCACGGAGTAGGCCCTAGGTATCTCTGTAAATATTTTCCACATCTGTTATTAAAATCTGTACTAAATCTTTTTCTGAAGTTTTTAATTTGTATTCTTTTCTGTTATTTTAGGTGCTTCATACGAAATTTCCAATTTTATTTTAAAAGTTCTCGTTTGATTTTGTTCAATTTGAAGCTGCATTTCAAAATCTAACTTGAATTACAAAAATTAACTTTTTGAAATATTGTAAAATTCTGATACATATGTATATATATGAACAATTTTTAAAATACTTATCGTCACCTAAAATGCAAAAGGGCGTAACAACAAAAAAAATTCAAACCAGAGTTTTTAATTGATTTTGTTCGTGTTATTAAACTACATGTTCAGAGAAAATGTTAGATCTCTGCGTTCAAAAATGCAAACGCCATGTACACCTTGTTTCTATTGATTTTGAAAATTTTTTGCTTCTCCTGTAAAAAAATAAAATGTGTTGTTACGCCCTTTTGCATTTTAGGTGATGATATGTATATATAAACAATTATATAAAACTTAGATTCATAATTGAGACTTCTCAACTATAATTTGAAATGTTTGAACTATTCAAATTTTCTGAATTCCGTATAAAAAATGATGAAATTCAATTGCAAAGTTTTTGAATAAAATTAAAAACGGTGTAAAAATAGACGGTTAGTTTTTAGTGTACTAGTCATATATGCCTATTGATATTCAATCTATTCAAATAAAGAAAACTTTTATTTCTAGTCGTATGTTTTTTTTTTTATATAACCATCGAAGACCCAAGTCAAGTTATGTCCGTTATGTATTAGGAAGATGAAATTTGTTAATAATGATTTATTTGTGATATGGGCCAAATTGGTCCATTATTTCTCCTACCCAACATACAGATCCCCTGGAATAAGACTTTTGGCATATTAACGGATATATGGGCTGTGCTGAGGCAACAAAATTTAGCACAAAAGTTATCTTTTACAAAGAAAAGGGCCAATTCGGTCCAGTATTTCATATGAAGAACGCATACAAAATTTTAAACTTTTACTTGTTATTTTTTCCCTTAGAGTATGTATTTTTTAACTTTACGTAGTTTTTTTAATTAATCATATAATCGGCACGGCCGAATAAAGCCCTCTTTTTAATCAACAACAATCTTTGGTAATTACAGGCGATTCAGAGGCAGAGACTGACGAAGAGGAAGGTCAAATCGAAGATCCTGAAAATCGAGAACGAGAAAGAACTGAGGAGTCTGAAGAGAATAGCAATAAAGAATCTGGTGAATCGGATGACGAAGTATCGGTATCCCTATTGAGAGCAAGAAATCTGTCACTACTACAAAGCCAGTGAGTATTTTTAAAAAGTTAGTTATAACATAATAAAATACTCTAATAATTGCCCTGTTTTAGGGAAATTTCCAGTAGTCAGCAAAACTTCTTCCGAATGTTAGACAAAAAAATAGAGGAGGTAAAAATGTTAAATTGCTAATTATTTGAAATCAAACCGCTTTAACGATAAGTATAAAACTTTTTTTAGGGACCGGACTACGATTCAAACAGTGAAACTGAAATTGCTTTGGAAGAGGCTCGCTTAAATGCTTTGGTTCAACATTGGGAATCGGCAAGTTTAACGGCTTCAATGTGTTCCTCGGCCAGCCGTTCACTACAAACAACACCGGTACGGCAGACGCCCGTCAAGCCACAATTGACCACGGTCACAAGAGTTATGCTACCAACCGGTATACCACCACAAGTTCTAAACTCAGAGTTTCTACCTCATCCTGGTACACCACCCACAAGCAGCCAACTAACGGCTAGTGGGACACTCAAACATACGCCTAGTAAACAAATAACCATTCCTCAAATGAATTCTGGCATGTTGCATCAAATATCTGTTATGCCACAAATGCCATTAAGTATAAATGCCGAAACATCGTCGCCTAACATGGCCACCGTTACCGCTAATACGTCCAACGCCCTAGCAATAATGCAGGCGCCCAATGCACAAACAACGCCACAATATATGCTGGCCATACCGGCAGGGTCCTCGCCGCTCTTAGGCAAAACTGGGCAAGTTAGCCCTAAGCGTTTGGCTGATGGGCGTCTATTGATCAATACGACGAGTCCATTGTGTAGCACACAACAAATGCAACCACCCCCGCCGACCAATCCTATACAACAACAGTATATTACCGCTACCCCGCCAAATTTACAACAATCAGCTCCTTTAAATTATGTCAATGGTGGACGAGCGCCACCACCGCCTCAATCGGCGGTCGGCATGCAACTGACATACTACGGACAAGCTGCCACAATGCATCAATATGGTGAAACCTTAAATCAACAACAGCAGCAGCAACAACAACAACAGATGCAGCAACAGCAACAATATGAACAAACTCCACATAGCCAAAGTCAAACATCCTCCTCTTCAACATCAGGGGCCTATTATGGTGATGTTATGCATAATACTCAGGCAAGTTAAATTGAAAATTATTTGTCTAAAACAGCACCGCCGAGTAATATGCAGTAGTTCTTAAATTTTTTTTTCTTTTTGCCTGAATAAGAAAACTACAACACTAAGTTAAAGTTATCTGTTATACTTCAAAAAGTTTTTAATATATATGTATAACTAAACAAGATCTCGCTTAAGAGCTATTATAACTAGGGATGTATCGATACGCATTTTTGCTGCTACGATACCAGTGCTCAAAAAGAAATATCGCCGATGCCGATACCGATACGAATATTAAATTTAAAAATTCTAAGTAAAATTAGCAAAACTCAAGTATAGTAATTTCTTTATTATCCAAAATTACAGTGTAAGAGGTTATTAATATTTAAAAGTGATTTGAATAAGATTCTAAAAAACAACGAAATTAAAATAAAAAAATGTTTAAAAAATTTTTGTTTAAAAAACAAAGTATTCTCAACTTTTGCGGAGATAATTTCGCAACTCCGTTTGAAGCAGACCTGCAGTAAAAAGTCCTCCATACTTTCGGAATGCAGAGTCATGCTCCATAAGTCGTTTTTTGATCGATTGTCTTTGAAATTTTCTAGCCTTGTATGAAAGATAGAGAATTATAGATAAACAATAGATTTCATTCTTATCTAAACCCTCAAATTAGCGAAATAGCATCAGAACTTGTAGCAGTGGCTTTGCTTATGGATTTTTTGGTCTCTTTGAAGTAACCCAAAATTTGTATCGAAATTATTTTAATTTTCACAAAAATCATTCAAAATAAGCAGAAAAATTGTATTCACAAGTTACACAGCAATCGCGTAAAATGCATATACGTATCGAAACCATGAAGTAGGATTCCAGCCAGAGAATTAAAAGAAACAATTTATTATTTTGGTTTGATTTTATGATCTGCTTTTAAATGTGTTATTTCATTTAGTTGTTATGCCAAAAATAAGCATCGAAAATTAAATTGTTTTTCAGTAAAATACTGCCGATACCGATATATCGGTATAGTAAAGTACCATTGTACCCCTTGTTAATTATTAATGCACTTAACGTACTAACATTTACAACACCGCAACAACAAAATGTATTAAACTTTTATTTTCTACGCTATGAGTGAAAAATCACACAATAGCTGGATAACAAAATAGTTCAAGAAAATTTATCACTCTCTTTCTCTCACTCAGCAGAATTCATTAATTTACAATACATACACTGTTGGGATCTGACAATTCTCAAATTGTACCGTCTAAATGGCAAAATTGGACCAAATTGACATAAATTATACAAAAATTTCGCTATAAAGTTAACAAGCATACATTGTAATTTATAACACTTTTTTATTCAATAAAAATAAAAACAAAACATGTAAAAACACATAGTCGGTCTATTTTCGGAAGTAGTTTTTATATGGGAGTTATCGTCAAATATGGACCGATTCCAATAAAATTTCGTAAGATAATTAAGATTGCAATAAAATAAGTTTGGCCCAAATTTAATCTAAATACCAACATAATAAAATAGTTCATAGGCACAAACACTATTCCGGAAAGAAGTTTGTATGGGGCTATGTGAAATAATGAATCAATATTGAAATAAAGTGAAATAATTAATAATGAACAATGTAGAAAAGTTCATGTAATTATCTTAAAAATTGCGACCTGTACTTTGTGCACCCGGACTGAGAGAAATCGTTAAATTGACTCAGAAAGTGATATTGAGGCGGCCGGTATACCAAAATGTTGGTCTATGATCCATATTTTTAGTGTTACACACATCAGCACAATCGCATAATACCCTTTCGAAGCAAAAATTTCTCTATTTCTCTTTTTAACAAATGCAGACAAAAGTGAAGAGTGTCATCAACACAATCGACAAAATTGGCGATTTGGAGACACCTGATCCCAGGCTTCCTACATGGATACCAGTACATTTATATATATGTATATATGTTTTTAATGCTTTAGTATAACCTCATTAAATTTTTGGTATTTCAGGTCAGGTCTGTTGTTAAACATTTTATTATTGAAAAGAAAAGTGAGTTAATCCACCTCATAGAAATGATAAAAATTCGTTGGTGTTTATTTTTTTAAATTGTACCAAAAAAGGATGAATTGTACCAGTCTACCAATAATCTTTCGATTGAACCAAATTTGGTACAACTGTAACACAAATCCCATAAGTGATACATACGAAAAAATACTGAAGCTTTGAAGTATAAAATCGTTTTCAATAAAACAGAGTTATACACTTAACAAAAAGGGTGAAAACTACTAATGTCAAAATACAGGAAAAATAATTGTGCACAAATGTTTATCATTTCAAAAACTTCAGAATCAAAATTGGTTGAGCTCATATTTAAAACTATTTCAGCAAGCTCTTGAAAAGGTTTCGAACCACCTAGAACCTCTTTAAATTGTTCCCACTTCTTGACTAAACCGGTCTTGCTATTGCGCAAATGGCATTTAAAATAATATACATATTATCTCCAAAAACCGCAGCGAAAAAAGTGCTTTTTCCTAAAAAAAATTCCCAGGGGATTTTCAGAAAATTTTTACAAATAAAAATACCCTATTTTGGAACAAATCCTCAAAACTGAGAACGCTCTGTACACAAAGCAAGGTACTCTTTTCCATTCCTTTTCCCCTTCGCCATCAAACTTAAACGTTTTAGAGCAAATGTTTCCTAATATGGACAAGGACTTCCTAAATTTTTGCAAAATTTTATGTTGAACTTGATTTATTTTTATACGATCACTTTAACACAAAAAAAGCTTTTAAGGGCCGATGTTGATTTTGAATAAAACACAAATTATTTATTAAATAATTGTCATTTCTTTTTATTATGATAATAAAATATCGCCCAAATGGCCGCCGCAACCTCGGCGGCACACCTCCATCCGATGGTCCAAACTTTCGATGACTCTGAGGAATAATTGAGGTTGTATGCCCTTAATGTGCCGAATTATCTCATCCTTTAGCTCTTGAATTGTTGCTGGCTTATCGACGTACATCTTTTTTCAAATAACCCCAAAAAAGAAGTCCAACGGTGTCAAATCACATGATCTTGGCGGCCAATTGACATCGCCACCACGTGAGATAACACGGCCATTGCATTTGTCGCGCAAAATAGCCATTGTTTCGTTCCTGTTGAAAAAACATATCGTCCACATCCATATCTTCCAATTCGGGCCATAAAAAGTTCGTTATCATCTCACGATAGCGAACACCATTCACAGTAACTGCCTGACCGGCCTCATTTAGGAAAAAATACGGCCCGATGATGCCGCCAGCCCACAAACTGCACCAAATAGTCACTCTCTGTGGGTTTTTCGACAATCACTCTTGGATTATCATACGCCCAAATGCGGCAATTCTGCTTATTGACGAATCCACTTAGGTGAAAATGTGCCTCATCACTGAAGATGATTTTCACGATATGCATTTTGATTTGAACGCCCATTTTCATAATAAGCCTGAATAACTTTAACGCGTTGCTCGACTGCGTATCTTTCCATGGTTCAAATTGAGTTAGTCTTAAATTGAGAAATGTCAAATGAAATGCAGAAAAAAACTTGACGCTTAGGTGTGGTTTATATTCAATATCGGCCCTTAAAATTTAACCACCCTTTATATGTAGATGTTTATATCTAGATAATATTTAGCACAATTAACTCTTGTATGTAACTTAACCTCACAATATAATTTGGTCATGTTGTGCCCGATACTGCCCATGGGTCCCAAATAGGAAACAGTCGGGTGTTTTTCTGCAAATATTGTGGTGTATGGTATCATATGATGGACTTGACCGACTATACGTTTTTCACTCGCAAATTGTTCAATTTTTTGTTTCAAATTAGCCGTTTTTGTTTTTTTACAATTTTGACTGCATATTTAATGCGCATAAAACATTTTTTTAGAGCATATTTCCGGTTTCCCTGATTCAAAAAATTCTTTAATTAAGATTTTCCCATTTAGCTTTTATGCTAGGAACACAACTGCAACGAACGACGAATTTTTGGCCGCGAATATTCGTCGCCAAAAATAAAACATATTAGCATTTGTTTGGAGAATGTACTGATAGAAAAAAATAATTGAGGTGTTACAACTGGTTCTTTGGTATTGCAAATTTGCCAAATCGGTTTTTGTTGAACTAAAAATATAAAACTATTAATTTGTCTAAAAATTGTCAAATCACTACGTTCTACATTCTGTATTTTAGATTTTTTTTAATTCCTTAATTTTCGTTCAAAGCAACAAGCCATGTACATTCTATCTCAACTTAAGGGCATAATTAACCACACAAATTGTTTGGCAAACATGCACTTGTTTTTGCTTCCGTTTGCCAATAAACAACACAATCATATTTCGTACAAACATAAATTTTTCATTTTTGTTCTACTTGCAATAAATGCAGACGACGATTGTGCTTCGCCAATTTTGCTCGCTATTTGTTTAAATTGAGAAGAAATATAAAAGAAAGAAAAATAAACAACGAGCTTTTTGCTGCTAAAAAATAAGAATTTGCGGCTGAAAATCATTTTATTGCTTCTTCTCGTACGTCTTTACTTCGTAAAGTTTTTGCTGAAATGTTTACACTAGACACCACAAAAAGTTTGACAAGTATCCAACATGGCTGCAAAATATTTATAAGTTTTAATATTTCTACAAACATTGCTTCAAATGTTTGTAAACACCCAAATTAACAACATAAAATATTTGTACAAACGTAAAATTTGTCATGTTTGCCAAGCTATTTGCATACCATTTAACACTGCATACCATTTAATTTATTATAATGAAAAAAAAAATAATAATAAATAAAACTTTTTTTGTTTCTAGGCTCCTAATACTGAATATCGGTTCCCACCAGCCATTAGTGTGCAACGT
This sequence comes from Pollenia amentaria, assembly GCA_943735925.1. NCBI lineage: Eukaryota > Metazoa > Arthropoda > Insecta > Diptera > Polleniidae > Pollenia > Pollenia amentaria. The sequence goes on from OX031009.1 coordinate 226,218,384, forward strand.
TTGGCACCTCAAGTGCAACGACAATTGCGCGAAACTCAAGAACTCATTAAAGACTCATGTCCCCAACTATATGCTGCTGGATATGGCAGTCCCGGGCCACCGCCCTTACGCAATCAAGCAGCTGTCACAGCGCGTAATCATCCAACCAACAGAAGACCTACCCTGGAGACACAATTCTCCCAGGAACTCTCGTGATATCTACACAATTAACACAAACAGTAAAACCAACACACATACACACACATCTATACATACATAATAAGCTAAAGCTAATTAAGCCAAAATTTAGCCCGTTAACATATTAAGTTAGAAAATCCATTAGGAAAAGGACAAAAAAGAAAATGGCAAGTAAATTTTACAAAAAAAAAGCATTAGAATCACAGAGTGGCTGAGTTAAACTAGTAGACTCCTTTATGGTGGTGAATTAAACTACTATATAAGATTTTTCATTAAGAAGAACTTGGTGTGGAGTCATCAACGGATTTACAAGGAGTTAAAACATTCTTATTACTAAAAAAAAATATAAACAAAATAAAAGTTTCGTTAAATAATGATTCAAAGTAATTATAATTAAATTAAGGAAAAATTAAGCCAAATATTTAAAAAAGAAAAAAAAAGATCTAAAATAATTAACACATAAATTGGCATTATGCCAAACAAGGACTCTGTTTTTTTATATATTTATTTACAATATCTCGCCCTCCTGATTAATTATAAATTCACACATACTCATAACAACCATGCGAAGCGATTTGCATTAGAAGACCCACGAAAAAACCTCACTCTGCTGTCTTCTAACATAACTCTTTGATGTTATTAGTGAAAAATGTGTATATTTTGTTATTGTAAGTTCACACGTGCGAGAGCCATCTCCTCTAGTCGTTTTTCCATCTGTACTATCGATGACAGTTAAATTTTTTTATATTCACCACAAACTATTGCGCCAAAGAACTATAAACGATCAGTCTCTTTTATTTCCTGTCTGTCATTTTTCTATTATTCGTGCATTCGTACAAATCCATACAAACATTCACATGTATATGTGTGTATGTGCATATGTATGTACAAGCATGAATGTTTGTATGTACATATTTATGAAATCCTGATTAACCACACGGAAATTACAATACAAAAACAACAATAAACCGAAAATAGGAAAAATATTAAACATTCATTCATATTTCCATCCCTCTAAAAATATAATTATTGAACTAAACATACATGCATAACAAACAAAACAATAATGATAAATTAAATTAACAAGCAAAAGAATAATGAAAAATTTAAAAAATGATGGAGGGAAAAATGAACCAAAATTAACCCATTGAAAATTATAACTGTTTTACTTTTGCGCGTTTGATGTACTGTACTGCAAAAAAAAACCAACAACAAAGAGAAAAACTTTATAATCGTACTCGTATTGTATTTTTAAGTAATTTTTAACAAAATATTAAGTAAAAAAAATTAAAACCCAAAATAATGATGATAATGTGTAGCATATTATTATTATTACTGATTATTGATTATTATTTATTGAAAAATTATTATATTATTAAAATATTGTATTTATAATTAATTTAGTTATTATAATGATCATTATTAGTTCTATATACTCTTATTTGATGTAAAATAGTTTTTTCTTATAAAACAACAAAATGAAATTAATATAATGAAGCCAAAAGAAAAATAACAATATAAATAAATAAATGACGATGATGATGTTAGAGTGGAATTTTTCTTAATAATACCAAATTGAATATTACATTTTGAATTTTGTATTTAAATAATCATTTTTATAAACAGTATTCATAAAAAATAAATTTTTTTTTGTCATCGTTTAAGAAAACTTTATCTTTATCCTGTCACTTTTTATGTGCATGATGACGTCCCTATTTTAACTTCATAGCGAACATAAGTCAACATTTTGACATCAACAATAACTTTAACGGCATTACATATTTTTAACAATCAAGAGTGCCATATTCGGCTATGCTGAATCTTATATTACTTTCACCACGGTGCGATAAGAACAAAAAGTTACCCTACAAGAAATGCATAACCAAAACTAAAAAAAAAACAATTTACTAACACACTTGCAACAATTTTAAATTCGTTGCTCCACTCTAACAAATAACACAACCCAAATAATGCCAATTTTTTAATATAATTTTTTCACACGCGTGGCCTTTCGATTCTTGTAAAAAAATTGAATTGTTTAAATTTTAGTTCTGTGGTTTAAATTAAATATTACAAACGTTATTTGCCATGTTAAGTTAAAAAATTAATTTGATTATCTCCTTTGCAACTACGTTGGCGGCTCCAGAAAACGTGATGTTTAATTTTCTGGAAATAACAGGTCATGTACGAAACAGTCGTCTTAAAAGAAGTGGTCTTCCAACAGGTAGCGGTCATTCAGGTGGTTGCTTTGGCCGGGATACTCGTTAAAGATTTGTTGGTGATAATTAAGGAGCAAATTATACCAAATATTTAAAATCCTGATGACTTTTCAAGTATGTATACATGTATGTATTCGGCTTTTTAGTCACAAGTTTTTAACAAAATAATATTTCTTTATATGATCTACGAGAAATTAATTGGTAATGAGTACGTTTACCTCCATTACAAAAGAACTATTACAAATAAGATCCCAAAACGAAATCCAGACCCATGTGAGAAAGGAACGTTATAGAGCAACCAAGGAAATGACGTTACATGGTCCCGCACCCACACCTATTATATACATTAATGAAGCCTGCTGGATTATATTTTTTTAATAAAAACTATTTTAAAACTAAAATAAACACAAACATAATTTTATAAAGGTTAGTACTAACCAATGTTTACGCTATGAATAACTAGTTAGTGCTAACCGCTATTTACGTTATGACTAACTAGTAAGTGTTAACCATTATTTACGCGATTACTAACTATTATAAAGCATAGTAGTAAGCAGTACAGATATATGTTCCGTAGTCGAGTGGAATTAATTAGTTAGAAAGAGAGGCAAAATCACATGTACACAAGAGTTTCGGTTAGTTTTTTCATTTTACTCTTAATAAACTAATAGAAACTTTATCCAATATAGTGGGCAAAACTACCGGTCATTTAACTAGTAAAATGACCGGTAGTCTTCTTGCAGGGTATATTCTCAAATTAAGGCCCACATTTTGTCGGATGATGTGTATGGATAACCAAGCTACTTGTACCTAATTTGAAAAGTAAGGCTTTTGTCATTCTCCAGATCTTATATGTAAACCGGCAAAGGCAAAACAGTTAAGAACACTTTTCTCCTACACTGATGAAAAAGGCGCCATTACGCTGATGTATTTTGACATCAGTACAATGGCAAGTGTCTTCGTTTTTGAAACCATGACACTTTTCCTCATTGCAATGCCAGCCTTATCATCACTTGGCGAAATTGTCATCAGGTGAAATTATGTAATCAATAGGATGACACATCGGCATCACAGATATGACAAGTCGCAGTCAGTTTAATAAAAAATGTCATCAGTGCGATGACTCAGGTAGCATCAGAGAAAGGACCCGTTAGGCTCAATTTAAAAACAAACTGTCATTAAATTGAGTCATTAGGATTGAATTAAGTCAAAGAGGGAGAATATCATTATTTACTTACCCGTTACACATGTTTGTTTCACTTTTGTTTTATTTTGCTCTTTGCTAACAGAAGAACTCTAAATTTTAGGACACCAGAAGCATGTCCGATATTTTTTTCGTTATCGTTCTACTTTGAAAATGTAATGTATTTAATTAAATAATTTAAACAAATAGAATATGGGAATTTTTGCTTCTTGTTTTACTTTTTTAACATGAAAAAAGTGTTAATTATACACAAAATGTGGCATCGAATTGATGTCACTGTAGTCATAGGGTAGATGACGCATAAAATATGACAAAATTTTATGATGACGTTCGTCATTGGAATTATGTCACTTGTTGCCTCATTGATGCCATTTCGCATCATCAATATGAAGATGCATTTTTCTATGAGTGTAGAAACAAAAAATATAGGTGCATGGTCCTGAGTGAATTAGAACATATAAGATGAAAAATATTAGTACTTTTTGTTTCTTCAGCTAGTACTTTTTGAATTTTCGTTTATTTAGGACCTAGAAACATAAAATTGAACGTGCATGGTAATAAGTGTAATTTTTTTATTTTGTAAAGGAGTGATTTTTTTAATTTTCGTTAATATTGGACATAAACATATTAAATTAAACTTGCAATGTACTGAGTGGATGCGAATCTATAAGAGGGAAGTTTTTGTCATTTTTTGTTTTTCAACAGGTACTTTTTGAATTGCCGTTATTGTTGGAACTCGAAACATAAAATTTAACAAGAATCTGTAAAGACCCCTTTCAGACAGGCAAAGTTTACTTTGACAAAGTCTATTGAATTCTCTTTTAAACTTTGTTTGGTGCTCAGACACACAAAGTTTAATTTGACAAATTTTTGTTTTCTCTTGTTTGAATATAATATATAAACAGCGTTGCCAGAATTATGATTTTATCATATTTTGGATTATTTTTTTAAACAAAAATATGATTAAAGATTTTTTTCTCAAATGATGATTTTTTATTTTTAGAAATTCTGATTTTTACTTTAATTTTGCTTATACAAAATACACGATTATTTAAACAGTAACTTTCTAAAACAATGAAGTTTTGCATCAGCTTGATGTGTGTTGGTGCTGCACACTTTTGTACCCAGTATCTAGAATACACAAAATTGCATCATTATTTCTGGACATAAAAATATTAAAAAAGGCATATTATAACCTATTTCCAATGTGCGAAAGAGTTCCTTCTTTCGAACAACTACATTTAAAACAAAAACAAATTCTAAAAACTTTGTTTTTGTTTTAAATGTATTTGTAAAGGTACGTTCAGACTGATGAAATATTTGAAAGCAAACATCAAATATTTCATTAACGTAGTCTGAAGACAAAATATTTTTGAGTATCAAATAAAATAACAGCTGATTTTGAGCAAATAAAAGTATTTGCCGGCAAACAAATATTTGTCCAATGTGAACATAGTGTGAACACAAAAAATCAAATATTTTAGTAATTTTTGAGAAAACATTTATTTGATATTACAAAAAAATTGTAAGAGCAAACAACTACAAATAATTTTAGCCATGTTCCGGATAGAAGCAATTTTTCCTGTAAGTTTTCGGATTCTTTACAATTTTAAATATTTTTTATAATGATTAGACTTTGCTATCGTGCCGCTATTAGCAAATTTTTGCGAATTACCGCTAATTTAGCAATTTTTATAGAATTTTTGCCATTCCTTATAGTTTTAGGAACTTTTACTAAATTTTATGGCTTGTTTGTAGAGTTTTTTTATTCCCGCACTTGTTGGATTCCCGGGAAAGCGGGAAATAAAAATCCGATTCCCGGGATCCCGGGATTCCCGCCCAAAATTTTGTATTTATGTATTTACTTATTTCTCCAATGAAACTAATATTTCTTATAGGCTATTACGCTTAAAAAAATTAAATCTAGTATCTATTATATAACAAGAACGTAAAAAATTTAAGATTAAAATTATTTTTATTTATTTATTTATTTATTTATTTATTTATTAATTTATTTATTTATTTTAAGACACTTAAGAGGTTATATTGATGCCAATAGGATAAAAGAAATCAATATACGTAAAAACATTATCAAGTTTAGAGCTTATTTGGATAATTAGAATGAAAGTATTAGTCTTACGCGGATAAAAATTCTGGAAGGGTGATTAGAAACTAAAAACTCAACATTACGAAGTAGGAATTCTGAAACAATTTTACCGTTTAACAAAGCAGAAAGAAGAAATTTTATTTACTACATATATTTAATAACATATTTTTTTTACAATTTTATAGCCCTTAATCAGCAATGGTGTATGAAGGTATAACAAGTTTTTCATTCCATGTGATATTAAGGTCCCATAAAGCATTTTTAATATTAGTCTCTTATTAATTCTAAGCCGATTTTGCCATTTGGATGTCAAATTGTTTCTAGATCTTCTAGGCTCTTTGGGATTGAATTCCAGCAGAATCGCTTCAGTAGGAAAAGAGTTATGCACTCAAATGTGGAACTCCCTAAAAACTCACCAAAAATTAACATAAATTTGTGGCGAAATGCACACAAACATCTGCTTTCTACTTTTATAAGACTCAAAATCACTTGAAATGCCGAATATGAAACACAATCTACGAAAACAATTTACTACGCCCTTAACCGCAAAGCTTTATAATAATGTTGTAAAATTTACACTTCAATTTGCTAGGACAAGAAATATAATTTCGTGATTAAAGGTCTATAATTTTTCATAGGCCCAATATAAAGCTTTCTCAAAAATTTGTTTAAAAGCCTTAAACTGTAGAAAATTTATATATTATGGTGAAATTAAGTTGGATAAAACAACTAAAGACACAAGTCTGTTATAAATTTACTAAAGTTTTAAAAAAGATTTTCTTCAAAATTTCCCGGGAATCCCGCAATAAATTCCCGGGAAAGCGGGAATTGAAAACAACTGAAAATCCCGGGAATTCCCGGGACGAGAAATCCCGGGAACAAACTCTACTTGTTTGAAATATTAAAATGGTTCGCGAATTTTCGCTATTTTGCAACTTTTTTTTTTGTTTTTCCCCTAAATTTGGTTTTTTAACTGATTTAGCGACTTCAAATATATTTAAGGGTTTGTTTCCAACTTTGCAATTTTTCACAAATTTTAGCCATGTTCCCGTTACCCGTTACCATTTTTTTCTTCTTCTACATTCTCCTGTTCTAACACTAAAAGTAATGCTGATCCACAGAATAAAATAAAAAAATTAGCTTTTGCGCTCATTTTTACCATTTAAGAAATAGGTATATTTTTATTTTTGAACACTTTCATTAAATAATTATTTGATGCAAATATTTCTTTTAGTCTGAACGCATGGCAAACAGAGAAATTAATTTTAGCCATTTATGAGAAAACTCACACATTTTTGAAGAGACATAAGGACCTAATTATACTACAATCGGATAAAGGAAACAAAACGGTTGCAATCTACAAGAAAGAATATGAAAGGAAAATGGAAAAACTACTTGAGGACAAAAATACTTACCAAGTTATGAATACGGACCCGACCAGCAAATTAGTCAGAACTAATAACAGCATTATTAGTCAATTATACAGGGATAAATATATAGATACTTGGCAAAAACATAGGCTCATTTGTTCGGCTGCAACGGCACCTAGAATTTACGGGTTACCTAAAACACATAAATGTGGGATACCTTTACGACCCATAGTATCATCTATTCAAGTCCCGTGCTATCAGTTAAGCAAACACATAGGACTCATACTCAAAAATATCATCTCTGAAAAATATAATGTTAAAAACTCTTTGGAACTAAAAAAACAGCTAAAGGACATCACCCTTGATGAGAATGACATATTGGTTTCTTTTGACGTCGTTTCCCTTTTCACCAATGTTCCTGTTTACACAGCTATAAAAAATATTATGGACCAATGGGACACTATTAAAACGAAAACTAGCATACTAAAATCAAAATTCTTGGTAATACTGAAATTCTGTTTAAATGACAACAACTACTTTGCATACAATAACAAGGTATACAAACAGATTTTCGGTATGCCAATGGGAAATCCTCTTTCCCCTACTATTGCTGATATTGTTTTGGATAATTTACTTGACGTAGCCTTGGCAGAATTACACAAAAAGAACGTTTACATTAAATATGTGGCAAAGTACGTAGATGACATACTGGCTGTAATAGACATTAATGACAAAGACGATATACTTAAAGCACTCAATGGGTATCACCCGAAAATTAAATTCACCGTTGAAGTTGAAAAGAACAGAGAAATAGCATACCTTGACACAAAATTACATAGAGGGGACAATGAAATAACGTTTGATTGGTATGCAAAAAATACATCGTCTGGCAGAATTATTAATTTCAACGCTACTCAACCAAAATCCCAAATAGTAAATACTGCAAAAAATTTTATACGTAGAGTTCTTGATATTAGTGATGAACAATACCATAACAAAAATAAACATGTAATCACGAAAGTACTTAAAGATAATGCTTTTCCCACAAATTTAATTAAAAATCTAATATCTGCCTATAAACCTATAATAACAAACATAAATGGAAACATTGATAAGGAGGAAAAATATTTTTACAGTGTAAAATACATACCGGGCCTCACGGACAATAAAAACATAAAAAACGCAATAGATAATAATGACATGAGCTTTGCTTACAAACCAAACAAAACATTAAGTGCAATATTTACAAATACAAAAACGCCAATAAACAAACTACAACAAAATAATGTAGTGTATGAAATACCATGCAAGGGAGACAACAACAACAGCTGTGATTTAGTTTACATTGGGACGACAAAGAGAAATCTGGAGACAAGAATGGGAGAACACAAATCAGACATAAACAAAAACAAAGAAAGCACTGCATTATCACAACACATATTACAAACAAAACATAAACCTGATTTTGACAACATAAGAATACTAGACAAGGAAAATAACGTGAGGAAAAGATATACTACAGAAAGCTTAAGAATTCAACAGAAAATAAACAGAACAATGAATAAAAAAGAAGACACTGACAATTTAAGCGCCTGTTACAGAGTTGTTTTGAAAAACAGTAGATGACGACACTACCTGTGATTTTTATTATTTAAAAATTTATTAATGTAATACAAAATTGTTTTTTCAATGTAAGTTAGTTACATTCAATTTATTGTATTATTAAATGTTGATGTTTTTATTTTATAATAATAGACGAATCCCCTGAAGAAGTGAACATAAAATTCACGAAACGTCGGGAAAAATGGAATAAAAAATTTTTATTTTCATAAATGGAGTTAGGCCTCACCAGCTAAGTATATATAAGCAAATATACAAATATAAATAAAAGTAAGTGGCCAAAAATAAAGGAAAACAAATGAATTAATTTATTTTATTAACACTGTTTGCCAACTGTTTCATCAAACAAAAATTATCAAATATTTGAGCTTAGTTTGAACATTAACAAAATATTTTTTTGTTTCACACAGTTTGAAGCAAATATCAGAACAAATATTTTCGTTAAATATTTCATTAGTCTGAACGTACCTTAAGAAGTAAATACTTCTTTCGTACATCGGAAATAGGCAGTTAGAATATTGATAAAAAAAATATTTGTGAAAAGAAAAAATGTATTTTTATAAAGTTTCATATACTGACGAATTATGTTTTTATGTATTTCAATTTAAATAATAAGAAGTATGGTTTTATAAAAAATTAATAATTCTTAATATTTTGCCCTTGTTTTAAAAAATTTAAATTAAGAAAAAAAAAATTTAAGATTTTCCTCTTCAAAATATGATTTCTTTCGCCATATGACAATTTTTATTCCAAAGATTCTGGTAACGCTGTATATAAATATAAAGTTGCAGCCAACTTCAGGTATAATCTACGAACGAAAAACAAAACGACTTTGCGAGTACAGCAAAGTATGTACTCCCCCGCTATACTCTTTTCCCTTCTCTTCTATAAACTCAAGACTTTGCAAAGTAAACTTTGCTTGTCTGAAAGGGGTCAAAGCAATCTTTTTGGTACTTTTTCGTTCTTTAACTGGCAAAATTAAATTAAGCATTTACGGTCATGAGTGGAAGATAACATATGGACTGCAGGTTGGTCTCTCGCCAAATCGATCCACTTAGACGAAAAAAAACAAATGCTCGAAACATGTTAATCCATATTTACTTATATGTATGTTTTCTTCATATATGTACAAATAATTATGGTCGAATTGCAGCCACTGGGCAAGCACTGCTATATAGAAATCTATAATGTTTATGTACGGAAGGTTCATCGCCCACTTCCTTAATTCTAGAGTTGTGTCGGTCATGAACGACCTCATTCAATTGAACGTATCAGTCAGACGAACGATGAACGGCCGTTCAGTTTCATCGTTCAATTTCGTTCAATCGTTCACTTGGGTCACTTGGGTCTTCTTGTCAGATGTTCACTTGTGTAAAGCAAGGCGAATTCATTCCAGGTAATCTCGGTAGTACAACAAGTACAACTCGTACAAAAACCACAAGCAATTTGTTTTTGTAAAATCATTGTACAATGTCAAAAACCGAAACAAATCAAAACAGAAACAAAGATAATAAACAAAATTTTGACATCCAACAATTATAAAGCTAAAGAAAAAAAGTTACCAGCAGGGCTTTTAGGATCACCTGTAATGAATTCGCGTTGGTGTAAAGAAAAGCTGGTTGAAAAGAAACAACAATACGATTGTGGTTTATACATACATATCCCTGCAAGAAGACTACCGGTCATTTTACTAGTAAAATGACCGGTAGTTTTGACCACTATATTGGATAAAGTTTCTATTAGCTTATTAAGAGTAAAATGAAAAAACTAACCGAAACTCTTGTGTACATGTGATTTTGCCTCTCTTTCTAACTAATTAATTCCACTCGACTACGGAACATATATCTGTACTGCTTACTACTATGCTATATATTAGTTAGTAATCGCGGAAATAATGGTTAACACTAACTAGTTAGTCATAACGTAAATAGAGGTTAGCACTAACTAGTTATTAATAGCGTAAAAATTGGTTAGTACTAACCTTTATAAAATAATGTTTTTTTTTTTATTTTAGTTTTAAAAAAGTTTTTATTAAAAAAATATAATCAGCAGGCTTCATTAAAGTTTATAATAGTTGTGGGTGTGGGACCACGTAACGTCACTTCTGTGGCTGCTCTATAACGTTCCTTTCTTCCATGGGTCTGTAAAGAAATATTATTTTGTTAACAATTTGTGACTAAAAAGCCGAATACATACATGCATACATACTTGAAAAGTCATCAGGATTTTAAATATTTGGTATAATTTGGTCCTTTATTATCACCACCAAATCTTTAACGAGTATCCCGGCCAAAGCAACCACCCGAATGACCGCTACCTGAGAACGTTTAGGTGTGCTTATGATGTCATCGTCTTTAAATATGCGTTTTTCCACAGCACTTGATAATTGAATGCTTCTTTTGCGAGTGCCTTCACCCGCTTTTTTTTAATTATGAATACCCATTATATTGTAAATTAATAACTCCTTTTTGCTTACCCAGTTTTGTGGTTGCTGACTTTAATATACTTTTTCTTCGATTCAAAGGGGTACCTTCGGATGATTCTTTCAGTTTTTTTTGTTGGAGTTTAATAAACTGATGGGCTATGAACTATGTTTTTGTGTGAAATATTTTGTTCTTGCTGCTGTATCGCTAGAGGATCTTCATCCAGTGAAGCTGACCGACGCCCTATAATTAAGGATATTAAGCAATCATATTAAGCAATATGTACCTATAAAATCAAATGTTTCTTTTCTAATTGTTACCTTTCGGATTATCTAAGTTTAATTTTCATATCAATCCGGCGTTCCTTTAACAATTAAATAATTGAGACAATCTAAATCCGTGTAATTATCAGCTTCACTGTTGTCCAAGCTCAAATTAAGGTTTCTTTTAGCTACTGACACTCGTGATCGGGGTGTTGCTTTAATATTTTGTTCACCCAAAGGTGATGCTGGCTCGTTAAATTTGATTTTTTTTTCGCCGACAAACGTACAACACTACGTCCTCCTATAATTTTAATAGGTGACACCTTATTTTCAGCATTAAAGTAATTGAAATCAACATTACCAATAAATTTCTCGTAGATCATATAAAGAAATATTATTTTGTTAACAATTTGTGACTAAAAAGCCGAATAAATACATGCATACATACTTGAAAAGTCAACAGGATTTTAAATATTTGGTATAATTTGGTCCTTAATTATCACCACCAAATCTTTAACCGCTACCTGTTTGAAGACCACTTCTTTTAACACGACTGTTTCGTACATGACCTGTTGTTTCCAGAAAATTTACCACCACGTTTTCTGGAGCCGCCATCAGTATGCCCTTCTTTACTTTAATAAGCAACGTTGTTGCAAAGAAGATAAGCAAATTTATTTTTAAACTTGGCAAATAACTTTTGTAATATTTAATTTAAACCACAGAACTAACATTTAAGCAATTACATTTTTTTACAAGAGTCGACAGGCCACGCGTGTGAAAAAATTATATTTAAAAATTGGCATTATTTAGGTTGTGTTATTTGTTCCACTCTAACATATGTGTTAGAGTGGAGCAACGAATGTAAAATTGTTGCAAGTGTATTAGTAAATAGTTTTTTTTTTTTGGTTTTGGTTATGCATTTCTTGTAGGGTATGTTATACTTTATTGTTTTATATTCTTGTATACATATGTATGTATTTATTATACGAATATGTTATATCTTTATATGTATACTTGTTTCTTTTAACACGTTGCCGTATTCAATCAATTGTGAATGACTGAACGAAAATCACAAAAGACAAACTGACCCAAAAGACAAACTGACACAAAAGACAAACTGACACAAAAGACAAAGTGACCTGAAATGAACGATTGAACGAAAAGAACGAGCTCGTTCACTGATTCGAATTAAACGATAATGACCGGTCACTTAAACGAACAATTAAGCCCAAGACTACTTAATTCCTTCCATTTTTTTAAGAGAGGTCGTGTATTGATAACCCAGCTACATATGTGTACCAAATTAGAAATATTTTTCTTTTACCGTTCTTTAGATAAAAATTAATATTTTTTATGTCACAACCACCTCTCCAATCCCGCCCACACTTTGTCGGATGTTGTGTATTGATAACCAAGAGGCTTGTTTCTTAGAAGCTTTGGCTTTTGCGTTTCTCTAGATATACATAAAAAATATATAAAAAAAAAACCACTACAAGGAATTTGTGGGTAAAATTAGAGGCAGTCGTAACTTCTTGCTCTTATCTCAGCTGAATTTCAATCGCAAACAATTCCAGACTCTATGTGACATAAATATAAAAAAACCTGGCCCCATCATATCTGGGGGGTTACTCTGTATTGCGATGCGAAAGCAAGTTCGATGCGAAAGCTAAATGCGATAAGAGTACAATTTGGTACTCTGTATCGATTACGCAAACGCTTTCGCAAAACATGTTGATAAAGAAGCAACACTGGCACTACAAAATAAACAAATGCGAAGAATGACAAAATGGTATGTCAAAATACATATGTAAGTAAAAATATTTTGAATACATTTTTAGTGCGGTACGTGTTTTTATAAAAATTTAATAACAAAAAATAAATGGTGATGGATTCGGTGGCGTTATGGTTTGAGGAAGAAAATGAACATGTGGAACGTCTGTCTGAAAACTTTCATCCAAACAGCTACGTTTGGCAGCAGGCGCTGATTCATTTAAACTGCTATTTTCACTTTGCGAAGATAACAAAACTTCTTCTGCATTCTCTTTGTTTGCTGTAACATCGTGACAAGCATTGCTAATTGTGCCAAAGCATGTTGATGTTGGCAGCCCGTTGACGGCTTCTTCCATATGAAGAAGATTTACCTTAAAAACTAAATTTTAAAATTGGTTTTTGTTTTAAATAAAAGTTAAGCGAATGAAAGTTTCGTTCGAAATCGAGGGACAGGCAGTAAATTTGAAATTAAAAGAAACAATAAAAAGTTAGAATGGAATTACATGTACATAATATGTTTGTACATATGTAAATATATATTGACATAGGTATATTAAATTTTTAAATTTGGTAATAATTTCAGCTTAATACGTTCGATATATCGATATTTTAATTTAATAAATATCGATACTCTTAAAAATATCGATATATTTTTTCAATTTTCCCAGCCCAACTTTCATGACATAAGTCAGACGTAGCACCTTTAATTTATAATACATGAGTAATACATAATTAATTATAAATTGTAGTTCAAGAGGATTTGTGAACTTTAACCCAGCCGATACAAACTAAATCGATGTTAATTTTTTGTAATGATGAAAACTAAGTCACTGAAATAAATTAAGAGTGTAATTTCTAAAAAATCTATTTTTATGATTGCATTTTTTAACACTTTAAAACCGCTAAGAAAAGTAGTTCGAAAAAGTTAACAATACTTGGGACATTTCGGTTAACTTGTTCGCGATTACACTGTATTTAAATTTTTCATATTCAAATCTATTACAAATTGTTCTTCATTTACATATTACAAATGAAAAAAAAAATTGTGAGAACAAATATGTATTTAAAATCAATTTGTATTAGATTTGAATAAATAAAATCTTAAATGCATTTTTTATAAATAAATTATAAAATTTGTTAATCAACTCATAAACAAGGGTTTATGTATCAGATTATATGTCAGCCATTATTAAACTACTTCTATGTAATGCAGATGGTATGAAGTATTCATTGAAAAGTAGTTGCAAGTCATTGCGAAGTTTTTGCTGGGTATATTAGCTTTTTAACTCATTACTTTGCAATGTACGATTTTTCTGGGTATGTGGATAGTGATGTTTGGAGTTTCTTAGTAACAGGATTTGGATGCGCTACCGGCTCATCTGGACTGCGTTGAAACCATGTCCATCAGACGCTTGTTTATAGCCTTAATATGCAATGAAAACTAGGAAATATTTATAAATCCCTATTATATAAACCGTTGTCGATGTCATTGACATCAACACGACAACTACTTCACTTAGACGTTAATTTGGTAATTTCTAAGAATGTTGTGCCTGGCGACATCCAAAAACTGACAAAAAAAATCCCATCTCTAATTATTTTATTCCTCTGACGTTGCCTAAGCAGCCAGTGAAATGCGCATAGGAACAGCTTATCCTCCATAGGGATGGGCAATAAATATCGATATATGAAAATATCGATATTTAAAAAAATTATAATCGATATATATCGCCGATATTAAAAATACCGATATATCGATACATCGATATTTATCTACGACTATCGAATTCGATATTTTTAAGATCACTTTATAATAAAATTCAACATTTTAACCGTTGCTCAACTGCTTACAATACTGTTGTTTTTTAAGAATTGCATCATAGGTTTTTTTTTTAACTAATATTAAGAAAATAAAGGCGTTTTTCCATTGTACATTTTCATAGATTACACAGGTCAGTTTTTTGTCTTGGTTTTTTAAGAGATGACAACAAAAAAATAAGCGCGGAAAAAATATTCTGGAAAGGGTTCCTAGAATTGTGCAAATAATCGACTCATGAAAATTTTTTTTTATTTGATCATGTTCTTATATATTAATAATAAAATATTGCACAGTTTATTTGTATAGTATGTGTTACAAGTTTTGTTTACCGGCAGTATATAATCCTAATTATTTTTTTTAAATTTCATATGGCGAATAAGTAAAAACTTTTTTGTATTCTTTACTTTTTTTAAAATTTTTTTGTAAATGTAATACGTTTGTGCCTATCTAAAAATGTATTGTCATAGGTATATTAAGTTTTTAAATTTAGTAATTTCAGCTTAATACGTTCGATACATCGATATTTTTAATTGATATATTTCGATACTCTTAAAAAATATCGATACGATATACATATGTATATCGTTATATTTTTTCAATTTGCCCATCCCTAATCCTCCAACAATAAATTTCATTATTTTTATCAATTATTAAAAAAGGGAATTAAGCACAACAAACAAAATCTTTTAAAATTTTTGGTTATTTTATGCAGGTCTAAAGTCGACAGTAATAAGCAGCAGTTGGAAACGCTTCTTTCCCTTATGGAACAAAATCCTTTGTTGGCAAAAGGAATTTTTACAAAAGTTCATAATTTGAAAGTGAATAATTTAAAATCACAATAGTATTTTTTATCAAATGTGTGTCATACCAAATGAAAATTCGTTTGATCAACTTATTCAACTGCTGTCGAAAATCGAATTAAGTTTATAATAGGCACCCAAGGCGAATTCATGTATACGGTGGTGTCGATACTACAACAAGTAACACCAAAAACACAACAATGTATTTTTTGTTGCTTTCGTTGATCGATATGTCAAAAACACAAGCAACTTTTGACATTTCTCTCTAAGTAAGAAAAAAAGTAGCACAGCTCTGCTTTCAACGCCACAAGGTAAATGAATTCGCCTTGTAGGCACCTATCAAGGCGAATTCATTCCAGGTAATCTCGGTAGTACAAGTACAACTCGTACAATGTCAAAAACCGAAACAAATCAAAAGAGAAACAAAGATAATTGGTCTTAAATTTTTGTTCAGAATACACTTCAGTTAACAAATATAATATAAAATTTAAAAGAATAAAAACCGAAAATAAAAGGAATATGTATTAAAAATCTATTTTAAAAGATACTTAAAACGACATTTTCGATAAACAAAATTTTGACATCCAACAATTATAAAGCTAAAGAAAAAAAGTTATCAGCAGGGGGGCTACTCTGTATCACAAATTATGTAAGACAAATGCGCGCAAACGCATTAAAGAGTACCAATCACTAGATTTGCTTCAATTTTATTTCGCATCGCAATAGAGAGTAGCCCTCCAGGGCTTTTAGGATCACCTGTAATGAATTCGCCTTGGCACCTATTATATGCATCTGACGTTTTACCAAAACCTACCCACTTGTTTAAGTATACCCGTTCAAGAATCAAAATTTTCCCAAGATTTTTATTGATATACGTTAAATATTTATTTCACCAAAAGCTGTTAAAATAGTTTTATTATATTAAGGGTTAATTGTATTTAATTTTGATGCTTCAATATTCACTCGACACATCAAGTAAATACTTGTCTCTAGAGATAATTTATTTGAACGTTTTTAATAAAAACGGTTAATTTTTTTTAATAAAACCTTAATTGTATTTAAAGGCAAAAGTATATATATGTATGTATATATATAATTAGACATTAAAAGGAATATATAAACATATTTAAAGAATACAGAAAGGAAAGAAAAAAGATAATAAAAAAACATACAAGTTTAATAATACTACTACAATCTAAAGTTAAAGTTATAATTATAACTTTTATATAAAAGAAATAATTAATAATGGGGTTAAATTTAATGTATAGTTATTTTAATAAAAAAGCCTCTTTCATCGCTAAGTTTCTGACTTAGTTTTGAACGGGTAAAGGAGGAGGAGGATACGCATACATATCCGATGATGTTGGGGGAACGACATACGCAGCTGTAGGAAGAGGAGGTTGTTGTACATAGCCGCCAGCAGCCAAATTCTTGGGTAAATAATTTTCATAGCCTCCAGCCTGATGATGAGCACCTGGAGGCGCTTGGCCAAAACGTGTCTTTTTTTCTTCATTATTATTATTGTATGCTTGATGAGGTGGGGGAGCTGATGAAAATCGCGATTGATGACCATTTGACCGAGTCATTTGTGTATTGTTGTTGGGGTTTTGAGATCTTGGGCCATAGCCTCCACTGCCTTGTGGTTGCTGCTGGTGTGGAGGATATTGTGAATATGCTGGTCTTGGATGCTGTTGTGCTTGATATTGGTCTGGACGCCCATAATTGTTGTTGGGCCGATTGTTGAATCGTTGGTAGTTGTTGCCACCGTACGATTGTTGAGGTGTCATCTTCTTATACCCTTGGGCGTTATTACGACCACCTCGTCTGGATTGCGTTGAAGCCATGTCCATTAGACGGGGGTTTATAACCTTAATATGAAATGATAAATCGGGAAATATGGATAAAAGATTAATACATTTTAATAAGGTTAGCTGTACAGTGGAGGGTATTCAAAAAATATATGTATATGTATAACAAGCAAGTTAAGTCAAATTGACATTTCGAATTTAAAAAATTAATTCTTAAAATTTTAATTAATAGAACAAAATAAGAAACCAATTTTCAAGAAAATGCTTTTTCGACTGTGGAATATGTATTTGAAGTATGTTTCCAACTCACCTGATTTGCTTCCTTTAGAACTTGTATTAAGTCATTGGCTTTGTTAGCATTTGTATTTGTAAATAGAGTGTATGCCGTTCCCGTGTTGTTAGAACGCCCTGTGCGTCCAATACGATGCACATAATCTTCCGAATTTGACGGATAATCATAATTGATGACAAATTTAACATCATCGACATCTATTTGTCGCATGTAGTGGAGAGAAATTCAATTTTTATGTTAACCCAAGCCAAACAAAGATTGTATTTTTGCAAAATTAGAAGTAACAACTTTTATACTTAATTGGAACAAAAATTCATCCATCAATATACACAAGTTTTGGATTTTTACATGATAATTATTATTTTCATTTGTCTATTTTTTTTTAATAATATTGGACCTCGACCTTTTTCACATACAATTTTTATATAAAACTACAAATGTCTTTTTTGTTTTTTAGACATCTGTTTTATGATTTTAACATTTAAATTAAAAAAAAAATATATATATAACATAAAATTAAAGCTTAATTCATTTATTAACTATTTTTTAACAAACGTGAAAAATATTTAGTAGCAAACATATCCTAAGTACTTACCTCGACATCCAGAGGAAGAGAAAAGGTCAACCTATTAGAACTGTGAATGAGAAAGAATTTATAAAATGCAGCAGCAGTGGTAATAATGCTGCCATGGGAGTTTTTGGGAACCAACAGATAATTGAATTTAGCTTTTGTAATTATGTTCTTGTGGATATTTCATTAAATACTAAAGCAAGGTTTAATGTACTAGCTTAAGCGTAAATTAAACAATAAAAATTTTTAGTGTATATATTAAAAAGTATATAAAAATCGAAGTCCATTTTTTTGAGAAACTGATGTTATTATTTTTGTTCACATATAATCATTGTATAAAGTTCTTCCAAATTATTAGAGATATAATAAGGAGATATGCCTAGATTAATTTTGGTTAAAGTCAGTCAAAAATATAATTGATAGTCGTAATTTAGCATTAAATTTTCAATAAATAATCAAGGGGAGGATATTAGAAATACCAAAAAAAAGTTTCGATAACTATATATCATTCCCGTCATCTCGAAAACCATTGGATTTATGAAAACGACTTTAGTTTTTAAATTGGATTTAATGTAGTGATATAGAAACCTTTAATGTTTTATCCTTTTTTTAGGCTTCATCCTTTATTCATCACGTTAAAAAATTTAGTCTTGAAAAGGGAAAAGTAAAGAAAGAAAAATAAAAATTATTACATACTTTCAATAAATCCTTGTTAACTTAGAAGCAATACAAACTTTTTACTAGGGAAAGTTTATTTTAGGTTTTGAAATCCCTACTTCTTCAAGCCCATTTTTTTGTCCATCAGCTTTCGAGTTAATTTAAATTTTTGTTCTTTTTTACTTATAAAAAGTTTAATTTTTTCTTTTTTTTATATTTAGTTTTCTTACATTCAATTTTTTTTTTATATTTATTTTTTAACGACTTCATTTTTGTCCTTGACTGACCATAGTATTATAGAATGTAAATGTGTTACAATGTTTTAACCAGCAATGTATGGAAAAAAATTCTCCTCATTATTAACCCCACACCAACAACAAAACAAAAAAAAATGTAATAAAACATTAAAACTAAGCACCTAAACTATAATTTTTAAGGCTGTTTTCTTTTAATGTAAACAGAAAGTGCTCTAAACATTAAAGTCTCCATTTTCAAATTAGTTTTTTTTTCATAAACGCATTTTATATAAAACTTTCATTCCCGCTGTCTTTCACAAACAGAAATAAAACAACAAAAGAATTCGTAATTTATAACGAAAAATATCAACGGTGTTGGGTTTGTTTCGATTCATCCTGTAATTCTCGCTGAGAACATCTATCTCATCATCATTATTATTATGACATGAATCACAGACGAACCAAAGTCAAATAATGAAAGAATTCATTAATAAAATTTTCATCCACAGCATCACTCGCTTTGCCATCATAATCATTATCATCAATTAAAAAATAATAAGAACACAGATTGTGCAATATGCACACCATATACATAACGCTTACCTAAACCACGAGCAGCTACATCAGTAGCCACTAGTATGGAATTACGGCCATTGCGGAATGAAGCCAAAACATAGTCTCGTTCCTGTTGAGACTTGTCACCGTGAATGGCACATGCCCGCCAGCCTTGACGTGAAATTGAACGCGTTATTTCATCTACTCTTTTCTTTGTCTCCACAAATATAATTGTTTTAGTGTCTTTCTCGGATGCGATCTCACCCAAAAGTTTTATCAATTTAAAATCTTTTTCATTCTCATCACACACATCGACAATTTGCAATATATTATGATTGGCCGACAAGGTCAAGGAGCCAATATTGATTTGAATATAATTATCTAAGAACTCTTCGGCCAAATTGCGCACTTCTTTTGGCCAAGTTGCGGACCACATTAGTACTT
Organism: Pollenia amentaria; assembly: GCA_943735925.1. NCBI lineage: Eukaryota > Metazoa > Arthropoda > Insecta > Diptera > Polleniidae > Pollenia > Pollenia amentaria. The sequence continues at coordinate 226,238,719 of OX031009.1, forward strand.
GACGATCGGGACGAATTTGTTTGATAATTTTACGGATCTGGGGTTCGAAGCCCATGTCCAACATCCGATCGGCTTCGTCCAACACCAAGTAAGTGCATCGTTTTAAGTTGGTAACACCACGTTCAAGAAAATCAATCAATCTTCCAGGAGTTGCAATAACGATTTCGACTCCCCGCTCCAAATCTCGAGATTGATAGTGTTTCGGAGCGCCGCCAAATATACACGTATTGCGTACATGAACCTGGGAGCCGAATTCGTTTGCGACTTGCTGGATTTGCTGAGCTAGTTCACGAGTGGGTGCCAGAATCAAAGCAATTGGGCCGTCGCCATGTTCCAAACGTGGTTGATTATTAATATGAACCACGGCTGGCAATACATATGCTAACGTCTTACCCGAACCGGTTTGAGCCACACCCACCATGTCTCTCCCACTAAGTGCGATTGGCCAACCCTGAGCTTGAATTGCTGTGGGTTTAGCAAATCCCATTTTCTTAATGCCACTCATAACGTATTCGGGAAAACCACCTTCATCAAAATCAATACTTGGTGTTGGAATGCTTACGCCTTTCAAGGTGATTTCATTGGTTGACAAAAAGCCATCCACTTCTGACTGAGTACGAGCAATCACGGACTCGCATGGTTTATAAAAGTTCTTCTTAAAAGGAGTAAGAGTTATCTCGGACCAGATGATGTTTGGCAAACGATCGCCCGATGCAAATGTATTATTTGAATTAGTATTGCCACCTTCGAACTGACGTCCTTCTTTGGGAGAATTGTTACGATAATTAGGATTTTGTGGCCTTCCATAAGGTGTTGGTCTTTTATGTTGCATGGGACCATGTCGCATTGGTCCACCACGATGCTGTTGCTGATCACGGAAACCACCAGGTGCACCGCCATGACGATTCATTTGCATATTGGATTGATTTTCAAACCTGTAAGCAAAGAAATTAACAATAATTTTAAGTACAGACATGTATCTACATTAGTGTGTCCCATTAAAAAAAAAATTTTGGGGATCATTCTTAATTTGAATACTCATAAGGTTAAGAATTTTTGAGATTTTTTTCCGATTTTTCGGAGGTGGTTTAGAGGTCGCGCAAATTGATTTTGTACCAAAAATCGACCTTTTTGGGTTTTTTTTAATTTCGGTTGAAAATTGGTAAAAAAATACATATTTCTTCAGCTTCTGAGTCAATATTCTTAAAGAAAATTTTCCGATCTTTAATTTTATGTGCATAAATAATAAGTTTCGTCAGGGATTTTCCACATTTTGATACATTATATAACAGTTTTTCCTAAATTTTCAGCAAATATGAAAAAATGCTTTATTACTTTTAAAATTTGTATTAAGACTAAAAAAACTAATAATGCAGTTTAAAAAATTATGAAGTTTTAAATAAATTAGCAAAAAAAAAAATTAATTTTCTCTCACCGTTCTCGAGTTATACCCTTTTAAAGCTTTGTACACATTGTATGAAATGTATAATACTATAAGGTGTGAACTAGGTTTGCATTGCTTTAAACTTTAAATAATTGGATTTAGAAAATGTTTTACAAATAAAATTATAGTTACTTACCAGTCATACATAACAATAACATATGTAATTATTACAAGAAGTCCCGTCTTTTTAATTAAAATATTTTGTTAATCTGAAGTTTTATTGCTCCGGTAAGTTGAAATTATCATAAATTGGGTAATATTTTTTTAAAATAGATATGCCTTTGTCGAATACAAGGAATGTGTGGTGTGTGGGCAAAATGATTGATGACCTTGATACTGCCAAACCGCCGACAAAAAACCAAATACTGCAAAGATTTTTTAAATTGCATTTAGTGGAAAAGTGCACTATTTCCAAAAGCAGTATTTGGTTTTTTGTCGGCGGTTTGGCAGTATCAAGGTCATCAATCATTTTGCCCACACACCACACATTCCTTGTATTCGACAAAGGCATATCTATTTTAAAAAAATATTACCCAATATTTCTTGGACTACTTTATGATAATTTCAACTTTTAAAGATCGGAAAATTTTCTTTAAGAATATTTACTCAGAAGCCGAAAAAATACCGATTTTTTAGCAATTTTCAATAATAATTCAATAAAAGTCAAAAACGCTAGATTTTTGGTACAAAATCAGTTTGCGCGACCTCTAAAGCACTTCCGAAAAATCTAATAAAATTCTCAAAAATACTTTACCTTATGAGTATCCAAATTAAGAAAGATCTTCCGAGAAAATCCAAATTTTTATTTTTTTTGGGACAACCTAATCTACATTAAAAAAAATGTATGCCTCTTGTATGTACAAAAACGGTCGTACATTGTACGAAATCCGTTCGCACCATTCATGCGTACAATGTACGAAAAGCTTCAGTAAAATACAAAATAACCTTTTCATAATTAGCAAAAAAAAAAATAGTGCTTTTTACGAAATATTTTTGTAAATAGCATAAACGTTTTTGTATTTTCGTTAATTTTGTTAAAACTGGCCTAAGAATACTAAACATTCTTAGGTCCGTTTTAACAATTTAGTGTTCCATTATTTTCACTTTACTTTAAGGTAAAAGGTTCATCCTACACTTTTTATACGGAAGATAAAATCGTACGTATCGGTAAGTTTTGGAAACGGGAGTTAGAAAAAAATTTTGATTATTCTGGAAAAAATTTTAATTTGTACCTATTATTAAATCATATTGTATAAAAAAATATGCGAAAATAATAAATTAAAACAAAATTTCCATAAATCTGTAAAAGTAGTTTTTAAATTAGATAGTTATTTAAAAAAAATGATGAAACTTACGATTCATTTAATCAAAATATTTTCAATGGACTACGAAAACATATCGCATTTAATAATAATAGAAAACAATGTTATGCGAATGTTATTGGACAACAATGAGTTCCAAGCGGATTTTTATATAATTGATATTTTTACCATAAAAAATCGCAACTTTTTTTTTGCCTTCCATTAATAAAATTACTTTTAGAAGAATTTTCAATATTTTTTAGAGATTGATTTAAATTATAATTTATTAAAAAAAAGTTAGGAATTAAAATAGTGGAAAACTAGTTCAAGGAGTGTCTCTTCATATCCAAATCATCCGTTTATTAACTCTTCATGTTTTGCAATTTATGTGCATGCTCATGTTTAACCAACCGTTACGGTCTGAATGGCATTCGTTAAAAGGATTTCTTATTTCGTTTATAAAGTCATTAAATTGTCATTAAATTTATTAATTTAAACATAGTAAGTACACCTATATGTATTAGTATACAAAATATACGATTGCCAACGAACCATCCAACACAAAACAAACTCACATTAGATTTTTTTTTTTTTTTTTTTTGACGAGTAAAATAGTCCCTGACTTTCAAATTTGTATTTGTAGTCGTGTACTGTGAAATTAATTTTACATTGTGTGTGTGGTAAAAATAATGTGCTTGCGCAGACCTTTACTACGTAAAAATTCAAATTGGTTTTTAAAGATATCATTCGTTAAAAAAAAATAAATAAAATATTTTATTTCAATAAAACGCACAAACAGGGACGCGAACGATGGTCATTCTGCAAATTTGCACTTATTAAATTTTCAGTGCATATTACATAGGATCTCAACCTGACAATATTTTGTCATACCAAACATCAAACTCTATAGTAAAAATAGTTTTGTCAGCGTTTTTATAATATTAAGTTTCTTTTATTATAAAAACAATTGTTAGGTGAAGACCCCACCCCATGTTGATTAATAATGAGCATTTTTCTAAAAATGTATTCTGGCAATACAAAAAACTTCTGGCAGCAGTAGCATGTTGTCAAAAATCTTCATTTGTTTACATTATACACAAGCATTTTAGCTTTTATTTTATTTCTGCGCTTAAGTCATTGTCCGGACTTGCAATATTTGTTGGAACAATTCATGAGTTTATGGGTGAAAGGATTAGGGAGGGGTACTCAGTTTCATGTACTCTGCAATTTTGTTTGTTTCGTAAACCGCACACTTTTTAACTTGAAGTTGAAGCACGTGTTTTTTGTATTTGTATATTTTTTTATTAATCCTTTTATTTAAGCTTGAGGTCTTTTTCTTTCTTTTATAAAAAATATTTAATCCAATATTTCTTCAGCGATGTTTTTCTTGAATATTTGACAAAATTAACCATTTTTAATTAATTTAACAAAAAAGTCATATTTTCAATTAAATACAAAAAGGTTTTTCAATTCAAACCTAATCTATTATAGTTTAAATTAATTTTTAATTTCCGTTTCTATTTTTATAAATTAAATGTCTATAATTTTGGGCTAAATTTTCAGTATCTGACTTTAAATTTATTCTGGATATTGTTGGTACCTTTATAATTTGCAACATTTCTAACATGAATCTACGTTTATAATTATTTTTCGTGTTTAACACTGATATATTTTCCAAAAATAGAAAAATAGTTTAGACTTGCACAATGGGTTGATAAAGCTGTTTTTCGTGATGAAATATTTCTATATTTTTGATCTGCCATGTCCTGCTTTCCTAGTTTTAAGTTTATTTTTTGTTGTACCAACATACACTTTTCTGCATGTCCATTAACATTTCCCTTACAAGGTATTTAATAAACAACCTTTGACATTTCCAACTTATTTATTTTATCCTTCATATTAGTGAATAATCTACCTATTGTGTTATAAGGTTTATGTACAACTAGCTGACCCGGCAAACGTTGTTTTGCCTAGAAAAGTATTGTTTTTGTGTATATTTAAAATACAGATACAGAATCAGGTACAGGTAATATTCGGTGCAGATAATTTATCTTTATTTACAAAAAAAAAAAAAAAATATGAAAATGTGACTTATAAGTAAACTATTGAATAAGTTAAGAGAATATCATTGAAGCACTTTGTGATAAACAATATTTTTCGTTTTGTTGTCAGGTGCGAAAATTAACAAAGAGGATGGCTTTCCGACACGGGAACATGCGACATAGAGTTGACCGTGTGAAAAACAGCCGTTCTCCAAATTTAGGCCACAAACACTCAATGAAATCACATCAATTTAGAAACCTCCGTCGGCTCATGCACAACTACTTTGATACAGATCAAAGCATGATCAATTGCATAGCTTACGATTTGATTAATTTTCAATGGCGCTTCTTGTCGGAAATTGTTCATACCAATATAGAAACCTTTGCCGGCTAATGCGCAACAACTTTACTAAAGACCATAGCATGATCAAATGATGTAATTTATTTTGAGTAATTTTCAATGGTGCCGCCTAACGGAAATTGGTCATACCAACCTAGAAACCTTTGTATGCTAATGCTCAACATATGTGCTAAAGATCATAGCATGATCAAATGCACAGTTTATGATTTAACTCATTTCGAGTCATTTTCAGTGGCGCCACCTGTCTGAAATTGGTCATATCAACTTATAAACCTTCGCCGAGTCATGCTAAACAATTTTGCTAAAGTTTAAGATTTAATTCATTCAATTCAGAGACCATTCCGAATTGGTACGAATCATCGAAATCGGTCCAGCCGTTCTTTAGTTGTAAACGTAGTAACTAACGCCACTTTCTTTTATATATACCTATAGATTTTATATATTTTCGTATCATAAAAATTTGATTTTTCTAATCTTTCTGAAAATCTTGGTACATAAGTTAGTGATTTATAAATTTTCGGTTCTGTGTTGTGTTGGTAGATCTAAATTTGCTTTGAATGAATGATTATTTTAGTTGATTTACATGTTCTTCCTAACTTCGGTTTTTCGTAGTTTTTGTCAAGAATTCTTCTTGAAATTCAAAGTAGGTACCTAGGTACATTTTTCTTTTTTCTTGTTGACTTTTTAAAGGACAAATGTAAACATAGCTCGTGACTTAGCCACAATACTTAATTAGTATTGTGGTTATTTTATTGAACTGTTAATGGGTTTTAATCCAAATTTCGATATTTTTAAAAAGGCTTAAGTTCATTGAGTAAAGTTCATGTTGTAAAATTCCTGTCTTCATAAAAATAATTTAATGAAAATGAAATTCAATGAACTTAAGCCTAATTAAAAATATAGAAGTTTGGATTAAAACCATTAACAGTTTAATAAAATAACCACAATACTAATTAATGTTTTATAAATTTGATATCAAATTATAAAATTTTACTAAAAAAAAAAAATTGGCAGCACTGAAGCGAAGAATAAATGTAAATATTAAAAAAATTCCGATTAAAGTTAAATGTGTTACACAATGAAACCTTAATTTGAAAAAAAATCTTCATATTTGCTAAAACAATAAAATATGTTTGTGAGTAAAAAAACTGATTACAAAGTGTAAGAATGTAAATAAAAATAAAACGGGAAAGTGAAGAAATTATAAATTTGTTGTACACTCGCTGAGCTACGCCATGCCAATCCTCAAACCAAAAATTAGCCAAAAAAAATTTCGTCTTTGCAAGAATTAGAGGAAGGAAAGAACACTATTTCATCTATGGTGCCGAATGTAAAGCTCATAGTATATTTATATAAGGATATAAAAAAAAAATATTTTTCAGTTCCACATTGAAGTTACCTATTAAAATATTAAAATCCACATTTGAAAAACATTTGAGAATAATGTTTGAAAAAAATTCATTTCTCAATTTGAAAATAATTCCCCCTTTTTGTTAAGAATGCCATGACTTTCAAATCATTATCAAACGTTTGTCGTTTGAGAAAAGGTTTAATTTAAAATCATTTTCAATTTTATATCAAACCTCCGTGTTTGTTGGGATATGACACCGACGATGTCGGATGTAAAATCAAAAAATTTAGATATCGCATCATTGGTATGCGCAACACACTTTGTCTGTCAGGCAAGAAATGCCCACATTGTAAATTGAGTCTAGTTTAATACGAATTTAAGTTGACAAAACCAATCCGCATTCTCCCATTATCCAAATTTTTGACATCGAGACATGTTGTAAATATAGGTGACCTTACGTTTTGTTTGCAATTGTATGTATGGAAAATTTCAACTTCGTTTTTTCCACTGAATTTGTGTATGTATAACAGTTTGTTTTCACTGTATGCGTAAAATTGAATTTTTAAGAAAAATGTGTACATACAATATAATTTTTTATTCACGTTAATATAAGAGTTTAGAAAAAAAAATATATTTTATAAAATGGTCTTATCTAAATTTGAGTTTTTATCATACAATAAAGATTATGCCAAGGGATTATGAATTTTGTAAAAAATAAAACATTTTATGCAAGAGGAATTGATTTTTCACGTCAGCCATTTTGTTTTTATTAAACTTTTTCTTCGATTTCACAGACTAAATATAAATAATTCAAATATGTATTTCATATTACATTTGTTAAAATTAGTTATCTATTTGACTTAACAAAATATTTACTTACATTTTAATTATTTTCTGGTAAAACTGTATAATTTTATTTTATATTTTATATATATATTTTCTTGAGCACAAAACACGTAACTACCTCTGAAAAATATTTTTTAAGAATGAGTGAAAAATAGGCGATGAACTCAAAGTCGAGAAAATTACGCCGTTTACAATTCAAAGAGCGAGCCGCAAAATTCGCACGGCACTATCTCTTTGTATATAAAGTTACCCACACACGAGGCAACATTTGTCGAAACATGGTAATGTCTTGACAAATGCTCCTAACACTGCAGCCACTCGATCAAATTTTTCTTGATAGTCTTTTACATATCGATGGTCTCAAGTAGAAAGGCCCTAACTCGCGTTTTTTACGAAATTGAGTTTTCCAGTGATTCCAATAAATTTTACACAAATACACCTCGTCACAAAAATTCATTGTAATATTGTAAAGAATAGCGGTTTTACAAGCAGTTGTATGGGCACGTTTACATTATGATACATACAGTTTCAATTATGTTTTTACCTTCTCCTATACAGTTACAATTATTTGAGTTAGGGCCTTTCTACTTGAGACCAACGATATACAGTTTATAAAAATTACCAAAAATTGGAAGCTGTGACGTAGGCTGCACGCAATTTTGAAGCAATTTACTTTCAAGATGTCATCAAGAGAACAATTTATAAAGACAAACGAAAAATGTTCTCACCAAACTTGTAATCAGCTGTTTTCTTGAACGTAAATTGATACACTCACTTGAAAGAGAATTTTAAAGGCAAGTTCGCTTCAATTTTTAAAAGTATGAGTGTATTGGTAAAAAAGTGTGAGTGTATTAAAACTTGATAGACAAAACTTGATCGTGTAACCCTCAAGTAAGTGTGTGGGGATGTTTCTGGTTGAAATTCTTGTTAACTTTTTGGTTTCTCAAATATCAAACATTTTTGATATTTTATGTCTCCAAACGAAATGTTTCATCGTGTGTGGAGATGTTGACTGTTTTTTTCTTTCTCATTCTGTTGAGAGCAGTTGTTGAGTGAGGTGCTTTTGCAACTCTGTTGAAATTGAAAGGCATACATTTTTCTTATTCTCTTTTCAACTTACCTAAGTCCCAATTTACAATGTTGAAATTGAAAGGCAGACATTTTTCCTATTCTCTTTTGAACTTACCTAAACCTTTTACAATCGCGAAATTAATAGACAGACAGAAATTATTCGTTTCTTTTTTTCGTTCTTTTTCGCTGTTGACGGAGACGAACATTTAACAGGCAATGATATATAAAATAACATTGGTGTGAGAAAAATGATATGAAGCAACAACATGAAAATTGCGAACAGTAAAAGAGAAACACGAAAAATGTCTAGTACAGATAGTCATGTACTACACACTCTACCTCTACAACCCCTCGCCAACAAACTTCGTCTGTCTGCCTTCCACTTGCCACTTTGTAAAAGGGGACTAAGCCTTTTACAATCGCGAAATTAATAGACAGACAGAAATTATTCGTCTCTTTTTTTCGCTGTTGACGGAGACGAACATTTAACAGGCAATGATATATAAAATTACATTGGTGTGAGAAAAATGATATGAAGCAACAACATGAAAATCAAGTACTACACACTCTACCTCTACAACTCCTCGCCAACAAACTTCTTCTGTCTGCCTTCCACTTGCCACATTGTAAAAGGGGACTCTCGGACAAAAAAATATGAAGAAGGAAATCGGAAAATGGCAATAATTGCAAATTGTGAGAGTTGGAAAATAATTATAATTGAATATAAAATTTTTCCAAATTTATTAGACATAAAATATGATAGGTATACAAAGAAAATAAATAAATTTTTTTTTGTGTTTTGTAGTTGTATATTCAAAAAACACGAAATACTGATGTTTCGTTTTTGACAAAAGTTGCATCGTCTGTGGGTACCATAAAGCTAGCAGCAGACGAAGAAACATTTGGGCATGTTCCACTTTATGTTGGTACGTGTGTGCTAATGTTTCTGGTTGAAATTAATGTTATGCTATGTTCACACTTCGGCTTTTAACATGCAAACATGCACTTTGTTTTTGCTTCTGCTACACAATCAATCATATATCGTACAAACATTAATTTTTCATTTTTGTTTTGCTTTCAATGAATGCTGACGACGATTGTGCGGCGGCAATTTTTCCCGCTATTTGTTAAAAACCCCGAAGAAATATAAAAGAAAGAAAAATAAGTTGTAGTAAAGAGTTCTCTAAACAAAAAACTGTTTGGGGTAAACAATGCTGTTAAAAAATTAGAATTTACGGCTGTAAATAATTTTATTGCTTCTTTTTCTACATCTTTACTCTACAAAGTTTTCGCTGAAATGATTAGTTTTAGCACTAGACACAACAAAAAGTTTGACAAATATCCAACATGTCTGCCAAATATTAAAAAATTTTAATATTTCTACAAACATTGCTTCAAATGATTGTCCAAACAGCAAACACCCCAATTAACAACACAAAATATTTGTACAAACGTATGATTTTGACATGTTTGCCAAGCTATTTGTGAGGTTTATTATGCCCTTAACTCTAGAAAGATAATCGTATCATCATGTTAAGGATAATTATGCGTGCAGCTGCCGCATTATTTCAACTTGCAATATTCGATTTATTAAGAACAAACTAATATGGATTATATTTTTACATGTATAGCACTTAATCGACAGTAGTATTTACTCAAAATTTAAAAATGTTCAGTCGAAGCAAAAGAATTTTTAATTTCACATTAAAGGTTTTGAAAAAGAATTTTTAAGTGCCCTGGAGACTATCAAATAATCACATCAATCACATAGTTGTGTGTGTACAGTCGTTTTTTTCGGATACACATACGCGTTGTCGGCAATGCTGGATGAAAATCAAAAAGTTTTGTTTTTTTGTGATTGACAAAAAAAATATTTTCTTTGTGTTTGCTGTCATGAAATACATAAATAATTTGTTTTTTACAAAATACAGTTGTTAATTGCCGTGTTTATTTGTACGTCTCCGAAAAAGACTGAAATAAACTACGCTAAGTTCCCTTTTACAACGTGGCAAGTGGAAGGCAGACATTTTTCTTATTCTCTTTTGAACTTGCCTTAACCTGGAATTCATTATCAACTATGATTCCAACATTTTCAAAGCTGAAAAGATGTGTTACCTATTCCTTGCAAGACCTATTCTGCCCTCATAAAAAAGAAAGTCACATCTCCATTTAAGTAGTTTTAAGATATTAAGCTTTTATGCATTTAACTTTCGCGTCTTAAAATTTAATATTTTTGAAAAATCTCAAAAATGATTTAAAAATATATCATTTTATTTGGTATTATTACCTAGCAGCCAGGATACATTTTGATTATAAGGTAGAGAAAATGGACTTATGACTTTTTTGCCTAGCATAGTCTCTCAAAAAAAAAAAAAAAAAAACTTACGAAAACCAAATTGTAAAAAATAAGTTCAAAATTTGGAGATGTAGTGTATATATTAATTTTTCTAGCCAAGCCATTTTTTTGTCAGTTGAACATATGACAATTCTGATAAAAGTCGCGAGGCAGGTTCTACAACCTGCAATGGCGACGGTTACGTTGACGGTATTTTTGCGTCGAATAATAGATCTCGCTATTAACGAATCCAAAGAGATTTTCAGTTTTTTAAATTATATTCATGACCCAATTTTGCGCAGACCTACTAATTGGGCCATGATTAAAAAAAATGACAAAAAATTACGAAAATACCATGAACATAGAGACATATCGGATTTGTCGAATTATATTTCAGAGAAGGAATAAGATATCACAAAGGCTAACCCTTTAATTTAAATATAATTTGTAGGACTTTTAGGCGTCATATCAGGTTTTAAGATTAATTCGCGCCGTTATAACGTCTCGAATATGCCGAAGAAATTTTGAGTACAAATTCAGATTCAGCGCAACTCAAATCTTAGTCACAATTGTTACTAATTTATTGGCAAGAGAGACGAGGGGAAAAGAAACGAGCACTCTGCTTGATGTACTCGTCATATACGTTTCGTTTTCTCATTCGTATTGTAAAAAACGCACACATATGTGTGTACTTCATACAAAACAAAGTATTATTTCAGCAATAAAACAAGTACTGTGTAAACACCGAAGCTGATTCAAAGAAAATAATGTGATAAGTTTTATTGATAAACTTTTTTTCTTGATACACTTGCAATTTACGGTTTTTAAATTGTTTAATATTTTTATTTACATGGGGGGCTATCGCGTATTTCGATTCGAAGGAAATTATTTACGACTCCGAATAATGTGCACTTTGCACTACGATTTTCTCATTTACTATTTGTTTCAAATGAACGGAAGATTTTTATACTACATCGAAAACACAAAATTCCTTTCAAATATTGATACACTTGCAATTTACGGTTTTTAAATTGTTTAATATTTTTATTTACATGGGGGGCTATCGCGTATTTCGATTCGAAGGAAATTATTTATGACTCCGAATAATGTGCACTTTGCACTACGATTTTCTCATTAACTATTTGTTTCAAATGAACGGAAGATTTTTATACTACATCGAAAACACAAAATTCCTTTCAAATATTGATACACTTGCAATTTACGGTTTTTAAATTGTTTAATATTTTTATTTACATGGGGGGCTATCGCGTATTTTGATTCGAAGGAAATTATTTACGACTCCGAATAATGTGCACTTTGCACTACGATTTTCTCATTAACTATTTGTTTCAAATGAACGGAAGATTTTTATACTACATCGAAAACACAAAATTCCTTTCAAAACAGCTACCAGATATTTTTTTAAGATTTTTGTTAAGAAAAAATTTGTCAAGTGTGATTTTTATATTATAAATGGACATGTTCTGAAATTGAAATCAAATAAAGTTTTAATCGATATAGATTTTCAATTTTTTTTTTTTAAATGAGCGTAGTTTTTCCTGGTTGTAATAGTAGTAAAGATAAGTCGTACTTAGAGTAGAAAGTGCATAATATCACAATTCAGAACATGAATAAAAAACTACACAAAAGTAGTTTTAGTGTTTCTTAAAACTTGAATATAAGTCAAATGTTCTAAATTTATATTATTTCCAGTAGTATATTTTCATATATTGAAAAACACATAGGAATTTGAAAGATTTTTAAAATTAAATTGATACATGATCTTTAATTCTATGGAAATTGTAAATTTAATAAATTTTACTTTTTATAACCTGTCGGCATTTCATATATTTATTTAATGTTTTTTAGATTTGGAAATATTTTAAATTTATAGAAAAGGCTTTGATTGTAGTCATAAATTTTTTGCTTATTGAATGTACGTTCTGAAATACACATAATATTTGAAATAGAACAATTTTGAAACAGTAATAATAACAATTATAATTTTAAAATACAATTTACAAACAAGAGAAACAACATATCCCATTTTTATAATTTTTTAGATATACATACATATATGTTTATGTATATATGTATATGTATATGTAATTTAGAAAATATTCACATATCGCCAACAGTTTCCAATGTCGCCAAAACAATCGCAATATCGCCATCTCCAAAGTGATAAGAAAATTGCCACAATTGAAAGCCCTGCCACTGGCAGTTTAAAAGCGGAAAACAATTTAATTTTTCCTTTTTTATTATTTATAACTGTTAAATACAAATTTCGTTTATTTTAAAGGACATTTTTAAAAAATTTAATTTATTAACTTTCAATAAACCGAATTTTGTATGAAAATTTGACGTGTTTAACTCTTATAGGTATAATAAAAATATTTTTTATGAAAAAGGTCTCAAATAAAAAAAAAAAATGTAACTAAAGTTTCTCGTTATTTTTTAATATGTACAAGAATTACTTTTCTTGTTTCGTGTTCTAAATTTGTCATTAATATTTTCATATTAATTGCAAATAGCATTTGTCTTACAATAAACCTTAAAATAAAATTTAATGCTTTTATCAATTAACAAAAGCCATTTCTAATTTTGTTATATTTTTTAACATTTGGTTACTTTTTTCAAATGTTGGTTGTAAAAATTGTATTAGTCGTGGCAGCACTGCTTGCAATGTAAAAATTGGTAAAAACGGGCCTAAAGGCCCAACTATAATATTCTTAAGTTGGCTTAAGCAACTGCCCGAATACAAGTAAATCATAAGTGTCAAACCATATTTAGTCAATTCACAAAGTATCCTAACATGTCATATTGTCAAAATGTCCTAATATTTCACAATGGTTTAAAAATATTGTTGTTGGTTTGTTAACAAAAAGTGCCTTAAATAAATAGAACGTTGCTTGCTGTGTTTATTGTGCTGTCGTAATTAATCAGAAAAGTCCAGCGCTGAGCGGCTGAGCCGTACAACAATATTTTTAAACCATTGTGAAATATTAGGACATTTTGACAATATGACATGTTAGGATACCTTGCGAATTGACTAATTGAACTTAAGGAAACTTTTTGTTAAGTTTTATGAATATGTCATTTGCTTAAGAAAAGTGCGAAACTGATCGCTCTTTCCGTACGGAATAAAATGTTTTTTGATTTGTTTTTTGTTAAAATGCATTTGAGAAGCTTTTTGATAATTTTTGACGGAAGCTTAAGCAAGCTTTTGCCTATTATAGTTGGGCTTTAAGTCTTTTACACCACATAAAATCATAACAGACGTGAAATACGTGCAACTAAAATACAAAAGCTAAGCATTAAACAGAAGAAGAAAAACGGACAAAAAATTAAAGGGAACAAAATTAATGTTGACTCAAAGCGAAACGCTTGGATTTTCAAATTGTACCAACCACGGAACCTACAAGGTTCAAAATGTATCAAAAAAGTACAATTGTACCATGATTTTCATGCGTGCTGTACACTTTAGCGTCTTGTGCACACATTAAGAGCACACGTTAGTAATAAAAGAGAAAACAAAAGGAGATGCGCCCTAGATATTAGCTATCCCTGCTTTAGAGCAACGAAATGGCTTTTGGAAAGCTGGATTCTCATCAGCTGGTTATAATCTTTCGAGTTTTGGTGCCGAGGGTGATTTCCCATTTGCAACGTATGCAAATTTAAAAGAACTGTTCGGCCAGGGGTAATCTAACCACGCTAAATTAAAATCACCCATAACCAAATTTTTAAAGTAAATGAAAGCGTCTACACTGAATACTGTATTGAAATGTTAAATACAAGCGCAGTGAAGGAGATTAATCAGTCTAAGGACGAGGTATATGTAGAAATCTAATTCAATTAATTCTTATGATGAAGCATTAAAACAAATTTCCCGCTTGAATAATCTTGCCAGAAACGACTTTGTCGCGTTTCAACATGTGAAAAAAAACATTGAAAATAACTTTGAAACCCAACAGCTCAAATTGAAATGATATTAGTTAAAGTCTACTCTAAATAAATTTTTCCAATCATAATAGATTATTCTATCATTGATTTAATGAAATGCATCATTATAAAATTAAATATTTATTTGGGAATTTAAGATTATTACAAATTGAGAATTTCTTAGTTTTATCGCTAATTTCTTAAATGTCGCGGGTGTATATAAACACTCCTGATAAATTTTGCTATATTATATAACACTGCTTATTCTTAAAAAAGAAACTTGAAAGCAGTTTTATTTCATAATTTAAAATTGCACCTCGCTTATAGCGCTAATAACAGCCAAGTGCGATCACAACAATTTATTAAATATTATTGGCCAATACGTTTATATCTAGTAATGGAACAGAAATACATTAAAATAAACTTTAAGCAAAAAAAATATTTTATCGAAATTACAAACGAAATTGGGAAACAACAATTTTTTTAAAAAATTGGGTAAACAAGTTTGCTCGGTTCTGTTTTTCAGGCAACAGTTTAATAAGCTTTGTTCAGACAAGTCAGGCTTAGATAAGCAGGGGGCTAATTCTGGCAGTCGTGATCGAATATCAGTCGATGCTGAACGAATCGAAATTATTTCTTCAGTGTTGTGAAAACTCAAATAAATGCTTTTTAATACTAGAAGCAGCTCGCACTCGTTATTATTTGTTAAGGGCAATCAGGATAGCTCTTATTGATCTCACAAAGCATTTTCTTGGTAGCAAGAAATCAGTTGATTTTCCTGAAAAAATAAAAGTTTTGTTTGGTCAGTGGCTAAAGCGGCCTATAAACTTGCAATATAATAGTTAAATTTTTCGCCCATATACAATATTGTATAATGGGTATTGCATCCCTATTAGCTATACGTTTGGATCCCAGTATAAGAACAAATTTATTAGTGAATCCGATATTTAAGAGATGGCTGTTTATTTGAAAATAAGATGTGATAGAAAGTTTTCAAACACGTATTTATATTACATCAATGGCGAGGAAATGTGTTTAATTTCTCAACAATGGCAACATAGATTTTAAAGAATTCCATCACAGACAAAAACTATTTGGCCAAGCCTGAAGCAGTAGTGAAGATAAGGCAGTATTATAATTTTATTTATTATCATTCGGTTTGTAATTTTTTACAATTTGTTAAAATTTCAACAAAAAAATGAATAATTTAGATACAAGTTTACAAGTTCATTCCAAATTAGAAAAGGTAACTCCATTTGTTTTTAGAAATACATTTGTATTAGCTATGCAATTCTTTTTAGGAAACTTCGAATTTAATATTGTTAAGGGAAAGAGTGGATAAATATCATGACTTGTCCAACCAGATGTCTGATATACTAACAGTCTTTGAAAATCGCTTAGGAAAATTGGAACAAACTATACTACCGGTCTATCATGAAACCGAGCAATTGCAAAAACGCCAACACAGTGAGTTAAATACATAATCACAAAGCAGATAGAATTATGTTAAACCAACATCTTCCAATGAACAGATTTGGAATCCACCCTAAATTGTTTGGAAACGGTCTTGTCTCATTATGATGTCTCGCAAGAAGTTTGCAACCTTATCCATCAAGGTCCTTCAGAAGGTAGTGTTGGAATATTTCTGGAGGCATTAGGTCGATTACGATTGGCTATGGAATATTTCCTTCATCACAATTCCCAAAGCGTTGAATTAGAAAATGTAACCAGTCTATTTAACACTGGATGTGAAGGACTTAACAATCACTTCCGTTTGCTGCTGAAGAAAAATGGGTCTCCTTTAAAACCAGTCGATATTTTGGATCTTATCTATAACGAAGATGATTCATCTAATGACGAATATACTTCGTTCAGACAATTGACTCAAAGTACAAGAGAGGAACTATTTACAATATCGCACTGGTTGGAGCAAAATTTGAGATTTGAATATACTGTGATTTATGCAACTGAACGTGGGGAAGTTGTTTTTCGCTCATTGCAGAATTTAAAAGACCACCAGAAGAGCAGTAGTTGGGGAAATGAGGCATTGGTGAGTTGTATTTTTCACAATCATCTTTTGTAGTGAATTTAAAAACATAAATCTTTTTTGTGTTCAAATTTAAACAATTTTTTTCCTAAGTAATATGCGTACATACATATCGATCGATTCCTTCTCACAAAAATTGCTAAAGGGCCAAATAAATTACACAAGCAGTTTGACAACAACAAGATTTTTTACAAACGTTAAAAATTTTTTATATTAACACAAACATGCTCATACTTTTTATCCAGTTTCACTCTGTGTGGTTTATTTGGACTTTTAACTGAGCTTCCTTAATAAGGGCGTCAAGCGTTTTTTTTCATTTCAAAACTTCTCGTTTTTATACTGTTAATACCTGGGCTGTGGAGTCTGAAAAAAATATTCCCAACTCCGACTCCAACATACCTTCGCAATGAATCTTTTATCGTTAAATTTGAATAAAGATCTATTATATCACAATAGCAATACTAATTCTCTACAACGAATGTAATTAAACTTTTAAACTTAGCTGGAATTCCTGTTTAAACTTATTTAAGAACAAGTGAATGACTGCAATTCCCTTATATAACCCACATACCTTAAAAACAAAAACTCTTTTTTCAACTAGATCAATAATTTGTATTCTTACACTATCGGGCAGGTAGGCTGCTTCTGCTGAGAAGGAGGAACTTAGGCTACTTGTTGGCCCATTTACGGGGAACTATGGTCTAATATACCATCAGTTGATAATGGGTAATATTAGTACCAAGAAGGTATGCCGATTTTTTGGGGCTGATGACGAAACGTCAGAACATCTGCTCAGCTATGGTCCCGGCTTGGGGGCTACTAGGCAGAAATTTTTCGGGGGCGAATGTTAAAACCAACTGAAGTTTATGATATTTACCGGGCAGGAAAATGGCATTTATGAACCTTACATGGTGAAACACACAGGCTGCACAAAAGATCCTCTGGTTCGTGGTGCTTATGGACTTCTATCAGTGTTGCCAATCCATGTGTAATTACACATATTGTGTGCAATTTTTACTCGCATGTATACCCTATGTGTAATTAGATTCATGTGTAATCTATGTGTAATTTTACTTTATGTTCTACTTTTTCATTACTTTTTGACTGTCAAACATTGAGTTATTGTTATTTTTCTTAGTTTTCGTCACAGTCAAAGTTGTTTTTTACACCCTGACTCTTTTCACTTTCATTCTCCTCGAGCCATACTTTAAGGCCATGTCAGATAAAACTTTTGCTTCGCGTTGCGTTACCGATTCGCTTTGACATCTAAGATAAAATATACGTACTTATACGAAACATGTCACATAAAGTACTTTCAAAGCGGAGCGAAGCAAAAAGTTAGCCAACTCTCATCTTTTTGCGCGCTTTGACAATTGGCTAGTATAATTTTCTTTTTTTTAATTTTTTTTTTTTGCCAAATTCAATTCCAAAAAACCGTCCAATTAAATTTTTAACTTTAATTTTTGTAACAAATAATTAAATGTACAAATTACCAACCGCTTTTATAAGTAAACAAACAATGCGTGAGTGTTGTCAAAGTTTTCATTGTGGCATACACCTTTTGCTTTGCGTTTTTCTGCCGAAGGTAGAAACGTCACGCAAAGCGACAAAGTTGTATCTGACACGGCCTTTACTGTTAAAGTCTGAGTTAACACTACGAAAGTTTTCTTTCAGAACGTCTAAGTT
This sequence comes from Pollenia amentaria, assembly GCA_943735925.1. NCBI lineage: Eukaryota > Metazoa > Arthropoda > Insecta > Diptera > Polleniidae > Pollenia > Pollenia amentaria. The sequence goes on from OX031009.1 coordinate 226,257,145, forward strand.
TAGAAAATTAAATTTTAATTTCAAAGACATTTGTTTTTGTGCTATATAACAAAAAAAAAAAAAAAATGGGAACATTCTTAAGATTTTAGAATTAAGGACGTAAGTTCCTAATGCTTTATTAAATTAAATAAAAATTTTAACTAAAAATTGCGCCACATATTTTTTTACATTGAAAAACTTATCGAATAGGAGCTAAACAACAGTAATTATAGCTATAAAGTACTGAATAATATTGTTTAGTCGATAAGTACGGGTATGTTCGTAAATGCATCACTGCACTGCATCAAAAAAGCTTAAGTTTGCTTGCTAAAAAAGTAATTCAAATTTTTTTTGTTGTGTGACTATTATTTTTGTGGAGTATTTGTCGAATTTTTGGTCCACATCTACTTCATTGATGTACATATAAACATTTGAAATCACTGATGCAGTGCAGTGATGCATTTACGAACATGCCACACCTTAAGTCAATAAGTTACATTCGAAAAAATACGAATACGTGCCGTTATACGTTTTCATCCAGTTCTTTCTTACTACAGCAATTGGTAAGCATTGCTTTTTGTAAACTTAACGCTTTATTTGCAAATAAGGCATATCAATAATGTTAAAGGCGAATTCATTCTATCAAAGCTACTTTTTCGATTTGTGTGAGTAATTTTGCTACAAATGTGTAAGTTGGTACACAGTCATGTGTAATTTCCGGATTCTTCATTGACAACACTGCCTTCTATATACTTATACAATACAAATTATTACACACTTTTATATTTTATTTAAGTACTTCAACGAAACAAATTAAAATCTACTTATTTATAGTAAGCTGTAAAATATTACGTCGCAAATTTCGAAAAATAATCATTTTGAAAATATTTTAAAAATTCGAAATACATTTAATTTTTTATGCACACTAAGAATACTTTTGTTTACTTTGTCATACTCCTCGGGATGACAGTTTTTTTTTCTTTTTTTTTTATTATTAGAATTAAAATACTTTTAATCAGAGTTCGAAAATAAACTGTAAAGTACAGCAAGTTAAGGTACCACACAGTTTTTTTAATTTTTGTTTGTGCACTTGTACACAAACAAAATATGGTACATAACTATTGTGAGCTGACGAACAGAAACACTTAGATAACTTACCGAACTTATTTGAGAGTCCGTGTTAAGTTCTTTTAAGGTACTTATCTGTACTTTTTAGTGAACACGTAGTTAACTTTTAGCTAACATGATATGTTTTTTTTAGTGTCTGCGTTTTATTAGTATTGCGTTTATTGAGAAAAGAACCCAAAATATAATTTGAAGTTAAGTTTTATAACAGGAGTGCAGAAATATAAGAAACAAATAGTGCAAAAATATATGAAAAATTTTAAAAAATTCACGTTAAAATTCAAGAAAATTATGTAGTAAAGAGGCCTAATAGAAGGCCTTTTTGCAGACTAAAGATCTCCCAGCCGCATGCTAACTTTATTACCAATTAACAAGGTGTGTCATTTGAGACCAAAACCTTGCACTTTTGCATCAATTTTAAGCACTTCTGGAAGGGTTTCTAAAAAGATTTAAGAATAAAGCTTTATCCAAATTTTATTGTTGTGGCAAATAATACGAAGTAAGTCAATTAATAACTAAACTTGCAACACGTTCTAACATAACTACTAATAAAACGATTGCGACAGGCCTTATCTTAGAAAAGAAAAATTTTAATTTGTAAAATATTTAATAAAAACTTTTCTAAAAGACCTTTTCAAAGAAGGCAGAGTGGAGTAAGTAAAAGTTTACTTACAATTTAATTGTGAACCTTCTTAAAGGCCTAAAAAGTGAATCGCTTGCAATTTTCACTGCTGGGCAGCACGATTAGCCTGTGTGTATTTTTTTTTTTTTTTTTTGTAAAATTATTTCTTGACTGGTGAACCAAAATGTATGTGTTGTTTTTTTTTTGTAGGCAAATATTATTGAAATAAAAAAAACTAAGAGAACTGCACATATCGTCATCTTAAATGCAGAATATTGTAACATCAAATTTCATAAGTTTACATGAGAAGCAAAATCCTTGTAAAATGGAAATTATATGAGATATTAGAGTATTAAATATTTAGAATAAAAATGCGAGAACCGATATATTTTTTATAAAAAAATATTATTTTTATTATATTCAACATTTTTGATTTTTCGAATTTATTCTATGATAGTGTATAAAGTAATTCATGAAAAATTTAAGGAATAGAACTATTACAAAAAAGCTCATAGAATAAATTCGAAAAATAAACAATTTTTAATATAATAAAGTTGCTTATGAAAAGAAATAATTCCCAATATCTATTTATTATTTTTATTGTTATTTATTTAGTTATGTGTGTTGCGTTATTTTAAATTGAATGTGTGTTGCGTTATTTTAAATTTTCTGAAACAAAACGACAAAAATTTAAATATATTGTTAAAAATTACAGAAATAATTGAATATTAAGATACTATAATAGAATATTAAGACAATAATCGTATAATTAATATGTAGCAAGAACTAAATTTTAAATAAGAAGAATGAAAGTTTTTCAATTAAGAGTAGTATTGATAGCAGCCCCCGTATTCAGTGAACGAAAATGTTGTACAAAGAAGCACTTATCCTAAAAAAAAAATACTATTAGTATTTAATAAAGCCGTAAAAGGATTAACAGAAAATATAGCTAAACAATTTATATTCCAGCACTTTATAAAAAATGCTATTATGTATGTGATATAGAAGACAAGTAATTTATTATTTAACACAAAAATCTTTATAATAGTCTTTTTGAGGATATTGATGAAGGACGATTTGGAAGAATGCAATACTAACAAAAATAACAGATTATTTTAAATAAACGTGGAAAAAATATTTATATTGTTTTATAAACATTCTATATCAATAATGAAAAATATTCTGGTCCAATAGTAACAGATACATTATAGGAAACTCGTCTGTATTAAAATTTATTAAAAAGTATATATGTATGTACATACGAGTATATTAACTCATAACATTAGAAACGAAACAAATAATGGAAAAATCCTATCATAAAAATAATGGCATCCTGCTGGAAGCAAAAATCTAAGGATCTGCAGATGTTACTATTTATTCTTGGAAATTCTTAGCGTATGGGAGTGCAATGGGTTAAGCTGTGTAATTTCTAACAGTCCAATGAAGAAGAAGCTTATAGTCATACTTAATATATGTTTTCATACATATATATGGATTCGGTTTATATTAATTTTACCGCACGGTTTTCCTGTTTGCTTATGCAACAATTTGCAATTTGATCACTTATTCCACTAACACGTTCACGATTTTTGACTTAAAAAATTATGTGTTCGTAAAAATATATCAAATACTCTGCTAATTTTTTTTTAATTAAGATTATTCATTATGTAGTTTAAGTAAATTATATACTTAATGATAAGCCATTTTTGATTTTGTTAATAGCTTGGATATTTTTTAAGGTGGAAGTTTAAAATTTTTTTTAAATATTTAACGTAAATCGTAATCAATAATAAAGTCTATTTCAAAATGTTCAACAACATTGCTTTGCATTTTAGCAAACGATATTTATACTGTTGTAAAAAATTCTTTGATGCTTTAAAAAGGGTCGGTCCTTTTCTTAAGCAGACATAAAGGCAAAACTTATTGAAAATAAACTCCATGAGCAAGTATAGAAACCTGGGCGCTGTTTCTCAAAACTACAAATTACAAATCTACAAGTAAAATACATTTGAACAAAAACCAAAGTTGTAAAATTGTTGCTTTTTAACGTAAATGAAGTGATTTTATGGTCCCATGCAGTTTTATTATAGGGAAGTTCGATTGTACCTGCTGTCACATTTGCTTTTACACATAATTTTTAGCAAAACAAGCCTTTTTTACTTTAATTTCAAATATTTGTTACCTACTTAAGAAAAATGTTATCAACGAACAACCGTTTTGGTTGGTAAAACCAAAACTGTATTACAACAACAACACGTATTGAGTACTTGGAGTTTTTTTTTGAACGAGTTTTGCCTTTATGTCTGCTTAAGAAAAAAACGGTCCCTTTTAAAAGCATCAAAGAATTTTTTACAACAGTATAAATATCGTTTGCTAAAATGCAAAGCAATGTTGTTGAACATTTTGAAATAGACTTTATTATTGATTACGATTTACGTTAAATATTTAAAAAAAATTTTAAACTTCCACCTTAAAAAATATCCAAGCTATTAACAAAATCAAAAATGGCTTATCATTAAGTATATAATTTACTTAAACTACATAATGAATAATCTTAATTAAAAAAAATTAGCAGAGTATTTGATATATTTTTACGAACACATAATTTTTTAAGTCAAAAATCGTGAACGTGTTAGTGGAATAAGTGATCAAATTGCAAATTGTTTCATAAGCAAACAGGAAAACCGTGCGGTAAAATTAATATAAACCGAATCCATATATATGTATGAAAACATATATTAAGTATGACTATAAGCTTCTTCTTCATTGGACTGTTAGAAATTACACAGCTTAACCCATTGCACTCCCATACGCTAAGAATTTCCAAGAATAAATAGTAACATCTGCAGATCCTTAGATTTTTGCTTCCAGCAGGATGCCATTATTTTTATGATAGGATTTTTCCATTATTTGTTTCGTTTCTAATGTTATGAGTTAATATACTCGTATGTACATATATACTTTTTAATAAATTTTAATACAGACGAGTTTCCTATAATGTATCTGTTACTATTGGACCAGAATATTTTTCATTATTGATATAGAATGTTTATAAAACAATATAAATATTTTTTCCACGTTTATTTAAAATAATCTGTTATTTTTGTTAGTATTGCATTCTTCCAAATCGTCCTTCATCAATATCCTCAAAAAGACTATTATAAAGATTTTTGTGTTAAATAATAAATTACTTGTCTTCTATATCACATACATAATAGCATTTTTTATAAAGTGCTGGAATATAAATTGTTTAGCTATATTTTCTGTTAATCCTTTTACGGCTTTATTAAATACTAATAGTATTTTTTTTTTAGGATAAGTGCTTCTTTGTACAACATTTTCGTTCACTGAATACGGGGGCTGCTATCAATACTACTCTTAATTGAAAAACTTTCATTCTTCTTATTTAAAATTTAGTTCTTGCTACATATTAATTATACGATTATTGTCTTAATATTCTATTATAGTATCTTAATATTCAATTATTCCTGTAATTTTTAACAATATATTTAAATTTTTGTCGTTTTGTTTCAGAAAATTTAAAATAACGCAACACACATTCAATTTAAAATAACGCAACACACATAACTAAATAAATAACAATAAAAATAATAAATAGATATTGGGAATTATTTCTTTTCATAAGCAACTTTATTATATTAAAAATTGTTTATTTTTCGAATTTATTCTATGAGCTTTTTTGTAATAGTTCTATTCCTTAAATTTTTCATGAATTACTTTATACACTATCATAGAATAAATTCGAAAAATCAAAAATGTTGAATATAATAAAAATAATATTTTTTTATAAAAAATATATCGGTTCTCGCATTTTTATTCTAAATATTTAATACTCTTATATCTCATATAATTTCCATTTTACAAGGTTTTTTGCTTCTCATGTAAACTTATGAAATTTGATGTTACAATATTCTGCATTTAAGATGACGATATGTGCAGTTCTCTTAGTTTTTTTTTATTTCAATAATATTTGCCTACAAAAAAAAAAACAACACATACATTTTGGTTCACCAGTCAAGAAATAATTTTACAAAAAAAAAAAAAAAAATACACACAGGCTAATCGTGCTGCCCAGCAGTGAAAATTGCAAGCGATTCACTTTTTAGGCCTTTAAGAAGGTTCACAATTAAATTGTAAGTAAACTTTTACTTACTCCACTCTGCCTTCTTTGAAAAGGTCTTTTAGAAAAGTTTTTATTAAATATTTTACAAATTAAAATTTTTCTTTTCTAAGATAAGGCCTGTCGCAATTGTTTTATTAGTAGTTATGTTAGAACGTGTTGCAAGTTTAGTTATTAATTGACTTACTTCGTATTATTTGCCACAACAATAAAATTTGGATAAAGCTTTATTCTTAAATCTTTTTAGAAACCCTTCCAGAAGTGCTTAAAATTGATGCAAAAGTGCAAGGTGTTGGTCTCAAATGACACACCTTGTTAATTGGTAATAAAGTTAGCATGCGGCTGGGAGATCTTTAGTCTGCAAAAAGGCCTTCTATTAGGCCTCTTTACTACATAATTTTCTTGAATTTTAACGTGAGTTTTTTAAAATTTTTCATATATTTTTGCACTATTTGTTTCTTATATTTCTGCACTCCTGTTATAAAACTTAACTTCAAATTATATTTTGGGTTCTTTTCTCAATAAATAAACTACGCAGACACTAAAAAAACATATCATGTTAGCTAAAAGTTAACTACGTGTTCACTAAAAAGTACAGATAAGTACCTTAAAAGAACTTAACACGGACTCTAAAATAAGTTCGGTAAGTTATTTAAGTGTTTCTGTTCGTCAGCTCACAATAGTTATGTACCATATTTTGTTTGTGTACAAGTGCACAAACAAAAAAATAAGATTTAGAGTTTGTGTGGAAAGACAAGTACACTGCGTTAGTGTACAGTTTTTTTTCGAACTCTGCTTTTAATATTCAAAAAAAATATAGCATTAATACTAATTACAGTTGCTCTATATAAATAATGGAATCTTATAAAATTTGTACATTTTTTTCTAAATACATTGTAATTTCTTTCAATTTTTATATTATGTGGTAATTTATTAAATAGCTTAAAACCCTTAAAAAAAAAGATCTTTGAATGTGTGTTGTCGTGACTCTTTGGATTCGAAAATCCTCTGCATTCCTTAGTCCATATGGTTGTTCTTCTCCAACATACTTAATTTGATCGCACAGATATTGTGGGGCATCACCTTGTTTCATTTTTTTAATAAAAATTAAAGTGTTGAATTTCAGCCGCTGATTTATATTCATCCATTTAAGTTCTCCAAGCATTTCGTTAATGTGTGCATATCGATTGCGTTTAAGTATTTAAGCAATGAGGGTTTGCTTTGTTTTGCAGTTTTTGCATTCTTTCTACCTGACTATCAATACAGCATATATATGTTATCGTCGATCCATATTCAAAATGTGGTTTAATTATAGTATTATAGATATTTATTGCAGTTGTTTTAGATATTTTATTTCTTATTCTTCTAAAAAATCCAATTTTTTGCCGATTTTTGTACATGTATAGTCTATATTTCTTTATCTTTAAATTTTAACCCTTTATCTATTATAAATCCCATTTATTTAATATGTTCAACTTTTTCTATTATTGTATCATTAATTTTAAATATTGCTTCAGTACTCATATTTATTTAAATTATTTTTGTTTTATTTTAGTTTAGTTTTAATTTATTCATTTTTAACCAAGTATTGATTTTATTGATGTCATGGTACATATTTTCTCTACAACTTTCATCATCGTCTGCTTCCGTGTATATTAACGTATCATCCGCATACAGCACCATTTCACTTCTGTCTAATACCTTTGGCATATCGTTTATATATATAATAAATAAAAGAGCTCCCAAAATTGAACCTTGTGGTACCCCGAAATCATTTTCAACTTCATTTGATAAAACATTATTAACTTTTGTTATTTGCTTTCTATTTTCCAAATATGACTCAAACCAATTTAACTCCGAACATTGTATTCCATACATATAGAGTTTTTTTTTTACCATTATTTGTCTGTCTATTGTTTCAAAGGCTTGTTTAAAATCTAGGAATATTGCCATCACTTTTTTAGTTTTTTCTATATTTTTCCATTTACTTATTACTTAATTTACAGTCGTTTCACATGAGTATTTTTATTTATTTTATTTATTTATTTATTTAGTTCAACCAGTAATATAACAAGCCTAATTAGGCCAATAAATTTACATTACAATGCAGAAAAAAACCTGAATAATATGAAAATAAAAAAATTATTCAAAACACAACTATATTCAAAAAGATAAGTTTAATAGTTTAATAATTGGCTCCCCAGCCCAAGGAATGAAAGTAACAAAACATAACAAAATTAGTCCAATGTTATAATAGCATCACAAAAGCCAAATACCAACGAACATATCTAAAAAATCCCAGAAAGCTAAATATTATAAGAAACCAAGAAAATATCCATATATATATATACATATATATATATATACACATATATATATATATATATATTTTTACGAAATTCCGATTGATATTTTGACAATAAAGAATTATTTTCAATATATTTTTCTAATTGTTCTTTCACAACTTTTTCCAAAATTTTTTTCACTATTTTCAATTAGTCAATTCACAAGGTATCCTAACATGTCATATTATCAAAATGTCCTAATATTTCACAATGGTTTAAAAATATTGTTGTACGGCTCAGCCGCTCAGCGCTGGACTTTTCTGATTAATTACGACAGCACAATAAACACAGCAAGCAACGTTCTATTTATTTAAGACACTTTTTGTTAACAAACCAACAACAATATTTTTAAACCATTGTGAAATATTAGGACATTTTGACAATATGACATGTTAGGATACCTTGTGAATTGACTAAATGTATTTAATGGCCGGTATTCTTCGCATTTATTTGTTTTTAGTACTTTTTTAATTTGCGTTATCGTAGTTATTTTCCAGTTTCAGGAAATACACCTGTCTAGCGATCCAGTTATCAAGAATTATTTTATTGGATATTTTATCACAGTCTGTTTTATTTTTCATTTGTATAATTATATTCTTAAGTTCTAAAATGTTTATTGCACGGAATTTAAATATATGGTTTATAACAGTTATTTGGTTTTCATATTGCACATTCTCGACATCTTTCCCATCCAATATTTACTTTTCTTGCTTCTATCATTTTTGTATATGTTTCGTTATCGACTACCATTTTTATATTATAAATTGTTTTATTATTTCTTTTAATTTCGTATTTTTCTATTATTTTGAGTTCAGCATTAGAAATACTTGGGTTCTGCTTTTTTATTTTCTCAAAATGTTTTTCTTTTCATGTTTAAAAGTAATCTCCGTTATTTTAACTCTTAGTTCAATTGTGTTGGGCACCTTAATTTCATATCCTTCAGTTAATTCCTTTCCTATTGCATTTTTTATTTTCTCTCTTTGTTCACTATTTTCGCAACCGTTCAATTTTTTCTATTTAAATTAACTAGGCCAACTTTATCATTTAGTGCTTCCCGTGTTTTTTCTACCCCTTGTTTTCCTTTCGGTTTAACAATTAAGGGCACCTGTTTGTTCACATCTGGTAGCGCTGTTTTTTTACCGGCTCTGCATATGTGACGCGCAAAATAGAAAGGTACCTAAGGGTTTTGTTCAGGAGAGCCATTTTAAAGATTTAAATACGTGTATCTTTGGTGTACCATCACGCTCAGTGATGATGACGTCAGGAACGTGTTGGTCAACCTTGAAAACGGGCGTAGGTCGTCCCTACCTCTTGTTTTGTGTAGTTGGTTTTTACTAATCCCTTTACCTTTCTGGTCCCTTTCTCTATGCGCTGTCACATATGACATTTTTGTTTGTTTTTTGTTGGTTTCTTTAATTACCTTCTTTATTTCGTTACACATATTTACATAGGTTTTTTTCATCTAACGATTTGCACATTTCTTTGTTGTTGTTTTTAAAATCATTAACATTAAAATATAGTTTTTTAACTTCTTCAACATTTTTTTCACATGATTTTTGAACAATATCCATTTTTTCAACTTTTCTTCGTTTTTCTATCGCCTCCAACAATTGTTTGATTTAATTTTCGTTTTGTTTTAGTGATGATGAAAATTCATGTTTATAGTTTACTAAGTTTTGTTTATTTTTATGTACATCTTCTTGTATATCCTTTAGGATCATATCAACATTGCGTATGTACTGGATACAATCCTCACATACGAAACGTAAGAAATTATTTTCTTGCAAAGCTTTTTGGTAATACTGGTCAAGACCAGAACACTTAATTGAACCATGATACGTTTTTTTTACACACCCCCTCACATTGAATTCCCGTTTCACCACGAATTGATGATTTGCATTTACTGCACTCAGCCATGACTGAGTGCTTTTATTGTTTATTTTTATAATGTTTGTTTTATGAAAAAAAAGAAACTTTATTTTCCACTAATTATAATTAGTATTTTTCTATGGTTTCCAATAGTCCTGTCTATTTCTTTAAACCAATTATAATTTTATTTTATTATTTTTATAGAGCTTTAATTTTTACACTTCTTAACATTCGGCGTTGCCGGATCTGAAAATGTTCCTGCTGGTCAGGGGAAAATTTCTGTCCACGATCGGTGAAATTATGCAGGCGATGTTGGGCGAACTCTCGGCTTGGGCGAAGGATAGAGGGCTGGGGGTCAACCCTGCGAAGACGAAACTGGTTCTTTTTACCAGAAGGTACAGGATATAGGGTTTTAATGGGCCAGTGCTGGATGGCGTCGAGTTAACTCTAGCTGACTGTGCTAAGTACTTAGGTAACTTCTTCGACTGTAAACTGTCTTGGAGAAGAAACACCCAGGAGAGGATGAAAAGAGGAATCAATGCCTACTACACATGCAGAAACTCCATCGGTAAGAATTAGGGACTAAGACCCGATATGGTAAACTGGATTTACACATCGGTGGTTAGGATGGATGGATGCACTGTTTGGTGGGATGCGTTGAGAGTGGATTGATATAGGAAGATGCCCAATAACGCCCAGAGGAGTGCATCTCTTGGCATCACTGGTGCAAGGAGAAGCACGCCGCAGTCGGCGTTGGACATCCTACTACATCTGTCCCCCATCGAACATTATGTGAGGAGTGTGGCTGCCAGGAACTTACTTAGACTCTACAAGTCTTCTTTGATTAGAACTAGTCGGGATGACCACGCAAGGATTCTATACGAAGCGGGTCTGAGTGATCAGGGTAGTATTCCGGCGGTAATCTTGGACGTATTTTTTCCTTTAAGTTTTCTTTTAAAATATGGCAACATTTTTATTTTTATTAATTATTTTAATTAACTGTCAAAAATGGATGGTGTAAAATACACTACAGTTTAACCAGTAAGTAAGACATACGTGTTAAAATTATGAAAAATTCGTTACACCATAGATATCTATACACAGTCTATTTGTAAAAATTACGGGCATTAGAGGTAAGGGAGAGAGGGGTAAAACCAACCTAATGTCACTACTATGGGGTGATGCAGGAAAGATTCCATGATTCCGTTAACCGGTCCTGGAGGGATAGAACGGATTGCAGGGTGTCGAGGGCCTCATGGCCCGGATTGGGCGCAGGGGCAACCAGGGTTCTATTAGGATTGGATAGGAGAAGTCTCAGGACCATTATAGGATTCCTGACTGGGAATTATTCTGTTAGGGCTTTTATGACTAAATGGGACAATGCCATACCGGAGATCTGCAGGCTGTGCGGGGATGCCGACGAGCTAGGGTCCCAGTCAGAAATGGCTAGGGGCTAGATTTCACGACGTACAGGGGTGTATCGCTAGATGTCTTTCTGTCTTAAACCTGTGGACTATTTTCTTCTTTACTTTTCTCCTCTTTTTCTATACTGAAGGGATTCACAATGGACCTCATTGGTCTCCGAGTGAAGATGCGCCCTTGAGCGCATAACCCTTCTTAACCTAATCGATCTTACCTAACCTAACCGATTAATAAACAATATTAATAATACTAGTCATAATTTCAAATTCCGTGCAATAACAAGCTTAGAACTTAAAACCACACTAAAGCAACTTAACAATAAGCCAGATTATACAAAAATATCAAATAATATTATTATAGACAATCGGAACATAACGGGAAATATCTTGTTAAATATAATAAATAAATCACTAAAAAATGGAGAATTCCCATAAAACTGGAAAGAAACAATGGTAACACCTATTGAAAAAGTGACAAACACAAATGTGAAGAATTTCGTCCTATAAAAACTTTGAAAACTTGTGAAAAAAATACTGGAAAAGGTTATGGCAATATTTTTTAAATTTAAAAGAGCGTTTGAAACAATCGACAGAAAAATAATGTGTAAAAACCCTCATATATACGGAATAAAGAATATAGAACTTAAATAGTTTAAATCTTACTTAACAAATATAAAACAAAGACCAACCGTTAATGGGGTACAATCTGATTCAACTGAAAACTAATTTGGTGTTCCAAAAGGATCAATCCTAGGTGCACTATTATTTTCATAAATCATATGCCGAACATCTTGACAAAAAGTGAAATAATTTTATATGCGGATAATAATCTGATTTTTACAGAAGGAGATAATGAAGAACAGTGTCAAAATAATATGATGCAAGACATAAACAATATACTTATTTGGTTAAATAAAATAATAATATAATAGAAATAAATATGACTAGTAACAGAAATTTTATAATTAATAATGAAATAATTGAAAAAGTTGGACAAATAAAATATTTTGGCTTTATAATAGATAAAGAACTTAAATTTAAAGAACATATAAACTATATTTGTAGAAAAATTAGTAAAAAATTGGGTTTTTTAAAAGAAGTAGAAATAAAGTATCAACAATAACAGCAATTAATATATACACTGGCGGTCAAAACCGAGTACATGCTCAGCATATTTATATTTACTGCTTCATATCTTGCTAAATAAAAGAACAAATTTTATAAAATTTTTAACAATTATTTTTTATATATTAGCTAAAAAAAATGCGTACTGAATGCGTAGTAATCACAGAACAAAAACAAAAAAATTCAATATAAACAAATAAGGCAACTCAATTTTGCACGATTCTTTAGTATTATTAAGACTTGCTATTTTTAGTATGGTATCCACAATCCTTTATTTTTAATAACATTGTTTACACGCCTCGGCATGCTTTCCACCAAATTCTCTTTAAATTCACTTGGAACATTTTCCCATTCTACCTTTACACGGCTCCAAATGTCTTCAATACTAGTAGGCGCACGATTGTGTTGTCCAAATCGTCTTTTCAATATGGACCACAAATTCTCTATTGGATTTAGATCCGGACTCTGTGCAGGCCATTTCATTACCTGCCGTGTGTTTTGGGTCTCCGTCCTGTTGGAACATGACTTCGTCCTCGGGATAAGCGCTGTGGTCAACCAAATCGGGTAAATGGGTATGAAGAATACGAAGGTAATCCTCTTTCTTCATAATTCCATTAATTCTTAAAATAGGTCCAAAATGCCACCAAGTGAAACAGCCCCAAATCATCAAGCTACTTCCGCCATGTTTAACGGTTTGTTTCACATGATACTTTTTAATAGATTCGTGAGGTCTGCTCCAGAAGTATTCCATAACATCAGGTTGGAATCGATACTTTGGTCCGATGAGACAAAAATTAACCGATTCCAATCCATCCATTCGCATTAACAATTTAATATACCAAAATTACAACAAAATACGTTACAAACCTCTGATCAACACACCCACGCATAAAAATGTCTACCCTTATAATATTTACTTTGACGGTTTTAAAAAAATTTCTCAAAACACAAACCCACTTGTTTTTTTTACTCTATTGTTGAGCGCCTTTTATAAACACCTATTTAGATTTATTTTTATTAAAACATTAGTATACTTTTACATGTTTCTTATATTTTTGCACTCCTGTTATAAACCTCAACTTTTAATTGTATTTTGGGTTTTTTTCAATAAATAACAAACAAACCATTAAAAAATTATATTTCTTATTTTCTTTCCCATAAATACAGAGGATTTATTATTTTAAACATTTCCTTTAAAAAAACGTAAGTACATATCATGTTAGCTAAAAGTTCACTACGTGTTCACTAAAGGAATAAGTACCTCAAAAGAACTTAACACGGACTCGAAAATAAGTTTGGTAAGTTATCTTATGTTTGTGTTCATCAGCTCACAATAGTTGTGTACAATATTTTGTACACAAACAAAAAAAATAAGACTTAGAGTTTGTGTTGTAAGACAAGTACACTACGTTAGTGTACAGTTTTTTCGAACTTTGGAAAAGAGGAAAGACAAGATAAAAATACAAAAATTGCAAAACTATAATTTCATAATCTGGAAACTAATGCAATTTCAAAGCAGAATTTTTAAAAATTGTAGCAACAAAAATTGCAAATCGGACGATGACTTACTGAGCGATAATTTTTCTTTTTTATTTAATAAATGAATTAATTGACAAAACTTGCATCATCTCCTAAAAACAGTGCTACCATTTTAGCATATTTTTTGTTAGATTTTTGTAGATTGAGGTGAGGAACTAACTTACTGCTTTTTAGCATATTTCCTTGTACAGAGGCAGATTTTGGTAGCATATTTTTACTTTTCAGAATAGGAGATTTTTTAAGCATATTTTTTTTTAAACAGACTAACTATACATATTTTTAAACTATTTTATATAAAAATTGTTACTATATCTTCGTTTGTCGCATAATTCTTTGAAGTTATGCAAAAGGTCTTGAGTCAGAAAATTTAGTTTTTCGTAGAGTTAAATTGAAAAACATTTAATTGCTTTATTTAATTGACTTATTTACTAAAACGCAAAAGACTACGATTATAAGCAGTTGTGCTATACTTAAGCTAGATTTACACGATTGAAATTTTCTTCAAAATTGCTGTTCAAAATGCTTCAAACTCGTGTAAACAGCAAAATTTCTTCAAAATTTATTGATCAAAATTTATTTCAATAATATTGAAGAAGAAATTTTGCTGTTTACACGAGTTTGAAGTATTTTGAAGAGCAATTTTGAAGAAAATTTCAATCGTGTAAATCTAGCTTTAGGTTATTGATACCAAACGAAAACGTAAAATAAAATTAGTTAAACCCACCGATGAATATATATGTGCCAATATGGAAAAATATTAAAAATTTTAGTTTCGAATAATTCAGTTTTTTTTTTGAGCAGTTTTTTGCTTTATGCCTGTATATTATCGTATTAGTAACAACTTCAATAGAGTCTAAAGTTAGGAACAGAATAGTCGCTGTAGTACAACGTTACGAATAGCTTGAAAGTAGTGTCAATAGAATGCGTAGTTGTCGTAGTCGCTGCAGTGGAAGTTGATGTGCAAATTTCGAAATTTTGAACTTTGTTGCGCTAAGAACATTCGTCAGCTTCAGTATTTGTATAGGAAACCCCACGCGGACTTGTCCAATCTCACCCAAATTTTGTCGGATTCCGTGTATTGATAAAAAAGATGTTTGTTATTAATTTATAAACTTTGGCTTTTGCCGTTCTCCAGATATAGAGAAATCTATAATGTCTTTGTATGGGAAGTGACACAAAAATCAAAGCGTGTTTCTGGACGTGATGAAATAAATAAATTAATTTTTAAAAAAAATCATCAAAAAAATACACTAATCACAACACAATAATACGTAATACAGTTTGTAATTAGTATTGTGGTTATTTTGTTGAACTATTCATGGTTTTTTAATCCAAATTTTACTATTTTTAATTAGGCTTAAGTTCATTAAATTTAATTTTCATTAAATTATTTTTATGAAGAAAGGAATTTTTACAACATGGAAGATCCTGTTCAGCGATTTCGAACGTTAACGTTCGCATAGAAAATTACATTTGAAACAAAAACAAAATTCGACAATTTGTTTTTGTTTTAAATGTTATTTTCTATGCGAACGTTAACGTTCGAAATCGTTGAACAGGCTGTAATTAAAATTGTTATTGATAATTTTCATTCTTGACTGACCTGGGATTCGAAGCCAGGCTGGCTGGCGTGTGATTCGAACCCAGGCGGCTGGTTACCCTGACATGTTTCGACCTCAACCACTAGGTCTCCTCAGAGGGATTTGCCGTCTTACACTCGCAGCCATCGATGACTGCTGACGTCAGTAGTCAAACATCAATCCTTAAACCAAATTGTATTTCAACCTTTGGTAGATCGAAATTTGCTTTTTGAATGATTATCCATTTTTTATTGATCTCACATGTTTTCCTTACTTCTGTTTTTTCGTACTTTTGTCAAGAATTCTTCTTGAAGTCCAAAGTACATTTTTTTTTGTTTATCATGTTTTTGTCTTTCTTTTTTCTTGTTGACATTTTTCAGCACAACTTGAAGGACAAATGAACACATAGAGCTTGTGCATAAGCTTTAACAATAATTAGTATAGTGGTTATTTTGTTGAACTATTCATGGTTTTTTAATCCAAATTTTACTATTTTTAATTAGGCTTAAGTTCATTAAATTTAATTTTCATTAAATTATTTTTATGAAGAAAGGAATTTTTACAACATGGAAGATTAATTAAAATTGTTATTGATAATTTTCATTCGAAAGATATGTTAATGTCGATTAAACCTAAATTGAATAAGGAGGAGTCTTCAGTTTTTATTAATGATTTTTTAAGCAGGGAAACGCTAAGTTTATTAAATTATGCTAAAGCTCTAAAAAATGTTGGATATCGTGCGGTTTATGCTGCTGGGGGGAGAGTTTTCTGCAAAAGAGGTGAATTGTCTAAAGCAAAAATCCTTCGAAACAAGGAAGACGTTGACGTAATTTTGTTCGAAGCAACAACTAATCAACCCAGAAATCGAAGGTCGCATAATGTTGTAGCAGATGCTGATGATGAAGTTTATTTATCACCATAAAATTATTTCTTTAAATGTTTACAATTTTTGAAATATATTTAATTACTTTTTATTTATATGTTTGAAAACCAATATTTTTCTAATTTTTTCTCATATAAAAATAATTTGAACCAATTTTCTAGCTCATTTTTTAATATTATTTCTATAAATGTGCGTAGCATTTCATCTATTGATAAATTTAACAAATTTAAAAACCTAATTGTACAATTACCACGGCTACCTAGCATAATAGCAGTCCAAGAAACTTGGTTAAATAATGATTTACTTCAGTTATACAATATTCCTGGTTATAATGCTATTCATAGTTGCAGAGCTGACGGATATGGAGGCGCATCTGTTTATGTATTTAATAAACTAAAGTATAAAATTGAAGTATGTGAAAGTAGAAATTTTATTGATGTTATTGCCCTATCACTAGATGATATAAAAATTAATGGAAAAGTTATAAAAATTATAAATTTTTACAGATCACCTAAATGTTGCTATAATATATTTTTAACATTCTTAGAGAATATGCTTCGTTGTTATGGTCGTAGTTTAAGTGTTTTTGTTGGTGATTCCAATATTAATATTTTGGACCCACAACATTCTGAGGAACTAAAGAATTTACTTGTTAGTTATGATATAAAAAATTGCAACAATATGATCTCACGACCTAGAAGTGGAACATGCATAGATCACGTTTATAGCAATGTATGTAAAAATATTCTGGTAGAATCAATAGAATGCAAATTATCGGATCACAATATGATTTCTATTAAAATTGA
Organism: Pollenia amentaria; assembly: GCA_943735925.1. Classification (NCBI taxonomy): domain Eukaryota; kingdom Metazoa; phylum Arthropoda; class Insecta; order Diptera; family Polleniidae; genus Pollenia; species Pollenia amentaria. The sequence goes on from OX031009.1 coordinate 226,274,580, forward strand.
CTTTAAATCACTCAATCAAAATTTTCAAGAAGAAAAACGTTTATATTGCGATTTTGATCGAGCAAAAAGATATATTCAAGCTGAATTACCTCAAATACGAGAATCAGGTGACCCATCTACTGATACAGCTGCTTTAATTGCTTGTTTGGATAATGCTGTTAAAAACTCGTCAAGTTTTAAAATGCTAAAAATTAATAACAAACAAAAAGTTACTCCGTGGATTAATGGCAATTTGCAAAAATTAATTTTTTATAAAAATAAACTTTTACGGCTAAGGAAAAAAAAACCAGATAATACAGATATCAAGGAAAGATTGAAAAGAATTAGCAATGTAATCAAAAAAGCACTTAGAGAGTGTATGAATAATTTTTTTAAAAACAATTTAGAAACAATTAAACATGATCCTAAAAAGAGCTGGAAATTTATAAATGAGTCTCTCGGAAGAACTACAAGAAGAAGCATTTGTATTAAAGACGTTAATGGGGACGAAATTTCTGATGACTTGGGAAAAGCTGAATTGTTAAACAACTTTTTTATTGATTCAATATCTAATTTAAAATCGCAAATTATATATTCAGAAACGGATTATTTTAATTCATTGTTAACTTTAAACAGAACCAGTACAAGATTTACTTTTAATTATACTACGCAAGATGAGATGAAGAATATTATATTAAAGTTAAAATTAAATAAAAGTTGTGGTCACGACAATGTTTCAACTAAAATACTTTTAAAATGTGTTAATGAAGTAACTCCTTTTTTAGTAAACGTTTTTAACAACACAATAACTACCCAAACATACCCAAATATTTTAAAAACTCATAAAATAATTCCAATTTCTAAGGAAAATAATGCATCCGCAGTTGATAAGTACAGACCTGTTGCCGTATTGTCAGTAATTAACAATATCTTTGAAAAAATTTTATACAACCAAATGTCATTGTATATGTATGACAATTTACTCAGTGATTTTCAATATGGGTTTAGAAAAGGATGTGGAACGGAAGAAGCAGTCATTAATGTTATTAACTTCATCTGTAAGGGCTTAGATGAAGGGCAGGGTGGTGTGGCTGGAATTTTTTACGATTTTAGTAAAGCATTTGATCTTATAGATCATGATATTTTGCTACAAAAATTAAAGTTTTATGGTGTTATGGAAAGAGATATTTTGTTATTAAAAAGCTATCTAACAAATCGTCAACAGTTCGTTCAAATAGGTGTTAACAAAAGTAGTACACGATGTGTTCAAAATGGAGTGCCACAGGGTAGTGTACTTGGTCCATTACTATTCAGCATTTTTATTAATGATTTGCATAATCTTGGTCTTAGTGGTAAAATATTTATGTATGCAGATGATGTTTGCTTATTTTACCCTTATAAGCATGAAACTGTTGTCAAAGCTTACATGGAACGTGATGCAGCCTTAATATGTGAGTTTGCTAGAATAAATAAGCTTATCTTGAATGCTAATAAAACTCAGCTGATAAGATTTAAGCCAACTTCTAATAATATAAATTTTTCGATAATTGTTGATGGAAGAGAAATTATGGAAGTTAAGTCTGTTAAGTACTTAGGAATAAATATTCAAAACAATCTTGTTTGGGACAAACACATACAATCGCTTAGAATAAAAGCCGCGCAAGCCGTTGGAATTTTGTACAAATTCAGAAACAAATTTCATGAAGATTCGAAACTTGTCATATATTATGCTTTAATCCACAGTCATTTTAATTATTTGGCCATTTTGTATGGATATAAAAAAACTTACCACTTAAAATCGTTACAACGCATGCAGAATAGAGCTTTAAAGGTAGTCTATAATTTACCAATATTATATTCTACTTCATCACTGTTTACGGAAATATGTCAAACTATATTGCCAATATTTGGTATTTACAAAATGCAACTTTTGTTATACGTATTCAAATGCTTGAATAACATTGGGCATCACACCATTAAATTTTTACCAAATCAAAATGTAATTATTACTAGAAATAGTCAAAATTTAAGAATAGCCCGATGCAGATTGGAAACAACTAAGCAGCGTGTTGAGTTCATGGGTAGCCGTGAGTATAATTATTTGCCACAAGAGATAAAAAACGCAAATAGAATTTCAATATTTAAAAAATTACTGAAAAAACACATTTTGGAACATGTAGATGAGCTTCTAGGGTAAAATTTATTCATTTCTTATTAAATATATCACTTTTTTCTTTTTTTTTTTTTTTTCTTTTGATATATGTATGTATGTATATTAAAATTAATTGTAAATTAACTTTGCCAACTTGCCTCAAAAATGCCACTGGGCGCTGAGGCCACCTATTGTTATGAATTAAATTGAAAATAAACTTAATAAATAAATAAAAAAAAAAAATTCTTGACTGACCTGGGATTCGAAGCCAGGCTGGCTGGCGTGTGATTCGAACCCAGGCGGCTGGTTACCCTGACATGTTTCGACCTCAACCACTAGGTCTCCTCAGAGGGATTTGCCTTCTTACACTCGCAGCCATCGATGACTGCTGACGTCAGTAGTCAAACATCAATCCTTAAACCAAATTGTATTTCAACCTTTGGTAGATCGAAATTTGCTTTTTGAATGATTATCCATTTTTTATTGATCTCACATGTTTTCCTTACTTCTGTTTTTTCGTACTTTTGTCAAGAATTCTTCTTGAAGTCCAAAGTACATTTTTTTGTTTATCATGTTTTTGTCTTTCTTTTTTCTTGTTGACATTTTTCAGCACAACTTGAAGGACAAATGAACACATAGAGCTTGTGCATAAGCTTTAACAATAATTAGTATAGTGGTTATTTTGTTGAACTATTCATGGTTTTTTAATCCAAATTTTACTATTTTTAATTAGGCTTAAGTGCATTAAATTTAATTTTCATTAAATTATTTTTATGAAGAAAGGAATTTTTACAACATGGAAGATTAATTAAAATTGTTATTGATAATTTTCATTCTTGACTGACCTGGGATTCGAAGCCAGGCTGGCTGGCGTGTGATTCGAACCCAGGCGGCTGGTTACCCTGACATGTTTCGACCTCAACCACTAGGTCTCCTCAGAGGGATTTGCCGTCTTACACTCGCAGCCATCGATGACTGCTGACGTCAGTAGTCAAACATCAATCCTTAAACCAAATTGTATTTCAACCTTTGGTAGATCGAAATTTGCTTTTTGAATGATTATCCATTTTTTATTGATCTCACATGTTTTCCTTACTTCTGTTTTTTCGTACTTTTGTCAAGAATTCTTCTTGAAGTCCAAAGTACATTTTTTTTTGTTTATCATGTTTTTGTCTTTCTTTTTTCTTGTTGACATTTTTCAGCACAACTTGAAGGACAAATGAACACATAGAGCTTGTGCATAAGCTTTAACAATAATTAGTATAGTGGTTATTTTGTTGAACTATTCATGGTTTTTTAATCCAAATTTTACTATTTTTAATTAGGCTTAAGTTCATTAAATTTAATTTTCATTAAATTATTTTTATGAAGAAAGGAATTTTTACAACATGGAAGATTAATTAAAATTGTTATTGATAATTTTCATTCTTGACTGACCTGGGATTCGAAGCCAGGCTGGCTGGCGTGTGATTCGAACCCAGGCGGCTGGTTACCCTGACATGTTTCGACCTCAACCACTAGGTCTCCTCAGAGGGATTTGCCGTCTTACACTCGCAGCCATCGATGACTGCTGACGTCAGTAGTCAAACATCAATCCTTAAACCAAATTGTATTTCAAACTTTGGTAGATCGAAATTTGCTTTTTGACTGATTATCCATTTTTAATTGATCTCACATGTTTTCCTTACTTCTGTTTTTTCGTACTTTTGTCAAGAATTCTTCTTGATGTCCAAAGTACATTTTTTTTTTTTTTTTTTGTTTACCATGTTTTTGTCTTTCTTTTTTCTTGTTGACATTTTTCAGCACAACTTGAAGGACAAATGAACACATAGAGCTTGTGCCTTAGCTTTAACAATAATTAGTATTGTGGTTATCAGTCAAGAATGAAAATTATCAATAACAATTTTAATTAATCTTCCATGTTGTAAAAATTCCTTTCTTCATAAAAATAATTTAATGAAAATTAAATTTAATGAACTTAAGCCTAATTAAAAATAGTAAAATTTGGATTAAAAAACCATGAATAGTTCAACAAAATAAGGGTTCGAATCACACGCCAGCCAGCCTGGCTTCGAATCCCAGGTCAGTCAAGAATGAAAATTATCAATAACAATTTTAATTAATCTTCCATGTTGTAAAAATTCCTTTCTTTATAAAAATAATTTAATGAAAATTAAATTTAATGAACTTAAGCCTAATTAAAAATAGTAAAATTTGGATTAAAAAATTACAGTTTGTATTTACATTATCACACATGAACATTAAAATGAAACCCTGATCAAATGAAAAGTGAAAAACTATGAGTTAAACCAAAATTATTTTTTCTTTACATCTCAAGATCAGCGAAATCGCTCCAGCCGTTCTCACGTGACGCCATTACAAGAACCGTTTAATTTTTATATATTGTATATGGATTTTATTGAAGTCGTTTTTTCTTTGTCTCTTTTCCTACCATTGATGCCTGGCTGCTTTTGCTTAAAATTATATGAACATTGAAGCATAATTCAATGTTAATCCAAAATTTGCATTTAAAACGTTATTTTTTTTTACCTATTTTTAACGCCTACTTCGTTCAAAAACTTGTCGATATGAATATTTTTCAATTTAACATCCTCTCCTTCGCTAGAAGAAGATGAAGCTTTTATTTTAATATATTCATTCGCATTCGCACGAACGGTAGGAAAAGAGCCAAAGAAAAATTGACTTCACTAAAATTATGTATAAAACTCATTTTATTTCTTGGAGACGTAACGTGACAAAAAGTGTAATTTGCTTTGAAGGTGCCCACATTGAGCTCCAACAAAAAATGCAACAAATTAACATAAAAAACTTTATCAATGTCGTTACTTTTTTTAACACCTAAAATCACAAAAATCAGATTTTATAAATACTTATTGCTCAAAATAACAATATTAAAAATAAATTTTAAACGCCCGGGAGACTGTCAATTAAATACATCAATCACATAGTTGTGTGCGTGCAGTCGTTCTTTTTCGGGTACACATACGCGTTGTCGGCAATGCTTGATGAAAATCAAAAAGTTTTGATTTTTTTATTTGATGGCTGATTATTTGATAGTCTCCTGTTGTGATTGACAAAAAAAAATTATTTTCTTTGTGTTTGTTGTCATGAAAAATATAAACATTTTGGTTTTTTACAAAATATAATTGTGATTGCCGTGTTTATTAAACATATTGGCAAAAAAAAAAAGCCTCAAATAAACGACACTAACACATATGCACTGATTGACGGGTTTATTTGAAAGTCTCCAGAGCCCTTTAGGTTTATTTTTTACAGGTTGCAAAGGAAAAAAATCATCACCTCCTTCAAAGTTTCAGGAATTTTATAGAACAGTTTGGGGAATTATATAAAAAAACACGGTTTTTGACTTAGTCCATTTTTAAAATTTAATATTTTGTAGATACTACATTTTTAATATATTGTTTGTAGCCCCAAGTATTCTCTTTAAATTACATACAAATCATCTTCGTATGTTCAGTAGTTTTTAAGATATTGAAAAAATAAACTCAACACATTCGGCTAATTCGGCGAAGTTATGACATTTTGAATATAACGTAACTTTTGAAAAAAAAATTTTTTCGTTAATATATGTTCCTTTCATCCTATAAGGATCCAAATTTCATTCAAATCGAAAGGGGTCGGGTCCCACTCTTGGTCGATTTGACATGTAATTACCCTAATGTGAACTTTAACTTTTTTTGCATAAGACGGTTATTGTTTAGAAAAATTCCAAAAAATATGAAGTCGTATGGGATATCAAATGTTTTTCGTAATACTTGTCATTTTCATAAAACATTCACACTATCACACTTTTACATATTACTTAAGATTTTGACTCGTATTAATACATATAGTCAATTCACAAGGTATCCTAACATGTCATATTGTCAAAATGTCCTAATATTTCACAATGGTTTAAAAATATTGTTGTTGGTTTGTTAACAAAAAGTGTCTTAAATAAATAGAACGTTGCTTGCTGTGTTTATTGTGCTGTCGTCATTAATCAGAAAAGTCCAGCGCTGAGCGGCTGAGCCGTACAACAATATTTTTAAACCATTGTGAAATATTAGGACATTTTGACAATATGACATGTTAGGATACCTTTAGTATAATAGTCTAAATAAGTCTTAAATAAGACTTAAATTCAATTAAATATCATGATTCCTTACGTATTGAAGTGACTTTAAGGAGAGGGTTTTGTGGTTATCACAAAAATGCATAGAGTTTTTTCTAGTCATATAATGCTTATTACGGACAAATTCTTACGAAATTTTATGGAACTATGAAAGAACAAGTATTCGTTACGTTTTAAGGCGCACTTAATTGTAAGAGTATTTTATCTCAACCGACACAATCTTCTTCAGTCGGTCATCAGATTGACTTCAAAAAAGTCTTAACCGCTAAAAAATAGCTGTTATCCTGCCAATATGTTTAAAAAGTTAGGTTAATTTCATGCATTAGACAAAACAAAACCTTCATACAAAATTTGGTTGTATTGGATTTTAAAAAGATATACTTTCTCCTATAAAATTTTGTTTTTGTTAGCTTTTTTCGAGATAAGGGCTTGATATGACTGCGATAAGAGATGTAAAGTACGATTTAGGTTATATATTTAACTCGCTACTCCTATACAAAGCAGAAACACAATTTTATATAATAACTTTTCCATTTAAAGAAAATAATTAAAACGTTTATATATTCTTTACTAATTTATATGCTATTCTTTTCACCGCTACAGTAACGATATTTATATCTTCTCTTTTAAAATTGCTTCGTCATAAAATACTTTTGGTGCTAAACAAAATTCGATGAAATTCCAATAACATACCGTTATAAAAATATTAACAATTCCAGTGCATCTAAATAGATTCTCATTTAGTATTATAAATGTTTTGTTAGTGTTAAAATCAATTGCTTGTCATTGTTAAAAAGAAAACTAGAAATAAAAAAATCAATTGCTGGTGATTGTTAAAAAGAAATAAAAAATTAAATAAATAAATAGAATGGAAGATTGTCGTACCCCGACTTTTACTACTCCTAAAGAATTTATTTTTAATGTAACGCCGACAGCCATTAATGCAACCGTACATACTTATCAAGATGTCCACAACATCATGGCTAGTCGACGTTCTTTTACGCCAGTACACACTAACTTTCGGTCACCGGGTTTATCGCCTATTTATAAACTACCCGGATCCTTAGCGAGTCCTTTAACAGCACATCACAGTTCATCATTTATGGAATTTAAAAAGCCAACATTAATAACTAAACCAGTTGTAACTTATACAGCTTCTCCTCAATATGGCGACAATACAAAATTTCTTAGTCCATGTCCAGCGTTTAGCAGTAGTTTTTCGACGTCTCCCTCTTATGGAAACGCAGATGTTAACAGCAAAAGTCCTCAACTGGAAGAAGGCAGAAACAGTTCTGTTTTAAATCATACTTTAAGCATAAAAATATTGTTGAAAACTTTGGGACTAGAACGATACAGTGAAAATTTTGAACGGGCAGGGATAGACTGTCAAACACTGATGGATATTAAGCCTTCTGATCTCAAAAGTATTGGTATTAAATCAGATGAGGATCGTAATTGTATTATGGAAATGTTTAAAAATGTGTTTTCCACCTAAACTTAATGTAAAAAACAAATAAAACGAACGCCATTTTGAATGAATTTAGTATATTTTTTCATGTTTCTGTTGATCATTGTAAAAATGTTGAAGGTTTAAAAATTAAATTATATTTTTTTGTATTAATATTTTAATAAAGTTATATTTTAAATCAAATAAAGTTTTATTGATTTATTATATTTAGTTAAATGAACATTTTGGTATTTATTGAGGTTATGTAACATTTTTTGTAGAAATCTCGCCATTCTGGACGTCAGGAAACCAAGAAAAGTCCTTCGATGCGTTTGCAACAAATGTAAGTCGCTGTATTTTAAGTAAGAAAAATATATTAAATAAATACTATATATATTTAGATTTGAACGTAAAGCCAATAAATTATATTTAAAAGCCACACAAACTTTAGAACTATCAACTGGTATTTCAATTAAAAAAGCCACGTCTCATTCAGAGCACTTATCTTCTGAAGAATATGCTGATGGCGATCAAGAATTAGATAAATACCTTGTCATGCTGCTTGGCCTACAGCGTCTATTAAATTGGGAAAGAGCATTAATGCAAGAAATAATACCAAATTCAAAACAATCAGATGTTTTTGCCAAACTGGCTTTTAAATCAATTGATATGGTGGTTAAAGACGCCGAAGCAATAACAAGCCGCATAATGCGCAGCATTTCGCGCAAAGAATGGACCTCGGCTTTAGGTATATTTAAAACTTTAAAAAATGTTTTACTTTTGCAACCCGATATTGATCGCACTTACGATGCGCAGCAACGAGAAAAATTGACAAATGTTCTAAATAAATTACAGTGCACGGTAAGATAAATAGTAGCATTTCTAAAATAAAATATAATTCCAATTTTTTAAAGGGAGCTAAAGCCTTAGAACATTTCCTAGAAGTGGTAAGAGGTGATTCAACAACAAATATAGTGGGCATGAGTACTAGCACATTGGGTTCTGTTAATGTTCCCAAAGATGCAACTGTACACGAGTTAACATCAAACACAATATGGTTTATAGAAAATCTTTTGAATCACTATGACGTTATTGGTGTAATTCTACAGCCAGATGTGCTCTACGCTACCCAATTGGATACTATACTTATGAAAAAGCAATTGCCCGAAGAGGAACGCAATAAGGCCTTATTAGCGATTTACATAAGTATACATTTTGTATTTCGCTTACAAATAGCAAAGATTTACTACATACTTGTGTTTTATTTCAGAAAAAGCTTTAGCTGAATTAAATCTCTCTATAATGAATAAATGCGAACAATATAATGATCAGGCTACTAAACACTTGTTCCGATTAAATAACATTAACTACATATTGAATTCGCTAATTACATCAAATTTAATTGATATTGTGACCATTGCTGAACCTGATTGTCGTAATAGTTATATTGAAACTATTAAGGAACTGAAATTCTCATATCAAAAGACATGGTCCAAAATGTTGGCTAATATATCACCTTTAGAAGAGCTGCCCAAACCAATGCAGGGTAAAGTTAAAGATAAGGACCGTAGTATTTTGAAGGAAAAGTTCTTGGTGAGTAAATAAGAAAATTTAATAACATTAAGATGTATTATGAATTTTATTTGCCTAAATTTACTATATTTTATATCAGCGAAATCCGTTTAGCAAAATTATGTATTGCTCAAGCTACGGTCACATTGGGCAAATACTTGACGAAAAAAACGTTACCAACAGACAAACTAAAATATAATTGCCTTTATTTGCAATATTTATTTTGATTATGGCTGAGTTTTAAAACATCATAATACTTTGCAGCACAAGTCAAAAATGTGTTATTATGTTCGCATTGAATACTTTTTGGTATACTTTGGGACAAATGACATTGTTATAATCTAAACGGTTGCATTGAAGCATGCACTTAAAACAGAGAGTTGCTTTGAAACCGACGTTTTGGAACTCGGCTTATAATACCACATCTTACAATAACAGTTTTTCCTTGTACGTCTAGCAGTATAATTAGTTTTTTTTTTGCGATATGAAGACCATGCTAAATCTCACTAACTTTTAACAAAAGCGTGGATATGCTTATTTGGTCAAATATTAAATAAGTGTGACCGTAGCTTAAGATTTAAAATTGTATTTGTAAAAATTTGAAAACTCGTTTAAATCGAAGACTGAAAAAAAAGAAGTAAAGGATTTCTTAATTTTTTTTTTTACATATAATGAGTTTTCCAATTTTTCATTTTTTAATAACATTGTAAAACATATACCATATGCATACAATCTTAAGACAATTTGAAGAAATCGATTGTCTTAAAATATCAATACAATCTCAAAAAAATAAAAAATAAATTAATCGGATTTTTAATAAATATTAAACAAATTTTCATACGAAATTCGTTTAATAAACCCTTTATTTACCAGTTTTATTTTTTATAAATAAGGCCGTAAATTTTTTATAAATTATTGGGAAAATTACAGTAATACCGTCATAATATTCCTAACAAAAAAATATGTGATTTTTAGGCTTTTAACAAAGACTTTGAAGAAGCATGTAAAATTCAAAGAGGAATTTCTATACCGGATGTTACTCTAAGGCAGGGCATCAAACGCGACAATGAGGAGCATATATTACCTAAATATAATGAGTTTTTCAATATGTAAGTAATATAATTTCAATTGAATATTTTTCACACGCCTTATTTATTTTTGGTAGATTCTTTGATGTTATGCAAAAGATTTCCTACTTTTTTTTTATTAGAGAGTAATTTTTTCGACTATAAAATAGATAAAAATTTTTTACAGCGTGACAAATATGAACTAATGCATTATTTGTCAGTGATTGTTGAAATTTATGTGAACTCAAGAAAACTACAATTTGTCAGGAAAACTTGGCAATATACATAATTCTTTTTATTACAGCTGAGAATAATTCCAAGTTTCAGTTATTAACTTTGGCTTAGACATACCTTTAATACGAGTATGTTTTAATAGTAAAATATTTTTTTTGAAAAATTTATAATTTTATTTTATGTTTTTTTTTTTGTTGACATTGGCCCTGCCCTCATAGCAAAAACAAGAACAAACAGGACAGTATTATTTTTCAGTTGTTTATTATGTTGTTACAAATTTTATGAAATTCAAAGGATATAAAACTAAAAATAGTAGTAAAATAAAGAAATAATACGATCTGCATTTAAAAAACTTTTGCTAAATCACGTTTTTTTTTTGAAAGCTTCGCCTGCCAAGTAATCAACGAAGACATTAAACTCAACTCCATATACAATTTGAAGTTTAAAGGTAAATGTTAACATTGGCTAAATGTTAACTAAAGAATATATAAAATAAGTGAATGCTTAAAGAGCCAAAGTAGACATTGGTCTTTTTGGATTTAACTTTTATAGATGAGTTCATAGTGACATTGGCTAGCAAACCCCTTATGACACTGTTCTGGGTTACCTTAGACATTGGCTGATTCAGCAAAATACAAGAAATGAGAACGATATTTACAGAAGCAATTTCTTCTGTGCTATAAAAAAATTTAATTTCAATTTATATTTGTAGCAAAATAGTTCGAAAATTACACTTTAAGTCATTGTTTCCTTTTTTTAATACCAATTTTCCATTATTTAATTTTCATATTTAAAAAATTCTCTTATTTGTATCTTTAAAATTTTTTTTAGGTATGTCGGCGTACAATTTAGTAAAAATCCAGATAAGTACATTAAATATAAGCCGCATGAAATTAAGGCTTGTTTAAATAAACTTTTCGACGATTCGGCTTAATTTATTTTAATCACACAAATTTATTTATTTAATTTAATTAAATTTATATTATTAATTATAAAAATGTCTTATCGTATAACAATTATTAATCTAAGCAAATAAATAAATAATTTCATAAATATATTAAATCATACATGTGTAAAAAATATTCGTTTGTTAGTAAATTTTTTGTGTTTTTTAATTTTAAATTTGACAACGTGAAAACAATCAAAAGTGCTTTTTAATATAAGAAATTCGTTGATGGTGCTTCTGGTCGACCGCAAGCACCATAATGTAATATCGCTATTGTATTATTGCTATGGCAATTTTCCATATCTAAAAAGCACTCATTCGAGTAGGTCATATCGTCAGTACCACACACCGGTTCAAAATCAGGTGGGCATATTTTGGCACATCCTTTGAACTGCACACTACTCAGGCATCTTTTCAGGGGCACTACAAAAACATGTTTGCCGCAATTTTCCTTGCGCATATGACACTCAGATTTATAGAATTTATTATCCGAACCGCAGACGAAGTTTGGTGGTTGGGCATCACAATCGGTTTCACAGTCAGCGGTTAAAAGGCAGTTTTTTAGGGACACTTGCACAACTCTTAAGTGGCAGGTTCTTCGTTTAAATTCACAATTGGAGGCGTATGTATTGCCATCGGAACCACATACAGGTCCACCTTCAATGTCTTTTTTGGTGCAACGTTCACCACAATCCTTAGGAGGTGATTTTAAATCGGTACAGGGTCCAATATGTGCCAAGTTAACTCCTCTCCTATAAAGTTAACGAGAATTGAATTTATAATTTTATAAATAAATTTAAGAAATTAAAAACTTACAAACAAGTTGCATGGGCCAGTTCACATTCATTGTTGTAAGTTTTGGCATCAGTACCACATAATTTATCACTTTTCTTGGAGGAGAATATAGATCCAAAAAGATTATTAAAATCTTTGCATGGAGGTAGTTGTTTACATCTGGACAGGCGGGTTTTACATTTATCCATGCTCATCTTTTGAATTGCTTTTCGTTGCGGTCTTTAAATGGAAAAGAACGAAGATTAAAAAAGAAGAAAAGAAAGAAGATTAATATTAAATATTAATCAAAACGTGACACAATTTTAATTATATTTGTTTGGCTTTAGGTCATAAAAAATTATAAATAAAATTTTTTTTTTCAAACTTTTGTATTTTTCATTTTGTTTTTTTTATTTTTCATCCGATATTTCGACCACACATCGATGGTCATCTTCAGAGGATTTAAAACACTGTAAAATTAAAAAACTTACAAAGTGTGAACCCAGACTAAGTAAAAAGAACGTCAACAACGTTTTCATTAATTTACTTGAATATGTTTACAACGAAAAAAATACACAGCTTAGATAACAAAGAAAACAAACAACTTTTACTAAAACAAAATAAGTATGTACATTAGACCGTACCTAAAAAAATCCCCTAACACCTCCTACTATAGTACTCTAATATGTGTACACATTATGTATGTATGTCCTTAGTTTTCTTCTATTAACCACAAATTCTTTTTAAAGGACACATACTTTAAAACAAAGTATCGAAAAGTCACTCATCGTTCCTTTAAAAGTAAGTATGAACGTTTAAAAATTTCGCTGCTTATTTGCATTCATGAATATGAAGAATAAAAACAAAAACATTTTGCTTTTGTTCATTCATGTATGAGGTAATTTAGTTTTTTTTCGAATTGTACCGTTTTCATACATTTGTAAATAAAACAAGTAAGAAAGTATAGTCGGTCAAGCCCGAGCATATGAAAACCCTACACCACAGTATATAAGAGCACATTTTTGCAAGTGTACCTATTTGAGACCTAGTTTTAAAAATGAATAGCTAATGAATTGGGATCTATCTTTGTTTTAGATTTCATAAAAATATGTTTGCTAGTGAGCACAAAGAACCTATTCCGTAAAGCAGCTTATATGGGGGCGATATGATAAAAGGCATGGGCCTTGTGCCAATTAGAACCTTTGTGCCAAACTTCATCAAATTATTTTCAAAACTGCGACATGTGCTTTGCGCACAAAGTTAAATGGACAGCCAGCCAGTCGGACGGACATCGTAAGTTCGACCCAAAAAGTGTGCGCTGTGTCAGAAAGTGATTCTGAGTCGATCAGTATACTTTAAGGAGGGTCTACAAATAAAGTATTTTTGCAAGGCGGTTTCGAAAAAAGAATTTTTTTGTTGCCGAGCGTATGGTCGGTTTTTTTTGATCTTAAAGCATGATATACATATCAACGTTTTTTTTTTCATTATCTGAAATTAGGATGGTAGAAAAAGAGATCTGGTGGATAAATACTAGAACGGGATACTTGAGGGGAATGGCTTTTAGAGAAAAGCATTGGTCTTCTCGAGAAAGAAACCATTGACATGTTATACTTATATTCATGAATGAAAATAAGCAACGAAATTGTGTGTTATTTAAAAAGAATCTGTGGTTATTGAAGAAAACTAAAGTCGTACATACATAATCTATATATCTATATCTATATATATATATATATATATATGTATATAAAAGAAAGTGGCGTTAGTTACTACGTTTATAACTAAGAACGGTTGGACCGATTTCGATGATTCGTACCAATTCGGAATGGTTTCTGAAGTAAGAAGAATAGCAAAAAAAATCTAAAATAGGTGGCGACATTGAAAACTACTCAGTATGAATTAAATCGTAAACTCTGCATTTGACGATGCTATGTTCTTTAGCAAAGTTGTTGAGCATGAGCCGGCGAAGGTTTATAAGTTGATATGACCAATTTCAGACAGGTGGCGCCACTGAAAATGACTCGAAATGAGTTAAATCATAAACTGTGCATTTGATCATGCTATGATCTTTAGCACAGCTGTTGAGCATTAGCATACAAAGGTTTCTAGGTTGGTATGACCAATTTCCGATAGGCGGCACCATTGAAAATTACTCAAAATAAATTACATCATTTGATCATGCTATGGTCTTTAGTAAAGTTGTTGCGCTTGAGCCGGCAAAGGTTTCTATATTGGTATGAACAATTTCCGACAAGAAGCGCCATTGAAAATTAATCAAATCGTAAGCTATGCAATTGATCATGCTTTGATCTGTATCAAAGTAGTTGTGCATGAGCCGACGGAGGTTTCTAAATTGATGTGATTTCATTGAGTGTTTGTGGCCTAAATTTGGAGAACGACTGTTTTTCACACGGTCAACTCTATGTCGCATGTTCCCGTGTCGGAAAGCCATCCTCTTTGTTCATTTTCGCACCTGACAACAAAACGAAAAATATTGTTTATCACAAAGTGCTTCAATGATATTCTCTTAACTTATTCAATAGTTTACTTATAATTCACATTTTCATATTTTTTTTTTTTTTTTTTTTGTAAATAAAGATAAATTATCTGCACCGAATATTACCTGTACCTGATTCTGTATCTGTATTTTAAATATACACAAAAATAATACTTTTCTAGGCAAAACAACGTTTGGCGGGTCAGATAGTATGTACATATATTAGAGTGCTCTAAGATTGCATGGATTAAAAAAATATCAAGAAACAGGCCGAACCTTAGAATTGTTCTTTTTATGAGTAAAACCTATTCAAAATATTTAAGTCCAGATAATTTTAAATATACGCTGAAGGTTTTACGCTGAAGGAACATAAACCGTCAAATCACGAAGGCCAAAGGTCAAATTTTGACAAATTTGGAATTTCTAAAGGAAAGAAAGCGAAATATTGTATATTTTTCTGCCGATTTTTATGAAACTGAAAAATATAGCCTAAAGTCATACGAAGACAGTTCAAAAATGAAGATTGACCTAACCCTTTAATGCACTTGGGGTAAAAACGATCCCAAACTTTTTAAGCTTTGGAAAATCTTTAAATTTCAATGGTACTGCAACTCATTTGATGTATGTTGATGCCGATTATTTCAAAGTTTCACACTAGAACACAAATATTTTAGAAATATCACGAACCCTTTTTATATTAAATCAATTTAAAAAAAAAACTTTTTAAAAGTTTGTTATTTTTAAATATTCCAATCTGTTAAAGGTAGTTTGTAATATAAAAAAAATCAGCTGTTTGAAAAGAATATTATTTTGATATTTTTAAAATATTTTTGGTCTAACGTGAAACTCTGAAATTATCGGCTTCAACATACATCAAATATGTTGTAGTATCATTCAAATTGACAGATTCTTCGAAGTTTATAATGTTTGAGGTCATTTTGACACCAAGTGCATTTAAGGGTTATTCTCCATTTTTGTGCTGTTTTGCTTTTGTATGACCTTATTGTATATTTTTCTCCCGTTTCATAAAAATCGGCACAAAAATATATTTCTCTCTCTTTCCTTTATAATTTCAAAATATGTCAAAATTTTACCTTCATGATTTTAGGGTTAATGTTTTCCGATTTTAGTAAAACATTCAGAGTATATTTAAAGTTATCTGGACTATAATATTCTGAAAAATTAGTTTTTCGCGAAAATCGCAAAATTTAAATCACAGGTACGCAAAAACTATGGGTTGTATTGACATAATTTTTTCATATTTTTATTCCCCATTATATCGTCAATAAATACCAATGGGATGGTCAAAAAATTGTGAAATTTGTTAAGCAAATTTTTTTAATAATTTGAAAAGGGAGTTTTTAAACTGCAGTAAAAATATTTTTTTTTGGTTCCACCTGCGAATTGGGTTCGTTGGTCAAAATTCTCTTGTTAATTTTTTTGGAGCACTCTAATGTATGTATTATATACTATATGTATTCAGGACATCAAACTACATATTTATATTTTTTATTGAAAGGAGGATTTGATTTCAGACCAGTATTATTTCTTCGAACTTTTCTTACACTAAAAATTTGAACCTTCCTACACAGAATGAGAGGGATATTTCTAGATTGTCTAAGATGATCACATACATATATCTAAAATTTGTATTCCCAGTACATATTACAAAGGAATAAAAAAATTAATGCTTTTCAATATTTGATATTTATGTGCTTACCCGCAATTTAGCATTTTTAATTCACACAATGAAGAGTAAATATTGCCATCGCTACCGCACACATAGGCCGAACTATCGGTTTTGGGGCATTCGGTAGGACAACTCTCTATTTGATTTCCATTACGCTCCTGAGGCATACAGAAAGAAAGTGGTACTTCAAACACATGCTTGCCACAATTCGAGGAACGCATTTTACAGGGACTAGCATAAAGTCTGCCGTCTGAGCCACATGTGGGTCTTGCTACTCGCCAACATGATTCACGACACATTCGTGTTGACTGACAATGTTTTCGGCTTGTTTTAACCACTCCTTGACCGCATGTCAACAATTTCATTTCACAGGTAGAGTTGTATACATTGCCATCGGACGCACAAATGGGACCGTCTTTGGGAGCACTGTTACAGTCCACGGGACAAGATTCTCTTATGGCGCTTGTGTTACTGCATGGCCCCACATGAGCCATTTTTACAGCGGCCATTCCAACACGACAAGCCTGTACACGTAACATGCATCTGAAAATTGTTATATAAATGTAGATATATTTAATTTTTTTGGAAAAGTTAATTTTTTTATTACCGATTTAAATATGTACGCCCATCTGTACCACATATTGGATCTTTTTCACTAGGGCAACGATGTTTACAATCAGAACCACGAGCTCTTTCACAGCCATCTCGTACGTCCTAAAAGTTCAATGTGTACGAAAAATATAAATAAATATGTATTGATATTGGGAGGGCGTCTAGCATTTGTAACCCACCTTTATGGCACCATTTCTGGAACAAGTTTTCTTTTTCATATCACATAAGTTGGCATAGATTAAACCATCCGAACCACATACTGGCTCAGCACCGACTGTTAAGCTTGGCGGACAGGATCTAGGACAATTATTATTACTGCCACGATTCTGTCTTGGCATTAACGAATTTATTGCTCCACTCAAATTGAGCAAGCCTAAGGATTCATCATTTTGAAAATCTATCTCCGTTTGCTGTATCAAGTCCACTCCATCCGTTGTTGTAATGAAAGTCTCATTTGTTGGTGCTAATTTCTCTTCGGTTTGCAATTCAAAACGACTGTAACGTATTACTGGAGCTTGTGCTGGTAGTTTTATTATTTTAATTGGTGAATCAGTTACTGAAAGTAGAATAATAATTGTGATTAATTTTCATTAATGTATGTACTTATATACATATATATGGGCATCTCCATGAGAATATCAACCACGACTCAAAAAAAAAGCCTTGAAACTTTTTTTCAAATATGGTTGAGTAAAAAATAAAAGTTAAAACTGACTGTCGTTTTGATTCATTTTTAGAAACTGCAATCAACAATTTTCACTTTTCTGCCGATTAAATACAGGAACTGGTAACATTAGAATTATACTTTAAAATTAATGTTACAACAACAATGAGCAACTTCCACAAGGAAAGACCAAATATATAGTTTGATTAACGGTATAATTTTTTGGTTTGTTTTGAATGATATTCCAATGTCACGTACGTGGTACAAAAACATCATTTGTATTTGATCAGTCGTACGTGTTTCAAAATAAAAGTTCAAAGTAAGATATTGGTTGCCAATAAATATTGATCGGATAAAAATTTTATAATCTTTTCAAGGTCGTCAAGTCACGATATTGTTAGTATGTACTATAAATGCAACTAAATGTATCATCTTATTATGTTGGTATTAAGTTGAAATTTTTCCAAATTTATTTTATTGCAATCTAAATCATCTAACAAAATATTATTGTTATCGGTCCATATTTGACCATAGCACCCATACAAATACTACTCCCGAAAATAGTTTTAAGTGTCATAACGTCCTTATAAATGCAGGTATTAACATTAAAATAGGCGAAAATAACTACTACGATAGCTACTATGTCATGACAAAATGTTGTGCTAGTAGGTCCCATATAAATTCAGAAGATATCTGAATCATATTCGGCACAAATAACTTTTATATAACTCTTAACCTCATAGCATAATTCTGTTCTGTCGACCATGATTGGCGATGGGTCAAAAATAGGGTACATTCTCAAAAATTTGATTTTAAAATATTATGAAGTTGCTTGACCGAAAGTTTTATGAAGCGTTTGACCGACTTTACTTTACTTGTTTTTTTTCATATTTTCATATTTTTACCAAAAATAAATTTCATAACTTGTAAATACTATAAGAGAAAAAAACTGTCACTTACGGTATATCACGAACGATATTACATTTTGTTCATTATAAAACCATCCCGAAAAATTTTTTCTTTCCAATTACGGATTATAAAGGAAAAATATGTGGTTTATTGTAAAAAGTTAAAAAAAAAAGAAAAATACCTCCCACAATTCGCAAATTTTCGGATTTTTTTACATTCACCCCAAAATCACCGTTTTATGTCACGTACGATATGCACCTATTTTGCTAGATATTTTGGACAACAAACTTCCGAATGTAATAATTATTTTTTTCATATACTCGTATAATACCATCTAAAAGAAATATAATGATAAAAAATTTCCAGTTACTACTATGTGTGCAAAAACTCTATCGCTCCGAAGGCGTACAAATGCCACGTACGATGACATGGAAATGAACATATGTTTTTATGCGTATACACTATCGGTCAAAACGTAAGCACCCCCTAGTATGCGTTTCTTCAATCCGTAATTTTCTATAAAAAATGTTAAAGCGAGTAAAGGTTTTAAGTTATTAAATTTCTATTATGCAATTAATAAAAAAATTAAATTATTTTTTGCACCTTTGCACTTAAGAAAAATTTGAAATACATTTTAGACAAAACTAAAGCCCCTTAAGGTTTTGATTGAAAACTAATACAAAAACGATTGGCAACTTTATGGAACTGTTTAAAAAAATTTCTTGCAAATCTTTTGGAGACAATTTCAATTGTTTTTTAATTTTTTAATTAAAAAACAATTAAAATTTCACTTTGTATTTAGATAAAATTTCAATAGTTTTTTGCTCTAAACTGGTGAAAAATAATAATATTAAAAATTCAACTTTTTTTTAAACTATAAGAAATAAAACGATCTAAAAAATTTTGTATAGTATACAAATAAAATCGTTTAAATTTTTCATGTTACAGACAGAGGCTTGCGGGCACCCTTAATTTTAAATTTAGTCAACTACCTAAGCTACATATTTATATGTATCCGATATTTTACCAAAATAAGTCACTAAAATGTATTTAGTTTCGAATAAAATTTCATACTGGTAATAAATTTTTAACGAACATCTTTAAACAATTTAAGCATTATTTTTAGAATTTTTTAAAATCATTTTAGCATTTTTTTTGTATTTATTTATTTATTTAGTTCTCAAATGAAACTAATATTTCTTATTGGCTATTACACTTAAAAGAATTAAATCTAGTATCTATTAGATAACAAAAACGTAAAAAATTTATAGCCTATTTCCGACGTGCGAAAGAATTCTTTCTTTCGTATAACTACATTGAAAACAAAAACAAATTTTTAGACTTTGTTTTTGTTTTCAATGTAGTTATGCGAACGAAAGAATTCTTTCGCACATTGGAAATAGGCTATTAAGATTCAAATTATTTTAAGACACTTAAGAGGTTATATTGTATAATAGAAATCAATATACGTATTGTATATACATACATTGTCAGATTCAGAGCATATTTGCATAATTAGAATGAAAGTATTAGTCTTACGGGAATAAAAATTCTGGAAGGGTGATTAGGAATAGTTATGTACTCATAACTATTTTCCTACTACCTCCCTAAAAACTAACATAAATTTGTGGCAAAATGTTCAAATAGTTTAAAAGCCTTAAGCTGGGATCACACGATTGCCGCAATGCACAGACTGTAGAAAATTTAAATATTGTAGTGAAATTAAGTTGGATAAAGCAACTAAAGACACAAGACTGACATAAATTTACTTAAGTTAAAAAAAGATTTTCTTCAAAATTTCCCGGGAATCCCCAATAAATTCCCGGTAAAGTGGGAATTGAAAACAACTGAAAATCCAGGGAAAACTCTACTTGTATCGTTTTTATTGTTTTTTTTTAGTTTTTTAATTTAAAATATTGTTTTTTAAGCACTTTTCACAAGATTGACACTATTTGCATTAATAAATTACACATTTTAATAATCGTGGCTTATTATTGTTTTATATGTGTATTTTTGACAGCTCATCTTATAAGAAAGTTGTTACAAGATTTCTTATAACAACTGTCTCATAACATTTATTATAATATTAGTGCTAACACTATTTGAGAGTCCACACGTAAGATAATACTCTCTGCTATTGAATTTGACGTTTGCTGATATAAAAATCTTATATCTTATCTCAGGTGGAAACCCAGTGTAATGCCAGATTTAGCTGTAAGAATTTTTAAGATCTGGTCACACTGGTATTAACACAAAATTTAAACATTTTCAGTTGAAGCAAATCAATTTTTTACATTTGTTTTTATAAAAAAACACATACTAAGGGTATGTATTAGTTTTGACCGATACTGTATGTACGTATATTAGGCAAACACTTTTTACAATTATCAAATAGGAAAACTAGCATAGCATAGTCGAATAGAACATAAAAAAGTATGAGGACTCATTATATATATTTTTCGAAATAGCCTGTATAAGTTTCCGCACCATAATTGGACCTTCACACTCTTCTCTAAATTTTACGAAGTCCGTTCAATTCTATCATATTTATTACAAGGTTTGAAAATGTATTACGACTAACCACCCAACTACATTCACTAAACATGCTAATAATTATTAAACCTTTACATTTGCTTATATACATATTTATTTAAATAAATGTTCATCATACTCTAGGTCATTCCCCGTATGGAGAAAAAAATTAAAAAAAAAATAATAAGTATCATGTGCTTGATTTGATTTAACGATCATGTGCGGAATTTAATTTAAAGATTAATTTCTTTTCTTTTTTTTTTTTATTTTGCTTCTTTTAAATTTAAACAAACTCCATGTCTAAATAGGTAAATAAAAAAAATTTACACTACATGTTTATGTGCGCATATTTTCATGTTCCAACCATTAGAAGAATGACCACCTCAAACAGCATTCATTCATTCATTCATTTGTTAGACGTCCACTTCGTTATAATGTACATAAAAGCCAAAGATGAGACACAGACGAATCAAAACAGCAAATCTTGAAAAAAATCGGAAATAAAAAATTACAAAAGTGAAAGTAGAAAAAAGAGAAATATATTTAAAATTTTCTTTATTTCTTTGTGAGTTTCGTATACTTTTCAGTAGGAAGCGAAGAGAAAAACGAAAAAAACAATTAAATCTTCAATTTTGAAATGAAAGCAAAGGTAAATTAAAGGTTCAAACACACGCTCTATGTACTAAAAAGCAATAATCTAAATATCCAAACTAAGTTATAATGTCTATGTTTTCCAGTTTACAATTTACCAACAATTCCGTCCAGCAGAAAATCCGCAAAATATTACCAGAAGTCAGTTGCTACTTGTTACCAAAAGCATGACATGATATTTGTTACTTTTACCATTTCTGTATTTGCATTTTAAATTACACCGTTTTCAATTGACATTAACTTAGGTATTTTTTTTTATTTGTTTATTCGCCAGCAAAAATAGATATTTATTATTATGTACGCATCGAAAAGATTTTTGGTGCACACTGGGACAAATAACATTGTAAAAATCTACATGGTTGCATTGTAGCATGTACTTAAAAAAGATAGTTGCTTTGCAACCGACGTTTTTGAATTCAGCCTTTATTATCGGCAATAATGTGAATATCCATGCCAAATAGCCCACTATACCAAATCAGCCCCGCGGCTGTGTATATGGCCACTATCTCGGCCTGAATGATACTGCAATGATGCTGCAGCCTAAGAGGAATGATCCAGTTTAACTGCCTGAAATTTGTAGGTCATCGTTGTGAGCCATCCTATGCAAAATGCTTACGGTGAAGCCAGGATCAAAAATTGGCTCAGGTGTGACATAATCAACGCCCGTTAACCAATTTATATCATGCAGGATTATCGAATGTCCCTCCATGCTCTAGTCAAAATGAGCTTACCCGTTCAAGATAGCAAACAGTGCCGTTATTGTCACCGTTCTCATTAAACGCTCAAGCCTGGCTTAGTGGTTCTGTTTGATGACACATTCGTACAACCAGGGTTGATTCCCCAGTTTAGGCCAATATACCTTTTACAATAGTATTGTGCAGTTGCCGCCTTAGTAGTCCTGGAAATGGTGTTCATCTTTCAGTTCAGTTTGCTGTCCAATGTAAGTCCAAGGTATTAAGCAATGTCGGACAGTTTCAGTGTGACCCCATTTATTTTCGGGGTAAATAATTGAGAGATTTTGTACCTCCTTGTTAAAAGTACCAGTTCCGCTTTGGCAGGATTAACATCTTCTCCACAGTCCTGGCCTTTAGTGCATGATACTGCTGACGATTTAAATGATCGGTGCGTCGATATCCAAAAGTTTCATGGCGTTACTTATTTAGGAAAAGTTTCTCTAAAGTATTAATTAAATCTTCAACTTAAAATCAAAAAACGAACCTAGAATTTTTTTTGTATTTGTATTTTAAAACTTGTATGAAATTCTCAACAAAATTTAACTCTATTCAGTTCTGTACCGAACTAAATCAAAAACTCTTCTATTCCTGAAGTAAGGGTATAACCCCAAGTCAATAGCTCCAGAAATTAATGGCAGTTCACTTACTCAAAATATTTTCGAACTTTCTTTTTTGACTTGGTTCGCTTCGGCTTTAAGCCCTCCATATATCTAATAACGATATGCATAAATTCCATTTTGCGGAAACATTTGTATAAAGGTTAATTGCAGCAATGGATCAATTATTATCATTTCAGATTTCGTTTCGTACCTGAAAATAGCACCGAATCCAAAACGAGTCATGTCACCTTCGACTGGCAAAATTTGGATGTACTTAAATCTATGTGTAAGATATTTCAACTTCTTCACAATGGAAATTAAATATAAACCTTAATTTTACTAGAATATTTTTTTTATAACTGAACTCTGCTTAAATATTCATATTACATTATAATTTCTATTGGAGACAGTGTATATGATAATGTAACATGACAATGTTAATGATAGTAATTCACTTTTTTTCTCGTTCATATTTAGAGTAATCCGTTTTCATTTCTATTTACAAACACCAAAGACAAAAACTTTCTTTCATATGTATGTACATATGTATGTAGTATAAATATAAATTATGTATCTTTGTAAATAAATAAATATGTATAAATAAATGTTAGTGTGCCTGTATGTTAGTTGCATCTCCTGTTTGATTTTGCCATAATAAAATTCAATTAGTTAACATACAAACTGCGCATTAATATTTGTAACAGCATACTGTATATGTATTTAGTTTGTCTAACTAATATTAAGTAAAACTTGAACTTTCTGATTACATCTTGTATAGACTGGTTACATCCTAAAATGGGTGTTTTATAAGCCCTATAGAACTTGAAATTGTAAAAATACAAAAGATTACATTTAAAAAAAAAAAATGTTTTTTTTCGAAAGATAAATTCAATTCCACGACCTGGGAGGCCAATTGACTTCTCCATTACTCGAAATCAACTAACCGCAGAATTTTTATCTCAATAAGGTCGACGTTTGGGGTTGCCGTGTGACACGTAGCGCCTTCCTGTTGAAACTACATCTCGCCCGGATTAATGTCATTCATATTTTCAAACAAACTATTATTGATCATGTTGCGGTAACGATCTCCTTTTTTTCATTTTTAAAGAAAAAAGGTAAGATGGTGCCACCAGCGCCATAGCATTAACAATTTTTATTTAGCTGCAAAATTTTCATTTAGCACTTGGAATTTATTTTGGCATTTTTAGAAAATGTTTTAAGCTTTTTTAGCATTATTTTAAAAATAGTTTGATTGATTTGACTTAAATTTTTTTATAAATTACAATAAATTTTGACTAAAAATAGTTGTACCCAACATGAAATTTCGTATGAAAATGGATAATTCTTATATTAAGAAACTGTCTTGTTAAAAAAAGAATATTCAGGGAATATTAGATATGCCTTCATCTTAATAATTGCTCATTTTTTATTTTATAATCCATTTGATATAACGATATAAAAGTGCAAAAAAATTTTACTTTGCGTTTGATTTTTTTCAAATTAATATGAACAAGTTAGAGTGCTATATTCGGCTGTGCCGAATCATTGATACCTTCCACCGACAGGAGTGAGCTCTATATGATAAATACATATATATTATTAACTAAGCTTCACAAAAACGAGCGTCAGCATTAAAATTAGTTGCGGTTTAGACATGAATTAAATTATTGACCGACAATAAGAAAGTTTTGTGTATTTCCTGTTAGAACTTTGAACTGGCTTGAGTAAAATATCATGATTCGTAACAGTTTTACCCGTACTAAAATGACTTTTACGAGGGTAATTTGTATTAGACCAATGGTAAATTATGGACCAATCATCCCAAAATTCTGAAGACTGATTTCTGGTATTACAAAAAATAAATTAGAATAAATTTCAATACAGCAGTGTAATTAGTTTTAGCGTTAACAGAAAACTTCACAAATTTGCATGTTATTTTTTTCTGGCCATATGAATTTAAGTAAGACATTTTACCTCAATATCTATATCTGTGATGGTTTAAGGCGAATTTTATTATTTTCCCAAAGTGAGCTTTATTTGGTTTTAAGCGTACTAAACTGTTTTCCGGGAGTAGGGTTTATATGGGAACTAGTGTAAATTATGGACCGATGTTCAAAAAATTTTACAGTGTGATTTCTGGTCCTATAAAACTGTGACGTACCAAATTTAAGTATGCTAGCGTTTTTTATTGCGGATTTAGGCGTACTAAACTGTTTTCCTCGAAATGGTTTTATATGGGGCCTATGGTAAATTATGGACCAATCGTCACGAAATTTACCAGTATGATTTGCAGTCGTACAAACCAAATTCGAGCAAAATTGTATGTCATTCCGTGCATTAATAAACCATTTATGTTAGTTTTTGTATCAAAATGATCAATTTTTTCAGGGTGGTGGTTCCACATTTTGATTCATAGTTCTGATCCTACTGAGCCGATGTTGCTGGATTTCAATTCCAAACTGCTTAGGATAACTACAAGCAATTTGAGACCAAGTTTGTTCTTTTCTTTTGGGTTTTTCAAAAGTGAGCGTGTTTTCAACAGACGGACAGACAGACGGACATGGCTAAATCTACTTAGAATTACTCAGAATATATATACTTTATGGGGTCTTAGATGAATAATAAAAAAGTTTCACACGGAATGACAAACTTAGTATACCCTCATTCACCACAGTGGTAGTGGAGGGTATAAAAATGAAAAATAATAATTTTAAATCTAAAATCATTTAAATTTTGCACGTATTATTCAGGCTACCAGTATCTAAACTACTTGTGCTACATTTCTTTATGTACATTTATGATGTTTTAGCAAAATCTACCCACTTGTTTAAATATAACCATTTATTTCAATATCTTTAAAAAATAAGTCACTAAAATGTATTTAGCTTAGAATAAAACTTCAAAACCTTTTTAGATCTGGTCACACTGGATTGCCATATGAAACGAAATGTGTTTGTTAGTAGCCTGAATAAGACAACAGTTTGTTCAGTAATCTGAATTTTATTTAAATACGAACTTCATTGGATGAACATTTCAGTATGATTATGAATGAAGTTGATCATGCAGCCCTTTATTACAATTGAAAGTGGTATAAGTCCATTTTTTCATGTATCTAGATATTTCAGTTAATTTACAAATATTAGCGAACGTTCATCTATTCGAACGATGTTTTATACAAACAAATTAATCATTATAATTACCTAGAAAACTATTAAACTTTTTTTTTAGCTGCAAATGGACTTATACCACAATAACATATTTTAAGAAGTAGAAATAAAAGCGAATTTAAGTTAACTTTTTTATAGACATTAAGCTTTACCCGAATGGATTTTAAATGCAAAAAGAAATTAAAATAAAGACATTTAAATATACGATCAACCAAGTTTATTAAGAGATGATTTCAGTTATACAGTAGAATCCCGATAATTCGTAGTCGTAGTCGAGCTTTTTACGAGTTAGAGGAGTTCTCGAAATAAAGAGCTTTATGTAATTATTAGCTGATTGAACAGTCCTTAACTACATCAGTACGAACTTAACATTTAGATTTTGTCCAGTCCGCATATCACTTTAGCCTATAATATGGTCTTTGGCGGCAACATTAATGTGATGTGATAATGATGCTATTTCTTCCGCACCTCTAGATGTTACAGTTTCTTCCCATGCATACATATGAATGTCATGCCAAGTTATGTCTGCTAAAGCGCAGAACACACTTATAATAATCACATAATAATTGAAATAAGAAAGTTGTTTTTATTATAATTATTTGGAGTGGACTTATTCCACTTCCAAAAAAAAAAAAATATTTTTATCATACCATTTTATAGTTTAAATAAATTTGTATATTTTTTGGCCAAATCGTACTCCATTGAATAGATGATAATAAATATGGATAGAAGGTATCTATAGCTAATTAAAGCTAACGTTGACTCATTTTTTTTAAGAAATGGACTTATACTACTTTCAAAAATAACAGCTCAATATATATGTATGTATGTATATATAACAAGTTAAAGTGCTATATTCGGCTGTGCCGAGTCTTTGATACCCTACACCGACAGAAGTGGGCTCTATATGATAAATACATATATATTATTAACTAGTCTTCACAAAACAAACGTCAGCATTAAAATTGGTTGCGGCTTAGACCTATATTAAATTATTGACCGACAATAAGAAAGTTTTATGCGTTTCTTGTTAGAGCTTTGAACTGGCTTGAGTAAAATATCATGATTCGTAACAGTTTTACCCGTACTAAAATGACTTTTACGAGGGTAATTTGAATTAGACCTATGGTAAATTATGGACCAATCATCCCAAAATTCTGAAGACAGATTTCTGGTATTATAAAAAAAATTAGAATAAATTTCAGTACAGCAGTGTAATTAGTTTAAGCGTTAACAGTGAATTTCACAAAATTGCGTGATATTTTTTCTGGCCATATGAAAATACGTTGGAAGAAATTTTATCGCAATATCTATATCTATTTTGGTTTTATGCCCGTAATTTCTACTAATAGATATCTGGTCGGGTTTGTACCTAACATTTATCTTTACTTATCCCGTAACACTATTTTGTCAATTTCAACGTTAAATTGGCCCACGTGAATTAACTACCGAAAATTGATGGTGTAAAATACACTACACTTTAACCCGTAGGTACGAAAGTGGTTTTAAAATTCTTTACACAATAGATATCTATACACAGCTAGATATCTATTTGTAGAAATTACGGGCATTAGGCGAATTTAATTATTTTCCCAAAGTAAACTTTATTTGGTTTTAGGCGCAATAAACTGTTTTCCGAGAGAAGGGTTTATATGGGGCCTAGGGTATTTTATGGACCGATCTTCACGAAATTTGACACTGCGATTTCTCGTCTTACGTACCGAATTTTATTATGATAGCATTATTTATTACGGTCTTAGGAATACTAAACTATTTTCCGAGAGTAGGGTTTATATGGGGCCTAGGGTAATTTATGTGATTTCAGGTCCTATAAAACTGTGACGTACCAAATTTTAGTATGATAGCGTTATTGATAACGGCTTAAGGCGTACTAAGCTGTTTTCCGGTAGTAGGGTTTATATGGGGTATATGGGGTCTAAAATTTTCTGGTCCTACAAATCTGTACCGTACCGAATTTAATTATGATGGCATTATTTATTTTGGGTTTAGGCGTACTAAGCTGTTTTCCGGGAGTAGGGTTTATATGGGGTCTAGTGTAAATTATGGACCGATCTTCCAAAAATTGTACAGGACGATTTTTGGTCCTATAAAACTGTGACGTATCAAATTTTAGTATGATAGCATTATTTATTACGATTTTAAGCGTACTAAACTGTTTTCCGCGAGTAGGGTTTATATGGGGCCTATGGTCAATTATGGCCCGATCTTCAAGAAATTGTATATCATTCCGTGCATTATTCCACCATTTATGTTAGTTTTTGTATCAAAATTATCAATTTTTTTAGGTTCATAGTTTTTTGATTCATAGTTCTGATCCTACTGAACCGATGTTGCTGGATTTCAATCCCAAACTGCTTAGGATAACTACAAGCAATTTGAAACCAAGTTTGTTCTTTTCTTTTTAAAAATTGAGCGTGTTTTCAACAGACGAACAGACAGACGGACATGGCTATATCGACTTAGAATTACTCAAGGAGCCAGATAACAAACTTAGTATACCCTTATTCACCACTAGTGGTGGTGGAGGGCATAAAAAGGATTAGTGAACACAAAAAAAGGAACAACGTTTACTATAACAGTTTATAGTAGTCTACTGAAAGTTGAAAATAATTTTTGTGGATTGTATTAATCAAATATTGGATACATATGTATATGTACGAGTACATACATATATTTAAAACACTCTACACTTCATCATAGAGACATTCCTCAATGCCTTCTCCTTTGAAATATGTAAATTGTATAGCAACTAAATTTATTAAACATGTTGTGCGAATGTACAAAATTGCTATTTACGGCAGTGCGCAAAATGATCCCAGTAAATATGACCCCAAAAAGAAAATGAAGAATGACCCCAAAATGTTTCATAAAACACAGCAACACGCAATTTTGTTGTTTTTTTGGGGCCCTTTTTAATTTTTTCGTTGGGTTGTTTTTGCATTTTAAGTTAAATTAAAAAATTACCCCAATATCACGGAATGATAATTGGCCCCAAATAAAATCACAATTTTTACTTTGGGGCTATTTTTAATTTTCTAATATAAATTGTAAATTTTAAGAAATGCAAAATCACCTCAAAAAATTTTATATAAATTTTGTAACAGTGTATATAAAAATTCTTAGGAATAAATAAGTTTGTTGTTATTCGCTTGATTATTTACTATTAATTATAATTCTTAGGAATAGTAATCTCTTATACCAAAGTGGAGAAAATTCATGCCGGATATGCAGAGATGCTTTATTTAGCGAAGCCGGTGTTTGTTATACCATAGAAAAGAAAATGCGTATTTAAAAAAGCTTTAGTTAGCGAAGCCAATGTTCGTTATACCATAGAGGAGAAAATCCTTGCGCCCGGCCGAAGGCCCAACCATGCTATCTCTTATGCGATTTTTAAATCCAAAACTGTATAATTATTTAGGATATTAAAAATCAGGATTTTGAAATTCTGGATTTTTAAACTTCGGATTTTAGAATTCGGGATTTTAAGTTTCGGGCATATGAACCTAACCCAAATTTTTAATATACTTTCTTTGTGTTTTTTTAATATTATCCTTTTTGGGGTTAAAATTCATTCAAAGTTTTGAGGTGATTTTTCATAATAAAGAATTGCCCCAAATTTGGGGTCATATTTCATTTGCTTGTTTGGGCTATTTTTAATTTTTTTGGGGTAAATTTTTATTAAAAAAATAATGGGATCATATTGCATTATGAAAAATAGGGTCATATTTCGCAGCGCCCTATTTACAATCATATAATTTATAACTCGTAATAACGCGTCAAGAAGTTCGTATTGCATTATATTTCGAGGGCGGGTTTTAGTGCAGGTTATTTAAAATGGTATGTACCTGCCGTATCCTTATAGCTATAAACTTTTGGCCAAAACAGATTTAAATTAGATAGAATAGATCATTAAAATGGTCTTTCTTATTAAAAAACGGTAAATTTATCCACGATTCTCTTAAAAAAATTCATGGCTCATCAAAAATAGCCAACAAAATCGCTATATATTTAATAAATCGCTATATCGCCAAATCGAAAATTAGGACTCCAAACAAGTTTTAAAATCGCCACGTTTGTCGAGAAACCGCCACATCTGACTCGTTTGACTGCTAGCCCTTTTTAATAAGTTAAAAAAAATATATATCCCAGTGAGTTCGATTATGGAGCAGTGTGTAAAAAAAATGTTGAACTTTCGGTTTATTTGTTGTTGAATTTGTTAATTATTCCAACTAGCATTTTCAATCGTGTAATGGTATGTTCACACTTATGTTTTTCAACGCGTTTAAGCAAAATGTTGATTAACCCTAGAAAGATAATATTATCATCACATGCATACGTTAAAGATAATCATGCGGAAAGCTGACGCATTATTTTAACTTGCTATATTGTAGTACTATTTGATTTATTAAGATCAAACTAATCTGGATTATATTACTTAATCAACAAGAGGGTATTAACCAGTGATGGAAAAGTCAAAAATGGTCATTGATCTTCTCCAGAAATTTCAAAATAATAAGACTTTTTTCAAAATTAATTTTCTGAAATTCCAAAATTATTTCAGAAATGTTAAAACATGTTGTTGAAACCATGTAGTTGAAACGCATTTAAATTTACATTGGTGCTTGAAGAATATCAATATTTTTGCAACAAAAAATATGAACGAAAAAGTCACCATGGATTTCTTTACAATGAAGCATAAAAAGAAAAGAGTACTAAACCTGACGTGGGGGTACTGTGGTATTTCTGAAAAGAAAAAGTACTGAAAAAAGTACCATAGTACTGAATTTTCCATACGAATTCTCGTATTATTTAGTTGATTACATCAAATTCTCGAAGAAGAATGATGACGAAAGCAAATCGGGCCTTTTCTGCTGGTGTCTTTTAATTGTGAGTGCTTCTGTAAAAATCGGGGAAAACAACAATGTGCAACAGGAACATAAATAATAATATTCTTTCTATCTCTTAAGTTCAGGGGGTAAGTGTTTACAATCATTCTAAAACAAAAACATATGTAGATTTTGAAGCTTCTTCTTACTATTATTTCAAAATCAAATTAAACTGATTCTACTTTAAATTCAAGTTGGTTTAACTTGAAACAACTTTAATTCAACGTGAGTCGTAGTGTTATTTCAATATCAATGTAATTTTGCTCTAACTTTACTGGAATGTTAAATTAATATGAATTTAAGTTATTTAAAAAAAAATATTGCTAGTAGTTATTGTAACCGAAAAATGTAAAATCAACCTTGTTTTCGACGATTTTACATTGAATTTCTTTTGTATGTTTGCTGACCAAAATTTTATTTTTTATATTAAAATTAATATATTTTTTACTTTTTGAAATTGTTGTGTTTTTTGAGTATATTTTTTAATAAGAAATATGTTTTATAAAAAGTACCAAAATGTTGTA
Organism: Pollenia amentaria; assembly: GCA_943735925.1. NCBI lineage: Eukaryota > Metazoa > Arthropoda > Insecta > Diptera > Polleniidae > Pollenia > Pollenia amentaria. The sequence continues at coordinate 226,306,393 of OX031009.1, forward strand.
CTCTTTTGCTTGGTGGTCAGTACCATCTTAATTTGTAAATTTTGCATCACTGATAGAAATTCTTTAATAAAGTTATCAGAAGATTTTTTTTAAACATAATAATGATGAAATTGTTAAAATTTATGGATTACTTAAGGACGAAATATAAACATATAGAAGAGATCGTGGTCGGTAGTACATCTGAAAGGTACGTTTATTGTGGCCGATGCTACATCATACTCAGTTTGAAGTATGTTCAGAGGATTCTATGTGATTAATGAAATGTTTTAGTTTAATTATGTCAGTTTAAAGCAACGATCATCACGCTATGCCTCCAGGTGCCGAGCACTTTTCGGGGTTTTCACACACACACCACTAATGGTGCCGAAACTCACTTCAAAGACAGTGATGCCAACTTTGTGCTTTTGGCACTTTTTATAATGCTTTTTGATCCCTCGAAACTCCAAAAATTTTTCTTTAGTGCCAAACTAAGAAAAATCACTTACTTGGTGCTTTTTCAAGTTTTCTCTAGTGCCTTTAGTGCTTTTTACAATTTTTATTTTTTTCTACATTTTTTTAAATTAATTATGCACTAACAATTCTGTTAAGTGTAAAAACATTATTTTATTATGGCAACTGTAACTGCAAAGGCATCGCACTATGCTTCGTTCCCATATAACGAAGGGACAAAAATAGAAGGAGTTGTCAGATATTTTTGAAATTTGGTACACTAGCATAAACTAGCTTAGTTAAGAAAAATATGAATTTTTGGAAAAATCGGCCCAAGGACACGCCTACCTCCCATGTGTTCTGAAATTGAAAAATATAATTTTAGCTTCAATAATGCCCACAAAATTTCAAAAAGTGGTCATGCTGATACATATGCAACTAGCAACGTGTGTGTAAATTTTTATTTAAATCTGACTAAGGACTCAAGGTACTGCCATATATCCTCTTTATTAAAAACGCTATCACTCCCACAAAAATTGTCCGATCGTAATAAATTTTGGGATGTTAATTGATATTTGCAAGATATATATTTATGCCAAATTTGGATTATCAATGTGGAAAATACAAAAACATCATTAATTGAAAAATAGGCTAAAACGGTTAAAATACTCTTGAAAAAATAAAACTATAAGAATATTTGAAAGATAACATAAATCAAAAAATTAAAGAGGAAATGTTAACGTCATTAAAAAATGATGAAAAAATCATATCGCACTTGATCCATTCTAATTTTTATTTTTTCACTTTTCAAAAAAAATCGACGCGTAGTATTAATATCCGCTGTAAAAATATCGTGCTATTTTGCCTACTTTTTTTTAATAAAATGGTAGGTTTAAAATTTTTTTTCATATGCCTTTAATTTTTTTTATTTATATCATTAGTAGATTAAAAACTCCGAAAGTTTTTAAAAACTTAGCTCGAGTTATTTTTTTATGGCCCACTGAGCTTTTTAATTTTTTTTAAAGGTGTTTGGAATGTGTAAAAAAACTATTTAATGTTTATAGAACATTTTAATCCTTTAAACACATGTTTTAAAGGTTTTCAATAAGAATATTTAAAAAAGAGACTTAAATGACTCCTAAAAATAGGGGTCATTAAATCCTAAAAATGGGAGAAAGAGGGTTAAGCTCAAAAGTAGATTTATTACATTTTTTCGAACTATTTCACACGACTTTGCTGAAACACAATTTAATAATAATATATGATTATATATAATTTTACTGTTTTAAGCATTTTGCTTATATCACACGAACTTATGGTCTTTTACAACCCCTAGTGAAATTCGATGCAGAAAATTGTTGTAGAATATTTTAACCCTTTAAACGTACGTGTTAGTGGTGTTCTGTTCGGAGGGGCTGAAATGACCCCTTAAAATGGCAGAAAGACGGTTAATTAGTTCTATGAAAAGAACCGTCATCAAATTTTATTACAATCATCTATTAATCTTATTTAGCTCAGAATTAGATTTAATACATTTTTTTGACTTACTCAAAACGCCTTTAAAAAAATTAAAAACTTCAGTGGGCCATAAAAAAAGACCTCGAGCTAAATTTTGAAAATGCTTCAGTGGTTTTGGTCTACTAATGCTATAATTTTTTTATTTTTTACCATTCAAAATATAAAACGTGTTACGCAATGATATTAAACACTCTTAAATGCCTAATATTTGAGTAAAAATCATAAAATTAGGCATTTCAAAAAACGCATTTTTTTTAATGTTGTGGTAAAAAAATAGGCACTAATTTTTGAATACCCTGTTAGCTAAGAGTTTAAACTTACAAAAACAGAAAAAAAAATATCTAATTTTATATAATTTTTTTTATACTCCATCAAACTTAAGTAATTTTTGGATTTTCAACAAAAAAAATGTGTTTTTCAGAGCAATAAAAAAAAGTTATTTTGTAAATAAAAACTAAATTCTAAATTTAAGTTTAACTGCAAATATATCAAAGTACCTGAAAACCAAATTTCGAGTGACTTTTAAAAAAAATTAATTTTTAAGAATTATTTTTGTGAAACAACTAAAACCTATTTTTCTGTTAAGTCATTTTTGCAAGAAATTATCTGATTTTAACGCCCTCTCGTGGTGGCAAAAGCAATCAGAAAATTTTTTTCTGTTAACATTTATTTGAGATACCTTATCTTTCAAAAAATCTGTATTTAAAAACAATTTAAGACAAAATTTTTTTTTTGATTTTTGTCTATGGGTCGAAGCATTGTGCATCGCCCAGGCTTGCAATTTTTGGTTCAGCAATTCTTGAGTTTATTGGTGAGAGAGGTGAGAAGATTGGGAAGGAGCACTCAGTTTCATGTACTCTGCAATCCTGCTTTGTTTTGTAAATCTCACACCGGTTGGTAATCGCAATAAAAACGATGTGTGTAAATGTTTTCGTTTCACATTTTATTAAAGATCAACTGTTTCAAAAATAGAAAATAAAAAACGAACAGATCCTGTTGGATAGAAGTCAACGATTTTAAAGATTCAATAGAACAAAATCCATTTTTAGATTTGTCCGATTTTGTATAAAGAATATCAAGTTTGCCATACTCTAACACGGAAGTTGAAAGAACATTTAATTCGATGAACTACAGTAAATCCAAAAAAAGAAACGGATTATCCTTGAACACCATTAATTCAATTCCTCACATTAAATATGAACTTTGTCGACATAATTCATGCTGTAATGATTACATTCTACCACCCATTGTCTGCAGTGATATATTTTTCAATGAAACATACACAAAATCAAAATATTACCTCAAAACTGTTTTATGACCCAATTCAAACTCAACTTATGAAGATCCAAATGATTTTGCTGATATTATTTTTATTGAAGATGATAACAATCATTTTTAATAACATATTTAAAAATTTGTATATACAAATCTAAAAATATTTATTATTTACTTTAAAATTATATACCATGTTCTTATAAAAACTTTTTTCTAGTTGTGTACATTTTTAGTTCTGAAATAAAATAATAATTTTAATTGGTAGGTAGTAAAACCTTATAAATTGTGTTATCTAAAGTTTTGTACGAAAATGGTTCCCCAACAACGCCCTCGCCATTTAAAATATTTGGTAACTTGTTTTGTGTTCAATTATCGATTAAATTGAAAGAAATGGCTTAATGCTTTTTCGCTTTTTATTGCTTGAAATAGTGCCTTTTTAAATTTTAAAGTGCTTTTTGCTCTAAAAAAGTTGGCATCACTGTTCAAAAATTGTAAAAAACTATAATTTCTTTCAGCTGTATGCTAGCTTTAAACAAACAGGTCGCTGTCGCTTTCGTTGTTTTAAAACAAAAACACAAACCCAGTCAATCACCTCTATTTTGTAAGTCGTTGTCGATGTCGACATTAATTTTAAATTGTTGTCGCAACAAACCGACGACTACATCACGTCGACATTAATTTATTATTTTATAAGAATGTTGTGTCGACGTCGATTAGTTATCGAAAATATGACAAATTATAATTTGACTTATTATTTTTCTATTATTTTTGTTATTATAGCACATTTTTAACGCTATTTATGTTTTTTCCAACAATTGATTTTTTAACTGGTTTAGCGATTTCAAGTAAATTTTAGATTTTGTTTCCGATTTTTAATTTATTCGCGAATTTTTTTCATGTTCGCGCGATATATGTAAGTGACTTTTTACTGTAAGTTTACTGATTCTTTCGAGCTTTAAGGATTTTTAATAAATATAAGACTTTGCTTTCCTGCCGATATTAGCAAGTTTTTGCGAATTTCCGCTAATTAAGCAATTTTTACCGAACCTTTGCCATTCCTTTAGTTTTAAGGCCTTTTAATCAATTTTCCAAATTTTCGCATAGCTTAGTTGCTCTTTAAGGAAATCGTCGCAAATTAAACATTTTCAAGAATTCGCGCTATTGCAGCTAACATTTCCGAATATTTGCAATTTTCGCGTAGCTTTCTTGCTCTTTGAGGCAATCGTCGCGAATTAAAATTTTTCGCTATTTTAGCAAACTTTTACGAATTTTTGCACTTTTCGCGAGTAATAAACTAATAAAATTTGTAAACATAAATTCTTTTAAAATTTGATTTTTTTTATTTTAAACGTTGCTGAGTTCCAAAACATAATAATACTTTGCAGTCAAAATCAAAAATGTATTATCCAGTTTAACATTGCACAGTTTGCTTTTGTGTACGCATTGGTCGTTTTTAGTGGACTTTGCGACAGACAGCATTGCAAAATTCTATATGGTTGAGTTTTAAAGTGCGATACTTTTGCATAGTTGCTTTGCAACTGACGTTTTGGAACTCACCCCACCCCGTATTTAATAAATATGTTTAATATTTATTTAAAATTTCTTTAACTTTCATTTGAGTCGTTGCAAAATTTCCTTTCGACTAAAATAGAGACAATTATACTCGACGTCGAATAAAAAGCGCCTTAGTAACTGCCAATAGTAATCGATTATTGTCAATAACGACTAAGAAAATACGTCGACTTGGGTCGACGTTGACTTTCAAAATGGGGGGGAATATCTCAACTGAGTAGTTTTATTTTTTTCTCTTTTTCAGAATTTCGAACATTTTAAATGCACTTTGAATATTCTTATGCTTTTGTATGTTATATTTTAATGTGGAAAATAGAGTGGGGAAAAAGTTTTAATATTAATCTAAAATTTTGAATAAAGCTGAAAGCCTTGTATACAATCAGAAATTAAACAAAAAAAAAAATAAGTGCAAACATGCATTAATATAACAAAAAAATTTTTTAATACAAAAAATTTTTTTTTCAATATGTACCTAGAAATGTATTTCAGTGCACCCAAAATACACTCACCACCACACACACATTTTTAACTGCCTCTCTTTATGATTCCCTCTAAATTTTAAAGTGATTGACAAATCACTTAAATGTATAGATAATTGTCTCGATTTTGAGGTGATTGGAGCTTAATCACGTTCGAGATGCTTAAACGCGTTTATACGTGAACATAGCACGTTTTTTCATCGTCGATGAGCGCATTTTTTAATCGAAGAAAGTTCCTCGCAAGAGAGAAACTGTTACACAAGCTGATTCCTCTGTGAAATACTTCTAAAACACAGCGAAATACGCTTATATTAATCGTAGAGAGAATCGTTTGAGATGTGTGTAAATATTATCTAATGAGTCTTTCAGAAAGCATGTCAAGAATCGTAAGAGACTCATGTAGGGATTACCTTACAAGTCGTGAAAAATCTTATTTGACAGATCCTTAGCTTGGTTTGAAATTGTATTGACAATAGAATTTTCATGTTTTAAAAACGCTCTTATTAAGATAGCTCAGTAATTGTAATACATATGGCTCATACAGAGATTCGAAAAGGTTCATTGCAAAATTAAAGAACGAGTGTGTCAGAAAATGTATAAAAAAGTAATTAATAAAAAAAATTAAATGTTTTTGTAATTGTTATTGTTACTCGTCAGATAATCATCAGAAGATTCTTTTAAACATTATCGTCTAACAATTTGGAATTGGTTTAATACTAAAGTTAAAAAAAATGAGTGTGAATAAATGCAATTAAAGGAATGTTACAACATTGTTTTTACACTGCTATACTAAACACCCCTTATTTAAACATAAGTTTACATCTTTGCTCTGTAGTACAGCATCCTGTACCATCATAATTTATCCTCTATCCACATTCGAACATTATTTGGTTTTTCTTATACATACTCATAAATATGTACATATGTATGTGTATGACAGTTGTCGAACGACAAACCGCCTAGCCCCTCATTTCTCTTTACAACATAATTTATACTTGAATTTAATTATTTATTATTTCTACAACAGTTTTTATTCGTGTTGCATTATTGATGTTTATATCGGGTGATTCATCGTCATGTTTGATTTAAAATGTTAAATAAAGCACATAAATTTGAAAGTGGACAATTTTGGGCGACTCATTCGAGCACAGCGACTAGTATCTCGCGAATAACACGAGTATTGTTGGGTTCCAAATCGTCAATCGTAGCTGGCTTATTCTTGAAGATCTCAGACTTTACATATACCCAGAGAAAATAGTCCAAAGGTGTGCTATCGCACGATCTAGGTGGCTAATTTACCGTAGCAAAACTGAAATTAAGTGCTCACCAAAATGATTTACCAACCAGTCCACTGTTTCACGCGCTGTATGGCGGCTCGTAGCGCCGTCTTGCTGAAACCAGGGCTCACCGAGACCATGCGCTTGAATTGCAGGAAGCACTTATTCCGTTAACATGGTGCGATAACGATTACCATTGACAGTAACATTCTGATTTTCCTATTTTTTTAAGAAATATGGATCAATGATTCCACCAGCCCATAAACCACTTAACTACGTGCTGGAAGTGGTCTAAGTGGTCGAGTATCATCCACTATTGTAAATTGGGACTCAAATTTAGGAATGGTGTTGGCAATAATTGTTTCAGTATGTCGATTATGCGCACCGAAAGTTCCTCGAATCGCACGAAAAACATTTCTCACAAAACGCTTTTTGTTGTGGTGTGAGTCTTTCCATGATGACTTGCCAAACGATACCTAACAAAATGACAAAGCAGTTTGATATTAGTCACGAATGATTTGTAAAAAAGCATATTGAACATCCAACCTCACGATAAATCACCCTTTATAAGAAAGCAGATAACGAAACCAGCTTAACACCTTTGTGAGGAGCTGACTTCTTTTTCCACTACTTAGATTCATAAAGTGTGAGTAATAAAAATAACTGCGAACCAAAATAGTTAGTAGTGTGGTAGGTTAATGATTTCTTGCTATGCACAGTGTGATACATTTATGTATTTACAATTGTCAAACAAAACAAAATAAACAATTTTTTATTGATACCGTAGTTTGGTCATGTCTGCATTAAGGCGCTACAACGTAAGTCCCCAATGAACTAATTTCCGAAAGCAAAAGTGAACTAATTCCCCAATTTTCTATACAGAGAATAACAACAACAACTTTAAGGGAGTGTGTTAATTTTTTTCAAATTTGAGATGGGTGATTGTTTCATATGAAATAAGTCCCCAAATTTAGTAAATGAAATGAAGCTTAATGGATAGTTTAAGGGACTTATTTCATTATTATACGAAAATTGTTAAAGGTTTGGGTCATATGCCCGAAACTTCAAAATACCGAATTTTAAAATTCCGAATTGCTTACTAAAGCTTCTCCGCATAGCCGGTCTTTGACCGGGCGCAATGACTTTCTTCTCTATGGTGTACTACACGCCGGCTTCGCTAACTAAAGCTTCAAAATTCGGAATTTAATATCGAGATTGGTGACTTATGTATATCCTTACGAAATAAGTTCTCAGTTTTTTCATTTTTGTTTTAAATTCGGGGTTTTAGTTCATAATGAACTACTTTCCTTATTTTGAGAACTTAGTTCATTTTTGTTTTCGGGGCTCAGTTCATTAGGACTTAGTTCGTAGCGCCCTATAATAAAGGTACATGGCCATTTATGGCTTTGGTAATATAATCATTTATTAACATGATGACTTCTTGAAGACTTCTTTAGTTTTGTACGGTAAAAATGACCCACTGTAATTTTACATTCAATCTGGTACTCGTTCATTCATTCGTTTTCATTTCTTACTATTTAAGTGGTTTCATTAAAAGAAATTCAAACATAAATTTATCTACACATAAATGTACAAGTTTGCAGAAGATGGCACTTAATGAATGCTGTGAAATGTTTAATGACTTTTTCTATTTGTGCTTTTTTATTGCTACAGATAAATAAATGATCGTTAAAACGATGTTAATGCTGTCGTTACAATACACAATTTTAATTGTTTTAAATTCACAACTAACATAATGTGTTATTATCTTAATTGATAAAAATTATTCAATTTATAATTAGTTCTGGAAATTTTGCACAAAAATGTTATTTTTATTAAGTTTACTAATTGGAAAATTAAGTTTAAAAAAATTTCTGTTAAACACATATTAGTGTGTTAAACGTCGCGAGATCATGCCGCTTAGGAATTTTTCTTTAAGAAAAAAAAAAAAAAAAATCTTAAGCCGACAAATGGTAAAAATAAGATGCGCATATCATACATAATGTATATCATTGTATTGTTATGTTTCTCTACCTTATTTCAAATTCACAAAGTTATTTGTAAAAATTATAATCAAGCTTTTTCTTTTAAGATTTTGGTGTAAGATTTAAGGGGTTGTTCACGTCACCTTGCATTTAGAAATTTTTCCTTTCCAACTTGTGTATCCCTTCCAAAAAATAGGATTTTCTAGGTCCATAAAATAGGCATTTGTTTGACCAATAATTTCATCGGAACTAAATCTCTTTCCACCGAGCCATTTCTTTAGGTTCGGAACTGGGAAATAGTCACTGGGGGCTAAATCCGGAGAATATGTCGGATGAGGTACCAATTTTTTTCACAAAAAATAATGTTTAATGACCACTCGAAATTCACTTTTTTCCATTTTTAAAACTTCACGAGGTTGTATGTTTTGAACAGCTGTTAAACGCAAAGGGAATGACGGAACTTGCTCAAAACTTGACAGTAGTCTATTAACAGGTGTTACTTGGTGGGAGCACTGTTGCATTTCATATAACTACGACGGAAGTTCGAAAAGTCACGGACTTATTGATCCGCCCTCATTCCTTGATCTTTAAACTTTTCTAGAGACGCAGATCCGCTTGTTTACTGGAGCAATTAAATGCTATACCCCGAAAGTAAGAACATGGCACAGAAAGACTTAAGTTTTCAAATAAGTTAAGTCACACCTGAGAGACCTGCTTCAAGCGGAGTTTCGAAGTCGTTTATCTCTGCAAAAGTTGAGGATCCTTTTTTTAAACTAAAATTTTATTAATATTAATTTTAAATATTAATAATCTCTTATACTGTTTTTTTGTTTAAAAAAAAATTTAATTTTTGTTAATTTTTTCCATGAATTCAAATTCGTTGTTTTTGAAATCTTATATTATTTTTTTTATTTTTATTTATTTACAAATTTATTATAATTAAATTACAATAAATCTTAATTGTAAAGCACTAGCGACTAACGGCTATCGGCTCTTAGGTACTAATTAGTAGGTTCTGTGTATTACGTAGTAATATTAAATTAAGTTTACATTATTAAATTTTATTGTGTAAAGAGAGATTTTGCAAAAAATTGAAGACTATGTTGATGTTATTTTCGGATGGAGTTTTTAGCATATTTATAATATTTGGAGAATTAGAGATGGTACGGCGAAGTTCAGCAAGGGCAGCGCAGTCGCTCAATATATGTGAAATCGTTAAAGGTGAATTATTACAGTATGAGCATTCCGGTTGGGGGAGTCTATTTATCAGGTATTCATGAGTAAGCTTTGTGTGAGATAAACGTAGTCTTACGAAGCATTTATTTTTCTGGCAATTAGTTGACGTTGGGAGATGTATGGGTTTTTTATCAGGGTTGATATATTTATAAGGATGTTCGTAATTATACCACTTCCGATTAATGGATGTGTTTAATTTTGCAGTTGGAATTCTGGCTAAAAAGTGTTTGGAATTTGGTTTAAAAATGTAGGTGGGTTCACGACAGACATTTTTCGCAGCTAAGTCCGCTGCCTCATTTCCTGCGATCCCAATATGGCTAGGAATCCATAGTAACTTGACTTTGTTCTTAATTTTTAACAGATATTGTTGAAGAGAAACAATTATGTCGTTTTTGTTTGAAGAATTTAAAGCTGCTTGAAAAACTGATTAGCTGTCTGTGCATATGATGTGTTTAAAGTTAGATTTTTCACATAATTTTATAGCTTCGATTATTGCCACCGCTTCGGCTTCGAATATAGTTGCTTCTTGTGGTAATAAGCCTTTTTTCTGCGTATACCCGCGATCGTCAGTGATTGCAAAACCTACATGGTTGGCAGTTCTTGACCCATCAGTAAAGAAAAAGTGCCAATTATCTGATTTGAATGTGTTATAGATTTCAGAAAACAATGATTTAAAAATAATAGCTGGGTTATTGTTTTTGTGATATATTTGAAGGTTTTTTAAAAAATTTGTGGAATCTAACGTCCAAGGTGGGTTGTGCTCCAAAGGCACAGTATAATTAATTTCATATTTATTTGCAATTAACAATAGATTTGATAGGGTTGATGCATACTTCTGTTCAGTTTTCCTTTTTTTAAGCAGGCATATATGTTTATATAATAGAGACGATTTATGGCAGCTTGTTTTGTGAAGTAAGCGGAATTTTTGTTTATTGGCGCGAATGCGAAGAGGATCAAAACCACTCTCGGCTAGAATGTTTTTAATTGGGGTTGTACGGAAGGCTCTCAAGCTTGCTCTTAATGCAGAATTCATTATAGTTTCGAGTGGTCTGAATGTGGTTTTGGAAGCTTTATTGTAGATGGCCAGACCGTAATCGATTTTCGATAGTATTATCGATTTTACTAATCTTAGTAGGCTGTTGGTGTGCATGAGGCTCTTGGAGGACGATAAATATTTTATGATGTTTAGTCTATTTGTCAGATCTCTCTTTAAGTAGTTACAGTGAATCTTAAAATTATATTTAGTATCAAAATTAAGTCCTAATACTTTACAGCTATTTACATTTTGTATAATTGTATTCTTAAAAATAACGTTAATATTACTACAATTTAGTTTTTTACAAATATGAAGATGTATTGTTTTTTCAAGCGATATTTCAGCACCAGAGTTCGTGGACCAATTATCAATTAATTCCAATGTTTCTTTGAAATCTTGTTCAATTTTGTTGTTATCTTGTTCCTTCGCTAAAATGTAGAGATCATCTGCATAAATACAGTGGTCAACTTTTTTATTATTATTTAATATACGACTTAAATCGTCAAACGCAATTATGAATAATGTCACCGATAAGGGGGATCCCTGTGGGATTCCATTATGCAGTGGGTATATATTAGAATAGGTATTATTTACTCGAACATTGAATTTTCTATTCGAAAGGAATGATTTAACAAAATTGAACATTTTAGGTCCAATTTTCCAACTTGATAATTTCTGGAGTACTATATGTACCCCAATTTTGTCAAATGCTTTAATAAAATCTATTGATAGGATGGAAGTATGACGTTTCGTTGATCGATTTTTACAGATAATATGGTCTAAATATAAAAGTGCATCTATTGTACTGAGACCTGATTGAAAACCGGTTTGGTTTTGTGATATTAATCTATGTTTTTTGGTATACCATAACAATCTTCTAGAAACTATCTTTTCTAGAAGTTTAGTTAAGCATGGTAGGAGAGAAATAGGGCGGTATGAGTCAATATTCTCCATAGGTTTGTTGCTTTTGTGTATTGCAATTACTGTGGCTGTTTTGAAAAATTGCGGTATTGTACCTGAAGAAAATATATTATTAAATAACAATAGAATACGATTTTTGAATGAATCTGGAACATTGCTTAACATAGGATATGTTATTTTATCTAAACCAGGGGTTTTACCCCTTGATGTTTTTAGGCTGTGTTCAAGTTCTTGGATTTTAAAGGGGGCTTCTATAACATCAGCTTTAACATCGCCAGCTGACGCTGTTAGTGATGTTAGAGTTTGGGATTTATTTAATTGAAAATTATTCGAAAAGTTAGAATCTTTTGAATTATTAGACCAATGTTTGGCGAATGTCTCGGAAATTTCCCAGTGGTCAGTTAAATTGTTAGAATTGGTTGTAATAATAGTGATAGATTTTGGAATGTAATGTCCCGTTATTTTTCGAATATTTTGCCAAAGAAGACTAGATGAAGTTCTAGGACTTATGTTGTTTGTAAATTCTTGAAATGATTTAAGCTTTGCTACTTTTTTGGCACGGTTAAAAATTGCATTGTTTCTTTTATACCGCAAGAGATTATCTGTGGACATGTTACGTCGGAAAACCCTCCAAGCTTTTTGTTTTTCATCTCTGAGTAATTGTAATTCTCGAGACCACCAGGGTACCGTTTTCGATTTATATTTTTTCGAGGAGAGTGGAATAGTATTATTGGCCGAAAGTTTGATTATTTTTCTTATTAATGCGGCTTCTCTATTAACATTGTTCGATATACTAATATCGTCACTAAAGTGGCATATATTGTTTTGGTATGCAACCCAATTAGCTTTATTAGTATTGTATTTTGAAAGTTTTGGTTGGGGGTTACAATTGTCAGTTAATAGTTTCGTCAAAATTGGGTAATGATCACTATTATACAGATCTTTTATAACATGCCATTCGGAAATAGCGAATAAAGGAATCGATGCAATAGTTAGATCAATATGTGAGAAGGTATTTCGCGAGCTAAAATGTGTAGGTGAACCATCATTAAGTACAGAAAGATCGGAATCAATCATGAAATTTTCGATCATTATTCCTTTGTTATTGGAATTTGGTGAACCCCATAAGGAGTTCCACGCATTAAAATCTCCGGCCAAAATTATTGGAACATTTGAATGTAGTACTATGTCATTTAGCTCACGTGTGGGTAACCGCTCTTGAGGAGGAGAATATATGGAGAAAATTGAAAAAGTAGTTGTTGTTTTAACCATTAAGCCCACTATATTGTTGGAGAGGCTGGTATTTAATAAATTATGGGGAATATTTTTTTTAATGAGAATAGCCGATCCCTGTTTAGAGGTTAAATTGGGATTAAAGAAATAACCAACGTATGAGCTGGGAGTGATTGGGGTAAAATCATGTTTGCATTTTGTTTCTTGTAAACAAATAATATCCGGGTTTTTGTCAGCAATAAGAAGTTGAAGGTGGGCGAAGTTGTTAATATAACCTCGGATATTCCACTGTATTATACTAATTACCATTTAAAAATAGTAGAGAAATGTTGTATTATTTGTTTTTATGTATGTAGGTATGTATGATTTTTTATTTTTAATTATTTTAGATATTTTAAAATGACTTATATCTTCAACTTAGCTGTCAGAGAGTTCGTCCTCAGTAGTCATGAACTCAATGTCTTTTACAGTAGTGTCTGAGTTGGAACTACTTTCAGAGAGATTGCATAATTCTTGAGCGAAGTCAGGGAGGCTATTTTTGGCTGTAAAGTTATTTGAATATTTTAGAGTGTTTGTTATTGTTTGTTTAGGTTCGTATACTGTTTGCGTGATATTTGGGTTATTTACCGTAACCTTATTTGTATTGGAAATGGTGTTTCTATTTATGTTGGATTGTAATGTTGAAAGAGTTTCTGACGTGTATAATTTTGGTTTTGGGATGCTGGATATTGAAGATTTAAGCTGTTTAGATGTTGATGGTGCAGGTTTGATATCTGCAGTGGGATTTTTAGCTGTAGAGAGTGTTTCAGATATAATTTTTTGGATATTTGAAGTGTTGGTGGTAGTTGGTTTTGTTGTTGTTGGGGCTACAGAAGAGGGATTTTTGCATTGCTGAGCTAAGGGAGAGTCTGAAGTAATGTTTTTAGTGTTTTGAGTATTAGGGATTGTGGTCTCTAAATTTGTATTGGCAGCTATAGCTGAAAAAGATGAGGGAGAGTTAATGGTTTGTATTTGTTCTCTGTGAATTGTTATTGCATCGCGCATGGAACATTTCCTTTTGGTTTTAATTTTTAAGATTTCTCTTTGTTGAATAAATTTTTTGCATTTATTGGAGGAAGCGGGGTGATCTTCAGAGCAGTTTGCACAGTATGTTCGAGTACAATTGTTTGGGGAATGAGGGGGGAGACTGCAATTAACGCAAGCAGGGGAATTTTTACAGCGTTTGAGTGTGTGGCCTAGTAATTGGCAGTTTTTGCATCTCATGGGATTTGGAATATACTCACGTACTTTTACTTTATACCAAGAGACATCAATTGTCTCTGGGATATGATATAAATCAAATGTTAATAAAAGAGCACCAGTAAATGATTTAGTTTCTTCAATTACACGTTCGTATTTGTAAACATCTACTACTCCTTGCGATTTTAATTCATCAATTATTTCTTTCTCTGGGATTTTTGTAAGATATGGAGCAAATATTGTACCTTTGGTGTAGTTTAAGTGTTCATGAAGACGGCATGTAATTGAGCATAAACCTGCGAGTTCTTTAGCTGATAAAAATTTCTTTGCTGTCAATTCGTCTTTTACTAATAAGAGAAGATTACCATCTCTTAATTGAGTAATAGAAATAATTTCCTTACTTATCAAATGAAGAGATCTATGAATTGCGAAACAAGAGTAATCAGACAACGGTTTTTTCTCATTCACTGCAGCAACAACAATATATTTTGGGTTATTAGTTTTATGTGTACGAAGAGTAGGAAAGTCAACAAATGATTCTCTGTTTCTTTTTTTTCTTTTGCTTTGGGGACTACGATCTGCCAACAAAGCAAACCGGTTATCCCCTATAAGGGGGGGCCCAGGGGCCATGCTTACTAACTGTATGCAATTGTACCAATAAAAAGAAAAGGTTTTTGAAAATAATACACAACAAAAGTAATTCCTTCTGTTTTTATTATTATTTAAAAATGTATATTTTTCACTCAAGCGTAAGGAAATTTGCAAACTTGCGCGATAACAAAACACTGACTGATCTCGTTGAGAGCTAGACGGAGACTCGAGAAATCTTATAAATATTAATAATCTCTCTATTTTAATTTTGTTATTTTACATTGAATTTAAATTGAATATTCGTATCAGTATCGGTATCGCCGATATATCTTTCTTGAGTAACGGTATCGTATCGGCAAAAAGGCGCATCCCTGGTTAAAATCACTGTACAGAATCTTCGAGTGTAAAATGTCATGTTAAAATATTTATCCAGAATATTCTATTAGAAATGTAATGTTAAAATAGTCGTTAAAACAAAAGTAAAACACCCCATAATATTAGTAATGAGGCAATGTAATACCCCTCTCACGCTCGGCAAGTTAAATGCGGAAGTCAGTTTTTCATTTTCTTTTGAACTTGCTTTTGTGTTCGCACTTAGCAATTTAGTTGCAAAAGTTTAAATTTTTTTACTACAATTTTTCGTGTTTTTTTGACGTTCCTTTTTTATTTCTGCCTTAATTTTAATTGTGTAAAGTGATTTGAATCGTAAAATTTGGCTTAAAAAATGGAACTTGAAAAATAACTGCATTAAATGCTTGGACCTTCTTATTGCGGTCCACATATTTACAATATCTAAAGCCTATAGTACACGGCATGTAAAAAGACACATTCGCATGTGGTTATGACGTAATTTTGACGTCATCACACAACACGCCATGTTTATTGTGGCTTTGCATTGACGTCAAAATTACGTCAGAACCACATGCGCATGTGTCTTTTTACATGCCGTGTACTATAGGCTTAACATTAAAAATACACTGATGGTGCTGAACCAAATTAATTAATTGATCCGGTTCAAATCGCTATCAATTTCACATTTTTTATTTAAATAGTGAGCTGTGAATTGTTTTATAAAAGCTGTATATAAATGTTGTGAATGTGAATAAGTGTATTTTCATTGTGCTTACATTATTTTGATTTCCATTTAAAAAAACTAACAGGTTTATTATAAAGGGAAGAAACAAAACGTTATAAAGAGGTAGTAACGAAACAATACTACCTTTTAATATTATTACATATTTCAAAAACTTTATTTCTTGATATAAAAATTAGAATTTCAAGTGATAAAAACTTTCGAGAGTTAAATACTTAATACTTTACACTTACATATTATTTTGGGTTTCAAAGTGTGTCGCGTTCGCTATCGCAAGTGCAGTTTTATCAAGTTTTATTACATTTATATTTATGAACGAGTATCTGGGTAAAACGCGTCCTGAAAAAAATAAAAGATCCTCTCAAGTAAAAAGAATATTGCGGTATAAAGGGAAACAAAACAGATTACTTGTTGCTACTCTAAAAAAATTAACGGGAATTAAAAAAAATATGATCTATTCGCTATTATTTAAGATGAAAGCATAATAATCTCACTATATATTTGAAAAAGTATGTATATTAAAAATTAATTTTGTAAAATTGTTCAAAGGGCTAATTCTGGCAGTCGTGATAGAATACTTTTTCGATTCGTTCAGTATCGACTGAAAGAATTAGAAATAAAATTGCTTTCGAATCGAAAAAGTATTAGTTTACGACTGCCAGAATTAGCCCCAGATTTCGCCTTTTCCACATGAAATGGTCCATATTGATTTTTTTTTATCTATTCACTATAATTTGTATTTCATTTAACCCTGGATGGTTACTGTTCGTCGAATCGACGAACCTCGTTTACACTTTATAATATAACATTTTAATGTGTATTAAAATTACGCTCTTTTTTCAACACCGTAAGCTGATGAGGAAAGCTTTAAAAAAATAATAAGTTAATAAAAAAATTAATTAAAATTTTTATAAAATTTAGAGATAAGAGAAGAACTTTTATTTTTTATGCTTTTTTTTATTTATTTTTTAATAAAATCCTCAACTAAAAAATTTCTGAGGATTTGTTTCTTTAAAATCGTTTCGCTAGATTTTTTTTTTAAAAGTTCGTCGATTTGAAGAAGAGTAACCTTAATGTACTAAAATGAAGAGTAACCTTTCTGGGTTTATGAAAAATTAAATTTTTTTCAGAGGAATATGTGAAAAAAATAAATTTTAATGTACATATATTTCACGCCACATATAAATGACTTGCAAAACAGCCGATGTCAGATGGTTTGTCCGTTTAAAATAGAACACGCTATCATTGAAAATTTTTCACTGCAAATTCGAGCTAACACTTAGGAAAAATAATGTCACATCTTTTCCTCTCTCTCCTAAAAACTCAAGACTTGACGACTTAAACTTTAAGAGTGTGAACCAGAACTTACCAAAGAAAATTTTTATTTGCCTTAACACGACATCTATGTGTGTATTTTGT
Organism: Pollenia amentaria; assembly: GCA_943735925.1. NCBI lineage: Eukaryota > Metazoa > Arthropoda > Insecta > Diptera > Polleniidae > Pollenia > Pollenia amentaria. The sequence continues at coordinate 226,323,696 of OX031009.1, forward strand.
ATTAGGATTTGAAAATTTTTTCTTAAGTATGTTGAATATAAAATTTTCCAAAACTAATTATTTTGAGATTTTTAATGTTTACTAACACATTTTCCATAAAATTTGTTGATCAATTTAATTAAGAATAATTTTATTAAAATTGAATAAAAATCTTTTACTTCATCTCTCTAACAGAAAAACCACAATGAATACCTCAAACGAATTATTTGGCTATTAATATTTAATTTGCTGAGTCATTTATGTTGATCTGTAAAAAAAATAAAGTAATTTTATATCAGAATATTTTTCAAATATTCATTAAAAACAAGAAGTTAATACATAATTTACAATTTATGTACAATAACAAAGGAATATAACGTATAAAGGAAAGATGAATGCATAATTTAACCGTTATTTCTTCTTAAATATAATGCGTTATTTCATATATTTATTTTTATAACACACAATGCAATACTAATAATACCTTGGAATACATATTACATACTTTCATATGTGTGTAGCATTAGAAGTATAACCGTTTAAATGGAAACCCAAAATTTTCTATAAAAAAACGTTTTGTCTAAATTTGTGCTACCATATGACCAATATTGAAAAATGTTTACATATAAAAATATTTTTCCTACGCTTTATTATTTTGCATTCTCTAATTAACTTTAAAAAGTTACACCCCTAACAAATTTTTTTATTTTTATGTTGCTTTGATTTCTTCTTTAACGATTTACAAATTACAATTTAATGAAAACAGCAATTAAATTACTGAAAAGGTGGTTGGTAAAAAAAGAATTAGAAAAATTTAACAGCAGCAACAAAAGGGAATTTCAATGTTTTATTATTTTTGAAATTTAATGTTAACTCGTAAAATAATGAGTATGTTTTTTTTTTGTTTGTGTGATGTGGTGAGTACCGTAAATGTGTGAATTCATTTATTCACTCGTGCACATTCATTTATACAGGTTAGTAAGAAAGTTAACATTTTTGTTAAAAGATTTTTACCCGAAGGTAAAATTAAACTCTGTATGTGGGAGGTAAACTACACTTAATCACATTTTGAAAGTTTTACTGGAGACAGCAAAAACATGTTGAATATCACAAATTCTTCTATCTCTGTATTAAAAATTTGCCTTAGTCCGAATATTTTATATAACTCTTATACTCTTATAACGGTTATAAGTGATATCAAGAAAGTTATTTTATAACAGTTTTTTTGAGAATTAAAAAACAAAATTCCATCTAAAACAGTTATTTTTATAGAAGGTCGAACAGTTATTTAAAATAGAAGGTCGAAACAAACTCTTAGCAAAAGAGTTTTATTTCACGGTCATAAAATGAAACTCATTTAAGGAATTTTATTTCGCCGTCATAAAATAAAACTAGTATGAGGAGTTTTATTTTTTTCGTCAGAAAATAAAACTTCGTCAGAAACTAAAACTCATTCCAAAACTCATTATTTTTGCCGTCAGAACCAAAGTTGCATATTCAAACAATTTATTTTGCATTTTGTTTACTGAAGAAAATCAGTTAAATTTTTTTTTGATAATTAAAAATATTTTCAAAGAAATAAATTTTCAATTATCAGCCATCAGCAGAATGGACAATAAGTTTTTCATCATTTACTTTGAAAATTTTATGTATTATTTCAACAAATAGAATTTGGGAATTTTTGTTTCTTTTTGTGAAATATGTTATGTTTTACTCATAATAAATAAACTCTTCAAAAGAGTTTGATTTTATGACGGAAAAATTAGTCAGACGTTGTGTATTACTAACCAAGTTGGTTGTTCTGAATTTGGAAACTTTGGCTCTTGTCTCCAGATAAAAGAGTTTCTCCAATCTCTTTGTATGGGAGGTGCCACTCCCACTATCCCAATTCGCCCACACTTTGTCCGATGTTGTGTATTGATTAGATATGAGCGATATTTATTTACTTGTGATTAAATCACTGTTATTGAAAAATCACGAATCACAGTTGTGACGAAATTTGTCAAGTAACAGGTACCTTCTAAGTCGTTCTTTTTGTTTTTTTTTTATACATACACAAATTCATTGTATTTCACTGTTTGTGTGGGTAATAAATAGCGTTTTTTGAATCCAATAAGGAATTATGTTTCTGCTCCTTCCACCTTATTAGTATTTATTTTAAAGCCAAAGTTTATTTAGTCAAGTATGTATGTATATGCAAGTAAACATCTTTGAAAGCTCTTAAAATTGGCTGCTGTTTCTTTGCAAAGTATTCACAAAAGCTCTTTTGCGAAAGCTCGCGTAATTGCTATAAAAGAACTGCAAACTGACAAACCGTGGTCACAATCACAGTTTTAAGTAGCAGTGATTTTTAAATCACGTTCACTAATCACGATGTTCTTTAAAAATCACGGGATCGCTCATCACTAGTATTAAAGATGTTTTAACCTTACTTGGAAAGCTTCGCTCTAACGGTTCTCTAGATATACAGAAATCTATAATGTCTATCAATGGGAGGTACCACGCCCACTTCACCAATGCTGTCCCTTTTTTAGAAAGTCTGTGTATTGATAACCCAGATATTTGTACCAAATTTTTCTCTTTCCGTTCTTTAGATATAAATAAAGTAATTTTGTGCCACGCCCACTTATCCAATCGTTAAACGCCTTAAACCGAAAACTTAATAATATTGTCGTAAAGTTTAGCCCATTACTGTTTGCTGAGACTAGAATTTAATCAAGATAGGCTTTTAATTTACCATTGGCCCTTTATAACTCCCATTCACGAAATTCAATTTCAATTTCAATTTATTTATAAAGTCGTTGGACTTACAAATTATCCTCACAGACTACTCACTTATATTAAACTTAGTAAATTAGTTTTAAACTTTTCTTTAGAAAAACTAAAATCTAATAAAACATTTTCACTTAATTTATTAAACAATAGTTGAGATCTGACAAGTGGCTCATTAAGAGAATAATTAGTTTTATGCAATCCAATATCAAAATATGTGTGATACCTTAATGATCTACAAGGAACTTTAAAATTTACTAGTGCTAATAAATTAGGACATTTTATGTTATAATTGATTATATCATATAAGAACAAAATAGATTGGATCGATCTCCTTTCCTCAAGTGTTTTTATTCCTAAAATATTACATCGATTCCTATAGGAATACAATGGATTATTATCGTCAAAATTCAGCAACAGAGCAAATTTTGTAAATTTACGCTGAACTCTCTCTCTAATCTGTTTATATGAACTGTATAAAAAGGATTCCAAATAAAAGAGGCATATTCAAGAATTGATCTTACGAAAGCGCAGTACAAAATTTTTCTCGTTGAAGGATTTTTGAATTCTTTACTATTTCTTTTCACAAAAGCAAGTAAAGAAAACGATTTTTGGATTATGTAATCCAGGTGATTAGTAAAAAATAGTTTATCATCAAACAGTACACCCAAATCCCTTACGACATTATGCAGTGAGATGGAACTAATAGAATAACTCAGATAAACTTCAGATTTTATTTTATGGAAACATAGATACAGGCATTTATCAATATTTAATTGCAGTTTATTTCGAACAGACCAAGCAACGACTTTATCTAAAGTTTTCTGCAAATGTAAACTATCTGCTAAACATTTAACTCTATGATATATCTTTAAATCATCAGCATGAATTAAGAATTTCACATCCGTAAAGCATGAAGATATATCCGTCATGTACAAATTAAAAAGAAAAGGACCTAAAACACTTTCTTGAGGCACACCAGAAGTTGCAATATACGGTATAGAGAAAGATGTATCAACATTTACATAACAAATGCGGTCCAGTAAATATGAACGCAGCCATTTCAGAAATGTTGAGTTGAATCCAATTTTATTCAATTTAGCCAGGAGTATCACATGAGTGATTTTATCAAAAGCTTTAGACAAATCCATATAAATGGTATCAACCTGCAATCCTAATTCAAAACTAGATATACAATATTTTGTAAATACTGCTAAGTTCGTCAAAGTAGAACGCCTCCGTACGAAACCATGTTGTTCATCAAGTGAAATTGATTCTATAAAAAATGATAATTTCCTTGCAATTGCGTGCTCAAAAATTTTTGAAACCGTAGATAGTTTATCGGTGTAATTACCTCTCTAAAAAAAACTCCATATTTTAACGATTTATTAAATATCAGTTGTAGAGGTGACGAAATAGAATTACAACAGTTTTTAATAAAAAAGAGTTTAAACCATCCAAGTCACAACTAAAAGAATTTTTTAAACAAGATATAGCAGAAACTATATCTAGAATGGATAATTCCACATTGGAAAAACTACCAGCAGAAGATATATTATCCAAAACTGTATAATCAAACGTATCAAATCCAATATCAAACAGCTAAATAAGCCTTAAAACGCAACAAATATTGATATTGTGGTGAAATTATTTTGAATAAACAAACTTAAGCCACGATTCTAACATAGATTTAAAAAAAAGTTGTTGTTCAAAATTTCTCGGAAATCCACCAATTATTTGCCGAGAAGGCGGGAACATACTCTTTCTTTACATCTAAACATTTGCTATTTATTTCCTAAAAATTCAGTTGTAAGCAACACTAACTACACTTGGGTTCTTTACCTCTTAATAATTTGGACTTTATGTTGTTTTTAACTTTTCGAAAACTACATTAGATAGGACTAATTGGAATTCACCTGTCGATAGAAGAAAAAAATTTGATTCCAACAGATACAAAACTTATTGTTGCGTTACTGCTTTTCAATAACGATTTTGGTTTATTTCCTTTACAATAAACCTCTTGAGTTTTTTTTTTACAACTTTAATAAAATAAAATAAACAAAACACTTTAGACACTTTTTAAGTTCACAAACTTTATTTAGAACTTAGGTACTTTCACAATCTTTATTTATAGTTTTTAGAAACTAATTCCGACCTCTGTGATCTTCACACTTAAACGTTTGTACTAATACTGGTTAACGATGCAAACCTTCACGAGTATTTATACTCTAGCCCAAACGTTCTACAGTACTTTTTGCTTATAGTCCACTACTATAGTTGCGCAATTTTTGTGGACTATAAGCGAATTTGGACTATAACCGAATGGTTTTTATATGCCATTTTATGGATAATATGTGAAACCTAGTATAATCTACATTTTGGACTATATAAAAAGTATTTTCTTCAATAAAACCACTCAATATAACGCATTTACTCATTGTTTCTACTTTTATGAATTAAACAAAATTTTACGTTTATAAAAGTTTCCAGAAGTGTAAATAAAAATATATTAACAGTTTGTTAAAACAAAAAAATATAATTAAAAACAGAGAGTTATGGAATTTTTTTCCATAAGGTATTAGATACCACGCAAAGATAAAGTGGCTTTTAAGCAAAAACTGACTACAAGCTTAATGGACCTTAGAACAAATAATTTGTATGAAATTCGAAAAAATCTGCAAGTAAATATAACAGTTTTGGCTTTTAAGCGACTAGATGACTAGAAAAATCAACCCCTAACGGCTATTATGTTAATTAACTTATGCATCTATAATTATCTACGTTAATTTTATGCATTGACACTATGGCGGAATTTAAATTGAACTATTATACATCAATAAACTAAAGCATACTTTAAGGATTAACAATAATTTTAAGATTATTATCGAATATTCGAGAAATTACAGTGGGGTTGAAGTACAATTATTTATAACAATTTTAACATGATTTTTACAGAAATATGCATTACTAATACAATAGCAATTTAAACAAATAAAATTACTAACAGATACCAAATAACTAATAAATACAAGAAAACTAATAAATTAAACTAACTCTTAACTAAAGTTACTTTCGTAACAGTATTTTGCAAAAATGTAACTTTGTGAAGTTTACAGAACTATACGTATTTCAAAATAAAAGATGATAATATAATCAATTGTAATAAGAAGAAGTAAAGCTGCTTTACAGGTTAGATTAGGGCTTTTAAACTATATTACACAAGTTACACACAAAATTTAACAAAAGTAAAACAAGTCAGTTCAAAAAAAAAATAAATGGTATGGCTATATTTTGCCGTGCCTAATCTATACCCACTACTGATGTTACGAATAACAATTTTTAAAGTTCGCGAAAACGAATATCTGCGTCACTATTTGTCGTTTACGAATATCTAATCTGAAATCTGTCAAATTTAATTGAAAAAAGTCTTCCGTTCACGTCGATAACAATAAATTAAAAAGAAAACTGTCACATTACTACATGTGGTATTATGACAATCCGATGACTGAATTTAAAATTATCAACTTCGCATCTGAAAGCCACTACTGATCATTTTTAAATTGTTTTACTATGACATGGTGGAAAGTAAATAGCCAAAAATCCGAGCTTATTTCACCTTTAGTCATGCAATATTTAGTGATACCACCAACAAGGGTTCCGAGCGAGCGAATGTTATATGCTTGAAATAATAAGGCTTCAAAACTTATATTATTGAAGTTTAGTATTTATCTACTGATATTTGATTATTAACTTAACATAATATGAACATATTAATAAGACTTTAACTTTTTAATGCTAGGTTTTAAATATTGCTTATTTGCTGCAACATCGTCACAACCCAAAAATAATACTTTTACATAAAGCGCTTTAAAGTTTTTTTATCCTTCTCCCAAGAGTTGAGTTTACAATATCTTTTTAAGAAATATATCTTTATAAAAATGATTTACTATGCATTAGTGATATTAAATCAAATTTTGCAATATTTGACTTATGACGTCGTTGTAGCAAATGAGCGATAAGTTTTGTTTGTTTTTTACTTAACTAAAAGAAGTTAAAGACAAAAGCCCATAATCATGGTCAAAAATAGTCAGCTTTTTTAAAAATGTACTTAAAAGTACAATGGCGTTCACATGCATTCAAAGACGGTTTTAGTTTAAACGTTAAAGTATACATTAAGGGTTTTCATGATATCGCTTAAAATTGCCATTTGTGCAAATGGGCGATACTCGTTTCACGAAGACCCTTTTTTAATTTTTGTGTAATTTTAAACAATTAATGTCAGTTTGTAAGAAACGTTTTCAATTCAAAAAAAAAAAAAAAAAAAATTAAAAAAAGGAATTATAAAAATAAAAGTTGAACTTTGTGATTAAAATGTAAAATTTGTTTTTTAAAATGCATAAAGAAAGCCTAAAGACTAATTGGCTCAAATTATTGAATGAATTTATTGTTTGTGATTTATAAACAATTGAATTTTTCATTAAAGACGACATTAAAAGCATTAAAAAAATCTGTTTGTATAAATGTACAAATGAACAGCGCAAGTTTACGAGTCAAAATTGTTGGGCAAGTTTACGAAGTTTGTTTAAATGAATTCTCATACAATTTTTGACAATTCATTTGCGATGGCGTTAAAATACACAGATTGCGAAACTTTTAAGCGATATCATGAAAAAGCTTATTATTTTGACTTTGAGTATGGGTCAAAGATTTTTTTAAATGAAAATTATTCAAAATTAATATTTTTTGTTTAATTTTATGTATTTTTTTTACACCATTTTTTAACGTATTCGTAATATACGCTTGAATTTGTCGGATACGAATAAGAATATCATTAAATAAGTGAATATTCGGCGATACGAATATTCGTAACATCACTATTACACATCGTTACAATAATTTAGAAAAGGTGTATCTAACATACATAATTTTTTTAAATTTTTTTGATAAAAAAGACTGTATAAAAAAGTTTATAAAAAAGCATATTTTTTACGATTAATAAAATGTTTTTTCTATTTAACAATAACATGTTTTCCTCCCTTGAAACTGCAATACGGTTGAATTTAGCCATAGAATGTTTAAAAACATTTTAGCTACAAACATACACTATAAGATTATGATAACTTTAATCATATTTTTGGCAACCATATTGTGGTTAGATTCCTCCATCCGTGAGCCACAAAAACATTAACAATGTCTCCAAACAATAGTAACAATAATATGTTTGCAGTTATAATATTTTTAAGCACTGTATGTTTTATTTAAAGTTAAATTAAAAGTAACAAAATTATTATTGCTTATGACTATGGTTGCTTATGCATAAGTTTTATTATATTTTCTTTCTTTTTTATCAAGTTTGATGTCTTAAACTTAAAAAAATATTTTATGTTAGATACCTACGCCTTTTCTAAATTAAAGTAACGATATGTACAACCTACATTGCCTTGAGTCTTTCATTTAAAACATTTCTGACAATCTATAGCAAACGTAAACGGATTTAATGTTCATGGGGGAAAAGTTACATAATTAAATGCAAACCATTAAAAACAATAAAATTATTTAATTTATTTTTTGAGAATTTGCCAAAACAAATCAGTTGATTGGATTTTAACCAGCAATTATTTTAGCTTTCATTGTGTTGGCTAGCAATTTTTCTCTTTCACTTTTCTTAAAAAATTTATGTGAATTTTATTTTAATCAGTTCATTCATCTATTATTTGTATGCCAACTTATGCTGACAAAATTTTTTCCAGTGTAGAAGAAGGAAAATATTTTTCACAAATTTTCTTTCTTGCCCATAAAATGTTAGTTTTGTGATTTTTGTTTGGTTCTTTTTATAATTTTTTTATTGTATTATAATAACTGCTTAAATTCACTTCGTTGTACTTACCTGCTGCAGTATGAACATGCTGGCAAAGAGCCATCAGTATTATGGAAACAGTCAACACAAGAGGATGAAGCTGGTGGCTATAGTGTTGGTGGGTTTGCTGTTTTTGCTGATGCCGATGCCAGAATTCTAGAGTTTTGTTGCTGTAAATTTGAATGTTAATGTTAACACTTTTTGGTAAAGTATTCATTTTTTTAATTGCTTTGTTTGGCCTTATTGCTGATGTAGTTGTTGTAGCGGCAGCCTCTGCTGCTGGTAGTAGTCGAAGCATTTTTCTTATTTCACTGCACTTTCGTTGTAACGCTTTCGCTATTTTATTTAACAAATTTTGTTCATAAAATTTAATTCAAACAAAAAAATTTAACAACTACTTGGATTTTTTTCAACGTTTATGTATTTTTCTTTGAAAATTTTGAAAGTCTTTAAGAGTCTTTATAATTTTGTGTTTAAGATTTTGCAATATAAATCTCGAAGAAAGTTTAAAAGACTCCACAACTCACTTAAAAAAATACATAAAATTTATAATTTTTAATAATTTAGTTTTGTTATATTAATAGTCACTATAAATTTTCGAATATATTTTTTTTTTATTTTCGTTATTAAGACAAAGAGAGGATGAAGCGTTAAATAGGATTATAAAAATTTTAAAATAAAACAATTAACTGAATAAAATTCCAATCAGTAGTAAGTACCATCCAACAGTTATTTATTTGTGCATCCGTGCGTGAAAAGCTTTTTTGTGCAACTATACAAAAAAAAAAAATATTGTTGCAAGTACACTCAGCGAAAAAAGATTGAAACTTAAATAAGTTGTGCTTTTAAATTGTTTGTGTGTGCTTGTCCTGTTATCGTGAATTTTTCATTCACCTTAAATGTCCAACCATAATATGCATGAAGTCGCTTAAGTCAACTTTAGCAACTGTGCGAATACATAAACAATATATGTGGCCAACTATAATGTACTTAATGAAACTTTTCGTTAAGTTTCGTCAAATGTAAATTGCTTAAGCAAAGTGCCAAACTTAACGCACATTTAAAATGAATAAAGAAAAATAAGAAAAAGAGGAAGTTTAGGCATTCTAATTTTGTATCCATTTTTTTAATAATAAGCATGCACAACAAACACCTATTTTTTCTTTTTAAAACATTGCATGCAAATTAAATAAAACATTAAATGAACAAATAAAGGGTTGTAATTTTTGGTACTTTTTAATTTGAAGAAATCGCAAGAAAACAGAATATTGCACAAATATGCAACATGGATCTTAAGTTTATGTAAGTACATTATGGCCACCTAAAATTCTTCTTTAATTTGCTTATGCATTTGACAGACTTTTCGTTAATTTTTGACAGTGTCTAAAACTAACTTATGCATATTATGGGTGGGCCTTAAAAGTCGCAAAACCTTATCCAGTTTGCCACCACGAGTACAAGACAAGAGTAAATCCTCAGTAAGCTGACAGTCACAGTAACGTTTCAAATCAGCTGTATCATTTTGTTGTATGTAAAGCCATTAGAACGATTATAGTTAGCAGTAAAATGTAACCTAACCGTCTAAATCTGTAGAAAATTGATTTTCTTACTTTTTTACTGTACGGTTTCATGACTGTTACTGCCAGCTTAAGACTTAGAAGACATACTGAGGACAGCTCAATAAAAATCATCGACGAATCGAAGACGAGATGAGCGACAATGCCTTTTTATAATTTCGTCGAAAACTATGTTCAAGAATATATCTCCTATACAATATATTCTTTTATATATACAAGACAATGACTCAATGCATGTTGCCCACCACAAAATTATAATATGGTTATTAAATTCAGACAATTTTTCCATATGATATTTTAAGTACTTCTGCCATTCTGTTTCTATTATTATATTTCTGTTAGATGTAATATATACGGCTTTTATAAGCAATTCTTAAACTGACAGTGAAGTATAAACTGCAGAAGACAACTTTGTCGTCAAAAGCTTTTATATAATACAACTTACAAGACAAAGTCGCTTATACAGTCCCATATAGAGTTTGTTAAGAGACAACGTAAATACAATGTCGCTTATATTGTCCCACATAGAGTTTGATAAAATACAATATTGCTCATACCGACCCACAAAGAGTTTAACAAAAGACAATATCGCTCTTACTCATAGTAAAATAAGGGAGGTGGCATCGCTGCGGTAACAAATACAACAAAAATTGGAAATTCGTTTATGCAATTATTATATAATTATGGTTAATAACTTTTTTATTTTTAATTAACATTATCAAAAACTTTAACACAGCACAAAACGTGGACTTTTTGCATACATAAATACAACTTTTGCATAAGATTGGACAAACATTGCAAGAGCAAACAATCGTCATCTGGCGTAGTAATGTCACCTGTTTATTTCATCATGGCTCATACTCTCGTACTCGACAATTTCCTCAAATTGTGTTCAAAAAGCCTTAACAGAGACAGGTCTTGCATACATCTAGCCTACTGGGAACCTACTGCATGTCAACCTGTACCATTCGCATGTGCATTCTAAATTAAATAGTTGTTTAAAATAACAGAAAAAAATAAAAATTGGCTCCAATCACCAAATTCATACCAAATTCATAGAATCAAGCAAAAAAAATTGTTGATTTTAAACCTATTACCAACATGATTATATTGATTACTAAAAATTTTAAAATTGTGAATATTTTTTTTCAATAAATGATATTTTTAATTTTAATTAAAAAATGATCAAAAACCTTTTCCGTTTCAAACAAAGTGTAAATTGATTTAATTAAATATTAAATTAATTAAAAATTCCCAACAACAATTCTACAAGTTTAAATTATTTTATTTTAAACGAAAAACTCAATTAAGATTTTTTGATATTTAATTAATATTTTAATTAAAAATTTATTTCAAAATAACTTAAATGTTAATTAAATCAAATTTCTATTTTTAATTTTCTTAATATTAATTGATTCAATTATCACATTAATTAAATTGAAATAGGTACTTTTAAAAAATTTTTTTTAATTAATAAAAAACTACTGATAATTTTTTCTGTGATATTAATTTAATACGCAACTAAAGTTTTAAACTTTTTTTATTTTTGGAGAAAGTAAAAAACAGTTTCTCTAAGTGTATAACGTTTCATTACTGTTTTAATTGTTATACTAATAGTCTTTTTTAAATGTTGGTTTTCTAGTGTAGTAGATCACTTTTTACATACATATTAACATATGAAATACATACATTTACATGTATCTATGAATGTACGTAGACAGAATTAAAATAACAATAATAACGTCCGTTTTAATTGTACTACATATGTAAGTATGTATGTTTATACAAAAATTTGTTGCTGGCTAGTGTCGAGTGTAACTTTTTGTATTATTTATGTCACATTTTATTAAAGTTAAATTTTCTTTATTTGTTGAAATACTGTTTAGTTGTACTCTTAATAGTTCCTCAAATTAACGGGCTAACATTTAGACGTTACATGATTATTTCCATACATACCCAAATTACATGCTACAAACAAATTAATATTTATTTTGATATGTACTTTGTACATACATATGTACAATAATGATACCGTTTTACACACTTGGCGAAATTTTTAATTTTAGCAAATCTTTTTAAAATATGTATGAGTTTATGTTATTTTACACTTTTAAGGTACTTTTAGACGATGTGTATTTTGCAGATGTAAAATCCATATGTAATTGCACATGTCCGTCAAAATTGACAAATACAGAAAGTTGGTATTGTTTTTTTCTCACGTTGGTGTTTGGTCTGACATAACGTTAAATCGGTCACAACAGCAAAATATCTACTAATTTGTATTTCTATTCCCTTTAAATTGTATTTCAGTTTATAAAAAATGTTGTCTCCTTAAAGGACATATAATATGTATGTGTAAATAAGTAGATATTAGCCACACACACAAATGACTTGCAAAACAGCTGAAGTCAGATGATGTATCAGTTCAAAATAGAACATCCAATAATTGAAAAAGTTTACACTGTAAATTCAAATTAATATTTATTAAATTTTAAAATATCATGTAATTAAAGTATTGTGTGTAATATCAACAAAAAATTACCGATTTAGAGTCAAACTAAGCATGTCTATTTATGTTAAAATTATTGTAAAAGTGTAGGTTGACATTTTATAGACAAATCCATAAAATTTTATCTGCAGAAGCAGTTTTTAATTGGTTACAAACGATAAGATATATCACCATGTCCATAGGCATATGATCATTCTCATTATGTAGACCAACAAAATGCTGTGCAGATCAGTGTACGTTAGAACACTTTTTGAACTGGCATTTCATCAGCTTATTATTGGCTTTGCGCATATGCCAAAAAGTCGTGGTGGAGAAAAACGACAATGAAGGTTTACATGAAGTTTTCAGAAAACATACCCGATAAATTTTTTTTTGTATTTTCACCACTGCTTTCGGCATATGTTTTGAAGAAAAATGTAAATTTTTGTAAACCTTCATGAATGAAGTTAGAAGTTAGTAGTACTTTGTAAAAAGGAAAAATGATTGTTTTGTGCCGCATACGCCACTTTTATAAATTTATTTAAAAAAGTAGATTTTTGTGCTGCATACGTATACTTACAGCCGTACTTCAACTAAAGCGGCACGTGTTTTCTCATTTTCAAAAACTATCATACCCATACTAGTTGTATGAACCCTCCATAAATAGCGCAGCGTCAACGCTTTGCAATTGGAAAATTCTGATTTTGACAGCGCGCTTAATAGTGAAGTCGGTCGCTATTGCTAATAAATAATGGCAGCTGAGCTATCGGCTTTATCTTCTTTTTTTATTTCTATTATTTGGATTTTCTTAAACAAAAAGTTAACACTACTGTAAGTGACACAACGTTGATGCTCTTGTTAAGATATTGCAAATCAGCGTAAATCATTTTATTTTGCTTAACTACTTTTTTACTTACGGCAATGAAGCAAAGCAATAGTTAAATTTATTTTGTACCGTTTTATATGAGGAATTTGCTGCAATCACGAAACAGTGGCGTGTAGAGCAAAGCAGTACTTAATAAACTTTGAAATAGTTGATATGGAGCAAAATGAATGCAAATTAATGAAACAGGTATTGGATTAAAAAAGGGGCTATTCAATATATATATATATATATATACCCTATGCCTAACTCAACTTTTTAAAAAATGATCGGTAGGAAAACCCAATAATGAGCTGGCGATTTATATCTTAAAATTCTGAAAGATAGTTGTCTTGTCGTAGATCCCTCTTAAACCGGCGATTCAATATTTCATTTAGTCGTTCGATTTGTCAAACAAACCGTACATATGTGCTTATTAAGTACGATAGGACTATTTTGACTAGCAAATTTTTGGTGTTTAAATAATTTATATGTTAAAGTTTAACTTATTATTTGCTACTACATTGAAAATCTTTTGGTTTCATATAATAATATTCTATTGTCTATCTACATATATGCAAAGTACAGCTTCATCCACTTTTATGTCTTAGAAAGAATTGAATCCATTTGAAAAAAACGTACTTATGTATGTAAAAACTTTACTTTTTTTAGTTTTTTAAAGCCCAATCAATGAATGCAAACAGTATTTATTACTAATTACTAACATATGATCAATATTTGACATGCTTATAGTTTTGTTGCTAAAAATTCTATAATGATCATTTTAAATTCCAAACTTTTTTTGAAATTCTCAAGTTTCCTGCTCCTGAAAATGCTGACGAATATAAATTGAAATTTTCGTATCTCCGGACTATATTTTTTGAGTTCACAATATGATATAAATGAAATTTGTCTAAGTGTTATTTGTATGCATACATAAATATGTATGTACATAGCGTCACCTTAAATGCTACACTTTTATTTTTTTTTTTTTAGAAAAAGCCAAGGCTGTAGAGTTGAAGAACCCACAACAACTTGCGACTCTGACTTCAAAATTGGTCTACTTTTCATTTGTAAATATATAACTATAATAAAGCTCAATGCCGCACGTGTTAGAGTTAAAATATCGATTTGAACTTTTTACAGAATCATATTCTTGCTATATTTAATCATTTTAAAGGAACTGCATTAAAAACACGAGTTTAAAGTCAAATAAGGACCAGTCTTAAATACATTTAGCATAAAGCTTAGAGTACGTATCGGAGTTGGAGTCGGGGTTAGAACTATTTTTTTGACGACTCCACAGCCCTGGAATAAGTAAAAAACGTTACAAAATCAATAGTAATAAAGTATTTTTTGCAATTTTTTCGAAATTTACTTATTGTATGGAATCTTATTTATTTATAAACAATTTTTTTTCTATATATTAAAGTTTTTATGTTAGTAAAGTCGACTTGTTTTTTTCTGAAATAAGAAAACGGAACACACTATTCATTTTTAGGTGTATAGCCAATAATGCCACAATTACTAGAACACCCCTATTATATCAGAAAACTTTTGCAGTTTTTTTTTTAATAAAAATAGTTATTTATATTTTAAATTAATTTTTTATGCAAATTTATTAAAAAAAAAACCAGATTTATGTTATTAAGTTTTTAACTAAATAAATGAAAATAAAATTAATAAGTCATATAAATTAAAATTTGCAGTCCACTTAAAAAAATTCAAAAGCAAATTAAAGGACGAAAGGAATGCAGCCATAAAAATTATGACAATCTGCTGGTGTCAATCGTTTTAAGTGATGTAAATATTGCCACTTTTGCTTCGACTTTTTTATTCTCTGAGTATGTAGTTGGGAGAGTTCACGATTAAGATCGCAATAAAATAAATTTATACCAATTTCAACCTTATTACCAACATAATAAGATCAACGTTGTCAACTCGGTGCGTTTCGCACCATTTTGGGTGCTTTTTTAAATTTTGTATGCGAAAATTGTGAGTGCGTGGTGCACTTTTTTTTAAATTTCGGTGCGTTTTTTAATTAATTTTAGGTGGCAACAAAGCAAATCCAGCACAACTTTTTGTTTCAGTGTGAGAAAAAAATCTTATTTCAATACAATACACCTGTTTCAAATACCATTTCATTCAACAGTGCAAAATGTTACAGACCACAATAAGAACAACAAGTAATGAAGTTAAAGACGTATTAAATCATATGCACAAAGTAAAACGGTCTTGTTGTTGTAGATAATTGGTATTATGAAAAGAAAAATTTTAATTAAAAATAAATTTTAAATTTGGTGCGGTTTTTTCTTAAATAGCGCGTTTTTCCCCCATTTCGGTGCGTTTTGAAATTTCAAAGTTGACAACGCTGAATTATTTAGATGGTTTATGGGCACACGCACTCTATTCCGGAAAGAAAAATTTAAAGTCATCAATTAACAGTGAACAAATAGTTCTAAGCGTATTCATACCAAATCAAAGAAGTGGGCTTAGGGAAATTCAAGATAAAATTGTAGAAACACAAAAGATGAACTCCAAACCCTGATTTGATTAATGACGTTCGTGTTAAAAAATGCCAATATTTAAACAGGCCAGTTTGTCATTGAAACGTAAATCCACTGGAAGAGCCGGAAAAACACAAAGCAATTTATCCAAAGAGTGCCGTGTGAAAGTCTGTTTTCTATAGCTTGATTTATTCTAACACAACAAAAAAATCAGGCTTAGCAGTCATTGCATTAGCCAAGAATGCGCATTTTTAAGGTAACTTAAGCACT
Source organism: Pollenia amentaria (assembly GCA_943735925.1). Taxonomy (NCBI): domain Eukaryota; kingdom Metazoa; phylum Arthropoda; class Insecta; order Diptera; family Polleniidae; genus Pollenia; species Pollenia amentaria. Next base: position 226,340,008 of record OX031009.1, read on the forward strand.
TTTTCCTTTTTGCCATAAAAATTATGAACCAGTTCTCACCATTTTTAATAGGCTTAATCCGTGTGACAATTAGAACCAAATTTCATAAAATTATCTCCAAAATTGCCCCCTGTACTTTGCGCACAAGGTTTACAACCTGCCACGGACGGATCAGATTAATTCAAAAAATGATTCTAAGTCGATCGGTATACTAAAAGGTGGGTCTAGGACCAGGATTTTAAGATGTTACAAAAATCAGCACAAACGTTTCATACTCTCTCTAATATTGTGGTGTGGGTATGAAAAGATAGTGTGGATTTGTGCCAAATATTTCCAACAGTATATTTTGTCTACAAGAGTTTAGTTACGTCTTTTTGCCTTAAGAAATATATGCACTTTTAATAACGCCCATTCGAATTCCTTTAATAATGTCGCTATTTTTGATCGAAGTAGTCTTAAATGTGTAAAAACATGTACATATGTAGTTCAATAAAACGAACCATAATCATTCAAAAACTCGATTTCAATTTTTTGTCCAGTTACGTCCGTTTTCATTTAAGGTGACGATATGTATGACGAGTACGTATGAGTATATTAATGTGTGTACTCATCATGTATTATATTTCCTACATGTTACTTTCTTGTTGTTTTTTTTTTGTAATTCTCTTGGTAGAATATGCGAATCTGGGATTGATTTTCACATTTGCACTTCAAATGGTTACACTTTCCTACATACACTGACTAACTATCACATACATTCTCACTTAAACCTGCATAGATACATACATATGTACATATAAATTGTCGTTTGAGTTTTATTACTTTTTTGTGAAATTCTTGCAAATGGAGTTTTATTTGGGACTGTTTGTTTATTTTTCCACTTTTTTGTGATTGTCACGATAATGTATGGCTCGTACTACTTTCAATTGACCTCTTGACAATTAAATTTGAATGAACCTGAATTCCATAGAAAGTGAATGATTTCAATTTCAATTAATTTGTTATAAATTTGCTTAGATATGATAGAACTCAACAAAATTTATTAAAGTGTTTTTAATTAAAATGAAATCAATTCATTGATAAAAAAAAAACATATTTATAATTAATGCGAGATTCATTTGTTGCATACACTCAGCAAAATTCGTTTTTTAAAATAACACAATAGGTATTTAAAATATTTGCTTCCATTTATATTGTTAATACCTAACAGTTTTAACACAATTTTTAATGATAAGAATTTAAATTTTTATTAATTGTTCGTACCAACGTAGAAAAATCCGTTTCTTGGCGTGTGTAGGAAAATCTAATTTTTTATAGATTGCTTATATTCGTAAAAATTTTGTAATGGTACTCATTTGTAATATTATTGTGCAATAACTGATATTACACAATTAAATTGCATGTGAAAGGAAAAGAGAATGCCATTTCTTTTCCATCTCTCCTAAAAACTCAAGACTTGACGGCTAACACTTGAAGAGTATGAACCAGCACTTATACATATTAGGTGCACAATACGTACATAATTTGAATAAAATCAATAAGATCAGTATTATTTATATTGCACAAAAAGAATAATTGATTAATGTGTTGACAACATTGTACAATGTACGTGTAGATTTTTCCCAATAAGTGAAAATATATGATCAAGGGTGATATATATGTATATATATTGAATGAAAGACTGGGCTGGATTTCATAAACGCAGTATTGCTAAGCATCACTAAAAATAAATACGCTGACAATACACAAAATTCGCAACAATTTTGCAGTAAATGCCGTTACCATGAAATAGTGAACTCAAGGCTTTGTCCGCAGAAAAGCTTTGGAGCTTATGAAGCTTTTCCTTCTAGTGTTGAATTTCAATACTGCGTTTATGAAGTCAGCCTTGCTCTCGCCATATATTAGTTTTCTCTTGCGCAACTTATTGAATAGTGTGAAGAAAACGACAATAATAATAGCAATAAAGTACACAATAATATTGTGTGATCACCTAATTTCCAAAAGGCCGTAAGCGACAACAAATTCAATATCGACTTTTGGATCGATTATTTTGTAAAACTGGTACGAGGAATTTGGTTTTTAAAGTTGCTTAAAATTTGATTTTTATAACTTCTTAAAGTTCCGACATCTAAATATTTTTTTTATTGAATGTGAAAATAAAAACATGTAAATTATCTTTACGCTATGATTGATCCCGGTAACCTTTTATACTTTCCGAAATAAAAGTACCAATACTTTCAAGAATCTTCTTACAGATCTCATTTGATAACCGTTGTTCTTTAAGGCCAATGAAGCAAAAAAAAAAAAAATAAATAAATATAGGTATTAAAATTCAAGAAACAATTAAAAAAAAAATTATGTACCTACTTATTTGCTGATTAACACGCCTAAATTTGTAAATTAATGCACCTTTAAAACTTATTTAACATAATACCTATCGGAAAAAGAAAAAAAAAAAGATTTAAAAAAGGAGTGGTGGTTGAAATCTTATTGCAAGCCAATCTTTTTTTATAGGTACCTATTTCTTATAAAGTAATCGAGTATATAGAAAAAGTCGAATGAAAATGTCAAAATATAAACGATGAACTTTAATTTCAGGTTGAAATAATTGAAATCCTCAATTTTGTGCACAGTGTAATTTCTGTTTTTTTATGGGCTAACTTTAAGTAACGATTAAACTTTTATCCTACAGTTTAGTAAGATTTTCACTGACAGAGTTGTTAATAAAATTGCACTCTTATATTGTAACTTTTTTTAAATAATTTTTTTTTTTGTTTTGCTGATGGTTTTTGTGTAATTTGAAAGCAATTCAAAGTTGCTAAAATATTTTCTTCGTGCTTTTCTTAAGTCTGTGTATTTTCTTTCATGTTCTTGATTTTTTCCTCACGATCCATTTAATTTTAAAACCACGTCTGGTGACAAACCGTGCAATGCGAGAAGTTTGAGTAGGCAACTTTTTGTATTTAAATATGTATTTCTTTATTGTTTGTTATTTTTATTTATTTAACACTAAAACTACTTAAACAAACGATCGAATCGGAATGAAAAGAAATGTTTGATGCGCGAATGCTGAATGAGTGCTTGCCGCGTTATGTCTTCTAGTTTTATATACCCAGTGAAAGGCAGGCAGACACGACAAGCAGGCAGTTTGGCTGCATGGTTTGCTACTGCTACAAACAATCATACTTGCTGTGTTATACTTACCATACAATACTCTATACTATATTCATATTATATATGAGACGGACTGACTAACCGACTGGTTGGCTGACTGCCTAATTGTGGCATCCATCTAGCAGCAATATAAAGCAAAAAAAAAAAAATTTTAATAAAACACAAGTACGAAGCAGCAATATTCCTAACACACAAAAACCAAAACGCCAACAACATCGTATAGAAAAAAAAACCGCATATAGGAATACAAAAAAAAAAAAAATTAAAAATGAGGCACGAGTACTTTTAAATTTACTTAAAAAGCATTTCTCCATACCATTGTTTGTTTATTTGTTATTGCTGTTTGTTGAATGTGTTTTGATTTTGTTTTTGGTGTTTGTTTCATTCAATGAGAAGTAAAACAAACAAATTCAACATCGAACATTCGACATCCAACAAATCCCAAAAAACGTCTGTGAGTTTGCGCAGAAAACGAAACTTGATTTGGAGCTACTGCATGCTATTTATTGTTTTCAATGCCTACTGGCTTTGTTTGGCCATGGGGCAGACTTTAACAATGCTGCTGCAACTGACGATTGAACAGTGGGTCTAAAGTTGAAAAACGAACAATGTGAAAAATTCAAAGCAATATGGACTCCATCACAAGCAAAACGTTCAATTAATTTGTATATCCACACAACCTTTCTTTTGTGGGTATTTTGCGTCTATGCTGTTGTTTATAAATCGCTAAACAAATTATTTTATTGTACCAAACGTCGCACATAGGGGCTTTTTGCCAATCTAGCCGGACATTAGGCGAAAAATTAAATTTAAGAAATGTAAAAATGTAAGTACGCAGCTCGACAGACAACAAAATTCTGCATCGTATAGTGAATTTTCAAGTCATTTGCTTGAGACTTGTGGTTTTGGGACACTGTTAAAGTCAAGAAAGTTGAGTAAATTGCATGCGTGTTTATTGACTTTTTACGGTTTTGGGAGGTTTACAATATATATTTTTGTGGGTAAACGAATAAAGATTTTACATTGATTTTTTTTTTCTCTGAAAGACTATATTAACAGCTACTTATAAAAATTTTTAGAAAAATTTTATTAGCAATTTTTATGGTAAAAAAATTCGTTCGAAATTAAAAAAATGATTTTTTTGTTCACTTTTTTGTAAAAAAAAAAAAATTTAAAGGTTTTTGAAGGTGCAACCCTTAGAGTCAATAAAAATGTTAAACATCACGTTAAAATTTGAGATCTCTACTTTTAAATTCAAGAAAAAAACCTTGCGCGTTGTTGCGCCATTTTTTTTAATGATTTTTTGAAAATTTCACCTTTTTCTGTTTTTGCTCATCTTGCATAGGTACATATGATATAAACCCTTTCGTCAGTCATAAAATGTTTTGGTTGTACGTAGATATTTTTTATTTAAATTATTACATCTAAGAGTAATATTACCTGTGTAAAAAAAGGAATGTGCGAACAGTACGTAACGGTTTTTAACCACCTGTGTATCCTATGACACCTACAATGCACAAGATTTTAATACATGGTACAACTGTAATGAGCTAGGCATTGTTGCCTATCGGGCTATTATCAGAAGAAGCGTCTGAGGCACGAAATAAGCATTTTCGGCTTTACAGGCAGAATTTTGCTAGAAAGTTTTCGAGGGTTCAGTGTAACAAAGATATTATAAATAGACTTTTGCTCAGTTCTAACCCACTGATTACTAGCATAAGACCAACTCCAAAAAAAATGTCATTACCCTTTACGAAAGAAGCAATTTCTTTTATGCTTCCACCTGTACTTGGCTCTGAAGAGAATTCCGATTCGGAAGAGGATTTTGAAGAAACAGACAAAGAAGAACCATGGCACTCATCATCATCTTAGTGCAAAAGAGAAGTTATTGTAAATAAATAAGTTATTATTTTAAATAAAATTAGTTGTCACTATTATAAATTAGTTATAATTACGAATAAATAAATTCTTTTCATATAAATTAAATACTATGAAATACATAAAAGTCACATAAAATCTTAAAAATGAATATTTTTTGGAAATTAGCAAAAAAAAATTTTTTTTTGACAGGGTCGTTCCGGGGGGTGGGTTAGGAGGGATACCTCCCCCTGCCCATAAAAGTTCAAAAATTTAATTTTTATAGAATTAAGGCGTTAGTAACCTTTTTCTTTTAATATTTACATTTTTTTTTTAAATATTATTTTATGTAACCGCCCACAAAAAGGGCGGGGTGAAAAGTGAAATTTTACGATCTCATGGGTCCAATTTTAGGGTTTTTAATTTTTGCCGATGTTAAAAGTTGTATTTGCCAAACAAAAGTATAGGAAAACTTTAAAAAAATTGAATTTTTCAGAGGTAGGACTAGTTTTTCTATGGGGAACTTTTTCCCCCTTGGTCCGATTTTAAGTATTTTTGATCTTTACCTGCCTATGACAATAACACATATTTCTGCCAAGTTTCATCAATCTAGGGTCACTCAATAACTTTTAAGAAGCAATATAAGCTAGAAAAAAAAGTAATGTCCGGCTAGATTGGCAAAAAGCCCCTATGTGCGTCGTAAGAAACATGCAATCGCAATTGGTCAATTCACATTTATAAAGGCATCTATTATTAAAGTAGTACTAAGAGCAAAATAAACGATACGATTAGTTTGATAAAAGCAACAACTTTAAAATTTTTTAATATTTGCACAAACAAGCTCCATACTGTTTTCATATTTTTGTATAACCGTTTGTGTGGTTTGTTTGGACCTTTAGTGAAAATGTGTCGGTTTAGACGCTTGATATCAAAAAAATTTTAAATTTAAGCACACGTACACGAAATTGATAGCAAGCATTTTAATCAGATTTGCCCTATTATTTTTTAGTTGGGTGAAGATTTTGGTGTTAAAATGCATGGGTCTGAAAATTCATTATTTTGGGGACTAAGTTGCTTAGTATATTATACAATTTTACAATAGAAGAATTAAAAGAGTTGAAATGTGCAAACTTTTCAACTCTAGCGATATGTTTAAAGCTAGTAAAAATGACTTAGCAATTATTGTTATTTTTGGAGAAACCTGATCCTTATGCATGCTTATATGTACTCTAGAGCGCCCCAAGATTGTATGGACGAAAAAATGTCAAGTAACAGGACGTCGTGTAAAATATTAGAATAATACGATTAACTGGCGCTGCAACGGCGCTAAAGTTTGATGGTGCATTTACAAGGGGAAAATATTTTTTTTCAGTTTTTGTAAAAATGTTGCCATTAACTAGATACTTTTGCAATTAAATGTGAAAGATTTGGAATGTGTACATAATTGTCGTTCGAATGAGATATAAAAGACAAAATTTGGTTAAACAAGTTAGAGTGCTATATTCGGCTGTGCCGAATCTTTGATACCCTCCACCGACAGTTCGAATATTTCAGGAGTATATTATTAATTAATCTTTATAGTTAATTCTTTTTTAATATTTGAACTAGCTTGAGTAAAATATCATGATTCGTAACAATTTTAGCCGAACTGGAATGATTTTCAGGAGGGGAATTTATATTGGACCCATTGTAAATTATGGACTAATCATCCCATTCTGTACGGTGATTTCTGGCTTTAAAAAACAAAAATTAAAATATTCAATACAGCAGTGAAATAAGTTTGAGCGTTTGAGTTTACAGAAGGCTGCTTAATATGGGACTTAAGGTAAAAATATGAAGCTTAGTTGGAACAAATTGTATCGCAATATATATATCTGCTACGGTTTTAGGCGTATTTAATTAAATTCCCGGAGTGGGCTTTATATGGGGCCTATGGTAAATTGTGGACCAATCTTCACAAAATTAAATAGCGTGATTTCTAGACGTACCAGATTTCATTTTGATAGCATTACTTATTACGGTTTTAGGCATACTAAACTCTTTTCCGGGAGTAGGGTTTATATGGGGCCTAGGGTAACTTTTGGACCGATCTTCACGAAATTTTACAGTGTCATTTCTGGTTCTATAAAATTGTGAAGTACAAATTTTATTATGATAGCATTATTTATAACGGTTTAAGGCGTAATAAACTGTTTTCCGGGAGAATGCTTTATAAAGAGCCTATGGTTAATTATGGACCGATTTTCACGAAATTAAACAGTATAATTCCAGTCGTATAAAACGGACTTGTGCAAAATATTATATCATGCTGTTCATTATTCCACCATTTATGTTGGGTTTTGTAACAAAATTATCAATTTTTTAGGGTGGTGGTTCCACATTTTGATTTATAGTTCTGATCCTACTCAACCGATTTTGCTGGATTTCAATTCGCGTGTTTTCAACAGAGGGACGTGGCTAAATCGACTTAGAATTGCTCAAGAAGCCAGAATATTTATACTTTATGCGGTCTTAGATGTGTTATAAAAAATTTCGTACGGTACGGCAATTTAAGTATACCCTAATTCACCACTAGTGGTGGTGGAGGGTATAAAAATGATAAAGTTATTAAAATTTCCCCCAGGACATTAACGTGTCTCAGGCAACTTGAAATAAAAATATATGAACAAAATTAACATATTTTGAGAAATATTTGTCCTATGCAAGTTAACGTTATCATAATATTTTACACAATGTGTATCTACAAAACATAGAAAAATTCTAGAGGGGAAGTTAACATTCATAGTGATACATCGTATAGAAACATGTATTCCTACTGGTTATATGTACATAAATCTTTAAATTTTTATGCCTTGAATAAAACAACTATATTTGCTAAATAATGTATATTAATATACTACATAAGCAGAACTGTAAAAAACTGCAATCAATTGGCATTGTCATCAAAATGATTTCAACCATACTGGTTTCATTCTTTAATAACAGATTTCATAACTAAATATTGTCAAAATTGCAATATTTTGTGATTGCAATCATTTCAAAATCATTCTAATTAGAAATCATTGAATGCAATTAATTTAATTGCAATCAATTCGATTGCAGTCAAATTTTTATTGAAATCGTGCGATTTCAATCAATGCCTCTGAAATCACAACTAAAGTCCAACGAAATAATATACATTTTGAATCTAGCGGTTGTGAACAAAAATTTACATTGTTGCCAATTCAAAATTATCAGAGTCAACTTTTCTTTCTTGGAAAAGGAGTTTCATTTAAAAAGAACGAACATTATGATTTTGATTCTGATTTTTTTTTTAAATTGGATTTGACTGCAATCAAAGTATTGCAGTTATATTTCTTGCAATCAATTACACAGGGCATTACACAAAAATTCGAGACTTCTGTCCATTATTTTTGGGTAAATTGAGAGTATTGATGTCATTATTAGTTTTTTTTCTAGAAACTCTGACATTTATTATTTGCATAATTTAAACCATTTTTTTGTATTATTCCCTTAATATTTCACGAACGACCCTTAAAACCTTAAAATGTTTTCAGGATTGTTAATCTACACAAAAATCTTTATTTGAGCGGAATCACATTAGTGAGCATAGATATGATCACATTATGTGTATTTGTCATGTGGATTGTCACTTTATCACATGTTAAATTTGTACATATCGTCTAAACACATCTCTGTGTACATTACATATGACATTTTTGATTTAGAACGAGTTCTATTTTCAAGTGACAAACCATTTGACATCAGCTGGCGGTAAAAATTAATTTAAATTTTATAAAATATAAGTAATAATTGTAAATAAAAAATAAAAAATACACAAATAATTATTAATTTTTGTACATATAACCACACAGCTGCTTTAAGATTATTTTTCTTGATAGGTTATGTCAAATGTACTTTACAAACCAAAATTTGAACATAAAAAATATAAACCTGAAATTACATGTGTGTAGAAAAGTGACATTCCACATGACAAATACACATAATGTGAACATAGCTTATATCAGAATATCTAACTTGTATTGCAACCAGCGTTGCCAAATGTGAATAGTTTTTTTTTTGCAATTTTTTTATTTTTACTTCAAAAGCCAGCTTTTTTATATCTCTACAGGCTTCCAGTTTTATTCGAATGATACAAAGTAGCATTTAATATGATTAACAAACATTTATTCTAATGCATCAATGTTATAAATTGTACTCCCTACATTTATTCTATTTATTTACCTTTAATTTAATAAACATAATAAATTAAATTAACAAATTTTTTTATATTTTTTTTGTCATTTAAGTTTGACGGTTACACGTATATATCATATTATATTACAACAGGCTATACACAACAGTGCTATTTAGCCTAAAATCTTAGCACTTTAGTTCACTTTGTGAATTGGCTAATTATAATAGAGAAGTTTTTGGTTTTTTTTCAGTTAAAATGAACTAAAAATACACAAATATGTTTTATAATTTTTTAATTTTTTTAATTTTTTTCAAAGAGCAGTTTTTTCCATTAAAACAAATTTTTTTTGGAAATTATCAGTTAAAAAAAAATATGGCAGATTTTTATGCAGATAAATAATCCGGAAAATATTTTAAGGTTTGGAGGAACGTTTTCTAAATACCGACTGAATAATACAAGAAATGGTGTAAATTATGCAAATAATGAATGGCTATTTTCTATATCTTTAAAACTGGAGCTGGTAGGGGAAATTTAAAAAAGCTCTATTTGTTGTGTAAATTGATTTTAAGAAAATTGATTTCATTAAAAATTGGAAAATTTATTGTATTATGTATTTCAAACTGAATTGAAAATTATAATTTTACACAACCTATAAGCAATGTTGTCATATCGTAAGTTTTATCTTTTTTTGCAAGTTTTTTGAGAATCAAAAATGTGCAAAAAACTTTTTTTCCGGAAAATTAAGAAGCTGACATAAATTTAGTTATAACTTCTAAAAAATTAATCTTCACGTAGTTTAGTTCATTTCAAAATACATGAATTTAATACATATGAATGATTTAAATTTTTATTTATATACTTTATATATATTTATAAGTTCATACAAATGTATATTTTTTATAGGGTGTGTTTTAGAATCCAAATTCACTCGAAAGTGCCTTACCTCAGCATGTTTAGTGTTTTACAATTCACCACCACATGTTTTTATTCGATTTCAATTAGAGTAGTAAGGGGTTGGTGAAAGTAAAACGAATCGACTTTTTTTCTTATATGTGATAACATTTTTAGCAAAAGCAAAAATTTTGGTTTTTAGTTTAAAATATTCTTTATCCAATTTAATCAACAAAAAAAAATAATTATTTACACACCAATTTTAATACAAAAAGCTTTTTTAACTTATCCAAAAATTTCAAGTTATTTTTATTGAACATCACTTGTTTAAAAAAGCACAAGCTCCTGTCATTTTTATGTACAAATTTTATTTTTTAGAAATAATTTTTGTACAATCACGAAAACAAAATATAATATTTTTATCAGCTGATAATAAGCTGTTTTTTAAATTTATGACGTTCTATACTATGTTTTTGACTTTAAACTTTTTTTTGTCGAACAACTTGAATACATAAAACATTAAGTCTTGAGAAAATCAATTTATGAATTATGCGGATCCCAAAACATGTCGAAACCTAAAACAAATACATGTTATATTTTTTAATAAATAGAAACAAAACACATGCATAGTACGTTATTTTCTTTGACGATTGGTAAAAAAAAAGTTTGTATGGTCGAAAACAAGTTTTTTTCAGAAATTAAAAGATTTTTAAAAATAAAATATGACAACACTGCCTATAAAGCTATGTTCACACCTATTAAATATTTGACGTCCTGCACATAACCACTAGTTTTTTTAAAAAATTGTTTGCTTTTGCAAAACATTTTCTGGGCCAAACATGATTTAATAGTTTTTTGATTGAATTATACAATTATCTTCTTACAAACAAAGATGAGGAAGTCAATAAAAATTGTTAAAAATAAAGCTAAACTTTGATGAATTTGCTGGTCATGCTTTTTTTGGGTTTTTTCATCAAATATTTGTTAGGTCTGAACAAACCGTAAGTAAAATTTTATTAAAATTTTAATGAAAGTCGTTTTGTATTTTTTTTTAATAACGCAGAATATTGATAAAAAAAAAATACAATTTAACAAAAAGTTACGAGTATTTTTAATATAGGTAGTTTAAATAATTAAACTATCTTTGTTTAACTAAGAACACTGTGTAAACAAAGCAAACAAAAAGGGGAGTTTTAGTATGTTATTTGTTTTGTGAGCTAGATTTTACTTTTACACTCATGTGTTTGCATGATGCTATTAATGCAACCGCAGCCCGTTAGCGCATCACTTTCTGCTGCTGCATGCACCACATAAGCAGCTATAACCAATATTTGTTTTTGGTTAACAACAGCGGGAAAGCTCAGAAGACCTTCTTACTTCAGGCCTTATTAAAGGCCTGCTTAGACATTTCGATCTAACTGCTAAAGAATGCCTTATTGGAGGCCTCGACTCTTTCGTATAAAAGATAAGATACATATTCCACATTCTCTGCTATGAGAAGGGAGAAGGGGGGTATTTTTTTTTTGCCAAGCAAGAGCCAAAAAATTCAGATCCCGTAATTAAATTTAAATTACATATAAAAATACCTCTTAAATGAAAAAAAGTTGAGTTTAGTTTTGTACGTTATAAAAGAGAGTTGTTTTGCCTAAAAACAACTGCAAAAAAGTAAAAAAAGGAAGCAAAATTAATAAAAGAAGTTTCAAACGTTTAATTAAAATAGAAATAGAAAAGATTTTGTCAAAATATAGCAAGTAAAATATAGAGAATAAAAAATTTGATTTGATATTCATTTTGAAATTTATGGCTAAACTATGTACTAGGTGACCACAAAATATCAGAAAAACTTTTAAAATATTGGATGCCAAAATCAAAGGTAAGTTCGAAATATTTTTTTGATGTTACCAATAAATTAATACAATTAAACAAATTTACATACGCACATGTAATGAGTTATATAAAAATTCTTGTTTACAGAAATACAACAACAAAAATGATCCCTCAGAAATTATGTACGTTAAACTCCGGAATGAATTTATTGCTAGTCACTATTTAGACAGGGAAACATTTGGGAGGGAAATATTTAGTTTGGTGCATTTTACGGGTAAGGAAGAGAGTATGGTTTTTGTGTTTGATACTAGGCGACACGCCTTGTTCACATTTTGTTTTTGACAAAAAAGCAACAATAGTAACAGAATGTTGCCGGCAACATGTTCGTCTGTGTTCGCGAATGAAAAAACAAAAGAGAATTCCAGATGTTTTTCTTCCAAATGTTCGCTCATCTAAACTCGGACCTACTGAACCAGCCGTAACAAAAGTCAATTTTGAGCAACTAATAAGTTTAAGGACTTTTTTCTAATAAAAACAAGTTGAGATCTGAAAGTTCTCAATGAAAAAATAGGTAATATAGAAGAAGAACAGCTAATAGCTATTATACAGAAAAATTTGCAAAAAGGAGTATTATTTAAAAATCTTTGAAATTTAATTGGTCCCGATAAAATAAAAGATTTTAATTATGATGGTATTCAAGGCAATACAGTACTTTTCGTTTATAGTCGCTACCGTTTTTAGTCTTATTAGCGTTATAGTCCATTTTAGCTTTATTTTCTGGTGCTATAAGTGAATTTAAAAGAAAGTATTTATAGTCCATTTAGCGATTTGCCATATATTAAATCTATAAGCGGCTAGCAAAGGCACAAAGAAAATTATTAACGTTATAGCCACATTAGCTTCATGAACCAAGTTCTTGTTAATTTCCGAAACCACAAACCATATAAAAGAACAAATAAATTAATCGCTTAGTTTTTGTGATTAACTTGCAACTCGAAAAAAATTGTTTTTGTCTTGGTATTAGGGATGAAATATTTTATTAATATTTAAACTGTTTTATAAAGTATGCAACTTTGTTACAAAGCCATAAGCCTGCTGTCGATGTAATAAATATGACTTTTTTATTTTCTATATTCATATAGTAGAATTCGTTATATGCATCTTAGTGGCATAAATGTGAATTAGGCTTATAGTCACATTAGCGATAAGCGAAAAGTACTGTAGTGCATTTCAGTCTTTCTCGAATGTTGATAATTTATTTTTTTAAGCGACAGAATCAGACTTTACCACATTTTATAGCCATTAAATAACACAGCATTTCAGCTTGAAAAAAATAAGTTATATAAAGAAAAAATCTAAAAAAACAAAAGATCTATAAGCAAAGAAAATGAAAAACTTTAATAATGAAAATATCAACAAAAACATTATGAAGTACCTTTGTATATATTAGTTGCTTATGTACTTTTAAATTAATTTTTTTATTTAATTTTATATTTTTTGGTTTATAAAATTGTAGTTTTATTTTTTGTTAATATAAGTATGTACATATTTATATATAGTAAGTATATGTTATTATGTTAATAAATATGTAGGTTCATACTAAAACGTTAACCTTTTATTGTTTATTGAAAACGTTGTGCTAATATGGCCAGATTTTGCAGGCCTTTTTGAATACCTGCAGTTGAAATCCTTTTGACATAACTTTATTAATAACCCTTCAATATGAATTTTTACAACGATAGTATAAAAGGCCTTCTTAGAGCCAATAATTTTAAGGCCTTTTGAAATACCCTTCTAAAAGCTCTTTAAGATTACCTTTTGACAATCATTCTAATGAAGGCCTTCTAAAAGCCATTAACTTGGAAACCCTTTCAAAAACTCTGGCGAGAGAAGCGAAAGCGGAATGCCAACCCCGCAATGACAACGTGTGTAAAAAATTGTTCACCCAAAAGAAGGAGTACAGAGGCCTTCTAGAAGGCATCCCTACACCTTCGATTTCCCGCTGGGATATTGTATTGCATGTATGTAAGTAAATGTAAATACATACATCACATACATATTGTATGTATTTACATGTGTATGTAATATGAAAGAGGTAAAAGCCGTATTATGCCGCATTCAACTTCAAACAAATTGCAATATTGATATTGGGAAAACTCTCTTTTTTAATACGACAACGAAATGATAATAAAATTACTCAAATACCCCTTTTCAAACTTTCGAACTCACAATCAGTGTTATCAGACTAGGGGAATTATTTCCAAATTCGAGATTTTAATTGAAAATGTGGATAATAAAATAAGGTTTTTGCGGATTTTCAATAAATATTCTTTTTAAGATTTATTTTAATTTGACTGCCATTTATTTCAATTGTAACTAATGTTTCATTTAAACGCAATAGTGCAAAATCAAGATTATTAATTAGATGGACTTTTTACATAATTTTTTATTAAGTCCAAGACAAGCGCAGACTATGAACCATGAATCAAATAAACAAGATAACGCATTGCGCAGTTTCGTTATGTTGTTGATGGTTTGTGTGACGTAGAAAAAGACTATTCTGTGGTTTTCATGGGTAACCGCGTATGTCCATTTTTTTCGATTTTGAGATGTTGATGCCATAGTGCTTAATTGTAATACCTGGTTCTTAAAATTGTAATACCTGGTTCTTAAAATTTCTGAAAAATATAGACCAATTCCAATACTTTTACGTAATGACCAATTTCAAAAAGTTCAAGGGATCAAATCGTCCGAAAGGGGGCAATCATTTACGAGTTGCATGGGATAATTCGTTCGTCGAACTTGGTATTCAATAGTTCCATTATGACACGTTCCATCTCCTGTAAGTACCACACATCGTCCACGTGTATAGCGTCGAGCTTGTCCCAAAATATACTCCAATATCATACCTTGTATGAAAAGCCGTTGTTGGCGCGCCGCTTTCATTAAAAAAAAGAAAGGTTGGCCATTAGTGCCGCCGGTATGGAAACCCAAACAAACAGTTAATTTTTTTGGAAAATATTGTGAATCAGATTTTTCATTCCAAGTGCGACAATTTTGCTTGTGGACAAAACCATTTGGCCAGCAGTGAGCTTCATCCGATATTTTTCTTGTGTGTACCGGCGAACCCGCTATATATCCATAATTAAGTGATGGTACTTACGTTTCAAAACTCCTATTCGAGAAATCTCAAAATGCCTTCGGAAAACTCCGGTTTTATTTGTAGTGGAGATTTTTCAGAATAATATAACCTGCTGAATTTAAGGAATACATTTTCAAATTGGGAATTAAAAAATATCTGGGAGCTCTGCTCACATTAACGTACTGTAAATACATCCATGTGTGTACGCCTGCAGTTTTATGCATGTAAATTTACATACTTATATGCATACATTCATACATACACAGAGCGAAAAAACACGTTAAAATAGTGTCAACCAAAAGTATTAAAATGATAACAAAGTGTTGTTAATATTTCGGCAACATCTGTTGCCAAATTTTTAACAAACTGTTGTCAAATTGATACTAAATATGTTAAAAATACCATTATTGTCATTATTCGCAGTTTATCGAAATAAAACAGTACACATTTTTATAAATAATTAAAATTAGGGAAAAATAAAAAAAAACTTAGACAGTGAAAAAATATAATAACTGTGACGTCCACATTTTGTTCCTACGAAAGATTTTTTTTTGAAAAAAATATAATTTTTGACCTTAGAAAAATCCATTCCTTATCGGCGACGACGATAAATAAGCATTTAAAAACTCCTTGTATCTGCAAATATGGAAGGCACTTATGATTATTTAAAAGGTAAGTAAACATACAATAATATGAAATTTTTAGTTAATTTTTAAATTCCTTTATTTAAATTGCTAATGTGACATAAAGCAGCTTGCGGTTTATATATAAAGAATATATGAAGGAAGCTGTGCCATACAAAGAAAAGCTCTTTTCATGAAAAAAAACTCAAGTATTAATGTATATTGTTTTTTTTTAAAAATAATTTGCAATTTTTGTTTTGTTATTTAAAAATGTAAATATGTAAATAAATATATTTCATATGCTTCTTTTTATTGCTTGGGTTCAGAATAGATGACGCTTTACGCAAAACAATGTGTTGTCGAATTGATAACTGAATGTTGGCAATAAACCAACAGTGTGTTATCAAAAATGAGAACGACTTGTTGTCGAAATGACACCATTAGGGTGAAAATATAATAACATTTTGTTGTCAGAATAAGACCAAAAGGTGTCAAAATAACAACTATGTGGTAAAAAAATGTTGATACCATTCGTTATCAACTTGAACACAAACGTAGTTGGCTCACTTTTGACAACGGATGGTATAAATTTTGGTATTTTTATACCGTATTTTTCCCTCTGTGTACATATGCAAATACATGTATGCATGTAAAAATACGTACTATGTATAGTAAAAATAATATAAAATTTGCATTAACAATTGACAGGTTTAGCTTTTATTTCTTGCCACTTTTATAAATAGTTCTCATGCACAGTTTTCTGCTATTGTAGTTGCATATTAACCGCAGCTTGTTCAATTTAAAAGAGATGATTGCTTTGACCCTCATTATGTTGTGGCAGCAATAAAAACTAAAATCTATTAACGCGGCTCGCCACATGGCCGTTAGCAAAATGTTATTGCAAATTTTGTTACTTATTTTACAATCTACCTTTCGCCAAATAAAGCAAAAAGTAAAAAAAAGAAAAAAAAATAGAAGGAAAACACCGACAATATAGTAACATACACCAGTTGAGAGTTTAAAAAGTTAAAAGTGACTTTGATGTTTAAATATTTTCTGATCAACAGACCCATACATATTTTTAAATAATTTGTGTACAATAATTTAAATACGAGTAAGTTATTTGTATCTAATTCCATTACCAACTTTTGGAAAGATTAAATAGTATTTTCAAAATTGGAGTATTATAAACAAATAAGTACAGTATATACATACATATGTACATGTATGTATGTGCACAGTCAAATGTCAACAGATTTGTTTAAGATTTTGTGTAATGATTTTAGTTTTTTGCGTTCCTAATTAAAAACGATACTTGTGTGGAGGCTTTGAAGGAAATGATATGCATTTTTTGTTGCATCTTGAAACAAAAATTTATAACACCTATTAATGTATAAGGTGCAACATACTTAAATAAGAAACAGCTTTTGATTTGATGTTGGTTGATTTGGTCGTTCGGTTGTGTTAAGTTTTCAATGGAGGTGGCAATGACTATACATACACCACAGTGATGGTGATAGCAATGACGTCTTTTATATCCATCAAATCATGTTTACGTTTTATTATTATTTATATTTGCATACCACATCTTACCAACTGGCCAACTAATGTCTACATAATTTTAAAGATTTTCTTTAAATGCGGCAATATCTTCTTTTATTTGAACAAATGATGCGTAGGCTTTGAGATTAAATGAACAAAAATATACTCCTTGAAGCTTTTCCTTTTTAAAATTAATTATCTTTGTCCCTCTGTGCATTGTAAAACGCAACAAAAAAAAATGTTAAAAGTGTACAAGCCCCATTTATAATAATTTTAACAAGATAATAAATCATACTCGGTATACAAGAATGCATAACAATAATCGTGTAGTGAGCATAAAGTTGACCTACATACATATATTTTTTTACCAATCTGCACCAGGAAAGAAATTGTTGTTTACACTCCAAACACAATTTAAATTTTATACATATTAAAGTAAATAAGTTACAGCTTGTAAAATCCCGTCATACTTTGACCTACATCAAATCAATTCCTTGTAAAAGTCTGTTCATTTTTGAAAATCTCACCTGATTTTTGGGAATGCAAGTATTTTTTTTTCCCTCTGTGATTTGTATCATTTTTTATTGGTGGGCCAGGAACATTGGTACAATTTTAAGTAAAACGTATAATAGTTCAATTAACGATGTTTATTTTTCAAAGAAATAAAAGGAACTAACTAACAAAGAGGAAAACAAAATTAAAAGCGTTTAATTCAAATTGTCAGGCGTTGCCAGATTAGTGATAGCATCATTGGCTGGTGCCAACATTTCACCCTTTTAAGATGGAGTGTATCGTCTATGAGCACGATGACTTCGAGTGGATCTACGAGGTGCAGAACCCTCAACAGCTTCGTTAAGATGTTCAATCCCCTGAGAAATTGATGATACTGCTTGTCTTCTATAGACAATCCAGTGTTTGTATTAACTGCTTCCGATATATCAAGAATTCTAATGGCTGTGGTTCTGAAGCTTCACTCGTAAATCGGTTCCACAGCTGATTAATATGAGATCTAATAAGGGTATATCGATGTCTTGTCGATACAAGAACGTTGTACATTACGTCCCCATTTCTGACTTCTCCGCTAGCCTTATTTTTATTAAAAACTTGAGCATATACTCTATCACCGGATTTTAAAATACGTTCCTTAGCTCCGTGTTTCACATTATAAGCATATTCCATTGTTGTGTTTCGTTTTTTCTGCGGCTGATGATGGCTTTAACTGGTCCAGTGGTATTTGAAGACGTCAACCAATAAGACATTCGGAGGGGCTTTTACCGTCTGGTGTTGCCATGTTAGGAGTTGCTCTGTATTGGGAGAGAAAATTCAATAAATTCACATTATAATTAGGACAATCGTCACAGTAAGATTTTTTAAGCTCTTTTTTTGTATCCACAAATCGCTCAGATTGACCGTCGGATTGAGGATGATAAGGTGGTGAGCATGTATAGGTTATCCCTTTTTCTTCACAAAAATGTTTAAAACTCGAACTCGTAAACTGTGACCCATAATCAGACAGATATCGACTTGTAAACTCGTGTATGTGTTTGATCACCTCTTTCGATGATATCGTAGAAATTTGTACAGCCCCTGGTCACTTAGAAAAAGAATAAAATAATATTTACCACGCAATGGCCCGGCAATGTTTATATGTATACGATCAAGTACTTCATTTAGTATTGACCATGAACAAAGAACACACTTTGTTGGAGATTTCGCTGTCATTGCACAGTTATGACAATTCTTTACGTAAACGGTGTGGCGAGGCTCTTCATACGTTCAATGCCCTGATGGCCTTTATGGAGTTGCTTCAAAATTCGATTTCAAAAAAACTGCTGGTACTACCACGCGATCTTCTGACATGACATAACTGTCCACAATATACAAGGATTCTCTTTGGTTGTAAAAGGGTTCGACATCTGATGATATCAAATTTTTGTAGCAATGCCAACCTTCTTTAAAAGATTTTACCACTTTCTGTAGGATGGAATCTTTTGTTGTAGCGATACGCATGTGTTTAATGTTGTCCAGCAAAACAAATTCCATATCTTTATCTGTTTGTATAGCAGCTATTACAAATTCTTCATCTTGTTGATGATTATCAATGAGGCGAGAAAGTATATCACCATTTCCGAATTCGTTTGTGTTCACATACTGAATTGTAAAAACAAAGCTCATTAAAACGAGCGTCCATCTCTGCAGACGACTTGCGGTATGTGTAGGAATTACTTTTTTGGAACCGAAAAGAGAAAGCAGTGGTTATTTATAATGTCAATTAGGTAAAATTGCGAACAACATAAATCAATCGAAGAAATTTAGTGCAACCATACACCAGAGATAGGGCCTCCTTTTCTATTTGGCTGTACTTTTGTTCCGTTGTTGTAAGTGCCCTTGATACATGATAAACAACCTTCCGTGTTCCGTCGTTTCGGTTGAAGTAGCCTTTTAAATTCATTAAATGATGTTTCACAATTTTTCGTCCATTCCCACTTAGTATCTATCGTTCATCAACATGTTGTCCAAGGGATGGCGGATGTCACGCATGCACTTTATAAACTTACCATAGTAGTTAAAAACGAATGAAGTTCCGATACGTTGTTCGGACGTGGTATATTTCTAATTGCCTCAACCTTGAAAGGATCTGGGTGGATGCCCCTGCCGCCCACTAGATATCCAAGGTATTTCATTGTTGATTTTAAAATTTCACATTTTTCCCAGCGAACTATGAGGCCATGCTGCTAAAAACGCCTTATAACCTCCTTTACCTTAACCGAATTTTCGTGTATACTAGGTGATGCAATTATTACGTCGTCTAAATAAGCCAAAGCGCCATCGAGTCCCGCAAGGATGGTGTCCATCACCTTTTGAAACGCACTTGGTGCCGATGTTACCCCAGGAGGTAAACGATTAAATTTATAAAGTTCTTTATGTGTGTTGATAGTAAAAAGCTGCTTCGAATTTTCATCAACTTCAAATTGAAGGTATGCATCTGAAAGGTATATTTTACTTAAATATTTGCAATTACACCTTTTAGCAAAAATTTTGTCTGCATGTGGTAATGGATACAAATTTGGCTGCAAACAATGATTTAATCCGGTTGAGTAGTTGCCACAGATTCGTATTTTGATGTTTGGCTTAAAGATTATAAAATAAATAAAATTGAAACTGAAATTGAAATTGAACCACTACTATTGGTGCTGCCCACTCAGAATGTGTCATGGAAGTAATAACGGTCGTTTTGGTTTGAATACGGGTAGAGAAGTGTTAATTTAATCTTTGTGGAATGTCCAGTTCTATCCTCAAGAACCTCAGGAAACTGTTTTTAATTTCATTAAAATAACCTGATTCTCCTCTGATGCCGATATGGAATTACAAATAAAGTTCAAATTTGTATCCCAATAGTTGAATTTGTCAATCAAATCTGAACGGAATACTTTTAAGCCATTCAGTTCTGTCACATATACTGTTCTAATCGTTGTGTCCTATTTCTGCTTTAAATTCGCCGATTAAAGGTATTTGATTATTCGAAGCTTATGCTGCCTATTGCAAACATGGCTATAAGTTTGGTCTACCCATACAAATCCAATTTGATTTTGAAATAATCGCCATCCTGCATGGTCATTAATTGCGTTGACGATGTGTGGTTGTGTTAGTGTAGCTGCAACAACATTTGTACGCCATTCGTCAGTGTTAGATTTTTCGTTGCCATGCTGTGGTTTCTTGTACGACGCATGTCTTGTTTTGTTGTGTTTCGGTGAATTAAGTGTCCGAAAACACCCGCAATTTCCGTTCTTGTGACCTCCCATACCGCATTCGTCGCATTTGTGTTGTGTATACGAACAATCTTTGGCATAGTGCATTGATCGCCACTGCCAGCATGGACGTGTTGGTCCATCGTATTTTGTCTTACCAGAATGTTCCCTGGGCTGTACGTTGTTTCCAATATGTTTGTTTTGCACCTTCCAAAAAGACTTGAGGTGTTTTTTCCAAGGCTTGCATCATTTTTAATTACCATCATTCCTTGCACCTCAGTTATTAATTTTTCCAACGTTATATAGGCGTTGCTATCTAATATGGATATCAATTAACTACGATTCTCCATGTAATTGGATGAATGCAGACCGATAATAAACATAAGGCACTTAAATTGTTGTGGAGTCACTTGGTTGTTATGAAAACGTTCACATAAATTGTTAACCCTTCCGGCATACGAAAAAAAGTCCTCGTTTTCGCCCTTAACATTTCTAAGACAATAGTACCGGGCATTAAAAAGACTCTTGACGATCAAACAATGCAGTGTGTGTAGTTAGTATGTCATTAAATTAAAGGTTATATGGTTTCCTAGGTAATAAGAAGTCAGCATAACGATAAGACGATTTTTCGATGATTCTTCAAGTGCCTTGGCATCTTCCAAGAAAAGCAATTCATGACGGTTGTACCAATTTAAAAAATACAAATTTGAATCCGGATCATGAGGAAATTCATTAATACTTTTTAATAATACATTTATTAATTGTTTCTATCCGGCTGGTGGTTGGTGGCTAGTTGTGATGTGTTTGTCCCATTTGATGATTGCAGAATGCTGGCAAGAGATTCGTGTGTTTTACATATAGATATATGTAACTTTGAGTAATTTAAAAAATAATAAATTTTTAAATAATTTTATATACACCCGTTTAGAAAAACCAATTGGTGCGTGAGCTTTGTTTACTAGGACATGGTTGACCTCATGGTACTATGCCAAAAAATTGGTTATACCCCTAATGTACGTGCTATACACAGATTCCATTTCAAAAATTACACTGTGTGACAAATTAAAAATTTTTTTTTTTGGGCAGAAACGCCACTATATACATATATATACTTTAATCTAGAGTCAAAACATAGTCAAACTGCTTGCTAAAGTTTTAATTTCCTCATCTTTTTTCCTTTTTAAAGGACTTAAAATTTTTTAAGAATTTTAGCAAACTCGGTACCAAAAAAAACAAAAAGCTGTGTAGAATTTGAAGAAAATATTTTTCTCGGAACGAAATAATTTTCTATGTTGAAACTTCATTCATTAATTATTCGCTTTTTTATATTGGCATTCATTTAAGCGATTGCAAACAAAAAAAATAAAGCGAATAGTTCCTTGCGCCCCTAATACATGGTTTTGGACTTTGTTGAAGACTCATAGTGTAGGGTTTCTGTTAAAAAATACTACATTTGTACGAGTACTTAAATAATTCTATTGTGTATGAAAAAAATTTAATTTTTAAATGAAAATAATATGGGACTTTTTTTCACAATATATTGAAAATGAGATATTATTTTGAAAATTCTCTACATTTTGTCTTAAAATTAAAAATTTGTTTCTTGAAATTTACGCTTGAAATTTTACAAAACATCCCTACAAAAAGGGAAAATTCCCTACTATAGGCATCGCTGCGAAGAACTCAAAATTTAGTTTTAAATAATTTTTTCGATAGCAATTGAAATTAATGGGTATTTTATACACACATAGTTATTTAATACCACAACTCACCACAACAGTGGAGAAGGTATTATGCAATTGTGCTGATGTATGTAAACCAGGGCTGTGGAGTCGGAAATGAGGTTTTTGTACCGGAGTCTGAGTTGGTGTCGTAGTACCCACAAAAACTTGCGACTACGACTCCAAAATTTTTCGGCATAAAAAATTAAAAAAAATTTTTAATGTTTTCCAAAATAAAAATGTTTCGAAATTGGCGATGCAATATTTCAAATATCGATTTGAAATTTTAACAGAATCATTTTCTTCCTATATTTAACCATTTAAAAGGTACTGCATTAAAAACAAGTTAGACTTCTATATTCGGATGTGCCGAATCTTTGATACCCTCCACCGACAGTTAGAATATATGAGAGCTATAAATTATCAATTAACCGTTATAAAAACGGACGTGAGTATAAAAATTGGTTCAGGTTTAAACCAATTGGACGACAATCAGACATTGTTAGACTTTTATTTCAAGCAATTTCAACTAACTTGAATAAAATATAATGATTCGTAACAGTTTATGTCGAACTAAAATTATTTCGTGAGGGGAATTTATATTAGGCCCATGATAAATTATAAACTAATCATCACGAAATCCTGTAGAGTGATTTCTGTTATTAAAATTTCAATTCAAATTTCAATGCAGTTGTGAAATTTGTTTTAGCGTTTAAAGTGCTTTTCAGAAGGTTACTTAATATGGGATCTAAAGTAAAAATGGACCGATAATCAGAAAATTGCATGATAATATTTCTGGCCATATGAACAGAAATTGGACCAAATTTAACCAAAACATTACATATATCTGCTGTTTTAGGCGTATTTAAATAATTTCCCTGAGTGAGCATTATATTGGACATTATATGGTAAATTATGGACCGAACTTCTCGAAATTTAATAGTGTGATTTTAAGTCCTTTAGATCTTTGACGTTCCAAATTGTATTACAATCGCATTATTTATTACATTTTTTAACATACTAAACTGTTTTCCTATAAAAGGTTTTATATGCGACCTAGGGTATATTATGGACCGATCTTTACGAAATTTGACAGTGGGATTTCTAGTCCTATAAACCTATGACATAGCAGATTTTAATATTATAGAAATATTGGACAAACAGTATGATTTCTAGTCATATAGAACGAGTTTGTGCAAAATCTTATATCATGCCGTGCATTATGCCATCTCTTAGTTCTTGTAACAAAATTGTAAATTTTTTAGGATGGTGGTTCTTCATTTTGATTCATAATTATGATTCCACATGGCTATATCGACTTAGGATTACTCAAGAAATCAGTAGCCCGTTTCTGTATTTCTCGCATCGTAAAATTTCCCGCATGAAACAAGTGAATTATAACAAAAACAGTGCAATATGAAACAAAAAATGGTTTTTCTCACATAAGTGTTTCTGTATATTTACTTTGGGAGAATTATCTGTCATTTAAATAATTTTCCAGCATTTATTGGAAGGATGTGAGAAAAAGTGTTTCTGTATTAATATTTTGCTAAAAGTTTCTCACAAAAACTGTCAAAATAAGTTACATTTAAAATTGATGCGAGAAAAATAAAATTTAAAAAAATGGAGCACAAATTATGTATGTATCTATGTACGCAAGTATGTGTATTATTTTTTTTTATTATTTGAAGGGAAAGAATTTTAATGATGAAAATAAATAAAACACAATTGTTAAATTTTGTTATTTTAATTTTTTTAAGCCCTTTATTGCTTTCGTTTTATGCAGGGCTGCCAGATAAATTTTTGAAAAAATCGTTAATTTCCTAAGAAAGAATAAAAAAAATCGGCTAATTTGTTTAAAAAAATCGGACAATTTAAAATTAATTTTGACAAATTTTGTTCGATTTTTATTAAAACATAATCAAAAAAATTGGTAAAGTTTATGGGTAAAATACATATTTTATACATATATACATACCTACTTAAACTTGAGGTCTATTTAAATAAAATTATTTATTTTATTTTTCTCTTTAATCCGATAACAATTTAAAATTTCAATTTAAAATATCATATTGAACTTGCCAAAAAAAAGGCAAAAATTTCCTATAGTGCATTGATTAAAAATGGTGTAATAGTTTAATGTATTGATCACATAAACAAATGTATTAAATAATCTAAGGAAATAAAAAATTAACAGTTTTCCTTCGAAATTTTGATTTTGCCCATAAATTTTTAAGCTGCCATGTTTTTAAAGATATCGTTTTTCTGTGGTGCTGAATATATAATCATACTAAACTATTTAAAATTATTTTATTTCGAAGACTGAATAATATCTTCACCAGAAAAAATCAGCAAATCGGCACTTTGCCAATTTTGGAACAAAAAATCGTCAAAATGACGATAGATCGACAAATCTGGCAGCCCTATTTTTATTATATCTATTTCTTTCGTTGACGTTTCGCTTGCATTTGACACTTAATTACTGGAAGTATTCCAGTTAAAATAGAATCTGTGTTGTCTGTTCTCACAATCAAATACAGAAACACTTTTTTTCTCACAAATCGAGAAACGATGGAATTTTTTGTTTCACACTTAATGTGAGAAATTTTGCAATGCGAGAAATACAGAAACGAGTTTCAGATATATACTTTATGGGGTCTTAGATGCGTAATGACAAACTTAGTATACCCACTAGTGATGGAGGGTATAAAAAAAGTTTAAAGTTAAATAACGACCAGTCTCATATACATTTAGCATCCAGGGTTACCGTTGGACATTTTCGAAAAGGGTCACAAAAATGAAAAAGCAGTCAGAAAAAGGATATTTTAATTAAAAAAAGGTCAAGTTTTTTATAAGCAGTATTTCCCATTTTAAAGTAAATAATAGGTGTGTTCCACATGATCTCGGGCAAGTTCGGACTAATAAGAGTAAAATTAAAATTACTCTAAAAATTTTTGCACTTCTTCAAATACTAAAGCTGCTTACTTTTCAAATTAAGAAATATTTAAGCGATTTTAGACGCTTAAAAGTCATAATAATATAAAACCAAAATATTTGCATCATTGTCATTTTTTATATTTTATTTTTTTTTATATTACAGAATAAAGGAAATATGTATGCAATAATGTATTACATTTTTTACTTTAATTTTAATTCTTACATTTTGCTTTAAATATATTTTTAATAAAACTAAACTTTTTCTCTTGCTTGTAAGTTTTCTGATTAATTTATCAGTTTCATATGTAAACAAAAACAGCTGATTGTTTATTCTTGTTTGAACTTACCCAAAGAAAATGTTCGTGCAAATTTGGTAAAGAAATGAAAATATTAACACTTATAGCTTATTTTGTTTGAAACCTTGTTGTTTATGCGCGTAGAACCCTAGCCTTAAATTTTGCAACTGCAGGGCCTGAGATACCCCTAGACGGGCCAAATGTATGTCCAGCACAACTTTATTTTCCATTCCCATCATTCACTCCTAGGAGGATAAAATGTATGACCGACCTCCAATGTTTATTGTTCTTAACATTTTCTTAAAACATAGTTGCCATATATCTCCAGCCCTTAGGAGGGCTCCCATACAAATATGGCCGTTTAATGAAATTCTTAAATTAGGCACCTGCAGCGCCTATAATGCCCATAGATGGGTCAAATGTATGACAAACCCCACTTTATTTTTCATCGCAATCATTTATTTTTAACATACCCACCCGCTATCTCCATTCCTTAAGGGGGCTTCCATACAAAATGTTCAATGCAGACTAGAAATATATTGAAGAAAAAGTCCCATAAATTCCCAGAAGTCGCCCCTAGTGGTATATAATTTTTATATAAATTTTATTATATAAATTTTCGCTAATTTAAAAATGTTTACCGAATTTTTGCTATTCCTTTTAGTTTTAGGGACTTTTTTTTATCGATTTTATGGCTGGTTTAAAATATAAAATATGTTCGCTCATTTTTGCAAACTTGTCCGAATTTTTAAATTTTTGCGTAGCTTTGTCACTCCACGAGGCAATTGTAGCCGTTTTAAAAATATCCCCATATATAAACCAAAGTCGTCTTTTTTACAGGACACTATCAACATTGTCGATTTATACGGGGCGAAAGTTCAATGCCTTATGCCACTAGTAAATATGAAGTTTTTTAAATGCTACCCTTTTGGAGAGCAAAACATTTTTAAGAAACGAATACTAAATTGCAATTTTTTAAAAAAAAAATTCACATTTTTTTGTGGAAGAGAAAACACCATAAGTTATTCAATAAATAAAAAATATTCATATGTATGTATACATAATAAAGGGCTGCATGAATAACTTCATTCATGAACATACTGAAATGATTATTCAATGAAGTTCGTATTCAAACAAACTTCAGACCACTGAACAAACTGTTGTTTTATTCATGCTACTAGCAAACACATTTCATTACATATGGCAAACACAAAGACTTTGTTCAATGAAACGACTTTTGTTTTACAGTTTTTACTCTCTCTCATTTTTTTTATATAGCAATGTTGCCACTTAGTAAATTTATGTAATTTTTTCTTTTTTGTTACCTTTACAATAATATATGTAATTTGTAAAGCATTTTTGAAATTAAATTTTTTTCCTAACAACTTTTTTATGTACTTCCAATCAAAACACATTACTGAAAAATGTTTTTGAAAATAAAATGAAATTTTTTTTGAAGCGTAAAAATTTATATTAAATTAAATATTATTCCTTCGACCTTTTTTTATTCAAAAATAAAAAGTTTTTTACGAATATATGTATTTGTAACTCATTCCTTGATAATGATATCCGATAGATATCGAAATATTGGAAAAGATTAGTTAATAAATAATAAATATTTTTTACAAATAATTGGCCTCGAGCTCGAAAAAACTTTTTATTTTTGTAAAAATTTACATTAAAAACAACTAATTTACATTGAAAACAAAGTCTAATTTGTATTATTTTTATTATTTTAATATTAATGTACTTCTTTATCTTGTTGCTTTTACTCTTCCTGGTTATTGTTGTTTGTTTTATTTTTCCTAATGTTTTTCATTTCTTTCAACTGGCAATACTGACTTTAAAATAAATGTATTTTTCCATGAACTTATTCGACATTTATTCAGTGGTTGTTTTGTTTCAGAGTTGTTGGTATTCATATTCTCTTGCTTAAGTAAACAAAAACACTGCATCTTCTTCGTCTCTTAAATTTCGTGTGTTTGTTGCTTTCATTTCGTATTTATTCATTATACTGAATAAAAACGAAGCAAATACAAAATTATAATGAAAGTTTCATGATCATCATTATTAAGTTTCATGCAGATGTTAAATACATAAAATAGCAAATATTATGTATGCATATGAGTTATGTTTGCTATTAGGGAAGTTGTACTTAAATTTGTACTCTATTTTGGAAAATCAAATTTAAATTCGTAATCAAATTTAAATACGTAAAAATTGTTTAACACAAACGTCGTACGAAAACTGACTACTTTCAAGGAATGTTCGTTCTATAAAATCTTCACATGAAGTTCAATCCTCCATCTCTGCTTCGAACAAATTAAGAGAGTAAAGCATGGAATTGCTGAAAACCCGTTAAAATAATAAGTAAATAAATTTGAGGAAAACAGCCATGAATTAAATAACGAAATAAAATCAATTTAATAGCGATTTTAAAATCAGCAATGAAGGACGTGTCAAAGAAAAGTAAAGGTGTGTGTGTGTTCTAAAATTTTAAAATGTATAAATTTTTTAAACAGAGAATAATAATACTAGTATTGTGGTTATTTTGTTGAACTGTTAATGGTTTTTGATCCAAATTTAGATATTTTTTTTTTTTTATATAAATATAATAACAATATAAAACGTAAGCTAGGTAAAATATTTAACACTGAAAGTGATAAGTATTTACTAGTGTTTTATTTTTCAGCTGGCTTTTTTCTCGAAAAGGAATTCGTCCTGACAGCCGCACAAACAAGCGAGAAGAAATAACCAGGCAAATAATTTATTCTTGTTTTTATAAATAGTTACTATATCCACAAAAAATTATTGGTTTAAATTAACCATTAGGGGCAAATTAAATCTTAGCCTAAACTTTTTTTTTTTTTTTTTTGTAATAAATCCATTTACAAATTTGCAGGTCTACAAAAGTTTAAAAATCTAGAAAAATAAATTTTTGATAGTCGCTCGAAGGAAAATAAAAAACTTATAATAAATTTTAAATTAAACAAAAAAAAATTGATTATAAATTAAAGAAAGAAAAAAAATATAAAAAAAAACAACTAAAAATAATTATAAGATTAAGTTAATTTTAAGTGTAGATATGTATGTGAATTGCGAAAAATTAACTGTAAAATTTGAGTCAAGTGTAGTAGTTTGTGGGCGTCTAATCCAGAGTCCGCCAAACACATACATTGACATTTCATGCTTCTCTCAGTTGTTTATTTTTGAGCGTAATTGTGTTTCTCTTATTCCACTGAAAAAAAATTTGGTAACGTTTTTTACCATTATTAATATCGAAATTAAAAAATTATAAATTGACGAACTTTCAATAACAAAGTTTCGAATTACACTACATACGTTTTTAATATACATATGTATGTAGAATATGTAGTTTTTAATATTTGAAGATAATATAACTACATATATAATGGTCATAATTTCTTGTTTTCTGCTATTGAAAATTAATACAAGTTACGTTAAAGATGATACCAAAAATACTTACATAATTTTAAGCACTACTTTCGTACGAGTAACAAAATTAAGTAATTTCGGAATAGAACTGCCTGTTTTTTTAATAAAAATAAAAATTTTCGTTAGGGAATTTATACTGGAAAAAAAAAATTAAGTTTTTTTTTTTGTTGTTTTAATGTAAACTCCAAAACGAAAATTTTTATTTTTATTACAACATCAGTCAGTAAAAGAGCACTCTCCCATTCTATATAGAACATTTTGCTAAGTGTTGTCTGGTACTAAGAGAAATAAAAATACAAATTTGCATTAGCGTGAGAGCATTCGCACATGTGCGGTGTTTTGGCGGACTCTGATGTAATCTATGTTTTATATATACACCTAACCCTTGATTGCCGGCAAACCCGTGAAGAATCCATTGAGATAGCGAAATATTGGATAACCAATGAATATTTTTTATTGAATTTACCTTAAGAGTTTATATTCTTTTAACTATTAAAATTAGAAAATTAAAAGAAAAGCAAAACTTATGTACTTAGATAGATTTTAAGATAAAAAAAGAAAATACGAAATTAGTAAAAATATAATAAACGTAAATAAGAGAAAAAAAAGGAAAATTAAATATATATAAAAAAATATGTTTAGTTGAAAAACGGCTTAATAAGATAGAAAAAAATGAGGATAAGTTCTAGTTGTGTATACATTAGGGTGGTTTTATCTCATAGGGTAAAAAAATGTCAGAATATTTATGGGGGCACCCCCCTAAAATGTTTCTTTCTGTCAGATTTTAGGATTACCAAAGTTTGAGCACGATTGAAAGATGTTAACACGTGCAACTGGGGCCTCAAAGATAATTTGTATTAATGAAACCTTTAGTAATTAATTTCTCTTGTACTTAAGCTTTAGATAGAAATTGTACTTTTATTGTATAAATTATTACATAACTAGACATATGGGCTAATCCTTTGTTACGGACGTTACATTCGATCGCAAATTTACTTGTTAAGATTGACACAGCTGGCGTTCATATTGGAATACTTTCATTAAATTTTTTGCAAAATGCAGTTCTTTGGGAGTACTTTAAAACTTGTTTTAAACTTAAAGGTTAACTGTTTTTGAAAAAAAAGTTATGCTAGCTTAAAGTTCCGTTACAGACGTTACAAAAAATGGAAGTCGACTTTGAGGCTTATGTGCATTTGCACATTTTTTTTAGCTAATTTTGCATAATAAACAAAAAAGTCCAAATAGAAAATATTAAGTGGAATATACGACCATATTAATCCAGCTTAGAAAAGAAGGCTAAGTAGTCCCGTTAAACAAAAATCTGAATTTTTGTCTGTTACGGACGTTACACCTTTTTCCATTAAACCAAATTGTGTATATAAAAACATTAATGTATTTTAAAATCTTTTTAACCTTGTAATTATTAATTTGTTAGTAACAAAAAAATTATAGAATATTGCATTACTCTTATATTAGCTTATATTCATTAATTTATTGGTTTATTTAACTGTTTAATATTGTATCTTATGCTTAATATACCCAGCTGTTCGAGCTACTTTTATAGTATTGTCATTGGAAAATAATGATATGATTTAAGAGCTGGAATATTTTTTACATTTATCCATGTTTTTTATATTTCGTCAGATGTAGTTTTGACATCATTTTTACCAACGTAAATTAGGAAAACGGCATTTATATTTTTTTTTTGCTAATTTGTGAAAATCTCGAGCGTTTTTTAAGATGAGATTTTGGGCTTTTACTAGTTGCCAAACTTTTCGCTTAACAACAGCGCCAACACAGTCCACCGCTCCTTTTCCAAGCGAAGTAGCAAAAAAATTCATAATTGAAATGAAGTTTGGCAAAATTTTGAGATCAAAGCAAGAATTTCTTAAAGATTTCTAACGGAAAATCCAGTACGTAAACATTGCATGCATTGGCGTACCACCAAATATTTGAAGGGGGCATGGGGTTGCGGTTTACAACATGGCTATTAATTAAGGTCGGTGTTCACTATCCTATTTAGTCGCACGATATGTCAAAAAAATCGAGTTTGCTCATAATATATGACAGTGTGGCTTAAAAATGAATTGAGTGACAGCTTTTTTTTCCAAGTCTGTCCGACTTGCAAATGTTTATGAAAATTTTCATAAAATGATAGATTATATGCGATCAGAGTTGCATTTTCTTGTAAAGTAGCTGAGTCATTTGAGTTTGCATCTTTTTTGTGGGATAGTGTATAGTGTGACAGCAGATTTTGCAGACATTTTTTTATGTCGGATAGAATTCCGTCAGATTTTCGTGTGGATGAATTGTACGATTATGTAGGATAGTGAATAATTTACTAATTATTAATTTTCAGGAATTATTTTAGGTTTCAGAAGAATTTTAAATTCATCTCAATTTAAGTTGTAGATTGGGGAATCGCATATTATTTAAACACACTTTTTGTTACTTTGAGGTGAAGTTTTTCGGAGCAATTTTAAGTCCAGATTCAGATTTAGCAGGTGAAAATCCATTATAAACACTTACGTCCACCTCATAATATTAAAATAAAATTTTTGGGTATTTTCATGGCGTAACGGACGTTACACACTGTCATTTATATATAAAAAAAAAGTGTAATAAAGGTATTTCTTTTTTTCAGCAGATTAAAGTGCATAAAAAACTCTGTTTATAAAGCTAGTTTGGAAAACAAAATTATTAAAATTCATTCTGTTAAATTTAAAAAACCCTATTTTCCGTTACGGACGTTACACACAGTGTACCCATTTTTAGTTAAAATTGTTAATATACAATACCTATATTAGATAACTTACAAAAATGATTTTTATCTTAAAAAAAAGAAAATTAAAGTTTTGCTAAACGCTAAATACTGGAACGACTGTTTTGCCCACTTTATTTGACCATGGAAAATACCCTTTTTTACAAGAATAAATGAAAGCAAGAAGTACGTTTAGGTTATAGCCAATTTACACTACAACGAAATCTAGTACTTTCGAGATTTCGAGCCAAATCTAGTTGTTTTTGGCTAGATTTCCCGTACAAAACAAAATCTACTCCGTAACTAGATTTTGACGAAATCTATTCGAAATCTAGTAGTACTTATTGATGCAACTATGTTTTTCCCCATAAAGCACTAAAAACTACTTCCCTGCACAAGAAAAAAATTACATTTTAACAAAAAAACAAAACAAAAACAATAATAGCTGCTTGTTAAAATTGTTAAAAAAAATTCAAAAATTTTGTATAATAGTAAAAAAAATGCAAATGACAAATAATATTGATAAAATAAATTAAGTTGATTATAAAGAAAATGTAATGCAAATTTTTAAATGCCTATTTCTTTATATGTAAGTATGTGTTATACCAAAAACTTTCAGTCGGCGGTTTTTGTTGTGAAAACCAAATCTCGCTAATGTCAAACAAGTATAATGTAAACGAACTAGATTTGGAGGAAGATTTCAAATGAAATCTACTAGATTTCGATGTAATGTAAATGCCCTATTAGCCTCTGCAAGAACAAACAAATCACCGTAAAACCTTATTGCTTATATATTTTGAAGCTTGAATATGTATCCTATTATTCCATTAACAAACATTTGGATTTTGGGCAACTTTAAATTTCTGCCTTTGGTTTAAAAATTTTCGGATTAGCCCATATTTGAAATAAACTTTTTTGTATATAACATTTGATATTTAGAAAAGCAAGCATGTTTTAATTAACCCAAAATTGATTGAACAGTAGCTAAAGTGAAATGAAAACGTGGTAAGCAAAGCTTAGGGACATTACTTAAAGTTCTTTTCAGACAAAAAGTAATGTCACGGTTGACATTAAAGTGTCATATGGGGTGGGCAGCCTGACCGGTACTATTACACCTTGTCCCGAGGATTCGAGTCTTGCCATACCATCGTGGTGTGAAAGTTCCGGTTATCGAAATGTCAGTCCGTGTGTTTTAGCCTTTCCCTTTTTCGTAAGGTGTTTTGTTCATGTTGCTCGTATTTAGATTGCTTCATTCTTTTTACATCTTTTCCATTTTGGCAGAAATAAAGTTAATAATTGTGTAAACCTAGATGGATACGAACCCCCCATTCCCGGCGGCCAACGTACATCGCGAAACAAAGGGGTTTGAAAAAAATTTAAAAATTCGTTTTTTCCCCTATAACAATTATTACACAAAAAATGGCGCCCAACGTGGGGCCTGAGAGTGATTTAACTGAGAGTGATGGGTTAAATTTATTTAACCTGAAGATGTTTTAATTCAACTTTGCTGGCTTCCATACTTTCGAACATTTCAGTTTAAACTGTTTAATCTCGTAACTTGTTTTTTATATAATGACTTATGTCGCAGAAGGTGTTAATTTAGCACCATGCCTGCATTGCGTCGACATCGTATAGGGAAACCCGGTATAGGGATCTCGGTATTAGGAACTTTTTAAGATATTTTATGTCCTGGAAGGTACGTGAACAGTGCCACGCCTGAGTTGCGTCAGCATCGGACAAGGGGACTTTGTACTGGGGGAGTCAAAGGATTTTAATAAATTCTTATCAATAACCGTGAGCATGATTTGGGGGCTAAGCAGCTAAGCGTTTGTAGTTTAACAAAACGTATCTACTAATTATGTTTTTTAATCTTCAGTATATTAACACCATAAATTATTGATAGTATTAAACTTTTGTAATATTTAACCGTAAGAAGTTATCAAATACTAAAACTACTAAAAAAAATAATCTAAAATAATAAAGATTTTTTTTGATACATACACTTTTTTACATTTTTATTGAATTTATATATATTGCGTCTTTAATCTCTGGTTTGGGTGTACCTTTTTATCCACTATTTAATTTTTTGGTAATTTTTGGAACTCCGTCTATACGAATGTTTTTTTACTTTCGGGGATTTTTGCTGATTTTTTTTTTGCGGCTCGAACAGGAGTTTTCTTTATACGATTGTGTTTTCTTCTGAAATTTCAGTATTGGCTTAAATAATTTGTCGCGCGTATTTTCTTATTGGAAATTAGTTGATCTGGTTCAATTGAAGATTTTTTTTTAGCTTGTCTGTTGAATTAGTTAAGGGAGTTAATTTGTTTCAGACGGTAGTTTATGATGAATCTAAGAATCTTGGATTCTAAGGTCATCTTGTCGGAACTCCGTTACCATCGACGATAATCAACCTCGTCAACAACATCAACCTCACAGAATATTGGCCCGGTTATTTCGACGAACGCGGTTACACCGTTAATGTCCATCAGAATTCCTCCGGGATTTTTACCGCAAACCCATTCGTCGCCGGAGAGCGAAATCACTACGTACCCCAATTTATAGCAGCATAACAGCGAGGGAAACAAGTGGACAAGCAAGTGAAACAACGAAACGTAATTTAGACATAAGGGATCGACAGGATCGAGATTTACCACCGATAAGAGAGGAAGCTAACCAAGGCTTAGCCGTTGATGAGGATGATTTGACGATAAGGGAATATGTCACTGCAACGGTTGAAG
This sequence comes from Pollenia amentaria, assembly GCA_943735925.1. NCBI lineage: Eukaryota > Metazoa > Arthropoda > Insecta > Diptera > Polleniidae > Pollenia > Pollenia amentaria. The sequence continues at coordinate 226,374,899 of OX031009.1, forward strand.
CCGCACAAGTTTCAATCATGAGGGAGGTGCAGATGTTACCGCAGCTAATTAGGGAATAAATACGTTCCGAGCGCAGCCATTCCCTGGACCAGGAGAATCAGCAGACTCCTGGACAGGTTAATCCAAATCACGATTTTCGCACACCATTTAACAACCAAGATAGGAGCCGTCCACCAAACAATCCTCAAAGGCCTTTTGAACAGCGTTAACCTCAGTCACGTGGGCCACAACAATTATTTAGAAATAGTCCATTAAATTATTTTGAACCTCCTAGTTTTAAAAACTCACCGCACAACCTGGGCTATAACCCAATAAGTCCGAATCAGTTAGAGAAGTGGAGAGTAAAGTATGACGGAACCAATAAACCGTTAACCGTGGAAGATTTTGTTTTTCGGGTAGAGATTTTGAGACATGATTATAATTGCTCATGGAACACCGTAATGAAGGCTTTTCGCCATTTGGTAACTGGAGCTGCTAGTACTTGGTTTTGGGCTTTTCGTATGAAGCATCCCGTATGTGATTGGAATACATTTAAACACCATTTTATTAAGAAATACAACGTAAAATCATGGAGCGTAGACAGGCTTCGAATTAATTGGCTGATGCCTTCATAACGGAAATAATTAAGCTCAAAAATCAAATAAGAATCCACGTGTTAGAAAGCGAATTAGTCAAAATTGTGAAAAATAATTTAAAGGACGGTTTGGTACAGCTAGTTTTTCCCATTAAAATTTATCATTTAGACCAGCTCCTGGAAGAATGTAAGAGGGCAGAAAGAAACATTGCCAAAAGGTATTTCAATGTATGTCTTTAGGAAACACGCGTATGGTATATGAAGTTGACGTTATTAATGGAAAACGATGAGCAAGCGCGACTAGTGGAGGAATTACAAAAGGAAAAACTCGCAGCAAAACAGCTTATTTGCTGAAATTGTAAGACTCCTGGCCACTCGTTTTTTGAATGTTCGGCAACCCAAAGGAAAGTATTCTGTTATAAGTGTGGGTTCGAGGACGTCACTACCCCAACTTGCCCTAAATGTGTGGGAAACCTAAAGCTGAATACGCAGAGGACTGGGCCGGCGTCAAAAGTCAACCCAGTAAACGATAATTTTTTAAAACTTATGCTAGCTAGCGAAATACCAACTGAAAACCAAATTTTAGACCAAACCACGAGTGCAATTAAGTCAGATAGGAACCAAATGAGTGAAAAAAATACCCCAAGAAAATCATAGTCCCGATGTACACCAGAAAACAAAATTGCAAACAACTATTAATCCCCATCTTCCTTACGACAAACGTCTAGAATAATATGAACAAAAAAGAGCGGAGATTTTTGCTGACTACGAACCAAAGGTAAGCCAAAGGATAATTAACACCAGAAAAAAAATGCTGCAAGGAAAGCAGAAAGAAAGAAAATCGTGTCAACCATAATATGTAGTATAGACGACATAAGACCTTACATGTCGGTAAATATAAATGGTTTGAATCATCAGGGTCTTCTTGACAGTGGCGTGGCGCCTCAACAAGTTGTCAAGCCGCCGAAAAATCAAAAAGATGTAAGGAAATTCCTAGGCACCGTTGGATGGTACCGCCGGTTTATTCATGACTTTTCCACGCTCACCGCACCTTTGACGGATACCCTGAAGATATCCCCTAAGTTTAATTTCACTCCGGAAGCCATGAAATCGTTTAAAGAATTTAAATGTTGCTTAGTAAGTATTTCTTCAGGAAATTAAAAAATGCACAGAAAAATTATTCAACTACGGAGAAAGAGTGTCTCGCGGTTGTACTTGCGATCGAAAGGTTTAGACAGTACATAGAACTGATGGACTTCACGGTTATAACAGACCATTCCAGTTTTAAGTGGTTAATGCGCCAGAATGATCTAAACGGTAGACTTGCTCGATGGAGTTTAAAGCTCCGAGTTTCAAATTTAATATTGAGCACCGGAAAGGTAGTAAGAATGTAGTCCCTAATATGCTAGGAGGTAGTATTTAACCCCAGCATTGTAATATATTTTAATTCCGAAGAGTTCAAGAGTAAAGAATACGCGAGTAGGCTTTCAGATTCGAAAGATATTCTTTACAAAAGGGTAAAATTTAACCGGAATGACATAGAGAGTGAAGATGATTGTTGGCGAATATGGGTACCATCACGCCTGACCGATAGCTTAATAGAGAAATCGCATATTCACAATTCGTTACACTGGGGAATAGCAAAAACTTTGCACAACATAAGGGAATACTTTTACTGGCCGTCCATGGTGAAGCAGATCCGAGACTTTGTTGGACAATGTGAAACATGTAAAGAAATAAAACATCCTAGGACAATATTGCGTCCACCGATGGGAAAGGAAGTCATAACTCAAAGGCCTTTTCAAAAGATTTATATTGACTTTTGAGGACCCTATACCAGAACAAAATCCGGCAACACTTTTATTTTTATCTTTTTTGACCGCAAGACCAAATTTTTATTATTGAAAGCGTTGTCCAAAGCCACCACTAAAGCGGTAATGAAATTTTTACGGGACGAGGTGTTTTATAAATTCGGAGTGCAGGAAATACTACACTCGGACAACTGCAATCCATTTACATCCGACGCCTTTAATGAATTCTTAAAAATATTTGGAATTAAACATATGTGTACCCCTATATATTCACCGCAATCAAACGCGAGCGAAAGGGTTAATCAAACCATAATCAGTTCCATACGAAGTTTCCTGGACCACAACCAAACGAAATGGGAAGAAAACTTATCTAAAATAGAATGCTCACTACGATCTGCGGTTCATTCTTCCACTGGTGTTACACCTTATTTTTCTCTAACTGGAGGCTTATTCTGAATTTCGATGCGAAAATCAATGCGATGCGCAAATGAAAAGCAATGCGAAAGAAAATTGGTATTCTGTTAGACTTTCGCAATCGCATTCGCAATTTATTTCAAATCGTGGCAACGCTGCTCAAATAAACGTCAGTGTCAACAAGCGTCAAATTAAAAATAAATAAATTGTTTGTGTTTGGCTGTGAAAATTGTTTATAAAATTTATTTAGGACATTCTGTAAGAAAAAAAATAATAAAAATGGATTCTGTGGCACTCTGGTTCGACGACGAAGAAGGGTATGAGCAAAATGAAAGGATACAGAGAAGATTGCTTAGAAGCAAATCCGATATTCTAAGCTTGAATGGAAAAATGTAATTTATATTGATTCTTGCGAAAAATTAACGTTTACTTATGCAGAATATTTCTTTTTTCAGCTTTATAAAAAAATGTTAGATTAAATAAAGAAGCATTTGTATATGGCTTAAATAATATCAGCTCGGAATGCAATTCTACGAAATGATGAATAAATAAATAAAATATTATTTTTCACTTACATGTTTGTACTTTACGAATGCTATTTTGTTGTCGAATAAATTTTGCGAATTTGACATGTGTTTGACATTTGTTTTCGCAATGTAGAATACCGACTTGCCACCTTTTCGCATTTGAAATGCGATTAAAAAAAACTTTGCGACTATCGCAATACAGAATAGCAATTGTTCGCATTTATGTATGTTCGCATCGCATTGATTTTCGCATCGCAATTCAGAATAAGCCTCCTGGTTATAATATGGTTACTCATGCTGACGCGTATGAAATTTTGAGAAAACTAAAATCCGCTGAAGAGGGAGAAATGTTAATACTGCCGAAATCGTCACAAATGCAACTGATTCACCAAAAACATAGCGAAAAGCTACATGAAGCCTATTTGCGAAATGTTCGATCATACAACCTCAAAAGCAGAGTCATAAAATATATGCAATGCCAAGAGGTCTACAGAAAAAACTTTACACAAAGTAAATTCTCAAAAGGAATAAGCGCAAAACTTTGCAGTAGGTAACAGCCAATATGAGATTGAAAATCTCAGAGGACAGTATATCGGTGTGATACACGCTCAACACTTGAAGCAATAGGTAATACAAGGCGTAGGAGGTAATATTGTTTGGCTGGAAGAGGAGGAATTGGGACCTTATTAGCGATAAGTTTAATTAAGCTGAAAACTGAGAGGAAACTAGGTAAGTTTTGTTGGGACTTAAGGTAGCGTAATTACGGGACACGGTTTGTTCAACCACTGTATGACGACATTGTTCACGCACTTTGCTTTAACGACTCTTGTCACAATATATGATTAAATATTAATCCAAACCATAACCGTAAGTTAGCAAAAATTGTATTTCACAGGATAAAATTTTTTTTACACTGTTTGTTTTTAAAGAAAAATTATTAGCAATGGAAAAACGTATTTCGAATAATTTTATTACTATTTTATAAAAAAAAGTTATTAATTTAACACCATTAAAATTGTCAGAAAAAAACTACCTGATTTTGCAGACATGTGATATCACAAAAACACACCTCCAAAATTACAAACATGAGATTGTTCCAAATAATTAAGGGCCATAATCCAATGAATCCAGCCTCCCATTAAACTTGTTTTGCACAAGATGGTGTAACTGGTGTACCGTTCAATTGCCTAAAACTCTCACTCGATCACCATTGTTCACTAACATTGTTTATTAAGTTATTTAAATAGCAAACAAACATTTTTTTTTTTCTATCATTTTTAAATGGAAAACAAATTTATTTTTGGAAAGTTTCACGTTTCAAGTTTCTTGTTGCACACTATTTCGTAAACAGGCAGATATGATATTGCCACACTTGCTATCTAATGTATTTGTTGTTTAGTAACCGAAAGATGGGGAAACCGAAAATCGCAACCGTTGCTATAAAGACGCGGGTTACACGGTGCTTTTGCCAGTACTGGCAAGACAGCTGCAAAACATGCAAACTTTTTCACTAATACATGTACACTTTTCCAACTGTCTTGTCTACTGTCTTTCAAATTTTGCAGACGGTAAAATGGACAGTAATTTGACATTTGCTGACAGTAATTTGCAGTTTTGTTTGCAAAAGTAATAAAAAAATCAACAATTAAAAGAAAATTAATAAATAATGCTTTGATTTTGTATGTTTTACTTAAGGTTTATCTATATTCACAAAAATAGTTGTTAAATGCTATTTTTAATTTGTTAAGTTCATTTAAAACACGTTTAGCCAGAACTTGCACTGCGACATTTACGTTAGACATTTTTTTTAAGTGAACTGTCTTTACTATTGTCTGGAAGTCTACGTCACGAAGACAGCAAGTAGTGTTTTTGGCAACTAATATGTATTTTCTTATTGTCTTGCTAGTACTGTCAAATGTAAACGCTATGTTAACCTAACCGACAATTTGTCAATTTTGTTGTTAAAATAATTTAATTATATTTTGTGAAAAAAAGCCGTAAATCTCACTTAAGTGCTCGTTCGTTAATACACATTTTCATCTATGATTCCAAAACTACTCATTTTTAATTTGTCGTAGGGAATCTAGACCTCTTTCCGCTGCCTTTCAAGGTCAAAAATTTTCCCAGCAGACATCTGACAGGCGTAGGTTTAAAGATTTTTTTTTTGTCTATAGTGTAATTTTGAGATCCTATATGTAATATATAATATATAATATAGGGGGAAGAGTGGGTCGTTAATTCGTTTTATAAATATGTAAATTAAGGTCATGCGACTACTTACCTTTTTTTAACACCAACACTATGTGATTACACCAATGGATCACTTCACTTGGTATTATGTGGGATCGAAATTGTTGCATGGTTTTTTTTGGGCACTGGAAAGATAAAACTCTTCATCACTGTGAAGAAAAAATAGCACGCAGAACAAACTTGCCTTTTGGTGGATCGATAGCCGCTTCGGTAGGCTCACTTGCTGAATGTAGAATTGGAAAGGAAGTAATGGCGAATTGATTAGGTCGAGGAAGCCGAGTTTGGCGAAATTATATGGCGTGGCTATACATCGGCTGCCAGATCATACGGTTTCCCAACTCTTTTAACTTCACAGTACGCTATTCACCATCCATTCCGCCTCCAGTCTATCTCTCCGCTCGACCGTTCCCTGACCGAATGCGCAAGCTACCAAGAGGAGACATACGGCGAATTGCTGCCATTCTGGAAATATCTAACCATAAATATCTAATCAGCGTTATTAAAACACACAGGTTTTATATGTTTTGCAAAGTTATGAATATGAAGGGGCAGACGGGCAATTTCGATTTTGATGAAATTTAAAACTTATGTAGATCGATATACACACAATATCACACAGGCTTTATATTTCTTTATAGTTAGCCAAAAATTCATTTTGAGCAGGCAACGCCGCAGGAACGGCTAGTTTTAAAATAATAAAAAAAAAATAAAAATAAAAAACTTTAAACAAAATAGTTTTATTAAACTGTGTGTACATATGTATCATGAAATGTAGATAAGATATTACAAAGCTGAATTATTTTTTAACTTCTTCTACTTTATATAAAGTGAACATACGAGTACAACACAAAATAGTTTTTTATATAACTTTAAAAATAACCATCATTATGTGTAGATTTTAAGGACTCAGCTAAACATTTTTCTTAGAAATTGTTTCGGTTCCTTTGGCGCAAAACATAAACAAAAGTATATTTTGACTTGTGGGATTTTATCTGCACTTCGCCGTGGATACAGCTGCTGAAGGGCTGACGAGTTGCACATACCTTTTTGTATTCGCCTTGGTGTGGCATGTATTTTTTCCATCATTTTCCGTCATCGTCCAGACTTGCAATTTTTGTTGCAGTAATTCTTAAGTTGTCGTCCAGACTTGCAATTCTAGTTGCATCAATTCTTGAGTTTAAGAGTGAGAGAGGTGAGGAGATTGGGCCGGGGTACTCAGTTTCATGTACTCTGCAAGTCGCACACTTTTCAACTTGAAGTTGGCAGTAGGTATATTTGTTTTTAAAATATAAAAAGGAGAAGAGGAAAGAGAAGATGAGAATGCAAAAATTGCGAAACTAGACTTTCATAATCAGATCACTAATTAAATTGCAAAGCACAATTTTAAAAAAATTGCAGCAACAAAAATTTTAAGTCTGGACGATGACTTAGTAAGCCTAAGATTACACGCTTCAGCTTTTGCTGCTCAATATCTTTTCAATTCCCTTTTAAAGTGGCCAGTCTATTCATAGGCATATTTTCTTTTCCACTTTTTCATTGTAACTTGTAACATCTACATATATATTTTTAAACTTTATAATTATTAAATTTTGCTGAAAAGTACTTAAACACATTTAAAAAAATATAAATTTATATATCTTCTATCTATATATACATATTTAAAATTCTCGTGTTTTAAAAACTAATTTGATTATTGTCTTCTAATTTGTTCGAAAAAAACCGGTTAACCGGTTATTTTTAGATGCATAACCGAAAACCGGGTTTTTAAAATAGAAAAGCCCTGGCATATGCGAAAATCGGTTTTTGAAAAAAGTCGAATAATCGATCTCCAATATATATATATACATATACATATATAAAATAATAAGAGTTGTTAAATTATGAATAGGTCGTGCTTACAGCTTAATTCGCATTCGTAATTCAAAATTGCATGTGAGCATGGCATTAATGTTGATAATGATTTGTTTGTAGTTATTATAGTAATTCAAAATGAATTACGTACAAATGAGATAATCCGCTCTCAAAATTTTATATGATGAATTATGTATTTTGAACAGTGTGGCCATTTTGGCATTTTTGCAGCTTAATATAGCATTAAAAATTTTTATTTTTAATGCAAATAATCGAAATTTTATTTAGCCTTTTTTTTAAATTATTTTTAGCTTTTTTAGTTTTATTGATTTTACTGTAAAATAGTTGTACCCAAAATGAAATTTCGGATGAAAATTGATAATTCTTATGTAAAGAAAGGAAATATTAGAAGTGTCCTCATTCTGTTGATTGTAAAAATGATTTTCCCTTTGATATTACGATATTAAAGTACAAAGAGATTTCACTTTGTATTTAGATAAAAATTGAAAAAATGTTTTTGCTTTAAATTGCTAAAAAAAATAATTGTAGTTTTAAAACTACCAGTGCTTTATATTTATGTGTTTCAGATGCTTTACCAAAATCTACCCACTTGTTTAAATATAAACATTTATTTAAATTTCGTTAAAAAACAAGTCACTAAAACGTATTAAGTTTCGAATAAAATCTCATACTGCTAATATATTATTAACAAAAAGCCTTAAAAATTGTAGCATTATTTTAGCATTTTTTAAAATCATTTTTGGTAGTTTTTGGCCATGTCTAATGTCAGATATAGCTCTAAACATTTTTAAGATCTATTCACACTGATTTTGAATCATAATTAGGCTGTGAATCACGAATGAGAGAGCGAATTATGAAAAATTGCTGTCGTGATAAAATAGCATAATTCTTATAGAGGGCTGTAAAAAAAAATACGAAATAAACAGAAAATTGTAAAAACTGCTGTTTTTTTGTAAAATTGGAAACAAGTGTATGCATGTGTATTTTTTACAGCTCATCTTATAAGATAATTGTTATAAGATTTCTCATAACAACTGTCTCATAACATATATTATAATATTAATACTAACACTATTTGAGAGTCCACACGTAAGATAATACTCTCTGCGATTGAATTTGAAGTTTGCTGATATAAAAATCTTATATCTTATCTCAGGTGGAGACCCTGTGTTAGAGCTATTATAAGAAAAACGCCGTGCAGTAGTATTGTGTTTGGACACATAGAGATAGATATTTACGTGTGTCAAACTGAATTTTCTTTTGTGATTAGGTGTAAATACAAGTAGTAAAATGAATTATGTTCAAACATACATTTTTTATATAAATCAAGTTATAACTAAAATATTTTGATCTAATATAAATAATGGTTTTTCTTTACTTAATAAGAAATTATCTTATAAAGATATGTTACAGAAAATTGTGCAATTTGATAAATTAATTAAGTACTTAAATTATACATCTTGTCCTAAGTACCAGGTTTTACAACTGTGAATTTTCATTGAAAATTAAAGACTACATATATGTAGTAAGTGCTGAAAAATAAAAAAAGTCCAGACAAAAAAATTGAATTTTTCATTTATTAAAATCATAAACCTTATGAAATTTTTGTTAAAGACTTTTAGTAAAGTGTGTGGAAGAAAAAATAAGTGAAATTAACATTTTTTATTAAAAAATTGCAACTAAAATTAGTTTTTTAGTTGCACTTGCAGCTAAAGTTTTTGGGAACGAAGTAGCAGACGACGTCGACGATATCGACGACGGTGACTACCAAGACGGACGGACGTAAAAGATGGCGACGAGCCGTACAAGTCGCATACAGCAATCGAAAAACATAAGTTCGATATTTTCCAAGCTCCATGGTGCCTTTTCGGAGGCGTGTGGGCCACAAAGGTTGTCCACCGACAAGAAGACTCTCGAAAAGACATGGAAATTAATGGACAAGGTAGTGAAATTGTGCCAGCAACCGAAAATGAATTTAAAGAACAGCCCACCTTTTATATTGGACATTTTGCCGGATACATATCAAAGGCTACGTTTGATATACTCCAAGAACGAGGATCAAATGCACATTCTACACAATAATGAACATTTCAATGTCTTTATTAATAATTTGATGAGAAAATGCAAGCAGGCTATTAAACTGTTTAAGGAGGGCAAAGAGAAAATGTTTGATGAAAACTCCCACTATCGTCGCAATTTGACTAAACTAAGTTTGGTATTTTCCCACATGTTGAGTGAGTTAAAGGCTATTTTTCCAAATGGTGTCTTTGCCGGCGATCAGTTCCGAATTACGAAAGCAGATGCAGCCGATTTTTGGAAATTAAATTTTGGCAATAGGTGTGTGTTTGATACACGTACATTATCAGAGGTGTTCTGGAAATCGAAAACGCAAAACGCAAGAACATAAAAGTCGTTGTTTTAATAAGATTTTTATAGTAAAAGAAATACAAAAAACAAAACAATACAAACATTTCTCTATTAAACAGAACTCTATAAGAAAATTATACAAAATTGAATTAAGAGTTTATTTAAAAGAACTTCAAAATTCTTGCGTTTTGCGTTTTCGATTTCCAGAACACCCTTGTATAGTTATTTATTTCCCTTAATTATACGAAATACGTTAATTTTTAGTACTTTGGTGCCTTGGAAAATATTTCGCCAGGAATTGAATAAAGTGCATCCAATATCGTCTGGTTTAGAGGCTATGGCATTAAAGACGACTATTGATTTGACTTGCAACGATTATATATCAAATTTTGAATTTGATGTTTTCACAAGACTTTTTCAGCCCTGGGCAACACTCTTAAGAAATTGGCAAATCTTAGCTGTCACCCATCCCGGCTATGTGGCATTTTTAACATATGATGAAGTAAAAGCTAGATTACAGCGCTATATACACAAGGCCGGAAGTTATGTATTTAGGTGCGTATTTAATTCTTTATTTAATCAAACATACACATGATCACATGCAAAACTGGCGCCTACCAATAGTATTTGCCGACTGCATGAATCTGCACATAGATTTACATAAATGGTAGTGATTGACTTTGTTTTGAGTAGTGTTCTTGTGTTTTTTTATTGTTAATCAAATATTTATATGAATTATTTATTATTTTTTATAGATTATCTTGCACACGATTAGGTCAGTGGGCAATCGGCTACGTTACTGCAGATGGAGAAATTTTGCAAACTATACCGCAAAATAAGTCATTATGTCAAGCATTATTAGACGGGCATAGGTAAGTGAAAACAATTTTTTGCATTAGCAAATGGTACTTAAATAGTTCTTTAAGAAAAAGCTACAAATTATTTATTTTTAAAAATTTTACTTTACATTTTTGCAATGTCTACTCGACTCTTTTTTTATACTCTTCCCCACAGGAGGAAAAGGTATTTGTATAAAAGATTGCCATTCCATTTGTAATTTCTACAATATTAATCTTATACCCAATAGAGTATACACATATTCTGGGTCCTTATGAGTAGCGGAGTTTTTTTAACGATGTCCATCTCTTCTTGTGTATGTTGAAATGAATTTTCCGAAGACCCGAGATGTACTCGGTTAAAGTTGCTATTGAAATCGACTGTCCCCACCACGACTGTCTTTAATTTTTGCCCATAAAATCCCTTGTTCTCATCATATTTAAATGGATTGAATTTTTTTTACATGTAACGTACATGATTTGCCGCTTGAGTAGAAAAAAGTGTATTAAGGCGGAAAACCATACTAAATTTTAAAATGAAATTTATTTATGCCCTTTTCTTGCAGAGTATGTCCCAATTCGTCAAATATTTGGCTGAAAAGTTTCTAAGTAGAAACGGTATATGTACTTTGGTTTCTACTTATATAAAACGAATTTGTAATTTTTTTCGGTTGTAAAGAATAGGATTGATATGCCCCTTTTGCAATATAAATTAATTTATTAAAATCCAAATATTAAGTTACCTGATGTACTTTTTTATTATACGATAAACTAAAAATTTAAATTGTTTCAAAGAAATATAACACAATTACGAAATTTTGGACTGCAATGGCCGTCAAATGGATAAAAATGTAAGAAGATAAGTTGCTATAATATGAGTATAATTAAAAAAGTAATAAAGCTAAAACCTTAAGTAAAATTTCATTTAAAAGGTTATAACTGCATTTACTAGAAATCGAAATGAAGTGGAAGTGAAATCGAACAAGACTTAGTTTAGTTTTAACAAAATAATCGTTTTTGTTGTAGAAGAACAGGTGGTAATGAGTGGACAATACTTGGTCGGTATTCGTTACACTCCGAGTCGTTCCGGTGCGTAGAACCGATTATCGAACGACAAAATGATCGTAGTTTTTCTTGTTTTTAATATTTGTCCTTGTAAAGATAGTTGGTACTCAAAAGAATATTTTTATGAACTTCCATTACAGGGTCGCTTTCAAAATTTGTTTGATTTTAATCCCCTTCACTTTTATTTCTAGAGCAATTATTAAAAGCTCAAAAGCTTTTTCTCTTAATAAAAACAAAAGCCATATGTATTAAAAAATTTTTAAGTAAAATCTAAGTTATAATTAAAAATGAAGTCGACTAAAAATTTATGTATGGAATAAATTTTTGGCGTGTAAGGAAAAATTAATTTTTTTTTGACTGGGAACACTAACCAGAAACACTATTGATCTTTAGCGAAGGCTTGCTAAATGGCATTTAAATCGCTATTTTAAAACTTTTCACATAAGGTATCATTTAGTGTTATATATAAAAAAACTTATTGTAAAATTATAAATAATGTGAACCGTCTAATACCGGCATAAGAATTTCATGTTTCCAAAATTAAACCAAAAAAACTTTTTACTGAAAATTTCACTTGTATATACATTTTAAATAATTTTTATTTCATAATTTTTTGTGGTTTTATTCAATTAATACTATTAATAAAATTAAATTTTGATGAATCTTTTATAGGGAAGGGTTCTATTTATATCCTGATGGTCAAGCTTACAATCCGGATTTATCTTCGGCTGTACAAAGCCCCACAGAAGATCACATAACAGTGACTCAAGAACAATATGAACTCTACTGTGAAATGGGTAAGTATATAAATAAAATAGACAACAATCTAACAATTAATGTTTTCTTCTTTTCTTCGTAATTTTTTTTTTTTTTGACCACTACATAATGAATATAGGAAGTACCTTCCAATTGTGCAAAATATGCGCAGAAAATGATAAAGATATACGCATAGAACCATGTGGTCACTTGTTGTGTACACCATGTTTAACATCGTGGCAAGTTGATTCGGAGGGTCAGGTAAATATTTCACTTATAATTTAAATTATGCTGTAAGAACGAAATAAAATTACAAATTATTAATTACAGGGTTGTCCATTTTGTCGTGCTGAAATTAAAGGTACTGAACAAATCGTCGTGGACGCCTTTGATCCTCGTAAGCAGCATAATCGTAACGCTACTAATGGACGCCATCAGCTTACTAATGACGATGACGATACTGAGGTATAGTTTAAAATCTATTAGTTTAGGTTCTTTTAATATTTTCGTTTTTATATATTAATTAATTAATCGATAAATAACACTTCGATGATTACAAGCCGTCTTTTCTCATTGAAATCAAAACTAATGATAATCTATTAGCCTATAAAAAAACAAAATTGTGCTCAATTATATAAAAAAAGCAATCATCAAACTCTTGCAAAGGGTTGCCTAGTTTTGTTTGTTTTTAGTTATTAGCCTGTTTTTATCGCCAGCATGTGTACGTTGTTTAAATTTTAAAGCGATTTCTAAAAGCAAAATCCAACAAATTCATTTTTTGTTTTTATAAGACTCTTGTATAAAAAGGCTTCATATTCCTTATTTTAATTTAAATTTGCTTAAGCACATCGTATCTTTATTTATATACATCTTTTTATTCATTTTCTTTGTAAAGGCTTCATTTGTAAATAGCATTTTGGTCTAAAAATACCGAAAAAAATTGGAATAGAAAAAATATTTATTTTGAAGAATTTTTGTTTTATTTTTCACTCGACTCTTTTGCATTATTTATACATATGATGTTTATTATTATAGTATTGTATTTAACTTATAAATAAATTAGATTTATTAAAAATTTTATTTATACATATTTTTAGAATTATCTATTGTTTTAATTAAATGGTTTTTTAACTCATTTAAACAAGTACTCAAAAATCTTCGGAAGTTAACAACAAACATATTTAATATGTATTATTGTTGTTATATTAATTTTTAATTGTAGTTCAAGGATCTTCATTTTAACTAAAGATTTGAAAAATGGAAAGAATTATTTGCTAGTTACATTTTTCATCTTACATTACATACATCTGATTATTTTAAATATGTAAAACATCTTTAAAAAGACAATTTCGTCTTTTATTCACATTAGATTAAAATTGCTGTGTACTAAAAAGTAAGTTTTACACTGCCCAAATAACAATAAGAGTGTTTTTTAAATATGCTACATTCATGTTTTTTATTGTTTACATTTCTTTTGTGCGAAAGTGATAATATTACAAAAAAGACATATATAAAGGTAGTGCTAAAGCTGGTTTTTTATTATCTAGATTAATCTACTTTTTTGACATCCAGTGCAACTATAAACTTCTTGAATTATAATTAAAAAATAAATTTCACTAAAAATATATATGCCAGTAGTTATTTGCAGCCGTTATCAGAATACAAATTCGAATAATTTTAATAAGTAACTTTTTTTTTTTAATTTCCTTAAGAGAACTGAATTTTTTATTTTGATTTCGCATTTAAAAGTTCCAACTCGTACGGACTTTGTTTAAAATACTGAAAAATATTTTCATTATTAATGCACGCTAAAATTTAAATACTAATGTGAAGTTTAAATATATTTAAATATGAAAAATATGTCTTTATATTTTACATATAAATTAACATTTGCAATATTTTAAAGAATACTTTCACATCCCAACAAATGTTTAAAATATCAATCTGAATTCGCAAATCATGTTTAAATCCAGCAAAAAACAAGCCCTTGTTCAATTTGTCAAAATAAATTTATTTTTAAAATGTTTACGAAACAATTACATTTTGTTATCCGATTTTCTGCATTACAAAAATTACTATTTTTACACAAATTTTTGACAGATTTTTACTTTTAAGAATTTTTGAAAATTAACAACCGTTTTAAAAATCTGTAAAATTTTGATATTTTTAGTGAACATATAAAGGATTTTTTAGAAATTTAGTTTTAGTACATATAAAAATATATGTAGCTCAATTATGAACAAAAATTCCCTGGGTTTTTTGATAGAAAATCGAACAATTTTGTTATTATTTTATATTATTGGCAAAGTCGTGCATTTTAAAGAAGGCATAAAAAAAGTTTTCTCTAGTGGTTATCTATGGCGTCATTTTTCTTAGATTACGATCGTAATTACTGGCACATATATTGCAAATATGAACAATTTTACTTAAATATACATACGTACATAAAAGAAAGGATGCAATGATGGCATACTAATAAATAAATTTAATTATTTGCATTTTCTCCCAAAGATTGTAGAAATTAGAATTTTCTTAAATATGTTTTAACCTCTTATTTTAGAAAATAATATACAAATACATATCGCACTTGATTATAAGGAGGGTATTAACTCAAAATTTAAAAATTTTCAGTATAAGCAATACAATTTTTTTAATTCAATATTAAAAGCATGTGAAAAAGAATTTTTAAACCATAAAGTAGAAAGAATGGCACGATTTTTTTACAGCGGAAAGATATGAATATAACGTGTCGATTTTTCCAAAAAGTGAAAAAATAATATTTTCGAGTTAATACATTCTTTATTATCAAAGTGCGCTTAATACATACATTAAAAAAATAACCTAAAAAATTATATAATATGCATGATAAAATAAATAGCTAAACAATAAAATATTTTTCCTTTTTTTTTTTTTTTTTTTTTTTTTTTTTGTTAATTTTTGTTAAATTATGCAATATAATTTTTTTTTTATTCATTACAAAATATTAAAAAAAATTTTTATTTAGTTCAATTATTTATCACCAGAGTCTCGAGTACACATTTCATAAGACTGTTTTTTTATAAAAAATTAATTTAATTATTAAAGATATTAAAGCAGCCTACAGGGGATTACAAGTGTTTTAAACTTTCTAAATATTTTATTTTGATTTTAATTTCATTTTAAACTGAGGCTGCTTAAAATAATTTAAGTTTTAGTTTTTTTTGTTAGAGACCTCATACTTAACCTTCTCTTCACTGAGCTTTTACGTATAAAAGCAATGATTTTAATTTTTCTACTACAATTATCTATGTATAAGTATTTTTTTTTTTTTTTTTTTTTTAATTTAAAATTTACTAGGTATGTGTGTTAAAACTAATTTCAATAAATAAAAAAAGAAAACGTGTTAATGTATACTACATATATACAATAAAAATAATTTATTATGTATATTAATGCCGTTGTGTCTTGTAAATTATTAGTTATTTAATTTTTATTGGCTTTGAAAGAAAAAAATTAACTTAAGGGAATTAATATTAATTAATTTAAATTTAATATTTATACAAATTAATGCATATTTTTTTAAGCCTTTTTATAAATAGTTTTCTTTGTTTAATTTTTATCTTTTACTTTATTTATGTAAAAATTAATTGACAACAAAAAACATAAATATATTATCCCTAAATAAAAAATATTTAATAAAATGTATACTTGTTTATATTATTTATTATGAGTTTTTCTAGTTTGTTATTTTATCAGCGTTTCTGTGCATGATAAATTGATTTATTTTTTGTTTGTTTTCAATTTATTTTCTTCACGTTGTGCTTCTATATGGTTTCTTTATACATATTTTGATTTTTTTATCAAGTCATTTTTCCTAAGCACGTCATAAATTTATTTATTCATTAATATTTTTGTCTATGTGTTGAAAAAGTTATAAATGTTAATATTTAAGGAATAAAAACTTAATTTTTTTCATTTAACCTTTATATTAAAAAAAATAAAACTAAAACAATTTTTTCATTTTGTTCATGCATCTCTGTTTAAAAGTGTAAAATATTTTAAAGTTCCTCAATTTGAGCTATCTGTACACTTGTGCAGTCATATTTTGAAGATGATTTGGAACTTGTGTGCAAAACAAATTTAAACAAAGCTTTGATTGCTTTTACCGAATTTCAATTTAGATTAAAATATGACCAATCCAAATTAAACTGGTCAATAAAACAAAATTTAAATTTTAATTTTTCTTGAATTTCCTCACAAAGAAATGATTCAGTTTAAAATATAATAGAACTTGTATAATATTAATATAATTTACATATTTAAAAGCATCTATAATATTAATTTCATAGAAGACAGAACACTATGAAAACCAAAAAATGCTTAAATTTTCGCCAACTTTAAAAGAAATTTTTTATGCCATTCCCCTTTGAATTTTTATATCAATACAGGACACTGGCGACTTTAATATAGCAACTTCTTCATTGCATGCTTTAAGCAATAATATGACCTCATCAACGCATTCCTCGGACAAGCACAGTCCACATACTTCTCCCAGGTTTTCCAGACGCAGTACTACTCCCAGTTTAATGGCAGTTCAAAACGATTTATATGCTGGTCATATACCATCACTTTCACTTGCAAACCCCTCAGTGAATTACATAACAGCGGCCAGTGCTATAACCGGTACTCATTCTCCCTCGGCTCCTCCTATTAATGCACTCAACGGTAGTAATAGCAGTACAAGTGTTATTTCATCATTAGTATCCACGGCGATGACATCGTCGGCAACATCAACCACAACATCACTACCGCAATCATCACAAAAATCCACTAATCGCATGAGTGCTCCTCTAATGGGCACCAACGCGGCAGTTATTCCGGGTTATTCCAGTAAAATGACTGGAAAATCAGAGAGCAACGACAATTCAAATTCTTCGTATGCTATTTTACAAAACCTTCAAGAATCACAAGCAATTATTGCTAAAGAGGCTCAAAAAAGAGAAGCTAACAGCGCAGCCGTAGCTTCTGCTGCACCACCATTGCCCCCCAGAAAATCTTCCCCAGGAGTAGAAAATTCTTTATCTTCGATGGGTTCCCCAAACGTAATCGCTTCCAATGGTCACATCAATGGAAGCGGAGCTATACAAAAAACTCCCTGTAATCTGCCACAAACTAGCAAGAGCGTCGACAATTTAGCCGCTTCTCTGGGTGATATATCGGTTCCAAAGACAACAGCTCCTCCCATACCACCACACAACACTAGCAGTAATGTTGATACTTTGGTGGAAGAGCTGAGGACCCAACGTATAACGACGTCTTTAACTTCAAATTTAGTTTCGAACAATTCAGCATCTCTAATGGACGATGACATTGTGGGACCCGCAGAAACTATAATGGGTGTAATAGACACTAGACCTTTGGAAGCCAGATTGTCAACGTCTAATTACACACAATTGTGTACAACTACTACCACCAGCTCATCAAATCCTTCGGTGCGAAGTGAACTTAAAACCCATAATGAAAAACTAAATGAAATCCCAAAACAAATCCAAAACCACCAGCAACAACAAACAAATCAAAAACAGCATCATCAAAAACAACAACATCAGCAGCAGCCTTTACTTTATGAGAACGTATCAATCAATCAAAAAGGCGATTGTACTGTACCCTACGAAAATATCAATTTAGAATATATAGCACGTCTAATGAACGAGGGCTATTCCAAAGAGAACGCAATTACAGCCTTGGGTATATCACGTAACAATATTGAAATGGCTTGTGATATTCTAAGAGAATTTGTTGCTAAAAATAGTGTTTAAGATTTTTCGAAAAAAAAAACAGTTAGTTCTGTTTTGTGTTAGATATGATGCTTAATTCTAATATAATTTAACAAATCGTTTTTAAGGTTTTATTGTTTCGAAAGAAAGCTGTAATATGTTTTAATCCTTGAAAAATTCATACGCTTACCGCGTATTACGATTCGAATAAAATAATTTACGAGATCGAACAATTTGTACTGTGTACTACAATTTTCGTACTCGTTGGAAACAATTGCAGAGTTCTTTTTTTAAACAAATGTTATTGTTCCTAATAGGGAGTTACTGCTTTGAAAGGTATTTTTTGTTATCGATAAAGTATAAAACACTTCCGTTCATTTATAACAAATAACACGAAAATCGTAATACACAGTTCAAATTGTTTGAACTCGTAAATAAATTCTTTCGAATCAAAAAACGCGGTAACGCCCATGGCGCCTCTCGCTCTCTCTCTCTCTCTCTCTGGCAATTTTCAATACAAAACAATGACAAATATTAAAACTGGGCTAACGAAATTACTAAAGAAAATTAACTTTAATAATGGGGTTTGTACTATACATTAATATGATATTGATAAGAAATTCTTAAACAAACAAGATATGTTACATATGTAAATATCGAGCTCTAACCGCAAAAATAGCTTTACACGTTCACCACTCAACATCACATATTTGTGACATTGGAGTTTACACAGAAACTCATGTCTGTTACAATGTGATATAAGTAAAAGTGCTGCGGTTTGTGTCTAGGCTGAGTAGTTTTTTAAAAAATTAGATTTTGGTTTGGGTCATGTCACATACATGTGACACATATGTTTTTGTTCCTCAGTTTGAACAGAAAACCCAAAAAACTGCTGAGTGGTGAACGTGTTAAGCGACATCATGTTCAATTTTTGTTTTCTTCATAAATGAATTTAAATATTACCGTTACGCTTTTATAGAAAAACAATTTCAGCTTAAGCGCCAACCTTCATACAAAATTTTAATTAAATATAATAAAAAAAAACCTTCTCCTGTAAAATTGTGCTTTCGTCGCTTAAGCTTTTTTGCGGTAACGGCTCGATATGCAGTATGCATACTTATCACACTTGTTCAACAAGAGGAGGGTATTAACTCGAAATTTAAAATTTTTTTAGTAGAACCAAATTTTTTTTTTAATATTAAGGGCATTTGAAAAATAATATTTTTAAACCACCCGTTTCATTAATAAAAAATAGGCAAAATAGCACGATGTTTTTGCAATGGGTAGATTCAAAAAGAAAAATGTTAAGTTAATACCCTCTTGTTGATCAAGTGCGTTAAGTTAATATTGGTTGCTCATTTAATTCTTACCAGGGACTGCAAATATCGATTACTTATTGAAAGTAAAGTAAAAAATCAAACTAAAAGCGAAGTGCTGCGTTCATAAGTAATACACCAGATAGTCCTTGTTACCTTTAGATGCATTGATTTTTATTTTTCAAGTTTTATTAAAAAACTCAACTTGACCGATTATTTTCTGAGTTTTATTTATTCCCTAGAAAATAAATATTATTTTTAAGTTTTATTTATTCCAAATTTTCAATATTTTATTCAGGCTAAAGTTCATTAATGTGATGTTTTCACAACACAAGTGATTGAACGTGTAGTAAAATTTATATGAAAAGCACTCAGTTTTTTGAGTGTTTTTCATATAAATTTTACTACACGTTCAATCACTTGTGTTCTGAAAACAGCCCATAAATTTAATTGTCATTAAATTATTTTTATGAAGAAAGGAATTTTTAAAATATGAAATTAATTAAAATTTATTGATAACTATTCATTCTTGACTGAGCTGGGAATTGAACCCAGGTTTTCACGGACAGGTTGCCCTAACATGTTTCAATTGTAACCACACCATCAAAGGGGTTTGCCGTCTTAACACTCACAACCATCGAAGGCAGCTGCCAGCCAATAGCCAAACATCAATCTTTAAACCAAATTGGTAGATCGAAATCGGTATTTGAATGATGATCTATTTTAATTAATTTGCATGTTCATCCTTACTTCCGTTTTTCATACTTTTTGTCAAGAATTATTCTTGAAGTCCAAAGTACATTTTTCCGTTTCTCATGTTTTGTCTTTCTGTTTCACGTTGACCTTTTTATCAGCACAACTTGATGGACAAATGTGAACATAGAGCTTGTGCCCTTGCTATTTAACAATTAGTATTGTGTTTATTTTATTGAACTGTTTAAGGTTTTAATTGAAAATTTGGATTAAAACCTTAAACAGTTTAGTAAAATAACCACAATACTAATTGTTTTATTAATTCCTCAGAAAATAAACGTTGTTTTCTTGATTTTTATTTATATTTCAGAAAAAAAAGTTGTTTTGAGAATTTTATTTTTTTGCTTAGAAAAAGTCATTTTTAAATTGAATAAAATTTAAAAAAAATCTAATTTAATTTAACAATTAAGAGTTTTTGCAAGGGCTCTTAGGAAAAATTCGCCATTGCATCGGTCTTAGCCCAGAAAATCACTTTGTTTTTGTAAGCAAAAAAAAAGAAAAAAAAATTCAAAAAGAAACTGCTATTTTCTAAGCAAAAAATAAAACTCAGAAAAAATTTTTATTTTCTGAGGAATAATGAGAGGTTTCCACAAGAAAGTGATTGAACGTGTAGAAAAATATATACGAAAAGCACTCGAAAAACTGAGTGCCTTTCATATAAATTTTACTACACGTGCAATCACGTGTATTATGGAAACCGCACAAAAATAAAAATCAAGAAATAACTTTAATTTTTGAGGAATAAATAAAGCTCAAGAAATAACTTTTATTTCTGAGAAATAAATAAAACTCAAAAAATAACTTTTATTTTTGAAGCAAAAAATCAATTCAAGAAATAATGATTAAAACTTATAACCGTTACGTTTCCTGATATTTACATATTTGTCTATAAAACATTTTCAAATTTACATTTTTAACTCAAAATTAAAATTTATAATAAAAAATTTTGTAGTTTTTTTGCATAAAAATTAAATCGCCTATTTTGAAGAAAAAGTGGATAATTTTTATTTCTTGAAATTTTACTTTTCGAGAGAAATTTAAGTTACGATAAGGGTGAATTACAAAAAAAAAACGGTATTTCAATTTAAAAAAAAATTTATTTGCTTAAGCTAACTATTGAATAACTTATTTATATGTACATGATGATGCATTAATGTGATCATACCATTTGTTTTCTTTGCAAACTATTATCGCCACATCAATTGTTTAATACTCTCCATTTGCTATAGCAATCGATTCAAATGAGATTCAAAAATTAAATTTTTAGAACTGCATACAAAACAGAAAAATTCAAACTATTTTTAAATCGTATTTTAAAGTTTTCGAATTAGTTTTTTATACAAATCCTATAAAAATTGACAATAATTTTTAAGAATTCTATTTAATTTCACTTTGGTCAAAAAAATAATCGCAACCCCCTAATATGTAGTATATTCTGCCATATTTAAGAAACATTCAGTCTCTGATTTCACCTATTTTTGCAATTATACTATAATTGTTTTAGTATTAAATAAAAACCCTAGCGCTGTATGGTCCACACATGAGAAGTTTTACCTTGCAATAGGGCTAATCGGAGTCTTAAACGATAATAAATGCTCTCCACATTATAAAAGTTTTGCTGCAGAAACTTTCTTAAACTATCTTGTAAACCTGCATTCGTGTCCGTACAATCTAATTTTTGCCTCTCTAAAAAACAAACTCACAAAAACTGCATGTAGAATGTACAGAAAAAAAAGTACACTTTTCTATTCTTATTTTTCCTGTCATATAGCTAAACTTTAGGACCCGCTACTTATTATCAATATCATCCCAAATCTCTTTTATTTGTCGAAATTCATTAAACACATATCCAGAAAATTTGTACCCACGCAAATCATAGTTTTCTTAAAAAATTTTATTTTCAAATTAATAAAGAAATATGTATTCGTAAAATCTTTTTGTGTCACTTCGAAAACTCGTATGCGTTCAGACGTTACGTTTTTTTTAATATTTACTGCGTGTTTTTAAAAACACGTTAATTTAATAAATGTGTACAAAACATATGTATAGAGGTGCCTATTATGAACTAAATTCGATGTTCGACTGTAGTGGAATTTGCTGATCGAACGAATTTTCAATTGGTATTATGGCGCACATTCGATAAAGAAGTACTATTGCGAATTTTACTGATTTCGTTTATTCACAGTAGTACCCCAATAAAAAATGGAGCTTCTAAAGCAGGCTTGTAAGGGAAAAACGTAAAATATCGCTTACGGAAGATTTGAATTTTATATGGCGAAATCCCACTTTAGCGCTTAATTCAGCGCATATAACAATTGGTGAATGTAACGATCAGCTTTGCACACTGAGTTTTTTGTTACCGTTATTCTTTAAGGATCTTCAAATTTAATATTTTTTTAATGTATTAAGATTTCGTTCACTTACCTTACTGCATCTCTGTATGTCTTATTGCTTTGCGCATAAATGTGTGCTTACGTTTTAAAATGTATGTACCATTAGTGCTTCTAAAAATAAGGAAATTTTTTGTTGGGACATTTCTATGCACTTGAAATAAAAAAATTTGGCTTATAAAATTAAAAAATAAAATTCATCATGACCACGACGAATTTATAGTTTGATGAAGATGAACACTTGCTGGAACTGTGCAGAAGCAGAAACAGTTTGAAGGATGGTTCAACATATTGGAAAAGGGCACTACTTCATAAGTAAATCCCAAGCTTATTAAAATTGGGCACAGTTTTGTGCTCAGGGAAGGCATCGTACCAACTTGCCTTGAAATGAATAAACTTAGCTCCTGCGAAATGTCATCCCAATGTTTCAAACCAAAAAAATTACAAATATGTAATTAAATTTTCAACAAGTGTTTTTAATTTATTTGCAGCGTCAAAAGCAAAATTGTTTTCGTTCAAAATTTCGATACAACAAAATTTTTGACTGTTATGTCAACTTATAATACAAATTTTACATTCGATAGACGATATTCGATAGCCAGCTAAAATCATTTGTCGAATGCAACTCACATCTACACCATTCGTCCTCAATCTTCAGTTTAATGAAATATTCTGTATGCCAACATTTCGCGCAGTGTAAAACAGGCATATGTGTGTACATATATTAACATATGTATGCAGAATATAATATAAATAGTTAAAGCTAAAAATAATATTATCCTGCCTTATTTTTTTAAGAGTTACATATATAAATACATATAAATTCTAATTTAGTTAACCGAGAAATAGTAATTTACTCTTCGGCCCATTGTAGTGAAACAAAAAAAAGTCTTTCGGGAACCGAACCCGCAACCTTCACACTATTAGACTAGCTCATCTTTCTGGGCACCCAAGATTTTTTATTTTTTTATTAAAGACTTCCATTGAGAATTATAACAAATATCTAACGATAACTGATTTCATTCTAAAAACAATTGCGCTTTCTAGTTTAGGACTTTTTAATACACATCTTATTATATGTTTTGTCAGGTCCTTTATGTGCAAAATACCCAAAAGAGGAAACATTTTTTTCTTAAGTATGTATATTACAGTACAAAAAATTATGAATATTCAGCTAAATTTATTTATATTATTAAAAGAACATATAAAAATAATTATTTATTTTTCTAGTAAGCACCGGAATTTAAAAAAAAATTATGAAAACCACGTAATTTACTTATATTTAATAATAACGTATTAATAAAATAGTCTACAGATATTTCGCAAGCAAAACAAGTGCTTTATTCGGCTATGCCGAATCTTTATACCCTTCACCATGGTGCGATAATAACAGAATGTTATATAAATACCGTTATTTAGCTACAAAAAAATCAACTTTGTACCACGCCCACTTGACCATTACCGCCCACATTTTGTCGGATGTTGTGAATTGATAACCAAGATGGTTGTACCTGATTTGGAACCTCTTTCCGTTCTCCAGATATACAAAAATCTTTAATGTAAAATCTCCAATCTCGCCCAAATTTTATGGGATATTGTGTATTGCTAATCAAGATGCTTGTACCTAATTTGGAAACTTTGGCTCTTGTATATATCTCGATGTATACATAAAAATAAAATAAAATAAAACAACAGGGGATTTTTGGGTAAAATTATAGGCAGTCGTAGTTTTTTGCTCATATCAGCCTTTTGTGGTACGATCAGGCCGAATTTTAATAGCAAACAGTTCTGGACTATATGTGACATAAAAGTATATTTAACTACCAAGTCCCCATCATATCAGGGGTCTTCGGAAAACCAATTTAAACGGACATCGTTAAATCAACTTCGCTCCTCACAAGGACTAAAAATATATATACTTTAAAGGGTCTAATGGCGATTTCATTTCTGAGAAAAATGTTGCATAAATGGTACATGCTCTACACAAAAGAGATAGAGCATGTACCATTTATGCAACATATTTCTCAGAAAAGAAATCGCCATAAGATTAATATTGTAGAAATTACAAACGAAATATATTGTATTCCCTTTTACCTTCGGTGAAGGGCATAAAAAAATGAAATTTATATAAAATTTAAAGTAACTAAAAGCAATCCTTCTAAAATTTCATTGTGCGTTAAAAACCCCATCAGCAGCGATATTAAATTATTGAACTATAAATATAATTATTACTTATGTTTAGTATTTTTGTTTTTTTTTATCATTATTCAAAAATATATGAAACAATAAGTTTAAAACTTCATTCACAATGGGAGCAACAATTTTATTTTTTCTTATGTATAATTTTTTCCAAAGTATATTTTCCTTCTATTTTTTGAACAAAATAAAAGGAAAATATACAGGTGACCACAACAGAGAGAGTATTGCTGGCTGTAACTTTTCTTAATGTAGTAATACATACATATGTATTCTAAATGTCAAACTCCATACAAAAAAAATTTACAGCCAACATAACTTTCGTTAATGCGGTCACCTGTATGCTTCTACTTCAGCAAAAAAATTTATGAATTGGAGAGCTCAGAGCAAATTTTAAATGACGTTTATAATAATTTTTATAAGTAGAATTTGAGAATTATTTATTTTTACAAGTTATTTTTATTAAGAGTAATCACGATGGGTAGTACAAAGTGTGCAAAAATACACACAATTGCAACACCACAACAAAATGTACGTATTTGCAATTTGCTTAATTGCAAATACATACATAAGTGCAAACAACAACTTTTGACATACGGACTGCCATATTTTTTTATTTGTAAATTAGAAAATGTAAACTAAAATTGTGAATGCTTAAACGAAAAAATAAAATAATAGCTAAAATGCATGTGTATAACTGTAAACAAATGAACATGTATGAGAATTTATGCTAGAGCTGCCACAAGTTTTTTGTGTTTCCAGAATACATTTTTTGCACATTTGCACAAAAAATAAAAGTGGTATGCTCACGATCATTCATAATATGCATTGCAAATTTACAAATTACAAGTTTGCATAATACTATCGTGATTACCATTATTATATTAACCATTTTTACTTTTCGAAAGTGTTCAATGAATCAATTTATAAGAATCATTCCTAATTAATATGTACATCTATATAGATTCAATGTTAACCAAAGGTTGGCTTAAGCAAAAAAGTATGTAAAATATTGAAGGAATATGACTATTGCTTGATTCATTGAACACGTTCGAAAAATAAAAATGGTTAAATTTTATAAATTTTGAATGAAAATTATAACAATTATATTTTGGAAATCGGGGCAAAATTTGCAAATGTTTTTTTTACTGAAATTTTTGTGTTTGTAAAAAAATTGTTGTTTTCATTGTAAACACCCAGTGAAAATGTCGCTTTCATTGCGAATCTAGCATAAGGGCGAGCTACTTGATGTAGTTCCTAAAATACAAACAAGGGTTATTAATCTTTTTACACTGTTTCCAAAGCAAAATATGTTCAATTAACTTAATTTAGAAGATACAAACTTTCAAAAAAATCTTTTTAAATACCGGACTGGTTCTTCTAAAGGGAGTCAACTTAACATTTTCACTTTTTGCATGATAACGATAAGCAGTGGTCATATGTATGAATATATATGTACATATATACCCACTGTAAAAATCAAAGATGCATTTCTCTATAATTTCGACAAAAGAAAAAAGTAGAGTTGTGATATAAGAGTACATATAAAAAACACAGTTTTTTGTCTCAATGAAAATTTATAAATTTTGCGTTAACCCCCTTTAGCGGAACCGGTGCGATTTGTTTATTTAATAATGTTTTTGTTTTTATTTTATCGATCTTTTTGGAAAAATCTTAAACTTATTTAAAAGGAATCAGCTTAAAAAGATTTATTATATTGAAATAGCCCTGAATGAATAAATTCACATACTAACTGCTAAGAGTTTTAGTAATTATTGTTATTTAAAATACTCACATGCTCTTAAAATATCCACACTAAACGTATAAAAATGTAACAGATCACCTGTATCGGGGTGATCTATTATATTATTAATATATTTATAACAAAAATTCTTTCCTATCTAGTTCTCCCATAAATTAAGCAAAAAATACTAAGAAAACCAGAAAATATTAATACTACAACTAAAACAAAATGAAAAGAATTTTTAAAATACAGATGTGTTTCTTTTATAACCCACTAACTCTAAAAATACGAGACTATATCCCGCATTTATGTTCTATTAACTTCTAACATTCTATCTATAATATATAGTTGGTACATATTATTTCATGTTGAAAAGGAAACGAAATTAATAATAACTTAATTAAGAAATGATGATTATTATTATTATTATTATAGTAATAATATTACACACGCATACATACTATTAAAGCATACGAACGAGCATACTATATATTGACATACACATCCATACAACCATATTTACTTACTACATTTAATTAAATAAACTTACCCATCAGCCAGTAATCCTGTTACCATTCTCAAATTATTGTCGTCGTCATCATGTATCTAAATCTTAAGACCAATCCGAAAAGTTAAATTTTTTATGTCTATTACCATTTTGATTACTTCTAAACTTCTATTACCTTTAAAATTTGAGCTAAATTGAAACAAAGCCCGCGAATAACGTTGTGACAAAATAATAATTTTTCAGTAAACCAAAAAATCGTTTTTAGAAGCCAAAATTACGTTTTTTTTATATTTTTATTATCAAAATTAATGATAATAAAAACTTTTGTGCCAAAAATCAAGAAATGTAAATAACAAATTACATGGTAATTTTCTGTTTAATTTTTTTATTGGAAATACGTTCCATATCCCAGAACGCGATTATAGATAAAACGTTTCTCCACTACGAAAAGCATCATGACTTCTGGCCTTTAAAGCCTTATTCCACGTTTAATAATAGAAAGTGTGTAGTTAAAACGTTTTTATACATACATTACCTGCGCTGGAGCGATTTTTGGAGGTATGTTCTTATTTTTTTTTTCTTGTTATAGGTATAAACATTTCCGATATTTCTCAACCTTTTATTTTTATTGTCTTTTCATTTTTCCACATAAAATTTTTAGTTTGCATCTCTGTTATACATACTTATTTATCCATTTCTCTCGACAATTCCGTTCATTAAATTTTGTTAGTAACTTATAACGTTCCTCCACTGACTGAAGCTTTCTAACGGCATTTGGATAGTAATAAGGTGCATCATTTTGTCTGATTTGGTTAATGAACAATTTAAAGAGTATGTTAACGGTAATCTGCATAAAAAAAGTGTTTTCAAAAAGTGGTCTTAAAACGTTATTCGCGGCCTTGCTTCAACTGCAAAGATTTATTAAATATCATTTCCAAAAATTTATTAATAATATAAAATTTTGGTAGCGTTTTCGCAAAATATAATACCAACAGCAAGATTTTTGCAAAATGTATGTAAAAATATTACGTAAACTATGTACGTACATTCATACAAGCATATGTATGTACGTACATATTTATAAAATTGTAGAATATTATGACAATATGACAAGAACTTCTTTGTATATAAGTACATACTCCTTGTCAATAAACTAATAATCGGCCATGTTCTGGAAATCGAAATCACGTGAAATTGAAATCGAACAAATTTTCAATTCCATCCTGTGTTTAAATGATAAAAATATACCCTTTTATATACGTCATACTTTGAGGACCACATGCCTCTTCCAAAACTACTTTTGAAAACAGGAAAAGCTGTGTTCATTTTTAAAAAAATTTTATTTAAAATCTCCATCGATTTCAATTTCACGTGATTTCGGTTTACAGAACATAGCCGAATATATTCGATCGAAATGGTTATAATTACAGTTGAACCTCGGTTATCTGGGCTTCAATTAACCGGTTGCATTTGAGGAGGTTCTTTTCAAAAAATGATTACTCCAATTTCAGCAGAAATAGTTTTTAATTTTTTTTTGGTTTTTTAACAATGAAATGAAAACTCTGCGAAAATAAAATTGTGAAAAACTCTATTAATTACACCAGAAAAAAACGAAGGCATGATTTCGTCTTAAATAGATTATTTCAGTTCAAAATTATATTCCTTAAAATCTATTTTCTCAAATTGTACAAAAACACAAAAAGTGGAATAGTCAAGTTTTATTAGCCCGCATCAGTGTTGCCATAACTCTTTCTTGAGAATATGCCAAAACATCAAAAAAAAAAAATCTTGTAAAATCTGCTAAATCGTAAAATGAAGAAAATATGTATGCTAAAAATCTGCTAAAATTTTTAATATTTTAAATTTTCTAAAAATATGCAACATTTTAACAAACAAAAAATATGTATAAAATATGCTAAATCAAAAATGCTAAATAAAAAGCGATTTTAATATAAATACATATCGCTCATTTCGTGCAAGACCGTCACAACTCAAAATTTGAAACTTTACAGGAGAGCATTTTTAAGATTCCAACCTATTATTTCTCACCTTCTCTTTCACTAAAATACAGTTATAAAATCAAATGTTTCTTTTTTGCTACAAAGAAAACCACATGTACAAGAGGAATGCCAAACACAAACTGAAATTTGACCTTGTTGATGTTAATTGCTCAAGTTTGTTACGAGAGGTCATAGCGTCACAAACATCTGTATTACCGTTATTTTTTCGATAATTCTCTCCGTTCTTAGATCAATTTGTAGAGATTTAAGAGAAGAACATTTTTTTATTACTAACTCGAAAATGCAAAATTTTGCGTTGTGAAGGTCTTGCACGAAATGAGCGATATATGTATTTCGTAAAAACTTTTTTTTAATACATATGTTAAAAAAATTCTGCTTTTCTAAAAAGTAAAAATATGCTAAATAGTCTGCTTTTGGACAAGGGAACAAAAAGCAGTTAGTATATTAAAAAAAAAAATATGCAATTCCCCAACTCTGAACGATGTTCTCCATACAGTTTGACATAAAAATTTATCGTAGAAAGCTGCCGGGAAATAAAATCTATTTTATTTTAATAACGTTTTTTTATGTTCTCACATAAAGACACTTATTCTCTAAACAATTCTACCTTTCTTTCTTTCAATTTCATACATTGTTAACATACAAATAAGAAAAATTAATTTACAAAAACTTAATAAAATTTGGTGCTACACATGCAAGGCGAATTCATTACAGGTGATCCTAAAAGCTCTGCTGGTAACTTTTTTTCTTTAGCTTTTTAATTGTTGGATGACAAAATTTTGTTTATTATCCTTGTTTCTGTTTTGATTTGTTTCGGTTTTTGACATTGTACAATGATTTTACAAAAACAAATTGCTTGTGGTTTTTGTACGAGTTGTACTTGTTGTACTACCGAGATTACCTGGAATGAGTTCGCCTTGTACACATGGTAGAATAAGTACAAGGTATAGTCATTAGAAAGTTTGTTCTCAATTTTAAAACCAATACAACGTCAAACAAAAGAAAATAAGGAAAACATTAAAACAAGCGTCAAAAATCAAATAATTTAATTTCATATTTTTAAAAATTTCTTAATATAAGAATTTTGTAATAACAAATTTTAATCAAAATCAATTTCAAATAGACAAAAAAGTGAATAATATATAATTTTATATAAAAAAGTAAGCTTGCATTGTCTAAAATATGCAAAATATATAGAAATTTCAATATTTGCAATTGAGTAATGTTTCGTTGTTTGACATAACATGTGTAAATAATGACAACCCTCCCTCATGAACCTACCTGGTAGTTATTATATTATGGCGCTACATACTTAAAAAAGAAGAAAATGGATAGATAGCAATAAAATAATTAAAAGAAAAGTTAAGAAAAATAAATGCTTATACATATAATCTGGCGACCAAGGTATTTATTTTTATTAATTAAAAAAATTTAAAATTACATTCCTGGTAGTCACGCACTTATTGTGTCTCATTTGACAATTTAAACGCAACGAATTCTTGCCGACGAATTCGTAGTGCTATGCCAAGTTTGTCGTTCGTACCAGTTGTGTTTATACCATTAATCAAAAAAAAAATTAATTTTTTGTGTTTTATACTATATCTATTAAACGTGTTTTTCGATTTTAAATGCTAATTCCGGTCCCGTGGCGAGCCGGATAATTGAGGTTCAACGTAGATATAGGCCTGTCACAGAAATCAATTCCGATCGAAAGTGGAAATAATTCCGTATTTCTTTTTGTCCGAAAAAACATATTTAATTTATAGAAGTTAAGTTCAAATGCGATCCGAACTGCAAATACGGAAATAGAAACATTTCGATCGAAATGTGTGACAGGCCGGATACCAAATACATACATATGTTATGAAAAATAAACAAGAACACAATTAAAAATTCAATAAATACCTATTAAAAAAAATTAAAATCTCATTAAAAATATATAATTAAATTTATGCATCATATTCACAAAATACTACATAGTAATTACATATTTACATAATAATCGTTCATACTAACGTAAATCGCTACATTCATTTCACAAACATTCATAAATTAAAATATAACATTTATTAAAAACAAAAAGTATATAGAATATATTTATTTTCATACTCGTATTATATTTATATAATCTCAGTCAGTCGGTCAGTTTATCTGTCCTGTGTAATCACCATTATAACATTAAATATATTATTTAGTATATCACACTCAATCACTAATAAAACTCACTTAATTTAAAATGAAAATAATAGTAACAAGTAAAAAAAAATTAATAAAAATTAAAGCTTGAGATTAAAAGCGTATATTTAAACTACTTTAAATTTACTTATATGTATAAGCAGATACAATTATTCTTATAAGTAAACATGAACAAAAAAAAATCAAGAAAAAAAATTAATAAAAATCAACCAAAAACTTTGTTTTATTAAAAATATATCGCGCTGCCATTGTGCGACATTAGAAAAGTCTTTAGCGTAGAAGTCTGCGTGTACCTATACAATGGGGGGAATACCGTTTAATATTAGGAATTTTATTTATTCTTGGAAATCTATAAAAAATATACATATTATGTAAGTACATGGTACATTGATTATCTTCACGGTTTCGTAACGGAGTAATAACGTTTTTTTTTGTCTGCTGAAAAGTACAAAAAAACATGTTAAGAGTTGTCAACCTGTGACCGATTATATGTTAAACTAAATTTTTCATTAAAATTTTATTGTACCTTAGTAAAAATTCTTCATTAAACTGATATTGTAGAGCACCAAACTATAGAAGAAGAAAAAAACATTAAAGGTGATAAACTAACTGCAATTACTTTAAGAAAATATTTATTAAGTATTATCAATATAAAATTATATTCTTACTTAATTACCCGAGCAATACTTACTTTTAGACCTTTTGTCTGATAATAATCGAATCTACAACCCACATACTGATGACGGGCTCACTACCAACTATCCTACCCAGGCATCACAGGCAATACATTTTAAATTCAATTTAAAATTAATAAAACCCAATATGGCAACTACTTCTATTTATAATATGAAATCAAAATACTGAGTCAAACTAAAATTTCATAAATCATTTTCTGAAGTGCAGGCATAAAAAATAAGAAATTAATCTGCGTATTAATATTTAACTGGTTACTATGGAGTTTGCACATTCACGCACATACACACACAATTTTTTCTTCAACCATTTTTCGATTATACATATATATAACAACCAAAATCCTAAAAAATATTCAAGACGATCACTCTCAAACTAAATTTGTACACCTCGCAATATTTTCAAACCTTTCACTAAATAAACAAATTTCGTTCCACGCTATTTCCCTTTTATCCTTATATTCGTATTTGATACACTAGTGATATTATAAAACAGGGTTGTGAACTTGCATTCAGATTGAGCCTGGCAACACTAAACAGTGCTGCCATATATAATAGTGGTGTGTGACTTTACTAAAAACGAACCGCCATCAGATAGAACTGTCATATGCGGGCTAAGGATATGTGATCCTTAAGTTATCCCAACTTTGTATGAAAAAAGTGGTCTCGGACCGGCATATGAAAATGCCGATTCTGGACTTGTGATCCCAACTTTTTATGAAAAAAACATATGAAAATACAATAATAACAATATGGCAACACTGCCAGTATGCTCCTTACTTTTGTATGCAAAAAGTAGTCGCGGACCGGCACAAACATACTACTTAAAATACATTTGTAAAATGTAGACGAACATTTCAAGTTAAAAAATATGTAGTTTTTTGTGTTTTCATACTACATACATATCAGAGATTAGCAATGAATCGCTTTTTCGCTACTCATACTGACTCATGAAATTTTAAGTATAAGTGAGTAGAAATCATTTAAACTCAACTACTCTGATTCACTCACACTCACAAATATGAGTGTGACGTCGACTCATACTCACACATTTAAAAATGACCTCAATTTGATTTGTAATTTCAGGAAAATACTTATAATACTCACATTGATTCAGCTCATTTAACTCATCCAAGTATATTTACAAGTTTAGTCATTTAACAGTTTCTAACTAGTATAAAATGTATAAAAATATAAAAAAGCATAAAATTGTAAGTTTATACAGAAACATTTTGGGGAAATTACATTTTTTTTTATTATTATTGATATTTATGAGCAGGTTGTAAAAAATGGATAGAAATAGTGAGATAAAGGAAAAAATAAATAGCGGAGTTTTCCAATTAGTGAAAAAACGTAAGGGTAGAAGCCCATTGTGGACTCACATTTTGCTTCGCTTATACACATTGAGTTCTGTTGAATCTAAATCAACCACTACATAAATGTTCTAAGTATGAGTACGATGAGTAAAATCAAACTTCTGAGTGAATATGAGTTTCGATCGAATTACAATAAGTATGAGTGCGTATAAGTACAAGAAATTATGAGTCATGATTCGGCTCTACTCACTTTTTCACTACTCATTGCTGATCTCTGATACATATATTTATTAACGTGTTTTGCGATTATGCGTGCATAGTCCGGTCCAGTGCGAGCCGAATAACCGAGGTTCAACTGTAGCTCATCAGACTCCCAAGGCAATTGACGCAAAGGATGCGCACATGGAAACGCCAAATACTTATTGTAATGTCTAAACTACAGTAGATAACGGATATAAGAACATATCATATAAGAAAAAACTGCTTTTAAGAAAGTATTTCAAAAGCACCTTGTGTTTTCCATATGTGTCAATATAAAAAGTATTCAGGTTAAGCAAACTTTTTATGATAAAAAACTGATGCAAGAAATATTTTGACATACAACAATAATCAAAATAGTACAGTAAAAACGCTATAAAGTTAACTCTCGTAAAAGTTAATCTAGCGCACATGTGCCGCTATAAAAAGTTAATTATTGTATATCTGAAGTTGCCATCTTAAAAATAAAAAAAAAGTCACAAAATTCTCGAGGATTTGGAGAACGCATAGGAAAAAGCACACAGGAAAACATTATAAAAACCGAATATGCTGATCTTACAGCAGGGCTGTTTACATGTTTTTCTTGGAGCAACGAAAACGTATCTGCGCATTGACTGGTCTAATTTCAAAATCAAAAAAGTGTCAGTAAAATTTTGCAAAGAACTCCTTTCATGACACACCTCAGATAAAGCACATATTATTTATAATAAATACACGAGTATAATTATTATGTAATTATAAATTGTAGTTCAAGAGCAATAGTGAACTTGAAACCTGCCGGTTCATAATGTCATCATTACAAGCTCGATGAATTATTGAAAAAGAAATATAATTCACAGAAAAAATTATTTAATTTCTCCAATCACCAAATTTATTCCAAATTCATAACATCAAGCAAACAAGTTGTTGATTTTGCACCTATTACCAAAATGATTATATTGATTACTAATAATTTTAAAATTTTGAAAAAATATTTTCAATAAATGATATCTTTAATTTTAATTAAATAAGTGATCAAAAAACTTTGCCATTTCAAACAACAATTCTACATGTTTAAATTATTTTATTTTAAACGAAAAAAGTCAATTAAGGTTTTTGTTATTTAATTAAAATTTTAATTGAAAATTTATTTCAAAACAACTAAAATGTTAATTATATCAAAATTAAATTTTTAATTTTCTTCAACTAAAAAAATAATTGATTCAATTATCACATTACTTAAATTTAAATACTTTTTAATCAATTTTTTTAATTGATAAAACACTTTTTTCTCTATTTATACAAAAGGTCGCAGAAACTAGAATGAAATTATCAAATATTTATAAAAATTTCATAAAAATCGGTTCAGCCATTTAGGAGGAGTTCAGACACAAAGATCGTGACATTTGGTTTTTATATTTATACTAGACTAACCCGGTGCGCTTCGCTATCCTGTTAAAACAATTGCTATATAATAACCGGTTTTAACCGTTCTTCCGATTTTAAATTTCATTACGTATTTCCAAAACATTTTTTTTTCCAAAAAAGTACGAAAAGGAGATCTAATTTTTTTTGTTATTAGCACAAATGCGTTTAATTTTTAATTCTATTTTAATAAATGTAAAAGTTTTGTGGGGACATAATATGAACCAATATACACGTTTTAAATTATTTTACACCAAAAAAGTACCAGACACATATCCGCTTATTTTTGCGTACTTTGAAACACAGTTTAGCTTGTTTTTATACGACCACGGATTCTACCCCTTTTTACTCTCTAAATATTTAAATTTTCAAAAATCTCTTTTAAGTGGGTCTTTTCGTTTGGAGACTTATCCACTGTCCAAATTTCATTCTCTAACTTTGTTTGGGCAGCGCGATGATGAATAAGTCACTTGACTAAGTTATAAATTTGATTCAACATTTGCGTCCTATCCTGTTCCCCTGCCCCGACAAAATAAGTAGTATATTATATTTTTGGGGCTCACAGGATGCGTCTGTAAAAATTTATTGCTCCCCCTGCATCTACCCCCTTTATTTTTATTTTGAAAGGTGTAGTTTACCATAAGAGAGGGTCCTACAAAGCTTGAATACTTTTGTCGTCAGATATGCGGTATTTCATATTTTCATTTTATGAGGGTACTGCTCCTCCTCCGTCTACCCCGCCCATTGTTATTTTGAAATTTATAGTTTACCATAATAGTGGCTTTAACCAAGTTTGAAGACCCTCGCTTAAACAGTTTTTCAGTTACCAAATATTAAATATATGCATTCTATTGGGGGTGCGATATTTAACACTGGCGTCCTATGAGGGTGTTAAATAGGTGTTTGCTGTCAACAACTTTTTGTTTCACGTACTTTTTATATGCATGTGTTAAGTTATTTGTTTCTTTTCATATTTTCTCATATCAATCTTTTAACAGAATTAACCGAAACAATTAGAAGAGTTAAAAAATTTAAAAAAAAAAATGAAAACAGGACTCTAATGGCATAATGGAAGATTTTATACGTTTAGAGAAATCCAGGAAAAGGACTGTGTAATTAGATATTCTGTATTATGGGCTGCTTTCGATTACTCCAACATCAACTAGAAGTGAAAGAATTTGTTCAAGTCAAGTTTTATCAAAACTAAAGAAAAGAATTTGTTATGTAATTGTTTTTTGTTTATTACTAATAAACCCCAAATAATAAATAATTTATGCATTTTTATTATTGAAATTACTTAATTTATAAAAAAAATCTTTATTAATGGGTTAACCGATCAATTGCAAAATTAACCGATTAAACCAAAGCCTCGGTTAATTAATCGAGCGATTAACCGATTAAAGCAAAAGCCCGATTAAATGAATAGCCTATTATATAGATAGAATATATATGTACATACCGGATATATTATATAGGAAAAATCGCAAAAAAAGGGGTCTATACACGACTACAGAATGGACGCGCAATCAAGTGTTGTTTGATCGGTTTTGTGTGATAGTGCGCTTTGCTGCAGCAATGCCAAACAGAGTTTGATGTGCTGATGAGTTGTGAAAAATAAATTTCAATACAGCAGTGTAACTATATTTGCTGGCCATATGAATTTAAGTTAGAAGAAATTGTACCGCAATATTTATATCTGTTATGGTTTTAGGTGCAATAAACTGTTTTCCGGGTGTAGGGTTTCTATGGGGCCTTGTATAAATTATGGACCGATCTTTACGAAATTTGGCAGTGTGATTTCTCGTCCTAAAAACTGTGAAGTACCGAATTTAATTACGACAGCACCATTTATTACGGTTTTAGGCGTACTAAACGGTTTTCTGGGAGCAGGGTTTATATGGGGCTTAGTGTAAACTATGGACCTTCAAAAAATTTTACAGTGTGATTTCTGGTCCTATAAAACTGTTACGTACCCAATTTTAGTATGATAGCGTTATTGATTACGGTTTTAAGCGTACTAAGCTGTTTTCCGGGAGCAGGGTGTATATGGGGTCTAGGGTTAATTATGGAGCGATCTTTACAAAATTTTGCATTGCGTTTTCTAGTCCTACAAAACTTTACCGTACCGAATTTATTTATGAAGCATTATTTATTACGGTCTTAGGCGTACTAAGCTGCTTTTTGGGCGTAGGCTTTATAAGGGGCCTATGGTCAATTATGGACCGATCATCACCAAATTTTATATCATTACGTGCAATATTCCACCATTGATGTTAGTTTTTGTATCAAAATTTTACACATTTCTATTCTGATTCCTAGTTCTGAGCCTACTGAACCGATGTTGCTGGATTTCAATCCCAAGCTGCTTAGGATAACTAAAAGCAATTTGAGACAAGAATTTGAAGTTTGTTCTTTTCTTTCGCGTTTTTCGAAAGTGAGCGTGTTTTCAACAGACGGGCAGACGGAAAGACAGACGGACATGGCCGAATCGACTTAGAATTACTCAAGGAGCCAGAATATGTACACTTTATGGGGTCTTAGATGTATAATAAAAAAGTTTCACACGAAATGACAAACTAAGTATACCCTCATTCACCACTAGTGGTGGTGGTGGAGGGTATAAAAATGTCTTAAAAATATTACCATTAAGGCCCAACCTAATATGCATAAGCTAGCTTAAGCTACTGCCAAAAAAATCAAAAACCATCTTATTCCGTACGAAATATGCATTTAGTTTCGCACATTGCTTAATCAAGTGACAGTTTCATGAAACTT
This sequence comes from Pollenia amentaria, assembly GCA_943735925.1. Lineage (NCBI taxonomy): Eukaryota > Metazoa > Arthropoda > Insecta > Diptera > Polleniidae > Pollenia > Pollenia amentaria. Next base: position 226,412,696 of record OX031009.1, read on the forward strand.
AACGAAAAGTTTGCTTAAAATTTCAATATGGTTTGACAGATACGATTTACGTGTCTTCGCACAGTTGCTTAAGTCAGCTCATGCAAATTATGGTTGGACCTTTATGTTTTCTTTATATATAACACTTAATTCGCAATATATTTGATTTTAACAAACAGCAAGTATTTTTTTTAATTTATATTTAATACCTTTTTATACCTAAAACGGAATGCTGTACCTAATGCTATGTTCACACTTCGGTTTTAAAATGCGTTCAAGCACTTCGAACGCGATTAAGCTCTTATCGCTTAAAAGTCGAGATGATTAACCATACATTTAAGTGATTTGTTAATCACATGTTTAAAACTAAATAATTTCATTAAACGCATAGAATCCTCTCAACACACCTCAAAGTGAGTATGATGTTGCATCGGCCACAATAAACGTGTACCTTGCACGTGTAGAACCGACCACGATTTCTTCTTAATGTTTTTAAAATAATCCATTCATTTTCAAAATTTCATCATTAATATGCTTAAAATAATCTTCTTATAACTTTATTAACGCAAATTTATCAATTTATAATAATTTAAAGAAATATAAATGTGTTTATTGTGTTTTATTTACTGATCAACAGCCATCCTAATCATCTCAAATAAAATGTGAGCGGCTTTGAATAACTTAATCAACATTTTGCATAAACGCGTTTAAAGACCCAAGTCTAAATATGGCATAAAGAATGTCGTGCAGATTTGTCGTCGGAAGTATTTTTTATTCTGGAATGAAAATAAAATAGGAGCACGTATTTTTAAGCAGAGAACACAGTCGAGTAACAACTACACAGAAAAAATAAAAATTGATTTCAATTAAAAAATTTGCGATATTAATTAAAAAATTAATTAAATTTGCAGCAGTTAGCAAATTAACAGTGTCAATTAAACGTTGTATTTACTTGATTTAACGTTTAATTCACTTGATTAAACATTTAATTAAAACTGATTTTAATTGGTGAAAAATTTTGGAGAATTTTTTTTGTGTAGTAGTTACGAATTAAATTTTGTTGTGCATAAACTTCATTACCTTAGTTTTTGTAACTCTTCAAATAAACATATCGTCACCTAAAATGCAAAATTTTTGATTGATGTTTGTTCGTTTTATTTAACTACATGTTCACAAGATCACTGCGATCAAAAATGGAGACTTCATTAAAGAAATTCAAACCCAAACTACACCTTGTTGTTATTGATTTTGTTTTTTACCTCTCCAGTAAAAAAATAAAAAGTGTCAAATAGATTTATGCAGATCTCTAATAGATATTTAAAAAGGGCGAGCGTATTAACTTTTCCATCGTTGACTCTTTCCAAAGACTATGCGTATACGTGTTAAGTTGAATACATAGATATGTATTTATCATACGTTTGATCATTTACATACCCAATTTTCTATACAAATTCAGTATTTTTCGCTTATAATTACAACGGTTAAAATAAAGGATGTAACGATACGCTTTTTAGCCGATACGCTACCGATACTCAAAGAGAACTATCGCCGTTAACGATACCGATACGATAACTCAAGTAGAGTAATTTCTTTTTTTATAGAAAATTACAGTGAAAGAGATTATTAATATTAAAAATTGATTTTAATAAGATTTTAAAAACAACGAAATGAATTTAAATTGGTAAAATTAATTTATTTTTAAAACAAACAAACGTTGCAAGAGATCATTGCAAATGGATATTTGCAGTCGGTAATTCAATTCAATTTCGATCAGTTATTTTTCCATACCAGCGGATTTGCAGGAAAATGGCATCGATTTGTTTCTGCATATTTTGTTATAAATGTATATAATTGCATATTTTGCTTTTAAGTGCATGTATTTTGCATTTTTTATTTTTGTTATGTATGTATTTTTAATATTTTTAAAAGAAATTTAAATCAAATAATTAATACTTTATATATTAAAATATCTGACAAAATTTAATATAACTTGAATCTGTATTGCAAAAAAAAAATTTAGAATTTCATGAAATAAAAAAAAATTTAAGATTATTTGATTTTAATAATGAAAATAAAATTGAAAATTAATTTTTCCCATGAAACTGGCATCCTTCAAATATGCTCCCTTGACTTCCGTTGACGTTGAGCGTACATTTTCAATGTATAAAAACTTTTTGCGTTTAAATAGACAGAGTTATGTTTTTGGAACTTTGAAGAAACTTTTAATTGTGTATACACGGAGAAAACTGTTGTGCATTATTTATGCACAAGCTGTTCATAACTATAAAATGTATAGGTACATTTTTGAATATGCAACTTTGCGCATAAATTATGGCTAATAATCATAAATTCTGCACAATCTATTAAAATAGTTATACACAAAAAATGTGCACAGCTTGTGAACAATGTTCATAGCTTAATTATTTGAAAATTAAACACAATTGATCATAATATATGAACATTGTGCATGAACGACTACTAGCACTTATTGTTCATGAGTTATGCCAACTTGTGCATAGATCTTGCCCAACATTTTGATATGTGTGTATCTTGTTCATAAGTTGTGCCCATTTATGCATAGAGTGTGAACAATGCGTACACATGTGGATAATGAGAATGCATTAATTGCAAGTTAGTTTCACTTATGTTTTTGTGTCAAGAGTGCCGGTTGTGTTTAGAAGCGACAGTAGCTGAAGTGTGTTATATATCATTTAATATTATTTAGAAATATATAATTGTGCAAATTAAGAAAACCAGAGGTAAGTATTGAGTTATTATCATATATCATATACAGCCAATTGTTTTTCTGACTGGGTAGTTGCTTGACGAACTATTTATGGCGTTCTGCTTCAGCTGATTTTGTTTACTTTTTGTTTGTGTTTTGCGGAAAAACATCCATTGAAGTGCAAAATATGAAAAATATGAAGGTCAACAAATTTTAAAGGTATTAATTTATTTATTAATTGAATTTGCTGTTATTTCTGTACACTTGTTGTATATTTGTTATGTACGGGTTGGTTTTTTTAATACATTTCTGTTTATTTTTTTCCTTTTAATTGTAGAAGTAGACTCTGAATTTTTCAATCTATTAAATAAATATTGACTAGAAGAGTATTATTTGTCCTTAATAAATGCCAAATGTATTAAAATCCATTACTGAAATTGAATTTCCTAAACCCTTTGAGCATCATCCAATATTAAGCACTGGACTATGTTTTATGATAAGAATTTTATAGATGTGCCCAATTTTTGCATAAGATGTGCCCATAGCGCATAATTTCTGCACACAATTCTCTCCGTGTACTAATATAAATTTAAATTAAATCTAATTACCTATTTTAAAAAGAATAAACAAGTGATTGAAGTTTGTTTTTGGTTTATTTTATCTTACTTTTGTGTATATATTTTACGTGGTCACCTAAATTATTCTTTTTATTATTAATAAATATAATTTAAAAAAAAAACGATATGTTTTTCATATATATTTTTAGTGCATATTTTTCTTATTTTAAATGCATATTTTCCATTTTATAGCGCATGTTATAAGCGCATATTTTTGATTTTTTAGTGCATGAAAATCCAAGCCCTGCACAGTGGCGCCATTTGAGTTTTTTCGTTGCAAAAATCATATCTTTTGAACCGAATAAGATAATTGAACAGTTTAAACAGCATATGATAGATAACTGTTCAGCCTATGAAATGAGCGTTTGGAAAGGGTGCTACGCTTTGTAGGGGCCTACTTATGGGTTATCAAAGTTAAAATTAGTAGAAAAATCAATTTTATGGTAACTAAAAAAAATTTTTTTTACATTTTTAGATTGTTTTTATTTTTTGTCTTAAGGGTTTTATGTTTTAAATTATTACCCAACAAATTTATTTTTTCAATTTTCTGTAAAATATTCATCACAATTCGTAAGAGAAGGTATATCTAAAAGACTAACCATTTCTAAACTATAATTATTTTGTAACTCTATTCGTGACTTCACATGCCGCAGGGAAGAAATAAGTGGATCGGAAGATGCTGCCAACATGTTGAAGAGGTCCTCATTTTGCCTCACCCTTGATGCTTTGAATGTGTTCTGCAATCTATATTTTTTATAAAATTTGTTAAGAGACTCCTGTGCTTCTTCAGAAAGCTCTCCAATTGGCAAAGACTGGTACTCAATTATATCTTTACCATGCGCCAATATTTTATGGACGGTCGGGGTCAACTTCTTCTGTGGATACATTTCTGCTAAAAGAGATGCAGTTTTCGACGCATATTCTCCATATTTTGTAGAATTGACATTTTCTTTGCAGTTTAAAACATCCAAGATCGTTCCCAATCTTTTCACGATTTGATTGTCAATTCCAATGATTCTAGTTACTGCCTCATCATTTTCAAAAAATCTCCTAGAAGTGTTTCCATCGTTTGAGTTACCGTATCCGTGCTTGGGACAGTCTACTTTTAGTCCAACTTGTTTAAAAAAAGCATCCTGTATTTGCTTCTTTCTGATCTTTTCCTTATCCTTTATTGATGTATTTTCATCGAAGTTTTCTTCCTCTTGTGGTAGGGTATATGCCAGTTTTAGCAAGAATTCCATACACCTTATCCTTGCGTGCAATGGTGACATTCCATATTCGTAATTCTCCTCATTTGTAGAATCGTTTAAATTACCAAAGTTCTTCTGACAAATAATAATATAAAATCGATAAAAAAATATAAAAATAAAACGAAAAAAGGGGTTTAAATAGGTTTTTGCTAAATTTTTACCTCCAATATAATTCTGTCTATATATATGTATATGATAACTAATTGAAATATGTTATAATTAAGCAGAAAAAGATACTAATCTTAAACTCTTTACAACTAATTATATAAAATTGAGATGTAACATATTATATATGAAATAAATTGAATTGAATTGAAAAAAGTTCTTCTGACTCTTTTTGCAAATCGGGCATGACATTGTTGAGGTTGTTCCTGTCAGTTCGTTTACGACTTTTCCGTCAACCATGGTCAGGTGGAACTCGTAATTGCATTCAATATATTTTCCTTCTCCAATTTGCAGCTTTATAGGCTTAATCTTGCTTATTTGTTCTTTAATGTCCTTCACCGTAGTCCTTATGAGTTCTGCCGATTCCCTTGCAAACTGAAACATTATTGGTCGGCAATAATGCACTGATGACGGACGTGGATTTTTCCAGTGTAGGGAATCATCCGATTTTAGCCGCAAAGGAACAACAGATGCCATAAACATATTTCCGTCCGATATTGTAGCGTCATCGGGAGATATCCTTTGCTTATAAACGCTTTGTCCGGATGATCCATCGCAGCCTCATTTGCTGATCAATGTCAACTTCTCAGGAAGAATTTTCACTTCCGTGAAAAACTTTGGTGTGGTTGACTTTCTAAACAGTTCAAATAATTTTAAATTGTACAACGCCATGTTTTCAGTACTTAAATTGTTAAATGGTTTCAGTAATTGTTGCGCCAACTTTCAGGCGTAGACTAATCCAGGCATTATGCTTATTTTGCAATATATAGGCTTATGCTACCATGCCTAAAAATTTACCTGTTCCCTGCATACATATGGATTTATGCTGAATAATGCAATTTTGATATTATGCACGTGTCCAAATAAGATTTGTGCCTACCTGTAGGGACCATAAGTCAATATTGTTCCTGACCATTTGTACGCCAAAGTATTGTTTATGTGAGGTACGTACCTGCTAATATAATAACTATTAGATCAAACTACTGTCAGTCAAAACATATAAGGGATGGACGCCATACAATTTCTGCAACCATGTCTTTTTAAACTTTTTTACCTCTAGAAGCCAAACGGGCACGTACGGGCAGATAAAACCTTTTGAATTATGTAAAGAAATAATCAAAGAACAGGTTTTGCAAATATGGCAAATATAGAAAAATATAGTTTTTTTTTATTTTCCGTCAAAGTTGAAAAATAGTGAAAAAACGGATAGTTTTTAAATAGTGATTTACCAGGAGAAACACAAAGCAAACAGTTAATTTTTTTTTTATCATTATACATTTAATAAATACATCAATCAATACAAACAAAAAATAAGGCGATTCGTTACCTATTTTTCGTGATATTACACCTGAAATCGCAACAAATTGACTAAAAATTGTGTGTTTTTTTGAAAACCGAAAGTCGGTCAACTTTGAACGGTTATATCTTCTAAACTAAAAATGTGATATTATTAAGAGTGGCATATTTGAAATCGTTGAAAAGTTTCCTATAACATGGGTTTATTCAAAACTTCGTCGGCATTCATGAAAATTTTGATTTTTGCAACCTCGCTTGCTCTACGGGCGCCACTGTGCCCTGGTTACCAAATTACTTACATGTTTTTCCTGATTGTTCCAAACTTATAAAATTTTCAATAATAAATCTGATCCCCACCCCAATGAAAAATGTTCTTGTTTCGCGAAGCATTAACAGTACCATTTAAAATATAAGTGCATATTTATACGACACGCACGAGGACAAAGGAAGTTAAGTGAACGAATAGATACTTAACAAATTTTATAAAAAATATACGATTTAAAGGGCCACAGCATTCTCTAACTATGAAGCGGGTTTATAATTTAGAATATTATACTGCAACAACAAAAAATTCAGTGTGTAAAGCTGATCGTGACCCTCACCATTTTTTATATGCGTTGAATAAAGCGGTTTTTGTCTGGAATTCGCAATATAAAATGTATGTCTTCCGTGAAATTTCTCCCTTACAAACCTGCTACTTTTGAAGCTCCATTTTTATTAGGATGATTACAATATAAAAGTTGATAAGTTGACCAAATCTATTTTTAAACTCAAATTAGATATCCTTAAAGTTACAGTTGAGTAATTAGATACTTATGTAAGTCTTTGAAAGTACGTATAATATTGACCACTACTGAAATTACCACTAGGAAAGGCACCCGTTTTTGAAAAAGTTTCAAGGCAGTTGGTTCTATTTGTGCAATACACAATTTCTAAATCTGAGCAACATGGTTCTATTTGCAATTAAGGTTTCCACACATAGGCTTTCTAAGTAAACGAGGTTCTATCAGACTGTTAGAACCTTGTTAACTGAATCTCAAAAACGTGTTATAAAAAATATCTCAGAAGCGGTAAGAGACAGGCAAAACCTCAATCGAAAGAACGAAATTTTTGGATAAAATGTCAGATAGAACCTTGTTGTCCTAAGATCGCGGGATTGTTGATTTTTATTAAACTGCTGGTTTTTAGTTAAAGTTTAAGATATTTTAAATTAGGCTTTAGTTCATCAAATTTAATGTTCATCTTGACAAAAAGTACGAAAAACAGAAGAAAGAAACATGCAAATAAAATGTTTGACTAAATACTGACAGGCGCTGCAGTGCCGCAAACCACTATTGGGATCTGACGATCCTTGAATTGTACTGTCTCAATGGCAAAATTGTACCAAATTGACATAAATTTTACCAAAATTTCGCTACAAAGTAAAAAATCGTACATAGTAATCCATAACATATTTTTAATCAATAAAAAATAAAAACATAAGTGAAAAAGTGTAGTCGGCCAAGCCCGACGATTTGATCCCATACATCACAGTATATAAAGGCAAATTTTCGAGAGTGTGTCTGTGGAAATCATGGACCCTCCAGAACGAAATTATATAAGGAGGTTAAGATTTATGTAAAACTTCTTTGTGACGAATATTATTTAGATATATTCATCTACATGAGATTTGTTTGCCCTTAACTGATTTTAGGAAGGGCGCTATTATGGGACCTTAAATCACAACATTTTTCATGACATAGTAGCTACCTTTAAAGTTATTGTAGCCAAATTGTATGTCAATACCAACAATTATACGGAAGTTATGGCATTAAAAGCTATATCCGGGAGTAGTATTTGTATGGCAACTATGGTTTATTATTGACCGATTCTAATACAATTTAGTTAGAAGAGTTAGATTGCAATAAAATAAGTTTTGCCCAAATTCAATCAAAATACCAACATAATAATAGGCACAAACACTATTTGAAAATTAGTTTGTATGGGGGCTATGTAAAATTATGAATCTCACCATTTTTAGTCTATATCAATTGAAACCAATGTACCAGACTGCCAGCCACTCGGCTGAGGAACATAGTTAAATCGACTTAGAAAGTGATATTAAGTCGACCGTTATATTAAAAAAGGGTATCGGACCAATATATTTTTTAGTATGGCGCACATCAGCAAAGAAAAATATAAAAAAAGACACAGAGAACAGAAAACGTGTCTTTTTTTCTATCCCGCTTACTTCTCTACACCGTTCGCCTACAAACACCAAGAACATGTCTTACAAAACATGGAAAAAATTACCGTCTGAACCGCGTGTTATTCGTATAAAAATATTTAAAATTTCATTATTTCACATAATTTTGATATTTTGATTTTTTTTTTTTTTTTAATAAAATTTTTTATTTTTCACTTGTCACTTTGCATTAAGAATAAATTTATTATAAATTAGAACACAACTGACTCAAATTTTGTGTTGAGCTAGCTAATAAAAATCAGACAGGGAAACCATGGTGAAATTACTAAAAGGTGGCCTCGGTAAGCCAACCGTTCATTGTTTGATTGTATGTGTTGGTGTATTGATCTTGTCAAATTTGTTTTGGGTTTGTTATTAATGCTGGCAAACAATCGATAGTACTATCGAGAGTTCTGTTCCTATTGGACTATCGATAGTTTAATTTCTATAGCGATACAATCGTTGAAATTTTTTGGTAAATTGTCAACAATTTTTGTTCAGCGGTACCGGCTTCATTGGCTTTTAATCGGCTGGAATCGTTTTTACCACAGTTTCGTTGAAATCATTTGTTAAAAATTTATTCAAGTCCAAGAAGTTCCAACTTTCTGCGTTTCCATTTATTGCCATATGGAATCGAAGTACAGCCTTTAATATTTGCTTTATTCTGAGCATTGTCTGGTAATGTTTTATACGGCTGAAAACTAGCTTGCCCAAACTTTTAATATTGACTCCAAAATTTTACCATTGATAATGTTTTTTGCTGTGAGTGGCAAACAATATTGCCCAAGTTATGGGCCCCCAAATTTTGGATACATGATTCGTTTTACTTAACAACTCTATTAACCTATTAACAGCGAAATAAAGAAAAACATTTTAAATATATTTAAGGAAAATAAATTTGTTAAAACCCGAATTCTTTTAATTAATCATATTTTCTGGCCTTTTCAGTTTTAAAATTTACTCATTAAAATTATAAATTTTTCTTTTATAAAAAAAAACATCTACTGGCCAATTTCGCCAAGTTCAGTTAAATTCTTGTTATACCCAATGTGCCATACTTTGGAAACCTTCCTCATATGTCTAGAAAACTTTAATTTGAACACAAGTCCTTACTTGCCACATGAAATTTTATACCAATTCGACTAACCGTTTACAAGGTTACGACGAGCTTAAATATTTTTTTCTTGAAAATTTGATATTTTATAAATATCTTTTCTTGCCCAGTCATCAGCAGAGACACAATTTAAATATTGATAATTTAATATTTGCTATTTTGGATCTTTTTCAAAAATTATATTTTTTTTAACTATTTCAAAATTTTTATAACGACGACTCAAATGAAAGTTAAATAAATTTTAAGTAGAATGTTAACATATTTCTTAAGTACGTTAAAATAAAAAAATGCAAATTAAAAAAAAGTTTTGGGCACAAATATAATTAGAAAATTAAACGCGAAAATTCGAAAAAGTTTGCTAAAATAGCAAAAATTCGCGAAAGTTTTTAACTTACGACGATTGCCTCAAAGAGCAACAAAACTACGCAAAACTGCAAAAATAGCGAAAATTCGCGAAAAATTTTTATATTTCAAACAAGCCATAAAATTTATTAAAAGTCCCTAAAACTATAAGGATGTCAAAAATTCGGTCAAATTGCAAAATTAGCGGAAATTTGCAAAAATTTGCTAAAAGCGGCATGATAGCAAAGTCTTATATTTATTAACAATCGTTAAAGCTTTAAAGAATCAGAAAACTTAAAGTAAAAAATAACTCTTATCGCGAACCTGACGAATATTCGCGAAAAATTCATAGTCGGAAACAGACTCTAAAATTAATTTGAAATAGCTTAATCGGTTAAAAACAAAATGTCGGAAAATAGCATAAATAGCGTTTAAAAATTAACTTTAATGATGAAGAACAAAAATAATAGAAAAAAAAATTGGAGATGGGATTTTTTTTGTCAGATTTTCGATAACTTGTCGACGTCGACACAACTTTCCTATAAAATACCAAATTAACGTCGAAGTGATGTAGTCGTCGACTTGATGTGACAACAAATAAAAATTAATGTCGACGTCGACAACTACTAACATAATAGGGGTGATTATTATTATTAGCATTTTTAAAATAATTTTTAGCATTTTTTTAAATAATTTGTAGAATTTTTTTGCCATTTCTAATGCCTAATTTAGCTGTAAAATTGCTTAAGCTCTGGCCACACTGCTTTCTAGACTTTTTAAGCAAAAATCATAGTATGGCGCTACAATTTTTTGCAACAGAAAATGTGAACAAATTCGATAATGTGAACTACCTTGGTTTTTATTAGTTTACATTATCGCGACTTCACTGTACATACATTCATAAATTCAAGCAGTACCATATGAAATGGTCAATGGTTTCTAATACGAATGATAACTTTTAATAAAAAGCATAAAATATTTGTTTACGTTAATGAAATTATATTTATTAATACTTTTTTACTTATATTTTATAAGATCGCAATGTTATTATATATTTTTTTTTTGTATTTACTTTTTTCGTTTTAGTATTTTGTTTGTTTGTAAGCATGTATGTATACATATATTGTTGTTGTCATATTAATTTTAGATTAATTAATTTTTTTGTCCTTTTTGATGTATTTTTTAAATTGCATTCATTATTATTCGATTTACCGTTTCAATATACTTTATTTGTTTTTTATATAAACACTATTTTTATTGTTTTTTTTTTAGTTAAAGTAAGTTAAAAACATTTTTAGCATAGAAATGACTTTGTAATCTGATCCCAAAAATAAAAATTCCATTATAAGTGAATATTATTAAAATGATTTAAAAGTGTACATTGTAGATGTAAAATATGTAAATAATTTAAAACAACGTTGTTAACTGTTATCCAAACCCTCTAAAGTATGTCTAATAAGATTTTTAAAACAGATATAAAATAGAATTAACATATAAAAAATGGGTAGTAAAAATTAATAAAAATTTAAATCTACTAGATATGTAAGCATGTCAAATATATTTTTTATATTAAACAAATTTCTATTCGCTTTAAATGTGGAGTTTGAACCATGTTGTTACAAAAAAAATATGACTAAACAAAAATAAATAAAATTATGAACACAAATATTAAAAGAAAAAACAAAGTTATTTGCTCAGTGGCAAAATTTCATCGCAATTTTTGCTTGCATTTTTGCCATTTTCACATTTAACACTAAAAATAGATATTTTGAATGTAAGCCACTCTTTTGAATAACGGTATTCCTAAAAATAACCCACTGATATGACCTATGTGCTAGAAATCGCAAATCGTAAGAATTATGCGATTAAGATTTGAAATCGCAAAGGTGTGCTCGAGTTAGTAATCGCCTTAAATTTGGCGTTTTGAAATCACAAGCCTACAGTAATGTGATCTGCAAGTGAACTTGTAAATTTCCTTCAAAATTCATTTTCAACATTAAAAAATATCATCAATAAAGAATATTTAATCCGAGGTAGAATAAGTACAAGGAATAGTCATTGGAAATTTTGTTCTCAATTTTAAAACTCATATAACGTCAAACAAAATAAAATAAGGAAACAAATTAAAGCAAGCGTCAAAAATCAAATAAATTAATTTTATATTTTTACAAATTTCTTAATATAAAAATTTTGTGATACCAAATTTGAACCAAAAATCAATTTTAAATAAACAATATATTGAACAAAATATAGTTTTATGTAATAACTTCAGTTTGCAATATCTAAAAAGTTCAAAATATGTTGAAATTTAAATATTTGTAAATTAGTAATATTTCGTTGGTTGAATGGGTAGATAATGTCAACTCTCCCTAAAGGCCGGTATTCACTATCCTATTTAGTCGCACGATATGTCAAAAAAATCGTGTGTGCTCATAACTGAGCTACCTAAACAAGGGCGGCAAGCGTTTTTTTAAACATGAAAATTCTATTACAAATACATTTTCAATAAGACAAATCGACATAGCGATTTGTCAAATAGGATTTTCCAGCCGGGTGGTGTCGAATTCGCGTTCTAAAGGTTTTCTTAGTATAAACTTTATGCAAATGTAAAGTTTTGACATACAAAAATCGCTTGCCGCTCTTATTTAGGTAGCTCAGTAATGTATGACAGTGCGGCTTAAAAATGAATTGAGTGACAGATTTTTTTGACAAGTCTGTCCGACTTGGAAATGTTTTAAAAATTTTCATAAAATGATAGATTATATGCGATCAGAGTTGCATTTTCTTGTAAAGTTGATGAGTCATTTGAGTTTGCATCTTTTTTGTGGGATAGTGTGGCATTGACAGCAGATTTTGCAGACATTTTTTTATGTCGGATAGAATTCCGTCAGATTTTCGTGTGAATGAATCGTACGATTATGTAGGATAGTGAATACCGGCTTAACACAGGATCTCCAACTGAGATAATATCGGATATAATATCTGAGAAAACGTCGTTGTCAAATAGGATTTTCCAGCCGGGTAGTGTCGAATTCGCGTTCTAAAGGTTTTTTTCGTATAAACTTTATGCAAATGAAAAGTTTTGACCAAGGCCTATCCAATAGGTCTGCTTACTACTACATGGGGAAAACAAAAGGAAAAACGTGTTTTGTGTGCATGTATGTATGGCAAAAAAAACAAAAAATGTATACAAAAATATACATGTATAAGCAATATGTAAACAACTTTTGACATCGTTGAGGAATAAACCAAATAAACATCTGGCTCCCTGCGCAGACCTAGTGGATAGACCTTGGTTTTGACATACAAAACACGCTTGCCGCTCTTATTTAGGTAACTCAGTAAGAGAACTAATTTCTTCATGTTAATCTTAATTTTTAACAAGGGGAACACGTATCTTATAAGATTTAATAATCGACTGATTCTCGTACAGCAAACTTGTATCGTTTTTATGCTTTTTTTAGTTTTTTGATTTTTTAGTTTAAAATATTGTTTTTTTAAACACTTTTCACAAGATTTGCACTATTTGCATTAATAAATTATGCATTTTAATAATGGTGGCTTATTATTGTTTTATATGTGTGTATGTATGTGTTTTTTTTTTTTGACAGCTCATCCTATAAGACAGTTGTTATAAGAAATTTATTGTAATATTAATACTAACACTATTTGAGAGTCCACACGTAAGATAATACTCTCTGCGATAGAATTTGACGTTTGCTGATATAAAAATCTTATATCTTATCTCAGGTATAGACCCTGTGTAATGAACATACCTGGTACTTGTTATACTATGATTTAATCTATTTTCTTTCCATTTATTTTCAAAGCTCATAATATTTTTAATAAATTTTAATAGAAAATATAACATTTAAACACAAAAATGGCTTAATATTAGTTGTTATCGAATTGTTTTTTCAAATTGACGTTTTGCTTGTGAACAGCTGTTTCGATTTAACTTCGAAAAAAAATATAATGGCTAGACACAAGGCGAATTGACTAGAAAGTGGGGTCAAGTCAGCATATGGTTATTTTTTTCGGTGGTCGATTTGTCAAAGTTTGTATACGAACTAGTTTTTTTTTATGTAAACAAACATTTTTTTTTACTAGCAATATTTTTGACAGATGGACCACAGAAACAGTGTTGTTGTAGAGTTGACCTCACCTTCTAGTGAATTCGCCTTGGCTAGACATTTAGGCTAGACATTTTTGTGTTAATATTTGATAGCTAAAAAATTTGTTTTCGTTATTCGACCAGTACTTCGAGCTCTAGCACATGCTCAAATGGCGATTTGCATATCGCATGTGACTTTACAATTATGTTTTTTTTATATTATTGTAATTTTGAATATGAATAAAGATACATATGTATATACATATCGAGCCATGACCGCAAAAAAGCTTAAGCGACAAAACAAAATTTTATAGAAGTTTTTTTATTATATTTCATAAAAATTTTGTATGAAAATTGGCGCTTAAAATTGTTTTTGCTATAAAATTGTAACGTACCTTCTGTCACAGATTACACATAGATATGTCACGAGATTGAAGATTTTTTGTCTCTTTCTTAAAAAGCTGCCCCTTTTCATTTCTCTTTGAAGCATCTTTTATGCCGCAATACAATGAACACAAATTAATTTAGTAGAGATTTATTTGCAAAACTGTTGTAAAAATTAACTTTTGAGTTTATCGCAACACTAGTAAATAATATTAAAGTAAGTAAATAACATTATAAAACAAAACTAAAATTAACGACCAAAACTACCTTAAAGGAAAAGACCTAAGCTTTCTTTTGAGCAAAAAAAAAGAATAAAAAAAAAATACCCTTTTTAAAAGAAAAATACAAAAATAGTTTTAAATTTAAGAAAAAAAAATTTTTAAAAATTTAAAAAAAAATTATTAAAGGACTTATGTGATTGAGATTAAGTTTTTTTAGATAATTTATCTTTTTGTTTTTATTATTATTATTTTATATTTATTAAATTATTATTACAAATAATAAAAAGATTTAATTTGTCAACATCTCTATAGAAAAAGTGATTTTATTCCTGGGATTAACATATTGTGGGTATTACAGTATCGAGGGAATGAAATGCTAGTTCGGTATGTTATATACCGTCGGAAAGGTTAATTTGTCTAGTTTCTCAGCATAAGTTTTATTTTAAAGATTTTAGAAACACTTACATATAAAAAGGAAAAAATTCAAAATAATGCATATGCTAAAAATTGAAAACCCCTCGTCTTGAGTTAGAAATTATTTTTTTTTATACATATCCCACTCTCATCCCACTAAGCGACCAAAAAAAATTTAAAAAATTTAAAAAAATACAAAAAAAATTTTTTTCGATAGCTTGAAGAAATAGCTATCTAATTTGTTTGGGACAAATTTTGCTAACACCAATAGATAATAAGTTACATGGATGAGAAAGAACACCGGCTTGGCCAAAATGTCAAATGTTGTCCCCCTCTAACTCAGAAACTTTTTGACCGATCTTGTTGAAAATTTGTGTCTAAACTACTATCCAATAAGACTAACCTTGGTGCAAATCCCTCATCCAAATCGGAAGACATCGATTTCAAAAGTTGGGTCACTTGACATGAAATCCCATCATATATACATACGTCTGGAAAATTTATATACGTTGCAATGTCTTATGATATCAAACAATAATAAATTAAGATACATAAGAAGTTTTTATTATGCATGTAACCGAAATCTTTCTATCATGTAAAAATTATTTAAACATGTGACTATATTTAAATAATAGTAAAAATTTGTTTTTAAATATTGTAAAGACATGGCAAGAATTCCATCATTCAAACTGACATGATACAACACAGTATTTATCGGTTATATGTATTTCATTATTTGCACGTTTTTTTGGTGCGCTTAAACGAAAAATCTATTTATAAAATCTCGCTTTTATGCAAATAGAGTGCTTATAAAAAAAGCTTAATTTCTTCGGCATCATGAATACAAACTAATTCACTTGCATCGAAAATGCATGAAACATTTGAAGTTTGATCAAACAATTTTACATATTTTAACATATTTAACATATTTGTTGGGGAGTTTTTTTTTTTGATCGACTCAAATTTAAAACGGTGCTTTTGAGATTTTTTAATGCAATTTATTCAAATTGTATTGTGATGAATAAATGGGGCATATGCATAAAAGCGAGTCGTTATACAAAAACGAATGCTTATAACGGTTGTGGATTAAAGCGATAAATATAGGAATGCCCCAATTACGGTTTACAACTCAAATCTGTTTGAAACTTAACAACTTGACTTTATACATATTTGCTCGTGATGAATTGTAAATGTTTGATGCTTTTGTTAACCGCACTAACACAGGAATGTAAATAGTAATACAAAACATCAGCTGTACTAGAGTTGCACTCGTAAAAATTATGAGTGGAGTAGGTCGTGGTCATTGTCATTGTTTTTGAATGACAGTTCGGTCGTTTTTATTTGTCTTCTTTTCGTGCGTTTTGCGTTATTACCTCGCATTGGCTAATAGCTTGGCGTCGTATAACTGTTCCGAGTTAGTTGTTCACCATTAACATATGCAATCATTTTTAACCTCTGTGTTTTAACTGTTTAACTGTTTTAACGTGGTTGTCTGGTGAAGAACAAAATATTACTCAACGCGAATGGTGGAGAGCTAAATAAATCTCAGACGTTTACTGGTGGAGACCAACATACTCTGGAGCGGATTCTGGAAGCTGATGCACTGACATTAAAACTTAAATAGTTAGCCAAAAACTTAATTTTAAATCGTGTGATACTCTGGCAATATAATTTTAATAGTTAACAAAAACTTTTAGTTTAAAGCAAAAAAAGGACTAGTTTAGTTGTAAGCCATAAATGTGCTAATGTGCTGTTTTCACAACACACTAAAAAAATTAGTGCTTTTCATATAAATTTTACTAAACGTTCAATCACTTGTGTTGTGAAAGCAGAATATAAATCGGCAAAGCTTCGAGTTCAATATATATTGTGATATTTGTATCGCGGTCAATTTAAATGGATTGATGCGCGCGTATGTTATATGTTAAATATTTATCGCCAGTATTTACATTATTTTTGTGCTGTGCGGTTCGGTCCAAGTTAAAAAAAAATGTCGCGAGAAAATCAAAAACAGCCTGTTTAACTAACTCGCTGGCTTTTTGGTTAAATCACAAACTATAGAAAAACATTTTAATTTCTTATTTATTTGTGTTTTCACTTTTTACTTCATATCCTGAAATTGTAATATAAAGTGTGCTAAACGGCTATTCTGCGATATGGGTCCGCGATGCATCAATACTGCATGCTGCACGTTCAATATCGCGAAACTGTATCGTGGTCAATATATATTGAACTTGATGCAGTGCCCTTTAACAGTTTAACCTCGTTTATGTTCTAACAATCGCACGATTTGAAATCGCAAAACGCCAGATTTATTTTATGGTTTTCTCAAACTCTTGCGTTTTGCTTGCAATCTGCTATAGTTTCTTATAATATTCTAGTTGCCTTGAGAATACTTCTGCTATTTGAAGTCGCCAAACATCTTTTGATTGGGATATGCAGAACACCTACTATGCGATTTTAAGTCACAATCGCAAATGTTAAGCGTTTTGCAATTGTCAGAACACGCTCGCTTTGTACAATCTCTATTATTCGTGATTTTACCTCTATTATCCGCGTTTTAGTTTTTTGTACTATTGACGGTAACCTTATCCGTGCCACAAACATAACTTTCTTTTACTCAGCCAATTATATGTATTCCTTTTAAAGAAAGCAGTTTAAGGCTAGTTTACACTATTATACTATAGCGGAGTTCAGTGTTCGGTGCAAATGGTCTTGCGAAAGAGCAAATGCAAAATTTCGTAGCTTTTTTATGAAATTTAACGGAAACTGTGTATTTTTTTGTTGGATTTGACAAAAAGCTATGATATTTTGCATTTGCTCTTTGGCAAGCCCATTTGCAGTTAACACTGAACTCCGCTTATGTATTAAAACATCTCAAAAACTCAAGTAATATATTACACCCAATTTACATGATGAATTTTATGACGTCCATTTTGGACGTCATTTTTTGTTTGGCAGCAAGCGGTGTAGAGAAGAAAGAGGGGTAGAAAAATAGACATGATTTCTGTTTTCATGGTTTTTTTGACACTTCGCTTTACACTTTTTTCTGTTCTTTCTGTTACGTTTTATTTTTATTTATATTCTCATCAACTGGATTGTGCTTTTTGACTGATAAAAAAAATATTAAACAGTAATTAGTTTGTTCGACATTCAAAATAAAGAAAATAAAAAATATTAAAAACATAAATTTAATAGTCTACAATACAAAAAGAGACTATTAAGAAATACAGATAATTAATTAATCCCTGGTTGCAAATAAGAATGAAAATATAAAAAAAATTAGACGTCCAAAAAAAAAAAACCATCATATGAATTTGAGTAGTTTTTGGTAACAACTTCAAAAGGGAATTAAGACAATTGGACGTCATAAAATTCATCATGTAAATTGGGTGTTACAGTCATCCCATACAACTTCATCGTTTTTCAAAACAATAATAGCGGTTTTCACCCTTTATTAAGTTTACAGTTTACTAAAGCTTTTTGTTGGATTTTTCAACCGCATCGTAGTAAATTTAAGTCTAATACATTTTGTTGTTGCAGTGTTGTAAATATTAGTACTTTAACTAAATTAAGAAGATTAACAAGGTATACATACAAGGGACTTTACTATCAAGGATGCAAACCGCTAATACTTTTCATTTGATCAGGGTTGCATTTTAAAAAAAGCAGGTCATGTGTGAACATAATGTGAACACAAACTGTAATGGTAAATTAGATTTTTTGACAGTCGCAACAAAACTCATTACATTTATATCTCACAAAGTATTATAGAATACGTAAGACTTGCGTGATGGTTAGGGTGATCGATTATCGACTTTTTTTAAAAACCGGTTTTGGAATATTCCGAATAGTTGCTTTTTGAAACAAGCCTGTTTTCGGATAAGCATTTTAAACTAACCGGTTAACCGGTTTTAATTCGAATACATAAAACACAAAAATAAAATTGGTTTTTTTAATTTGAATAGTTAATTTGAATAACAACAAAACATTTCAGAAAAGAAGGAACCATCAAAATACATAGATATGGATTAAGGTATGCTCGACCTATCAAATATTTGACGATAAAATCCAAAAAAAGCATGAGCAGTAAATTTATCAAAGTTTATTTTTAACAATTTCTTTTTATTAACTAAACTTAATTTGTAAAAAATAATTCTATAATGTAATTAAGAAACTGTTAAATGATGTTTGATCTAGCCAAACGTTTTGCAAATGCAAATAAATTTTTAATAAAACTAGTGGTTGCGTGTATGACGTCAAATATTTAATAGGTGTGAGATAGCTTTAGAAAATTTGGTTTTACAAAATTATAGGAATTTAAAAAATTTATTCTTTGGCATATTCTTCCAAATTTATTTTAAATGAGTTTTAATTTAGCCAGGATTATATATTTCAAATTATTTTGTTTCAGCATCAGAGTAACATGAACATGCTTTTTGTATGAAATATTTGTCAATTCGTCGACCACAATTTAAATGACATTGTTTGATTTCTTCAACTAAGTTTTTTAGTTCTTGGTGTTTTAATAAATAAAACTGATGAATTTTTCCATATCGTTGATTCCGCCGGAAACATGAAGATATGCTAGAACTACTTTTTACAATTTCTTAATTAGGTATGTGATGGAATTCAATTTTGAAAGCGAAACGGTTTAAAATCGATAATATCGTTTTCAGTATCTTTTATAATTAATTTCTAATACATTTTCCTCTTATTATCTGTATTGAACTGTATATTAAACAAAAAATTAAGTCCTTAATTCAGAAATAAATTTTAAGATCGCTCGAAATTCTTCGCACCTTTCAAAACGATTGATTTGAAATTAACCAATTTTCATCACACACCTAAATACAGGTGACTTTTTTACATTTTGCTTTGAAATTCTTCAAAATATTGCCTAATATTTAATTAGAAAAATACTTAAATTACTGGTACATTTACAACAAGAGTGAGGAAAACGTATGTAGTAAATTACACATTATTAAAATAAACGATTTTGTATACCAACGTAACCGGTTTATTAAAATGAGAATTTAAAGCAACCGGCTTGGGCAAAACTAAAATAATCGGTTAAAACCGGTCGAATAATAACCGTTCGATCTCTCTTGTGATAGTGTAAGCTAGCCTCTAATAACACCCAAATGAACGGAAATGTAAAAAAACTTAGATTCTGAGCTATGATTCTAATGATACCAGGGGGGCTACTCTCTATTGCGATGCGAAAGAAATTGTTAGCAAATGTAGCGATTGGTATTCTTTAATACGTTTGCGCATTTGTCTTTCGCACTCTTTTAGTTTTTTTCTTTTTACAAATCATCCGAATTTATTTTATTTCAATTTTTCTAATTTCAAATATTTTGACTTATTTTGGCATTTCATTGCTGCTTATCTGCGTCATCTTTAATTGTTATTGCCAGTATTGCTTAAATTAAAAATTTTTTTGCGAAAGTGATAGAGAGTACCAAGTTGGCATTTAGATTTCGCATAGAAACAGTTTTCGCATCGCAATAGAGAGTAGCCCCCCAGTACTTTTTTGTAGGCGGTTTAAAATAAAAATGCAACAAAAAACAACTACAAGAAGAATGAAGTGGTTGGCGTTTTAATTATCTTTATTTTTATTTAAAATTTTTTAAGTAGTTTATTTCTGTATTTTTTGTTTTTAGAATTGGTATCTTTTTTATATTATATTGTTGTTGTTCCTTTCTTTACGTTTGCATTATTTTGTCAGTTTTTTTAGTAGATTTTGAAAAATTGTCTTTTTTTTTGCTGTTGTTGTTTACTGTAATATAAGTATTAAAAGTTATAATAAGTAAGTTATAACTCTTCTATTTTTTCATATTTCTTACTTGTATTTTTATATGTATTTATTTATGTAAGTATATATGTATGTATGTTTGTATGTATGTTTCTATGTATATTGCTAAATTGTTTTTTTTTTTTTTTGTTAGTTTCATTTATTTTAATTCTCTGTTTTAATGCTGCCATTTTATTGATTTTTTTATTACTGTTTTCTGTTTGTTGGTTAAAAGAGAGTAGATTTTTGTTCTTTTATTGTTTTAATAAGATTTAATATATATTTATCTTATATAAACAATTTTATTTGTTTGTTTCGAATGAAGTCATTAAGTGTGTATGTAATCAATCTCCCGTTATTATCATAATAATATTTAATATTTTCTTTATTTTTTATTTTTGTTATAATATGTTGTTGTATATCTTTAGTTAGTAGTATAGTTGTTGTTGTGTGTAGTTTATTTTTAGTTTGAAAGCAAAAAATAAGGAAAAGTATTTTAAAAAAGAGTGAATACATATTATCTTCTACATATATATTATAAAAATTGTATCGTATGGTATCATATCGATGTTCATAAGTTTAGTTCTTTAATATTTTTCATTTTTAATATTTGTATCTTTTAGAATGTAGATAATGTTTCGTTACTTTTTTAAATTGTAATTGTTTTCTTTATTATTATTTTTATTAAATGTATGTATAATATTTTTGTTTAATTTATTGTAATTTTTCTTATGCATATTAATAATAAATACTCAATTCTGTTTAATTATTATTATTTTTTCTTTTTTTTTTTAATTTTTTTTTTTATTTTTTTTTTTTTTGATGGAAAGTTGATGTAACATGTTTGTTTGTGTGTGAGTGTATATGTTTGTGGTTGTGTGTACGAGTATAAGTTTCTTCTAAAAATTTCCTTTATATTCTCTTTCTTAATTTGTTTTTTTTTTTCTTTTATGTTTCAATTGCATAAATAACTGTTGAATAGGATATAAATAGTTTTATTTTATTTTTGTTCATATTTGTATTATGTTTAGCAGTGTTTCTATTTATAAGATTCTATTTATAAGATTATAGAGCAGTGTATGTTTGATGTATCTTCTTGAAATTATCGATCTCTGTTATTTCATTTAACATTTATTGCCGCAACTTCTACTCAGTCGTTAAAGCCCTCCTTTTTGCCATTTGTTATAGGATGAAATTTATTCTACCAAAATGCCTGTAAAAATATTAAACACATAAATAATTTTTAAAACCTAAAAACAAATTAAGAAAAAAATGCTTTTGCAATTTTCTGACTATATTTTTGTTTAAGTGATTGATATTTTTTCAGAACTAAAAAAATAAAAACATTTTGTGTAAATTAATAAAAATTAAATGTTATTTGTTAATTAGAACTACATATTTGTAACGGCCAATTTCACCAAGTTCAGTTAAAACTAACTTCCAGTTAACAGTATGTTTTTGACGGTTAATCCTGGTAGTTAATTATAAATTGGCCGTAAAACTATTTGTACTATTTTAAGAAAAACAAAAGTTTATAACTACAAAGGAAACTAAACAGCCTATTCAAAAGGACATATCGATGCGGGCTTATATTCAAATAGTGCTATCTGCAATTTTTTCGAAGCTGTGTTTTTTTATAGAAACGTTTTCACTGAATAAATGGTCATCTTGACCCCTTTCAGACTCGGCAAGTTAGTTGCTCCAAGTCGCCTTCTTTAATAATAAATTTTCGATCGACCAAGTAGCATCCTAATAGTTTAAGTGTGTTTACTGGCAAGTTAAGCTTCAATTTATGTATTAAGCATTCGTGCCAGACTTTTTCAAAAGCTCTGTGAAGAGTGTTGAGCAATATTTTTTTCCAGAGGGTTTTCTTATGAAGTTTACTATTCTATGAATTTGTTTAATTGTACTATGTTTTCTTTAAAACCGAATTTAGGTTTTTCATTTCTCAAATAGCTTTGATATATTAGGTAATAAGCTACTTTTGTATGATCTTTCCCTGGCTTTGGTATCATGGTCACCTTCCATTTTTGGGGTAGTTTTCTAGGCGTAAAGTAGCATTAAAAAAAAAAAGAATATATTTTTTTTTGCTATGCGAGGTAGCTCCAAAAGCATTTTATTACTGATCTTATCAATACCAGGTGCCTTATGAATGTTTAAGTTGCAAATAGCCTTTCTATTTCTCTTATCTCAAATCCTAGGGGAATAGACGCTCTAACATTAACAGTCGGTAACTTATCTGCTATGGAAATTTAAAAAAGAAACACTCAAACTTTTCAAAATATACAACAATATGCATTTAAAAAAATATGCATTTTTACCAAAATATGCAACAATAAGCAAAAACAAATCGATGACATTTTAAAGCAAATTTAATGATTCGGAAAGATAATTAGTCGACAACGTTATTAGGTTATCGACAAAAAAACATGCATTTGCATGGAAATCGCAGCCCTAGTCATTAGAGTATGAACCTACATTAGCTTATTACAAGAACTGTTAGAGCTTGTTTTCAAAATTTATGGTAATCGCTGTAGTAAGAAATATGGATCAGGCGAGGAACACTACTTACAAAGTGTAACAGACGGTAGCCTTGAATAGGTAAATTTTCATTATCGATTTTTTTTAGAAAGCTGTAACAGTTCGAGTGTTTAATTTCAGCTATCATAATTTTCAGAATAAAGCTAAAAAAAAAACTACAAAAAAAAATTGGTTATTTTTGTTTTGAAAAAAGTAGCCAAAATGAAAATTAAGGACACAAGTACACATTAAAAAAAGTAACCTTTTTTGGTTAAAAGTAACTAAGACGCAACGCTGGTCTTGGGCGCCAGGTGGGGTTGCCAGACGGCCTGGAATGACCACGGCTACCAGATTTGACGATTGGATGATTTATACCCTGAATTTTACGTTTTCTCAAATGAAAAATTTTGTACGAACTTACAAAAGTTTTTAATATAATTTCACATTTTTTCAGCTTATTAAGGTATGTTGTTCACACTAAACAAATCTTTGACAAAAAAATATCAGAAAAAATCGTGACCACAAAATTAATATTGTTTTAACTTTCTTTTTAACGATTTTTTTATTAACTATAAAAAATGCTCAATAAAAATGGTGGTCAAGTGTGGGGCGTAAAATGTTTTTTAAGTGTGACCATAGCTTTAGTTACTTTTATTTATTTAATTAGTAGCAATTTCTGCGCGATGCATTGGTTTGGCGTTGGTATCTATTAGATCCATTTTCAACAATAAATTTGTTGTACGCTCGCGGTGCTACGCCATGACAATCCTCAAAACAAAAAGGAGCCAAGTATTTCGTCTCTGCAAGAACTAAAGGAAGGAAAGAACACTATTTCATCTTTTAGCTAATGTAAAGCTCTTATTTTATTTAAATAAATAACGAATTGAAATAAAAAAAAAAATATTTTCGTTTATGTCTCACATTGCAAAATATTTGAGAATAACGTTTGAAAGCAAGTTGAAAATAAATGAATTTCTCAATTTAAAAATAATTTCCCCTTTTTGTTAAGAATGCTATGATTTTCAGATTTTCAAAAGATTTTCAAATTATTATCAAACGTTTGTCGTTTGAGAAAAGGTTTGATTTCAAATCATTTTCAAATTGATATCAAACCTCCGTGTTTGTTGGGTCAGTGCATGTGGTACCTAATATTCTTACTTTTTATGAATGCCAATACTTTTCAAAAATTTTTAGTTCTGTAAATCCAATAATACTTCTGGCTCCTAACCAAGTAACGTTTCCAGTTCGAAATTTTCCAACATTTGCAGCCTTCCCGCATGTAGCAAAGACATCTATTGACAGCAAGAATTAACTAATTCATACTAATATTATTTCAAATATTTTTATATTTTTAATTCATTGCTATATGTAATAAAACTTTTTAAGTAGTTTTTTCCAACTAAAGAAAGTTTAAACTATTGACATCAGGCTGGGCCGATTTGTAAGGACAAAAATTTGTCGATATTGTGCCATCGATTTTTCGATATCTTTTGGCAGATTGAAAAAAAGTTCCACTACGACATATCAAAAATAATTTTCGAGGCACCCAAATTTTATGCCTCTAGTGCGGTTCTCCACTTTTATAACAGTTTGGTTGTCTTTGGTAAATTTGCATTGTCATTCTCAACTCGACTGGCAGTTGGCTTTTCAGTTGTGTATCTGTTTTTTTTTCGTGGTATTGCCGTTTTCAACTTTGTAAAAGTTTGGTCGACATAAACGTTATAAATACACAACTGCTTATTAGTAGTTGAGTTGTTTTCAGTTTCAGTTGACTTTCATTTTTAAAAGCAAAAAAAAAATAACAATAGAAAAACCGTAAGTAGAAAGATTTGTTATACTGTATATAAGAATTTCACAGAATTTAATACATTCGTAGATCTTTGAAAATTACAACTAAAACACAATTTGAGAGGCTTGTTAATCTAAAGATTCTCTCCATTGGAAATGTAGTGTGTACTGCAGACAGTGATATATTTTCCAATGAAACATACAAAAAATCAAAATATAACTTTAAAACTGTTTTAGGACCCAATCACAACTAAACTTATGATGATCCAAATTAAAGTTATGTACAAAAATGGTCCTCCAATAACGCCGTCGCCATTTTTTTTTTAAATATTTGGTAACTTGTTTTGTGTTCAATTATCGATTAAATTGAAAAAAATTGCTTAGTGCTTTTTTACGCTTTTTTGCTTCAAATAGTGTCTTGTAGTGCATTTTTTTAAATTTTAAAGTGCTTTTTGCTAGACAAAAGTTGGCATCACTGGAGAGAACCTTAGTAACCAGCATCGACGCAAAATTAATTAATAACGGTACGTTTTTTATGCAACTACAAAATTGCTATTACGTTTCTGTATGTGCCTTTTACCATTATGTATATGATTTTTTATTCAGAGGTATTCACAGAGATATTCTGCTGCAGAAGTCAGTTAATGGCAGAACTGACAGTAATGACAGAGACGGACAGGATAGACTCCCCAATCGACTCCCCGTCTCGTACAGGGGCATCCGAAAGACTTGGTGACCTAACTCTGGGCTGATGATGAGGACAAAATAACAACAGTTAAGGCAGCTAGGCCTGTGAATGATTTACCCACTACTAGTCGCGCGATGAGGACTGGAAATGTCTTGATAATTTTCGACAATCACTCTCAAAAAGGAGTCACTAAAGGAAGGGTTAGCGGAACACACCAGTCATTATCTGCAAGGAAATCGGGTGATCACCGACAGAGCTCTGCTAAGGGCCCCAATAAAGGGGTAGTTAAGAGAGTGAGGTCTGGTGATGACCCGAAATCCCCCGCGGCTAAGAGGACTGGTCAGACTGTGGTCAGCTCTGTTAAAGATCCTCGCAAGGAGATCACTAAGAGGACTGGCTCCAGAGAGGACCAACCCTCCACGTCAAAGAAACTAAAGGGGTCGTCGAGAAAGGACGGTATTCTGGCGGCTGTCATTGATCGTATGGATCCTGATGGAAAGATCAGTGTCGAGAGATGGCAGTTGCTAGAGAACAAACTACTCGACGAAATCTTTATTACTAAAGGAAGGCCGGACGAAGTATCGTTCAAAGGGGCTGACTGGGCAAGAGGTGTCAAAACTGTCAGTTGCGGCAATCAAAAAACCTTTGAGTTTTTAAAGGTCGCAATTGGTAGGTGTGGCAGCTCCTGTCCTGAAGCAAGTCTGGACGTTATACTCGCGTCTGAGTTGCCATTAAGGCCGGTAGTCACGGTATGGATACCTCCACCTATAAAACCGGTGGAGGTCATACTGGGGGTATTGGCCAACCAAAACAATGGACTCATTAAAAGCCAGTGGAAGTTGATAGCTTCACTGGGATGTAAAGAGAACCAGGGAAGAGACTTCAGGTTCGCAGTGGACCGGGAGTCTCTTAAAAAAGTGGAATCGATGGGAGGGGTTGCGGTATTCGGGTTGGGGTCTATCAGATTTAGGTTTCCTAAAAATGATAGACCCTAAGAGGTTGAAAGTGGCGCAGATAAACTTGCACCACTGTAAAGCAGCCTCAACCGAATTAGCAACCAACCTCCTCTATAACAATGTGGACGTGGCCTTAATCCAAGAGCCCTGGATTAAAAACCGGGTAGTTGGATTAGGGGCACGGGATATACATTGTTCGAACCCCACACAGATGAGAAGGTACGAACTTGTATAGTGGCGAGAACTGATCATAACTTTATGATTTCTCATTCTTACAGTAATGGAGACCTCACGGTTGTGACAGGAGAAGCCAAGGACAAAACGGTCCTGGCACCAGCATCGGTATACTTGCCATACGAGGCTACCGATTCACCTGGTGAAAAAGTGTGAGAGTTGGTGGAGTACTCAGGCAGAAGCGTCGCGAGGCTGGAACTAGGTTCTGACGCCAATGCACACCATACACAATGGGGAAGTGCCGACATCAACAAAAGAGGTGAGTCTATGTTTGATTTTATTATTGCCAGCAATCTTCTTATCTGTAACAGGGGGAATACACCTACGTTCAGAACTAGGGATAGGGAGGCAGTGATATATATAACATTGACGAACTGTAGGGAGTTAGTGGAGGATTGGAGGGTGGATCTGGGTTTTTCCTTCTCTGACCAGTCGCCTGTCCTTTAATCTAATGTTTGAGAGGTCGAAAAGGTGCCCGTAAAGGAATCCGAGAAGGACGGATTGGGATAACTTTCGAGATTGGTGCAAAGTAACCTTAGTGTTACCTACAACTGGAGGTCGACTTCGACCGGTGTGGAGCAACTGGTGAGCACCTTCACAGAGGTATTGACTAGTAGCTATGAGCGATCCTGTCCAATGAACTTTCCGGGCAAGCGCACACACCCAAGATGGTGGACAGAAGAGTTGAGGAATCAAAGGTCCACTGTCAGAAGGTTGTTCAATAGAGCGAAGTATACGATTAGGGAAGAGGATTGGAAAAAGTTTAGATTGAGTTACCATAGATATAAGGGCCAAGTTTAGCGAGTCAGTGGAATCTGTAAATGAGATGTCCAGGTTCAGGAGAATTTTATCCAAGGACCCGGTAGTCCCGGGATTTATTCAGACACCGGACAACTCATGGACGGAATATAGCTCTGAATCTCTTTGTCTGCTAATGGAGACCCACTTTCCGGGATGTGTGGTTCCTGGGTCGGGGGAACAGGTTGAATGTGGTGACCCCTTCTCTGGGTCGGGCTCAGGCGGTGAGGAAAGAGAGACGGTGGGGGACATGATCACCTTGGATAAAGTAACATGGGCGGTTAATACCTTTGGGTCTTACAAAGCGGCAGGAACAGGTGGTATCTTTCCGGCTATGCTACAGAATATCGGGAGATCATCGCTTCTGCTGTTGGTGGAACTGTTTAGGGTCTGTGTGCTGAACGGGCACATTCCTAAAGAGTGGAGGGAGGTCAGGGTAGTTTTCATACCCAAGGCAAGATGAACCGGTCACTTTAAGCCCAAGGATTGTAGACCAATCAGCTTATCGTCTTTTCTTTTGAAGACGTTGGAAAGACTGATTGATCTACATCTGAGGACGAAGATTGACGTCGGCATCATCAGCGGCGCTCAACACGCCTATCTTAAGGGTAGATCTGTTGAGAGTGCGATTCATGATGTGGTTGGTTATATAGAGGGAATTTTAGGCTACCGGTACTCGGAGGAGTAGAGCTTAGATATTTGATAGCGCTAAGTATCTAGGAGTTTTTCTGGACAGCAAGCTGTCGTGGGGAAGGAATACTCAGGAGAGACTTAAGAGAAGTCTCAATGCCCACTAGGCTTGCAGATCATCGATAGGTAGGAGCTGGGGACTGCGGCCGTCAGTAGTGGGATGGCTGTACACTTCGGTGGTTAGACCCATTCGTACGTATGGATGATGTTTGGGGGGAGTCATTGAGAGTGGCTAGTCGACGAAACCTTCTGTGTAAGGCTCAATGGTGTGCTTCAATCGGCATGACACGTGCCATGAGAAGTACTCCTCAAGGCAGAAGATGTAGAATGACAGAAGAGTAGAATGTTGAGAAGATGTAGAATGACATCTTCTGCCTACTGAGCAGTATGTGATGGGAATGACAGCCAGACGTATTGTTAGACTGGGGGAGTCAGGATTGATGCGGAATTCCACGCATGTTCACTCGCGGATCCTCGGTGAGATTGAAGCTGGTGGTTATTGTGGACTCGACAGTCTTGATAAGATTCGTAAATGGGATGGCCTGGCTAAGCGGCAGGAGACTGAGAGCTAGCCGCACATAAGGCGGATTTGTGTTGAGTGTGGTATTCTCACGGGTTTGATCCGATCTTATTTTCTTATATATCTTTTTTATCTTTTATTATGCATTCGCTGTTTATTTCACCTACTTTCCAGCTATCTATATCTAGACAAGGCATCACAATGGACCATATTGGTCTCTGGGTGAAGGTGTGAAGAAGACTTTACACCAGACTTTCTACCTACCTAAATACATTTTTCGTCAATTGAGAGAACAATGAGAGAACGAATGAGCATTCGAAAAGAATCGAAGAGTGCACTCGCTTGTGTACAGCATTGCCGTTTTGGTTAGTTTTAACCAAAATAGGTTACTTTTTTCTCAATATGTACTTTTTCCATTTTGGTTGCTTTTTTTGAACTGAAAAATAATAAATTTTTTTGTTTTACATTGTGGTTTTGTATTTCTAGTTTTAAAATCATCACACTTTTTAACAACTCACTCATACTTTTTAAAACTGAAACCAGCTCGCTTCCAGTTACTCTTTCAAGTTGAGAGTTTCAATTTACGTTAAAAAAACAGCTAATTACAATTTTAATAAGGATCTTTGTCAAGTTTTTTTCTTGATGACATCTTGAAAATTAATTGCTTTAAAATTGCGTGCAGCCTTCTTCGCAGCTTTGAATTTTTGTTCATTTTGACAAGCAGTATTTGTAAAAAACATGAAAGCAATAATTGATTATGTGGCTACAGGGTTAGTACCAACATAACCCACTTCGATTTTCTGGACATATAGTTCATTCAACATTAAAACCCTTTTTTCATTCACTTTATAACGATGTTTTACGGACCAATTAAGGCTATATATACTTTAAAGTTATAGTCTGTGCAAGCTCTAACTCATTCAGTTTTGCAAATATCCGAAAATAAGTGTTAGCTTTGGGAGGTGCCGATTTCACTCAAAACTTCGAAAAATTATAAAGTACCTATTATATTGTACCTTTCATACAAAACATACTGTCAAAATTTATTTATAGGTTTAGATTAGGAATGTAACGAATACCGATACCGATATATCGGCGATACTTTACGTTTGCCGATATATCGGTATCGGCGATATTTTACTGTCGATACCCCGATACTTTTTAAAATTTTTTTTGGAACAAACAATTTACTTTCAATGATTATTTTTTGCATAACTTATAGCAAAAAATCAAACAGAATTATAAATTGTTTCTATTAATTCTTAAGGTCGGTCCCCAGCACACATTTTCCTTTAACGGAATTGACATCTTTAATCTATTACAAAAAACGACTTACTGAAATATGAACATATTTTGACGACATTAACCTATTGTAAAAACTATAGTTTTTGTATCTATTAAAAAAAAATAATTTAAAAATTGTACCTGAAATTTTCGGTAATCTTGCCTGAGGCAAGAAACCTTTTCCCTGTGGTCCCTTTGGAGCTCTTATAACAATCAAGCGTGGCAATGTATCATCTGTTAATTTAAGACGAGAAATCAAACGGTCAGGACGATCGTTTATTTTTAAAACGTTGCAAGCTGAAGATTTACCATTACGCTAAAAAAATATTTAATAATAATGATGAACTCGGTTAAAGCATATGAAAATATAAGATACCTGATTTGTTACAACAGAAAATTCTACTGTGTCGCCGGGGTGAAGAGAAACGGCACTGCCTTGTACTTCAGACATGTGGAAGAATAGTTTCTTGCCATCCTCAATTTCATAATTAAGGAAACCGAATTGTCCTTTAATGGAATCGACGGTGGCCCTTTTCTTTTGACGTACGGCTGTGATATCAGCTGCACGCCCAGTTTCATCAATTTTGAAAGATACTAAGTCAGCCTTCTGCAACAAGTCTCGTTTGTTTACCAAACTTGTAATACCGAATTCATGCTGTGACAACAGTTGGCTTCGAGTGTCATCCAAGATTTCAATAAGTCCGGCATATTCCTGTTGGTCAGGATTAATGCAACGTAAAGGCCGTGCAACGACCCCATTGTGGACACCCTCTAGCACAGCCGGCTGTGGTATAGAGCCTTTGGGTAAAGTGCGCACATTTTCGGCTGGCAAACAATTGCCTGATACCGATGTGTTGCCATTCGGGGACAATGTATATTCGACCTCCTGACCCAATTCCAACCAGTTCGGATTACCGACATAGTTGCTGAAGTGGAAGAACACTTCCTCGTCATGCGACAAGGTCTCAATGAAACCAAAATTTTCCTTGATTACAGCTATGAAGCCACGATAAACAACTTGGCCAGTCTCGGAGTTTGACACTGAATTGTTATTTTCTAATTTATTAAAATCTTCTATCTTTGGAGTTGTTGGAGTCATCATTTGATTGTTTCCCATGGTCAAGTAGCCGTTCTGTGGCAATATAATGCCGCCTACACCTACCCCTCCTACACCCATACCCACGCCACCGACAGCATTGATAACACCATTGGTGTGAATAATTGCAGGATCATTATTTGGATTGTGAATGTGAAGATGATGTTGTGATGTAGTTGTTAATGTTTGTTGTGGATTCGTTGTATTAGTTGCCAATTGTTGTAATGGTTGTTGCTGAAGAAGTTGCTGCTGCTGCTGTTGTTGCGCTGGTATTTGCGCCTGATGCAAAGTCTGCACACCTTGTTGCATTGCATTATGTAAATTTTGTACGTTTACAGCAATCAATTCTTTATTTCTTTTTACCTTTTGAGAAACCAACAAAAATCACTAAAAGGAATATTATTTATTTTGTTTTTGGGACATACCAAAAAAATATCAAAACGCACACGATCTCCAATTCTTGGTGGTTTTTCGCAGTCTTTAAGGAAATACATAATAGTCTTTTTAAGCTCGCCATGCTCGTAAGTAATCACACCTCCCTCAACCCGATCTTGAGATTTAACTGGACTCTTGGGGGCTTCACGAGTAATGAAACCTAACGAAGATTCAAAGTTAAAAATTAGCTTAACAGTCTCATCTGCTCCATCAACTTACCCTCAATATTGCTGGCCATCAGAGTTTCAAATTGCACAGTACCAGTTGGTAAATGCTTGATGCGTATGCCATGCAAACGTGATGTATTATAGGGAACACCCTGTTCCTGAACCACTGTAAATTCAACTTCATCATTTAGGGCGATTTCGCGGCTCTAAAAGAACAAAAATGTTGTTAAAATAGATAAAGAAATAATGATGAACTCTCCTACCGTATCTAAAATTTCGGTATAATGGAAAAATATACGAACATTACGTTCAACACATCGTATAAAACCAAAACCTTCTTTCAGAGAGGATATAACACCTTGCTCACGCTTTTCACCTGATACTTTAAAAGTTTCATCAAGCAAAGAAATTGATGTGGCACGTTGTAACTGATCCCGACGATCTGTGGCCAATAAAAACTGAACCCAATCACCATGGCGCAAAGTAAAATCTCCCTTCTAACAAACGAAACGAATGAAATGTATGCATATTATTTTTCGCTGAATTTTAAGTTTTACAAACGTTTAAAAGCGTTTAGAAACATTTTAATTTAAAAAATCGACCTTATTATGATTCGTTGCTGTAGTCGAAAACGAGACGTTTTAAAAATTTAAAAGAACACAGGTTGTGCTTTACTTAAATCTATTACAAAAAACGACACAGTCGTATACGACAACGACAACTGGAATTATGATTGTCGTAAACGACACAAATATGACAAACATTATATGTGTTTATCATTGTAGTTGTCATAAATTTTAAATAAAATGGAAAACAATTTTAAACTACTACGTTTCCGATCCCGACAACGGCTCACGTAATAATGCTGAATATTTTAAAAATGATTGTGTGCCTTACCTGATCTTTGTCACCGAATGGTACTTCAACTTCCGAGTAGTCGGGAGCTCTGTAGCGTATACGTCCGGGCAATGGGTCATTAGTTTGTCTTGCAGGATTATTACGATCCAAAGGTTTAAGGACTTGTCCTTTATAAATAGTGGTATCAACATCTTCAAATATTACCGAACCAGGTGGTAAACGAGTTATATTGCATGCAAATTCACGTCCCTAAAAAATTATTTTAACAATATGTACATTTTTAGTTTGTTTTATGATAAGAGTTTTTCTCTTTCCGGACTTTTTCATTTCCCAGGACAATGGGATTTTTTTCAATTTCTCAAAAATTGGCGCTTAATATTAAACGGTGCAAAATATAATTTAATTTTATTTAATTTATTTTAAGAAAAAAAAAACATATAACTATTTATGAGAGTTAGTAAATAAGTTATCCTTGCATTAAACGTTAGTAAAAAAATAAAAACTTCAGTTCTTTACATGCAAAGCCAACAGCATTGACATAAAACCAAAAAAATTAAATTATTTAAACAAAATACTACAAAATATTTTTATATAAAGAAGATTTTAGTTCAGAATAAGCATTTACAGAATTTTTTGACCGACTATTTCTAATTTTAATCAAGAAGAGTCCTGCCAATGAGAAAACGCGTTCCCTTTCTACGGTTATTTGACTTTATAGTCTAAATAACATTATACCATCTCTGGACACTTGGAGTTTTCTAACTACTTCCTTCAAAAACTTTTATTTCTTTTTTTATTGAAAATGGGATTTTTATTTTTTTTGAATCGGCTTTTTCTTTACTAATTGCTTAAAAATTTTCTGAAATGTCTATTTTTCACTTTTGCCAACATCTTATCGAAAATTATATCGCGATTTCAATTATATTTGATGGCCTTCTTTTATGCTTGTCTAACTTAGATTTTTTTTTTCAATTTTATCTTGGTGATTCTGATCATCAACGTGTTTCCTTAGTTTTTAGATTAATCTTTGAATATGTTCCAATTATAAGAAAACGAGTTCTTTATTGTAAAGATGTTTGTATGAAAGATAAAAGAATTATATTTGCTTGTTCTGTTAGTGAATTGGATTTTCGTGCGTATACGTTGAATCATTCTGTGGCTAACTGGAAACATTTTGTAGACTTCGGAATAAAGCTATAAATCTTATTCTGAGAATTAAAAGAAGATATTTTATTAGACTTTTTTATGGTTTGCACTCTGAAGTTCTGGTGATGTCAATCAGTTAAATACTATTTTGCTTATAATCAGCATTATTACGTTTCGCGTTATCGGTAACACCGTAAGTCGAATTTTGTAATAGATTAAATAACACAGGTTGTGTGTTACTTTAATCTACTACAGAGTCGTTTTCGATAACGGGAACCGTAATAAGGCTGAATGAATAACTCTCCTAGCAATAACGCTTTTGAATTAAATATTTTTAATGATTTTATGGTTTACACTTAAGAAATTTTTTAAATTTTACATTTGATGACTACCTCAAGTTTCGTTTATTAATAGCGGTATTCACCCTTTGTATTAAGTGTACAACTCTGTTATATTTAATACGATTTTATACTTCAAAGCGTGAGGTCTTTTTCGTATGCGTTGTAAATTAATGAATTTGCTGAGTGAGAGAAAGAGATAGATAAAGTTTCTTCAACTGTTTTATTCTGGTAAATTCACACACTTTGTTTACTACTGCTGTTTGTGGGATTTTTCAACCACAGCGTAGTATATTTTAGTCTAATATATTTTGTTGTTGCAGTGTTGTAAATGTTAGTATTTTTACTAAAATTATAAGATTAACAAGGTCTACAAGGGACTTTACTATCAAGGGTGAATTCCGCTAATATATCTTTTTAAAGTTATTAAATTCCGTGAACCAGAGAGTATATCACGTTTAATATCCTTTACAAATTCTGAACGAAATCCACAAATTATGTATGCTCTAGTTTCTAATACGACTTATGAACACTCATTTACTATAAGAGCTGCTAGATTTTGAAATAGCTTACCAATAACTTACCGTACTTTTATAGGTTCTTTAACAACATTTAAACGAATGGTTCGTGAATATAACACTTCCTCGTATTCCTAAGTGCTGATTTTTGGGTTCATAACTTTTATCATAATTAAATGTGTACGCATATATTTTTTAGAGGAGTCGTAGGTTTAAGGATTGTTTTAGATTTAAGTTCATTGTTCTCATAGTTATGAAGACTTGTAATATAATTATATTGGTCAATTAGGCTACACATATTACAAATGAATAAATAAAATAAAAATAAATAAATAATTGGATGTATTTGATAGGGTAAATTTTACGTCTATTGGCATTCCGAAATCAAGGATAGTTCAAGGACCTGAGGATCTTAGACCGATCCGGATACTACCTGCTTTGTCTAAGCTGTTGAACATATAGTTAAAAAGCAAATTCTTAATGTAGTTTAAGATTCTATTTATATTTCGGTAAGGCTTTAATACATTTATATGCGCAATAGTAAAAACTCTCACCAATACACTGACTAAAGCTGAATATTTTTCCAGTTATTAAAATCCCTATCATAGATAACTTTTATAGTACTATTTATTAATTTAATGAAATTTAAAATCTTTTTGAAGAATAAAATAATTCTACTCTTCATTAATTTCTTCTGTCAAACATTCTTTACTTTCACTATGCAGCAAGCAAAAATTCCCTGAATAAACACTATCAGCCGTATTCATAACAAAAAGTTAGCCACAGTTTGTACACTACGTACAACGAGCTGCTAACTAGAATGCCGATTAAGCTTAGCAGCTTGTTAGCATAGAGTCAACTCTGAATATTAATGATGCCACATTATAATACTCAAAAATGCAACACGTTTTGCATTAATCATCGCTGGTTTTGTCATTTCATTTAATTTTTTTTATTTTCCCTCTTTATATAAAAATTTGAAATGTTTTGAAATTAAAATATATTTATAAAAGGACTCCAAACTAAAAAAAAACAGTGTATTAAAAAAAAACAAACAAAATTATTCAACATAAAACGGCTGTTTATCACAAATTGGCAGCTTGTTGACAAGAGTTTAGCAAATCGTTAGCCAGAGTTTGGTAAATTTTTTTGCCAAATTTTCGTTATCAATACGGCTGTATATTTTTTAATCCGCTTAGTCACCTAACTGCAAAAATCATCATTATTTCAACTTCTATGGTGTTTTTAAAAAAAAAAAAATTTCTAAAATGTTTAAAAACTTTTTCTTAAGCTTTCTAAACCTGTCCGTGACAACTTGGGTTCAATTTCCAGCTCAGTCAAGAATGAAAACTTATCAATAAATTTTAATTCATTTCATGTTGTAAAATTCGTTTCTTGATAAAAATAATTTAATGAAAATTAAATTCAATAAACTTAGTTAAGCCTGATTAAAATATCGAAATTTGAGATTTTTGAATTTTTTTGACTTTGTTTTTTCTTTCAATGTAATTTTTGACTTTGCGTTGCGTTTTACACAATTAGGGCCTTAATTACGACAGATTAAAGTCTTTCTAATATCATTTTTTGATTAAGCAATGTGTTTTGGAGTTATTAAGGCAAAAGTGGAAAAAAACTATTTTTTTTTGTTTAATTATAAAATTTTTGAACTCAAAAAATTCATAAAAAATTTAAACCAAAAAATACTTCCCAGTTTTAGTACTTAATTGTAAAGCTGCATCTTTTAGAAATAAAATAAATTTTATTTTATAAATTCCGTTTTATTCTTAATACCTAGTTTTGACATTTTTTTATCGCAAATTAGTGTAGAGCTAAAAATCACAAAACTATACCTTCTTATTACACAAAATTTTTTTTAATCCTTTACTTTATAAAAATCCTTTAATCCCTTACTTACGATAAAAATTGTCAAACAAGGTACTTTCACTTTATCGGGCCTAAAACACGAATTTATCCATGGATTTTCATGAAAAAAATTTATTTTATTTCTAAATTTTGTATATTGGCCAGGTAGCTAATGTTTTCAATTGTTATTATTTTTTTTTATTTTTAGTAAACTGGCATTTATTTAAAATATTTTTTATATTTTGTATTAAGTATAATGTTATGTAGTGTTAAATCTTAGGTATTTTTTTAATGGCCACGGAGGTTTATTATATTACATGTTATAATAATAATAAATGTATAAAAACATCAAAATTATTTTTATTTATAACTTTTTTATACACGATCGTCTTTTATTCTTGGAATGTTTACCATGCAAATCCTAACACAATATTTTAATGATTACTTCAAGAGTACAAAAATGCCATTGTTACACTTTGTTTATCTTTCGTCAAACCATCATCAAATGAACCTTTTCGAATCTCTGTATGAGTCATATAACAATAACTGAGTAACCTAAATAAGAGCGTTTTTTTAGACACGAAAATTCTATTGCCAATACAATTTCAATAAAACAAATCGAATATAAAGGTTTGTTTGATACGTTTAAATCTAAAGGTTTGTTTTATATAAATTTTATGAAAATGAGAAGTTTTGACATTAAAAAGATATTTGACGCTCTTATTTAGGTAGCAGTTGTAAGATAGTCTCTCCCGTGCGAGGAATCTTCTACAATAAAAAAATGCGCTCGTCGACAATCAATTCCCAGTAGGCTCTTACACGATTGAAAATGCTAGCTTGGAAAATTTATACTAGCAAGTATTATTCAAACACCTGTTTCATGTTTTTGTTTACAAAACGATACTTTCATAATTTTTAAATTAAAAGTTTTTCAATAACATAAAATATTTATTTTTTTTTTAAATTTAAGAACAACATTCTTGGGCAAATAGTTCAAAACAATTGAATTTGTTAAGAAATAATCTCAAATAAATAATCTTGATTCATTTACTTCTACTACTCTGTCACACTAGATTTCTTTCACTTCTTTCCTTTTTTCTTTCACTAATTAGGCGTCACAATGGACCATATTGGTCTATGGGTGAGGGTGTGAAGTTTGCTTCATACCAGCCTTTCTAACCTAATCTTAAATCTTACAGCTGAATAGTGTCGATTTGCCTTACTTGCTAGTTTTCGCTGGTAAGCGTTTATTTACGTTTTCTTATTTTTTTTTTTTTTTTTTGAGTAATTGAGAGAACAATTTTGTAAATTTTAAATTTACTCTCTCGTTGAAAGATTATGCTCAAGGCGAATTGACTAGAAGGTGGGGTCAAGTCAGCATATGGTTATTTTTTTCGGTGGTCGATTTGTCAAAGTTTGTATACGAACTAGTTTTTTTTATGTAAACAAACATTTTTTTACTAGCAATATTTTTGACAGATGGACCACAGAAACAGTGTTGTTGTAGAGTTGACCTCACCTTCTAGTGAATTCGCCTTGATTATGCTAGTAAAGTAAATAACACACCTAATATTTACTGCATTTTCAGAATCGAATCCAACAAAACTCTTATTTAGCTGCTCTGTATATAAAATCTTTAATTTTTTTTTTTTAGAAAAGTGAGAATGGCTTTTTTTTATAAAATAAATCTGCGTGTAGAAAAAATTTAAAATTGCGTTTGTTTTTCACTCCTCTTCTTTTACTAGGTCGAAATTTCAGAGCATTAAACATTGCTTAACTTATCGAATTTGAATTGACATCTATTTGTTGACATAACTTATTTGTAATTATATCAGCTGTAAAGTGGCCTTAATTAAATAAAAAATCCAGGGAATTTCGCACAAATTTTCCGGAATTTTTGTCCCGAGAAATACCGTATGAAAAATTCTTATTATGATCAACAAGTATAAAAAATTGGGACTTACACTACGAGTTTGTATAGTGAATTCTACATCATCGCCAGGACGTAGTTCAACGTTGCCTTCCGCTTCGGAGAAATGAAAGAATATTTCTTTAACAACATCAGCACGTTCAATAAAACCAAATGATTCCTTCATGGAACAAACAACACCGCGATATTTTACCGGTTGAGCTGGATTCTCCAAACGAATATGGCAAGCTCCCAAGTTTCCTCTAAATTTCAATTAAAAAATAATGTTATGTAGTTAATGATGCCCAAGTTTATTACTTACCTTTGGTTGGTTGCAATCTGAAAGCTTACTTTATCACCAGCTCTCAAATTGACATTACCCTCAACATCATCTTTGGTATAGGGCAAGAAAAAACATTCACCACGATTTTCATAACTTATGCGCCCAGTAGTTTCACTTGATGACAATAAGTTATTAGAACTGTCAATACGCAATTCAGTAGTAACTGTTCCAGTTACACGTTCCTCAGATAGAACCTAAAACCATTAAAGAAACGGAATTAAAGTGTTAATCCTTGCACTTCTAGTGTGAACTTACAACTTCAGGCGCAATTTTAGAAACTTGACTAGCAATTGGCTTTCCGGTACGGCGATCATAGGTCATTTCAAATTCAACAGGATCACCGATTTTTAAATGGTCAATATTGCCACTGAATTGGGAAAAATGGAAAAACAAACGAGCTTGACGCTCACAGCATTGAATAAATCCATACGAATGCTTTAAAGAAATATATATATATATTTTATTATATTGATTATTAACGCAAATTATGTAGTTACCAATAATTTTTCAATTATACCAGTCTCACGAGTTGTCTGATTTGGATCGTTGGCAGCCGAAGAAGATGAATTCGATTGAGATCCAAAAATTGAATTGGAATTGTTGCCACTGCCATTAGTCAAAACACTATTCGATTGAAAAACACCGATTGTTGCCGGATTTTGTATAACTTCCGGTACCTCGTTAGCATCAAACATACCAATGGGTGGATGTTGATTCATTGGCGGTGGTCCCTGCTGTTGATGATGATGGTGCTGCTGCTGTTGTTGCTGCTGCTGCTGTTGCTGATGATGGTGTTGGGGTTGAGATTGAGGAGTTTGCGGACCCAAAGCCTCCAAAGAAAACGTTCCGATCGGTGGAAAATTGTTCGAAATATTCAAATTGCGCATGGTGTTCATGTTGAAAAATCCATCACAGGGTAAGTTATCATAGATTTCTAACACAAAGTAAAGTATACATTAGATGATATCAATGTATTAAAAATTATTAAAAAAAAAAAATAAAAAACAGTTACGTTTAGTGTTACGCCAATTTTATAATTTAAGTCAGATATACAAGTTGATTTTAACAGCAGACGTTTGAGAAAAGATTGAAAATATATTTAAGTGTAAACATTCAAATCTTTTTTGCAAATTTTGTAATTTCCTTTTTAGTGTATTATCAAAAACAAATTTCAGAAGTTTTAAATAAATTTTAAATATTTTTCTATAAATTATGAAGGATATTGAAAATGAAATAAATAAATTTGTTTGATGTTACAAAATAAACAATATCAATGATTACGTTGTGTATGTTTTTATATTAACGTTGATGTATATACACAGAAATTTTTTTCACCGATTAAAGTATTAATCAAAAATAAAATCAGATTTAATTAAAAATGTAATCAAGTGAATTAAACGTTTTATTGATACTAATAATATGTTTACTGGTGCAAATAAATAGTATCAATTAAACGTTTAATTCACTTGATTAAACGTTTAATTCACTTGATTAAATTTTTAATAAAAACTGGATATATTTTGGTAAACAAAAATTTTCTGTGTACATATTTATACTTTGATAATATAATATGTATGAAAAATTTGCGGTTAACTACTACGAATTAAAACATAAGCAGAATTCACGGTTCATATTTAATTTAAAACACTTTTAAATTTACGATGATTTAAAACATCTTAACAAGGCGAATTCACACCAGGTGACCTAAGCTTGCTATTTAAGCAACAGCTGATAACTTACCATATGTCAAAATGGTATACCGTTCTGGTGGTTCTGGGGAATCTTTCCTAAATTCTTTAATTTTCACTTTGAATTATGAAATTTTGCAAAACACACAAATTAATTGTGTACTACTACAGTGTTGTAATATTTTGACACAACGTTAAAGTATTTTATGGCCTTTTCACACTTGTCAACATCTAACTACAACCATCAATTTGCGAGGATGTTGAAATTTTCCCATTAGAAATACATAGGGCTTAAAATCAACATCTTTACAAGATGTTCCTATCTCATTGACATCCATTCTACATCTTCCGATAATTTTAGTGTCATCACTAGAAAAATGGCAAAAAATTCTATTATTATTGTGGCATCACTGACAAAATTGCATTTCTTTTGAAAGCAGCGTTACCATTTGTCAAGTTTTTCTTTTTGAAAGCCTTTTAATATTATTAAACAAAATGAATTCCAAATACATTTTTTGTGTTTTCTTTTAAAGTTTTGGCACTTTTGTAGAAAAAAAAGTATTTCAAAACAATAAGTTTTTTTTTCACTTTATACCATGCCGGAGAATTTCCCGTCTGCTGGAAAGTTGCTACTTTAACTCGAATTCCTAAAAAAGGAGTGGCTAATAACCCTGAAAATTACCGCCCAGTTGCAATTTGTGCGGCACTTTTCAAAATTATGGAGAGTATGGTAAATCACCATCTTGTCAAATGTTTCGAGTTAAATTACCTACTTAAAGCAGTTATACATTTTCTTACAAAGTCTTAAGTATTTTTCGAAAATGCTTCTCCGATCTAATTATTGTTCGAAAATTTTCAAAAAACAATAACAACTTATCATGACAGGATAGTGTAAAGCAGCTATAAGCATAGTTGGGGGTAGTGCAGTAAATATTGATTTAAATCAGCATTGCACTATCACTAAATAAAACTGCAAAAAAATTAGTTTGCACTTTTTTGTACCAGCTCAATCATCACTAAGATTGGTATTATTTTCACTAGCACTAAACAAATTTAAGTGGTATTGCAAATTTTTCACTATCACTAACGGTGATTGAATGCGTAAAATCTGCACTTAATTCAAATAGTGCAAAATTTGTACATGCAATCAAAACAGCTGCATATAAACTGACTATCACTTAAATTAAAAAAACGTAATTTTTATGTGCATTGTTTTTGATTCTTGTGATGATAAGCATAAGCAAAGGAAATAAAACAACATGAAGCTTTGTCAATAACGGAATATCTCCTGGCTTTAATCATGAAAAAACAAGTTCTTTGTTTGTAAATGTAGTGCAAAATTTTAAGTTGCAGTCAAATGAGTGAAGAACAAAAAAGTTGCAATGAACTGATGGATGATTGCTTTTTCTTAAATCAAACTATTTTTTTTTTTTTTTTTTTTTTTTTTGAGTGCAGAATTTTTATATTCGTATCGGTATCGCCGATATTTCCTTTTGAATATCGGTATCGGCATCGTATCGGCAAAAAGTCGTATCTTTACATCCCTAGTCATAAACTACACCAATTTTTATTTGTAGCTTAGAATAAAATTTTGAATTTCGATGAAGTTATGTATGAAAGTTATGATTTTTTTTAATCTCGCATGAATGTGTGGGTAAACAAAGACGTTTTGGGAAGGAACGATGAATAAATCTCGAAAATCCGCGAGATACATTTTATTTAATTTTGGAGGATTATGACGTTATTGCACAAAAAACACTAGTTATTTAATTCATATGGCAAATACATAAAAAAAATTTAGTTTAGAAAACTAAACTATTATTTTTTTTTTTTTGAAAATAGCGATTTCCGCTATTTTGCTGTTATCCAACGATGGATATTTGATAGCAATTGTTTTTAAGTAGTTCCTGTTCACCCTATTTAATTTCATAAAAGACTTATTTTTAATGATTCTAACTTTAAAGTCGATTATATCCAAATTATTTTTTTGTGGCATATGTTATTTTTTTAAAAAGGAACTGTCAAAGTTATTATAGCCCTAATACAAAATCGGTAATTTTGAAGCAAAAGATAAAATTGCTTTTGTTAAAAATACATGTACATATGTAGTTAGTGAGCGGCTAACCGATTATTTAACCTAGTTTAACCTGTTTAGAAAATAGAGTACATATGTATATAAAAATAAAAGTCCCACATAAAACAGGATATGAATAAATACATACATATATATTTTGTGGCATTATTTAAATGAAAGTAATTAGTTTTTAATGCTCTTATGTATATGCTTCGACAAGTCGTCGGTTGATAATTCAAATGTCGTATGTGGATTTTTTGCGGTTTTGAGTTAAGATCGATTCCTTAGGTTTTCCGACCTGATCTTTCATTTGGCGTAATCAGTTTTTCGATACCTCATACGGGTTTCGAGATATGGAGTGTTGATTTTGTCGAATGTGGTATTTGCTGAAGCAATTTTCAAATTAAATGTCGTATGTAACTGCCACATACGACAAATTTCCATATAAAACGACCAAAAATTTTTTTTTATTATTTAAATGTCGTATGTGGATTTTATAAGAGTTCAAACTTCAAACTCAATTTACTCGAAACTATCGGAATCCACATAAGACAATTGAATTATCATCCGACGAAGTTTAAAGTAAAATACAGTTGTAGTTTTACGTATTCACCTATCAATACACCT
Source organism: Pollenia amentaria (assembly GCA_943735925.1). NCBI lineage: Eukaryota > Metazoa > Arthropoda > Insecta > Diptera > Polleniidae > Pollenia > Pollenia amentaria. Next base: position 226,455,878 of record OX031009.1, read on the forward strand.
GGTATAATTCCCAACTTTATGATGTCCTTCAGAAATTAAAGTCATCAATATATAGTGAACCATATAGTCCTAAAAGTAATGGGTGATTCAAGTAGAGATACTTTTTTTAATAGCCGTTTTTTGACAGATCACGTGTGAGTCGTGTCATGCTGTCATGTTATTTTTGTTAAGTATTGTTTTGCATTTCATAATGGAAAGACTTACGCCTGAACAACGTTTACAAATCGTTCAACTTTATCACGAAAATTCACGTTCTGTGAGGAATGTGTTTCGTGCACTTCGCTCAACTTATGGTCAACATAATCGGCCTACTGAGGGTACTATTCGCAACACCATCACCCATTTTGAGACCCAGCATTCATTATTGGATAATATTCGACCGAATAGATCACGTGCAGCACGCTGTGAAGAAAATATAGCGGCCGTTGCTGAGAGTGTACACGAAGACCGTGGAGAGTCGATTCGGCGCCGTTCGCAGCAACTCGGACTGACGTGTGGAACGACTTGGCGCATTTTACGTCGAGATCTCAAATTGTAAGCGTACAAAATACAGCTTGTGCAACAACTGAAGCCGCGCGGCAACAAGGGACATCGCTTCGCTCTATGGGCTCTTGAAAAGTTCCAAGAAGATCCGACGTTTTCGAGGCAAATTTTGTTCAGCGATGAGGCCCATTTCTGGCTCAATGGGTTTGTAAACAAACAAAATTGCCGCATTTGGGACGAAGAGCAACCTGAAGAGATTCAAGAACTGCCACTCCATCCAGAAAAAACAACGGTTTGGTGTGGTTTGTGGTTCGGTGGAATCATCGGTCCATATTTCTTTAAAAATGATGCCGGTGCGAAGTAACCGTCAATGGCGACCGTTATCGTGCCATGATAACCGACTATTTTTTTTATGCCTGAAATCGAAGCTCGTGATCTCGGCGACATTTGGTTTCAGCAAGACGGCGCCAATTCCCACACATCGCATCAATCAATGGATTTATTGAGAGAACACTTCGGTGAGAACATAATTTCACGTTTTGGGCCGGTCGATTGGCCACCAAGATCGTTATATATCGCACCGTTAAACTTTTTCGTGTGGGGATATGTAAAGTCTAAAGTTTATGCGGACAAACCCGCAGGCCTTGGAGTAAAACATCACGCGTGTCATTCGCCAGTTACCAGTCCAAATGCTCGAACGAGTCATCGAAAATAGGACTCAACATATGGGCCATCTGCGACGTAGCAACGGCCAACATTTGATAATAAACATTCCCCATTAAATTTTAATTTTCTGTTTTTTTTTTTTTTTTCTTTTTTTTTTTTAAAGTAGGGAACCTCGAAATGGATCACGCTTTATTTATACCTAAGCAAACATTGAAAGTGGGCTTCGGGGAATTCACGATAATATTGTAGAAGCACGAATCAAACCATTATTTGATCAATTACATAATGGCAATATTTAAACAGACAGATCAGAGTGTGTTCAAAATTTAAATTCTCTAGAAGAGTCGGAAAACACAAATCACTAACCAAACACCGACAAAATTGCTAAGTCATTAACCAGACTTGCAATTTTTGTTGCAGCAATTCTTGAGTTTATTGGTGAGAGGGGTGAAAAGAATGGGGAGGGGTATTCAGTTTCATGTATTCTGCAATTCTGTTTTGTTTTGTTATACTCACAGTTTTTAACTTGAAGTTGGCTGTAGGTGTATTGGTATTTATACACAAAATATAAAGTGGAGAAGAGGAAAGACATTGTTACGATTTTTTGCTTTTCCGGGATTTTTAAAATAAAAAACTGGAAACTCATTCCTCATAGTTTCTCATTCCTCAGCTGTTAATACTTTGACATTTAATTTTCTATTTTCAAACATTTTTTGATCCGTAATTTTTTAATAAAAGCTTTTTTACATTTAATATTTTTATTATAAAACTTGAGATACATACATCCTAGGACTTCTAATCGGGATTAAAAATAAAATATTTTATGAACATATCGTACTTGTTCAACAATAGTATATGGACTGAAAATTTTTATTTTTGAACTTTTTGGAAAAAAAAACGATACGTATATTTTACATTACTTTTTGGCAATGAAACGGTTGGTTTAAAAATTATTTTTCATATGCCTTTAATGTAAAATTAAAAATTGTTTTGCATCTACTGAAAATTTTTATATTTTAAGTTAATACAGTATTGTTGAACAAGTGCGATCGATATATTATTTATTTGTAAAAAATATAATAAAAACAAGCTGGAATTATTAATTGATCACAATTCATAAAGATCATGTACTAAAAGTTACTAAAAAGCATAAAAATCTTATTTTTATCCATATTCGATTATTGATATAAAAAATTACATTTCCAATTGTGTTTTTAAATTTTCCAAATATATTTTTTAGTTTTCTAAATGTATTTTAAAATTATCCAAATATACTCGTATTTAAAAATTGTGCAAATATATTTTTTGTATAATTTAAAATTTTTAATTAAAATTTAAAATTTTCCATATGTATTTTAAAACTGTCCATATGTATTTTAATATTATAAAAGTATTTTAATATTATAAAAGTAAGAAAGTATAGGCGGTCAAGCCCGACCATACCCTTCAACACAGTATATAAGAACAAATTTTTGCAAGTGTACTTATTTAGGTCCTAGTTTTGAACAATATACGAATAGCGTTCTATCTATGTTTTAAATTACATTATTATTTGTTAGATAGTTCCGGAAAGGCAGAAATTGCCTTCTATCTCCCCTCGTGGTCCTATTTTTTTTAAAAATGCATAGCTTATGTGTCCCTATAAATATGGATCTGTCTATGTTTTAAATTGCATTAAAATTGGCTTAATAGTGGGCACAAAGACCCTATTCCGGAAAGTAGCTTGTATGGGGGTTACATGAAATTATGGACCGATTCTGCCCATTTTCAATAGCCTTGGTCCCTGTGCCAATTAGAACCAAATTTGCGCACAAGGTTACATGGACAGCCAGCCAGCCATATGGACATAGTTAGATCGACTCTGAAATCGATTCTGAGTCGATCGGAATACTTTCATACTTTTATACTTTCATCAGTTCATAGAACAATTGTACAAGTTAAAAAATCACACACATTCTTACTCTCTTTCATTCAGTAGTCGATTTGTCAGCGACGATTACACATGTATAGCGGATGTACTGTTTATTTTTTATTTTACTACCCAACGAGCCATAACCACCAAATGATATGCGTAAAATATTTTATGATGTACAATGCTTTTGGCAACTTGCAAGGTGTTTTATGTTACAAAACATTTAAAGAAAGAAGAGAGCATGTATTAAAAAGACATATAAATTCTTCTCATAATGAAAATAAAAACACTAAATATTTTTTTCTATAATTTTGTAATTATACAATTAAGAACAAAAATTTTTTGTATCTATAAGAAAGCTTTTAACAACATTTTCGTATTCTTTATAGTTTACGTGATAATCTAAGAGTACTACACGCACCCATATTTTCAATATAACGGGCGGTCGCTTCCACCCACGGCCTCGAAAACGACATTTAAGCCCACGATCACACATGTAAGTAAACACAAGAGTAATTTTCTTTCACGCATTCATTCTCCAGTTCAGTTATAACTCGCTTAAGGAATGGTTAGTTGGGTAATTTAGCTGATTTCACTCACGAATAAAACTACAATTTTATTTTTGACATCAATGGTCTAAGATCAATATTTTAAGTTGTTACACACATCAGCACAAATGCATAATACATACCCTCTAGTTGAAGAACATACAAATGAATTGGCTACTGAATTATATATTGTAACTCTTTCAATAAAATACAACATTCATGAAAATATGTACAAAGTATGTTTTCCTGTTTCTAAGTTCACAGTAATTGGAACCAAGCGGATCCAATGAAATTGCGGATATTACGATAATATTCAAGAAAGTGCTGCTGCAGAAGAGAACATATTTGAAAAAGTTTTCTTCTTGGAAGTTCTTGCTTATTCAAAATACAATTACGCCCTTAAAAAAACCTGCATAATTTTGAAGTCAATTCTCTAAAAATCTAAAAAATAGCTGTTTGATGGAATTTATAAGTGTAATCACGATGGTTATTGTGCAAATTTTCTATTTGTAAATTTGCATTGCATATTATAATTGATCGTGAGCATACCAGCTTTATTTTTGTGCAAATTGCTATTTTTTAAACATTTATTCACGCAACACAAAAACCTCTGGCAGCACTGTCAAAAATCTACATTTGTTTACAATTATATACAAGCATAAATGTTTCCTTTTTAAGTTCACGACAGAACTCATTTGAAAGTTACTCTGAGACATGTTCTTAAATTTTGGGTATAGCATTTCATTGCGCCAGTAAGCAAGGGGATATGAATCGCTAGAAAAATTAGAAGATCTAAAGTATCTCTAGACTTCTTCTTTAGCTGAGCTACAGCGTAGGATGGACAGAGGCCAATCCTTTACGAAGTTTTCTTATAAGATTCTCACAAACGCTCAAAAAGTCAGCTCTTGTAGACTTGTCAGAACTTTTACTAGGTTGGTTAAGGGGTGATCGAGTCTTCAACAGTTTTAGAATGCAGTCATGTTAAATAGCCCAATAAGACGTTTTTTCGATTTATTGTATTTGAAATTTTCGAGCTTTGTGCCTCAATTATTTCATTCATTGAAATTGGCGACTAGGTAAGTCTGAAATTATAGCAATGGCTTTGTTTATGGATTTTGTGTTCTGTTCGAAGAAACCCAAAATTTGTAGTGAAATGATTTTTGTTCAAACAAAAATCATTAAAAATAAGCAGAAATATCTTTGAACGTACAAATACATACAAGATGTATCAATGAGAGAACATTTTACTACTATGGTGCACCAAGCGTTCAATGCGTTTATGCATCTCTCCAAAAAGTAGTAGTGTAAAATTATATTTACAAGTAACGCAGCTAAAGCATGAAATAGGATTACTTTCTACTTTAGCATGCGTTTTTAAGAAAGGTCATAAAAGAAACATACGCATAAAACGGATGATGTGGACCGACCTCCAGCTTAAGAATTAAAAGAAACAATTTATTATTCTGTTTGATTTTATGCTCTACTATTGAATGTATTATTGCTCTTAGTTGTTATGCAAAAAATAAGCATTGAAAATTAAATTCTTTGTTTAAAAAACTTAAGAAAAAGTTTCGTCGTACCGCAAGTAAAATATCGCCGATACCGATATATCGCAAATTCGATGTATCGCCAATATATCGGTATCGGTATTCGTTACCTCCCTAATTAGAACCCACGAAAATTTCAAATTAATAAGTTTCCTTAACAATATGACGCCCTAATCATGTAAAACGCAACGCAACGCCAATGAATAACATTGAAAGCGCAAACAATGTCATAAATATTTTGTAAAATTGTTGTTGCTTTCCATAGAAATTCATGTACCGTTTTAGAATTTTCAACGCCACATGCTATGGAGCGTTTGAAATTTTAAAACGCAATGTGAATTTCTGTAGAAAGCAACAAAAAAATTACAAAATATTTACGACATTGTTTGTGCTTTCAATGTCATTCTTTGGCGTTGCGTTGCTTTTTACATGATTAAGGCCCAAATGTTATTGATTACATTTGCTTACAGCTGAGCAAATATCGCTCATTTTGTGCAAGACCGTCACAACTCAAAATTTGAAACTTTACAGGAGAGCCTTTTTAAGATTCTAACCTATTATTTTTTACCTTCTATTTCACTAAAATACAGTTATAAAATCAAATGTTTCTTTTTTGCTACAAAGGAAACCACGTGTTCAAGAGGAATGCCAAACGCAAACTGAAATGTGACCTTGTTGATGTTAATTGCTCAAGTTTGTTACAAGAGGTCATAGCGTCACAAGCATCTGTATTACCGTTATTTTTTCGATAATTCTCTCCGTTCTTAGATCAATTTGTAGAGATTTAAGAGAAGAACATTTCTGCATTATTAACTCGAAAATGCCAAATTTTGAGTTGTGACGGTCTTGCACGAAATGAGCGATATGTACTACTATTTTGCTCGTGGTTTTTTTAGTGCAAACAAAGTAAAATAAAGCAAATTGCATAACGTACATTTTTTTTGTTGTATTGTAAAAATTGTTGGTTTAATAACGCAACCTCGTAACTGAATTTTTACGATTTTGTGCTTTAACCGGAAAAGAATAATTAGTGAATATCGTCTAGGGTGTTCAATTAATCGGCTTTTTGGTTCGATTAAACGATTAATCGATATTCGGCATTTTTGACTTATTCGATTCAACTAATAAAATTTTAAAATTAATCGATTAACTCAAAATCCAGAAATATTATAAATTAAGATATATTTTTTTCGATAATTTTAGAAAAAATTGGTACTTGAGTAAATGAACATTATTAATTACAAGTATTTTATTAAAAACAAACTCAACAATTCATACTAATTGACAAAACCTTTACAACGAGAAAAAAATAAAACATGTATTGAGATCAAAAAATTTATATGTACAAACAATTAAACAGATCTTTTAAAATAATCTTTTAAAAATAAAATGTTCTTTAAATGTTTTGCTTTACTTGGAAGCCACACGATCCAGTTTTGTCTTTCTTTTTAATTTGCCATACTTTTTTACTTTTTATACCCTCCACCACCACTAGTGGTGAATAAGTTTGTCATTCCGTGTGAAAATTTTTCTTTATACATCTAAGACTCCATAAAGTACATATATTCTAGCTCCTTGAGTAATTCTAAGTCGATTTAGCCATGTTCGTCTGTCTGTCCGTCTGCCCGTCTGTTGAAAACACGCTCACTTTCGAAAAACGCGAAAGAAAAGAACAAACTTGGTCTCAAATTTCTTGTAGTTGTCCTAAGCAGTTTGAGATTAAAATCGAGCATCATCGGTTCATTACACTCAGAACTATGAATCAAAATGTGGAACCACAATCCTAAAAAAATTGATAATTTTGATACAAAAACTAACATAAATGGTTGAATAATGCACGGATTGGTAAACATTTTGCACGAATTCGCTTTATACGACTGCAAATCATACTGGTAAATTTCGTGAAGATCGGTCCATAATTGGCCATAGGCCCCACACACACCCTACTCGTGGAAACCAGTTTAGTACGCCTTAAATCGCAATAAATAAAGCTCTCATACTAAAATTTGTTACGTCAGAGTTTTATAGGCCCAGAAATCACACTGTAAAATTTTTTGAAGATCGGTCCATAATGTACACTAGGCCCCATATAAACCCTACTTCCGAAAACAGTTTAGTACGTCTTAAACCGTCATAAATAATGAGGTCCATAATTTACCTTAGATTTCATATTCGCAAGCCTTCTGTAATTCACTGTAAACGCTAAAACTTATTTAACAGAAATTTATTATAATTTATTTTTTGTACTACCAGAAATCAGTCTTCAGAATTTTGGTATGATTGGTCCATAATTTACCATAGTAAGGCTAAACTGTTACGAATCATGAAACGCATTTAACTTTCTTATTGTCGGTCAATCATTTAATATAGGTCTAAACCGCAACCAATTTTAATGCTGACGTTCGTTTTTGTGAAGCTTAGTTAATAATATATATGTATTTATCATATGAAGCCCAATTCTCTCGGTGGAGGGCATCAAAGATTCGGCACAGCCGGATATAGCATTCTAACTTGTTTTTTATTAACGCACTCACACTTTTTAAATTAACTACGAGATTGCTCTCAATTTTTCCTTTCCATTTGTTTGCCAATTTTACGTTCAATTTAACAACTGACCACAAATTCACTTTGGCGCTTTCTTTATTAAACATATATTTCTTAAAAAAAATAAATGTGCTTTATTAAAAAAAAAAATGTGTTCTAAAATATTCTTGTGCTTTTTTACAAGATACTCTGAGTCATGCTACTATTTTGAGTGGTTTCTTCGTCGCGGCACTTTTAAAATGAAATTGATAATCAAATTGAGTGCAGCGTATGACACAGCTGTCAATTCAGACAAGTTTTGACAAGCCGTTTTTATGAACAACTTGATAGTTATTTATTGAACGTGTAGCTCCAGGGTAAAAAATGTTGTTTTGCATTTGCTTCAATAATAAGTAAAATTTAACGGATTCCTGCATTATTTCAGTAATCAGTAAAGTACTGGCTACTGAAAATTTTTCAGTAAGCAGTACGCCCATGAATGTGAATTACTTACTAAACATGACTTTTTTTAAATTCCAACGGACACATACATTTGGTTTGTTTATTTGACTTAAAACTTTAAAAAATTATACATTTGACAGAAAATCCGGATATGTTTTGTTATTCGATTAATCGGCATAAATTCTTTCATGAATCCTTTAATCGAAATCAGCAATTTTAATTAATCGTCTTAAATTGTTCGTTTAATCGAACAAGAACTAATCGCCTGAACCCCCTAATGCCGTCTAACAATTTAGCAAAGTCATAAACGTAAACATTTGTTAGTTAACTTTTTATTCAGCTGGTGGAAATATGTTATGCATAACATCGTATCTTAAAGTAAAAGATGGCAATCAGGCATGTTATGAAAATCACTTTTTTTGAAAGTGTTTTTAAATCACAAGAAAGGTGTTCTGGACAAAATTTTTTTTTCATAATTGTGGTTTTAAACAGGTCAGCTAAGTGGTCGCCGATTTAAAATTGCTTGCTTATTTCTTTCCTCTATTTTAAACCAAGTTAAAACTTTTGTGGTTTTCAAAACACCCCCTTTGACAATTGTGATTTAAAATCCAAATTTTTAATATTTTTAATTAGGCTTAAGTTCATTAAATTTAAATTTCATTAAATTATTTTTATGAAGAAAGGAATTTTTACAACATGGAAGATTAATTAAAATTGTTATTGATAATTTTCATTCTTGACTGACCTGGGACTCGAAGCCAGGCTGGCTGGCGTGTGATTCGAACCCAGGCGGCTGGTTACCCTGACATGTTTCGACCTCAACCACTAGGTCTTCTCAAAGGGATTTGCCGTCTTACACTCGCAGCCATCGATGACTGCTGACGTCAGTAGTCAAACATCAATCCTTAAACCAAATTGTATTTTAACCTTTGGTAGATCGAAATTTGCTTATTGAATGATTATCCATTTTTAATTGATCTCACATGTTTTCCTTACTTCTGTTTTTTCCGTACTTTTGTCAAGAATTCTTCTTGAAGTCCAAAGTACATTTTTTTGTTTATCATGTTTTTTGTCTTTCTTTTTTCTTGTTGACATTTTTCAGCACAACTTGAAGGACAAATGAACACATAGAGCTTGTGCCTTAGCTTTAACAATAATTAGTATTGTGGTTATTTTGTTGAACTATTCATGGTTTTTAATCCAAATTTTTACTATTTTTAATTAGGCTTAAGTTCATTAAATTTAATTTTCATTAAATTATTTTTAAGAAGAAAGGAATTTTTCGAATCCCAGGTCAGTCAAGAATGAAAATTATCAATAACAATTTTAATTAATCTTCCATGTTGTAAAAATTCCTTTCTTCATAAAAATAATTTAATGAAAATTAAATTTAATGAACTTAAGCCTAATTAAAAATAGTAAAAATTTGGATTAAAAACCATGAATAGTTCAACAAAATAACCACAATACTAATTATTGTTAAAGCTAAGGCACAAGCTCTATGTGTTCATTTGTCCTTCAAGTTGTGCTGAAAAATGTCAACAAGAAAAAAGAAAGACAAAAAACATGATAAACAAAAAAATGTACTTTGGACTTCAAGAAGAATTCTTGACAAAAGTACGGAAAAAACAGAAGTAAGGAAAACATGTGAGATCAATTAAAAATGGATAATCATTCAATAAGCAAATTTCGATCCACCAAAGGTTAAAATACAATTTGGTTTAAGGATTGATGTTTGACTACTGACGTCAGCAGTCATCGATGGCTGCGAGTGTAAGACGGCAAATCCCTTTGAGAAGACCTAGTGGTTGAGGTCGAAACATGTCAGGGTAACCAGCCGCCTGGGTTCGAATCACACGCCAGCCAGCCTGGCTTCGAATCCCAGGTCAGTCAAGAATGAAAATTATCAATAACAATTTTAATTAATCTTCCATGTTGTAAAAATTCCTTTCTTCATAAAAATAATTTAATGAAAATTAAATTTAATGAACTTAAGCCTAATTAAAAATAGTAAAAATTTGGATTAAAAACCATGAATAGTTCAACAAAATAACCACAATACTAATTGTGATTTAAAATCTTGTAATTTTCAGAGCATGTCTGAATGTAAGCTCGAAGTCTATCTGCAGAAATATTTATGATTTCAAAATTTCAGCAAACGAAAGAGCTTGCTATGGATTTTTTGTTAAAAAATTCAGAGTATGAATATAGAAGTTTTTCAACCTCGGAAAGATTTTTTGTGACGTTGTCGTTGCTTTTAAGAGTAAAAATATATCTACAGAAGAATACGATGTTCTTTTTAAGGACAAAAATCGCGCTAGAGACGAAAAAAATAATGATAAAATAAAGGCTTTTGCTGGCGGAATAAAAGTTTTCGCGGTAAATGTCCAATCCATGCAGATGATATATTTACCCGCAAGTGCAAAAGCTTTAATGTCATCTGTTCACAATATACAACTTAGCTAATGGGGATGTATTGTGCTATATCTGGCACGTGGGTGAGTGCGGCGTGGATGTATTCGTTTTTGCGTCCTGCTTGATTGATTTTCTAAAACTGAAGTTTAGCCAACCACGCCGATTATTTATATTTTACAGTGATGTCTGCAGTGCTTAAAACCGTAATATAACCATAACCACATCATTAATTCAATTTGCAGTACAAAATAATGTAGAAATCTACCAAAAATACTTGGTTAAAGGTCATACCCAAATAAAATGTGACTCTGTTTATTCAGCTATCGAAAGGCGTAAGACTGACCGAGAACTATACGCGCCACGTTACTTTGTTAAAATCGCTGAAGAGTCATGACAGAAAGGGCTATATAAGGTTAAATACCTTGTTTATAGGTTTTTTTACAAATACTCGTAATATAGTCCCAAAAGTTTTTGAAACAACTCACTCCTCTGATTAACATATTGTTCTCTATTTGTATCCTATTGGGCTCTCTTTGACAGAATCACAATCATAAAATTCCACGCCCCTTTGGTATTCGTTTTGTTTCGTATATAGTGAATTTCATCATCCGCAATGCATATGTAGGGATGCAAACGTTAGATCGATGTTTAGAAAACAACGTTCATAGGCATCGATGTTAACATCGATATTTTGATGGACGATACATCGGCGGTAAAACTAAAAACATCGACATGTTTATTTAATATTTTCAATTATTTAAATTTTTCATAATAAAAAGAAATAAAACTTAAATAAAAATCAACATTTGTTCATAATATTTTTACCATTTTCAATTTTTCAATTAAGCTCTTCATTTAAAAATAGTAAAAAGTGTATGTCAAAGCAGTCGTACAAAGTACGTACATATGTATGTATGTACATACCTGCATAATATGCATTGCATAACAACATATACATAAGTAATAAGTGAAACCGTCTTTTATAAACTAAGGAAATGTTAAAACCATTTTGGAGAATGTGTAATAGAGTTATAACTTTTTGAATACTTTGCAAATATCAGTTCTCCCAAAGTAAAATCGTGTAGGGCATGGAAAAATATTAAGAACTGCATTTTTAGTTTTTTGCTATCGTTAAAAAGTACACGCGCCAATCGCCATGAAGTTTTTGATTAAAATTAATTTTTTATTACTGAAATTATTAATTATTTATTTAAAAATACTTTGCATTTCATATCATTTTGTAAAGAAAATTTCTCAAAAGTTTACTTAACTGACTGCTTTGTTGGGTACATATTACATCATTCAACAATAAAAAAAAAAGTTAAAAGATCGATGTTGAAACGTAAAGAGCTTGCATAGCTTTCTTAAGCAATAATTTATATACAAAGTGAAACTTTAATTTAATTCATTTATAGGTAGAGTAGGATAGAAGAAGACTGCAAGAAGAAGAGGGCTATAACGAAAGAGAATGAGCTGAAGCAGCACTGGTCGAAGAACGTCAAAATATTGGGAAAGATGTTTTGAAAAAGTTGGTAAGTTATATGCCAAATAGACTGGTGGACGTTATAAAACAGAAAGGATTGGCAACTTAATATTAATATTTGCAAATAACTTAGATTTTATAGTTTTTAATGAAGTTTGTCAATAATTTTCATTTTTTTTTTAATAGGTCACATACAAAGTTTCGAAAACCAAAGTTAATTTTGTAAAAAAAATAATCATTCTTTCTAGAAAAATATTTGTTTATTAAAAATCACTTTAAAAAAATCACTGACAACAGTCATGAAGTTGCCAGTTTTTTCTGTGCCAATATCCGTCACTGTAACTTCATTTAGTGTCACCAAAAATAATAAAAGCATAGAAGTAAAAAAAAAAACAGCATTACAAGTTAATTAAGCACTAAAAACGGTGCGAAAAGCATAGTTGTCAACAGTGTACATAACACACAAATCGTCCGCTCATTATTGGTCACATGCCAAAAAGTCGGAGTGAAGAAAAACGTCAAAGACGGTTTTCATGAAGATTTCCTAAAATATACCCCATCACCGCTGCTTTCGGCATATTTTTTGAAGAAAAATGTAAATTTTTGTAAACTTTTATGTATGAAGTTAGAAGTTAAAAATATTATTGAAAGTGAAAAATATTGTTTTGTGCCGCATACGCCACTTTTCTAAAAAAAATTTATTTTTAAAATAGCTTTTTGTGTATTGGGTAACTTGTTGTTGATATAAAAGTTTCTATATTTACAATCTAATAAAAGCTCAACATTGATGAATTTTTTCTTTAATTTGGTTTTATTTTACGAAAACAGAAAAAACAATTCCAACTTTATATTTTTTAAAAATTCTTCTACTTATTAACACGTGTTTATTATTTTATTAAACTACTTTCAATAAATTGATTTTCTTGTCGTACTTTTATTTTGCTCATGGTCCAATTATAAGGTAGATGCAGAAATACAAAAATAGAAAAAACATTTTGTTTGTGTATAACATGATTAAGAAGTCAAAAACAATTGCATTAAAATAACACAACTCAAAAAAACACAACAATACAAAAATTTCGCGAAACAAGTTTTGGATTCAGAAAGGGGGTTTACAAAATATATATACGTCATATCTAAATCAATTTTTTAAAGCTGACAAAATGCCAAATTGTAAGAAAATCAAATCAAATCTGGAAAAAATGTTTCGTGTTTGAACCAGTGTTTTAAAAACTGCAGTCAAAGCAGTAAAATTTATAAAATTGTGCTTTTTCTTCGACTTCTTAGGGCCTAATCATGTAAAACGCAACGCAACGCCAAAGAATTACATAGAAAGCACAAACAATGTCATAAATATTTTGTAATTTTATTGTTGCTTTCACAGCTTTCATTCTGATTTTGAAAACTTTCACTTCTGATTTTGAAAACTTAAGCAGTCGCAGTTGAGTCAGAAAAGTTATACAACACAAAGTACTTCGACTGTCGACTTGTTCGGAAATTTTTTGTTTGACTGACTGAGACTTTTTAAAACTCCGAAGTTAAGGCAGAAGAGTTGTGTGTGTGTGTGTGTGTGTGTGTGTGTGTGTGTGTGTGTGTGTGTGTGTGTGTTTTTGTTACATATATACATACATGGGGGTTGCAAAGCGCACCGGGTTAAGCTTGTATTACATATGTGTGACACCGACGATGATGAATGGAAAATCAAAAAATTTAGATATGACGGCGAATATTACGTCCAGCACACGTACACGAATGAATTCGACTGCATGACAAGCATTTTGACCGTGTTCTGACCCCTTAATGAAATAAATACACTGTATCACTAAAATAAGTATACACTTCAAACTTTGCTTCAGCAGCATAATTTTTCTTTACTTTGTGTGGTAGAACTGATATGTACAAGTGAACCGATCTTAAAAAAAAGTATGTATTGACTTAAACCAATTTATTTTATAATGGCACCAATAGGAAAATATGTATATTTTTAAGGACTTCACAATAAAGCTCACAAAAACAAATTTCCCATACTGTAAAAAAAGAAGTGATACTGTACAAAAGATTTATAGAAAAATGCAATTCTGAAGATTCTACAGAAAATAAACCGCGCCAGGTTGCACCAAGTATTTTCTAGCCAAGAAGAAAAAATCATAGTTCGAAAAAGTAAAGCAAATTATAAGATAAATACAATCAGTATTTAAGACAGAAATCGGAAAATCATGCAAAACAAATTAACGCGTTTAACACAATGCTGGATATCGAGGCCATAAAAAAACATTATTCATTAGCCAAGTAAAGAGGTAGAAATGAGTAAAATTTTCTAAGAAGCACACAAACCAGTCAGAATATTTCTTTATCAGTCTTGTCAAAAAAGAGTTTAAAGTCAAAGGGCCAGTCTCATAAATATTTAGCATTAATGTAAGAGTAGGAGTCAGAGTCGGGCTTAAAAAATGTCAGCTGTTGGAGTCGGAGTTAGAACTATTTGTTGACGACCCCAAAGCTCTGGTTAAAACTATATAACGTATGCTACTATACTCTTAATATATATCGGATAATATTGTGAATAAAATCGGTTAATCTGACAAAAACCAAAAATAATTGGTATGTGATGCCCATGATGTTATTGAAGTTTTGAATATTCTTAAAAATTTTGCATAAGCATTAAAATATTTCTGTGTAAATAAATATACCATACAAAAACTTGAAAAATTAAAAAAAATTACAATGTTAATTTGCTTTTAACATTAAATTAAAAACGTTCACTAGCTTTTTTAATTGTTTTAATAAAAAAATGTTATAAAATAAATCTATAAATTTCGTTTTTAGCTGTTGAATATTCTGGGCGATTTAGCACTTTATATCTTTTATCTAATGGCAGCACTGTTCTGTATACTTTCTGTTATACACTTAGCGCCACCCCTTTGATCTTATTATGTTTGCTCTTGTTGGTGTTGTTGGCAATTCGAGCCTCTACGCTTGTCTGCAGGAGACCAGAGTCTCTGGCGGGAATCGAACCCGCAACCCCGGCACTGATAGACTAGCTCACTACCAGCTAGCCTACCGGGGCAAAGAAAAAGTTTTGGGTACTCTACGCAGAGGTCAAGGTGAGACTTGTTTCAATTCAGATACTAAAGCAGCGCAGTGTTATCTGCCAAAAGTCATTGCTATCATAATTTTTTTAAAAAATACAAGTAACGAGTTTTGGAACTCAGCGCCTCATATAAAGAATTATTTTTGCCTTTGTTTTGTACTAATTATTTGCAACTAAAAATATTTTTTTTTTCTCATTTATAAGATAACTTTGTTTATTTATTAAATAGTACATATTGCTTTTTTTATTACATTTGTTTATTAATAACTTAAGATTATTACATAGTTGGGTTGCTCACGGTAGGCGGATTATCAGGTTATATGGTTATGTGTAATTATATTAACAGTAACAAAATATATTTAAAAAAAAAATTAAATACATGTATTTTGTTTTTGTTAATATATAACCTAATAACCAGGCTGTCATAAACAACCCAAGTTAGTAGCTTTAATTAACCATATAAAAGCGTTATGTAATTGAAGAAATAAAATAAAATATATAACTTTTGTGATGTTCACTTTGCTCTTTTTATTGTTTATCCCGTAGGACTTAAACAAAGACAAGTATACAGCCATGTCACAGAGTACAATTCCGTTCGGAAACGGAATTCATTCCGTATTTTGGTGCTTCAGAAAAGTACGAAAAAACTTTGCGAAATGAAACCATTTTTGCTTTCATGAACGGAATGGGAGATTTCTGTATATTAAAGGCCAAATAACTATAAAAATAGACTTTCTCTCATTAAACAAATATGTTTTCTTCGGTTCCGAACGGAATTCTACTCTGTGACATGGCTGATAATGTTAATTTTTCTGCATTGGAACCTACAGAACTGAAATTAATTTCTTCTTTGATTTAATACTTTTATTTTAATAAATGTGAGGATTGAAAAGCTGTATAATTATTTTAGTGAAACACTGTAAACAAGAAGTGGTTAAAAATAGAAAAAAAAAATTTTTTTGTTGCAAAAACGTATTAACCAAAAATTGACAAAATGAATTTTTTACAATAAATAATGTCGAACGTGAGCGTAGTACACATTTGGAGTGAAAAAAGTCAAAATAAAACGGATTTTTGCAAGGAGAACAAATCTAACATTTGCTTTTATTTGGAAGCGAACGGGTTAGAAAAGCAAGAGTCGTAGACAAAAATACACGATTTCGTTACATAATATTTAAAGATCCGACTGTAAATGCCGGAATTATAGAAATAATTCCTAAATGCTAGTTTACACTATTATACTTTATAATAATAATAGTCAAAAACTCAAGTAATATGTAAAAGTGTGATAGCGTGAATGCAATATGTAATGATAATGACAAGTATTACGAAATAAAATTTGACATCCATACGACTTCATCGTTTTTCGAAATTTTTTAAACGCTAATACTTTTTATTGGATCAAGGTTTTAACAAAAGCATGTTCATGTGTGATAGTGTGACTACAAACTGTAATGTTACGAGTACATTAGGTTTTTTGAGATTTATATTTCACAAAGTATTATGGAATACGTAAGAAATGTGTGATAGTAGGTGCGTTTGAGTACTTTTACAGTAAAATGCAGTAAATGAGTAAACTGAAAAATTTTCTCTCACAAAAAGCTATTGTCCAGAAAAGTACGCGAACGCAAAATTTGTAAAAATTCGTAAAATAAAGGCAACAGCTGATGGCAAATAATTGAAGTGTTGAAAAATGTTTACACTTTTGACTACTTAACTCGTTTTCTTATCGGTACTCGACTAAATACTTTTTATAACACGAACATTTTAAGAAAATCCAAACAATTTATTTCATTTTTCTTTCACATTTTTATTTTATTTGATTTTACTAATTTGTGTCTGGTTAATTTGTTCAAAAATACATGAATACATTTTTTGATATTGATTTCTTTAAAAAATTAGTTACATACAAAAAGTTTGAGCGAAATCGGAGAACTTTAAGTGCTGCCCCAAACAGGTCAAAGGACAAATTTCATTAAATTCCATATTTTCATCAAGTATTTATAGAGAATTTTGTCTGTTTCTTCCTGGCTCGGCGTGAAATTTGTAAAATTTATTCCTTCGTGTGATAGTAATATTCAGAAAAACTTTTGTAAGAATTAACCCTACCATGTCCTGTGGATCAAACAGACCTCTGTTTTATATGTGTTACAAACTTAATATTTTAGATATTTTGTTCTAAACAATCTGAAATATGTTAATAAGCTTTTTGTGAAAAAATCATCAACCCTTCACTCTTGTTGAAGACAAAATGACACATATTGCATATTGAACTAAATATGAATTAAACAAAGTTTTCATAAAGCAAATATTAAAAGCATTATTATTATGTTATTAGCATTTAATTTGCTTAAT
This sequence comes from Pollenia amentaria, assembly GCA_943735925.1. NCBI lineage: Eukaryota > Metazoa > Arthropoda > Insecta > Diptera > Polleniidae > Pollenia > Pollenia amentaria. Next base: position 226,473,360 of record OX031009.1, read on the forward strand.
TAATAAATTATATAATTTTAAGGATACTTTAGTAATAATCGCTTCTTAAATTTCGTAAATTAGCTTCTTTTGGAAATTGATTTCGATAATTTTGTACGACCTAAAATAGAAAAAACAAGTTTGTGTTAAATCTTAAGCTTTAGTAAGAAATAGATGTTGCCTCTGATCCTCATCTTTGGTTATTTTTTAATAATAATCTTGGATAAGCTTAATTCCTCTTTCGGCGCAGTCGTTTATTATTTTTAAGTTCCCAATTATACTTTTTGCCCTTCGATATTCGGGTAAATCATTCCATAAACTTGGCTCTATTTTTAAAAAATCTGTAGAAATTTAAAATCTTTTTAAAAATTTGCAAGTGTTCTTGGAGAAAAATTCCTCCAGAATTAATAAATTATCTCTGCTCATGAAGCATTCGAGATTTTGATGTTTAATCATAAGTTTTTTCGGAATTTCTTCATCTTCATCCAGATTATCTTCTGAGACAAACTTGCCTTTACTTTCAAAATCTATTATATCATCGAATAACGAAAAACCTACATATACTTTATTCAAATAGTAAAGATGGTAAAGAAATTTTGTTATTGCTTTATCTGCTATATTTTGGTTAATTTTTTTGTAACTTTCCAATTTTCTCAATAATTTAATGTCGTTCAAAGGAGCTTGGTCTGCTTTAGCAGCATTAAACCAGAATTGCGAAGAGCACTTTACAACAAATCCAGCAACTTCGATTAAACCTTTGCCTTCAACTTCGGTTAACGCAGGAAATTGTTTTCGAAAAATAAGTATTTTCAAACAATAAATGGCTTTTGCCATCCATCTTGCTAAATGCATAGCTCCAGATTTTTAAAATTTAATGCCTATAGACGGACTTCCTCCTAAGAATATGGCCCCTATTATGAGTTACATTCGATAAACGATTTTCGCTGGCTATCGAACATCGACTATCGAATGTTAATTTGGTATTATGAGTTGGCAGCACTGTCGAAAATTTCGTTGTACATCGAATTTTTCAACGAAAACAAATTTGCTTTCGACGGTGTAAATAATTTTAAAAAAAAAATTGTTGAAAATGTAAGTTTTTGTTAATTTATTAGTTTTGGTGTGCAAATTCCACATTCTTAATTATTTTTGGTTATATTATAAAAGTTGTTTTTGGGAATACAATTATTTATTAAAAGATTTTGTTTGTTGTGCTTAGTTCCCTTATTTTAATAATTGATTATAAAAATACTGAAAATTATTGTTGGAGGATAAGCTGTTCCTAAGCGCATTTCACTGGTACAATTAATGTTGGGAGAATTCCAACGAATTGTAGTGGGGAATGTAAGAAAAGATAAAGTCATTGTTTTATTGTTGGTATTTTTTTTAAGCTTTGATATAATTGCAGAAAAGACTTTCTGAGTGTTTGTAGGTAATTCTCATTCCCTCTGTAGTCTTGTTTGCCGATAGCTTTGGCTTTTCTAAAATTATTTAGGAGAACGTTTCCTGATGATCTGGCCTAAGCAACCAGTGAAATGCGCATAGGAACAGCTTAAGGGCATAATAAACCACACAAATAGCCGACAATGGCGACCGTTATCGTGCCATGATAACCGACTATTTTATGCCTTAAAATTAAGCTCGTGATCTCGGCGACATTTGATTTCAGCAAGACGGCGCCACTTCCCACACATCGCATTAATCAATGGATTTATTGAGGAAACACTTCGGTGAGCACATAATTTCACGTTTTGGGCCGGTCGATTGGCCACCAAGATCGTGTGATATCACACCGTTAGACTTTTTTCTGTGGGGATATGTAAAGTCTAAAGTTTATGCGGACAAACCCGTTTCGATGCAGGCCTTGGAGTAAAACATCACTCGTGTCATTCGCCAGTTACCAGTCGAAATGCTAGAACGATTCATAGAAAATTGGACTCAACAAATAGACCATCTGTGACGTAGCAACGGCCAACATTTGATAGACATAATCTTCAAAAAATAAATGCCAAAGAATGTTCTTTTAAATGATAATAAACATTCCCCATTAAATTTGAATTTTCTGTGTTTTTTTCTTTAAAAATTTAGGGAACTTCGAAATGGATCACGCTTTATAAGATAGTTCAAAAAAAATTTTATTTCATTTTTTCACACGTAACAATTAAACTTCAGCCTTACATCATATTACATATCGTCACTTAAAAGCTAAAAGGCCATTAAAAAATATTAAAAATCGACTTTTTTAATGCTTCTGATATTGGTAAATTATATAATAATCAACCAAAAGCTACATAAATTTTAAGAACTGTTTTTAAACAAAATTTAAAAAATTGGAAATATTTTAACAAATTTAGGCGGCCTGCAATATCTCTGATATAAGCAAAATACAAGCGATTTTATTTCTATGCTATGCTGTGATTTAAAAGATTCGTTAAACAGAAATTGTATGCCAGTGTATTTTCTTAAAGTTTAAGAAAAGCTAAAATTTCAAAACTATCAGTTTACAGCACAAATTTGTTTTAGATATTTTGTTGGATTAACATGAAATGCCCAAACATTAAAACTATGTAATTTTTATCTTGGGATCATTTAATTAAATTTTTACAAAATTTGTATAATCAACAAACATGATTATGGCATTTCTAAGATTCCCTGAATGTAAATTTTTTCAAAACAGGTAAGACGTTTCTTAAGTTAAAACTAATCCATTTTTTTACGAAGTTTCTGTTTGAGTGCAACTATTCGTAGTCAAAATTTAAAAAAGTTTTTAAAAAAAAGTTAAAGTTAAAAAAGCAGAAAACATATTATAAAAGTCCTAAATGAAATACCGAAATGATAAAATAAAGTTTTGCAGCTAAATCAAAATTTTGAATGCTAAATTTATTTACAAAAATGCGAAAACTTTCACGTTGATACTCATACTTAAATACTTTTAAATTTCGTTTTACTCACTCTTTTTGCGCTTTTACTTAAAAATTAACCGACCTATTTCGATGGTTCTTCACATATTTAATTTATGTTGCTTAAAGTTGTTTCTCACGGTGTTTAGCAATGGATATCAAACTGTTTAGCTTCCCACTCCTAATTATTGTATAATAAGAACGAAAAGATCTCTTCAATTTTCCTTAAATGTTAAATGTCAATCAACCGCAGTGAACGTATTTCTAAATTTGTAATGGGATCGGAATTATCTGGATATTTCATTGACCCATTCCAGTTGTATTTTGTACTTTTGTATTTTTTTTCTTTTGGATTGTATTAACAAAATATTCGTGAAATATTTGCTTGAACTTGGCGAATACGAATGTCGTAAAATAGGCGAATATTCGGCATTTCGAATACGAATACGAAAATATATATATATATTTATACCGAATATATATATATGTATTGGTTTTGCCAGATATATGTACATATTTTGTATTGTAATTTATAGAATGAACTAACTCTTGTTTTAGTTGTAAGCAAAAATGTTTGAAACTTTCATCAAAAATTAGCCTTATTAACATTTCGGAAGGACATTCTATTTCATTCTTGTGAATATAGATTATTCAAAATATTTAAAGTACTTTCACAAGAAGCCTTGCTAATAGATTTCATACGTTATTTATATTTAGTATATATTTAAGACAAAAAATAATTTTTTAAATTTAAAGAAATTTTTTTAACTGGATAAATTGTATTTGAGCTCGAAAATAGACGAGCCGCAAAAAAGGTAGACAATCCACGCCATTCCAGGAAGTTTGGCAATTATATACACAAGCGAAAATAACGTGAACACACAAAAATATAGTAAATCGCATGGAATTATGTATTTCATTACTAAAGCTATGTTCACACCTATTAAAGATTTGACGTCCTACACGTAACCACTATTTTTATTAAAAAATTATTTGCTTTTGCAAAACGTTTGGCTAGATGAAACATAATTTAACAGTTTCTAAATATCATTTTACAATCTTCTAACAAATAAAGATTATTAGATCAAGAAAAATTGTTAAAAATTAAGCTAAAAATTGATCAATTTACTGATCACGCTCTTTTTGAATTTTTTCGTCAAATATTTGTTAGGTCTGAACATACTTTAAGAGAAATTAATTTGTTCAACTGAAATTTGTCCAATAACGTATTAGCAAATAATAACTTGAGGCACTTTATTAGCAGAGCTGTAAATGAATCATTCTTTTTTGATTTTAATTCGTTACGAATTAGATAAATTTTGAATTAATTCTTTTCACAACGAAAAAGATTTGAATGAAATTTGAATTAATTCGAACGAATTAGACAGAAATGAATTTCAATTCGTTTCCAATTCAAATGAATCTGTAAAATAAGTTGTAATTCGTTTCCAATTAAAATGAATTTGCTAAAATGAAATACAACTCATTCTACAAATTCATTTAAAATGAACTGATTTTGAATTCATTCAAATGAATTAGAGCAATGAATTGCAATTAAAATTAATGAAATCAAAAATGGGTTGCAATCAATCAAATTGCAGAACTCAGGGGAATTAAAAATTTTAATCTCTCCTACCATAATGAAAATATTCAGTACAAAAATTTAAAAGCCTTGTCCTGGATCCGCGCCTGATCAAAGAAAACATGGTGTTTGGAGTTTGTTTCTTCAAGAAAAACTGATTTTTATTTTGAAATACACTGAACGACAAAACATCCAGCGTTTTTACTTGAAAATGAATTGCTAATTCTTTTTTCTAATTCATTTGAATTAGTTCAAAATCAATTCAATTGAAATGAATTGGATGTGAATTGCAATTCACTTTGACAAATTTATTTGAATTGGGAATGAATTACAATTCATTTTTACCAAATTCTTCTGAAGTGACTCAAATTTCATTTAATTAATTTTTTTGTGTGAAAAGAATTATTTCAAAATTTGCTAATTCAGTGCACGAATGATTCGCGAATTAATTCAAAAATGAGTGATTCATTTACAGCTCTGTGTATTAGACACATCTTACAACAAATATTTTCCGCTAATATATACAATACACGGTTAATCATTATTCTTAAACCTGATTTAGACTTTGCGACATGTCGCACAGAAATATTTCATGAAACAAAAGTTTGCTGACAAAGGGTGCAGAACCTTTTGCGGGGTAAACAAAATCGCACTAAACGTTAAATCCAGCAACAATTTGATGTTTCACTTTAATATGATTATTAAAATTTTTAAATTAAATATCGATGCCTTACTTTCTCAACCTCGGATCTTAAAAAAATACGGTTTTGACTTTTTCATGTCAAACGATGGCTATTTTTGTGTTCTATTACTGCAACAACTTATTATTTCATTATTAATATTTACAGAATTGAGACAAAATATTGAAAAAATAAGTTGTTGCAGTAATAGAACACAAAAATAGCAATCGTTTGACATGAAAAAGTCAACACCTTATTTTTTAAGATACCAGGTTGAGAAAGTAAGGCATCGATATGTCGATAAATTTGAATTTAAGACTTACGCCCTTATGCAAAAAAAGTTAACGTTCACATAAGTTAACCAACACATTAATACCAGCAAAAGTGAATGGGTTTTTATGTGTTCGTTAATTAATGTGAACTTTAACTTTTTTGCATAAGGGTGTAAATCTTTAAATTGTAGCTTGTAGCTTGCAAAAAAAAAACGTAACTTCTGAACGAATACGAGTTTTCGAATGCACATCAAAAAAAAATACCAATATTGTTGGAGTGACACGTCGCATATTCTGCAACAGGTATTAATTAGTTCGTTCATTAGTTATACAGCCATGTGGTGAAAATTTAATTTGAGTGAAATTAAAATCGAGAAAATTTTTAAACCTATTGTTAAAGTTAAAAAAAATATTCTTTTATAAAGCTGATACTTTGCGGACAACTTTTCTTTACCGGAACTACTTTAGAAGTCAGGAAAAGCTTGGTTCATTTTTAAAAAATTTAATTAGTTTCATTTGATTTCAATTTCACGTGAATTTGATTTCCTGGACATGTCTGATAAAAAGGTAGCCTGGCTAAAAAAGGTTAATTTTATTAAGTTTACAAAATATTCTAAAAATACTAATTTTACTTCTTCAATATCTGGTTACTTCAAAAACTTATATCCATATTAGTTTTGATGTAAGTGGTGGTTAAAATAAACTTTAAACCAATGAAGTCAATTTTACTCCATGGATTAACCATCTAAAACATATTAAGACATTGAACATACATACATAGTTTCTCTCACTATGAAAAATACATATTTAGTTACATTATTTTAAGAATTTAAACAAAAAATTGTAAATCGTAATTTCTGTCTTAAAAGTAAATAATAAAAGATTTTTGTTTTAATATTAAAAAATATACATAAACTATTACTTTATATTCAGTACATATTAGCAAACTTACCTTCCCCTGTGCGATATCCTTTTGACTGAGTATTCATACTGACCAAGCAATCGGTTAATAAACCGAAAAAAATAAGGAAGAAGAAAACCGATTTTATATAAATAAACAAAACTTTTAAATGAAAACTGTACTGAGTTTGATTGATTTAAGAGTAGGATCTCGATAATTGCACACACAAATACACTGGGTTGGTTCTATTGATTAATAAATTTTTTTTTATTAATTTGTTTTATTTGTTTGTGTTTATGTTTTTCTTTTTATTTTATAATGAGAGGCACTGAATTACACGTTTATTAAGAACATTCAAAATGAAAAGTTTAGAGACGAAATTGAAATTTTTTAAATGGCGGTTGAGAAATGCGTGAAAATCTTAACGCGTTTACGGCGGTTTCTTTCAAGTCTTTTTAAAATTACTTTTAAATTGGAACTTTTTGTTTTCGTTCTAATCTAGATTTGTATTATTAATATTGTTATTATATTTTTTTTTGTATTATGTCTTTAATATTGCTTGGTAAAATTTAGGTTAAGTATTATAATTCTTGATTGAAATTAAAAAAAAACACAGTTTTGGAAAAATAAATCTTTGGGATCAGATGCAATTTTTTTTTTAAATACTTGAAATAATATTTGAGAATTGTAAATTAATTACTTTTTTAAAATTTTTTAAGTTTATTGTTTTTGTTGTTTTAAATTTAGATTTTTGGCGTGGTCTGTGTTTACAAACACTTGAGGGTTTTATTATTTTTTAACATTATTATTTAAGAATTTCAATATTATAATTTTGTTTCCTTTTTTTTTTTTTTTTTTTTTTTATAATAATTATATTATTCAAGTCTTAATTTAGACCAAGGGATTTTGCTGTTGTCTTTCAGATTTTTTTTTTTTTTATATATATTTTTAATTATATTACTTATAAGCTTAAAACTTATAGTTTATAATATATATTTTATTTAATTATTTTATATTATTATTTTTTTTTTTTTGTTAATTATTCATTATTTTAATATATAATATATATACTATAGTATATGTATCGAAGTCCTTTAAGATATCACGAATTTGTTTCAATGTTTCATTATCTTGTGTTTGTTTTTTTTTTTTTTTTTTTTTTTTTTTTTTTTTAATTTATTTTTTTTATCTTAATAAACTAAATTAATTTGTAGGCTTGATTTTTGTTTATCTTTATTATTATAAATTTTTTAGCTTCGTATGGTTAAATATATTTTTGTCTGTTTGTTGTTTGTTTTTTTTTTTAATTAATTTGCATTTCTAAAGATTCCATAATTTAATAAGTTTATAAATTTACAATAATTATCACAGAGATGTTTAAATCTTTCTTTGAATTTGTTTTTTTTACGTTTTTTTTCAATAGCTTGTTTTAAAGAAATTTTAAAGTTTATTTACTAAGACTTTTTATTTGCATTCACTTTTAGGATTTTTATGGGTGTATATAAGTAAAATAATTTTCAAAATCTCTTGATTTATTGAAAGTCTTTTAAAGTTTTATTTGTTATTAGTAAATAAAATTAAAAAGATCCCTTTTAAAAAGGGATCCCTTTTTATTGAGAGATCGTTGAAAATGGGCTCTATTGTTTTTCGATTAGAAGAAAAACCCGCAGCCGTTTAATATAGATTCTATTGTATTTTTTGTTTTTTTTTAGTAATTACAAATGTTTTGGAATAAGTTTTATTCAATATCTTAACTTTTAGAATTTAAATGTAAAAATTTCTTAATTTTATTTTTATATAATTAAATTAATTTGATTATTTAAATGTTATTTTTGTTGGTTGGTTTCTTTTTTGTTTGTTATTTACTTTTTTTAATAAGAAATAAATATTTTTAATTATTGTTTCCGTTTTGTTGTTGTTGTTGCTTTTACAGAGAATTTATTCTTCTATTTAAGTTACGTCTCGTCTTATGCCTTTCAGGCATTAAGTTTCCCGTTCTTAAAATTTGTCTCTTTACACTCCCTATTCAGTTTTTGTAATATATATATAAATATATTTTACTTTTTATTTTATTTAATGTTTTTATATTTGATTTTATTATAATTCTTTTTAATACTTTGTACAGTTATAAAAATCTTAAATAATCATTAAATTCAATGTTTTTAAGTTCTTTTTTGTAATGTTGCGTTTTAAATTTATTTAATTTATTAATTTTAATTTGTTTTTTTTTCGTTTTATTTGTACTTTAAAACTTTCTTTTCAGTTGTTGGTAGTTTTTTGTTGTTGCCGTAATGTTGAGGATTTATATTGTTGTATTTTGTTTGATGTTTGTTGTGGGCGTGGTGGTTGTGATTTAAAAATCTATATATTTTAAAATAAGCGTTGAAATTAAAACAAATTTTTAAAGCTTGTGTAGAGAAATATTGGTTCTCCAAAAAATAAAAGAAATAAAAATGAGGAATTTAATTGGGAGGCAGGGGATAATAGGTATATGTTGTATTCGAGCTCCAGGCAATTTATAAACGATGAATTATGACTTTTTTCTGATATACACAATTATTTAAGGCTTAGCGTATGTAGGTTTGTCTCTCTCTCCTTCTTGATCTCACTATCGTTTCATTGATAACCAAATGCTGCTGCTTGATTCGTTTTTTTTCTAAAGTGCTAATACTCCGTTAATACAATTGATAATGTCTATATTAAATGGCGATGGATGTTGACAACGACTTATTTGCTATAGAATAGCAACAAGGTATTATAATAATAATAAGATTCAAGCTTTGCTGTTTTAATATTTTTATTAATTGGTTTTGCTAACTTATAATAGTGTTTTTTTTTTTTTTGTGGACAGATGTGTTTTATAAATTTAATTTTTTTTCATTTTTTTTTATTATTTTGAATTTCTTAGAAATTCTGAGTATTTTCTTTTTTTTTTAAAGTTGTATTGCTAATTTCACTAAGTGTTTTTAAATTTCTTATTCTCCCAGTTAAATTTTATAGTTTTTATTTTGGGGTTTAATAAGCTAAGCTTGGCTTAAGCTTTTTAACCGTTGCAAACCGTTTCCAGCAGCTTTTACAATTTTTATGTTTTTTTTCGCAATTTTTAAGAGCTTTGTATTTAATGCAGTTTAAAATTAAAAATATTTCTTTTTTTATTTTTAGAGCAGTTAAAGTTGCCACTTCCTCAATAGTTCCTCCTCCTAAAAACGCCGGTTTAGTAGTTTTTGGTTTTGAGCTAAAGTTGATTAAATTCTCAGTTTTGTTGTTTTTAAGTTTTGTTGGATTTGTTTTGATTCTTGTATTCGTTTCGATGGAGTTTTTATTATTATTTCAGTTTACGATGAAAAGTGATGTCAAAACGGAGATTTAGTTACAAAAGCTATGAATAAAGATAAAAAAAGCATTAAAAAAATTAAAAAAAATAAAATCATTATTTAGTGCTTTCGAATAACATGTTGCTTAAAGACCTAATTTATGTTATGGTTTGTTTTTCTTTTAAGTGTTGTATTATTATGTATATCTTTGAAGTTGGGCAAAAAGGGTTCTTTCGTTTGTTATCAACAACGTAAGTCTAGCACAACTGCTTCCAATCGTAATCATTTGCTCTTTATGAAATAAGTCAATTAAATAAGCCAATTAAATAATTTTCAAAAATTATTTTAGGGAATAAAAAATATATTATTATTAAGAGAAAAGTAAAAGAAATTAATTTCCCGTATTTTCCTTTTGATAATTTTTTTTCTCCGCATTGAAGTATCAAAAAATTCAGTAGTGGGAGCCCACAATTTAATACGATTGTACATATATCGATGCCTTACTTTCTCAACCTCGTATCTTAAAAAAATAGGGTTGGGACTTTTTAATATAAAATGATTGTTTTTTTTGTGTTCTATTACTGCAAAAACTTATTATTTCAATAATTTATTAATATTTACAGAATAGAAACAAAGTATTGAAATAATAAGTTGTTACAGTAATAGAACAAAAAAAAAAAACAATCATTTTATATGAAAAAGTCCAAACCGTATTTTTTTTAAGATACGAGGTTGAGAAAGTAAGGCATCGATATGTCAATACATAGAGAAAATTTTGTACCAAAAATAAGAACGATTTTCACTCCTTAAACGTTTGAATTCCGAAAAAACGAAATGGAACGACTTTTTTTAATCAAAAATATTTTTTATGAATATGAGGGTTAATTTCTTTGTTTATTGGTTTAAAAGTTAAATGGGTGACAAAAATACAGGTTATACCGGTTTATACCTCAAAAGGGCCGAATTTCAAAAAAGTATTTTTCTAATGAACAACACTTATTTTGACATAAACAAGAGACAAGTGAAAATGAGAAAAGTACCACTGGATTCAGCGTGCCCGAAATAGGTTAAAACGCCAGGTCCCCGGCTTGTCTGTTTTTCAATTAGCACAGTGTAACTATTGAGTTTTTTTTTGGATTTCTTTTAGTTTTGGAGATATGAGGTTAACAAATTTACCCGTTTTTATCCTTTTTACTCCCTCCTATTTAATAAAAAATATATATTGTGCACTTCTGTAAATACCTTTCTGATGGTGTATTTTTGTTCAAATCGGTTGAAAAACTAAGGAGGAAAGTGTTCTTAACTGTTTTGCCTTTTCCGATTAATATATAGATTATGCTGTTAAATAGAGTAGTCATATAAGAGGGGTTTCCCCTAGGTTTAATGGTTTATTTACATTTGGGGAAAGATTTAGAGAAAAAACCTTCGGGGTGAAATTTGGGGGTATAAGAATTCTTGTTTAGGGTATTTTTTTTAGCGGACTTACAAAATTTTAGTCAAAAATTGTTCTTTCTATCTCGAAATAATAGTTGTGTTTATTTACTTTACTAGCACCACCACCTGGATAACTATCTTGCCGCGATGTGGTGGCTTAAGTGTCGGCTGTAGTGTCTGTCTTGGAACTTGAATCCGGACAGCTGAGTCGGAACAAGTTTAAAGGCAAACGCTTTAAGGCCAGCATGACCAAGGGTTATCCATTCCTCATCCTATTCCCTTCACCTACATTCCTTCCCCCCCTTTTTTATTCCCACTTCCCACCACTTTTAAGGTCAAGGTGGTTGATAGCAGTGCCGAGGACCTGGATGACTAGTTAGTGGTTAAAGAAACTAGTCGCGAACAGCTTCCCTCTGACGCTGATGGCAAAGGTCAGTTGTAATTCTAGCCTAGTCCGTGCAAGCCGTCACTGCGCGAGATGGTCCTTTGTATACGTGCATACTCGTGGGATTGGAAACTGGACGATTTCAAGATAAAACAAAATACGGACATAGTGACAGAAGTTGGTGCAGGGAGTATCACTGACAACTCAACAGGCCCGTTGTCAGGTTCAGACTCGGATCTGCTGGGTGTTCACAGGGATATTCTGCTGCATGAAAGTCAGTTAATGACAGAACTGACAGAGATCAACTGGATGGGCTCGACAATGGACTCACTGACACTCTCTGGGGCCTCGGAAAGACTCGGTGATCTGACCTTGGACTCTGATGATGAGCACGAAATAGCTATGATTTCGGATCATGGTCAGGACCAGAGGGTTGAACCATCGACTTTTTTGATCACATTCGAGACAGAGAGCAAATTGGCGAGTACATCGAAATCCATTGTTCGGCAGGATGTGACAGAACAGGTCACATCGTAGAGCCGATCGAATCTCGGAAAAGCCAAGAGTGGTGGGAGAGTCTCTTTTGCCTTTCTAGAAAAGATAGCTAAGAAAGACTCTTCACTGCACGATGGGCGGGATAGGCATTTGCTGAGGATGCACCGGAAGAACACTGCTGGATTCGAAAGAGTCCACGGTTCTTTCGATGTCATCCTAGGGCTTCCCTATCCTGCGGGGTATACAGCAGAGGCTGCTGAGGAATCAAAAGTTGTCAGTAAAGACAAAGGATCCTCACCAGATTCTGCTGGCGTATCCTCTTACAAGGAAGATAGAAGGAAGGAGGGTAAGAGGTCACCACCCAGCCCTCTTAATGGTGACAGATTGGTCACGGTTAAGGGAGCTAGGCCTAGGGACGAATTGCCCACAGTAGACCAAGAGTCTCTCAGGAAGTTGAAGTCGATGAGTGGGGTTGCGATATTTGGGTTGGGGTCTATAAGTTTTAGGTTTCCCAAAAATGATTGACCCTAAGAGGCTGAATGTGGTGCAGATAAACCTGCATCACTGTGAAGCAGCCTCAACCGAATTAGTAACCCACCTCATCGATAACAACGTGGACGTAGCCTTAATCCAAAAGCCCTGGATCAACAACAACCGGGTAGTTGGATTAAAGGCCACGGGATATTCACTGTTCGTACCCCACACGGATGAGAAGGTTCGAACTTGTATAATGGCAAGAAATGAGCTCAAATTTATGTTGTCTCATTCTTTCAGCAATGGAGACCTCACGGTTGTTACAGGTGAAGCTAGGGACAAAACGGTCCTAGCACTAGCATCGGTATACTTACCATATGAGGCTACCGATCCACCTGGTGTGAAAGTACGTGAGTTGGTGGAGCACTCGAGCAGAAGGGGCTCGAGACTGGTACTAGGTTGTGACGCTAATGCACACCATACCCAATGGGGAAGTACCGACATCAACAAAAGGGGTGATTCTATGTTTGATTTTATTATTGCTAGCAATCTTTACATCTGTAATAGGGGGAATACGCCAACATTCAGAACTAGAGATAGGGAGGCAGTAATAGATGTAACATTGACGAACTATAGAGACTTAGTAGATGATTGGAGGGTGGCTTTGGAATTTTACTTCTCTGACCATGGTCGTATATCCTTTAATCTAAACTTTGAAAAGTCAAAAAGGCGTCCTTATAGGAATCCAAGGAGGACGAACTGGGATTCCTTTTCGGGATTGGTGAATAGTAACCTTAGAGTTACACACGATTGGGGGTCGACTTCGGCCGGCGTGGAGCACCTGGTGGGTACCTTTACGGAGGTGGCGACCAGTAGCTATGAGCGATCTTGTCCGCTGAATTTTCCGGGTAGGCGCTCGCAACCGAGATGGTGGACAGGTGAGTTGAGGACTCAAAGGACCACTGTCAGAAGGTTATTCAATAGAGCGAAGCATACGCGTAGCGATGAGGACTGGAGTAACTTTAGGATAAGTTATAATAGGTACAACGGAGATATTAGAAGGGATAAAAGGGACTCGTGGATCAAATTTAGCGAGTCAGTTGAATCTGTAAATGAGATGTCCAGTAGCATGAAACAAGTGAATTATAACAAAAACAGTGCAATATGAAACAAAAAATGGTTTTTCTCACATAAGTGTTTGTGTATATTTACTTTGGGAGAATTATCTGTCATTTAAATAATTTTCCAGCATTTATTGGAAGGATGTGAGAAAAAGTGTTTCTGTATTAATATTTTGCTAAAAGTTTCTCACAAGAACTGTCAAAATAAGTTACATTTAAAATTGATGCGAGAAAAATAAAATTTAAAAAAGTGGAGCACAAATTATGTATCTATGTACGCAAGTATGTGTATTATTTTTTTATTATTTGAAGGGAAAGAATTTTAATGATGAAAATAAATAAAACACAATTGTTAAATTTTGTTATTTTAATTTTTTTAAGCCCTTCATTGCTTTCGTTTTATGCAGGGCTGCCAGATAAATTTTTGAAAAAATCGTTAATTTCCTAAGAAAGAATAAAAAAAAAATCGGCTAATTTGTTTAAAAAAATCGGACAATTTAAAATTAATTTTGACAAATTTTGTTCGATTTTTATTAAAACATAATCAAAAAAATTGGTAAAGTTCATGGGTAAAATACATATTTTATACATATATACATACATACTTAAACTTGAGGTCTATTTAAATAAAATTATTTATTTTATTTTTCTCTTTAATCCGATAACAATTTAAAATTTCAGACTGTTTTTTTCCTGAAAATATCGCTTAAAGGCGTAACAAAATATCATATTGAACTTGCCAAAAAAAAGGCCAAAATTTCCTATAGTGCATTGATTAAAAATGGTGTAATAGTTTAATGTATTGATCACATAAACAAATGTATTAAATAATCTAAGGAAATAAAAAAATAACAGTTTTCCTTCGAAATTTTGATTTTGCCCATAAATTTTTTAGCTGCCATGTTTTTAAAGATATCGTTTTTCTGTGGTGCTGAATATATAATCATACTAAACTAATTAAAATTATATTATTTCGAAGACTGAATAAAACCTTCACCAGAAAAAATCAGCAAATCGGCACTTTGCCAATTTTGGAACAAAAAATCGTCAAAATGACGATAGATCGACAAATCTGGCAGCCCTATTTTTATTATATCTATTTCTTTCGTTGACGTTTCGCTTGCATTTGACACTTAATTACTGGAAGTATTCCAGTTTAAAGAGAATCTGTGTTGTCTGTTCTCACAATCAAATACAGAAACACTTTTTTCTCACAAATCGAGAAACGATGGAATTTTTTGTTTCACACTTAATGTGAGAAATTTTGCAATGCGAGAAATACAGAAACGAGCTACAGGTTCAGAAGGATTTTATCCAAGGACCCTGTGGTCCCGGGATTTATTCAGAGACCGGACGCCTCATTGACGGAATCTAGCTCCGAATCTCTCTGTTTGCTTATGGAGACTCACTTCCCGGGTTGTGTAGATCCGGGAACGGGGGAACAGGTGGGGTGTGGTAACCCCTTTTCTGGATCGGGCTCGGGGGGTGAGATAAGAGAGGCGGTGGGGGATATCATCACCTTGGATAAGGTTACAGGGGCGGTTAATACTTTTGGGTCTTACAAATCGGCAGGACCAGATGGTATATTTCCGGATATGCTACAGAATATTCAGGGATCATCACTCCTATTGCTGGTGGAACTATTGAGGGTATGTCTGCTAAATGGCTACATTCCTAGAGGGTGGAGAGAGGTCAGGGTTATTTTCATACCTAAGGCAGGTAGAACCGGTCACTCTAAACCCAAGGATTTTAGACCTATCAGCCTATCGTCTTTTCTTGTGAAGACATTAGAAAGACTGATTGATCTACATCTGAGGACGAAGATTGACGCCGGCATCATCAGCGGCGCTCAGCATGCCTATCTTAAGGGTAGGTCTGTTGAGAGTGCGCTTCATGATGTGGTGGGTTATATAGAACGGGGATTGCGAGACAAGGAATACACCTTGGCGGCTTTCCTGGATATAGAGGGGGCCTTTAATAATGTGAAAATAGAGGCCATAAGGCAGGCACTGAGTGATTTAGGGGTTTCGTTATTCTTGGTCGAATGGATAACTCTTATGCTTAGCAGCAGAGTTATTCACTCGGACTGGGGAAACGAGCGCTTAAGGAAACTCGTGACTACGGGGACCCCACAAGGGGGAGTTCTCTCTCCCTTATTGTGGCTCTTGGTTGTCAATGTCGTTCTGGGACGTTTTGACAGGATAGGTCAGAAGGTCGTCGCCTACGCGGATGATGTAGTTATATTGGTATCGGGCAAGTTTCTGCCGACAATTAGCGATGTCATGCAAGGGGCGCTGGGCGAACTGTCAGCATGGGCTTGGGAGTTAATCCGGAGAAGACAGAATTAGTTCTTTTCACTAGGAGGTACAAGGTGGAGAATTTTAGGCTGCCGGTACTAGGGGGAGTAGAGCTTAGGCTATCTGATAGTGCTAAGTATCTAGGAGTTTTTCTGGACAGTAAGCTGTCCTGGAGGAGGAATACTCAGGAGAGACTAAAGAGGGGTCTCAATGCTTTCTATGCTTGGACTCCGGCCGTCAGTTGTGGAATGGCTGTACACTTCGGTGGTTAGACCCATTCTTACGTATGGATGCTGTGTTTGGTGGGAGGCATTGAAACTAGCTAGTCGGAGGGACCTTCTGTCTAAGGCTCAGAGGTGTGCTTCGATCGGCATGACAGGTGCCTTGAGAAGTTCCCCTCAGGCGGCTCTGGATGTTATTCTTCATCTTCTGCCTACAGAGCAGTATGTGAGGGAAATGGCAGCAAGGAGCATTCTTAGGCTGAGGGAGCTAGGACTGTTAGGAAATTTCACGGAGGGTCACTCGCGGATCTTGAGTGAAATTAGTACTAGTGGTTATCACCTAGGCTCTCCCGGCTCTACGGATTATTTGGTCACTAGGGTCGATTTTGGGCGTTTGCGAGGTGATATTGCCTTCTAGGGAGAGCTGGTCAGGGCAGGGCAGATTGTATAGGGGATTTGCTATTTTCACTGATGGCTCGAAGATGAAGGGCACGGGTGCGGGGGTCTACATTGAGGATCTGGACATCAGCAAGTCATATAGACTTCCCGACGACTGCAGTGTATTTCAGGCGGAGGTTCTGGGGGTTCTCAGGGCCGTGGAATTGGTAGGAGCTAACATTGCCAAGTGCTCGGAGGTCACTATATATGTGGACAGCCAGGCGGCTCTTAGGGCCTTGAAGGGCTGTTATGTGAACTCCAGGCTAGTGGACGATTGTAGAAGGGCTCTAGGAGTTATCTTAGGGAATTATGTTGTGAGGCTCTGCTGGGTACCGGGTCACTGCAACATCGCCGGCAACGAGATAGCTGATGAGTTGGCAAGACTGGGCTCGGAAATTGAAGATCCTGACAGTTTGCAAGTGGTCAGGCCTCCAATGGGCTTCTACTTTGGGAGAATTATGGAATGGATTCTGAAAAGGACTAATCGGGCTTGGCGGGGCCGAACGGACTGCCGAGTATCGCGCACGCTGTGGCCGATGCTTAGTAGGTCAAATTCGGACGCGCTGCTGGAAAAGAGTAGGGCCTGCATCAGGACCACCTATCACGGGCCACTGTATGATAGGCAGAATGGCGGTGAGAATGGAGTCTGGTTTATCGAATAAATGTAGGCTGTGTGAGGACCCAGAGGAGTTAAAGACAGTAGAGCACTTTCCTGGCTGCACGGCAGGAGGCTGGGTACTGGAAACATGTAGGGCAGTTTTCCTGTTTGGTAGGGTTGTTTTTGCTTTTTCTGTCCAAAATCTTATCTTCCACTATCTTCCCTTCCTGTGCTTTCACCATTTACTTCTCCTACTCTTTCACACAAGATTTCTTTTACTTTTTTCCTTCTTTCTTTCACTAATTAAGGCGTCACAATGGACCATATTTGTCGCTGGGTGAGGGTGTGAAGTTATATTCACACCAGCCTTTCTAACCTAACCTAGTTAACGCACGCAGATCCAAATAAAAAAATTACATAGGGTGATAGAAAATTGAATACTAAGAAAAATAATATGGAAAAATTGTTTTCGAGTTATGGACCTCTGTTTCATATATTCAGAGCGATAGAGATTTTGCACAAATAGTAGTAACTGAAAATTGTCTTATCATTATGTTTCATTTAAAGGGTACTATATATGAAAAAAAATAATTATCACATTCGGAATCTTGTTGACCAAAATATTTAGCAAAATAGGTGTATATCGTACGTGACACAAAACGGAAGTGATTTTGGGGTGAATGTAAAAAAAATGAGAAAATCTGCGAATTGTGGTAGGTATTTCTCCATTTTTTACATTAAACCACATATTTATCGTTTATAGTCCGTAATTTGATAGAACAAATTTTTTTTGATGGTTTTATAATAAATAAAATGTAAAATCGTTCGTGACATACCGTACGTGACAGGTTTTTCTCTTATAGTATTTACAAGGTGTGAAATATATTTTTGGTAAATATATGTACACAAGAACTTAAAACAAACAAGTAAAAAAATATAGTCGGTCAGGCCCGGACATACCATACCCTACACTATATTTTAAAAACATATTTGAGTGTACCCTATTTTCGACCCATAGCCAATCATTGTCGCCACAACAGAATTATGCAATGAGGTTAAGAATTATATAAAATTTATTTGTGCCCAATATTATTCATATATGTATCTTCATCTATATGTGATTTGTTTGCCTCTAACCGATTTAAGGAAGGGGGTTTATATGGGATCTATGGTTACTTATGACATAGTACCTTTTGTAAGAGTTATTGTCGCCAATTTGTATGTCAATACCAACATTTCCATGGGTGCTATGGTCAAATATGGACCGATTTCAATAATATTAAGATTGCAATTAAATAAGTTTGGACCAAATTTTACAAGTGATGTTTTTTCGCAACGTACGTGACATTAGAATAGCATCGAAAACATATACCGCTAATCGAACTATATATTTGTCTTTCTTTATGGATCTTGTTCATTGTTGCTGAAACATTAAGGGTAATCACGATGATCATAAACCTTCATGATCTGCCGAAATTTTCAACGTGAGGAATATGAACATCTCTCCCGCAAAATCTTCGGCGACTCTATTCACGACATGGACAAGGGAAGTGGGGTTACAGTTAAATGTGACTGGCGATATAATTCAGACGAAGAAAGATTTTTGGAGTCACATTTGACAGCCTGTTCATGTCATCGACGCATGCCACTGCAATCTGCGATAGAATGCGAAGTAGAAACAAGGTCCTTAAGACGCTAGCCGGCAGCACTTGGGGCATGGAAAACGAAACCTTGTTGGCTACATATAAAACGATTGGCCGGTCAGTGGTTAATTACGCAGCGCCTGCTCATTCATACAAAGCAGTTCCTTCTGGGATGACATCTGAGCGGGCATCCGAACCACCACCTAACGGAGTTCGACCCACCCCCGAGACATGTCAGGCAAGATCTTCGCTGGTATGAGTGTGAAGTCCAACAAAACCTGGATTCTATGGCAGACCACACCTCATACAGGGCAGTTCTGAATGAAATTCATAGGGAGTCGGTGGAGAGTGGAATAAATAGCCACCGAGAAAATGTTGTTTTAGGAGGTCGCCTCCCACCGGTTGCAAATGAAGAACGGGACTTACCATGTTGGAACAGAGTGATACTGGTGCTCACGTCTAAACTCATACAGTTCCTAAATAAATAGTTCTATCCCAGACGTCTGACCTGCATGTGGAATTGTTCCACACGACGTACGACACCTACTCAACTGCAGTGCAAACTCAACCCAGCTAGAAACAGTGTCCTTGTGGACCCGCCCACGTGTGGTAACACAGCTATTAGGCCTTAACCTAGCTGAGCAGGATGGATAGAGCAAAGAAGAATAGAAAATAAATTTTATACATGCTTGTTTTTCAGGTCGAGCTGTAACGATGATCATTGAGAAATTTTGCATTTTGTAAATTTTCACTGCTTTACTAAAAATGAATCAAAGAGATACCTATCTACATAGGTAGTTATTTTTAACTTTTCTTTTTTGCTCTTTAAAAATTGTAATAAGCTATTAGTTCCAAAGCAACATAGTTTGAGTATTTTTTACCTTCTACCATATTTGAAAAGTTTCACGGGTTTTTATTATTTTATCGTGTTTGACATTCGCATGAAAATGCCCATAGGTACATAATTATGTGATTTATAAGGACAAAAATTTGTCGATATTGCACGATCAATTTTTCGATAGCTTTTGGCACGAGGGATAAAAATTACACGTCGACATATTAAAAATTATTTTCAAGGGGCCCAAATTTAAAAATCCGTTTCATAAACCCATTATTGACATGCTTTATTTTTTATGACTTAAGCCTATAGTACACGGCATGTAAAAAGACACATGCGCATGTGGTTCTGACGTAATTTTGACGTCAATGCAAAGCCACAATAAACATTGCGTGTTGTGTGATGACGTCAAAATTACGTCAGAACCACATGCGCATGTGTCTTTTTACATGCCGTGTACTATGGGCTTTAGGCCGTTTGACTTTTGCTCAACTTTTATTTTTAAGCTTTCTTTTAGTAAGTAATAAAAAAAAATCGGTAGATTTAATTTTTTTTAAATATCATGAAATTGTACGCTAAAAACGATGGCGATATCAATTTTTTCCAAAAAAAAATGTTTTTCTTGAGGGTTTGAACGAGTTTTTGCCGAAAAATAGGTATGATAAAAAAATAGTAAAAATTTAATGCTTATAACTATGGCGATATCATTTTATTTTTATTTACCTAATAAAAAACCTTAAAAACAAAAGTTAAGAAAAACTCAAAAAATTATAATTTGGGCACCTCGAAAATGACTTTTTTGGATATGTCGTCTCTCTGGGTATACTAAATTTATTTAAAAATTCTTAAGCCAATCAAGAGGGGATGAGTTTGCGAAAATAAAATTTTTGTTAAGAATATTAGTTGATATGCAGAGAAGTTTAAGCTAACGAAGCCGTTGTTGTAACATAGAGGAGAAAATCATTGCATAGCAGCTTTAGTTATAACAAAGCCGCTATTTGTTATATTATAGGGGAGAAAAACCTTGGGTTCGTACGGAGGACTACTAGCCAGGGAAGCTTAAGTAAGCTACGCGGCTGTGTTATTTAAACTTAATTTACACTTTTATTTGAATAAGCTACATACATATTTACAAAGTGCGCTTTCGTGGCATTTAGTTGTAAAATTTTGTAAAAACTGTATCCGAGACTTTTTCCATTTTAATAATAATAAAGGATAACTTTACTGTAAAATACGCAGCGAAAAATTTGAAAAATAATGCCGGCACTGCAAATTCAAAAACAAACAATTAAATTACACTATGTACTGCAAAAAAACATAACAAGCAATTTTCTTAACAGCACCCCTATTATTTCACGGATTCCCTTTAAAATGCCAGTACATTTGTAAAGCAAAAATTCGATGTCTTCCCCCTCTATCAACACTCGCCAAAAGCAACAACGTTGCAGAATTATTGATTTTTCAGACATTGCAACATTTTAACTTAGAAAAGCCCCTCCCAGAACAAACTAAAATTTTTCCATATTGTTTGCCCAAATTTCACACAAATTTATATTCAAATATTTTATACACACACAAAATTTTATTCAAAAATTTTACTAAATGGTTGTAATACTATTGCACTTTCTGAAAATTTGCAAACACCTATTTTATTTTTTGCAAGCCGACGACGGTAACGTCGCAAAAAAATTTCCAATAGCTTTTTATACACTATAGCGGCGACTGCGACTACATACACACACATTCACTTATAGCTAAGAAAAATGCATATACATTTTTTTCTTTTTTTTTTAATTCAATTAAACGTAACAAACTTTATGAATTTTAAATATTTTTTTAAAACTTGTACATTAAGCTTATGTTTACATGTTTTTTACTTGGTTTTACATATTTAAAATTTATATTTTTTGTATATTTTTAGCAAAATAAAAAAATTCCGTCTAACAATACGTACCCACGAACACAGCACAACACATACCATGGTTGTATGAACTTTAATTTCGTCCAATTTCAAGCAATACATAAAAAAGTAGTAGGTTTATTTTATCGTACTTGCATTTTATAACATATATTTTACTGCATTTGTGACAAAATGCTATATCAAAAAATATATGATTTATTATTGTTTATAGTTGTATTTGGTAAAAGTTAAATCTGTAATTATATTTGTTTTACTTTTTTCGTAAAAAAATGGTACTTTTTTGCTTGAACTACTAAGTACTAAGCAAATACAGTACTGGTCATAATAGGCATCCATTTTGTTAAATAACATTCAACCATGGTGAAATTACTAGTAATTTCACCATGCATTCAACACAATTTCTGTGGTGAATATATCAAAAATTAGTTCTATACAGTAAAATCACATTAAAATCAGAATTGTTAAAAAAGTATAAAATTACTTTTATTATATTCTTATATTCTTTCCAAGATTTTCTGTGTTAACATACAAATTTAAATTCATATAGCAAAAACACTACGAATATTGGCGCAAAAAAAATATTTATATTATAAGTATGTCATTTGGTGTTGAACTGAGTTGATTGATATACTTTATTTAAAATTATTTGTATTTAATTGGTATACCGATTATACTTTGGTATAAACTTTCAAAAAATATTTTTATTAAAAAAACACATATACATGCATATATACAAATTGTTGTAACCCATTAAATCCAAAGTATAAATATAATTTGTATAAATATACTATATACAAAGTATAAATATACTTTGCATTAAATCAATATAAACAAATTAAAAAATTCTGCGCTGAAATTTTCTGTGAACCTAAAAAAAGTTATTTTGATTTATTATCACCGGCTTGTTTATCTTGGAAACGACGTCGTTTATGGGCAATATATACAACCCATATAAAGGAAACCAAACTCATGGTTATAGTACGAAACTAAAAGAAAAAATATAATTATAAGAACCAGATTAGAAACTATAAAACACATCTTTAATTACCATGGGAGGAACATAGTACATATTAAGAAAAACTGCTAATGATAGGTATTTCCAATTGGCCTTTAGTAAAGGCCAATAAAGCTTTTCTAAATTAGATATTGCGACTTCGTGGGAATTCATCTAAAATAATAAAATATTAGTTTAATTTGAAATGTATTCCAAAGGTTTTTGCAATAAAACTAAAAAATCTTACTTCAAATCTAGACAGGAAATATAATGATAAAACTTGATATAATGGGGCATATATCAAACGTTCAGAAATAAATTGAAAAAATTTTCTAAACTTAACATCCTGATGGAATAAACGCTCTATTGTTTGATAGAAATAATGAGGAACACTTCCACCAAAAAGCAAACTATAAAATTGTAATAAGTTTATTTATAGTATACATATGTAAATGTATGTATATTTATTCCCTAAGAAATAAAATGATTTTTTCGATGGGTCTTACGGCCTTTTTGTAGAACGCGAGCGCAAAAGTGACTCGCTTTACTTACATTTAAAACAAAAACAAATTTTGAAATTTTAAACGAGTCACTTTTGCGGTTGCGTTCTACAAACAGGCAGTAAGTTTGTTCATTTGTAAAAGCGACTTTTTAATCGATACCCGGTTTTCGACATTGCATTAACTTCAGTGTTAACATCAGTGAGCTTTATAGCACTGGTAAAAAAAATCATTTTTAAGGGCGCTTTATAAATATATATATGTATATGTGCATACTTACCCAAATAAAGCATAAGCAATAACGCTTTTTTGATTTACATTCTTTTGGCCGGAGATACGTTGGGAGGTATAATTAGCCGATGCAGCTAATGCTGAACTAAAAAAAAGTGTTTGAATCTTTATAGGTATAATAGATATAAAAGACAATCATTAAAAAACATTTCGTTATAAATAAAAATGCTTTTTGAATAAAAATTCGCATGGTAAACAAAAAAACAATAGAGTTTATACCTACCAATTTTTTTTAAATATAGGTATCTGAAATAAATACAATTTCGTTCTAATTTTTTTTATCTTATCATTTTTTTCTTATGCAATGAATTTCTTCAGAAACGCAAGCATAAATATAAAGTGCCTTTTCTCAAAAACTATTTCGACTTAGGCGGTTATTGCTTGTGACCGCAGATATATGTATATGCATATGTATATAAAATTAAATTTTGTTGCCTTAACTCTTAATTACTTAGGTATTAAGACTGTGTAATATATTTTTACAGAGCCCCTGTATTACCTAACTGATTAATAAATAAACATGCATTTAAGACTTACGCAGTTATAGATTTAGTGCGTACTGGATGATTAAACAGTTGCTCCAAATATACGCCTAATAAAGAGTAAACCGGCCGTGATAGAGACATAATGTATGTATTTATGTACAGTTTGGTTGTAAAAAAACTTATGTAGTCAGCTATTATTCTTCAAGTTCAATATTATTTTGATCAAAGTGCAAAGTCTTAAATTATGGGAAAAAAAAACATTGTATTTCAAGATATTGACCTTTTATAAATATAATCTTGGCTACTTACTTTAGAGAAAAAATTTAAGAAAATATATTTTATTATTAAATGGAATGTAAAAAAAAGTAATTTCTTTAAAATTTTAATTCATTTACAAGGCGAATTTACTAGTAGGTGACGGCTACTCCACAACAAGTCGACAACACAAAAAAACATAAGTTCTTGTTCTTGCTTTTCGGTCGTGTAAAGCTGCAGCAAGGCGAACTCATTATAAGGTGGGGTCAAGTCAACATATGATTCTGTTGGTGTTCGAGTTGGTAATTTGTATAAAAACACGCGTGTGAACAAATCAATACCGAAATCAACCGCAATTAACAACATTTTTTTTGTTTTGACCACGTGCTATTATTATTGTTTTGAAAACAACACCACGTGCGTGACAAACAATAACAAAACATGGAAAATTATATTCAAAAACATTACAAACACCATATTATTCATAAAAAATTAAAAAATTAATGAAAATATGAAAAAATCTTTAAATTTAGCAGTTTAAAATGTTTGAAAAATTATGCAAAAATGTTGTTACATGAATAAAATCTACAAATTTGCCTGTTTATAAAATCCGATAACTGATTTTGAAAGCTTGTTACTAGGGCTATTAAGGCCGCCAGTTGTCACTTTCGACAAATCAAAACTTTAGGGGGTATTCCATATTAAAGAAAAAAAATTCAA
Organism: Pollenia amentaria; assembly: GCA_943735925.1. NCBI lineage: Eukaryota > Metazoa > Arthropoda > Insecta > Diptera > Polleniidae > Pollenia > Pollenia amentaria. The sequence goes on from OX031009.1 coordinate 226,498,098, forward strand.
AAATTTACCAAAAAGTTGTTACATGAATAAAATCTACAAATTTGCCTGTTTATAAAATCCGATAACTGATTTTGAAAGCTTGTTACTAGGGCTATTAAGGCCGCCAGTTGTCACTTTCGACAAATCAAAACTTTAGGGGGTATTCCATATTAAAGAAAAAAAATTCAAAAATTTACCAAAAAGTTGTTACATGAATAAAATCTACAAATTTGCCTGTTTATAAAATCCGATAACTGATTTTGAAAGCTTGTTACTAGGGCTATTAAGGCCGCCAGTTGTCACTTTCGACAAATCAAAACTTTAGGGGGTATTCCATATTAAAGAAAAAAAATTCAAAAATTTACCAAAAAGTTGTTACATGAATAAAATCTACAAATTTGCCTGTTTATAAAATCCGATAACTGATTTTGAAAGCTTGTTACTAGGGCTATTAAGGCCGCCAGTTGTCACTTTCGACAAATCAAAACTTTAGGGGGTATTCCATATTAAAGAAAAAAAATTCAAAAATTTACCAAAAAGTTGTTACATGAATAAAATCTACAAATTTGCCTGTTTATAAAATCCGATAACTGATTTTGAAAGCTTGTTACTAGGGCTATTAAGGCCGCCAGTTGTCACTTTCGACAAATCAAAACTTTAGGGGGTATTCCATATTAAAGAAAAAAAATTCAAAAATTTACCAAAAAGTTGTTACATGAATAAAATCTACAAATTTGCCTGTTTATAAAATCCGATAACTGATTTTGAAAGCTTGTTACTAGGGCTATTAAGGCCGCCAGTTGTCACTTTCGACAAATCAAAACTTTAGGGGGTATTTGTCGAAAGTGCCAACTGGCGGCCTTAATAGCCCTAGTAACAAGCTTTCAAAATCAGTTATCGGATTTTATAAACAGGCAAATTTGTAGATTTTATTCATGTAACAACTTTTTGGTAAATTTTTGAATTTTTTTTCTTTAATATGGAATACCCCCTAAAGTTTTGATTTGTCGAAAGTGACAACTGGCGGCCTTAATAGCCCTAGTAACAAGCTTTCAAAATCAGTTATCGGATTTTATAAACAGGCAAATTTGTAGATTTTATTCATGTAACAACTTTTTGGTAAATTTTTGAATTTTTTTTCTTTAATATGGAATACCCCCTAAAGTTTTGATTTGTCGAAAGTGACAACTGGCGGCCTTAATAGCCCTAGTAACAAGCTTTCAAAATCAGTTATCGGATTTTATAAACAGGCAAATTTGTAGATTTTATTCATGTAACAACTTTTTGGTAAATTTTTGAATTTTTTTTCTTTAATATGGAATACCCCCTAAAGTTTTGATTTGTCGAAAGTGACAACTGGCGGCCTTAATAGCCCTAGTAACAAGCTTTCAAAATCAGTTATCGGATTTTATAAACAGGCAAATTTGTAGATTTTATTCATGTAACAACTTTTTGGTAAATTTTTGAATTTTTTTTCTTTAATATGGAATACCCCCTAAAGTTTTGATTTGTCGAAAGTGACAACTGGCGGCCTTAATAGCCCTAGTAACAAGCTTTCAAAATCAGTTATCGGATTTTATAAACAGGCAAATTTGTAGATTTTATTCATGTAACAACTTTTTGGTAAATTTTTGAATTTTTTTTCTTTAATATGGAATACCCCCTAAAGTTTTGATTTGTCGAAAGTGACAACTGGCGGCCTTAATAGCCCTAGTAACAAGCTTTCAAAATCAGTTATCGGATTTTATAAACAGGCAAATTTGTAGATTTTATTCATGTAACAACATTTTTGCATAATTTTTCAAACATTTTAAACTGCTAAATTTAAAGATTTTTTCATATTTTCATTAATTTTTTAATTTTTTATGAATAATATGGTGTTCGTAATGTTTTTGAATATAATTTTCCATGTTTTGTTATTGTTTGTCACGCACGTGGTGTTGTTTTCAAAACAATAATAATAGCACGTGGTCAAAACAAAAAAAATTTTGTTAATTGCGGTTGATTTCGGTATTGATTTGTTCACACGCGTTGGACAAATAATGCAAGAGCAAAAAATCGTCATCTGGCGTAGTCATGCCACCTGTCTATATGTATCTTTATAGTGCTGCCCACAGACGATGCAACATTAGTAGATACATGTGTTACTACTGCTTAATTATTTTACACACACCATGAAACTAATCTCTGGTAATCTATTGACCAATTGATTGAATGATATAATCAATTAAAAATGGAAAAAAATTTTGACGATAAAAACTCGAAATCAAATAGATTTCATAACTTTCAGTTATTGGCTATAACGACAAATCTACCGTTGCTAATTTGGTACTATTAATTGTGTGTTCTCATAATAGTACAACTTTTATCAATTGTGTTTTTCACATTTTCTTTTTCTTAATTGGCCGGTTTGCGGTGTGATAGAAACCGAAAAAAAGAATTTTTAGGAATTTATATTTAAAAAGCAAGATTTTGTAACTAAAATTAATAAACAGAATGCCCAACCAAGATAAATTATCTAAAATGCCAAATGAAAAGAATGTAGATAGTAATACAGTCGAAACAACGGTGGACAAAATCAACAAGACTACAGAAAACGAACGGGCCGATGATGATGCAAATAAACAAGTGGAAGAACTTAAGGCACCAACAAAAGATTTATCCAATAAAAAACCACCAGCTATTGTTAATTTGGGTTACGATTTAAGTAAGTTTTCTACTAAGTTTATGGGTATATTTTTTAACTTTTTTGTAAATTGGGGTGTGGTTCATTAAAATACATTTATTAATGCTTATGACGAAAAGTGAGATGCAGGAAAATTATAGAATTGATCGGTATTGGGAATATACCTATTAAAAACTACCATGACACTTATCTCTTAAGGTTTTGGTTAAATGTTTCCTGTTTTATTTTTTTTGTAGGTATCACTATTAATAAATATGCACTTAAATGAAAAAAATTCTCTTAAGATATGGAAAAACGTTTTCCTTTTCTTTAAGGGTTGGGTTTGTTTGTACATACTCGTATTTGTTTTTCAAAGTTTTTATTTGGTTTGTTCTTTTTATAAGGTTGCTCACCCTTCATTTATTTGACATATAAATATATTATGAAAAATGAGGGTAAAACGTTTTCATTCTTTTTTGTTTTTGAAACTTTGGCAATAAAAAATCTTATAAAATTATGTGAAGAACTTACCTTCCAACTGAATATTCCATAAAAAATGCATGTAATACAGGTGCCTACAAATATCCTTATTTATAAAACTACACAAAAAATATTTCAATTGAATAAAACGTTTATTAAAAAAAATTTATAAAAAATTAGTTTTATAAATCTGAAAAATGCTTGTATATGGGCATTTTCTCCGAATGGTCAACCAGGATGGAAGAATAAAATTGGATAATCATAGTGTTTTATTGTTTATAATTATAAAAAGTCTATGTTTTTATAATAGAATGGTGTATATGATATGCCATGATATCCCAGCTGTTTTACTTGAGGTAATTGGGCTGGAAACTGGAAAATTTAATATATTATTTTTAAGCTACTTCTAAAGACATTTTTATATTTAATTATTTTACATGAAAACAAATTTGTTATGTTTGCACTCTTTCTTTACCGGTACTTAAGCCAATTAAACAAAAACCAATATAGATATTTTATTGTGTAAATACTGGATAGAGACTTGTATTACTACACTTTAAGAATAAATTAATCACGTTTGAATATTCCGTTCCGTTTCACAGATTTTTACATTTCAATACTGTCAGCCAAAGCTGACTTCTATTTTGCGTACGTTCGCGACCACATGTTTATAACTATTATTATGAAAACTTAAGCTCGATAAAATTCATCTTTTGAACTAAACATAGACCTACCAAAATGCTATCGAATCACAAAAAAAAGTGCTAGGAAAAGTTTTGTTTTCTATATTATTTGTACATCAAAAGCGTACGAACGTACGTTCGTGACCCCAGGAAATGAACATATCGATGGTCTCAAGTAGAAAGGCCCTAACTCGCATTTTTTACAAAATTGAGTTTTCCAGTGATTCCAATAAATTTTACACAAATACACCTCGTCACAAAAATTCATTGCAATATTGTAAAGAATAACGGCTTTACAAGCAGTTGTATGATCAAGTTTACATTATGATACATACAGTTTCTGTTATGTTTTTACCTTCTACTATACATTTACAATTATTTGAGTTAGGGCCTTTCTACTTGAGACCAACGATATGTAATAAAACTGCCATTAATTATTTATTTCTATTTATTAATCATAGTAACTAGTTTATACTTTTTTTTTGTAAACCTCAGATTTTGTTTTCTATTTGTAAAGTTGTACTTATTGTAAAAGAACAACTACAACTGTTATTTTTATATTTAAATTTGTATAAAAAATTCGTTTTATAAATCTGATATGATGATGATGTTTTTAATTTGTACTTAAGAAGAAAAGTTGTGTCTTTATATTTTAAAACCAATATGGACAAGTGTAACGATCTTAAAAATCAAGGGCAAGGACTTACCAATAAAACTGTTAAATGGCATAATTCACGAAAACAAAAAAATAAATAAAAGTATTGCTAATGGTGCAAAAAAACTATAAAAAAATACACTTCTGTAGGTTAAACAAGTCGAAAATCCTGCAATTCAAAAATAAAATGCTCTATATCGTTGCCAAAGTATATGAAAAAAGCATATAGAAGTTAATGTCGGAAAACTGATTCAATATACTATATTGAGTCTTATGAACTAGTCTTTGATAAAATGTATTGCTTTTTAAAATTTGGATTTTTTTTTTATTTCGAGCAAGATTTTTTTTTGGATTTTTATTTTTTTGAGCAAGTTAAATTTAATTTCTAAAGAATTGTAGTGCTAACAAATTTAGTTATCTTAAATATTTACATATTTTATTTTTTTTTTTTTTTTTTTTTTTTTTTTTTTTTTATTTAAAAATTTAGTAGTATTAAAATACTTTACAATATTCTCCTGAATATAATTTTAGTATAAATATTTTATCTAATCAAAACCTCTCATAGTTATTATTTTTTATAAACGATATAATTTTTTTTCTAAAAATATTATTGTTTTCCTCTAGTTTTATGTATGTTGGAAGCATGTTGTACATATGTAGTCCTTTATAGAAAAGCGACCGTTGTGTTGCAGTTGTTGTTGCCTGTGGAAGCCTAAAATTCCCAACATTTCTTAGTTGATAGTGTTGCATGTCACCTACATATCATCGTATTGTAAATGTTTATAGTCGTTAGTGTTGATATTTTTTTTCTTATTCATTTAAAAAACCCGATTTTTTTGCATATACATATATTCGATGTGTTCTTTAAATTTTAGTTTTTTGTCGATTATGAATATTTAATTTGATTCACTCTCTCAATTACTTCGTTATTAATTTTAAAAATTGATTCACTATTCATAATAATTTTTATTCATTTTGTTTTACTCTCATTGAGTTTAAGTTTATTAATTTTCAGTTATTTACTATTTTCATGTCATGCATCAAATTATCTTCACAGTCACTATTCGTATCACCTTCTGTAAAAATTAGTGTGTCATCAGCGTATAGCACAATTTCGCATTTTTCCAAGATTTTCGGCATGTCGTTTATGTATATAATAAAAAGTAGAGCACCCAATATTGATCCCTGTGGCACCCCATAATCGTTATATATCTCCTCAGATCTTACATTATTAATTCTCACAATTTGTTTTCGATTTGTTATATAAGATTTAAACCATTTTAATTCATTTGCGCGTATTCTGATTTATATAATTTCTGTATTAATAACTCTCTATCTATAGTTTCAAATGCTCTTTTAAAATCAAGGAAAATTGCCATTATTTTTTTCTCTTTGCTTATGTTTTTCCATCTATTTATAACGTAGTTTACCGCTGTTTCGCATGAAAATTTTTTTCTGAACCCGGATTGGTATTTCGATAGTATGTTATTGTCCTCAAAATATTTTTCTAGTTGTACTTTAACAACTTTTTCCATAATTTTTTCACACGTTTTTAGCATATTAATAGGTCGAAATTCCTCACATTTTTTTGTTTTTATAACCTTTTCTATTGGTGTAATAAGCGATAGTTTCCATTTTTTTTTTTGGAAATATTCCCGTTTCCAATGATTTATTTATTATTTTTAACAAAAGTTTTCCTATAATGTTCCAGTTATCACTAATTATTTCCATAGATACTTTGTTAAAATCAGGTTTATTTTTAATAAGTTTGCATATATTTTTAAGTTTATGTATATTTATTGCACTAAATTTAAATAGAGTATTTATCACAGGTATTGTTGTTGTGTATTGCACTTGTTCTATTGACTTTCTAATTGCCTTAACACTATCTATAAAATAATTATTAAATTTATTTGGTATTTGGTACGTCTCTTTATATTCTATATTATTAAATATCACAGTTTGTATCAGGTTATGTTTCTTATTGAGCACAAGATTTTTTATCTCCTTCCGCATTTGTTTTTGATCTTTGGCATTGTTTATCTTTTTGTTAACGAATTCGTTCTTTTCATTTTCAATATTCGTTTTATATATATTTCTTATTCTTTTATAATTTTGCCATGCTTCATTAGTGTTTTCACTTAACGCAATGTAATATTTTGCAATTTTTTCTCTTTTAAGTAATTTTAAGTTTTCACTGAACCATTTATTAACATTATTCGTTTCTTTAATTCTTTTTTTTATTGTCAGTTTCTTAATAGTGTTTTCTATTTTTCTATTATATTATCTAATTTCTCAGCACCATTATCTACATCATAATCTCGAAAGTCATTTATTAATTTACGCAGTTCTTTGCTGAACAACTTTTTATCGTATTTATTATTATTATTATTTATTTATTTAGTAGTATTTAAAATACTTTTAAAGTTAACAATTATGATGTTTAAAAACCATCTCAATTTTCACAATTTCTCTTAACAAAATTTACAATTTTTCTTTTAAAGACATTTGTATTTGTTTCATATTTAATATTAAAATTAATAATAAAAATTTCAATTTCCTTTTTTATTGGATATTTATTACTTTCACTATCAAACCATATATCTATTGCTTCATGATCGGCTATTTTATTTGCATTGTTATTTATAGCAACTATGTTACCATTATTTGTTATTATAAAGTCAATTAATGTTTTTGTATTTTCTGTTATTCTTGTGTATTCATTTACTTTTTGTTTAAGTCCATTATCATTTAGAGTTACTTGTATTCTATTTTTATATGTTTCATTATGTTTCCAATCTATGTTGAAATCTCCTGCGATTATTATTTCATAATTTGTTTCACAAATTATAGCAACAATTTCATCAAATGCATTACAAAACTCGACTTCTCTACTGCTTGGTGATCTGTACACAGCCATTATGACAAGTGAAATATTTTTATTTTTCGCTAAGTATGCACTCATCCAATATATTTTATCTGCAACTTTTTCACATAATTTATTAACTGTCCATGTCTTTTTAAAATAGATTATTACGCCTCCCGTTCGTGAAGAATTGGATAGTGTTGGGTAGTGATCATAATTTTGCAAGCAATATTCATGCTCATTTATCTCCTTTGTTAAATGTGTTTCCGATAGGATTATATATTCTGGGGTCGCTAATGCTGCTATTATTTATATTTGAGTAAAATTGTTTATGAGTCCTTGAGCGTTTGTGTATATTCCGCATACTTTATTTAATTGTTAGATATTAAAACCCATTCTTCCCATTTTTAAATTTAGTTTATTTTTGTATACTGGACATTCCTTATTATACGTATTATGATTAACATCAAGGCCTAGATTAAATTTTTCATTTGACCGCACACAGGTTATACACTTTGTTATAATTTCCTCTTTACATTCTTTAACCTTATGATTACCATGACATTTATAGCATATTTCCACATTTCTGCAATCCGCTGCTTTATGGTTGACACCTTTACATTTATAACACATTAAAACCTCTATTGCATCAAACACCCTACATTTTTCCCAACCAATGTTTATTTTCTGTGCTGTTATTAATTTCGTATATGATTCATTATCGATCGTAATTTTAGTATTATATACTAACTTATTATTTCTTTTAAATTCGTAAGATTTAATTGTTTTTATTTTACTGTTTTTTAAACATTCATTCTGTTTTGTAATTTTTTCGATGAGTTCATCTTCCGAGTATTTAAATGACATATCTGTTATGACTACTGTTGTTTCTAAATTATTTGGTACCTTTATGTGCGTAAAATTAAAAAATTCCAATGATGGTTACACAATAAAATAAATATTTTTTATTTTTATTAAAAAAAAAAAGTCAAAAATACCAAAATTTAATTTTCGAAGTCGATTATTAAACATACTATACGGTTTTTGAGATATGGATTAAGTTTAAACTTAGTTTAACGTACTCCGAAACTAGCGACGAAATGTGATATTTTTTATTATATCATTAAAGACCAAAATTTTAAGCAAAACTAAGCTGTTCCATCAAAAATTTGTATACAAAATTCTTAATGTGGCACATATCTGTTTTCAGATTAATTAAACCTAGTTTAACTTAGATCTCAAAAACATAGACTAAGAGATAAACCACGCATGTCGCTATTTTGTAGAAGTCGTATAGTATATTTCATTGGTAACATTTTTAAGATCAGTCTAAAATTAAGAATTCCAGATCGTTCTTAATTTTAGTAATATACGAGGAACCTAGGGCGGTCCTTCCGAAATGTCCGAAAGACTTAAACTCGAATACCAGATCAACTAGAAATCCGAACTGAATTTTGCCGAGAATTAATAATTCGTACTATGAAAAATCATTTATGGTGAGATCATGTAAACTTTATAATTATCTTCCTATCAGCCTCAGAACCTTTGAATTGTCACCGTCAAGCTTTAAACGGAAGCTGCTCAATTTGTATCATTTCTGCAATCCGCTGCTTTATGGTTGACACCTTTACATTTATAACACATTAAAACCTCTATTGCATCAAACACCCTACATTTTTCCCAACCAATGTTTACCCAATTATAGGATTACCCAATTATTAAAAATTAGTTAGTTTAATTAGTTATTAACTTAATTTACTCATTATTGTAAAATACTAATAATACCATATATGGCCCTATGGGCTCGGTTAAATAAAGAACATAATAATAATAATACAAGTCCTCATTAGTTGCCAACTGAAATTTTATTCCAATCGGGCAAACCGTTTAGAAAATCGACTTTTTCCAAAATCTCCTACAGCGTAACGTTGGTTTGCATGTACATTACTGTACATTACAATTTCTTGAAACGAATTTTCTCAAAAACCGAAAATATTACATATCGTGGGCTTATATTCAAATAGTGCTATGTGCAATTTTTCGAAAACTATTTTTTTTTATAGAAAAGAGTTCACTGACTTAACCTCTTAAGATCCGATCGTGAACCGATTAAGTCAAAGGTTTTTTAACTTTTTTTTATCTTATGAGGTGTAATTATAATTTATATTTATATTTATTATTTTTTTAATTTTTTTAATTAAAGTGGTAGAAAAAGGATGTGCACATATGTGTACTTCAGGTCTTAACGATTAGTTAGTGAGGAACAAATAGAAACGGTATGGTTTTTTCAAACTGTAAAATTCAAATGCAAAAATAGTGGCTTCTAAGCACCACCATCTATTGATATTTTTTGAAGCCCAGTAAATAGATTCATGAAAGTTGGAATGTTAATAATAAAAATAAATATTTTGTTTTTTTTTTTATTTGAGCATGTTCTTATATATTATAAAATATTGCACAGTTTACTTGTATAGTATGTGGCACAAGTTTCGTTTACCGGCAGTATATAATCCAGCAATATATAATCCCAATTAATTTTTTTAGATTTCATATGGCGAATAAATAAATTTTTTTGTATTCTTTACTTTTTTTTTTATTGTAGAATTAACTGCCGGTCCCTCGATTTCAAACGAAAATTTCGTTCGCATAACTTACCTTTAAAACTAAATTTTAAAATTGGTTTTTGTTTTAAATAAAAGTTAAGTGAATGAAATTTCAGCTTAATACGTTCGATACATCGATATATCGATATTTTTAATTAAAAAATATCGATACTCTTAAAAAATATCGATACGATATTGTATATCTATATATTTTTTGAATTTGCCCATCCCTAGCAGATAGCACCTTTTGAATATAAACCGTCGATAGGTATATGTGTTTTTTAGGTTATTTCCTAAGCGTCAAATTTAAAAATTTTTATTTTTCCAATAAATGTTACCATTAGCGAGAATTTTACGAAAACCCGTTTTTTGTGATCTTTAACCCAGCGGGTTTTAAAATATTGTTTAGAACATGGATACAAATTGTACCAACACTTCAGGTTGGGTGTTTTATTTAACCACCTTTTCTAGAACTTAACATTCACATTTTTTAAGATCATCGATTATAGATTTTTGCGACGTTTTGGCCATAGATATACATTTAGATATATATACAGTTAATATACAGGAATATACTATGTGTAGGAATGATAGAGAAGATGGAAGAAGAGGGGGAGGCGTTGCATTGCTTCTATCAGCTAATCTGGATTACAGAATTGTGTTTATGTCTGATAGGGGTGATGCTTGTGAGGCGCTGGTAATATAGATGCTTTCGAGAATTGTGTTGGTGATTTGTTAGTTAGATATACTACGCCAATTTATTTTGCCAAATAAACTCCCTTTGTATTCGCTCTATTTATCAACGATTAGATGTAATGTGCCAATATAATTCTATTCCCACGAATTACAATGCAGGTTGCAATTCGACTTCATTGATTGATTTCTCTCTTATGAGTAATGCAATTTCGCTGGGTATGTCAGATCAAAGGCCTTAAGCACATGAATGTATGTTACTAATGATGTGAACTTGCAACTTGAGGTACTTATGTGGAATATTAATCTAATTCACACAATTGTCACTGTTTGCTTGATAGTCATGAAATTAGATATTGGACTTCTATTAGGGACTTAGCCTATGGACATTACCTTCAATGTAGGACCCCGAGTAACTGGATTTTTTTTGTGTATATAGGAAAAAAGTAAAAGGGGTTATTCGAAAGTTAAAAAGAGGTGCTCATGAACGACTTTTTAAGGACTTGAATACGGAAAGTATGTGGGGTTTTTTGAGAAGAAATGGATGTATCGAATCCCGCGAACATGTAACATTTTTCTGAGCCAGACGAGTTTAATAATTACTTTGTTGAATGCAAAAACCAGGATCCAAGTGTTTTCAATAATGACGGCATATTTTCTGATTCGGGGTTTTCCTTTAAATGTATTAATTCTTATTCTTTATATACTGCATTGATGAGAATTCAATCTACTGCTGTGGGCCAAGATATGTTATCAGTAAGATTTTTAAAGATTATTTTCCCTTTATTTCCCCGCATTTGCTTCACCTTGTAAATACTATTATAACAATATCGACTTTTCCTCGTAATTGGAAAATTCAAGAAGGAACGTCAGTCGTTCTGTTTTGATAACTTGCGTCCTATATCAATACTTTCCGTTCTTTCTAAAGTAGTCGAGCATATTTTTAAAGACCAAATGATTGAATTTATGGATCAAGGATCGTTCATTCACTCGGCACAGTCAGGATTTCAAAATGGTTATAACACAACTTTACTGCTGTTGTCGCTGACAGATTCTATTAGGCAGTTTTTAGATAGCCGTAAGAGTGTGGTTTTACTTTCTATTGATTTCTCGAAAGCGTTTGACAGAGTAGTACACTCATGCATGTAAACTGATTAAAACTTACCTTTATGGTAGATCCCAATACGTATCAATAGGTGCTCGTTGCTCCCAGATTCGTCAGATTACAAGTGGTGTTCCACAAGGATCTGATTTACATTAATGACCTGTTAGAGACATTTAATGGCGTTTCCTGTAAGCCCTTCGTATATGCTGATGATGTACAATTTGTATGCTATTCTGATGCTGAGTTCCTCGACGTGTTGGAGCAGGGTGTTAATTATGTGATTCGTGAGGTGGTAACATGGGCTCATGATAATGGATTCAGCGTGAATAGAGGTAAAACAAAAATGGTAGGATTTGGGTTTGAGACTCATAATATAAACATCAATATTGGCGGTGTTCCTGTTATTTTTGTCGACAAAATGAAATGTCTAGGAGTCGTTATAGATAACCTGTTAAATTATTCTCCTCATAATAATTACCTTTCATCTCGGGTATCATTTGTCTTGAAAAGACTGTATTCCCTAAATATTTACTTGCCTTGTTCAGTGAGAAGACGGGTCGCTGTGGCGGTTTTAATGCCACATATGCTATACTGTTTGGAAGTCTTTTCGGGGACAGGGAATTATGTACTGGAGAAATTTAATAATTTAAGTTATTATTAACAGGATTATTCGTTATGTTTTTGGTTTGAGAATTCGGGACCATGTGAATCACCATACACTTTCCTTTCTAAGGACATCTTTTGAAAATGTTGTTGCTATTAGAATATTATTACTTTTCTATAAATGCATGGTAAATGGTAACCCTGATTATATTGTTGAGAATTTTCATTTCTCTCGGTCTACAAGGAATCCTCAAATTATTTTGCCTATTAGATGTTTGGACACTTTTGGAAAATCGTATCAGATTTGGGTTTCAAAAATCTGGAGTACTCTGCCGAAAGATCTTAGAAAATTTTCCTACTCGCTGTGCTTGTTTAAATCTAAGTTGATAAAATTTGCAGAGCTAAAAAACTTATCAAGTCACTAATATGAATATTTGTCAATTTCTGTCTTGTGCTGCGTAATATGGAAACAAGATACATTTATAGCATTCTTTATGGCTTTGTTATTTTATGTTTAATTCTCTTGAACTTAAGAGCTATTTATCGTTTGTAAGATACACAGCTAAGTTAAATTTTATACATATGTTACTTTTTTTTCTTGCTTATTATATTTATTGTAATTAGTAGCTTTTATTAGCCATAAAAGGCCTTAAGGGCTCGGTTATGTAATTGAAGAAAAAAAAAAAATAAATATTTTTTAAAATGTGTAAACTTTTAATTTATAACCGAGATTTCCCAAGTTAAAAAAGTCAGAGGTTGTTTGCTTTGTTAAAAAAATCATGTACTGTATGGTAATGCAGGACCTGTGGAGTTCCTCTATGCATCCGAACAAATAAAATATTTTTTTCAGGGTTTCACCAAAAATAATTTTTTATGGTTAGTAAACAAACTACCTCATCAAAATTATCAACATTTTTATAATAAATAATATCTAAACAATGCAAAAATGCGTCTCCTTTAGTTTTTCATTAGCATATATAAAAGCGTGCCTGAAAGAGTTAATAATAATAAAAATTAATAAATACCGCAAGAAATCTGGGTCTAATATTCAACAAAACATTAACTTGGTCTGACCATATTAATCAGGTATGTGGTTAAATATATGGCATGTTATGTAATTTATGGGCCACTCAACAGTTCACCCCTCTAAAGATAAGAACTTTGTTAGCAAGTTAATGTTTTGTTGAATATTAGACCCAGATTTCTTGCGGTATTTACAAGTGCAATTCTCGAATGTCCAATTGAAACATTCAAGTCATTCTCAATACGTGTGTTATTCCTAGTAATTGCCAAGAATTTGGACTTGTTTGGATTTATTTTCAAACCATTTGCAGAAGCCCACTCAAAAATACTGTTTAAGTCAGAATTCCGTTCATTTAACTTGGTGACGATTAATTCCTTGGTACTGCTTAGGTATATCTGAACATCATCAGCATACATCTGTATATTACAAAAACGAAGTTGTTCCGGTAGATCATTAGAATATAGACTATATAATAGTGGCCCGAGAATTGACCCCTGTGGGACTCCTCTAGTGACGGGTAGAGAGCGAGTCCATTATTAACAACTAACTGACTTCTGCCTGTAAGGTAAGATTGAATCAATTTAACTGCAACTTAAGAGAAGCCAAACTGATTTAAAAGTTTCCGACAAAGGGTAGAATGGTGAAGAGTATCAAATGCTTTTGAATGGTCAAGCAGTACCATTAACGCTAATTTACCATCATCTAAGTTACTCCTTACTTCTTCTACTACGTCAACCAAAGCTGAAATACAGCTCCGACGTGTTGGTATCTGGGTGAGGGTGTGAAGTTTGCTTCACACCAGCCTTTCTAACCTAATCTATCATCCCAGGCAGAAATGACGACTCTTGCAACCTTAGTCTTTTAATACTGTTTTTACAAAAATTCTACATCGGTACAACACACTAAATACAAATATACGACTTTAGTTATGTAATGTCGTATTTACAATAAAACTATATCGCTACACTGTATATACAAGAAATAAAACTTAATTTCCTAATACCGAGTTTACAATAATTTTATACCTCTGCAAAGCTGTATAAACAAAAAAATATAGTCTTAATTTACTATGTAGTGTCGTATTAAAATTTAAAATTGTAAAAAGAGACATGCGCATGTGGTTCTGACGTAATTTTTACGTCAATGCAAAGCCATAATAAACATTGCGTGTTGTGTGATGACGTCAAATCAAAATTACGTCAGAACCACATGCGCATGTGTCTTTTTACATGCCGTGTACTATAGGCTTAAGAAAAAATATACAAATTTACTGGAAAATTTTGTTTGTTGATTTAACGAAGTTCATCCATATGCACATTACATGTAATTATTTATGTTAAAGAGTAATATATACTATTTCATCAATAAACTCTTCTCATTTACATACATGTACGAAACAAATCCTTAGATCGCGAATAAAACTCCACCCGGTTGGAAAATCTTATTCGGCAGATCCTTAGGTCCATTTGTTTTATTGAAATTGAATTGACAATATAATTTTCATGTTTAAAAAACTCTCTTATTTAGGTAGCTCAGTAATTGTTATATGATTATATGTCAGAAAATTTATAAAAAATTAAAAAATAAAAAAAATTGGTAATCATCAGAAGATTCTTTTAGGAGTTGTATATTAAACATAATCGTCTAAATAACAGCATATGTTAGCTGGGAGCCTATGCTAGCTGGGAAACAAAATAATATACATACATACAGAACATACATACATATCTTAATTGATCATGAAGAGGGTATTAACTAAAAATTAAAAAATGTTCAGTAAGAGAAAAACAATTTTTAATTTAATATTGTACATATAAGGCAAAGGTAAAACCATTTTTGAACCAACCGTTTTATTACCAAAAAGCAGACAAATTAGCGGGTATATATAAATATTACGTGTCGGGTTTCCCAACAAAGTGAAAAATTAAAAATTTTGAGGTAATACCCTCTTAATGATCAAGTGCGATATTTGAATTTCTAAAAATCCCGTCTTAGTGGATCGATTTGGCGAGAGACCAACATCCATTCCAAATTTCAACTTTTTAGCTTCAGTCGTTTATGCTTTACGATGATGGATATTTTAGTCAGTCAGGCCCGTTACAATTTTATATATACATATGTACATAAAAATTGTACTGCCGTATTCATAAATACACAATAGTTTCGGTTTACAATGTATTTTAAAACAAAATTGTTCTTACAACACATTTAAATTTAAATTACATAATTGTTCATGAAACCTGCTGTTAATATTTTAATTAAAAACATTTGCGTACGGTAATTTCTCCTTAAAAACGGTAATTTTAAGAGGTCTGTACGGTAATGGAAAAATAAATGTTAACATCACTGAAAGAGGTTAATATGTATATCGCACTTGATCATAAAGAGGTTATTTACTAAAAAAAATTCAGTAGAAGCAAAGCAATTTTTAATTTAATATTAAAGGCATATGAAAAAGAATTTTTAAACCAGTCGTTTTATTACCAAAATGCAGACAGTGAGAAGATATGAATGTCGATTTTTTCCATAAAGTGGAAATTGAAAATTTTGAGTTTATACCCTCTTTATGATCAAGTGCGATATATTTTGTCAATAAAATGAGAGTTTCATATCTAGTTATTTATCTATGAACCAAGGTGAATTCATACAGGTGACCGCATCATGAGAGAGTGTTATGCTAGCTATCCTTTTTTCTTTTAATATGTCCTATGTATTTTGTTTTTGTATAAAGTAACCGATTATGGCCTTCAAAGGATATGTTATAGTATTGTGAGAAATAAAATGAAATAAAATAAAAATAATGTCAAAATTATTTATTGAAAATATAAAAATGGGAATCTTTTTGTTCATTAAATATACATACATATGTAATTGCTTTAGATGGTTAATATTTTTCCTGCATTGTAAATTTATTGTGGATTTATGAAGCTGCATTTGGAAAATCTTGCTACATTTATTCCTTACGCATTTTCAGGGCTGTGGAGTCGGAGTTGAAGAGTCAGAGTTGAGGTTTTTGAACCGGAGTCGGAGTCGCAGTTCCCAAAAAAAACGCGCGACTCCGACTCCAAAATTTTTCGGCATAAAAAATTTAAAAAAATTTCTAATATTTTCCAACATGAAAATTCTTCGAAATTGGCGATGCAATATTTTGCAGATCAATATGAATAAGTAGATTTTAATTTATTTTATGAGAAATAGTTGATTCAAGTACTTTACTATTTAAGTATATTTTTTATACGTGCGGAAAAAAGTCTAAATTACATTAGGTCTGTCTGCGTACACATATTTTGCATAATTTTGTACAAAATGTCGCAAAATCTTGCAAAATGTTGTCTGCGTACTCCAAATCTCTTACAGCGAGAGAGCCAAAAAGAGAATTTTTTGACAGTTGGAAATTAGAGAACTTGCAAAATGTTACTGGAGAAATTTCCTCTGGTAAGATTTTGCAACTAGTTTGAACAGCTGTTTTTATATACTGTTTGAATGAAAGAGTTTACGTGTGCCAAGATAGCGTCGACGAAATAGCGTCGAATTTGGGAATTTAAAAACCGGGAAACCAAAATACCCAAATAATGGGGATTTACAGTATATGAATTTAAAAAGGGGAAGTAAAAATATATTTATATTTTTAATAAAAATACTAAAAATATTTACCACAGGCTTTTGCACGGTATAAACTGTATATTTTCTGAAAGTAAATAGTTTTCTGGACAAAATGAGCGATGCGTGCAAATAATATATAGTTTATACCGTGCAAAAGCCTGTTTTTTTTTGCGATGCTAGTGTTTGTTATTTTATAAAATTTGTATTACACTTTTACTTAAATAAACTACATTCTTTCCTAGTGCACTTCCGTAACATTTCGACGTAAAATGAAAAAAAACTGTAATGTGATCTAAAGAGTTTAATATTTTGAAATAAATTATGTATATCCAGAAAAATCTGTTCAAGAGCTTTAAAATGATACCAATATTGGCAATATACGTTTAGAATTGTAGTGGAAAATCACATATTTATATGAAAACTTTAAACGTCCATAACTCGAAAACTAAGCGTTTGCGCCAACTTTTTTATTTTTTATTTTTTCTTCTTATTTTTCCATTTTCCATCACCCTGGGTACTTCTTTTTATTTGGAGCTGCGTCGGTAAACTAGATTTGTTCCTATATTTGTACTTCCCTATTTTAAATTCCTAAATTCGACGCTAACTTTTTGTTTATACTGCAAATACCCATTATTTGGGTATTTTGGTTTCCCGGTTTTTAAATTCCCAAATTGGACGCTATTTCTTCAACGCTATCTTGGCTCACGTTTGTTATTTCAATTGTTTACACACCGATCAGCTGTTTTCTTGCAAGATTTCACTGGATACTGTCTGCGTACTTTTTGAGATATTCTCAGCCGAAAGAGTAAAATTTGTCTTACTCTCCCAAAAAAATTTACTGAGTATTTGCTACTGGAAAAGTACGCAGACAGACCTATTAGCAAAACTTATACTCAGTTATTGATCTAGTTGAAAAAAGATATGTGATTTTTTAAATAATTTACTCATGCTAAAAAATGTTAATGACAGGAATTGCCAATAATTTTAATATCAGAATTTTTTAACCATCAACGCTGAAATATTTTCAACATTATACAGAATAAATGTTGCTATAGCGCGTAAATACTAGTATGTATTAGAAAAATTGTGACGTAAAATTATTTCTCTTTTGTGTAGAAACATCTTTATCGGCCTGCCCTTAATTCCTACCATAACACTCATGTTTTTCTTATGCACATTACGCGGGGATTCCCATAATTCGTTTAATAAAGATGTTTCTACACAAAAGAGAAATAATTTTACGTCTCATTCATTTCGCATCACGGTTAGAGTAGGAGTCGGAGTCGCACTTAAAAAATTTCAGCGTTTGGAATCGGAGTTAGTACTTTTTTCGGGCGACTCCACAGCCCTGCGCATTTTTGATTCCATGTTTTTATATATTTTATTCACTTATTTTGTTTTATAAAATTTAAATAAGTTTTTATTTTTTTTATCAAATATTTAGAATTTTAAATTACTTTTTAACAAAAATGTAAACAAAGTTTGACACAAATATTTAAATAATTATCTAGTTGATTATCCATAACACTATGATTTCATAAATGTAAAAAAAAAAATAATAAAAATGTATTTACAAAGAATTTTTTGTTTAAAAGTATAATATGCATAAGCTGGCTTAAGCAACTGTGCGAATACATGTAAATCATATGTGCCAAACCGTGTAGAACTTAAGAAAACCTTTTGTGAGTTGTATGAAACTGTTATCCAAAAATGCGAAACTGATCTTACATTCCGTACGGAATCAAATGTTTTTTGATTGTTTTTATGCATTTGAGAGGCTTTTATTCATTTCAGTTTAAAAGTTATCGATTAAATTAGACTAGCCAATTTGGCCCTAGGGGCTTACGGCAACCTGTTTAAATAAATAAAAAATTAAATTAAAGGGTACATTTTTGAGATCTTACCAAAAAATGTTTTTTATATTGTACCATATTTTTTATTGTTCAATGTTTTCAGATATGCTTAATAGACAAGATCTCTTGCAAGCGGTATCTGATGCTGTTTCTGGCAACCGTCAAACGAAACAATTTGCCTTTTGGTCTACTCAGCCGGTGCCTAGGTTACACGAAGAAATCACAACAAATGAGTGCATTGAACCAGATAAAGATATTACGGAAATAAGACCTAATCCTTATGCCCTACCAGAAGGATTCAAATGGGATACACTAGATTTAAACAATAGTAGTGATTTAACTGAATTATATACTCTATTAAATGAAAACTATGTGGAAGATGATGATGCAATGTTTCGATTTGACTATCAACCAGAGTTTTTGAAGTGGTCTCTGCAATCTCCAGGTTGGAAAAGAGACTGGCACTTGGGTGTACGTGTTGTAAAGTCAGGTCGTTTGGTAGGTTTCATTTCGGCCATACCAAGTAATCTAAGAGCATATGATAAAGTGTTAAGGGTTGTCGAGATAAATTTTTTGTGTGTCCATAAGAAACTCCGCAGCAAACGTGTTGCTCCCGTTCTTATACGTGAAATAACAAGGCGAGTTAATTTGACGGGAATCTTTCAAGCTGCCTATACTGCTGGCGTTGTTTTACCAAAACCAGTTGCTACATGTCGGTATTGGCACCGTTCATTGAATCCTAAAAAACTTATAGAAGTAAGTTCATATTCGTATTTTTAGCCGTAATATCAAATTGTAATTTTTAGTTACATAACTACTACATTATCTTCATTATTTTAAAAGAAAATATTTATTCTATTTTTTACTACACTTAATATTTAAAATAGATTGAGTCTTGCATTTTCATTATAAAGGTTAATTCATCGCGAGGTTTGATTTCAATATGATTTTTTTATAGATCACGCGTGACTCATATCAAACTGCTTTGTCATTTTTGTTTAGTATAGTTGGACATGTCATAATGGAAAGACTCACACCACAACCTCGTCTCCAAATTGCTCAGCTGTATTACGAAAATCAACGTTCTGTAAGAAATATTTTTCGTGCGATTCGAGGAACTTACATTGACATACTGAATACTCGGCATTAAAAACAACGGTATGGTGTGGTTTATGGGCTGGTGGAATCATTGGTCCATATTTCTTCAAAAATAAGGAAAATCAGAATGTTACTGTATATGGCAACCGTTATCGCACGATTTTAACGGACTATGTGCTTCCTGAAATTCAAGCGCATGGTCTCGGTGCGCTCTAGTTTCAACAAGACGGCGCACAGAGGGGTATTTGTCCAATTTAAGCGGCCAAAATTCGAATTTTCAAAACTCACTTTTTCTTTAACTACCCACCGTAGGGTGAAGAGAATAGAATGGTGGACTAGATCCCGTTATTTTTTAATTCCTTTTTGCTTTCGTTCGCTCTCGCCACGCAGTCAAAGTTTCGTGTTGCTAATTGGGCATATGCTTTTTTGCTGTGTTTGAGACAAGTCAACGTGAAAAAACTTGAGTAAAAGCGTGTTTTCAGTTTATGAATTTTATTAAAATGGATAATTGTAATGCAGGTAAATATGATATAATTCACATAGTTTAATAGGAATATAATATATTCTGGTACCGGCAGAGCTACACTGAAAATGATGGTATTTTTGTTAATTTTAATTGATTAAAAAAATTAACTATAGTCATAAAGTTTTATAACACCACTTAACGGAACTGAGATTCTCGCTCGGGTGTGTTAATTGATATTTCATGGTTTGGAAAAAGAAAAAATTGGCTGCGGATATGTGCGGATGACTATTTTATGGTCCTTTGAAGTATGCTACTGCTGAAAAATGTACCAAAAATTCTGGTGCTTTACTGTACATGCTACTTTATTGCACACTTCTTTTACACATTTCATTTTAAAATTTAGCGTTCAATATAAATTACTGCTTACTATGGTCGATGCTAAAGTATGCAACGCTGTGACTAATACCAGCTCCACCGTGAAGTGCTATATTTGCAACAAAACTTCCAAACATTTTAATGATTTGAATAAAACTGGAGTAATCAATGAAAGCTCGCTCACATTCGGACTTTCGACTCTCCACGATTACTTGAATATCGGAAACTCGGATACGATTACTTGAAGGTATTTTACATATGTCCTACAAACTACCTCTTAAAAAATGGCAAGCAAGAACAGAAAAGGATAAAGATATAGTAAAAACCCGAAAAATAAAAATCCAGCAAGAAATCAAAAGCAAAATAGGCCTGATTGTGGATGTTCCTAAACCTGGTTTCGGAAACAGTAATGACGGTAACACAAGCAGACTCTTTTTTTCCGATCCTAATTTGGCAGCTGAAATTACAGGAGTTGATCGAGACTTAATTTTTCGCTTGAAAGTTATATTGGAAGTAATAACCAGTTGCCATAAAATAGACACTGAAAAGTTTCACACCTATGCAACAGATACAGCGAAGATGTATGTTAAGTTGTACTCCTGGTACCCAATGTCTCCAACAATGCACAAGATACTTGTTCATGGCCGAATTGTTATCGAAAGCGCTTTGTTGCCTATAGGACAGCTATCGGAAGAAGCAGCAGAAGCAAGAAATAAGCACTTTCGGCAATATCGTGAAAACTACGCCTGAAACATTTCAAGAGAGTCCTGCAATAGAGATATAATTAATAGATTATTGCTAACTTCAGATCCTCTGTTAACGGGACTAAGACCAAAGCCGAAAAAACACAAAATCCTTTCTCAAAGGAATGCTTAGAAATGCTTGTCCCAACCGAAGACAACGAAGACAACATGTATGAATTAAATAAAGAAGATATTTTCAGCTCAGGCAATGAAGAAATGGCCGATTGATTTTATACTTATATTTAAGAAATGCCTTAAATTTCAAACTGATATATCACATTTTTATCTTTTCAATAAAAACAGAATTGTTTGTTAACTTTTCATACTGCACGACTTAGAATTTCTTTAAAAAGTATCCTCTTTTAATTGGTTTGGGGAAAAACCCTCTTAATACCCTACGTCTTTTTGCTTGTTTATATAAATTTACAATTTTAAATGCCACAACATGTCTTTTCTAAATATTTTGCATACAAAATTCAATCAAAATAATTTTGGCCGCCTAGATTGGCCAAATACCCCTCTGTGCGGCGCTACATGAACTTTTTGAGAAATCATTTTGGTGAGCGCTTAATTTCACGTTTTTCTACGGTAAATTGGCCACCTAGATCGCGATACCAGTCGTTAGGCTCGAGTTTTTTTACCTTATAAATCAAAGCTCACGATGAATCACCCGATATACATACATATACTTTCTTATTTTTGTTATGGCTGAGGAGAAAAATGTATTATATTTATGTCTGTATGTATGTATATTACAAATATATAAATAACCCTGAATTAAAATATAATTTTATTATATAATAACAATTTATTAGTGTTCTTATAACCAAGGACCGAAAATAACTTTTATTTTTGCTTTAAAAAAAATCGAACAATGACTGTTATTTTTGTTCAATAAAATAAAAATGAAAAAATAACTTATTTTTGATAGAAAAAATAAAAATAAATATAACTGTTATTTTCGTTGAAAAAAATAAAAATCAGAAAGTAACTGTTATCATCTGACATTTATGAAAAAAAAAAGAATAACTGTTACGGTCCCTGCTTATAACTAGTAAAATATTAACTCACTCATATGTTTCCCAGCCAAAAAATAAAAAGTTCATATAAAAATATAATCCAATAACTAATAGTAGGTTTTAATGTAGTTATAATCATTCTATCTATATATATATTAGGGTGTTCGGCCGATTAATTTTTGTTCGATAAATTTTAGACGATTAATTGTTCGATTAATTTAAAATTTCTATTAAAGGATTAATCGAAGAATTTATGCCGATTAATCAAATAACAATACATATATGGTTTTTCTGTCGTCAAATAAATAAACCAAATGTCCGTTGGAATTAAAAAAAAGCAGTCATGTTTAGTGAGTTATTTACATACATGGGCGTACTGCTTACTGAAAAATTTTTAATGCAGTAATCCGTTCATTTTTACTTATTAATGAAACAAATGCAAAAAAATATTTTTAACCCTGGAGCCACACGTTCAATAAATCACTTTCAAGTTGTTCACAAAAACTGTTTATCAAAACTTGTTTCAATTGACTTTCCCCAACGAAGAAACAACTCAAAGAAACGACTCAAAGTGTTTTGTAAAAAAGCACAAGAATTTTTTAAAGCACAATTTTTTTTTAATAAACCACATTTATTTTTTAAGAAATATATTTTTTATAAAGAAAGCTACAAAGTTAATTTGTGGTCAGTTGTTAAATTGAACGTAAAATTGGCAAAAAAAAAAATGGAAAGGTAAAATTGAGAGCAATATCGTGGTAAATTTAAAAAGTGTGAGTGCGTTAGTAACAAAAGTGAGAGAGTATAGCAAATTAAAAGGAAAGACAAAACTTGATCGTGTGCCTTCCAAGTAAAGCAAAACATTTAAACAATATTTTGTTTTTGAAAGAAGTTTTAAAAGATTTTAAAAGTTGTAAAGGTTTTATGAATTGATACGTTTGTTTTGTTTTTTTTTTTTTTTGTTAATGAAATATTAAAATACTTGTAATTAATAATGTTTATTTACTCAAGTACCAATTTTTTCTAAAATTATCGATTAACCGATTACTTTTAAAATATTATTCGTTTATCGAATAAGTCAAACATGCCAAATATCGATTAATCGTTTAATCGAACAAAAAAAATCGATTAATATGAATGTTTAAAAAATAAAAAATGTTTGTCTTGTTGTTTATTGCCCCCCACATAACTTCTAGTTATTTAAAAAGAATTAAAATGTAAACGGATTTATGCTTACAACAAAAAATAAGATCTCCTTTTCGTACTTTTTTGAAAAAAATAAATAAGTATATTTTATTTATTTATTTATTTAATTATTTCATCGTAATACAATAAGCCTATACGGCCAAAAATTTTATATTACATAGGTACATACATCCTGAATAACAGATTATATCCTAAATATTAACTTATATCTACGAGAATATACTATGCATAAATACAATTTTTCAACAATTTTTGAAGTTCGTAATGAAAAATGGGAAGAACGGTTTAAATCGGTAATCATATACAGCCCAATTATGAAAGAAAAACTCCCCGGGAGTTTTCTCCCTTCTCCCATTTTTCCTATGTTAATTTAATTGTAGAAATAGGAAAAGGGAAAAAACTCCCAGGGAATTTTTATTCATAATTGCGCTGATAGCAATTGAAGTAATAGAGATAGACACAAAATTTAAAATGCATCTTAAGCTTTGCAAAAAAATGATGGATCAAATTTTTGTTATTTTCTTTTGCCAGTAAATATAACTTTTCGTTTTTAACTGCCTGTTTTTGAAAATAAAATAAAAAATGTTCGCTTGGGAAAATATATAAACTTAAATTTGTTTTTGTTTTCAATATAAATTTTTTAACGAAAATTTTTATTTTAAAGAGAAAGTAAATGTAATCACGTAGTAATATAGAAAAAATAGACTTATGAAATTGTGTATGTATTCAATCAGAGCCGACTGATTTCGAACATTTACTGCCGTATTCAAAAAAAATAAAATAGATTTCAAACGTATTTTAAAACTAAATTTCCATACAAATTTTTCTTAAAACAGATTTCATATCCATTTTAGTTTTTTATGAATACGGTTAATGTTTCAAGTTTAATTTCGCAGTAGAAATAAAATAATTCATTCGTTTAATTTATGATTATCAAAAATATTTTATTTTCGTTTCGTATTCATAAACGATTATTAAATTTAACAAACGTTGATTGATAAAAATGTTTATACAAAATTTGTTTTGTAAGCCTTTATTAAATTTTAAAATTTTTTATGAATACGAGGGGCGTAAATAAATACGAGTAACTAATATAAAATTTTTTTTTTTTAATATGATTTATAAGAACTTTTTTTACCTTGCAGGTTAAGTTTTCCCATCTGGCACGCAATATGACCATGCAACGTACAATAAAATTGTACAAATTACCTGATCAACCGAAAACGAAGGGTTATAGACGCATTGAAACTAAAGACATGGACAAAGCACACAAGCTCATGGAGGAGTATATGAAAAAGTTCAATATGTGCCCAGTTTTTAGTAAAGAAGAATTTCGTCATTGGTTTACGCCCAAAGATGGCATCGTCGACTGTTTTATTGTAGAAGACGAACAGGGTAAAATTACCGATATGACCAGTTTCTACTGCTTGCCATCGTCGGTAATGCATCATCCGGTACATAAGACCCTCAGAGCTGCATATTCTTT
The DNA here is from genome assembly GCA_943735925.1 of Pollenia amentaria. Lineage (NCBI taxonomy): Eukaryota > Metazoa > Arthropoda > Insecta > Diptera > Polleniidae > Pollenia > Pollenia amentaria. The sequence continues at coordinate 226,523,300 of OX031009.1, forward strand.
CTACAATGTTTCCACTAAAACTCCCTGGTTGGAGCTAATCAATGATGCCCTTATATCAGCTAAAAATATACAAATGGATGTATATAATGCTTTAGATCTAATGGAGAATAACACATTTTTGCGACCTTTGAAATTTGGTCCAGGCGATGGCAACTTACAATACTATTTATATAATTGGCGGTGTCCAAGCATGAAACCTCAAGATGTAGCTTTAATACTCATGTAGAAAGACATGAAAACGAAATGTTCTAAATGCGTATCTAGGAGTAAAATATTTTCTTCGTACTTTTTGAAAACATTGAATACTTACTAGGCACAGTTAAATTTTCTTTTTTTAGCTTCATAATTTCTATAGTTCGGTTGATCGTTGGCAATTCAAATTTGTAATAATTAAAGTATTTCTTTTAATCAGTAACTTTTAGGATATTTTTAATAAATCATACATGTTTGCCATCACCGCCACAACCATCTATTGTTCCTGTTTTCAGTACTTGTTTATTATTTCATTTCTTTTTTTTTAAATCTTTTCTTAATCGAGTGTAGTTATTAAAAAATCTTAAGTTTTTTTTTTGTTAATACAAAGCAATTGCAAACATACAAAAAATATTTTTTCTAATAAAAAAAAATCTTGCTAACAATAAAAACACCTAAATCAAATAAAAAAATAATTTTTTCATAATAAAGGGATATTCTCGATAGCAAAACAATTTAAAATCGTTGATCTCTTGAGCTGGATGGCAACACATTAATATGGCTCACTAAACTAACATTTTTGTCGTTGGGTTGGTAATGAAAAACTCACATACATGGCTTAATGCAAATTTGACGAAAATTAATATACATACTTTTGAGTTTCACAAAAATTTGAAGCCATTTTAATGTGTGTGCCTTTCTTTGGGCTTTGTGTGAAAAATACATTCTTTTGCGTTTAAAGAAATGAACCTGTTCAGCCACACACATTCGGTGTTGGTTTCAAAGCAGTCAACTAATGCGCAACTCGCTTTCTCTGTGATTTTAGTTATCGTTAAGCATCGTCGGTCAATCAAAAGGTTTGTGTATTTGGTTCGACAATGATTACTTTGGTGAAGAATAAATATGTACAAAAAATAAAGAATAAAATACATTATTATTATAAAAGAGCAAAAAATTAATGCAGCGATTTATTCTGCGTTTTTTCGTATCTTTTGTCGAATGCAGCTCATAATAGCGGCCTGGTAGATCCTTAAACTAAGTTAAAACAAATTTTTACGATGGAAACAGAATTCATAATTTTTTTTTTAACAGAATTTTATTTTTAAATATTAAAAACATTTGACATACATATGTACTTACATAGATATTAATCTGACAAAAAATTCGAAGCAGTAACACATTTTAAATGGACAATTTTACAAAAATTTATGTTCGCCTTCTGACGATAACACCATTAGCTAACTGAACGATACGATTAAAGTCAGTTTTTGAATGAACACGCCAAAATTTGCAACGGTACCACATCACAGCTGGATAGTTGGGACTTGAAATGCCATGAAAGATTCTAGCAACGTTACGACCACTGAAGTTATTTTCAGGATACATATTAATAAGGGCTATAACATCAGATTCTAATTCTCCATCGGAAATATTAGATTGCTAAATACAAATTTAAAAAAAAAATATATATATGTATTCACGTTTTCCTAAATTGTACATATATAATAAACCGTATACTAACATCTACTTCTAGTTTCAAGTTTTTTGGATAATCATTACAAAAATAATCACGTATAATGCCTTTTAATTGATCAGAACGATCATGGGAAAATAATTCATTGCAACAGGGACCATAGGATTTGTATGCCACAGATGATAGACCTTGGAAAACATATTGTAGCTTAAAACAAATTTGAATTCATTTTATAAAGATTTCGGTTTGGATTAAATTTGAATGATAATCAATGTTATATACTTGTATTAGTTGAGTTTGTTCCTGCTTAACAGCTCGGTTGTATAGCGTATCAAGGGCATCATCGATTTCTTCGGCAGTAAAATCCCCTGGAGCTTTGATACGAAAACCCAAATCATAAAAACTAACAGTTATAGGCGATCGTTTGGAATTACCATTCACTAAGAAAAACAACGTTAGCAAGTTTTTATAGAGCTAATTTTAATGGTTTACCTTGTACCCACTCTAAATTTTTTAACTGATATTTAACGACGCCACTATTCCATCCGATCGCCGCAGCGACATCAATAACTGAAAATTCAATTATGTTAGCTTCTTCCTTAAAAGAACCATTCTTTATTTCCATTGCAATCGCCATTGCCAAAGGTGGGCATTCTTTAGCCGCATGTCTAGAAAAAAAATTGTATACTTTATGACTTGTTCTTTTTTTTATTAATAGCTTTTTCCTTACTTAAGATACTTTGGACCACCATATGATATTACTTTGGCTTTTATATAGGCATTGCTTAGAACATTTATGCACCAACGATTGTCTAGTTCCATATAACACAACAGTGTTGATATGTTCTCTTCTGGTATATCTAGAGCTTCGACTGTTTTTTCTATAGAAAACCCAATTTCATGTCCCGGGCACACATGAGGTCTTGCCTTAAAGTTTTCTTTGTTGCCAAAATCGGATTCATCCGTTTCTATTTTGGTTTGTACTTCACTGCCCATTGCTGATAATTTTAGCACACCACCGCTATACGCAATTAAATTTTTAAGATCCATTACAAAAACTTTGATGTCACCAACTTACTCTTTTAGGTTTGTATCACACGAACAAGATATAAAAAGATGCTGCAGCAATTTTCGAATAACATGACGGTCTAATGAATTGGCATATATATGCCTTTTTAACTCATTTTTATCGCCGCCATTGGCGTCCAAAAAGAGATGACAATGTGAAATTTTGTTATCACGACCAGCCCGACCAACTTCTTGCACGTAGCTTTCAAAGTTGCGAGGCATGTTATAATGTATGACAGCCCGTATATCAGGCTTATTTATACCCATACCAAAGGCTATGGTAGCAACCACTATACGCAGTTCATTGCTCATGAATGCATTCTGGATGGTACGTCTTCTTGAGGCTGGCATACCAGCATGATAGGGTTCCGCGTGCCAGTTGACTCGTTTACGCTTCTTTTTGCCATTTTCCGGCTCCGGTACTTTGTGATCTTGTAAGCAAGTTCGCAAGTACACCGCTATACGCTCACATTCATCACGACGAGTACAGTATATTATAATAGATTGACAGATTTCAAATCGTTTGCTCAGTAATAATTGCAACAAAGCCGAATCGCGATTTTCATCCTTCGATACAGAAAGTATTAGATTTTCGGGTAGCGGAATATCACTAATTACACCTTTTTCACCATCGATTATACCCAAATGATTAATTATACTCATACGGGTGGGAAGAGTTGCCGTTGCAGTTAGACCTAGTACACATTTAACACCCAAATTTTGCTTAAGTACTTTGCAAATCATTAAATAACTCGGACGAAAATTGTGACTCCATTGTGAGACACAATGAGCTTCGTCTATACAGGCAAAGGCTATAGGTGGTAATTGCCTTAATATGGAACCAAAGCCTGTTGAACGTTCTCCCGCTACTACGGCTTCTGGAGATACCAACAGAACATCAATTTCACCATCAGTAATCATTTGCATGATTTTTATTTTTTGTTGAGGTGTCTGGTTAGTGTGTAAGCAATGTGCACGCAGAAAATGTGGTACACCCGTCACCTGATCCTCCATTAAAGATACCAATGGTGATATGACTAAAGTAATGGATTTTTTATGTTTTGAATATAAATAAGCCGGCAATTGGTAACACAGTGATTTTCCACTACCAGTCGAGAGCGTCACTAATGTTGACATTCCTGACAATATACGCATTACTGCACGGTTTTGACCCTTGCGAAAGCTACTGTGTCCAAACATTTTAAGAGCTTCCAAGACGTCGGTCGTCACTTCTTTAACACTTCCATCAGCATTAAGATCATACAAGGGACCAACATCACGAAATTGGCCTGAATTGTTGGCGTTCGGATTGGTTGGATCGATTCCAGCCGCCTTAAGAAATTCATCTGGTATTTTAGATCCAACATATTTTTTTATAGGCGATATTGTTGTTGGATTTTCTAATGTTGCAGAGTCAATATCAAAGTTTTCCAATTCTTCATCAGTTTCCATTAGAATCTTTTTCTCTCCTTTCGGCAGATTTTCGTCATCGCTATTATTTTCAATATCGCTGTTGACAGCGCTGACTTTAGCCTAAAATTAAAATTTTTCAAATAAGAAAATAAATCTCTGTAGGTTAATTGAAACTTGTAGTAGTTGATCGCATTAGAAATGGTGTTTTAATAGGCCTAAGGTCAATTAAATACCCACAGAAGTAAAATTAGGAAAATTTGCCTTGTAGTTATTTATGCCCAATTTCGTTGCATTGACAACACTTGAAGAAGGTTTTTTGCATTGAAAGATATTTCTCGAAGCTGAACGAACTTTAATGATTTAAAATTGAAAAGGAAGCTTACGATGTATACAAGTGATATTAGCTAAATTTTATAAAAGATTTGTGGCATTAAAAGTGATTTTCGTATTAGGAACTAATCGCAAAAAAAAATTTTGTGAGATAATTTCTATAGCGGACAGTAAGAAGTTTGTGTGTTAAGTTTAAGTTTTATAAAATTTCATTAAATTTTTGAAAATATTTTTTTTGTTCATCGTTGAATCGGCTAACAAACAATTTTTACTTCAGGTTGGTATGAATGCCCAGGTAGCATAGGCTATCAAGAATCTTCTTCGATTAAAAATTGAGCTCGTCGACGATCAAAGTACTCTTCATGAGATTCCCAGTACGTGCGATACAAATATCAACACAAAAGCAAATTAAAATTTTATTAAACAATACCTCATCATCGTAATCATTATCATCGCTCTTGTCGCTATATATTTTATCCAATTGATTATAAATGGCAGCATTAGGGGCTTGAGGCATTTTAGCTATGTTTCGGCTATGCACAGCCACTGCTGCTTGGCTAGCCATACGTTCAGCTTCTTCCAAAGTTGGAAATGGTGACGGATCTTCTACTAGTTGAGCCGTTAATGGCAATAGTGAATCTCCTTTAATTTTACAATTTTGCGCAAAATGTCCAGCCTGACCACAATTAAAACATTTTAAGGTACCACCATCACAACCGCCCATATCCATATTCGGACCAGTTAGAGCAGCAATGTGTTTCCTATGTTTCCATAGTTTTTTTTTATATTTCGAATAGTTGACGGTTTTTTTACCACGCACAAACGTTTTCTTTTGTATGTTGATAGTAACGAAATTTTCATTCAGTTTACCGGTGGCAATTTTTTCCTCTAGCTTGCGTCTTTCTGCAGCCCTCTTCTCTTCAGCAATCGTTACTGGCATTGGTCTTGATGATCCACTGCCTCGTATTGGTGCAATAGAACTTATGTATTTTTGAGCTAAATTGTCGGCGTTATCTAAATCAGTTAGATTTATGCGTGGAACAGAAGTTATATCACCTCTTTCCAAAGCTAAAGTGTATTTCAGATCTTCCGGATTAAGTGGTTGTCCTTCTAAGTCTTCTGGCAAGTTTTCACTTTTAGTTACTTTCTTTTTATTATAAATTCCAGTATTTGTTTTGGATTTCTTCATTTTAGCAGATATCTTAGTCCTTTTCTCTTCAGGGGATATTGTTTTTACCCTTTTTCCTTCGGTAGGTTTTTTTCTTTTAGCACTAAGTTTTTTTCTTTTTGCTTTAGATTTTTTCTCCACATAGTCTTCATCATCCTCTTCTCCACTTTTAGCTGAAAAATCTTCATTTAAATCATCGCAAAGTGTATTAGTGCTTTTCAAACCTGTTTGAGCTTTAGTTTTACCTGCACGTGATACGTCTGGTTTTTCCTCAGATTTAAGTGATACCATCGGCATAACTTTTCTTCTCTTGACAATATGTCGATAGTCCAGCGATTCATTTTCTTCTTCGCTATCATCTACCACAGAATCAGAATCTTGAAATATTGTCGATTTCGTTTGAAATATTTTGCTTGATTTAAGAGGCACTGCTTCACACGTTGACACGTTGTCTATTTCCGTTGGAGTTGGTTCTGTTATCATTTGGAATTTTGACATATCAAGATTCGTTAGACCATAGATAGATTTTCTACTTGTTGGTGGAGTACTCTGACTATTATTCTCTTCCGCTTTTTGCATTATTTTAGTTTTTATGCCATTTTGAGAGGTATTTCGTTCCAACCACCCTTCGTCAACTCGAGTTTTTATGTTCTCCTTCGATTTTTCTACAGCTAAATGTGAATTTGTTGCAATCATGGCCACCGCTTGTTGCTCCTTGGCTTTTTGTAACAAAATAGTTTCCAAATCTGGTAAAATTTCTTTGTTGCTAGAATTCAAACTGTCGTTTAAAGTACTTTGGCTGCTACGTAAGGAATTATCCAAGGCAGATTTTGACAAAGATTTTCTAGGATTTCGTTTAGAAAACGAAGAGTTCTGAAATAACTTCTCTTGGAAATTTGGCTTAATGCTTTTGCGGTCAAGTTCTTTTTTCTGCTTTTTTTCAGACTTAATGCCTACTTTTGGACCCCAAGCATTATTATTTAGTTTCAATTCTTCGACGGGCTCAAATGTCTTCAAAACGTCATTTTGATTACTGTTTACCATGTTTATCAGCGCAAAGCCTCCGGTTAATTCTGGTATGTTGGAAAAGCTATTGCAATTTCCATGGGAAGAAGTATCTTCATTACTTGTTTGTTGTTCTACCAACTTTGTTATATCTAACGGCAACTGCGGGCCTCCATTTATGCTCTCAGTAAGGCTAACATCCATATCAATATTCTGCTGAGACATTTCCGAAACATCAAAACCATCATCTGATAAAACATCGTTCAGCGTGTCCTCCAGAAATGAAGTTTTCAATTTATAATACATTTTGTACGAGTCTCTGATCTCCTGCGAAGCTTCACGTATATCGTACTAAAATAAAATGTAACTAACAAATTAATTTAAACTATTTTTAATTAATTTGAATATGCTATTTACTTTAGACGGTATTCTTCCATGTTTCTTTTTAAAGTCTTTTTCCCATAGTTTCACTCGCAGTTTGTATTTTTGATACTTTTTTTTAAATACTGGATCTTCCATTGTTGACATAAATATAAGACAATGTTTATATTTTTCTACTTTTTGATAAAATTTGTTAGAACATGTGTTAATATGAGTTTTATTTTGTAAAGAATTACGCGCAAATTTTATAATAGAGAAGAAGCATTGAATGTAAAACGAATTTTAATTTGTTTTCCTAAAAACGAATTATGGATGGGGAAAAAATTAAGATCAAAATATCGATATTAAGAAAATAGATGATATATATCGCCGGTATTTATAATACCGATATCGATATTTATTTACGACTATCGAATATGTTATTTTTAAGTTCGCTTGTAAAAACCAAGGCGAATTAATTAGTTGAATTCGCCTTGGTAAAAACCCTACAAGATGACTACCGGTCATTTTACTAGTTAGATTACCACTAGCGAGAAGAAAACAAACTTTTGGTTTTTTTGGCAAACTTTTTCACAGTTGATAAGAAAGTAGTATTTAGTAACATGTGCGTTTTGTTTTGCATCTTCGTATATGGATGACTCAAAGGCTTTTAAAAAACTAGACGTGATAGAACCAATCATTGAACAGATTTGGATTCAGCAACCACATACAAAAGTATTTGCTTACATCTGATATAATCTTTTCTGGATTTTGTACCATTTAAAAATATTATTGGAAATTTTAAATAAATTAAACAAAACACGTGCAAAAACATTATTTTGTGTACTTCTTCCTATTTTAAAACATGTTCCGCCTTTTTTACTTAAATCAACTTTTTGGTGCCACTTTTTAGTAAAAATCCCCTTTTTTTGGTACTTTTTGAAAATATCCAACGTTAGCGCTGGTTTTGGCTGAGCTCGACTTAGCATGAGCGGAGTAAAAATTACTACTCGTCATCAGTTACGTAATTTTTTCTTTAAAAATAGTTTACCACCACGTCATCGTAAATATTAAAACAATGATTTAAAGGTTTGTCCAAACAGCAAACACCACAATTAGCAACACAAAATATTTGTACAAACGTATTTTTTTTTTTTTTTTTTTTGGATTTTGCTTAAAGCTAAAAGTTTTTGGCTAACTATTAAAGCTATATTACCAGGGTATCACACGAATTTTAGGAGCCTCAACCACAAGTCCTCGTTCGACTAAAGCCTTCGTATAGGAAGGTGAGAGCTTACGTTACCAGCAAACGTCTGAGTTTTATATGGTTCTCTACCAGTTACGTTGTGTTGTTTTTGGTTCTCCACCAGACAAACAACTTACAACATTGAGGTTAAAAACGATTGCATTATTTAATGCTGATCATGATAGATATCTGACAGAAATCTAATGAAAATGCATGGGCAATTCTTATGTGTTAGCAGTCATTCTTATTGTTTTTTGACAGATACTTTCGAATAATTGCACAAATTTCTGTAAGAAGTCTTTTATTTTATTGTAAAATAAAAATCTATAATTACATATATTACATGATTATTATATATACAATAAAATAAACTTAAAACTATATGAGAACTGTAATTAATTAAAAAAAACACTCATAACAATTTAGATATATATATGTATATAGATTCAATCAGAAATCTATTAGACATACCGGTACATAAATTCCCTCCGATATATCAATGCGAAATCGATCAGAAAGCGTCCATATAATACGTATAATTAATGTCTGAAAGAAATCTTAACGAAGAGTCAGACATTTGCAAGAAATTTCTGATTCAGACAACGTCGAAGTATTTTGCTGTCTGGGTTTTGAACACAGTTTAGAAAAAGAAGAGACAAATAAAACAGTTTTATACATACGGTTTTGTGAGAAGGATCTCGAAATGTTTAAAATCTAAAATTGTAAACAAAATATCGTACATATTATAAAATAAAAACTAACGGAATAGCTAAACAATTGGTTTGAAATCTGTAAATCCATAATGTAAAAAGAAATTGCACAAAAAAATTGTTAATTGTTGTTAGACCAACAGCAAAAAACATAATTTTGCTGGGCACCATTGAATTTATGTAACGGTCTTCCTTAACACAGGGTCTCCACCTGAGATAAGATATAAGATTTTTATATCAGCAAACGTCAAATTCATTAGCAGAGAGTATTATCTTACGTGTGGACTCGCAAATATTGTTAGTATTAATATTGTAATAAATGGTTTGAGACAGTCGTTATGAGAAATCTTATAACAACTATCTTATAAGATGAGCTGTCAAAAATACACATACATACATATAAAACAATAATAAGCCACCTTTATTAAAATGTGTAATTTATTAATGAAAATAGTGCCATTCTTGTGAAAAGTGTTTAAAAAAATAATATTTTAAATTAAAAAAATCAAAAAACTAAAAATAAAATGATACAAGTTTACTGTACGAGAATCAGTCGATTATGAAATCTTATATGATACGTGTTCCCCTTGTTTAATTTTAAGATTTACACAAAGACATGTGTTCTCTCATTCTGTCGACGTTCTCTCAGATATTATATCAGATATTATCTCTGGTGGAGACCCTGTGTAAGACTAGTTAAATACCGGTAAAAAATTAGATTTAAAATGTAGCTAAAAGTACCCAATTTAACTGTTGGAAAAATAAAAATAAAAGATAGAAAAACAGTAACCCGGTATGGACTTATTAACAGCAAGAATATGGTGTGGTCCCCTTAAACCTCCTACCCATGCTCTCGCACCGCTTAATCTTTATGAAGCCCTAATACCGCTCTTACTAATTGTTGATTAGCTTTTCATGGAAATAAAAAAAAATCAAGATTTTATTTTAACTTCATTATAATCAAGGCACAAAATAAAAGCATTTATTTAAACATAAACATGGTGTATGTATTTGGATTTATCTTATGTAGTGTTAAATTTTGAATATGCGAAATTGGAATTAAATAAACGGTTGTTTTCATGTATGTGTAAGTATGAAATATGTGTATGGGGAAAAAAATGTTATTATATATTTTTATCTAGCCATACGTTAAATTTGAATAAGAATAATTAATTCGAAAATAAAAATTTGATTTTAAATTAGATTTTTAGCAAAGTTAGATTAAATAAAGAATAATTATAAGTTAAATTAAAAAAAGGCAATTACAAGCAAGTTATGTTTTAGTTAAGTTTATTAAGAAAAAATTAAAGTTAAGATAAAAAATGTAAGTATTATATAGGTTTAAAATCAGCTGGGCTTATAAATCAGTACCCATGGTCTGTAAATTTGGTGAAAGCTTCTCGTATCGAAAAGATGTGAAACAAAATATTCCATAATTTCTCGAAAAGCGAAAAAATGTGTCTGTAAGTGCTTATTTACATTATACAATTTTTGACGCTGCAACTTTTGTAGGTTCTTCTTTAAAATTGCTTTTGTGTTTACATTGTGCCATTTTTAACGCATTAACTTTTTCTGTGCGACTGAACTTCATTGCTTCATATTAGTATAAGTGAATAAAGAGACAAGTATTCTTAAAAAATATAAAAAAATATGTAAGCATCCGCGCGTGTGCCCTCGTCGAGTGATACCACAGACCAGGGTTGCCGTTTAAAAATTTTTATCCGACCAAAATTGTCTGCAAAACCTACCATAATCCTTGGAAACTGACCAAATGCTTAAAATATTGAAAAACAAATATATCGTAATATAAAATGCAAAAGGGCCTAACAAAATGTAAGCTATTGTGGTTAAAAACGATTTGTTAACGACATTATAGTTTTTTTTTATCTCAAATAGAATGAGAGAATTATTTCATTTTATAAGTAATTTTTATTATATTAATATTTTTTTTTCGGATGTGTTTAAAGAAATAATTCTCATATTCTTTTTGTTAAAATTGTTGAGTTAAATGCAGACAATTTTATAAGTATTGCCATCCAGAGTGTACAAACATAACAGATTTATTTCAGGCAGGAAGTGTTTCAAAAAACTTAACATTTTTTATAAATATTTTAAGTTATTCAATAAATTGAAAATATTTCAAAATAACAAATATGTATGTATATGAGTTTAGTTATAAAAAAAAAGTAGTCTTACTTTTAATTTGTACCATTGACTTAGAAGTCTAAAAACATGTTTTACCAAAAGTTTTTAGTGTTGAGAGTCACCCTCGTATATTATAAGTTTTATTTTATTTAGAATTAAACAATGAAAAATTATGCTGACTCAATTATGCGAGTCAGCACTTTAGGAACATACTGACTTTAGTGCAGTCAGCATTTTAATTTTAAGAACTAGGTATAAATAGTGGATAAGAATAGTTTTTAAAAATAAGTTGTAATTAGTAAGGCAATAAAAATACCTGCGATCTCCACGGAGCACTCCAGGTTGAAAAAAAAATTAAATTAATAAAATAACAGCAATTGTCTTTTTTTTAAATACAACCCCAACATTAGGCATACTAAGTACTTTATAGGAAAGTACATACATTCTAAGTTTTGTTATAAATTTTCACTTGAAGTTCATTCTAGATCCACTTCGAACAAATTAAGAGGCAAACGGAATAGCAAGTTTCAACTTTAAGTCTTTCACAAAGTTAATTTTGCCTATTTTTAAATCACTTGTTAAGCTGAAGCACTACATTGAGTACAGAAAAAATATGCAACGAATTTATTTAAATTTGAGTAAATATTTTCGTTACATCAAGTTTTTAATTTCCTATCTCAAACTGAAACTTTTCCGATTTTGGCTTCATAAGCCTCGTCATTTATGATCATCGTATCATTTTTATTTGTTCTTGATACAATTTTATGACATCATTTCAATAATGGTATAAAAGGGAATTGATTGAAAATTATACAAAAGGCTTTATTAAAAATGTCGCTAAGTGAATAATTTGCATATTTTAGACATTGATGCATTTTTGTTGCACAATTTTTGTTAAAAGATTGTTTGTAGCACTTTTTGACGTATTTGAAGCATGTTTTAATACATGCTCAGCAAATAAAAAAATTGTTTGGAAATCTGGTTAACAAGTGGATTTTCGGCCCAAAATATTTTACTGCAAGTTAAATTTTATTGAATCAGCTCACATTTTAATATTTAGATTCCATTCAAATATCACTCCCGAAAATGTTTAAGATTTTTTATCCTTTTAAATGTAAATAAATATAAAATTTAACGACATTCCCTTTAATCCCTTTAAGACAAAATATATCATATATTTGTTGTATCTCGATAATGTTTGGCGCAAATAACCTCTTTATGAATTATAACCTCATAACATAAATCTGTTTTAGGTAGCACAGACTGCCCATCGGTCCCAAATATGGTACCTTAACGAAAAATTAATACGATTTTAATTCTATGCTTTACAAAATTTTTTAGATCATTTTATTTCTTATAGTTTAAGAAAAAAAGAGTTTTAAAATTATAATTTGTTCAGCAGTTTAGAGCAAAAAACTTTTTCAAACATTTGCACTATAGAATTTTTATCTAAACACAAAGTGAAATTTCCTTGCATTTTAATATCGTAATATCGAAGGGCAACTTATTTTTACAATCAACAATCATTTATAATATTCGTTTTCTTAACATAAGAACTATCTATTTTCAAACGAAATTTCACTTTGGGTACAGCTATATTTAGTTAAAATTTATTATAATTTATAAAAAAAATGTAAGTAAAATCAATTAAACTATTCGTTAAAATTTTTTTAATAATGCTAAAAAAAAAACTAAAAACATTTTATAAAAATGCTATATGAAATGCCAAGTGCGAAATGAAAATTATGCAGCTAAATACAAATTGTTAATGTTTAATTTAGCCGCAAAAATGCTATAATGGCCACACTGATAATATGTGTGAGAACGTCGACAGAATGCGAGAGCACATTTATTCATGTTAATCCTAATCTTAAACATGTGTCTTATAAGATTTCATAATTTACTGATTTTCGTAAACTTGTATCTTTTTTTATTCTTTTTTTAGTTTTTCTTTTTTTTTAGTGTTTTAAGCACTTTTCACAAGATTTGCACTAGAGCACATTTATTCATGTTAATCCTAATCTTAAACATGTGTCTTATAAGATTTCATAATTTACTGATTTTCGTAAACTTGTATCTTTTTTTATTCTTTTTTTAGTTTTTCTTTTTTTTTAGTGTTTTAAGCACTTTTCACAAGATTTGCACTATTTGCACTTAAAAATTAAACATTTTAATGATAGCGTCTTATTATTTTTTGTTTTGTTTGATTTTTTTGTGGAAGAATTATTCTTAGAATATATAATATATATATATTATATATGATGATATTTAGTATATCAAAGTATATTTTGATATTAATATCATCATATACATATATACCTGCGATCGGCAAAATCCGGGTGCCGCGTTTTCTATTTTCTCTCTTATTCTCTTTTGTTACGTACGTGTACACCCACATTGCAGAGAATTAAACAACATTAACAACAACATATGTAAAATGTATACAACGCACACAATCGCAAAATGTAATGATATAGGTTGCCGATCGCAGATATATACCTCCACAAAAAAAATCAAACAAAACAAACAAACAGCTAGCGTCTTATTATTGTTTTTTATGTATGTACGTGTATTTTTGACAGCTCATCTTATAAGATAGTTGTTATAAGATTTCTCATAACAACTGTCTCATAACATTTATTATAATATTATTACTTAAGGCTAGTTTACACGGTAATACAATGTATAACAACATGTAAAAAAATTATGTAGAATGAGAAAAATCGTATCGTTTAAAAACAAAATGCATTACGTAAGAGAGAATACGGATACAAAATTTGACAAGCGGTCGGTAAATGATCCTTTTCTAAATCATATTAGAAACTTATGTATTTTCATCACATCAGTGGTGCGATTCACTAAATTTTAACGAACCGACAATCATAATTTTTGTCGACATATATATTCGCTTGCAGTAACGATAGTGTGATTCAATATTTAACGATTTTAAACAGCCGTAGTTTTTGTAACATCTCTGTCAAGAAAATGTTAAAATAAGCGAAGAGCACAAAAGAGAATAAAAAAACATGATATTGTGCTTAATTTACTGTTTTTAAATTTTTTTTTTTTGTGAATTTTACATTTCGAATTTGGTTTTTGTTCATAATTTGCTTTTTTTTTTTGTACACTTTGAATTTAGAATTTTTTTTTGTTCACACATACATATGTATGTATGTATGTGAGAAGTCGGGCCTCGTCCACTTTAAACATAAAATACACTTTATCGATTAAATAAACTCAACATAAATTATTGTCGTTAAAATAACGAAAAAAATGCTTAAAGTAACAGTTGACTTTAATCGTTATATTTATTTTAACGATACGAAAAAAAGTTAGTGAATCGCACTACAGAGCTGCATTTTACCTGAATATTGAAGGTGATAACATTTTTATACAATTACAAAAACAACCTTAATCAGCTCAGGCAATTTTCATGTTGTTTTTGTAAATATTGTAAAAGTGTAATAATCTGCTTATTTTTATTGACTCAGCTGTTTAGTATCTTTGCTTTTATTTTACTTTTTTTTTATTTTACTCCTTGTAAACATGAAAAATACTTGCAACAGATTTTTTTTGTTTTCTTTTAAGCACGGAGAGAATTTCATAATATTTTGATTCTACAAAGTCGTAATACATTATGTTACCGTGTAAACTAGCCTTTAAACTATTTGAGAGCCCACACGAAAGATAATACTCTCTGCGATTGAATTTGACGTTTGCTGATATCAAAATCTTATGGTACCCACAGACGATGCAACATTTGTCTAAACACGTGTAACTATTTATGTGTCAGCTTTTACCACAGACGATGACACTAAAAACGAAACATCAGTATTGCGTATTTTTTGAATATACCACTACAAAACACAAACAAAAAGTTTTTATATATTTTGTTTTTATACCTATCATATTTTATGTCCATTTTATATTAATTTATTATTGTTTTCCAATTCACACAATTTGCAATTGTTGCCATCTTCCGATTTCTTTCTTCATATTTTTTTCTCCGAGAGTTGCAAAAGCACCTCACTCAACAACTGCTCTCAACAAAATGAGAAAGAAAAAACAGTCAACATCGCCACTCACGATGAAACATTGTGTTTGAAAACATAAAATATCAAAAATGTTTGATATTTGAGAAACCAAAAAGGTAACAAGAATATCAACCAGAAACATCCCCACACACGAAGCAACATTAAGTGAAACATGCACATGTTTCGACAGATGTTGCCTCGTATGTGGGTAACTTTATATCTTATCTCAGGGGGGAGACCCTGTGTAAATGGAACATAACAGAAGAACACATTTCTACAATTTGTCCAAAGTCATCACTCATATTTCGTTTAAATGCAACTCTGCAAATCATTTGGTTATAATCAGTGATGGAAAATTCAGTACTATGGTACTATTTTCAGTACTTTTTATTTTCATAAATACCACAGTACCCCCACGTCAGCTTTAGTACTCTTTTCTTTTTATGATTCCTTGTACAGAAATCCAGGTTGACTTTTTTTTAGCATTGGAAACCCAAATTTCACGATGATTTAAAAGACATGTCTTTTTTGTATTTTTTTTTTTAAAGAAACTTCCAAAAACTTGTTAAATTTTCACATTGTTTCTTTTTTTCAGTCAGAATTGAATTTTTCCGATTTCCTTGTTCTTAAAAAAAATATTTAAAATTTCGGTATTTCACATAATTTTGAAATGTTTTGAATTTTTTTATTTAAATTTTTTTTTATTTTTATATATTTTAATAAGCACATGTCACTTTGAAATAAGAATAAAACATTAATTAAAAAACACAAATAAGTGCAAAGAGGAATGTCAAAATAGAAACA
Source organism: Pollenia amentaria (assembly GCA_943735925.1). NCBI lineage: Eukaryota > Metazoa > Arthropoda > Insecta > Diptera > Polleniidae > Pollenia > Pollenia amentaria. The sequence continues at coordinate 226,539,249 of OX031009.1, forward strand.
AAGAAAATACGATTCATGTCTTTTTTTATACCCTGCTTACTTTTATACCCCGTTCTCTATTAAGCACAAAAAGGCATGATTTTAAAATAGGGGAAAATTAACGTGAAAATTGGGTGTAAATACATATACATATATTCTACGTGCCCATAACATACAGGATACACATACAATTCATTGTTATTTTTCGTTTCATGTTTTTGGTTGCAAAAATATTTATATTCTTCAAGCACCAATGACAGTTAAATGCGTTTTCAATGACTATATAACATAGTATGTATTCACTATTTTTACTCACCAAAAGTTAACAAACATATTTTGAACACCACCAGAAAATATGTAATAAACTATTTGCTCGGAAATTAAGTACGAAAATAAAACGATGCATTAAAAATATGCAAAAAAATGGATGCTGCTTCCAATGGGTAACAATTTATACATTTCTATAAATTATATGTACATACATACACACAGAAAAAATACCAATGCCAAATTACCCAGGCGCAATGCTGATTGAAAACCATAGTAAATTTCTGCTTAAATACGGACTTTATTTAAAATTATGATCGTTTCATATAAATTTTAAATGAAAGATGTTAAAATAACATTGTTCAATATGGAATCCATAAAAGCATGTTTTACTCGCTTAGTGTGAAAACAACAACAACACTACAAGAAGAAATACATGATTTTTTTATTTTCATATTTAAAAAGAAGAAAAATTCCCCTTATTAGTTTTCTTTTCGTTATAATTATTTAGTTAACATCAAATTTTCGACGATTTTTCATTGATTTTTTTCTGTCTGTATGTACATTTGCATTTACAAATATTTTATATCATAATGAATTAATTTTTAATTTGTTTACCATAATTTTATACTTTTTATATTAAAATTACTTAATTATTTTTAAATTTTTGTGTTTTTTTTTTAATAAAAATATATTTTATAAAAAGTACTGAAATGTTGAATAAAGTACTCTTTTGCTTGGTCGTCAGGACCATCTCAATTTTTTAATTTTCCATCACTGGTTCTAATTTTTTGTACGGATGTCAAAAAAATTTGGTGCATTACAAAAACGACGAAAGAACTAAAGGCACACGTATCAGAATAAAATAATAAAAAAAATTTTTCATTATTCCATGTAAAAAATATAAAATATTTTTAAATAATCAACCTTCAAGTTTCCTACAGGAAAAACAGAAGTTAATACTGAAGGAAATTAATAAAAGCGGTAAATAACTGTTTTAAAGAATTCGAGAAAAAAATTGTCAACTTATGTGTGTTTACTAGTGTTTCTCAACTGAAAATAAATAATTAAAATTATTTAACAAATCAATAGAAAATAAAGTGTTAAATGCAAAATCAAATGACAATTAATTTATAAATATCTATATATATATAAATATATATATATATACAAGTGTGTATATAAAATATACATTAAATCAAATGTGATCTTAAGTATCAGTATTTTCGTTAAAAAAGATGTAAAGAAACAAATACATAACAAAAATAAAAAAATAGAGGTTAAACACCTTTTCTTTTTTAAGTTGTTCTATAAAATATATTCTATGAAAATTGAAACACTTTTTTTAAATTTAAAAGTAATGGCAATTTTTGATTTAGTATCTATGTCTATTTTTTTTAAACTGTGTTATTGTTCAAGGCTCATTTAAAAAAAAATTGTATTAAAAAATTATCTTCACCCTGAACCGCACCCCCTTATAAAACAGTCTTTAGTACACAAGTTTCGCACTTTGTGGTTTGTTACAACTCCTTATAAATAACAGTATCATTGTAAATAAAATCGAGCCTAAAGGACAAGTAGGTACCATCATTTTTTAATTACTAAATAATTTAAAAATGTTCGTTTAAGAGTACGCTGAGATAAAAAACAAGTTTAAATTTAAATCTAGATAAAGTGCCCCATTCACAAAAATGCGTCAGGCTTAAAAAAGGTGCTTTCGACAAATTTTTATTGAATATTTTATATGTATCTAACTCTAAGAAAAATAGTTTTTATCAATTTTGTAAAAATTTACATATAATTTAATTGGTATCCATAATAAAGTGTTTTATTGTGTCATAGTGGTTGTATATCCTGACAGTTTTATAATTATTCCTAAGAATATGAGCATGTCTAGAGCTACTATGTTAACCAAAGGTTGGCTTAATCAACAAGTACATGAAATATTGGGGGACCAAGACAAGTTCAAAAAGCTTTTTAAATTAAAATTTGACAAAGAAGCACGTTCGAAAAAATAATGAAATAGTTACCTATAATAGTTTTACTTTATATCGTTTTTAGTACATATAGCAGAAAAAATTCCATTCGGATCTAACGGCCATACCATTTGGAATTAAAACGCCAAAAAGCTTATAGCAATGCATAACCATTTACCGAAAGCCTACATGCTGACTATCGTTTGTTGATTTTTGATACATAGAGCATATGATCTTATTCGGCCATGTACTGGAAAACGAAATCGAGTAAAATTGAAAATTAATGTATGTCGATTTGCCTCATTTTAAAAGTAGTTTTTTTAAAGATAAGTATCCCTCAAGATATGAGGGTATTTAAAAGGAAATATGCATTTATTTGAACTTTTAAAGTGTGATCGTTGATGGTTTTCAAAACTGTTCGATTTCAATCATATTCGATTTCAAAAATGTGATTAATCTCTTTATTGTAACTTCTCTTTTCCTACCGATTTGAAAAATTTATTTAAGTTTATATTGAAATATACTGTCTGTTTTTGGAAATAAATGCAAAATTTCGTGTTGAAATTATGTATACCTACCTATAGAAAACAACAATAAAATACCAAAATTTGTTTTTGCTATCAATATAGGTATGTAATTTCTCACACAAAATTTTGTTTTCATTTTCTAAAAATAGACAGATAACGTCTTAAAATCGGAGTGGTGTGACTAAATAATAAAAGAATTGAATTGAGTTTTTGTCCCTAGTTTTAATAAGGTCGTCCGGAATATCTCTTATCTTCTTAATCCAAGTGTAATAAAAATTAAAACCAATATTGGGTTTCCATTACAAATACTTTTACAATCAACATTGGCCGTTTTTGCTGCTGACTTTCATCTTCATCTTAACAACAGTTCCTTTAGAGAACTGACGGTATATATGTTTATGTACCTACAGAATTGGAAATATTAACGATCTTAATACATTACGCATTAAAGGAACTTAAAACAAGGTAAGTAAACATATACTGTATTAAAAGTGCTAAAGTCATTAAATAGTTTAATTCAAAATTTAATTATTTTGAGGTGGTCATATTTTTTTCATTATTAAGGTTTACTTAAATCAAATTCAATCGCTTGATTTTAAGAGCTTTATTTACTTCACATTACATAAATAAATACGGATAATATAGAAATATTGTCAGACATGTCAACAAATGAAATAATATCTGGATAAGTAGTTTTTTTGTTGCTTCTATTTTTTTTACAATTTTTCAAATACAATAATACTAAAAATAACGGCTCAAACAAACAAACATCTTGAACCCATACAATGTGTTCTAAAAAATACCGATAGTATTTATTGTTTTGTTGCTGTTTTAAATAGTTTTATTTATAAGATTTGTGCGCGTGATTTGTTTTTGAAGCACGACCACGCACGCTCACAAAAAACGGGGTTTAATACGAATAAGAAACAAGGTATCAGCACTAACGGCTATAAACATTTACAATACAATTATTAAACCGCATTTTGAGTTCGGTTCAACGATACTATCTACCTGCTGTTCCACTACACAAATAGAGAGACAACAAAAAATTACAAAATAAAGCAATGAAATCTATCATAAAATGTAACATTTTTACATCAATAGAATATATGCTAGAAAATCTTAACTGGCTTTATATAAGACAAAGACTTGAATTTAATACACTCATATTTATACACAAAATGAAAATGAGAAAAGCACCCCAATATCTGGTAGACCAACTCAATTATGTAGGTGATATGCAACTCCATCAACTAAGAAATGTTGGGAATTTAGGCTTCCACAGGCAATAACCCCTGCAACACAACTGATATTTTTCTATAAAGGACTACATATGTACAACATGCTTCCAACTTACATGAAAGTAGAGGAAAACAATAATATTTTTACAAGAAAATAATAACTTCGTGAGGTTTCGATAACATATTCAAATTATATTAAGAAGTATATTGTAAAATATTTTCGTACCTCTAAATTTTACATAAAAAAAATATATGAATGTACCTTGTTTTAATTCTTACGTATTCAATATTTTCGGAAAAAAGACTTCGTATGTGCTTGAGAATTCGTGCGTGAAACGCGCCCAAATTGTATACATATTGCAAATACGCTTACTCGTACGCGTGATTAATATTCATAATAATCAGGAAAAATTTTGTCACGTTTACACCTTTAGTTTTATTGTGCCTGTTAAATAAACTTTTTATTAATCGTCAGCAACTTTTCAGGTTTATGAGTAATTAATAAGTGAATCATTTTCTTAGTAAAATTTTTAAATTCTTGATTGAGAGATGAGTTATTAAACTCATTGTATATTCAACATTTTTTTAAGTATTGTGGTTATTTAATTGAACTGTTTATGGTTTTTAATATATATTTTTATATTGAACTGGGATTGAACCCCACGGACAGGTTGATTTGACATGTTTCGATAGTAACCACCAGGGCTGTGGAGTCGGAGTTGAAGAGTCTGAGTTGAGGTTTTTGTACCGGAGTCGGAGTCGCAGTACCCAAAAAAACGCGCGACTCCGACTCCAAAATTTTTCGGCATAAAAAATTTAAAAAAATTTCTAATATTTTCCAATATAAAAATTCTTCGAAATTGGCAATGCAATATTTTGCAGATCAATATGAATAAGTAGATTTTAATTTATTTTATGAGAAATAGTTGATTCAAGTACTTTACAATTTAAGTATATTTAGGTATATTTTTTATACGTGCGGGAAAAAGTCTAAATTACATTAGCAAAACTTATACTCAGTTATTGATCTAGTTAAAAAAGATGTGTGATTTTTTAAATAATTTACTCATGCTAAAAAATGTTAATGACAGGAATTGGCAATAATTTTAATATCAGAATTTTTTAACCATCAACGCTGAAATATTTTCAACATTATACAGAATAAGTGTTGCTATAGCGCATAAATACTAGAAAAATTGTGACGTAAAATTATTTCTCTTTTGTGTAGAAACCTCTTTATCGGCCTGCCTTTAATTCCTACCATAACACTCATGTTTTTTTATGCACACTACGCGGGGATTCCCATAATTCGTTTAATAAGGATGTTTCTACACAAAAGAGAAATAATTTTACGTCTCATTCATTTCGCATCACGGTTAGAGTAGGACTCGGAGTCGTGAGTCGGAGTCGGAGTCGCACTTAAAAAATTTCAGCGTTTGGAGTCGGAGTTAGTACTTTTTTCGGACGACTCCACAGCCCTGTTAACCACACTAGGGCTTTAGTTCACATTTTTATATTTTAATCAGGCTTTAATTCATCAAATCAATCTTAAGTTCATCAAATCGGGCTTAAGTTCATAACATTTTTTCACATTCTATTTTTAACTTCCTGGCCTATGAGGCTTATTATATTACTGTAATAAATAAATAAATAAATAAATAAAATAATTATACCTCAAAAAAATCACTTAGAACAAAGTAATTAAATAAAACTTGCATTTTAAGGTTAATGATACGCATTTGTGGGGATTACAACATTTTTATAACTTTCTATACTTTGTTATAAATGAATGTTTGGGGTATAATTAGTTTTTATATCGATTTTAGACCTTATAAAGTTGATTTAACGTATACAGGAATGATGGGGACTAGGTTGTTATATATTTAGGACACATATACTCTGTTTGTTATTGCATTTTCATTGCAAATTCAGCCTGATCGGTCCACAGATGGCTGAGATATATGTAAAAAATACCAACTGTGCGTGAAGTTAGTAGACCTTTTTTAATATAAATCTCATTAAATAACTATAAGCTATGGTTTATTACTAAATATCGATAAAAATTCTGAATATACACTATATAGTTCTCAAACCTAGAATTCCTAGATTTTCCACCCTATTAGTCTATTTCGATTTTGACCCGTTTTCGAATTCTGAGAGAAGGACTTTTATTAGAAAAAAAAAATATTTTTTTTTATTATTAACATTCCAACTTTCATGAGTCTATTGCTGCTAATACGCCATAATTAAGGCGATTTTTTGCATAAATCTATGAACCCTTTCCAGAATATTTTTCCGCGCTTTGTTGTCATCTCTTAAAAAACCGAGATAAAACTGAACTGTGTAATCTACGAAAATGTGCAATGGAAAAGCACCATTATTTTCTTAACAGTCGTTAAAAAGCATATGATGCAATTCTTAAAAAACAGCAGTATTGTAAGCAGTTGAGCAACGGTTAAAATGTTGAATTTTATTATAAAGAGATCTTAAAAATATCGAATTTTATAGTCGTAGATAAATATCGATGTATCGATATAATGGTATTTTTAATATCGGCTATATATATCGATTATAAGTTTTTTAAATATCGATATTTTGATATAGGAATTTTTTGCCCATCCCTATTCTGGTTTCTTGAGTAATTCTAAGTCGATTTAGCCAATGCCCGTTTGTCTGTCCGTCTGTTCAAAGCACGCTCACGGCTATATATATCGATTATAAGTTTTTTAAATATCGATATTTTGATATAGGAATTTTTTGCCCATCCCTATTCTGGTTTCTTGAGTAATTCTAAGTCGATTTAGCCAATGCCCGTTTGTCTGTCCGTCTGTTTAAAGCACGCTTACTTTCGAAAGACTCAAAAGAAGGAAACAAACTTTGTGTCAAATTGTTTCTAGTTATCCTAAGAAGTTTGGGATTGATATTCAGTAAAATCCGATCAGTAGGATCAGAGTTATGAATCAAAATGTAAAAACACCACCCTAAAAAATTTACAATTTTGTTACATACTGTACGTCTAAAACCGTAATAAATATTGGTATCATATTGAAATGTGCTACGTCATAGTTTCATTAAACTAGAAATCACACTGTCAAATTTCGTAAAGATCGGGTTATAATTTACCATAGGCCCCATATAAAGCCTACTCCCGGAAAATTGTTTAGTACACCTAAAACCGTAAAACGTTTTATAAGGCTAGAAATCATAATTTTAAATTTCGTGAAGATCGGTCCATAATTTACCATAGGCCGCATACAACACCTACTCTCGGAAAACAGATTAGTATGTTAAAAAACGTAATAAATAATGCGATTGCAATACAATATGGTATGTCAAAGATCTATAGGACTAAAAATCACACTAAAAAATTTCGTGAAGCTCGATCCATAATTTACCATATAATAACCAATATTATGTTCAATCTGGATAATTATGTACAAACGCCTAAAACCGTAGCAGATATAGATATTGATTTAAAATTTTGTCCAATTTAGGTTCATATGGCCAAAAATAATATACAATTTTCAGATTATCGGTCCATATTTACCTCATAGTCCCATATTAAGCAGCCTTCTGAAAAGCACTTTTAACGCTAAAACATATTTCACTACTGTATTGAGATTGGCTCCATTTAGATTTTTATCTAAATTACAGAATTAAGTGATGATTAGTCCATAATTTACCATGGGTCTAATATAAGTTCCCCTCCTGAAACTCTTTTAGTTCGGCATAAAATGTTACGAATCATAATATTTTATTCAAGTTAGTTCAAATTGCTAGAAATGAAAGCATAACACTGTCTGATTATCGTCCAATTGGTTTAAACCGGAACCAATTTTTATACTGACGTCCGTTTTTATAAAGATTAATTAATAATTTATAGCTCTCTTATATTCTACGGATATGGAACAGCCGAATATAGCACAAACTTGTTTTTAATGCAGTACCTTTCATATGGTTAAATATAGCAAGGAAATGATTCTGTAAAAATTTTAAATATTGCATCGCCAATTTCGAAGAATTTTTATTTTGTAAAATAGAAAATTTTTTTAACTTTTTTATGCCGAAAAATTTTGGAGTCGTACGACTCCGATAAAACAACCTCAACTCCGACACCACAGCCCTGGATTTAACGATGTCCATAAGTCTGCTGAGATATGAGCAAAAACCACTATTGCCTCTAATTTTACCCAATAATCCCCGTTTCCAAATTAGGTATAAGTATCTTGGTTATCAATCATTTAAAAAAATGTGAGCGTTTTGGAGATGTGGAAGTGGCACAAAATATATTTATTTATATCTAAAGAAAGGTATTTATATAACTTTCTGCTCTTATCGCACCATGGTGAAGGGTATATAAGATTCGGCAATGCCGAATTTAATACACTTGTTTGTTTTTTGGCTTAAGCGTTTTTTTACCTTATACATAAATAAATACATACATATGTACATATTATCTTTTTTTCAATATACCTATTTTCATACATTATAGGATAATAATTTTTCTTCGTAAATATAAAAGATTTTGCTATAAAATGAATTTGATTTGTTAGAAATAATTAATTATTCAAGCAATTTCAAAAATCTTTTTAGAGAATGATGAGTATCAATAGAACAATATACATAAGTATGGGCATTTCCACAGAGAAGTCTCTTTCTTGTCACGTTTCGTCAGCAAGCAATTAAAATTATTTCCCAAAGAAAAATGTAAATAATATTTACTTTTTAGTATTTTGATGTAGAGCGCAACTTGCTTTACTTTTAATGATTGAGAAGGCAAATTTAAATGACATGGGTCTAAAATACAAGCTTAAATGCTTGCTGGCGTAACGTGACAAAAAGTAGACTTTTCGTGGATTGCACATATTTTAATAAGAGAAAACAATCGTATACGAAAAGCTTTTTTTTATTAATGTTTCCAAAAATGGTTAAGCCTTTAGTGCGTGATATGAATATCGTACCGAACACCTCTTTAATAATGTCATCCAATTTTATTTCTTTTTTTATTTTTAATATTATGTACATACACATACATATGTACATATCATCACATTCGAACATTTTACATAATAATAATTTTCGTACATTACAATTTTGTCTACATAAAAAAGTTAAATCTCTTGCATTTGCGAACTATTGGTTTTTTTTTTTTGATATTTGCACTCTCAAATCTTAAAAAAAAATAATTGTAACAAACGTCAAAAATACGTAAATCAGTTTCTCTGGAATATATTAAACTACATGATACTGGCCAAAAAACTGGCTCGTTGTAGTGTTTTTGAAATCTTAAAAATAAAAATGTTAAAAAATATTATCAATGACTTCTTTCACGTGAGCAAGATTTGCAAAATTTAATGAAGTGTTTTTACATCTATACGTCTTTTATGTAAAAATATTTCAATAAACAACATTATAGGAATTATTATTTTTCGTCAACACATGCATACAAGTTTTGAGTACTCTATACTCTTGAGCATCCGGCATTGAACTGTCCATATGAAAAGCAAGGGGTCTCTAAATATGTATGTATATTCCGGCCATTTTACACCAAATTTATCAAAAAGAGAAAAAGTGCCAAAAGTACCAATTTTTTCGTTTTTAAATCACAAAAAGTACACTATATTTTAATCTCGGCCATACACAATCTGCATACCAAATTTATCAAAAATAGAAAAAGTACCAAGGCACCAGTTTTCCTTCGATTTAACTCTTTAAAAGTACCCTATATTTGAATCTGGGCCATATGCTATCCGTCTACCAAATTTCATCCACTTCCATTAAGCGGGGGTCACTTGATTGAGCCACAAACTAACAAACATCTAAACATATAAACTTTCACATTTATAATGTTAGTAGGAGTTACAAGATAAAGAATGTACGTACTGGGTTTTAATGAGATTTCGATAACAGAATTAAAATTTTGATAATTAATTATTTGGTATATTAACATGGTAACAATTGAAATTTTGTAAGTGTTGGTTAGTTTTGAGACTTAAAACCCGCAAAGATTTGGGGTTTTAAGTTTGTTTCTTTCTTTGGTTTTGATGATATTTTGGTAAAATGTACACTAGATAATCATTAACTTGAAAGGGTAGAGAGACATTCCTTGATTGGGTATTTTACTTGATAATAAATTAATTATATTCTTATTATTCGAATTTATCTATTTAGTATTATATTTTCATATATTTTTTCAAGCTTTAGGTCACTTTTTTAAAAATGAATTAAAATATTGTTTATATTTCAATATTTCGTTTTCCATTGGAAATCTTCTTCAGGAAATCTTTATTTAATAAATAAATATTAAAGATTTCCTGGAGAAGATTTCCAATGGTAATCGAAATATTGACAAATAAACAATATTTTATTTAATTTTTTAAAAAAAGTAACCTTAAGCTTGAAAAAATATATGAAAATATAATATTTGTTCATATCAACAAGGCCAAATGTGTCCTTGGATTTATCAAACGTTGGGGGAAGGAGTTTGAAGATCCCTATGTAATAAAATAGTTATGTATTTCATTAGTTAGACCTATTCTGGAATACATCTGGGACTCCCAGTAAAGGTACTCACTAAAAAACTGGAATCCGTACAGAAGCAATTTCTTTATTCTGTCTTCGAAAACTGCATTTGAATCCAAATATCAATTTACCACCGTATGAAAACCGTTTGAACGATGAAATTGTTTCAGAATTCCTACATCGTAAGGTTGAGTTTTCATTTCTTCTTCATCCTTCAAGAAATTATATACATATTAGACTTGAATACCTTCCGTCTAATTATGCAAATTTTCATCCTATCCGCAGAATGGGCATCGAATTTAACAATTTTAATACGTATATTGATGCTAAAAAGTCTTATTTGCAACGATATTAAAGCTTAAACAAAATACCAACAAGCGTATTTATCAAGAATTAAAATTGGGATTTAAGCAAAACAAACAAAATCTTATTAATGGAGAATATTAAAGAATTTAATAAAAAATTATTTTTTTTTGGTCACACTTTTACGACATTTCTGAAACTACTGTGCAGATTTAGAAATAATGTTTGCAAGTCTTAAAGATCGAGTGTGTCTGTCGAGTTCTGAATTTTGTATTTTACTAAATAGAGCAAAGCCTTCCCAAGTTATGCTAATATATGTCCTGCAAGTGCTGATAAAAAATTCTGATTATACATTGAAAGTCTGTTTATCAAAAGTAGGCAGCGACAACTAAAATTTTTCCGAAACGAAATCTTGTAAATATGTTTAATCAATTGCATTTACATACATATCTATATGCAATGAAACGTGCTTAATCAGTATTGTTTGAAATACATTTCAGACTTTAGAGTTCAAAAGAAGTTGCCAGCTTGCCTTTTGTTCCAAAATGCTTGGCTTGGCGTCACAAAACATTTTAGAAAACAAATCATGTTTTATAATACTGAAAATAATACATATTAAGAAACATTCGAGCTAATACCTTCCACCATTTTCTTAAAATTCAAAAATTTGGCATTCCTTTTTCATAATGTTAAAAGTTGTATTAAAATTCCGATGGATAATAAGGCGAACATTATGTCCCCGCCCGACAGCCGTTTAACAGAAACTTTTGTTATTAAAATATGCTAAAAATACTATACAAATAAAACGAGTAAGAATTTTAAACACTCAGGTTTTACTTGTAACAATATCAAAGCTTAAACAAAACAACAACAATAAACAGTGAGCTTATCTTTTCGTACATTCTCCCACAATTGGTTTTTTCCGACTAGAATTGTTTGTGGAAGAAACCCAAAATGAAGAAACTTGCCAGTTAAGTTCTTTTTGCACGGGCACATGCAAATTTATGATCAAAATTATTTTTGGGAATACGAAATTTATTATTAATTTTCTTTTGTTTTAACAAACGAATAAAGTTAAGTTTTTTAAAGATGCGTTAAAATTTCCTCTGGTCGAAAAATGTTCTTTGATTTCGGATGAAATAAAAAATTATTTAAAATATAAAGGGTATTTATTAGGGTATTCATTAATTACTACCCGATTAACTGATTGGTTAATATAAAATTGGCTTTTTTCGATTAACGATTAAACCGGTTAAATTCAGTTCATTAGCCGATTAACCGATGTAACAAAATTTTTAATTATTTGAAGTATTATAACATATTTTTTGTGTTTTTAATTATTTGTTTCATCTCATATACAAAAAGTATGTACTTAGAAAAAAGTTTTCCATACACAACGAGAAGGTGCTCAGAGATCTTCATTTAAAATAAGTATTTGCTGTCAACAGCTCTTTCTTTCACGTACTTTTTATATGCATGTGTTTAGTTATTTGTTTCTTCTTATATGTATCTTTTCATATCAATATTTCGACAGAATTAACCGAAAAAATTGAAGGTGTTAAAAGTTTTAAAAAATAAAACAGGACTCTAACAGCATAATTGAAGATTTTATATGATTAGAGAAATCCAGGAAAATGACGATAAATGAAAGAATTTTTTCCAAGTCAAATTTTATCAAAACTAAGGAAAATAATCCCTTAAATCCTTAACATTCAAAATAAATAATTTGTCTGAAAGGTTATTTTATAAGATATCCTCAAACTATTGAAATAACTAATAAAACTAACACACAGTTTATTTTTTAATTAAAACATAATATGTATTAATTAAAAACTATGTATCACATATTTATGAATTATTTTGTGGCTTGCTTGTTTTAGTTCAAGAATTGTTGTGTTTTTCATGTTATTGTTTTATTTTTCACTAATAAACTCCAAATAATAAATAAATTATGCATTTTCATTTATTGTAATTACTTATTTTATAAAAAAAAACTTTATTAATCGGTTAACCGATCAATTACAAAATTAACCGATTAAACCAAAACCTCGGTTAATTAATCGAGCGATTAACCGATTAAAGCAAAATCCCTATTAAATGAATACCCTAGTATTTATTCAGTTCAGATTTTTTTTTTGATTGGAAAAATGAAAAAATTTAAAAATGCAACTTTTTATTACAACAAACACAAGGAGAAACATTTACACTAAAAGTTGCAATTAAAACAACCTTTAACCACACAGTACTTTAGTTCTCTGTGGCTTTAAATCAGTGTAAAAAATCAGATTGGAGAAACTGCAACATTGCAATGTGGCTGTCGCTCTAATAAAAATGTTGTTAATTTTCACAAAAGCACTAAAATGTGATTTTTAACGTCGTTTAAAAAAATGGTTAAAAATAAATTCAATACAAAAAAAAATTAAACAAAGAGCGTAACAACAAAGAAGAAGCGGGTAAAAAAAATGGGCAGATGCAGAAGTTGATACAGTACTTGGAATTTTGTCAGATAATAGAACTTTTTATGTAAATTAAAAAATTAAATTTCAGGAAAAATGCATAATTTATTTTAGAAACCCACAGATATATTATAAACATTTGATTGATAGATTGGTTTACTTTTTTTTGACACGTTAAATGTGTAAAATTTTACACTTTCAATTATAATAAAGACCGCTCAATTCAACATGAGTGCAATTTTCCATTTTTCCTTTTTTGTAATAAAAAAAAAAAATCTGAACTGAATACTAGAGTATCCAATTATTTGACTTTTGGTTTTGTTCGAGTAAGGAATTAATCGATTTTTTAATTTTAATTTTGCTCGATTAATCGAATAAGAGTTTTAATATGTTCGAATAACTCGAATAATTCAAATAATTTTATCCAATGGAAAAACATACATGTCTATTTGATTTGATACTTTTATTATATGTAATTATAAACAGAAAAAAAAAAACAATAAAATAAAATGTAGTTAAATAATAAACATTAAAATAACAATTCATTTATACCACGTATACAGTTTTAAAACTTTTAAATAAAATAAACACACAGAAAAAAGTTTTTTATCAATTAAAAAAATTGTTTAAAAAGTACTGTGATAATGTGATAATTGAATCAATTATTTATTTAGTTGTAATAAAATTAAAAAAATATAATTTTGATTTAATTAACATTTTGGTTGTTTTGAAATAAGATATTAATTAAATATCAAAAAACATTAATTGATTTTTTCGTTTAAAAAAAAATAATTTAAACTTGTAAAATTGTTGTTGGGAATTGTCAATATTTAATTAAATAAATTAACACATTGTTTGAAATGGCAAAGTTTTTTGATCATTATTTTAATTAAAATTTTTTAAAATAACGAATAACTCGAAGAATTTATGTCAATTAACCGATTAAAATTTATTTCTTAGAAAATTCTACTTTTTTAATATAAAAATATTTTTTTTAGATTTCTAACTAATAAAATACATAATAATTAAATAGCATATTGTTATATTCTGTATTTATTCTGAACATATTTTAGTCCCTTTTTAGATGTGGGTGTGTGTGAGACAAGTCGCGTTATAAGCGATTAACTACTAATTCCATACGTAAGAACTTTCGTACTAAAATAGCGCTTTTTCATATTAAGTTTGACGTGCATTGGAAAAAAATCATAAGCATTTATAAATGTGTAAACCATGCACTGTCAGATTATGTGTTACCTGTTTTTACCCGACCTTCAATTTCTTTATTACCATTGTTAGATTCGTCTTAACAACCGAAGATTCCTTAGATGGGTAGTTGAAAACAAAATCACGGATTGTTGGCGCAAAGTAGTAATACGTTTGCGAACCAAATTACCTAAACCTATAGAGTAGAGCTTTAAAATGAAGAACAATAAGTTATCTGCCATGTTCGGGTAATAGAATACATATGAGTAAAATTTAAATCTAACAAACTTTAAAACGATCCAGTTTAAAAAGTTTCTTCATAATTTGAGTTCTTATCTTAACCATAACTTCTCTTAAAATCAGTAATCAATATAATCATTTTGGTAATAGGTGCAAAATTAACAACTTGTTTGCTTGATATTATGAATTTGGCACAAATTTTGTGATTAGAGACAATTTTGAATTTTTTCTGTGTAATTAAAAAATCAAAAAACCTGCTGCAAAACAAACAGTTTTAAGGCGCTTAATAGACCGAAACAACATTAAGGAAGTAAAATAAAAGTAAGATATTAACAAAGTAACCACTATTTCGGTTGAACAGACTATAAAATTATCTGAAAAACAAAGTTTAATAAATGCATTAGGTTCAGCAGCAATCGGGGTCCATTAATTTTATTTCAGTGTATAATTTGCAATTATAACCCGCCTGCTAAACTTAATATGGAAATTCAACATAGGCAATCATCTCACATTTTTATAAATTATCTTTTAAACATTTATTTTATTTTAGACGGTTTTGTCGAGGTATTTTTATGAGAGGTCTAGCCTATTTTAAAAAATGTATTATTCATAACTAATATATTATTCCTGAAAATCAAGTAAAATTGAATTAATTGAGATTTTTTTTTAAATCACCGTATTTTTCCTGATTTTAAGAGAAGTTATGGTTAAGATAAGAACTCAAAGTATGAAGAAACTTTTTAAACTGGATCGATTTAAATTTTGTTCGATTTAAATTTTACTCATATGTATTCTATTACCCGAACATGGCAGATAACTTATTGTTCTTCATTTTAAAGCTCTACTCTATAGGTTTAGGTAATTTGGTTCTCAAACGTATTACTACTTTGCGCCAACAATCCTTGATTTTGTTTTCAACTACCCATCTAAGGAATCTTCGGTTGTTAAGACGAATCTAACAATGGTAATAATGAAATTGAAGGTCGGGTAAAAACAGGTAACCCATAATCTGACAGTGCATGGTTTACACATTTATAAATGCTTATGATTTTTTTCCAATGCACGTCAAACTCAATATGAAAAAGCGCTATTTTAGTACGAAAGTTCTTGCGTATGGAATTAGTAGTTAATCGCTTATAACGTGACTTGTCTCACACACACCCACATCTAAAAAGGGACTAAAATATGATCAGAATAAATACAGAATATAACAACATGCTATTTAGAGCCACTTTTTGGGTTAGAGATTAGAGATTAAATTAACTTTAATCTCCGTATTAACTTTTTGAGTTGTATTTTTTAAACTTTTTTTGCTAGTTTAAGCGGCCAATGGTGGTGGTTTAAACCTAATATTTAACTGTCAATATACACATGTTTAACATAAACAGCTTTTGCAAAAATATAATCAAAAAACTATTTTAAGAAAATTAAAATATGTATATATTGTTATTTCTTTATTTTTTCTCTTAAACTTTTGTTACGCGTCGGTTATTGTGTCGAATAATAAAAATTGTTTCTTATTTAAGAGGACAAACACCTAAACCAAAAAAAAACATTCGTTAAGAGGTATGAACTCAGATCTTCCCGCTAGCTCTACTTTAGGCAGTTTTGGTTCCTAACCCGTTTTTGATCGCGTAAGCATATAGCACACTCTTCATACCCAAAGAGCATGCAATATACAAAGAATGAAAATTCATTAAGAATAAGTTATTTCGAGTAGAAAGATGGTATTCCACACAGGGTACAATTTTCCCTCCCAAATTAAAATCGGACACTTACGACAGATTTGTTACCCTACATTTACTATCTGTCCCTAGAAAAGACATGTTTTCATTTACTTACATAATTGTCATGGTTCTCTTTCCCGTATTAAAAAGGCTTAGAAATTCATTTCGAATTATTTACAAATTTAAGTAAAAGAAATTTATTAATAAAATATTATGATAAAAATCCTAAAATATAGAAATATATTATACATACATAAGAACATACTAATTTAATGATCTTAACAAGTTAATTGTGCAGAACATACTAATAACAATAACAAAGTAATTTTATTGTCTATGCTTTCATATCAAGAATAACCTAATCGGAACAAAACGAAATCGGACTGACATTGGAAAGAATGAAATTATTAAGGTTAACTAAGAAATAATCATCACTTACAAAATTTAGAGCAATTGATGAGGGAAATTTTCTCCACTATTGATTTGTTGGGCCCAGCATTCAATATGTGTTGTTGTTGTTTTCTTTCATTGATGGATCTGCTCTTTTATAAATGAAGATTAAAGTATGAATGAAATAATGGTATAGAATATAGTAAATAAAAAAAAAATAATAACTATTTAAGTAAAAGATATTGTAGATTGATTGGTTTACTCCAGAAGAAAAATGTTAGTGAGGTATAAACTAAATATAAAATATGTGAAATAATTAACATTAAATAAAAAAAAATAACGGTAGCTAAATTTAAATAAGGTTATGAATTCAAGTCATATTATTCTTCACATTAGAATTTATTTTTATATAAAAGTGGGAATTGGTAAATAGATTAACTCTTTCGAAATATAAATTAAATAGTATCTAGATTAATGCTGTTATGTATTGAAGATTTTTTTAATTTTTTTTTAGCCGTATACTAATATAAAATATAAGGTAGAATTAATGTTATAAATTTATAACTACAGTAATATTTTTCTTAGTTTGTTAATATTTTACGCTTTAAATAAAATGATTCTATGATTTTACCATTCATTTTCTTTAGTTAAACATTTTCGTTCTGATTATTTGATATTATATTAGGGTTAAACGCATGAGCAATAGGTTTAGTAATTAAAAGGGTATGGTTAGTAATCACACAAAGAAATTATGAAATTTAAACTATGTAATGTATAATAATTTCGGGTTTTGTAAATTACTATTTAAAACATCTAATGAACCCACTTCTTTTTAAATAAGAATATAACTTGATTTAAGTACCAAACCTTACTTTAGTATAAGGTCATAGTTTATAGGGAGTATTTTATACGAATTTACAATGAATTACACACGTTGCCTTACGGTACTATTATTGTTGTAGGGTAGAGTGTCTACAGGTGGCCACGTGGGCCAAATCAAATTCCTCGTCCACGTGCTATTATTCTTCGAAATATGAGGTTTATATAGGAATTATGTACTTCATACAAATCAAGGTAAGTTCCCAAAAGGCTTCGGCAAAATGGTGATTTCAATTACGCCAGAATAAACCTTAGAATATCAATTATAATTAGGAAAACCCCTACTGTAAGCATAAAGTGACTCTTACCTTTATATATTTTGGTATAAATATAAATTGCCCGCAAGCGTTTTCAAACGCCTATAAATTTACTTATAAATTTGCGTATAAAAATTGTAGTTTAATTATAAACTTTTGCTAAGTAAGATATATTAATATAAAACTTCACAAAAAATATCACTTTAAAAAAAAATATTTCAAGTTACTCTTCCGAACTGTTTAAACTTTCAACTTATCTCAACTGCACTTGGTATAAGAATGATTGAAATTTGACAAAATCTGCATTAAGCAGTGGCATCATGTTAATGAAATTACGCAGTTATATGATTCAAGGAGAATTAAAAGACAATGGAAAGATAATTTCTCACTTAGCAAAAAAAAAAAATAATTACAACAAAAAACTATTTCATTGAGTTGGAAGTTTTAAAAGAGTATCTCTTTAAATCGATATGTGTACCCCCATATACAAATGTATATAGAATATACGTACATATGCCAATTCAGGCTTGCGAAACGTACTTTTTGTTCCAATAAGTACAACATTTTTCGGTTTTGATTTAAACACTATGTTACTAATAAAATGTAAACACCGTCCTTCAACATTTCAGAGAAACCATTTTAATGAAAGGGGTTAAAATCAAAAAACTATTTTCTAATATATCGCGAAAGCATTGCAATATTTTCACACTTGAAAAGTACAAGGAAAAATTGTGGTACTACTTATTCCATCCCTGGCTTATAGCAGTGTAATGATAATGTTCACTCTCCTTGTAAGTGACGACACTTTTTTAGCAAAACCTTTTATAGGCTTTCCCCTTCCATAACTATTTGTAATAAACATAATTAGCAGCACATTTCTCAATTTGTAAATTATGTACGAGAAAACGTACCTAAATTTTTTTTTTTTTTTTTTTTTTTTTTTTTAAACATTTTTTCTTAATATACCAATTACCTGGAGAATTCTTAGACTTTTAATAATTCATTTTTCAAGATGTGGTTGAAAATGTGTTTGGTAAAAATCGTTACAAAACTGTATCGAACCGAAAATTTTCTAATTAAGGTCGAACAGGAAAAAGATTTTTGTTAGTTAATTTCACAATTTTTATTATTCGTTTGTTTCATGGTGTGGCACGACCCACGAAGCCGGGCAACTAACTAAGATTTTAAATCAGATGAATGATATTTACCTAAATACCTGCCATCCAAATCTTCCAGTCCATACAAATTATTACCAAATTTTTCCTTAATTTTGCACTTTAGAAACTTTGGCAAAAATTTTCGATTTATTCGTTTCGACATGTTACTTAGAACATGGTTTTTCCTGTAAACGATTTGGCCAAGTTGAAATTTTATTGGTCTGCTTCTTAAGTTATATGACCTGGTTGCCTTTTCGTGCGCAACTTTTAAATTGTTTCTAATCCGATCTCTAATTTTTGCTAACCTATCGACACTGCTCGGAATGCTAAAATCTTCCCCTGACATGCAACCCAGTTTTTCTAATATCTTGTAGGATGAACCATGTAAAACCATGTTTTGGCCAAATGCCGCATAATATGGAGAGCATTTAATTGCAGTGTGATAATCACTTCTTAAAATAGTTAAAATTTGGGGAATGTATCTATCCCATTCTCCATGTTCCTTGTGGTCTTTTAAAAAACATCTTAACTTAGTAACAACCTCGCGATTGGCTCGCTCAGATGCATTCGAATGAGGAGCATAAAAGCCAGTAGTGACATGTTTAATATCATATAATCTAAAAAAATCTGACATTTCCTTTGAAATGAATTGCTTGCCGTTGTCACTGTGAATAACCCTTGGAACACCAAACGTAGGGAATACTTCGGTTTGGAGAAACAATATCACATTTGCGGATGTAGCAGTTTTTAGTGGTTTAAGAAACAAGAATTTTGTCATGTGATCTAAGCAAATAAAAATCGTTGTATTTTTGGCCTTCGAAAGTGGATATGGGCCAAGAAAGTCACAGTATAGTCGTTCGAATGGTCTATTGGTCAAAATCTGCTCACCCATTAGAGGCTGCGAAATTGCGTTCGTTGATTTAATACATTTGCATGTATCACAGTTGCTTACAAATGACTTTATGTCTTGTGCCATTGTTGGCCAAAAATACTTTTGACGAACTCTAGACAAGGTTTTGAGGAAACCTCCATGTAAAGAAGTACTCGAATCATGGGCTGATTTTATAACTAATTGGGAAAGTGACTTTGGAATCCAAAGACGCCACAAACTCTCCTCGTCTTCTTCACCATATTCTTTAAACTTAACACGCTTATAAACCTTGTTATCCAAGATCTTTAGATCTGGCAATAATTCCTTTTTTTCCAAAACTGTTTTTCTTAGATCTTCATATTCAGGTTCGTTGAACTCCGATGCTGACAAATCCACTTCATATGTCATTTCCGATACAACTATTTCATCAATGTCTAGCCTCGATAGACAATCTGGCACTACGTTAAAACGCCCTTTCCTATGTTCGATTACAAAATCGAATCTTTGTAATTGAAGGCTCCAACGGGCCAATCGTCCGCTCAAGTCCTTTTGTGACATTAACCACTTTAAGGAGGAGTGGTCCGTTAAAATACGGAAAGGGAGACCTTCAATATATGGGCGGAACTATCTAACACAAACTATAGCCGCCAGACACTCTAATTCCGTAACTGTATAGTTACTTTGCGACCTATTTAGTTTTTTGGAGACGTATGAAATTGGATGTTCATTCCCCTGATCATCTTCTTGGAAAAGCACACCACCAACACCAACTTTAGACGCGTCACATTGTATGATAAATTCCCTTTTAAAATTTGGTTGTGCCAGTACTGGTGCTGTCGAGAGAGCTGACTTAAGTTTTTCAAATGAACATTTAGCAGCTTCTGTTAACTGAAAAGGTTTTTGAGATTTTCGCAGGCAGTCTGTTAGTGGGCCTGCAAGGTTTGAAAAATTATTTATGAACGACCTATACCAGTTGGTCATACCAATAAATCTACGCACCTGCTTAGGAGTTTTAGGGATGGGAAATTCTACTATAGATCGAACCTTTTCCGGGTCCACCTTTAGACAGCCATTTCCGACTATGTATCCCAAATATCTAATTTCCTTTTGGCAAAATTTGCTTTTGCCAATGTTTATCGTTAATTTTGCCATTTTCAAACATTGGGCAACTTGAGACAAAATGTTCATGTGGGTCTGGAAATCTGGACTGCATATCAATAAATCGTCCAGGTATATGAACACATTTTCTCTTAGACGTGAGGGGATAACTTTATCCATGAGGCGGCTCATGGTTTGGGGTCCGTTACAGAGGCCGAACGGCATATATTTGTAATGAAATAAGGGTTTCCCTGGAATAGCAAAAGCAGTTTTTCTTTTGAAGATTCAGAAAGTTTTATCTGAAGGAATGCATCCTTCAAGTCAATGCCACTAATAAAAAACGTATCCTTAAGCCGGCTCAATAACCCATTAATATGTGGCAATGGGTAAGAATCTTTTTTTGTTACCGAATTTAGTTTTCGGCAATCAATGCATAACCTTACCTTGCCAGGCTTTCTAACCAAAACTGCAGGTGAGCACCATGGTGAATTGGACTCTTCTATGACCCCCATACTCAGTAGCCTATCAATCTCACTAAAAGCTTCCTCCTGCCTTGGGGGTGACAAGGGGTAGTGTCTGCTTTTGATAGGGGCCGCATCACCGGTATCAATGTGGTGTTCTAGGAGATCGGTGCACCCTAAACCAAGTCTTTCATAAGATGGGAATGCTTGGATCGTCTTCTCAAATATTAGTTTTTCTTCAGAAGTGAGATTATGGAAATTTGCCAATTCATTTGGGTCGCAAGACAACTCGTTAACAAACGGAAAACACGAGGGTACTATTTCAGGGGCCAAGGCAAACTCTTGCCAAAAATTTATCCCGAAATATGCTTCTTGTTTCAAAGATGGTACTAAATAAAAATCTATGTTTCTTGTCACGTCTTTAAAATAAATCGGTAAAGTGCAAAAACCGATCACGTCCTGTTTAGAATTGCTTGCTGTTTTAACTGAAGAATTAATAGGTTTAAAAGGTATATTAACACTTTCTAAAAACTTTAGACAACCCTTTCCCAAAATAGATACATTCGCTCCTGAATCTAGAAGGCCTTTTAAAGACTTATTGAGTACTTTTACATTAGCAAAAGGCCTGTTATCTGATCCATTGATCAAGGTGGATTCTAAAATTTTTCGGAAATGTTTCCTCTTCTTATATCGAAGTCTACATTTCATTATTTTTAAACTAGGTTTTTTCACCAATACTGGTAGATTCTGATCAACACCATTCATGTGTTTATGTGTTAGGTCAGTTTGTTCGGAAGCTGAGTTGTATTTAACTAATGTGGAATCATTTAAATTTTTTTGCAAATCGTTAAAACTATATGAGTCTAATTTAAACTCGGGGTTTTGAGGGATGGACGAGTGTCCCCGGTAGCCAGTTCGCCCATTTTTCTGTTTCCCTGGTTGTGGTTGTTGGGACATTTTGGAGTTAAAACCCCTTTTGTACCACATTTAAAACAGAATGGCTTCTTAATTTCCTCATGGCAATAGATATATGAATGCCCGTACGAAGAGCAGTTCCAACATTTAATATTGGAGTAGTCATAATTTGTTTTCCTAGGCATTACAGAAATGGCCTCAATTTGAGGATCTGAATCTACTGAATCCGAATCTAATGTTTCGGACACTAAGGAATCGATTTCATTCACATTTTTAGATAATCCAGAAGGATTTTGGAATCTTGTATCTTTTATTACCTTTTCCGCTTTTCGGGCTGTATCCCGAAATTGATTAATGTCCCTAGACTCCGCATTAAATAGTAAAAAACGCAAATTAGGATTTAAATTTTTCTTTACAATATCTATTACTGTTACGTCTGGTAGAGGATTTTGTAGTCTAAGGTTCATGGAAATAATAGCTGAATGAAAATCGTCATATGACTCTTTATATTGCTGCTTGCGTAAAGACATTTTTAACAATATGTCGTGGTCAGATTCTAAATGACCAAATTCCTTTGTTATTGCATGACGTAATAAGGGATAGGTAAAATTCCTATTTTGTCTGGTAAAACGCCAGTACCAGTCTTCGGATTTTCCCTCTAAAAGAACGTGAAAATTGGACAGTAAATGTTCGTCTGAACACCTGGACCTTGAGCATAGTGTTTCTACTTTAAAGAGAAAATCGGATACTGATGCCAGCCCATCATATGAAATTTTCCACTTTTCAAGTTTAACGTTGTTATCTGTACTGTGATATGTCTGATTGTCGGACGAACGATTACTAAGGGGATTTTGAGTATTAGAATTTGTAGGGTTACGTAATATTTCCTGAGGCCTGAATGAATTTGATTGGTTGTTAACAGAGCCAATCTGTGAAATGCTATCTCTTATAGAGCTAAGTTCTCTACTAAACTCTTCCCTGGTATTTCTCATCGATTGTTCCATAAGCGCAATTAAGGTATCAAATGGTGTATTTGTGTTAGACGTATTTGTATTGTGAATCATGGTATTATTGAATGGGGCCATCGGAACGTTAGAGCCTAAGTTCCCACGATGTCCATTCTGTGGAGTTAATTCTTGGTTTGGGCCTATACCCGAAACTCGTCCAGTAGTTGGAACGAAAATTTGAGCGTGTGCCGAAAGCTCTTGATTGTCCATAATTTGTATGTCAGGGAAGAGAGAAGCCGTAGGTAAGCTATTTGTACCTGGTTCCTTACAAAAAGGCCCAGGAGCCAATATATGAGCTGAAGATAAATTCAAACTATTTGAACTTTGAGTTCTTTCGACAGGCTTAAAAGTTAATGTATCAGGTCTAGGAGAATGTACCACTTTTGACTTTGTTTTTGGAATTGAATCATTCGACTCCAATGAAATATTCTTTCGCGATGAAGAAGAACTACCTGAACGCCCTCTAACACTAGAATTATTCAAACTACCTCGTGAGGAGTTTCTAGTATTCATTACGAAGTAGTTATAAAACAACACCAAAAAAAAATAATTTGAATGTCTGGCGAAATTTGAAAATTTAAATTTTTGAAATGACGAAGGCTATTCTACATTTAGAAAACATTAGATGTGGGTTAAATCCCTATGGAAAATGAAGCTCACACTTGAAATTAATTAATTAGAGAACTCCCCTTTATTTTCGCATATGTTGCAATTATTGATAACTCTTTAAAATATAAGCAAAAAAAAAATTTAATACTATTTACAGTATTATTAAGAGTCAAAAATTTTAAATGTTTTTCCGAAAGTATTAAGAGAAAGAAAATACAAAGAATAGAAGGCAAAAAAAAATGAAAAAATATTTTTGTTTTAAATATAAACTTCAATGAAAAAATTGGTTTAAGTAAATTTTCCAAAAAAAATTCTAGTTGCTGGGAAAGATAAGCCACGACAAAATTTAAGTAAAAAAAAAATTAACATGTCTTTATTTTCAAAACTATCTTTTAACTAACAAATACGGATCTGTAAAACATAGAAAAGCAATAAAAAAAAATGTTTAAGTCAATTGGTTTCATAAACGCCATTAATCTTAAACCAAAGGTATGCTTGTATTACCTAAATGCAACAAGACTAAATAAAACAAAAACGATATTAGAACTTGGACTTTTAAAACAAGTCAAACCTTGTTTGGTTAAATTTTCTTGAAGCATACCTAATTCCTAATTGTTGCAAATAGATTTAAAAGAATTGTTTATTCGAGCTTAACTATGACTAACAAATGGAACTAAGTATAATAAAGATGTAAAACATTTTGCTCAGACAAAAAATTGTTTAACCAAAGTAAATGTTTTCATTACATTTTCCATGAAAAGTTTTTTGTTTCAAAACAAAACCGCACAGCCGGTTTTCTGTATCCCTTCATTCTGATTGACCTGTTAAGGCCTTTACGTTGGGCGCCATATATGTTACGCGTCGGTTATTGTGTCGAATAATAAAAATTGTTTCTTATTTAAGAGGACAAACACCTAAACCAAAAAAAAACATTCGTTAAGAGGTATGAACTCAGATCTTCCCGCTAGCTCTACTTTAGGCAGTTTTGGTTCCTAACCCGTTTTTGATCGCGTAAGCATATAGCACACTCTTCATACCCAAAGAGCATGCAATATACAAAGAATGAAAATTCATTAAGAATAAGTTATTTCGATACAGAGTAGAAAGATGGTATTCCACACAGGGTACAATTTTCCCTCCCAAATTAAAATCGGACACCTACGACAGATTTGTTACCCTACATTTACTATCTGTCCCTAGAAAAGACATGTTTTCATTTACTTACATAATTGTCATGGTTCTCTTTCCCGTATTAAAAAGGCTTAGAAATTCATTTCGAATTATTTACAAATTTAAGTAAAAGAAATTTATTAATAAAATATTATGATAAAAATCCTAAAATATAGAAATATATTATACATACATAAGAACATACTAATTTAATGATCTTAACAAGTTAATTGTGCAGAACATACTAATAACAATAACAAAGTAATTTTATTGTCTATGCTTTCATATCAAGAATAACCTAATCGGAACAAAACGAAATCGGACTGACATTGGAAAGAATGAAATTATTAAGGTTAACTAAGAAATAATCATCACTTACAAAATTTAGAGCAATTGATGAGGGAAATTTTCTCCACTATTGATTTGTTGGGCCCAGCATTCAATATGTGTTGTTGTTGTTTTCTTTCATTGATGGATCTGCTCTTTTATAAATGAAGATTAAAGTATGAATGAAATAATGGTATAGAATATAGTAAATAAAAAAAAAATAATAACTATTTAAGTAAAAGATATTGTAGATTGATTGGTTTACTCCAGAAGAAAAATGTTAGTGAGGTATAAACTAAATATAAAATATGTGAAATAATTAACATTAAATAAAAAAAAATAACGGTAGCTAAATTTAAATAAGGTTATGAATTCAAGTCATATTATTCTTCACATTAGAATTTATTTTTATATAAAAGTGGGAATTGGTAAATAGATTAACTCTTTCGAAATATAAATTAAATAGTATCTAGATTAATGCTGTTATGTATTGAAGATTTTTTTAATTTTTTTTTAGCCGTATACTAATATAAAATATAAGGTAGAATTAATGTTATAAATTTATAACTACAGTAATATTTTTCTTAGTTTGTTAATATTTTACGCTTTAAATAAAATGATTCTATGATTTTACCATTCATTTTCTTTAGTTAAACATTTTCGTTCTGATTATTTGATATTATATTAGGGTTAAACGCATGAGCAATAGGTTTAGTAATTAAAAGGGTATGGTTAGTAATCACACAAAGAAATTATGAAATTTAAACTATGTAATGTATAATAATTTCGGGTTTTGTAAATTACTATTTAAAACATCTAATGAACCCACTTCTTTTTAAATAAGAATATAACTTGATTTAAGTACCAAACCTTACTTTAGTATAAGGTCATAGTTTATAGGGAGTATTTTATACGAATTTACAATGAATTACACACGTTGCCTTACGGTACTATTATTGTTGTAGGGTAGAGTGTCTACAGGTGGCCACGTGGGCCAAATCAAATTCCTCGTCCACGTGCTATTATTCTTCGAAATATGAGGTTTATATAGGAATTATGTACTTCATACAAATCAAGGTAAGTTCCCAAAAGGCTTCGGCAAAATGGTGATTTCAATTACGCCAGAATAAACCTTATAATATCAATTATAATTAGGAAAACCCCTACTGTAAGCATAAAGTGACTCTTACCTTTATATATTTTGGTATAAATATAAATTGCCCGCAAGCGTTTTCAAACGCCTATAAATTTACTTATAAATTTGCGTATAAAAATTGTAGTTTAATTATAAACTTTTGCTAAGTAAGATATATTAATATAAAACTTCACAAAAAATATCACTT
Organism: Pollenia amentaria; assembly: GCA_943735925.1. Taxonomy (NCBI): domain Eukaryota; kingdom Metazoa; phylum Arthropoda; class Insecta; order Diptera; family Polleniidae; genus Pollenia; species Pollenia amentaria. Next base: position 226,566,174 of record OX031009.1, read on the forward strand.
TAAAAAAAAATATTTCAAGTTACTCTTCCGAACTGTTTAAACTTTCAACTTATCTCAACTGCACTTGGTATAAGAATGATTGAAATTTGACAAAATCTGCATTAAGCAGTGGCATCATGTTAATGAAATTACGCAGTTATATGATTCAAGGAGAATTAAAAGACAATGGAAAGATAATTTCTCACTTAGCAAAAAAAAAAAATAATTACAACAAAAAACTATTTCATTGAGTTGGAAGTTTTAAAAGAGTATCTCTTTAAATCGATATGTGTACCCCCATATACAAATGTATATAGAATATACGTACATATGCCAATTCAGGCTTGCGAAACGTACTTTTTGTTCCAATAAGTACAACATTTTTCGGTTTTGATTTAAACACTATGTTACTAATAAAATGTAAACACCGTCCTTCAACATTTCAGAGAAACCATTTTAATGAAAGGGGTTAAAATCAAAAAACTATTTTCTAATATATCGCGAAAGCATTGCAATATTTTCACACTTGAAAAGTACAAGGAAAAATTGTGGTACTACTTATTCCATCCCTGGCTTATAGCAGTGCAATGATAATGTTCACTCTCCTTGTAAGTGACGACACTTTTTTAGCAAAACCTTTTATAGGCTTTCCCCTTCCATAACTATTTGTAATAAACATAATTAGCAGCACATTTCTCAATTTGTAAATTATGTACGAGAAAACGTACCTAAATTTTTTTTTTTTTTTTTTTTTTTTTTTTTTAAACATTTTTTCTTAATATACCAATTACCTGGAGAATTCTTAGACTTTTAATAATTCATTTTTCAAGATGTGGTTGAAAATGTGTTTGGTAAAAATCGTTACACTTTTTCTTTAGTAATTCTTTAAACACTTGTAGCTTGTAAACAATATTGAATTCGGGCATTTTCTTCTTCTTCTTTGAAAACATCCATGTTGTTTTGATAAAAAATTTGACATTTGCACAAAAATGTTGCCATTTATTTGTTTTCAGTATGGTAGCACTACATGGTTTAAGCCACCACCCAAAAATATCAAATTCAATTAATGCTAGTTAAACTTAATTCTCAGATTAGCTAATTATAGAATAAGATTAAGTTTAATCTCAAACCCAAAAAGTGGCTCTTAGTTATTATGTATTTTATTAGTTAGAAATCTAAAAAAAATATTTTTTTATTAAAAAAGTAGAATTTTCGAAGAAATTATTTTTAATCGGTTAATTGACATTGATTTTATTTGAATTGACGTTATTTGAAATTGGCTATTTAATTTATTCGAACAAATAATGGCGAAAATTTTCTTCGATTAATCGAACAACGATTAATTGAGTGGATACTCTACTGAATACCCTTTAAAAAGCTTATAAAAAATTTTTATTCCCATAAAATAATCAGATTTCATAAATTAAGCAATATACATATCGCACTTGGTCATACAGGAGGTTATAATCTTAAAATGTTTGTTTGTTCACTTTTTGGAAAAAAATCGACGCGTTATATTCACATCTACGCGCTGTAAAAATATCGTGCTATTTTGTCTAATTTTTGATAATGAAACGGTTGGTTTAAAACAATATGGCTTTAATATTATATTAAAAATGATTTTGCTTCACTGAAAATTTTTTAATTTTGAGTTAATAACATTTTTATGATCAAGTGCGATATACATAAAAGTGCTATTTCATTTTCTCCAATTCATTTAGTTTATATTTAAAAAATCAATTTTGTCATGCTTAAAATACATATTTGCATACATTTGTATTTATCGATACATACATAAGTATACTGGAGGATAATACAATTTAAAATTCCATTAAATCGTAGTTGTATTATAGAAAGAGAAAAATTAAATTATTAAATCAAACCTCGTGCTATTATGTGCACGTGTTTAACCTTCATGTCATTTTGTTATTGAAAATTACTAAATGTCTATTTTAAATTTTGTTTGATTTTTTTATGTTTTAAATAATAATTACCAGTATTATTGACTTGAACAATGATTGAAATATGTAGTTGAATTGCACCTTAAATTTAATATGTACATAATTTGAACATATGTCATCGTATATGCTTAAAAAAGGTACATGCATCTTTCAAGAGCTTCAAATTTAGGAAGTGCAAAGTCGTATTCTTAATGGACCTCAAAAATTATTTTTTTTAGCATTCCAATAAATGTTAAACAGCAAATATCGCATGCTTTACATAAGCCTCATGTACGTCACTTTTTAAAATGTACAGTTTATGTTTACCACATCGTTTAATTTGAGACGTACAAAACGTATTTACTACCAAATCATAAGGTAAATTGTACGACCTAAAGTTTCAGATTATGTATCTCGTCATTCAAAAAGTTATTTTTAAAAGTCTTTACAGCTCTTTTATCACCCTCTTTTTAAATTCACCTATTTCCCATTTCAAGATCTACATAAAATCCGACAGTTGATCTTTAAATTTAAAAATATTTCATTCTTCGAAAAACCGTTTTAAACACTTAAAAATACACAAAAATGTGACGAATACAGGCCAATCAACGGTCTAAAAACATGTGAAAAAATTATTGAAAAAATAGTAAAAAATCAAATTGCTGTCAAAATACCAGTCGGAATTTAGAAAAAAAATATTCATGTGAAACAGCGGTCAACTATGTTGTAAATAAGTGGAAATACATGAAAAAGAATAACAAAATATTTGGGTTTTTTAATAGACAAAGACTTAAATTTCAAAGAAGATATTGAATATATATGCAAAAAAATTGGAAAAAATCGGGTTTTTTAAACGTTTTAAAGATTTAGCAAGTCATCATGAGTCGATTAACGCTAGAACAACGCTTCTAAATTGTGGAAATTTACTTTGAAAAAGTTAATCTGTTCGTTAACTTCATAGAGCAGTTTTATCAAAGAACTGTGTTTAGTGAAGCTCATTTCTGGGTAAATGGTGCCGCACCCACGAGCAAAATTGCCGTATTGGGAGCGAAGACAATCCTAAAGTCGTTATCGGATCAACATAACATCCATTAAAGTTGACTGTTTGGTGCGGTGTACACGATGGCGGCATCATCGGTATTTTTTTCTTTTGAAATGAGCCAGAAGCTGCCGTTACGGTGAATGGCGAGCGCTATCGAGCCATGATGGCTGAATTTTTGTTTCCAAAAATTAATCAGCTAACCATCAACGACATTTGGTTCGAACGAGACGGGGCAACTTGCCATAAAGCGCCCTTCGCAATTGATTTATGACAAAATCAATTTGGTGACAACTTTATTTCAAGAAGTGGTCCTGCTCACTGGCCTCCTTGTTCATCGGCGATTTAACGGCTCTGGATTACTTTTTATGGGACAATATTAAGTCATTGGTTTATGGCGACAAACCAGCAATTCTTGAAGCACTGGAAGCCAGATTTATTGGAAAAAGCAGTAAACAATTTGACTGATCGTATGTACCATGTAAAGCCTCTAGTACACGGCATGTAAAAAGCCACATGCGCATGTGGTTCTGACGTAATTTTGACGTCATCACACAACACACAATGCTTATTGTGGCTTTGCATTGACGTCAAAATTACGTCAGAACCACATGCGCATGTGGCTTTTTACATTCCGTGTACTAGAGGCTTAACTCGTCGCCGCGGCGGACATATACCAGAAATCATATGTACAAAATAAATGCCATGAAATTATCTACCAGATTATAATAAAAATATTTCTGTCTTGTATTTAAATTTTTAGTTCTCATGCAGTTAAAAAATACTCTTTATTATATGTTAACACAAAGCCAGCAGCATTGATATAAAACCAAAAAAGTTAAATTATTTAAAATAATATCACAAAAAATTTCTTTGATAATAGGTTTTTGGTACAGAATAAGCATTTACAGAATCATTTATCAGCCAATTTCTAATTTTATTTAAGAAGAGTTCTATTAATGAGAAGCAAGTTCACTTTCTACGGATGTTGGCCTTATAGTCAAAAGAGTGCATTAAAATCTGGACACTTCGCCACTTCCTTCAAAAACTTATAATTCCTTTTTTTAAAGATAGTGATCTTCTTTGAATCGAACCAGTTTTTTTACTTGTTGCTGCATTAAAAATTTCCTCATATGTTAATTTTTGACTTTTGTCAACATCTCTTACATAAATAGTAATAACTACATTTTCAGAATCTATTCCAAAAAGTTTTTTATGTAGCTGCCATAATTAATTAAAAAAAATCCCGGGAATTCCCGCACAAATTTCCCAGATTTATTTCTCTACAAATGTGCGGGATCCAGGATTTTTTTCCGGGAAATCCCGCATGAAAAACTCTAATCCATACATCTAATATATCCACATTCAAATTTTTGTGAAAAGGGATAATTGACGACACCTTGTTAATTATTTGCAGAATAACTTTTTTTTTATTTCAAAATTTACAAAAAAGTAATCACTGTGTATAAGTAGTTTGTAATGTCAGGTCTTTTATCTTATCAGCTAAAAATTTAAATGTACGCATATTTGTTAATAAACATACATACATATCGCATTTGTTCAACAATAGTGTATTAACTCAAAATTTAAATTTTTTTCACTTTTTGGAAAAAATCGACACGTTATATTCATATCTAGCCGCTGTAAAAATATGGTGCTATTCAGCCTACTTTTTGGCAATAACGGTTGGTTTAAAAATTATTTTTTATAAATCTTTAATGTAAAATTAAAAATCCTTTTGCTTCTACGGAAAATTTTTTCATTTTGAGTTAATACAGTATTGTTGAACAAGTGTGATATGTGAACTTATATAGAAAAATTATTGTTACTTTTAAAGTTTATTTTAATTACCAACTAACAACAATTTATTCACAATAAAATGCCTGCAATACTCTTGTCTGTGTATATTAGAACCAATCCAAACAAAAACAGTTACTAAGATGCAGCGTTGCCACTTTTTAAATAATGATACAAAAGTGTATTATTTTTGAATATTTGGATAAATATATATATATAAATATATATAAGTTTCTGACATTTCTTAAATTTTATGGTAATATTAAAACAAAAAATAATTAACGATTGTAAATAACAATAAACATACTCCAAAAAACCTGTTTACGTCAGGGGTTCTTTTGAAAACTGCATGAAATCATGCCCAGATGGTCTTCAATGGAAATATGTAACTACATCTTTGGATCAGTATAAAACCGATATTCTTTTAATTATAAAATTAAACTGGACATATTGAACATTTTGGTTTGAGTTTACGGCTAGACTCCTTTGAGGGACTATATAGACGCGATCATTTTAAGATCGGTTTGAAACGCATTGGAAATCAGTTGCATTGAAACCGGCGTGCTGGAAACTCGTTTTTGTGTTTCATCAGCTTTCAAGAAAAAAAGAATTTATTGTGATAATCTAATCACTTTGTGGTACAATTTAAGTGTGGAAAACGATTGAAACTGGTTTCGAACCAATAATTACAAAATGATTTATTTGCCATTTAGTTACCGTCTGTTCTGGGCATTATATTTATATCATTGGATCGGACTAGAAAATGATCTGTATTCTTTTGTGATTTCTATACTATTGTCGAAATAATTATTTCTGGATATTACACCCAGAGAAAAAACATGTTTATATATGGTTACCTCCAACAAAACTATTTTAAAAGAAAAATTTTAAACATATTATGTTTAATTTAATCATACTTTTGCTACCGACAAACATATGGTTACATTTGGTATCCATCAGGAAGCCACAACCATATTATGGTTGCCTCCAAACATGTTTTGGTTAATAATAACTAAAATATGCTTAACACTTATAATAGCATGGTTGGTTTTCAACCATAGCATGTTCCTCTTAGAAAAGAGGAAAATAATATTGTTAATTTAAAAACAAACTATTGTCATATTTAACCAAAACATGTTTAACGACAACCATAATATGGTTATGGCTTCTTGATGGAGAACCAATTTAACAATAATAATGTTGTCGGTGACTATAATATGGTTAAATTAAACATAATATGTTTAAACATTTTCTTTAAAAATAGTTTTATTGTAGGTGACAATTTTTAAACATGTTTTTTCTTTACGTGTACTAATCATTTTAAACAAAAAGTAAATCAACGTAACTGCCTGTTCACCTATTTACATTCAAAACAAATTATAAAATATTGTTTTTGTTTTACATGTAAGTTAAGCGAACGTAGTCTTCGTTCGAAATCGATGAGCAGGCCATAAGTATCTTCGTTCAGAAACGTTTTAAGTGTCACTTATTTCAAGGTTGTTAATTAAGGCCCAGAGCAGACGGTGGAACGCAAGTGCAACAAAACTGCAACTTCTAGTTAGTTTTGAGTTTCTTTCAAACGCATTGTAAATCATAAGCGTTGCGTTGAAACTCGTGTTTGCGGTTCATCTCTTCTCCAAGAAACCCGAAATAATTGTGACAATTTTTTCACATTGTGGTACAATTAAAGTTGCGAGTTGTGTGGAAAACGATTGAAACTGGTTTCAAGTCAATTTTTTAAGAACGGTTTGCCTTGCAGTTGCATTTTACCGTCTGTTCTGGGCCTTAAAGACACCTGTATCAGCCAGATTTTTTTCTCATTATGGAAGAACTTTTTGCAGCAGACGAATAGTAGCAACAACTTTTTTCAATATTTATTGTGCAATTTCATATGGTTTTGCATAATTTTTGTCCAGTAGCTGAGTAATTTTTTGTTTCATCCGTGGCAACACTACCTTAAACTTGCTTATCTTTCCCCTGCTCATTGTTTTATTAGAAAACTATGAGGCGGTTAGTCGCTTAATACTATTATGTTTTGTAATATTTCTCAATTCAAGGTTATAATTCTCACGCATCACATATGTACATATGCACAAATAGAAATACAATTTGCTCTTAATTTAACTAGGTTAAACAAATATGATTTTACAGAGATTTGTGTTCATTCTCAATAGAAAACAAGATAAATAAAATTGGTTAAAAAAACTAAAAGTATGCCATGTATTTTGTAAAACTTTATATTGTAGTAGAAATTAGATAAATACAAAACAAGACAAATTAGAATGAATACAAATATTCACAAGATCACTTTAATGGCATTATACACAATAACACACAAAAATGTGTAATTGGTTTTCAATAAAAATCTAATTAGTTTAACTTTCACCTAATAACAGCCATGTTCTGGAAATCGAAATAACGTGAATCTGAAATTGAATTTTTGTAAAAATTAACGTAGCTTTTCCTGACTTCTCAATAATTTTAGCTAGAGGAAAGTGGTCCTCAAAATATGAGGTATATAAAAGGTAAATTTTTTATGAACTTTGAACACGGGAGAGTTTTAAAAATTTGTTCGATTTCAATTTCACGTGATATCGATTACCAGAAAATGCCCGATAGGTTTTTTTTAATTAATTTACAAAAAATATGTACTAAAATTTTTTGTTTATTTTGAACAATTATTTTTCAACGTATTTTTTGGATTTCTCAAAATTCAATTTTTATTTTTAAATTAACTATTTTTAATAAAAACCAAACTTCTTAATTAAAGGCGGATTCACAACACTGTTGGGATCTGAGAATTCTTAAACTGTACCGTTTCAATGACAAAAATGTACCAAATTGACATAAGTTGTACCAAAATTTCGCTATAAAATAAAAAAGCATACATGGTAATTCATAACACTTTTTTATTCAATAAAAAAAAATAATAAAACATTTAAAAAACTACAGTCGGTCAAGTCCGACCATTCGATACCCTTCACTACAGTATATAAAGAAAAATTTTCAAGAGTGTACTTCATTTGGGTCCCATGGGCAGACCAGACAGAGCAAAATTGTGTTAGGAGGTTAAGAAACATGTAAATATTCGTTGTGCCGAATATTATTTAGATATCTTCATCTATATGAGATTTGTTTGCCCTTAAGTGATTTTATGAAGGGCGCTTATATGATTCCTAGGATAAATATTGGACCTACCAGCACAACATCGTTCATTACATCGTAGCTATCGTAAAAGTTAATGTAGCCAATTTGTATGTCAATACCAACATTTATAAGGAAGTTATGGCATTAAAGGCTATATTATAGGAGCTATCGTCATACTAGTATATGGACGGATTCCAACAATATTAGGTAAGGAGATTTAGATTGCAACAACTTAAGTTTGGCCCAAATTGAATCTAAATACCAACAAATTAGATGGTTTATAGGCACAAACGCTTCTCAGAAATGAAGTTTGTATGGGGGATATGTGAAATTATGAACCGATTCTCATCATTTTCTGTAGGCTTTGTCCATATGAATTGAAACCAATGTACAAAATTTCATCAAGTTACTTTAAAAAAAGTTGTGACCTGTACTTTGCGCACAAGGTTAAATGGACAGAAAACCAGTCAGCCTGCCAGCCACCTGGACTGAGGGACGACAGAAAATGATATTAAGTCGATCGGTATACTAAAAGGTGGGTCTTAAACCAGTATTTTTCAGTGTTACACACATCAGCACAAACGCATAATACCCTCTTCACTATTGTGGTGTAGAAATCTATCTAAAATACAAAAAAATGTTTTTATGTCCTCGGTGTCATTGGAAAGTTAATTTTCTAGGGATGGCTTTGGACTTTACATTTCTCCAAAACTCGGCACACGAGGGGAGTTATGGGGAAATTTCTACCCCTCTAAAATTCCCTCATAGATTTTAATGAAATTTAAGACATTGACATTTCCCTATTTATATGGACACTTTGTCAATACATTTTTTGAAAAATAGGAACACGACGGGTGGTGAAGATGGTTTTAGGCTATAGATTTTTCCAAAACTAGAAACACGAAGGGAGTAGGGGGGCAATTTCTGACTCCGAAGCTGCTTACAGATTTTTATGAAATTCTAAACAAAGATAGATCCCTACTTATATGGACACATTAGTAATACATTTTTAAAAAATTAGAACCACGAGGGGAGGTCGGGGGGCGATTTCTGCCCCTAAGGAACTTTCTCGTAGATTTTAATGAAACTTTAAACATAGATAGTTTCCTTCTTATATGGACACATTATCTATACATTTTTGAAACAAATAGGACCACGAAGGGAGGTGGGGGAATATTTCTGCACCTCCAGAACTACCTCACAGATTTTCATGAAACTTAAAACATAGAAAGTTTTTACTTATATAATTTTTTTAAAAAAAGTCCTATTTCTTAAAAGGTAGGGGGCAATTTCTGCTTCTCCAAAACAGTTTTAATGCAATTTAATAGATAGATAGATTCCTACTTCTATGGACACATGAGTTATACCTTTTTTTTAAATAAAGGACTCCGAAGTGAGATAGGGCCTGATTACTGCCTCTCCGGAACTATCTAACAGATTTTAATGAAATTTAAAACATAGATCGATAACTACTTATATGGACACATTAGCTACACATTATTAAAAAAATAGGAGCACGAGGGGAGGTAGAGGAAACTTTCTGTCTCTGCGAAACAATCTAAGCGATTTAATGAAAATTCTAAAAATAGATAGATCCCTATTTACTAGCAGGGGGCACGTACTAGCACACGCCGGGTATCCGCTAGTCCAAAATAAAGAAGAAGCAATAATTTCTCTATATCTCTTTTTTGTCAAGGGCAGACAAAAGTTTAGACAGTGTCACCAAAACAATCGACAAAATTGGCGACTTAGAGCCACTTGATCCCAGTATAACATCATGAACACAAATTAACAATAATGCCATTTTTGGTAGTTCTGGTCAGGGCTGGAGATATGTTATTACAAATTTTATTTTTGAAAAGAAGAGTGATTTAATTCACCTCAAATAAATGATTAAACTTCGAGGGTATTTTTTTTAATTATACTAAAAAAGGATGGATTGTACCAGTGTAACAATAAAGTTTCGACAAATTTGGTACAATTGTACCACAAATTCCATCAGCGGTTCACAATGCAAGTAACATATATAAAGAGTGTGCTTTGTTCAAAAACAACTCTTTTACATACATAAATAAGTTTACATATAACAATATTATTAACATATCGCTCATTTGGTGCAACGTCGTGTCGTCATAACTTAAAAAATATATTTAAAAAAAACGTAATTAAAGTTTTTTATTTGCTCGCACTATTTATGTGCTGTTTTCACAACGCAAGTGATTGAAAGTGTAGTAAAATTTATATGAAAAGCACTCAGTTTTTTGAGTGTTTTCCATATAAATTTTACTACACGTTCAATCACTTGTGTCGCGTAAACAGCAGATTAGAGAAAATAATAACACATTTTCTTCAAACGGTGAAAGTATAAAAGATTTAAAGATTAATTTTATACACAATACATAAGCCTAATTCAGAATCTTGTGCAAATGGTCTTGCATAGCATTTACAAAATGGTATGGTAAATATTATAGTATACTTTTGGGATTATAGTTAATACTAGGGTATTCAATTAATCGATGTTTTGTATTAAGCGATTAATCGCGCGAATAATTATTCGAGGTAAAAATTTAATCGAATAATAATCCAACATCTAGTTTCGAATTTGTCTAGTTTTGAAGTTTAAAAATAAGACCAAAAATTATATTTTTTTAACATGAAAACTTTATTAAAAAAGTAACAACAATATAACCAAAGGTACTTCATGTAATAAAAGAGGAAAACTTTTCAAATAAAAAAGAGCATCAAAATTTAATCTAATCTTCTAAAATAATATTTAAAAAAAAGAGTATACAGCTTGAATGTTTATGTTTTAAACGATTTCTTTCTTTTGTTTTGATGCAGGTTGATTTAGAAAATATATTTTCACTTATTGCTGACGTTGGAGAGAATAAAAGTAAAGCGTTATAAAGCATAAATTGGATATGATTTCTCTATTCTTTTTCTTGTCTTTTCTAAAAACTTTATTATTCCAATATTTCTTAACAATTTTAATACTTTTAATAGTCTTGTTCAAGTCTGGTAGAAGGTTGTTTTCATTCGCCTCAAAACAATAATCGTCTTCATCTGAATCATTACTCGAAGGAAATGTTCCCAAATGAAGAAACAATAAAAAGGTATTTAAAACGTACCGGCTTTGTATTTTACATAAAAGAAAAAACCTTATACATATGTACTGTGAAAAAACAAATTTTCGATTTATCAACATAAATTATCCGAATTATTCGTTAATCGAAAATAAGCAATTTTGAATTATTCGAACAGTTAATCGACCAAAATTAATCGATTTATCGAACAACGGTTAATCGTTTAAATACACTATACCCTTTTGCAAATGCTACGATGCAAGACCATTTGCACAAGATTGTGAATTGAAATAATTTGTCATATAATTTTGAAATTATTCCATAAGATTCATATATTTTAACAAACCTAATATGTGAATAAGTAAGTTTAAAAATTTAATCATTTCCTTTCAACATATTTTGGGCCTTTAAATTTAATTTAAATATTTTGCTAAAATTAGTTTCCAACCTCTATTTATCGCTTTAACACTTGCGATAACTTTTAGATAGCATGATTAAGTGTGTGTGATTATATTAAATATTAACCTAAAATGAATATGTATATTATTGGTAAAAAAAATATATGTACATATGTATGTGTAAGTTTCAATAAAAATTTAAATATTCTTTGTGATTAAACTATACTAAACAGCTGCGGTCAAAAATAGCACTATAAGCGCACTTTGTCTCCATAAATGTATATTATATAATTTCTGATTGCTCTTCACAAATATGAATGGAATAAAAGAAACAAACATAGATTTTCGTTATGACAACAATATTTTTGTTTTTTTTTTTTGCCAAAAAATATTTATATTACAATTATTCATAAAATACGATTAAAATTAAAAATATAAACGTAGGGAAAATAGTAAAAATTTATATGTATGTTTTTTATAGTTGACCTTTTGCGATATATATAAATTATTAGTTGTTTTTGTTTGGCTGTAGGTCCACGTAAATAAATAAAATAAAAAATAAAAATTCGTAATAATTTATATTAATAACAAAAGTATAAGAAAGTTTAGAGGTGTGAATGTGAAGTGAATTTTTCGGGTCACGCGTTAATCACTAGTGAATGTTATTACGTTCAATATGAATAACGCCTGAGCAAGTGAGCCTGATTGCAATATAAAATTTGCGTGCGTAATTGTGCGTGTTTAAAATTTTAAAATCAAGCATGATTTCTCACACTCTCACGAAGACTTTCTTAAGAAGCAATTTAATAAATAAATTTTAAAAAAATGTATTATTAAATGAGCGCTAATCGATTAATTAAAAATATTGATTAACCAAAATTATGATAAATCAGTTATTCGATTAATCAAAAATTAAAATGATCATATTCTTAATTAACCGATTACACTTAATTTTGATGAATAAAATTGATATTAAAACACGAACAATTGACACATATTGAACAATTAAATAATTTAAAAATGGTTCTGTTTCTTTTCAAGTTTCTTTTTATTCTGTATTTTACATGATTATCACAGCGTGCAATAGGCAAGACCTAAGATGAGATTCTACTGGATTTTCGTGCGCTCACTACAGTAGTTTTATCTACCCCAATCGAAAAGAAAAATTGAACTTAAATTTGTTTACTTTTTCCTAAAAAAAAATGTAGGGGGAAAAGAAAAATTTCGAGGGAAAAACTGACCAGTTTTTTCACGATAGACGTAATAGTCGGACTTGACCGACTATACCTTCCTACTTGTTTTAAAAAATATGTAAATATTCAGCAACGCAACCAAAATTTACTATGGTAAAGAAATATCGTTTAAACTGTTGGGCATGAATATATATGTATATATAAATATATCTCCTATTATAGCGGATACCCGGCATGTGCTACTACGCTCCTTTCTCCGTGTAGTCCTATTTTTGAACAAATACATTGCTTATATGTCTATCTAAAGATGGACCCATCCATGATTTAAATATCATTTAAAGCTATTAGATAGTTTCGGATATGCAGAAACCTCTCCTCGTGGTCCTAATTTTGCATTGTTTTTTTAGCCATCAGTAAAAGTAGACCTTGCCAACGCATATATTGATTTGTAAATCGATTGAGTGGTTCTCGAGTTATAAAACATTAAGGGATATAGAATATATCTCCTGATGTTTATAAGATTCATTGGAATAAACTTTCTTTGTTTGAATAATTGGAATAATTGTTTTGAATTATAGCGGCTTTGGAAATCGGCAACGTTACGTATTAATATAACTTCAGACAAACAACACAAATATTTGAATTTTCAATGTGATTTATTTGAATGGAATCAGTAGAGAGCGATTTGATGAACAATGTTTTTCGATTTGTTTTCTGGCGCAAAAACAAAAAATTTATTGATTGTCATCGCAAATGCCAATCGAACGGGAAATTTCGTACAAAACAATCAGTTTCGCATTTTCCGCAATTTTCCATGATTTATACTAAGATCTCTTTCTATTGTTTGATTTGGAAAGGCATTAAGGAATAATATAATAATAACAAAAAATTTCATACAAAAACTCGATTTTTCCAATTTTCCGACTTTTGCGTTAAATTAATAACAACTACAACTACAGTTTAAGTCGGAAAAACCCAGCCAATTGTAGGGGAATGTAAGAAAAGATAAACTCACTCTTTATTGTTGTTGTTTTATTGAAGCTTTGATATTGTTACAAATAAAACCTGAGTAATTATTATTCTTATTCGCTTTACAGTCTTATTTGTATAATATTTTTAGCTTTTCTAAAGCCTCCTGACATCATAGAGAAATCTTATTAATAATAAAATGGTGTTGTTAACCCTTTTAAGGTATAAATAAAAAAGGAGTAAACAATAAAATTCGTTTAAGTACAACTTTGCTTCATACTTCAATATGTATGTACATATTATTAATACATAATGAACTGACAAAAACTGACATAATTCGGTAGGAAATATTATTCGAGCTGCCAATATCAAATCACCTTCAGTAGAGTAATTTCTAGTATTACAAAACCCTAAATTAGAGCACATTTTAATACAGTAATACATTTTCTTATAAGAGTTTAATGCTTCTTAACTTGCTTTTTGGAATGCCGATTTCTGACCTATGGTTAATTATGGACCATTACATGGTGCCATGTGTAGCCATACAAAGCTAAATTGGACAAAATTTTAAGGCATATTTTAATGATTTTCGAGAGTGCGCTTAATATGGGGATATGGTAAATTATGGACAAATCTTCACGAAATTTGGCGGAGTGGTTTCTAATCTTACAAAACTATGACGTACTTAATTTTCTCCAATATCATTATTTGTTAAGGTCTTAATCGTAATAAAGTATTTACTAGGGTATTCATTTTATTGGCCTTAATCGGTTAATCGCTCGTTTAATTAACCGAGGTTTTGGTTTAATCGGTTAATAATCGGTTAGTTTTGATACTAAACGGTTAACCGATTATTAAAGTTTTTTTTTAAATTTCAATAAATAAAAATGCATAAATTATTAATTTTTTGGAGATCTTTAGTAAAAAAAAAACCATAACATAACAAACATAACAATTTTTGAACTAAAACCAGCAAACAAAAATATAACTCATAAATATCGCACTTTATCAACAAGATGGTATTAACTCGAAATTTCTATTTTTTTCTCTTTCTATGAAATCGATACGTTATATTCATATCTATCCGCTGTAAAAATATCGTGTTATCTTCCCTACTTATTGGTAATGAAACGGCTGGGTTTAGAATCGTTTTTCATATGCCTTCAATCCTTAATTAAAAATTGTTCTTCTTCTACTGAAAATTTTTAAAGTTTGAGTTAATACCCTCTTGTTGATTAAGTGCGACATGTGTGATCATTTTATTAGTTATTTCAATAGTTAAGGGAGATCTTATAAAATAATTCAATAGTTTTGATAAAACTTGACTTGGAAAAAAGTCTTTCATTTATCGTAAATGTTGGAGAAATCGAAAGCAACCCATAATACAGAATAACTTATTTCTCAGTCCTTTTCCTGGATTTCTCTAAAAGTATAAAATCTTCCATTATGCCATAAGAGTCCTGTCTTAATTTTTTTAAATTTTTATCTCTTCTAGTTGTTTCGGTTAATTCTGTTAAAAGATTGATATAAGAAGATATGAGAAGAAGAAAATAACTCAACACATACATATAAAAAGTACGTAAAAAAAAACTGTTGACAGCAAATACGTATTTAAAATAAAGATCACTGACCACCTTCTTTGTTTTTATGAAAAAATATTTTCTAAACCTTTTGTATATGCGACGAAACAATTATTTAAAAATATAATTTTTTTAGGGAGGTTATTCCACCTACAAAACCAATTCTGCTGTATTTCAAACCCAAACTGCTTAGGAAAACTACAAAAAGCTTAACATCAAATTTGTTCTATTCATAGCTAAATCGATTTATAGTGACTCAAAGACCCAGAATATATAAACTTTATGGGTTCCTAGATGAATATTAAAAAGTTTCATGCGGAATGACCAACTTAGTATACCCACCACAAGTGTTGGTGGAGGTAATAAAAACAACGCACACACTTTGGCTGGTAAATACAACGAAAAATCGTACAAAAACAAAACTTGTACACAGCGTTCTCAGTGTTGGGGTTTTGACCCCAAATGGGGGATTTTGTTTGTAATTGGGAGTATAAATTTCGTGAAAATCCCCAGGGGACTTTTCGCTGGGGATTTTTAGGGATAATATATTATTATTTTATATTAAAATTAATGTATTGACAAATCATAATTTTATTCTTGCTGGTGGTAAAATTGAAACAATCCTTATTTAAAAAAAATAAAAATTATGTCTAGTAAGTCTAAAAGCTTGTGTTATAAATTTGTTTAGATAGATTCGGAGAGGCAGAAATTTGTTTTCTGTGTCCTATTGGTCCGAGACTTGAAAACAATATAAAGCCTGTGTGTTTTCTTGTATGTAGATCGATCTTCGTGTTTTAAATTTCATCAAAATCACAAACTAGATTCCTAGCCTTGAACAAAATATAAACCATATGTGTTTTATTGATCTATCTATGACTCAAATTTCATTAAAATTGGTTTGATATTTTTGGAGAGGCACTAATTTTCCCTATGTCCCCCTCTGTCCTATTTTTAAAAAAATAAAAAGCCTATATTTTCTTAATTTCATCGGTTCAGCCAACAAAGCGTAGCAAACGCAGAAGTCACTTTCGCATTCGATCAGGGGACGGTCGAGCGGGCAGATAGCCTGAAGGCGGAATAGAGGGTGAACAGCATATTCACGTTATAATGGCTTTGTTTTTCTTTTGAGTACGAAAGCTATTGCTTTAGTAGATCGATAATTAATATTTTCTGAGTTTAGGTTTAGCGCCCCTGGACTCAATCCTAAGCATTTTAGTGGAACCTTATATAACCTATGTCCGTTAGGAGGTTCTATTCTTCATTTTGTTGAAAAAAATTTTTAAATCGGACCGGCAGTTCTAGAGATTACCTCTTACAAACATATACACATAGAAACATACAAACTTTTCAGCTTTATAATATCAGTATATATTGTGAATTTCAACTTATAAAAACCACAATTTAATTCAATTTCGGTACAAGTTTAAAGAAAATATTTAAAAAAAATGTTTGAATTTTTTAACAATTTCTGCAATTTTTAGAACTCAAAGTACAAATGAAATAAATTTTATTAATATTACACAAATGGATTTAATTAATAAATAAATGTATACAAATGTTTCGTTTGGCATACATAATATTATTTGAAGGATCTGTGGAGATAAGAAAATATATATTTGGGGGGATGAAAATTCGCCAATTGAGGATAAGATATAAAATAAAACTGGCAACACTGCCTGTACTCATCAGCATGCTTTGTTCTTTTGTTTGTCGGTATATGCACAAAGATGACTGCGAGTAAATTGTTTTCTTTCTAATTCTCTACAATTCACTGAATAAAATTGTTGTTGTTTTGAAGCATACATATATAATTGAAAAAAATTTAAATATATTGCTTCGTGTAACTATTTCAAAAGAAATATATTCAGCAGAAAAAGTTGAACTGTATAAACCCTGACCGGGATTCACTATCCTGCATGTCTGCAAAATCTGTTGTCAAAACCACACTATCCAACACAGTGATGCCAGTAGAAATTTTTTAAAAAATTCCTACGTGTCTAAAAAAAATTCTTTTTTTCCCTATGACCAAAAACAAATTTTCCCTTCACTTTTCCCTACGTTAAAAATGTATTTGTTTTAGCAACAGACAAATACTTTAACATTTTGTAAATATTTTAATTAAAGCATTTATTAACATTTATAATTAAGGCATTTACTAAAATTTATAATTAAAACATTTATTAACAAGAAAAAAAAACCAAAATAAATATGTATATACATACATAAGTATCTAATATTTTTTAGCAAACTCGGTACTAAACAAAAGGGGGGAGGGCTCTGTAGAATTTGAAAAAATATTTACTTCAGTTCCCCTGCACAAAAATATAAAAAAAAAAATCTTTTATTTTATTATTTTTATTTATTCAATGGACATTATCCTTACTGACTAATAACAAGATTGACTTAAAACTGATGAATAACATGATGGATTTAAAAATGTACATAAAAAATTACTAGTTAAGATAAACAATTATTTTATGCTTTATAACATTTAAATTTAAAGAAAAATCCACAAATTGGGACAAAGAATTAAATTGTCGACATATCCTTGAAAAAAGATCCGCAATAGCGTAATTTACTCTACAAAATTTAACAAAAAGCAAATTATAATGACGAGTATTGCGACAAGGTATTTTAAATTTAACAGAATTCAACAGATATTCACAACAAATATTACCATTAATAAGATTAACCATAAAAGATACATTTAACATTGTGCGACGACTTTTGAGCGATGGTAGTCTTATTAAAGCCAGTCTACTAGAATAGGAAGGAAAGTTTGTCGAGTAACTCCATTGAAGATCATTTACGTGATTAACACCAACAAAAATTGTTTTTGGACAGGTGCAATACGAGAATTATGAATGTTGTAATATGGATCCCAAATGATTGACCCATACTGTCAGATAGGTCTAACGTGTGACACGTAACGTTGCTTCGTTTTGTATGGATCAGTGAACTCTTTAGCGTTTTATAAACCAAGAATACCTCTAGCTTTATTTACAGTTAACGTTATATGTGAAACAAAGTTTAATTTATGATCCAATAGGACTCCAAAATCAAGAAATGAATCAACCAACTATAATTGATGACCACCCAAAGCATAATTAACAGAAATACAGTTATTGGATTCAACTCCAACATATTATGATTACACCATAAAAAAAAGTTATTAAGATCCGATTGAAGATAAAAATGATCAGCAAAGCATTAAAAGAATGGAAAATTTTTACTTCGTCAGCAGACATCAATATATTGGCGACGTTGATAACATTGGGCAGATCATTAATAAACAGCGTAAATAAAAGTGGGCCAATATGACTGCCTTGGGGAACACCGGACGAAACATATATGTTCTTGGATATACAATTATTGAATTGTACTTTTTGCTTTCTGCCAATTAAATAAGAACTTAGCCAGCTTAAACTTCTACAGGATAAGCCTAATAAATCCAATTTAGTAAGAAGAAGTTGATGGTTAAGTTTATCAAATGCTTTACATAAGTCAGTATAAACAGCATCAGTTTGTTGCCTTTGTGTAAATGCAAAGTTGATCAAAGTTGTTAAATGAAGTACATTGGTTGTAGTTGAACAGCCTTTCCTAAAACCATGCTGGCATGCTGCCAGCAATGACGATGTGTGATGGCAGAGGAAATCAGCAACTAGTTTTTCAAATAGTTTTGGAATAGCACTTCATTTAGCAATCCCTCTGTAGTTAGTAAATAAGGGTTTTATTTCGAGTCTTTCCATAATACAGGAAAATAACCACATATAATTTAAGCATTGAACATTAAAGTTAATGGCGTAACTAATGATTCTGCACATTGATTTAAAATACATGTTGGAACAAGATCAGGACCATGACTAAAAGACATATTTAGCCTTTTGAAGTTAACCAAAATATCATTGCTATTAAATGAAGAGAAAGAGATTGCCTGGTTTGATGAGAGCAGATATGGATAATCGTTACTATCATCGTATACAGCACCAGAATAAGAAATTGCAAAAAAAATCGGCAAACATATCACAAATGACATCAGCATCTCCAGATTCTTGGCAACGAAATGGCATAACGGATGGGTATCCATTAGATTTTCTTTTAGAACTGACAAATGCAAAAAACGATTTTGGATCACGAACGAAATTGTTTTTCGCCTTATTTATGTATTGATTATATAAAGGATGATTCTGCAGATTAAATTCTGAAAAACTGACGGAGTATTTTCCGTAATCAATTAATGATCCAGACTTTTTAAATTTTTTATAATTTTTATTCTTTAGATTTTTTTGCCTAGTCAGCTGTTTAGAGTTCCATGGTGGTCCAACTGGAGTATAAACATTTTTTTTAGGTACACAAATATCAAAAAATGAGTAAATTTTATTATAAAATGTAGAAATCATTATCAATATCCGAGCTGTTTAAATGAGCAGGTATTTCTTATTAATTGGTTTAATAAGATATAATTAGTCCGTTTGAAAGTAAAAACTTTATCAACATTTAAGGGCTTTAATTTGACTTCAGATGGAATCGCAAAACTGACTTCAATAGTGGGATGATATCGATCTTCAGGCAACGTTATAGGATCTGAACGGGTAATAAAGCAATCATCAGCATTATTCACAAACAGCAAATCAAGCAGTTTAGCAAAGTCGTTGTATACATAATTCATTTGATAGAGAGATAAGCCAAAAATACTGTATGCATATCCTTAAAAGTTTTCATTAAAATTTTTTTATAAATTGTTTGACTTATTTCTCTTAGTAGTATGATTGTTTTTTTTCTCGGAACAAAATTGGTTTATATGTAGAGATTTCATTCATTACATATTCGCTTTTTTATATTGGCATTAATTTTAGCGAATGCTAGTCGGAATGCAAATACATATAAAAAAAATAGGCGAGTAGTTTTCAAATACGAACCCGAATATTCTTTATTTATATACGTACATGGTTTTGGACCTTGTTTAAGACTCATAGTATAGGGTTTCTGTTAAAATATACTACATTTGTACTTAATGCTATTGTATATGAAAAATGTTAATTTTTAAATAAAAATAATACGAATATTTCCTTGCTTTTATACAGAATATTGAAAATAAAATAATATTTTGAAAATTCCCTACTTTTGCCCTTAAATAAAAAATCTGTCCTTTTTTCCCTACGCTTGAAATTTTTCCGAAAAATCCCTACAAAATTGGAAAATTCACTACATCACAGATCACACACAATAGATGCAAAATCATTTGACCCAGCCTACTTTGCAAGAAAATTTAACTTTGATCGGATAGGATCTATCATTTTATGAAAATTATCATAAACATTTACAAGTCAGTCAATTTTATTTTTAGGTCACACTATCATACTTTATCAGCACACACGATTTTTATGACAAATCGTATGACTGCATAGGAAAGTGAATCACTAACTTAAGCGATAAATACTGTATTCAAAAACATACTTCGTATACTGTTATTCTTCGAATTACAATAAAAAAAATTTAACAGAATCCGACTAAAAAGATATTTTTAAAACCAATAAATACACATTTTTATCTTTAGAAATTACATTAAATAAGTGCAATGCAGAAATAAATAAATTTTTTCGCATTAACTATAATTATATGAGAATATTAATTGTTGTTCTTTTTATACAAATGAAAAATAAACAGAATTATAAAAAATTCAATCGAATAATGTTCACCATTTGCCGACAATAAATAAGAAATTAAAAGCAGAATATATAGTGTGGTGCTGTCGGCATAAATAATAACAAAACGTGATATACTGACTCTGATTGTATGAATTATAATTTAGTGACAAGCGCAAAAAAGTAAAAAAAAATTATATATTTGTGCATACTTATGTACATAATAACAAAACAATTACTAAGTCAAGAAGTGGTGTTTTTGATATTGAAGAATGAATAACACCAAAAAAATAGTAAAGTCGTGTGGAAACTTCACACCTTAAATTAGTCAGTTATGTTAATGTTAATAATCTAATGTTATACGTAAAGGTGGTTTAAATTTTGTTTATATTATTCAACTTCCTAAAAACTTGTTCAAATATTTCAAGCTCTTCAGTTCCATTATATTTACTTGTATTTCTCCAATATTTTCAATACTTCATTCAATACAATATGTACAGAAGAATTTTTAAAGTTTCTAGATTTAGTTAACCTCCTTAAATAATAATTTTAATAAATTAACTAACAAACTGTCCTACTCCAACTATGTCTAATTCCATAGCTCTTTAACGAAATTTATCTTCAGATGCAGAAAACGTTTATAAAAATTTAGAAAATATGTCAAATGGCGTTAATTGTTGATAAATTATGCAAATAAAACTAAGAATTCTTGTCTGCAATGCCAACGGTGTGGCAAGTAAAAAAAATGTTATCATAACTGAACATACTGACATTATTCTACTATCTGAAGCCCATTTTAATAGTAGTTAATTTTTATAGCCACACCAAAATAGTGGAGAGGGTGTTCTACGCTTGTGCTAATGTTTGTAACACGATAAAACATACCAATCGACTCAGAATCACTTTCAGATTATCGCAATTTTGGAGATCAATTGATGAAATTTGGTACATAGGTTCTGATTGTCGCAAGGACAAAGCGTTTTGAAAATGGTGAATCGGTCCATATTTTCACATAGTCCCCGTACATGCTTCTTTCCGAAATAGAGGCTTTGTCCGCATAAACCATCTTGTTGTGTAGGTACCTATTTAGATAAAATTTGGTTCAAACTATTTGATTGCAATCTAAATCATCTCAATAAATTTTACGGGAACCGCTCCATATTTTACCATAGGTCCCATACAAAAGCTACCCCCGTAAATAGCTTTTAATGCCATAACTTCCTTAAATAAATTTAAAAGAAAAACATAATAGCAAAAATTTTACATTTTTATAATTTACAGGAAACGAATAAAATAAGACATAAACCATGAAAATGTTGATTTTATTCATAATTCATTGAAATTTTAATTAATAGTACCTTAAAATTAATTTCATCAAAGTACTATCGTGTCTAAATCAAATTTTAAATAAATGTTCCTAAAACGACTGCGCATATTATTAAATTTTATTGCGAAACTGTTTACTTTGTTCAATAAACTAAACTGTTTTTAAGTTACGCGAATATATGTTGTGCAACCTCCTCCATTTTCGAAGTAATGGTATATCGTAAAACAAGAGCTAACCTAAAAAAACGATTAGCAACACTGGATTAGGTTAAAATGTTAGCCCCTCTTGTGTCTAAAAGAATTGACAAATTCTAGTGTAACATTAGGGTGGGTCAAATATTTTTGCCTCAAAGGCACATCGCGACTCTTGTCCTATGGGTCCTTCGAAGAATCTTTGCCAAAGAAACCATAGGTCATATATGCATATACATATATTAAGACAGTAAAAATTACATTAAAGCTGGGAGTTTTAATAAAACAGAAAATACAAAGAAGTATCTATTTATTTATAAAAAATATCACAAAAGTGGCAAAGATTCAAACTTTATCACATTTGGGTTCATTTTGTAAAAGTAGCAAAATAGTATCAAAGCAGTCGAAAAAGTGGCAAATCGCTGTTTTAGTAGCACCAACGGTAACGCTGATCTCGATGAATAAAATTGAAATTAATTTTGAAACTCCAAACGATACCGTGTTTTAAACATCAAATAAGACAATAATAGAAGCTCAAGTGCAGCAACAAGAAAATTTTTCAATATCTGGTTACGTTTTATTTTTAAAAAAGTCTCTAATTCCAAAGAACGATTCAGTGAATTGTTTACAAAGATGTTGAAATTTTCCCATAAGAACTGCTCAGAGCTGAAAATCAACATATTCGCAAGATGTTGCTATCTCATTTTGTTTCCTTTTACACCTTTCGATATTTTTATTATCTTGTGGCAATAAAATTGCCGCCCCATCTTATCTCCTTAAAAACAAATAATCTTGCGATAAAGAAATTTATGTACCTATACAATTTTATTTATTAACTAACATTTTACTATTTTTGCAACAAATATATTCAAAAAAGCTAGAAAAAAATTGTTTACCAAAAAGTATTTTCTTTCATGCGGAATTTTACTTTTCATTTCATTTTTACTATTTTCAAAACACAAACTTAATGGAATTTGCACTTTCATTTCATTTGACGAATGAAAAACACAGGCGTATATTGTACGACCACTGTTGCTAACTCTTTGAACAACCGAACAACAAAAGCAATGTGAGCATATAAAAAGTGTATAAATTAAAAAAAAAATATCCGGCAAAAAAGCACTTAGTAATATTTTATTATAATTTGCTAAGATCTATTTAACGCCATTCAATTAATTCTTTCAAATTTTCTTATATTTTCGGTTTTCCATCTTTAAGAAAGCCAAGATTAGTTTATTTATTTACTTTAACAAAATATGCACTTCGAATTCAAATACTGCTTAAGGGCTAAATAAACCACACAAACAGTCAAACAAACATATGTGTAAAAAAAATATGAAGCATGTTTGTGTAAATATATCTATAACATTTTTAATATTCACACAAACAATTTGTATTTGGGCCTTTAACGAATGAACAATAAGCAATCCATATGCACGTGTAATATGACATAATAAGCTGCTTGAGAGAAAAAAAAATCTGGAACCATTTGCGAATATTAATCAAAAGAAAAATGTAAATTGTATGCAGCAGAATAAAAAAAGTATTGTTTTAATTCTACAAAATTTGGTCTTAACCAGCTTCGAGTACTAGAACCAGTTTCTAGTATTTGAAAAGGAAAAAAGTACTAAAAAATAACCGAAAATCACCAAAATGGCAACGCTGCTCACTACGAACAGTGCTTTGTCCCCATATAACGATGGGACAAAAGTAGAAGGAGTTGCCAAACATTTTTGAAATTTTGTACACTATCATATAATAAGCTTAGTGAAGGAAAACATGAATTTTTGGAGAACTCGGTCCAAGGACACGCTTCATAAATGCCCACAAAATTACAAAAAATAATAATGCTGATATACAAAGAACTAGCAACGTGTGTGTAAATCGGAACAAGGACTGAAGTTCCTTCCATATACCCTTTTTCTTAAAAACGCTAAACACCTACAAAAATTTATATTTGTAAGATATATTTATGCCAAATTTGGGTAGAATCGGATTATTAATGTGAAAAATACAGAAACATCATTTATTGAAAAATGGGTTAAAAACTCTTAAAATGTTCTTGTTAAAATAACAAATAAGTATAGTTGGTTAAGCCCGAACATATGATAACCTACAGCACAGCATTTAAAAACAAATTTTCTAGAGTGTACCCTATTTGGGACCCATGGGCAATCAGGGACCCGCCTGAACAAAATTATGTTATGAGGTTACGATTCATTTAAAATTTCTTTCTGCTGAATATTATTTAGATATCTTCAACTATATGAGAGTTTTGCATGGGGGTTTTTATGAGACATATGGTTTATTTTGGACCTACCAGGACAACATATTGTCATGACATAGTAACTAAGTAAAAGTCATTCACATAAAAAATTTTCACAGTTACTTCTAAATATAGTTAACTACTACAGAAAAAAATTTCAATCTTGTACTCCAAAAAAATAACTTTTTTACAACAGTTTCCCTGAAGCATGTAAAACTCAAGTAGTTGCTTAGCCATTTTTACTTCAAATTCTCTGACTTTGGCGTCCTCTAGCGCCGCCTAAAAGAGTTAAATCTAAAAAATACTTTAAAATTCATTTGAATTATATTGTTATCTATCGATCTATACATTTATGTACAATATAAGACTTGTTTTTTTTTATTTTCATCAATGGGACACAGCACTGTGCGACTTCGTTTTAAAACAAATTTTTATTTCGAATTGTATGGAAAACGTGGTCTAAACTCAATTCTGTCATAGAGAAAAATCAATCCATTCGTATGTACTTAAATCAAGCCGAAGCGGTGTCAATAGTACGGTAAGTACGGATTTCCTTGGATCAAGTACAGAATTCTTGATTCTGGATTATTTCAGTGCCCCGTTCTTGAAAAAATCCGAAAACGGGATTCTCTTAAGTAAAAGTGAGATACTATTCTTGATCCAAGAATTTCTGAGTTGCTGTTAATCCCAAATTCGTACTTGAAATAATCCGAAATTAAAATTTGATTCTAACCTGGAGTTATCATTTTAGCATATTTTCTGCTAGATTTAGCAGATGGAGTTTTGAAATTGCATATTCTTTTTCAAGAAAAAACCCTGAGTGCCGAAATATGTGATAAAATATATATTATATTTTTTATATAAATAAGAAAAGAGACCTCAAGCGTAATAGGGAAATTAATATAAATTTTTATCGATCTTTATATAACCTTTATAAGAGCCAATCTATGCATATGGTTGTTTCACATTTGTTGTAAGGCCCCCTTTACCGAAGAGAACACACAATTTTAAGACACCAGCAGCATGTCCGATATGGTTGTCGTAATTATTCTACTTTGAAAATTTGATGCTTTAAACTAAATTATTTTAACAAATAGAATTCGGGATTTTTTGTTTCTTATTTTTTTTATAAACACAAAAATAATGTATGTTTTTTTCTTGTAGTGTTGTAGTTTCTACAACAAACTTTTTCAAACACAAGTGAATGCACGCATATAGAATGCAATGTTTTTCGAAAGTAATCCGATTTTGGATTGTTATAAGTACTTTTTGATGTTATTCGTACTTAAATTTTTATGTACGGCTCGTACTAAAAGTAAGTGACTTTTTTCAGTATACTTTGGCAAATCACAATGCAAGACTTACTAACACAAGAATAACGTTTACAAATTGAAGAAATGTATTTCTCAAATTCGAACTCTGGTGTTTTTTTTTCATAGGATGATCCCTACTAATGCGTTGCATTGTGTTGGAACTATGAAAGTAGGATATGGGAAGGAGGAAAGACACTTTTCGACTAGTTTTTGTGGGGTACGTTAAATCCTTGGTCTATGCTAATAAACCAGCAACGGTTGATCATTAAGAAGACAACATTCGACCCACTATTGACGAAATAAGACCGGATATGCTCGAAGAAGTGGTGCAACATTGGACCGACAGCATGGCGTTCATAAGGGGTAGTCGCGTAGGCCATATGCCAAAAATGATTTTTAAACATTAAATGCCATGAAATTAGGGATCTAATATGCCAAAGTGTTGGTAATTTCATTGAATTTGTTGGGTTTTATTCTTAAAAAAAAGTTATATGCTTCTAAAAAAACACCCCTTATGTTTAAGACTTGTTTTATACAGTACGACATATCGCACTGCAATACTTCATGAAACAGAAGGTTAATGACGAAGGGTGTAGAAATGCTTGCGGGGTAAACAATATAGTACGACATGTTCATCTTCCTCTTTAAAATATTTCGTACACATTTTTGAAATTTTAACTATAAATTTTAATATAATAGTTTTTAAAATAGGTTTGTTTCTATACTATAGTTTGGATCCCTCAGGAACCAAATTTGCACGCAAAGCCTTCCCGTAATTTAAATTTTTGTAAATGAGAGCATTTCGTGCATTGAATAGTCTAGGCTTTTTTTCGTGCATATTATCAAACGGCTGTTAAAACAAAATATAAAAAAGGCAAACAAAAAAATGGTGTTTATTTTAAGAATTTTAAAACACGTGCTATAAAAATTGTATATTTAATAGAATTAAGGTTTTGTAGTCAAAAGCACAAAAAAAATTCTTTGACGTTCTAATTTGTGTAAACAATTATGTTTTTTGTTTCCATACTTTTGTCTATTTATGAGGGAAATTTATTCTTACTCTAGTTTTTTCGAACTTTAACCAAAAAGTAAAGAAACAGAGCTAATGTAATTAGAAACCTTAAAAAACTGAAACCTGTAATAGAAGCATTTAAATTGTACAGCATAAATGTAGTCTTTTAAACTTAATTAAATATTGCACAGCTCAAATTAACCTTTGCAATACAATGATTTTAAAGTAAGTTACTAATACATACATATTACTTATTTACTTCAATAGTGACATAACTCAAAAAATGAAGCTGGAGATGCAGAATTGTTCGCTATTTTTTACATTGTGTATAAAATTCATCTTTATATCTTTTATACTTTCCCCGTTTGAAGAGAATGTGTCTTTATTTTTTCTAAGAGGTTAGAGAAAATCCAAAACTTTAAACGCGTTTATCTCGAAATGGATTTTTTTTTGAGTTATGTCACTATTAAAGTAAATGAGCAATATGTTTTTAAAACAAGCACCAACCACCAGTGTGACCAGATTTAAAAAAAATTTTACAGCTAAGTCTGACATTAGACATGGCCAAAAAATGCTAAAAATTATTTAAAAAATGCTTAAAATAATGCTAACATTTTTAAGATATTTTTTTTATTACCAGTATGAAATTTTATTCGAAACTAAATACATTTCAGTGACTTTTTTTTACCGAAATTGAAGTACATGGTTACATTTAAACAAGTCGGTAGATTTTGGTAAATCATCTGTCACATATAAATATGTAGCACGGGTAGTTTAGATTTAATTTTAAATTTAGGGACCAGAAATTCCTGATACATGCAACATTTAAACGATTTATTTCTATGATATAAACATTTTTTAATATCATTTAATTTTTTATAGTTTAAGAAAAGTTGGAGATTTAGAATTATTATTTTTTCAGGAGTCTCTATAGCAAATAATTTTTTCAAACATTTACACTACAGAATTTTTATCTAAATACAAAGTGAAATTTCCTTGTACTTTTATATTATAATATCAAAAGGCAAATAAAATTTACAATAACATAATAAAAGAATTTCTAATATTCCCTGAATATTCTAGTTTTTATCAAGACAGGTGAGATGTTTCTTAACATAAGAATTATCCATTTTCATACGAAATTTCATTTTAAGTCAAAATTTATTATAATTTTTTAAAAAAATTTAAGTAAAATCAATAAACTTATTCGTCCAGATATTAAAAATAAATAAAGCAAAAAACATTTTCTAAAAATGCTAAATAAAATGCCAAGTGCTAAATGAAAATTTTGCAGCTAAAAAAAGGTTTTTAATGCTAAATTTAGCTGCAAAATGCCAAAATGGCCACACTGCCAACCACTATGGAAATAACAGCATACATACATACATCAAATTTACAGTTATGAACAAATAAATCTTTTACTAAATAGGATATCATCTATTTATATATAAATTTTAAATTTGGGCCGGAGGTTGGTCTCTCCCCAAATCGATCCAACAAGACTGGCTGGAAACTTAAATGTTTAGGGTGTAGGAAAAGGTTAAAACGGCTAAATTGGTTAACCATATATCTTCAAAACTAAAAGGAAAAAAAAAATGAAATAATTATCGTTGTTCTTTAGAAAAATAAGCTCACAGGTGTCTGGTACTTTTTTGAAATTCTGCCCTTTTAGGGAGTCAACGGGTAAAACCTTAATTTTGGTACTTTTTTGTCACCCTATCTATCTTTTAAATAATAGAAAAAAAGTTTATATCAAATTCGTAACCTATCTAAAAAATACAAATACTTAACGCCTGAAGCTATAAAGATGAAATTTGGAAAGGCACCAAATTGATCCACTAAGATGGGATGTTCGGAAATTCGAATGTTTAGTGGGTTAATTCGCTAACCTCATATCTCCTAAACTAAAGAAGATACAAAAAAGTAAATTCTTATCTATGTTTATTAAAAAAATAAGCGAACAGGCGCCTGGTACTTTCTTGAAGTTCGGTCCTTTTGGGGAGTTAACGCGTTAAACCTGTATTTTACAACATTTCACCCCATCTATTTTTTAAACCAATATACATAGAAATAAAGATTATATCACATTAGTAACTTATCGAAAAAATAAAAATAAAAATTTGGAACTTTTCCAAATTGAACTTTAAATCGTACCTAATTTTGGTACTTTTTTACAAAACATTTTTCATCATTCATTGACATTAAACATCTGCATGAAACTTAATAATGATGTTCATGAAGCCTTCATTATAATTTTGTATTCGCTTCGTTTGTGTTCAGAAAGATGAATAACTATGAAACGAAAGCAACAAACACTCGATATTTAAGAGACAAGTAAGATGAAGTAGATTTGTTTGCTTATACAAGAGAATATGAACATTAATAACTCTGAAACAAAACAACCACTGAATAAATGTCGAATAAGTTTATGGAAAAACACATTTGGGTGATTAACAAGGTGTGCTATCAAGTCATATCGTCATAATGTCCTAAATAATATTTACAATTGTTTAAAAAATAATATTGTTTTGTTTCAAATAAATTAAAAATTTTAATGCTGTGTTCATCGATTCGTAGAAATCGAAATTACAAGCGGTTGCCCCCAGCAGTCATATATATTTCTTGTTATTATTTTAAGACATATGACTTTACAACTTTATGAATACCTTTTGAATCACCCAGTTGATTTAAAAGTCATTATTGCCAGTTGAAGGGAAAGAAAAACATTAGAAAAGATAAAAACAAAATAACCATGAAGAGTAACAGCAACAAGATTATGAAGTACATTAATATTAAAATAAGTAACAAAAAAATACAAATTTGACTTAGTTTTCAATGTAACTTCAAAAACATTTTCAGCAATATGTTTCGCTTGGAAGTACATAAAAAAAGTAGTTGGCCAAAAAAATTCAAAATGTTGTACAAATTACATATACATATGTAATATTGTAAAGGTAACAAAATAGAATAAAATAACATGAATTTACTAAAGTGGCAACATTGCTGAGCTGAGTATTTATAAAAAAAAATGAGAGACTGTGAAAACTGTCAAACAAAAACCGTTTCATTGACCAACGTCTTTGTGTTTGCCATATGAAACGAAATGTATTTGCTAGTAGCATGAATAAAACAACAGTTTGTTCAGTAATCTGAATTTTATTTGAATACGAACTTCATTGGATAAGCATTTCAGTTTAGGAATGGCCAAATTGAAAAAATATATCGATATATATCGTATCGATATTTTTTAAGAGTATCGATATTTATGATTTAAAAATATCGATATATCGATGTATCGAACGTATTAAGCTGAAATTAAAACCCAAGGCGAATTCAACTACAGGTGGTGTCGATACTACAACAATCCAAAAACAACAGAAACAACACAGGGTTTTTTCCATTGCATTGGTAGTGTTTACTGTCCAAAATGTCAACCATTCCTAACAAAACACTAACAAATCAAAACAAAGTAGCTCGAACTGTCAAAAACAGATGGCGTTTCGACACCACCTGTAGTTGAATTCGCCTTGTTATAACCAAATTTAAAAACTTAATATACCTATGTCAATACATATTTACATATGTACAAAAATATTACATGTAATTCCATTCTAACTTTTTATTGTTTCTTTTAATTTCAAATTTACTGCCTGTCCCTCGATTTCGAACGAAACTTTTCTTCGCTTAACTTTTATTTAAAACAAAAACCAATTTTAAAATTTAGTTTTTAAGGTAAGTTATGCGAACGAATTTTTCGTTTTGAATCGAGGGACCGGCAATTAATTCTACAATAAAAAAAATTTAAAAAAAAAATTTTGATTTATTCGCCGTATGAAATCTGAAAAAAAAAAATTTAATTGGGATTAGCTAGGATATAAAAATTAATTGGTATTATATGCCGGTAAACGAAACTTGTGACACATACTATACAAGTAAACTTTGCAATATTTTATTTTTAATACCTATATGAGAATATGCTCAAATAAAAAAAGAACAAAATATTTTTTTTATTATTAACATTCCAACTTTCAGGAGCCTATTGCTGCTAATACGATATAATTTAGGCGATTCTTTGCATAATTCTAGGAACCCTTTCCAGAATATTTTTTCCGCGCTTATTTTTTTTGTTGTCATCTCTTAAAAAACCGAGACTAAACTGTACTGTGTAATCTATGAAAATGTACAATGGGAAACCGCTGTTATTTTTTTAATATTAGTTAAAAAAAACATATGATGCAATTCTTAAAAAACAACAGTATTGTAAGCAGTTGAGCAACGGTTAAAATTTTGAATTTTGTTATAAAGTGATCTTAAAAATATCGAGTTAGCTAGTCGAAGATAAATATCGATGTATCGATATATGGGCATTTTTAATATCGGCGATATATATAGATTATAATTTTCTTAATTGCACATCCCTTTTTAGTATGTTTATGAATGAAGTTGTTCCTGCAGACCTTTAATTGAATATGTATATATATTAAATTATGAGCTCCACTACAATATTGAAATTTTTGATACTTGAATGGGAAGATAAAAAGTATCAAAAAGGATAAATACGGGAAATGAAATTTCTTCCTTCTACTTTTGTGCTCTTTGTGTGGTACTTTATGAATTGTCTATAATATTGAACTTATTAGAAACACAAAATTACAAGATCCTGATTGAATATCGAACTATAGATTACAAAATTTTCAACTTTTTTGTTAAAACCTAGAAACATAAACTTTGGAATATAAATATGTCCATGAATGAAAGAGAGCCGCTTACAAAGTATCGGGTTAAATGCTAGCATTTAAACAAGTTAAAACCTAGAAACATAAACTTTGGCATACAAATATGTTCTCGAAAAAAAGGAGACGCTAACGAAGTAGCGGGTTAAATCTAGCGAGTTAAATCTATTATATTTCTTCTTAAATTATTTTAGCTTAAAGTCACTTAAGTTTTTTTAATATAATAAAAATATTACTTTATTTTCGATATTTCGATTTCCTTTGAAATCTTCTTCAGGATTTTCTTTCCTAATGTTAAATTGTTAAAATTAAAATTAAATTTTGTTTGGCAATTGATGGAAAAATAAATTTAACATTTGGATAGAAAAAATTAATTGGATGGAAATAAATTTACCATTTTATTCAACACACTTAACATAAAATAGAAAATTAACAAAATTTAAAATAAATTTTTATATTAATTCTAATGTGTATTCTAAGTCAAGTTACTGTTTAAAATGCTTTCATAATGAAGGAATAAGACTTTTAAAAAAGTATGAAAGCCTTATAAATTGTAATTTGACTTAGAATATACATTCGAATAAAAATGTAATATAATAAAAATGAAACTCAATATAAGAACTTTAATTCCCAGATTCTATATGTTTAAATTTAAAATAGTTAAAGGCAAAAAGCACTGTATCAACAAGAGGGTATTAACTCACTTCTTCAAAAAAACCTACACGTTATATTCATATTTACCCGCTGTAAAAATATCGTGCTATTTTGTCAACTTTTTGGTAATAAAACGGTTGGTTTTAAAATGGTTTTTCATATGCCTTTATTATCAAGTTAAAAATTGTTTATTAATTAATTTTTTAATGACGTGCTAAATTCCCAATTTTTATTTTTGATAAAAACACTGAATTTATTTTTGTGGGAAAGCTAGTTAAGTTTCTATACCCGTCAGGAAACTTTTTCCAAAGACTTTGAAAAGCTAAAAATATTATACAAATAAGACCATAAAGTGAATAAGAATTTTAAACAATCAGGTATTGCTTGTAACAATATCAAAGCTTCAACCAAGCCACAACAATAAACAGTGAAGTTATCTTTTCTTACATTCCCCTACAATTGGCTGGTTTTTTCCCAACTCGAATTGTAGTTCTAAAAGGGTAAAAAGAAAAAACAAAATTAAAAAAAACAAATTGCGAAATAAAGCAACTTGTCATTTCAGTTTTTTATTTGCCTGGCCAATGCAAATTTATTATCAAAAGTTATTTTCGGGAATACAAAATTTATTATTAATTTATTTATTAATGACGTGCTAAATTCCCAATTTTTATTTTTGACAAAACACTGAAATTTATTGTTGCATAGAAACTAGGTTTTTCTATGCGCATTTCTCTGGATGTTTTACTTCTACTGAAAACTTTTAAATTTTGAGTTAATGCTCTCTTGTTGATTAAGTGCGATATACATCTTAAATTTTCCTTTCCGTCAACATACATATTTATTATATTCAACATTTTTTATTTTTCGAATTTATTCTATGAGCTAAATTTCAGTCTGGTAGTGTATAAAGTCATTCCTAAAAAATTTAAGGAATAGAACTTTACAAAAAGCTTTATAAAATACATAACTGAAATACATATTTATTTTTATTTAATAAATATCTATAAATCTTAACTAAGTCATTGTTTAAAATGTATTCTTTTCTCAAATGAAACATTATTTCTCTGTAAAATTTCTAACTTATATCTATGTTTCTTCTAACCATCCGTGTTCAAAATATATACATAAATGTGTTTCCAAAATCCGGATAATGACTAATATCCCTGCAATGGGTTGATAACGCTGTTCCATGTGCCTTGTGATATTATTTATTACAATTATAAATCGTGTTATCTTAAAATTGTTGCTGACCTTTGTGAAACAAACATCGTTAAATTATGGTCCCGTTAAACTGTATTGAGTTTTAATGACATACATACATACTTACATATCGCACTTGATCATAAATTACCTATTAACAAAAAGTTTTTATTTTTTTCACTTTTTGAAAAAAATAGACACGTAATATTCATATCTACCCGTTGGCTTTTTGACTTTTTGGTACTGAAACGGTTGGTTTAAAAGTTATTTTCATACGCCTTTAATATTAAACTAAAAATTGTTTTGTTTCTACTGAAAATTTTTAAATTTTGAGTTAATACCTTTTTAATGATCAAAAGCGATATATATGAAACGTTAATTTTGAATGCGATAATGCTTTTAAAAAAATACAAAATGTGGTCCCGACTTTTTTTGTTTTTTTTTTTTTGCTTATTACTAAATACGTTTTATTCCCCTACTGTTAATAATATTTGTTTTGGTTACAACTCTAATTAATAGTGCGGCGTAACCACATAGAACAAAAAATAAATGGGTTGTCAACACTACGTAAGTAAAAGGTTTGCTATTGTGTTTAAAAGAAATAATAAAATGTTCTTGTATCTATGAATTTTTTGTACGCTCCACCATTAGTGGTGAAGAGGGTATACTTTGTTTGTCATTTCGTGTGCAAATTTTTCAATTATTATTATTCCTACACTAATCCCGCGAAGCTCTTTGCTTGCCTGCAGGAGACCAGAGTCTCTAGCGGGAATCGAACCCGCAACCCCGGTACTGATAGACTAGGTCACTACCAGCTACCCTACCAGGACACCCATTAATCATCCAAGACCACTGAGTAATTCTTAGTTAATTAACCCATGTCAGTCAGAAAAGAACAGTTCGGTGTCAAATTGTTTCTAGTTAAGCACTTTGGTATTGAAATGGAGCATAATCGACTTAGTAGAAAAAGATGACCTTTGTAAAATTTAAATTTCTGTTACTAACATAAATTAGTGCACCGATTGTCATTAAATTTTGCACAAATTCGTTTTAAATGACTCGGTCCCTAATTTATTATAGCCCTTATGTAAAATTAATTCTCAGAAAACACTTTAGTACGCCTAATCCCGTAACAAATAATGATACATATTCTGGTAAAAGTTGGAGTAATTAGCTTTTGTGGCTAGAAATAACACCATGAAATTTTGTGATAATCGGTCCATAATTTACCATAGGTCCCATATAAAGCTCACTTTTGGAAGGCACTTACGTCCATAACAGGACAAATCGTGATGTTGTGGTGAAGTTTGTTTAAATGTTGTTTTGTGATACTAAAAATCATACTAAAAAAAATTTTGTGATGATCGGTTCAGAATTTACCATAGATCCCATATAAAGCCACCTTCCGAAAAGCACTATAAAATACCTTAAACGCCAACAAATTACAATTCTGTATTGACATTTATTCCAAATAAGCTTTTTTAGTACTAGAAATTAATCTTACGAATTTTGCCTTGATCGGTCCAAAAGTTACCATAGTTCCAATGTAAAACCCTCTCCTTAAAATCACTTGAATACACTTAAAACGGCAACGAATTATAATACTGAAAGGTCAGGTTCCCAGATCCCATATAAAGCTTACTCCAGAAATATTCTTACTGCCTGTTTTTCAAAAGTTACTCTAGGTGAAGAGCATCAAAGATTCGGCGTAGCTGAATGAATATATAACAATTTTTTTTTTTTTTGTTTTCTTTGCAATTTTTATTATTTTAATAGTAATTTTATTTAGTTTTTCTTTTATTTGAATTTCGTCCATAGTGTATGTGCATTTCTTAAATATAGTGTTTAATTCTTTCTGATTTTATTTGTGTATTTATCCATTTTGTAAACCATTTTACGGTAGTATTTAAGTACTACGTCATAAAAAATTTCCTCAAAAATGGAACTTTTTTTGTAAGTTTTTAAAATTTTTTTTTTTAATTTGCCAATATTTTTTATACATATATCATAGTTTTTAATGCAGTTTGAGCTTATGTTATACAGAAAAATATTTGGCTTAAATCTAGTTTACTTACGCAGCTCCAAATAAAGAAACATGTTCCTAGGGTGATATAAAATTGCAAAATAAGAAGAAAATATGAAGTGAAAACAGTGGTGCAAACGCTTAATTTAAGAGCTACGGACCTCTTAAGTTTTTATGTATGTATATACTATATCCGATTTTCCACTACGTTTCTCAACGTATAGTGCCCAGCATAATTTAAGGTACCCCAGTTGAAATAAGTTAGTTTATGATTTTTTAAAAAAATATGTAGTTAAATTTTATTTGTTTACTATTTTTTTGCAACGATAAACAAAAAAAATATTTATGTATACAACAAAACAAAAAAACTATACATTGAAAACTTTGGTAACTCCATATTTTTGCACAGCGAAAGTCTTGTACCCTTTAAAAACAAGAATGTTATTACAAATGTGTTTAGATTACTTCAAAAATTTCATACCTAATATCTAGCAGGACATCTCTTGAGACGAAGCACTTCATTTAAACGATTTGGCATTGAATACACAAGTTTTTTTTGTGTAATCAGAAGATGTGTTCCCATTCAGTCTTGAGCATTGTTTTGAGCTGATTCTTATTAGAAATTTGATGACTACGCAATCTTTTTCCAAATGATCCCACTAATGCTAAATAAGGTTCAAATCGGGGCTCTTGACGTCAGCAGCAGTGTGCTTGGGATCATAGTCCTGTTGAAAGTAATAATCATTACCAATTTTTAGATTTTTAGAACTTTGATTTAAATTATTCTTGAGAATATTTAAATAAACGGTTTTATTCATTATTTCCTCTATAAACACCAAGTTACCCACACCTGCAGCTGACATACAGACACACACCATTATACTTCCACCTCCATGCTTAACTGTTTTACGTGTATTTTTCGGATTAAGCTCTTCATTTGTTTTTCGACACACTAAGGCACGTCCGTCCGAGCCAAAAATATTATATTTTGACTCATCGGGAAAAATTTCTTAATCCCAGAAGTCATTTGTTTTGGTTTTAAATTCATTTGCTAAATCTATCCGTTTCTTTCTATTTTTGTCGTTAATATAGAGTTTTTTGCGTGATGTGCATGCCTTGTATCCGGTTCTTTTGATCGATCCGGGTATTGTGTCTGCATACACACTTTTGTCCAACGATTCTCTTAACTCTACAGTAATCTTTGGTGCACTTTTAAATGGATCTTTCTTAATTATAGCTTCTACTCTCCTTTCTTAGTTAGATTTCGAGGACTTCCTGTTCTTGGTTTATTTTCAACTCGTTTTTCGTTTTTGACGCGATTTATTACTTTTTGTACCGTTGATTTGCTTCGAATTGATAAATGGACAATTTCTGAGTAAGATTTTCCACTTTTGTGGTTGTGAATTATAATATTACATTCTAATTGTTGATTCCCTTCGGGACATCTATAAAAATTACTCTATACAGGAACTTAGCTTTGTTTTTCTGCCACTTGTTAGTAATAAGTTTTTCCACAGATTGTATTTTAAAAGTACCGTTACAAATAAATAAATTAAACAAATTAAAAAATAGCGTTGCCAATATTTTTGCGCAAAAATATGGAGTTACCAAGGTTTTCAATGTATAGTTTTTTTTGTTTTGTTGTAAACATAAATATTTTTTTTTTTTTTTATTTTTGCATATCGTTCTATATGAATAAGTACATTAAAAAATAGTAAACAAATAAAATTTAACCACATATTATTTTGTAAAAATCATAAACAAACTTAATTCAGCTGGGGTACCTTGAATTATGCTGGACACTGTATATGGCAAATACTGGTATCATTTTAGAGCTTTTGAATATATCTTTCTTTATATACAAAATGTATTTAAAAGTTATTAACCCATTAAGAAGTTGAGATGAGTTTGCGAAAATAAAAAAGTTTTTAGTAAGCATAATTATTACTACCACTTTTTCACTTAATATTTTCTTCTTATTTTAAAATTTTTTATCACCCTAGGTACTTTTTTTTATTTGGAACTGCGTCGGTAAACTAGATTTGTTCCTGCGTTGTAAACTAGATTGTATAATAAATTTAAATTTTAAATAATAAAAAACCATAAACAGTTAAATAAAATAACCACAATACCAATTATTATTAAACAGCTAAGGCACAAGATCTATGTTTACATTTGTTGTGCTGAAAAGGTCCACAAAAAAAGAAAGAAAAAGGAAAAACATTAAAAAAAACAAAAAAAAAATTACTTTGGACTTCAAGAAGAATTCTTGACAATAAGTATGAAAAAACAGAAGAGAAGGGAAAAACATGTAAATCAATTGAAAATGGATTATCATTCACAACAAGAAATTTCGATCCACATTCCACAATTTCGATGGTTTAAAGATTGATGTTTGACTATTGACTTCCAGCCGTCGTCAATGGCGGTAAGTGTTAAACGGCAAAGATTTCTGAAGAGATAGTGTGGTTACTATCGAAACATGTCCTTGGCTCCAATCCCAACTTTAGTCAAGAATGAAAAATGATTAATACATTTTAATTCATTTCATGTTGTAAATTCCTTTCTTCATTAAAAATAATTTAATGAAAATTAAATTTGATGAACTTGAGCCTGATTAAAATATAAAAATTTGGATTAAAAGCCATAAACATTTCAATAAAAAAACCTCAATACTAATTATAAAAAATATGTTAAATAGTTCACGTTGATTAAAATTAAAAATATTTATAAATAATATCTTAAATAGTAAAAAAATGTACTTGCTTTTCTAATAGTTCGTGTTCACCTCACCCATAAATGGGTTATAAGTGGTTCGCCGGATAAATTTCTTCTGATTTATATATTGTTATTCTTTAACCATAGAAAGATAATCATATCAAGACATACCTGCTTTACCTTACCTTTCCAAGGTTAAGTCAAAAACCAGTTATAAACTAGTTGAAAACAATATGTCTTTCATTAATTTCACTTATTGTCAAGTAGTAAGAGTAGATTTGAAATCTTCGTCAAATGTGCCTTCACATTGTACTTTTTTGACATTAGCGAGATTTTGTTTGTATAACAAAATCAGTTGACTCTAAACTTTTTGTGTATCACGTAAACTAAAATTTTTATTTGTTGATTTTTTACTTTAAAAATCGTCTTGTAAATCAAGACCGTCTGGCAAGCCTATCTGCAACTAAGGTTTTGGAACTCACCCGTAATTACATTCTATATATTGGCCGTACAATTAAATTTAGTAATGAAACATTTTTCTTTAGATGATTTCGATAATATTTCTTTGCATTTAATCTTTAATTATAAAAAAAGCGACTTCGAGCTTCAACAATTCCCCAATTTTTAACCCAATTAAAGTTCATTTACAACTTATTTGGGGCTTATATTTTAGCTGGGGTATTTACTTTCTTCGTTTTAACGGTTATTTTCTAACTTTTTTTAATATTTAAGTCGTAATTTATGTAGTATTATAT
Organism: Pollenia amentaria; assembly: GCA_943735925.1. Taxonomy (NCBI): domain Eukaryota; kingdom Metazoa; phylum Arthropoda; class Insecta; order Diptera; family Polleniidae; genus Pollenia; species Pollenia amentaria. The sequence continues at coordinate 226,605,136 of OX031009.1, forward strand.
TATAAAGTATTATACAAATTTCGTACTTTTTTCTTTAACTTTTACCGTGTTGCTTTCATCCACTTTATACATTTCTAGCAATATACCAGCAAGATATTTTCTCAACAACAAAAATATTGGTTATTGTAAAATTTAAAAATTTGTATTTTCTGTATAAATATGTATGTATGTATATGTCCATGACTGTATCGTTACTTGAATTTAAAAAAGCCGTAGGTATCTTAGATTTCAATTTTTTTAAGTTTGAGACATAAAACATGATAAAAAAGAATATATCAAAAAGCTTATGCACAATTTCAGAACTAATGGGTGATTCAAGTAGAGATACTTTTTTCTCAGACCATGTGTGAGTCGTGTCATGCAGTCATGTTATTTTTGTTTAGTATTGTTTGGCATTTCATTATGGAAATACTTACGCCTGAACAACGTTAACAAATCGTTCAACTTTATTACGAAAATTCACGTTCTGTGAGGAATTTGTTTCGTGTACTTCGCTCAACTTATGGTCAACATAATCGACCTACTGAGCGTAATATTCGCAACACCATCACCCATTTTGAGACCCAGCATTCATTATTGGATAATATTCGAACGAATAGACCACGTCCAGCACGCTGTGAAGAAAATATAGCGGCCGTAGCTGAGAGTGTACACGAAGACCGTGGAGAGTCGATTCGGCGCCGTTCGCAGCAACTCGGACTGACGTATGGAACGACTTGGCGCATTTTACGTCGAGATCTTAAATTGAAAGCGTACAAAATACAGCTTGTGCAACACCTGAAATCGCTCGACCTTCCCAAGCGACATCGCTCTATGGGCTCTTGAAAAGTTCCAAGAAGATCCGACGTTTTCGAGGCAAATTTTGTTCAGCGATGAGGCCCATTTCTGGCTCAATGGGTATGTAAATAAACAAAATTGCCGCATTTCAACTGTCACTTCATCCAGATAAAACAACGGTTTGGTGTGGTTTGTGGGCCGGTGGAATCATCGGTTCACATTTCTTTAAAAATGTTGCCGGTGCGAACGTAACCGTCAATGGCGACCGTTATCGTGCAATGATAACCGACTATTTGATGCCTGAAACCAAATGTCGTTCGTGATCTCGGCGACATTTGGTTTCAGCAAGACGGCGCCACTTCCCACACATCGCATCAATCAATGGATTTATTGAGAGAACACTTCGGTGAGCACATAATTTCACGTTTTGGGCCGGTCGATTGGCCACCAAGATCGTGTGATATCACACCGTCCTGTGGGGATATGTAAAGTCTAAAGTTTATGCAGACAAACCTGCTTCGATTCAGGCCTTGGAGGAAAACATCACGCGTGTCATTCGCCAGTTACCAGTCGAAATGCTCGAACGAGTCATCGAAAATTGGACTCAACGGATGGACCATCTGCGACGTAGCAACGGCCAACATTTGATAGACATAATCTTCAAAAAATAAATGCCAAACAATGTTCTTTCAAATGATAATAAACATTCCCCATTAAGTTTGAATTATCTGTGTTTTTTTCTTTAAAAAAGTAGGGAACCTCGAAATGGGTCACGATTTATAAGAAATGTAACACATAATAAGAACCATTGTTTTTTTGCATTTAAAAGATCTTAATATATTTCATTGTATGGTGTTTGAGTGAATCCGTGTTTAGTTGTACTAGGACTTTTTTTGTGGGTATTGTAAACAAATTTAAAAATCTGATGTTTGTTTTTTTCTCTCTTGTACCAGCAAGTTTCTTTTTTTCTTGTTGTATTGTTTAAAATAGAAGCAGTTTAAAGCTTAAAAATGCCTAAAATAAATTTTATGTGTTTTTTTTTACCAAATTTCGCTTTTAATTAGTAAACTGTATTAATTTTTTTAATGTATTTATTAATTTTTTTCAAAACAAAAGAACGAGAGAAAAGACAAAAAAATGAAAAAACAAACAAAAGCTTGTAAATAAATGTATAATGTACCACAGTTTTTGGTAAGGTACTGTAACAATAATGAGGTAAATTACAATTTGATGCATTTAGTTGTTGTGGTCTTGTAAACCGTAGAATATATACAAAATCCACAAGATTTACTAAGTATACAATGCTAGTTTACTACTAAGCGTAAATTCCGCTAATATGAAGCTATACATTCTTTAATTTAAAAAGCGCTATCAATTCAATTGGATTAGATTTACAAATGCAAAATATTATTTTTGTTAAATATTTATACAATTTCCTGTTTCCTTAGGCCAGATCATCAGGAAACGTTATCCTAAATAATTTTAGGAGAACGTGTTTGCAGAGAGCTTTGGCTTTTCCAAAATTATTAAGGAGAACGTTTCCTGATGATCTGGCCTAAGCAACCAATGAAATGCGCATAGGAACAGCTTATCCTCCAACAATAAATTTCAGTATTTTTATCAATTATAAAAATAGGGAATTAAGCACAACAAACAAAATATTTTACTGAAAAATTATGTATTCCCAAAAACAACTTTTTTTATAATTTATACATAAAATTTAAAATTTTTTATTTATATGTTTTTTTATATGAAAGTAAGTTGAAGAGCAAATTTATATGTTATATATCTTACAGATTTGCCAAAATGTCCAAATACTCAGGTAAAAAATGTCGCCTGCTTTCGATGATGGTGTTGACTATATTCTTCTTTTTTGTCGAAATTGTGGTCGGCTACGTAACAAATTCAATGGCTTTGGTAGCTGACAGTTTTCACATGCTGGGCGATATAGCTGCCTTAGTGATATCATTTTTATCGGTTAAGGTATGTATACTTATTTAAAGACTAATTTTTATTTGTAAAAATTATTTAACTTTAATATTTTCTTTAGATGTCACCGAAAAAATGGTCAAAAAACACATTCGGTTGGGCACGTGCCGAAGTATTGGGAGCTTTAGTCAACGCAGTATTTTTGGTTGCATTGTGCTTTAGTATTACAATAGAAGCGTTTAAGAGGTATTTTGTTTTAGTCAAAATTTTATTTTAATTGTATTTATTATATTTGAAATATTAACTCAACAAACTTTTAAAAAAAAAACAAGTAAAAGAGCTGTATTCCGAATCGAATCAAATATTTTAATTAAAGTGAACAAGAAGTGTAAGATACAAAAACGTAATTTTCAACTTTATCTAAGTTTAAAGATAAATAAACAATTATGTACATTTAAAGATAAACCAAAATAAATATGCAGAGTTGCTGTTAGTGGATATATACAACATATGCATAAACCCTTCACCGTTGCAGCTCTTTTAAAATCGGATTGTAAAATGTAAACAAAAATGTTATGTAAGCCATATTTAAAGCTCATGCGTAAAACTGTTCTGGGTGAGAAAACAGCTCGCGCGTCATTGCTTAAGGGAAATCAGGACGTCCTTGTCTTAGCTTATATTTAGCATTGTGCTAGTGAAGTACCAACCAAAATTTATTTTTATATTTATGTATAAGGGGCTGACTTTTAAAGTTTGTGCGTCCTATACGAAGTTGCAGGTCGCTCGATAGTTAGTAGAGGACGCTCGTTTAATATTTCCTGGAAGATTTTGTGTTGCTAAACGCCGCAAAACAAAACATTTAAAGCTTAAAAGATTTTGATTACAACTCAGTTGCCCAAAACTGATATATTCTAGCTGTCGTTGGAGGGTATCAAAGATTTGGTACAGCCGAATATAGCACTCTTACTTGTTAATATTCAAATGTTATATTTGTTGCCAATGTGTTTTCAGTGTGCCATTTTCTGAACTGGTATTTGTTTAAAATTTTAAGTCGTTATTTATCTTTAATTAGTTATTTATTCACGTAACATAATAAAATATATTTTTATATATTTGTTGTCAATTATACTAATTAATCGTAAGACAATAAAAAAAACATGCTGTTCACAACAGTTCTATTTAGACTAAAATAGTATACTTAATACTTAGCACTTTAAAACACTTTGTGAATTGGCTAATTGTTAGGGTATTCAAACGATTAACCGTTGTTCGATTAATCGATTAATTTTGGTCGATTATGAGTTCGAATAATTTAAAATTGCTTATTTTTAAAATATCGAATAATTCGAATAATTTATGTCGATTAATCGAAAATTTTTTTTTTCACAGTACATATATATTAGTTTTTTTCTTTTATGTGAAAACTCAAGCATGTACGTTTTAAATGCCCTTTTATTGTTTCTTAACTCAAGAACATTTCCTTCGAGTAATGATTCATTTATATAGAAGATTATTTTTTGTGAAGAATGAAAACATCTATAGATGTAACGATAAGGCATTTAGCCGATACGATACTGATACCGATATTCAAACAAAAATATAGCCGATGTCGATACCGATACGCATATTAAATTTGAATTCAAGTTAAATTACCCAAAACTCAAGTAGAGTAAATTGTAAATTACAGTGTAAGAGATTATTAATATTTAAAATTAATATTTATAAAACTAAAAAAACAAAGAATTAAATTTCTATTCATGATAAAATTTACAAAAAATAAAACATTTTTTTTTACAAAATATTAATAAGATATAAACGATTTTGCAAGTCCGTTTAAATCAGACCTTCAGTAGAAAATAATGGTGGTGCGCAAAATTACCCCAGGAAATATAGTCCCAAAAAGAAAATCAAGACACAATTTTGGGGCAATTACATATTTTATTTTTTTTTTTGGGGTTTTTTTTAATTTTTTCGTTGGGGTGTTTTTGCATTTTAAGTGAAATTAAAAATGAATTAAGGCAGGACAAACGGCACCAAATAAAATCACAATTTTTAATTTGGGGCTATTTTTCACTTACAGATGGGGGATTTCATGTCAAGTGTCCCAACTTTTGAAATCGATGTCTTCCTTCCAAGGTTAGTCTTATTGGATAGTAGTTTAGACACAAATTTTCAACAAGATCGGTCAAAAAATTTCTGAGTTTATAAATTATTTTTTTTTATACATAACCCACTCGCGGGCCGAATAGCGACCAGAACTAACTTAAAGGAAAAGACCTAAGCTTTCTTTTGAGCAAAAAAAAAAAAAAACCCCTTTTTTTCAAAAAAAAATAAAAAATAAGTTTTAAATTAAAAAAAAAAATTAAAAAAAAAACAAAAAAAATATTTTTCGAAAGCTTAAAGAAATAGCTATCTAATTCGTTTGGGACAAATTTTGCTAACACCAATAGATAATAAGTTACATGGATGAGAAAGAACACCGGTTTGGCCAAAATGTCAAATTTTGACCCCCTCTAACTCAGAAACTTTTTCACCGATCTTGTTTAAAATTTGTGTCTAAACTACTAATCAATAGGAATAACATTGGTACAAATTTCATCCAAATCGGAAGACATCGATTTCAAAAGTTGGGTCACTTGACATGAAATCCCCCATATATATAATGTAAATTTTAAAAAATTAAAAATTACCCCAAAAATAGTATATTAAAATTTCTAGGAATATTGAAAAACCCCAAATTCTTATACCAAAGAGGAAAAAATTCTCGCTGGCTATGCAGATATGCTTTAGTTAGCGAAGCCGGTGATATTTATAACATACTTAGAGGAGAAAAGCGAAGCGAAGCCAGAGTTCGTTATGCCATTGAGGAAAAAATCCTTGCGCCCGGCTGATTTATTCGTGATATCAAAATCCAGGACTTTAAATTCTGTATTTTGAAACTTGGGATTTTTAAATTCGGCATTTTAAATTAGGGAATTTAAGTTTCGGGCATATGAAACCAACACTAATATTTAATATAACTTTCCTTGTGTTTTTTTTTTTAGTTTTAACTTTTTTTTAAAACAATTTTGAGGTGATTTTTCATAATGAAGAATTACCGCAATTTTAAGGTCATATTTCATTTTATTTTTAGGGCTATTTTTAATTTTTTTGGGGTAATTTTTCATTAAAAAAATGGGGGCATATTGCATAATGAGAAATAACCCCAAATTTGTGTTGATTTTCATTATATTTTTGGGCCCATATTTCTCAGCGCCGAAAAAAGTCTCTTAGATGCGACAGAACTTATTTGAAAACTTAAGAATTCCTGCGCCATTTTCGTAAAGTTTGGGTATAACATGTCATTTGCGTCTCTGGAAATACTAGGAGATCTAAGGTATCGCTCGACTTCTTCTTAAGCAGAATCACAGCATAGAATCAGATTCTCAGATCCTCTCATAATTTTTCCACATACCCGCCAAAGGCCAGTTCTTGTAGACTTATCCGAACTTTTACCTGTAGGTGTGACAGAGTTTCCAACATTTTCGGAATGCAGAGTCATAATTAGTAGCTCAATAAAACGTTTTCTCGGCACGATTAAAGTTAATTGTCCTTGAAATATTCGAGCATTGTATCGAGGGTCAAACATTGTGGATAAGCAATAGGTTTCATTATTTTCTACAGCCTTTAATCTTTTAGTTAGAGCCAATGCTAAGTCAGCCGTTAAGTTCAGAGACTATGAGCTATTTTACATCTTCGTTGATTCATTTGTTGTGCTCTGCTTTTTAATGTGTTGCTATGCAAAAATAAGCATATACATATATTTAATTATTTGTTCAAAAATAATTCAAAAAAATATCAAAAGTATCGTCGTATCGACAGCAAAATATCGCCGATATTGATATATCTGAAAATCTGAAGTATCGCCGATATTTCGGTATCGGTATTCGTTACATCCCTAAAAACAACCTTCTATCAGACCTGAACAAGACTATTAAAAGTATTAAAATAATTAAAATTGTTAAGAAATCAAAAAGAGATTCAAGTGGTATAATGGAATAATACAATTTTTAACAAAGACAAGAAAAATAACAAAAAAATTGGATATGCTTTATAAAGCTTTACTTTCAATCTCTCCAACGTAAACTATAAGTAAAAGAATCTTTTCTTAATCAAGTTTCATCAAAACTAAAGAAAGATATCGTTGTAAACATAAACATTTAAACCGTATACTCTTTTTTTAAAGAATATTTTAGATTAGTTTAAATTTTGATGCTATTTTTTATTAAACAAGATTTACTCTTTTATTACATTAAGTACCTTTTGTTATATTGTTGCTAAAAATATAATTTTTGGTCTTTTTTTAAACTTCTAAACTAGACAAAATTAATAATTTTCGATTAACCTAATAATTTCAAATTGTTCGATTACACTATGCTAGTTGAAAAAACAGACAAGCCGGGCACCTGGCGTTTTAACATTATTCGGGTACGCTAAATCCAGTGGTGCCCGCGGTTTTTTAAGATTGGCTCTGGTTTTCGAGATATACCGTTATTTCGAAAATGGAGGAGGTTGCACAACATATATTCGCGTAACTCAAAAACGCTTTAGCTTATTCAAAAAACTTAAAAAACCGAAATTTGTTGTTCTTAACATTTTCTTAAAACATAGTTGCCATATATATCCACCCCTTAGGGGGCTCCCATACAAATATTGCCGTTTAATGAAATTCTTAAATTTGGCCCCTGCAGCGCCTAGGATGCCCCTAGATGGGTCAAATGCAGGACCAACCCCACTTTATTTTTCATCTCAATCATTTATTTTTAACATACCCACCCGCTATCTCCATTCCTTAAGGGAGCTTCCATACAAAATGTTCAATGCAGACTAGAAATATATTGAAGAAAAAGTCCCATAAATGCCCAGGAGTCGCCCCTAGGGGGATAAAATGTATAACTGACCTCCATTAGTTTTTTGTTCTTAACATTTTTTCAAATTATACTTTCCCTTTATCACCATCCCTTAGGGGTGCTCCCATACAAATATTGCGTTTTATGAAATTCTTAAATTAATTAAAATTTGTCGACTTTTGTGAATAAAATCAAAAGTTGCAAACGGATTTTAATCATGTATGGCTTGTTTTGTTTGGAATTTTATACGTCTGCAAAAAATTAGAAGCATAGCTGCATTTTAAAAAACAAAAATTTCGAAATTTTGTTAAAAAAATTATTTTTTTTTCCAAAAAAAAAATTATGTTTCTAAAACGACTAAGGATATTAGAAAGAAGTTTTACTTTTCTTAAAGGTTTTTTAAGTTTTTTGAATAAGCTAAAGCGTTTTTGAGTTACGCGAATATATGTTGTGCAACCTCCTCCATTTTCGAAATAACGGTATATCTCGAAAACCAGAGCCAAACTTAAAAAACCGCGGGCACCACTGGATTCAGCGTACCCGAATTATGTTAAAACGCCAGGTGCCCAGCTTGTCACGAAAAAAAGTGTCAATTTCTTGCACAGTGTTATTATTCGATTAAATTTTTACCTCGAATAATTATTGTACAAAATATGTACAAAATGAAAAGGACTATAATTTTTTTTAAATTTTACTCAAAAGGATAATATGCTAAAGTAATTAATACAGTATGCTAAACTTTTATTTAATAGAAACATAAAGACAAACTATTTTTCTTTTCTAGATTTATAGAAGAAGAGACCATACATGAACCTGAATTATTAGTCACTGTAGGTGTATTAGGTTTAGTTGTAAATGCTATAGGCTTGTGTTTACTTTATGGTAAGTTTAAAAAAAGGATATACGCCTTTCTTAATAACATAAAAAATAACCATTAAATATTTTTCCATTTCTTTACTTTATAAAGAGCATGGTGGTCATCATGGTCATTCACACGGTGGGGGCTTAAGACGAAATCATAGCAGACTTACAGAGTTGGCAGACGTAGATGAAGGTGAAAATCCAGACGATTTTGCTTATGAAAAACCGGTAAATTAAAATACATTTTACACTTCTACACAAAATACAAATAAAAAAAATTTTTTTAAGAAGGAAAAACCAATTAAGAAATCAAGTCATGGTCATAGTCACGACCCCGGTTCCATGAACATGCGTGGTGCATTTTTGCATGTGTTAAGTGATGCTTTGGGAAGTGTAATTGTCGTAATTAGTGCTTTGGTAAGTGTTATACATTAGTTAGTGTTTAAGATAAACTTACATTTGTATTGTAATTAAATAATTCTTTCTTATTATCAGAGCGGTACACGATTGCCGATCTAATTGAAATCACATGATTACAAAATCAGAAAATTTTTTAAAATCAATTTTTTTAAATCAATTTTTTTAAATCAATTTTTTTAAATCAATTCGTATAATAATTGATTGAAATCAAATTTGATTGCAATGGATACGATTGTAATATTTTATTTGCAATCAAATCCAGTAATTGCAACCAAAATTAAATCAGAATCAAAATCTTCGTTGTCTTCAGTAAATAACTCCTTTTTTAGAAATAATGCTGACTGATAATTTTGAATTGTCAAAAATGTAAATTTTGGTTTACAACCCTAGATTCTTAGTGATTATTATTTCGTTGGACTTGCACTTTAGTTTATATTGCAAAGGAAATTGATTGACATCGCATAATTTCAATTAAACGATCTTAAAATGAATACAAATCTGTAATCAAAGAATGAAATCAGTTTGGTTGAACTCATTTTGATATCAATCCCAATTTATTGTAATTTTTTTAAGCACTGTTTATTATTATACCCTTTATTTTTCTTTTAAGGTTGTTTGGTTAACCGAATGGAAATATCGTTATTATATGGATCCTGCTTTATCAATTGTATTAGTTGTTTTAATATTGCATTCAGTCTGGCCTTTATTGCGCGAATCCGCATTAATTTTGCTACAAACAGTGCCAACACATATACAAGTAAGTTAATTTAAGCTATTGTTTAAAATATGTACATATGTATGTACTAGAAATTCCAATCGGGGCATCTCGTTCCAGGAAATCCCGGGATTTTCGGGATTAGGCGAATCCCGATTCTCGGCTCGGACTTTTTTTAAATTTTTATTAATTTTACATTTTTTTTTTTTTTCAATAATTTGTATAAATATTTTTCGTACGTTTAATTTAAATTTTAAATATTTACAAACAATTTTACCAAAGAGTGTTGAGCGCGAAAGACTGCATCATATCTTTACAACAAAATTCGTTCGAGTTTAGCAGATACAAAATTAAAAGCTTAAATATTCTAAAGAAGCTACTTAAAATCATGAGATGTATTCTTCACAACTAAGTATTATATACACGCCTTTAAAATTTTGCAAATGTTTTTTAAAAATGTTCATATATATAAATTTTTTTTTTTTTTTTTTTTTTTTTGAAATGTCCAATTGTATTTTAAAATTTTACCAAATACTTTCTGTACACAGTTTCTTGAAATACATTTGGAAAATTATAAAATACAATTGTACAATTAAAAAAAAACACATATAATTAAAAAATTCATTTGGAAATTTTTTTAAATATATTTGGAAAATTTTAAAATACATTTGGATAGTTTTAAAAAACATATGGACTATTTTAAAAACCATTTGGAAATTTTTTAAATACATTTTTAAAATTTTGAAATACATTTGTATAATTTTTAAATACAAATAGACAATATTAAAATACATATGAAACATTTTTAATATTTTTTGAAAATGTTAAGTTATATTTGCACAATTTTAATTTGCAAACTAACTAGTGGCGGTGAATGAGGTTATACTAAGTAGGATAAGAGCTATGAATCCGAATGTGGAACCATCACCCTAAAAAATTGATAATTGTGAAACAAAAACGAACATAAATGAGGGTATAATGCACAAATTGATATAAGATTTTGCACAAGTTCGTTCTATATAACAAGAAATTTTGTTAAATTTCATGAAGATCGGTCCATAATTTACCATATGCCCCTTATAAAACCTCTTCTCAGAAAACAGTTTAGTACGCCTAAAACCTTAAAAAATAATGCTACTGTAATAACATTTGGTACGTCACAGTTTCATTGGACTAGAAATCAAACTGTTGAACTTCGTGAAGATCGGTCCATAGTTTATCATATTACCCATGTAATGCCCAATCTGGAAAATTATTTGAATTCGCCTAAAACCGTAGCAGATGTGGATATTGTAGTAAAATTTGGTCCAATTAACCGTCATATGGCCAGAAATCATACCATGAAATTTTAAAATAATCGGTCTATAATTTGTTTTATGTCCCATATTAAGCAGCCTTCTGAAAACCACTTTAAAACTATAAACTGCTATAACAAATTTTACTACTATATCGAAATTTCTTATAATTTAGGTTTTAATACCAGAAAACACTACGTAGTTTTATGGAGATTGGTTCATAATTTACCATGGGTACAATATAAATTCACCTCTCGGAAATTGTTTTAAAACTGTTTAGTTTTTTAAACCTGTTATTAATCATGATATTTTACTCATCTTTGTTCAAATTAAGTTTTATATGACTAGAAATAAAAGCATAAAGCTCAAAAATACTCAATAATTTACGGTCTATACCGCAACTAATTTCGATACTAACGTTCGTTTTTTTTTTTAAAGATTAAATAATAATTAATAGATATATATAGTGCCCACTCCTGAAATATTATAACTGTCTGTGGAGGATATCAAAGATTTGGCACAGACGAATATAGCACTCTTACTTCATTTTATAAATTTTTTATTACATGATCTTTATGAATTGTGATCAATTAAAAATTTCAGTTTGTTTTTATTTTATTTTTTACAAATAAATAATTGGGTTGTTCACGAAAGGTTGGTTATCAGGTTATAAAGTTATTTAGTTATATTAACAAGAACAAAACATATTTAGTCAAATATAAGCAGAAAATCCGCATTTCGCGAACAACCCATGTATAATGTACTTGTTCAACAATACTGCGTTAACTCAAAATATAAAAATTTTCACTAGAAGCAAAACAATTTGTAATTTTAAATGAAAGCCATATGAAAATGAATTTTTAAACCAACTGTTTCATTACCAAAAAGATGACAAAATAGCACGATATTTTTATAGCAGTTATATATGTAGACTTTTTGCAAAAAGTGAAAAAATAAAAATTTTGAGTTAATACACTATTGCTGAACAAGTGCGATATGTTCATGAAAGATGTATTTTAACTGAAAAGTTAAGTTGTTTTTCATACAGCCTAAAAAGTTTTTATACATTTACACGGAAAATCCCGAAATATTTTCTTTAATCCCGAATTCCGGGATTCAAAAATATCAATCCCGATTGGAAGCCTTAGTATGTACATATGTATTCGCATTTCTGTTTAACGTTCCCTTAGAAAACTATAACGACACCTTCTATTGTGATGTAGATATTAAACTTGTGTTTTATATTAGTAATACATATATAGTCAATTCACAAGGTATCATAACATGTCATATTGTCAAAATGTCCTAATATTTCACAATGGCTTAAAAATATTGTTGTTGGTTTGTTAACAAAAAGTGTCTTAAATAAATAGAACGTTGCTTGCTGTGTTTATTGTGCTGTCGTAATTAATCAGAAAAGTCCAGCGCTGAGCGGCTGAGCCGTACAACAATATTTTTAAACCATTATGTAATATTAGGACATTTTGACAATATGACATGTTAGGATACCTTGTGAATTGACTAATAGTAACAAGCAGGGTTACCGCTATTAATTTTTCGTTTTATAAAAATAAAGTCGTACAAAAAAGTCGTTTGAGAAAATAAAAGTTGCACATCTTTTTTTTACCGGTTTTTTTTATTAATAAAAAGCATAACAAAACAAAAAAAATTTAAACAAAATAGTCAGTTGCATTTTTTCATTCTCAGAAGCCTCGTTTCGATTAAGAGTTTCACGATATCGCTTTAGGTTGCAAGACTTACCTGTATTTTTGCACCATCGTAAATGAACTGTCAAAATTTGTATGAGAATATATTAACAAAAACTTCGTAAATATGCCAAATAATTGCGCTGTTCAATTGTGGATATACAAACAGATTTTTTTTCTGATTACTGTCGTTTTCAATGAAAAATTCAGCAATTAAAACAACAAATTCTTGGAATAATCTGAGCAAATTAGTCTTTTGGTTTTCTGTAGATATTTTTAGCACAAATTTCCACTTTTTTATATATCTTTATTTTTGTATTAGCGTTTCTTAAATATTGTCATTAATTGTTAAAAATTACACAAAAGTTAAAAAGACGATTCATCAAACGAGTCTCGCAATTTTGACCATTTGCACAAATAGTAATTACAAGCGATTTCATGAAAACCCTTATTATTACTGTGTTTTTTGGTTTTTCCATGTCGCTGAAAAAGATTTTTTTGGTTCACTGCAAGCCGTTTACAAACATTGCAAAAAGGCGGCTTTGACTCCTTGTCTTGCTTAAGCCCTTTCTACTTCAGTACTGAAAATTTGCGAAAAATTTCTTAAATACGTTGTATACATGACAAGGTTGCAAAAAAGTGATAAAAATGTTGCCAAATTAACAAAAATCTGTGAATTGCTTTAAAATTTTAATGACGTTATTTGGACGATTTACTGCAAATTAAATGTTTCTTGCGAGAAACTTTACAAAAAAAAGGGTAGAAAGACGCAACAAAATTAAATAACTCGCAAAAGTCGGTGATAAAAAAAGTTGCACTTAGTTAGTTAGACCCTGACGAAATAATGGTATATGTGGTTTTTGTTATGTTTTTTTCTTTTTCGCAAGAGTGCAACTTTTGACGAGAATACCTTTAATATTTTAGTTTTCTCTTGTATTTTTTATTTTAAAATGGTTTTTGTAATTTTGTTTTGAATTTTTATTTAAGGTTGATGCCATACAAAAACGTTTATTGGAAAAGGTTGACGGTGTTTTGGCAGTCCACGAATTTCACGTCTGGCAATTGGCTGGTGATCGCATCATAGCCTCAGCTCATATAAGGTAATATTTAGTTGTATACACTTCTAACATAACTCACTCAAAAAATTCTATCCGTACGAAATCTTTCGTGAATTCGCACTACGAAACTCTTGCGTCCAATATACAAAATGTTCTCATTGCTTTAGTAAAATACAAAATAACTTTTTACAATGAATGTTATTTTTTTCAAGCTAATAGGGCCTAAATTTCTTCAATGTAAACAATGTTTTTGTATCTTCGTAAATTTTGTTAAATATTTGGTATGTATGTATTTTTAAAAAATTATTTTGATTATTCTGCGAATTACAAATTAAATATTTTCATAAATTTAAGGATAAATTGCACATGGATAAATTGCACTCTAAAGGGCTTTTAACTCAAAGCTTTTAAATTTTCAGTAGAGACAAAAGACTTACATCACAAAGGTGGATGGATAACTGTATTGTTTTTACAAAATACTAGAGACATTTATCTAAGATTTTTACATTTGGTAGATATGACCTCTGTTTATGGTTTTCTGTTTATCGTTTACTTGCATTTTAACGGAGTCAGTGCGAAATGTATATATACTAAAAAAAACTCTATATAACAATTTTTAAATGAAAAAAATATGCAAAAATAATAATTTTGTGGGTAATTACCCGCATTAGGAGTAATTTTTACTGTCGTTTTTTAATAATTATATTCCTATTATTTCGACCTTTTTTCAATTAAATATTATATTTTAATATATTTTTATTAAGCTTTAGGTCACTTGTATATAAAAAACAATTTAAATATTATTTATTTTTCGATATTTCGATTTCCGTTGGAAATCTTCTTCTGGAAATTTTTAAATAATATAAAATTACAAAATTATTTTTGACAATAAATGGAAAAATAAATTTAAAATTTCAATTACAAACTTAAAATAAAAAGAGGAAACGAAACAAAATTTTAAAAATATTCAAAACCTAAAACCTAGTTTAATTTCCTTTCCGTCAATATATTTATTTTTATCTATGTAATATATATTTAAAGTCTGTGCTGTGCCATCTGAACTAAATTTTATAAATAATCAAAGACAAATACATATTTATTATTTTCTCTTCCATCAACCTATTTATTTTAACTCAATAAATGTCTATAAATCTGAGCTAATCCCTCAGTATCTTTTTTAAAATTAATCCTTTTCTCAAATGGAACGTTTCTTAAAATTTTCTATGTTCAAAATAGATGTGTTTTCAAAATCAGGATAATGATTAAAATCTCTACAATGTGTTGACAATGCCGTTCCATGGGCTGAATTATAATTACTATATTTTTGGTCATGTTTATGTCCTGCTAATCTAGTTTTCAATTTTGTCCCAGTTGTTCCTACATGTATTTTCCTACATTGTTCATTATCATTGCCACCACAATGAATTTTATAAACTAAATTAGACATATCCGACTTTTGTAATCTATCCTTAGTTTTTGTGAATAATCTCCCAACATTATTATTAACCTTATGTGCCATTCTGTATTTCCCTTTGTCATATATATTTGAGTTTTCTTATCTTTCCGAAAACCCAGAATCAGTATGGGATAAAACCAATAGCAAATGAAAGTTGACGTTTTCTATAACAAAACCCTCAGGCTTTTTTTGGTTCAGTGCTAGATTATTTTTACACGCATTTGAAGTTGGTGATTTCGGAGCGATGTCTAACAATGAAATCATTAAAAATTTCTTTAAATAATGCTTTTTTATTTGTATTGCTCTGGAAAGTTGTGGTATCTAACGTTTTTTGGGGTCGAGGAATCCATTTTTGATATACATTTACTTCACTTAATATACAGCCAGAGTATTATTATAATTATTTTTTTTTTTTTTTGCATTACTAGATGTCACAACTTATCCGAATATATGAAAATTGCTGAAAAAGTTAAAGAATTCTTTCACAATGAAGGCATACATTCAACAACCATACAACCGGAATTTGTTGATATGGATGGGGCTTGCATAGTATCGGAAGGTACATCCAGTCTTAATATGAGCAGCTCAGACTGTTGTGCGTTAGATTGTCCGCCGTCGACGGACAACGGTTGCGTCAAGGCGACATGTTGTCAAAACAATAACAAAGTGGTAAGTAACTAAAAGCCTAGTACATAATTGTTTGCAAATTTAAAAATGTATATATTTTCAACAACAGAATCAACTGCCATCACCGACTAGTTCACCGTATATGTGTCGTCAGCGAAATTCAACCAGAAATGCCAATGATGTGGAATCCGGATCACTACTCGATCCTGTAACGAGTACAGGTGGTGGTGGTTCTCTTGGCACTGTCGCAAGTGGTGGTTCAGCAAGCAAAGATAGTAACGGAGAAGTAGTCTGACAACATTCTTTTCACACAACACGAAGTCAAATACCAATAACGGCGCAGGAGAGCAACCACTTACATAAAACATCTTCAATAAAAAATATACATCACCAACAGCAACAGTTGCAAGAAGCAATAAGAAAGAATCATCATAATCACAAACAAAATTTTAAAATGCAACTACAGTCACAAGAACAACAATCAGCGACAGCAGGAATGACAGCAAAATTTTCGATATTATCGCCATCACTTACTTTAGAAGTTAACAAAGTAGATGGTTTTAAACCCAGAAGCAATGGCCAGAATGGTGAGAATTTTAAAAACCAAACAGAATGTCAATCACATAAAAATAAAGACAAAAATAAGGAAAATAAAGAAATCATTGATGATTACTTTAAGCTGTCTCCTAAATCCATATTATCTCCTATTACAACAAGTGATATTTATGAAAATAGCCTAAAGCCAGCATCTTCTATTAATTACCAACAGTCAGTATCAGCACCACAAACAAAGTCTGTCTCACCACCTGTGGCAACAACCACCGTAACGGCTCAAAGATGTCGTGATTTAAAGCTTAAAGCCGAGCAACAAAGCCACGAAGAAATTGAGCTTAGCAAAGCCTCTTTAAGACAAGGAGATGAAGTGGCTTTGTAATTCAATCCTTTAGTCGTCCTTAATTTGTTGTATATAAAACAAATGCATAAATACACACACTTTAATACTTTTTTATTGTGATTTTTTTTTTTTTTTTTTTTTTGTTTGTGTTTAGACACCATTTTTGTCATTTGGACTATCCTTCCACATAGAAGTAATTTACACAAATTGACCAATAAAAATATAATAAATTTATTGTAATTTTATTTAATTTATTTTGTATTACCAAAACACAAATAAACAATTTATACATATATAAAATTAAATATTAAATTTTGTGTAGTGTAAATTTTATTAATAATTAAATAAAAAAAGGTTTAAACAAATTGTTTTGTTTAATCTAGTTATTATAGTTAAAATTAAAAACTATTTAAAAACCATATATTACGTTACTATAAACTAAAATTGTTTTTTGTATTTAAAATAATTATACGTTAAATCAACAATAAAGTTGTATACTTACTATATGCAACTTCGGTCTTGTTTTTGTAATTATTTTCTAGTTTAAATTTACATCCATTTCATTGTATTTAAATAATAAGGTGGGTGTGTTTTATACACCATTCGTTTACAAAATGCTGTGTGTTTAAAATTATTTTTACTTTAATATAAATAAGTATAAAATATTTGTAAAATTTAAATGAATTCTTATTTTTTGTTGTTTTATTTTACAATACAAATATCTTCCTATGTTAAACATATTCTTCTTTATTTTTTTTTTTTATTTTTGTTTAAAATGCTTTATAATACATTTATGTATTTATTGTATATGGACTCCATGTTTTTAATTTGTGAAACTAGAAGACGCTTTTTTGCAGAAACACAAATATCTATAATAAAAAAATTAATTATCTAAAAACAAAAATAATGGTGTATTTTTAGATTATTTGGATATTAAAAGTTAATATCCGAAGATAGGTTGAGCTGTTTTAATTATTACAATTGAACCTCAAGTGTTTTAATATATTGCTACCTTCACTCGTAAAGGAGCTAAGTCCAATTTTATAAATTTTTCAGGAGAGGGAAAAAACTTGCTAAAATCTTAAGTTCTCAATAATTTTTAATCTGCAGTTTAATTTTATTGTCGACTCTTTTTTTTTTTGGCATGCCATACAGGGAAAACTAAAAATTTTTATTTTACAAAGGATTTTGTATTTTTAATGTGGAATTAGCACATTTTCTTTCAGTCGTTTTGAATTTAACACAGGGTCTCCACCTGAGATAAGATATTAGATTTTTATTACAGTAAACGTCAAATTCAATTACAGAGAGTATTATTTTACGTGTTGACTTTCAAATAGTGTTAGTATTAATATTATAATAAATGTTATGAGACAGTTGTTATAAGAAGTCTCATAACAAATATCTTATGGGATGAGCTGTCAAAAACACACATACTACATACATACATATAAAACAATAATAAAGGGCATAATAAACCACACAAATTGCTTGGCAAACATGCAGTTTGTTTTTGCTTCTGTTTGCCAATAAACAACACAATCATATTTCGTACAAACATGATTTTTTCATTTTTGTTTTGTTTTCAATGAATGAGGGCGACAATTGTTAAAAACGGCTAAGAAATATAAAAGAAAGAAACCGAATTTGTAAAGTAATTAGTGCTCTAAATAACGAGCTCTTTTGGGGCAAAAAATGCTGCTAAAAAAAATTAGAATTTACGACTGAAAATTATTGTATTACTTCTTCTTCTACGTATACTCTGCAAAGTTTTCGCTGAAATGATGACTTTTTGCACTAGACATTACAAAATGTTTGACAAATATCCAACATGTCTGCCAAATATTAAAAGTTTTAAAAATTTCTAAAAACATTGCTTCAAATGTTTGACCAAACAACAAACAGCCCAATTAACAACACAAAATATTTGTACAAACGTAAAATTTTGACATGTTTGCCAAGCTATTTGTGTGGTTTATTATGCCATTGAGACGCTATTAGGGAGATCGAACGGTTATTATTCGACCGGTTTTAACCGGTTAGTTTAGCTTTGCCCAAGTCGGTTATTTTAAAATGTCCATTTTTCGAATATCGAATAAACCGGTTATTTTGGTATAATTAACCGGTTATTTTAGTAATTTGTAGTTTATATACATTTTCCTTACTCTTGTTGATGTACCCGTAATTTAAGTATTTTCTAATTGAATATTGGCCAAACTTAAACTTTTTATGAAGAATGTCAAAACAAGATGTAACACAGGTAAATACAAATCGCTTATAAAAGTGTGTGTTCTTGTAGAAAAAAAAACCAAAAACTATTCAAAATACTACAAAAACGTGTTCAGTTAAAAAGTAAACAGTAATTTGTGCAAGAGTATTCTAAATATTAAATATATTTTAATATAAATGATTTCTCTATATATTTTTCGAATGCGATTAAAAAGACAAAGTTAAGTGCTTGAAGTGCCCTAAAATGATAAGTTACAGAGGTTCTTCCATGTCACGACTTATTAATCACCTTTAATAAGTATACATGCTTGACATTAATGTGATCCGTTGAAGTAGTTCTAAGGAGACGACAAATACTACTTTATTAAAATACGCTGCAAAAAATGAATCATTGGGTGAAATATTAGCCCGTTGTATTGCCGAGGACGAAATGCCCGCTAAGGCACTAAAAACTTATAAGTAGTAGCATCTCTTCATGCTGAAAACTACATAACGACGGAATCAACGATATGGGAAAATTTTAAAGAAACAAAATTGAAGAAATCAAACAATGTCATGGAATGTTTTAAATTGTAGTCGACGAATTGACAAATATTTTACACAAAAAAAATGTTCAGTTCACTATTCGTTTCTATAATGCTGAAACAAAATAATTTGAAATAGATAATCCTGACTAAGAGGTTTTGTTTGCAACTTTAAAAAAATATGGTTGATTTATATAGATAGCTTAACCACCAACAAATTAAAACTCATTCAAAATAAATTTGAGAGAATATTTCAAATAATAGCTTTATAAAATTCCTATAATTTATTTGCTTTTGCAAAACGTTTGTCTAGATCAAATATCATTCAACCGTTTCTAAATTACATTATGCAAATATCTTCATACAAAGAAATTTTTTTAAAAATGTAGCTAAAGTTTGACCAATTTACTGGTCCCACTATTCTTGGATTTTATCGAAAAATATTTGTTAGGTCTGATCATATTTATGTATTTTGTTGGTTCCTTACCTTTGCAAATTGGTTTGTTTTTATTCAAATTAACGTTTTATTTTTAAATCTTATTTGACTTTTGTGTTTTTAAGTATTCGAATTAAAACCGGTAAACCGGTTATTTAAAAATTGCTTAACCGAAACCCGAGTTTTTTAAAATAGCAACTATTCGTAATATTCGAAAACCGGTTATTAAAAAAAGTCGAATAATCGATCTCCCTAGACGCTATCATTAAAATGTTTAATTTTTACAATATTTTACACTAAAAACAAAGAAAAAACTAAAAAAATAATAAAAAACCACACAAGTTTACTGTGCATCCATTCCCTATCCCACCCTCATTACCAATAATCTTATCTACCTCCCTTTGCTTTCCCGCATCCCCTACTTTTAAGGTCAAGGTGGTTGACAGCAGTGCCGAGGACCTGAATGGCTAGTTAGTGGTTAAAGAAACTGGTCATAGTATACAACTAGTATGCCGACTCTTTGGCAGGTACCTAACTCAAATGTCAATGTACCTGGTATATGTTTGTATTAGTAAGACTTTCTTTTAAATTTATTGTTGCTTAAAACTATTTTCACCCCTAAACATAGTTGAATAAAATCGTATAGAATATGGCAATACAAATTTTCTAAAATAAAATTTTCTTAATTCGAAAAATTTTCATATTTTTAATTCAATTTATAAACGTAAAAAAACATGTTGCAAAAGCAAATGAGCAAAATGTATTGGAAAAAATTATTAATTATGTGTTTGTGTCATAAAATTAAACAAAAAGTGTTAGATTGTGAAAAATTTTAAATAGAAAAATCTTAAATTTTGTTTTGTTTTTGTTGTTTTTATGTGTGTTGAATACACACAGAACGTATATGTGTGAGGGGTGAACTAAAAAATTGAGAACGCTCTCTTCGGTTGGCATACTTGTTGTATACTATGAAACTGGTCGTGAACAGCTTCCCTCTGACGCCGATGGCAAGGGTCAGTTGTAATTCTAGCCTAGTCCGTGCAAGCCGCCACTGCGCGAGATGGACCTTTTTTATACGTGCATACTCGTGGGACTAAAAACTGGACAAATTTAAGAAACAAAAAGGAGTTGGTGCAGGGAATATCACTGACAACTCAACAGGTTCGGTGTCAGATTCAGACTCCGACTTGCTGGGTATTCACAGAGATATTCTGCTGCAGGAGAGTCAGTTTATGTCAGAACTGACAGTGACGGACATGATAGACTCCCCAATCAACTCCCCGTCTAGTACAGGAGCCTCGGAGAGACTCGGTGATCTAACTCTGGGCTCTGATATTGAGAACGACATGAGAATGATTTCGGCTCATGATTCGGAGCATAGGGATGGACCATCGGCTTCTGGAGTCACACTCGGGATGAAGAGCGGATTGGCGAGTGTATCAACACTCGTTGTTCAGAAAGATGCGACAGAACAGGTCACATCGGGTAGCTGAACGAGCTATGAAAAAGCCAAGAGTTGAGAGTCTCCTTAGCCTCTCTAGAAAATATAGTCAAGAAAGACTTCTCACTGCACGATGGGCGGTATAGTCATCTGCTGAGGAAGCACAGAAAGAACGTTGCTGTATTCGAACGAATCCGGGGCTATCCTAGGGCTTCCCTATACTGTGAGATACACAGAGGATGACACCACTCCGAATTTTGCAAGGGCACGTGAGGTTCCGCTGGCACTAAGAGAAGCCTATATAAAAGAAATTGATAACAGCTAGCCTATAGTAGTAGTAGTAGTAGTAGTAAGAATTCTTTATTCGATAATGTGTTTTTTTTTTTTTTAAATTACATTATAAAACTTAAAAGAATGTACGGCGCACAGTGGCGCCCGTAGAGCAAGCGAGGTTGCAAAAATCAAAATTTTCATGAGTGCCGACGAAGTTTTGAATAAACCCATGTTATAGGAAACTTTTCAACGATTTCAAATATGCCACTCTTAATAATATCACATTTTTAGTTTAGAAGATATAACCGTTCAAAGTTGACCGACTTTCGGTTTTCAAAAAAACACACAATTTTTAGTCAATTTGTTGCGATTTCAGGTGTAATATCACGAAAAATAGGTAACGAATCGCCTTATTTTTTATTTGTATTGATTGATGTATTTATTAAATGTATAATGATAAAAAAAAAATTAACTGTTTGCTTTGTGTTTCTCCTGGTAAATCACTATTTAAAAACTATCCGTTTTTTCACTATTTTTCAACTTTGACGGAAAATAAAAAAAAACTATATTTTTCTATATTTGCCATACGTGCAAAACCTGTTCTTTGATTATTTCTTTACATAATTCAAAAGGTTTTATCTGCCCGTACGTGCCCGTTTGGCTTCTAGAGGTAAAAAAAGTTCAAAAAGACATGGTTGCAGAAATTGTATGGCGTCCATCCCTTATATGTTTTGACTGACAGTAGTTTGATCTAATAGTTTGAAAAAAACTACTCATTGAAATTAGCAGGTACGTACCTCACATAAACAATACTTTGGCGTACAAATGGTCAGGAACAATATTGACTTATGGTCCCTACAGGTAGGCACAAATCTTATTTGGACACATGCATAATATCAAAATTGCATTATTTAGCCTAAATCCATATGTATGCAGGGAACAGGTAAATTTTTAGGCATGGTAGCATAAGCCTATATATTGCAAAATAAGCATAATGCCTGGATTAGTCTACGCCTGAAAGTTGGCGCAACAATTACTGAAACCATTAAACAATTTAAGTACTGAAAACATGGCGTTGAACAATTTAAAATTATTTGAACTGTTTAGAAAGTCAACCACACCAAAGTTTTTCACGGAAGTGAAAATTCTTCCTGAGAAGTTGACATTGATCAGCAAATGGGGCTGCGATGGATCATCCGGACAAAGCGTTTATAAGCAAAGGATATCTTCCGATGACGCTACTATATCGGATGGAAATATGTTTATGGCATCTGTTGTTCCTTTGCGGCTAAAATCGGATGATTCCCTACACTGGAAAAGTCCACGACCGTCATCAGTGCATTGTTGCCGACCAATAATGTTTCAGTTTGCAAGGGAATCGACAGAACTCATAAGGACTACGGTGAAGGACATTGAAGAACAAATAAGCAAGATTAAGCCTACAAAGCTGCAAATTGGAGAAGGAAAATATATTGAATGCAATTACGAGTTCCACCTGACCATGGTTGACGGAAAAGTCGTAAACGAACTGACAGGAACAACCTCAACAATGTCATGCCCGATTTGCAAAAAGAGTCAGAAGAACTTTTTTCAATTCAATTCAATTTATTTCATATATAATATGTTACATCTCAATTTTATATAATTAGATGTAAAGAGTTTAAGATTAGTATCTTTTTCTGCTTAATTATAATATATTTCAATTAGTTTTCATAGACAGAATTATATTGGAGGTAAAAATTTAGCAAAAACCTATCTAAACCCCTTTTTTCGTATTATTTTTATATTTTTTTTATCGATTTTATATTATTATTTGTCAGAAGAACTTTGGTAATTTAAACGATTCTACAAATGAGGAGAATTACGAATATGGAATGTCACCATTGCACGCAAGGATAAGGTGTATGGAATTCTTGCTAAAACTGGCATATACCCTACCACAAGAGGAGGAAAACTTCGATGAAAATACATCAATAAAGGATAAGGAAAAGATCAGAAAGAAGCAAATACAGGATGGTTTTTTTGAAACAAGTTGGACTAAAAGTAGACTGTCCCAAGCACGGATACGGTAACTCTAACGATGGAAACACTTCTAGGAGATTTTTTGAAAATGATGAGGCAGTAACTAGAATCATTGGAATTGACAATCAAATCGTGAAAAGATTGGGAACGATCTTGGATGTTTTAAACTGCAAAGAAAATGTCAATTCTACAAAATATGGAGAATATGCGTCGAAAACTGCATCTCTTTTAGCAGAAATGTATCCACAGAAGAAGTTGACCCCGACCGTCCATAAAATATTGGCGCATGGCAAAGATATAATTGAGTACCAGCCTTTGCCAATTGGAGAGCTTTCTGAAGAAGCACAGGAGTCTCTTAACAAATTTTATAAAAAATATAGATTGCAGAACACATTCAAAGCATCAAGGGTAAGGCAAAATAAGGACCTCTTCAACATGTTGGCAGCATCTTCCGATCCACTTATTTCTTCCCTGCGGCATGTGAAGTCACGAATAGAGTTACAAAATAATTATAGTTTAGAAATTGTTAGTCTTTTAGATATACCTTCTCTTACGAATTGTGATGAATATTTTACAGAAAATTGAAAAAATAAATTTAAAAAAATAAATAATTTTTTTTTTAATTTGTTGGGTAATAATTTAAAACATAAAACCCTTAAGAAAAAAAATAAAAACAATCTAAAAATGTAAAAATAATTTTTTTTAGTTACCATAAAATTGATTTTTCTACTAATTTTAACTTTGATAACCCATAAGTAGGCCCCTACAAAGCGTAGCACCCTTTCCAAACGCTCATTTCATAGGCTGAACAGTTATCTATCATATGCTGTTTAAACTGTTCAATTATCTTATTCGGTTCAAAAGATATGATTTTTGCAACGAAAAAACTCAAATGGCGCCACTGTGCGGCGTTGACTATGTCGTTAGCCGGAAAAGAGAGTTTATAAGCATAAACATATATGTGTTTGTGTTTGTAAAAATTAATTGTTGTATTCAATAATTAAGGTTTTTCTATAAGCCAAAGCATTAATTAAATATTTCACTAGTTTTTCCCAATTATCTTTACCATTTAAAATGCTAATTAGCTCATTTTCTGTAATTGATATTTTTTGGAAACAATATTGCCGAATATTATTAAATATAGGACACCTTCCAATGAAATGTTGTATGTATATCTTCGATCTCCTTTTTCTTACACAATGAACAATATTTTACAGTTTTCCTTGAGAAATAGGAACCATTTAGTTATATTAGATCACATCGAGCCTTGAATACCCACATGATATTCGTTTGATAATTGTTGCCGCAGAAATATAGGTGTGCCACTGTAGTATCAATTCTACTGTAAAACGATTGTGTTTGACTTGCTCGAGTCAATCGACTTTGGTGATATTTATTTTCTAAACAATTTAAAAAGAGTGTTTGTTTTTCACTCCATTCCCTTACAGTAGTATTTGTTGTCCATGATATGTTGAACTCTAAACCGATCGTATTTAAACGTTTCACCCAGGATATATTTTGTTCCAATGCCAGTCTACTTAATTGATACGGTAGACGAGATTCTTGATATTCAAAGAGGGTGCGTTTTATGTATCGCATATGAAGATTAAGCATAAATAAATGGCCATCGCTGATTCCAGATTCGAGAAGGAGGGCGTAGTTGGGAGTAAATTTTGGTAAATTCAGAATGCGTTTTATGAAATATCTTTGCAGTTTATCCACCTCCTCAAAGTGAGAATGTCCCCATACTTGGGCACCGTATGATTGAACTGACCTGCAGACAGCATTAAAAAGGTGAATTTTTGTTCCAAATGCAATATCTCTTTTACCTAGAAGGCTACTCCATGTTGAATTGAGGCAGGATTTCGCAACATTGTTCCTTTTTTCTACATGCCTTGTAAAAACACATTTTGGAACTATTATCATACCAAGGTAACAATATTCCGAAACTATTTCAATTTCTCTTCCTAAGTATACCCATTTCTCATTGTTGGCTAAACGTCCACCATTTTTATATATCATAATTTTTGATTTTTCCAAATTTACTTGTAGATTCCAATAACTACAGTAAGTTTCTAAGTTGTTTATCATTTTCTGCAGTACTTTAACATCATCTGCTATTAACACTATATCGTCCGCATATAAAAGCAATCTCACATTCATATTTCCAATGAGGAGCCCCCCTCCTAGTTCTTCATGCAGGTCATTCACATACAGGGAGAAAGGCAAAGGGGACAATAGACACCCTTGCTTAACTCCCGATACAGTTTCAAATTTATCAGATAATTCTGTTCCATTCCAAACCGTGGAACAAGTGTTCAGGTATAAATTTTCAATAAAACGAACCATTTTCGTTGACACCCCTATGGCATGTAGTTTAAACATTAGTGACTTTCTTACAACTTTATCAAAAGCAGCAGTGAAGTCGACAAAAAACGCGTAGACTTTTTTCTTCTGTGCAAACTTTAAATGAACTATTGTCGTAAGGTTATAAATATTATCTACTGTAGAATAGTCTTTTCTAAATCCGGCTTGGTATTCGGTGATAATATTATGTTGATATACCCAGCTATACATCCTTTCTGTTATTACACCCATTAAAATTTTTGCAATACAATTCATAAAGGAAATGCCTCTATAATTGCTTGGCTGGTTTATATCACCCTTTTTAAAAATTGGAAAGATTACGCTGGTTGTAAACGATTCATCTACCTTCATGTTGTGAAATAGTTTATTGTATGCGTTTGTCATTTCTAAAATAAGTTCATGTAGGGCATTCTTAAAAAATTCATATGGGATCCTATCTTCCCCTGGGGCTTTGTTGAGTTTGGCTTTTGAGAGTACTTGAAGGACTTCAGTTGGTTCTATATTTCGATCCAAAATGTAATCTGCTTGATACAAGGCTGCATAATGTATATCATTTGCTGTTTGAAGTGGATTTAGTAAAGTCATGAAATAGTTTTGAAATTCGGATGTCGATATATTTGGTAGTTCATAAAAATCTTTATTTCTTATTTCATTCGCTAATTTCCACCATGATTTACTGTCTTTTACTTCATTAAGTTTAATCTCCAGCTCTCTGTAGTAGTTCTCCTTTCTTTCTTTACTTATACTTTTAAACATTTGATTTGCCTTCAGATACTTGTTTTTAGTTTCGGGATCCATATTTTCTTTATAATCTTTTAGAGCCACTTTTTGGGTTAGAGATTAGAGATTAAATTAACTTTAATCTCCGTATTAACTTTTTGAGTTGTATTTTTTAAACTTTTTTTGCTAGTTTAAGCGGCCAATGGTGGTGGTTTAAACCTAATATTTAACTGTCAATATACACATGTTTAACATATACAGCTTTTGCAAAAATATAATCAAAAAGCTATTTTAAGAAAATTAAAATATGTTTATATTGTTATTTCTTTATTTTTTCTCTTAAACTTTTTCTTTAGTAATTCTTGTAGCTTGTAAACAATATTGAATTCGGGCATTTTCTTCTTCTTCTTTGAAAACATCCATGTTGTTTTGATAAAAAATTTGACATTTGCACAAAAATGTTGCCATTTATTTGTTTTCAGTATGGTAGCACTACATGGTTTAAGCCACCACCCAAAAATATCAAATTCAATTAATGCTAGTTAAACTTAATTCTCAGATTAGCTAATTATAGAATAAGATTAAGTTTAATCTCAAACCCAAAAAGTGGCTCTTAGTAGTTTAAATGAAAGATTTCTAGCTTTAAAACATTTCCAGTCGAACCATTTGTTTGTTGCCGTGAAGACTCTGTTAGATGTGTTATTTTTTTTTTGCAGATTGGTATATAACGTTAATAACGTCATTCAGTTCAAGCACATTCTTTTGTTCTTTTATTATCCTTAAATTATTTAGAACTTTTTGGTTGTATTGTGCACCCATATCATCTTTCCATTGTAGTTTAGGCAGAAGTTGTTGCGGTTTAGTGGGACTATTTTGGATTGGTACTTTTAGGTCTAAAATTACTGGCATATGATCGGACCATATTTGGTCACAGACAGTAAAACTATCTAGCCTATACAAACAGGTGGAGTACTCCGAATGGGCTTCAACAACACATGTTGTTACAAAAAAGGTGGGGTTTCGCATAACAGCTAATTATTAGCCGACAGTGAAACCACGTATAATAATTCATGAACACCCAATTCCAAAAATAGAGAATCTACTGAACAAAATGCTATGTTCAACTATTTTTTTTTTTTATATTGCAACGAATTCGCTCATGTACTCACGCGTAATACACCAACCCAAGCACTAATCCGTCCAACTTGGGCAGAGTACGGCGCTGCCAACATTCCAGTAATCTGACAGAGGCGCATGGAAAATTTCTTAGAGAACATACCAGACACCATCTAGCACTTGTCCCCTAAAGCACTCTATTTATTTATTTATTTATTTATTTATTTGATTTCCAATACAACAAGATACAAATCTTATAATTATAGTATTGGATTTTTATATTGTAATTACATTGTAGAGTAAAAAATGATATATTATTATGAAAAATAATTTAATAATTTCTAGAAATAAACAAATAATTTTAAAATAGTTAAATACAAACATAATAAGAAGGAAACAGTATTAATTTGTGATAAAAAATTTATATAATTCTTTCTCAAAAAGCAAGACGTTGCTAATGGATTTATTGGCCGGTAGTAGCGAGTTCCAAAGGCGGATTGAATTGATGTAAAAATGACGCTCAGAAACCTGACTTCTATATCTAGTATGAATTATATCATATGATCTTCTTGAACGCGTAAAAGATATTCTGTCAAAAAGATACACTGGTTCATGCTTGAAAATTATTTTGTGTAATAGCATTAAGGTTTTAATTTTTAACAGATTATTCAGAGAAACGCCATAAAGTTTATTTTTAACATGGGAAATGTGATCATACTTTCTTAGGTTAAAAACATATCTCAATACAGCATTGTAAGTTTTCTCAAGTTTTCCCTGGCTTGTTGAGTCACAACTTGCAAACAGTTCGCATCCATAGAGTAAAATTGGCATGATATACGTTTTTGCAAGTAACATTCGAATATTTAACGGTGTGATGTGTTGGGTGTTCCATAGCGTTCGCAGCATTGAGTATGTTTTCCCAGCAGCAGCAGTTACATGATCAGACCATGTGAGTGTGTTGTTAAAAATAATGCCAAGATTTTTAGCTTTTTGTACAATTTCAATACGTTTGTTGTCCAGTAATATCATAGGTTCAAGCGACAGTTTCAGTGTTTTTTTCCTTATTATCAAGCATTTGGACTTCGTGGGGTTTATACACAAACCATTTGCATTTGCCCATGTGTGAACACGTTTTAAATCAATATTAATTTTTTCAACACAATAATTTATATTTATTAAGGGACTACTAATATAGAGTTGTACATCATCAGCATATAGGTGAACATTACAGTGTAACAATTGTTTATCTAGATCATTTATATAAATTGAGAATAGAAGGGGCCCAAGTATCGATCCCTGTGGCACTCCCCTAAGAACAGGTAACGATTTTGATGTTATATTGTTTGAAATAACAGATTGACTACGGCCAGACAGATACGAAGCAACCAGACGGATGGATGAAGGTGAGAAACTAAACATTTTGTCCAATTTCCAACAAAGAACTTGATGATCGACCGTATCGAACGCTTTGGAATGGTCCAGTAGAATAAGGAATGCTATATCACCAACATCAATGCTTTCTCGTATACCTTCGGATACATCAATTAAAGCTGTTGTACAACTGTGTTTTGCTCGAAATCCAGATTGTCTATTTGTCAGCAAGTTATTGTCGTTGATGTATTTATTTATTTGTTGATGAAGTAGTCGCTCAAAAACTTTTGATAAGTAGGGTAGAATAGCGATAGGACGATACTCATTGTTCGATTTTGGAGTAGGTATGATCTTGGCATGTTTCCAATTTCGCGGGTAATCGCTTTTTGTAATTATATTATTGAAAATGTATGTGATATATGGCAGCATTTGGGGAATAATAGTTTTGAAGAATTTAGGATTAATGTCATCAAAGCCCACTGCATTCGATTTTATGTATTGACAGCTCATTTGTACTTCAATTTCACTTACACAGTGAAAATAGAATATCTCATTTTGCTGACTTGATAATTGATTTTGCTCATAAAAACTGACATCAGCAGGTACATTAGGGATGTTGATAAAACTTTCATTAACATTGTCTACATCGATCCCCGTACTATTTCCAGATGATGGTTTACCAATACCAATTTCTCGAATAGTTTTCCAAGTTTTGTTTGAGCCAACCGCAGATGTAAAACGATTAGAATAGTATGTTGATTTTGCACTCTTTATCATTCTATTTACTTGTCTTCGAGCCGTACAGTATTCAGAGTGAAAGACAGTAATCCTGAAGAGTTTCCAACGTCTAAAAACAAAATCTCTGTGAGCAATAGCTGCTTTAATTTCATCATTAAACCATGGTTTTTTCTTAGCACTTTGTCTGAAGACTTTAAGAGGAACTGATTTTCTGAATACACGGGACAGAGAATCTTCTAAGAAATTAAGCTGATCATTAACAGAAGGCATATAGTATATGGAATTCCAGTCAACTTGTACAAGCTCGGAGTACAAAATACTATGGTTAATGAGGTTAAAATCATAGAAGGTTATAGGGTCCGATACATGATGCAAACTGAAATCAAAAGCACAAAAAATCAAATCATGCTTAGAGAAACATGGTGTTGTAAGTTGGTCGTAAAGCATAACCTTTTGTTTATTACTGACGAAAAATATATCCAACAGCGTATTGGTTGTCGACGTATAATGTGTAGGGGTTAAAGTATTGATTGGATGCAAGCCAATGGATTTCATATCATCAGTAAGATGGCTTTCAACAAGAATGTTTGAGTTAAAATCTCCACATATTATAATATCTTCATACTTCACGGTCAAACTTTCAAGCCCTTTTAAGAAATCGCTAGTATTAATTCGATTATGAGGTCTATATACAGACCCTACTAATAGCTTCCTACCACCTGATACAACCTCGATAAATAGGTACTCGATTTTCTTTCTAATTATATTGTTGTTTAAATTTGCAATTTGATCATCATTTAAAGCATCATCACTGGTAGTATCATCACTCGTGAAATCATCATTTGTGGTTACCTCAAGGTTAGAATTATACAGCATTTTACATGTAATTCCTTTTCTAACATATATTGCAACACCACCACAAGGAGTTTTACGATCACAGCGGTATAAGCAGAAATTATGCAATTCAACAATGGTGTCCGGAACAGATTCATTGAACCATGTCTCAGATACACATACAATATCTACACCAGAGTTTTCAAAAATATAACGAAACTCATCAATTTTGTTTTTCAAACTCTGAGCATTTAAATGACATATTTTCACACCACATCTTTGTTTACAAAGTATACGTATCATATTAAAGGTCACGCCATTGGAACTGGAAGCTACACTATCCATGAAAGATAACAAGATTTAAAATAAATTTTATAGGAGCAACGCTTGCAAAAAATATATATTAGATCACATTTAAGATTAGATATTGTGAGACAATGTAAATTAAGAAGAAAATTACAAAACCAAAAAAGTAACAATACATAGTTTAAATAAAAGATCAAAAGGAAAATACATATATTTATCAAAATTAAGAATAGTTTTCTAAATGGCGGCAGATTGTTCTGGATAGGGTAAATCGGGAAAAAAATTCATGAGTTCCTCCATACTTTCGATTCGGACAGGGTCTTCATTTGATTGGAATTTTATATATACCAGTCCCCGCATTGTAAAAGCTGACGTAAGTTTTTTAGCTTTTTTTAATTTTACCGCAGATTGCAGAATTTTAAAATTTGTAGAAGTCAGATTTTCATTTATATAAAACGGTCGATCAGAATCTTCACCTATATGACTTAGCAACAAAGGCGTTTTAAAAGCTTTACGAAAATTGGCAATTGATTTTAGTATATAGTTTTTGTCATATGGGGAAAACAACTTCACCATTATTACAGCATGAGGAGAAAAGTCATTATTTTTATTATTGTAATTCTGTAAGCGGTATATGGATTTAACCGCTGGAATAGAAATGCTTAAGGTCCCACATATAGTTTGAAAAATACTAAGTAAATCTTCTTCTTTGCGATATGGTATCCCATTAATACGAAGGTCTGATGCTATTATGGAATTTTCCTGACGTTGTAGCTGAGTTTTTAAATGGCTTACTTCACTTTTTAAACTAACGATGTCATCAGCAACTGATTCTAGTTGTGTTACACGCTGGGTGATGTTTAAAATTTCTGTTTTTAATTCATCAAATTTTTTTTCAAACTCCTTTAACATTCGTACTTCACTTTCTTCAATTGTGGTTTTCATAACTTCAATAATTTTTTCAAGTCTTTTATCTACCATATTAACTAATTTGAAGGGTGAATCAGTAGTCGACAACCTAGATGTTTTTAATACATTGCCTAAAAAAGAGTTTTGTAGTTCCTCTCTTCCTCTCTTTGATGCGGGAGTGAGTTGATTATGATCAAGAATGATATAAAAAGAGATTACGCCATGCGCATGTTTTCCCGTTAGATGACGTAGCTTAACCCAAGCTAGGGTTACCTATTCGTGTATGTTTCGTGACGTAATTTAACCTACCTGCGCAGAAAATTCAATTTTTGATTCGTGTTGTCGTAATCTTTCTTCTATCATTCTTGGATTATGATAGTTGTTGTTGTTATCACTCATTTCGATAGAGACACTTAAATCAGCAGATTTTTTATTTTCGTTGTTTTTGTTTTTTCTGTTTCTGAGATTTGCTTTAGGCATTTAGATTTGTTTTAACTTTTTGTTTGAGAAAAATATTTCTTATTTTTAACTAGGTAGGTACAATGTTTTTATTTTTTTTTTTTTTGTTTTTTTTTTGTTTTTCTTTTTGTTATGTTCTTATTGTGTGGATTTTATTTTTTTTTGTTTGTTGCGAACACGGACAAAAGTTTATTTAATTTTGTTTTTATTAAAAATTAAGTATTTAAGAAATCACTTTCTGTAAGGATTTTTAAATAATTATATGGCACTTTTTATAAAGTTTCTTTTAATGCAAATATCAATTTTTAATATTTTGTAATCAAGAATCAAAAAAAAAAAAAAAAAAAAAAAAAAAAAAATATTTTACCTTCTGGTAAAAAGCACCAGTTCCGTCTTTGCAGGGTTTAGACCCAGGCCCCTATCCTTCGCTCATGCCGAGATATCGCCCAACATCACCTGCATAATTTCACCGATCGTGGACATAAATTTTCCCCCAGCAGAACTATGGCATCCTCATAGGCAATGACTTTCCTGCCCATGGAATCAAAGGACCTGAGAATCACGTTCACCGCGGTTATACGGCTACGGTCTGAAAAAGTACAGTCCGTTGCCACCCCCAATCCACAACAAGTTGATCGTCGCGGTTCACTAATGTCAGATCTATAACTGCCTGCCTATCCTTATTTCTGAACGTCGGACTGTTACCAAGTTTTTTCTCCATTAAAAAGTTTTGATTTTTCAAAACGTTCTAATATTTCTAGCACATAAATGATAGATTTGTAAACTTTTTCTTCTTCTTTGTCTTTCTTTCTTTGAGTTTTTTTTTTTGAGTGATATTTCAAACATTAACTCACCCCTTTTGTTAATATCAGCGCTCCCCTATTGGTTATGATGTGCATTTGCATCACACCCCAAAACCAGGATGACACCACTCCTTCTTGCATACACCACCAATTCTTCCACCTCTGCGCCAGGTGGATCTATTGTCTCGTACGGCATATACACCGAAGCCAGTGTAAGAGTACGCTTACCTTTGGCTTCTCTATAAACGACCGTCAAGTCACCGCACCAAAAAGAATGAGATGAGAAAATTCAATTCATTCCTCGCTAGTTTACACGTTCTTAACTTGTCCTCTGTGGACGGGACAAACAGAGTGTATCTCGTAACCTTTAACCCGCAAACCTTATTCTAATTTATCCAAGGCTCTTGGATAAGGGCTACGTCCGTCCGAGTGCTTGTGAGGAAAGTTGCTAGTTCGGCTGAAGCTGCTTCACACTGGTGCAGGTTTATTTGCACCACTAATAACTTCTTTGGACATTAATTGATTAAATTGCACAAAAATTAAAAAGGGTCTTCATGAAACGAGTCTCGGAATTTTGCCCATTTGTACAAATCGCAATTTTAAGCGATATCATGAAAACCCTTAATATAATATTGAATTTGTTTCTGCACATATGTATGTTAAGAAAAACTAAGTAAATTACATATTTTTTGGGTATTTTTATGTGCAGTTTTTTAAGCTAAAATCAGTTTTTTTTTCTTGCCACAACTACACGTTGCTACCATGAGAAAGTTAATAATACATATTAAGGAATTTAATGAAACAAACGAAAAGTTATAGTGATTTAGGAATTGATAAAGAAAGTTAAATTAAGCTAAATGTATTTCCAACACTCGTCCTGAATTACAAATAATTAAACATTCGATTTCAACCTGAAGATTTCCAGCTTTGTTTTTGGTAGGGGTTTGTTTAACAATACAAACATTTGATTATCTTCTTGTCGATGTAATCTTTCACAAATTTTACTTTTGTATCAATATGTTTTGAACGGTTACTTAGTTTCTCGTCCTTTATTAGATTTAAGCAACTTCTGTTATACTCAAACATAATTGTTGAACGTTCTTGCCGACATCCCAAATCGAAAAGAACATTCCTGATCCAGACGGCTTCTTTTGTAGCTTTCGCTAACGCCACCATTAAATTCTACTTCTGTTGCAGTGTTGCCAGGTAATTTTTTTCCTTCACCCCAAAAAATTGTTAAAACCGAATTTAAAAAAAAAATTCCCCTAAATGTAAAAGTTTAGATAATAATTTCATTTCAATTAATTTAACTTGACTCAGTTTTCATTTGCGTTTTAATATCAATACCAAACTAAAGCAAAAATCGCAAAATGCTTAACCTTTTACTGAAATTCCCCAAAAAATATTTTTTTTAAGTTTCCTGAATATTTTAATTTAATAAAATGTCTTATAAAACAGTAGGCATTTGTACATTAAACCGACTGGGCAAAAAAAAAAAGTTAAAGTTTTTTCTCCATTAAAAAGTTTTGATTTTTCAAAACGTTCTAATATTTCTAGCACATAAATGATAGATTTGTAAACTTTTTCTTCTTCTTTGTCTTTCTTTCTTTGAGTTTTTTTTTTTGAGTGATATTTCTTAGAAAATCGTTAGAATGTAGAATGTGTCGTATTTTGTTTATGTTCGCATGGTGAAACTCACTATCACTTATATTTAATATTCTTTTAATCAGATTATTCGCGGTGTTGATAATTATTTTCTTATGATGTTTAGAAAAAAAGTTAATAATGCGTCCGGACGCGGTTGGTTTCTGGTACCAATCAATCTTAATGATGTTATCCTCTCTTATTACAAGAGTATCCAAATATGGAAGTTTGGAATTAATTTCTTTTTCCATCGTAAATTGTATACTTCTATGGAAACTATTTAGATGTTTGATTATATCTCCTATTTCATCTTCTAGTACAATACTGAACAGGTCGTCTACATATTTAGTAAGTATTTTTGGTTTGTTAGTCAATTTTTCCATACAATTATCTAATAGTTTTTCCATCATAATATCTGCGACTATCGGAGATGCTGGAGATCCCATTGGCAAGCCCTTTTGTTGCGTGTAAATTTTGTTGTCATATTTAAAGTAGCGATTATCTTTGATACAAAATTTAAGAATACGGAAAAACAATATTTTACTCATATCTCGTCCCATGTTTTTAATTGTTTTCTTTCAATTGGCGTTATTATTTGGTTCCTATAAAGTTCTTCCACGAGACCATTGTTTGTTCTTTGAAAACCACTTGTGTGGTCCCTGTTTACTCTCTGATAAGTCATAATATTACAAATAATCCGTCTCATTCTATTGTCATAATCCTATTTTTCTAAAGCTCCCGTTGTGTTCCCTTTATCCGCGTTCAAAATTAAAATGTTGCCGTTTCGTTTTAAAAACCTATTGGCTTGGTTAATAATGTTCAAAATAAATTTGTCTCTATTGTTCATCCTAATTTTATTAAAGTGATTATCTACTATTGAAGTGAATCTCGATCTGGCAATATCTTGATCTTCTCTATCATTAAGTGTTTGTATAAAATCTTCTCCGTCTGCGATGTATTCAGCATAGCAAAAACACCCCTTTCCACAGGTAATGCAAATTTTTGTCCGAGGGAAAATAACCATTGTATGTCGTCTGGTATATTTGTCCTTGTTTTTAACAAACCATTTTCTGTTAAATTTAACCTCCAGTTCTTGCCTCTGTAGTATTTTCAGCTTCTCAAACTTTTCTTTGTGTGATTCACTTAAGTGTTTGTTCATAGTTCTCGTTAAAATGTCCTCACAGTTCCATAAATCGTCGGCTTCTTCTTCTGTTATTTGTTCATCTATTGTTTTGAAAATTTAAATAATTTAACCATTTTTAGCTTGAAACATTTTTGTTCTGATTTTAGGGCAGAAATTAATAATTTTGTTATTCCTTGGTCAATAATATTTCAGCTAGTGGTAAAGAAGAGTAACTATTCAATGCTTACCAAAATATATTGCTAAATAATATCCTCAAAAAAATGTTGAATATAAGACGGTTAAATTTTCTCACTATTTAATATCAAGTGAAAGTATTTCCTAAAAAAGATACACTTGTTGGAGATGCCTTGTTAAATGTGCATTGGTAGCAATTATATATTATTTTTTATGTATACAACTGGACTTGTATTTTTTCCATAAATATTTTTTTTAATGTCCTCTTAAAAATGTTGGTCACGAATGGGTTAATTAATTACATAGTAGCTAAATTTATTAATAAAACGTGTTTTCTGTACAAATATATGCCTTTTGTGGTTATAAAATGGGCTCTTACAAAAAGTTATATAGTGCAGTAAAGGGTTAATTTTTTAATGACGTATAGGAAATGAAAATCGGGCAGAAAATGGTTAAGCTATTAAAATGTTCATAAAAATCGAATTGAAAAGCATCAAAAAACTGACATTAACATCTCGCTTTCTCGAGTCTGTGAACAGATTTTTAAAATGTATTAATGCAGAATCAAAAAAATCCCTAAATATCTATTATGATTGGACAAAAAAAAAATT
The DNA here is from genome assembly GCA_943735925.1 of Pollenia amentaria. Lineage (NCBI taxonomy): Eukaryota > Metazoa > Arthropoda > Insecta > Diptera > Polleniidae > Pollenia > Pollenia amentaria. The sequence continues at coordinate 226,641,885 of OX031009.1, forward strand.
TACCGAATTTTTTAATTTATAAAATTACCATTTTTGAACCCGTTTTTGACGGTGTTTAGCTAACGGGAGATAGTCGCTAGAGCCAAGATATTTTGGTAATCTTCATAAAACATTTTTCAAAGAATATTTCACCCTAAATCGCTTTCTTTTTTATATTTTCAAAAACGATTTTGCTCAACCAAAAATAACTAAGTAATACTTAGTTATTGTTATGTACAGACAAGCAAATAATAAAACCCCCCTAAATATAAATGTATGCCCCCCAAATGTTCCCCCTAAGAATTTGTTCCCACTAAATTTGCCCCTAAATTAAATAAAAACCCCTAAATCTGGGGAGGAAACCCCCTAACCTGGACACTCTGGTTAGAAATTATTTGTTTTATACATATCACAGATTACTACTATGAAGATATGTCACGAGACTGAAGATTTTGGGTTTTTTTCTTTTTGCACTAACTTTTATGCCGAAATACAATGAACACAAAATTATTTAGTTGAGATTTATTTGGAAAACTGTTGTAAAATATATTAGACTAAAATTTACTGCCCTGTGGTTGAAAAATCTAACAAAATGCTGTAGTAAACACGTGTGTTAATTTACCAGAATAAAACAGTTTACGAAACTATCTGTCTCTTTCTCTCACTCAGCCAATTCATTAATTTACAATATATACGAAAACAAGTTAGAGTGCTATATATATACCCTCCGCCGACAGGAGTGGGCTCTATATGATAAATACATATACATATATTATTAACTAAGCTTCACAGAAACGAACGTCAGCATTAAAATTAGTTGCGGTTTAGACCTGAATTAAATTATTGGCCGACAATAAGAAAATTTTATGCGTTTTTTGTTAGAACTTTGAACTGGATTGAGTAAAATATCATGATTCGTAAAAGTTATAGCCGAACTAAAATAATTTTTAGGAGGGTAATTTGTATTGGACCTATGGTAAATTATGGACCAATCATTCCGAAATTTCGAAGACTGATTTCTGGTATTACAAAAAATAAATTGGAATAAATTTCAATACAGCAGTGTAATTAGTTTTAGCATTAACAGTAAATTTCACAAATTTGCATGATATTTTTTCTGGCCATATGAATTTAAGTAAGAAATTTTAAACTGTTTTCCGAGAGTAGGGTTTATATGGGGCCTAGGGTAAATTATGGACCAATCTTCACGAAATTTGGCAGTGTGATTTCTAGTCCTACAAAACTATACCGTACCGAATTTAATTATGATAGCATTATTTATTGCGGGTTTAGGCGTACTAAACTGTTTTCCGGGAATAGGGTTTATATGAGATCTAGTGTAAATTATGGACCGATCTTCAAAAAATTTTACAGTGTGATTTCTGGTCCTATAAAACTGTGACGCACCATATTTTAGTATGCTAGCGTTATTTATTGCGGTTTTAGGCGTACTAAGCTGTTTTCCGGGAGCAGGGTTTATTTGGGCCCTAGTGTAAATTATGGACCGATCTTCAAAAAATTTTACAGTGTGATTTCTAGTCCTATAAAAATGTGACGTACCAAATTTTAGTATGTTCGCGTTATTTATTAAGGTTAAAGGCTTAATTAACTGTTTTCCGAGAGTAGGGTTTATATGAGACCCAGTGTAAATTATGGACCGATCTGCAAAATATTTAACAGTGTGATTTCTGGTACTAAAAAACTGTGACGTACCAAATTTAAGTATGCAAGCGTTATTTATTGCGGTTTTAGGCGTACTAAGCTGTTTTCCGCGAGAAGGGTTTATATGGGGCATATGGTCAATTATGGACCGATCTTCACGAAATTTAACAGTATGATTTGCAGTCGTATGAAGCGAATTCGTGCAAAATGTTATGTCATTCCGTGCATTTTTCCATGATTTATGTTAGTTTTTGTATCAAAATTATCAATTTTTTTAGGGTGGTTGTTCCATATTTTGATTCATAGTTCTGATCCTAGTGAACCTATGTTGCTGGATTTCCATCTCAAACTGCTTAGGATAACTACAAGCAATTAGAGACCAACTTTATTGGGTCTTAGATGTATTGTAAAAAAGTTTCACACGGAATGACAAACTAGGTATACCCTCATTCACCACAGTGGTGGTGGAAGGTATAAAGACACTCATTCTTTGAAGTTTAAAATGGTATTAAATATAACAGAGTTGTACACTTAACACAAAGGTTGAAAACTGCTATTATGAAACCAAACAATATAACTAAATAAATTTTTTTGCAGAAAATAAAACGTTTGTTGAACCAATGCTTTTGTTAAGCGTGGTCTGCGTTTGTATACCCTTCACCGAAGGTAAAAGGGTATACATATATAACTTTGTCATTCCGTTTGTAATTTCTACAATATTGATTTAGACCCTATAAAGTATATATATTCTGGCTCCTTATGAGAAGGGAAGTTCAAATCCGGTTGTCCGTCCGTCTATTGAAATTGGTTTTCCGAAGACCCAAAATATGATGGGGACTTGGTTGCTATATATCAGGTATGCTCATTATAATTTTGCTATTGAAATTCAGCCAGATCGGTCCATTAATGGCTAAGATATGAGCAAAAAACCACGACTACCTCTAATTTTTCCCATAAATCCCATTTTGTTGTTGTTTTTTATTCCTTTTTCCTGCATATCTGGAGAACGGCAAGAGCCAGGGCTTTCAAATTTGGTACAAACATGTTGGTATCAATACTCCAACTCTCTAAAAATAGGCGGGATTGGAGAAGTGGGTGTGGCACTTCCCATACAAATACATACATTTCTGTATATCTGGAGAACAAAACAAGCTAAGTTCCCAAATAAGGTACAAACATAACGGGTATCAATACACAGCATCCCACAAAATATGGGCGGGATTGGAAAACTGGTCGTAGCACCTCCCTTACAATGACATTATTGAAAATACCCAAAATTTTAGGGTTCTAGTATGACCTATGGACACGTTTTATATATCAAAATATCTGAAATTTTAAGCAGAATATATTTCCCGAAAAGTCTGAAATTTTTTTTCAAGAAATTGAAGAGTTATGCCCAAAATTAATTTTTTTTTTAAACATATCCATTTTCGGGAACCATAGATCTTCCCGAGTCCAAGTTTTATAATCACCACAAAATCAAACGTGTGCTTTTAAAAGCACGTGATTTGAAATCATGTGATTTTTAGAACAGGCCCGATTATCTATATATATAAAAATAAGTCCGTATATGTACGTCGCCGAACTAATCATAAACGCGTCGTGCGATTTCAACCAAACTTATACACTACGTAGGCAGTGGCCCATATATGGTTTATATGAAGTTTGGTTGAAATTTTCGGTCTGGGGGCGGAGGGGCGTGGCAAAATCCATAACTTGAGAACGGCTTGACCGATTTGAACGATTTTTTCTTTAAAATGATCGCCATGGTCCAACTTTTACGGAAAGAAAATTTTGCCCCGCCCACTTTTACGCCCACTTCTTTCGATTTACCTAAATTCAGAAAACGGCTCCATCGAGTTGACTAATTTTTCTTTCAAATGTTCGTATTAATCAACTTTAAGTTTTCATCGAAAGAAAAATTTACCACGCTACTTTTACGCCCACTTTTTCTATTAAGCGCATAACTGGAGAACGGCATGACCGATTCCAACGATTTAACATTTGAATTCAAGCGGCTCAAATTCCCTTTGCGTCTTGCCTTTGCTATTACCATCAACAAAGCACAAGGCCAATCATTGACTATTTCTGGCTTAAAAGGTCATGAACAATTTGATCGAAGCAACAATTTTAAAGGGGAAGTTTAAAGGTGAAGATGTATTGATTCCACGAATTCCAATGATTCCATCAGATTTACCTTTTGAATTCAAAAGACTACAGTTTCCAATACGTCTTGCATTTGCTATTACAATAAATAAAGCGCAAGGGCAATCGTTGGAATTGTGCGGAATTGATTTAGAATATCCTTGCTTTTCACACGGCCAGTTATATGTTTCGTGCTCACGTGTTGGCAAGCCTTCAGTTCTCTTTATCTACACAACAACTCATGGCAAAACCAAAAATGTTGTCTACGAAAGAGCTCTAAGATAGTTTAAGTGATACATAGTCTAAGATTGTAAGAAACTAGAATTAAAAGTTGAATAATAGGGAACAAAACCAACTTTATTAAAAACAAGTGTGTTTCTTTTCTTATTTTGTTTTGCCGTGCGAAGCAGGCAACGGGCCCGCTAGTAACAACTAATATTAAACAATCCTTTAATGGAAATGTAACAACTTATACATATATTTAATGTACATTAATTTATATGTTTGTATTTTACAATAATTTACAGTTTTTTCAACTTGTATAATAACAAAACTTACAAGCAATTTAATAAATGCTATAATTTTATATCTATGTTGTCATCGGTGGTCTCTTCCACAATTGCCTCGTCCCAGGGTCCATGAATATTTTGTTTATGTCTTTGCTGTATAACAAAAATACAAGGGCATACGATATTAACAAACAAAGTCACGGAAACATAAATCCATAGCACGTTAGCTGATATAAAGAAAAGGCAGTAGCAACATATTCCAATTATAGGCAGCAACATGCAAGAGCGCCAATATTCTTTGGTGACTATAGGATATAGGACAAAAAATATTGCAGCCTCAACCAATAAAACAAACGCATGATATGATGTTGATAAACGGGATGCTAAGCATATGGATCCAAATATTGCAGCATTTAAAGATATTGTTTTTGAGACCATTGCAACTGAAAGTCCATAATCATAAAATATTAAGTTCAAAAACATCACTATAAATGTCATCGAGAATATCGTATCTGTTGATACAGCATCGGTAAGAGTGTGCAATATGGGTGCAAACAAATAGCCAAACAACAGTACCGCTAACAAGGTCTTTGAATCCTCCACTACCATTACAATGGTCAAGAGCTTTCGCCGAAAATATACATAGCCTAAAATTGTCACAAGGAAACTTGGACATAGAATGCTTGTAGGTGATATTCTTTCGGTATACATTACATAAAAAATTATTAGAAATCCCGTAATGCATGATATTTGATTGTTGAGCACTGTTACGCCCTGAATGACTTCGTTGAGGGTGTAAAATTGTACATGTAGATTAGTCTTTAAATCTTTTAAAAATGTTGGATCGGTATAATTATCTGGGTAATTTTCATTATCGTATAAGTTTTTACGCCATGATTTTCTCATTATGTTCATTTATAAATTATTTTTTTTTTTTAATTTTTATATTTCTAATTGTTTACATAAATTTTTTTTGTATACAAAAAGAAAACAACAACAATTAGACGCATGAGAACAAATCAACCCGTCTGAACAAACCACAACAATTGTTGTTATTTACACTTTTTTAGTATGGTGAGTTTGTTGATTTCTTTATAAAAAGTTTTTATGTATTTCATGGACCAAATGTATTTGTTATGTCAAAAATTAATATCCAACCGTTTCTCATTCGATTTGTGAACTAATTTACTTTTAAAAGTAATTAATAGCGGAATTCACCCTTGATAGTAAAGTCCCTTGTAGACCTTGTTAATCTTATAATTTTAGTAAAAATACTAACATTTACAACACTGCAACAACAAAATGTATTAGACTAAAATATACTACGCTGTGGTTGAAAAATCCCACAAAAAGCAGTAGTAAACAAAGTGTGTAAATTTACCGGAATAAAACAGTTGAAGAAACTTTATCTGTCTCATTCTCTCACTCAGCAAATTAATTAATTTACAATGCATACGAAAAAGACACTCACGCTTTGAAGTATAAAATCGTATTAAATATAACAGAGTTGTACACTTAATACAAAGGATGAATACCGCTAATGTACCAAAAATTAAGCATAACGAACAATAATTTTATTCAGAGCATGGTTAAATTACTAAAAGGTGGCAGCACTAGGTGTTGTTGTACAACAGTAAAACAAAAACAATCAAATCTGTTTGTGTAACACCCAGGCTACAACTGACATCAAATGGTTAACATTAACACTAACATCATGTTAGTGTTAGGTATAGCCTCCTCATGTTAGTGTTTTGTTTGTGTTTTAACAGCGTTGTTAAGCAATCTGTCTTGAAAGCTATTTTATAACATAACTTGACGTTTAAGTTTGACAGACAGCTTTTTTTTGTTGCTTTTTATTAACTTTTTTATACAACTTGTCAAAAATACGCGCGTGGCTGATAAGTAGTTAAAATTAAAGCGCAACGGTAGCAAAATATAACAAGCACGTTAATATTTAATATTGTTATTTTTAGCGATGTATACTATGTTTAAGCGCTAAACTTTTTCTTCGCTATGAATATAACACACAACCTGTCTTAAGCTTGTTTTTAAGCTTATGTTGTAAGATATTTACGTGTTCTCCACCTAAAATACATCGGCAATTTGACGAAGTTATTCTGCCGGCGTTATTGCTTGTGTGAAGACATCACAAATTGCACGTGTGGCCGTAGGGTAAAGAACCCGGCATGGTGAAATAAACAGGTGGCATTACTACGCCAGGTGACTATTTTTTGCTCTGGTATTGTTTGTCTAGTCTTATGTCAAAGTTTTGTTTATGTTTACAAAAGGTCCACGTTTTGTGCTGTGATTATTGTATTGTATTAAAGTTTTTGATTATTTAAATTAAAATTAAATAAGATAGTAACCATAGTGAAATAAAAATTGACTAAAAATTTATTTATTTCATTGCGTTCGGCGGCAAAATTTGATTTTAGTTTAATATAATTTTTGACGTATACGGAGACTTATTTTTAATTTTTGTTGTAATGTTGTATTTGTTGCCGTAGCGCTGCCACCTACTTATTCCACCATGGAACCCGGTGGTCAAAAGTTATGTGCCACAACGTTGCCACGGCTTGCCTTTTCCGACCAAACCTTATGGGGAACTGTTACTTGTTAAATATACACATATATGTATACGATCCAGTACCACGATTTTTTGGACGTAATGCAGTATTGATGGATCGCGGTCCATATTGCAGAATAGCCTAATTTTTTGTGATCCATGATCCTGACCGCAGATCACATGATAAATATTGAACGCTTAGTATAATTCGTGATATGTTAGTATGAAGGGAAAATTCAAAACATAGAAGACATTAAAATATTTTTGTGAAGTTTGTGATTTAACGAAAAAGCCAGCAAGTTAGTGAAACAGGCCATATTTGCATTCAAATTTAAGGCCTTATTTTGAATAATATTATTATATGTATAATGTACTTATATATAAAATTCTAATTCATACGACGTTTTATAAGTTTTAAAAGACACATTTATTGAAATTTTATATTATTCTTCTTAAACAAGCAAAATCAAGAATTTTCTTTAAATGTGAATACATTAAAATATTACCGATATCTACTCCTTTAAGGGCCATTATTACAACTTACAAATAGTTATTTTTAGGATGCTATCTGACCGATAAATAGTTTTTGGTTATTACAAGTTAACATTAACCTAAAAAGTGACTGATAAGCTAACATCAGGGGGGTTACCGCGTATTTCGATTCGAAACGAAACATTTTTCGAAAGCAATTTCCGATTCGAAAGTTGAACCGTACTGCGTAACTCGTTCGAAACGATGACAGAGTTGTATTTATAAACAAATGGGAAATTTGATAAAAAGTTGGTAGCACTGTTACTAAAATACAAAAATGGACGAAAATATCCCAAAACAAAAGAAATATTAAATACTATTCAATGTGTAAAAATGTTATAATTGTGATTTTTTTTAATTAAAACTGATTGCATTTCCCTGTGGTTTGAAGATTCCAAAGAAAAAGTCAATCACTTCTTTATACTGCTTTTTGTACATGTACATACATACATATGTACATATTTTTTTTAATATATTTTTTTTTTTTTTGCAAATTTCAAGACCACAAATATTAAAACATTTACAATAATAACATTAGTAATTATTTAGTTTATATCAAATATAGCATTATTTGGTTTAATTTGTTTGTTTTACGCTTTTATTTATCTTGAAAGATTTAAATATTTACATTTTTTGTTTTTCGTTCACTTTGTCACCAACAAAATAGCTTTCGAACAATTTCCTAACACTTTTTGCTTAACAGACTCGTGTTTTCGTAATACAGAGTTGCACTTTCGAAAGGGATTTTTATTGTTCGTAATAGAGAGTTGCCGTTTCGAAAGGGATTTTTGGTTTTCGATAGTGTATAAAAAATTTCCGTTCATTCGAAACAAATTGTACGAAAATCGTAATACACAGTACAAATTGTTCGAACTCGTAAATTATTTCTTTCGAATCGAAATACGCGGTAACCCCCCAGGTTTGTCCTCATGGTAACTTTACAAGTGAACTTTAAGAACTTGAAGATGCCATATTTTCTGCTGAAGATATGGTAACTTCAATGACAGTTTTATGTCATATTTAATTACTAAGTCGTTTCCACTACGTATTTTAAACAACCAAAAGTAGTCGGTATATACTGCAATGTTGCCACAGTATATATATTAAATTTTTTATTTTATCGGACAGTTGTAATAATGGAAAAAACTTATTGGTCACTTTATCGTTCAAGATAGCTATTGTTCACATTAACTATCAGCAACTTTATCATTAGGTTGTAATAATGGCCCTAAAAGTGTTTGTTAAGGTTAGAGTTTTATTTCTGTTATTTATTACATTTCTCACATGTTTAACAATATTGTATTAACTCAAAATTTTTAGAAAAAGCAAAAAAATTTTTTTATTTTACATTAAAGGCAAAATAGCCAATACATATATTTTTACAGCGGGTAGGTATTAATTTAGCATGTTCTAAATAGTGAAAAATGTAAATTTTGAGTTAATACACTATTGTTGAACAAGTGCGATATATTTATTTTTAAATGTTTATAAGATAATAAAATTGTTCATTTCCGAAGGATTTTGGTAAAAAAGTTTGGTCGCATAGAAAATTTTCAATGGCAACGCTGATCTGCAACAAATCAAATAAAAATATGGAAAAATTAGTAAAAGATTCATAATTAAAATTTTAATGTTACATGAATTAAAAATAATTGTTTTTCACTTTTTCTTCACTGAAAGTCCTTTAACACGGTGTTTACATTTGCCAGTACTGGCAAGACAGTGGGTATTTTATGCAAGTCTTAAGTCGACAGTAGTAAGCAGAAGTTGGAAAAGCTTGTTTCCCTTATGAAACAAAATCCTTTGTTGGCAAAAGGAATTTTTACAAAAGTTCAGGCTACAGGTACAGGTCAGTTCCAATAGCGTTTATCTTCATCAGATGAATCATCGTCATGATATATATTAGTTTTATTTTTTTTAATTTGTTAACGAAATTTTTTTATTTAAAGTGACAGCTGATAGAAAATGTACTACTGTGAATTAACTAAATCACAATAGTGATTTTTATCGAATGTGTGCCATAATACCAAATGAAAATTCGTTTGATCAACTGATTCGACTGCTGTCGAAAATCGAATTAAGTTCATAATAGGCACCTTGTTTTCGTTGAAAAGTTCGATGCACAACGAAATTTTCGACAGTGCTGCCAACTCATAATACCAAATTAACATTCGATAGTCGATGTTCGATAGAAAGCGAAAATCGTTTATCGAATGTAACTCATAATAGCAGCCTTATACTCTTTCATTTATTTCACTGAAAATCGCTCAAATTTTCTTTTATCATCACCACCATGCTTCTAGAATTATCGTCCATTTTTCTTGAATTTTCTTCAGACATTTTCTTCATTTGCTCTATCATAGCGGCAAACATTGCATTTAAATCCATACTGCTAGCAATTGCACGAGTAGATACCTCAATTTCTTCTTTATCCTCAAATTCGTGGCCAATAATGTCGATATTGCGTCGCTCGAATTCATCTATTAACCTCTTTTTTCAACTCTGCTTTATTTCCTGCAGTTGGTAGATCTTACTTGCTCAACTCTTTCTTGAGCTGTTCCACTTTTTAAGTTCTTCAAATTTCATTGATGTCATTTTTTTAATTTATATTAAAAAAAAAATTTTTTTTTTAATTTATTTTATTTTCGCAATCCCACTTCTGACACCAATTTTTACGTTGCTGCCAAAAAAAAAATTTTTTTTTTAATTTATTTTATTTTCGCAATCCCACTTCTGACACCAATTTTTACGTTGCTGCCTTCTCATTAATGTTTTTGTCATGGTGAAATTAGTAAGAGGTGGCCTCGGTAATATAACAAACATAATAATACCAACTCTACAGGCAAAAAGTGTATCATCAACGTCAAAAAAGCTGATACAAAGTAATTAAATATTGAAAAACAAATTATAAAAATTTTAAAATAAAGTAATTTCTAAAAAAATTTTTAAGGAATAGAGCTATTACAAAAAGCTTTATAAAATACATAACTGAAATTTAACTCATAGAATAAATTCGAAAAATGAAAAAGTTAAAAAAAATTATAATTTTTGTAAAAAGATCCAAAATAACAAATATTAAATTATCAACATTGTCCGTTTTTAATGATTTGTGTCGCTGTTGATGACTGGGCAAGAAAAGATATTTATAAAATATCCAATTTTCAAGAAAAAAGAAAAAAAATCTTAAAATGCATATACTTAAGCTCAAGAATCTCTACTACGTGGATATATGTATATAAAAAGAGAATATTTCACGCAAGAAGTTCCAACATAATATAGCACATATGTACATATATAAATATATTAAACGGAAAACAAAATCGTGGCCGAGATTTTTTTGTAATTGCATAAAATGCATAGCCCGGACACAAGAAGCTCAACGTATACAACATGGCTTTATCTCCCTTATTTATGTCCTACGTTTGCTACAAATTGAGAGTAAACACGCATTTTTGTTTTTAAGATTATAGCAATATATAGCAATAATTTTTATTATAAAATACAAATATTTAAAAATTTAAAACAAATAAAAAAGACAAATTCAAAACACAAAGTTCAATATATGCACTTTGACAAGTTCATAACAAATAGAGCTGGCAAACTATTGATAGCCACAACAATTGATATATTCGATAGTTTGTTAACTATTAATAGTATCCAATTCTTTGTAGAACTGTTCAATTTAATTTTTTGAACTACTTGAACTTGATACAGTAGGATATTTTGGAAAAAAATAGAAATAATTGTATCGGGCCTGTTCTCACGCGATTATAAATTACGTTTGATTTTGTAGTGTTCTGAATACCGTTCCGTTTTTGTGTTTCTCGATGTGCTTTTCGGCAATTGAAAATCACACCTAAGCCCACAAAAACGGAACACCAAAATATCACACGTGTGATTTTAAAAGGCACATGTTATTTGAAATCACGTGATTAGAATTAAAGTGATTTTCAGAACAGGCCTGTATTAGGGATGCCAAACGGGAAATCCCGAATCCCGAAATCCCGGGATTTTTCGGGATTGAAAAATCCCGAATCCCGGGATTTATTTTTATGAGTCCCGGGATTTTTAACATATAAACTTTTATGTACAAAACTGTTCGTTTTTATTGAATTTTTATACTATATGGGTATTTCTCTGAAATGGTCCACCGTGACTTAAAAAATCAAAGCGCTCGCATAATTTTTTTCAAGGAAAAAATTAAGTTGGATTAATTTTGTAGTATATTTTTATTTTTAATTTTTGAATAAAAGTTTAATTTTTTTGTTAAAAACTTCTGAAAATATATGTAAAATTACTAAAATATGTATGAAGGTATAAAGTGTCACGTGCGTAATTTACAATTTATTTTTTTCTTCGCCAACCCATGCATAGTTGCTTTTGAACAAAACATGATAATGAAGGCCCATTACTAACCTTTATAAAAACATTTTTTCCGAAATAAAACCTCCTACAATTTACTTACTTTCGCACTTTTTCTTACGGTCCTAAAAGGCACTTCTATTTTTGTCACGTGAGTAAGTCAACTTTGATTGCATGGCATTTGGGTACCCAGTGCTCAATTTACCATTATATATACTTTTTAGAAAGAACTCATCACAAACAATGTAACGATTCTAGAATTCATTCTAAAATTCCAATCCACTTCTATTTTTTTAATATTCAAACACAATAAAACGCGTACAAATGTCGCGTGCATAACCAGAGAAACACAACAAAAAAATTATAAAAAATTATTTTTGAGTTATATTTTTTATTGCAAATAATTCTTATTTTTGAGTTTAATTTTTGTTTTTGGAACACAGCGAGTATTTAAAATTTTAAATTTTTGCTTGATATATGACGACTATTTCCGGATTTTTGTATTTTGCATAATAAAAACCATTATTTTAAGTAGAAACGAAATTTGCAGACTCACATCTCATGCCTTTATTACAATTACGTTTAGCAAGTTCAGCTTTGGCTTAAGACATAATCTATATATATAAAATTGTAACGTTACTGACTGACTGACTGACTGACTGACTGACTGACTGACTGACTGATTCATCATCGCACAGCCTAAACGCCTGAAGCTAAAAACTTGAAATTTGGACCAGGGGTTGGTCTCACCCCAAATCGATCCACTAAGACGGGATTTTTGGAAATTCGAATGTTTAGGGGGTAAAAAAGGGCAAAAACGGGTAAATTCGGTAACCTTATATCTCTAAAACTAAAAGAGATACAAAAAAAATGTAATACTTATCGTTGTTCTTTAGAAAAATAAGCAGACAGGTGTCTGGTACTTTTTGGAAATTCAGCCCTTTAACGGAGTAAACGGGTAAAACCTGTATTTTGGTACTTTTTTGTCACCCCATCTATCTTTTAAACCCATAAACATAGAAATAAGGGTTATATCACATTTGAAACTTATCTAAAAAATCCAAATACGAATTTTGTACTTTTTCGAAATTCAGACGTTTAAGGGGTAAAAAGCGTAACTATTTTTGGTACTTTTTTTATAAAACATTTTTTTTTATTTATTGACATAAACGTATTAAATTATGGGCTCCCACTACAATATTGAAATTTTTCATGCTTCAATGGGGAGAAAAAAAGTACCAAAAAGGGGATATACGGAGTAAACGGGTAAAATCTGTATTTTAGTACTTTTTTGTCACCCCATCTATCTTTTAAACTAATAAACATAGAAATATAACCCTTATTACATTTGAAACTTATCTAAAAAATCCAAATACAAATTTGGTACTTTTTCGAAATTCGGACGTTTAGGGGGTAAAAACCGTTACTATTTTTGGTACTTTTTTACAAAACATTTTTTTTTATTCATTGACATATACGTATTAAATTATGGGCTCCTACTACAATATTGAAATTTTTATGCTTCAATGGGGAAAAAAAAGTACCAAAAAGGGGAAATACGGGAAATTTTATTTCTTACTTTAGGTTTTGGTTCCAGAACTGACAATTTTTTTAATTGTCGTTAATATTGGACCTAGAAACATAAACTTCAACATGCACTGTCCTAAATGGATAAGAACCTCTGAGGGTACTTTTTGGTATTTTTTGATCTTTAACTGGTACTTTTTTAATTTCCGTTAGTATTAGACCCAGAAATATAAAACTAAACATGCAAAGTCCTGAGTGAATAAGAATTTGTTAGAAGGATCTTTTTGGTACTTTTTCATTCTTTAACTGGTACTTTTTTAATTTTCGTTAAAATTAGACCTATTGACATAAAATCAAACATGCAAGGTCCTGAGTGAATGAGAATTCGTTAGAGGGGCTTCTTGGTACCTTTTGGTCTTTAACTGGTACTATTTGAAGTTCCGTTAGTATTGGACCTAAAATCATAAAATTCAACATTAAATGTCCTGAGTGGACAAGAACCTATAAGAGGGATCTTCTTGGTACTTTTTCGTTTTTAAACTGGTACCTTTTTCATTTTCGTTAATATTGGATCTACAAACATAAAATTAAAAATGCAATGTCCTGAGTGAATGAGAATCTGTAAGAGGGGCGTTTTGGTACTTTTTGTTATTTACCTGTTACTTTTTGAATTTCCGTTAAAATTGGACCTATAAACATAAAATTAAACATGCAAGTTCCCAAGTGAATGAGAATCTGTAAGAGTGGTTTTTTGGTACTTTTTCGTACTGTATTATTTGCCAACAGGTACTTATTAAATTTTTGTTAGTATTGCAGCTACAAACATAAAATTAAACAAGCAAAGCGTTGAATGAGCATCTGTAAGAGGCAATTTTTGGTACTTTTTTGTACTTTATTTTGTGCTTTTATTGTTAGTCATTAAATAAAAAAGAGAACAGGTGTCTGGTACTATTTCGAAATTCGGCTCTTTTAGGGAGTAAAAGTGTAAAACCTTAATTTTGGTTCTTTTTTGTCCCCCATCTACCGTTTAAATCAATGCACATAGAAATAAAAATTATATAAAATTCGTAACTTATCTAAAATATGCCAAGTGAAAATGTTGTCCTTTTTCTGAATTCGAACGTTTAAGGGGTAAAAATCGTACGTAATTTTGTTACTTTTTCCAAGATATTCATTGCACAGCCTAAACGCCTGAGGCTAAAAAGTTGACATTTGGACCTGAGGCAGGCCTCGCCAAATCGATCACGCTGACCTCATATCTGCTAAGCTAAAGGAGATACAAAAAAATTTAAACCTATTATTGTTCATTAAAAATAAGCGGACAGGTGTTTAGCACTTTTTTGAAATAAGGAGTAAACGGGTAAAACATGAATTTTAAAACTTTTTTGCTATACCATCTATATTTTAAACCAATAAACATTAAAATAAAAAATATATCACATTCGTAACTTATCTAAAAAATACAAATTTGATGCGTTTCGAAATTCGAACGTTTAAGGGGTGAAAATCGTACCTAATTGTGTTATTTTTTTCAAAACATTTTTCTTCATCTACCTATCTATATATATAAAATTGTAACGTTACTGACTGACTGACTGATTCATCATCGCACAGCCTAAACGCCTGAAGCTAAAAACTTGAAATTTGGACCAGGGGTTGGTCTCACCCCAAATCGATCCACTAAGACGGGATTTTTGGAAATTCGAATGTTTAGGGGGTAAAAAAGGGCAAAAACGGGTAAATTCGGTAACCTTATATCTCTAAAACTAAAAGAGATACAAAAAAAATTTAATGCTTTTCGTTGTTCTTTAGAAAAATAAGCGGACAGGTGTCTGGTACTTTTTGGAAATTCAGCCCTTTAAGGGAGTTAACGGGTAAAACCTGCATTTTGGTACTTTTTTGTCACCCCATCTATCTTTTAAATCTATAAACATAGAAATAAGGGTTATACCACATTTGAAACTTATCTAAAAAATCCAAATACTAATCTGGTACTTTTTCGAAATTCGGACGTTTAAGGGGTAAAAAGCGTAACTATTTTTGGTACTTTTTTTATAAAACATTTTTTTTATTTATTGACATAAACGTATTCAATTATGGGCTCCCACTACAATATTGAAAGTTTTCATGCTTCAATGGGGAGAAAATAAGTACCAAAAAGGGGAAATACGGAGTAAACGGGTAAAATCTGTATATTGGTACTTTTTTGTCATCCCATCTATCTTTTAAACTAATAAACATAGAAATAAGGGTTATATCACATTTGAAACTTATCTAAAAAATTCAAATACAAATTTGGTACTTTTTCGAAATTTTGACGTTTAGGGGGTTAAAACCGTTACTATTTTTGGTACTTTTTTACAAAACATTTTTTTTTATTCATTGACATATACGTATTAAATTATGGGCTCCTACTACAATATTGAAATTTTTTATGCTTCAATGGGGAGAAAAAAAGTACCAAAAAGTGGAAATAAGGGAAATTTTATTTCTTACTTTAGGTTTTTGGTTCCACAACTGACAATTTTTTTAATTATCGTTAATATTGGACCTAGAAACATAAACTTCAACATGCAATATCCTCAGTGGATAAGAACCTCTGAGGGTACTTTTTGGTATTCTTTGATTTTTAACTGGTACTTTTTTAATTTCCGTTAGTATTAGACCTAGAAACATAAAACTAAACATGCAAAGTCCTGAGTGAATAAGAATTTGTTAGAGGGATCTTTTTGGTACTTTTTCGTTATTTAACTGGTACTTTTTAATTTTCGTTAATATTGGACCTATGAACATAAAATTAAACATGCATGCTCCTGAGTAAATCAAAATCTGCAGGAGGTGCTTCCTGGTACCTTTTGGTCTTTAACTGTTACTATTTGAAGTTCCGTTAGTATTGGACCTAAAATCATAAAATTCAACATTAAATGTCCTGAGTGGACAAGAACCTATAAGAGGGATCTTCTTGGCACTTTTTCGTTTTTTAGCTGGTACCTTTTTTATTTTCGTTAATATTGGATCTACAAACATAAAATTAAAAATGCAATGCCCTGAGTGAGTGAGAATCTGTAAGAGGGGCTTTTTGGTACTTTTTGTTCTTTACCTGTTACTTTATGAATTTCCGTTAAAATTGGACCTATAAACATAAAATCAAACATGCAAGTTCCCAAGTGAATGAGAATCTGTAAGAGTGGTTTTTGGTACTTTTTCGTACTGTATTGTTTGCCAAGAGTTACTTATTGAATTTTTGTTAGTATTGCAGCTACAAACATAAAATTAAACAAGCAAAGCGTTGAATGAGCATCTGTAAGAGGCAATTTTTTGTACTTTATTTTGTGCTTTTATTGTTGTTAAATAAATAAAAAAAGAGAACAGGTGTCTGGTACTAATTCGAAATTCTGCTCTTTTAGGGACTCAAAGTGTAAAACCTGAATTTTGGTTCTTTTTTGTCCCCCATCTACCGTTTAAATCAATGCACATAGAAATAAAAATTATATAAAATTCGTAACTTATCTAAAAAATTCCAAGTGAAAATTTTGTACTTTTTCTGAATTCGAACGTTTAAGGGATAAAAATCGTACGTAATTTTTTTACTTTGTTTGACATTTGGACCTGAGGCAGGCCTTTCACCAAATCGATCACGCTGACCTCATATCTGCTAAGCTAAATGAGATACAAAAAAATTTAATACCTATTATTGTTTATTAAAAATAAGTGGACAGGTGTCTATCACTTTTTTGAAATAAGGAGTAGACGGGTAAAACCTGTATTTTTAAAAACTTTTTGCTATGCCATCTATCTTTTAAACCAATAAACATTAAAATAAAAAATATATCACATTCGTAACGTATCTAAAAAATACAAATAAAAATTTTCGAAATACGAACGTTTAGAGGTACAAATCGTCCCTTTACAAAGTAGCGGGTTTAAACCTAGAAACATAAACTTTGGCGTAAAAATATGTCCACATAAGAAAAAGGGGCGCTAACGAAGTAGCGGGTTAAATGCTAGTTCCAAATAAAAATGATTATTTTTATGCAAAATATAGAAATCAAGAAATAATTGTTATATATCAAGCAAAAAATAAAAATCATTCAGGATCCAATTAAAGTTTTATTCAGAAACAAAAGAATAAAAGTTGATATAATTATAAGAATTAAGTTGTAATAATGATGAAATAGCTCATATTCCTTCTGGTTCAATAATAATAAAAAATTTGCTTAAAAAACATACGGTAAATAAAATAATTTTTTTTATATATAAACAATATTTGACGTATTCATAAATAAATTATTTAAACTTGAAATCTGTTTTAAGAAACTTTTGTATAAACATTTTGTTTTAAAATAAATTTCAAACGTACTTAAATTATTGATTATGAATCGTGCCCTCACCCTGGAAGTGTACTGCACTGCAGTCGACATAGTTTTACAATTTTTAACTCAGCTATCGATATCGATGAGGGACTACACTTTGCAGTGTACTAATGTCGTCACAACCTAATTCAAATTAAAAATTGAATTGCTGTCAAAAAACCGAAATGAATTGATCTAGAAAAACTAAGAGATACGTATATTTTTTTAAGCTTTTTTCAGAATCTGATCAGTTTGATCATGGGTGAGGCGAGTGTTATAAAGATATGTATAAAATAAATTGTTTTGTTGTTTTAATTTTTAAAAATTTATGTTACGTATATAAAACCTTTTGAATATTTAAAAATTGTTGTTTATTAAAAAAAAGTAGCATTTTAAGGCAACACATTGATCCCGAAATCCCGGGATTTCGGGATCGGGATTTTCAAAAATCAGTCCCGATTGGCATCCCTAGCCTGTATATTTTGTAAACGGTTAGTCGAATTTGTATAAAATTTCAGGTGGCAAGTATGAACTTGTGTTCAAACTAAAGTTTTTTATTTGGGGTCTATAGACATATGAGGAAGGTTTCCAAGGTATGGCACATTGGGTATAACAAGAATTTAACTGAACTTGGCGAAATTGGCCAGTAGATGTTTTTTTTTTTTTTTTGGAAAGAAAAATTGTTTACAAAACCTTATTTAAAATGTACATACATACCAACAGAGAGTCGAAAGCCTTAGTTGCTAGTACTCCTCTTTCTTTATTAATTATTATAATTTAATTATAATTATTAATTTTCCCAAATAAATAAATAATAATTTTTAAGTAAATGATTAATTAAAAGAATTCGGGTTTTAATAAATTTATTTACCTTAAATATAATTTAAATGTTTTTCCTTATTTCGCTGTTAAAAGGTTAATGGAGTTAAGTTTGAGAGGTAATATCTTATTAATATGTTTTGCCGATTGGAGAAGTAATATTAGAGATACATAAAACGAATCATGTGTCCAAAATTTGGGGGCCCATAACTTGGGCAGTATTGTTCGCCACTCACAGCAAAAATCGTTATCAATGGTAAAATTTTGGAGTCAATATTACAAGTTTGGGCAAGCTAGTTTTCAGCCATATAAAACATTACTATTCCATATGGCAATAAATGGAAACGCAGAAAGTTGGAACTTTTTGGACTTAAAGACCTTTTTTAACAAAGTATAAAAATATAAATTTTGAAAGATTTACTATGATTTCAACGAAACTGTGGTAAAAACGATTCCAGCCGATTAAAAGCCAATGAAGCCGGCGCCGTTGAACAAAAATTGTTGAAGAAATTAAACTATCGATAGTCCAATAGGAACAGAACTCTCGATAGTATCGATAGTACTATCTATTGTTTGCCAGCAAACCCAAAACAAATTTGACAAGATCAATACACGAACACATGCAATCAAACAATGAACGGCTGGCTTACCGAGGCCACCTTTTAGTAATTTCACCATGGTTTTTGGTTTATTTCCTTTATAATAAACCTCTTGAGTTCTTTTATAAGTCACTTTAACAACTTACGCACTTAAACGTTTGTACGCATACCGATTCGATGCCAACCTTCACGAGCCAAAATGTTACAGACATTTCGAAAACATTAAATATTCTAGAGCCATCTAGGAATGAGCGCTCGAACGTACTAGAGCGCTCGAACGTTCTAACATTTTCGCACTTTCTGGACCATTCGAGCTTTTATTATCTTAACAGCTAATATCATTATGCATTAACACTATGCCTTAAGGATTTACAATAATTTTAACATTATTATCGAATACAGTGGGGTTGAAGTACAATTATGTATAACAGTTTCGGCATTACATTTATACAAGAAAATTATGTACAGTGATTTTTACATTAGAAATATGCATAACTACTACAATAAAAATTTAAGCTAATAAAATTACTAACAAACACAAAATAACTAATATGAATATACAAGATAACTAATAATTTAAACTAATTCTTAACTAAAGTTTCTTTCGTAACAATAGGTATTTTTTTTTAATTCCTATGCTAATCCCGCAAAGCTCTTCGCTTGTGTGCAGGAGACCAGAGTATCTGGCGGGAATCGAACCCGCAACCCCGGCACTGATAGACTAGCTCACTACCAGCTAGCCTACTGGGGCACTCTACTGAATTTATGTACATATTGTTACGAAAGAAACTTTAGTTAAGAATAAGTTTAATTTATTAGTTCTCTTGTCTTAATTAGTTATTTTGTACTTGCTAGTAATTTAATTAGTTGAAATTGTTATTGTATTAGTTATGCATATTTCTAATGTAAAAATCACTGTGCAGAATTTTCTAGTACAAATGTAATGTTATAATTGTTATACATAATTGTATAACATAATAGTGTTAAGATAATTGTTAACCCATAAAGTATGCTTTAGTTTATTGATGTATAATAGCTCAATTTAAATTCAGCCATTGTGTTAATGCATAATGATATTAGCTGAATAAGTTTAGATAATTGACGCTAGAGAGCATTCCTGAGACAATTCGAAAATTCTAGAGCCATCTAGACGTTTTCGGTTGGAGTATAAATACTACTCTCAGATGGCACTAAAAATCAGTATTAGTACGAACATTTAACTGTGTAGATCGCAAGTATAAGTGGCATAAGTGACTAAGTTCTAAATAAAGTGGTGTGAATAGTGGGTGGCATGTCATAACGTCCAGTGTCATAGTGTCATAACGTCCATCGAAGAAATGTCATAGCGTCCGCGGACGTTATGACACTTTGCAAGGTGTCATAATGTCCACAACAAGCAAGAATGTAAACAAATTTGGGATCAATAAATACCGGCTTCGCTAACTAAAGCTTCCCTGCACAGCCGGCCTTCGGCCGGGCGCAAGGATTTTCTCCTCTATGGTATAACAAACACCGGCTTCGCTAAGTAAAGCTTCTAAAATCTGCCTTGTTTTCGAACGAAAGCCGACTATGCAGAGAAGCTTTAGTTAGCGAAGCCGGTATTTGTTATACCATAGAGAAAAAAATCCTTGCGCCCGGCCGAAGGCCGGCTGTGCAGAGAAACTTTAGTTAGCGAAGCCGGTATTTGTTATACTATAGAGGAGGAAATCCTTGCGCCCAAAAGTGTTTTCGTTATGTATTTAATATTTACTCCCAGAGAAAAAGCAGGAAAACCATTTTTAAAATTTTTTTTACCATATTATGTTTTATCTAAAAAAATCATTGTCACCGACAACCATATTATGGTTAAACTAGTTTCTTTAAAAATAGTTTTGTTGGTTGGGACCATAATGATACATGTTTCTCTCTGCGTGTATGCAGATAATTTTTTTGTATTTAACTTATTTAGTAATAATGGACCTAATGACACTTTTGAAAGTGTCATAATGTCCATTTCCAAAGTGTCATAGTGTCCGCGGACGTTATGACACTTTTGAAAGTGTCATAATGTCCATGGACACTATGACACTTTTTGGGGTGTCATAACGTCCATGGACACTATGACACTGGACGTTATAAAATTACATATGTGTCATAACGTCCATGGACACTATGACACTGGACGTTATGACATGCCACCGAATAGTGTATAGTACCAGCTATAAGTAAAGTGTTTTATTTATTTTATTAAAGGTGCAACAAAAGAACTCAAGAGGTTTATTATAAAGGAAATAAACCAAAAACGTTATTGAAAAGACAATATATATTTCTCTATATCTGGAGAATGGAAAGTCCTAAAGTTTCCAAATTTAGTACAAGCATCTTAGTAATGGATTGGATAAGTGGGCGTGGCACTAAATATATTTTTTTATATCTAAAGGACGGTAAGAGAAAAATTGTCCAAATTTGGCACACATAACTGGGCTATCAGTACTCAACCGCTCTAAAAAATGGACGGGATTAGAGCAGTGGGCGTTGCACCTCCCATACAAAGATGTTATAGATTTCTGTATATTTGAAAAACGGTAAGAGCCAAGTATTACCAATACACAACCTTCGACAAAGTGTGGGTGGGATTGGAAAAGTGGTAGTGGCACCTCCCATAAAAAGAGATTCTAGATATCTTTATACATATCTACAATAGGCAAGGGCCAACATTTTCAAATTAAATACAAACATCTTGGTAGGCAATACAAAACACCAGACATTATTTGGGCAGGGCTTGGCATAATACAGATTTAATTATATCTAGAGCGGAAAGAGAAAAATTGTCCAAGTTTGGTACACATAGCGGGGTTATCGATACGCAACATCTGTCAAAAAGAAGGTGGGGGTGGATAACTGGGCATGGTACCTTACATACAAGGGCAAAAGAGATCTCTGTATATCTCGAGAACGGTAATTGCTAATGTTACAAAGTTGGAATAGATTATTGATCAGTACGTAACATCATAATTAAAAAAAGTGTGTGTGATTAGATAAGTGATCGTGCCCCAAAATAGAATCCCGTATATTTGAGGAACAGTAAGTGTAAAATTGCCAAAATTTGGTACAATTAGAATGGTTATCAATATACAGATAGCATCTGTAAAAAACGTGCGGGATTGGAGATGTGGGCATGGATCAAACTAGATTTCCGTATGTCTAGAGAATGGCCACAGCTATACAATATACAAATTTGAAATAGTTTGTTTATACATGAACAATATCTGTAAAAGTTCCACTGCGGACAACTTCAATATAAATACCATATAGATTTATGTGCAACTGGTAAATGGTAACAGAACGAGTATTTAAACTGGGTATAAATAACTTCATAAATAATGCACGAGATCTGTATTGAATAAAATTACATATGTATGTATTTTATTTTAATGAGGGTAGCGAAGCGCACTGGGTTATGCTAGTTTTTATAAAATTGACCTTGAAACTTTACTACGAAGAAATAATATTGAAAAGGACAGACGGACAACCTCAAATCAACTTGGTTACTTATAATAACCCAGAATATACATATACAGCCCAATTATGAATAAAAATTCCCCGGGAGTTTTCTCCCTTCTCTCATTTTTCCTATGTAAATTCAATTGAAAAAATGGGAAAAGGGAAAAAACTCCCACGGAATTTTTAATCATAATAGGGCTGATATACTTTATAGGGTCTAAAATTATATATATATACATGTTCCCATCGATCCTATAAGGAACATAGGGCTTCAGGGTCTAAAATTAATATTGTTGAAATAAAAAACGGAAGGAAAAACATATACATATGTATACCCTTTTAGCTTCGGTGACGGATATTAATGATTTAATCTGGTAATTAATTCTACTAAAAGTACAGCTTAAAGAATTGAGAAAATAACTTATTCTATAGGAATGAAAGAATATTTCCTTAAAATTAAAACTAAATTTAAAACGAGCTGTGATTTATATTTTTGGCAAATTTGTGTAATAATTTATTAGAATACAAATTAAATTTTTTACAATACATTAAAACGATTAATCATACTATTTATATTCTCTTTGACAAGTTAGTTTAAATTTTAATTCACAATACTTAATACTAAAAAGGCAAAGTCGGATTGTTAATGGTTATTAATTTGTTTTGATATGCATTACATTGATATGCATAAATATGTTTTATATTATAAAATAATCTCCTGTTTGATACACGTTTCTATTAAATTTTAAAAATTGATTAATAATTCCATTAAGAAACATAAATAGATAATGAATAATACATCATTAATATTTCATATTTTAAGTTCCATTCACAATAATTGAAGCAAGGCCGAGAATAACGTTGTAAAAGTCACTTTTTGTAAAAACTGTTTTTTGCAGATTACCGTTAAGAGATTACTCTTGCGCTGTTCAGATCAGCCAAAATTATGCACCTTAACGCCTTCAAAATACGGTACAAAGAGTCAGCCAGTGGAAGAACTGACATCGAGATTGTAGTTATGAAACGTTTTTCCGCTAAAAAAAATATTATAAACTGTAAATTTGCATGTAATTTAAAATCCAAAATTCTTGATATTTTGCATTAGTTTTTATTATCATTATTTTTGATATTTAAAAAAAATTAATAATACTGCCTGTAAAAAAGCGTTTGTAACTTACAACGTTATTCGCGGCTCTGCTTCAATTGTTCAAAATAAAAAATACAACAATTTGTGGCTGTTGAGAGCATGCATTTCTGTGCTTGACACTTGCATATTCATTTCTAGTACTTTAACATATTATGTAGTATAGCTTCTTAATTTAGACCCATCCACCCGTAAGTTTGTGAAACATTTCTTCGTTAAGTGTTTGATTGTTTTCTTTGGAACGCATAGACATAAATATGTAACCACCAATAAATTCATGAACCACTTTGCAGTCAGAAGATTGGACAGAAAAAACGACGTTTTCATCGTGAAACTGAATCATCATGCATTTGATTCCCCAATTAACATTCCATGCTTTCATTGTGTTGTAGCGCCAAGTTTTAATGTGATCGCCTGAATTTAAATCCATGCGCATAATGCGATTGTAAGCAACACCTAGAAGTTCTTCCTTCTTATGACCATCAAATTTAATGACAAACAAAGACACTCCAAAATTGGGCAATGATTGCCATGCTTGAATATACTTTAATTTTGCATCCATGAGGGATAGTTTTTGTACATTTGCATGGGCTTCCAGTATACGGTGTGCTGCTTTGCTTGATAATTTGCGCAACATTCTAGGTGGCAAATAATCGACAGTTTCTATGGATCGCGGATCTACATTAACAGCAATACCATGAGAAGGTTTTTGCAAATTTAGTAATGTTTGAATATTAGAGACCTCACTTTCATAAGAGCTGTCCGCTAGTGAGCGACCTTTGGAGGCGAGCCTACATGCAGCCATCCATTTCGCATATTGTTCTTCGTTCTCGCAGCGAATCCAAACTTCACTGTTAGGTCCATTACTGCCTTCTGGTGGAACTTCCAATCGAATGGCAAACTTTCCCTGGGACAGCACAATATCGGGTGTAACTTCACAGCCCCTTAAATTTATAGTAATAGCTGGGGCTCCTTGTCGTGATTCTTCAGCGCTTTTATACAAATGTAGGTGAAGATCCCGATAGGTGAAGAAGTATCGTTTATATCCTTTTAGAGTGAATTTACGCGGTTTCAGGAAGCGCAAATAGTCTGAAAGTTCAGGAATCTTTGTTATATTACCATCAGCATTGGCATTGGGTCCTTCAAGTGAAATTTGCAATTCATTGAGGGCAGAATCTATGTCATCATCTGTGCCATTTGTAGCAGTCAAAAAACCAGTGACTGTATTAATGCCTTGATATGTTTCGTTTTGTTGATTAATTTGAAATTGTAATGCTGCAAACATTAGACTTTCTTCTTCGGTACAATCCATTTCCTCATTCAAAATTGCCCATTTGGCTTGTTCATATAATTGATTGATACGAACATGATCATATTTGGGGTTCAAGTCAAAGAAAGTATAATATTTAAAGCGAAGACATAAAGTGTCGTATTCTCTTATGCCTTGCTCCATAATTGATAGAGATGAATCTAGCCAACCAACATTCATCCGCGCCTTTTCAATTAAGGACTTTGGTCGTATTAATCTAGACCGCACATCCGGGCTCGGTGAACGAGGAGAAGCGGCTAAATTTTCTTGAAAATCTCCTAGACTAGATCCAGAATCATATGTCGTATATCCATTGCTGCTATTTTTCCAAGTGCCTGTTGGTGAGCTTATTGGTGTTCCGGGTGCTGTTCCAGCTCTTCTTGGTGTGGTGCTATAAGGTGAAACTGGAGCACACAAAAAGTTACCGTTTTGTGTTCTATCCAAGCTACCATTGCTGCCATGATAAGCAGAGTTTATTGGTATAAACGAATTGGTATCTGGAGCAGGTTGCAAATAAACTGTTCCGTATGTTTCGGCAATCGGGATTTTTTTCTGAGGAAACTGACCAAAGTTCTTTTTTAAATGTTCAGCTTCCAATGGTTTGCACAACGACAATTCTTCAGGATGTCGTATATCCAAATCTTTGCATAAATTCACAACAGCAGCAAACGTTTTAATAGAAAAGTCTACACGACAATCAAGGTAGCGCAAGTCTGGCAATTGAACACGTAGTGTTTTATGCATTGGTGTAAAATGTAACAAACAATTAGCTTGAACGCCTACTTGATCCAAAGTGGATCGAGTGCGAGATAACCACATATTTTTTTCCGGCCACCACAGTGCATGATCGGACCAATCTTTAGGATTTTCAGGGTCAACCAATTGAAGCATTATACCTCCGATGTGTTGATCGCCCTTGACCCTCAGGTGTTTTTCTACCTGCAGATCTGTTATGAAAATCCGCAGATTCCATGTGTTGTCCCCCACATGAATCATTTTTTGAGTTTCACTCAGATCCCTTTTATCCGAACTCAAAACCTTTAGAATACGTATCCGTTATATATGATAACTAAAATGAAAATCACAGATGTTTCCCTAGAAATTCTTAAAAATGATGACGTAATATTTAATACTTACAAAAACTACATACATATAGTAGGTATGTTTGTACGTCGAGTTACTACACAGACGTTTTCGCAATTCAAGCAAGTATTGCTCTTATCATTTCAAAGACTGAGAGGTTTACTCAACAAATTGACGGTGAGGGTGTGGAAACTGTTGCAATAGTTTGGTAATGGTGGCTCCACTGGAGCGTTATATACATATATATATAAATCGTTTGTTTATGATTGTTGTTATTTAGCTATTGACCACTTCATTCAATCTGTTCCCTTTTAGACATATACTAACACAGCCAAGGTTATCTTGCTTCCATTCCCGTACATACAAGTCGTTATTTAAAAGAGTAAAAGGCGAATAATTTTAACAACGGTCAGCGTTAAATACCGCAGAAAATTAAAATAATATATTACACAAATAGTAGGTATATATGTTTATATGAGTAGGATTGCGACGACAACGATTACGACGGCGTGCAATCTCCAGGCTAGAACTTCTGGCATATAGAAACTAATAAGATGGTAGATACTACTACGCAAATGCAATTAATTCTTAATTGCAAATGTTCTTCATATGTATGTAAGTATGTAGTATATGTATATTGATCGCCTTTAAAACGATTTTTTCCAATTTACTGTGGATCGTTGTTTGTACAACTCAATTGGTGGTTTTTTTTTGTATTCTGCGTTCACTTCATATTAATTAAAATTACACGATGGATGATGACGCAGTGGAGCAAAAGAATGTTTGGCTCGACGTTTCTCCCGTACTTTTGTTTACATATGGATATCCACAGTACACAAACAACGATTGTATTAAATTTCTATTTTTAGAAGAAGAGAAACCTGCACAAAAGCAAACGAACGAAAAAACCATTAAATGATTTTTTGTACCAGCCACAAAACAATATTATAAATCTCCCAATTAACAACTCGCGTTCACACGATACAATTCAAATATTACTTCCACTCTCTTTCGAATTCGATCAACAACTAACGAAAAGCAGACGAATTATCGATCTCGAAGTGTAGTTGCCAGATAGCAAGGCCCAGGGATGTTAAATGGGGTTTTAAATTTTGTACCAATTTCCAAAAAAAATTACTTTTTGGTGCTTTACGGTACCATTTTTTTTTAATTTATTAAAAAAGAACAAAAAAAAAGTACATAAAATTTCAATTAAACAAAAAAAAAAGTAAAAAAACTTAACATTAACCTACATATATGTATGAATAAAATAAGGTACATAAAAGCCTTATAAATATATGAGATCAAAATCAGGCACTTATTTGTTTAGTTTAATAAACTATTTGGAATTGTTACATCATAGCAGCATGAATTTGTCGATCTAATCCAATCCTTTTTTTTATGAGACTGGATAATGCTGGCACATGTAGTCTGTTTCTTTCCCTAGTTTTTAATATATTTTAAAAAGAAAAAACTATTTCCACATTTTCAGACGAATGTGGAATGTATAAAATTTCAGCAACGACTCTAGAAATGTCAGGAAACATATGGACATTCAGCTCTTTTTGTAAATTTGCTACTGCCGACCAAAAACTACAAATGTTTTCAGGTTTTAACGACTGCAGTTGTTCGACATCAGTTAAAGCTCTAAATTGATTACTGATTGAATCAAAATTTGCAATTTCATTCGGAAACATTTTTGCTAGAAGAGGTACAATACAACTTGTTTAACCTGAAATAACATTTTCAGGAGTAAATTAATGGAAACACATTAAAACTTCGTTACTAAAGTTGACTTTGGTTCTCAAAACTTCGCAAAACTGTATATAAAATTGTTTTGCATTTTCTTTAATTTCTTTAACAATATCAATATTGATATTATTTGTAGAAATATATAAAGCAACTTCTGTTGCGCAATAAATCTCAGGTTATCACTAATGTTGCCTCGTCTGTGGGTTCCATAAGTCCCCTTTTACAATGTGGCAATTGAAAGGCAGACGGACGAAGTTTGTCGGCGAGAGAGGAAAAAAGTAAAGTGTGTCACACATACAGCGTCGCCCCCTTACCAACAAACTTCGTCTGTCTGCCTTTTACTTGCCACATTGTAAAAGGGGACTAAGCACTCTATACACCACAATACTAATCGCATATTTAAGCGCCCATTACAATAACGATTTGTAGTGCAACATAAATGCAATGAAAAGGACTCAACAATTTGTTTCCTATACCAAAAATTCCAAAAGGGGGAACTGTGAAACATTTTTAAATTGTACCAAATGAATCACGGTAGTACCACGGTACTTTAGAAGGTCAAAATGTACCAAAAAAAAAGTACAATTGTACCAACTATAACATCCCTGGCAAGGCCCATGGCCCAATTAGTGGGTCCGCTCGAAACGCCTGCTGATTTTTTGAAAGTTGTATATTTACCGTGCAATTGTTTTTGTAGCAATTGTTTTTGACATATTGTCCATTTATTACACAAACAAATGCATTGGGTTTTGACATCTTTAACATAATTTACACAAACAAAATGCGTGTTTTTTTCTATTGTTGCATTGTTGTAGTTTCGCGCAGAAATACTAATTGGGCCAATGCAAGGCCTATCCAATAGGTCAGCTTACCGCTACAACAATACAATAGTACAAAAAAAAAACAGGCATTTTGTTTGTGTAAAATTCTTCATGGTTGTCAAAATCTTACTACTTCATAGGGAAAACAAAAGGAAAACCAAGGTCTATCCACTAGGTATATTTTTGTTTACGTTTTTTGTTTTTTGGCACACATACATGCATACGAAACACGTTTTTCCTTTTGTTTTCCCTATGTAGTAGTAAGATTTTGACAACCGTGAGGAAATTTACACAGACAAAATGCCTGTTGTTTTTTGAACTGTTGTAGCGGTACGCAGACCTATTGGATAGGCCTTGAGGAAAACTTGATTCTCTATTAAGTTTTTAGTTATTCGACCTTTTTGATTATAATCTAAAAATTAAATAATTTTTTTTCAAGCTTGAGGTCTGTTTTATTCTTTATTTAATTTATAAAGAAAACGTGATTTGTATGTATGTATGTGTGGCAAAAAACAAATAAGTAAACAAAAATATACATGTAAAAACATAATAGGTCTGTCTGGGTACTTTTCCAGTAGCAAATACTCAGTAAATTTTTTTGGGAGAGTAAAGGGCATAATAAACCACACAAATTGCTTGGCAAACATGCACTTTGTTCTTGCTTCTGTTTGGCAATAAACGGCACAATCTTATCTCGTACAAACATAAATTTTTCATTTTGGTTTTGTTTTCAATGAATGCAGACGACGATTGTGCTGCGGCAATTTTGCTCGCGATTTGTTAAAAACGGAGAAGAAATAAAAAAAAATAAAAATAATTTGGAGTAGAGAGTGCCTTAAGTAACAAGCTGTTTTGGGGAAACAATGCTACTATAAAAATTAGAATTTACGGCTGAAATTGATTTTACTGCTTCTTCTTCTACGTCTTTACTCTGCAAAGTTTTCGCTGAAATGATTACTTTTAGCACTAGACACCACAAAAAGTTTGACAAATATCTAACATGTCTGCCAAATATTAAAAATTTTTAATATTTCTGCAAACATTGCTTCAAATGTTTGTCCAAACAGCAAACACCCCAATAAACAACACAAAATATTTGTACAAACGTAAAATTTTGACATGTTTGCCAAGCTATTTGTGTGGTTTATTATGCCCTTAAGACAAATTTTACTCTTTCGGCTGATAATATCTCAAAAAGTACGCAGACAGTATCCATTGAAATCTTGCAAGAAAACAGCTGATAGGTGTGTAAACAATTGAAATAACAAACGTGAGCCAAGATAGCGTTGAAGAAATAGCGTCCAATTTGGGAAATTAAAAACCGGGAAACCAAAATACCCAAATAATGGGTATTTGCAGTATAAACAAAAAGTTAGCGTCGAATTTAGGAATTTAAAATAGGGAAGTACAAATATAGGAACAAATCTAGTTTACCGACGTAGCTCCAAATAAAAAAAAGTACCCAGGGTGATGTGATTTTCCACTACAATTCTAAACGTACATATATGGCCAATATTGGTATAATTTTAAAGCTCATGAACAGATTTTTCTGGATATACATAATTTATTTCAAAATATTAAACTCTTTAGATCACATTACAGTTTTTTTCATTTTACGTCGAAATGTTACGGAAGTGCACTAGGAAAGAATGTAGTTTATTTAAATAAAAGTGTAATGCAAATTTTATAAAATAACAAACACTAGCATCGCAAAAAAAAAATTCTTTGCATAGCCAGCCTTTGGCCGGACGAAAGGATGTTCTTCTCTATGGTATAATAAACACCGGTTTCGCTTACTAAAGCTTCCTTGAATAGCAGGCCTTCGGCCGGGCGCAAATATTTTCTCCCCTATGGTATAACTTATACCGGCTTCGCTAACTAAAGATTCTCTGCATAGACGGCCTTTGCCCATGGGCAAGGATTCTCTCCTCATTAGTATAACATAAACATAAAGAAGGTTTTACTTGTATTTTAATTAAAATTCTTAAATAAATTAGTATGTAGTATATACATACATTAAAGAATTAGAAAAAATTAATTTATTTTTTTTTTATGCTTACTAAAAAACTTTTGTATTTTGCAAACTCGTCCCACTTCTTAATAAACTAAAAATATTAAAATAAATTCTGTATGTCCAGAAAGATCTAGTGAAACGCTTTGCAATGATACCAATATTAGCCATATATGTACATTTGGAAATGTACTGCAAAATCACATATTTATATAAAAACTTAAAACGCCCATAACTCGAAAACTAAGCGTTTGCGCCAACTTTCTTATTTTATTTTTTCTTCTTATTTTTCCATTTTCTATCACCCTAGGTACTTTTTTTTTATTTGGAGCTGCGTCGGTAAACTAGATTTAAGCCCAAATATATTTATATTTTTAATAAAAATACAAAAAATATTTACCACAGGCTTTTGCAGGGTATAAACTATATATTTTCTGAAAGTAAATAGTTTTCTGGACAAAATGAGCGATGCGTGCAAAATATCGTTCGGACAGTTTCCGAGAAATCTGGGTTCATCCAAAATGGTCAGTAAAAATCTTTACTGATTTATGCAATGAACCACAGGCTTTTGCACGGTATAAACTATATATTTTTTGCACGCATCGCTCATTTTGTCCAGAAAACTATTTACTTTCAGAAAATATACAGTTTATACCGTGCAAAAGCCTGTGGTAAATATTTTTAGTATTTTTATTAAAATATAAATATATTTTTACTTCCCCTTTTTAAATTCCTAAATTCGACGCTAACTTTTTGTTCATATACTGTAAATCCCCATTATTTGGGTATTTTGGTTTCCCGGTTTTTAAATTCCCAAATTCGACGCTATTTCGTCGACGCTATCTTGGCACACGTAAACTCTTTCATTCAAACAGTATATAAAAACAGCTGTTCAAACTAGTTGCAAAATCTTACCAGAGGAAATTTCTCCAGTAACATTTTGCAAGTTCTCTAACTTCCAACTGTCAAAAAATTCCCTTTTTAGCTCTCTCGCTGTAAGAGATTTATTAAGGGCATAGTAAACCTCACAAATAGCTTGGCAAACATGTCAAAATCATACGTTTGTACAAATATTTTGTGTTGTTAATTGGGATGTTTGCTGTTTGGACAATCATTTGAAGCAATGTTTGTAGAAATATTAAATTTTTTTAATATTTGGCAGACATGTTGGATATTTGTCAAACTTTTTGTTGTGTCTAGTGCTAAAACTAATCATTTCAGCGAAAACTTTGCAGATTAAAGATGTAGAAGAAGAAGCAATAAAATTATTTACAGCCGTAAATTCTAATTTTTTTAACAGCATGGTTTACCCCAAACAGTTTTTTGTTTAGAGCACTCTTTACTACAAATTATTTTTCTTTCTTTTATATTTCTTCGGGGTTTTTAACAAATAGCGGGCAAAATTGCCGCCGCACAATCGTCGTCAGCATTCATTGAAAGCAAAACAAAAATGAAAAATTTATGTTTGTACGATATATGATTGTGTAGTTTATTGGCAAACAGAAGCAAAAACAAAGTGCATGTTTGCCAAGCAATTTGTGTGGTTTATTATGCCCTTTAGAGTACGCAGACAACATTTTGCGACATTTTGTACAAACTTATGCAAAATATGTGTACACAGACAGACCTAATGTAAGTAACTTTTGACAACCTAAGGGAAAAAACAAAATAAACATCTGGCTCAAGGCGAATTCAACTACAGGTGGTGTCGAAACGCCATCTGATTTTGACAGTTCGAGCTACTTTGTTTTGATCAGTTAGTGTTTTGTTAGGAATGGTTGACATTTTGGACAGTAAACAATAACAATGCAATGCAAAAAACCATGTGTTGTTTTTGGATTGTTGTAGTATCGACACCACCTGTAGTTGAATTCGCCTTGATCTGGCTCCTTGCGCAGACCAATTTGATAGGACTTGCCAGATAGCATTGGTACAAAATCGTCTAGTTTTATTGAAGAAATCGTCATATTGATATACCTATATAGTCACAGCAAAATAATACTAATTTTATTATTGTAATTATTATTATCTGTACACGGTCAAGCATTTCTTATCAAGCGCTATGGTAATATTAGTGAAAATTTTGTTGGATGTGTGACATCGAAGATGCTGGATGGAAAATCAAAATTTTTATATGACGGCGAATATCCAGCACACGTACACGAGTGAATTCGCCGGCATGACAAGCATTTTGACCGTGTACAAACCCCTTAAAACTTAAAAAATTAAGTGAAATATACTTTTCTTTTATTAAAAAATATTATCACGCTTACATTATCGATTTTACACGTTGGTAAACCTGTCTAAAAAAGTTGAACATTTTATCTTTTGCGTGCACACACTCGAACGTTTATGCTCGCATAAAATGCCGTTTTGTTGGCAAGCTAGGTGAAGAAAAAAGTTTATCGTTGTGGTCAAGTTTCAACCGAGTCAAGGCGAATTCATGTAAACGGTGGTGTTGATATTGCAACAAGTAACAACACCAAAAACACAACAATGTATTTTTTGTTGCTTTCGTTCAAGGCGAACTTTCGTTGATCGATATGTCAAAAACACAAACACCTTTTGACATTTCTCTCTTTAAGTAAGTGTGCTTTCAACGTCACCTGAAAAATGAATTCGCCTTGAACCGGTTTCAACTCCCCACAATTGGCCAATACATGCAAGTTTTCAAATTAAATTAATGCAGAAAACTAATAAGGTGAAATCGAATTTTGTTCTAATTTGTCCAAGGCAAATTTAACTAAAGGTGGTGTCGGAACGCCATCTGATTTTGATAGTTCGAACCAATTTTTTTTATTTGTAGGAATCGTGCTATTTCGAACCGTAAACAAGTCAGATGTAAAAAAACAAGCCGTGTATGGGTACCTTAAATAAGATTTTCGATAGTAAACTACAAAATAAAGTACAATTTCCCTAATATCAAACATAACTCATCATACATACATATTTTTTATTAGCGAAAACTTTTTTATATTTCGTACAAGCCATAAAATTGATTAAAAATCCCTAAAACTAAACGGAAATTCCCAAAGATTTGGTAACAGTGGTATTCAAAATCTTAAAAGTTTTAAAGAATCAGAAAACTTACAGAAAAAAATCGTTTCTACAGCGAACATTGCTAAAATTCGCGAACAATTGCAAAATTGGAAACAAACCCTAAAATTTAATTGAAATCGGTAAAAGAAGAATATGTCGGAAAATAACATAAAATCATTAACAATTGAGTTATGATGATGAAGAACAAAATTTTTTTCTGGTGTTAAAAACAGGAAAGGGCATTCAGTAAAGAATTCAAGTTTTTTTGTAATCTCATTCTGCCTGGTTGTAGAACGCGAGCGTGACTCGCTTAACTTACATTTAAAACAAAAGCATAATTTCAAAATAAGTTTTTGTTTCAAATGTAAGTTAAGTTAGTCAATTTTACGCTTGCGCTCTACAAACAGGCAGTTGGTCTTATTATTTTGCTTATAATAAACTTGACCTTTTTTTTACTTAAAATGCACTTTTTTAGACCCCTTTATCTGGAAAATTCCTTTTTTTGCGAACCTTTTCAAAATTTTCCAACGGTAGCCCTGTTGCTAGGGCATTAATCGCCCATAGGGGCTTTTTGGGTCAAAAAAAAAAACCGTCAAAATTTTGATGAATCGTTAAGTCTGGCAGCCGTGTGTCTAATTGAAATTACTCATCAGTGCTGCCAGATTTTGGTCCTAACCCCAAATTAACACTGCGCTTACATTTCCAGTACTGGCAAGACCAAGGCGAATTTAATTTTCAGGTGGCGTTTAAACGCAGCTGAGCTCCTTTTTTTAGCCCTCTTTCAAACTCGGCAAGTTACTTGCGCAACTCTTAGTTTGTAGATGTCAGCGGTAAAGTCGCGGTAAGGGAAACAAATTTAGTACAGACTTTGTTGTACACGGCAAGTTACTTGCGCAACTAACTTGCTGAGTCTGAAAGGAGGCTTAATTAAGATAGTAGTACATTACAAGCGTTAAGGCCGTGTCAGATACAACTTTGTCGCTTTGCGCGACGTTTCTACCTTTGGCAGAAAAACGCAAAGCAAAAGGTGTATGACACAATGAAAACTTTGACAGCACTCACTCATTGTTTTCTTACTTATAAAAGCGGTTGGTAATTTGTACATATAATTATTTGTTATAAAAATAAAAGTTAAAAATTTAATTGGACGGTTTTTTGGAATTGAATTTGGCAAAAAAATTAAAAAAAAGAAAATTATACTAGCCAATTGTCAAAGCGCGCAAAAAGATGAGAGTTGGCTAAAGGCCATGTCAGATAAAACTTTTGCTTCGCGTTGCGTTACAGATTCGCTTTGACATCTAAGATAAAATATACGTACTTATACGAAACATGTCACATAAAGTACTTTCAAAGCGGAGCGAAGCAAAAAGTTAGCCAACTCTCATCTTTTTGCGCGCTTTGACAATTGGCTAGTATAATTTTCTTTTTTTTTAATTTTTTTTTGCCAAATTCAATTCCAAAAAACCATCCAATTAAATTTTTTACTTTTATTTTTGTAACAAATAATTAAATGTACAAATTACCAACCGCTTTTATAAGTTAACAAACAATGCGTGAGTGTTGTCAAAGTTTTCATTGTGGCATACACCTTTTGCTTTGCGTTTTTCTGCCGAAGGTAGAAACGTCACGCAAAGCGACAAAGTTGTATCTGACACGGCCTTAACTGTTTGCTTCGCTTCGCTTTGAAAGTACTTTATGTGACATGTTTCGTATAAGTATGTATATTTTATCTTAGATGTCAAAGCGAATCGGTAACGCAACGCGAAGCAAAAGTTTTATCTGACATGGCCTTTAGTGCGCGAGCTCGCTGTCGACTTTTGTCAAAAAAGTTAAACTAGTGTTTTTTTTTTATTTGTTTTCTTATTGTTTATGATTTTAATTTCTCGTGATGTCGGTTTCTAGAACATGCCCGATTATGTTGGCATTAAAATTAAAATTGGTCCAAACTTATTTGATTGCAATCTAAATCATATTACCAATTTTTATAGAATTCGGTTCATATTTGACCATAGCTCCCACACACGTACTACTCCCTAAATAGCTTTTAATGCCATAACTTCCTCATAAATTTTGGTATTAACATATAAATTGGTTGTGCTGGTAGTTCCAAAATTAGCCATAGTTCCCACATAAACCCCCATCCTAAAATCATTTAAATGCAAACAAATCTCATATATAATTGAGGAAGATATCTAAGTAATATTCGCCACAAAGAACTTGAACATGAATGTTAACCTCATACATGATTTTTTTTCTGGCGGCACCATGATTGAACAAGGGTCCCAAATAGGGTGCACTCATGAAAATAAGTTTTTATATAAAAAAATTTAATATAGTTCTTGACAATTGGCAATTAGAAAGAGTACACCATTATAAATCTCGGGGTATTCTTTTGGATGAAAAGTTGACATTTGAAAATCACATAAATTATGTTATTTCGCGCATAGCCCGGACAATACGAAGATTATATAACATTGCGTACTATTCGCCATTACATATAAGACGGCTTGACGGCTATTTTTATGTCTTCCAATATTTATCTTGGAAACAGAAGAGTTTTCGTGTACGTAGAGTTAAACGATATCAGCCATGTCACAGAGTACACAGAGTCACAGAGAAGAAAACATATTTGTTTATTGATAGAAAGTATATTTTGATAGTTTTTTGGCCATTAAGATACACAAAACTGCCATTCCGTTCATTTAAACAAAAATGGTTTCATTTCGCAAATTTTTTTCGTAATTTTCTGAAGCGCCAAAATGAATTCCGTTTCCAAACGGAATTGAACTCTCTGACATGGCTGATATCTTTCGTCTTGGAATTTTTTTACCATGTTCTCAATATTATCAAGAACTGCTAGGTTATAGTTTTACTCGGTATTTGCACGTAACAAATACAACTCTGCAAAAAATCAGCAGGCGTTTCGGGCGGACCTACTAATTTGGCCGTGCATTGTAGCTTGAGGTTGTTTACCAACTTCGACAACTCACACCCCCAAAAAACTACTTACCAGCTGTTACTTTGTACCACCTTCTAATAAACTTCACAATCACTTATCAAACACAAATAAATGTTGGAGAAACTTTTTGATGTTTTATTCCAATTTGTAAAAACAAAAAGAAATACTCTTACTTTTGTATTAAAAGTCGCGGAGGTGTGCAAAAACATCTAAATAAAAAATAAACTAGAAAAACCAAACACAAATACATTCAGAACTTACGTCATCAAAATATCTTTTATAAGACAAGAATTGTGGGTTTTAGACCAGTTAAAGTAACAAAGAAAATTTAATTTTATCTGTTTATATGTACAATTCTTATGTATAATAAACACATATTTGTAACACATGAACTAAGTGATTCTATTTTCTGTCTATTCTTTTTTTTTTTTGTAATCCTAATAGATTGAAGACTAATTTCTACAATTATTTGCACAGACGAATCAAGTTGGCACTTAATCAAAAGCATTAAAGATGATTCATGTCGGTGAAAACACTTGGATATTGCGAATTTTTATAAGTGATCTACAAGTGGAGAAACAGTTGAGGGTGAAGGGGGATCAACATATTGGTGGAATTATGCTTCAATTGGTAGATCCGGAAAATCCCAAAGATTGGTCAGATCATGCCCTTTGGTGGCCAGAGCGAAACATTTGGTTGGCTAGAACTCGTTCTACTTTAGATCAAGTGGGCGTACAGGCTGATTCTTTATTGCATTTTACACCTATGCATAAAATTTTACGAGTACAACTGCCAGATTTGCGTTTCATTGATTGTAGGGTAGATTATTCTATAAAAACTTTTGCGGCGGTGGTGAATTTATGTAAAGACTTGGATATAAGACATCCTGAAGAGTTGTCACTGTGTAAACCTCTGGAGCAGGAACATTTAAAAAAGAATTATGGAAAATATCCACAGAAAAAAGCTGCAATATTGGAAGCTAATGGTATGGTCTATTTACAACCCGCGCCCGATACAAATTCTTTTATACCAATTAATGCTGCATACAAAGAAGGAAGCAACGGAAGCTTAGATAGAACTCAGAATGGTAATTTATTATGTGCCCCTGTCTCCCCATATAACACAACTCCTAAAAAATCAGAAAATGCACCCGGAACTCCAATCTCTTCTCCGACGGGTACGTGGAAAAATAGTAGCAATGGCTACGCAACATATGATTCGTCTTCAAGTTTGGGCGATTACCAAGATAATTTAGCAGCTTCACCAAGATCACCTAGTCCAGAAGTTAGGTCTCGACTAGTACGACCCAAATCATTAATAGAAAAGGCCCGCATGAATGTGGGTTGGCTAGATTCTTCTCTATCAATAATGGAACAGGGAATAAGAGAATACGACACCTTGTTTTTACGTTTTAAATATTACACCTTTTTTGACCTGAATCCTAAATACGACCTTGTTCGTGTTAATCAATTGTACGAGCAGGCTAAATGGTCTATTTTAAATGAAGAAATTGATTGCACTGAAGAAGAAAGTTTAATGTTTGCTGCCCTTCAATTTCAAATTAATCAACTCAATGAGTTTCAACCCTACCAAAATTCTGAATTCGATTCAAGTTTCAATGAAAACGGAACCGATGATGATATTGATTCTGCGTTAAATGAATTGCAAATAACCTTAGAGGGACCTAGTTCTAATGGTGATGGTAACATAACAAAAATTCCAGAACTATCAGATTATTTAAAATTTTTGAAACCCCGAAAATTTACCATGAAAGGTTACAGACGATATTTCTTCGCATATAGGGACTTGCATTTGCATCTTTATAAATCAACCGATGATTCCCGCAGAGGTGTCCCAGTCATAACAATCAATTTAAGAGGTTGTGAAGTGACACCGGATGTCAACTTATCACAACAAAAGTTTGCAATACGTCTAGAGGTGCCACCAGAAGGTAAAACTGGTCCTAATTCCGAAGTATGGATCCGATGTGAAACGGAAAATCAATATGCAAAATGGATGGCAGCATGTCGTTTAGCTGCTAAAGGTCGTTCTTTGGCCGACAGTTCATACGACAGCGAAGTGTCCAATATAAAAACCCTACTTAATCTTCAGAAACCCGCACAAGGAGTAGCAGTAAATGTGGATCCACGTTCGATCGAAGTCTTGGACTACCTTCCATCAAAAATGCTTAGAAAACTATCAAGTAAGGCGGCCATTAAAATATTGGAAGCACATGCCAATGTAAGCAAGCTATCTCTGATTGAAGCCAAGTTGAAGTATATTCAAGCTTGGCAGTCATTACCCGACTTTGGAGTCACTTTGTTTGTTATCAAATTTGATGGTCACAAAAAAGAAGAACTTTTGGGTGTCGCCCACAATCGTATTATGCGTATGGACTTGAATACCGGCGACCATATTAAAACCTGGCGATACAACACAATGAAAGCTTGGAATGTTAATTGGGGCATTAAATGTATGATGATTCAATTCAATGACGAGAATGTTGTCTTTTCCTGTTTGTCAGCCGATTGCAAAGTTGTCCATGAATTCATTGGTGGTTACATTTTCATGTCGATGCGTTCAAAGGAAAACAATCAGACTTTAAATGAAGAAATGTTTCACAAGCTAACCGGTGGATGGGTATAAATTTATTTTTATATTTATTGTTTTTACTAACAAAATATGACGCACATTAAATACTTAACCAGGTGTTCCTTTTTAATAACCTTTCAACAGTTATAATAAGCAAACATTTATGTATAATTGCCAAAGTGCCTAAAATCTTTCTTATAGTGTATTTTCTCTAATCATGGTCTCTTTATTGGCCAAAACTATTTTATCTTTTTAAAGCATCCTTGCAGAAGTGCACTGATGGTTCCGACTATAATAGATACAATTGACATAGGATAAATAATTACATCAAAAGCACTGAGAACGCACGACACTATTGATTTCTGAAGCAAATATTGCTATGACTATAAGTGGTAAACAAGTTATTATGCTGCTGTGGGTGGAGTAGCTGTCGTACTCATGGTTGTATGGTGGTCTTTGAAATCGTAGCAAACCCTTCGCCACCATTATTGTTGCTATTAAGGCAGGCTACTCGGTTACTTAAAAGTCTACATTGTACTAAATGAGATATTTACTGCTATTTTTGAGGTTTCTGTGTATAGAAGTATTTATTAATAGGTGCGTTTGAGTACTTTTACAGTAAAATGCAGTAAATGAGTAAACTTAAAAAATTTGCTCCCACAAAAAGCTGTTATCCAAAAAAGTACGCGATGGCAAATAATTAAAGTGTTGAAAAATGTTTACACTTTTGACTATTTAACTCGTTTTCTTATCGGTGCTCGATTAAATACTTTTTATAACACGAATATTTTTGGAAAATACAAACAAATTATTTTATGTAATTTTCATATTTGCTTGTTTTTTATTTTATTTGAATTTGCTAATTTGTGTCTGGTTAAATTTATTCAAAAGTACATGAATACTTTTTTTGCTATTGATTACTTAAATAACAAGTGCAGTTCTAAGTACTTCTACAACTCTAAAAAATTAAAATAACAAAAAATAGTTTCAAAAGTTGCTATTTAACTAAAAAAAATTCTTCACAAACACGATTAATTAATTAATATTTATTTACGTTATGTTTGGTTTAATTTTTTCCACCTTTTCTCTTTTTTTTATCCATTTTTACAATTTGTATGCTTCTTGTTTGTTAACTTTTGCATGTTTACCTTTGAAACATATGTTTTTTTGTTTTACTGAATTTTACTGCAAAAATTTCTGCAGTAAAAATTTGTAAGTACCCTACAAGAACAGTGACAGTCATTTGATCTATCATATGACTGGCATTGCTGATGCGAATTTCCATCATCGCGTAGAACAATGTTTCTATCATTTTATTAAGGCAAATATGAAAAAACTGATGGAAACTTTTGTGTACGTGTGATTTTGCATCTTTTTTTAACCTATATATTTTGCCGTTAATAAAACATATATCGGAGCTGTTTACTCTTATACTATTTACAAGTCAGTACTGATGTTAATATTGGACACAGCTGACTAGTCAGTACTGATGTTAATAATGGACACAGCTGACTAGTCAGTACTGATGTTAATAATGGACACAGCTGACTAGTCAGTACTGATGTTAATAATGGACACAGCTGACTAGTCAGTACTGATGTATATTCCGGACACAGCTGACTAATCAGTACTGATGTATATATTCTTCATTGTTGACGTACTTTTTAGTTTAAATAAAACACAATTAATTTCAATTAATTCTCATACATATTTTTCTCTATATTTAAAATTAAAATCTATATTTGTTCTTTTTACGAAATAAATAAATATTATTAAAAATAATGGTAAAGTTATTAAAATTAAATGCATGTCAGGGTAGTGCACACAACAACGATTATATTAGTATATTTTTACTTTAAATTTGAAAATTATCTTCATTTGCTTTCCCTGAGTTTTGTACAACTTTTTCTTTAATATATTTTTTTTGTTTAAGCCTATGGTGGGCGCGTTCAACCGCTTTTTTTATGCTTTTTTTCATATTCCACGGTTCCTAGGTTCTGGAAAACATCTTAAATATGAGGTAAAAAAGAAAAGACACAAATTTTAAATATTAAAAGAGACAAATATTTTATGTACATACATACCTCTTACAATTTTGTTAAGCAGCGTTAGACTTGCCAACGATAGTTTTCCCCACCTTCCATCCCAATTATATTTATCTAGCAGCTCATCCGTAAATAATGCACGGATGACGCTGCCAGCATCCAACGAAACTCCTTTTATTTTATAAATATAGGAATTCTGTGAAGAAGTTTAAAAACTTTTAGAGCAATTAAAATATTTAATTTTTTTTTTATTGTTACCATGGCCTGAGCATAATCGGAGTCCAGCTTCTCCTCTATTTCTTTTACAGCTGCAGTCGTCCGCAAGGGGAGCATGCTGGCGATCTCATCAAGCCCTTGATCACAAGTCTCTCCTGTCATGCGGCGGAGGGACTCTTGGGCTCTTTTTATGGCTACTTTGCACTCCATTATAATCTTAGATTGTGCCATCAGTTCTGGCTTTGTCGCGGCCTAGTAAGCATTAAACATTAAAATATATAAAAAGCTAGACTAATATTATCAACAACTTACATTTGCTTCTATCGCCTCCAATTTAAGTGCAAGTTGCTCCTAATTTTGACCGATGCTTGCCTGCCCTAAACTCAATGTCCTCTGGTTATTTTGGATCTTTTCCAGCTGACTTTTAGACTTTTCTGTTTTTTTTTTGATTTGTGTTATTTTTTTATTAATTATTTCTTATTTTTCTTTGTCTTATCAATTTTTCACTTTCAATTGTCACTTTCAATTTGCTTTTTTTATTTTTTGATATTTTTATTTTTTTACAGGTCTACGCGCACATAAAATTATTTTATTAATTATTTCTTGTTTTTCTATGTCTTATCTCACTTTCAATTGTCACTTTCAATTTCCTTTTGTTGTTTTTTAAAATTTTTATTTTTTTACACGTCTACGCGCACATAAAATTTAATTTTATTAAATTTTTTTTTAAAATATGTTTTTATAGGGGATTCACAAAATTTTTTTTTTTAATATTACACATTAAACATGCAAAAACGCAACTCTGTAACAAACTTTAGTTGTTTCACTCTTACATACGCATTGCTTACCTTAAGTAATCAGCGTTGCCACTGGCAAAAAAATGTTCACTAGATATTTTTAAATACCACAATCTCCAAAATGCCTTTACTATATTTAAATTAAATTAATACAAATTTAGTTAAATTCTTACAATTAATTAATATTTTAAAACGTGTTACCAGATATATGTAAAATGTAAATATGTATAAGCATAATATATTAATAAAATTTTTGCTAGTAAACATAATCCCAATTTGTTACACAAAACCACACTAATGGCAACGCCAGTAGTAGCAATTCAAAGTAAAATAATTGTAAATGTGTTGGTAAAAAAATTGGTTATGTATTAGTTTTGATCATTCATTTCTTGCAGGGTACTCAGTCAAGAACTGTCACTTTACGCTCTCAATTTGTGTTCTCATTTACTGTATTTTGTGTACGCGAACGCAATTTAGTAAAATGCAGTAAAGTTCAGTAAAAAATAGTAAAAACTTTTGTGTTCTCGAACGCAGCTATAGTTTATTTCTACAGATAATATACAATTTTTCAAAAGTGGCGCAAACTTTTATTGGTTTGTTAAGACTGTTAAAACACTTTGACTTTTTATTTTGTGCTAAAAATGGTTTTTTCTGTTCCCGTACTTTTGTGTAATTTTGTATCTTTGTGAGAGAAATTTATGCTAGCTCTCATTTTCACGAACTTTATCCAAAAAGTAACAGCCATACCTAAACAAGAGCGGAACGCGTTTTCTAGCTGTCAAAAATCCTCATGCCCATACAATTTGTATGTAGCATACCGAAACAACGCGACGGCAACGCAACGGTAGCGCTT
Source organism: Pollenia amentaria (assembly GCA_943735925.1). Lineage (NCBI taxonomy): Eukaryota > Metazoa > Arthropoda > Insecta > Diptera > Polleniidae > Pollenia > Pollenia amentaria. Next base: position 226,685,040 of record OX031009.1, read on the forward strand.
TGCAATTGGAAAATCCGATTTTGACAGCGCGTTTAAATAAACAGGGCTGCTATATTTGTTGTTTTGACAACCCTGTTTTTATTGTTTGATAATAAATAATGGCAAATTAGCTATTTTTAGGTCAAACTAGCGGTTTTAATTCAATTTTTTATGTCTTTTATGAGGGTTTTAGTCGGCACGAAAGTTAACACTACTGTTTATGGCACAACGCTGACGCTCTTATTTAGGTATGTCATATCAGCGTAAAAGCTACGCTGAAGAAAACGTTCCGCCTTCCGCTCTTGTTTAGGTAAATGCTTCTTTATTTAATCTAAATTTTTTTACAAAGCTGAAATAAGAAATATTCTACATAAGTAAACGTTTATTTTTCGCAAGCATCCAAATAAATTACCTTTTTCCATTCCAGTTTAGAATATCGGATTTGCTTTTAAGCAATCTTCTCTGTATCCTTTCATTTTGCTCATGCCCTTCTTCGTCGTCGAACCACAGTGCCACAGAATCCATTTTTATTATTTTTTTTCTTACAGAATGTCCTAAATAAATTTTATAATTTTTTCACAGCCAAACACAAACAATTTATTTATTTTTAATTTGACGTTTGTTAACACTGACATTTATTTGAGCAGCCTTGCCACGATTTAAAATTAATTGCGAATGCGATTGCGAAAGTCTAACAGAATACCAATTTTCTTTCGCATCGCATTTTATTTGCGCATCGCAATTCAGAATAAGCCTCCAGGTTTTGGATCCAGAAAGGGGGTATTCAAAATATAAGCTGGATATCGTTCCACACAAGTAATCCTAATTCATGCTTTCGATACGTATATGCATTGTTGTTGTTGTAGCAGCGAGACCTGAAGAACAGGTACTGCTGAGTTGACAATCATTGGTCGGCGTTCTTTGAACTCCGAGTCGTTCCGGTGCGTATAACCGATTGTAGTGGGAACGTCGTATATGCATTCTACGCGTTTGCTGTGTAATTTGTCAATACAATTATACTCTACTTAGTCCCCTTTTACAAAGTGGCAAGTGGAAGGCAGACAGACGAAGTTTGATGGCGAGGGGTTGTAGAGGTAGAGAGTGTAGTACATGACTATCTGTACTAGACATTTTTCGTGTTTCTCTTTTAATGTTCGCAATTTTCATGTTGTTGCTTCATATCATTTTTCTCACACCAATGTAATTTTATATATCATTGCCTGTTAAATGTTCGTCTCCGTCAACAGCGAAAAAGAACGAAAAAAAGAAACGAATAATTTCTGTCTGTCTATTAATTTCGCGATTGTAAAAGGTTTAGGTAAGTTCAAAAGAGAATAAGAAAAATGTCTGCCTTTCAATTTCAACATTGTAAATTGGGACTTACTACTTTTTGGATAGATGCATAAACGCATTGAACGCTTGGTGTAGACCTTAGCTTTGGCCGTTTTGCTTTGCATCATAGTAGTAAAAAGTTCTTTTGTTGATAAATCGCGTATGTATTTGTACGTTTTATGGGTTATCTGCATATTTGTAGGCCTTGTAAAACGTAAAGCAACGCCAAAAATTACATTGAAAGCAAAAACAAAAAAAATATTTTATAACTTTGTTGTTGCTCTGTATAGAAATTCATTTTGAATTTTAAAATTTCAAACGCTGCATACCTTGTGGCGTTGAAAATTTTAAAACGCAAATGAATTTCTGTAGAAAGCAACAAAAAAAAATTATAAAATATTTTTGACTTTGTTTTTGCTTTCAACGTATGTATTTTTTGGCGTTTTGTTTTACACAATTAGGCCCTTAATGATTTTCGTGAGAATAAAAATCATTGCACTACAAATGTTGGGTTACTTCGAACAGACCACAAAATTCATAAGCAAAACCACTGCTACAATATCTGACGCTATTCAGCTAATTAACAGTCTTCGAACCTTATTAGAAAATACAATAAATAAATAAAATAAGATGCAGAAAGATTTGAGACACAAAGCTTGAAAATTTCAAAGATAATAGATCGAATTGAGCTACTTAGTATGACTCTGCATTACGAAAGTGTTGAAGACACGGTCATCCCTGCACCTAGCTGCATCTCTGCAAAAGTTGAGAGTTATTTGTTTTTTTAATTTAAATATTAATTATCTCTCACTTTTTTTTTTGTTTTAAAAATAATTTAATTTTTGTTTATTTTACCATGAATTCAAATTCAATTCGCTGTTTTTAAAATCTTCTTGAGGAGTTGATGCTACAGGTTATGTCCATTACTTACCTCAATGTGTAGTTACGCTGCTACGAAGCTTATATCTTTTATTATGGAAATTGAAATTGTAAATTTATATTCATAAACTTGTGATCTCACGAATCCCCACAGGAAATATTCCAAGGGTGTCAAATCACCCGACCTTGGCTAAGTCAAAAATAAGCCTAATTTCGAAAAACAATTTTGCGATTAAGCATGGGGTCTGTTTCATACTGCTCTAAAGCCAACTGATGGTACCGTTGTTCAAGCGTGATGATTTGCCAGAATAACTAATCATAAATGTCAAAAAGTGGACACAGTATGACAATTCGTATAACAGTAAAATTTCTCTTTTTGGTACCGTGTTTGTTGTTGTATTGATCCTCCATTTGAGTATTGCGCTCTAATGAAGCAGGTGAAGGTTTTAATATAACATCAAACACGGTTCTTATTTAACGTCCTATAAAGGATTCCGAAGGCGAAAGTTTATTTGGTGAATTTGGATTTGGCGTCGAACGATAAACTTCCAATAATGTCTGAAGAGCTTCGATTGACGTCCCTTCCCCATCGGATATTTAAGGCACGTTTAAGAGTGTTCACGAACCTTTCAGCCATTTGAACTATGGTGGATTAAGAAGGTTCTTGAATGCTGAATAGTTCGTTCCTTACAACATTTCTAAAATTTTCAGAACAGTTCCGGATTTCCGAACTGAGAACTGAATTCGTTAAGTAACTTTTACGTAGAAAATGTTGTCATTGAATTTTCCTCATATATCGAGGGATATATAGAGTGAGTCAATTATAACTAAATAGTATTTACTTTTTACAGGTCCAGTATAATCGATATTCACCCTTTCTAGCGGTCATGAAGTTACAGAATAGGAACAAACATCTGTGTTGACGCGGATCTTAGCAGCAAGTTGGCAGTTGTTGCAGTTTCTGTTGAATTGCTCAATATCTTTGTCGTTATTGGCCAGTAGACGTATGTAGCTTCTGGCGATTGATTTGCTTCTTTCGATGTGTCCTCGATGGAGTTGTTTAAGAATTTTTCGACGGAATGTTTCTGGAATTACGATACGAGTGGTAAACAATAATACACCATAAACTGGAGATAGTGATTCTCTACCATATTATCCGAAATATGAAGAGTAAAAAAAGTTTTTTTGAGATCCCTTTTGTTGTCATCTTCGATCGAGATTGATGCCACAATGTCATCAGTTGGCTTTTCGTGATAGTCGTACATCGGCATGACCAAAATCTTGTGTGGTTGTATATTAAATGTCGAAATCATAGGCTAAAGTTTGTAGAGTAAAATTTCTTCCGAATATCTGACTTTAAAATGAACTTTTTCCAGATCTGAGCGGATGCCAGCCTTATCAATAATTTGATCCAGATATTTAATTTGGTTTTTAAAGAATGGGCATTTTTCAAACTTTAGTCGAAACCCGAATTCTTGTATACGTTGTAGTAATTTATGTAAACTTTCTTTTTGTTCTGTTACGGACTTACTTGCTGACATCATGTCATCAATTTATGCTTTCGCCCCGTCTATGCCTCTACAGTTAGTCCATAATATGCTGAAACGTACATGGTGCGGATTTTATGCCGGGTGTTAAACGATTGAATTTGAATAGACCCTTATGGGTGTTGACCGTTAGTAAGTCCTTACTTTCATTATTGGCCTCGACCTGCAAATAGGCGTCTGAAAGATCCAAATGACTAAAAATAATACAATTATTACAATCAAATAAAATTTCCTCGGGGGTTGGAAGAGGTGTTTGACTCGATGATGTTGTTTAGACCAGCAGAGTAGTCTCCACAAATTCTTATCTTACCATTTCGACTACTGACTACGATCGGTGCAGCCCATTTAGATGTTTCGATTGATGCTATACCAGCATTTTCAAGTCGTTGAAGTTCAGCTTCGATTTCAGTTCTGGCAGCATATGGAACTGGACGTTTAGGAATGAATACTTTCCTAGCATCAGATAGAAGTGGTATATGAACTTTGGTTTTTGTGCACATCTCTTATTTAGAGTTTTCAAATACGGTTGGGTATTTGGTTTTAATATTTAAAATTTCATCATTAAATGTGATTTTACGACACCAAGCTTATATTGGTATGTTGAAACGATTCAATTCAATCTATGACCATGATGTTTAATTCGTCTATGTCTGAAATTTAGCATTGCAGCGTCATAGTTGTATCATCAATAGTAACAGTACTATTGAATTAAAAAGTAAACTGATTTTGTTTGTGTTTACGTCATTGGCTACATCCTTGGTTGTGTACATCCAAGTTGTCCGTGATATAATTTTTATATCGGATGCGGTGTCAATCTGTAGACTAACATGTTTGTAGTTAATTGCTAAATTTATATATTTACGAAATTCCTGAAATTTTAAACGTTTTGTAGAAAAAACAGCACTTATACGATGATTTTGGTTAGAGTTGTTGAACTTTTTTAAAGTATTACTGTTGGGTTTGTTATGCACTTTGCTATTTTTGCTGTGATGATGATGATTCTTTTTTTATTGTTGTTGTCAGCTGCAGTTGTAGTATTCTACGAGTACCCATTTTTAGCACTGAAACAATAGTTGTCTTTATGTCGCACCTGATGACAGTTGCTGTACATGTGTTTGTTGAATGGACAGAACTTGATGTATTGTAAGTCTCCGCAAAGCCAGCAAGGAATTTTTTGAACCTTATTTATTTATCCATTTATTTACGTAATATTAAGCCATTTAGGCCAAAAACCAATATTACTAGTAATTAATGCTCAATTATAATTATAATTCATAATTAAAACTAACAAAATGAAAATAAGAATAATAAATTATCACTTTAGATTAAGGTTCCACAGCCACATTAAAAATATAAATATCATTATCATCCATCAGTAGCTAATCAAGAATATTTAAGAAGTCTAAAATTTTTAACCGAAAAACATTATTTGAATAGAAAAAAACCGTAACGAAAATGGCAACAAGTTCCAAAGCCTAGAAATCCGAACAATAAAAGATATTTCGAAGCAGGATGTTGAGATTCTTGGTATACGGCACATACAGATTTTGTTTGATGCTCAATATTTGTGTTATCGGTTTTCGGGTCTAGAATTTTCTGAGTGTCGTCCACAAGAGCATCTAGATTCATGGTTGCCCTTGAGTCATCCATTTATTTGAGTAACCGTATACGAATGTCATTATATTTACTCGACTTGAGACCCAAGACGAAAATAAGACACTTAAATTGGTCGATATTCATCTCGCTCAATTTAAATGCTGGCGTACTCTATGAAATCTTCATTATCCTCTTTTAAGAGTTAAGGACATTTGTATCGTTGACTTACTTCAGTTTCCACCTTACCAAAAAGTTTGTTGAGTTTTTCAACGGTTTCGTTGAGTCATCTTCGAGGGTTTCTTTGGTAGCACGTAGTTTTGAAAACGTTCGTGCACCTTATTTTAAATTTTGCGCCGCAGAAGCGCTACTTTATCTGCATCCAACTATTTGAGTAACCGTATACGAATGTCATTATCTTTACTCGACTTGAGACCCAATACGAAAATAAGGCACTTAAATTGGTCGATATTCATCTCGCTTCTTTTTCAAAAACGTGTGTGAATCGATTGTACCATGCTTGAACGACAAGTTCACTCTCAGGTTCATATACGAAACTTGTCATTGCAAGGGAATTCATAAGAGCAACTTTGGATGTACTCGCTTGCTGATCCGTTGTTTGCGCTTTTGAAGTTTTCTGATTCAGGATGAGTTGAGCAAGATAGTTTACTATTTGCGTTTTCTGTTTGATCAGTTTGACAATTTTATCGTCATCTATGTTGCTTTTTTTGTTCATTAATAATGAAGATGATGTAAATGAATACGATGTTTAATTTGTAAAATTTTTCTCAAATATCCTCGTCGCCACTTTTGTTGTGCTGTAGCAATACAAGTAACACACTACTTTGAAATTTAATTAAATATAATTTTATTTAAACGATGCATAGAATAACTAGCTAATATGCGAAAAGCGCGCGTGTTGAGAATGTTCTATAAAAATCTATGCGTTTTTTTTTTTTTGACAGCTCCAATATAACGATGATGCCAAATCATCAAAAGTTGTCAGGGTTTACACCTAACAGCCGAACCCCTGTCCTAGGATTGACTATTGCAATACCCGAGATCCCATGCGCTTAAGTCATTACGTCTTTCATTTTTATTGGTATCAACTTCATAATTCGACATCCTTCACGTCCTTTTACTACCGAATCGGTTGACTTTACTGTGTATTTTTCTTTAGGATTTAACGTGAACCGTTTGTATTTATCAATTGTATTGTAATTTATTTCCTCAGCCAAGTTTTTAAAGGCTCTCCGCAGTAAGTCGTGATGTATACCAACTCCCATCCAGGATCAGGTGTTATAAACTTTGAGAAAATAAGTATTCACTATTGTTAAATTTGATCTTCTCTAAGATTGATGCAAAAAATTTTCTAATCATTAAGTTAGGGTACGTTCGTAAATGCAACACTGGGCTGCATCAGTGATTTCAAATGTTTATATATATTTCAATGAAGTAGATATGGTCCAAAAAATTGTCAAATTCTCCACAAAAATAATAGTCACACTATAAAAAAAATTATAATTTCATTTTTTATCTGCAATAAAAAAAGTTTGCTTTTCTGATGCAGCGCAGTGATGCATTTACGAACGCACCCTTAATTCTTTTTACTAAGCTCTAATGTGAGGACATGACAGTTGTTAATGCAGCTGCAGAAACTTGAAATTTAACTAAAATTCGAAAATTACCATTAGTCAATTCACAAGGTATCCTAACATGTCATATTGTCAAAATGTCCTAATATTTCACAATGGTTTAAAAATATTGTTGTTGGTTTGTTAACAAAAAGTGTCTTAAATAAATAGAACGTTGCTTGCTGTGTTTATTGTGCTGTCGTAATTAATCAGAAAAGTCCAGCGCTGAGCGGCTGAGCCGTACAACAATATTTTTAAACCATTGTGAAATATTAGGACATTTTGACAATATGACATGTTAGGATACCTTGTGAATTGACTACATGTGTATACATAGTTGTATGTCTTTTATGGTAATTAACGTATAAAGATTCCACTTTTCCCAACAGCAGGTGCTAAATGTATTCCAGTTTTTAAAATTAAATTAGAATAGTGTGTAAAGAGACGTGATATTGGTCCGGTTTGGCTTGCTCAATGACCACTTTTTAAAAATTAATGGGAACTAATGATATAGATATTTGGGAAACTTTTCTATCCTATAACTAGTAAAAAATATCTTTGTAATATAAGTTAATTGGTCTTATAAGGCTTTTTTATTAATGGTTAAATTAGTAAAGTTTTTTTTAAATAATAAATTTCTATAGCCTTACACATAACATTCAACAATTATTATTTACATATTTTTAAATGTTTTTAACTTTGTTTTATTTTAATTAGTTTTTGTTTGTTGTAATTTTATATAAATTAATCCCACAATGTATAACAATAAAATGATACATAAAACATAAAAATTTAATTAGGTATGTGATGCAAACCGATTTTAGAAAATAAAACGATTCCCAACCAATATAGGTTTCAGAATCTTTAAAAATTGATTTCTAATACATTTTCCTTTTTTTCCTGCTAATAATATTTAAAATTTTATATTATTCATGAAGCGGACGGATTTTTTTTTATATTTAACATAATTATACTTCTACATAGTAGATATGAATGTGTGTGCCAAATATTTTTTGTATGATATTTATGTGTCCAGTTAGGGGCTGCTAAACTGTTGTCGATTTTAAATTAAATAAATTAAATTTAAATTATTGTTTCGAACTAGTTGAAAGAATTTCATTTAAATTGGACATTTACGGTTCTGCAGATGAAACAAATAATTGTACAAATAAACATCATACAAAAAATATTTGGTAAACACATTTATATCTACTAAAAGCATAGTTATACCAAATATAAAGGAATTTCGTCCAAATCTTTTTAAGGTTTGTCTGCTTCACGAATGATGCCCTCATATGTTAATTGAACTGTGTTTTGAAAAAAATGTAATAATTCAGACATAGATTTTAACATTACTCATAATTCATCACGCCTTTTAAAAACGGTCGTTTTGAAATCGAACGATTTTCATCACATACCGAAATACATAGTTTTCTTTTTCTAAAAACAAATTTATTTCGTAATTAGTGATTTTTGATATTTAATGAAATGTTTGTATTGCAATTGAAAAAAATACATATGTATAGTGTATCTCAGTTAAAAAAAAAAATTTTTTTTTAGGTTACAAAAAGGATTGTTTGTGATTCAATTCACAAAAAAAGATTTTAAGAAAAAATTAGCGAAGAAATCGTTTAGTAAGTTCAATGATATATCGTCAAAGTTAAAAATTTATGCAGTTATTTTATTTGTTCGTAACGAAAACTTTTCAGTTCCAATTTAGTTTTCTTTTTATACAGAAGTTGCTACCTATATTAATTTTGTTTTTTGTGTTACAATAATCGTAAATGATATAATAACGAAAAAGTTTTCATATGCCCATATTGCGGTTCTCCACTTTTGTAACAGTTTGGTTGTCTTTGGTAAATTCGCATTGCCATTCTCAACTCGACTGGCAGTTGGCTTTTCAGTTGTGTATCTGTTTTTTTCGTGGTATTGCCGTTTTCAACTTTGTAAAAGTTTGGTCGACAGAAACGTTATAAATACACAACTGTTTATTAGTAGTTGAGTTGTTTTCCGTTTCAGTTGACTTTCATTTTTAAAAGCAAAAAATAAAAATATCAATGGAGAAGCCGTAAGTAGAAAGATTTGTTATACTGTATATTAGAATTTTACAGCATTTAATACATTCGTAGATCTTTGAAAATTACAACTAAAACACAATTTGAGAGGCTTGTTAATCTAATGAAAAAAACCCAAAGATTGCACGTGAAAAACCAAAATTTGGTATAACAAAAATTCAGTGTAAAGATATATGATACTTTAACACATAACTTCAATATAGGAGGAATAGCCACTACGCGAACAGGTGTTTTTTTAAGCCAGCAAATAATAAAACGCTTCCTTGTTTAGTCGGAAATAACTTTCAAATCTACAAAATAAATCGACACTAATATCCATTGTAAATACTTTTTATTCAACACAACAATTAAAAATACTTTTAGTTTAAAAAATTATTTAATTTTATAAAATTTTCACTTGTCAAACGTTATATTTAAAGTTGGCAAATCGATATTTTAAGTTGGCAACTTTATAGCAAACTCAACTAAAAACAGTTGGGTATCACAATACCTAAAATGAGTTTGGTTGTGCATAAGTTGTGTTGACTCTCACACGACCAAACTGAGTTGAGTGGAGAACCGCAATAGGGGCAATAGTTAAAGTATACATTGTGGTTTAAAAAGTTTAAAACTTTGTAATATAAAACTCCATCTAAGTCATATTTCGAAATAGTGTACTTAAACTCGATAGGTAGGTAGGTAGAAAGGCTGGTGTGAAGTCTCCTTCACACCTTCACCCAGAGACCAATATGGTCCATTGTGATGCCTTGTTTAGAAATAAATAGCTGAAAAGTAGGTGACGAAAACTGCGAAAGCATTAGAAAAGATAAGGATAGATAAGAAAAGGAAGATCTGACCAAACCCGAGAGAAAAGCCTCACTCAACACAACACCGATCCGCCCTATGTGCGGTTAGCTCCCAGTCTCCTGCAGACTCTCGAGCCCACAGCCCGGGACGTCCCCTAATTCGCCTAGGAATCTGCTGCCCAGCCACCTCAGCCTGCTGCACTGTAGCCTGGGACAGCGGCACAAAATGTGCTCAACTGTCTCCAGCTCCTCCGGGTCCTCACACAACCCGCACATATCCGGCACGTCGGATCCCAACCTCATCGCCATCCTGCCTATCATGCAATGACCCGTGATGATTCCTATTATGGTCCTCACGCAGACCTTACTTCTGCCCAGCAACAACTCCGAGTCGGACTTCCTAAGCACCGGCCACAGCGTCCGTGATACCCGGCAGTCCGTTCGGTTCCCCCAGGCCCTATTGGTCGCGCCCAAAATCCATTCTCTAATCTTTCCAAAGTAGAAGCATATTGGAAGCCTTACTGCCTCCATATAATTAGGATCCTCCATCTCTGAGCCCTGTCTCGCCAACTCATCAGCAATCTCGTTGCCGTTTATGTTGCAGTGACCAGGCACCCAGCACAATCTCAACATATACTCTCCTAAGGCTCCCTCCAGAGCCCTCCTACAACCATCAACTAGCTTATAGTTCACATAATAGCCCCTTACGGCCATAAGGGCCGCCTGGCTGTCGACGTATATAGTGACCTCCGAGCCCCTATCAATGTTGTCCCTCATCAGTTCCACGGCCATCAAGACCCCCAGAACCTCCGCCTGAAAAACACTGCAGTCGTCAGGAAGCCTATATGACATTCTGATGTCCAGATCCTCAATCTCGATAAAAATAAAAAAAATTTTAGACGCAAGCCATTTTTTTAAACGCAATGTAAGTTTGTTTTCGCTCAAAATCTACGCAAAATTGAATAAAATAAAAAAATTATGTTTTTAAGTAATCTTTTAATTGTTTTTTCTTTTATAATAATAATTACATACATTCGTTTAGAATTTAAATCGAATTAATTAATACATTTTTTACAAATTTTCTAATAAAGTTTACAAGAAATAGAATTAAAATAAAGGAGAATGTGTAATAAACAAATGAAAATATACAAAATATAATATAAAACTATAAAATACAGGATTGTACGGACAAGAAAAATAAATCCATTAGTTTAAAGTATACTTTAAACAATACAAACAAATTAATAAATCATTTTTAATCGTTCCCTTTAATTCATAAGTAAATTCCAAGCATCATCTTCGGCTGTTTTATTGGCTACGGATTTCCCTTTAGTACTTTTTACATCTAAACTATCGAAACCTTCAGTCAGTTTTTGTGTAGTCTCTGCCAATTTCTGGTTTTTATTTGTTTTCATTACAGCTTTTGTTGTTGAGGTTAATGGTGTTGAATTTTGATACGAAGTTGTAGAGTCTTGGTAACTATCGAAACCCGACCAATCGTCATTATCATTGTTTAAAGCATTACGGTTGCCAGAACCGCCGTTGTTAGAATTGCTAAATTGATTGTGGTACGACTTAGATGTGGGCATTTGCTTTTGAGGACTTTCTTTCCATCCCCAATCGTTATTGGCATTCGATTGATTGCCCATGCCTGAAGAAATGTTTCCACTTACGGAATGTGAACGTTGATAAGAACTTTCTTGATTAAAATCACCATAGCCACCTCCTTGTTCTCCAGGTGATGTAAAATTACTGCCTGCCAAATTATTCCAGCCACGTTTGCCAATGTCAGTTACCTGTACATATTGAAAAGAATAAAACACAATTGGCAGTCATATACTATTTGCTAAATTGATTGTGCAAATAATGCACAATTCGAACTATTTAAACATTTCTAAATTATATATCCAAATAAATGCTTAATTAAGCAACCGTACGCCATGTAGTGAAATTTATTTACAAATACCCACCTTTGATGCCACCTCAGTGACTGAATGTTGTAAGGTTTCTATTAAACCACCTTCATTTATCTACGATTACAGAAATAAAAAAAAAATATAAAATAAAAAGCACCAAAATAAAATATTCAGCCTTATTCCAGTTGTCGTTGTCTTATACGACTGTGTAGTTTTTTGTAATAGATTAAAGTAAAACACAACCTGTGTTCTTTAATCTACTACAAAAAAGACGCAGTCGTATACGACAACGACAACCGGAATAAGGCTGATTAAACAACTTAAAAACTTAATATGCAGACAAAGCAAAAATTTAACATTACCATTTAATATGAAAGTTTAAAAAAAGTTTAATTTGCTATAAAATAAAATAAATTGTTGACGAACTTTGTTTACAGCATTTTTCTTTCTTACGTTGTTCTACATCAACAACCCATTTTTTAAATTATTAAAACTTAATATTGCAATATCTTTTCTAAAACAAAGATCCTTCGGCATAGATGGGGCGGTAAAAGTGCAGTTTACGGGGCACACGAAAAAATAAACCAAAATTATAATTTAAGAGCGCTGAGGCCTGTGGTCCCCCCTGTTTCCAAAAACTGCCCCGCCAGCTTAGTGGTATGTGTGGGTACTCAAATTAAAGGTTATTGTGCAAGAAAAACAAAAATAATAAAATTAAGGCCGGCGGGACTTCTGGGGACCTCTGACGCAAAAAAGTGCCACCCACACTTACATATACATATCTATGTGTGGGTACACAAATTAAAGCTAATTTTCTCACGATTGTAAACAAGGGAATTTACTTCTGGTAGCAGCGACTACACAAGTCAACAACGCGAAAAACAACAGGACATAGCATGGTGAAATTACTACAAGGTGCTTGAACTGTGGTGAGAACCCAAGGCTGTCATTTTTTTCGTTTATGTTTACATTCTTGAAAAAAATTATTGTGCGTTAAAAAAATAATAATTTTTGTGCGGGTTTTAAATGAAAATTGTGTATAAAAATTAAAATAATTGCAAAAAAGAAATCGTATTGGTTTTTATATGTGCCTCTTTAGTTCTACTAATGTATTTTTTTTTATGTATGTATATAATAAATAAAAACAAAAATAATTTTGTCTGTGAACACGTTGTGCGTACGTTTTAAAAAATTTGTTAATGTTTGAAATGCACTTGTATGACTGTTTCTTTAAACCTCCAAAGGACTTGCAGTGAAGAAAATGTGGAAAAATAATTGTTTTTAATTCATGTAAGATTAAAATTTTAATTATGAATTTTTTAGTAATTTTTTTCATAATATTTTTGATTTATTTATTGCAGATCAGCGTTGCCATTGAAAATTTTCTATTCGACCAAACTTTTTTACCAAAATCCTTCGGAACCGATCAATTTTATTATCTTATAAACATTTAAAAATAAATATATCGGACTTGTTCAACAATAGTGTATTAACTCAAAATTTATATTTTTTCACTATTTGGAAAAAATCAACATGCAATCTTAATATCTACCCGCTGTAAAAATATATGTAGTGGCTATTTTGTCTACTTTTTGGTAATGAAACCGTAGTTGATATGAGTTAATGTAAAATTAAAAATTGTTTTGCTTCTACTAAAAATTTTGAGTTAATACAGTATTGTTGAACAAGTGCGAAATGTAATAAATAACAGAAATAAAACTGAAATTTGTAATATTTTAATGTATTCATACATATATGTGTATATTAAACATGCAACAGTTCCCCCAAGGTTTGATCGCAAAAGTTAACCCATGGCAATGTTGTTGTACATAATTTTTGACAGCATTGAGTTCTTTACACAGACAAATTTGTCTGTTTTTGTTGTATTGTTGTACAACAACACCTAGTGCTGCCACCTTGTAGTAATTTTACCATGGGACATAGTATACAACTAACGGCCGGTATTCACTATCCTACATAATCGTACGATTCATTCACACGAAAATCTGATGGAATTCTATCCGACATAAAAAAAATGTCTGCAAAATCTGATGTCAATGGCCACACTATCCCACAAAAAAGATGCAAACTCAAATGACTCAGCTACTTTACAAGAAAATGAAACTCTGATCGCATATAATCTATCTTTTTATGAAAATTTTTATAAACATTTGCAAGTCGGACAGACTTGTCAAAAAAATCTGTCACTCAATTCATTTTTAAGCCACACTGTCATACATTATGAGCACACTCGATTTTTTTGACATATCGTGCGACTAAATAGGATAGTGAATACCGACCTTAATTAGTATGCCGACTCTTTGACAGGTACATATGTTACTCAATTGTCAGTGGCCCCCAACATATTGTTACGAAATTAGATTTGTCTAAGAATTATTTATGGTTTTAGTTATAAGTTATCTTGTTAATTATAGTTTTATGTAATATAAGTTACTATTTTTATGAACGCAACTGTAACTAAATTTTCTAGCAATTGTAATTGAGACTTTAGATTTAAAATAATTCGAACATAATTTTCTAGAAAATACTAGACGGTTCTTGAATCAACTAGGAATAGTTTTGAACTATAAATACAGGCTGACTCATGAAAGTTTAGTTTAGTTTGATTGGAGACATTAAACGGTTCAGATCGTTACTTACAATAGTGGTTAAAATTTGTGAACATTATTATTAATTTCAATAAAGTTTGTTAAGTTGAATTCGCGTGTGTATTTATTTTTATTTGCAATCGAAAGAACTCAAAGGTTTACTATAAAGGGAATAAACCTTAACGCGTTTTATAAAGTAAAAACGTAACAATTGGTGTCAGAAGTGGGATTGCAATAAAAAAAAAAAAAAAAAAAAAAACAATTAATAAACAATGAAATTCGATGAGCTTAAAGTTGAGCAGCTTAAGAAGGAGTTGGGCATCGCAGCTTATGAATTTGATGAAAAAGAAGAAATAGAAGTTGCTACCCGTCCATTAACAAGCAACATGGATCTTAGCACAATGTTTACTGCTATGATGGAGAAGATGGAAAAAATGTCTGCAGAAAATTCTAAAAACATGGAGAGAATGGTAAAAGAAAATTCGGCTGAAAATTCTAGAAAAATGGAGGAAAAAATGGAGAGAAAAATGGAGGAAAGCATGGAGAAAATGGCTAAAGAAAATTCGAGCACCATTCTTGCCGAAATTCAAGAAAATTCGAGGGTGCGAACGAGAAACTCCAGGCTACTAATGAAAAACTTGAGAAGCTTCAATAAATTTCTACTGCTATAAATGAAAGAGTAGACCATATGGAGATAGAATTCAACCAGAAGATGCTTGATGTAAAAACTCAAGTCACGGATGTAAAAACACAAGTCACAGTTTTTGATGGAAAACTGCATCATTTGGGAGAAAAAGTAAATAATCTTCAAGAGGAAGCGGTGCGAGTTTTTCCAGAAGTATCGAATAGAATAAGAGCTCCAAGTTTTGACGGCAGCTCACCATTGAATGTGTTCAAGTTCCAGTTTGACACAGTTGCCAACAAAAATGCATGGAACAATGAAGAAAAAGCCATAGAGTTGATTCTGGCTTTAAAAGGAACTGCAGCTGAAATTCTAGAAAGCGTACCAGTAAGTTGCAGAAACAATTATGATAACATTATGGTAGCACTGCAACGTAAGTATGGTGGTGAACACAGAAAAGAAATATTCAGAATGGAATTACGGGGCAGAGTACAAAAGGCAAACGAGACGCTACAGGATTTTGCACTAGAGATCGAGCGTTTGGTGCGGCTTACTTATCCAGGTGAAAGTCATCCATTGTTAGATCACTTTAAGAGCGAAGCATTTGTAAATGGTATACGAGATGCTGATGTAAAACTCGCGGTATGTGCATCACAGAAATCATCGTTTGCAGAAACGGTATCATTTGCCTTAGCCCAAGAAACCGACAGGATAATTTCAAGGCTACAAGCGTATAAGGTACGAAAGCTTGATTTCTCTGCTGAGGACGAAGGAGATATTTTAAAGGAAATAAGAAGCATGAAGGAGGCAATTTTGCAAGCGTTGGGCGACAAGCAAAATAAAACCAAAAGCAAAGTAAAATGCTATAATTGTGGTAAGACTGGTCATATTCAACGAAACTGCAAGTCACCAAGAAAACGATCCCGATCTGCTTCGCCGCAAAGAGATAACCAAAGAGCTTGCATAGCGGAGGCAGCATCTGAAGGTGATACGATTAATTTAGTAGTGAAAACGAGCAACAAGAATATTACGACCTGTGGGTATATCAATGGTGAAATCCGCATTTTGACTATCGACACTGGTGCAGGGCATTCCATTATAAGGGCTAATTTGATAAAGGGATATGTCGAACCACTAAGCGGGGTCAGCTTGAGAATAGCTACGGGAGAGCCTGTCATTGTATATGGCAAAGCAAGAGTGGAAATAAGAATGGGCGATATGATCGTTTTTGATGAATTTATTGTTGCTGAAATTCTGGACGAGGTCATAATCGGGGCAGATTTTATGATTCGTCAAAACATAAGTCTAGATATGGGTCGACAAATAATGAATTGGTATGGTCTAGAAGTATCCCTTAACGTTGGAAACGGAAGTGATGCCCTTGTAAGACAACTAGTCACTTGCAGTCGTAAGAAATTGTCATCCCAGAAAGACGATAAAAAACGTGGTGGGCCGAACACACACTCAAGACGGCCAAGTAAATATATGAGAAAGCAATGCATGGAGGCTGAAAATATGAACTGCACCAATGCAATTAGCCTATTACATGTGGAACCCAGCGAAGACTGGTCAACGGCGCAGAAAAATGATCCCATATTGCTGCGAATTATAAAGGCTAAGAATGAAGGTAAAATACCGACACATAAAGAAATCACATTGGAGGGTCCACTGATGAAATCGTATTGGGCGCAGTGGAATAGTCTGAAGGTGGCTAATGATTGCCTATACCGCACATGGGAAAGTACTGATGGCAAATCGGCTAAAAACCTTATTGTAGTACCGTCTTCAAAAGTATGCGAAGTCGTGAAGAGATTCCACAACGGTACTAATGGTGGACATCTAGCGTAACGAAAACCATAAAGAAGTTAAAAGAAAGCTACTATTGGGTCGGTTGCAAGCAAGCCGTGATCGATTGCATAATAACATGCCCACAGTGTGTTGCGGTCAGGGGTCCAATTAGAGAGAGTATAACATCACCACAGCAGTACAACTTTGGTGAACAATCCGTACCAGCGGATAGTAAGAGCTCTACCTCAAAAGAACAAGATAACCTTAATGAACTTCATGAGTTCGTACGAAGCCGGATTAAGCTGTCCAGTGACAAGATGAAAGCCAGATACGATCGCGCGGCAAATTAGGAAGGCTTTACAGAAGGCCAGTTGGTTTTACTTTTTAATCCACAACGCAAGAAAGGATTATCTCCCAAGCTGCAGACTCATTGGGATGGACCATATAAGGTGATAAAGAAACTGAATGACGTGGTGTATCAAATTCAGAAATATAAGAGTCCAAGATCAAAAATGAAGGTGGTACATTTAGAACGACTAGCCAATTATGGAAACGGAGAATCTGAGCCTATTCTGGACGAACAGGCTTAAGTGGAGGACAGTGTTACGAAATTAGATTTGTCTAAGAATTATTTATGGTTTTAGTTATAAGTTATCTTGTTAATTATAGTTTTATGTCATATAAGTTACTATTTTTATGAACCCAACTGTAACTAAATTTTCTAGCAATTGTTATTGTAGACTTTAGATTTAAAATAATTCGAACATAATTTTCTAGAAAATACTAGACGGTTCTTGAATCAACTAGGAATAGTTTTGAACTATAAATACAGGCTGACTCATGAAAGTTTAGTTTAGTTTGATTGGAGACATTAAACGGTTCAGATCGTTACTTACAATAGTGGTTAAAATTTGTGAACATTATAATTAATTTCAATAAAGTTTGTTAAGTTGAATTCGCGTGTGTATTTATTTTTATTTGCAATCGAAAGAACTCAAAGGTTTATTATAAAGGGAATAAACCTTAACGCGTTTTATAAAGTAAAAACGTAACAATATGTTTGAATTAGTAAGATTTTTTTTCAAATGTATTGGTGTTTAAAACTATAGTTTTTTCCACCACTAAACATAGTTACATAAAATCGTATAGAATGTGGCAACAATTTTTTTTCCAAAATAAAATTTTCTTAGTTCAAAAAATTTTCAATTTATTGAATGCTGGCTGCATTTATAAACTTTTAAAAGCAATGTTTGTAAAAATTTTATTCTGCAATATCGGAAAATATTTAGATAATTTATGATTTCAAATATTATTTTCATACCACAAAATGCTACTTTAATAATATTAACAACAGAAAAAATTTAGTGTCAAAAAAATTTATTTAAAAATTTTTAGTTTGTGAAAAATATGTTGGAAAAAATTATTAATTTGTGTTGGTGTCGTAAAATTTTTTTCATTATTTATTTATTGAATCTTCATATATTATGAACTAACAATAATTAATCAAATTTATACTAATACTTTATTTTTGTTCTGTCAATGCTAGACGAAAATTTTCCTCTTCATGGTTTCTGTTCACATATGTACATAGATATTTAGCCGTCTTCTCGTCGGATGAGTCCTGCAGTATCTCTTCTCCTTAATCTAGAGTGGCCGCTGTCATTTAAAATATTTCGAGCTAGTGGATTTGGGTGTGACTCAAGCCTTTTTAATATTTTACTGCATACTTCGTAATAATAGTTTTTACTAATGGATCCTTGTGAATATTTGAGTTTTTAACATACCAGGGAGCGACTATTCGAAGAAGTTTATTTTGACGCCTTTGAATTTTTTCGATATTTGAGGCCAAGGCAGTGCCCCATAGCTGAATACCGTAGCACCAGATTGGCTTTAATATAGAATTGTAGAGTAGAAGTTTGCAATCGAGGCTAAGAACAGAATTTCTTCCAATAAGCCAATTAATTTGAATTGCTCATTGCCCTTTATCCTCCATTGTTTTAACCACTTTTCCAGTTCAAATATATGATCCTGCAAGTAACGAGATGCTTCATGACAATTTTCGTGTACGCTCAAAAAGCTGTATCATCAGCAAATGTTAAAGTTAAGGTGTGGTTGTTTGTTGGCATATCTGAGGTATATATTAAGTATAACACAGGGCCGATGATGCTTCCCTGAGGGACCCCTGCGTCAATTGGCTGAGGAGAACTTAAAAAAGCACCTTCTTTTATAATAAACTTTCGACCGACTAAGTAAGTTAAGCTTCAATTTATTTATGTAATAGCCAGACTTTATCAAAAGCTTGAGAAACATCGATGTGGCGTTTACTATACGATGGGGTTGTTTAATTGTGCTATGTTCTCTTCTAAAGCCGAATTGGTGGTTAGGAATACATCTATTTACATTTAAAATTGGGACTAATTTTGACACTAACAGCTACTCAAACAGCTTTGATATATTAGACATAAAACTTATAGGTCTATATGACTCAACTTTTGTAGGATCCTTTCCTGGTTCAGGTATCAGGGTAACCAAGGATACTTTCCATTCTTGAGGGTAGTATTCAAGGCGTATAATAGCATTGAAAATCAAGAGAAAAATTTTCTTTGCTATGCTGGGTAGCTCCAAAAGCATTTTGTTACTGATCTTATCAAAACCAGGGGCTTTCTAGGGGTTTAAATCATGAATAGCCTTTTCGATTTCTCTTATCTCAAATCTTAGTGGAACAGCTGCTCTAACAGCAACATGTGGTAACTCAACAGCAGTATCGAAAGATGTATGAGGGGTAAATACAGTTTTCAAATGATAAACAAAAATTTCCTTTTTCTATATCATTTCGTGCCCAACTGCCATTTAAGTTTCTTAATGGTGGTTTAGTGATAACTGGTATTTTAAGATTTCTAGCTGCACGGCATAATGAGTAGTCTGATTGAGAAGTACTAAGCGGAATATTTTCAATGCAATGGGTACTGAGATATTTTTTATATTTTAACCAATTTATTTGTGTTGCCGACGTCCCTAAGTAACCAGAAGGAGATACAATTCTATTAGGGTTTGTTATAGTAAGAATTGTAGGTGTGTGATCTGAAGATAATTCTAAAGAAGCTTCAACATAAATCGTATCTGCGGGGATGTTTTTTACCACTCCAAAATCTATGACATCTGGAACTTTTTGCTGATTAGTAGGTCAATATGTTGGTTGTCCGCTCGCGACCATATTTAGACCCATTTTACAAATTGTGTTAAAAAAAACACGACCTTTAGTTGTTAAGGTCGTGACCCCCAGAAAGTGTGTTTAGCGTTGTAATCACCAGCAGCTAGAAAGCAGGGTCCTAATGATTTTAAATATTTATTATATTGGCTTTCTGATATTGAAAATCTAGGTGGGGAGTATAATGATGAAATTAGTAGGTTTCGATTTAATTCCTCAACGCAAATGTTCGTTGCTTGGAGATAATCTTCACGATGATCACTCATTAAATAGTGTTTTACTCGGGTTTTTATCAAATTGGCAGAACTTCCTCAAGCTCTACCTCGAGGGTCCTTGGTATCATATAGTATATAACCATTGATTTTAAACGTACTTCTTGAGGTCAGATGAGTTTCAGAAACCATCATAACATCAATTTGTTTATTTTTAAGAAAGTATTCTAGTTCATTTTTATGTTGGCGGATGCCGTTTGCGTTCCAAAAGCAAATTTTTAAACAGTTAATGGCTTGTTTAGTACAGCTTGCAATAACATCGATTGCATTCTTAACATTTCTTGCATCATGCTACCCATTGTGTTAGTAAAATTGTTAATTGTTTGCACTAACGTTTCCATGGTTTTTTTCTAGCCGAGTTAAATTAGAAATGGGAATTTCGTCACTATTTGGTAATCACCTTTCAGTGGCATAGGATTAGATTTTAAGACATTAGCGTACGAGGTTCTGCTTTTATTTGGCTGCGGTATCTGGACGCCTCTGCGTTTGAGGGGGATTAAGTTTCTGTCCAACAGAACGCTTGACAATCCTCTATAGTTGGCAGTGTGATTACCACCACAGTTGCTACATTTTTTTACATTAGGGTAATTTTTTGACTTATCGCACAGGACTGTACCATGTAATTCTCCACATACGACGCAAACAGGGGGTAAGTGACAGTATGCCCTAGTATGACCAAATTCTTGGCAGTTTAAACACTTAACGGGCCCATTTCTTCTATCGTGATTTTTCTGTACAGGATGTATTTTAAACTGTAAATGGGATGTGTTTAATTTTTTTTTAGCTTAACGTCGCCGGGCTCTAACTCCCCTCGAAATAGTGGTTGGGGTTTTTATTCTATTTTTAATATTTGTAACATTTTTGATTTTGAAGCCTTTATCTTCTGAAAATGTTTTTATTTCTTTTGGGTCCACACATGAGTCAATGCCCTTAATCACAACCTGAAGACCTTTACTGCTTTTCAGTTGGTATGTATATAAGCTTTTTTTAAGTGTTTCAAACTTATTAATTATTTTACGAAAATCATTCTCATGATTAACCTGTATTTTTGTCTGGTTTATATTACCACGCTTGATTGCAGCAACGTAAAACGAATTTTCACCTATCACCGAGATTAAACTTTTTATTAGCTCACTTGAGTTTTGCTCTCTAAGATATATTGGGGGTGGCTTCGACGATTTTATGACGTAAGGTGCTTCAGAAGATTCATCCTCCAGAATTGCAAAACGATTTTGTGAATTTATTCTATCAAAAGATGGAACTTTCGAGACCGAGGCTACAGCTGAAGAGGTAGGGCTGCGACCCCGTTTGAGAACTGTTATATACCTGTCCATACCAACTTTCACTTGTGGTTTTTGACAACTTTTTACTTGTGTGTTTTCCATTACGTCTGTGTTTGAGTTCATGGTATCTTCTCCTACTAAGATTGTCTTTGCAATGGTAACACTTGTTGGTTTTGCCGTTAGGTAGTTGCTATTGTTTTCTGTTGTTATGTTTACTTCCACATTGCTTTCGCTAGCATGAATATCATTTTTTTTTTGTTGTATCATTGTTATTACTCATATAGAGTTGTTTTTGTTTTTTCACCGTTTTTTTATTTTCATATTTTTTTTTTTTTTTTTTTGTGACTGCTCTTCTTATTATGTATTATTATCTTTTTGTAACACCGAGATAATAAAAAAAAGAATAAATAATTTTTTTGCACAGATTATTTGTAAGTATGTATGTGCGTTCGTACATATATTTTTTTTTTTTTTTTTTTTCTTAATTTTTGTTCACTTTTATTTTGAGAGTCCAGATTCGCTTGTTAAATTATATTATTAACAAATTTATGTTAAATAAAAAAAGGATCGTATGCGGAATTAAAAAAAAGACACGTCTGTTTTCAACGAGCACGACCGAACGAATGTGTCATAAAATTAAACAAAAAGTGTTATATTGTGAAAAATTTTAAATTGAAAAATTTCAAATTTTGTTTTTGTTGTTTTTATGTGTGTAGAATTCACACAGAACGTATATGTGTGAGGGGTGAACTAAAAAATTGAGAACGCTCTCTCGAGTTGGCATACTAGTTCTATACTATAAAACCAGCGATGATTTATGCAAAACGTGTTGCATTTTTGTGCACTATAATGTGGCATCATGATTATTCAGAGTTGATTTATTAAAAGTTAGCAGACGGATAAAATTCGTTATGAATAAACTCTGTGCTAACAAGCTTCTAAGCTTAATCGGCATTCTAGTTAGCAGCTCGTTGTACGTAGTGTACAAACTGTGCCTAACTTTTTGTTATGAATACGGCTGTAAATTAGTAAATATTTACCAAATAAAAAATTATTAAAATTTTAAAAAACGTATACGCCCGTCCCTCGACTTCGAACGAAACTTTCGTCTGCTTAACATACATTTAAAACCAAAACAAATTGTACAACGACGTCGACTCCTGCAAAACATAGAAATCGACCTCAGTCCTACACTAGACATAAAGTCCAAACATGGCAATTCTGGTCTCCCAAAATAGGCCTCAGACCGGCACATTGGCAGAAAAAGTGAAACAATGTTTCCTCCTGCTCCTCATCATAACAACTTCTTCACTATTCATCATATGTCAGTCACCCGTCATGACCGATATCACCGTCCTGATCTGGTCCCTACCAAAACCAAGTAGCCCGCAAGCGTTCCTCGCGTCATAGAGTCTATTAAACAGGTATTCTCACTCTGCCATTTCCCTTGAGCAAAATTTATTTAAAAATAAAATATTTTTAAAACTGTGATTTTCATAGAATTTTTTTATGCGAACATTAACGTTCGATCAACATGCCTACCTTAAGGGTAAATCTGTTGAGAGTGCACTACATGAGGTGGTGGGTGCATTGAGCACGTCCTGAGGCATAAGGAATATACTCTCGCCGCGTTTCTGGACATAGAAGGACCCTTCAATAACATTAGGATTGAGGCGATCAAGGATTCCTTGGTGGAGCTGGGAGTTCAGGGCTTTCTGGTGGAGTGGATAGTCTGCATGCTTGGCAGCAGGATTATAAACTCGAGCCTGGGGGATCATAGTGTAAGGAGGAAGATTGCCAGGGGAACACCACAGGGGGGGGTTCTATCTCCTCTACTGTGGTTGCTTGAGGTCAACGGGATTCTCAGATCATTTGATTCCAAGGGTCTGAAAGCCGTCGCCTATGCGGATGACATAGTTCTACTGGTCAGGGGAAAGTTTCAGTCCACGATTGGTGAAATTATGCAGGTGATGTTGGGCGAGCTCTCAACTTGGGCGAAGGATAGAGGGCTGGGGGTAAACCCGGCGAAGACTGAGCTGTTTCTTTTTACCAGAAGGTACAGGATAGAGGGTTTTAAGGCGCCAGTGTTGGATGGTGTGGAGTGAACTCTATCTGACTGTGCTAAGTACTTGGGTAACTTCCTCAACTGTAAACTGTCTTGGAGAAGAAACACCCAGGAGAGGATAAAAAGAGGACTCAATGCCTACTACACATGCAGAAACTCCATCGGTAAGAATTGGGGACTAAGACCAGCTATGGTAAACTGGATTTACACATCGGTGGTTAGGCCTATTCTTACCTATGGATGCACTGTTTGGTGGGATGCGTTGAGAGTGGACAGCTATAGGAAGATGCTCAACAAGGCCCAGAGGAGTGCATCTCTTAGCATCACTGGTGCAAGGAGAAGCACGCCACAGGCGGCGTTGAACATCCTACTACATCTGTCCCCCATTGAACATTATCTGAAGAGTGTGGCTGCCAGGAACTTGCTTAGACTCTACGTGTCTTCGTTGATTAGACCTAGGCGGGATGACCACACAAGGATTCTATACGAAGTGGGTCTGCTTGATCAGGAAAGTATTCCGGGGGAATCTCGGATCATAGGAGTGCGACCTTGGACTGGTGTAGCAACACCGGTTGAGTTCCCGGATAGGAAAGTTTGGCGTGGATCCAACGGACTGTTTGAGGGGTGGGCATTGTATACGGACGGGTCCAAGATGGACACTGGCACTGGGGCTGGTGTTTATATAGCTGACACTGACGTGAAAAGGTCTGTCAGACTCCCGAATGAGTGCAGTGTCTTCCAGGATGAGATCCTAGCGATCTGGAGGGCGACGGAAGTGATACTGGGTCACATCGTAGGGGGATCTGTGGTGACAATCTACGTCGATAGTCAGTCTGCGTTAAGAGCATTGTCGAATTATACGGTGCGATCGTGCCTGGTTACACGGTGTAGGCATGCTCTGAGGGAGCTCATGTTAGCATTCACAATAAGGCTGTGTTTGGTACCAGGACACTGCAAGGTGGATGGCAACGAGGTGGCGGACGAACTCGCGAGAGGGGGTTCGAATCTAGACTTAGAGGTAAGGGACAAGGGGGTAAAACCCCCCTTATGTCACTACTATGGGGTGATACGGGAAAGATCGCGTGATACCGTTAACCGGTCCTGGAGGGATAGAACGGATTGCAGGGTGTCGAGGGCCTGATGGGCCGGATTTGACGCAGGTGCAACCAGGGTTCTATTAGGACTGGATAGGATTAGTCTCAGGACCCTTATAGGGTTCCTGACGGGGCATTGTTCTGTTAGGGCTTTTATAAGTAAATGGGACATTGCGATACCGGACTTCTGCAGGTTGTGCGGGGATGCCGAGGAGCTAAAGACGGTGGAGCATGTGCTGTGCCAATGTCCTAGGGTGCACGGCCCCAGGCAGAAATGGCTAGGGGCTAGATTTCACGACGAACTGGGGTGTATCGCTGGATGTAATCCAACCGATCTGCTGGGGATTGTCAGGGAAATAGGACGGCTGTTTCTGTTGGGGGGACCATAGGGGGAATTTGTCCTACGTATCTACTAATCGGTACCAAGCCTTAGGTCTATTTTCTACTCTTCTTCTTTACTTCTCTTTTTCTCTTTTTCCTTTTCTCCTTTACTGAAGGGATTTACAATGGACCTCATTGGTCTCCGAGTGGATATGCGCCCTTGGGCGCATAACCCTTCTTAACCTAACCTAACCTAACCTAACGTTCGAAATTTTTGAACAGGCAGTAATATTCATTTAGTGATTAAAGAGTTTTTACTGAACAGAATAAATAATTAAATGTATTAAATATAGTAATTGAAAATTTATTATATCATGGAAACAAGGTTTTGTGCAATACATTGGCACGGATATTTTTCTACATTTTTAGAGCATTACCATAACTGTTCTATTGCCTTCTGTTCATTGCTGGCAAAGAAAATATTTTTTTTACTTTTACAATTGTCATTAATTAGCATTAAGGCCAGTTTAGACCATAGTATAATAAGTATCAGGTAGGTTCATTAGGGAGAGTTGCCATTATTTACCCATGTAATGTCAAACAACGAAATATTACTCAATTGCAAATATTCAAATTTTAACATATTTTGCACTTTTTATACCCTTCATTAGATATTGCAGCTGACTTTTTTTATATAAAACTAGAGTAACCCTGTCCGCGTTGCTGGACAATACAATAACATGCATTTACGCCTTAAAAATTTAATTTTCTAGTCTTGGTTGTCGAATAGCAATAACGCACCAATTTTATGGTACACCTGACCCTGAAACTTTAATTAATATTTAACAAATTGGTTAAAACATATATAAATATCTGAATTGAAAACCACATTATTAAGATTTAAATTTTAACTGAAGGATTGCAAATCAACAATTAAAAAATGTCAATGCTCGCACCATAGTATACAACTACTATGCCGACTCTTTGACAGGTACATAACTCATTTGTCAGTGGAACCTAATTTATGTTTGTATTAGTAAGATTTTTTTAAATGTGTTGGTGTATAAAACTACCCTGTCGGATTTTTATTAGCTAGCTCAACATTTAGTTGACTTTTAGCTAACTTATTTACAACTGACTTGTTAACTTGGAGTTTGGTAAAAAAACGTTTTGCTTGTTTAGTGTACTTTTTCAAAGTTAAATAATAAGCAAAAGAGTTCCCATATTCTCTTTGTTAATATCATTTAGTTAAATATATCTCATTTTCAAAGTAGTATTATTATGAAAACCATATCGGGCATGCTGCTAGTGTCTTATAACTGAGAGTTTTTCTGTAGACAAAGGGGAAATACAACAAAAGTGAAAGAAAACATATGTGTAATAGTCTCTGTCTCTCTTTAAAAAATAAACAAAGCAACCCTGTCGGAAAATGAGTTAGCTTAAAGTTAACTCATGGTTAACTAGAAGTTAGTCAGAGGTGACTCACAAGCTAACTCATTTACATGGTTAAAGCTATTCAGTTTTTACACGCAATGTCCGCAGCATAGTATACAACTAGTATGCCGACTCTTTGACAGGTACATAACTCAACTGTCAGTGGTACATTTTTATGTTTGTATTAGTAAGATTTTTTTCAAATGTATTGGTGTATAAAACTACCCTGTCGGAAAATGAGTTAGCTCAAAGTCAACTCATGGTTAACCAGAAGTTAGTCAGAGGTGACTCACAAGCTAACTCATTTACATGGTTAAAGCTATTCAGTTTTTACACGCAATGTCCGCAGTACGAGTCAGTACTCACTCACACTGCATAACTTTAAGATAACCATAAGTTAGCTCATTATGAGTCAGCTTGTGGTGCATACAATATGTTGACTTTAATAAGAGAATAAAAAAAAAAATTACGTATTTTGCTTCATTTATTTTCTAAAGAGAGACAGAGACTATTACACATATGTTTTCTTTCACTTTTGTTGTATTTCCCCTTTGTCTACAGAAAAACTCTCAGACACCATAAGACACCAGCAGCATGCCCGATATGACCAAAACCGGTTTTCATAATAATTCTACTTTGAAAATGAGATGTATTTAACTAAATGATATTAACAAAGAGAATATGGGAACTTTTACTTATTATTTAACTTTGAAAAAGTACACAAAACAAGCAAAACGTGTTTTTACCACAGTCCACTGCATCAGCTTTGAGTTAGCCAAACGCTAGCTCAAAAGTTATCGAGAAGAAGTCAGTCGCACAAAACACAACTCACTAATCTCTGCATAACTTTTGAGTTAGCCAAAGGCTAGTTCAATACTTATCGAGAAGAAGTCAGTCGCACAAAACACAACTGACTCAAATCTGCACCAATTATGAGTTAGTCACTGGTCAGTTATAAATAAGTTAGCTAAAAGTCAACTAAATGTTGAGCTAGCTAATAAAAATCCGACAGGGTATTTCCACCACTAAACATAGTTGCATAAAATCGTATAGAATGTGGCAACAATTTTTTTTCCAAAATAAAATTTTCTTAGTTCAATAAATTTTCAATTTATTGAATGCTGGCTGCATTTATAAACTTTTAAAAGCCATGTTTGCTAAATTTTTATTCTGCAATATCGGATAATATATAAATAATTAATGATTTCAAATATTATTTTTATACCACAAAATGCTACTCTGCTGGCTTTAATAATATTAACAACAGAAAAAATTTAGTGTCAAAAAAATTTATTTAAAAATTTTTAGTTTGTGAAAAATAAAAACATTTTGTAAAAGCAAATTAGCAAAATGTATTGAAAAAAATTATTAATTATGTGTTTAAGTCATAAAATTAAACATGAAGTGTTATATTGTGAAAAATTTTAAATTAAAAAATTTCAAATTTTGTTTTGTTTTTGTTGTTCTTAAGTGTGTTGAATTCACACAGAACCTATATGTGTGATGAGAGTTATAAAAAAAGAGAACGTTCTCACCAGTCGGCATACTAGTTATATACTATGGTCCGCAGTACGAGTCAGAACTCACTCATACTGCATAACTTTGTGAGTTAGCTTGTGGTGCATACAATATGTTGACTTTAATAAAAGAATAAAAAAAAAATTACGTATTTTTGGCATACTAGTTATATACTATGGTACATGTTAAAAACTGAAGTAATATGTAAAATTTTGATAGTGTGAATGCAATGCGTTATAAAAATGACAAGTATTACGAAAAAAAAATTGACATCCCATACCATAGCATAGTATACAACTAGTATGCCGACTCTTTGACAGGTACATAACTCAACTGTCAGTGGTACATTTTTATGTTTGTTTTAGTAAGATTTTTTTCAAATGTATTGGTGTATAAAACTATTTCCACCACTAAACATAGTTGCATAAAATCGTATAGAATGTGGCAACAATTTTTTTTTCCAAAATAAAATTTTCTTAGTTCAATAAATTTTCAATTTATTGAATGCTGGCTGCATTTATAAACTTTTAAAAGCCATGTTTGCTAAATTTTTATTCTGCAATATCGGATAATATATAAATAATTAATGATTTCAAATATTATTTATATACCACAAAATGCTACTCTGCTGGCTTTAATAATATTAACAACAGAAAAAATTTTGTGTCAAAAAAATTTATTTAAAAATTTTTAGTTTGTGAAAAATAAAAACATTTTGTAAAAGCAAATTAGCAAAATGTATTGAAAAAAATTATTAATTATGTGTTTAAGTCATAAAATTAAACATGAAGTGTTATATTGTGAAAAATTTTAAATTAAAAAATTTCAAATTTTGTGTTGTTTTTGTTGTTCTTAAGTGTGTTGAATTCACACAGAACCTATATGTGTGATGAGAGTTATAAAAAAAAGAGAACGTTCTCACCAGTCGGCATACTAGTTATATACTATGGTACATAGTACCAATTTTTTAGTTCACACCTCACACATATAGGTTCTGTGTGAATTCAACACACATAAGAACAACAAAAACAAAACAAAATTTGAAATTTTTCAATATAACATTTTTCACAATATAACACTTTATGTTTAATTTCATGACATAAACACACAATTAATAATTTTTTCCAATACATTTTGCTCATTTGCTTTTGCAAAATGTTTTTATTTTTCACAAGCTAAAAATTTTTAAATAAATTTATTTCACATTAATTTTTTTCTGTTGTTAATATTATTAAAGCCAGCAGAGTAGCATTTTGTGGTATGAAAATAATATTTGAAATCATAAATTATTTAAATATTTTCCGATATTGCAGAATAAAAAATTTGCAAACATTGTTTTTAATAAATTGAAAATTTATAAAACTAATAAAATTTTATTTTGGAAAAATTTTTTTTGCCACATTCTATACGATTTTATGCAACTATGTTTAGTGGTGGAACTATACCCTACAAGAAATGCATAACCAAAACCAAAAAAAAAAAAACAATTTACTAATACACTTGCAACAATTTTACATTCGTTGCTCCACTCTAACACATATGTTAGAGTGGAACAAATAACACAACCTAAATAATGCCAATTTTTAAATATAATTTTTTCACACGCGTGGCCTGTCGACTCTTGTAAAAAAATGTAATTGCTTAAATGTTAGTTCTGTGGTTTAAATTAAATATTACAAAAGTTATTTGCCAAGTTTAAAAATAAATTTGCTTATCTTCTTTGCAACAACGTTGCTTATTAAAGTAAAGGAGGGCATACTGATGGCGGCTCCAGAAAACGTGGTGGTAAATTTTCTGGAAACAACAGGTCATGTACGAAACAGTCGTGTTAAAAGAAGTGGTCTTCAAACAGGTAGCGGTTAAAGATTTGGTGGTGATAATTAAGGACCAAATTATACCAATTATTTAAAATCCTGTTGACTTTTCAAGTATGTATGCATGTATTTATTCGGCTTTTTAGTCACAAATTGTTAACAAAATAATATTTCTTTATATGATCTACGAGAAATTTATTGGTAATGTTGATTTCAATTACTTTAATGCTGAAAATAAGGTGTCACCTATTAAAATTATAGGAGGACGTAGTGGTGTACGTTTGTCGGCGAAGAAAAAATCAAATTCAACGAGCCAGCATCACCTTTGGGTGAACAAAATATTAAAGCAACACCCCGATCACGAGTGTCAGTAGCTAAAAGAAACCTTAATTTGAGCTTGGACAACAGTGAAGCTGATAATTACACGGATTTAGATTGTCTCAATTATTTAATTGTTAAAGGAACGCCGGATTGATATGAAAATTAAACTTAGATAATCCGAAAGGTAACAATAAGAAAAGAAACATTTGATTTTATAGGTACATATTGCTTAATATGATTGCTTAATATCCTTAATTATAGGGCGTCGGTCAGCTTCACTGGATGAAGATCCTCTAGCGATACAGCAGCAAGAACAAAATATTTCACACAAAAACATAGTTCATAGCCCATCAGTTTATCAAACTCCAACAAAAAAAACTGAAAGAATCATCCGAAGGTACCCCTTTGAATCGTAGAAAAAGTATATTAAAGTCAGCAACCACAAAACTGGGTAAGCAAAAAGGAGTTATTAATTTACAATATAATGGGTATTTATAATTAAAAAAAAGCGGATGAAGGCACTCGCAAAAGAAGCATTCAATTATCAAGTGCTGTGGAAAAACGCATATTTAAAGACGATGACATCATAAGCACACCTAAACGTTCTCAGGTAGCGGTCATTCGGGTGGTTGCTTTGGCCGGGATACTCGTTAAAGATTTGGTGGTGATAATAAAGGACCAAATTATACCAAATATTTAAAATCCTGATGACTTTTCAAGTATGTATGCATGTATGTATTCGGCTTTTTAGTCACAAATTGTTAACAAAATAATATTTCTTTACAGACCCATGGAAGAAAGGAACGTTATAGAGCAGCCACAGAAGTGACGTTACGTGGTCCCACACCCACAACTATTATAAACTTTAATGAAGCCTGCTGATTATATTTTTTTAATAAAAACTTTTAAAACTAAAATAAAAAAAAAAACATTATTTTATAAAGGTTAGTACTAACCAATTTTTAAACTATTAATAACTAGTTAGTGCTAACCTCTATTTACGTTATGACTAACTAGTTAGTGTTAACCATTATTTCCGCGATTACTAACTAATATATAGCATAGTAGTAAGCAGTACAGATATATGTTCCGTAGTCGAGTGGAATTAATTAGTTAGAAAGAGAGGCAAAATCACATGTACACAAGAGTTTCGGTTAGTTTTTTCATTTTACTCTTAATAAGCTAATAGAAACTTTATCCAATATAGTGGTCAAAACTACCGGTCATTTTACTAGTAAAATGACCGGTAGTCTTCTTGCAGGGTAGTTTTATACACCAACACATTTAAAAAAAATCTTACTAATACAAACATAAATTAGGTTCCACGGACAAATGAGTTATGTACCTGTCAAAGAGTCGACATACTAGTTGTATACTATGTCCCATACGACTTCATCGTTTTTTGAAATTTTTTATGTTACATTAGATTTTTTGACAGTCACAATAAAATTCATTAGGTTTCTATCTCACAAAGTATTAGAGAATACGTAAGAAATGTGTGATTGTATAAACCAGCCTTTAATAATATTTAAAATTAGTTAATATAAAATCGTTTTTAATAATAATCTTGGATACTTAGCTGTTTTAAAATAACCAATTTTTGACTGCAATCTACATCGATTTTGCATTCCCCGACGGCAATAGTTTTGGCGAATAATTGTAAAGTAAGAAATTAAAAATATGTACATATATGTATTTAAAGCAACATCACCAGCCAATTGATTTCTAACATTGTTAAATAGTACACCACAATAAAATACTTAAATAATAAAAATTCAAGGTAAAGCTTAAATTAAAAAAACGAGTTTTTCAGAATTTGTTTTTGTTGACAACTACTATGTATGGACTAACAAATTGTTTGAAACAATGTATGCTTTATCAATGTTTATACATATATACGTAATGCACAATATTTATGTTTGAAAGAAAATAAAACTTACCTTTGATGAAGCCATATTAGCAGTATTTACAGCTTTTTCTTTAGCAATAACAGCAATTTTAGAGGCTCCAGCAGAGAGTAAACCCCATCCCTAAATAAAAAAACATTATAACACCTCAACTTCTTTATATCAAAATTAAAATAATATTAATGTTGACTTACTGAAGCTAGAGAAGACAAAGTGGTATCGAAAAGTTCTTGAGATTGAGTTTTATGCGGTGGGTCTTGAGAATAACCGAATCCACTGTATTTACCCCCTTGACTGGGCGGTAAGTGACTTAAGAAAAATATCAAAAAGTACATTTAGTAGTAATCTATTATATAACATATGTATATTGCAACCTACTCTGGTCTTGAGGCATTTTCATATTGGATGCGTGAGAAAAACTCTTCTTTCTGATCTTTAAATTCTTGAGTGTTAAATTGTTGATAACCTCCATCATTATTATAACTGCCGCTACCATTTTGATAGCCTCCGCTGGAAGCCTGCTGATAGTTGCCACTATTTCGGGAATGCGCCATTGATGAGTTGTTAAGTGATGTAGCAGACCCGCCACTTGTAGTACCATAGGATGTCGATGACGAACATAGACGTTTTTTTGCTTCATTTATATCCCATGGTTTACCCTGAGCCAGAATTGCAATCTTGTCACGGTATAAAGCAGCTGCTTTTGAGTTGTACTTTTGATTAATTGGAGCACGATCGTTCCAGTCTTCTTGTTCTTCTAAAAATTCCCGAGCATTTAGATTACCGCCAACTTTCATTTTTTCCAATTCAATGTCTTTCCATTTGTCCATTGTTACGGAACGAACAAATGAGAGATGAACTCCTAGCCCTCTATGTTTGCCTGAACATTCTAAGCAAATCCATATGCCATACGTTACAGATACCCATTGGGGATTGTGAGTGCCACATTCAAAGCATTTCTGAAATAAAAAAATTATTTGATTCTCTTTTTGGCATATCCTTTTTGTTTTGGAACAATCTAGAATCCCAGCAAATAAAAACCATCAACATTACAACGACTTAGATGAATGTAAATATACATATACATAGGTACATATGTATCTTTACTAATTTTACTTTCATCCACAGAAAGTTTTTGTTGAATATTACATACAAAATCTATTAGTGCAAACAAAATTTTATTATCAGTAAATTAGTTTCAAACGTCCGCCGTATTACGAATAGGATAATAGAAAAACTAGACTGTTTCAACCTTTCTGAGGAGCTTTTAGCTACCAGTCAATGCCGTGTGTATAGGTACGGAGAATTTTATATCTCTGCTTGTTAAACGAGTATATAATGTCAGCCGTAATCCTTTGGTGCACGGCATTCATAGTAGTTTGTTCGAGGATTAAGTTCACATTGTTTCCGTTCCTTCCCACATGGGTATTTTCTTTAAATGTTGGTAACGCAGTTGAAGTCGTTTTAACATAGGCTGAAGAAATTACGGACTTTAAAGACATGATTGGAACAATCAATTTGTTGATAAGTCTTAAAATACTAGTGCCTCTCCGAAGAGGTACTCTGCTTTGGTGTTACTTTTGTAGTATAACAGACAACTTCAAACATGTAGGCATGCTTTTTTAAAATATTTTTCAAATTTTTTAATTTGCTAAAATCGAACCTTTTAATTAATTGCAGACCTAATGTGATACTACATACATACGTATTTTTTACTAAAGTTACGTTATGAAGTAGGAATTTTTTTAAAGCTTAACGTTTTATTAACGGTCTACCCATCATACTACATAATAAGATATTCCAAATTACATATACATACATATATTTTCTTTTTCTAAAGAAAAAAAAGACTCATTTGTTATTTTTCTTTATACAATTTAATAAAAAAATAGAATTGTAAGAATAGTAGTCATTTAGAATGTATAAAAATCATTATCATCGGTTAGGGGCATCTAACTTATTTGAATCTCAAAGCGTTATCTATTAACGAAGGAACTACATCAAAACAAATTTATTGCATGTACTGTAATACTCAATTAATTGTTTATAAATAAAATTGAAGTACGTGATAAAAATGTAGAATTTTCTATGTAAAAAACTTTACTTGTTTGGCGATCTTTTGACCAACAACCACAAAAGCAAAATATGGTTTTAATTTTTCACCCATCTTTGCTATATATCTGGAAAGGCTTAAAAACCATGTGCAATGACAACAAACAAATTTAATGTCGTGAAGCATATAAGATGTGCAAAATTGACCTCTGTATCTGACTAATTTAACATTTAATAAAATCGTACCGAATTTTCATCTTTTGGCTTAAGCTCTTGTAAAACACGCCTTGTTCTTGGACTGGCCATTTCCGGTTTTTAAAAGCAGCAAATAATGAAATTTAAAACTCCGAATGTTGATGCTGGATTGCCTCTAACTCAGCAAAGTATTTCGTTACGACGTATTTGATGAAAACAACAAAGCCGACTACACCAAATATAGTAATGCCTAAAACTTGAGCTTGATATCTCCTGGAAACAGTTTCACAATCCCCACTTGATGTCGTAGCAGAGGCAGCAACAGCAGAATTTGGAGTGTTGGCGACAGCAGTTAATGCAGTAGCAGTGGTTTGTAGTTTAGAAGTTGACTTCATTAAAATTTTCTATAAAAATCACCCCAAATTATGGTATATCTAAATAATATTAAATAAAATATAAACTTATAAGACTTTTAGTTGTTAAAATTTGTAAAACATAGTTTTTGCACTTCAAAATATTGCAAAAAAATTAAATATACTCTATCTTTTCACACAACACACACTACTTAATGCTAAAAAAAAACTGTTTGTCAAAAGAGTAGAAAAACTGTTGACGTGTGAAAGGGAATTCATTTTAGTAAATACAACACTGTTCACAAGCATATCTGCCAGATCAATTGGTGGAAAGTCGTCAAATGTTGAGAAAAAAAAATCGTCAAATTGACTAAGACAATGTATTACGACTTTGTAGAATCAAAATATTATGAAATTTTCTCCCTGTTTAAAATAAAAAAAATAAAAATCTGTTGTTAGTATTTTTCACGTTTACACGGATGGTATCATGGTGTAATAAGTTTATTCCACCATGGATGGTATAAGTAAAATCAAAGTAAAGATATTAAACAGCTGAGTTTATAACAAAAAATCAGATGGTCACAGTTTTACAATATTAACAAAAACAGCATGAAAATTTCCTGAGTTGATTTTCGTTGTTTTTTTAATTGTATAAAAATGTTATTACCTTTAATATTTATATACATTTAAATTATACCTCTGGTGTTTTTACATGGTAAGATTTTTCTCATTCTACATCATTTTTTGGCATGTCGTAATACATTGTATTACCGTGTAAGCTAGCCTTAATAAATCACTAATTTTTAAAAAGTTTTGAATATTAAATGTTATTTTTAAATTCCGTTGCCAATGAAATTGTTATATATTCCGCCGTCTGTTTTTGAAACTTATTATTGAATACAACCATAAGAAAAGTAAGAAAATAAACTAAGACCAAGAAATATCAAACACCTATTTTTCACATCGAAAATCCTGCTTAAGAGCTAAGTCTGGTTTCATAATGTGAACGCAGACTAAAGAAAGGGGTTGTAAAATGCCTTTAATAAAGCAGTACTAACTTATCAAATAGAACACTAAAAAATATGCATCGTGCAAGAAACAATCGAATTTTATATGATGAACAGCTAAGACATGGAAATTACTGCCCATCAAATAATGCAAATAAATCAAATTATCTAAGAAGTTAAAAAAAAGTTAAAAATATATTAAAAACATTGTAAATTTGAACAAAATTTTTCATATTAAAAATCTTCAAATGTAGGGTATAAATCGTCCTATGGTCAATAGACCATTTTTATACCTAAAAATCGTCAAAATGGCGATAAATCGTCAAATCTGGCAGCTATGTTCACAAGGCGTATTCATTAAAAAGTGGCCGCAAAGACCAGCTCCAAGGCGAATTCAACTACAGGTGGTGTCGGTACTACAAGAATCCAAAAACAACAGAGTTTTTTGCATTGCATTGTTAGTGTTTCCTGTCCATAATGTCAACAATTCCTAACAAAACACTAACAAATCAAAACAAAGTAGCTCGAACTGTCAAAATTAGATGGCGTTTCGACACCACCTGTAGTTGAATTCGCCTTGACCAGCTCCATGGTACAACTACACAAGGTAAATTCGTTGCTACAGCAAGTACAACAAGACAAAAACTACAGGCATTTTCTTTTAGTATTTTCTACCGAGCCGTCAAAAGAAATAGCAACACTGTGCATTCAGCAACACCAAGGCGAATTCAACTACAGGTGGTGTCGGAACTACAACAATCCAAAAACAACAGAAGCAAAATAGGGTTTTTTGCATTGTTAGTAATTTCGGTCCAAAATGTCAACCATTCCTAACAAAACACTAAAGGCTAGTTTACACGGTAATACAATGTATTACGACTTTGTGGAATCAAAATATTATGAAATTCTCTCCGTGCTTAAAATAAAAAAATAAGAATCTGTTGGTAAGTATTTTTCATGTTTACACGGAGGGTTTAAGTAAAATAAAAGCAAAGAGAGTTAAAAACAATAACGCAGATGGTTGCAGTTTTACAATATTTACAAAAACAACATGAACATTTCCTGAGTTGATTATGCTTGTTTTTGTAATTTTATAAAAATGTTACCACCTTCAATATACACTGTTAAAATGCGACTCTGGTGTGATGAGAATACATATGCATTTTGCTTTTACATGATAAGATTTATCTCATTCTACATCATTTTTTGACATGTCGTAACACATTGTATTACCGTGTAAACTAGCCTTAACAAATTAAAACAAATTGGCTCGAACTGTCAAAATCAGATGGCGTTTCGATACTACCTGTAGTTGAATTCGCCTTGAGCAACACTAAATAAAATGGCTATATTCATGATGAAATAAATTCCGCCATGGCTATGTTTTTCGATACCAGTTTTTTATGTAAACAAACGTTTTCAGGTAGAGAGTTGATTGCTATGGAATTTTTACATCATAGCATTTGTCGATCTTAACCAATCCTTTGCTTGTATGAGACTTGATAATGTTGGCACATGTAATCTGTGTCTTTCCTTTGTTTTTATTATATTTTGAAAAGAAAAAAACTCTTTCTACATTTGCAGACGATTGTGGAATGGATAAAATTCCAGCAACGACTCTAGAAATGTCAGGAAACATATGAACATTCAGCTCATTCAAAACTACAAACATATTCAGTTTTTAACGACTGCAGTTGTTCGACATCAGCTAAAGCTCTAAATTGATTATTAAGAGGTACAATACTACTTATTTTACCTGAAATAACATTTTAAGGAGTAAATTTATGGAACCACATTAAAACTTCGTTATTAAAGTTGACTAAAGTTCTCAAAACTTCGCAAAATTTTTTATAAAATCGTTTTGCATTTCTATCATTTCTTTAACAATACCAATATTGATATTATTTGTAGAGATACATATATAAAGCCACTTCTGTTTCGCAATAAATTCCTTCAAAGGGCATGTGATTTTTGTAAATATCTACGATATAGATATCACATTCATCCAAAAATTTTTATTCATGAAATTACGTGAAATTGTTATTCATGATATGACGAGCTATTTGGCGGAACATAAAAGATAGCCTTTGTAAAAATACATGCATTCGAGCATCATCTGATCACATTTCGAAATTAACCATGTTAATAATTTTAAGCTCATATTGCATAAATAAAAATTGCAATTTAAAAGAAGGATTTTTAAATCCTGATGAAAGAAATAATGATTAAAAAAATAAATGCAATGAAAAGGACTAAATAACTTCTTTGCTGTTATATCATTATGTTATAAAAGCGTTGTTAAAACATTTGCATTAACAACCGT
Organism: Pollenia amentaria; assembly: GCA_943735925.1. Lineage (NCBI taxonomy): Eukaryota > Metazoa > Arthropoda > Insecta > Diptera > Polleniidae > Pollenia > Pollenia amentaria. The sequence goes on from OX031009.1 coordinate 226,722,969, forward strand.
GTTATAACATAAGAAACCCTCTAACATGATGAGTCTATACTTAACACTAACATCATATTAGTGTTAATGTTAAGCATTTGATGTCAGTTGTAGACTGGGTGTAATGAGTCACGGTAGTACCACGGTACTTTAGAAGGTCAAAATGTACCAAAAAAAAAAAAAAAGTACAATTGTAGCAGCTTTAATATCCCTGTCGCACACACAAACTCGTTTTCACTATGGTAGTATTAGCGCTTGATGATAAATGCTTGACCGTGTACAGACCCCTTTACATGCATGGTGCTTAAATTTACTAGTACTGGCAAGACAGTTGCAATACATGCAAACTTTTTCACTAATCCATGTACACTTTTTCAACTGTCTTGTCTACGATCTTGCAAATTTCGCAGAGAGTAAAATTGGACAGTAATTTGACATTTGCTGACAGTAATTTAAATAATTTAAAGTATTGTTCGCAAAAGTAAACAATTAAAAGAAAATTAATAAATTATGTTATCTATGTTAACTCGATACAGTTGTCAAATGCTATTTTTTATTTAATAAGTTCATATAACTCAAGTTTAGCTTAAACTTGCACTGCGACATTTACGTTAGACATTTTTTTAAAGGTGAACTGTCTTAACTACTGTCTGGACGCCTACGTCACGAAGACAGTTAAGGCTAGTTTACACGGTAATACAAAGTGTTACGACATGTCAGAAAATGATGTAGAATGAGAAAAATCTTATCATGTAAAAGCAAAATGCATTGAGTAAAGCAGATACACGATTCAATTCAATTGTCAACTGAGTCGGTTGTTGTCCAAATCAAAGCGTGTATGGCCTCGTCAGTTCATTAGTTTGGCGGTTGTCGAGTTGGTTGAAGAAAAATCAAAAGATTTTGATAATTTCAAGTTGACTACTAAGTCTTTCAATTCGATTGTACTGTGTGTGCTCAAGTCTCTTGATCAGCTGTCAAAATGTATGTAAAAAATCTTAATTTGACAGTTGAATTAAAATCTTTCAATTCAGTTAAAGAAGTGTGTGGCCAAGTATCAATTCAGTTGAATCGGTCGGTAAATGTTCGTTTTCTAAACCATTTTAGAAACTTATGTATTCTCATCACACCAGAGTCGCATTTTAACAGTGTATATTGAAGGTGGTAACATTTTTATTAAATTACAAAAACAAGCAAATCAACTCAGGAAATGTTCATGTTGTTTTTTTAACATATTGTAAAACTGCAACCATCTGCTTTTTTGTTATTAACTTACTTTGCTGTTATTTTACTTAAACCATCTGTGTAAACATGAAAAATACTTACCAACAAATTTTTATTTTTTTATTTTAAACACGGAGAATTTCATAATATTTTGATTCCACAATGTCGTAATACATTGTATTACCGTGTAAACTAGCCTTTAGTAGTGTTTTTGACAACTTATATGTATTTTCTTACTGTATTGCCAGTACTGTCAAATGTAAACGCTGTGTAAGAAATAAATCTATTGCAAAGTCCCAATTTACAATGTTGAAATTGAAAGGCAGACATTTTTCCTATTCTCTTTTGAACTTACCTAAACCTTTTACAATCGCGAAATTAATAGACAGACAGAAATTATTCGTTTCTTTTTTTCGTTCTTTTTCGCTGTTGACGGAGACGAACATTTAACAGGCAATGATATATAAAATAACATTGGTGTGAGAAAAATGATATGAAGCAACAACATGAAAATTGCGAACAGTAAAAGAGAAACACGAAAAATGTCTAGTACAGATAGTCATGTACTACACACTCTACCTCTACAACCCCTCGCCAACAAACTTCGTCTGTCTGCCTTCCACTTGCCACTTTGTAAAAGGGAACAAAGTTGCCGCGTATGACGAATTTCGTCGGACGCTATTATTGTTTTAATTTTTATATACACCAATATATTTTATTATTGACGACGAATATTCGCAGCCAAAAATTCGTCGTTCGCCCCTGTTGTGTTCCTAGCATTTTGTACTTGTTCTTGACATTGCAAATTTTTTTTAAAAATTCGCATTTTCCGGCTCCTTATATAAATTTGCCTTAACTATTCATTTACAAGGCGAATTCATAGCAGGTGGACTCGAGAGATCAGTAGCAGTGATGCAAAATGTGGCTCAGTTGGGCCATTTGTATGCTTAGTGGCCCGGTGGTACTTTCTTATCTATTTTGGTCCTTTCAACTAATTTTGGCATTGTTTTGACATGAAACATGGTAATGTTTTGACAAATGATGCCTCGTGTGTGGGTAACTTCAAATATCAAAATTTTTTGATATTTTATGTTTCCTCGTGTGTGGCGATGTTGACTGTTTTTTCTTTCTCATTTGGTTGAAAGCAGTTGTTGAGTGAGGTGCTATTGTAACGTTCAGAGAAAAAATATGAAGAAATTAATCGGAAAATGGCAACAATTGCAAATTGTGACATTTGGAAAGCAATTATAATTGAAAGTACTTTCATGAAATTTCTGTATACGTATTATCATCAGTTGTCGTCAAAGGGCAAACTTCTATCAAAAATTTATTTTATGCTTCTTTTATTGGCTTGCTTATTTCAAGTTTCAGAGTTGCCGAGCCAATTATTCACGCCGAACATCAGGCATTCGTTCGTATTTATAAATTTTACCTAACGTATACATGTGCCAGTACTGGCAAGACATTAAGAAAATACATATTAGTTGCCAAAAACACTACTTGCTGTCTTCGTGACGTAGGCGTCCAGACAGTAGTTAAGACAGATCACTTTTAAAAAAATGTCTAACGTGAATGTCGCAGTGCAAGTTCTAGCTAAGCGTGTTTTTTATGAACTAAACAAATTAAGGCCCTAATCACGTACAACGCAGCGCAACGCCAAACAATAACATTGAAAGCACAAACAATGTCTTAAATATTTTGTAATTTTGTTGTTGCTTTCAACAAAAATTCATGTACCGTTTTAAAATTTTCAACGACACAAGCAATGGAGCGTTTGAAATTTTAAGACGCAATGTGAATTTCTGTAGAAAGCAACAACAAAATTACAAAATATTTATGACATTGTTTGTGCTTTCAATGTTATTCTTTGGCGTTGCGTTAGTTCTGTGGCGTTGTGCTGCGTTGTACATGATTAGGGCCTAAATATAGCATTTAACCACAATTTTTTCGAACATAGATAACCCTTTTTTATTAGTTTATTAGTTTTCTTTTAATTGTTGATTTTTTTTTACTTTTGCGAACAAAACTTCAAATTACTGTCAGCAAATGTCAAATTACCGTCCATTTTACTGTCTGCAAAATTTGCAAGACAGTAGGCAAGACAGTTGGAAAAGTGTACATGTATTAGTGAAAAAGTTTGCATGTATTGCAACGGTCTTGCCAGTACTGGCAAATGTAAACACTGTGTTAGTCTGCGTTCATACGGCTCACGCTTTAATGACATGATTCTTTCTTTTTCTTCTTTGAACATGAATTGTTGTTCAAATGATTCATGTCATGTGAACGACATGTTTTTTTTTTGTGTAGTTTTTAAATACGAATAAGAAAGAAGAAAAGCGAATGAGAAAGCAAAGCGTACTGACAGTACGTGCATGTGTGTACTCGTTTTTTTTATTATTATTTATGTAATACACACATGCTGTATATTGGCTTCGCCGTGATGAGGTAACCACGAGTTAATTCTTCCAATTACTCTGCTTTTTAAAAAAGATTATTGTTAGAAGTTTCGATAATAACAGTGGAATTCATTGTTTTAAGAACTTAGATTTCAAGCAAATAAGCACCGAGATGGAAACTTAATATTAAGAGAGTATCAATGCAAGATTTGTCATAAAAGATTAGAATTATTACCAAGCATTAAATTTACAATGTTTCGAAATACTGTTTAAAACTTTTTTAGAAATCGAAAATCACAGCATTTTTTTGCAAATTTAAAAATAAATGTTTTCATTTCTCAAAAAAAGTGTATTTTACCTTGCAGTCTCATTGAAACAAATTTGGCGTAAAATGAGATCTTTTAAACTTTTCCAACTTATTACTTTTAGAAATTTTCAAGAAGGAAAGAAAAGTTTTACATTTTTCCAGTAACTAGAAAAGTCAGATTAATTGGAAAGATGTTTGCTAAGCTATTTTATTAAATACAGTACAAATAAAGAACATTTAATTATATACACAACAGTTTGATTTGTACTAAAAAATAATTCAAACAGAACAAATCTCTCAAATACAGTACATTTCACTATAATACGGAACGGATAGTCTCCGTAACTATATTACTATTGGTTTTATTTATGTGCATACAAACGTTATAATCAAAAAACGTTGTAAAAGCCACTTTTTACAAAAACATTTTTTTGCCGATTACCGATCACATTATTCACGTATACTGTTTAAATATCAAGTCTTGCAAAATTTTGCACCTTAACGCCTTCCAAATGGCATACAAAGAGTTAGCCAGTGGAAGAACGATATAAGCTACTAACAAAATGATACCGTGAAACAAAATGATACAAACGAAATGTTTTTGCAACGTGGCATAACGCTTTAAAAGCCTTTTGCATAAAGGTTTTTATTATCATCATTTTGAATACTCTAAAAAAAAAAGTAATAAATAAGCCTGCCTGTTAAAAAAGTTTTTTTGCTCTCCTGAAAAATAAATAGCTTGTAGCATAAAACGTTCTTCGCGGCTGTGCTTCAAATATACCCCAAAATTTTGTTGACCCTATCAAAAGTATTTTAGCATTTCGACACCACCTGTAGTTGAATTCGCCTTGGGTATTTTGTTTTTCGGTCATGGAATACCAAAAACAGGGCGAATTAATATATAAATGAATTTGCCTTGCATAAAACAGTTGACTACAGCAGGTCTACCAGATTTGGGGTTCTAATCTCACATTAGATAAAAAAAAATTATTTCGGGCTCATTTTAAGGATGTAAAATAAATTTTTTTTTTTTTGGTAAATTATTTAAAGTTTGGTTTATTTTACAAGATAACCCAAATAAAAAGGCTAACATTTATGATGTAGAAAACTCCTTTAATACAATTATTATTAAACAAGTTATAACGCAAATTCTATATCTGTCTGCTGAAAAATCTGATTTTGCTTATCGCCACATCAGTTTTTTATTCAACATGTATCTGCAGCAGAATTTTTTGTATCTTAAAAACCATGGTCGAATGAAAAGCCACAATACCAATATTTTAAGAAATTTTTATTTTAAACTTGGGATTGAAGAAACAATTATTTTGGCAGCCCTAGCCTAAAATGAACAAAAACATTCATGGTGTTGTACCATAAAAACATTTGTGTCGAAAAATAAAAAATTAAATAAATAATTTTTAGAATCAAGAAAACAACAGTTTTTATAACATAAACTTGTGCAATTCTTATGAGCACTAAATTGCAAATTCGGTTGAAGTGAACGTGACATTTAAATTAATTTAAACCTTTTCTTTTCTATATTCATTTTATGCATTTGAACATTGAAACAGCACATAAACATAAAAAACCCTTTAAGATATAGTGATAATGGTAAAAATTTGTTTTTGTGACCAAAAAACGATCTATACTTAATTCTTACACATAGTTTAATTGATCGTCTCTTTATTTTTTAACTTTTTCATTAATAAGTTGCAAACTAAAATTTAATTTAAAAACACAGTTTTAAAAAGCACATGTAAACAAATTTTTGACAATTCCGGCATGACTAAAAAATAACCGGCTGTCTCTTCGCCGCCACCTGAAGTATTGATATAATTGTAAGCTGCCGCACACTAGCGCATGACACACGCTATAGACAGTTTTTAGCACCGTTTTAGGAATATTTTTGATTTTATTTTTAATAATACAATTTGTAGAATGGAATATGACAGCGAAAAAGACGATATTATAGAAGAGGTAAGGTGTGATTTATATATTTTTATGCAAAAGTATGTATATTTTTAATCTTTAGATACCGGTGTTTTTATCCAAAAATCTTCAACACAATTTATATCTCTTTCAATACCCCACAAAAACACAAGTTTCGAATTTTGAAACTGCTGCAGTTGTAAATTGTTGTGTTAAACCTTTGAATCATGAGGTAAAAGTTGACTTCGCTTTAGATACAGAATCTCAATTTTATGATCGCTTCAAGGGTGAACAAATGGCTTTAGCTGCTGATGGCAAATCACAGGTAAAGGGCGAAAGGCCAACTTTTAAAAGGGGCATCATGGATAAACAAGCATTTGTCAGTTCTGCATCCTTGGACGATGTCAGCAAATATATTGTAGGAATATATACGGATAAAGAAGTTCATTTGTCGCCATTGACTTCCATACTGCAGTTGAGACCATCGTTTTCCTATTTTGACAAAGAAGATAAACGCAACAAAGCCGAGCAGAAAGCTCTTAATGAAGAGGACGACGATGACGAACTTCAACAGGTCACAGTCAAATTTGCAAGAATTGGGGGTAAAAAAGTCAAAGAACGCCAAGGCTACGATACGTTTATAAAGAAAAGCGTAGATGAACCCTGGTGTGAAACGTATTGGCATTCGCGCACTTCTCCAACAGCAGAACTGGAACGTCAAAAATTGTTTGCTACCAATAGACAAGGAAGTCATGCTTTGGTTTTAGATACAGCAAAATATGTTGAAAAACTACTTCCAGCCGAGGGTCAGGATCAAGGTATTGATGCTGTTTTACCAGCAAGAGTCATAAGTAAGGCAAAGCTGAAATCTATGAACTTAATGGAACAACTCAAAGTTATACTTAAAGACGCCAAAATGTTATCGTTTGACGATATTATGAGCATTTTACAGGAAAGTATAGATCCAAAAATTACCGCCGAACGAGTATTGAGAACGTTGCCGCAAGTTGGAATTTTAATTCATGGCAATTGGGTGCCCCAATCTGAAATTTTATACCCAAATGAAACACTATCTAATGAAAATGGGGTTAAGTCAGAGCTAATGATAAGAGCCCGAGATTATGTGGTCAGTATTCTTTCACTTTAATAAATTCTGTTTCTTTTGTAAAATTGATTTATCTTTTGCAGCTCTTTCGTTTTTCCCGTACAAATACTTTATATCGACGTCAGGTTATTTTTGCCACCCAACTCCCACCCGAAGAAGCTTCGGAAGTTTTACAATCTGTAGCTAAATTAAATTCAGACAAAAAGTGGGAACTTATTCTTCCACCCGACAACCAGTTTGAACAACGGTATACTGATTTGGTACAAAGGCAAGAAATGGTGTGGCGTGCCACCGAACAGACTTATAATGAAATGGATTATGAAAAATCTCCAAAAAGAGCCAGAAAAAGATCTCAGAGGGATTCAAAAACATATACGAGTACGTCTAATATTATGGCAGACCCAAATACAAGTTCGGGAACTTAGGCAATAAAAATGATTTATTAAAATCAGGGACTGTAAATAATTATTTATGAATTTTCAAAAAGGCACAACTATAATTAGGATTAATTTTTTATTATTGTTAAGAAAAATTGTTAAAAAAATTAATTTTTCTTCAACAGTACTAGAAGTGTAATTTTTGCATAAAGAAATAAAAATCAAAAATATATTTCAAATTAATAAAAATACAATTTTTAATTATTTTGTTAACACTTAGGTATTAATACTAACTGTCTGTTTGTAGAACGCGAGTGCAAAAGTGACTCGCTTAACTTACATTTAAACCAAAACAAATTTTGAAATTTTGTTTTTGTTTTAAATGTAAGTTAAACGAGTCACCTTTGAGCTCGCGTTCTATAAACAGGCAGTAACACCGCAGGGCTCTGTATAACATAACTAATGAACAAATAATAAAGCTACTCAAAAACTTAAAATCAGAATAACTGTTTTCAATAAAATAAATGTCATGGACCAAATCTAGTTTACCGCCACTGCTCCAAAACAAAAGAAAATTACTTACGGCGATAGAATATATAGAATTATATATTATTTTTAACTACATTTCCTGGATATACAAAATTATTTAGGCCCCTATTACGGTTCACAACTCAACTAAGTTGAGTTTTAATTAAGACAACTGGTTGTGATGAGTTGTAATAACAAAATGTTACGAAAGTGCACTAGATCAATACTTGTGTAGTTTATACCAATAAAAGTGTAAACAAAATTTATTAAATAAATTAAATTACTCATTATTGTAAAATACTAATAATACCATATATGGCCCTATGGGCTCGGTTAAATAAAGAACATAATAATAATAATAATAATAAAATAAGAAACACCGGCTTCGCTGCTTCTAAAGCTCTTGTGAATAGTCGGCCTTCGTCCGGCGTAAGGATTTGTTTCCTCTATGGTTAACAAACACCGGATCGCTTTTTAATAGGTTTAGAAATCTTAACCTTTGCAATTATGTCCCGCCTGCCATACATAATACGGGAATTCATCTCATATTTTTATAAATTATTTTTAAATTATTTATTTCATTTAAGACTTTTTTATCGCGGCATTTTTATGTGAGGTACAGCCTATTTAAACAAATGTATCATTCGTAATTCAATTTAACTAATTTATTATTCCTGAAAATCAAGTAAAATTGAAATCAATTGAGACTTTTTTTAAATCACCGTATTTTTCCTGATTTTAAGAGAAGTTATGGTTAAGATAAGAAATCAAAGCATGAAGAAACTTTTTAAACTGGATCGTTTTCAAAGTTTGTTCTAATTCAATTTTACTCATATGTATTCGATTTACCGAACATGGCCGATAACTTTATTTTTCTTCAATTTGAAACTCTACTCTATAGGTTTGGGTAATTTCTTTCTTTAACGAATTACAATTTTGCGCCAGCTATCCGTGATTTTGTTTTCAACTACCTATCTAAGGATTTTTAGGACGAATTTAACAATACCTATAGTGTCAAAATTCGTCCAGCCGTTTGAGATGGCAATAAGGAAATTAAAGGTCGGGTAAAAACAGGTAACCCATAATCTGACAGACATATTTTGTTACAATGAACGCAAAAGCGATATTTTATGAAATTAGTATGTAATCGTTTATTACATGATTGGTCTCACACACACCCACATCTAAAAAGGGACTAAAGTATGTTCAGAAGTCCAAGTAACACAATAGATACAGAATATAAGAACATGTTATTTAGTTATTATATTTTTTTATTTTTTATTATTTAGAAATCTAAAAAAATATATTTTTATATCAAAAAAATAGAGATCCCTGAATTAAAAAATTAATTAAATTCGATGAATGCAAAAGTGAAGATATCAAATTTTGATCTGGATATAATAAATACATATGCATACTAATTCAAATTTTTATTAATTTTAAAATTTTTTTAATAACTTCATCATGTAAATGACTGCGATTTTCTTTTGTAACAATAATTAATTGTGCCTTTGGGTGTTTTTTTAGTTTTTCTACAAAAGGTATAGGTTGGCGTAAATTATATGGAACTGTTGCCAGCAAAACACTTTTCATTATACAATTCTCCAAAGCCATTTCAAACCTCTGACTCTTTAACTCCATTTTTCCTACCTCATCAATAACCAATAATTTTTCCCCGGTATTTGGATGTACAACAGGCAGAGCTATATCTTCAAAATCTTTTACATTTATACAGTATTTACCAACAAAAAGTCCTTTGCGTGCATGGCCCAATCTAGAATACATAAATTCCTTAAATATTGAATGCATGCTCGAAACCATTTTTTCTACCTTGCTAAAACTGCTCTTTTTTTATTTAGAGTAACGATATCGAATCCTATGCGCATTTTAGAATTTGGATTACGTACTTCTTCCGTATAAAATCCATCACACAAAATTTTATGTTTGTTCATAAGGTCTTCGCATACCTTTCGAACTAATGTCGTCTTTCCAACTCCCGGCGAACCTGTTACCAATATTAGGCCAAATTTATCACTCATTTCCAATAATTAAATGTTAACCAAGGCCCAAGGTATATTTATAGCAGGTAGCCGCGAGATTACAACAATTGTACAATAAAACAAACAACAGGGCTTTTTATTGTTGTTATGCGATACGAACTGTCAAACAGCAAAGTGGTTGATATGAGACAAAAAAGACAAAAGATAAAGACAAAAAACTTGTTTACTTGTTTACTATACAACATTTGACAGTTCGTATCGCAAAACAAGCATATAAAAATAAACAGCTGTCTTTCCGAGACTACCTGCTATAAATATACCTTGCCAAGGCCTATCCAATTGGATTGGCCATGATATTAACCAAGGCAAATTCATAACAGAGTAAGGCGAATTTGTTATATGTTGACATCACGGCCCATCCATTAGGTCCGCACAATAAGCCAGATGTTTATTGCTTATTCATTAAAGATGTCAAAAGTGGGCTACATTTAGCTATTATCAAGGCCTATCCATGATGAAATAAACAGGTGGCATTACTACACCAGCTGACGATTTTTTGCTCTTGTAATGTTTGTCTAGTCTTATGTCAAAGTTTTGTTTATGTTTGCAAAAAGTCCACTTTTTTTGCTGTGATTATTGTATTGTATTCAAGTTTTTGATTATTTAAATTAAAATTAAATAAGATAGTAACCATAGTGAAATAAAAATTGGCTAAAAATTAATTTATTTCATTGCGTTCGGTGGCAAAATTTGATTTTAGTTTAATATAATTTTTGACGTATACGGAGACTTAGTTTTCATTTTTGTTGTAATGTTGTATTTGTTGCCGTAGCGCTGCCACCTACTTATTCCACCAAGGGCCTATCCAATAGGTCTGCTTACCGCTACAACAATACAACCAAGGCGAATTCATTACCAGGTGGCATTGAAAGCACAGCTGTGCTACTTTTTTTCCAACATAGAGAGAGAAATGTCAAAAGTTGCTTGTGTTTTTGACATATCAATCAACGAAAGCAACAAAAAAATACATTGTTGTGTTTTTGGTGTTGTTACTTGTTGTAGTATCGACACCACCGTATACATGAATTCGCCTTGAATACAACAGTACAAAAAACAACAGGCATTTTGTTTGTGTAATTTTCCTCACGGTTGTCAAAATCTTACTACACATAGGGAAAATAAAAGGAAAAACGTGTTTTGTATGCATGTATGTGTGGCAAAAAACAAAAAACAAAAAATGTATAAGCAAATTGTAAACAACTTTTGACATGGTTGAGGAATAAACTAAATAAACATCTGGCTCCTTAAGCAGACTTAATGGATAGACCTTAATGAGTCTACGTTGTGTAAATATACCTTGGTTTGTACATTGTGTTTGGAATCATAAAATTTTCCTATATTTTAAACACGAATTTCAAAATGGAACATTACTAACACGATAAAAGATTAAATAAGTCGCAATTTACGCTATAGACATTTCTTGCCGGACAGACGAAGTTTGTTGGCGAGAGAGGAAAAGAGTAAGCATACATCGTCGCCCATCGCCCCCTCTCCGACAAACTTCGTCTGTCCGGCAAGAAATGTCTATAGCGTAAATTGGCCACACGATCAATTTTTGTCTTTCAATTCCTTTTAATTTGCTCTCATTCTCATTTTTTTTACTAACACACTCACACTTTTTAAATTGATCACGATTAGAAATTTAGTGAGCAAATTTTTCGTTTGTCAGTATAGATTGTTTTCTTGATGACATCTTGAAAGTAGATTGCTTAAAAATTTCGAGCAGCCTACGTCACAGCTTTCAATTTATGTACATTTTGACAAACAGTATGTATATGTATGTAGCACGGTGTTTACATTTGCCAGTACTGGCAAGACAGTTGCAATACATGCAAACTTTTTCACTAATACATGTACACTTTTCCAACTGTCTTGTCTACTGTCTAGCAAATTTTACAGACAGTAAAATGGACAGTGACTTGACATTTGCTGACAGTAATTTGACGTTTTGTTTGTAAAAGTAAAAAAAAAAATCAACAATTAAAAGAAAATTAATAAAATATGCTTTGGGTTTGTATGTTTTACTTAAGTGTTATCTATGTTCACAAAAAATAGTTGTTAAATGCTATTTTTAATTTTTTAAGTTCATATAAAACACGTTTAGCTAGAACTTGAACTGCGACATTAACGGTAGACATTTTTTTAAAAGTGAACTGTCTTAACTACTGTCTGGACGCCTACGTCACGAAGACAGCAAGTAGTGTTTTTGGCCACTAATATGTATTTGCTTACTGTCTTGCCAGTACTGTCAAATGTAAACGTACTGTAAAAGACTATCAACAAAAAGTTGATCGTGTGGCCGCAGGGTAAAACAAGCCCATGTTTCTGCTAATGTTGAATCGTTTGGCCACCTTAAAAATCGCTTGGTATGACAGCAAACATTTAATTTATCAACACTGGGCAATAGAAAGCTAAAAAAAATTTGGGAGAAGACATAAAATTTTCTTTCATCTTTTGTGCAAAAAAATCGGACTAAAATAGAAAGTGTGTAAAAGTTGTGTTGAAAATTTTTTTACTTGATTTACAAAAGTAAAACATCTAACAGCAAAGCAATTTCATGACTTAAATAAATTAAGAAAGTGTGACAAAATTTGTAGAATAAAAAAAATAATATTTATTTGAATTCTGTAGTGAGAAAAGCAAGGCCAAACAAAAAAAAAATTTGCCAAACTGGCGAAAAATAATTTAAAAAAAGATAGGGTACCTAAATATTTCTAAAAAGTATTTCTAAAGTTAAATGCAAATAAAAATATATATTCTTGTTGGGAGTATTTTTATTGAATTAAAAGAAAAGGTAAATAAGTTTATAGCAAATTTTCTGCCAATTTAGTACCTAGAGTTGGTATAATAAAATGTGATAAAGTGATTACGATTTAGGTGAAGATGGTGGTGATGAGGTGGTATCAAGTATTAAATTTGAAAATTCTTCATTTATGATGGCTACAAAGGTGACATGGTTAGGGAGGAAAGAGGTCTGTAGATTTTGTTTTCGTTTATTTTTGTCATTAAAAATATGGTTTAATAAAATGTATTGTTAATTATTTCGCTAGCTGGTCTATAACACTATTCCCCTGACATTGTCGCAATTAAATTTATTCATTTGGCTTTGGCTTTCATATGTTCACATGTACAAGGTTATAAATAAGCTTTTCATTTGTTTTAATTTTTTGACACTTATGAATTTGTTAAGTCACCTTTTCAGTGCAATTTATTCTTACCAGCCACTTTAAGACAAGTTTATTTTACCAATTTCCTCTGTATTGTAGTTGATATTTCTTTTTGTTGTTTTCAAGGTTTTGCGGAAGCGCGTGTGCACCCTTCATGTAGAAAATCAATTTTTTTTTTGCATTTCTCATTTCGTCATCGATTTTGACGTTTTTTGACCAGCTAGAAACGTGTGATGTCACCGTTTAATATGTTGATCTAGTTATGTAGGTATATGTGTGTTCTTTTTCTTTTGAGTTAAGGTTAATTCACATAATATGTACACCATTGTGGAGAGCCCATGATATTAAAAAAACTTTTTTTGTCTATGTATTTTTTAATGTATAAAAAAAAAAATTCAGTTAATTTAGTTAGAATTACGGTTATAATTAACTATAAGTATTAACTCTCAAAAACATATTGTTAACTAGCAGTTAAAGTAATAGTTATTTTTAACTGAACTTGGCGAAATTGACCGTTATGGGCATTTTAAATTTTATAACTCCACCACAACTGAGGAGAGGTTATACTGCATTTATGCTGATATGTCTAACACCTTAAAATATTGGTTCTAGACCCACCCTCTGAGTCGATATAACGGTCCGGCTGGCCGGCTTGCTGTTGTCTCTCTGTCAATGTAATCTTGAAACTTGGTACATAGGTTCTAATTGTCACAAGGACCAATCCTACCCACAATTTTTTATAAAATTAAAGACAGATAGATCCATATTTATATGGACACATAAGATAGCTTTTTTAAAAAATATGACAACGAGGGGGACCACTAGGGCAGATAGCGGGCAATTTCTGACTCTCCGAAACTATCTAACAGATTTTTAACGAAATTTTAAACATATAGGTATAGAAACCTATTCATATATCCACATAAGCTATGCATTTTCCAAAACTGGGTCCCATATTTATTCTTATATAGGTACTGTGGTGTAGGGTTTCATATGATCGGGCTTGACTGACTATACTTTCTTTGTATTTATACAAAACTTGTTTATTTATACAAAAGTTTGGTATAGCCGAATAATACCCATACATATAGGTTCCTATTACAAAGCATTTATACGGTAAAATAATTTAAATATGTATAATTATACCAAATATTTAAAAAATATTATATTTTAATAGATCAATAAAATGAAAAATAAACAAAACGACAAATCAATATTTTATCTAACAATGTGGATTTGTTGGCCCTATTCTTATTGTCCTATTTAAAGTTTCCTATTTAAATGTTCAAATAGTTTAAAGTCTTCCTTATTATATTTTATTTTTTGTTTTTTTTTGTATTACTTTTAGACAATAGTTTTCATGTATGTATGTATATACATATTTACTTTCATAAGTAATATTTCCTTTTATTAGCTGCTCGTACTTTTGAAAGTTCTGTCGCAAGTTTAAACCGCCAACTTTGGGTTTTTAAACATGCAAACAAAAAGAAATAATCGACTGCCAAACCCGAATTTCAAAGATTAATTTAAAAATAATCGCTGATCTTTAAGTCAAAAACTAGGTCTTATTGTTATACTTTTTGTTTGTGTTTGCTGGAATAAAAAGTTGCATTTTTCCATTTTTGTAATAAAAAATCAATTGAATACCCTAAATGATCAAAGTTACTTAGAGAAAAAGTAATCATTAAAATAAGATCCAACGAAATAATATAAAATAAGGTTTTATTATCGTATTATAAATATTAATTGCCGTCATTATTGGCACTTTATTTCTAATTGTTTTAAAAAAACATATTTTTTTTTTTTACCATTTTTTGCATGTGTATTTAATAAGATATTTATAGCCTATCTCTGATTTAAGAAAGTAAACTGAAGCAAACGGAAGCCACTCGGTCGAATTCGAATCAATTTGGATTTCTTATCGGCACTAACTTTTATTCGCATTATCTTACGTATGTCAATTTTTCCTCATCTACCGAAAACTTTTTAGCAATAAAAACTAGACTCCTCTGGCTAACTCAGGACTATCTTCCATAAACTGTACCAGTGCTCGCAGTTGCTGCATTGTTGACTTTATTAGACTGAAATAAACAATTGCTAAGTACATACATATGTATATAATTTGAATATTTTATACTTACCATTATCCATTTGTAATTGTTTTTATTAAATATAAGCAACTAATTTATTAATTTTATTTATTTTAAGCAAGGACAAAAATTTTGTTGCGAAAGCAAAACCATAAGTGACTGATTTTGACATTTCATTATCAGAGTTGACAATACATTCGTAGCACAGAAATCGGATTTTATATAAAAATTTTTACGTTTTCATTCGAGTGGTATATCGATTCACTGTTCGCTTAGATATAATATAGAGAAATCGAAATCAATGGTATTTCTCATAGAATGCAAATGAAGGTGTTCTTTCTTAAATCAGAAATAGTCTATTAAATTTCATTTCTCGGTCTTTTATAAATAGAAGATATTTTATATTTTCAACTTTTTCTATAACTCCATCGTTAATTTTGAGGGTTTGATTTCCATGGCATTTAACACAAATTTCTTGATTCTTACAGTCATTTGATAGAACTGGTCACTTTAAACACGGATTTTAGACCAATCAGCCTATCGTCTTTTCTTTTGAAGACATTAGAAAGACTAATTTATCTACTTCTGAGGAAGAAGATTGACACCGGCATCATCAGCGGCGCTCAACATGCCTATCTTAAGGGTAGGTCAGTTGAGAGTGCGCCTCATGATGTGGTGGGTTATATAAAACGGGGCTTGCGAAACAAGGAATACACCTTGGCGGCGTTCCAGGATATAGAGGGGGCCTTTAACAATGTGAGGATTGAGGCCATAAGTCAGGCACTGAGGGACTAGGGGTTTCGTTATTGTTGGTCGAATGGATAACTCTGATGCTAAGCAGCAGCAGCTGGGTTAGAATAGGGCCTGCGACAGCACCATGATAGGTATTATCAAGGGCCATTGTATGATAGGCAGAATGGCGGTGTGAATGGGGTCTGGCTTATCGGACATATGTAGATTGTGTGAGAACTCAGAGGAGTTAGAGACAGTATTTGCTTGTTCGCCAATATTCTTCCACTATCTTTGTGCTTTCACTCTTTACTTCTCCTTCTCTTTCATACTAGATTTCTTTCAATAATTAAGGCATCACAATGGACCATATTGATCTCTGGGTGAGGGTATGAAGTTTACTTCGCACCAGCCTTTCTAATTCAGATCAAGGTATTCTAAACAGGGTTGGCAAAGTTGATACTACTGTACTTTTCTTCAAAATTACAATTGTAAAACAAACACTTATTTAGTACCTTTAATCGTTGCAAAATTATTTCTCTATACGGGGCGTGAATAATTTGCTATCGAACCGATATCTTAATATATTATAATAATTTCAACAAAAGGAAGTGCTTCAGCGAATACTTTGTGAAGAGCCGGAAGGGGCTAGAATCATTCAATGATCTATGCTTGACTTAGGTACAAAATATTTTGATGTGCCAAAAAATATAGCCATGAAATAATATAGACACCTACATAGATTAACATTAAAATGAAAAAGGGCATATCTTTAAAAAGAAATCGAGTATTACCAACAAATAAAAAGTGTTTTTTAGATAATTTATCAGGCTTTCTTTTAATCTAATGAATATGTGTCCAATTTGCATTGGACACACTTGTATTATCCATTTATTACCAGTATAAATTTTTATATTTTTGTTACTTTTGTTAATTAACAATTAAAAAATGAATTTGAATCATTGAATTATTATCAAATTCAACCGCATTGAATTATTAATATTTAAGGAATTCAATTTCTTACGGTGTAATTTAGTACTCGCTAGAGTTAAGCTGTCAAACTTATCCAACCTTCGAATGGATAATAAAGAGAGGTTGAATAAGTTTGGCAGCAAAATCAGAAAGTCATTGTACACTCAGAGTTTAATGTGAAAGGTTCAACTATAAAAAACCCACTCTTCAACTATATAAAAAACCCAAACTAAACAACAATAAAATTAAGGCAGCCGCCGAAGTGAACTTGAAGAAAACCCCACCATTTTCTTTCTTTTTTTGGACACCTCCAAACACGGTAAGATAAAAGTGCCTTTACTTCCTTGGAAGAAATATAACCCCTTAATTTCTTCATTTATCCCAACACCGATAATTATAATCCTCCGCGGAGTGATTATACCTATCATCACGTTTAATATTTAGGCCACCCAAGAAGCCAAAAATATTCAATATGCTACGAGGGTCGAACTGGAAAATCAAATTATATTTATATATATCTTTTAGATACACGTTTCTCAATATGTATTTTTAACTCGATTTTTTCCAGTTAAAATCTTTGTAATACATAATCTAGTTGATCGTTTTCAGTTATCGTTTAACATTTTTACTGACTAACAAAGTTACATACAAAAGTTACATTGTTAGAGAAACCCATTTTCAGACCTTCTAATTTTAAATTTTTAACCTTCCACTTTTTTTCTTAACTAAATAAAATTTTTTTTTGCTTATTTTTACCATTTTGGCATTTTTATATTTTGATTAAGCTCAAAAATTTTCAATTAGCATTTTTTTTAGCATTTTTATAAAATGTTTTTATTAAATAGATATTGGGAATTATTTCTTTTTATAAGCAACTTTATTATATTCAACATTTTTTATTTTTCGAATTTATTCTATGAGTTAAATTTCAGTTATGTATTTTTATAAAGCTTTTTGTAATAGTTCTATTCCTATCACTATCCAGTGTGACACAAAGAATGCTGACGAAGGCCGTAGCGGGCCAGAAAATGCATTACATTCTGCTGGTGTCTAATAATTGTAAATTTTTCTGTACATAAATATACTTCATTGCTATCCAACGGAAAGCTAAGGTAAAATGTAACAAGAAGATACAATATCAGACTATTATATTCTGTATAAAGTCATTTCTAAAATTTCAGGAATAGAACTATTACAAAAAGCTTTATAAAAATACATAACTGAAATTTAACTCATAGAATAAATTCGAAAAATAAAAAATGTTGAATATAAATGTTTTTATTTTTAGCTTTATTTAGCATTATTTTAAAAATTTTTAGAAAGAGTTTTATTGAAATTTTTATAAATTATTATTAGTTTAACAAAAAATAGTTGCAGGCAAAAGAAATTCGTATGAAAATGGATAATCCTAACGATAACGATAGTCTTACCTGTTTTGTAAAATAATAGAAATTTTGGATTTCTTAAGCTACGAGTATGTTCACACCTATTAAATACTTGACGTCCTACACGAAACCACTAGTTTTATTAAAATAAATTTTTAATCAAAATTTTAATTAAATAAAAAAAACTCTTAATTAATTTTTCCGCTTCACAGAAAAAATTAAAAATTGCCTCTAATCACCAAATTCATAGAATTTGTTAATTTTGCACCTATTATCAAAACTCTATAGATCACTAAAAATTGAAAAATTTAAAATTGTAAATATTTTTATCAATAAATTTATTAAAAAACTATATGTTTTTGCAAAACTTTTGGCTAGATCAAACATCATTAAACAGTTTCTAAATAACATTATACAATTATCTTCTTACAAATAAAGTTAAGTAAATCAATAAAAATTGTTAAAAATAAAGCTAAAGTTTAATCAATTTACTGGTCATGTTTTTTTTTGGTTTGATTTTTTCGTCAAATATTTGTTGGGTCTAAACATACTTTAAGAACTGCACTAATCATCGATTGTAGAAATTATATGCCATTAAAATTTTACGATAAAAAGTTGGATTTAAAAAAAAATTATGTCTTTGATTACAGGATAATTCTATTGCGAACGTAAACGTTCGTATGAGAATTTTATATGGAAAATGTTTTAAAAGTGAATGTTTTTCAAAGAAATCTTCTATGCGAACGTTAACGTTAGAAACTGTTAAACAGGAACTAGAATCATTCACTGATCTAAACTTGACTAAGGTACAAAAATATACGTCACACTGCTGCTGACCATTTGGCATTTTTTTAGACAAATTTTATTTATTTATTAATTTAAGTATAAGTAATATGCAAAACCTATCATTGCTAATAAAAAATATATTACACGGATAAAAATCCTGAATATTATTAACGGATATAATAAATATACGGAAATGTATTTATGTAAGTATATACACTTAAATCAAAAAATTCAAGTGGCTCCCCAGCCAAGGATTGTAGGAAATTATATTTAAAAATATTAATTTATTTATTAACAGTTTCCAAAGTAGTAGCTCAAATTCAAATCATAAATAATTACAGAACATTATGTCTAAAATAAAGTCATACAAAATTCATTGAACATAAGATTAGTAAAGGGTGAAAAAAAGTCTTAATCCTGAATAGAAAAATATGCCATAATTTTTAATCGGAGTGCGTTGTTCGAATGAGAGAATGTGCTAAGGTCCACTGGTTAATAAATCCAACTGCGACCCTGCCGTAGAATGAACTAGTTCCTAACTAGTACCAAACTAGTACACAAAATATCCAGTACTAGTTATCAATTGTAAACTTTTCTATACCATCATAATGCTCTAATTAGCATTGAGGGTGCTTGAAAAATCACTAGTACTATTGGTTATAAACGTGTACCAGTACACTATGACCACATTGGGTGCTTAAGAACTAGTTTGTTACTGTCTTGTCTATAGAAAAAAATTAGCATTATGCATTTTAACATTTTTTTTTATAATAAAAATGGCATAAATAAATGATTTAAAATCGAACTTAAGAAACAATATCAAAATACAAAAATGTACTCGAATTTTAGTTTTGTTGCAAAAAATTCTATCAGTAACCAAGTGGTGCCCTTGTCCTACATTAACTTCTGGTACGCATAAGCACTAGTATTTTTATTAAAAAACTCTAACCCCGTTAGCACTAGTACTTCTTGTTCTAGTCATTGTACTTGTGGCATTTGGACAATTGACTCTTAATCTCCTGCAGGGGAGCTACTCTAATTATAAACGACCGTTCAAAACAACTACAGCGAATTCTTGGTATAAGAAGTTGTTCTAGTCGATGTGTGAAGAAAAACTGGGAACAAATTTGAGAAGGCTGTCCAGTTTTCATAACTCTTAAAAATAGTAGCAATTAACGATAGGAGCCAGAGAGCCAGATACAACCTCGAGCCCAAACAAATATGCGGCATCAATAGTCCATAAGCTAATTTATACTTAATGTGAAATGCTAAATCAATATTGTTAGAGTAAATTCTTCTCAAAATTGCAAAGATCCTACAACATATAACGTCAACATGTTTATCAAAAATAAGACGTTTATTAATGTAAATACCTAAATATCGCATCCGGGCAACAAAGGCAAGCCTATTCCCACAGATAAAAATGCTTAGATTAACAGAAGGATGACGAGTAATACCAAAGAGGTATTAATAATGACGGAGTAGTTTGAAGCCCACTGTGAAAATCGTTCAAGGCTATAGTTAATGTTGGATTAAAGAACAACAGTATTATCACGATTATCACCAAAATTATTAAAAACAACATAAGCAATTTATTATTAAACAATTTATTCATTAAAGTAATTTTTTAAGCATTTTTTTAAAAAAAGCTTTGTTAATGATTTTCTTTAAATTTATTAGAAATAGTTTTATTGGAAGAATCCAGACTTTCTTTAACTATAAGAAATAAACTAGCGGCAAATTACGGAATTCGATATTGATCGAAATTACGATACAGTTTTAATGAAAATTTCGATCGATACAGAATGACGTAATTTGACGTCTGGTCTAAAAAATCTTCAAGAATCTTTAAAATCGGAGCAAAGCATAAAAGTAAAGTCGTACGTATTTTGCTTGAGTCAGAGGTTTGCGGGACGTTTAAAATTTTAACTCCACCAAGGATGGAATTGACAATTTTAAAATTGTACCAAGAACCATTAAAAATTGTACTTCTTTGAACATAATTGTACTAAATGATTAGATTTTAGTTCTGACATATAGTATAATATAGTAAAAAAAAATTCAGCCCGGTATATAAACTATTAAGATAAAAAAGGTACGTACCGGTTATAAAATAGATTTCGAGATCAAAATTACAAATATATATATATATATGTGTTCCTCTAACTCCCATTGGAGCATATGGCGCCAAAATTACAAAGTTTATAATAAATTATTTGGTATATTTACATCATAAGAAAGAGGTTTATTTATTGGTAAGAAATTATTATTTCAACATTTGCATATGAATGTGGAACTGATAATATTTCTCTCACAAATTTCTAAAGTTCTGGACGCATTTATTAAGTTTACTAATTTTTTATTATCGAAACTGTTGCCCAAAAATCACTGATACTTTTGGAAACATTTTTACTAATGGTGGTACAATACTTTTAGCTCTTCCATTGATTATTTTGTCTGGACTTAATTTCGTAAATAATTTTAAAGATTCATTTTCAAAGTCGTATTATTTTCCTTAAACTTCGCAAAGCTTGAAATAAAAGTTTTGTGCAATTGTTTTTAACTGAATATCTACGTAATTTTCAATTACATTGGTTTATTTATATAAAAGTAATTCACGTCACCATTTTTAATCTTGCAAAAATTCGAATTTGTTTTTGAAACATAACTACCCATGAGCAAGTGCGAAAAACTAGTGCAAGTTCTTGCACAAAACATGTTCAACGTCAGTTGAATGGCGTTACAATCTCATCAAATTTAGCTTTTTTTTTTTTTTTATCAAAAAAGTACCAAAAAGATGAACTACATATTAATGTAATCATCACCGTAATTTTTTTTGTGCAACAAGCCAGAATTAACCGGACTTTTTTTTAATTTCTTCAAAATGAATGCTGCAAAAAATAAAACAAATCATTATTCAAGAAATATAAAAAAATGGAGAAAAAAATGCGAAAGTGCATTTATGCACTTGTTGCTAAAATGTATGCTCACGTCAACTTGTGACATGAATTACTCTATAGTTCTACATCAGTTCCACTGTAAACATCATTCAAAATGGAGGCGCTTTTTAAGCTTTTTTTTAAATCCTTTTAGCATTTTTGGTATTATCCAATGCTAGATTTAGCTGTAAAAAATTTAGACATGGTGATTCTGGTCATCAGAGCTCTTACATAGCGTTTACATTTGACAATACTGGCAGGACGGTAAGAAAATACATAATAGGCGTCCAGACAGTAATTAATAGAGTTCACTTTTATAAAAATGTCAAACGTAAATGTTGCAGAGTAAGTTACATGTTTTATATCAACTAAACAAATTAAAAAATTGCATCCCAACAAACACGGAGGTTTGATATCAAATTGAAAATGATTTGAAGTCAAACATTTTCTCACACGACAAACGTTTGATAATGATTTGAAAACCATAGCATTCTCAACAAAAAGGGGAAATTATTTTCAAATTGAGAAATGCATTTATTTTCAACTTGCCTTCAAATTTTATTCTCAAATACTTTGCTCCTTTTTGTCTTGAGGATTGTACAACGAATTTATAATTTCTTCACTTTCCCCTTTTATTCTTATTTACATTCATACACTTTGTAATTAATTTTTTACACACAAAGGTTAGGTTAGGTTAGGTTAGAAAGGCTGGTGTGAAGCAAACTTCACACCTTCACCCAGAGACCATTATGGTCCATTGTGATGCCTTTATTTAGTGAAACAAAGAAAGAAAGAAGAGAAAGATATCTAGTGTGACAGAGTAGGAGAAGTTAATGGTGAAAGCACAGAGAAGGAAGATAGTGGAAGATAAGAAATCGGACAGAACAAGCAAAACACAACCCTACCAAACAGGAAAAACTGCCCTACATGTTTCCCAGCCTCCTGCCGCGCAACCAGGTCATTCCCATTACGAATCCCGTCAGATTCTCGAGCCCGCAGCCCGAGACATCTCCCAATTCGTGCAGGAATCTGCTACCTAGCCACCTCAGCCTGCTGTTCTGTAGCCTGGGACAGTGGCACAGAAAGTGCTCAACAGTCTCCAGCTCCTCTGGGTCCTCACACAGCCTACATATATCCGATAAGCCAGACCCCATTCTCACCGCCATTCTGCCTATCATACAGTGGCCCGTGATAATACCTATCATGGTCCTGACGCAGGCCCTACTCTTACCCAGCAGCGCGTCCGAATTTGACCTACTAAGCATCGGCCACAGCGTGCGCGATACTCGGCAGTCCGTTCGGCCCCGCCAAGCCCGATTAGTCCTGTTCAGAATCCATTCCCTAATTCTCCCAAAGTAGAAGCCCATTGGAGGCCTGACCACTTGCAAACTGTCAGGATCTTCAATTTCCGAGCCCAGTCTTGCCAACTCATCAGCTATCTCGTTGCCGGTGATGTTGCAGTGACCCGGTACCCAGCAGAGCCTCACAACATAATTCCCTAAGATTACTCCTAGAGCCCTTCTACAATTGTCCATTAGCCTGGAGTTCACATAACAGCCCTTCAAGGCCCTAAGAGCCGCCTGGCTGTCCACATATATAGTGACCTCCGAGCACTTGGCAATGTTAGCTCCTACCAATTCCACGGCCTTGAGAACCCCCAGAACCTCCGCCTGAAATACACTGCAGTCGTCGGGAAGTCTATATGACTTTCTGATGTCCAGATCCTCAATGTAGACCCCCGCACCCGTGCCCTTCATCTTCGAGCCATCAGTGAAAATAGCAAATCCCCTATACAATCTGCCCTGCCCTGACCAGCTCTCCCTAGAAGGCAATATCACCTCTGGCAAACGCCCAAAATCGACCCTAGTGACCAAATAATCCGTAGAGCCGGGAGAGCCTAGGTGATAACCACTAGTACTAATTTCACTCAAGATCCGCGAGTGACCCTCCGTGAAATTTCCTAACAGTCCTAGCTCCCTCAGCCTAAGAATGCT
The DNA here is from genome assembly GCA_943735925.1 of Pollenia amentaria. Classification (NCBI taxonomy): domain Eukaryota; kingdom Metazoa; phylum Arthropoda; class Insecta; order Diptera; family Polleniidae; genus Pollenia; species Pollenia amentaria. The sequence goes on from OX031009.1 coordinate 226,746,933, forward strand.
CCTTGCTGCCATTTCCCTCACATACTGCTCTATAGGCAGAAGATGAAGAATAACATCCAGAGCCGCCTTAGGGGTACTTCTCAAGGCACCTGTCATGCCGATCGAAGCACACCTCTGAGCCTTAGACAGAAGGTCCCTCCGACTAGCTAGTTTCAATGCCTCCCACCAAACACAGCATCCATACGTAAGAATGGGTCTAACCACCGAAGTGTACAGCCATCCCACAACTGACGGCCGGAGTCCCCAACTCCTACCTATCGACGATCTGCAAGCATAGAATGCATTGAGACCCCTCTTTAGTCTCTCCTGAGTATTCCTCCTCCAGGACAGCTTACTGTCCAGAAAAACTCCTAGATACTTAGCACTATCAGATAGCCTAAGCTCTACTCCCCCTAGTACCGGCAGCCTAAAATTCTCGACCTTGTACCTCCTAGTGAAAAGAACTAATTCTGTCTTCTCCGGATTAACTCCCAAGCCCTTATCAGTCGCCCATGCTGACAGTTCGCCCAGCGCCCCTTGCATGACATCGCTAATTGTCGGCAGAAACTTGCCCGATACCAATATAACTACATCATCCGCGTAGGCGACGACCTTCTGACCTATACTGTCAAAACGTCCCAGAACGACATTGACAACCAAGAGCCACAATAAGGGAGAGAGAACTCCCCCTTGTGGTGTCCCCCTAGTCACGAGTTTCCTTAAGCGCTCGTTTCCCCAGTCCGAGTGAATAACTCTGCTGGTAAGCATCAGAGTTATCCATTCGACCAAGAATAACGAAACCCCTAAATCACTCAGTGCCTGCCTTATGGCCTCTATTTTCACATTATTAAAGGCCCCCTCTATATCCAGGAAAGCCGCCAAGGTGTATTCCTTGTCTCGCAATCCCCGTTCTATATAACCCACCACATCATGAAGCGCACTCTCAACAGACCTACCCTTAAGATAGGCATGCTGAGCGCCGCTGATGATGCCGGCGTCAATCTTCGTCCTCAGATGTAGATCAATCAGTCTTTCTAATGTCTTCACAAGAAAAGCTGATAGGTCTAAAATCCTTGGGTTTAGAGTGACCGGTTCTACCTGCCTTAGGTATGAAGATAACCCTGACCTCTCTCCACCCTCTAGGAATGTAGCCATTTAGCAGACATACCCTAAATAGTTCCACCAGCAATAGGAGTGATGATCCCTGGATATTCTGTAGCATAGCCGGAAATATACCATCTGGTCCTGCCGATTTGTAAGACCCAAAAGTATTAACCGCCCATGTAACCTTATCCAAGGTGATGATATCCCCCACCGCCTCTCTTATCTCACCCCCCGAGCCTGATCCAGAAAAGGGGTTACCACACCCCACCTGTTCCCCCGTTCCCGGATCCACACAACCCGGGAAGTGAGTCTCCATAAGCAAACAGAGAGATTCGGAGCTAGATTCTGTCCATGAGTCGTCCGGTCTCTGAATAAATCCCAGGACCACAGGGTCCTTGGATAAAATCCTTCTGAACCTGGACATCTCATTCACAGATTCAACTGACTCGCTAAATTTGATCCACGAGTCCCTTTTAGCCCTTCTAATATCTCCCTTGTACCTATTATAACTTATCCTAAAGTTACTCCAGTCCTCATCCCTACGCGTATGCTTCGCTCTATTGAATAACCTTCTGACAGTGGTCCTTTGAGTCCTCAACTCACCTGTCCACCATCTCGGTTGCGAGCGCCTACCCGGAAAATTTAACGGACAAGATCGCTCATAGCTACTGGTTAACACCTCCGTAAAGGTACCCACCATGTGCTCCACGCCGGCCGAAGTCGACCCCCAATCGTGTGTAACTCTAAGGTTACTATTCACCAATCCCGAGAAGGTATCCCAATTCGTCCTCCTTGGATTCCTATAAGGACGCCTTTTTGACTTTTCGAAGTTTAGATTAAAGGATATACGACCATGGTCAGAGAAGGAAAATTCCAAAGCCACCCTCCAATCATCTACTAAGTCTCTATAGTTCGTCAATGTTACATCTATTACTGCCTCCCTATCTCTAGTTCTGAATGTTGGCGTATTCCCCCTATTACAGATGTAAAGATTGCTAGCAATAATAAAATCAAACATAGACTCACCCCTTTTGTTGATGACGGTACTTCCCCATTGGGTATGGTGTGCATTAGCGTCACAACCTAGTACCAGTCTCGAGCCACTTCTGCTCGAGTGCTCCACCAACTCACGTACTTTCACACCAGGTGGATCGGTAGCCTCATATGGTAAGTATACCGATGCCAGTGCTAGGACCGTTTTGTCCATAGCTTCACCTGTAACAACCGTGAGGTCTCCATTGCTGAAAGAATGAGACAACATAAATTTGAGCTCATTTCTTGCCATTATACAAGTCCGAACCTTCTCATCCGTGTGGGGTACGAACAGTGTATATCCCGTGGCCTTTAATCCAACTACCCGGTTGTTGTTGATCCAGGGCTCTTGGATTAAGGCTACGTCCACGTTGTTTTCGATGAGGTGAGTTACTAATTCGGTTGAGGCTGCTTCACAGTGATGCAGGTTTATCTGCACCACATTCAGCCTCTTAGGGTCCATCATTTTTGGGAAACCTAAAACTGATAGACCCCAACCCAAATATCGCAACCCCACTCATCGACTTCAACTTCCTGAGAGACTCTTGGTCCACTGTGGGTAATTCGTCCATAGGCCTAGCTCCCTTAACCGTGACCAATCTGTCACCATTAAGAGGGCTGGGTGGTGAACTCTTACCCTCCCTCCTTCTATCTTCCTTGTAAGAGGATACGCCAGCAGAATCTGGTGAGGATCCTTTGTCTTTACTGACAACTTTTGATTCCTCAGCAGCCTCTGCTGTATACCCCGCAGGATAGGGAAGCCCTAGGATGACATCGAAAGAACCGTGGATTCTTTCGAATCCAGCAGTGTTCTTCCGGTGCATCCTCAGCAAATGCCTATCCCGCCCATCGTGCAGTGAAGAGTCTTTCTTAGCTATCTTTTCTAGAAAGGCTAAAGAGACTCTCCCACCACTCTTGGCTTTTCCTAGATTCGATCGGCTCTCCGATGTGACCTGTTCTGTCACATCCTGCCGAACAATGGATTTCGATGTACTCGCCAATTTGCTCTCTGTCTCGAATGTGGCCACAAAAGTCGCTGGTTCAACCCTCTGGTCCTGACCATGAGCCGAAATCATAGCTATTTCGTGCTCATCATCAGAGTCCAAGGTCAAATCACCGAGTCTTTCCGAGGCCCCAGAGCGTGTCAGTGAGTCCATTGTCGAGCCCATCCAGTTGGTCTCTGTCAGTTCTGTCATTAACTGACTTTCTTGCAGCAGAATATCCCTGTGAGCACCCAGCAGATCCGAGTCTGAATCTGACAACGGGCCTGTTGAGTTGTCAGTGATACTCCCTGCACCAACTTCTGTCACTATGTCCGTATTTTGTTTTATCTTGAAATCGTCCAGTTTCCAATCCCACGAGTATGCACGTATACAAAGGACCATCTCGCGCAGTGACGGCTTGCACGGACTAGGCTAGAATTACAACTGACCTTTGCCATCAGCGTCAGAGGGAAGCTGTTCGCGACTAGTTTCTTTAACCACTAACTAGTCATCCAGGTCCTCGGCACTGCTATCAACCACCTTGACCTTAAAAGTGGGGGAAGTGGGAATAACAAGGGGGGGGGGGGGGGAAGGAATGTAGGTGAAGGGAATAGGATGAGGAATGGATAACCCTTGGTCATGCTGGCCTTAGAGCGTCTGCCTTTAAACTTGTTCCGACTCAACTGTCCGGATTCAAGTTCCAAGACAGACACTACAGCCGACACTTAAGCCACCACATCGCGGCAAGATAGTTATCCAGGTGGTGGTTACACACAAATATATTTAATATTTTTTAGCAACAAATTAAGGTTTATTAAAGGTGAATTCACTTTACGTAATATGTAACTATTCTTTAATTGTGTAACACATTTAACTTTAATCGCCATTTTTTAATGTTTACATTTATTTTTCGCTTCAGTGCTGTCAAGTTTTTTTTTTTTGGTTTGAGAATAACATTTGATAACAATTTGATATCAAATTGATAAAATATTGTATGTCAAATGTGAACATTCAAATCATTATCAATTTGAATTCAAATGTTACAATCAAACAGTGGAAGAAGGTTTGAAATTGTGTTTGATGTCAAATGATAAAGTCATTTCATATCAAAGGTTTGATTTCGTGGTTGTTGGGGTATTGCTACTGTCTTGCCAAACCAGAGCTCTATATACTAAGATATGATGTATTTTATGTTTCCAATGAGACCTTATCGTTAAAAAACAAAGTGTAAATGCATTTTAACCCATTCTTGGTTGATGAGCTACCTACATATTTAACTTAATAGAAATATGCAAATAAATTTTAATCACATACATACATACATAATCAAATATGTATGGAAATCGTTTTATAAATGAAAAGATTTAAGCTCGATATTATTCACTGTCTTGAAATTTTCTAATACATTTTCTGTCTATATTATTTTAAAATTTATATTATAAATGTAAGTAAGTTGAACTGTATTTTGATTACAAAATTAAGACTTTAATTCAGCAATGGACTTTAAAATCGCTTGAAATTCATCACATCTTTTGAAAACGATCGTTTTGAAATCGATCGGTTTTTATCACATATCTGTATATCTTAATTACTAGAGATGTGCTATTATATTAATAAAATTCTCGATAAAGATAAAGACAAAACAAACAAACAAAAAATGTTTTAAAGTATGTAATTATTTAACTATTAAAAGTTTTGATTAATCCGTTAATCATAAATTTGATTCAAAACAGCTTCACTATACTTCAAACATGGCTGGCGGGCAGTTATAAGACCTGTGTTAATTTTAATATGGAACACAATGATTATCAATTCTTATTCGCCAATTCTGAATAAACGTTTTCATACGATGAAGGTTTAAAAATGCAATTGCATATCAGAGATTTGTAAAAGAAACTCAAACATAACGCCAAGCGTTTGTTGTAGGTTAACTCTTCCTTTAACATAAATTTATAATCAGACCACAATTTTTGTTGTAGAAGCTCATTCATTTTATCAAATTGCTTTAAATTAGTGATTTTCATTCAGCAATTGTTTGAATTTTAATTACATTTCTTCAAATATTATGAAAGTTATACTACCAAAAAATTTAATTTTAATTATAAATGCACTTACATTTCGTTTGATTCCACTTTAGGTACAAGAGAATTGTAACAGAATTGCAAGCAGAGTTAAATTTGTTCTTGTTATTTTGACTTTCAGAGACCTCCAATTTAAAAAGGAGGCTAGGTTGTCTCCCAAAGAGACTATAAAGATTATGATTATTGTGTGTGCACACACTAGGCTTATTATGCTGGCGTAAAATGCCATTGTACTAAATTAGCCATTGGTGTACCATTGTACTTTTCGAGTTTAAGTAGTACCAAAAAAGTACAATTGTACCAATTTTGCCATTCCTACTTTCCAGTAACAATTTTTACAAATTCGTTACAATTTTTAGTAAATGAACATATACATTGTTCATTGTTCATGAACAATTAAGAAAGTGAATATATCCAGTGATGTTATAGACTTTTTTGAAAAGTACCTATGCAGCCCGAAAAAGTCCTATTTTTCCCTATACGCTCAAAAAATTTTTCCCTACAAAAATCCCTACAACTTTTAAATAAAGCCATTGGTGTTAAAGTATATACATTTTATTTAAAGTTCGTTTACATGCATATTTACTATGCTATTCACTTTAAAGTACATTTAGTTTATTGGTTAAAAAAAGCGAAAGCAAGAAAATATGTATGTATTTTAAACCTTTGGATTTTATTTGGAAACAAGAAAAAATTATTGTTTGTCCGTATTAGTTTTGCCTTGTGATTTTCTAACAATCGTACAGTTGTAAGGATACCATTTTTTTAAATGATTAGCGGTGCACCGGAAGGTCTTGTAAAAAAAGCGGACATTGCAAATTAAAGATACAATTTTATGACTAACAAATATTTGAAGAAAAAATCAAAAAAAGCGTGACCAGTAAATTGATAGCTTGATTTTTTTTTTTTAACAATTTCTCTTGATATTTCTATTATATTAACTACACTTTATTTGTAAGAAGATAATTGCATGATGTAATTTAAAAACTGATATAAAAAATATTTCGCTATCTTTATTGGAGTCTGGCAGTGATAACTCAAAGAAAGCTAATTTCGACTTAATTTTTCATAATGCTGACTTTACTCCAAAAGTTTTTGATGCACATATTAAACAAGTTATAAATTTATTGCTCTGAAAAATTTATTCTTGCAAAGGAGAGTTTCACAAATTTCTTTATCCCCGACCGAAACGATTTCGTTATAAATTTAAAAATAAAATAATCCCCCAAAAATATATTGGGGTTTTATTTCATAATGATTTTTAATGGGGTAATTTCATATGAAATAATCCCCCAATTACAAAATGAAAGAACACCCAAAACAAAATGAAATAACCCCTCAAAAATCGTTTTTGTTTTTCTCTGTACATACTTTTCTGGCGGTTTATATTTTTGGGTGTTATTTCATGCCGCCCTAAAACAGGTAGTTAGTCTTGATAAAGTTATCTGATAGAAGTAAATGTATTCTAACCGTTTTTATATACATATTTATATAATTATTTATTAAAAAGTTTAACTCTTTCTACGGGCCTCATTATTAATTTATTGATCCAGGGGCTCACTTCTAAATTTTTTTTAGGATTCTAAAAGTTTTTGGTTATTAAAACATTTTCAATTATGAGATTTAAAATTTTCGTTGATCTACAACGCACTTATGTATGTATATGCAGAAGTTTAAGATATGCAGCGTGGAGGGCGAAAGTAAGCGTAATTTAATCAGTGATGTTATACGTAGGGAAAAATCTATATTCGTAGGGATTTTCTTCTAAAAAAAATGTTTATAGGAAATGATGAAAGATGAACAGATATTTTGAAATCATTTAAATGCAGGGACTTTCAAAAATGTTGCAAAATTGTATATATTTGGAATCTTTTTCGATTTGTGATTTCATATGAAATAAGCCCCCAAAAATTGGGGCATTATTTCATTTCTGTTTGTGGCGTTATTTTCGTTGGGGAATTATTTCATTTTCAAAATTGGGGTTTTATTGCATATGAAATAAGGCCCCACACTTTGGGGGAATTTATATTAAAAATAAACAAATTTGAGTTTGTTATTATTTTTGTTTCGATGTAAAATGCCAAACGAAAATATTTATTACAAAAACCGGCAGAAGTAAACGTATTCTAAAAAGGAGGTTTTGCACTTACCAATACAAATGAGAAAAGGAAAACACAGATATGTAGATAGATAAAAATATTCATAGATATCCGTTAATAGATATACACCCAGTTAAACATTTTAATGCTTTTGTGCGTTGTGTTAAATGATTTAAAAAGTTTTTCCTGCATTTGACATGAATCTCAATCGCGCAATAATGGCTCTTGCTGCGTGTTAATCTATTTCCGAATGAAGACCTCGTTCGCTTAACTTACATCTAAAACAAAATCAAATTATAAAATATTATTTTTGTTTTACATGTAAGTTTAGCGAACGAAGTCTTTGTTCGAAATCGATTGACTGGCTTCAAACTTTTATGGCCAAACAGAAAAAACTTACCAATTAAGCATACGTTTTTGTACTAAATTTCGTTTGGTGACCGCAACAAAAGTAAATATTTTTAAGGGGCTCGCGAAGTAATAAAAGTGGAAACCCATGTTTGGAAACACGTAATAGTAATCCTTGGAATTTTTGATTAAATTACTATAACTTTTCGATGTTTATCCTGTTTACTTTTTTGTTCTTTTATTTTCTTATGATGACAACACCTATTGTTATGTACAACAATTGTGTTTATTTGAATTTACAAGCAATAGTTTAATTTTCTTTCCATGTAAATTGCGTATAAGAAAGTATAAATGCCAAAAAAAAAATCTTTTCAAATTTTAACAAAGAACATTAACAAATGCTAATTAGTTTGAAATAAAATTTGCTGTTTCTATTTTTATCGTTACATTTTTGTAAATTTGTATTCATATTTAAAGTGTTTTCAAATTACTGTGTTCGGGTGGCTCCTATAACTTTCATTAAAAATTGCAAATTTAATACATTTGTTAAAATTCTAAACAAAGTACATACTATTGTTAATACATTTTTTTCTATTTTTCTTTTAGGTTTTAAATCTTCAAACATTTGTTTTACATTTATTATCAGGGCTGCGACAAGTTGCTTTTTGTTAAATTAGAGGAAAGATATCCAAACAAATATAAAATTGACAAAATAGAAAAAAAACACGAAGAAAAGGCGCGGAGTAAAAAGTATTAAGGTGCTCTCTGTTTGCAAAACAAATATTAAATGGATCAAAATTGCAATTGAAATTAGTCCATAAGTTTTTATTTAAATTTGAGTAAGCGATAGAGGTGAAAAAGCTACAAACCAGAGGCAGACCTGAGAGTGGGAGCGAAAATAATATATTTAACCAGTTTCATAAAAAAGCACAAAATACAGCAAGATAACAAACACAAACATACACCAAAGAATTAATACATATACATTTTGTTTTATAAAAAATAGAGGAAATTAAATTTTTTATTTTAATTAATTATTTCTTAACAAGTATAAATTGAGGAGATTCATTAAATTGGCAATTAACCCATTAGTAGTAAATATATTTAAAAAAAATAAATTTTAGAATGGTCAATACGCAAGAGCGAAGCAACAACAAGAGTGCAAATGTTAATGAAATTGATCAGTTGAAGGGTTCATCTCCGAATACCACAACAACAGCTACAACGGCTGAGAAAAGCACCAGTATAAATAGTGTAGGTTCTTCGTCGATTTCTACATCCGCTTCATCCAAGCCATCATCAACATTAAACTCATCTTCACAGAATTCACCAACACAATTTCCATCATCAGCAACAACACCTGTAAAGCCTTTGTCGTCTTCTACAAACTTTGCTAAAAATGCTTCAGCACAAGCCGCTACAGCTGGTACACAAACCCATCATAAATTGATACCCATACAAAGTGTACTACATACAGCTGATCATCAGCATTACAATCAGCAGCATCATCATACGCATCATAACTCGTCTTTAAATCACTCATCTGTAAACCTGCAGTTGCAGCAAAGTGGTGCAACTTCTCATCTTAATGCTCATAACTCCTCTACATTACAACAGTTTCTTGGCGGCAGTACTAACCCCAATCCTTCAAGTACCACTCATGCCCAGCTACCAACCGAATTGCCACAAGAGGACGAGGAACGTTTGGAAAAGCTATTTAAACAACTTGATCGAGATGGAAATGGTCGCATCGACATACACGATCTCTCGGAAGCTTTGCGAGAATTTGGTCTATCAAGCGTTTATGCGGAGGTGAGTAAATTCCAACAATATATTTAAATTAGCCTAATATTATGCACCTCATCAAAAAAAAAAAAAAAAAAAAAAAAAAACGCCGTCAAAAATGTTAAGCTTCACATGTTTACATACGAGTATGTATGTAAATCGAATTTTTTAATTAGGACACTTTTGTATAATATAACTTAAAAACGACATGTGTCACAAATATTTCTATTTGTTGTGATTATTGCTAAATATTACAAATAATACTACAAATACGTACAAATGACTTAATTACAAATGCACATACATACATAAATTTAAAGGTTTTTTGTTCTTTGTGTACATTTCTTCTGCCAACTAGAACAACTGTGGATGACAGCGGACGTAAATACACATTTTTGCTTAAAAAAGTATTTGGTTTTTTATTTATACTTTTTGTATAGTACTAGCTGTGTCTGACATATGTATGATCGGGTTGTGTGAGGACCCGGAGGAGCTAGGCAGTAGATTCTTAGGCGAATTGAGAGATGTCTCGAGTTGTGGGCGCGAGAATCTTACGGGATTCCTAATGAGAATGACCTAGGGCAGCTTTTTCTTTGTAGGATTGTTTTTCTTTTTTGTCCGATTTTTTTCTTCCCCTACTTTCTTCTTCCACTACTTTCTCCTTTGAATTTGTCTATCTCTCTGTCTCTTAACTAACTATAGCGTCACAATGGATTTCACACCCTGGGGTAAGGGTGTGAAGTTGACTTCGGACCAGCCTTTCTACATAGCCTAGTACTAGCTGTTAAATTCCGGCGCTGCCCGGGGTCGAACCATTATGGACCTAAATATGTGGTCATAAAACCATGTTTTAACATTTAAAAGTTATATTAAAACATAAAATCCAATTATTTGGAACATTTTACACATTAAGGGCTTCAGGCACAAAATATAGCCTCGTTCCCTTATATTATCCCTCCCACTTTTTGACTAATATTGCGTATTTGTTCTAATTTTGGAAACTACCATTCTCCAGACATACAGATTCTGTTTTTGCCACGCTCACTTCTCTCATCCTGCCCATTTTTTAAAGAGCTTGTATATATGTATATTGTCTTTGTATGGGAGGTGTCCCGCCCACTTAAAATTTCCATAAAAAATACATAGCACCTCCAAGACCATCAGTAATATACTGTAAAAGTTTCATTAAAATCGGTTAGCGGTTATGGGGATTACCTCCTACAAACAAACATATAAGTATACATTTCCTATTTATTAGTATAGATTTATATTTATATTCTGAATTTGGCTTTTAAACACCTATTAAACATAGTTTCCAGGTAAAATGTGTTGAAAATCGTAAAATTTTACGGAAAAAATCGCAAATCGTCAAATTGACTTAAATAAATCGTCATTATATAATAATAACTCTAACTGCCGATTTTACGATGTCAAAAGAACGCTTTCTTTCGACAAATGCATTTGATACAAAAACAAAGTTTTAGCTTTAGAAATATGTATAGTGAAATAGGCAGTTACTCTTGTTAATTTTTAAAATTTGTTAGCTATTTTCAGTATGTTTTAATTAAAACAAAAAATAAACAAAATAAAGTCATACATATATACATATTTAAGGTCTGCATGAATAACTTCATTCATGAACATACTGAAATGTTTATTCAATGAAGTTCGTATTCAAATAAAATTCAGACCACTGAACAAACTGTTGTTTTATTCATGCTACTAGCAAACACATTTCGTTTCATATGGCAAACAAAAAGCAGGGATGTTAAATGGGGTTTTAAATTTTGTACCAACTTTCAAAAAAAAAAAATGTACTTTTTCGTCCTTCACGGTACCATTTTTTTAAATTTATTAAAACAACAAAAAAGTACATAAAAATTCAATTGTACACAAAAACAAAACAAAACTTAACATTAGCATACATTATACATATGTATAAATTAAATAAGGTACATAAAAGTCTTGTAATATATATGAGCTCAAAATCGGGCACTTATTTATTTAGTTAATAAACTATTTGGAATTTTTACATCATAGCAGCATGAATTTGTCGATCTTAACCAATCCTTTGTTTGTGTGAGACTTGATAATGTTGGCACACGCAGTCTGTTTCTTTCCTTAGTTTTAATTATATTTTGAAAAGAAAAAACTTTCCATATTTGCAGACGAATGTGGAATGGATAAAATTCCATTCAACTCATTTTGTAAATTAGCTACTGCCGGACAAAAACTACAAATGTTTTCAGTTTTTTACGACTGCAGTTGCTCGACATCAGCTAAAGATCTAAATTGATTATTGATTAATTCAAAATTTACAATTTCATTCGGGAACAATTACTAGAAGAGGTACAATACTACTTGTTTTATCTCAAATAACATTTTCAGGAGTAAATTTATGGAATCACAATAAAACTTCGTTATTAAAGTTGACTTTGGTTCTCAAAACTTCGCAAAATTTTATATAAAATTGTTTTGTATTTCCTTTCCTTTCTTTAACAATATCAATATTGATATTATTTGTAGAAATATATATATCCACTTCTGTTCCGCAATAATTTCTTCAAAGGGCACGCGATTGTTGTAAAGGTCTACGATAGATATATCACATTCATCCAAAACATTTTTATTCTTAAAATTCGTGCTATTTAACGGAACAAAAAAGTTAGCCTTTGTAAAAATACATGCATTCGAGCATTTCTAAATTAACCATGTTAATAATTTTAAGTGCATATTGCATAAATAAAAAATGCAATTTAAAAGAATGATTTTTAAATCCTGATGAAAGAAATAATAATTTAAAAAAATATATGCAATGAAAAGGACTCAATAATTTGTTTGCTATACTAAAAATTAAAATTTTTAAATTGTACCAAATGAGTCACGGTAGTACCACGGTACTTTCGAAGGTCAAAATGTACCAAAAAAAGTACAATTGTACCAACTTTAACATCCCTGACACAAAGACTTTGTTTAATGAAACGATTTTTGTTTTACAGTTTTCACTCTCTCTCATTTTTTTATATAAATACTCAATGTTGCCACTTAGTAAATTTATGTAATTTTTTTCTTTTGTTACCCTTACAATAATATATGTAATTTGTAAGCATATTTTAAATTAAATTTAAATTTTTTCCTAACAACTTTTTTATGTACTTCCAAGCCAAACAGATTGGTGAAAAATGTTTTTGAAAATAAAATGAAATTTTTTTGAAGTTTAAAAATTTACATTAAAAACAACAAGTTTACATTGAAAACAAAGTCAAATTTGTATTATTTTTATTATTTTAATATTAATGTACTTCCTTATCTTGTTGCTTTTACTCTTCATGGTTATTTTTGTTTTTTTTTATCTTTCCTAATGTTTTTCATTTCTATCAACTGGCAATACTGACTTTAAAATAAATGTGTTTTTCCATGGACTTATTCGACATTTATTCAGTGGTTGTTTTGTTTCAGAGTTGGTAGTATTCATATTCTCTTGCTTAAGTAAACAAAAACACTGCATTTTATTCGTCTCTTAAATTTCGTGTGTTTGTTGCTTTCATTTTGAGTTATTCATTATACTGAATACAAAGGAAGCAAATACAAAATTATAATGATGTTTAATACATATCGCATTTGTTCAATAATAACTTTTTGATCGACACGTATTATATTCATATGTAAATGCTGTAAAAATATCGTGCTATTTTTTTACTATTTTTTGGTTTAGAAACGGTTGGTTTAACAATTTTTTTCATATGCCTTAAATGTAAAATTAAAAATTGTTTAGCTTCTACAGAAAATTTTTAAATTTTGAGTTAATACAGTATTCAAATATAGTTTTCAAAATTAAAAAATGAAAAATATTTGAAACATTGGTAGTATAGGGTTATTCTCGAAGCTTGTCAACAGGTGACTGCTTGTTGCGCTTTATCCAGGGTGTCACTCATCTGAAAAAGTTACAAAAGTTTGAGCATCTAGGATAATAGATTGACTCGATTAAAATCTATTACGGTTCTCGATGTCGGTAACAACGTAAGTCGAATTTTGTAGAAGATTAAAGAACACGGGTGGTGTGTTGCTTTAATCTACTACAGAGTCGTTTTCGACATCGAGAACCGTAATAAGGCTGTAGCCCGTTTCTGTATTTCTCGCATCGTAAAATGTCCCGCATGAAACAAGAAAAAAAATTGGTTGAAAATGGATTTATTACGAGAATCCAAGCGTAAACTATTTATAACAGGGCCAACGAGCAATATAAACGCCAAATACAATTAAATGATGAAACAGAACTGGGGCTGAACGTTGTTTTCCATACAGTTTGACATAAAATTATGCCAGAGAATGCGGTCGAGAAATAAAATCAATTTTATTTTGAAGACGTTTTTTCTCATGCTCTCACATAGAGAGAATTATTCTCCCAACAATGCTACCATACTTTCGTTCAATTTCATACATTTTGTAAGCAAAGAAAAAAAAAAAGAACAAAAGAAAACGAAAGAAATGAGAGAAAATTGCAGTTACGGTCGACGTTTTAATTATGGGCTTAAAAATTTTTGCCTGAAGTTGAAGACTCAATTCTGTTTCATCATTAAGAGTTTTTTAAAATTATGAACAGCTTACACATGAAAATTACAGCTAAAGTTGCATGTACACGACATGTTTTTTACATCTGACATGTCAAATTTCCCACTGCAAAATACATACATGTCGTCTGTTACCTTTAAAACATTGCATCTGTACAAGTCAGACGCAAAGTCATCTGACAAAATTTCAATTAGAGCGTGCTCTATTTTCTTCTGACAAATCATCTGACATCAGCTGTGACAGAAATCTATGCCGGGAAGAAAACCGCAGCGGCGGTGCATTGTTGACGGAATCGTTAGCCGGCTTAAGTTAATATTTTACAATACCGATATATGTATAATCATTTCACCATTGAATAGAAATTAGTACATATATAAATAAAAACGTATCATTATAATATCCTAAATTGGTATATTGGAATTTAAAGAAAAAAAATGTTTAGATGGCTGAACTTTTTTACGGCGCAAATAAAAATTTTTGTGGCGGTAGCACGCTATTTTGAAACCAAGAACTACTTTGGTTTACTCCATAACTACAGAGAAAAAACATAGACAATGTCAGAAGCAAATTACATGTACGTGTGTGACCAAATATTATAAAGCTTATGTAAAACAGCAATTTTGAAAGACATTCACAATTACATGTGACTTGAAAACTTGACAAGTCAGATGTAAAAAACATGTCGTCTACGGGCACCTTAACCAATTATACGAAAGTATATAAGAAGTTATTCCTCAAAAGCTTTTGTAAATAAGAACAAAATTTGTCATTTGAAAAATCGTCTAATTTAGGCCATAAATCGATAATAGGCCCTTTCTCACAAAATCGTCAAATCTGGCAACCTCTAAGAGAGTATGAAAGTTCGAACGGGTTCGAGTGCTGTGGTAGATCGGCCTTCAAAGCCTAGCTAGCAGCGTTGACAGAATCAGACAATTATCATTTGGCGAAAAAATTATATTTTAAAAAATAAATCATCAAATTTTTTATAACAAGGACAAAAAGTTAAAATTATTAAACTAGTTCAATTGAAATATATACATACATGGAAACATCATATGATTTCTTATGGGTTCTTAATTAAATATTGCACTATTTTTCATATCGTTTTTATATTGAAGGCATTTTGAGAAAATTGCATTAAAGAAAAACTCTGAAAAATATAGATTTTCCTAAATAAGTTCCTAATGGGATAGTTATTAAAATAAAGTTGGTACACCGCACAGTGGCGCCCGTAGAGCAAACGAGGTTGCAAAAATCAAAATTTTCATGAGCGCCGACGAAGTTTTGAATAAACCCATGTTATAGTAAACTTTTCAACGATTTCAAATATGCCACTCTTAATAATATCACATGTTTAGTTTAGAAGATATAACCGTTCAAAGTTGACCGACTTTCGGTTTTCAAAAAAACACATAATTTTTGGTCAATTTGTTGCAATTTCAGGTGTAATATCACGAAAAATAGGTAACGAATCGCCTTATTTTTTGTTTGTATTTATTGATGTATTTATTAAATGTATAATGATAAAAAAAATTAACTGTGTGCGTTGTGTTTCTCCTGGTAAATCACTATTTAAAAACTATCCGTTTTTTCACTATTTTTCAACTTTGACGGAAAATAAAAAAAATCTATATTTTTCTATATTTGCCATATTTGCAAAACCTGTTCTTTGATTATTTCTTTACATAATTAAAAAGGTTTTATCTGCCCGTACGTGCCCGTTTGGCTTCTAGAGGTAAAAAAGGTTAAAAAGACATGGTTGCAGAAATTGTATGGCGTCCATCCCTTATATGTTTTGACTGACAGTAGTTTGATCTAATAGTTTGAAAAAAACTACTCATTGAAATTAACAGGTACGTACCTCACTTAAACAATACTTTGGCGTACAAATGGTCAAGAAAAATATTGACTTATGGTCCCTACAGGTAGGCACAAATCTTATTTGGACACGTGCATAATATCAAAATTGCATTATTCAGCCTAAATCCATATGTATGCAGGGGACAGGTAAATTTTTCGGCATGGTAGCATAAGCCTATATATTGCAAATGGTCAAGAACAATATTGACTTATGGTCCCTTCAGGTTGGCCTATATATTGCAAAATAAGCATAATGCCTGGATTAGTCTACGACTGAAAGTTGGCGCAACAATTACTGAAACCATTAAACAATTTAAGTACTGAAAACATGGCGTTGAACAATTTAAAATTATTTGAACTGTTTAGAAAGTCAACCACACCAAAGTTTTTCACGGAAGCGGCTTTAGAAGAACTTGATAGCTTATACGGAAATATTGAGAGAAGCGAAATCATAAAAAATAATTTTTATCTGATATATGCAAATATTAAGGCAAAACGGGTGAAATCTAATCGAACCATTCAGAACTTCATTATAAGCAAAGGATATCTTCCGATGACGCTACAATATCGGACGGAAATATGTTTATGGCATCTGTTGTTCCTTTGCGGCTAAAATCTGATGTTTCCCTACACCAGAAAAATCCACGTCCGTCAACAGTGCATTATTGCCGATCAATAATGTTTCAGTTTGCAAGGGAATCGGCAGAACTCATAAGGACCACGGTGAAGGACATTGAAGAACAAATAAGCAAGATTAAGCCTACAAAGCTGCAAATTGGAGAAGGAAAATATATTGAATGCAATTACGAGTTCCACCTGACCATGGTTGACGGAAAAGTCGTAAACGAACTGATAGGAACAACCTCAACAATGTCATGCCCGATTTGTAAAAAGAGTCAGAAGAACTTTGGTAATTTAAACGATTCTACAAATGATAAGGTGTATGGAATTCTTGCTAAAACTGGCGTATACCCTACCACAAGAGGAGGAAGACTTCGATGAAAATACATCAATAAAGGATAAGTAAAATATCAGAAAGAAGCAAATACATGATGCTTTTTTTAAACAAGTTGGACTAAAAGTAGACTGTCCCAAGCACGGATACGGTAACTCGATGGAAACACTTCTAGGAGATTTTTTGAAAATGATGAGGCAGTAACTAGAATCACTGGAATTGACAATCAAATCGTGAAAAGATTGGGAACGATCTTGGATGTTTTAAACTGCAAAGAAAATGTAAATTCTACAAAATATGGAGAATATGCGTCGAAAACTGCATCTCTTTTAGCAGCAATGTATCCACAGAAGAAGTTGACCCCGACCGTCCATAAAATATTGGCGCATGGCAAAGATATAATTGAGTACCAGTCCTTGCCAATTGGAGAGCTTTCTGAAGAAGCACAGGAGTCTCTTAACAAATTTTATAAAAAATATAGATTGCAGAACATATTCAAAGCATCAAGGGTAAGGCAAAATGAGGACCTCTTCAACATGTTGGCAGCATCTTCCGATCCACTTATTTCTTCCCTGCGGCATGTGAAGTCACGAATAGAGTTACAAAATAATTATAGTTTAGAAATGGTTAGTCTTTTAGATATACCTTCTCTTACGAATTGTGATGAATATTTTACAGAAAATTGAAAAAATAAATTTTATAAAAAAATTATTATTTTTTTAATTTGTTGCGTAATAATTTAAAACATAAAACCTTAAAGAAAAAATTAAAAACAATCTATAAATGTAAAAATAATTTTTTTTAGTTACCATAAAATTGATTTTTCTACTAATTTTAACTTTGATAACCCATAAGTAGGCCCCTACAAAGCGTAGTACCCTTTCCAAAAGCTCATTTCATAGGCTGAACAGTTATCTATCATATGCTGTTTAAACTGTCCAATTATCTTATTCGGTTCAAAAGATATGATTTTTGCAACGAAAAAACTCAAATGGCGCCACTGTGCACCGTTTAAAAGATATTCTTAAGCACTTATATAATAATACACTGTTTAAAAATTATCATAAACATGGAAGATGAAATTTTCAAACTAAGAGCTTCTTGAGCTGCATTAGTTTTGCCTTTTGGTACTAAATACTTAAACTGTTTTGTACTAAAATATGTGAAACTTTATAAAAATAGGTTTTTTCTCTTCACAAATAATTTTTTTCATCATTATTCTCAAAAAGAACAACCGGCAACCTAAGATGCTGTTGTTAATATTTGGTATGTCCAGAAAAAATTAAGCATTTTTTGATGCTTTTGCCCAGTAACGCATCCCAGTTTGAGTTACTAAGCACCGGCTACATCGTGCGCGATACCTGGCAGTCCGTTCGATTCCGCCAGACCCGATTAGTGCCGATCAGAACCCATTATCTGATCCTTCCAAAAACAAATTCTATTGGAGGCATGACCGGCTCCAGACAGTCAGGAATCTTCTCATCAGCCATCTCACTGCTGGTGATGTTGCAGCCTTAACTCATACGCCCCTATGATTTCTCCCAGAGCCCTTCTACAATTATTCACGAGTTCACATACACAATCTGCCCCTACGTGACCAGCTCTCCCTAGAGTAGTTTTTTTTGCCAGAAGCAGTGGTGTAAATACATTTTTTACATTTTTCTCCAAACTAAGAAGCATTTAGAAGTATTAATTAATGTTATTTCATTGAAAGTGAAAATTATTGTTTTGTTCCGCATACGCCACTTTTCTAAATTTATTTCTAAAAAGTAGATTTTTGTGCTGCATTTTTCTTACGGCAATGAAGACTGAAAATAGAGATTTTGATACTACATATTCCCTTTTTTATGTATGGTAAACGTATGTAGTAAATTATTATGGCTTTTAAAATATGTAATTTAAAAATGAAAAAGTCCCCAAATATTTTTTGTGGACTTATTTCATTACATACATGTCATACCAAAAACGAAATAAGTCCCCAAAACCCAGAAATAACTCCCCAAAAACGTTGTTGCTGCCTTCTGTGCTGAAAATTGGCACTGAAAAAGGTGTTAGTGTTTTGGCAACTATCAAAATAAACGTTTGTTTTTAAAAGTACATATAACTTAAAGAGATTTTGTAAAGCTAAAAAAATATACATAAATAAAAAACAAATTTAATAATACGAAGCGTGGTTTTTATGTTTCAACTTTTTATTAAGTAAAAATCCTGCATTCTAACAACATTTACATATTAACGCACATATGCTTGAATTAAAATTGAAAAAATCGGAGTTCGAAATCTAAAACAACAAATCATGTGGATTTGTTTTACTTTATTTGGATTCGTTTTTGGGACATTTCAGAATAGTAGATTTTTGTCGTTTTTATGAAATAATTACTTACATTATTGGTTGACCAATTAAGATATCCACGCCGGAAACGAAAAAAATCCCCAAAATAGAGATAGAGCACCTGTCGTGCATAAATGTTTTGGTATTGGTTATAATTAAAATAAAATGAAGCAAAAACATGGTCCTTATACAGAAAAGAACAAAATTGGTGTCAAACACTTCCAGTTCTCCTAAGCAGTTTGGGATTGAAATCCGGCAGAAAATAAGCAAAGCAGGTGTTCTAAGATTGGACAAAAAATAGAGGAGCAAAAAATCGTTATCTGGCGTAGTAATGCCACCTGTTTAATTCACTATGGAACTTGGTACATGGTGCTAATGTGAACATAACGCTAATAATTGGCTTTACCTTTGCTTTTGCTGGTCGCTGATAGATGGAATATATGATTGGCTAATGTGCTTATATCGCTAAATAGACTATATTACTACGTTTATACGTAGCCTATTCGCAAATAAAAATTATTTGCGATT
Organism: Pollenia amentaria; assembly: GCA_943735925.1. NCBI lineage: Eukaryota > Metazoa > Arthropoda > Insecta > Diptera > Polleniidae > Pollenia > Pollenia amentaria. The sequence goes on from OX031009.1 coordinate 226,766,591, forward strand.
AACTAAATTACTGTTTATATGTCAATATTCTTACAGCAAATTCTTATTTTTGTGATGCCAGATGCAAAATTTAATCATTTGGTAGCACTGTATATATAATCAAAAATTAAAAAAAAAACACATTATTGTGTATTTGTATATTTTATTTGCACAATTTTTAGTTAATTTTAAATTTGTTGTCAAATGGATGGGCCACATCGAAATAAAAACTTAAAACGGTTAAAAGTGTGGCAATGTTTAAGTCTTATTTGCAAATAGTGTCGTTAATCAGGAATTGTTTTCGTGAGTTAGCTATTCGGAAATAAAAATTTAATTCACTGTTTATGCGGCAATTTTCTCTACTTGCAATATACTTATTTGCGAATAAGCTGTATTAACGTAGTATATAACGTAAATACTTTCTTATATTCAAAATTTTTTTATTTTTCGAATTTATTCTATGAGCTAAATTTCAGTTATATACTTTTTGTAATAGTTCTATTTCTTAAATTTTTAGGAATGACTTTATACACTACCAGACTATTAAAAAAGAAATAATTCCCAGATTCTATTTGCAAATACTTTCTATTAAATTTACTTATATCGGCAGAAAATAAAGATAAAATTGACTAAGTCGCTAATGTGACTAAAAAAGGTAGTGACTTTAAATGAAAAGTACTGTATATGGATTTTAATTTTTAATTACTTCCAATAAAAAGTAAGTTAACCATTAACAAATTTGATGTCTGTAAGCCAAAGTAACGCTAATTTGCTTAAAATGTACATATGTATGTCGTAATTTAAGAAAAAAATAAAGAAAACAGCCAGTTTTAAATAATAAATGATATCGGGCCTGTTCCAACAATCACGTGATTTCAAATCACGTGCTTTTTTGTGGTGTACTGAATATCATTCCGTTTTGTATTTCTCGGAGTGCTTTATGCAATTGAAAATCACTATTCCGAATATTCGAAAACCGGGTTTTGAAAAAAGCGGAATATTCGATCCCTCTAGTATGTTACCTGTTTTTAATTTTGTCAGTTTAGATTTATTTTCTAAATTAGGAAGAAATGTTAGCAGATTTCCAATAGTTTTTTTTTTGTAAATTTTAATTTGAAGAATTTTATATGATTGTGCCAATAATAGATATAAGTCTGAAATTAACTTTTGTCATTAAATATAACTTCGAATTTTAATATTTACTACTGAAGGTTTTTTCGATTTTTAGAAATTTTTGGAGCACTCTGATCAAACACAAAGTGGTGATGTGGGACTCGCTGAATTCGTTCATTATGTTCGTGAACATGAAAAGAACTTGCGTCTACAATTTTCTCACCTGGACAAAAATCGAGATGGTATGATTAATATAACAAAATATCAATATTTTAATCAACTAATATAAAGATTAATTGTTTTTATCAAAACCTTTAGGAAAAGTCGATTTGGAGGAGTTAATATCGGCTTTTAAGGATCTGGGCATTGAAGTAGATATGGAAGAAGCCAAGATTTTATTATCCAGGTTTATACACTTAAATAAGCTTACTTCTTGCCTATTATTAAAAAACATTATATTTCTTTTATACAGAATGGATCAAGATGGCAGCTTAAATATTAGTTTCAACGAATGGCGTGATTTTTTGTTGTTGGCACCTTCGTCAGACATACACGATTTAATCAAGTTTTGGCGGCATTCTACTGTAAGTACAATAATCTCTGTTTGTTTTCGACATACATTAAACAATATTTTATCTATTATTAGTTTTTAAATCTTTTTAAAAAGCTTAGAGTGTTTTAAATTGGGTTTTTCTTGTAAATACAAATATTTTTTAAACATTCTTTTCGTACTTCAAACTACAAATAGTATTTTGCTAAGAACTACTTATGATTGAGTAAGGAAAGTTTTTTAAAGGTATTCATTAAATAATTTATAGAAAAAGAAAAATAGTTTAATATTAATTTGTTATGTTATGTTATGTTGGATGACAGTTTAATTAATACAAATATTTCCGTTTGGTTAGTTTTAGTCGTAGCACTTTAATGTGTCTCATATCTTTGGTCTTTATTTAATATATGTACGTAATTTGTTTCTTATTTTATTGTATGCATTTTTATGGGTTTTTGAGTTTATTGACACCCCCTTATATTTTGGTTTGTATGGTTTTCAAAAATACTTTTTTACTCCTCATTTGAACTTTTACATTCAGTCGGTTGGTTTATAAAACATTGTTTGTTTCTTATTTGTTTATATAAACGTTATTTGTTTAAACAATGGCGATTTTCAATAGATGATTTGGAGTGAAAAAAAAACGGTAAATTAATATTCTTTAAAAATAAGACATATTTTTTTTAAATGTGTTATATTTTTAGTATAAGTTAAAAACTATTTTACTTAATAAACTTAAAAAACGTACAAGAGCTGTATTCAAATTTAAGCAATTACAAAATTTCCATTGTAGTTTTATATTTGTACCAAAATAGTAACCATTTAAAACGTACTTTTTTCCTTCTTTTTTTTTAAGGCATTTTAATCTATGTGCGTTCAAGTCAGTTAATACGACACATAAAAGGCAAAAAATATATATTTTTAAAAGTATTTTGAATGGCTAACAGTTTTTTAAAAGATATTGTTAGCGGTTTTCACCCTTTGTATTAAGTGTACAACTCTGTTTTATTTAATACGATAATATTATACAACATAGCGTGAGCGTCTTTTTCGTATGTATTGTTAATTAATACATCTGTTGAGTGACGGAAAGAGAGAGATAGAGTTTCGTAAACAGTTTTACTCTGGTAAATTGAATACACGTATTTACTACAGCTTTTTGTGGGATTTTTCAACCACAGCGTAGTAAATTTTAATCTAATACATTCTTTTATTGTAAATGTTAGTGCTTTAACTAACTGAATAAGATTAACAAGGTCTACAAGAGGAGGCCCTATGCTCCTTGTAGGAGTAAAAGGAACAAATATATATACAAGAGACTTTACTATCAAACGTGAAAACCGGTATTATTTTTATTCACCCATGTTCTTGAAATCGAATTCGAGTGCAATTAAAATCGAACAAAATTTTGGATTACAATCCTGCTTTAAGGCTCAAATCAGAAAAAATTATGGGCTTTTCGATTTTCAGTAAATGGCCGATTATATATTATTTTATAAAATCTATTTCGAACAAAATCTAGTTATTTTGTTTTTATTAGATTTTCCATACAAAACACAAGTCTACTACTACAAAGTCGTGACTAGATTTTGACGAAATCTACTCAAAATTAAGTAAGATTTAGTGATGTTACTATTATCTTTTCCATTAAATACTAAAAAACGACTGCCTTAAAAAAAATTCAAAATCTTAAAAATAAAAGTAGTAAAATAAATTACGACGATGCAAATTTTTAAAATAAATTACGACGATGCAAATTTTTAAATGCATATACGTATGCATTACATAAAGAAACATTCAGTCAGCTGTTTTGGTTATGAAAACAAAATCTTGCTAATGTCCAAAAATTGCAATGTAAACGCGCTAGATTTTGAATTAAATCTTCGAGATTTCACTGCAATGTAAACGGCCTATTTAATAAATTAACATAAATAATTACATATATATAAAGATAAATACCTCAATAAAAATATATGCCCTAATCATGTAAAACGCAACGCCGCACATAGGGGCTTTTTGCCAATCTAGCCGGACATTACTTTTTTTTCTAGCTTATATTGCTTCTTAAAAGTTATTGAGTGACCCTAGATTGATGAAACTTGGCAGAAATATGTGTTATTGTCATAGGCAGGTAAAGATCAAAAATACTTAAAATCGGACCAAGGGGGAAAAAGTTCCCCATAGAAAAACTAGTCCTACCTCTGAAAAATTAAATTTTTTTAAAGTTTTCCTATACTTTTGTTTGGCAAATACAACTTTTAACATCGGCAAAAATTAAAAACCCTAAAATTGGACCCATGGGATCGTAAAATTGCACTTTCCGCCCCGCCCTTTTTGTGGGCGGTTACATAAAATAATATTTAAAAAAAAAATGTAAATATTAAAAGAAAAAGGTTACTAACGCCTTAATTCTATAAAAATTAAATTTTTGAACTTTTATGGGCAGTGGGAGGTATCCCTCCTAACCCACCCCCCGGAACGACCCTGTCAAAAAAAAATTTTTTTTTGCTAATTTCCAAAAAATATTCATTTTTAAAATTTTATGTGACTTTTATGTATTTCATAGTATTTAATTTATATGAAAAGAATTTATTTATTCGTAATTATAACTAATTTATAATAGTGACAACTAATTTTATTTAAAATAATAACTTATTTATTTACAATAACTTCTCTTTTGCACTAAGATGATGATGAGTGCCATGGTTCTTCTTCGTCTGTTTCTTCAAAATCCTCTTCCGAATCGGAATTCTCTTCAGAGCCAAGTACAGGTGGAAGCATAAAAGAAATTGCTTCTTTCGTAAAGGGTTATGACTTTTTTTTTGGAGTTGGTCTTATGCTAGTAATCAGTGGGTCAGAACTGAGCAAAAGTCTATTTATAATATCTTTGTTACACTGACCCCTCGAAAACTTTCTAGCAAAATACTGCCTGTAAAGCCGAAAATGCTTATTTCGTGCCTCAGACAACAATGGCTCGCTCATTACAGTTGTACCATGTATTAAAATCTTGTGCATTGTAGGTGTCATAGGATGCCAGGGATATAGAGTAACGTAAAGTTTTGCAGTGTCTAAGCAATAATCGGCAAACTCGTGCAAATAGATTTTGTGACCACTTGTAATTACTTCAATAATAACTTTGATTCGGTAGATGAAATCCTACGTACAAAATATCTACGTACAACCAAAACATTTTATGACTGACGAGTTTATATCATATGTACCTATGCAAGATGAGCAAAAACAGAAAAAAGGTGAAATTTTCAAAAAATCATTAAAAAAAATGGCGCAACAACGCGCAAGGTTTTTTTCTTGAATTTAAAAGTAGAGATCTCAAATTTTAACGTGATGTTTAACATTTTTATTGACTCTAAGGGTTGCACCTTCAAAAAAATCGTTTTTTTAATTTCGAACGAATTTTTTTTACCATCAAAATTGCTAATAAAATTTTTCTAAAAATTTTTATAAGTAGCTGTTAATATAGTCTTTCAGAGAAAAAAAAAATCAATGTAAAATCTTTATTCGTTTACCCACAAAAAAATATATTGTAAACCTCCCAAAACCGTAAAAAGTCAATAAACACGCATGCAATTTACTCAACTTTCTTGACTTTAACAGTGTCCCAAAACCACAAGTCTCAAGCAAATGACTTGAAAATTCACTATACGATGCAGAATTTTGTTGTCTGTCGAGCTGTGTACTTACATTTTTACATTTCTAAAATTTAATTTTTCGCCTAATGTCCGGCTAGATTGGCAAAAAGCCCCTATGTGCGCCGTTTGTTGTAAAAAAAAAAAAAAAAAAAAAAAAAAAAAAAAAAAAAAAAAACGATTTAATACTTGTTTGTGAAGGAACAACAACAACTCTATAAAAGTAGATAAAAAAAATTAACTTGTCTGTGATTGAAACAACAACAACACCACAAGATGAAAAACGTACATTTTTGGTTGGTACCTTAAAGGTACGTTCAGACTAATGAAATATTTGACGAAAATATTTGTTCTGATATTTGCTTCAAACTGTGTGAAACAAAAAAATATTTTGTTTAATGTTCAAACTAAGCTCAAATATTTGACAATTTTTGTTTGATGAAACAGTTGGCAAACAGTGTTAAATAAAATAAATTAATTCATGTTTTCCATGCGTTCAGACTAAAAGAAATATTTGCATCAAATAATTATTTAATGAAAGTGCTCAAAAATAAAAATATATTTCTCAAATAGTAAAAATGAGCGCAAAAGCTTATTTATTTATTTTATTCTGTGGATCAGCATTTCTTATAGTGTTAGAACAGGAGAATTTAAAAGAAAAATAAATGGAAGCCACTGGGTAACGGGAACATGGCTAAAATTTGCGAAAAATTGCAAAGTAGGAAACAAACCCTAAAATATATTTGAAGTCGCTAAATCGGTTAAAAACAAAATGTTAAGAAAAAAACACAAAAAAAGGTTGCAAAAATAACGAAAATTCGCGAAAAATTTAGATATATCAAACAAGCCATAAAATTTATTAAAAGTGCCTAAAACTAAAAGGAATGGCAAAATTTCGATAAAAATTGCTATATTAGCGGAAATTCGCAAAAATTTGCTAATAGCGGTATCATAGCAAATAATTATTATAATAATTATAGCCTAATAATTATTAAAAATCGTTAAAGCTCTAAAGATTCACAGTGAAAAATCGCTACTTTGGGAGCATGGCTAAAATTCGCGAAAAATTGCAAAATTAGAAACAAACCCTAAAATTTATTTGAAATCGGTTAAAAAAAACAGATTGTCGGAAAATAACAAAAAAAAAATTTTTTTCAAAAAAATAGCGAAAATTCGCGAAAATTTTTGATATTTCAAACAAGGCATAAAATTTATTAAAAGACCCTAAAAGTATAAGGAATGGCGAAAATTCGGTAAAAATTGCTTAATTAGCGAAAATTCGCAAAAATTTGCTATAGCGGCATGAAACCAAAGTTTAGTACTCATAATTATTAAAAATAGTTTAAGCTGCAAAGAATCACAGAAAGAAATTGCTTCTTTTGCGAACATGGATAAAATTCGCAAAAAATGGCAAGCTTGGAAACAAACCCTAAAATATATTTGAAATTGCTAAATCGGTTAAAAAGCAAAATTTAGGGGAAAACAAAAAAAAAATGTTGCAAAAATAGCGAAAATTCGCGAACCATTTTAATATTTCAAACAAGCCATAAAATTTAGTAAAAGTGCCTAAAACTATAAGGAATGGCAAAAATTCTATAAAAATTGCTAAATTAGCGGTAATTCGCAAAAATTTGCTAATAGCGGCACGACTAGGGATGCAAACGATACATCGATGTTTAGAAAACATCGATCTATTGGTCATAAGCACCGATGTTAACATCGATGTTTTGATGGACGATACATCGGCGATACATCGCCGTCAAAACTAAAAAACATCGACATCGTCTAGTTAATATTTTCATTTATTTAAATCTTTTTCATAATATTTTTATCATTTTAAATATTTATTTTCTCAATTAAACCCTTCATTTAAAAATATGAAAAAGTGTATTTCAAAGTATAGCCGTACACCTAGAGAAAAAACATGTTTTTATATGGTCACCTTCAACAAAACTATTTTTAAATAAAATTGTAAACATATTATGGTTTATATAACCAAATTATTGTCATCGACAACCAATACACAGCGAAGCACAACCATAATATGGTTGTGGCTTCTTGATGGAGGACTAATTTAACAATAATATGGCTGTCGGTAACAATAATATGGTAAAATTAAACATAATATATTCAAAATTTTCTTTAAAAATAGTTTTTTTTGGAGGTGACCATAGTTAAACATATTTTTTCTCGGCGTGTACAAAGTACGTACATATGTGTGTACATACCTGCATAATATGCATTGCATAACTACATATACATACATATGTGGTTCCCATATTGTAAACTAAAGAAATGTTAAAACAATTTTGGAGACTGTGTAATAGGGCTATAAGTTTTTTAGTTTTTTGCAAATATCAGTTCTCCCAAGGTAAAATCGTGTAGGGCATGGAAAAATATTAAGAATTGCATTTTTAGTTTTTTGCTTTTGTTAAAAAAGTACACCCGCTAAGTTCCATGAAGTTTTTAATTAAAATGTTTTTTTTTTTACTGAAATTATATAATATTTATTTTAAAATACTTTGCATTTCATGTCATTTTGTCAAGAAAATTCTTCAAAAGTTCACTTAACTGACTTCTTTGTTGGGTACATATTAAATCTTTCAATAATAATAAGAAAAAAAATTAAAACATCGATGTATCGTGTTTGTACCGATGTTTTTTAACATCGATACTTATCGTGGAAACATTTATGTTTTTAAATATCGATGTTTTTCGGAACGATGTTGCATCCCTAGGCACGACAGCAAAGTCTAATAATTATAAAAAATCTTTAAAATTGTAAAGAATCCGAAAACTTACAGGAAAAATTGCTTCTATCCGGAACATGGCTAAAATTATTTGTCGTTGTTTGGTCTTACAATTTTTTTGTAATATCAAATAAATGTTTGCTCAAAAATTACTAAAATATTTGATTTTTTGTGTTCACACTATGTTCACATTGGACAAATATTTGTTTGCCGACAAATACTTTTATTTGCTCAAAATCAGCTGTTATTTTATTTGATACCCAAAAATATTTTGTGTTCAGACTACGTTAATGAAATATTTGATGTTTGCTTTCAAATATTTCATCAGTCTGAACGTACCTTTAGAAAAATTATTTTCATGTTCAAAAAATAAATAATGAGAGGAAAAATTCCCGTATTCTTTTTGTTAAAATTATTCAGTTAAATAGTTAAATACAGAAAATAATCAATCAGAAACAAGCATTCTGCTTGTTTCTTATAATTCTGTAAACAAAGCGGAATTCAACAAAATTTAAACATATTGTATAGCGATGCAACACGATAAGCATCAATGTTAAAAAACATCAGTAAAAACACGATACATCGATGTTTTATTTTTTTTATTATTGAATATATTTAATATTTACCTAACAAAGAAGTCAGTTAAGTAAACATTTAAGCAATTTTCTTGACAAAATTACATGAAATGCAAAGTATTTTCAAATAAATAATTTATAATTTGAGCAATAAAAAAACCATTTTAATTAAAAACTTCATGGCTTTTGGCGCGTGAACATTTTAAAGATAGCAAAAAAATAAAAATGCAGTTCTTAATATTTTTCCATGTCCTACACGATTTTACCTTGAGGGGAATTGAAAAATTTGCTCTTGCTCTTATTAGTCCTTATACGGTAAATAAAGCAACTAGTTTTAAACAACTATAAAAATGCATAAAAATTAACTAGTTGGGCTCCTCTGACAACATATCTGTAAATATTTACTATAGTTTAATATGTGAACAAATTCAAAAGGGCAACAAGTTTAAAAAAAATAACAACCAGTACCTTTATTTCTAGCTGAATACTAATTACTTTTTCTGCAGGGTATCTTATCGTCCACCGATTTTAATGAAACATGTATTGTTTTAAAGATATTTGTTTGTAGATATGCATTTTACAAATTTTTAGAATTAAAGTGATTAAAAGCGTTTTAATTTATTTTGCTGACATACGTACACACATGTACATATTAAAATCCAATGCGTTGTTCTTTTGAAATGTTTTCGTTTTTTTTGGTACTTGCAAACACTCACGCACACACATGGGTGAAAAGATTGCATTTTGTTGTTTTTTTTAAATGTGTACGTTTTTGTTGCACTGGTTCTCTCCAAAGTAAATGTCAATTGGTCGAATTTCGGCCACCGGACTAGTTTTAATAAATAATATACTTATTCAAAATTTATTAAATAAGATCATATCGAAATGTAGTTGTTTATTCACACAATTTGTAGTTTACTCCTTTCTTACAACATTTCATATATATCTGCAAAGATTTTAATATGTTTGTAATGAATTGTTCTAACACACTATTTTTAATGATCTGTTTTTTTTATTGCTGTTCCGTTTTAATAAAAATTAATCTGTTATATAAAATTAAGAAATCTATATTATTGAAGAAATATTACCTAGCAAAAACTACGCTTACATATTGACAAGTATGTACTTCATGTACAACAACTTTCTAAACAAATTGGATATTAAACCTAATCGCTACTCACAGCATCGCATTGTAACAATTCATAAAGTACTTTTCCAAAGTTCATACACTAATTCACATTACGTAGTGGGTATCTCTGTTGTCTAGAGCGTATAACTTAAAAAAAACAACAAAGATTGATATTCAAGTTTCATTCTCAACTGGGACATTAAGTGCATTATTACAACTTGCCGTTAGTTAAGGTATGATTTTGTCGGACGTATAAAAAGTTATTTATTATTTCAACTTAACTTTCACCAACCCCGTAGGTTTAACTTGCCTTTAACATATTGCTCTCTTTAGTTTATAGCAAAGTTGTAATAGTGAAAAACCTTTTATACATGGAACAAAATCCTACCTTTAAATATCGGCAAGTTGTAATAATGGCCCTAAGTTTTTTTTTACAAACACTATGATTTATGTTTGTGTGTTTGTTACTATTCAAATAACAAGGACGTCGATGAGTGAGTAAGATTTAAGATTAACAACTGGAGACGTTGTTTATGTTCTTGCCTTGAATCTCAGGGCAACCATTTTTTGTACGTAAATGTTTTTTACTAAATACAAATAAAAAAAGTTTGTAAATTTGCAGTGCATATTATGATTGATCGTGACCATACCACACAGAAAAAAATTTCAGTAGTTTTTTATCAATTAAAACAATTTGTTTGAAAAGTTTTTCAATATAATTACTGTGATAATTGAATCAATTATTTTTATAGTTGAAAAAATTAAATATATAATTTTGATATGGTTAACATTTTAGTTGTTTTGAAATAAATTTTTAATTAAAATATTAATTAAATAATAAATAATCTTAATTTTTTCGCTTAAAATAAAATAATTTAAACTTGTAGAATTGTTGTTGGGAATTGTCAAACTTGAGCTTTATTTAATTTAGTTAATTAACTCAGTTATTTGATCATTTTTTTTTAATTGAAATTAAAAATATCTTTAATTGAAAAAAATTCACATTTAAAATTTTTACAATTTTTTGTAATCAATATAATCATTTTGGTATTAGGTGCAAAACCAACAAATTGTTTGCTTGATTCTATGAATTTGATGATTAGAAATAATTTTTAATTTTTTCAGTGCACTTATGGCAGCACTAGCATAAGTTGTCAAACATTTTCATTTATTTACAATTATACACAAGCATTTTAGCTTTTATTTTTGCATAAAGCGATCACAAATAATTTTAATTGAAATTTTCTTTTTTCCAAAAAAAGCGGTTTGGCAAAAGTGTTTGTTTGCGCTTATAAGCAACTAAGTTAATATGCACTACTATTTTTACTATTTTTGCCGAAGGATTTTATAAGTGCAAACGAAGTAAAATTAAGCAAATTGCAAATACATTAATTTTGTTTTTGTTTGCGCTTATAAGCAACTAAGTTAATATGCACTACTATTTTTGCCGAAGGATTTTATTAGTGCAAACGAAGTAAAATTAAGCAAATTGCAAATACATTCATTTTGTTTTTGTTTTGTGCAAATCGTTTGTTCTTTATCTATTTTAGGAAAAACAAAAGTGCTGTGCCGAATCTTATATACCCTTCACCATTGTGCGATAAGAGCTGAAAGTTATATAAATACCGTTCTTTAGATATAAATAAATATATTTTGTGCCATGCCCACTTCCCAATCCCGCCCACATTTTGTTCGGCTGTTGCTGCGTATTGATAACCAAGATGCTTGTACCTAATTTGATAGCTTTGTCTCTTGCCGTTCTCCAGATATATAGAAAAAGAAATAAAAAAACAAGGATACATTAAAAATCGGAATATTATCGGACTGTCCTAAATTTTCTCTGCAAAGCAGTGTAGCCCATATGCCAAGCAAGTAACTTGTAACAGTTTTAGATAAAATACGTAAGGCTTATTGGCAGCTTTGATCATGTTAGGTGCTGCATCGGTTAAAAACAGAAGGAGCAAATCTCCAAAAGAATTTATTTAGTGATTTACAGTATTTGGAAATTATTTGAAAAACTTTTTTTTATAATATGGAAATCTAACAAAAAAAAAAAATCACTCCAAAATGTGAAAATATGTTCATTTAAAACCAAAATATAAATTTATTGATTCGGAAAAATAATTGGTCGACATCTTTCCTAGACTATTGACAAATTTTGCATATATGTTATTCGCAGCCCTATATATAACAGTACTTACTGTATGTTAAAGCTTTTCTCTGTGTGAATAATATTTTAGTCAGAAACCTTTAATTTTCTGTATTTGTACCGTATTTAATAAAATATAATTTGAGAGGTGAGAAGAAGGCCAACGAGAATATTCATACAACGGGCAAAGTGAAATGTTACAACTTGTCGAAGTTAGGACATTTTTCCATTAATTGTCCTGACCCTGAACCAGAAAAATACATCAAAAATTCCATCAGCCGTAAACCTAAAAAGCTCTACAATAGTGTCTCCAGCCGTGGAGAAAATAGTGAAAATGGTGAGTATTAACGGCCCCGGTTGACTCATTTGTAGGCTCTGGAAGTAACCAGTCACTCATCCGAAAATCGTATGCGAATGAAATCAGTAATGTAAGTTATGTAAATGTTGTGTTGGATGGTTATGGTGGGGAACAAAACGAATGTAAAGATAAAGTACTTGTTATTGATGGTAATTCATTTAAAGTTGATTTACTTTTCGTTGAGGATGCATTCTTCAACGAATACATCCTCAACGAATGCTAATGTCACCAGAAAAAGGCAAGTTAAGCATCGTAAGTATTTTGCGAAAATACGTCAGCTCTTGGATTGTGCAATATTGCTGAACTGGAGATTCGTCTTACATCTGATAGGCCTATTCAAGAAAAACAGTGTCATGTCCCGTTTGCAAAGCCCGTGATTTTGGCTAACATTACAAATTATCTTAAACACGGAATCATCCGTTTATCCTAATCAACGAACGTCGTATGTGTGTTGCCGATGCCAATCGTGGATGAGCAATTCGTACAATTTGCTAACAAACGATATTTGAAAACGTTAGATCTACGTATGGGATATCGGATAGAGCACATTTGTTATCCATGAGGGACATTTTGAATATAACCAAATTCCGTTCAGGCTCGTAAATGCTTTTTAATCCGTTATGGGCAAGTTTGTATGTGGATAGCTATAGGAAGATGAGTGTTTCTCTTGGCATCACAGGTGTAAGGAGAAGCACTCCACAGGCAGCGTTGTATATCCTACTATAACTGTCCCCTATTAAGCATTATGTGAAGAATGTGGCTGCTAGGAACTTATTTAGACTCTACGAGTCTTCATTGGTTAGACTTAGGCGGGATGATCACACGAGAATTTTGTACGAAGTGGGTCGGATCATAGGATATGACCATAGACTTCGGTATAACACCACCAGTGGAGCTCCCGGATAGGGAAGTCTGGCGTGGATCCATTGTACTGTTTGAGGGGTGGGCAGTATTTACGGATGGATCTAAGATGGGTTTACATTACGGACACTGACGTGAAAAGGTCATTCAGACTCCCGGATGAGTGCAGTGTTTTCCAAGCTGAGATCCTAGCCATCTGAAAGGCGACGGAGGTGATACTGAATCACATCGTGGGTGGATCGGGGTGACAATTTACATCGACTATCAGGCAGCGCTTAGGACAAATCATACGGTGCGATCGTAAATGGTCGCTCGGTGTAGGGATGTTCTGAGGGAACTCACGGAGATATTCACATTAAGGCTGTGTTGGGTACCCGGACACTGCAAGGTGGATGACAATGAGGTGGCGGACGAACTCGCGAGCGATGGTTCGAGTCTGAACTTAATGGTAAAGGACGCAGGGGTTAAGCCCTATGTCCCTATTATAAGATGAACGGGAAAGATTCCGTGATGACGTTAACCGATCCTAGAGGGACAGAACGGATTGCAGGGTGTCTAGGGCACTGGACCAGTCGATTTACTGGTGTTTGTCAGGTAAATAGGACGGCTGTTTCTGTTGAGGGGTCTGTAGAGGGAGTAACTGTCCTACGTAGTACCTACTAATATCTTTTAGTCTATAGGTCTGTTTATTTCTTCCTTCTTCAATTCTTTCTTTTCTCTACCTCCTTACTGAAGGGATTCACAATAGGCCGCATTGGTCTCCGAGTGGTGTGCCCTTGGGCGCGTAACCCTTAACCTAACCTAAGTTTGTATGTAAAATGTAACCTGGTGAAATTCTGTCGTTTTTGATGATATTGTAATCCCTAGCAAAACGATCGAAGAAATTTTTTCACATCTTGACACATTTTCGGAAATATTACCCGAAAGCAGCCTAACTTTACGATTTGATAAATTTGCTTCTCTCTCAACGAAGATTTCCGATCTCGAACACATAATTGAAGAAAATAGTATACGGCGAATATACGAGTAATCAAAATTTTTAGTGCTCCAACGAACATAACTGAAGTAAGAATAGTCATCGGCTTAACAGGTTTCTTTTATAGAAAATTCTTGCAAGATTACTTAATCATAACTAAACCAATTACGATGTTGCGGAACACTGATGTCCTTGTTTGGGGTGAAGAACAACAAGAATCTTTTAAAAAACTCTTCGAAATTCTTACACGGCAACCGCTACTTACACTGTATAACAATAACGCCCACCATTAAGTACACACAGATGCGACCAGTATGGGTCTTTCTGGTATTTTATTGCAGAATGTTGATGGTGAACAGTGGAAGCCCGTTTTTTATTATAGCCGTCATTGTACTGACCCCGAAAGTCGGTATGTTAGATAGACTCATTAGATAATTTCAGGATTTACCTTTTGGGTAAATCTTTTCGTTTGATAACTGATTGCTCGGCAGTTCCTTAAGTGAAATCCGATAGAGAGCTTAAACCGAAAATAGCTAGGTGGTGGATACGGCTTCAGAAATTTGATTCCACTTTCGTTCATCGCGAAGGTTGCCGTATTTACACGTAGATGCCCTCAGTCGTAGCCCTGATGAGCCGTCACACGAACTCGAGCCTGCTGGATTTAATATAAAAGTCACTGCTGAGGTAGATGACTGGGTGCAACTGAAAGATGAAAAACTTGTTAATGTAATGGTTGTATTAAAGGGAGATTTAAAATCTGATCGGAAGAAACAAATAAAATCTGAGTATTGCTTACGTAATCACCCACTATACCACTATGGCGTATATGGTCTTAAACAAGTTATTCCAAAAGACTGTCGATGGAGTGTCGTAAAATACTTGCGATGATTTGGGTCATTTTGGACTAGACAAAACTATACAGCGAATTAAACAGAAATTTTGATTCCAGAAAATTCGAAAATATGCAAAGCGCTATATCGCTAGTTGCATCTCATGTTGGTACAATAAAAATCGTAGTGGCAAGCTTGAAGCTCGTTTGCATTATAGTAAAATACAACCTTTCCCGTTTCAAATTCGTTTTTTGGTCGGACTTTTCAAATGTGGTATAAACTTCCTGCTGTAGTCTTCCCTCTCACTTTCAACATAAATAAGTTCAAGTCGAATGTTCACAAGCACTATTCCCTCTATCCTCATTCCCATAACCTATTTTCCTACACGATGCATTGCATTAGTAGGGACTGACTTCTGGTCCTAAAAAAAAAAAAAAAAAAAAAAAGTCCCTATAGATATAGGAAACAGTGTTTTATATTAGCTATATTTCACTTCCTTTAGCAAGAACTTAATTAAATTAAATAGTACTTACAACGAAAACACCACCCGTAATCAACACCTTGAGTGAGATGACGTCATATTTTGGTCAGCCTAAGTGTATTGTCAGCGATCGGGGCATCGCTTTTACGTCAAAGCTATGTGAAAAATTTTGCAACCACAATTCAATTTAGCTCCACGTAACGTTAAGATGTTAGTGGGTGTGTTGGTTTTCTCGGTTAAAAAGGCTCTATCAGCCTTATTAACTGAATCTCAAACCAAAAACGCGTAGCTAGAATCTAGTTATGTATATTGAATATCTCAGAAACTGAAAGAGATCGAATAGAATTAAGAGCGCCCATCGAAAAGAGGTAATCCATTTTTCGGTTTCAAAAATTAAGTTAGATAAAGCTCACATAAAGCTATGATTTCGATGAAACTCTATATCATTATAATCATTGGACCTTGCCACAACGTACGAAATACAATCAGACTTATTACGGTTCTCGATGTCGGTAGCAACGTAAATCGAATTTTGTAGTAGAGGTTGTGTGTTACTTTAATCTACTACAGAGTCGTTTTCGACATCGAGAACCGTAATAAGGCTGAAATCATTTAAATGACTGCCTCAAAGCTGCCAGATAAAATTGGTTGAAAATAGTCAAATTTTGAGGAAAAAATCGTCAAAATCGTTAAATTGACTAAGCTCAACCGTCAAAACTCGTCATTGTAAAAAACCACTTACTTTTAATCAGCCTTATTATGGTTCTCGATGTCGGTAATACCGTAAGTCGAATTTTGTAGTAGATTAAAAAACACAGGTGTCACTTTTATCTACTACAGACGACTACAAGGCGGAATAAGTTTCCGTTGCTAATAAAATTTAATATATCGAGCCATAACCGCAGAAAAGCTCAAGCGACAAAAACAAAATTTTACAGGAGAAGATTTTTTTTTTATTATCAGCCTTATTATGGTTCACGATGGCGCAAACGACTCTGTAGTAGATTAAAGTAACACACAACTTGCGTTCTTAAATCCGACATCGAGAACCGTAATAAGGCTGAATATTTTATAAAAATTTTGTATGAAAATTGGCACTTAAACTAAAATTTTGTTTGCTATAAAATCGTGAAAAATTCATTTATTAAAAAAAACGAAAATTGAAAATATTGTCGCTTAAGCTTTTTTGCGGTTATGACTCGATATTTTGCCTGTTTCTGAAATTAAAATAAAAATTTTCGTTTAGAAACTTATTATTGAAGCAACACAACCAACCATTTATCAAGCAAAAAATAGCCACCAAGAAAATGTTGTTTTAGGAGGTCGTCCCCCACGAAGAAAGGGACATACCACGTCGGAACAGAGTGATACTGGCACAATTGACTTCGGAATGGTGCACACGTCTAAACTCGTACTGGTCCAGAAAAAATAGTACCATTCCAGACCTCTGTTCTGCATGTGGTATAGGCCCATACGACGTACGACACCTATTTAACCCAACCCAGCTAGAAACAGTGTCATTATGGACCCGCCCACGTGAGGTAGCATAGCTACTCGGCCTTCACTTAGCTGAGTTGGATGGACAGAGCGAAGAAGAAGAATAGAAAATAAATTTTATACATTCTTGTTTTTCAGGTCGAGCTGTTACAAAAGTATTGGCATTCATAAGAAAAGTAAGAAAATTAACTAAAACCAAGATATATCAAACACATATTTTACACGTCGAAATTCCTGCTAATATACTTATGTCTGGTAAACACCAATAAACTCAGACTTTCTGAAAGAAAAGTTTCATATTGTGAACCCAGACTAAAGAGAGTAGTTGAAAAATGGCTGTAATCAAATATAACTCATTAAAATATGCATCCTTCTAAAAAAGTCGTATTTACTATGAGGCACAGCTAAGACATAAAAATTACTGCCAATCAAATAAAACATATAAATCAAATTTTCTAAGAACTCTAAAATAAAATGTGAAATTATATTAAAAACATTTGTAAATTTGAACAAAATTTGTCATTTGAAAAATCATAAAATTTTGGATATAAATCTTCCAATCGTCGATAAACCATTTTTATACCTAAAAATCGTCAAAATTACGATAAATCGTCAAATCTGGCAGCTATGGACCGCCTCTATATTGGTTGCAGCAGTCCATCCTTTTGAGGTAGGTTTTGACCACTTTTAAGAATATTTCGAGCGGTATCTCGGCGATAACTTAACGAATGTTGTTTTTTAATGCTCCAACGTTAGGGGATTATCCGCGTAGGCACGGGTTTTTGACGTAGCCCCATAAAAAAAAGTTCAACGGCGTTAAATTGCATGTGGCTCGTGGCACCGTCGTGTTGAAACCACATGTCGTTTAGTTTACAATGTTCAATTGCAGGCCAAAAAATACGGCCATCATACGGTTATTATACGGCCTAACGCTCTGTGGTTGACAGAATCGTACACCGCGAACAGAATATGATTGCAGGTTAATTTTATTTACAATCAGGGAGCGTAACAGTTATTCCTTTTTTCATAAAACTCAGATGATAACAGTTATTTTTTGATTTTTATTTTTTTGAACAAAAATAACAGTTATTTTTTTGATTATTATTTTTTCGATAAAAAATAACAATTATTTTATGGTTTTTATTTTTTTGAACAAAAATAACAGTTATTTTTTGATTTTTATTTATTTGAACAAAAATAACAATTATTTTTTGACTTTTATTTTTTCGTGCAAAAATAAAAGTTATTTAGTCCCCTTTTAGACAGGCAAAGTTTACTTTGACAAAGTCTGTTGAATTCTCTTTTAAACTTTGTTTGTTGCTCAGACACACAAAGTTTAATTTGACAAATTTTTGTTTTCTCTTGTTTGAATATAATATATAAACAACGTTGCCAGAATGATGATTTTATCATATTTTGGATTATTTTTTTAAACAAAAATATGATTAAAGATTTTTTTCTCAAATGATGATTTTTTATTTTTAGAAATTCTGATTTTTACTTTAATTTTGCTTATACAAAATACACGATTATTTAAACAGTCACTTTTTAAAACAATGAAGTTTTGCATCAGCTTGATGTGTATTGGTGCTGCACACTTTTGTACCCAGTTCTAGAATACACAAAATTGCATCATTATTTCTGGACATAAAAAATATTAAAAAAGGCATATTATAACCTATTTCCAGTGTGCGAAAAAATTCCTTCTTTCGAACTACCACATTTAAAACAAAAACAAATTCTAAAAACTTTGTTTTTGTTTTAAATGTATTTGTACGAAGTAAATAATTCTTTCGCACATCGGAAATAGGCAGTTAGAATATTGATAAAAAAAAATATTTGTGAAAAGAAAAAATGTATTTTTATAAAGTTTCATATACTGACGAATTATGTTTTTATGTATTTCAATTTAAATTATAAGAAGTATGATTTTATAAAAAATTAATAATTCTTACTATTTTGCCCTTGTTTTAAAAAATTTTAATTAAGAAAAAAAATTTATGATATTCCCCTTCAAAATATGATTTTTTTTCGCCATATGACAATTTTCATTCCAAAGATTCTGGTAACGCTGTATGTAAATATAAAGTTGCAGCCAACTTCAGGTATAATCTACGAACGAAAAACAAAACGAATTTGCGAGTACAGCAAAGTATGTACTCCCCCGCTATGCTCTTTTCCCTTCTCTTCTATAAACTCAAGACTTTGCAAAGTAAACTTTGCTTGTCTGAAAGGGGTCTTATTAAAGAACTGTACAGTTATTTTTGATTTTTATTTATTTGAACAAAAATAATTATTTTTTGACTTTTATTTTTTCGTGCAAAAATAAAAGTTATTTATTAAAGAGTTGTACGTGTTTTAATTATTTTATACGCATAAGAAATCCGAATGATGATCACACATTTTAATAAATATTTAAAGGCAACTTAATAATGATAACACGTACATTTCCGTTAGAGAATAACTTTAATTTTTGCTCGAAAAAATAAAAATCAAAAAATAATAGTTATTTTTGTTCAAAAAAATTAATATCATAAAATAACAGTTATTTTTGATCGAAAAAATAAAAATCAAAAAATAACTGTTGTTTTTGTTCAAAAAAATAAAAATCAAAAAATAACTGTTACTTCTGTCCATAAAAATATAAATCAAAATATAACAGTACTTTTTGATCGAAAAAATAAAAATCAAAACATTAAAAATCATAATATTTTATCATAGAAAAGTTCATAACGATCAATATGGTATACTTGAATCAGTTTGCCAGCATTTACTCCATATGCTTTTTTTGTTTTAAAATTTCAATTGTTTACAATTGCTAATTTATCTTGTTAAAGTTTAGAATTTTATGTTTTGCAGTTAAAAGTATGACATTTCTTTTTGTGTGTAGGTGGCGATTGGTTTATGTTTTTTGTTCTCATTTTGTTGATTAGCTTTGATCATGTGCTTCTGATTAACTTTTAGAAAACAAAAAAAATATATATATGTATGTATGTATTTATAATATATTCATAATAAACATATTCGTATGTATGTATCAAAACAAAAATATTCCATTATTATTTGAATTATTATAAAATATTCACACTCCTAATGACCTTGATAAGAAATTATATGGGGTGTGTGCTGTTTTAATAAGACACCGATGTCAGTGTTATCGCAAATGCAAATTGTATAATTCCATTTTCAGTAGTAACTTCTCCTTTATTAGTAAAACTATTTGTTTTAGATATATAAGGATGGGTCGTTATGTGTTAGACTTTTTTGTTGGAGCTTTAAAGTACTTAATTCAACTTTGTTTTGTTAGTTGAATTTAAGAATTGATACTTTTGAACGTTTGCTTTGCGTTTAAATTTCTCTCCTTGCGTCAGAAAAGTGGTATAAAATTATTGTACAACCCACTTTACAGTACTATTAAAGGATTCTTTATGCTATCACACAAGTCTTACGTATTTTGAGGAGAATAAAACACTGTTGTTATTGTTTTTTTTTTAATGTTAAACAATAATTAAATCAGAGATGCATTTTCATAAAAATACGTATGAAATGTGTGATAGTGGAAAACGGCCTTAAGTAGTTTTTTTTAAACTGAATTAAGAATTTTTTTTTAAAAAAATATAAAATAAAATAATTCAAATGCGACTTGAATATTGCAATGGAGCTCTGTAATTAATAAGCTAATTGAAAAAGAGGCTTTTATATAAAATTTAATTTTATATCACTGTGGCATTTTCGTATAAGGCGATATTGTGTTTCACTATCGCCACTTAGTGCTAGTTAACACTGTTGAAGTCTTAGCCTTCAAGTCTTGAGTTTTTAGGAGAGAGAGAAAAATAAATGCCACTCTCTCTTCCCCTCTCTCCTAAAAGCTCAAGACTTGACGGCTAAAACTTGAACAGTGTGAACCAGCTCTTACTTTGGCCCAAACTAAATTTTTGTTTTTATCTTTTGATGCATTTGTTATTACAATCTAGTAGTCCATACTTCAGAGCAACTAAACATGCAATTTATTTTTATAAATATTTAATTTTAAGCTATCAATGTCTTAACTTTTTCTAAAAAGCTATAATTGTAAGTGGAAAATAAGATTTATTAAATTTTTAGCAGCAATATCATAAAAAAGAAAGATTATGGTATTTAGAATAATTTAAGCGAAAAACAAAATCGGAAAAGTGTTTGTGATATTCAAAATCGTTTGTGAAACATAACCTATAAAATCGCAGTTTTTTGACATTACAAAAGCTCTTAAAAAAGTTTTTACAGGGTTTGTCAGTATCGTTTCTTGCGATTTTCGAGAAAATTAAACATTTTTAAAAAAGTCATCCCGCTAAAAATGTTCAAACATGTTTGAAAGAATAATTAAATCATTAAAAATGGTAGTTTTCAAGTTATATATATATAAAATAAACAAATGGTCAAGAGAACATTTGGGAGGAATTTTGCTTATATACATATATAACAGCCATGCCCGGATCCAGGAGCGGAAAAAATATTCTCCGCGTACCTTACGAAAAAGCTATAAATCTTTTACATATATATATTGTGTTGTGTAAAAATAGTTTGGTCTCATGCACAAGCGACACACCAATGGCACCGTGGCAATGCTGACTAATATTGCATTTTCACCGGAACTTAATATGTGTTCTAAATTTCATTAGATTGGGTAAAGTGGAAGTGAATGAAAAGGAAAAATTCCTTTGAATAGGCTTGGCACTGCCCATTTTTTTCAATCATAATATTGCATTTATAGCAGGGCTTGATGTTTGTGCCAAGTTTTATAAGATTCGGTTAAGTAGAAGTAATTTAAAAAAATATTAACTTTGAATGGGCGTGGCACTGCTTATTTTAATAGTTATTATATTGAGCTGTCTGAACCCTAGTGCAATGTAATAAATGTTTTGGAAAAATGGTAAAGAAGTATTGTAAAAAATTAACACAAAAACTAATTTCAAATGCGAGTTGAATTGAATATTAAAATGCAGCTCTCTGATTAATAATCTAATTGAACTAGATACTTGTTTATAAAATCTTATTTTATATTACTGCGGCATTTTTAATCTCAGTTCCCCTATATTTACTCACGTTCTGTCATTTTGTGTGAACATTGCTTTTGTAGACCTTTGACATATTGCAGCTTTGGTAAATCGTAATAAATTTAAAACACGATAACAACAAAATGCATTCATTAACAATACTAAAGACTGTAGTAGATGCTGTATGTGCATTTATTTTCATTTAATAATTGACATATTTGGCACCATAGTGTATTTTGCTTTAAATAACGTATAAAAATTTCTTAACTCATTTTTCGCCGACCGGTGATTATAATCACCAGCACTCATACTCGCCTGGGTTCTATATTCCACTACAAAATAAAAGTGAAAAACTTTTTAATTCCACATAAACAATTTCACTGTGTTCTAGAAAAGTAATGAAACGTTATTTTTATGATGATTTCATTTTTTTAAACAACTATTTAAAGAAATTAAAATCTATCAGGGGTGTTCTGGAAACCGAAAACGCAAAACGCAAGAATTTTGAAATTCGTTTTAATACACTCTTAATCCAATTTTTTATAATTTTCTTATAAAATTCTGTTTAATAGAGAAATATATGTATTGTATTGTGTTTGCATTTCTTTGACTACAGAGATCTTATTAAAAAAACGACTTTTAAATTCTTGCGGTTTGCGTTTTCAATTTCCAGAACACCCCTGTATTTTTGCTCTTTTTACATATATTTAAATGTGCTACTAACGTCTTGCAAATTTTAAAAATTTTTTCATTTGCTGTAGTTTTGTTCTGCATAAAATCATGTAAATTATGTTGTATTTCTTCCAAACTTCTTACTTTTCTTTTGGGCTCTGTAAATTTATCGGACGTTTCATCTAAAAATGTATTTTCGAAACTATTGGCATGTACGTTTTCCAATTCAATGGGCCGATTTGTCTCTTTTCTAAAAACGTACACATTTTAAACGTTCGAAAGCTCTATAAAGACCGCAACTGCATCATATTTAGATGAAATGTACTGCTTATTGTTAGGACTACCACCAGATGCGTACGTATCCGCTCTGTTCTCCGACAATTTTTTGCGAATGCAGGCTTTTCAATCAGGCCAAACCTTTTTCAAACAGAATGATATTTTTCTGAACGACCTATGAAAGTTAGTTCTATTGCTACGACCTGTCATAGCTGATCGCCCTTATAAAATCCTTTAGCTAATACAAGGTTTGTTTATGAAACATAGCACGCCTATTCTTGTTTCGAATTTTTGTGCTTCTTCCTTAAAAACAGAAATAAACCCACCATAAAGAAATTTTCGTGTAACATTTTATTAATTTACTCACATTCTATTATTTTCGCAGCAAATATGGGCATTTCCTGAGGTCACGAACGTACGTTCGTACGCTTATGATGTACAAATAATATAGAAAACAAAACTTTTCCTAGCATTTTTTTTGCTATTCGATAGCATTTTGGTAGCTCTTTATTTAGTGCAAAAGATGGATTTCGTCGAGTTTAAGTTTTCATAATGATAGTTACAAAACATGTGGTCACGAACGTACGCAAAATAGAAGTCAACTTTGGCTGACAGTAGTGAAATGTAAAACTCTGCGAAATGGAACGGAATATTCAAACGTGATTAATTCACAGAAAAAATTATTAAATTTCTCCAATCACCAAATTTGTCCTAAATTCATAATATCAAGTAAACAAGTTGTTGATTTTGCACCTATTACCAAAATGATTATATTGATTACTAAAAATTATAAAATTTTGAAAAAATATTTTCAATAAATGATATCTTTAATTTTAATTAAATAAGTTATCAAAAAACTGCCATTTCAAACAATGTGTTAATTTATTTAAATAAATATTGACAATTCCCAACAACAATTCTACATGTTTAAATTATTTTATTTTAAACGAAAAAAGTCAATAAAGATTTTTTGTTATTTAATTAAAATTTTAATTGAAAATTTATTTCAAAACAACTATCCAGTATTTACACAATAAAATATCTCTATTGTTTTCTGTTTATTTGGCTTAAGTACCGGTCGCGAACGTACGGGTCGCGAACGTACGATTTTTCCATATGTTTTAACCGTTAATCGACCTATTTTTGTTCTCCCTATACTTTTCTCTTCTTAATTGATTGTTATAGAGATATTTTAAAAAAAGAGTGCAAACATAACAATTTTTTTTGCATGTAAAATAATTAAATATAAAAATGTCTTTAGAAGTAGCTTAAAATGAAAATATTAAATTTTCCAGTTTCTAGCCCAATTTCCTCAAGTAAACGAGCTAATATATCGTAGCATAGCATATATACCATTCTATTATAAAAACATAGACTTTTTTTTATAATTATAAACAATAAAACACGAAGATTATCAACATTTCATTTTTCCAGCCTGGTTGACCATTCGGAGGAAATGCCCATATATAAAAAAACTAGAAAAAATAATATTTTACCAAAAAGTATTTTCCTTCACGCGGCTGTTTGCTTTCGATTTGAAATTACTTTTTTTGTAGTGAAAATAGGTGCGTTCCACAAGATCTTGGGCAAGTTCGGACTAAAAATGAAAATTACTCTCTAAATTTGCCAAAACTACCCACAATTGCTGGAACCCAAAAAACCATTTTTGCACTTCTTCAAATACTAATGCTAGTTACTTTTCAAATTAAGATCAATTTAAGTGATTTTAGACGCTTAAAAGTCAAAACATTATAAAAGCAAAACATTTGCATCATTGTCATTTTTTATATTACAGATTAAGGGAAATACTTGTGTGTATGCAATAATGCATTTACCACTTAAATTTTTTCATTCAAATCTTAAATTTTTTTAATATATGTACATGTTAATAAAAACTAAACTTTTTCATTTGCTTGTAAATTTTCTGATTAATTTGTCAGTTTCATATGTAAACAAAAACAGCTGATGGTTTATTCTTGTCCGAAGAAAACGTTGGTGCAAATTTATGCAGGAAATGAAAAAAATTACTCACTCAAGCAAGTACTCTCTTAATTGCACAAAAATTGTTATGTGGAACGCTTTTGAGTAACTTTGTGCAAGTTCGGACTGTTTCGTTATGCATGTGGAACAGAGCTAATGATTTGCCGAACACAAAAATTTCGCTTGAAACAAACTGGAAATCAAGTTTTACTTTTCATTTCATTTTAACGATTTTAATGTGCTGTTTTTATAACACAAGTGACTGAACGTGTAGTAAAATTTATATGAAAAACACTCAAAATACTGAGTGCTTTTCATATAAATTTTACTACACGTGCAATCACTTGTGTTATGAAAACCGCACATAAGAACAAAAACTGAGTGGAATTTTCACTTTCATTTCATTTGACGAATATAGAACAGAGGCGACTGTTTTCTTGTTGCAATGTTTTTTTGTTCTGTCAGTTACTTAAAATCTTATTTCGTTGTTATATTGTCAGTTTACTTGGTGCGTCAAAAGAAATGGGTTAATTTAAAAATGGAGATTATCAAAAATACTGAAAATTTAAAAAAACCGATTACTTTACAATCCAGGCTTTAAATATAAACAGCGAATTCTGCAATTATACTTCTTTCTCTGACTATTGTAAAGATATGAACAAGGAAATTAAACACTAAATTAATAGTGTAAACAAAGCATTGTAAAATTGCGAATTCAAAATCGTTCATTGAAAAAACGTAAAAGTGGATCAAACCTAGATTATTTGATTATAACGTTAACTAATCCAACTCTTAATCCTAGTTTAATCTTAAAATCAGACTCTCACTCTTAGGCTGCGTTTTTGAGATCTCCGGACCTAGTTTAGTTTAGTTTATCTGAAAATAGATTTGTGCCGTCATTACCAAGTTTGTATACAAAATTTTGACGGAACAGCTTAGTTTTGCTTAAAATGTTGGACCCCATATTCACAAAAAATATTTTTGATTAATAAAAGGTTTATTAAACAAACTTTCATAGAAAATTGGTTTCATAAACACACTATAAACCTAAAATATTTTTTATGAATATGGGGGCTGGTCTTTTATGAAATAATAAGAAAAAAAAAAATTATATTTCGCAGGAAAAATTCGAGTTTCAGAGTACGTTAAACTAAGTTTAAACTTAATCCACATTTCAAAAACACGGGCTAAGTGTTTCGAATTTTCAACAGTTTCCATGTTAAAGTCATTGTCTGTTACAGCACAATTAATTTCCTGCTGTGGAATTCCGTCCGTCTGGCAAGAAGCATTTTTTTCATCTTTTTTGGTATAACATATTTAAACGCTAGATTTGACGTTCCTCCATTAAGAAAATTTTATACATCGTTTTTTATAAGATTTCGTCTAAATTTTTAACTTTATTTTAATACCAAAGTTAAGCGATTACTTTTGACTAATACGAGGACTTTTGACCGATACCTACTTGGTACTTGGTTGCTAAATATCGATACCAAAAGTACTTGATGTTTATATTAAAGTATCGAATATGTACTTGTATTTCATCCCTAGCGACAAGTAAACAGTTTAATTAAATAATTTTTTTTATGAAACGACCAGACACAAAATATAAAACAAATTGAATTTGTTATTGTACATACCGACGGACGCTTTTTCTGTAGAGAGTAAATGAAAATGTACTCGTACGTACGTAGAAAAGCTCTTTAGTTAGATTCGCATCGTATTTGACCAATCACACAACTTGAAATACAAATCGAGCCCCCTTGTTATCAGTGTTTGAGTAAATTGTACTGTTTTGACAGTGTGTGTTCGAATATTAAATTTCTTAGTCGATTTAAAAGGCTCGTGCAGTTGTTTAATGGAAGTTAGCTTGCGTGTGTTCATATTAGAATCTAATATGAACAATTGTTTGTAGATATTTATATTTTTTTTTAACTGGTTTTAACGATTGTGTTATTTTTATAAAAGATTATTTTAGGAAGTTTTTATTTGTCGAGAATTATTTTCAAAATCAACATTCTTTTAAGTGAATGTCAAGAATTTTTCAAATTTCAATCTGGCAAGCCTACTGATTGTACAATACATATATGTAACTACTTAAGTCTATAGTACACGTCATGTAAAAATACACATGCGCATGTGGTTCTGACGTAGTTTTAACGTCAATGCAAAGCCACAATAAACATTGCGTGTTGTGTGATGACGTCAAAATTACGTCAGAACCACATGCGCATGTGTCTTTTTACATGCCGTGTACTATAGGCTTTATAATTCAGACCGAAGCCGAACTTCGGTTAATTTTGCAAAGTTCGGCCGAACCTGAACGTTTTGTCAATAATATTTTTTTAAATTAATTTATTTATTTATTTAAAACAAAATTAAATTGCAGGAAATCATATGCAAAATGAAAAAACCTTAGCACTATAGTCAGTGTGGCCAGATCTAAAAAAATTTACAGCTAAATCTGGCATTAGACATGGCCAAAAAATGCTAAAAATGATTTTAAAAAATGCTAAATTTTTTTTAAAGATATTTGTTAAAAATGTATTACCAGTATAAAATTTTATTCGAAAATTAATACATTTCATTGACTTATTTTGTAACGAAATGGAAATAAATGGTTATATTTAAGCAAGTGGCTAGATTTTGGGAAAGCATCTGATACATACATGTAGCAAATGTAGTTGATTTATTTCCATGACATACAAAATTTTTTACATCATTTTATTTTTTGATAGTTTAAGAATAGTTGAAGCTTTAGAATAATAATTTTTTCAGCAGTTTTTTCAAACATTTACACCATTGAATTTTTATCTTAATACAAAGTGAAATTTCCTTGCACTTTTATATCGTAATATCAAAGGGCAAATAATCAGCCCAATTATGAATAAAAATTCCCTGGGAGTTTTTTCCCTTTTCCCATTTCTACAATTGAATTAACATAGGAAAAATGGGAGAAAACTCCCAGGGAGTTTTTCTTTCATAATTGGGCTGAATATTTACAATCGACATGATAAGGCATTTCTAATATTTCCTGAATATTTTATTTTTAAACAAGACAGGTAAGATGTGTCTTAACATAAGAATTATCCATTTTCATACGAAATTTCATTTTGGGTACAATTATTTTTAGTCAAAATTTATTATTTTAAATGCTAAATTTAGCTGCAAAAATGCCGAAATGGCCACACTGCCTATAGTACAGGAGTTCAAGAAAGAACACATATTAGTACTCAAAATTTAATATTTTAATATTATATTGGCTAAAGAATTTTATTGCTTTTATGCTACATATCGATGCCTTACTTTCTCAACCTCGTATCTTAAAAAAATACGGTTTTGACTTTTTCATATAAAACGATTGATATTTTTGTGTTCTATTACTGCAACAACTTATTATTTCAATACTTTGTCTCAATTCTGTAAATACTAATAAATTATTGAAATAATAAGTTATTTCATTAATAGAACACAAAAATATCAATCGTTTTATATGAAAAAGTCAAAACCGTATTTTTTTAAGATACGAGGTTGAGAAAGTAAGGCATCGATATGTAGATTTTATCTAAGGTCTGAATAAATTTGTCCCGCAGAACTCAATAACTGAGTATTCGTTCTGGTCATGACCTTAGGATTTATAAACGGACTGGAGTTCTGTATCTGTATTTCGAGGTCTTAAAAATTCAGGCAAATAAAAATTGATTTCTTTTTCAACAACATTTTAGTCCTATTCATCTTGGAGTTTTACTTGTGGTGCTTTCGTGTAATTTTAATTTACACACATGATATTAAATACATACATATGTAATTTCATAAAAAAGTTCGTTGCTCGTTAAAAATTTCGCCGAACATCATTCTTTGCCGAACCCGAACGTTCGTTCGGACACATTCTGTAATACATAGAATAATTTGTCGGGGAGGATTGCCTGTGCCGTGACATTTTTTTCTTCTATACAATCTTTAATTGGGCTTTTGCTTTAATCGGCTAATCGCTCGATTAATTAACCGAGGTTTTGGCTTAATCGGCTAATAATCGGTTAATTTTGTTATTGATCGGTTAACCGATTAATAAAGTTTTTTTTTTATAAATTAAGTAATTTTAATGAATAAAAATGCATAAATTATTTATTACTTGGAGTTTATTAGTAAAAAAAAAAACAATAACATAACAAACATAACAGCTCTTTAATTAAAACGAGCAAACAAATAAAATTCATAAATATGTAATACATATCGCACTTAATCAACAAGAGGGTATTAACTCAAAATTTAAACATTTTCAGTAGAAGCAAAACAATTTTTAATTTAACATTGAAGGCATATGGAAATGAATTTTTAAACCAACCGTTTCATTACCAAAAAGTATACAAAATAGCAAGATATTTTTACAGCGGGCAGATATGAATATAGCGTGTAGATTTTTTCGAAAAAGTGGAAAAATAAAAATTTTGAGATAATACCCTCTTGTTGATTAAGTGCGATATATCGTTACCTTAGTCTAAAAAAGTGCTAAGTCCACTTTTCGTCGAAATTTAGATTTTGATGTAGCTTGCTAGTATAACACAAAATACATCATTTACAAGCAAAAACAATACCATTATTTTGTTTTTATTTTCTTGATGGAATGCAGTGTTAGGCAAATATGCTAAGTCCAAAAAAAAAATTTTAAAAAGTAAGAAAATATGCCAAGTCGAGTTGAAAGGAACAAGTTTTTTATTTTAATAAAGTCTTTTCTTTTAAAGTTGGATTATAAAGAATTACAGCAATGTAGCAATAGCTTCAATATTAAATATCTACTTTGCATTTCATATAATTCTTTATATCAAAGTGATTAAAGTTTTAAATGCTTTTGCATGCATTGAGAATTTTGATTATTTACAATATTTTTTTCGTCCTTGTTATAACCACACATCGAAATACAGTCTTAAGTAGGTATTTACTGTCTTCAGTCGAATTATATACGGGTTTTTGAATTTAAAAAATATAAAATATTGCAAAATACCATAATTATACAGTTTTTTGACGCGGAAGGTAACTATTTATTGTATCTGGAAACCATGTTGTTAATTATACATTTTGTTAGATATTTGCCATGGACTCAGCTGAGAAAAATAATTACAATTGTGACGATTATGAAATTGAGTCGGTTGATGCAGTTAAAGGTCTGGTTCCTTGATTCAACAGTGATTCCGATGATTCGTATGAGTTACCATCGACATCGAAAAAACGCAAGAAGAGAAGTCGTGTAGAAAACCCTGTTTGGTTTGGTCCAATAAATAAAACACGGAGAGAAAGAGGTAAAGGTTATTTGGGAAGACAAAAAGTAGGCAATATATGGACTAACGATAAAAGAAAAGAATGACGTGCGATAGGAGATAGATGCAAATGTAACTGTAATGAAATGTAAATGAAATTTTGCTATAAGGTGCGTACAGATCACAGATGATGAACGATGCAAACTATTTACGGAATTTTGGAAATTGTCATGGTTCGAAAAAAGGCTTATGTTAATAGCTTGACAAAAATTGTTCCAACTAAAAGACCTGTAAATCGAAAAGTGTCCGACGAATCCAAAAGATGTCGAACGTACGTACCAGTACTATTTTAGAGTAGAAAACACAAACATTCGAGTATGCAAGACATTTTTCTTCTTCATAAAGAACAATTCCTTAAATTAAATTCCAGAAATAAAAGAAAACATATTTAAGGAAAATATGCTAAGTCCCTACTAAAACAATGAAATTTTAAAAAGCAAATGTGCTAAGTCCAAAAAAAGTCTATAATGATTTATTTTAAAATCCTACGACAGCTGGTAATTTAAGAGGATGGACTAAAGAAAAAAACTGCATTTACAGATTTTTAAAAAGTCTGCTAAAAAAAAAATTACACAGTTTTTTGTCTCTCCTGAATAGTTTGAAAAAATGGGCTTAGCACATTTTTCGACTAAGGTAACGATATTTTAATTAATACAAATTATGTATTTTAAAAAATAAACTGTAATATCATTTTATTAGTTATTTCAATAGTTTTAAGAGATCTAATAATATAATCTTTTAGAAAAATAATTTGGTTTAGTAAAATATTTTGGTTGACTTGGAACAAATTCTTTCACTTATCGTTTATGTTGAAGAAATCGAAAGTAGCCCATAATACAGAATATATTATATCTTAGTCCTTTTTCTGGGTTTCCCTAAAGTTTAAATATATAAAATCTTCCATTATGCCATTAGAGTCCATTTTTTTTTTTTTTTTTTTTTTTTTTTTTTTTTTTTTTAATTTTTAGCACTTCTAATTGTTTCGGGTAATTCTGTCAAGCGATTGATATGAGAAGAAACAAATAATTAAACACATCCATATAAAAAGTACATGAAACAAAACGCTGTTGACAGCAAATACTTATTTAAAATGAGGATCACTGAACACCTCCTTTGTTGTATGAAAAAATATTTTCTAAGCACATACGAGTACTTTTTGTATATGAGACGAAACAAATAATTAAAACACACAAAAAAATGTGTTCTAATACTACAAAAACTTAAAAATTTCGCTACATCGGTTAATCGACTGAAATTAACCGGTTTAATCATTAATCGAAAATAGCCAATTTTAAATTAACCGATCAGTTAATCGCGTAGTAATTAACCGAATGAATACCCTAGTACATACCTATGTATTTGTTTTTTTTATTTCTTTTTTATACATTATTTTTAGGTTGAATGCTCTTAAATAAATATATTCTAATTATAAAGCGTGATCCATTTCGAGGTTCCCTACTTTTTTAATGAAAAAAAAAAAAAAAAACACAGAGAATTCAAATTTAATGGGGTATGTTTATTATCATTTGAAAGAACATTCTTTGGCATTTATTTTTTAAAGATTATGTCTTATCAAATGTTGGCCGTTGCTACGTCGCAGATGGTCCATCCGTTAAGTCGATGATTCGTTCGAGCAATTCGACTGGTAACTGGCGAATGACACGCGTGATGTTTTCCTCCAAGGCCTGAAGCCAAGCGGGTTTGTCCGCATAAACTTTTGACTTTACATACCTCCACAGGAAAAAGTCTAACGGTTTGGTATCACACGATCTTGGTGGCCAATCGACCGGCCCAAAACGTGAAATTATATGCTCACCGAAGTGTTCTCTCAATATATCCATTGATTGATGCGATGTGTGGGAAGTGGCGCTGTCTTGCTGAAACCAAATGTCGCACAGTGGCGCCCGTAGAGCAAGCGAGGTTGCAAAAATCAAAATTTTCATGAGTGCCGACGAAGTTTTGAATAAACCCATGTTATAGGAAACTTTTCAACGATTTCAAATATGCCACTCTTAATAATATCACATTTTTAGTTTAGAAGATATAACCGTTCAAAGTTGACCGACTTTCGGTTTTCAAAAAAACACACAATTTTTAGTCAATTTGTTGCGATTTCAGGTGTAATATCACGAAAAATAGGTAACGAATCGCCTTATTTTTTATTTGTATTGATTGATGTATTTATTAAATGTATAATGATAAAAAAAAAATTAACTGTTTGCTTTGTGTTTCTCCTGGTAAATCACTATTTAAAAACTATCCGTTTTTTCACTATTTTTCAACTTTGACGGAAAATAAAAAAAAACTATATTTTTCTATATTTGCCATACGTGCAAAACCTGTTCTTTGATTATTTCTTTACATAATTCAAAAGGTTTTATCTGCCCGTACGTGCCCGTTTGGCTTCTAGAGGTAAAAAAGTTCAAAAAGACATGGCTGCAGAAATTGTATGGCGTCCATCCCTTATATGTTTTGACTGACAGTAGTTTGATCTAATAGTTTGAAAAAAACTACTCATTGAAATTAGCAGGTACGTACCTCACATAAACAATACTTTGGCGTACAAATGGTCAGGAACAATATTGACTTATGGTCCCTACAGGTAGGCACAAATCTTATTTGGACACGTGCATAATATCAAAATTGCATTATTTAGCCTAAATCCATATGTATGCAGGGAACAGGTAAATTTTTAGGCATGGTAGCATAAGCCTATATATTGCAAAATAAGCATAATGCCTGGATTAGTCTACGCCTGAAAGTTGGCGCAACAATTACTGAAACCATTAAACAATTTAAGTACTGAAAACATGGCGTTGAACAATTTAAAATTATTTGAACTGTTTAGAAAGTCAACCACACCAAAGTTTTTCACGGAAGTGAAAATTCTTCCTGAGAAGTTGACATTGATCAGCAAATGGGGCTGCGATGGATCATCCGGACAAAGCGTTTATAAGCAAAGGATATCTTTCGATGACGCTACAATATCGGACGGAAATATGTTTATGGCATCTGTTGTTCCTTTGCGGCTAAAATCGGATGATTCCCTACACTGGAAAAATCCACGTCCGTCATCAGTGCATTATTGCCGACCAATAATGTTTCAGTTTGCAAGGGAATCGGCAGAACTCATAAGGACTACGGTGAAGGACATTGAAGAACAAATAAGCAAGATTAAGCCTACAAAGCTGCAAATTGGAGAAGGAAAATATATTGAATGCAATTACGAGTTCCACCTGACCATGGTTGACGGAAAAGTCGTAAACGAACTGACAGGAACAACCTCAACAATGTCATGCCCGATTTGCAAAAAGAGTCAGAAGAACTTTTTTCAATTCAATTCAATTTATTTCATATATAATATGTTACATCTCAATTTTATATAATTAGTTGTAAAGAGTTTAAGATTAGTATCTTTTTCTGCTTAATTATAATATATTTCAATTAGTTATCATAGACAGAATTATATTGGAGGTAAAAATTTAGCAAAAACCTATCTAAACCCCTTTTTTCGTATTATTTTTATATTTTTTTTATCGATTTTATATTATTATTTGTCAGAAGAACTTTGGTAATTTAAACGATTCTACAAATGAGGAGAATTACGAATATGGAATGTCACCATTCCACGCAAGGATAAGGTGTATGGAATTCTTGCTAAAACTGGCATATACCCTACCACAAGAGGAGGAAAACTTCGATGAAAATACATCAGTAAAGGATAAGGAAAAGATCAGAAAGAAGCAAATACAGGATGGTTTTTTTGAAACAAGTTGGACTAAAAGTAGACTGTCCCAAGCACGGATACGGTAACTCTAACGATGGAAACACTTCTAGGAGATTTTTTGAAAATGATGAGGCAGTAACTAGAATCATTGGAATTGACAATCAAATCGTGAAAAGATTGGGAACGATCTTGGATGTTTTAAACTGCAAAGAAAATGTCAATTCTACAAAATATGGAGAATATGCGTCGAAAACTGCATCTCTTTTAGCAGAAATGTATCCACAGAAGAAGTTGACCCCGACCGTCCATAAAATATTGGCGCATGGCAAAGATATAATTGAGTACCAGTCTTTGCCAATTGGAGAGCTTTCTGAAGAAGCACAGGAGTCTCTTAACAAATTTTATAAAAAATATAGATTGCAGAACACATTCAAAGCATCAAGGGTAAGGCAAAATAAGGACCTCTTCAACATGTTGGCAGCATCTTCCGATCCACTTATTTCTTCCCTGCGGCATGTGAAGTCACGAATAGAGTTACAAAATAATTATAGTTTAGAAATTGTTAGTCTTTTAGATATACCTTCTCTTACGAATTGTGATGAATATTTTACAGAAAATTGAAAAAATAAATTTAAAAAAATAAATAATTTTTTTTTTAATTTGTTGGGTAATAATTTAAAACATAAAACCCTTAAGAAAAAAAATAAAAACAATCTAAAAATGTAAAAATAATTTTTTTTAGTTACCATAAAATTGATTTTTCTACTAATTTTAACTTTGATAACCCATAAGTAGGCCCCTACAAAGCGTAGCACCCTTTCCAAACGCTCATTTCATAGGCTGAACAGTTATCTATCATATGCTGTTTAAACTGTTCAATTATCTTATTCGGTTCAAAAGATATGATTTTTGCAACGAAAAAACTCAAATGGCGCCACTGTGTGTCGCCGAGATCACGAGCTTCAATTTCAGGCATCAAATAGTCGGTTATCATGGCACGATAACGGGCCGAGTTGCTGCGAACGGCGCCGAATCGACTCTCCACGGTCTTCGTGTGCACTCTCAGCTACGGCCGCTATATTTTCTTTACAGCGTGCTGAGCGTGCGTGGTCTATTCGGTCGAATATTATCCAATAATGAATGCTGGGTCTCAAAATGGGTGATGGTGTTGCGAATAGTTCGCTCAGTAGGCCTATTATGTTGACCATAAGTTGGGCGAAGTGCACGAAACACATTCCTCACAGAACGTGAATTTTCGTAATAAAGTTGAACGATTTGTAAACGTTGTTCAGGCGTCTTTCCATTATGAAATGCCAAACAATACTAAACAAAAATAACATGACAGCATGACACGACTCACACGTGATCTGTCAAAAAAAGGCTATTGAAAAAAGTATCATTACTTGATTCACCCATTATTATCGTAATGTCCCATTTACTAGCGATTTTAATTGCACAGATCTTTTTTTTTATTGTACTAAAGATTTTTTGGATCCAGTGAGTGAGTGGGCCGGCTAGCAAAAGTTACTAAATGAAGGTATGCATCTTATTTTTGTTTTTCATAAAATTTAAATTAGTCACAAGTCTTTTTATTTATTTGTTAAAAAGTGGCAAAATATGTTCGTGCAAATGTTTAAGACAAAAACAGAAACATGTGATTCCAACTGTAAATTATTTAAATAGATAAATACTTTAACGTCATTAACGTTTAATATACAAACGAAATATTAACGTATATTTTTGTTTTTGTGGGTCAATATTTTTGTACTTTGTTTTAATTAACAAAAATTAAAATTGTACAATTAATTTTATCTTAAAGTCCATTAATCTAAAAATAAATTGATACATATTTATTTGCGAATATGCAGTTTTATTTCAAAGTTTCTTATTCTAGCAATTGATTTTAATGAGTCAATAAATGGGCGTGCCGCTTGTCCTTCTATTTTTTAAGTGAAAACAAAAAACAGAATTAATGAATTTTTGTTGTACAGCAAGATACGAGTAAAGATTTGGCATAAATTTAATTAAATTTTTTTTATTTTGATATATCGTCACCTAAAATGCAAAAGTGGATACAAAAAAAATTGAAATAGAGTTTTTGATTGATTTTTGTTCGTTTTATTGCACTACATGTTTACGAAAATTTTTAGATCCCTGCGATCAAAAACGACGACTTTATTAAAGAAATTCAAACGCCAGATACGCCTTGTTGGAATTGATTTTGTAAAGTTTTATGCTTCTCCTGTTAAAAAATGGTGTTGTTAGGCCCTTTTGCATTTTAGGTATATGTATGTATATACACCTGTATGTCAGTCGAGTGAACTTTTTCATTTAGTGGTTTTTGCTAAGTTAGTAATAATAAAAAAACATAAACATTTCCAATTTTTTAATTTTGTTTTGGCATTTTCTACAATTCAACTGCGTGTTTTATAGAAAATAAAAAATATGTATTTGCTCCTTATTAAAATATCAAAGCCATGAATATGTATGTATAAAAAAAAGGTAGATGCATTAGGGAGAGTTATTAATATCCATCCATAAAATGTCAAACAACGAAATCTAACTGAACTGCAAATATTTTAATTTTTACATATTTCGTAAAATTATATTTTAATTACGATATATTTTATTTGAAATTAATTTTTAGTTAATATTTGTTAGCACTTAATGTTTTAATTAAAAAAAATTACTTAATTTTTTTTTTGACCATTTTGGTACAGTTTAAAATTTTAAATTTGTACCAAAAACAACTCGCTTATTAAATCAAATGTTAAATTTGCAGTATTTTACGATTAAAAGTGGAAATCTAAACTTATAATTATCATAAATTATTTCAAAATAAGTAACGGCAAAAACCATTTACATTGTGGTTCTTTCTTAAAATATTCCTGCAAATTTTTGTAATTTAGAATAACGTGGTCATGAATTGATGATCCAACTATAAGTCGAACGCTGGAATTCATATGAATCAACATTTTTAAAGCTAAAAATATGTCTTACTAGACCTACATTTCGAAAAATGCTTGGATTATTAATTGATCTTGTTGGAAAATTCTAATACAAAATCCACCCAAAAAGAATATATATTTCAAATAACAGAGATTTATTTGAGGGAATATTTTGATTATTTGGATAAATTTTCAAAGAAATCAGCAAAACTAAATGTTTTCATACGAAATAAAACAAAATTAAGAAATCTCATGTCGCCAAAACATTTAAAATGTATTCCATTTTTAAAAGGAATACATTTCGAAACAAGTGGAATTTTTGTTCCATGAAATTTTTATTCCCCTAGAAGGGAAAAATGGTACCGTGAATCTTCCGTGAAAAATTTGTTACGCTATCAGTTCTTAGTGAATGTAAAAAAAGAAGAAAGATTAAACAAAATTAAAAATCAGAGACATTTTTGTTCAAAAACTTACATGTTTATACTATTTAACAAGGCGAATTCATTACAGGTGATTAGAGATGAGCGATCCCGTGATTTTTAAAGAGCATCGTGATTAGTGAACGTGATTTCAAAATCACTGCTCCTTAAAACTGTGATTGTGATCACGG
Source organism: Pollenia amentaria (assembly GCA_943735925.1). Taxonomy (NCBI): domain Eukaryota; kingdom Metazoa; phylum Arthropoda; class Insecta; order Diptera; family Polleniidae; genus Pollenia; species Pollenia amentaria. The sequence goes on from OX031009.1 coordinate 226,804,044, forward strand.
GTTGTCAGTTTTTAGTTCTTTTATAGCAAGTGCATCCAAGCCATATGTACAATGCGCGAGCTTTCGCATGAGCTTTTGTAAGTACTTTACAAAGAAACAACAAATTGTAAGAGCTTTCAAAGCTGTTGACTTGCATATACATACATACTTGAACAAATAAACTTTGGCTTAAAAAATACTAATAAGATAGAAGAGATAATGAAAATAACAGCAACATTATTCGCCATTCATTCAAAAAACGCTATTACCCGCACAAACAGTGAAATAACATAAATGTTTGTATGTAACAAAAAACAAAAACAACGACTTAGAAAGTACCTGTTACTTGACAAATTTGGTCACAACTGTGATTCGTGATTTTTCAGTAACAGTGACAGAAATATCGCTCATCCCTACAGGTGATCCTAAAAGCCCTGCTGATAACTTTTTTTCTTTAGCTTTATAATTGTTGGATGTCAAAATTTTGTTTATTATCTTTGTTTTGAACATTTATCGAAAAAATACTATCCAGCAAATGTGTAGTTTAGGAAGCTGCTTACAAATTCGTAGGACTAAAGGCCCAACTATAATATGCTTAGGTTGGCTTAAGCAATTGAGCGATAACATCTTAAGAATCTGTAATTTTCTTAAGCAAAGTGCAGAACTGATCGCACTTTTCGTACGGAATCAAATGGTCATTGATTTTTTTTAATGCATTTGAGATACTTTTTGTTAAATTTTGGCTAAAGCTTAAGCAAGCTTATGCATACATATTATAGTTGGGTCTTAAATGTTTTTTTTTTTAGAAAATTTGTTTCAAAATGTTGTAACGTCAATAAATATAAAAAATTCTTTTTTTGTTAATATTTTATTCAAAATTATAAAAAAAACGAAAACCCCGGATACTCGAACCGGTTTTTTTATAAAATAAACCGAAGAGCGGTTTCTTTAAAAATGCGATTTCTTACCAATTCGAATGCCAGGTTTTTTAATGTATCGAAGAGTTGACAACTTTATTTATGAAGAAAATCGTATCTATTAAAATAGTTTTAAAGCTTTTTCCTTAATCAATTCGCAATAATTGACAATAATTTTAAACTAAATATTTATATTCATTAATTTTATCAGTAATTAGTTTTCATAATGAGGAGCGTATGTTCCATAAATCCTATTACGATAAGATTTGCAAACAAGAAAAAGAACACACACGAGTCTTTTTATATATATACATTATTCTTTGTTATTGCGTAGTCAAAAAAATGTTTAGTTTAGTTTCGCAATATTTTAAATTAAATAAAAATATGTAAATTAAGGTGGTCTCTTTTTTATATTCGATTTTCCAAAATAAAGCGCACTTTTGTGTGAGGTTTGGAGAAAAATACCCATGAGTCACCACTAGAGAGGTAAAATGTATGAACAACCCCCAATATTTTTGTGTTCCCAATAATTTCCTAAAACAAACACACACTCTATCTCCAACCCTTCAGGGGGTCCCCATACAAAAAACTCTTTCTTTTCAGGAAAATTTACCAAAATATAAAACAATTGAATAACACCAATTATTAAAGCTTTGAATGTGTATCGGATCGTAAAACTAAACTATTTTTCTATTCGTGTTTGCAACAGATGAGTTTTCAATTATTCCATATATTGAGGGTCCACCTTAATGTATATGTAAGCACATACAGTTACGGACAATAAAATAGGGTCTTTAATAGTGATGGGATTTGAAAAGGTGACTTTTGTGCTGAAATTGAAACATAAACGAGCCAAATTGACTACAAAGGGGCCTAATCGCTTTGTTATAGATATTTAGCTTTGAAAATTAGGTTTTAATATTGTATTTTTATTGGATATTTTTTATATTTTATGATTAATAGATGCTCTTAAGGTAAAAATGATTTTAAAACTAAACATCAGAAAAAAATCAGGCTTTAGTTTTGATTGCGCATTTAGTTTGAAATTTAAATAAAATGGGCATATTTACATTTCATTAAGTCCCGTTTTCACAACTCACCGATAGTTAAAGGTGGGATTTTATCGGCCGTATGAAAAGTGTTCCATTATTACAACTTAACTTTAACCTAACAGGCAGGATGAACCTTCCTTTAACTTATCGCTGAAGTTTTAACTAGGAATGCAAAGGTGAGTGAAAAAAATGCAAATACAAATTAAAGCTGTGTTTGCTCGTATAATAATGCATTTACGAACAGGCCGAACATTCGGGAGATATTTGAGAAAGGTTCCGATGTTAAAAACACGGCATCGCCAAAGTCACACATTTCAATTCTGAAAATTGCATTCTCGCAAAAAATTGCTGCCGGATCTATTAAAAATAATTTGTTTGGTAGATGGGTTAGACCATAGCTAGGGAATTTCGATTAGAATTAGAAATCATTACGATTAGAGAAATAAAATAATCTAATCATTAGAATTGAATTTTGATAAAAATTTCAGATTTCTAATTGATTTGATTAGAAATAATCAAAAATCACAATTAATAATTGATTAGATTTCTTGATTATTTTTGATTAGATTTGATTAGATCAACTATTTTTAACTATTTTTGTGAAAAGAAAATATTTATTTATCACATTTATTGCTATATTTACATAATGTAACAGTTTTGGAATATTGAATATTGAAAATTAACATTAATAATAACACAACAACAAAGTGAACCAGCTGAGTCAAGTGTTTAGTTTAAGAACAGGGTGCACCGTATCCAATTCTATGCAATATTCAAAAACTGTTACATTATGTAAATATAGCAATAAATGTGATAAATAAATATTTTCTTTTCACAAAAATAGTTGATCTAATCAAATCTAATCAAAAATAATCAAGAAATCTAATCAATTATTTCTTGGATTAGTTTTGATTAGATTTGATTAGAAATGCTAATCGTCACTAATTGTGATTAGATTTTTGATTATTTCTAATCTAATCAATTAGTAATCGTATAAAATGGCTTACTAATCATAATTAATCAATTTTTCAGCACAATTAAAATTTCTAATCCAATTGCTAATCATTAGGATTTCTAATCATTATTCCCAAGCTATGGGTTAGACGCCCTAACTATGTAAGGGCTGTTTTAACTTTTTTTTTTTAAATAAAACACAACTTCACAGGATAATTTCTGTAGTAAGTCTTCATTTGTTTAAAAAAAAAAAAAATTATTTCAATGGAATGGCCAACATTTTGGCTTTACTAGGTCACAAATTTTATGGCGTTTAATGTTTAAAAATAACTTCTGGCGCATAGCCTCCGCGACCGCGCCTTATATACGCCTTCCTGTCGGTCCAATTTTGCATCACTCTTACGAGTATACCCTGTCTTATTTCGTCGACAGTGCTTTAAATGTTGGCTTCCAAAAGATCAATAGTTGCTGGATTATCAGCATAGACCAGAGATAATACGTACCCCCACGAAAAGTTGTATAAAGGTGTCAAATCTATTTCTTAAAAAATTTCGGTCGCCAAACGTTTGACTCAACAACTTGATGGTTTCAAGCGTTGTATGGCATGTTGCTCCGTGTTGTTAGAACTATTTTATCCTCCAAATCATTTGCCTTTAGGAATAAAAAAAATCACAAACCATTTCCCTGTAGCGTTCGCCGTTTACGGTAATGTTGGCACCTGTTTCGGGCTTAAAAACAAATGGGCCAATGACGCCTTTGGCATGTAAACGGCACCAAATAATGATTCTTTCGGGATGTAATGAAGTAACATGAGGGTTGTGATCTCTCCAATTCTGCTTGTTTACATACATATAAAGCAAGAAATCAGCCTCATCGCAAAGAATTATATAACGATCAAAATCTGGTTCAACTTTGGAACAGAGCGCGAACATTGGAAATAAATTTCTAAGGTTTGAAACGTTGTTCTTGTGTTCGCATGGTAATTTGCCAAAGTATACTGAACAAAAGTCAAAAGCACTTCATAGGTATGACAGCTAGTTTTGCAAATATCCCTATCTGAATTTCTTCACGTGTAAAATTAACACCCTTTTTAACGAATAATGTTTACGTTACACCACAAAAACTTTCAAGCAGTAACACTTTTTATTTGTCCGTAACTGTATATTATTGTATATAGAATATCTAATGTCTAGATAATGTTTGTATATTGTGTGTAGAAGTGATATTTAGTGATTGTATAATATTTATTGCTTAACACATTTTAAAAGTTAAGATTTTAATTAGCAATCACCTCAAGTTAACAAGTTTTTGTTGATTAAAGTTAAATGTTTATTTAAAAATTTGTTAAATATATGTTGACTATTACAATCAAATAGTTCCAAGAATTTCTTAATACAATTTAGCAAGATCAGTTAATTAATGGACGAGATATGAGCAATAAACCATGTACGTATCTCTCAAATTTTTACCCACAAAACTTTATGTTTTGAAGTATTTCGGCCTTATACAAAAAAGTTAATGTGAACTTAAAGTGTTCGTTATAACAGGATTTCCGTTGTTTAGCGAGCACTTCAAGTATAGTAATTGATAGGCTTTATTATTAGACAAAAGAAGAAGAAGAAATTACCGATAACGGTTCAGAAATACCCAAGTTTAGACAAATAACGGATTTTTTCCTAAAAGTATTTAGATCATGTAAGATTTGAGGGAAAATGTTATTGGTTCATAAGGAATTTTCTGAATATTAAAAAAATTTATTTCAAAATTACTGCGTTTAAAAATAAAATTACCAAAAGTATTGAAAAATTTTAGCAAAGAATCCTAAGATTTAAAATTAAAACTTAATTGATCAATAATTTACTAATTGTTACTTTGTAATTTTAATTTTTTTTATTTGGGAGAAACAACTTTTATTTTTCTATTTTTATAAAACCTCCCTCCGCTTTCATTTAAAGACTCGAATTAGTTTTAAGTTAAGATAAATTCATTATTTAATGGCCCAAGAATATCAAAAAAGTAAATTCCAAAAAAACTAAACTTTTATTTCTTAAAAAAATATCAGAAAATAACAATTTTTTGATCAATACAGATAAAAATCAAGAAACAATATTGATTTCTGTCGATTGAACTAAATTCGATTTTCGGCAGCGGTCAAATAAGCTGAACGAACGAATTTTCATTTGGTATTATTGTGCACATTCGATACAAATTTACTACATGTTGTGATTTACATTATTCATTGCATTAAAAAAAATAGTGGAATTCTACTTCAAAGTCATAAGTAGGGCTGCGATTTCCGCGATAAGTAGGGCATACAAATGCATGTTTCTTGTCAATAGTCTTAGAACGATGACGAAGAACTACACTGTGCTAGTTGAAAAACAGTCAAGCCGGGCGCATGGCATTTTAACCTAATTCGGGTATGCTGAATCCAGTGGTGCTAACCTTTTTTTTATGTTAGCTCTTGTTTTAGAAAATGGAGGAGGTTGCACAACATATGTATATTCGCGTAACTCAAAAACGGGTTAGTTTATTGAACGAACTAAAAAATTCCGCAATAAAATTTTTTTTAAGTAAATTTAACTTTATTCTAATAAGCCCAGTCGTTTTAGAAACATGATTTTTTTTTGCAAAAAAATAATAAACAATTTTCTTAGCAAAATTTCGAAATTTTTGTTTATAAAAAAATGAAATATTCAGCTATGCTTCTAATTTTTTCTAGACATATAAAAAAAAGGTTCCAAACAAAACAAACCATAAATGATTAAAATCTGTTTACAACTTTTGATTTTATTCACAAAAGACGAAAATATTTAATAAAATTTATGGAGTTTTTATATTAATTCGATTGTGTATTCTAAGTCAAATTACAACTTTAAAGAACTTTTATTTATACTTTAATAGTCTTATTTTTTCAATATTTTCCTGGAATATTATCTATGCACTATTTCAATTTTGTTTGTTTGTATATTTATATAGACATTCAAATTAATATAAAAATTTATAAAAAAAACCTGAGAACTAAAAATCCCAGACTCTACTTTTAAATTTAAGAAGTTTATAAAACGCAATATTTGTATGACAGCTCCTCTAAGAAGTGGAGATGAAGTGCAAATATGTTTTGAGAAAATGTTAGGGACAAAAAACTAATGGAGGTCGGTCATACATTTGATTCCTCTAGGAACGTCTCCTTGGCAGTTATGGGGCTTTTCTGCAATATATTTCTAGTTTGTATTGAAAATTTTGTATGGGAGCCCCCTTAAGGAATGGAGATAGCGGGTAGGAGATGAAAAATAAAGGGGGGTTGGTCATACGTTTGACACATCTAGGGGCATCCTACGCGCTGCAGGGGCCAAATTGAATAATTTCAACCATACAAATATGGCGGTTTAATGAAAATCTTAAATTTTGTTAAAATTGTTGTCATAAGCCAGTAAGAGATAACAAAACAAAATTTTATATGGAAATTTTAAAATATTTGAAATTTTGTGTGCTTAGATTGAAAATAATACTGATAAGCAAGCCACTTACCTAAATAATTAGGTCTGTCTTAAATAGCATTTAGAGAGTCTATACAAAATTGACTAAAAATTGGCATTTGCAAATAAAACACACTGAGTTGAAACTGCATTAAAATTTAATAAATTATTTTCAATACAACTTATCTTGGGTATAATATATTTTAACGTCTTTAATGATGCAAAATTTGGAAGATGTTGCGTTTCTTTAAAAAATTCTTTTTAATATATTTTCAATAAATCCATGTTTAATAAATAAGAAAGAATAAAGGAAGATTTTTAAAATTCGATTTAAGTTTTCTAATTAGATGCGAAATTTTTTAAAAACAGCCCTCAATGTTTGGCGTCAATAACAAACACTAGGTAACAAGGAAAAAAAGGAGTAAAACTATATTTTGATGTATTCTGGTCCCCTTACTATAAAAACAGTCGAAATTTAAAATTCTAGACTGACAGAAAAAGCGTCATAACGCTGATGTGTTGACATCAGTACTATAACAAGTGTCTTCGTTTTTGACCCCATGACACTTTACATAATTGTGATTTCAGCATTAACATCACTCGCAGAAATTGCCATCGGTCTAAAAAATTTAAATAACGTCATCAATGGGTTGAAGCATGTCATCAGTGCGATGAGTCAGTAACATCGAAGAAACGACTAATTGGCTTAATTTAATAACAGTTTGTCATTGGGATTGTCTTAAGACAAAGTGAGAGAATATTATTATTCTTATTAAAATAATAATATTAATATTATTATTATATTTTACTTACCCGTTACACATGTTTTTTCACTTTTGTTGTTGTCCGCCATTTGTTTACAGAAGAACTCTTAATTATAAGACACCAGCAGCATTCCCGTTATGGGTTTCGTAATCATTCTACTTTGAAAATTTTATGCATTTAACCAAATAACTTGAAAAAATAGAATATGGGAATTTTTTCTTCTCATTTCACTTTTTAAATATGAAAATAAAGTTAATAATTCACAAAACGTGACATCGAATTAATAGCACTGTAGTCATAGCATAGATGACGCATAAAATATGGAAAAGTTTTATGATGACGTTCGTCATTGGATTGATGTCCCTTTTTGCCTTATTGATGCCATTTGTAATAACATTGATGTCACAATCCTGATGTTATGTCATCATCAATATGAAGATGAATGTTTTCTATGAGTGTATGGACAATTTTTTTTCTCAATTTTTTTTTTTCTAAAATGTGGGGTTTTTGAAGAGTCGGTTCCACTTATTTTATCACAACCGAGGAAGGGGTTACTAATTTTATTTCAATAAATGTTTAATAACTTGAAATAAACTTGCCTTTAAGTTGTGCTAATAATATTTTTTTATACAACATTTTTTAGTCAACAATTTCGCAAAAATTCAGACGGCAATGAAGAAAAGTACTTTTTTTTGCAAAATTAAAATAAATTTTTTTAGAAATTTATAAAAAATTTAAAATGGAAAAAACCTACTTTTTTATAAAAATAATATAACATACGTACTTACATATTTTTCCATTACAAAAATGTTTGCAATTAATACTCTACAAATATATTGCATATGCATGTATATAACATTTTTAATTAGTATCAATCTTAAATTCATATTAAATTTATAAAAATTGATAAGAAATCAATTTTAAAAAACTTCGTACGTTGAAACGAGCAGAAAAGAGCTTTTTTTTTTGAATCGAAGACGAAAAAGTACAAAAACACAGCTACGAGTATCATCGATAACAAAATTAACTCAAATGTTGGCGTATGTGAATTTTATAATTGGAGTGCGCGTGGTAAAGCGAGAGTGTAAAGACCAGTGTTACCACCAGAGCAATTCAAAATTACACTTGAGATGAAGCGAAAATCATTTACAAAAAAAAAAAACATAAATTAATTTAAAGAAGAATAATATAAGCCTTAAAATAAATTAATACAAAATAACATAAAAAAGAAAATCGACTTCTACATTTTGCAGCATATTTCTAGCGAGACTCGAAATTTTCATTGTTATTCCTTTGAAAAGCTTTTTAAATAAATAAAGTTTCGGTAATGGTTTTAGACGACAGTCTGTCTGAAGCATTTTAAAATGACAAAATACAAAGAAAATGTATTACATTTTGTAATATTGGAAACATTCATATATTTCTCAAACAAACTTCGGATTCTTAATCAGTATAAAGTTCATATTTATCGAAATCAGAGAGTCTATACTGGCGCCATTCATTATCCATCTTTATGAAACGATAAAAAAATCTCTTGAAAAGAAACAGTGACTTTGGTAAAGAAGGCTGTCCTTTTTTTGGAGCAATTATATCTAAACGGTTTAAATTTTATCACTGATATTAAATCTTGATTTTAACTACTTCAATTAAAAATTCTGCACAGTATTTATATATGTATAATTGTCCATTGATACAATAAAGACTCATATGCCGAAATACCAATATATAAGGAAATCATTTCAAATTACCCCTGATCTACATCTTAAAATATTACCCATGCTCTACCTACGATAGTATAAATTAACCTAATGCGGGTTGTTTATACGGGTTTGTGGGGGAAAAAAACAACTTTAGTTTTTATTTTAAAAAACGTTATAAAAACGTTTTTATTGGATAGCGTTGAAAGGGTAATATTCTACATCAAGATGAACACGTTTGGGGTTTTCCGATCGACTATTGTCCTCAGTCTCGTAAATGTTGGCTGCCCTTCTTGCGTCAGATGTTGATGGGGGCGTTAAAAGTGCTAGTGGTGGTACTGTGGTACCTTTTTTGTTCACCGTGTGAACACGGGTAATTGCCCACGAAGTGTCAACACTGGGTCAGGCTATATACCAGATCCCTGAAAAACTAATACATCGTGCTTTTTACTCTTAGTATAAAAAGAACTTCAGATTACACCTGCTCTACACCTAAAAATATTACCACGCTCCACCCACGATAGTATAATATTACACCTAATGCGGGTAATTGTCCACGAAGTGTCAAACGTGGTCAGACTACATACCAGGAACCGGAAAAACTACTACACCGTGCTTTTTTTTTTAAAAGAAAGTATACTATAGAGCAGTGCGACCAGATCTAAAACAGTCAACAGGATATATCGGCCGTTAGAAAAATCTTGAAACGTTTAAAATAAATGCCAAAAATGATTTTTCAAAAATATAAAAGATTTATAAAATAAATTTATTTTATTAACTTCATATACCGCACTTGTTCAACAATAGTGTATTAACTCACATTTTTTTAACTTTTTGTAAAAAATCGACACGTTATATTCGTATCTAACCGCTGTAAAAATATCGTGCATTTTGTCTATTTTTTGGTAATGAAAGGGTTGGCTTAAAAATTCTTTTAATATGCCTTTTATACTAAATCAAAAAGTATTTTGCTTAAACTGAAAATTTTGAAATTTTGAGTTAATACAGTATTGTTGAACAATTGTGATATTTTTTATGTTCTTAACATTTTTGTATATAATATTACCTTTTTCACACTTTGCAACATGTCTCACAGAAATATTTTATGAAACATACGATTGGGACGCATGGTGTAAAGACGTTTGCCGGGTAAACAATGTCGCACGAAATATAAAATCAAACAATAATTTCATGTTCCTCTTTGAAATGTTCCGTAAAAATTTTTAAAATTGAAAATTTAAATTTTGTAGTCAAACGTTAAATTGTAGCTTAAGGCTTGCAACAAAGATCGTAAGTGCTGGTTCATACTCTTCAAGTTTAAGCCGCCAAGTCTTGATCTTTAAGGACGGAAGGGAAAAGAGAATGCCATTTATTTTCCTCTCTCTCTCCTAAAAACTCAAGACTTGATGGCTGAAGCTTGAAGACTGTCAACCAGCACTAAAATCTGAACGTAATATGAGTTATCGTAAGAAAATACGAATACGGCAGGGGCATTTTGCATATTTTGAAACAGATACATATATAAATTAAATTTTCAACGAATTAAAAAAGTTTTATGCTTATTTTAAAACAGTTAAAAATCAATTATTTTTATAAAATAGTTATATAAAACCAGATCTGAAAAGACTTAAAAGACAACTTAATTTTGAGAAGTGTTTTTTCCCCACACTAATCAAATCGCATTTGTGATCAAGGACCAAAAAAACAAGTTATTACATCTTAAATTTTAAAACAAAAAATTCACATAAAGGTTAATGTCGTGAAATTGTTTCAAGTATACCAAACACCATATTGATCCTTATGAACTGGGAATTCTATGATAATATACATATATTGCAATTGTTTCGAGCAAGAATAAAACTTATTTCTTTATTTTGATTTTTTTGAACAAAAGTTAGTTTTTTTTAATTTTTTTTTAAAAATTTTTGTAATATATATTTTAATTGGCCAAGAGTGGCTTTTATATTACATTTAATGAAATAAATAAATAAATAAATAACAGTTATATTTTGAATTTTATATTTTCGAGCAAAAATCAAAAGGTTCATAAATATTACAAAAAATATAAACCATTTTAATAAAAAAGCATAAATAAATATTATTTTTCCATAAAAAATATTTCTTTTAATTAAAACTATTTTTAGTCGTAATTTGTTAATTTTTTTAAAAAAAAAAACTTTAAAGTTTGAATTAACAAAATTTTTTTTATTTAAAATTTAAAAATATTTAAAACATGTTATAAATATGCTAAAAAAAATTTTCAATTTATAAATGAAAATTTTGTGGCTAAATCAACGTTAAAAAGCTAAATTAAGCAATAAAAATGCTAAAATGGTCACACTGCTATATAGTGTTTATTTAATTTTCTTTTCATTGGTGGCCACCAGTTGCTAGTAGCTAATTATTGTACTTTGTGCTAAACAAAAAAACAAAAACAACTCAACAATTCGAAAAATATACAAAATCTTTTAAATATTACAGTGTGAACCAGAGCCCATAGATTTTAGTCTCACAGCAACTGTCTTGTGTATTGGACGTGCCTTCTTGGCTTAAGTTAAGCGGAAGCTAAAGCAAAAATCTCTTGCTATTTTTTGAGAAAACTTTTGAGAAAGAAGATTCAGTTTAACTTGTTTGAATTTTTGTTTCCAAAAGAAGAATTCACCTTTTCTCATTTAAAAATATAATTGTTGCATTTGGTTTTAAAATAGCAATTAAAATAAAAATTATTTAAAAAAAGAGTCTTCTACATAGAACAAAAGACGTTAAGTTTCTAAAATAGTGAAAAAATACTGCAATTGTTTGCAAGAAAATTTTTCTTTTATTAAATATATATAAATAAAAAAAAACACAAAAAAAAAGTGAATGTTTAATAATAATAAAGTTCAAATGATCATGCAAATCGCCCTAAACAAAAAAAGACTTTAACCAAACGAACTGTGATTTGAAAAAAAAAATACTAAAACTAGTCTGGAGACCAAATACTCAATTAAATTAAATAAAAAAAAAAAAATTTAAAAAGACAAAAAAAAATTATTTTTTGTTTTATTATAAGCATTAAAATAATATAACATTTTACGGCAAAGTCAAAGTCTACATATCAGTATGTCTTACGAATATTATAATGTTCATCAAATGGCCGTGGCTGGCGATGTATTGGAAGATTTTACCATCATATTCCGTGATATGATGAGTATGGTATGTAAAATACTACAATAAATATATACATACATATATATTTCTTTTAACTTAAATTTTAAATAATAGTAATATCATTTTTCAAGGCTGACCATTTAACTTTAAATCCAAAATCCATAGATTTTAGTTAATTATTTCCCCAGTGTGTACATTTAAATTTTAAAATAAAAAAGTCACCATGAGTAATTCAAACTCTTATTTCAACTCTAACGGATATGATTCAGTATTATGTATTTGCTTGTACTTTTTAGAATTTCTTAGAAACGAGTGTTGTATTTCCACTTTAAAAAAAAAACCTTATCAGTTTTTATATATGTACATTTTAATTGTAATTCTTGGTTTGAATTCTCTTACGTTCCACTTATTTTTGTTGTTAGTGCTCTCTTTTTAATTGAAGATCAATGAATTTTATTGTTTCTTCATTTGGCATCAATGTTGCCATAACTGTTTGATGAGAATATGCCAAAACTTAAAAAAATGTTATAAAATATTATGCTAAAAATATGTTATAAAAGAATTTTCATATATACATACATACAATTTTTTAAACAAATTTTTAATCTAAATTTAGATATTTAATTAGGCTTAAGTTCACTGAATTTAATTTTCATTCAAATAAGAAGACAGGAATTTTACAACATGAAATTAATTAAAATTTTATTGATAATTTTTCATTCTTGACTGCGCTGAGATTTGACCCAGGCTTTCACGGACAGGTTGCCCTGACTAGTTTCGAATTATTAAAAAAAAAAAAAAAAATATGAATTATGCGTTAAACAAAGAAGAAAATTGTTCAAAAGGAAGTTTATTTGAAACAAAATATGCTTTTCAAAAAAGTAAAAATATGCTAAAAAAAAAAATATGTTGTTGGGCAAGGAAATTTGCTAAAAAGAAGTTTTTTTTAAATATTATGCAATTTCCCAACTCAATCTGCTAAATCTAGCAGAAAATATGTTCAAATGGTAGCACTGTTTGGTATTATTAGCACTCTTTTTTTCATGTGTATTTCAAACGCATTTGTGTACTTAACAAAACGCCTCTATTTGACGTGTGAGTATGGGGCTGTAAAAAATAACTTTAAACTTTGCTTAGCAACAGCACAATCAGTTTATTCATTAACAGTAATTCCTATAAATAATTGTTTGGAATTATTAAGATCATTTGAATGAATGTATGACTAAAAATAAAAATTGTTGATGTACCCCCTTAAAACTAACTTTGTCATGTTGTCCCAAAATTGTTTGGCTCTACCGATAATACCCCATGAGCTAAACCGCGTTAAAAAAGTAAGACCAGTGCAGTAACTTTTTACTAAAATCCCAAGCGGTGATCAACAACTTTCTAACGACGTATTGAAAATGAAAATCGGACAAATAATGCTTAATTTATTTAAATTTGCATTAAAATCGAATTTAAAAAGCGGTTAGATTTTAAAAATGTTTTACTGCAGAATAAAAGAATTACTAAACATCTATTATACATATGTAGTCATTAATTGGACAAAGAAAAAATTTACTGAATTTTTTTTTCATGAAAAATACCATTTTTTAACCCTTTTTTTAAGCGGTTTAGATCACGGGCAATTATCGCTAGAGCCCAAATATTTTGGGAATCACCATAAAAATGTCGAAGTAAATTTTTAGGGGAGGGGGGGCAGGTACAACTTTAACTTTGTTTTTACCCATGTAAGGTGAGTCGGTTAATATACAGTATTTACCGCTTACATGCATATCATTATTTGTACTTTTTTTGATGATTGAAAATTATAAAGACATCTATAAAAACTCACTTATATACATATTAAGAGCATAAAAGATGAATAAAAATTATTTTACTTCCATCGAAAGTTCATGTATACACTAAGGCCCTAATCATGTTAAACGCAACGCAACGCCAAAGACTCACATTGAAAGCACAAACAATGTCATAAATATTTTAAAATTTTGTTGTTTCTTTCTACAGAAATTCGTGCACCGTTTTAAAATTTTCAACGCCACAAGCTATGGAGCGTTTGAAATTTTAAAACGCTCTCTAGGAAGCATCAAAAAAATTACAAAATATTTATGCCATTGTTTGTGCTTTCAATGTAATTCTTTGGCGTTGCGTTGCGTTTTACATGATTAGGGCCTTAGTGTATTACACTCGTAGTTAAATTAATATTTAACAAATTAGGTTTTGATGAAATAATATTTCTACAGTTTTTATTGCAATTATTTCTATGAGTTATTTTTAATGAAATTTATTAAAATTCCGAGATTTGCTTAAACACAAAACAATTTCGGTTATTTTAAATGGCAAACTAAAATTGTGTACTTAAGCGATAAATGTCGTATGTATGTATATAATTATTGATCAGATTTTGAGTTATATCAGTATCTTGGTATTGTAATTCCCAATTTTTAAATGATTTTCTGTATATAAATATTTTCAATAAGCACATAAATATATTTTTAATTTTGTTTGTTTTTTTTTTCAAGTTAGTTTTAAGGAGGTTCCACTTTTATTATTTGTTTGTATGCTTAATATTCGACACACTTTACCAATATGATTGCCAAAATATTTCAACAAGTTTTTGTTAGGAATTTAACTTTTGCTTTTGCGTTTTTTTAACAAACTTTTTTTTATGATGTTGCCAAGTGTGTTTGCCTAGAGTTTTGCCCAATTTTTTAATAAGTAAAATCTTATTTTAAAAGTTTACAGACATATTGAATTTATGCATACAGCTCTTAGTACATTTAAAGGGTACTTAACACTATCACACAAGTGTATGTCTTTTAAGGAAAATACATCCGTCTCATGATATGTTGTTATTGTTTTTTGAAAATTTTACAACAATAATTAGAAGAAGCATTTTCGTGAAAACACTTAAGACTTGTGTGATAGTGTAAAACGGCCTTAAATAACATTCAAGAATGTAGGTATTTCAAGTTTTTAGCTTTACATTTTTAAAAATTATTTTTAAAAATTATGATTCATAACTAGATTCCTGAAATGAATAAAGAGGCTTGTCAATGTTGCAAACATACTTCTTATTTTTTTTAACGTCAAGAGATACACATACATACATACGACCATTTGTACATACACATGTATAACATTAAGTTAAATAATCTTCTCTTGTGACTCTAGACAGTAAACATTGATAATTTAAACTATCTACGTCAACGAAAATTGTGTTGCTGTTTATTTTTTTTAATAAATTGCCATAAATATTTTTTACACTTGTTTATTGTGTTTTTTTTTCGTTGTCAGTTAATAACTGAATGAACAAGTTACAATGATATTTAATTTTGTTTTATTTCTCGTTAAAATGGATTTGTTGCATTTCTATTCAATTAAATTTTATTACGTAAACTTAATTGAGGCCATTAACAAATTTCGACTTACTAGTTTTTTTTAAGTGTATTTAGCTAAAGTGTATTTTTTTTTTTTTTTTTTTTTTATATATTAAAGATTTAATGGCTCTTAAGGGGAATCTTACATTTCATTCTTAATTTTTTACTCTTTACTTTTTTTGTTATTAATTTAATTTTGTATTTAATTTAAGCAATTTTAATAACATTCCATAACAGGAATTTGTCCCTCAATTTAAAAGATTTTCCGTTTGCTTATTTTTTTAATTATCACGAATATTTTTTAATAAATATTTTTTAGGCTTTAGGCTTTTAATATTATATTGAAATTCTTTATAACTTCTTATTTTTTAAAAGAAAAATAAAAAAAAAATATGCTAGTGTTTTGAATTTTTTGGTTGATGGATTTTAAAATGTGTGTTAATTAATTTATTTTTATCAAACAAGCTAAATAATTTCTCGTGATATACCTAATCGTTGTACTTAATTTTGCAAATCAGTTACAATATTTTCAATTAGATTTTTTTAAATACTTATATGTATATAACAAAAATTTTTTTGTAGTTGATTTTGAAGTATCTTATCGTCCAACGATTTTAATGAAATACCTATATATCGTTTTAAAGGTTTTTTTGCGTATATATGCACAATTTTTTAGGATTAAAGTGTTAAAAAAGTGTTTTAAATTTGCTTGCAAACACACACACATACAAAACATTATTGTTTTATAAAATTATATTTTTTTTTTATTGTTGTTTCAATATAGATATTGTTTTTTTTTTTATTATTTTATTTCTAAGAACAGGCAATTTAAACTTTATGTATGTTACCTTTTATACTCGAAACTATATCACACATTGTACAAATAGTAAAATAGTAAATAAATGCTTTAATAATAACGAATAAAAGGAAATATGAAAAGACATTTGTTATTTTCTAAAATTAAGGTAGTCCTTTTAAATAAGAATTGCATATTCCATACGTGCATAAAAGGATTTATTTTAACTACAAATGTCAAGTGGTCGAATTTCGGCCACCGGCGGTCCTAGTTAATAATAAATATTTAGTTAGCCAATTTACAAAGTGTTCTAAATTGCTAGGTACTATTTTAGGCTAAATTTACCTTTTCCTTATTATGTGCATAAATAAATAATTAAAGAAAAGTAACGATTTAAAATTTTAAACAGCTTAAAAAATTTTAAACTGCAAAAACATAGATAACAAATTTATATTGTCATGTAATCGGCCTTATTGTGTTAGGCGTTTTCGTTAACGAGTGTGCACCCATGAAATAATAATATTCGGCCCAAAGAACTTCTATATGAATCTTAACCTCATAACATAATTTTGTTTTGGCGGGTGCATGATTGCCCATGGGTCCCAAACTCGAAATTTATAACCACTCGGCTTTCTTGGTTTTACCCGGATGGGTGATGGCAATGTTTTTGTTGATGTTCTTTCTAGTGATGTTTGGATGCTCAGGAAGTTTCCTGTGTCAGTCAACGTGAATCGGGCAGGTTTGTTGGACATAACTGGCTGTGTACAGGCACATGTGTCCTTTGCAAAACACCAGTCACGGATAGCAAATTGGTAGCAATTTAGGCTACGAAGTCGACCGTCTTATCTGGTACCACGGGCATAAGAACATTCCTGAGACAACAATCCTACTGTTTAGATCAGGACTGCCCAAAGCTTCCTTATGGAAGAGCAAACACCAATACATATAAAGAAAAACAAATTTTTATTCAATATTTTTTGTTGTAAAAACCAATACATACAAAGAAAAGACATTTTTCATATATTTATTTTATATACCTAGGCACGTACACGGCAAAAAAATGTTATTTTCATTTTTTGTAAAAATTATCTGAAATGCAAAAAAATAGGTAAGTGCGTGTAAATTTTATTTCAAACCCGTACATACCAATCGAAATGTCCTTTATGTCTTCCATGATCCTTCCAATAAATTATAAAAATTTATGTCAATGTCAGTTGTAGATAATTTTAATAAGGCCTCCAAATTTTCGTTGCTCATTTTACTTCTATGCTGGTTTTTTATTCATTTTGATTTTGAAAGTGCACTTTCACATATACGAGTATATGTACTACCAAACATGGAATACAAACTGAAAATTTTCTTGTGAAGTAAAGGGTATTTATTTGGTTTTAATGATTTCCAAAAATCAATGCCACTTAAATTAGAAATTTGAAGTTCAGAGACGCTTTGCAGATCACAAAGCTCCATTTGTAGCTCAGGATTTTGATTGTATATGCTACATGTCATTGTAGGATATATTAATCCACCTGCTATATTATTGGCAACGTAATCTTCATGAAAAGTCTTAAAATGCCTTTCAATACTATACTTAGTGTTAGTTTGAATTATTTGAAAGCATATTTAAGATTGTGCTTCAGCCTTAAAATTATAAGTAAACAAAAATCCAAAATTCCCATTTATTTTGCAAACCCATTTTGTAAGGAATACAAAAAAATCACAAAATCGTTTTCAATTATGTGAGAGTAGATTGAAGTGATCATACCTACAATAATTTCTCTGTGAATAAATAAAGTTTAAAATTTAAAACTAACACCAATTTTTTCCAAGTGCTTTTTATAACACACTTTTTTTAACGATATCATACGTTAAACAAAAACAAAATCTACAGTGATGATCACTGTCGTCAATGTTTACTAGCAAAGCATACAAAAGTGTTGTTGCTTTGCACTTGCGTGTTTACAAAAAAACTTATAAGACAAAGTTGTTTGTGTATTTCGTATTGCTAGCATAGCTGCCAGATAAAATTGGTCGAAAATCATCAAATGTTGATGAAAAAATCGCCAATATCGTCAAATTGACTAAGCTAAATCGCCACAAAAATCGTCATTATAAAAATCCACTAATTTTGTATAAGTTTTGAAAATAAATTGTTATTTTTAGTTTTTGTTGCTAATAAAATTTTAATACATTCGTTAAGAAACTTATTATTGAAGTAACACAACCAAACATTTTTCAAAAGTATTGGCATTAATAAGAAAACTAAGAAAATAAACTAAAACCAAGGTATATCAAACACCTATTTTTCACGTCGAAAATCGTGTTTAAGAACTTAAGTCAGGTAAACACCAATAAAATCAGACATTCTGAAAGAAAAGTTTCCCTGCCGGAGATCGAACTAGTACCTAGCTAGTACTAAACTAGTACAAAGATCACCAGTACTAGTTCTCGACTGTATACTTTTCTATACTATCTTAATACTCAAATTAGCATTTTATGTGCTTAGAAAATCACTAGTACTATTGGTTCTAGTCGTGTACCAGTTTACTTGGACCCAATTGGACATTTTCAATAAATTTTTTTTTAGACTGAACGCATCTTTTCCTGATTTGAAAAGAGGTAGTGGTGAAGGTTAGTGGACCTCAACATATGAGGCATATAAAAAAAAAATATTTTTATAAACTTTAAACACAGGATAAATTGAAAATTTTGTTCGATTTCAATTTCTCGTGATTTCAATTTCCAGAACATGGCCGTAAATAATGTATAAATAAATTATAAGTTAATTATTTAAAATCAAATTTAAAAATAAGTATCAAAATACGAATTTTTGTTTTTAAAAAAGTTTTTGCCCAATCAGTTTACAAGTGGTCTTGTACTACATCAAGTACTAGTACTAATAAGCACTAGTATTTTTATATAAAATCTTTAACACCGTTACCACTAGTGCCTCTTGTTCTAGTAATTGTACTGGTGGCTTTTTGACAGTTAACGCCTAATCTCCTGAAGGGTTCATAATGTGAACCCAGCCTAAAGAGAGTAGTTGTACAGGCTTTGATCAAATAGAACTCTTACAAATATTCATCGTGCTAAAAAACAATCGTATTTTATATGATGAACAGCTAAGACATGAAAATTAATGCAATCAAATAATTCAAATAAAATTATATTAGAAGCCTAAATAAAATGTGAAATTATATTAAAAATATTTGTAAATTTGAACAAAATTTTGTCATATAAAAAATCGTCAAATTTTGGGTATAAATCGTCCTATCGTCAATAGACCATTTTTGTTCCTAAAAATCGTCAAAATGACGATAAATCGTCAAATCTGGCAGCTATGATTGCTAGTGCTGAGTGCTTTATGTGTGTATTAAAAGCATATAGCTAAGTGCTTTTACAAAAACAAATGAGCACCAAGCGCATAGGCCTTGGGCAGGGCTGGTTTAGATTTTTAATGGAGAGTAACCTGGACGCTTTGCTCAGTGTGCAGTTGCATTGCCGTTACTCATAGAACGGTAGCAGTGTTAGGTAGGCTTCGTTAGGTAGGATATACCGTTAGCTGAAATGCCAATCCACGTTACTAAAAAAAACAAAATCGGGTTTTTGATTGATTATGATGCATATAGTACATACATATTTTAATAATAAAATGAAACAGATTTTAATAGAATTTAAAAATAGATAGATTTAAAAATAGATAGATATGGACACATTAGCTGTATATTTTTTTAAAAATAGGTCTACGCCGGGTATCTGCTAGTATTTAATAAAATCAGAAAAAACATTCTTAATTAATGTACATTTTGCGAATACAAATTAAATTCTTTTAAAAACTTTAAAAAATTTCATTGTAGTTACGTGTTTTTGTTCAAGAAAATATGAAATTAAAAGAACGTAACTAACATCCCAATAAAAATGGAGCTTCCAACGAAGCAGGTTTGTAAGGGAGAAACATAAAAGTTTTGCTTACCGTAACGCTTACGGAAGACATGAATTTTATATGGCGAGTTCCCACTTTAAAGCCATACATTTTTGACTTAGAAATCGCCTTTTACAGTGCATATAAAAATTGGTGAATGTAAAGATCAGCTTTGCACACTGAATTTTTTGTTACCGTTTTTCTTTAATATGCTGTCTTACAAGCCTGCCTCGTAGTAAGGGAATGTCGTAGCTCTTAAAATTTTAAATACAATTTTTTCAATTTATTAAGAATTCGTTCATTTACGCATAAATGTGTGCTTCGTATAATAAGAAATTTTTTTATTGGTATGGCACATTAATAAGTTATATTTTTTTTCAAGAAATGAATTAATCGTTCTATATTTAGTAAATCTGCGACATTTTATTGCCAAAATTGCATTTATTTTTTAATATATAACAACGTTTTTTGTTCCTACTGTAAAATACGATAAGTCTAGAAGCATACTGTCGCTGGTACTTCCTGCCACGGCTTTGTGACAGAAAGGGATAATAGGCTTTGGTAGACGCTTTTTATTTTACTTAGTGCAAATAGTACCATGGCTTTAGATCTGCACGATGGGCACTCACTTTACCACCCGGTTTTTTTTTACCGCGATATACATATGAGCTACTTTCAAATATTTCTGCAGTATTATAACGACCTAATTCGATTTACAGAAAAGAACAGACATTTAATTTTGAAAAAATTTGTATGTATGTATGAACATATTTATAAAACTTCAGAATAAATTGTTACTATAGGAAAACATGAAAAAGAAAAACAATCTTATCAACTATTTAATATTATTGCATCAGCAATTCTGGTTTCAACTTGTTTGAATTTACGTTTTATATAAATAAACTTTTCATGCTTCTAAAACGATAACTCACACACAGTCTCTCTTAACATAAATTCTCTTATAATATATATTTATATGTATGTTTAAAAATACATATACTTATTATATATACAAACTTACATATGTATTGCTGTTTTAATAAAAACGATAATTTAAAATATTATGTCTGCGTTTACAGGTTTTCGAACTTATAAAAAGTACAAGGTTTCCTTAATTATTTTACTAAAGTTAAACTTGCTCTTTTGAAAATTCAATTGTTTTTTTTTTTTTTTCAATTTATAACACTGTGCTAAAATTTTACAATTTTTTTCTGTCAAGCGGGGCACCTGACGGTTTAACCTAATTCGGGTACGCTGAGTCCAGTAGTGCTAAGCGTTTTTAAGTTAGCCCTTGTTTTCGAGATATACCGTTATTTCGTAAATGGAGGAGGTTGCACAACATCTATTCGCGTAACTCAAAAACGGTTTCGTTTATTGAATAAACTAAAAAACACCGAAATTCCGCAATGAAATTACCTTTTAGTAAAGCTTTTATGAAACTCTTAAATTTAATTAAAATTTTAATCAATTATGTCTTGTTTTGTTTGGAACAAAGTCTTCTATAGGTTAAAACATAACTGCATTTTCCAAATTTTTGTGCCGTTTTAAAAAACAAAAATTTCGAAATTTTGATAATTAATAATTTTTTTTGCGCAAAAAAATATCTTTCTAAAACACATATTAGAAACAAGTTTAGCCTTACTTAAAGGTAATTTAAATAATTATTACTGGCTACTGTATGATAGGCAGGATTGCGGTGAGAATGGGATCTGACTTTTCGGATTTATGTAAGTTGTGTGAGGACCCAGAGGAGTTGAAGACAGTTAAACATGGGAATGGGAATGACCTGGCTGCGTTAGCAGGATACTGGGGACTGGGAACATGTAGGGCATATTTTCTGCTTATTGGGGTTGTTTGCTTGTGTTGTCCGATTTTTATGTTCCACCTTCTCTATTCTTGTGCCTTTACTCTTTAATTCTCCTATTCATAATATTGGTCTCTGAGTGAGGGTGTGAAGTTTACTTCGCACCAGCCTTTATATCTAACCTTACCTAAACAAAAGGTAATTTTATTCCAGTTTATTCAATGTTATGCAACCTCCTCTATTTACAAAATAACGGTATATCTCGAAAACAAAAGCTAACTTAAAAAAAATAGTTAGCGCCAATGGATTCTGCGTACTCGAATTAGGTTAACCAGTCGGCTGTAGGGATAAAATGATTCCACTTGGGCATCGATACTTGTACACGATACTTTATCGTCAGTAAAGTATCGATACCTGCTCGGTATCGAACGAAAAGCATCGATACTTTCTTGTAGCGGTCGATACTTTCATATGGCTAGACTAAATTCAAAGGTACGTGTTTAAGTTTTTAAACAAAAAAAAAGCATATAGAATTAAATGTCGGAAACATAATTCACGTATACCATCTTGATCCTTATGAACTAGTCTATGATAAAATGTCCTTTTCAAAATTTAGATTTTTTTTCGAACAAGAATAAAATTTATTATTTTATTTTTGTTCTTTTGAACAAAAATGAAAGTTATTTTTTTGAACAAAAATAACATTTATTTTTTGATATATATTTTTTCGTGCAAAAATAACATTACCGCTACGGTCACACTTTTTAAATATTTGACCAAATAAGCAAAACCACAAATTTTGTTAGTAGTTAGCATAGCAGAGCTGTAAATGAATCATTCGTTACGAATTTGATAAATTTTGAATAAATTTTTTCCACATCAAAAAAGAATTGAATGCAATTTGAATCAATTCAAACGAATTAGGCAGAAATAATTTCAATTCGTTTCCAATTCAAGTGAATTTGTAAAATGAGTTGCAATTCGTTTTTAATTCAAATGAATCTGTAAAATGAATTGCAATTCGTTTCCCATTCAAATGAATTTGTTAAAGTGAATTGCAATTCTTTCTACAAATTCATTTGAATTGAATTGATTTTGAATTCATTCAAATGAATTAGAACAATGAATTGCTTTCAAATGAATAAAATCCAAAATGAGTTCCAATCAATCAAATTCAAGAACAGCTCTAGTGGGAATGTAAAAGTATTAAGAATTTCGGGTAAACGAATACAGCTTTGACAGCAAAAAATTTTATGTTGAGATTCAAAGTTGCTAGAATCTTAAATATTCGATTTAAAAATTTAAAAAAAATCCACAATATACAAATATGAGATTATTTTAACAAAAAATTATTGTTAAAGACACCTTTAATAATATTTACACACTATTTGGTAAAAATAAAAATTTAAGTTTCTTTTAGCAAATTAACAAAATTTTCCCATTTTTATAGGATTTTAATTCAATTCCTATTCTGCCGCTACCTGTCAATTCCAGTATATCATGGGAATTTAAAATCTAAGATTTTTTTGTCTTTGGACTATACTAGAGTAATGCAATTCAAATTTCAATCAATTCAATTCAGATGAGTTGGATATTAATTCCTAATTCTTTTTTCTTATTCATTGGAATTAATTTAAAATCAATTCAATTCAAACGAATTGGAAATAAAATGCAATTCACTTTGACATTTCAAATGAATTTGCAGAATGATGTGTAATTCACTTTGACAAATTCATTTGAATTGGAAACGAATCGCAATTCATTTGACAAATTCATTTGAATTGGAAATGAATTGCAATTCATTTTTACCAAATTCATTTGAATTGACTCAAATTTCATTCAATTCATTTTTTTGTGTGTAAAGAATTAATTCCAAATTTGCTAATTCAGTGCATGAATGATTCGCGAATTAATTCAAAAATGAATGATTCATCTTCAGCTCTGATAGTTAGCAAGATTAAAGATGGTCTTAATATCACAAAATAAAACTAATTATACTCCCAGCCACAGCAAAAAACTTATTGTTGTATGATGTACGAGCAGTATTAATAAATATTGCAGTGAAAGGAAGTTATATTTTAGTTTGCCTGTTGGTAACCTCTTTTTCGTCAAATAATTGCCAAGTGTGACTGTAGCTTCAGTTTTTGATTTTTATTTTTTTGAACAAGCACAAATTCTTAATTATGTTAAAAATGACGTCAACTAGGCTTTATTTGTCTCACAATATATAACAAGTATTTTTGACCGATACCCACTTGGTATTCGGTGCCAAAGTATCGATGCCAAAAGTACTTGGTATGGAATGAAAAGTATTGAGTAAGTACTTGTAGTTACTCGGGTGCCCCGGATAGCACAGTGTAATTTTTGTTTTTAGAGGTTTTTTTTCTTATTTTTTTTTTGTCTTGCACATTTTTATTTAAGAAAAAATAAAATATAATGTTTATTACAACATTGCAATTTTGTATACAAATTAAATACATATCGCTAGTTAAAACGAATTGTATAGATTATTTCATTTCCTGGCATATGTATAAGCAATTTTAAAATAGTTTTTAGTAATTGGTTAAGTCGTTTGGCACCTCAGCTGACGATATGCACAATAAACTTGTTATGCCATTAAATATTTTGCCAAAAAACGTGTAAATATGTATGTATGTAAGTATTTATATTTTTGTTTTAGTATATAGCAAAAACTTATAAGCAAAAAAAAAATTACGTAGTATTTTCTTAGTTCATTTTATTAATTTTCTTTTTTTTCTTTCTATTTCTATACACTTTTAAAAGATCAGTGTTAACAAATGCGGAAAATCATCGTGTTTTTTTAACATACATAAGCAGGGCAAGTTTATATATGCACAACAATTTTTAAAATATGCACGCGAAACAAACTTAATTTAATTAGTTTTATTTGAACAAATGTTTGTTATAAAGTATATTCATGTACTTTTTCAAGTTTTCAAATTGAAATGATCTTCGGTTGTCACACAAAACCATAGAATATTTGCAAATACACGTTCAACATCTGTTGATGTTACTAGCGCATACTTAAGTAATAATTAGTTTTCATGGATATAGTGTGTCAATATATTCCTTGGTTTCGATTTTATTGAAATATTTGTTGTTGTTTTAACTTGATCAACATATGAAGGCCAAAGGCCCAACCATAATGTACCTAAGCTGACTTAAGCAACTGTGCGACTTAAGCAACATGTAAAATCACCATTAAACGTAAAGCAATTTTTGTTAAGTTGTGTGAAACTGCCATTTGCTTAAGCAAAGTGCGAAACTGATCGCACATTCTGTACAGAATCAGATGTTTTTTCATATTGTTTTTTAATGCATTTGATAGTCTTTTCGTTAATTCTTGACAGTAGCTTAGCATTTTTCAATAAATATGTCTTTTATTCTTAATATTTTTATCTTTTTCTTTTATTTCTTCTATGAAGAATAAACTTTCATGTAAAGCACACAAAACAGAACGGAACAGTACACTCTTAAAGTTTTTGGGTTATCCCTCACCATATGAACATTAAAGTTTTTTTTAGTTTCTTTTGGCATTTTGAAATAAATCACTGACAGCCTAACAGCCGTACCTAAACAAGAGCGGAAGGCGGAACGTTTTCTTCAGCGTAGCTTTTACGCTAATATGCCATACCTAAATAAGAGCGTCAGCGTTGTGCCATAAACAGTAGTGTTAACTTTCGTGCCGACTAAAACCCTCATAAAAGACATAAGAAATTGAAAAACCGCTAGTTTGACCTAAAAATAGCTAATTTGCCATTATTTATTATCAAACAATAAAAACAGGGTTGTCAAAACAATTGCAAAGCGTTGACGCCGCGCTATTTAGGGATGCTTCATACAAATTGTATGGGCATGAGGATTTTTGACAGCTAGAAAACGCGTTCCGCTCTTGTTTAGGTATGGCTGTAAACAAGAACAGAAAGCGTTTTCTAGCTGTCAGAAGTTGTCATGCCCACATAATTCGTATGAAGCATCCCTAAATAGCGCGGCGTTAACGCTCTACAA
Organism: Pollenia amentaria; assembly: GCA_943735925.1. Taxonomy (NCBI): domain Eukaryota; kingdom Metazoa; phylum Arthropoda; class Insecta; order Diptera; family Polleniidae; genus Pollenia; species Pollenia amentaria. The sequence goes on from OX031009.1 coordinate 226,829,965, forward strand.
TTGGAAAATCCGATTTTGACAGTTCGTTAAAATAAGCAGGGTTGCTATATTTGTTGCTTTGACAACCCTGGGGTCTAATCACCGCATTCGATATCGAGTAAACTATCGTATCGGGTAACCTATCGTATTTTTCTGCATACGATAGACACTGACGTACCGAATGAAAACTCCAGATGTAATGTCTTTGGTTGCTCGATATCGAATGTTATTATCTCAAACTACGATACATTTCATTCGATAACGAGTGTCATGATACCAAAATAAAAAATTTCGGTCAATTTTGCTCGATATCGTATGCGGTGATAAGACCCCTGTTTTAATCGTTTGATAATAAACACGGCAAATTAGCTATTTTTAGGACAAACTACCAGTTTTAATTCCATTTCTAAAGTTAACACTACTGTTTGTGACACAACGCTGACGATCTTGTTTAGGCTGGCATATCAGCGTAAAAGCTACGTGGAAGAAAAGGTTGCGCCTTCCGGTATAGTTTAGGTGTGGCTGTAACATAAAAAAACAAAATAAGCAAAATTGTTCAGTAATAGCCTCTTCACACTTGCATACATTTCGGAGGAACGCATACAACATCCACCATTAATTAAATATGTCACCATTTCTGAAAAAAAAAAACTTATTTTTTTAAAAACAAGTTATTTTTTTTAAAAACTTTTTTTTTACAAAAGTTCCAAAATGTTAACTGAAAACACCAGAGTATATTTGGAATTAATTTTGTTTAAAAATATAAACAAATATAATCTGGTAATTTTAGTTCTCATGTTAAGTATTATTTTTATTATAAATTTTCATGTTAATTCGAATGTGTATTCTAAGTCAAATTACAGTTTATAAAGCTTTCATACTTTAAAAGTCTTATTCTTCAATACAAAAAACAAAACAAAAAAGAGCTTGCAAAAAAGGAAAAAATTGGTAACGCTTTTTTCAATGGACGGCACTAAAGAAGTGAACATTTTGTAAAGATGTTGTTTTTTCGCTCTGTACATTTCTTATTTTCAAATTTTAACATCCTCGCAAATTAATTGTGTATGTCAGATGTTGGCAAGTGTAAAAAGGCTAGAACCGTTTTTTTTTTTCCGAAAACCCCGATTGCCTAAAAACGGCTGCCAACCTGCGTAATAGGCAAATTTATGCAAAGCATATATTTTTGCTAAAGCATATTTTTATTGCAAAAAGAGTTAACAACTTGCCCTGTACATTAGCAAATATGTATTTATATTAGGGCCTTCAAAAGAAAAAAAAAAAATATTTTTTGAAGTTCTATCATCTATAAAGTTTCTAGCAAGTATAACAAAACTTTCCAAGAAGATCAACTTATATTTTGACTTTTCGCGACGCTCAAAAACTTTCAGTTTTTCATATGAAGTAAATGCCAAATATAATTTTTTTTCGTATTTTGCAAATAAAACCACTAAACAAACCATTTCTTTTTACAATTTTGGTGGGCATATTCTAATAGGAAATTAAATTTTCCACAAAAAACCTCTTGTATGATTTTTTCGCACACTTATCGGGTAAAAAGTTCTTAGACTTTGAAAACTACTTGTAACAAATAGTGTTTTCATTCCACATTTTTGCTAGTATTTAAAATCTGATGGCTTTTTACCCGTTAAGTTTACGAAAAAATCATGTAAGAGGTTTTTTGTTAAAAAATTTTATTTCCTATTAGAATATGCCCATCAAAATTGTAAAAGGAAATTATTTTGTAGTTTTATTTGTAAAATACGAAAAAAAAAAATAATTTTGCACATGTTCTTCATATGGGAAAACTGAAAGTCCTTGAGCGTCGTGTACTATCAAAAAATAAAGCTGATCTTATGGGAGAACTTTTTTATTACTACGAGAAACTTTTAAGATGATAACAAGAAAACCTTTTTTTTTTGTGAAGAGCCCTAATGTACATATTTAAAGCAGTTATTTACTTAATACATACATATATGTACATTTCTAGCTAAGTATGACATTGACTCTGAAATTTTAAATACTTTTATATAGGACCTGGTTATCTGTTTGCCTGTTATTTGAATTTTGCAAATAAGTTTTTTTTACTTTTTATTTTTAAGGTTTTCTTTTATCAGTTAGTTTGGCTTTTAACAACATAAAATTTGTTGGTGTTCTTATATAAAAATTTTATAAATTTTGTTTTGTTTTTAGCAAAGATTTTGAAAAAGAGTTTTAAGTATATTTTAGGTTTTCTTTAACAAAAAACTCACATCTGCAAAAAGCAGTTTTTCCCAAAATTATTTTCCGATTTTTATTTATTATTATTATTAGTAAAGCAACACTTAAGTTTAAATTAAAAACAAATTTTTTTTATAATGCGATTTGTTTTTGCTTAATTTTTTTGTGTTTAAACATATTTTTTAATGTAAACTCTTGGTTCTTTAAATAATTTCCTATTTGTTTGTATTGATCATAAATCCGCAATAACATTTGGTATATTAAGAGATTGTGTTTTTTTTTTTAAATTCTTTAACTCAAACTTGCATTGTTGTCATGATTTTAAAAGTTTTATAACAAACAAATTCTCTCGTGCAATTTCCTTGTTGTGTTTATGCAATTTTACAGACATTTAACCAAAGAACATAGAATTCGACTAGAATAGAAAGGAAGAGAGAAAAACAACTAAATTAACACATTTCTTACTAACAAAATCGTAGATTATTTTTTTTTTTTTGACAGCTGACTTCGGTTTTTATGGACTTTTTTACTCAATAGAAGACGATTAGAAAAGAAATAAGAGGTCAAAATTGGTATTTTCTACGGCGCTTTTAAGTCGACATCTAATAGGGGTATTTTTTTTATTATTATATGAATATATTATTATATTCATATAATAACACATAAAATAGTTTTATTATATTCATTCTTAAATTTATAACATTCATCCTTAGTTTAATTGATTAAAAACCCGTGAATCCTTGTCTGCAGTTAAAAACTCAAGTGCCCGTTTACACCACAACGAAATCTAGTACTTAAGAGATTTAGATCAAAACCTAGTTATTTTTGATAAGATTTCCCTTGCAAAACAAAATCCACTTCGTGACTAGATTTTGATGAAATCTAATCAAAATATAGGAATACTTAGTGATGCTAGGGTTTTTACATATGCCACTAAAAAATACTTCCCTGCATAAGAAAAAAATGACATTTTAATTAAAAAAAAAAAAATCTATAATAGTAAATACTAAAAAATGGAAATTACAAATTATTGTTGTAAAATATATCAAATTGGTTATAAATAAAAGGTAATGCAAATTTTTAAATGTCTATTTCTTTATACGTATATATGTATGTGTTACAGAAAAAAAACTTTTATTCAGCTGTGTTATGCAAACAAAATATTGCTAATGCCAAAAAATCACAATGTAAACGCACTAGATTTTGAGGAAGATTTCAAATCGAATCTTCTAGATTTCGTTGTAATGTAAAAGGCCTATTAGGATTTTTTTCTCTGTCTTGCTACTCTAGTCATTTTCTATGCATTTAACATAAGTGGCGTCCTAAATTGCTGACTATTGACAGTGCAAAAATGCTCTTCTCGTTAAGAGAATCACATCCACAATTTATTTGTTTACTCTCAATTCAAAGATACAGTTTTGCTAGCTTTTTTATTTGATTCTACAAAAAGAAAAATTATTTTTTTTTTAAATTTTTGATTGAAAGATTTTGTTTTTAATTCACATGCATTTACAAGGCAATACGTTCGTTGTGTTGTAGTTCCTACCTAGTAGATGCACGTCGATTTGTATAGAAAAAATAATAGAAAAGATAAGTTCAGTGCATCATCAACGGCTATAATGTCTATTACGTGATTTAAAATTGTGTTTAATAGTTAACTTTGTTACATGTAGAAAATTACAAGCCCGTGTAAATAAATGCACAAATTTTGCACATACGATAATCATAAAAGTTCGAAAGTCAGAGCCTATAATTAAAAAGACAGTTTACAAAACGAACAAAGATAAACATTAAAAAAATGCTAATACAAATATTACAAGATGAGGATGAGCCTGTATGTATGCTTTAATAGTTCTCTGTTTAGTTAATGTTAAATTTAATATTTTAAATTATTGAAATTCTTTGGAATATACATTTTAAAATAAACTATTAATTTTTGTTATTTATTTAATTTTAGTACCTTGATATTGGTGAGGATATGAACGTACCTGATGATTTTACAGCAACAGAATTACAAAGTGGCATGTGGTGGCGTCATTTGGCAGCTGGTGGTGTTGCTGGTGCTGTATCCCGTACATGCACTGCTCCCTTAGATAGAATAAAAGTGTTTTTGCAGGTTATTATTTAAATTCATTATTTTTAAAATATGAACTATTAATGAAAATATATACTTCTTTGATTTTCTTAAGGTCCAAACACACAAGACAGGAATCTCAGATTGTTTAAGATATATGCTTAAAGAAGGCGGCTTACGTAGTATGTGGAGGGGTAATGGTATTAATGTTTTAAAAATTGCACCCGAATCAGCTATTAAATTTGCTGCCTATGAGAAAATCAAGCGACTGATACGTGGCGACGATAAACGTCAAATGACAATTGGTGAACGTTTTATGGCTGGTGCTGCAGCCGGTGGCATTTCACAGACCGCTATCTATCCCATGGAAGTACTGAAGACCCGTTTGGCTTTGCGCAAAACCGGTCAATACAGAGGTATTTTAGATGCGGCGAAAAAGATTTACATCCATGAGGGTATACGCAGCTTTTATCGTGGTTACATTCCAAACATGTTGGGCATTATACCATACGCGGGCATTGATTTGGCCGTCTATGAAACTCTAAAGAAAAATTATTTAAGTAGTCACAACACAGAACAACCCAGTTTCCTTGTATTACTAGCGTGTGGCAGTGCATCCTCGACATTAGGTCAAGTGTGTTCATATCCTTTGGCTTTGGTGAGGACGCGACTACAAGCTCAAGGTAATTATTTTGAATATTTTTTTTATTATATTTTCTTTGAGATTTTTATAAACATTTACAGTCGTGCTTAAATCTAAACAAGTAGAATCACCCATGGGTGGCATACCCTTGAAACAAGCAGGTGCAGGCAATGATGACAACATGTTCGGTGTTTTTCGTAAAATTTTACGAACTGAAGGCATTTGTGGGCTTTACCGTGGCATAACTCCAAATTTCATAAAAGTCTTACCAGCCGTTTCCATAAGTTATGTCGTCTATGAATACTCCAGCAGATGTTTGGGTGTTAATATGACATGATGTGTTTTCTACACTAACATCATTACTTATATGACTTGCTACATCCGAACAAACATACAAATAAATCAGCAGCTGTGCTTGCTCTCTTTTTCTTCGCATATTCTTTCCAATCTGTCTGTATACCTTTGCTCCTCAACCATCCTCAACCTAACCTTACAACTTTACTGTAATCTTAACATTTAACAATTAGACTTAATTTAGTTTAAATTATTCTTATTCTAATTCTTATACATACTATATTTCTGTTTGTATTGTATTTGTTAGTAATGTTTTTTTTAATGAATGAAAAAGCAGAAATGAAGAAAGTAGTTGAGTGAATGCAAGAAAAAGAAAGTTTATTAAATGCCAAGAAACAGATAATGAAATTTTTAAAGAAAAATAAACTTTCCTAAGTGATACTATTGCTAATATTTACATATATAATTAAAAAAAAAAATCAATAAAAATAATATAAAAGCAAACAATAAAATGAAAAACTAGATATTAAACATAACCTAAAATTACATACCTAAATATACATATTTATTGAGATGCTAAAGAAAAGTTATAAGTTTTATTTTATTGTATTTAAATTAAACTAGATTTTCTTTAATTTATTTATAATAAATATACAACTGCTTTAAACTTTGACCTCTTTTATGATAATTAAATTACAACTTTTTGTTTTTTATATATAAATAAAACTTTAATTTTTGTATAGTTTTCAAATACTTGTAAAGTTAATTTATCTTAATATGGAAGAAAATATAAATAGAAAATTTTTTAAAATTTAAATACAAAAAAAAGTTTACTTTTTATTTATCTGTACTAAATTAAAAAAATTGATTAAAAAAAGAAAAACAAATATGTACACTAAAAAAAATATTAAACAAAACAAAAAACTACTACATTTATGAGGCTGAAAAAGGGTTTTGTAGCTTTGTTAATTTAGTTTTTAATTTATTTTTGATAATAAAAGAAAAAAAAAACCAAAAACAAGATAAAAACTTAAAGTTAACTTAAAAACAAAACACAATTGATAAAAAGGAAACTCTCAACGATATTTTAATTATTTTCAATTAAAATAAATTAGTTTATACTACTATATTTTATTTGCCTCATCATTAATACATATTTACATGAACAAATATATGTATGTATACGTACATATGTATGAAATATCGATCGAAAGTAGAAGTAAAAAAATTTAATTTTAAAAAGCCGATCGGAATATGTGACAGATAATTGAAAATTTAATAAAATAATATAATATTTTAATATACATACATACATACATATGTATGTAAATTTAATTGAAGAACTACTTAATTAAAAATATTATATAAAATAATTAAAATATTTTTTATATAAACCAGTTATAGCAAAACAAAAAAAAAAAAATTTTTTTTTCTCTTTCAAATTAAGAAAATACAATGCAAAATTTTTTACTAAATATTTTACTTTTTATAAAAGCGTTTACTTTGAAAAATTAATTTTCAAATATATATCAATTTTTCTTTCAGTGTCTTTTTTGTTGTTGATATAACTTAAAAAGTTAAAACGAAAATATATTAATAATTAAATAAAACGAGAACAAAAAACAAATATTAATTAATAAATGCCTTTATTTAATCCGTAAAATATGTATTTAAAATTCAAAAGTAAATATGAAAAATGAAAATAAATTTTCTCCTTAAATCCAATAAAATATTTAAATATACATTAACGTGATGTGTTTCATTCGTTGGTTGGCTCGTTAGTTAAAAGGTTTAACAAGTTTTATCATCAGTTATAATGGGTGTTACTTTGAGTACCTTTACAAAAACTATCGGCCATGATTTGTAAACCGAAATCACGTGAAATTGAAATCTATGGAGATTTTAAGGTAAATTTTTTTAAAAATTAACAGCTTTTCCGGATTTCAAAATTAGGTTTGGTAAAGGTATGCGGTCCTCAAAGTATGACGTATATAAAAGGAAATATTTTTATCAGCTTTAAACACAGGATAGTATTCAACATTTGTTCGATTCCTATTTCAAGTTATTTCAATTTCCAGAACATGGCCGTATTTCTATAAGAATAAAAATAAAGAAAATAAGTATTTTAAAGATACGAAAAAAAATAATACTAAAGCTATTCATGTCAAAAGTTTCACTCTTGCGAAAAATCATAACAACCACATAGACAATTTTTTTCGCACGAAAAGTTTTCTATGTGGTCCAACAACTATTTCGCATAAATAATTTTCTATGTGGTTGTTGTCATTTTTTTCCAATTTTGCGTTTTCGCAAGAGTGCATGCAACTCTTGACGATAATACCTTTCTTTACTAACATTATTATATATAATTTCCATTTCGAAATTGATTTACATTACATTTAAGTTTTGTAAGTATGTTGAAGTGATTTCTAATTAAAATGTGCAACACAAAAAAATTCATTGAATATATTTTGCAAAAAAGTGCGAAATATGTGTTTTTTGAGTTTTTGTCAGTAATCTTATTAATGAATAGTATTTAATAAAATGTAACACCTAAATAGATTTTCCGATGCTTAATACAAGCCAACTAAAATCTCTGTTAACTCTCAAAAAACTTCCAAAATTTCCCAAAAATTAGTTTATTCAAGTGCTAAAATATAGGTTTACTCCCTAAAAGTGCCGAATTTCAATAGAGTACCAGGCACCTGTCCGCTTTTGTTTTTTTAATGAACAACACAAAATATTTAATTAAAAAAAGTACCAGTTTCATTTACGAAAAGTACCAAAAAAATCCATCTATAAGGATTTTCTTTTCTCATTCACTCAGGACATTCCATGTTTAATTTTATGTTTATTAGACCAAATACTAACGGAAATCAAAAAAGTACTAGTTATATAACAAAAAAGTACCAAAAAGTTTCCACTTATAGATTCTCATTCACTCAGGACCTTACATGTTTATTTTTATGTTTCTAGGTCCAATATTAACGATAATCAAAATTACCAGTTGAAGAACGAAAATGTACCAAAAAGCAGAATAAATATATTTAATTTCCCTTATTTTCCCTTTTTGATACTTTATTTCAACACTGATGTATTAAAAATTTCATTACTGTAGTGGGAGCCCAACATTTAATACGTATGTCAATCAATGAAGAAACATTTTTTCTAAAAAAAGTACCAAAAATAGGTACGATTTTCACCCATTAAACGTTTGAAATAGTACCAAATTTGTATTTGAGTTATTTAGATAAGTGTAGAAAGTGAAAAATGATTATTCCTATGTTTATTGGTTTAAAGGATAGATGGATTGACAAAAAAGTACCAAAAACTGGTTTTACCCGTTTACTCCCTAAAAGGGCCGAATTTCAAAAAAGTATCAGACACCTGTCCGCTTATTTTTCTAAAGAAAAACTATAAGTATTCCATTTTTTGCATCGTTTTGAGTTTTGTAGATATGAGATTACCGAATTTACCCTTTTGTACCTCTAAATATTCGAATTTCAAAAAATCCCGTCTTAATGGATCGATTTGGGGGAGAGACCAACTTTCGGTCCAAATTTCATATTTTCAGCTTCAGGCATTTAGACTGTGCGATGATAAATCAGTCAGTTACGCTACAATTTCTTATATAGATATTTTTTTTTATAAGTAATAACCAGAGAAGACAAATTTGCTTTTTTTGCTGTTTTGCTTCTTTTTTTGCTGTTTTTGCCCATTTTTGCTTTTTTGCTGTTTTTGTTATTATGGTGCTTATTTTGCTTTTTTCCTATGTTTTTGCTGTAAAATAGCTTTTTTAACATAATTTTTACGTAAAAAACATTTTTTTGAGAAAACATGAGAAAAAAAAAATAATTGACAACTTTTTTCTGGGTTAAAACAAAAATATGTTAGTTGTGGACTCAACTTTTTTGGGCCAAATTCAATACGCTTTATTACAACTAAAATTAATAAACTTACCATCCCAAAAAAAAAAACAGCCATGTAACTTATTTGAGTTTAAAACAAAATAAGTAAACCGGCCGTTATGAACGAAAAAATAATAAAAAAAAAATGACGAAAGAAAAGTCAAATATGTTATTTTTGCTAAAAATGGTAAAATTGTATCCTGAAGTTTTTAAAGTTGAAAAAGATTGGCTTTTTTGTAATGTGTGTTCGATATATGTAAATTTTTGTTGGAGACCAATATACCACTAAAAAAAGTAAGCCATCCCAGTTTCAAAAACATCTTTCAAAAGTACGCCAATTTGCCAGTTCCAAGCGAAAGTTCTATTCGAGGTAAAAACATACCTCAAATGTATACGGAAGCTTTGGGAAAAATGCGTGAAAAGGCTAAAGGTAAATATAAATATAAAGGTAAAAATAAAATATATTTGGTATTTTAAATGACGATGTTGGAAATAAACCTTTTTTATTGAACATGGGTGTTCTCGAAAATGCAAATGGGAAAATGCAACAATTCATTACAAATTTTATTTGATTCATAATTTTTTTTTATATTTTTATGTTTTTTTTTTTTAATTTAATCTAGGCATTCAATACGACAAAATATTGCTAATGGTAACTGATGCAGCGGCATACGTGTTAAGTGGAATTTTGTCCCTTAGGATAATGTATCCTAAAATTATACATTTGACATGTTTTGCTCATGGACTTCATCGTGTTGCTGACTTCATACGCTTAGAGTTTCAGCATGTAAATAAATTAATATCTTGTACCAAATCCGTTTTTGTTAAGTTAATTTTTCAATAACTCGTATTTACACAAATACAAACTAAAAATTTTAATTTCCATAGGCTCCTCGTAGAAAGCAGTTATTTTTACAAATGAATCCCAATTTGGCTCTTCCACCGTTCCTATGCTCAACACGTTGGGGTACTTGGATAGAAGCCACAATGCATTATGCAGAATACCTTGATAAAGTAACTTTTCTTAACTGAAAAGTGAAGACTCAGATTCGATCGCGCACGGCAAGGAAATATATAACTTGCCCGGATTAAGTTCCCAACTTGCGTTTATCAAAAAAAATTTTTCAATTATTGTGTCTTCTATAAAAAAGCTACAAACAGTTGGGTTAGCTATTCACGAAAGTGTAAATATTGTGTCAAATGTAAGAGAAGCTCTTGAGAATCTACATGAAAAAAATATATATTAAGAAATTTAATGCAGTATGTATTTCAAAGAAATCCGGGGTTCAAACAAATTTTAAAAATAAACAACATTCTTGAAACTGGTGCTAAACCTGATGACGAAATGAAATTTTGAAATATAAATTTGCTCCAACAACATCCGTGGAAAGAAGTTTTTACTTATACAATTCACTTTTAACAGAAAGACGAAAAAAAAATGACGTTTACAAATATAAAAGCCCACATGATTGGTTATTGTAACTGTTTTCACGAGTCTGAAGAAATAGAATAACTGTAATTTTTTATATTTAAATGTATATATTAAAAAAATAAAAATGCTTTTTTTGCTGCTTTTTTTTCTAAATTTTTGTGCTTTTTTTATATATTTTTTTTGCTGTAAACACTTTGTTTTTTGCTTTTTTTTGTCTTCTCTGGTAATAACCTTCACTAGATTCAGATTAAGATCGGAATTGGGGGGTTCACAAGGTGTGCTAATAAGTCATATCGTCATAATATCCTAAATAATATTTAACAATTGTTTAAAAAAAAAATTGTTGTGTTTCAAACCAAATAAGAATTTGTATGCTGTGTTTATTGATTTGTCATAACTACACAGTTGAAATCTAAATTATGAGCGGTAGCTCACAGAAGTCATATATGTTTCTTGTTATTTTTTTAAGACACATGACTTTATAACTTTATTACTAACTTGTGAATCCCCAATAAAATTTCCAATATATCGTCACTAAAATCTTAAGGGCCGTAACTTTGAAAAATTACAACTATAACAAAACTAAATAAGATAAATCTGAAGTAAACATACATATGCAAATATAACTTAATCAAGATACCAATAAAATAACTTAATTTTCTTAAAATAACGTTGGTTTCATGTAGAAAGGCCTTAACCCGATTTTTTTTTTTCTAAATTTGGTTTTTTTAGCGATTCCAATACATTTCACAGCAGTTTTACTAGCAATTTTACATTATGTTTAGTGTTTTTCATATGAGATTTCCCGGGACGAAAATCCTGGACGAAATTTGCTTTGATCTACCAAGGTCAAATACCATTTGTTTAAAGATTGATGTTTGACTAATGACGTTATCCGTCGTCAATGGCGGTGAGAGCTAAACGGCAAACCCCACTGAAGAGATTGTGTGGTTGCAATCGAAACTAGTCTGGGCAACCTGTTCGTGAAAACCTGGGTTCAATTCCCAGCTCAGTCAAGAATTATCAATAAATTTTAATTCATTTCATGTTGTAAAATTCCTTTCTTCATAAAAATAATTTAATGAAAATTTAATTCAATCAACTTAAACCTGATCAAAATATCAAAATTTGGATTAAAAACCATTAACAGTTCAATAAAATAACCACAATACTAATTATAAAAATTTATAACAGGTAGTTTAAAATTAGATTTTTTTTTGCAATTTCTAAAAAATATGTGTTTTTTTTTTTATTTTTACAGAAGCCAAAGTTATTTTGAAGTAAATTAGAATTTTATGCTCATGAGCAGGGAAACCAAAAATATGCTTTAAAAACGCGTTTAATGCGCATTAAATATGAAGTAAAAACTCGAAAATATGCCCTGAAAATTGTTAAAAATATGCCCCCAAGAAATCAAAAATTGCTTATTTGAAAACAAAATATTCAACAATTTAAAAACATTTGCATTTGAAAAAAACAATCCTAAAATTTTAATGAGTAAAGCCCAGACAGAGATTTAACCATATTTGAAAACGATGGGCATTCATGTGCTCACAAAGACATAGTTATGTATATTATGAGGTTAAAATTCATATACATAAGAGTTATTTGTGGCGAATATTATCTAGAGATTACCATCCATATGACATTTTTTGTCTTAAAGGGATTTCAGGGTCGGTCGCTTAATTGTTTATAAATGTTAACATTTAAAAGGAATTCAAAGCTATTTAAAGATGTTATGCTTTCGGCAGTTGAAAATCACGCCAAAACATACAAAAACGGAACACAAAAATATCAAACGTGTGATTTGAAATCACGTGATTTCAGAACAGGCCTGATAAATATAAAATTTTTAAGTTTTAAATAACATTTATCTTTAATGACGACCTGCTTTGGCCTACAATTTAAGAGTAAAAAAAAATAGTTGGCGAAATTGAAGCAACACGTTGAGCACAGATAGATATTTAAAAAAGAAAACCCAGAAGTTTTATTTGCTGCTACAGCTGTTGTAAGTACCTAAAAAAATTTCAACATGTATCAAAAAATGCCTCAAAAAGGCCAAATATGCGCTATAAACTTAAAAATTTTTTTAATTAATCCTTTTTTTTAAGCTTAAGGTCTTTTTCTTTTTTTTATAAAATAAAATTTAATATTTTTTATAAAAAAAACCTCAAGCTTAAAAAAAGGATTAATTAAAAAAAATTAAAGGTCGAATAAAAGCCAATTTATATTAAAAAATTTATAAAAAGCTCTTAAACTGATAAAAATATTGTTTCTGCCTTCATTGGTCGCACAAGGAAAAACATGCAATTGCATATAACGGGTGGGGTTTGACATCTCTCTATTTCAGACTAACTCAATTTGAACCATGGGAATATACACAATCGAGCAACGAGTTAAAGTTATTCAGGCTTAATATGGAAATGGGCGTTCAAATCAAAATGGATATCGTCAATTTTCGAGAAAATCCTCTTCAGTGATGAGGCACATTTTCACCTCAGTGGATTCGTCAATAAGCAGAATTGCCGCATTTGGGCGAATGATTATCCAAGAGTGATTGTCGAATATCCAATGCACCCACAAAGAGTGACTGTTTGGTGCGGTTTATGGCGTGGCCGGATCATTGGGCCGTATTTTTTCCAAAATGAGGCCGGTCAGGCAGTTACTGTGAATGGTGTTCGCTATCGTGAGATGACATCGAACTTTTTATGGCCCGAATTGGAAGATAAGGATTGGACGGTATGTGGTTTCGACAGGACGGTGCCACTTGCTACGCAGCTAACGAAACAATGGCTCTTTTGCGCGACAAATTCAATGACCGTGTTAACTCACGTGGTGGCGATGTCAATTGGCCGTCAAGATCATGTGATTTGACACCGTTGGACTTCTTTCTTTGAGGGTAATTTGAAAGAAAAGGTGTACGTCGATAAGCCAGCAGCAATTCAAGAGCTAAAGGATGAGATAATTCGGCACATTAACGGCATAGAACCTCAATTATGCCTCAGCGTCATCGAAAATTTGGACCATCGGATGGAGGTGTGCCGCCGAGGTCGCGGCGGTCATTTGGCCGATATTTTTTTCCATACATAATTGAACCATACCCATATTATCATAATAAAAAGAAATGACAATAATTTCCTTAATAATTTGTGTTTTATTCAAAATCAACATCGACCCTTAAAATCTAACCACCCTTTATATGCTTTCCCTGCCATGAGCTATAAATGCACAGATTACATATAAAGGGTTAAGAAATGATGACAAAAGTGAAAAATTAACATTTAAGAACACATTTTGAATGCAGCAATTACTAAAGAAAACGCTTATTCGTTTTAAAGAAAATAAATTTCAAAATTTTGCAGAGGGGGAAGAAGTTGTAAGAACAAAAGAGAATAAAGAACAACAAGAGATTTCAAGATCAAAGCTAGTATCGTTGATAGATGACCACTTGAGCAAGACAAAATTAAGCTTAAGAGATAAATTTATTTTGGACACAGTGGGACATACGGAAAAATATTTAGACAGAAATAAGGATATATTAATATTGATTGCGGATAAGGGAAACAAGACTGTTGCAGTAAATAAAAAGGACTATGATTATAAAATGAGAACCATATTAGGAGATATGTGCACCTACAGAAGAATGAAAAAGGATCCTACATCAATTTTACAAAATAAGAACAATACTTTAATTGACAAACTTTTTCATATGAAACTTATTAACCAAACTGAAAGGAATAAATTAATTACAAAAGTAGCTATTGCACCAAGGTTATACGGACTACCAAAGATTCATAAGGAAGGAGTCCCTTTAAGACCTATTTGTTCATCCATTAACTCCCCTTCTTAAAACAACTTACTAAGGAGTCGAGGTATAACGTTAAGAATTCAACTGAATTCAAACAATTAATTAACGATACACATATCAATCAAGATGAGGTAATGATTTCTTTTGAAGTTGTGTCACTGTTTCCAAGCGTCCCCGTCAATTTGGCAATGAGAATTATTGGAGAAAAATGGGAAAGACTTAAAGAATACACCAAAATACCAAAAAATTTATTTATGGAACTTGTATCGTTTTGCATTAAAGAATCCAGGTACTTTAAATATGACGACAAGGTATTTGAACAAACGAAAGGTATGCCTATGGGATCTCCTGCTTCACCCGTAATAGCAGATATAGTGATGGAGGAACTTTTAGACGACACTATTAACAATTTAAAGACAAAGCCGAAAATACTAACAAAATATGTGGACGATATATTTGCAATAATTAAAAAAGATGATGTTGAAAGGACTTTAAAAGTCCTCAACGATTTCCAAAGACAAATTCAATTTACGATTGAAATGGAAAAAGACAATAAATTACCATATTTAGACACTATGGTACATAGAATAGGAAATGTCGTCAAGGTAGATTGGTACCAAAAGCCAATGGCCTCAGGAAGGTTACTTAACTTTCACTCTAAGCACCCACGGAGAATAATAATGAATACAGCTATAAATTTTATTAACAGAGTTTTCGAAGTCAGCGACAAAGTTTTCCACAAACAAAACGTTATAAAAATTAATAATATATTAGGTATGAATGACTTTCCGAGAAAAACGATTAAGAATTTGACCAAATACGTAAAAACTAAAAGCATTTTAGAACCACAAGATAAACCACAAAAAATGTACAAATCCATTACATATGTGTCTGGTTTTTCGGAAAGATTAAAACATTCAGACATTTATGACAAAGACAACTATGAACTAGCTCTGCGAACAAATGACACAATTTACAAATTATTTAGCAATACTAAATCTAGATTAGCAAAAGAGGACAAATCCAACTTGGTTTACAAAATAACATGTAAAGGTGACAAGTCTAATGTATGCCAAAAGGCATATGTCGGCACAACCAAATCCAAATTAAAAACTAGAATTTCATCTCACAAATCAGACATAAAGGCGGTAAACAGGCCATTGGAACAAAAAACTGCACTGGCAGCCCATTGTGCATTGAGTGGACATCAACCAGATTTTGAGAATGTAAAAGTATTGGTACAAGAGAATAACTACAATAGAAGATATACACTTGAAATGCTGCACATTACAAACCTACCAGAAGAGAAAAAATTAAACTACAAAAGAGACACTGAGAACGTAGCTCAGATTTTTAAACACACCATAAACAAATATAGATATAAATGCCACACAAAACAACACTAGCAATCCAAAGCTTACAGCGCACAGTGACAACAAGAATTTTTTAATTTTTTAATTTGTTTTTTATTTAAATAAGTATGTTTTTATTGTTATTTGCTATTTATTGTTTGATGTTTCTAATAATTTATAAACAATAAATTTGTGTATATATTTTTGATTAGATCCCCTGAAGATGAGCAACGGAGTTGCCTCGAAATATTGGGTACAAAAATAAAAATATTAAAAATTAAATTCAAAATTGTTTTTTAATTTATAATAAATGACCTCAAGCCGAACCAAATATAACCTACGAAAATAAATTTCTTTAAAAAATAATTACAAGTTTTTGAAGGCAGTGGGTGAGAAAACTGATAGTGTCCTGAGGCAAACATCAGTATAAAGGGAAGGAGTTTTCTCAATGACAGAATCTTCTGGATTAAAATTAAAAATATGCAGTCAAACGATTCTGCAAATTTTTGTGCTGTACTAAATTCCTATTTGCAAAGAAATATTTTGTAATATTAAATAATAATTAATATAGATATTGGGCTTTATTTCTTTTCATAAGCAACTTTTTATTATATTCAACATTTTTTTATTTTTCGAATTTATTCTGAGTTAAATTTCAGTTATGTAAATTTTATAAAAAAGTGTGCCACAAAGAATGCTGACGAAGGCCGTAGCGGGCCAGAAAATGCATTACATTCTGCTGGTGTCTAATAATTGTAAATTTTTCTGTACATAAATATACTTCATTGCTATTCAACGGAAAGCTAAGGTAAAATGTAACAAGAAGATACAAGATAATAGTCTGGTAGTGTATAAAAGTCATTCCTAAAAAAAATAAGGAATAGAACTATTACAAAAAGCTTTATAAAATACATAACTGAAATTTAACTCATAGAATAAATTCGAAAAATAAAAAATAATTAATATAATTTACTAACTATTTTGGTTTTATGTCAATTCTGTTGGGTTTGCATATAAAGAACGGAAAATTTTTATTTTTAATTACGTCTAATGCTAACTTGTTTAGTAGATCCCATTAATTGATACTTATTTTTTCTTTCAAATAAATTAAATTTTAATATTTTTTATATAAAAAAAAGAAAAAGACCTAAAGCTTAAATAAGAGGATTAATTATAAATTAAATTTTATTATATTTTGCAGCGTTTTATATTAAACGGGAATTCCCGGGAAATTGAAAAATAAATCCCGCTATCCTGGGATATAAAAAGGCCGGGAAGAAAAAAAAATCGAATAATTAAACATTACATGCAGTTTCTCCTTCTCCTGAAAGTTGAAATTATGTGAATTAGGGTATTTCTACATGAACACCAACAATTTTTTTCAAAACAAAAATATTTCAAAATATAAAAGTAAGCAGTCAAATACAAGGAACAACTTTTTCACTCTTGCATTTTTTTTTTTAATTTTCAGTTCTTTATTTAATTTAACGAAATAATATTAAAGAAAAACAGAAAATTTTTGTTTTACTTTTTATTTTGAAAAGAATTGTTTGACTAACTTTTTGTTTTACAATAAAATTTTATTTGGATTATTTCTATTGTTTATTTGTCGATAATTTTCTTGCAAAGTTCAGATTAAATAAGCAAAAATAAAAAAAAGACATGTGATCAAAAATGTATTCAAAATCAAGTAGAAAATAATACTGAGACCATAAATAATAAAATACATTAAAAGTAGATTTATATTTATTTTCTTAATCATTCCACAGCTTATTAAGGCCAAAATTTTTAATATGCATTCCTTGTTGAATTAAAAATTATTTTGCTTCTACTGAAAATTATTAAATTTTGAGTTAATACCCTCTTGTTGATTAAGTGCGATATATAGAAAATTCAAATGGCATAATTAAATATGTATATGGAAAATAAGTTTAACTTATGAACAAGGCGAATTCATTACAGGTGATCCTAAAAGCCCTGCTGGTAACTTTTTTTCTTTAGCTTTATAATTGTTGGATTTTAAAAATTTTGTTTATTATCTTTGTTTCTGTTTTGATTTGTTTCGGTTTTTGACATTGTACAATGATTTTACAAAAACAAATTGCTTGTGGTTTTTGTACGAGTTGTACTACCGAGATTACCTGGAATGAATTCGCCTTGCTTATGAATAAATAACATAAACAAAATTTTTTATTTTAAAATATTAAGGCTGGGTTTTTGAGATCTTAGTTAAACTAGGTTTAGTTAATCTGAAAACAGATTTGTGCCGATATTACCAAGTTTGTATACAAAATTTTGACGGAACAGCTTAGTTTTGCTTAAAATGTTGGTCTTTATTTAAATACAAAAAAAAAAAATTAAATTTTTCCAGAAAAATTCGAGTTTCAGAGTACGTTGAACTAAATTTAAACTTAATCCACATCTCAAAACCCCGGCTAGCGTTGAGAAATTTTTCATACAACATCTTTAAAATTTTCAAAAATTTGTATGAAAATATTTTTTAAGTGGGGTGAAGTGTTTTACAAAATAAGGCGGTAAAGGCTCAACTATACAACGCATAAGCTTGCTTAAGCTTTTGGCAAAAATTAACAAATAGCCTCTAAAATACATTACAAAAAAAAAAAAAAAAAAAAAAAAAATCAAAAAACATTTGATTCCGTACGGAAAGTGCGATCACACTTTACTTAAGCAAGTGACAGATCCATTAAACTTAACAAACATTTTCCTCAAGTTTAATAAACTTTGACACATATGATTACATGTTAATCGCACTGTTGCTTAAGTACTGGTTCACACTGTTCAAGTCTTAGCCGTCTAGTCTTGAGTTTTTAGGAGAGAGAGGAAAAGAAATGGCATTATCTTTTCCCTTCTGTCCTTAAACCTAAAGATTTGACGGCTAAAACTTGAACAGTGTGAACCAGCACTTAGTCAACTAAGGCATATTATAGTTGGGGCTTCAGTCACGAAATCGTTGTTGAACACATTTTCGTATAAAAGAGAAATGTATTTTGAACAAGTTTATTTATATTTTTTTTTTTTTTTTTTTTTTTAATTTAAAATGACTTTAAATAAGATGTCGGGTTGTATTTGCACAATAATCGTATTTATTTTTTTGTTTTTATTTCTAATTTAAGTCATGTTGAAATTAATTAAATTATTCCCGAATTTTAAATTAAAAACCATTTCAAATGTGTATGTTCGTATAACGTTTTTCTTCTTAACATTTTGAATGAATTGGCCATTCACAGTAAGCGGAATTAGTTATTTATAAATTTTAATAGAAAATGTATTTTTAGAATTTAATATACAAAAATTTTTATTCTGCTTTTTCTAACACAACACTTTCCGAGGAGGCTGGCTATGCACGCACTATTATTTTAAAAATATTTTTTATTGGTTATTTAATAGTAGCATAATTTTTATAAATAAATTATATTTTAAAAAATAAAAATATGGATATTGCCGATAATACGTATCAGCAAATTTGTAGTGCTCGCACTGTACAATCGGATAAAAAAGGTTTCTTCAATGAGTTCTATTTGGAGGTAAAGGAATCATGTGGTGAAAAATGGCTGAAAAATTATTTTGGTAAATTGAAATCGAATGAGGCACGCATTCTGTCAATATTTAGTGATCGTGAAATATGTGATCCGGTTCTGGGAGTTTTGGAAAATGTTCAACCAGTTTTTAAGGAAAAAGATGCAGTGTTTTCATCGCAACGTCGTCTACAGGCTGATAAATATCATTTAATGTGGACCAGTTCAAATAAGAAAGACGAGTTGCAGCAGGGGTTGGCATTTGCAAATTTAGCAGTTATGCGTGCTCCCGCTAAAGGTGAAAAGGAACAAGTATTTTAGATTTCAAATTTATAATGGGGTTTTTTTTAAATTTTTTTTGTAGGTGTTGATATGCAAATAGATGATGGCTTAACTTTAGCTTTAGCTTTAAGATCCAGAGCGGTAATATTGTTAGCTTTAGGCGAAGGTGCACAGGCGTTAAGTGATTTGAAGTTGGCGTCTTCTTTTGGCTTGGATTGTAAACAAAGTATAGATTACTACATCAAAATGGCCAAGGCTTATGCCTGTAATTACGTTGAAATTTTGTAAATTTATATTGTATGTGTGTAACAGTGATTTCTATTCATTGTATACTTATATAGGTATGGGTGAATTGGCTAAAGCGGAAATATCTTTGAAAATAGCCGAAAATTTTGCAGGTGGTGGTAATGCTCTAATTGATGGCTGCCGTAAGGAATTGCCTTTTATAAAAGTACTAAAGAAAGAATGTAGTAGAATTGTGCCCTCCTTAACACATGGCGAAAATGAGGGTTTAAGTGGTGCCTCTAAACTAGTTAAGCTTGTAGAAACTAAAGATAAAGGCCGCTTCGTGGTGGCAAATGATGTTGTAAAAACAGGTGATGTAATTGTGAGTGAGAATCCAGTGGCCGCTTGCCTTTTGCCGGCATTCTTTGGCAGCAATTGTCATCATTGTTTTGAAAAGTGAGTGGTTTGTATTTTTGAGGGGTTCCTTAATTATTAAGATCTTAATTTAGATTAGTAACACCTGTTCCTTGTTTACACTGCTCGGGCATTGCATTTTGTTCGGCCCAGTGCATGGGAGAAGCCTGTGATACATATCATCGTTTCGAATGTGAATACATGGATTTGTTTATGGGTGAGTATAGTTTTATTAAATTTTGTTTATTAACATAGTACTAATCTACATTTGTATGGATGTATGTATGTATATGCTTTAGGCTCAGGCATGTCTATTTTGTGTTATATTGCTTTGCGGGTATTCACGCAATCGCCAAATTTGGAAAGCGGTCTCAACACAGCCAACTTGTTGTATCAAAATTTATGCACTCATGAAGATGCCAGGCAAGCTGATGATTTGCTGCAAAGATCTTTAATGTCAGCCTTTTTGTTGAGATGTTTACAGAAGGCACAGTATTTTGGCAGGCGTAAAACTGAAGGCGTGAACCCTACAGCAGTTGAGTTGCAAGTTGGTACAGCTCTTTTGGGATTGCTGGAAGTTCTACAATATAATGCTCACGAAATCTATCAAACTCATACAACAGATCAGCATTTGTTTGATGGATCTCGAGTGGTGTATGTAGGCGCTGGTCTCTATAGCACAGCAGCCTACTTTAATCATGAGTGTTGGCCAACTGTTGCAAGATATTTTGCTGGAAAGAAATTGATATTGGCTGCTACAAAGCCGCATCGTCCCAATGAAATAGTGGCCGAAAATTATGGACCTGTTTTTACTAAAGTTAATTTAAAAGAAAGACAACGTGCTCTGAGAGGACGTTACTTGTTCAGTTGCAATTGTATGGCTTGCCAAGAAAATTGGCCAACCTTACAAAAGTTGGACAAACAAGTAAGATTTTGGTAAGTTGGTTTTAACTGGTCAAAACTAAATGAAAAACTTAATTTTTTTGTTTACTTTACAGGTGTATTTCTCCAAATTGTTATAATCTTTTGCAATTTCCAAAAGATCTTAGCAAAGATGTCAGATGTGTACGTTGCCGTAAAAATGTTTCTCTAAAGGAAAGTGTGTCAAAAATGATCCAAATTGAAGAATTATATCGTGAAGCGGCCCAAGCTATGCATGATCAGAAAGTGGAGCAAGCTATTGAAATGTTTAAAGAAGCCATTGAAATGTTCTTTCAAATTGCTGTCCTACCACATAAGGACACAATAATTGCGCAAAATGCTCTGACAAAGTGTTTAGCTTCACTGGTAAAATGAAAAGCTGTTGAAAAAAATTTTTTATTGAAAATAAAACATTTCTAAAATAACAAGGGAAGAGCGAATAATCAAAAATTTGATTAATCAAATTCGTTATTTGAATAATTAAAATTTTGAATAATTGAAAATTATTTTTCTTCACAAGTTTCTTCTGTTACAAGAAAAGTGTGTACTAATTTCTTATACATACCTTCCTAACCTCTCTACAAAATCATATACATTTTGGATTTTAAAAGTTTATTATGTTTTCAACGAATTATCCCAGTAAGCCAAACGATATTGTAACGATATCGAAACGATATCATATAGGTGATAGAAAGTATCACAAGTGATAATCGTTTCTTAATCGAAAACGATAGTTCTTACGGACTCAATTTTGCCTTACCTTATAATATCGATTTTCCATTTAATTATGATGAATTGTTTTGGTTATCATAATTTCCAACAATAACGATATTGAAATCGTATTTTGAAATTTTTCGATAAACTAAAAATTTTAAATGTTAAATGTTTTTTTAATTTTGTTTTTTTCTTTCTATCCTCTTACAACTACAATTCGTGTTGGAAAAAAACTGACGGTTTATTGTTGTGTCTTTGTTGAAGCTTTGATATTGTTACATGTAAGACCTGAGTGTTTTAAAATTCTTATTCACTTTATGGTCTTACTTGTATAATA
Organism: Pollenia amentaria; assembly: GCA_943735925.1. Taxonomy (NCBI): domain Eukaryota; kingdom Metazoa; phylum Arthropoda; class Insecta; order Diptera; family Polleniidae; genus Pollenia; species Pollenia amentaria. The sequence goes on from OX031009.1 coordinate 226,852,101, forward strand.
TTTTTAGCTTTTCTAAAGTATTTGGAAAAAGTTTCCTGACGAGCTGGCCTAAGCAACCAGCGAAATGCGCATAGAGACCAGCTTTCCCACAACAATAAATTTCAGTGTTTTCATTCAAAAATTGGGAGTATTAGCACCTCATTAATAAATGAATTAATTAATAAAATGTTAAATATATTTTTTATTTATAACAGTAAACTAAAGCTAAATTAACAAAAATTATCTAACGGACCATTCTGCTATTTGTTCGCGTATTGTTAAGCTTTCACTATCAATTTCATAGCTACCGATGCTTTGTGAATCTAAATAGTTATGAATTACATTCTTGTCCACCTTTTACCATTTTTACATAGTTGTTGTGATTCAACAGGGGAATTATTAAAAGATTCTGTGTAATGTTTATCTGTCCGGTACTTACATTGTCCTTACATTAAAAAATATTGTAAAAATCTGTGTTTAAAAATGTTGTAATAATTTTCTTAGTTTCAAAATTTTGTAAATACCCTCCACATTCGTGGTCACTTAAACTTAATTTCGGAAGGACAAACATATAAATGCACCTAATTTGTTTTAAGAGATACAGCTACTTAAAGTTTTAAGCGATTTATCCTCTCGCAATAAATAAATTATTGTTCCAAGAGATATTCAAATTTTACTGCACCAAACAAACATTTTAACAATTCAAAAAATTCAAATTTATCTTTAAATAAAACAGCTATTTCTACAGTTTTTTGTAATTTTTTTTAACATAATTCGATCACAATATATTTTAATAAACACTTTGTTTATAAATTTTTATACATATGTATCTTTGTTAAAGGCTAGTTTACTAAAGTACTATGTAACAGTGTGATAGTGTGAATGTAATGTGTCATGAAAATGACAAGTATTACGAAAAAAATTTGACATCCCATACGACTTCATCGTATTTCGAAATTTTTCTAAACGCTCATAATTTTTATTGAATCTTGACTACAAACTGAAATGTTACATTAGATTTTTTAACAGTCACAATAAAACTCATTAGATTTCTATCTCGCAAAGTATTATGGAATACGTAAGAAATGTGTGATAGTGTAAACTAGCCTCAAATAATTTTCTATGTTTAACCAATTTTTGATGTTTTTTTTCAAATGTTTGTTGTTTTTAAATTGGAATTTTTTTTTTAAAAGTGATGTCCCAACGATATCGTTTTAAATAATAGTATATAATATTATTAACGGCTAGTTTACACTATTAAGGGAGAAGAACATAACACGCGTTGATTCGTCGGCGAGTATCATGCGTTTAAAAATTTTAGCGCGTGAAAAATGGTAAGTTACACAACACTCGTTATAAAAGTCTTTTCTTTCAGCTTTTTTTTTTATTTGTTTAACACTTTTTTTTAAAGAATTCCAAGCTTCAGCACCTTTTTATACTATACTGTATGTTTTGTCAGCTTTTCAAATAAGTTTTTCCTCCATGATTCACAAATTTATTAAATTATTATTTCTTGTTGTCAGCTGATTACTTGTCAAGAATACACAACGCGTTAAAAAGTTCAAAGTTAACCAACTTTCTTCCGCGTGCGCGTCAAAATGTTTGTTGTGTAACTTCTTCTATGAAAATACACTAGTTTAATTTATTTTTGTGACAGAAGTCTACAGAGCGTTCGCGTACTAACGCGTGTTATGTACTTCTACCTTAATAATAGTGTAAATAGTATTGCCAATGTGCTTATTTTCGTCCCTTTTCATGCGTTTTGCATATAAAGATTTTGTGTTCAAGGTTAACCCTGGTTTTGTTTACAAAAATAAATTATAAATTTAAAAAACAAAAACCACTATAAAAAAAATGTTATTAAATTGGTAAAAACTAAAAATGTCGAATTAAAATGTTTACAAAATTACAATTAATAAAATCAATATATAAAGAAGATCTATTTCTGCACATCAACATGAAGGTATTTGCCTGATAGCAGTAATTTTTTTAAAAATACCGAAGAACATACGTGCATGCATACAATATGTACATACTTATTACTGGAATGTTTAGAACCTGTAAATACATACATGTTTATGTATTTACTAGTATTTAACCCGCTTCTTAGTTAGCATCTCCTTTTCTTTCGTAAACATATTTTTATGCCAAACTTTATGTTTCTAGTATTAAACTTGTTTAAATGATAGCATTTAACCCGCTACTTTGTAAGCATATCCATTTCTTTCATGGACATAAAAAAATGTAATTTCCCGTATCTATCGTTTTTGATACTTTTTTTCTCCACATTGAAGTAAAAAAAATTTCAATATTGTAGTGGCAGCCCATAAATTAGTAGCAATATGTCAATGAATGGAGAAAAGCGTTCGAATTTCGAAAAAAGGGCAAATCCGTATTTGTATTTCTTAGATAAGTTTCGAATGTGATGTAACCTTTATTTCTATTGTTACGAAATTAGATTTGTCTAAGAATTATTTATGGTTTTAGTTATAAGTTATCTTGTAAATTATAGTTTTATGTCATATTAGTTACTATTTTTATGAAGGCCACTGTAACTAAATTTTCTAGCAATTGTAATTGTAGACTTTAGGTTTAGATGCATAACACTTATTTTAAAATAATTCGAACACAATATTCTAGAAACTACTAGACGGTTCTTGAATCAACTAGGAATAGTTTTGAACTATAAATACAGGCTAACTCATAAAAGTTTAGTTTAGTTTGATTGGATACATTAAACGGTTCAGATCGTTAATTACAATAGTGGTTAAATTTTGTGAATTTCAATAAAGTTTGTTAAGTTGAATTTATTTTTACTTGCAATTAAAAGAACTCAAAGGTTTATTATAAAGGGAATACACCTTAACGCGTTTTATAAAGTAAAAACGTAACACTATGACCCCTTTCAGACAAGCAAAGTTTACTTTGCAAAGTCTTGAGTTTATAGAAGAGAAGGGAAAAGAGCATAGCGGGGGAGTACATACTTTGCTGTACTCACAAATTCGTTTTGTTTTTCGTTCGTATATTATACCTGAAGTTGGCTGCAACTTTATATTTATATACAGCGTTACCAGAATCTTTGGAATGAAAATTGTCATATGGCAAAAGAAATCATATTTTGAAGAGGAAAATCTTAAATTTTTTTTTCTTAATTTAAATTTTTTAAAACAAGGGCAAAATAGTAACAATTATTAATTTTTTTTAAAAACATACTTCTTATTATTTAAATTGAAATACATAAAAACATAATTCGTCAGTATATGAAACTTTATAAAAATACATTTTTTCTTTTCACAAATATTTTTTTTATCAATATTCTAACTGGCTATTTCCGATGTGCGAAAGAATTATTTACTTCGTACAAATACATTTAAAACAAAAAGTTTTTAGAATTTGTTTTTGTTCTAAATGTAGTTGTTCGAAAGAAGGAACTCTTTCGCACATTAGAAATAGGTTATAATATGCCTTTTTTAATATTTTTTATGTCCAGAAATAATGATGCAATTTTGTGTATTCTAGATACTGGGTACAAAAGTGTGCAGCACTAATGCGCATCAAGCTGGTGCAAAACTTCATTGCTTCAAAAAGTGACTGTTTAAATAATCGTGTATTTTGTATAAAAAATCATCATTTGAGAAAAAAATCTTTAATCATATTTTTGTTTAAAAAAATAATCCAATATATGATAAAATCATCATTCTGGCAACGCTGTTTATATATTATATTCAAACAAGAGAAAACAAAAATTTGTCAAATTAAACTTTGTGTGTCTGAGCACCAAACAAAGTTTAAAAGGGAATTCAACAGACTTTGTCAAAGTAAACTTTGCCTGTCTGAAAGGGGACTATGTTTATTGGTTTAAAAGATGAGCGGGTGAAAAAGTAACAACATACACGTTTAACTCCATAAAAGGGACAAATTTCAAAAAAGTACCAGACACCTTTCCGCTTATTTTTTTAAATAGCAACGGTAGGTATTACATTTCTTTTGTATCTTTTTAAGTTTTGGAGATATAAGGTTACCGAATTTACCATTTTTCCCCCCTAAACATACCAATTTTCAAAAATCCCGTCTTAGTGGATCGACTTGGGGAGAGTCCAACCTCCGGTCCAAACTTCAAGTTCTTAAATTCGGGCGTTTAGGCTGTGCGATGATGAATCAGTCAGTCAGTCAGTAACGTTACAATTTTATATATGTACATATACTAAACCAATTGCACTCTTTTCACCCATTGTGCCTGTGTGTGTTTGCAAGTACAAAAAAAGAAAAACGAAAACATTTTTAAAGCATTGGATTTTTCAAGCACCGTTAATAAATGTGTTTACGTGTGTGTGTATTGCAAAATAAATTATAATTTTACACTAGGCTCCATATAAACCCTACTCCCGGAAAATAGCTTATTGCGGCTAAAACCGTAATAAATAATGCTATTATAATTAAATTCGGAACAGTACAGTTTTGTAGGACTAGAAATCACACTGCTGAATTTTGTGAAGATCGGTCGATAATTTACACTAGGCCCCATATTACCCCACTCCCGGATAACAGCTTAGTACGCCTAAAAAATAATGCTATCCTAATTAAATTTTGTAGGATTAGAAAGCACACTACTCAATTTCGTGAAGATCGTTCCATAATTAACCCATGACCCCATATAAACCCTACTCCCGGAAAACAGTTTAGTACGCGTAAAACCGTAATTAATAATGCTATCCTAATAAAATTCGATACGTCACAGTTTTATAGGACGAGAAATCGCACTGCCAAATTTCGTGAAGATCGGTCCATAATTTACCCTAGGCCCCATATTAATCCTGCTCTCGGTAAACAGTTTATTGCGCCTAACACCAAACAAAGCCCACTTTGGGAAAATAATTAAATTCGCCTTAAACCATCACAGATATATTTATTGCGGTGAAATTTCTTTCAACTTAGATTCATATGGCCAGAAAAAATATCATGAAATTTTGTGAAATTTACTGTTAACGCTAAAACTTATTACACGTCTGTATTGAAATTTATTCTAATTTATTATTAAAAATACCAGAAATTTTTGGCAAAAAAAAAAAAATAATTTTTAACAAGATTTTGAAATTTTTGTTGTTTAAAAATTCATTAAAAATTGGAAAATGCAGCTATGCTTCTCATTTTTTCCAGACATAAAAAAACGAAGTTGCAAACAAGACAAGCCATAAATGATTAAAATTTGTTAAAAACTTTGGATTTTATTCATAAAAGACGAAAAATTTTAATCAATTTAAGAATTTCATAAAACCAGGGACCGAAAATAACAGTTATTTTGAAATTTTAAAACAAAAAAAGTAAATGCTGGCAAACTGATTCAAGTATAACATATTGATCCTTATCAAGTTTTCTATGATAAAATATTATGATTTTTAAAGTTTTGATTTTTATTTTTTTCGATCAAAAATTACAGTTATTTTTTGATTTTTATTTTTTTGGACAAAACTAACAGTTATTTTTTTATTTTTATTTTTTTAAACAAAAATAACAGTTATTTTTTGATTTTTATTTTTTTAATCAAAAATAACAGTTATTTTATGAATTTCATTTTTTTGAACAAAAATAACAATTATTTTTTGATTTTTATTTTTTCGAGCAAAATTAAAAATTATTCTTTAAGAAAATGTACGTGTTATAATTATTGAGTTGTCTTTAAATATTTATTTAAACGTGTGATCATCATTGGGATATCTTATGCGCATTAACATATGTAAATATTTAAAGTCAACTAAATAATTATAACACGTACATTTTCTTAAAGAATAATTTTTATTTTTGCTCGAAAAAATAAAAATCATAAAATAACTGTAATTTTTGATCGAAAAAATAAAAATCAAAAAATAACTGTTATTATTGTTCAAAAAAATAAAAATCATAAAATAACTGTTATTTTTTATCGAAAAATTAAAAATAAAAAAATAACTGTTATTTTTGTTCAAAAAAATAAAAATCATAAAATAACTGTTATTATTGATCGAAAAAATAATAATCAAAAAATAACTGTTAAAATCAGAATTTTATGAAAAAAGGAATAACTGTTACGGTCCCTGCATAAAACGCAATATTTTTATGGGAGCCCCCCTAAAAAGCTGCGATAAAGGGCAAATATGTCTCGAGACAGGACAACAAATTAATTTAGGTCGGTCATACATTATATCCCACTAGGGGCAACTCCTGGGCATTTATGGGACTTTATCTTAATTTATTTCTAGTCTGCATTGAAAATTTTGTATGGGAGCCCCCTTAAGGAATGAAGATAGCTGGTAAGTATGTTGGAAATAAATTTTGACGATGAAAAATAAAGTGCGGTTGGTCATACATTTAAACCATCTAGGAGCATCCTGGGCGCTGCAGGGGCCAAATTTAAGAATTTCAAACATACAAATATGGTAAAAAAAAAAAAATGGGAAAATTAACGTGCCGAGTCAAATAGTTAATGTTTTTCCACAAATCATTACTTTAGTTGTCTTAAATCCGTAAAATATTAAAATAAATTGAAAAAAGTTTTTTCGAAAAAATAGCTCCATTTTTCGAAAAAACAAGATAACTGACATGATTTTCGGTTTTAATGTCTAAAAATTAGTTCAATGGAACCAGACATTTTTAACATTATTTAAAACTATGTTTTGTTTAATGCGCATGCATAATAACATACATATGTATAGGTATGTATTCATATTAAATAATTAGAGAAATATATTTAAAACTTTTAGTGTGTTTTTCTCATGTTTTCAAAAAATGGAGCTATCTAGTTTTTCCATACGGCCACAGATTTTAACTTTGATTATCCTACATGACTAGCCGAATTGAGACTTTGCAAAAAAAAAAAATGTACGTGTTTTTAGAAAAATAATTATACCTTCATTATCGAATATATTTGCGATTAACAAAATAAAGTCAAATATTTTAAAGCTATAAGAGATAACTTAGTGAAATCAACTGACATTTCATTATCTTCTTACTAGCTTTTATTCATTAGGGGTTTTTGCCCTTGGTAGTAAATACGCTTGTAAACCTTGTTAATCTTATTATTTTGGTTGAAGTACTTACATTTACATCACTGCAACAACAAAATGTATTAAGGGGTCTGTACACGGTCAATATGCTTGTCATGCCGACGAATTCACTCGTGTACGTGTGCTGGACGTAATATTCGCCGTACAGACCCCATTATTATATAAAATATTCTGATTCCTGTTAATTTTAATCAAATAAACGAACATAATGGGCTGTCGCATTATATTGTCTCGTTTCTTATTAAATCACCTAAGCGTATTTTTTCGAAATTGTCTTTTTTGGTTTTATATTAGAAAATAGCATTTTCAAATCTCATCTCATCTTGACAACTTTGTATGAAAAAATTTCAAGCCATTTCGAAAACCTGAAATTTGTCGAATATGAGTTATTATTAAAAATTTTCGAAGACGAACATTTTACTTTATTTTTTTAAGTTCAGAGTCATAGGCCCTTATTACGGTTCACAACTCAACTCAGTTACGTTGTAATTAAAAAAACTAGCTATGATGAGTTTTGTTCACCACAATATAGCAAAGTTGTAAACCATAATACAAAAATTAAGAAATTACAACTGAAATGAGTTGAGTTGTGAACCGTAATATGGGCCATAATCTTGGGGATATTGATAATAAAATTACAAATAAATGGAAAATTTTATTTTATTTGGAAATTGCTGTTTGCGCCAAAACACGTAAGCGATAAATTTGGCTACAGTTACTTGCAAGAAACAAATTTTCTTAAAAATGTTTCTACACCCTGTAAGAATTTTAAAACCTATATGTACTTAAGAAGTTATTGAGTTTTTTTCGTTTTCTGATAAATGAGTTGTACACGCTTACGTGGTTTAAGAAGAAATGCAACGAAATTTACAAATGAATGCGTACATGTGTAGATAAATAGGTTCGAATGGTATAAATAAAAGCTTTTCATCTTCAATATTTCACATACACACATACAAACTGTTTCCGTTAAAAACAGGCTTTTTAAAATAGGAATGATTCCTATACACTACAAGAATATCATTTTGTATCTTCCTGTTATCGGTATATTTTATTTTAGCTATCCTTTGGTTAACATTGAAGTAAATTATTGGTATGTTAAGAAAATTAACAATTATGAGCCACCAAATGAAATGTCTTTTTTGGAACACCATGGCTTTTAGCAGCATGTGTCACTGGATAGTGCTTCTTTAAAAATGTTATGTATTTAACTCAACAATTTTAACAAAGAGAATGTGGGGATTATTTCATTTTTATAAATTATTTTATTATGTACTTTACATATGTACTAGATATTCTGGTAGTGTAAAGTATATGAAATATTGAAGGACTTTTACAAAAAAGCTTTATAAATTGAAATTCGACTCGAAAAAGCACATTGGGAAAAATGTTTAAAAAACAAATTAATTTATAAAAAAAAAGAAATAGTTCCACCATTCCACTAATAGTTTTTACCACGGTAAAATAGTATTATACTATTTTTTATACAAGTTTAATATTAGTTTAAAAAAAAAAGTAAAAATAAATAAAGTTGAAAAGAAAGCAAATGTACCATGGTGAAATTATTAGTAATTTCACCATGAAATATATATGAATTCTTTATTGTGAATGACTATTGAACAGCTGTATATTCATTGTGAATCTACCCGGCTTGTTGTGATTAATGAAATAATTTGTTTATTTCTTTCGAAAAACAATATTTATTCCATTTACATTTAATCAACAAACTAATTTTCAAAGAAAATGATGAATAGACCAAAACCAGGTGAAACCGAGGAGGATATTTTGCGCATGCAGGAAAAGTTTTTATCGGAAAGAACGAAAAATCCCAATACCCAACCAGCGGCGCAAATTGTAAAAATTAATAAACGTGAGTTTTTTTTTTTGATACATATGCTCTATAACGTTTGTAGTTCTTAATATTATTTTTACCAGAACCTAAGAAATCACTTTTTGCCCAAATACGGCAACAAAATCAATCTGCATCAGCAATTAATACCACTAAAAAATCTGAGAAAAACAAAATAATATATGATGAAATTCATAACAAAATTGTGGGCGACCAGAATGAGGATAAAACCATAACTGACATTATTATGGGGGACATTGTGGAAAATAGTGTGCAACAACCAAAAGCATTTGTTGCTACGGAAGTAAAGGAGGCGGCTGCTTTCCCAAAAATTAGAAAAATAAACATTAATAGAGATACAAATGAAACATCGAGTGGCAAAAGTTTATTTGCTCAAGGACTGGAAAATGAATTAAAACATATTGAACCAATGGAATGCGATGAAGCTAAGGTTGTGGATAATAAATCGGATTTAACCGCTTTTTATGGTGAGAAAAGTGTTATAGTCGAGGACTTTAAAACGGCCGAAGAAGTTCATAAAGAAAATTTAAGTAAGTTGGGCCAATTGAAGGAGAAGGAAATTCTAGCAGAGCAAAAAATTTTATTGGAATCAATAGGTATGTTAAATTCTGTTTTTATTAACATTCTCATATTTACATAATTTCACATTTAAAACAAACCTATTAAATAACGTAAGGAACTACCTATATTAACTGAATTTTCTTTTCCAAAAAATTGCAAATTTACAATATTCTTAACAAGCAAAGAGGTGGTTAAGCATACATACACATAGTATTTTAAAAACGTTTACAAACGCAATACATGAAATCTATATTAGGCGAAGATAATCAGCCTTATTGTGGTTGTCGTTGTCGTTTATGACTGTGTCGTTTTTCGTTGTAGATTAAAGAACACAGGTTGTGTTTTACTTTAATCTATTACAATAACCGACACAGTCGTATACGACAACGACAACCACAATAAGGCTGAATAACGATCATATTCCCGAGATTTTTATCTGTACCCGGGGATGATGGGTGTTGCCAAATTAAGCAATTACATATGTAGGTAACTAAAACGTAGTGTGGTCTGTGAAATCAAAAATCTGTTACTTATTCAAATAAAAAAGTCATTAGAAGTAAGAATTAGGAATTTACTTCATATCCAAAGTTTGAGGAGTTACATTATTATGAATAAAGTCCTCAAAAATCAATGTTCTTGTGTTCTTTACAAATTTATATGGTGTTATTTTTTTTTAAATTATTTCTTTGGGTGTTCTATCCAGAAAATTTGAATTATTTGAAAATACATGGAAATTTATTATTTTTTTTAGATCCTGCCATAGTAGCATTATTGGCAAATAAGAGAAAAGAGAAATCGCATGGAATGATGAAAATTTCTAATCAGTCGAAAGGACCAGAGGTTATGGATATTTCTTCAGATAAATTGAAAAGCAAAGACGATCCATTACAAGAACTACAGCCTTCAAATCCTGCCGTTAAACTAATAGAACGCTCATCAGCCGAAAAATGGATACATTTTGATGTTGTTGAAATAGATAAACTCGAATGGATGCGTGATATACCGATGCAGGCTAGTAAATTGAAACCAGGAGTAAAATTTGAAGCTCGCTTTGATTGGAAAGGTGTGCTTTTACCGTATTCCTTGACAGATGTTAAAAATAAAACCGAGAGTGACACAGACGATCGTGAGCTTTATTTACATGGTGATGAACCTCATCGTCCGGGTTATACGTTGCAAGAACTATTCCGCCTGGCTCGTTCGAATGTTATGCAACAGCGAGTAACAGCATTCAACGCTATCGCTGGTATTTTGAATATATATCAGCAGGGATTTTACGATCAAGTATTGGATTTACCTATAGCGAAGATATTCTTTTTACTAAGATTCGGCTTTGATGACAATACACCCGCAATGCTGGAGGTTGTAGGAAAGGCTTTAGCTTATCTATTTTACAATGAAACCGATGAAGTAGGTTTACTGTTATTTCCCTTTAAATATGGGTTATACTAATTTGTTATTCTTATAGACTCTACTTGATTTTACTTATGAAAACCCTGGTTGTCATTGGCAACCTTGCCTAGAAATTTTAAATGCCAACATTGATAACGATGATCCAGATTCAATAGATAATTTACAAAAACATTTGCAGCAATTAAAAGTTAATCTTAAAGGAGCTGCTATCAAGGCCAAAATAGAGGAAAATGAAGAGGAAAGTAAAACATCAATGAGTGATTTTCAGTTGGCAGAGACAGATTTAATTGATTGTTTTTTAAGAACAAATATTTTACAAAGAATCTAGTAAGTACCCACATATTCTTTTTTAATTTAATTTTATATATTATTACATTAATTATATTTAAGTTTCATACTAAATTGCGTTAAGCCCGACAATAGCACAACTTCTTCTTGCCTAAAAATGCTGATACGTTTGGCTCGGTCCGGCAAAGAAGTGGCCATGCAAATTGTCAATAATAATAGTTTAATAAAATGTTTATTTGAAAATTTTCTACCAGGCTTAGAAAAAGTTGGTAAGTTATCTTAGACCATAAAGTATTTCCATTCTAATTTGTATAATTTGCAGATACTTCTCTGGAAACTCCACCCTTTTACTATTATCCTCAGTATTTATGTTTAAAATTATTACGCATTTTAGTTTCATGTAATTTAAGCTTTGCTGTCAAATTAATCAATTTTAAACTAGTTGATATATTGGAAAATTATATCTTTAATAAGGAAGATATAAAGGTAAACCAACCATTTTTTTTGTAATGACATTTAAACGTTTATTATCTTTTTTTACAGGGAAGACTTATAAAAGTTCAAATTGAATCATTGCGAATTTTAAGATGCTTATTTCTATTGCGAGTGGAGAATAATTCACTTTACAGGTAAATCTTGCAAATTCCTATACATTTAATCAAACAGAAATTCCAAATTCTGTTTTATCATTAGCGGATTATTTTCAACATAACACTGCAAAGTATTATAGGCAATATTACACTTGTCATTCCCCTCTGCAAAAAGTGAAATTATTATAGAACTTAAATTAAATTGTAGTGGAAAAATATCACCTTTTGTACCACATGTCTCGGATAAGGTTGTTATTGTTGGATGCATTTCCTCTGGTAATACCTGTATTAAATAATCTAAACGTATAGAATTGCTTTCATCCATCTAATCAAAAAATATTATTAAATTATTATCGTTTTATCTTATTGTATTTTATCTTACTATTCCTATTTTATCAAATAGACACTGTATGTAACATTCGAAATTTTTGTTTTTTGGCAAAGCTCCCTTTAAACTTTCTCTAATAATATCTGCAAAATAAATTTAAAATCATGTTATTTAATCAGTATGCTACATTAAAGCAACAATGAAGAACAAACTAGAGACTGATAGTTACCATCTGGTGTTTCTGTTAGATTTTGACAGCGTTTGTGTAGTTTTTTTGCTTGCTTTCTAAGGTGTTCTGGTATTTCCAGCTATAAATAGATATTAAAAGCAAAGTTCATGATTTAAAATAAGACAAAAATTTTTATGTTAGTAGATTATTTTTGGCACTTTTTGTTCAAGAATATTTTTTTAATGATTAATTGAGCTGTTGTTCTTTAAAAAATGATATAACCAAAATTTTTATTGGATACATATACAAAGCGATCAGATAGATCATAAAATAAACAAACGGTTTTTGGCTAAATCAAAAACAACTTTTTTATTGCTATTATTATTTGATAATTATGACTTAAGTTTATACTGCGCTTTAGCAGACATAACCTTTCATCACAACAGAATCCATATGTGTGCATGTGAAGGAACTGTAGCATCTACAGGTGCAGAAGAAAAAGCATCTTGCTGTCTAAAGGAAATTCAGAATATTACATCCTAAGTCCATATTATAGCGTACAGTGATATGTGTACTAGATAAAATCGAAATATTAAGTTCGCGCTGATGTAGTTAAGGACTGTTCAATCAGCTAGTAATATCATAAATGTTGACCACAAATTTTTACTGTCACGTTATTCATTTCTTCCCAACGAAAGAGATTTTGGAATTGCGAAAATGATTTAAAGAAAAGGATCAATACTGCCCAAAACTATTACAATTTAACAAAACAAATTCTTCATTTGGTATGAAATAAAAAGATAAGATTATGTACCAAATCTCTGGAAGAGACAATATTTTAATGATTAATTTTATAGTGATGTATAAAAGATCACTCGAATAGATGAACGTTTGCCAATATTTTTTTAATTAACTCCAACGCAAACTTAAATATCTCGATACATGACAAAATACACTTATAACAGCTCAATTAATTATATTTTATTAGTTTTATATCAAAATCAATTTTATTAAAAAACACCAAATTGGAACAAACTTTATGATTTATGAAAGTTTTATAAATTGTAATTTGACTTAGAATACACATTCGAAATAATATAAAAATTTATAATAAAAATAAAAACTAAACATGAGAATTAAAATTTCCAGATTCTATTTGAAAAATAAAAAACATTTGTAAATTTTCAGAAATATTCAACACTTTGAATGTTTTTTGAGTTATACTATAAAGTTTTTTTTTATTTTACGGCCTTATTCTGGAAAGCGAGATCGATTCAAATTGAGATCGAGTCAAATAGAAATCGATACCTCAATTCTGAAGTATATAAAACAAATTATTTTTATAAACTTCTAAAACTTGATTTCAGTTTCCAGAACATACTACAACGTTAAATATTTTTTAAAGGTTAGTTTTAATAAAGTTTAAGTTCGAGACCAAATTTTTAGTTTTTTTAAGAAATATTTGCACTATTTTTTTAATCTTAAACACTCACTGCATCGTTAAAAATCATACTGACAAATACTATAAGTATTGTAACAATAATCCAAGGTTTCATTTTTTATTTTATTAAAAAGTAGAGTTAAAATTTATCCGCACAATAATAATTTGTATCAAAAGCCGTTATAACTGTTAGTTTTTCCCCAAGCTGACTTTTATATTATTTGATTATTCTGTAAAATGATTTAGCAATTTTAAATATTTCCATAATTTAGTTTTGTTTTCTCCGTTTTATTTGAAATTTGTTTGTTTTAGAAAGTTTTTATCCGCCTTTCGTTATATGCTAGATTGGCACTATAATCATGTCATTTATGAAGAGGGCGGGCCATTTTTGATACGCCAACACGCAGCCTCATTACTTACAACGATAAGCAGTATTAGTAGTCCAGCGGGCTCAGAAGTAACTGCATTATTAGGTGACATATTGCATGATTGCTGTTGCAATTGGTTTTATAAGGCCATGCGACATGGTGTGAAAGAGGTAAAAAATCCCCAATTCTTTTGATTCTATACAAAGTATTTGTTTACTTTTTAATTACTCCTATTTCTTTATAATTGTAATTAACATCTCAAAAATCAAACAACTAATTAAAAATAATTTTTCACTTTAATTTTCAGTTTTCACAAGCGACTTTATTGAGTTCGTGTCTAAATTGTGTTACATGGTACATTCGTTATACTGATACGGCGCGTTTTGACAATTTTATTAATAAGTATCTCGACGAATTTGTAAAATCAGAAAGTTTTATCAATTTTTTAATAACAATTGGGTAAGTTCCATATGTATTTACATTAAGAATAGTTTTTGCATTTTTTTGTAAATATGAAATTCTTCATTGCATCGAAAAAATATTACGAAATGATGTATAACTTTTTTGCGATCGTTTAAAGACCAAACGCCATACAGTTTTGAATTTAAGTTTTTTATTTAAATATGATAATAATATTTAATTGCAAAGAATTTAGTATTTTCTGTTAATTTCATTAATATAAAGAAAAAGCGATTTCATGACGCTATTTAGCGAATTTTTTCATTAAATTAGAATTATTAGGACGCAATGTAAAAATATAATACCTATAATTTTATGCTTTTAATTTAAAGTTTCATTATTTAGTTTGGTTTTTTCTAACTGAATTTTTACTTGTGACACGGGCAAATATACATATATAGCACACATCATATATACAAACATATACATATTTGGGCGACTCACAAGGTGTGCTATCAAGTCATATCGTCGTAATGTCCTAAATATTATTTTAAAATTGTTTAAAAAAAAATATTGTTGTGTTTTAAACAAAATAAAAATGTTAATGCTGTGCTCATTGATTTGTCATAACTGTACAGTAAAAATCTTAATTATAAGTGGTTGCCCACAGCAGTCATATGTATATATTTCTAGTAATTATTTTAAGACATATGACTTTACAACTTTATGACTACCTTGTTAATCACCCAAATGACAATTTAAATCGTATCCTAATACTTTATTTTATGTCCAGCCACTGCCAGACAGAAAATTCCGTCATCACGGTTTCTGTTCACATATGTAAGTGTTTATTGCTCTTCTGATTGGGTGAGTGCTGCAGTGTCTCTTCACCTTAAGCGAGTGTGGCCGCCATAATTTAAAATATATTTCGAGCTAGTGGATTTGGGTGCAGTTCAAGCCTCTTTAAATATTTTACTGCATATTTCGTCATCATAGTTTTTACTAATGCCACATGGAGATCCTTGTGGATATTTGAGTTTTTAACATACCAGGGACTGACTGTGATTATTCGCAGAAGTTTTTTTTGCGCCTTTCAATTTTTTCGATATTAGAGGCCGAGGTAGTGCCCCATCGTTGAATACCGTAGCACCAGATTGGCTTTAAGATGGAGTTGTAAAGTAAAAGTTTGCAATCGAGACGAAGGGCAGAGTTTCATCCAATAAGCCAATTAATTTGAATAGATTTTAGTTTCATCTGATTTAGTTATGCTTCTATATGCTATTTCCACGTTAAACGCCGATCTACCTACAGATGTATACCGAGATATTTTACATGCGAATGTTGAGGTATTATTTGATTATTGATTTTAATAGGGGCATGATTCCCGGCGCAAGATGAATGTTATATGTACGCATATTTGCTCATTGACCATTATCCTCCATTGTAAGTAACGAGATGCTTCATGACGGTTTTTGTGCACACTTAGAAAGTATGTATCGTCCTCGAATGTTGAAGTTTCGGTAGTGTGTATAAATTAAGTATAATAGAGGGCCCAGGACGTTGCCTAGTGGTTAAGGAAGCCGTCATTTAGTTGAGGAGAACTTAAAAAATCGCCTTCTAATAATAATAATAATAATAAATTTAGGACCGACTAAGTGGCTTTCTAATAGCTTGTGTGTGTTTGCTGGTAAGTTTTGCTTCAATTTATGTATTAAGCCTTCATGCCAGACTTTGTCAAAAGCTTGCGAAACATCGATGAAGAGTGCCGAGCAGTATTTTTTCTCTTCAAAAAATTTTCTTATGACATTTACTATTCTATGAGTTTGTTCTGTAGTGCTGTGTTTTCTTCTAAACCCGAATTGATGTATTGGAATACAACTATTTTTATTTAAAATCGATGTTAATTTTAACAATAAGGTGCAATAACGCCTTACGAAATAAGGCCTTTAAGGCTCTATTTCACTTCCAATTGAGAAATAAGGTCTTTATTGTGAAAAGGGCTTTATTGCTCTTTGAAAGTGACATAAGGCCTTTATTGAAATTTAGCCAATGGTGCAATAAAGCCTTTATTTTATATTTTTATAGTTTTCCTGCGCGCGTCTCATTATCTTCCGTAGTGTGACGCGCGCAGGGAAACTGTTCAGCGAAGCCACCTGCCGCGTCCCATGGAGGAGAAAACCCCTAAGAGCGATCGCAGGCCGCCACGCAGAAAAACTTTATAAAGCAAAGATTTTCAATATTGTTGCAGTTAAATTAATATTTGTGTATGCTTTTTTCCAGACATTTCCTTTTATGTACATTTTAATGTCAAGCAAATCTTTCAAAGCATATATCCACGTACTACAATATATTCAAAGTAATATTTTTGACATAAAGCCCACAACATTCACCACGGATTTTTCTATTAATTTTGTTAATATGCAATTTTTTTATAATTATAAAACTTTCAAAGTGCAATAAAACCTTTTTGGAAATAAAGGCCTTATTTCACTTTCCATTGAGAAATAAAGCCTTAAAGGCCTTATTTCGTAAGGCGTTATTGCACCCCATCATTTTAACACTAGTAGTTTCTCGAATAGCGTTGAAATATTAGGTAATAAGCTAAAAGGCCTATATGTCTTAACTTTTGTATGCTCTTTTCGTGGCTTTGGTATCATGGTAGCTAAGAAAACCTTTAATTTTTGAGGGTAGTATACAAGGAGTAAAATAGCATTTAAATTAAAGAAAAATCATTTAATTACTGATCTTATCAATACCAGGTGCCTTCTTAGTGTTATAGTCACAAATAGCCTTTTCTATTTCTCTTATCTCAAATATTAGGGGTATAGCTGCTCTAACATTAGCAGGCGGAAACTCGATTGTTATATCATGAGATATATTTTTTGGGGTAAATACGTTTTTCAAATGACTTACAAATATATTTCCTGGTTTAAATAACATTTCTTGCCTAACTTCCATTCAAGTTTCCAAATGGTGGTTAAGAGAAAACTGGTCTTTTGATATTTCTAGCCGCACGCCATAATGAGTAGTCTGATTATGGAGTTGCATCAAGTTTCTTAATTGCTTGCAGTAACTTTCTTAGCCTTTTTTGTGCATTCTTTTAATAAGTTCGTAAGTTGAGGGGGTTTGTACATGCCATAGCCAAAATGTCCGAAAACAAATATAAGCAAACGCCATCTTTCTTTTTCGCTGCTTTACAAAAAGTTCCCGCACCAAATCAGATGAAATTTGTTCTATATTAAAAAATAAAAAATAAACTATTGAATTTAACATTGCCACAATTTTAAACGTCTAAAGTATGTATATCGTAGCTCTTTTAAGAAATATAACGGCAACTTTTTGTTGTTATACTTAACAGAGGAGCTACAATTTGTTAAATTTTCTCTTTCAGAATTCCCCTACTGTATTTATAAAAAATATGTGTGAATTTTAAAAAATTGCATTTGGTGCGGAAGGTTTTTCTGCCAAAATGAACCGCAAACACGATTCTTATCACTTATTTAGTATTGGCTATTACGTAGTGATAGGTAAATTTTTTGTAAAAAATTAGTCATCTCCCTTATCACAATGGTCATTGGGAAAATTTGCAATTTTTAAATTTGGAGTGCATATTAGAGTGACCGCAAAAAATCAATGTCGGAATCTTGTTCGTCTTAACCCCACAAAACCAACCCCCTTTCCAGATATTGGGATAGCCAAAATTTGAGCCCGATTAAACGACGGTAACACGTGCCGCTCGTCGCTCAAAATTTGAAAAAAACTTTTTTGGCCAAAAAGTTGACGTATTGAGTTATAACTCGAGAACGGTAAATAATAAAAACACGCACGATATCACAAAAGATAGCTTATTTTGTTCTTCAAAATTGTTGTAACTCTGAGTCAAACCGAGTTACGGCAGCCTTTAGCTCCGAAAACGTGACCTGGTGCCACCAGGAGCATACTTCATATATTATGTTATTATGTGATAAATTTTTAATTTTTTTGGTATATTTTTGAGTTTAAAGTAGAAATGTAATAAAAAACACAAGTAATACAGTTAAATTCAAGAACATTTTTATTTTAATATATAAAAATCAGGGATATATTCGATAATATTACATAGTTATCCAATTTATTATAGAGCTTTTGTTAAAGTACTTTTTGAAACGTCGGGATACAATGCTCGGCATTTGTTTACATCTTGCAGGACATATTGCTTTTGTTCTTCATCTTTTGTCAGAAGGTCGTTGAAGTCAGTTATTAATTTAATACCACGCTCAGCCATATCATTTACTACTTTTAATGTTTTGACAATTTTCAATCCTTCTTGGAAGTTATTATTTTGAGGCCAGGTGTTTGGATTTTGTCTAAGAAAATCTATTTTTACATTAAATCGGTCAAAAAAATTAAACGTTTCTTTGGAAAGTAAATTAATTAATCCTCCATCAACCAACTCTTCTAACTTTTCTTTCCTAACTTTTGGATTTACAACAGGGGTTTCCATTTCTTTGCACAATTGTGCGCACCACTACTAACACACATTTTTATACTCTTCAATTTAGTCGTCGATGTGACTTCGACAAGTGTGCATGTCTAGCGGATGCTATATTATTTTGTTTCAGCTTACACTCAAAAAATATTGTGCGGTAAAAAATGCTTTTGGTAACATCCAATGCGTTGCGTGCAATTTTTATTTAGAGTTTAAATTTTAAGACTAAAATGTAGAATAATGTAACATTTCATAAGTTAACATGCAAAGCAAAGAACTTTGTAAAATGGTAATTATTTGAGATTTAAAAGCAATTTTTAATATTTCAGATAAAAAATTTCAAAATGTCTAACAGTCCTATGTGGAAGAAGCTGATAGTAACATTTATTGTAGGTTTTATTTTACATTCGTATATGGATTCGGTTCTTATAATTTTACAGCACTTTTTTCTTTTTTCTTATGCAAAGTTAAAAGTATTATTATAAATTATTATCTGATCACTAATTCCACTAACACCGTGGTAATCGTTATAAAACAGATTACCCAGTTTTGGTGTTTAAAAATATTAATGTGTTCTTATAAAAAGAATTAAAACCTCTGCTAATTTTTTTATTGAGTGTGATTATACATTATGCTGTTAAAAAAAATTATATATTTATTTGATGATACGTCATTTATAATTTTGTAAATAACTTAAAATTATATAAAAATACATATGTAACGTGAATCAAAATCAACAAAACTTTCAAATTTTCAAATAATATCTACATTGTTTTGCATTTAAGCTAACGATATGTGTTTTGTTGTGAAAAAAAATCTTTGATGCCTGTAAAAGGGTCCATTTTTCTTTCGTAAAAAAGACGTACCTAAATGCAGAAATTATTAAGAAAAAAATAGCCACAAGAATTTGTTGGTATTTTGTGCTTGTAAAAATATTTTTGTTTCTGTACCAATCGCGTCGGTGGGTTTTTTTCTTTGAAAACACTTTTTTAAGTAAGTAAAAATATTTAAAAAACAAGTTAAAAAAGTCTTGTTTTCCTACAATTTATGTGTAAACCTATACACATAAAAGCAAATGTGACAGCAGGTAACATTTTTGGGTAAGAAGATGTGTTTTATTGATGTATTAATGAAACTTTATTGTTTAGCACTATTTTTATTGCTTACTTTTTTATGCTACAATTATATGACCGAGTCCAAAGAGTTAACCTTACTAATTTATGGTATTTATTTAACGTAACTTTGACCTGTTACAATGACTATACATTTTTGCAGGCAAACTCAGGTGCGCATTTGGTATTTTGTAAAAAGTTATGATATACTATTAGCTAGAATTAAAATGTATGCACAGATGTTTGAAGTATGAGTAACCCAACAACGTGAATACCCTTTCTATTTTACTTACCACTATGAACCCCCTAACTTTTTACTAAAATAACTTTTTCACGTTATAATTCTCATGTAATTTATTTTATTTTTGAAAAAATAGACCAGGGAAATCAATTTCTATGCACAATTGTGTATACCACTACTAAAGGTACGTTCAGACTGGTGAAATATTTGAAAGCAAACATCAAATATTACATTAACGTAGTCTGAACACAAAATATTTTTGAGTATCAAATAAAATAACAGCTAATTTTGAGCAAATAAAAGTATTTGCCGGCAAACAAATATTTGTCCAATGTGAACATAGTGTGAACACAAAAAATCAAATATTTTAGTAATTTTTGAGCAAACATTTATTTGATATTACAAAAAAATTGTAAGAGCAAACAACGACAAATAATTTTAGCCATGTTGCGGATAGAAGCAATTTTTCCTGTAATTTTTCGGATTCTTTACAATTTTAAAGATTTTTTATAATTATTAGACTTTGTATCGTGCCGCTATTAGCAAATTTTTGCGAATTACCGCTAATTCAGCAATTTTTATAGAATTTTTGCCATACCTTTTAGTTTTAGGCACTTTTACTAAATTTTATGGCTTGTTTGCGATTTTCGCTATTTCTGCAACATTTTTTTTTGTTTTTCCCCTACATTTTGTTTTTTAACCGATTTAGCAATTTCAAATATATTTTAGGGTTTGTTTCCAAGTTTGCAATTTTTCGCGAATTTTAGCCATGCTCGCGAAGAAGCGATTTTTCACTGTAAATCTTTAGAGCTTTAACGATTTTTAATAATTATTAGGCTTTGCTATCATACCGCTATTATCAAATTTTTGCGAATTTCCGCTAATTTAGCAATTTTTATCGAATTTTTGCCATTCCTTTTAGTTTTAGGCACTTTTAATAAATTTTATGGCTTGTTTGAAATATCTAAATTTTTCGCGAATTTTCGCTATTTTTGCAAAAAAAAATTTTCCCGAAATTTTGTTTTTTAACTGATTTAGCGACTTCAAATATATTTAAGAGTTTGTTTCCAAGTTTGCAATTTTTCGCAAATTTTAGCCATGTTCCCGTTACCCATTGTCTTCCAGTTTTTTTTTATATTTTACATTCTCCTGTTCTAACACTATGAAAGATGCTGCTCCACAGAATAAAAAAAATAAATTAGCTTTTGCGCTCATTTTTACTATTTGTGAAATATATTATTATTTTTGAACACTTTCATTAAATAATTATGTGATGCAAATATTTATTTTAGTCTGAACGCATGGCAAACATGAATTAATTTATTTTATTTAACATTTTTTGCCAACTGTTTCATCAAACAAAAATTGTCAAATGTTTGAGCTTAGTTTGAACATTAAACAAAATATTTTTTGTTCCACACAGTTTGAAGCAAATATCAGAACAAATATTTTCGTCAAATATTTCATTAGTCTGAACGTACCTCAATACATATTTTTGTTTCAGGTTAACAGAAAAAACTTTATGATGGCACTTAAAAAATATTGTGCGGTCAAAAACGCTTTTGGTAACATCCAAGGCCTTATATGGTATGCAACATTTAAGGAAGGAACGGAATATGTTATTAAACGTGTGATTTGCGTGCAATATTTATTTTTTATGAATTTTTAAAACATAAAAATCTTTAATTTTTTTACAATTGTTTAATAAGATATTTAAAACTGATTTAGAGTCAAAAAGCTTCCGAATGAAAAAAGTGCTGTTTTAAAATCAGCGACATTGAATTGGTAAAGAATTGCTACAAATTTTTTATCAACACAAAAAATTTTTAATTTTGTACCTTTGTGTTATACAACTTATAAAATATATTACTAACATTTTATTTCGGCTGTAAATGAACGCATTCTCTCAATTTTTTTACTCTCTGGTACTCACTAATACACAACCAAAAAATTTTTGGAAATCCCTGATTTACAACCCTAGCTTGCTCTGATGGTTCATCTGTGCTACTGAGCAATTTATTAGCCATTAATAACTTTTCATCGTCTGTAATGGTGGGATCAAAGAACGACAATCCAACCAACTCTGTATTCAAATACCACAAATGATTCGAAAATTTAGTGAGTGCTATTTCCGCGATGTCGTTGTCACATTCTTTATAGTCTAATAGACTACGCAAAATGTCTAAATCTTGCTTTGGCGCTAGATGAGCTTTTGGAGCATTGAACCAAGCTTAACTAGAAAAACAGCAATAGCACTTACAGAACTTTCTTCTCCTCTAGACATCTTAAATTGGCGCCGCAAAATAAATATTTTAAAGCAGTAAATAGCCTTTGCCATCCATATGGCGTGATGAATGTCGCCTGGAGTTCTAAAACCCACAACATTGCCGTCTAGTGATCCTACAAATACGAGAACCAACTGCAACAGCTCCTTGTAGTCATCTCTTGGATGGTTTTCAGTTAATTTCTTTTTGAATTCAGCAGTAACATGTGCAATTAATTCTGGAGATAGCTGCTTTTGTATTAGATTGTCACTAATACCTGTGTCATATTTTTGTTTGTCTATCTTGGGCCACGCAAGGAGAAATCTTTTGAAAATGTCTGGATGAGGTCCCGTGGTTGAACCCATTTTTGTGTCGAATACGCCTCTTAACATAATTTCCAAGATATGGTAACGGCAAGCTAGGTGCAGTAATTCGCTTCCTAACATTTGTTGCAATATGACGCATGCTCCTTTAAATCTTCCAGTGTTGGATGCTGTAGTATCAAAGCACATCGCCTTGACGGTGTTGGGAAGACCCCATTGCTGTAGGCATTCATATACGGCAATTGCTTGCTCCTCTCCTGAGCTGTTTTCTGTTACAGGAACTCCCAGCAGTTGTTCCTTATCGCCGTATGAAATAGCAATAGCTATTCGCTCACATTGCTCATTTTTTAAAACGCCCGGTAAAAGTTTACCGTCCCAATGGACAACCACGGCCTCTTTTTCTGGAATGTTTACTTTTTCTGAAATATTTTTAGTATACTGTTCTCTGAACATTTTCCTTCTAGTATGTAAGAAAGTTTTGGAGACTTTGTACTTAAGAGGGTCAAGGTTAAGTGCCTCTAGTGTAGCTATTAAAATTCTCGTGGCATTTCTGTAAATCCAAAAGTTAGGAAAGAAAAGTTAGAAGAGTTGGTTGATGGAGGATTAATTAATTTACTTTTCAAAGAAACGTTTAATTTTTTTGACCGATTTAATATAAAAATAGATTTTCTTAGACAAAATCCAAACACCTGGCCTCAAAATAATAACTTCCAAGAAGGATTGAAAATTGTCAAAACATTAAAGCGTGGTATTAATTTAATAACTGACTTCAACGACCTTCTGACAAAAGATGAAGAACAAAACCAATATGTCCTGCAAGATGTAAACAAATGCCGAGCATTGTATCCCGACGTTTCAAAAAGTACTTTAACAAAAGCTCTATAATAAATTGGATAACTATGTAATATTATCGAATATATCCCTGATTTTTATATATTAAAATAAAAATGTTCTTGAATTTAACTGTATTACTTGTGTTTTTTATTACATTTCTACTTTAAACTCAAAAATATACCAAAAAAATTAAAAATTTATCACATAATAACATAATATATGAAGTATGCTCCTGGTGGCACCAGGTCACGTTTTCGGAGCTAAAGGCTGCCGTAACTCGGTTTGACTCAGAGTTACAACAATTTTGAAGAACAAAATAAGCTATCTTTTGTGATATCGTGCGTGTTTTTATTATTTACCGTTCTCGAGTTATGGCTCAATACGTCAACTTTTTGGCCAAAAAATTCGTTTTTTTCAAATTTTGAGCGACGATATTGGCTATCCCAATATCTGGAAAGGGGATTCGTTTTGTCGGGTTAAGACGAACAAGATTCCGACATTTTTTTGCCCCATATAAGTTGCGGTCACTCTAGTGCATATTATGATTGATCATGAGCATACCACTTTAATTTTTTGTGCAAATGTGCTATTTTTCTAAAAATTTATTCTGGCAACACTTAAAACTTCTGGCAGCATTTGCATAAGTTGTAAAAACTTCGTCTGTTTACAATTATACACAAGCTTTTATTTTATTTTTGCAACCAAAAATAATTTTAATTGAAATTTTCTTTTTACAAATAAAAAAAAAAATTGCGGTCCGTACAAAGTTAAACGAAGAAAATTGCAAATACGTACATTTTGTTGCTGTGTTGTGCAAATGTGTGTATTTTCGCACGGATTTGTATCGCTTGCACACTTTGCACTACCCATTGTGATGACCCTTATACATATAAAAAAATTTGTTAAAAAAAAAAATTCTAGGAGGTGTTTTAGTAATTGCATTCGGTGCGTGAACTTTTTTCATCACTGCCCATTGCGATGAAGAAATTTTGTAAAAAAAAAGTTATGGCCCTAATGTACTAAGTACATATAAACAATAACTTAAAAAGACATTTCAATAATGATTGTTGTAGTTGTTACTGCACTTTAGAACCGTTTTCTATTAAATAAATAAGTCCCGTTCTGAATATATAAATAAAAGTAGCAAATCATTTATTTAACACAATTGTAACAAAATATATGAACTTAACAATACAAGGTCAAACTAAGAAGTGAAGTTTAAAGGAATAAAATTAAAGTTGTTAACTGACAAAAGATCAATAGTGGGAAGAAGAACAAAATAGATAATGTTGCCAGATTTTAGGGCTTTATGGCTTGCCAAAAATGATCAAGGAAATACAGGATTTTAATATAGTTCGTAACAAGGCGAATTCATACTACACCTAGTACAACACCAAAAACACAACATTGTATTTTATTTGTGGCATTCGTTGGTCGATATGTCAAAAACATATGCTACTTTGACATTCCTCTCTCTAAGTCCCAATTTACACGTTGCAAGTCTTATTGATCAGCTTGTTACTTTATAGGCGAGAGAGACGAGGAAAGAAACGATTCGCTGTCTCTCTCATTCGCCTGTAAATTGGCAAGCTGATCAATAAGACTTGCAACGTGTAAATTGGGACTAAGTAAGTCTGTGTTCATACGGCACATGTCTTATTGGCATTATTCTTACTTTTCTTCATTGAATTTTCGTTGGCGTTTAAACAATTAATTTCACGTTGACGACATTTTTTTTTTGTAAAGTCTTAAAATGCGAATAAGAAAGAAAAAAATATCGAATGAGAAAGCAAAACTTACTGACACTAAATGAAACTGTAGTTTCCTCTTGTCTCTCTCACCAACAAAGTAGCAAACATGTCAATAAGATATGAGCCGTTTGAATACATACAGACTAAGAAAAAATAAGCTCAGCTGTGCAAGACGAATCCAACTATTAGTTGAATTAGCCCTGCAGCTGTGCTTTCAACGCCACTTGAAAAATTAATTCGCCTTGCTTAAGTCGACATTGACAGAAAGGACAGAAGCGTAAAAAAGTATCCATGTTCTGTAACTCCCGCGTCGAGAAACTTAAGGCCGTGTCAGATACAACTTTGTCGCTTTGCGTGACGTTTCTACCTTCGGCAGAAAAACGCAAAGCAAAAGGTGTATGCCACAATGAAAACTTTGACAACACTCACGCATTGTTTGTTTACTTATAACAGCGGTTGGTAATTTGTACATTTAATAATTTGTTACAAAAATAAAAGTTAAAAATTTAATTGGACGGAATTTGGGAATTGAATTTGGCAAAAAAAAATTAAAAAAAAAGAAAATTATACTAGCCAATTGTCAAAGCGCGCAAAAAGATGAGAGTTGGCTAACTTTTTGCTTCGCTCCGCTTTGAAAGTACTTTATGTGACATGTTTCGTATAAGTACGTATATTTTATCTTAGATGTCAAAGCGAATCGGTAAAGCAACGCGAAGCAAAAGTTTTATCTGACATGGCCTTTACCGATTGAAATGTAATAAATGACATGAAATAAATTTAAACAAACAACTATTTATCTCACTTAACTGCTTCTGCAACATTTTTGGCGAGTAATAGCTGTGACGTAAGGAAATTTTGTAAGAAAGTTTTCGCTTTGAACTGTGAAATAAACCCACGAATAAAAACGGGATGTGAGAAAAAATTTCAACACTAAAAATATATTAAAATGCAATGAAGATTAACACTAAAGAGGTTAGTATTTATTTATGGGCTGATTTTTCATGGTTTAAATATTTTTCTTTAAACATTTTTGAAGAATATACGAATTTTTTCAAAGCTATTTTGTAAACAACAAACATAAAAGTCACACTTAATATTATGTCGTAAAGACGATGGTTGTATTTTCGCCGTCATCGATATGTGTTATTGGCGTTCTTAACGTCTAAAATTTCACATCGGCTTCGAGTGGAATATTATGATATTTATAACGTAACGACGTAATTTGTCTTGCTAGTTTTCGACATGAGTTACAGTTAATATTTTGCTTACATTTCGAAAAACGATGGAATATTTTGTTTCACATCTTTTCGATTCGAGAAGTTATCACTAAAGTTACAGAACATGGGTACAGAGTTATTTTAAGAATTAAATTAAGCATTTATTCTTTTTTTTTTAGTCCATCCTCAATAGTTATACGTGATTCTGTAGATCGTCGTACAGTTCACAACCCTCTGCCAAATGTGGGCTCTGTTATAATGAATTCCTATGGACCCCAATTGGTTATAGCTCAATCCTACCCGGTTTATTTTATAACAACTTTGTGGCGCTTAATGGAATTATTGTTGACAAAAAATCAAAAACATCTTTTTAACATTTTACTCAAACCTGACATTCTCGAGCCCTTAGTAAGTTTCTTAAGATCTTTATCGACACGTTGCAATCGCTATTTGGCCACAAATTTCTTTGGAAAAATGGAAATGAAGCTTATTTTTAAACTTTTGTGTTTCGAAGGATTTCATACGTATTTCGAAAATTCGGAAATGTTGCAAATAGTTTACAATTATCTTTGCTGTTTAACAGCAGAGCAAATACCCGAAATTGAAGAGCTATTTGAAAGGGTCATCTTTAATACCCGTTACATTCAAGTGGAGGCGGAAACTTTGAATAAATGGCGTAAAACCTGCTTGGAATTGGTATACCCCCATTACATTGTGGTGGTAAGTAAGAAAAACTTCTTCTCGTAGGTACATGGACAATATTAATAATAAATTACTTCAGCCTCCCACCGAATTAACACTAATGCTGCCATTTAGTCAAATTCCTTTATTGCCTTCAGACTGGCCATATTTCCAATTAAAAATTATTTTACAAAATTATGTGGAAAACGTAAAACATATCAGCCATCTTGAATTTTCGGGTAATATTAAATATTTTCATTAATAATTTTCTACTTTACTCATATGTAAGTATTTTATGATTTTTATGTAACTTAAATAGAACGTGAAATATTGGAAATGACTTTGAATTTTGTAACGCAATTGGAGAGGTCAAATGATAAATTACAAATTGCTACACCGACAGAAAAATTAATGTACTTGATGATAGCATTCATGGGTCCTGATTCCCAATTTCTGGACAGGGAAATGCATGAATTATTTCGCCAACACATACTCGAATTTTACTCACAATCTCAAAGTGTAAATTTTCAATTTGATGAGATTTACCAAGGTAAATATTAATCACTTAGTACATATTTATTTATTTATTAAGCCTATAGTACACGGCATGTAAAAAGACACATGCGCATGTGGTTCTGACGTAATTTTGACGTCATCACACAACACGCAATGTTTATTGTGGCTTTGCATTGACGTCAAAATTACGTCAGAACCACATGCGCATGTGTATTTTTACATGCCGTGTACTATAGGCTTTAGAGTTTTTTTAAGCCCTTAGGGGCCAATACCAGAAAAATATAAAAATATTAATCACTTAAATTTTCTATTACACACATTGATTGGAAATTGAGAGGAAAACAACAATAAAATAGATTTTGAATTTCTATTTTAAAAATGTTGTCTGGATTTTCTCTTCAGTTTCTTTTCTAGTTGTCATCTACAGTAAGTGCTTTTAGGTATATTTCTATATTTTTTTTATTGTACCCAAAGAGTCTTTATATAACTAAAAAATGTCCTTTTTTTTATCATAATATACAATTTGTTTTTTTTTTTAATTTTTGTTTTAAAGGCAAGTGTAGATTTGAAAATTTATACGCCTTGTTTGTGGATCACTTTCAAGCTGCCAGCTATGGCGATGAATTGTTTAGTTCTTTAGTCATGATTCCTTTAGCACAAAAATACAATAATAAATGGCGTAGACGTGTTTGGTCTGATTATGCTTCAGCTTTGCGCTTTCTCGACTGTAACGAAAATTTGGTAAGTTTTCAGTTGTGTAAACTTTGTGTTTGTACTATTTATTTAAACTCATATTTCACGCCTTTGTTGGTGCGTTTGTGTGTGTGTGTGTCATTAATATTTTCTTACTTTTTTGTTTTATGTTTTTAGTTGATTGGTGGCCTTGAGGCATACTTAGAACCTCCAGAAGAGGAAGAGTCTTTGATAAGAGACTATAACAATGCTTTAAACGGGAATTTGCTGCGTGTAAATACAGTACCACATAAAATTGCTACACATCATGTGTCGAAATTTAAAGAAAGCCGCAACTTTAAAACCAGTAAAGACTAAACTCTATAAAAAATAAAAACTAAAAATATTCATATGTAAGTAACAAACATTTTTACTAATTAAGGTATTTTGTTCGCTTTCTGTTTTTACTTTGCTTCCATTCTGTAGAAGATGAGATGGAACTAAAAAGCTGTTAAAACAAAAAACAGGCGCCATAATCATTTTTTATTCTCAATAAAGTTCTGTTCAATGAAATATGACGAACAATTTTACAAACAAAATGTTGTGAAAGTTTGAATTTGAGAATAAAATCTGTTTATAAAATTTTTAAATTGGTATTTAAATATTTTTAATATAAGTGTTAAGGGTTGGTTGCTTTTCCGACAAACAATAAATGATGAAACAGAACTGGGGCTGAACGATGTTTTCCATACAGTTTGACATAAAGTTATACCAGAGAATGCGGTCGAGAAATAAAATCAATTTTATTTTGAAAACGTTCTCACATAGAGACAATTATTCTCCCAACAATGCTACCATACTTTCGTTCAATTTCATACTTTTTGTAAACAAAGAAAAAAAAGAACAAAAAAAAAACGAAAGAAATGGGAGACAATTTGCAGTTACGGTCGACGTTTTAGTTATGGGCTTAAGAATTTTTGCCTGAAGTTGAAGACTCAATTCTGTTTCATCATTAAAGTTGCTTAAATTTTGTATTTAGGCGAAGAAATAATTGTATGTATGTATTAGTCTAACTATCGGCTTTGAAGCACTTTCTACCCGTTTTGTTGACTTACCGCTTTGATGTCTGGTTGTCGAGCTTTCCTTCGACTGCCTGATGATTTTAGTAAACTAGTTTTCTACTAGAAGATCTCCATTTCCCGAAAATTGGTATTAAAAAAATTTTTTGTTTAATATTTTCTCTTCCTCTTCTGTTTATGGAACGATTTTCCCGACTTTTTCGGAAAATGTTTTTTTTTCATCTTACTTTACGTTTGATCTTAGATGTTACGAATATCAATTTTTAAAATTGCGAATACGAATAAGAATATTTGCGCCAATATTCGCCGCATACGAATATCTCATCTGAAATTTAGCGCCACACGATATTAAGGATTTGATTGAAAAAATATCCCGTTTGCGTTGATAAAAATAAATTGGGGAAACAAACTGGCACACTACTAAATGTATTTAACATTATAATGACATTCCGACGACTGAATTTAAAATTATCAACTTTGCATCTCCACTTCTAAACACTTAAATTTTTATACTCACATTCATTGTTATTATTATATAAAGGCCGTGCAGCCCAAGTGTTCACTAAAGTAGATTAATGTGCTGTGATTGGAAACCGAGTGCTTTTCATATAATTTTTCTACTAATTTTTCGCTACAAATAAAGCCAATTACTCAACACGGTAAGATATTGTATATTCACCAGAAGTCATTAAGGCTGAACCATCACCAAGAAAATAGTTTTTGCCTTAAATGACAGCAATGTGACAATGTTTTTTATTTTTTTTTCGTTTTTTTTTGACTTGTGTGGGTTACTTCATAAGAAAGCACGCAATTATGTACAACGAGGTTTGCTTTAGTCTGTTTCACTCTGTTTGGGTACGTTGTGTCAAAAATTCAAAAATATTAAGCCACATGTAATGGGTGATTCAAGTAGAGATACTTTTTTCAATAGCCTTTTTTTGACAGATCACGTGTGAGTCGGGTGATGCTTTCATGTTATTTTTGTCTAGTATTGTTTGGCATTTCATAATGGAAAGACGCCTGAACAACGTTTACAAATCATTCAACTTTATTACGAAAATTCACGTTCTGTGAGGAATGTGTTTCGTGCACTTCGCTCAACTTATGGTCAACATAATTGGCCTACTGAGCGTACTTTCGCCAATCACCAATTTTGAGACCCAGCATTCATTATTGGATAATATTCGACCGAATAGACCACGTCAAGCACGCTGTGAAGAGAGTGTACACGAAGACTGTGGAGAGTCGATTCAGCGCCGTTCGCAGCAACTCGGACTGACGTATGGAACGACTTGGCGCATTTTACGTCGAGATCTCAAATTGAAAGCATACAAAATACAGCTTGTGCAAAAACTGAAGCCGCTCGACCTACCCAAGCGACATCGCTTCGCTCTATGGGCTCTTGAAAAGATCCAAGAAGATCCGACGTTTTCGAGGCAAATTTGTTCAGCGATGAGGCCCATTTCTGGCTCAATGGGTATGTAAACGAACAAAATTGCCGCATTTGGGACGAAGAGCAACCTGAAAAGATTCAAGAACTGCCACTTCATCCAGAAAAAACAACGGTTTGGTGTGGTTTGTGGGCCGGTGGAAACATCGGTCCATATTTCTTTAAAAATGATGCCGGTGCAAACGTAACCGTCCATGGCGACCGTTATCGTGCCATGATAACCGACTATTTGATGCCCGAAATTGAAGCTCGTGATCTCGGCGACATTTGGTTTCAGCAAGACGGGGCCACTTCCCACACATCGCATCAATCAATGGATATATTGAGAGAACACTTCGGTGAGCACATAATTTCACGTTTTGGGCCGGTAGATTAGCCACCAAGATCGTATGATATCACATCGTTAGACTTTTTCCTGTGGGGATATGTTAAGTCTAAAGTTTATGCGGACAAACCCGCTTCGATTCAGGAGGAAAACATCACGCTTGTCATTCCCCAGTTACCAGTCGAAATGCTCGAACGAGTCATCGAAAATTGGACTCAACGGATGGACCATCTGCGACGTAGCAACGGCCAATATTTGATAGACATAATCTTCAAAAAATAAATGCCAAAGAATGTTCTTTCAAATGATAATAAACATTCCCCATTAAATTTGAATTTTCTGTGTTTTTTTCTTTAAAAAAGTAGGGAACCTCGAAATGGATCACGCTTTATTTACTGCAACCAATATTTTCTGGTAGTAAGCCAAAAATACATTTTTGCGGTTGTTGTCAGCTGGACCTGAAGAACAGGTGCACTGAGTTGACAACTCTTGGTCCATGTTCGTTGATCTCCGGGTCGTTCCGGTGTGTAGAACCGTCATATCACTAAAAAAAAAAAAAACTGTTGTAAGTGGGTTCATCGTAAATAAATTTTTGTAACAAATTTTTAATAAAATTTTTAATAAAAAAAATCTGAAAACATTTAATAAAACTGATAAATAAAATGCCAAATGTTTAATGCAAATTTTGCAGTTAAACCAAAATTTTTAATGCCAAATTTATTTGCATAAATGGTCACACTGATTCTTCCGTTTTTATACCCTCCACCACTAGTGAGAATTCTGACATTAATGTTATAACAAATGGCATCAATAAGGCAAAAAGTGAAATCAATCCAATAATGAACGTCATCCTAAATTTTGTCATATTTTATACGGCCATGACTAATGTATTTGGCATCAGTACTATGACAAGTGTCTTCGTAAAAGGGTTATATTCGTTGGAAATGTTCTCTACAATTATTTTGTATAGATATGTTTTTCCTGTAAAATGCGTCGGAAAGGAGTTAATTTCAAAAAACTGCTTTTTCCAATATGGCGCCGCGAATCTCAAATTAAAAGAAATGGCTTAATTTTGGGGAAACAAATCCTCCCGAAAATTGGTGACAGCGGCATGATAACAAAGTTTTTTTTTTGAAAAATCGTTAAAGCTGTAAAAATCAGAAATCATACCACCTCGTTTTCATTTTGCCACCATTTGGTCTCATTCTGACAACAAAATGTTAATATATTTTCACCATAATGGTGTCATTTTGACAATAAATTGTTTTCATTTTTGATAACACACTGTTAATTTATTGACAACATTCAGTTATCAATTCGACAACACATTGTTCTACGTGTACATTCTAAACCCAAGCAATAAAAAAACAAATGAAATATATTTATTTATTTAAATTTTTAAGCAACAAAACAAAGATGGCAAATAATTTTTTAATAAAACAAAATTGCAGTGCGATATACCTACATACATGTGTTTTTTTTCATGAAAAGAGCTTTTCTTTGAGTTCAGCGCGGAGACCTCAGTTTGGTACAACTTCCTTCATATCTTCTTTATTTATTAACGACATTAGCATCTTCAATAAAGGAATTTTAAAATTAACTACAAATTCCATATTATTGTATTTTTACTTACCTTTTAAAAAATCCTAAATAGCCATATATATAGATACAAGAAGTTTTCAATTCCTTATCGCCGTCGTCAATTTTTTTAAGGTCAAAATTTATGTTTTCTTCAAAAAGAAAATCTCTTCCGTAGCAACAAAATGTAAACATCACAAGTTATTATATTTTTTCACTGTCAAAGTTTTTTTTTTTTATTTTATTTTTCACTTATTTAAATTATTTTTAAACATTTTTCATTTTCGATAAACTGCAAATAATGACAACAATGGTACTTTTAACATCTTTTGTACCAATTTGACAACAGTTTGTTAAAAATTTGACAACATATGTTGTCGAAATATTAACAACTCTTTGTTATCATTTTAATACCATTGGTTGAAAAATTTTTAACGTGTTTTTTCGCTCTGTGTACGAACACACAACCTTTGTTCTTTAATCTACCACAAAAAACGATACAGTCGTATACGGCAACGCAACCACAACCAGGCTGGATGTGACAACAATTTAAAAATTCGTCGACGACGACAACATCATATACAAGAGGGGTGCAAAATTGGCACAAAATATGTTTAAATGGGTCTTAATCTAATAACATAATTGACAATGGACCTGAAATAGAGTAAACTCTTGTCTTTGTCTTTATATACTGTGGTGTAGGGTATGAAATGGTCGACCTTGACCGGTATACTTTTTTACTTGTTTCTTATTGCTGTCTTTCACCTTGATCGGTACCAAAGATGCGCATTCTTAATTAAATTATTAAAAAGAATTTACATGTACATAATTTTAAACCAGTGTTACCAACAGCAAAATTCAAAACTACAATTGAGATGACGTAAAAATACCCAATTTAAATGTAATTGCACCTAATATCAAAATAACGTTTAATTATAAAAAAAACTTCCAAAAAAAAAGTATTTACAGACAAATTTTAAAGAGTGTTCCCTTGTTAGGTCCCATATGCAATTATGGACCTATGAAAACAAAATTATGTTATGAGGGTTATACTAATAATATAAGATTTCTTAACGCCGAATATTATTATATTTTTTTTTGGGCTAAACTTAAATAAGATCAATGTTAGTCATACAAAATAATATTAAAAACCTCAAATAAATTAATAAAAACTAAATAAAAACTTGAAATAATAAGTTCTACTTCCATTTAACTGGGGAAGGTGCAAAATGTTCATGTTCATCCTTTGTACACTTTATATGCAATAAAATTCCTGTAATGGTTTCTCAAATCAGTTCAACAAGTGTTAAGGCCGCTAAATATTTCTCAACTTAAACATTTAAAATGTTAAAGCAAACACAAAATTTATTACTTTTTGTAATATTGGAAGCTTAACTTTTTCAGGGGATTTTTAAGTATAAATACATACTTTTTCCAATAAATTTCGGGTTTTAAATCACTTTGAAGCTCATATTTATCGAAATCTCATTGTTCAACAGTCTCCAGTCACTATTACTGCCCCCGTTCGCCGATATCGAACGTTAACGTTCGCATAGTAAATAACATTTAAAACAAAAACAAAATTTCAAAAATTGTTTTTGTTTAAAATGTAATTTTCTATGCGAACGTTAACGTTCGATATCGGCGAACAGCCAGTTAATCTTTTGGTTGATAAACTATGGAAAGCTTTTTTAAACAAACAGTGACTTTGGTTGCATATACTGCAAATTTTTTAGATCAACAATATCTTAAATGGTATAAATTTTATCACTTAAATCAAAACCTTATATTATTTGCTTTAAAATGAAAGAATTTCAATTTACACCTGATCTACACCTCAAAGAAATTGCCCACGCTCTACTCACGAGAGTAAAACCTACACCAAATTCGGGTAATTACCCACAAAGTGGCAACACTGTTCTAAACTGAAACTAGGACTTACCTCATTTACAATTAAATGCAATTGCAATATAAAAATTAAAACATACTCGTACTTACAATTAATTATAATTGTACATGCTCAGTATGTACTTTATAATGTATTTTATAATTTATAAACATTGAAATTTCTTAAGCAAATTATTAAAACAGCCACCGTATAACAAAGAAACAAGCGTATATATTTGAATGTTGTATCCTAAAATACGCTTATGCAAATACTTTCGTAGACTTTATCTGATATACATCGCTCAAATGTGTATAATAACTATAGTCAACTACTTTATAATGCAAATAATTTACAGTATTCTGTTGGGGTAAAATATTGTTGATAGAGTTCTTCCGTTTCCATTTCCATTTTTTTCACATTTATAGTTTTATTTCCTGATTAGTAGTAGTTGTAATAAATTAAAAGTCTTGACAACATCTAAATGTATTGTAAATGTAAAAGGTAAAATAAGTGTTTAATTGGGCAACATGTTATACGACGAGTAGCTTAATGATTAATTCTTAATAGAAAAGTACACGCATTTAAGTTACTATTTTGCCACGTGTAATAAAATGTCAAAGGTGGCCAGGCCAAATGTTACGTGTTTTTTTAAGATATTTCTTTTACTAGATTTTCGATTTATTTTGTAACTTTTTCTTTATTCTGTTTCTTGTATTTTCATCTATTTTAAAACTTTGTCATGCATATCTTAAATCTACAGGTTGAAACAAAAACCTCTATAATATCCCAATAAAAAATGGTATATTTTAAAAAGTAAGCACACATTTATGCGCTACGCAATAAGACATACAGAGATGCAGTAAGACAAGTGAACGAACGAATGCTTAATAAATTAAAAAAAATATATATAAAATTTGAAGAGCCACGACATTCCCTTACTACGAAGCAGGTTTGTAAGGGACCATAAAAAAGAATAACGGTAACAAAAAATTCAGTGTGCAAAGCTGATCGTTACATTCACCAATTTTTATATGCGCTGAACAAAGCGCTTTCTGTGTCAAAAAAGTATTGCTTCAAAGTAGAATCTCGCCATATAAAATTCATGTCTTCCGTAAGCGTTACGGTAAGCGAAAATTTTAGGTTTCTCCCTGCTTCGTTGGAAGCTCCATTTTTAATTGGGATACTACTACATATAATAATAAACACCACTTTGTTAAATGGTTTGCAATAAAAATTAAGATCGTAATGGGAAAACGACACTTGTTAAAAAATATCAATAATCAAGGATAATTTTGGAGTTCCATACACAAACGATATAATTTTAATCTCCATTATATAATTTTTATGTGTTGTGATGTGTTGAACAAATGAAAATAGTGGTTCTAGAACCACATTTGTCCATGACAAACGACTCAGAATCACTCTCGAGTCCGTGTTTGCTTGTTGTCTGTCCATTATAGTTTTTTTATCCCGCACTTTTTGGATTCCCGGGAAAGCGGGAAATAAAAATCAAATTGCCGGGATCCCGGGATTCCCGCCCAATATTTTGTATTTATTTATTTACTTATTTCTCCAATGACGCTTAACATAATTACCCTAGGAGAAAGGGAATTAACACTAAACTTGTCACGTGACAAGTCACTTTTTATAAAATTTATATCAAAATTCTTTTTTATTGAGCAGGTATTCAGCATATTTTTTTTTAATAAAAATTCAGCAGATTTTTAACAAATTTTTTTTTAAATTTAGCATATTTTAAGCAAATTTAAAATATTAAAAAATTTTGGTCTTAATCTTAGCAGATTTTTCACTTATTTGCTTCGTTTTACGATTTGGCAGATCTTAGAAGATTTATTTCGAAGTTTTGGCATATTCTCTTCAATCAGTTATGGCAACACTGTCAAGAATTGCTGCAACAAAAATTGCAAGTCTGGACGATGACAAAATAATCTTGTGTTGCCAGGCCTATGGTTACTGTGGTGTAGGGTATGCTTTGATTCTCAAATTCGATTATTCACTGCCTTTGTCACTACATTGAAAGGGTTCTTTCTTTCGTACAACTCAGTCTAAAACGAAAACAATATTTTTGAATCGAACGAAAGAAAAATTCTTTTGCCATCATGAAATAGCCAGTTGGTCTATACCTTTATTTTTTTTTACTTAAGCCTGTATTTCATTCAAAATTTTCACTAAAAAACTTTCAAAAACTTGCCGCTGACGTTATGCATGTCAGAAATGGCAGACATGCCTTAAGGCACGCAAAGTAGCGCTGGACACGCGAACAAATATGTCTTAGGAAAATAATAAATAAAAAATAAAAGAAAACAGAAAAATACCAAACGACAAAATAAAATAAAAAAAGGGTTAAAATAATTAATTTCATTAAAACCCAATATGGTGTTATCTAATACTTTACAAAAAAAACCAACAAGTTAATATCATTGAAATCAGTTATTATAATTAATTTTATTGGAGAAACATATTACGTTCAAGACCAAAATTTGTTTTTAATAAGAGGTGGTTTTAGATATACAGTGTATCAAAAAAATATTTTACATCTACAATCGTTAACAAAAAACCATTTTGTTCAATATTATTTGAATAGATCTTAAATTTTACAGCCCCATAATACTCGTACTACTAGTGATGGGCAAATTGAAAAAATATATCGATATATATCGTATCGATATTTTTTAAGAGTATCGATATATATCAATTAAAAATATCGGTATATCGATGTATCGAACGCATTAAGCTGAAATTATTACTAAATTTAAAAACTTAATATACCTATGACAATACATTTTTACATAGGCACAAACGTATTACATATTACAAAAAAATTTTAAAAAAAGTAAAGAATACAAAAATGTTTTTACTTATACGCCATATGAAATTTAAAAAAAATAATTATGATTATATAATGCCGGATTATATACTGCCAGTAAACAAAACTTGTAACACATACTATACAAGTAAACTGTGCAATATTTTATTATTAATATATAAGAACATGCTCAAATAAAAAAAAAAATATTTTTTTTATTATTAACATTCCAACTTTCATGAGTCGATTCTTTGCATAATTCTAGGAACCCTTTCCAGAATATTTTTTCCGCGCTTATTTTTTTGTTGTCATCTCTTAAAAAACCAAGACAAAACTGACCTTTGTAATCTATGAAAATGTACAATGGAAAAACGCCTTTATTTTCTTAATATTAGTTTAAAAAAAACCTATGATGCAATTCCTAAAAAAACAACAGTATTGTAAAGGCTAGTTTATACGGTAATACAATGTATTACGACTTTGTGGAATCAAAATATTATAAAATTCTCTCCGTGTTTAAAATAAAAAAATAAAAATCTGTTGGTAAGTACTTTTCATGTTTACACGGATGGTTTAAGTAAAATAAAAGCAAAGTGAGTTAATAACAAAATATCAGATGGTTGCAGTTTACAATATTTACAAAAACAACATGAACATATCCTGAGTTGATTCTGCTTGTTTTTGTTATGTTATAAAAATGTTACCACCTTGAATATATTCTGTTAAAATGCGACTCTGGTGTGATGAGAATACATAAGTTTCTAAAATGGTTTAGAAAATGAACATTTACCGACCGATTGTCATATTTTTATCCGTATTCTCTCTTACTCAATGCATTTGGCTTTTACATTTTTTTCTCATTCTACATAATTTTTTGACATGTCGTAACACATTGTATTATCGTGTAAACTAGCCTTAAGCAGTTGAGCAACGGTTAAAATGTTGAATTTTATTATAAAGTAATCTTAAAAATATCGAATTCGATAGTCGTAGATAAATATCGGTGTATCGATATATCGGTATTTTTAATATCGGCGATATATATCGATTATAATTTTTTTAAATATCGATATTTTGATATATCGATATTTATTGCCCATCCCTACGTACTACCACTATTACAATACTACTTTTTTAAACTGTTGCACATTTGTTCGTTAAGTATTGACACTTTATTCGCCTTTTTTCGGGTCGTAAATTGAACATCGGTTCTCGGCATAAAAAGGCGTTATTACCAGTTGAGAGATAAAATAAAGGGCTTTTTTTCTTGTTGCAACCCTTAATATTACGAGCTATTAGTGCCCCATAAACCCGGTTTAACTAGAATTTTCATGTTCTTAAAATCACAAGATTTCAAATCACTTGTGATTTTTAAATCACAATTGTCAATTAAGGGTTTTTTGAAAACACCAAAAGTTTTAACTTGATTTAAAATGGTGGGGAAAAATAAGCAAGTAATTTTAAATCGGCTGCCGCTTAGCTGACCGGTTTTAAATCACAATTATGAAAAAAATTTTTTGTCCAGAACACCTTTCTTGTGATTTCAAATCACTTTCACAAAAAGTGATTTTCAGAACATGCCTGAATAACAATTTTTCATAATCCCAATTACGATTAAAAAATTGGTCGTACAAAAACTTGGCAGTAGTTAATGGTAGGATTTTATTAAATAAACTACACAAGCAGCTTGACAAACACATATTCTCCGTATACAAATAACACAAACATAATTCGTACCAACAATTATTTTCACTAAATTCTATTAAACAACTTTTTTCTTCGTCCAATTTTTTATGCTTTTTACTGAAATCAGTTAATTAAGTACTAGACAGTTCAAATAATTTGAAATAAATTTAAAATGTTTGCGCAAACATCTCAGTAAACAAAGAAAAAGGTTTGCACAAACGTAAAATTTGGTTTGTCAAGCCGTTTGCGTACTTTCAAGCAACAATTTTCCACTAATAAAAAAATAAGCTCGATAAATATTAATTTTAACACGTGAAACACCTTCTTTGCCAATGTTTTGCACTGGCGAAAAGCGACTGTCCAAAACGGATCTGAGTATTGAGGATTTGTCTAAAGTTTCGCTGATTGAGCTGGGGTGCATTTTTAGTTTCGTAAGGAGTTCATGCTAATTCTACGGTAGGAATTTTGCATAGAATTTCATGTAACCAGAATGAAACAATACCTCGAAGTGTGTGCGGATAACAACTGATTGCCATTTTTACTTTTCCTTACCTAAGTGTATTCCAGCTTAGCTTTAAAGAATGGACTCCATAATGATCTGAGGGGCGGGTATTTTGTTGTCTACCTTTCCGATTTAAAAAAAAAACTATATAAATTGTAAAATGCTTTCCCTTAGGTTTCATCAAATAAATTCCAAATATTTAATTTTATATGTATGTATTAATTTTGTATAAACAACCCAGCTAGCATTTTCAATCGTCTAGGAGTCTACTAGGAATCTCATGAAGAGTGTTTTTGATCGTCGACGAGCTCATTTTTTAATTGTAGACGATTCCTCGCACGGGAGAAACTGTTACACGTGCTGATTCGTATGAGAGATTCCTCCATAACACAGCAAAACCCTCTTATGTTAATCCTAAAGGGAATCGTTTATGATGTATGTAGAGATTATCTAACGAATCTTTCAAAAAGCATGCCAAGAGTCGTATGAGACTCACGTAGGGATTATTTTACAACTGGTGAAATGCTCAGCCGTATAACTGAGCTACCTAAATAAGGGTATAAAGCGTCTTTTTCATGCCAGAACTTCTTATTTTCATACAATTTATATGAAACAAACCTTAAGGTCGTGAAATCAACACCATCCTGTCGGAAAATCTTATTATTAGGTCGGTTTGTTTTATTGAAATTGTTTTGGCAATAGAATTTTCATATTTCAAAAACGCTTTTATTTACAGAGAGTCGCAAAAGGCTCATTCCAAGATTAAAATACAAGCGTGTCAAAAGTATATAAAAAAAGTAATAAATAAAAAAATTTATATGTTTTTGTAACTTGTCAGATAATCATCAGAAGAATCTTTTAGGAGTTTTATTTGAACATAATCTTCTAACAAACAGCTTTTGAATAAGAGCGTTTTTTGAAATATGAAAATTCCATTGCCAATATAATTTCAATATAAAAAACCGACCTAAGGATCTGTAAAATAAGATTTTCCGACAGGATGGTGTTGATTTCGGGACCTTAAGGTTTGTTTGATATAAATTGTATGAAAATTAGAAGTTTTGACATGAAAAACACGCTTGATGCCCTTATTTAAGTATCTCAGTTATACGGCTGAGCATTTCACGAGTCGTAAAATAATCCCTACGTGAGTCTCATACGACCCTTGGCATGCTTTTTGAAAGATTCGTTAGATAGATAATCTCTACATACATCAAAAACGATTCCCTTTAGGATTAATATTAGAGTCGTTTGCTGTGTTATGGAAGAATCTCTCATACGAATCAGCACGTGTAACAGTTTCTCCCGTGCGAGGAATCGTCTACAATTGAAAAATGAGCTCGTCGACGATCAAAAACACTCGTCATGAGATTCCCAGTCGACTCGTAGGCGATTGAAAATGCTAGCTGGGCAATGCTACAATTACTATATTAATAAAGGCAGTTTCACACTATACACAGAAAAAAAATAAAAATTCATTAAAAAATAATTAAATTTGCACCATTATTAATTAACATCAATAAAATATTTTTGATATTAACAACATTTTCTGCAGGAGTGTTGTTGATATAAGTAAACGTGGAATTTACTTGATTAAATTTTTTATTAAAACTGATATTATTTTTGATTAATGTTTTTTTTTTACTAATAATAATTATACACAAAATTTGTGAATTAATTAGAAGTAAGTTCATATAGTAGAACATAGCGCAC
The DNA here is from genome assembly GCA_943735925.1 of Pollenia amentaria. Lineage (NCBI taxonomy): Eukaryota > Metazoa > Arthropoda > Insecta > Diptera > Polleniidae > Pollenia > Pollenia amentaria. The sequence goes on from OX031009.1 coordinate 226,893,674, forward strand.
CAACGCATCTTCTCCAATCATTACGGTTATTGGCGAAAAATGTTATTTGGCTTCATGATTTATTTGTCATTTGGCATTCTTTTACTATATGGTTCGTTGCCAAGTGTTACGAGGGCGCGATGTCCTTGGGGATTCCATTCCAATGCAGGTCTGACGATATCATTTCTGGGTTTTCGGATTATGTGGCCAATGCAAGTCCATTTACGTTTAAGTATCACCGTTGGAACAGGGACCATATTTGACATTGACAGCAACTCTTCATTCGTCACCCAATCACGTTTGTATCTTAGTGATTTGATGTTGTGTTGTACCCCAGGTTGTGCAACCGTATAGTAAAAAAATGCGTATTTTTTTTCTAGATATATGGCTTAATTGAAAAAATTTTGGAGAGAATTTTTTCCGTGTAATACAAGTCTTATGAATTTTGAGGAAAATACAACCCTGACATAATAAGTAGTTATTTTCGTCAAAAGACTTGTATTATAAGCCTGGTACTCTGTTCAATATTTCACGGGAAATGTTGTCAAAACTCATTTCCATGAAATTATGTTGATCTGTTCAATTTGTGAAAAAGTTACGAATTGTTTCTGGCAACTTTTTTTGCAACTGCAAAACAATATAAGGTGCACTTATTTCACGTGGAATTTTAAGCAAATGAAAAAAGTTTAAACTTAATATTAAATAAGAACGGAAAAACATAAATAACACAACCTATAACAGTTCTTCATTTTATTTAAATTTGTTATTAAAAAAATACTTTTTATTAAAATACATGTGGGTTTCGTTTATTTACACAAAACAATGTCGCATACTTTGAAAGATAAAAAACCTCATATTGTGTAAAATCGCGAGATAGGTAACATTGATACATGTCAAATTTTTCGTATGAAATAAAAGATGTTGCTGCACATTTTTCACAAATTGGAACAGAGCACTAGGCTATAGTGTAAAACGGCCTTAAATGAACATTTCAAGGAACAGTATTAAATAAACCTGCCTATTTGATGTTTAAAGAGAGAAACTAAATCTCATGGAAAAATGTGAAGCAAAATATTTTTGTGACATACTGTAATTTTTGCAAAGTCAGCCGACAGATTGACAAATATTTAAAAAAACTTATAATTTTTTGTGCTTTTGAATGCGAATGGATCTCTTTAAATTTAAGCAACTCGTAGTCCAATGATTTGGAAACATTTAATTAATTTTGCAGTTAATTGATAAGATATTGTAAGTAAACTGCAAAAGTATATAAAATTGAATAACAAATATTGAAAATGAAACTTCCCATTTAGCAATTTGTTTGGAAATGATTCGTCAATGATACTTAGAGACAGAATGACTAATGAAATGTGACTTAATTATGTAGAGCTTGTGATAGTTACATAAGAATGTTTTTGACATAATAATCTATTAAAATAATTCTATTTTGTTGTATTTAAATGAATTATTTCATGAACAATAAGTAAAATAAAAAATCATCAATATGGCATGAGACATTTGCTTTTCTGTTTACACATGCCACTGCGAGTTCATTTTCAAAATGTCGTCGAAGCGTCAACTTGAGAAAATTTGTTCACTTCTCAAATTCAAACTAAAGTACCAGAAAACAAAATAGAGTTACCGAATTCATCATATAGGCAAATTTTTGGGGAAATGGCTTACATTTATTTATATGAGCATTATTTCAACAATATTTATGCTCTATAATTAACAAACTAGTTTTGTTTTAAATGCTCGTTTCAAAAAATGAATCATAATAATAAATTTAACAGTTAAAACTTTAATTATAATTTGACAATAATCCAATATATTTGCGTTACATGTTTAACAGGGTAACGTTGCTTATGATTTTGACATTTAGTGGCATGCAAGTGCTAAATTTCCACTCGCATGCAAATTTTGCTGCCACTGGAGCTGCCATTACGAAAAACGTGAGAGTATTAGAAAAAAATAGTGTGTGTTTCGAACTTTCAGTGGCATGTGCAAATGCTAAGTAACTTTGGGTTGCTATTTATGGTCAACTTCTGTTATATCATTTCACATTGCAACGATGTCTTGATAACGAATCGTTTTTCCAGGTATAATTGAAAACATCTTTCAAAACCTCAATGAAGAAAATTGTAGATTCACATTGCCTTGCGCCCTTCGTATGATTATATCATTGTTAGTCCTCTTATTTCCCTAAGAGGTTATTCCCACAAAACATAAACTGGCGTAGCCTTTTACTACCTTCTAAAATGCACAAATAAATACAGCCTGAGTCAATCCTTTACAGTGCTTTCTACCAGATGCATATTGAGAGTAATAACCCTTTGGTCAAAATTACATTTATTTTAGCTGAACGTAATTTTTCCAATTAAGGAATGGAAGCAAGTCTTTTCCACAAAATCTCACAAACATCATTTATTGTCCATTAATTAATACATTTAGGCAAACATTTTGTTTTACCGCAGTAAAATTTGGTGACGTTTATGGGTGAATAACTGGATACTGAAACATTTATATTCGGCCTTATTGTGTAAGCCGGTTAAGTTAACGCGTGAGTGGTTTTTTGTAATAGATTAAAGTAACAAACAACCTGTGTTCTTTAAGCTATTACAATAAAGTACTTACCCGTTAACGACAACGCCCTACACATTGCATTTTAAAAAGCGAAGCTATTTGAAATTTGGCTGAGCGAAGATTAAAGGCAAGAAAAGCAGAATGAACTTGTGGATTTTATAGTCGACAGAATTGCTAAGGATGAAGTTTCCGATGACTGCACCAAAAGTATTGCGGAACAGTGTGCCTTTTCTGTTAAAACGTATCAGAAATGTATGCAAAATATGGTAAAAGTATTGGGGAGGAAAAAGAGGCTGCCAAGTTTCAAAATGACTATGTCACTTGGCTCAACGACGAAATAAGCTGCGAAAATAAAAATACATCACTGATGCATTTAGAGTGAGACCAATCCATAACAGATCCTACTGAATCCATTACGTCCAGCAAAATGCACCGTTTGGTGCGGCTTACACGCTGGTGGCATAGTCGGACCTAATTTCTTTAAAAATCTGACTTCATTTTCACCACGTTACGTTAAATGAAGATTGTTACCGCACCATAATCAATGACTTTTTATTTGTAAATATAGAAACATAGAAGAAGTTGATCCGGGCGAGATGTGGTTTCAATAGGATGGCGCTACATGCCAAACGGCGACTGCAACAATCGATTAATTTATTGAAATAAAAATTTTGCGATAAGTTGATTTCGAGAAATAGACCTGTGAATTGGCTTCCAAGGTCGTGCAATTAAACAAAACTCGATTATTTCCTTCGTTAAGTCACTAGGTTGTGCTGATTAACCAGCAACGATTGATGCCTTGGTGGCCGACATAGTTCGTATTATTCCTGACATACGGCCAGCAATGCTCAAAGAAGTGACCCAAAATTGGACGTCCACAATACTCTTCGTCAAGAACAGTCGCTGTCGTGCCCATATGCCCGAAGTAATTTTCAAATGTAAATGCCATCTATTGATCTTTCGAATAACATTTTTTTTGATTTAAATCTTAAATTAAACTCTATGCCCGCAAAAAGTCTTAAAATATGGTCGTCACACTTAACAAATATTTAACGCAAATATTCTAGTTCCCTTGAGCTTACTATTGCGATTTGAAGTCACCAAACTTCTTGCTATTGCGATTTGTACAACACCTATTATGTCAGAATCGCAAATGTTGGGCGTTTTGCGATTGTCAAAACGTGCCCAAACATTTGCTAGATTAAACAGCATTTAACAGTTTATTCATAAATTTGTATTTCGATTATTCTTGAAGCCATAATATGCATAAGCTTGCTTTAGCTATTACGACGAGCTCGTTAAAAGTATTCAAAAATACAAAAACAATGCCGAATTGTATATACCCTTCACCATGGAGCGATAAGAGCAGCAAGTTATATAGATACCGTTCTTAAGATATAAATAAATCTTTTTTGTGTCACGCCCACCTGTCCAATCCCGCCCACATTTTGGCGGATGTTGTGAATAGATAACCATGATGAATGTACCTAATTTGGCTCTTGCCGTTCTACAGATATAAAGATATCTACAATCTCTTTGTATGGGAGGTCCACTTCCACTTTTCCAATCCCACCCACACTTTCTCGGATGTTGTGTATTGATAATTTAGATGTTTTTACCTAATTTGGACCCCTTGGCTCTTACCGTTTTTCGGATATACAGACATCTATAATGTCTTTGTATGGGAGGTGCCACGCCCACTTCTCCAATCCGAGCGGTCGTGTACTGGTAACCCAGCTGTGTGTACCAAATTTGGACAACTTTTCTCTTACCGTTCTCTAGAAATATAATTTATGTCACGCCTACTTCTCCACTCCCACCCACATTTTGTCGCATGTTATCTACAATGTCTTTGTATGGGAAGAAGTGCCACGGCCACTTCTCCAATGCCTTCCACATTTTGTCGGATGTTGTGTATTGATAATTACGGTGCTTGTTCTTAATTTGGAAACTTTGGCAGTGGCTGTTCTCCATATATTCTTAAATAAATTAAAAAACAACAACAACAAAGGACATTTGTGAACCAACCAGGCTGCATTTTAAATGCAAAATATTCGAGGCTATATGTGAAATACATATGGGGGTTTTCATGTCAAGTGACCCAGCTTTTGAAATCGATGTGTTCCGATTTGGATGAAATTTGCACCAAGGTTAGTCCTACTGGATAGTAGTTTTCAACAAGATCGGCTAAAAAGTTTCTGAGTTAAGCCTGGTACTCTTTTCAACATTTCACGTGAAATGCTGTCAAAACTCATATAAAAAAACTTGTGCAGAATTTATATGAAATAATGTTGATAGAGTTGTACTCTGTTTAATTTGTGAAAAAGTTGTGAAATGTTTCTGGCAACATTTTTTTACAACTACGAAATAATATAAGCTGCACTTATTTCACGTGGAATTTAAAGTAAATAAAAAAGTTTTAACTTAATATTAAAATGAGAATTGAAAAACATAAATAACACAACCGGTAACAGTTTTTCATCCATATTTACTTACATTTTTACTTAATTTTTTAATTAAAAAATACTTTTTAGTAAAATGCATGTGGGTTTTTTACATATGCAAAACAATGTTGCATACTTTGAAAGATTAAAAACGTCAAATTGTGGAAACTCTCGAGATAGGTAACATTGGTACATGTAAATTTTTCGCATGAAATAAAAGATGTTGCTGCACATTTTTCACAAATTGGAACAGAGTACTAGGCTTTAGAGTGGGCAAAATTTGACAAATTTTTAAAATTTTTTTTTTAAATTTAAAATTTTTTTTTTTTTAATTTTTTTAATGCGGGTACTTTTTTTCTCAAAAGAAAGCTTATGTCTTTTCCTTTTATGTAGTTTTGGTCGCTTAGTATGCTGTGAGTGGGATATGTATAAAAAAATAATTTCTAACTAAAAACGAGGGTTTTACAATTTTTAGCATACGCACTATTTTGAATTTTTTTCCTTTATGTGAATAAGTGCTTCTAATACCTTAAAAATAAAACTTATGCTGAGAAACTAGACAAATTAACCTTTCCGACGGTATGTAACATATCTAACTAGCATTTTATACCTTCGATACTGTAATACCCTCAATATATTAATCCCAGGAATAAAATCACTTTTTTTCTTTTGAAATGTTGACAAATAAAATTTTTTTTATTTATTTGTAATAATAATTAAAAATTTTTTTTTTCGAAAGAGTGAAGAAATAGCTATCTAATTTTTTGGGGACAAATTTTGCTAACATCACTAGGTAATAAGTTAGATGGATGAGAAAGAACATCTGTTTGGCCAAAATGTCTAATTTTGACCCCCTCTAACCCAGAAACTTTTTGACCGATCTTGTCTAAACTACTATCCAACATAGCTTGGGAATAATGATTAGAAATCCTAATGATTAGCAATTGGATTAGAAATTTTAATTGTACTGAAAAATTGATTAATTATGATTAGTTAGCCATTTTATACGATTACTAATTGATTAGAATATAAATAATCAAAAATCTAATCACAATTAGTGACGATTAGCATTTCTAATCAAATCTAATCAAAACTAATCCAAAAAATAATTGATTAGATTTCTTGATTATTTTTGATTAGATCAACTATTTTTGTGAAAAGAAAATATTTATTTATCACATTTATTGCTATATTTACATAATGTAACAGTTTTTGAATATTGCATAAAATTGGATACGGTGCACCCTGTTCTTAAAATAAACACTTGACTCAGCTGGTTCACTTTGTTGTTGTGTTATTATTCATGTTAATTTTCAATATTCAATATTCCAAAACTGTTACATTATGAAAATATAGCAATAAATGTGATAAATAAATATTTTCTTTTCACAAAAATAGTTAAAAATAGTTGATCTAATCAAATCTAATCAAAAATAATCAAGAAATCTAATCAATTATTTTTTGGATTAGTTTTGATTAGATTTGATTAGAAATGCTAATCGTCACTAATTGTGATTAGATTTTTGATTATTTTTAATCAAATCAATTAGTAATCTGAAATTTTTATCAAAATTCAATTCTAATGATTAGATTATTTTATTTCTCTAATCGTAATGATTTCTAATTCTAATCGAAATTCCCCAGCTATGCTATCCAATAGGACTAACTTTAGTTAAAATTTTATCCAAATCGGAAGACATCGATTTCAAAAGTTGGGTCACTTGATATGAAATCCCCCATATATAAAAATCTGGTCAGCACAATATCTGGGGTCTTCGGAAAACACATTTCAACGGACACACGAACAGACGGACATCGTGCTATGAACTTTTCTTATCATAGGGATCGAGTATGTATATATGACAGTTTCAAAAAAATTTGACCAAAAGTATCCTAAGTTTAATGTGGTTTGACACATGAGCTCTTGCACATTAAATTTGCGCCTTTAGAAATAAAGTTAAAAATATTAATAAAAATTTTAAAAAATAATGTTAAAGGCTGATGAACTTAGTGCTCACGCTTATTTCGTCAAATATTTGTTGAGTGCAACGTTGTCACTTTCTGGATAATTACCCGAATTTGGTGTAATTTTTACTCTCGTTGGTAGAGCGCGGGTTATTTATTTGATGTGTAATTAGGTGTAATTTCATATTCTTTCATTTTAAAACAAATAATATAAGGATTTGAATTTAGTGATAAAATTTATACCAATTTACAGTATATTTAACAAAAGTCACTGTTTATTTAAAATAAGAAAAGATTTTCATAGCATATGATGCAAAAGATTGATAGCGATTGGCGCCAGATGGACAAATAAATGTCGATAAATATGAGCTTCATAGTGATTTAGAATTTATAAAGGTCAGAGAAAATATATAGTAAGACCGTTTCATTGCATTAAAAAAAAACACTTACTGCCTGTTTTTCAAACTAAACTAACAATTTTCGTTTAGAAATTTATATTGAAAACAAAAACAAATTTGAGTTTATTTATTGTTGTTTTAATATATTTTCCCAAGCGAACATTTTGATTTTATTTTGAAAAACAGGCAGGTAATAGTTTCAAAAATTTTTAAATTATGTATTTATAAAAAAATTGAAAGAATTTTATATAAATTAAAAACATTTTTAGATATAAAAAAATCTGCAAAAAAGAGAATACTTGACAAATGGCAACGCTGCTGTCATCTGAAACCATTACAGGAATTTTGTTTACTAAATAAAGGAACGGGAATGAACATTTTGAACCATCCCTAGACATATGGAAGTAGAACTTATTATTTTAAATTTTTATTAATTTATTTGAGGTTTTTAATGTTATTTTTGTTATATAATTTTGAACTACTATATGAATCTTAATAGTATAACTCATATTGATCTTATTTAAGTAAATATGAGTTTGTGCTGACATATGAAACAAATACAACTTTTTGTTGTAGTATATCGATCGACTTAGCATCAGTATCTGAGTCGTCCGTACTGCTGGTTCGTTGTCTGTCCATGTAGATTTTTTGCGCAAAGTACAGGTCGCAATTCTTAAGATAATTAAATGAAATTTGGTTTACACGTTAATTGAAAGTTCTGAGAATTATTCCGGGATTTAATTTCACATAGACCCCACACGAACTTTTTCTAAAAGTGCTCGTGCCCCTAAACCATCTTAATATGTTGGTACTTAGACAAATATTTTTTATTTCAACCACAATTAACTTACGACTCTAATTTTGGAATCAGTCCAAATTTGACCATGGCTCCCTTACAAATACCACTCACGAAAATATCTTGTAATGCCTCATAAATATTGGTATGTATTTATTTAAAAAAATAGCAACAATGGCAACGTAGGTCAATCACTTAAATCACTTTAAGACGGAAAAATCTCAAATAGATGTAGTTACGTAGATAATATTCGGCGATAAGAATTCTTATATTTTTAGTCTTAACCTCATAAAATTTTTTTTTAATAGGTCCGTAATTACATATGGGACATGACAAGGGAACACTCTTAAAAATTTGTCTGTAAATACTGTGGTGTAGAGTATAAAATTTTCAGAATTTGCGGTCTATGAACTTTCTAATTTGTTCTTTTTTGTAAAAGTATTTTTTTATAATTAAACGTTAATTTGATATCAGTGCCCATGTTCTGTAATTCCGCGTCGGGAAACTTTTCGATTTAAATGTGAGAAATGAAACGAAAATGCCATAAATTGACACAAACAGCTGTTTTTCTCACTTAACAATGTCTGCAAACATTTTGGCGAGTAATAGCTGTTACCTAAGGAAATTACTCGCCATTTTACAGAAAAAGTGTGTCTGTAAAAATTTTGTGAGAAAGTTCCCGCTTTCAACTGTCAAATAAATAAACTCACGCGGAAGAGATAAGTATTTTGTTCTTGGCAGATTTTTTATTGTTTAATTATTTTGCTAATAACATTTTTAAAAAATATACGAATGTTTTTAAGCAATTTTGTAATCAACAAACATTAAAGTCGGACTTTATATTTTTTGGTATAGCCGACGACTGAATTTTCGCCGCCGTCGTTAAAATTTTTAGTAAATTTTGTTCGCCGTTAACGATATGTTTGACTGGCGTTCTCAACATCTGCAATTTCATATCGGCTTCGAGTGGAATATTATGACATTTATAACGTAACGACGTAATCTTATTTGATAGTTTTCGATATGAGTTACAGGCACAAGTTTTTCTTACTTTTCGAGAAACGATGGAATATTTTGTTTCACATGTTTTCGATGCGAGAAGTTCTCACCGAAGTTACAGAGCATAGGTACAGGTGTTATTTTATATAAATTGGGTAACTTTGCGTCATCTCAAGTGAATTTTGCTGGTGATAACACTGGTTGAGTGTAAACATACCTTTGCTAACTTTTCTATTTGGCAAAACAATTTATATTTAAATTTCAGAGATAAGTCCTTTAGATTCCTTCCATTTACAACTAAAGTTTTATCCCAAAATATGTCTTTGTAATGTAACGACAAGATATTATTTATTTTAATTAATTACAAATTTTATTTACTGTTTTGATTTCTAAGCAATTAAACAAAGTAAATTTTTTTTCTATTGTAATACAATTCTAATTATGTATTTTATTTTAGTCTTGACAAATTCCTTTTTTCTTCAATAACTCAACCGTGAGTCATTTATTATTTTCGTCATTAAATATTAAAAAGAAAAAACAAAACCAGGTTATATTCTCTATATGTACTTATATACTCGTATTTTTTTTTATAATTGTTATACTTTTTTCGTATTTAGGAATTCAATTTTAATTAACACCACTTGACTTTGGAATACATCTATTTTTATTTCGTTTTACTCTACAATGATTTAAGACCACTAATTAAATTATTTTATTGAAACAACAACGACAACAACAATAACAAATACAACAGCGGCAGCAGTACAATTGTAATAAATTTTTATATAAAATTTTGTTCACAGAGCAGTGACAAAACGATCGAGTCAAGTGAAATCTTCAAACAATTGATGTTGAATATCACCCTCGCCCAATAATTGTTGTTGTAATTATTTTGTTGTTGTTTTTCTAATTGTTTGAGAAAAAATATTTATTAGCTTGGCAAAAGAGTCATTTCGGATAGTGGCTGAGAGAAATATTTTAAAGGTTTTGGGCTTAAGTTTAAAATAATTTTAAGCAACGAACTTTCTTAATCTTATTTTTATTATTCATTAAATGTTGGTCAGTAATTTACCAATTATTTTTTAAAAATCTTAACCCAACTTTGAAAGTGTTTTAAAATACATTTATTAAAATTATTGTTGGAGAAAAAAAAATATTCAATAATCAGACGTTCGCCGATTCTTATATACCCTTACATGGCCTTCGAATAACTCAATATACTCATACTTTTTGCTAACATAATCTGTTTTTTCGTACTTGCAGCTCATCTTAATGAATTGAGATAGCGGGTGGAGATGTAAGATACAAATGTTGGGGATAAAAAATAAAGTGGGGTCGGTCATACATTTTTCAGAATTTCACAAAATTTTAAATTTTGTATTGGGTAAGGGGATAAGGAATGTTGATAAGGGGTTAATATTTTAGAGTATGTTTGGGAAGAGAGAATTAAGTGCCCATTTTTTGGCCCCATAAAATTAGGGGGTCTAGCGGATCAAAATTCTGTCACTAAGAAATTCTATACAACACTATTCCATAGCTAATTTACATAAACCTTAAACTTATGGATATCCCCTTTCAAAACCTTTTCAATATAATAAGGACACCGTAGGCTGAATTCGATTAAAAATAAAAAACAAAAATATTGTGTCTAAATTGGAAAATTTTATTCAAATTGTCACTTCCAGTTTCGCAGTGCAACAATCATGGGCAGTTGTTTTTAGTCTAGATGTTACAACTGGGAGTCGGTTAAAGTAAAATAGAACGCCAGCTATTTTTGTCTTCTGCATGCTGCCGCCAGCTGGAGAAGCCAAGTGATATTAGGTTTTGTCGTTCCAACGGAGATCGGGTCGTCCTTTTCTACGTTGCCTACCGATGGGTTCTTCCATGTATGCCTTACGACCTGAAGCATCATTTTCCATTCGCCAAGTGTGTTTAAGCCAAAGGAGTCTTTATATTTTAAAGCGTAGAGGTCCATTAACCGCGAGCAATGTCTCATCGGATATTTTATTGTCCATGTTTCAGCACCATATAGTAAGACGGGCAGGATGAGCGATTTGTAGAGAGTTATTTTTTGTTCACCGAGAGATGGCTATGCTTCTTAACTGCTTACCAAACCCAAAGTAGCATCTGCTGCCCAGAGTTATTATCCGCTGACTAACACTGACACATAAGTAGACGAAGTCTTTTACAACTTCAAAGCTGTAATTTTCGATCGCTATACTGTGACGCTGAAATGTTCTACCACTGGAAATGAAATACTTCTTCTTTTCTCTTTCGCCTTAAGGCCCATGATCTTTGACTGTTCGTGTGTTGCGACCAATGATGTCAATATCGTCAGCATAAGCAAGCAGCATGACACTTTTGTTGTAAATAATGCCAGTGGTTTTGATTTTTGTCTCTTGCTAAATCTTCTCCATTAGGTTGAAAAAGTCACATGATAATGCATCGCCTTCCCTAAAACCCCGCTTAGAACAAAAAGGCTCGGAGAGGTTTGTTCCTATTTTGATGGAGCTTTTTGTCTTTTGCAAAGTCATTATACAAAGTCGAACGATCTTTGCTGGTATACCAAGCTCACACATGGCAACGTAAATTTTTTATGTTTGTTGTTTACGTATGCTTTTAACTGATGTATATCCCACTTCAAAACGTTTATAGTGTTATGAGTATACTCTAGGCTAATTTCGGATAAAAAAAAAAATTGGGTCTAAGTTAAAAAAATTCGAATTCCAAATGATCACTTTCGGTTTTAAAGTGCGTAACGGTGTAAAAAAAATGCAGAAAAATATTTTTTTTGGTACTTCAATAATAATGACTCCTTCTAGCTTCCATGGTGGAAAATTTATTGCGGCAAATCCTTTATTTTGAGACGAAAAAGGACATTATTTGCCTAAATCTTGGCTATTTATGAACCGTTTTCAGTACGAATGTTCTACTAAACTTTTTTAATGTTAAAGTAAAACAATTAATCCATAAATTTATTAGGGGCTACAAAATAAAAAATAAAGTTTTGTTGGTAAAAAACATTTAAATAATCGTCGTTTTTGCTTTTACATATCGTCTTTTTTATGGACCGATTTGGCTGTATTTAAACAGAAGTCTATTTCAAACTTTATGTGGTATAATTATATCTTTGCGATAAGGCAAAATGGGATTAGCCGAAGAAATGCGTTTTGAGTTTTAAATTGGCTTTAAATTAATTTGTTCTCTCGTTTGCTTGTATCAATAACTTAAGCCCAGAAGAACTGCTTCTAATCGTACTTATCTGCTCTTTAGGATAAAAGTCTGTGGGATACACAAACACAGAAAAAATTATTCAATTTCTCCAATCACCAAATTTATACCAAATTCATAATACCAAGCAAACAATTTGTTGATTTTGCACGTATTACCAAAATGATTATATTGATTACTAAAACTTGTAAAATTGTTAATATTTTTTTTCAATAAATTATATTTTTAATTTTAATTAAAAAAATTATCAAAAACCTTTGCCATTTCAAACAATGTGTTAATTTATTTATATAAATATTGACAATTCCCAACAACAATTCTGCATGTTTAAATTATTTTATTTTAAACGAAAAAAGTCAATTAAGATTTTTTGTTATTTAATTAAAATTTTAATTGAAAATTTATTTCAAAACAACTAAAATGTTAATTAAATCAAAATAAAATTTTTAATTTTCTTTCAACTAAAAAAATAATCGATTCAATTATCACATTAATTAAATTTAAATACTTTATAAACCATTTTTTTAATTGATAAAACACTTTTTTCTGTGAAATAAATATTTTTCAAATTAAAATTTCGAAAAACTACAGTTTCTGACGTAAGACCTTTTTGCCTAACGCCAAATATATTACAACCTAATTATTATCTGTGGTCTTCGGAAAATTGATTTCAACTTACAATCGAAGTTAGGGACGTCGTTAAATCAACTCTCCTATATCCATATCTACATACAGTGTTGCCAGGGTAAGAATAAAAAAAAATACGCTTTTTCGTCAAAAGTTACATTTTGAAATATTCTTTGCATTACTAGTAAATTAATGTGATTTATATAAAATAAATATTTCATATTTCAGTGATAATAATCAAATGCATTCATTGAACATAACTTAGAATAAAAATATATAAACACGTGGAAACTTAAATTTAAAAATCGAAATTATATACGTACAGATGTGCAAGTTTCAAGCCCATGTTTATTGCATGAAAATTAAAAAAAGGTTAAAGCCATAGGCGACTTCACACATATTCTTATGCTCTTTCATTTAGTCGTCAATGAGACAACAATACTTACCCAGCAAACATTTTAAATTCATAATGATATACGAAAAATATTTTATGATTAGTAACGCATCGTAATTTGCAATGACTTTTATGTTATCAAATATTTAAGCAAAAAAAGGCCAAGGTCATTAAAAGTCATTATGATGCTTTTTCTAGACATAAATAATTTTGAAAAGGAATTGAAAGTACTTCGCAGGACATTGAATGCTCCAGGGAAAATAATTGTCATAGATTTCTTGAAAAAATTTGGATAAATTATTACTAAGAAAAAATTCTTTAAAAGGTTTGTCTTTTTTTTCTCTACTTATCTCTGTGAGCAAATTTTTTGTAACCTCAAATTCATTTCTTCAATTGCAAAGTTAAATTCCTCAAAGTTTAGTATAAGAAACTGTCATAAGAGTATAAATGCAGACAATTTTTTTGTATACATACGGGCATGTTCTGACAGACGCAACTCGTTTTACATTTGCGATTCTGACATGAAATCGCATAAAAATTGTTCTGTAAATCGCAATCGCAAAAAGCTTGTCGACTTTAAATTGCAAAAGTATGCTAAAGGAAACTAGAATAATTAGTATTGTGGTTAATTTTATTGAACTGTTAATGGTTTTAATCCAAATTTAGATATTTTAATTAGGCTTAAGTTCATTGAATTTAATTTGCATTAAATTATTTTTATGAAGAAAGGAATTTTTACAACATGGAAGATTAATTAAAATTGTTATTGATAATTTTCATTCTTGACTGACCTGGGATTCGAAGCCAGGCTGTCTGGCGTGTGATTCGAACCCAGGCGGCTGGTTACCCTGACATGTTTCGACCTCAACCACTAGGTCTTCTCAAAGGGATTTGCCGTCTTACACTCGCAGCCATCGAAGACTGCTGACGTCAGTAGTCAAACATCAATCCTTAAACCAAATTGTATTTTAACCTTTGGTAGATCGAAATTTGCTTTTTGAATGATTATCCATTTTTAATTGATCTCACATGTTTTCCTTACTTCTGTTTTTTCGCAAATTTCGATCTACCAAAGGTTAAAATACAATTTGGTTTAAGGATTGATGTTTGACTACTGACGTCAGCAGTCTTCGATGGCTGCGAGTGTAAGACGGCAAATCCCTTTGAGAAGACCTAGTGGTTGAGGTCGAAACATGTCAGGGTAACCAGCCGCCTGGGTTCGAATCACACGCCAGACAGCCTGGCTTCGAATCCCAGGTCAGTCAAGAATGAAAATTATCAATAACAATTTTAATTAATCTTCCATGTTGTAAAAATTCCTTTCTTCATAAAAATAATTTAATGCAAATTAAATTCAATGAACTTAAGCCTAATTAAAATATCTAAATTTGGAAACTAGAATATTTTTAAGAACTATGGCAGATCGCAAACAACATGCACGAGTTTCAGATCACCATAAAATAAATCTGGCGTTTAGCGATTTAAAATCGTGCGATTGTCAGAGCATGGTCGATAAACTTCAAGTGTTCAGTCTTTTTAATTTTCCGTTGGCTAGATACTCTGTCCACACACGCATTGGAAAATGAGAGTAAGTTAACTAATTTTTCGTATAAAATGTGACAACAAATTCATTTAATAACGTACACAAGAAAAAACTGCTTTCAGTTACGAGCAGTTCTTTTCTTAAGTAATGACTAAAATATTTTTTCCGAAATATTACTGTGATGTACCAAAATTTAAGAAAATTTGGCCAAATGTAACAAAATTATACATGTTAGTTTTGGCCTTCCAAAGTCACGAAATATGTAACAAATGTAACTTAACGGTATCACTGATATGTTAATACTGGAGTGGAGTCCAAGAACTAAAAATTAGAAATGGAATGCCAAACTAAGAAAGGCATTCATGATTACAAACTTTAACAAGCAACCAATTCAGCAACTGACGAGTCGCTATGGTGAACTCAGCTTTTAAGAATATTTCGCGGAACTCAAAATGTTTATCAATCTGATCAAATAAATTTCAGTATTTTCATTCAAAAATTGGGATTATTAGCACATCATTAATAAATGGATTAACTTATAAAATATTTCATTCCCGAAAATAATTTTTGATAATAAATTTGCATGTGCCCGGCAAATAAAAAACTGAAATGGCAAGCTGCTTTATTTAAGCACCTTGTTTTTTTTTTTTTAATTTTGTTTTTTTCTTTCTATCCTCTTACAACTACAATTCGTGTTGGAAAAAAAAACCAGCCAATTGTAGGGGAATGTAAGAAAGAAAAGATTGACGGTTTATTGTTGTGACTTTGTTGAAGCTTTGATATTGTTACATTTAAGACCAGAGTGTTTTAAAATTCTTATTCACTTTATGGTCTTACTTGTATAATATTTTTAGCTTTTCTGAAGTATTTGGAAAAAGTTTCCTGACGAGCTGGCCTAAGCAACAAGCGAAATGCGCATAGAAACTAGCTTTCCCACAACAATAAATTTCAGTATTTTCATTCAAAAATTGGGATTATTAGCACATCATTAATAAATGGATTAACTTATAAAATATTTCATTCCCGAAAATAATTTTTGATAATAAATTTGCATGTGCCCGGCAAATAAAAAACTGAAATGGCAAGCTGCTTTATTTAAGCACCTTGTTTTTTTTTAATTTTGTTTTTTTCTTTCTATCCTCTTACAACTACAATTCGTGTTGGAAAAAAAAACCAGCCAATTGTAGGGGAATGTAAGAAAGAAAAGATTGACGGTTTATTGTTGTGACTTTGTTGAAGCTTTGATATTGTTACATTTAAGACCAGAGTGTTTTAAAATTCTTATTCACTTTATGGTCTTACTTGTATAATATTTTTTAGCTTTTCTAAAGTATTTGGAAAAAGTTTCCTGACGAGCTGGCCTAAGCAACCAGCGAAATGCGCATAGAAACTAGCTTTCCCACAACAATAAATTTCAGTATTTTCATTCAAAAATTGGGATTATTAGCACATCATTAATAAATGGATTAACTTATAAAATATTTCATTCCCGAAAATAATTTTTGATAATGTTTTTTTTTAATTGTAAAATTTTATCGGTTAATCTTAACGAAATCGAGTGAAAATGTTGTAAACTGAAATAGCTTTTTCTTCTACCCAATATTTCATTGACACACAAAAACAAAAGTGCAAGTCAAATATTTAATATTTTTATTTTTATGCCTCCAGTACGTACGTGTACACTTGTATTTAAAAATATTTCAGAGATAGTAAAAAAATAATTTTGTTAGTGGGTTTTTTTATTTGTTTGAAAAAATATACAAAATAAATTTTAATTAAAAGACATAAAACCGTTAAATAAATTAACATGCAATAGAGAAATCATGTAAGAGTTAAATTAAAAGGAGAAAAACGTTTTAAACAATGTCAAATGTCTAATTTTGTTAAAACAATTAACATTTATTGTAAATTTATCATGTGATGCTGTATTTTTAAAATTAAGAAAACAATTAGCGATTTTGATAACTTTTTATTAAATTTAATAAATTTTAATGATCAACCTTAAATTTGTTCGATTACGTCATTAATTTTAGCAGAAATCGAAATGTACATACATATCGCACTAAATCAACAAGATGGTACTAACTCAAAATTTCAAAATTTTAAGTAGAATCAAAACAACTTTTAATTTTACATTAAAGGAATATCAAAAAGAATTTTTGAAACAGCCGTTTCATTACGAAGAAGTAGACAAAATTACACGATATTTTTATAGCGTGTAGATATGAATACTACGTGTTGATTTTTTCCAAAAAGTGAACAAATAAAAATTTAGAGTTAATACACTCTTGTTGATCAAGTGCGATATATAAAACACCAAGTTTCGTGATCGGCTTACAATTAGCTATAGAAATATAAAAATAATTTATGGCAATGTACTTTTTAATCGAAACGGATTCGTTGGCATATTTCCATATCGTCCATATTTTTAATGACTCTGACACATAAATGAGCTTCAGTGTCGTTAATGTGCCGAATTATCTCATTTATTAGCTCTTGAATTGTTCTTGGCTTATTGACGTACACATTTTTCTTTAAATATCCCCAAAGAAAAAAGTCCAACGGCGTCAACTCACATGATCGGGGTGGCCAATTAACATCGCCACGACGAGAGATAACATGGCTATTGAATTTCTCTCTGTTTCGTTCGCTGTGTGGCAAGTGACACTATCCTGTTGGAACCACATATCGTCCTGGTCCATATCGTCAATTTCTGGCGACAAGAAGTGCGTTATCATCTCGCGATATCGAACACAATTCACAGTAACTGCTTGGGTGACCTCAGGGCCGATGACGCCGCCAGCCCATAAACCATCAAATAGTCACTCTTTGTTTTGATTTGAACGGCCATTTTCATTAAAGGCTTCAACAATCTTAACGCGCTGCTCAATTGTGCACCTCTCCATCATGGAATTTGTTAAACACTAAAACAAAGAAATGTCAAATTAAGTTGGGCAAAAAACATGACGTTAAGGTTTGTTTCAGATACACCAAAATGATTTTTTTGTTCCGACGAAAATCAAACGAGAATTTGATTATCGTTAGGTATAAATAAAGATCTCTATTTTTTTTTTTAGCAGTTGGACAAAACTTAAAACAATTTAAAAGAAAATATTTGTATGTCCGAAAATTTACGTTCGAATTTTCTTAACTTGAGGTTTTTTATATTTATTGATTTTTTAGGATTTTTATTAAAGATACATATATATTTTTGTTGTTGACATCCATACAACAGACCTCGAGCTGGAGCATTTTTATTTAATATTGACTTCTAAAGGTGGAATAAAAAATAACTTAAGAAAAAATATATTTATTTGGGGTTAAAAAGTTTTTTTTTCGAAATTTACCTTCTTAAATTTCACTTTAATTTTTGTTCACTTTGAAGTCAGAAATTTCAATCGTTTTTTAAAGTAGATCGCTCTCATCTAAAAAATGGTTTTTTAAATTTTGCCAGACTATTCTCTGATTTTTTTTTTAGAATTTTTAAAATCTACATTCAAAAGTATGCAAGCAGAAAAGTTAAAAGACACATAAAAATGTTTGAAAATGCTTTTGATAAGCACATAGAAAATTTCGTTATTTTTTGTTAAAAAAATATTCGCTAATACTAAAACTAAAACTTATACTGCGTTATATAAAAAAAAAATTCCAAAAAGCCTAAAAAACTTGTTCTGGTCATGAATAAATGTGTCAAATTCGACATCAGGCAACAATATAAATTATTTGGCATGTTCTAAAAATCGCAAAACGCTTAACATTGGCGATTCTGACTTGAGATCGCATAAAAGGTGTTTTGTAAATCGCGATAGCAAGAAGTTTGGCGGCTTCATATTGCAAAATGATGCTCAAGGGAACTAGAATTCTATTAAGAAACTCAGGTATATGAGAGCATGATATGAAAGAGAAGGTACAAAAATTTGACCAGCACGCTGTACTGAGTTCAGGTTGCTAACCAAACAAAAGTCTATCAATGACGTTGAACTATGACGTGGCACAGTGGCGCCATTTGAGTTTTTTCGTTGCAAAAATCATATCTTTTGAACCGAATAAGATAATTGAACAGTTTAAACAGCATATGATAGATAACTGTTCAGCCTATGAAATGAGCGTTTGGAAAGGGTGCTACGCTTTGTAGGGGCCTACTTATGGGTTATCAAAGTTAAAATTAGTAGAAAAATCAATTTTATGGTAACTAAAAAAAATTTTTTTTACATTTTTAGATTGTTTTTATTTTTTTTCTTAAGGGTTTTATGTTTTAAATTATTACCCAACAAATTAAAAAAAAAATTATTTTTTTTTTTAAATTTATTTTTTCAATTTTCTGTAAAATATTCATCACAATTCGTAAGAGAAGGTATATCTAAAAGACTAACCATTTCTAAACTATAATTATTTTGTAACTCTATTCGTGACTTCACATGCCGCAGGGAAGAAATAAGTGGATCGGAAGATGCTGCCAACATGTTGAAGAGGTCCTCATTTTGCCTCACCCTTGATGCTTTGAATGTGTTCTGCAATCTATATTTTTTATAAAATTTGTTAAGAGACTCCTGTGCTTCTTCAGAAAGCTCTCCAATTGGCAAAGACTGGTACTCAATTATATCTTTACCATGCGCCAATATTTTATTGACGGTCGGGGTCAACTTCTTCTGTGGATACATTTCTGCTAAAAGAGATGCAGTTTTCGACGCATATTCTCCATATTTTGTAGAATTGACATTTTCTTTGCAGTTTAAAACATCCAAGATCGTTCCCAATCTTTTCACGATTTGATTGTCAATTCCAATGATTCTAGTTACTGCCTCATCATTTTCAAAAAATCTCCTAGAAGTGTTTCCATCGTTTGAGTTACCGTATCCGTGCTTGGGACAGTCTACTTTTAGTCCAACTTGTTTAAAAAAAGCATCCTGTATTTGCTTCTTTCTGATCTTTTCCTTATCCTTTATTGATGTATTTTCATCGAAGTTTTCTTCCTCTTGTGGTAGGGTATATGCCAGTTTTAGCAAGAATTCCATACACCTTATCCTTGCGTGCAATGGTGACATTCCATATTCGTAATTCTCCTCATTTGTAGAATCGTTTAAATTACCAAAGTTCTTCTGACAAATAATAATATAAAATCGATAAAAAAAATATAAAAATAAAACGAAAAAAGGGGTTTAAATAGGTTTTTGCTAAATTTTTACCTCCAATATAATTCTGTCTATATATATGTATATGATAACTAATTGAAATATGTTATAATTAAGCAGAAAAAGATACTAATCTTAAACTCTTTACAACTAATTATATAAAATTGAGATGTAACATATTATATATGAAATAAATTGAATTGAATTGAAAAAAGTTCTTCTGACTCTTTTTGCAAATCGGGCATGACATTGTTGAGGTTGTTCCTGTCAGTTCGTTTACGACTTTTCCGTCAACCATGGTCAGGTGGAACTCGTAATTGCATTCAATATATTTTCCTTCTCCAATTTGCAGCTTTGTAGGCTTAATCTTGCTTATTTGTTCTTTAATGTCCTTCACCGTAGTCCTTATGAGTTCTGCCGATTCCCTTGCAAACTGAAACATTATTGGTCGGCAATAATGCACTGATGACGGACGTGGATTTTTCCAGTGTAGGGAATCATCCGATTTTAGCCGCAAAGGAACAACAGATGCCATAAACATATTTCCGTCCGATATTGTAGCGTCATCGGGAGATATCCTTTGCTTATAAACGCTTTGTCCGGATGATCCATCGCAGCCTCATTTGCTGATCAATGTCAACTTCTCAGGAAGAATTTTCACTTCCGTGAAAAACTTTGGTGTGGTTGACTTTCTAAACAGTTCAAATAATTTTAAATTGTACAACGCCATGTTTTCAGTACTTAAATTGTTAAATGGTTTCAGTAATTGTTGCGCCAACTTTCAGGCGTAGACTAATCCAGGCATTATGCTTATTTTGCAATATATAGGCTTATGCTACCATGCCTAAAAATTTACCTGTTCCCTGCATACATATGGATTTATGCTGAATAATGCAATTTTGATATTATGCACGTGTCCAAATAAGATTTGTGCCTACCTGTAGGGACCATAAGTCAATATTGTTCCTGACCATTTGTACGCCAAAGTATTGTTTATGTGAGGTACGTACCTGCTAATATAATAACTATTAGATCAAACTACTGTCAGTCAAAACATATAAGGGATGGACGCCATACAATTTCTGCAACCATGTCTTTTTAAACTTTTTTACCTCTAGAAGCCAAACGGGCACGTACGGGCAGATAAAACCTTTTGAATTATGTAAAGAAATAATCAAAGAACAGGTTTTGCAAATATGGCAAATATAGAAAAATATAGTTTTTTTTTATTTTCCGTCAAAGTTGAAAAATAGTGAAAAAACGGATAGTTTTTAAATAGTGATTTACCAGGAGAAACACAAAGCAAACAGTTAATTTTTTTTTATCATTATACATTTAATAAATACATCAATCAATACAAACAAAAAATAAGGCGATTCGTTACCTATTTTTCGTGATATTACACCTGAAATCGCAACAAATTGACTAAAAATTGTGTGTTTTTTTGAAAACCGAAAGTCGGTCAACTTTGAACGGTTATATCTTCTAAACTAAAAATGTGATATTATTAAGAGTGGCATATTTGAAATCGTTGAAAAGTTTCCTATAACATGGGTTTATTCAAAACTTCGTCGGCATTCATGAAAATTTTGATTTTTGCAACCTCGCTTGCTCTACGGGCGCCGCTGTGCGTGGGTCAAAATGCGTAGGCATACTATTATGGACGTAGTGCATATTATTCGCATGGCATAAGTCTCTTATTAACGAAGCTTTCGAATTATTAAACAAATTAGTATTAAAGTCACCTAAAATAAATGAATACTGGTATTGACAAGACAGATCACCAATAACATCGTCTAATCCTTGCAAGTTACCGTGAGGCGAATAGACCACGCCAACCAAAACTTTTGATCCTTGAGCCTTTAGCTCGATAAACAGACATTCAAATCTTAACGGGTCAGACATTTTAAAGATAATTTTAGAAGATATTCCATCGCGAACATAGAATGCTACACCTCCACCTCTCATTTCAGTACGATCATTTCTTAAAATATAATAATTCGGAAGAAGTACTGAGCCATCAGAGATATGCGGCTTTAACCACGTTTCAGACACAGCCAGAACATCCGTTAAAGAACTATTGAGAATATACTTAAATTCATCAAATTTAACATTTCTAAAGGAAGGATTCAGGCTTTGAATGTTTATATGTGCAAGTTTTAAACCATTTCCATTGATAAAATTTCCGCGTAATACACTATTATCATTTACGATAGTACCCAAATTTTGCAACAAAGGATTATTATTATTCATTAAAAATTTAATAAAAATATAAAGAAAAGAGAATTAAAACAATATGTATGAAAATACAAATCTAATTTAAAGAAAACATTAACATCTTGGCCAAGAAAAAAAATAATTCACAAATTTGCCACAAAAGTTATTGTATCAAATGATTAAGATAACTGCTTTTTTTTTAAAGTTCAAATGGATATAAGGAGTCTTTATCAGCAGTACGTAGTAAAACACAGAGAACTGTCGTTTTAGAAATATTTTCAAAGCAATGGTTAATATACCGAATACATACTAATTTTTTAAAAGTGATTAGGTTCGGTGAAATATTACAATTGGATTTAAAACTAATTCACTTAAAAGATTCCAATTAAATAATACGTAAAAAAAGAAAATACTAAAAAAAAAAAAATTTAACAAAATGTTAAATATTAATAATAATTAAGTTACTATAGTTTGCAAATTAGATGATTCACCACCCTCCGTATTAATAGAAACGTTGAATAAGGAACAAAAATCAGGAAAATCCAGTATTTTTATGCTATGATCGCAATAGGTTATTTTGACCTTGGGCTTATCTGAATTTATAAGACGGAACTTAGCTATTTTTTCCTCCTTTCGTAATTTACGGCGCAAGTAATGAATCCTTTTCATATGGGGGGTAAAATTGTCATTCAAGTATACTCGCTTGTGGATTTCTGTATCCATTATTGACGATAACACAAGATTACTATTTTTAAAATAGTTGTGCATTATTAGATCACGCTTGAATACACTGTTGAGTTTAACCAAAACGGAATTACCCTTGTTTATAAAGTAGCAACAGTTTATGTCAGAAGCGTCTGTATCCACATTAAGTTTTTTAAATATAGTTTCTACTAATTTATTAATGTTGTTTTGATATTTTGGTAGACCATTAATTACAATGTCACTCCTATTTAAACGCTTTTGTAAGACTTCATTGTGTTCTTCAAGTAGTTTAATTTTTTTGTTTACTGATGCATCAATCAAGTTAATCCTCTTGTTGCATTGAGCAAGATCATTTCTTAATTCCGTAAAATTATTACTTAATTCCTTTTTTACTTCTGCTAAAATGTTATCGAATTTAAGCTGAATGTCCGAAAGCCCCGTCCTTAATTCTTCACTCAATGAGGATCCACCATCAACTCGTGATGTTTTACAAGAATCGCATATATAATGTAGGCAACCTTTTCCTTTAGACAGCATAGTTATTTGATCTGTAGAAATACCAACACAGTTAGCATGGAACCATTTAAGGCATAAAACACATGATACGCTTCCTTGTGTTTTAGTTATATTTTTTCCACAAGACAATAGGGAACAGCAAAAACTATCAGTAGGAGACATGATATATCCAACTGCATTAAACCACGTTGAAGTTTGAGGTTATGTTTTAATACTTATTTACAGCAAATATATGTAGTTTAGAAAAAAAAGGTATTCTTTATAAGTATTTTATACTAATATATTTACACCTCAAAAAAACACTTTTATTTCAATATTTCACGATTTAATTTGATAATAGAAAGCAGATTTTATTTTTATTTGTGAAAATTTTCTTTAGCCAATAAATTTATTCAACTACTCATTACGTCGTTGCCAGATATATGTATGTTAAACTAAAAAAACAACAGCTAACATGTTTCCCTTTTTAATATTTTTAAGGGCAATATATTCTGGCTGTACAAGGGCGCTACGAACTATGTCCCTAATGAACTAAGTCCCTAAACCAAAAATTAACAAAGTCGTTAAACTTAGGGAACTAATTCATAATGAATCTAAATCTCAAAATTGAAAATGAAACAAATCCCCAGAAATATGAAATAACCCCGAAAACAAAAATTAACTAAAAACTAAAAAATACGAGAGTGGATCAATAAGTCCATGACTTTTTGAATGAAACACAGTTTTTTTTACAAAAAAAAAAAAAATTTTTTTGTCTGACCAATAATTTCATCGTTGGAGCTAAATCTCTTTCCACCGAGCCATTTCTTTAGGTTAGAAAATAGTCACTGGGGGCTAAATCCGGAGAATATGGCGGATGAGGTAACAATTCGTAGCCCAATTCATGTAATTTTGCCATTGAGACTGCAAAAGCCATATGGGGTATATCCTCGTTAGATCGGCCCAATAAGTTGGCATAATATTTGCCATTTACTGTTTTTCCCTTTTGAAGGTAATCGATGTGGATTATCCCGCGTGCATCCCAAAAAACTGTTGACTTATTGATCCGCCCTCGTATTAATTGGGTTTCATTTAATTTCCAAAATTTGGGGACTTATTTCATTATGAAACAATCCCCAATCTCAGAACTAAATATTATTTCATAAATAATGAACAAACTTCCTAAAAGTCGTTGTTGTTATTCTCTGTATAACAAATTGGGAAATAAGTCAAGTTTTGATTTCGGGACTTAATTCGTAGCGCCTGCACAATTAACCCTACATGATGGTGGTTTTTTTTTATGGAGGACTGATTTAACCATAATAGGATTGCGTTTGACAATAATATGGTTACCGTAGCCAGAAAAAGCATGACAGTTCATACCAGAGATTTTTGAGATCTCAGTTAAACTAGGTTTAGTTAATCTGAAAACAGATTTGTACCGCCATTACCAAGTTTGTATACAAAATTTTGACGGAACAGCTTAGTTTTCCTTAAAATGTTGGTGTTTGATGAAATAATAAAAAAAATCACATTTGACCGGAAAAATCCGAGCTTCAGAGTACTTTAAATTAAGTTAAAACTTTATCCAGATCTCAAAAACCCGGCTAAGGGACTCACATTTATTTGTTAAATTTTTTTGTAAAGAATGCCATGAGAAAGATTTAGGCCCTTATAATGTAAAACGCAACGCCAAAGCACAAACAATGTCTTACATTTTTTGTAATTTTATTGTTGCTTCCTACAGAAATTCACATTGCGTTTTAAAATTTCATGATTAGGGCCTTAATCAGTTATTGACAATCAATTGTAACTTTAAGCAATTCAATTTTTATATTACAATTAAGATTTATTGTAATTTAATTATAATAAATTTGTAAATAAATAAAATAATAAATAAATATGTTCAAAAATAATAAAAAATTCAGTTTTTTTTTGTTGAAAAAATCGAAAAGTGGAAAAATCTAATTTTAGTTACAACAAACTATAAACAAGTGTAAAAAATCAGGATAAAAAGATGTTATTTTCCGCTATAAACTTCAAACGGAATGATGTTGCCATTCCTCAAAAATTTTATTTTTAATACAAACTACGAAAAATAACATAACTTTTTATAAACTCTTGAATTGTACAACTCTGATTTTAAAAATTATTTGTTATAGTTAGTCTCAATTTACATTATACGATTTTTTTCGTAGCGATTCTTACCTAATTGGCGAGAGGGGAGAGAGGAATTAAAAGAGGCACACAAGCGAGTGCACTCTTCGATTCGTTATGTTCATTCATTCGTAGTGTCAAAATATATGTAAACACAAAAAGTTCTAACGACAAAAATCGTACAATGTAAACATAAGACCGACTTCAAAGAAGAAACGACAAGAATCGCAACGACAAAAATCATATCATGTACATTGGGACTTACAACATTTCAAAAATAACTTTCTTTCTCATTCTCATTTTTGTAAATATTATCAATTTCCGATAATTAAATAAAAAATTTATTCACTTTTATTCGTCTTCATGAATAATATTCACCCCCATCCCAAACAATTACACCTATGAAAATATTTTTTCATTTCGTATTGTGAATAAACAATTTTTTGGGAATGAATTCTCAATTTTAAAAAATGTGGCATCGTCAATCTTAACTCCCGCGAATTTGTTTACTAAATATATTCACAAAAAGTATTAATGTGAACGAGAAGGGAACATGTAAGTTTTAACTTGTGTTCTAATCGCGATTTCTTTTCTGAGAAATACGTTGCATTAATGTTACATGTTCTACATTTTTGTGTTCGCTTGTACAAAAAGTAGGACTTAATTAAACTACTCAATTGGATTGCTTCTCCTCTTTCAACATAAGAAATTGAAGATAAACACTATTCATTATATATTTTATTATGTAATTATTAGTATTTTATTTTGTATATTTTTCTTTCACAAGACAAGCACTGAAAAGCTATTCACAATAGAGACTTTTTTATAAAGCACTGACAAATAATGCACAATAGAAGTTTTTACTCCCAAAATATTTGCGATACCGTTATATTGCTCCCATATAACATATTCCCATAACATTCACGATAGGGGGTTGATCAATCACTTGCAAGGCGAATTCATTTATCTGGTGGCGTTGAAAGCACAGCTGTGCTACTTTTTTTTCTTACTTAGAGAGAGAAATGTCAAAAGTTGCTTGTGTTTTTGACATACCGATCAACGAAAGCAACAAAAAAATACATTGTTGTGTTTTTGGTGTTGTTACTTGTAGTATCGACACCACCGTATACATGAATTCGCCTTGATCACTTGCAAGATTTATTTGGAAAATATTTTTTTTGACAATTTAAATTTTTGTACTTTTTATTAAAGATTAATAAAAGATAAATTTTGAAATGAACCTCCTTAATATTTTAGAACATTCAAAATTAAAATATTTAAATATGTACAGGGATTTTTCATCTAAAGCTCACGTATTTGTAATAAAACAGAAAGAAGACTGTTGCCAAATGGTGTAGGACGCTTGCAGGATAAATAATGTAACACTAAATGTAAAATAAAGCAAATTTATGATGTTCCTCTTTTAAATGTTCCGTAAAAATGTTTGAAATTTAATATTTAAATTTGAATTTAAGCCTCAACCCAGTAAAAACTAAAATAAAACCATTAAACGCTAATTAATTAGAAAAACTCTAATTATTTCATAAATTTAATAAATTAAATGAGTTAAAATTTGTTGGCTCAGAAGACGAGAGGGCAAGGCATTTTAATTATTTTTAATTATATTTATTATCATTAAATTAAAGCGTTAATATTTTACATTTATCACAGATCTATAATTTTTTTTTAATTAATAATGATTTATATACGAAAAAATTAAATATGAGTAATTAAAAAAGATTATAATTAATCATCCATTTTATCGTGTTTAATTAACAAAACAATCAGGGGGCAAATTACGGCATTCGATGTCGATCAAAATTTCCATTTGAATTGTGTTGGGACAATTTATGCATTTTTCAATTCGTAACGTTTTTAATTACACCCTACTATTTTGAAACAAATTAAAATCGAAAATTTTTTTGTATCTATGTAATTGAACATATTTTCTTATTGTATTTATTTAATGTTGCCAGATAAATAATAAAAATTAATTCCTGAGGAAGTTGGAAAACCCCGACGAAACGTAGGAAATACATTGATAAAATGAGACAAATTGTATTTTATTTAATTATCTATATACTATAGGAAATAGTGAAAATAGAATCAGAAAAAGGTCGATAAAAAACAATTATTAATGTGTAGTTTATAGAACACGAGCGCCTTACTCGTCCGTTCAAATAACATTTAAAACAAAAACAAATTTCGAAATTTTGTTTTTATTTTTAATGAAAGTTGAACGGACGAGTAAGGCGCTCGTGTTCTATAAACACCACATAAATTATTTTGCTTCTCAAAAGAAAAAAAAAAATTAAATTTAAAGAAGATTGATGCCCGTAATTTCTACAAAAAGAAATTTAGCGGTGTATAGAAATCTATGGTGTAAGTGCTGCCATATTTTAAAAGAAAACTTAAGGTAAAAACACGAAGGCAAATAAATATTGAAATAGGTAAATTTACCTGTTAAGTTACCTGTTACGAATACGAGCAGCTATCTTTTTGTAAAAATTACGTGCATGAGTATAAAAACATATTCGATCGGAATTACAACTACGTAATTCAAACCAATTCGATCGGAATGTGTGAAGGCTGTTTATTTTTTACAAATATTTAAAAGCCAACTCGATTATTCATTTAATTATTTTTTATCTTTTCATGATAAATACTCGTATTTTACTTATTTAATCGCAAATTTTGGCATAAATTTTACCGTGAATTATATTTAATTATTTTCTATTAATTTAATATTAAAAATAATTGTTACTCTGAATTTTCGTGATAATATTTGTTGAACATTTTGTTTGAACTGATAACTTATAAATTAAAATTTTATAAATTGTGAAATTATTATCAAAAAAATTAAATTAAATAAAAAACAAAACAACGTAAAACTGTATTTGTTAAAGTTATAAACATAAAACAGTAAGATCGCTGTCTTGGGCTTAGTCGAATTTTATATGCCCTTCACCATGGTATTCTATTATAATTAGTTAAGTCGTGTCCAAACCCTAAACTTGGGTGTACACTAATATAAGGGATCATGCGAAATAATAGGCCGGAAGCCATTAAGAAAAAGCGAGTTATTTGTCTATAGCTCGGCCATTTATAAACACATTTTGCTTACTTTCGCTGCCAGTATAAAACATTAAAAACTGAAGTTTAATGGGCAATAATCAAAGGCAGTCGTGGCTCAGTTTGCTCATATCTCAGTCATTTGTGGAGCGCTCTGGATGAATTCCAAAAGAAAACTTGTTCGTGACTTTACGTGATATAACTATCCTTATCCCCATTTTATCTGGGATCTTCGAAAATCCCATTTCAAACAACACAAGGAAAGACAGACTGAGGGCAGTGTAAAATACACTCCGTTACTTAGATGGATCCAGAACATATGCATATATTTTTTCTATGATCAATAATAAAGAACGTACAAATGGAATGATGAAATTATATTGACCCATTCTACCTGTGGTGAAGGGTATAATTATTTGATTGGTTTAGTGATTATTTTTTGACTGTATTTTCATTATAAAACAAGTTAGACTGTTATATTCGGCCGAATCTTTGATACCCTCCACCGACATTTTGAATATTCAGGAATGGGCTCTATATGAAATTTATAAATTATTGATTAATCATTATAAAAACGGTCCATCATTAAAATGGTTGCGGTTTAGACCTATGTAAAATTATTGACCGATAATCGGAAAGTTTTATGCTTTTCTTTTTAGAAATTTGAACTAGCTTGAGCAAAATATCATGATTCGTAACAGTTTTAGCCGAACTGAAATAATTTTCAAGAGGGGAATTTATATTGGACCCATGGTAAATTATGGACCAATTGTCTCAAAATTCTGTGGAGCGATTTTTGTTATTGTCATAAATTAGAATAAATTTGAATACAGCAGTGAAAAATTACATGACATTTTTTATGGCCATATGAAGCTAAGTTGGAACAAATTTTACCGCAATATCTATATCTGCTACGGTGTTAGTCGTACTTAACTGTTTTCCGGGAGTAGGCTTTATATGGGGCCTATGCTAATTTATGGACCGATCTTCATGAAGTTTACCAGCGTGATTTCCAGTCTTACACACCAAAATGTATTATGATAGCATTATTTATTACAGTTTTATGCGTACTCAACTCTTTTCCGAGAAAAGGGTTTAAATGGGGCCCAAGATAAATTAAGGAGCGATCTTCATGAAATATAACACTTCGATTTTCAGTCAGTCGTGACAAACCTTATATCATTCCGTTCATTATACCCCTATTTATATTAGTTTTTTTTAACAAAATTATAAATTTTTTAGGGTGGTGGTTCCACATTTTGATTAATAGCTCTGATCCTACTGAACCGATTTAGTTGGATTTCAATCCCAAACTGCTTAGGGTAACTACATGCAATTTTACAGCAAGTTTGCTCCTTTCGTTTCAGTCTTTCGAAAGTGAGCTTGTTTTCAACAGACGGACAGACAGATGGACACGGCTAAATATATTTGGAATTACTTAAGGTGCCAGAATAGATATACTTTAAGGAGTCTTAGATGTATAATAAAAAAGTTTCACACGTAATCACAAACTTAATATACCTTCATTCAACTGTAGTGGTGGTGGAGGGTATAAAAAATCAAAACAAAATGCGATTTGACAACAATTTCAACCTGACAGAAGATTTTCCAATGTTTATTCTAATTAGAATTTCTTAAGTGATTGATTTTAATCAGTTTTAAAAATAGAAAATTTTAATTAATAATTGCTTACTTGTAAATAACTGAATGTTTATTTATAAACAATTTAAGCGTTACTTTAGCGTTATTTTACTACATTCGTCTTACAGATTTAAAAATGTTCCAGCATTTAGATCGCGCGCGGCAAAATCCATTGCTCTCAAGTATTTTTTAAATATTAAGGGCCGAATTGTGTAAAACGCAACGCAGCTTCAAAAATTACATGGAAAGCCGAAACAAATTTAAAAATATTTTATAATTTTGTTGTTGCTTTTTATGGAAATTTAAATTGAATTTTTAATTTTCAAACGCTGCATATCAAGGCGAATTCAAATTGAATTGAATTCGCCTTGCTGCATATCCTGTGGGGTTGAAAATTTTAAAACGAGTACGAATTTCTGTAGGCAGCAACAACAAAATTATAAAATATATTTGACTTTGTTTTTAATTTCAATGTAATTTTGGCGATGCTATGCGTTTTAAACAATTAGGGCCAACATGTTTTTAAAAAACTATGGCATATTTTAGTTATTCACGGAGGGATAGTTATCCGGTTATATGGTTATTTAGTTATATTACAAACAGCAATATACATTTGTGTAATTTTTTTTAATATATTTTGCTGCTCTTAATATAACT
Organism: Pollenia amentaria; assembly: GCA_943735925.1. Classification (NCBI taxonomy): domain Eukaryota; kingdom Metazoa; phylum Arthropoda; class Insecta; order Diptera; family Polleniidae; genus Pollenia; species Pollenia amentaria. The sequence goes on from OX031009.1 coordinate 226,924,709, forward strand.
ACATAACCATATATCCTGATAATTCACCTTCCGTGAACAACCCAATTATTTTTAAATTTGGAATTTTAAATAGGTATTTAATCTTGTTTGTACGCAGGGAATTTTCTTGAAATACTTAGATTTAAGAATCGGGACAAAGTGTTATTTTGCGATTTATGCTTACGAAAGAAAAATATAAGCTCGAATGTTCATGCTCGAGGAGTTATCCTACGATTACTTACGCTCACAAACAAAATTGACAGTGAAATCTAACTTAACGGACATCTTCCTTAAGCGGACACCCCCTTTCGCAGGACGCCCCAGACTTCTTAATGAAAGCAATTTTGAGAGTTATCCAATAGCAAAATTAAGAAATTAGTTGTATGTTTTAAAGTATTAGCCATAATCTGTCATCAAAATTTTATTGTAATTAAAAAATGCGTTTTGTTTTTCTTAGCGATTTTTTTGTTTATTTATTTTTTTGTAAAGTGTGGCCAAATAATACTTTTGATCGCTAATTTATAAAAATGTCCAAAAAAAAAATTAGGCTAAAAAAACGCAAGTTGGCTAATAATGGCAGTCGTAATCGAATATTTTTTGGTTCGAAAGCAATTTTATTTTTAATTTTAATTCTAATACAACACTGAAAAAATAATTTCGATTCGTTAAGTATCAACTGAAAGAATTAAAAAAACAGAATTGCTTTTGAAAGTAAAAAGTATTCGATCACGACTGAAAGAATTTGTCTCCAGAGTTTTGATTAAGTTAAGTAAAAGTAATAAGCTCAAAATATTTAACATATAAAAAAATAAAAAATTTAAAATTATAAGAACTTTCTAATTGCTCAGATCAGTTCTACTTATTTATATATAATGTAATTGAAAACATTGTTAACAGTTTTGTGTACTCAATGCTCATTCGTGGGTTAAATAACAGTCATACCTAACATACATACATGTTGGATAGTTCGCTTCAAACAAGTTTGTTTTAAATAAATGGTTGAATTCGATAGTGTGAAACAGGAATGGACAATTAAGATTTTGAAATCGTAGTCAATCCAGTGATGGAAAATTGAGATGGTACTGATCACCAAGCAAAAGAGTACTTTATTCAACATTTTGGTACCATTTATGAAACATATGTTTTTTATTTTGCAATAAGTTAAAAAAGAAACAAAAATACATAAAAATAAAAAGTAAAAATAAATTTTACAAATTCAATAAAATGGCACTGTGCTATTGGTGTTACCAGCAATAATATTTCAGACTCGGGAACCATGGTATTTTTAAAATAAAAAATTACTGAAAAAGGACAATAGTATTGAATTTCTCATCACTGAGTCTATCCAATAAATTATTTTTCTGAGATAAATAGTACTGAATTTTGTGTAACTATTAAAAAAAGTTTATTATATAACATTTACGTTGAATAAGTTTCCAGTACTTTAATTATCGACTCCATAGATATTTTATTTAAACCATTTTCCCAGCACGAGTAAGCATTCTTTTGAAAAACAAATGCTAATTTATAATATGTATCACTATTTCAAGGTTTTTATTATATAAATTATCTAGGTCACCAATTCTAGTTTTCTTTCATCCTCATGGGAGGACCTTAAGAGTGCTCGATTGCATACAAGTACCATCTTACTGGACAGGCGATTCTCTTAGCCATTTTATTAAGAATGTAAGGAGGTTCGAATACTTCTTGCTTTTTCCTCTCCTTTGCTTTTATAAATTTTTGAGGATTCACTTGCCGAGCTAGTAATTTGGTTTTATAGCCAGATGGCCCACCTTATGTGTTTTCCGAGTCCGGGTGTCACTAAAAAAGCTGATGGGTTCTTTTAATTATTTCAATTATTTGTATAGTGGCTTGCATAGAACTAATTATTCTTTAAAAACAGACATTAGTTAAATGTCAAAACGTATACTATAAATAATAAGTGAGCCATATTTTAGAACTTAGTTTTTCGAAAACTAAGTTTAAATTGTATTTAAAAAATTTAATACAAGCACGTCAAATTATATTTTTAAGCGAATAGTCTGTAAGGATATTTTGTTATTCCAATACACTTTAAGAAATATATAAATAAATTAGAAATCATTGTTCTTTTCACCAGAGTCTAAAGATAAATTACTAAGCCATCGTATCGACCTCTTGTAATAGTAAATTCTTGTTCATAGTATGTATTTACCTAACAAGGCCAACTATAAAGAAACGGACACACTTGGCACATATTTAACCAAACAAACGTGACCAATAGGCAAACTGAAATATTTATTTTGATTATGGTATTACATCTTACAAAAAAATTAGAAAATTAAAATTATTTGCTATGTCTAGCAGTATAATAAGCGTTATTCTGTGATATTAAGAACATGTTAAATCACGCCAACTACTTACAAAATAAGTTGTTACGCTTGTATGGTCAAATATTTAACAAGTTTGACCATAGCTCAAGACTGATGCCAGAGTGGTCGCTACAAGCGATGCGAGATGCTATAATATTTGTGCTACAGCACTGTTCAGAGTTAGAACTACCAGAACGATGTCAGAGTTAGAACTTCCATTTGAATTTTTAAAACCTGCTTGATAACAATTAGGGATGCCATCCTGATCCCGAAAACTCCCGGAATTTTCCTGGGATTTGAGTTTATTATTTAATTTGCATTATATTTAACTTTGTAATATCCAATGAATTATACAACTTTTGTTTGTAAAGACTTTATTTCAATAAATATCTATAAAAAGCAGTTATCTATTGACACAATAATTCTATTAACATAATAAAAATTACAAATAAAAAGAGTGGCGATGCGAAAACATGTCGCTACCTGCCTTTAAGAATGAACTTGCTTATAGCTTTTCTGTAACTATGACAAGTTTTGTGCGAAAACATAAGGAATTAATAGCTTGTAGCGAATATAACGCCATCGTATCGCTTGTAGCAGCCACTCTGACATCAGCCTTAATCCTAACTAAATTGTCCGAATAAAAGTGGCGCCCTATTGACTATATTTACTCCGTCATGATGCACATTATACTGTTCGTCTCTTACGGCTAAGTTTCAAATAGAAATTAAAAAAAAATTAGTTTTAAAATATTTCATCTATTCCTTTTTGTTTTAGGCAATATTTGCTGATAATAATGTTAAACTAGCAGTATGCTCTATATTAAAAAGGAAAAAGTACAATAGTACTGAATTTTCCATGCCTGGTGTTCTTGCTGCCACTACGAACATGTTCGCGGGTTGTTTCCATAACAAAAAAATTGTTTGAAAGAATTTGTTTAAAGCTTTACAACATAAAACAACTCACCCATTTACAAAACAAAATTACCGACTATTCAGCTAAAATGTAGCAACATATAAAATTACTAGCCCATTTTTCGACATTATTTAAATGTTGTTCTGGTCTTTTTTTTGGTGTTTATTTGTCAATAACATGTGCAAAGATGCTGTCTCTGTGTAATCGGTTAAATAAATATATTTGTGTGTTTGTTCTCTTTGGGTGTGCATGTAAATAAACACTTTAGCTCAAAGATGAAAAACACTTAACTACAACAAAGTACTCGAACACAACAAAAAATAAAATATTAGGTAACAGACTTGGAAGTTGTTAGATTGATTTCATTAAAAATAAGAATTTTTCGAAAACTTTATTTATTCTTTATTATATTTTTTTTATCAAAAAATATTTTCGGGAATAAAAAAGTTATTATTAATAAGATTTATAACGTGCTAAATTCCTAATTTTTAATTCTGACAAAAACACTGAAATTTATTGTTGAGGGAAAGCTGGTTTCTATGCGCCTTTCGCTGGATGCTTAGGCCAGCTCGTCAGGAAACTTTTTCCAAATACTTTAGAAAAGCTAAAAATATTATACAAATACGAATACGAATTTTAAACACTCAGGTCTTACTTGTAACTATATCAAAGCTTTTTTGTTTTTTATTTATACAGCCCAACTATGAAAAAAAAACTCCCCGGGAGTTTTCTACCTTCTCCCATTTTTCCTATGTAAATTGAATTGTAGAAATGGGAACTCCCAGGGAATTTTTATTCATAATTGGGCTGATAGCATTTTCAGTTTAAATAAAACCTTTTTTAAATAAAACGAAACCTGTTTGAAAATGAACGAAACCTTTTTCAGAATAAACGAAACTTTATTCAAATTAAATAAACGATACCGTTTTCAAAATAAACGAAACTTTATTCAAAAAAAAGTTAAACATTATTCAAATTAAATAAAACTATTTTTAAAATCTTGTAGGCATTTAGTGGTTTTATCGCTAAAGAAGGTGGGAAAGCTCATGGTGTTTTGCCAGGAGAAGGAACATGACTCTAATTGCTACGACAGATAATACTGGCGTTGTTTAACATAAAGTTGATTCTGTTTCCACTGTTAATTCGGCCCGTTTCCAAGTATTTCTTCGGGAGCTTTTAGATAAAATTAAAAGCAGCCCAAGGCTACAAAACTAATTTTTAACCATGGAGAATGCCAGAATCCATAAATCCCAAGGAATATGACATATGGCGGACAATAGTGAATATACATTAAAATGTTACCATTTCATTCTCCTGTGCTGAACCCGGTAGAGAAGACATTTTCAAAGTTAAAACTTCATGCCCAATCATTATTAAGTTATTTTACCACTGATCGTTACATAGTTGGTGTCGCCTCTTTATTAATCAGTAATTCAAAACAATCCAAAAAATAAATTCCCTACAAAATATTAACCCTTTGACTGTCCCCAAACAAAAAAAAATTTTATAGCGTACGTCCACGTACATAATCTAGTAAAAATGACATGCATCATATATGATACACGGACCAATATTTCAAATATTTATTATTGCAGCGTTCTATGCATCACATACGATTCATGCCATTTCTATTCTTTAATATCTTTCTATTTGATTTTCGGTATTGTTTTAGCACTGAAGTAAATACGTGTGTAGAGTAAAATACTGGGAATCCCATTTTTTTCAATTGAAGCACAGCCGCGAATAACAGGCAGGATTATTTTTTTTTAATTTTTCTTTTTATATTATCAAAAATAATGACAATAAAAACTTTGATGCAAAATATCAAGAAAATCGCATTTTAAATGACATGCAAAATTGCAGTTTATAATTTTTTTTAGTGGAAAAACGTTTCATATCCACAATCGCGATGTAATTTAAAACGTTTTTCCATTATGCAAGCGGCTTTTTAAACGTTATTCCACGTTACAAAGCCATTTCATTTGTATCAATTTTTTTGTAACTAACAACGTTCTTCCACTGCCTGACTCGGTGTATCGCATTTTGACGGTATTAAGGTTCATAATTTTGGGTGATTTGATGTTTAAACAGTGTAAGAGAGTTATGTTAACGATTATCTGCAGAAAAACAGTTTTTGCAAAAAGTGGCTTTTACAACGTTATTCGCGGCTTTGCTTCAATTGTCGTTGCCTTGCAGTACAACATAGGAGCTTTCCTTGTCGGTATCAATCTGTTAGTGAAGTATAGTGCCAAAAACCATATTCCATAATAAAATTCATAAAAATTAACCTTCCTAAGTTCCTTTATAACTATATAATGAAATTGTCTTAAGTTTTATTTTTATTATTATTTGTTTGTTATATTAAGTTTTATTTTTATTATTATTTGGTTGTTATATTTTTAACGTTTTTCAACATGAATAAAGTTGATTTTCTTTGCAAAAAAACAAAATATTTTTATCCTGGAAATTTGCAGTGTTCTCCCATACAAATATTCAGGTCTTATAAAAAACATTGCCTACACGCCCAGGCTTTAAATAACTTTACTTTTCATAAGTTCATACAAAACTTTGAAATGGTTTAACTTATTTTGAAAAATATTATACTGTATTTGAATAAAATTTCATTTATTTTGAATAAAGTTTCGTAAAGTTTGAAAAATGTTTCGTTTATTTTGAAAAAAGTTTCGCTTATTTTGAAAAAGGTTTCGTTTAATTTCAAAAAGTTTTCTCTTAATTTAAAAAAGGGTTTATTTAAACTGAAAATGCTTTAAATAAAGAAAACATGAAAAATGTTGGTTAAATTTTCTCGTGCTTGTTCCAGGAATTTAGTCCAAGGCGAACTGACCCAGCGTGATACCCATTTTTATAATAAAAAAGTTGTTTCCATAGGAATTATAGAAATTTAATAACTTCAAAATAAAATAATTATCTAAGAAAGTTTTGATGAAGTTTTTCTTGATTTATTTCTTGGGATTTCTATCTGCCAACAAGTCTTGTCTTTAAAAGAATTTCTTGACCTAGCCTCGTACAACAAACAAACGTTATACATTAATATTCTTTTTCACTTAAAAGCTTTCTATTAATAATAGGGTTTGCATTATTGCTCCGGTATTGGTTAATCCGTACACATAACCCGGAAGTATCGGGTGATTTTCTTTTGCTGCATGAAAACTTTCGGTATCGATAACTTTGATTTTACAGCTTAGAATGTCAAACTATGTTGACATTTCAGTTCAGTACAGTTTGGCAAGTCAACGTAAATCGTTTACCGCTAGAATAACGCATCCAGATTGTGACAGTTTTCTTTGAAAATAATAAATCTGTTCGCGAAATTCATAGAGCATTTCGTCCGTTTTACGAAGTTTAAATGGCTAAGTCAATACACAAAATTGCCGTAGTTGGAGCAAAGACAATCCTTAAGCCGTAAACGAATCATCATTAAAATTGACGTTTTGGTGTGGCTTACACGCTTTTTCGAAATGAGCAAGAAGCTGACGTTACGGTTAATGGCGAGCGATACCGAGCCATTCTGAATGAATTTTTGTTTCCAATAAATAATCAGCTAAACATCAACGACATTTGACTCTAACAAGACGGCGCAACTTGTCATACAGCGCGCTTAAGAGTCGATTTATTGTAAAATTATTTAGATGATAACTTTATTTTTAGAAGCGGTCCTGTTCACTGGCACCCTCGTTCTTGCGATTTAACGCTTTTGGATTACTTTTTTTGGGGAAATATTACTCATGGGCTTATGCCGACAAGTCAGCAACTCTTAAATCACTGGAAGCTAATATTCAAGCCACCATTGACGCCATTAGGCCAGAGTTATTAGAAAAAAGTAGTCGGCGAACAAATGCCGGATATTATATTAAAAAATAAAAATGCCATGATATGATTTACCTGAATATAATAAAGAGTGGTTCAACCAAAATGGATGATGTTAATTGTAAATAAAACAACAAAGTTTTCTAAGAATTATCTTAATATTTTTTTATTATGATAAAAGGATCTATGATAATTATGTGTGAAACATAATATCGTTCAAATGCTGGCCCCGGCTTCCGTGGCATATTTTCAGTGACTCTGAGACATAATAAAGGTTCAAAGAAATTAAGTTGCCTTATTATCTTATTCTTTAGCTCTTGAATTGTTCTTGGCTTATTGTCCTACACTTTTTCTTTTAAATATCCCCAAAGAAAGAAGACCAACGGTGTCAAATCACATGATCGTGGCGGCTTATTAACATCGCCACGACGTCAGATAACACGGCCATTAAATTTCTCGCGGAAAAGAGCCATTGTTTCGTTGGCTATGTGGCACGTGACTCCATCCTCGTGAAACCACATATCGTCCAGATCCATGACCTCAATTTCTGGCCACAAGAAGGCCGTTATCATCTCGCACGACGACAAGTCGAGGTTGACGCCTCTTCTGCCACACTATCGCGAAAAACAGCAAATTTTTTCCACAGAACGAACTGGGCGAGCATTAACAGGTGGTTTCACATTTCCTACAGACTCGGTTAGCTAAAACTTGCGCAGAATTCTCCTGATTGTGGACCCTTTGATTGACATTTTGTTTTGAGCGCCTATTTTCTTACAATGTTTCAGCAATCTTTAAGCGCTGCTTAATTGTGTACCTCTCCATGGTTGAATTTGTCAAACACTGAAACTAAGAAATGTCAAATTAAGCTGGGCCAAAAACATGACGTGAAGGTTTGACTCACAATTAACATCGTGCATTATGATTAGGCCACCCTTTAAAAAAAAATTTAATTGCAACAATATTTCTGTCTTGTATTACCATTTAAAGTTCTCATGCTGCTGAAAAACATCCATTACATTAATTGGATCTTAAATACTTTTATTATCTAACCTTATATAAATTTTAAGCGCTTTACACTTTACGATGATGCAGAAAATATTCGTTTCTAAATAAGTTCAATACCATACAAACACCATATTTAAGAGTGATTTTATGGACATAAATTCATGTTTAAAATATCAATTTAAAAAAAAATTGCCTTTTGTTCGGTATTTTCGAATTTTGAAAGAAAACCCTTTTGTATTACAATAGTTTCAGTATTTCTAATGTCGGTATTGCAAACCCTAGTTAATGCTCTTTACTTACTTACTACCAACTTTTTAAGAAACTATTTATTTAACTCCCAGTAATTGTTCAATGTGCTTTTTTTGTTGTCTTGAAGTCTGTAATTCTTTAACTAACTTAAATGGCAATATAAGAGAAAACGAATACTTAAATACATATTGCAGTTGATCATAAAGAGGGTATTAACTCTAAATGTTTATTTTTTCACTTTTTGGCAACTTATAAACAAAAAGGTCGTGTTTTGTTTAAAGGCAATTTTTAATATGGATTTGAATGTGAAAAGGAAACTGATCAGAAAAAAATTCCAGATGTCATAGATTTTGGCGTGGTTAAAAACATCCCCATAGCAACGATTTTAGTTAAAGCTTCCTTAGAGCTATCTTCCGATTAGAACTATCTTCCGATTATACAATTCTTACTATAACAAACCCTAATAGAATTGTATCTCGGTCTGGTTGGTTTAAATATAAAAAAAAAATCTCAGTATCCACTGCACTGAAAATATTCTGGTTAGTACATCGGAGAATGTGGATCTTTCTATTGTAAATTTTAACAGTTATCTTAAACTAGTTGCTCAATATTCCAGCATAACGCCCAAAAAAAAAAAAAAAAAATCAAAAAAAATCAAAAATGATCAAATTTATTCTACAGATGTCGAGCGTCTCTTGACTGGACAAAAGGAGAGTTCGAAGAGAATGGCAATTGCACAGATCCCCTCAACTTAAGGATTCATTAAAATAGTGCAGAAAAAGGCTAAGAAAGTCACTGCAGTCTCAGAAAACGGCTTCTCTAGGAAATATCTTAAGGAATTTGATGCAACTCCACAATCACACTACTCATCATGGCGTGCAGCTAGAAATCTCAATAGACCAGTTCTAAGCCACCATTAAGAAATTTGAATGGAATTTGGGCAAGAAATAATATAAAAAAAGAAAATATGTTCGTTAATCATTTAAAAAACGTATTAATCCCAAAAATATCTAAAGATATAGTAGTCGAGGTACCACCTGTTAGTTTAGAACATGGTTTTTTCTAAGGCTGAGGTAGCTTAGTCGCATCCAGGGTATACATACGGATCCACGAACCTTAAGTGATAGAATTTAGCTTTTACCCTTTATTTATTGTATTTCTTAAAGCTAATACAAAGTTAATACGATACGATAGTTACGATAATATGTTTTCGGGCAGGATATAAGAGCATTCGGCTGGTACACGAACTCTACTGGTCGGAAGGTTGGGTGTTCGGCTGTCGTGTAACTTCGGGAGTTTTCGCGTTCAAAAATATTCTGATTATCTTCGGGAATTCAGGAATGATGTCAGGTCGGGCGCTAGGTCGCCTTCGGGGCTCAAATACGATGTTGCTGGTTCGGACTTTTCAGCTTCGGGAGTTGCAGGAATTCTCTAAATATGTACATTTTTTTTAAAGACTAGTTTCTACGATAGTACAGAAATGGCTCTACTCTATTGGAACAGATGACCGAAGCCACGGTAAGAACATGATGAACTGAATCACTGTAAGAAGAGGTGAAGTAAATCACTGTGGGAACAGGTAACTGAAGTTACTGTCGGAACAGACGGCCGAAGCCACTGTAAGAACAGATGAAATGAATCACTGTAAGAACAGATGAACTGAATCACTGTGGGAAGAGATAACCGAAGTTACTATCGGAACAGATGACCGAAATTACTGTCGGAACAGATGACCGAAGTCACTGTAATATGTACTCTTTACCGAACCCAGGGTTAAGATATAGTTTAAAAAAATATTTCAACCGAAGTCACAATAGTGAAATCAGTCGGATCTTTAATTATTGTAATCTCAGAGTCTTGTATGGCGGGTTCATGTATTGTGAGAAACGCCCCGATTAAAACAAAACCCTGTGTATTTGGCCATTGCAGGTTATTAACCGGATGAGAATTATTGCGTACCCGTAATGTGTGCGAGCCAACCGCATTGAATGCAAGATTTCTTTTAACTTTGCCGTTATACATTAAAATATATCGTTCTAACAGGTGTGTAACATGGTAATATTAAAATGTTACAAGCTATTCCCCTAAAATTTGAGTTAAGAGAAATCGCAAAGTCTGTTTGTGATTTAAACACCAAGAAGACACCCGGTATTGAGAAGATCAGTAACAAAATGCTTTTTTTTATTTTTAATGCTATTTAACGCCTTGAACACTACCCTCAAGAATGAAAGGCTTTCTAAGTAACCATGATACCAAAGCCAGGAAAGGCTCATACAAAAGTTAAGTCAGGCCTATTAGCCTTTTACCTTATATTTCAAAGCTATTTACTTGTATCAAAATTAACACCGATTTTAAATGACAATAGATGTATTCCAAACCACCAATTCGGTTTTAGAATAAAGCCCAGCACAATTGATCAAACTCATCGAATAGTAAATGTCACAAGACGAGCCGAGAAATAAATATTGCTCAGCACTCTTCATCGATCCTTCGCAAGCTTTTGACAAGGTCTGGCATGAAGGCTTAATACATAAATTAAAGCAAACACACACAAGCTGTTAGAAAGCTACTGAGTCGGACGTAAATTTATTATTAAAGAAGGCGATTTTTTAAGTTCTCCCCAGCCAATTGATGCTGGAGACCCACAAGGCAGCAACCTGACCCTCTATTATACTTAATTTATACTTCGGACATGCCAACAAACATCTACACCCAAACTTCACCATTTGCGGATGAAACAGCTTTCCTAAGCGTTCACGAAAACAGTCGTTACTTGCAGGATAATATGTGTGAAGTGGAAAAGTGGTTAAAACAATGGAGGATAAAGATTAACGAGCACAACTGCGTACATAAAAAATTCACATTGCGTCGTGAAATATGCCCCCTATTAAAATCAATAATCAAATAATACCCCAATCCTCGCATGTAAAATACCTCGGTATACATCTAGATCGGAGTCTGACGTGGAAATGGCATATAGAAGCAAAATTAACTCAAATGAAACTAAAAGCAATTAAAATTAATTGGCTTATCGGAAGAAATTCTGTCCTTAGTCTCGATTGCAAACTTCAACTTTACAACTCTATCTTAAAACCAATCTGGTGCTACGGTATTCAATTATGGGGCACTGCCTCAGCGTTTAATATCGAAAAAAGTCAAAGGCGCTAAAGTAAACTTCTTCGAATAATCACAGTCACTCCCTGGTATGTTAAAAACTCAAATATCCACAAGCATCTCCATGTGCCATTAGTAAAAACTATGATGACGAAATATGCAGTAAAATATTTAAAAAGGCTGGAACTGCACCCAAATCCATTAGCTCGAAATATTTTAAATTATGGCGGCCACACTCGCTTAAGGATAAGAGATACAGCAACACTCACCCAATCAGAAGAGCAATAAACACTTACATATGAGAACAGAAACCGTTATGACGAAATTTTCTGTCTTACAGAGGCAGGACATTAAATAAAGTATTAGGATAAGATTTAATTAATTATTGTTAGTTCATATTTAAAATATGAAGATTTAATAAATAAATATGGAAAAAAAACTTTTTGGCAAAAATCGCCCCGTAATATTCACATCTACCCGGTGTAAAAAGTTGTGTTATTTTGTCTAATTTTTGGTAATGAAAAGTTGATTTCCAAATTTTTTTCATATGCCTTTAATAATCAAATAAAAATTTTTCACCATCTGATATTTTAAATTTTGAGTTAATATCGTCTTAATGATCAAGTGCGAAATGTAACTAAAATATTTTCAAACACTTTGACGAATATGTTTTTAGCTTTTGAAAATTTATAGTTTCTTTGCTTTTAAAGTACTTAAGTAAGATAAATAATAAATTTCTAAAACAAGAATTTTAACATGAATTATTTATTATAATTAAAATGCGTAATAATAAATTGTTGGTTGATATTGAAATAAAAGCCGATTGTTGAAATTTTGTTATTACAAAAATTATTTTTAAATTTAAAGTAGTTTTAAAATATTTTAAATTATATTTTAAAAAAGCTTGTTTTAGTATAATAATTACAAAACAACTTTTCCAAAAAGGGATAATAAAGAAAATTTCAAGTTTTTTTGAAACAAATTTTTAAATACTCTTAATTTAAAATTGATTCAATAATCGATTTAATGCAGGTTTTAAGGCAAACATTTAAAAAATAATAATTTAACTTCACTGCAAATTCATTAGATTAATGGCGACTTCTTTTCTGAGAAATATGTTACATAAATGTGACATGTTCTAAAATTTTCGAGCTCTTTTGTGAATATGTTAATGAAAAACATACAAACCATGTTGCATATTTTTCCCTCACTTTTACTTAATTTTAAAAAAAATTTTTTTTTTAAAAATTTATTACCAGTATCAGTTTTTATTTTAGGGACTTATTTCTTAACTAAATTGAAATAAATGGTTATACTCGTACTTCATTGCTATTTAAAGGATAGCTAAGGTAAAATGTAACAGGAAGAAACAATATAATAGTCTGGTAGTGTATAAAGTCATTCCTAAATATTTAAGGAATATAACTATTACAAAAAGCTTTATAAAATACATAACTGAAATTTAGCTCGTAGAATAAATTCGAAAAATAAAAAATATTGATTACAACTTTTTTTTAAAACCGAGAAAAATTTAGAAACTTTCAGTCATACAATACGAACTCCGATCGACATTTGATAATAATTTGATTTCAAATTAATAAAAAATTGTTATCAAATGTTTATACTCAACTCATTATAAATTTGAATTTAAATTGTGTTTGACGTCAAATGATAAAGTAATTTTATATATCTAGAAGGTTTGACTTCGTGGGGATATAATATGTTAATACATATGTAGAATAGTGTAAAATGAGCTTTATAAAGCCCTTTTTTACAATATTCTAAAAGTCTTAAGAATTTTTCGCGCGCAAAATTCAATGATTAAATTTTATAATTTTTAGTAATCAATCTTTTTGGTAAAAAGTGCAAGATCAACAAATTGTTTGCTTGATTCTATGAATTTGGTGATTAGAGAATATTTTTATATTTTTCTACAAACATTTTAAAATTTCACCCCAAAATGTTATTTTTCAATCTCCAAAAATCCCCACTAAATACTTTTAATTTTGTCATAACATATTGTATTTGAATTGCATTTCATTTGTACATTTTGTTTTATTTGACATTAGAATTATACATCAAATGTAAAACGTTATTTTGAATAAAAAGTCAAAAGGTAAATAATCAAATTTATTATACTGCTAAAATTTTTGGTACAATTTTTGTACATGAAACAGCTTTTACATTTCTGGGGATGGTTGAATCGTGTCGCCATAAGTTGAATTACTTTTAAATGAGTTTTTATTCAAATTTTGGTTTAAATTTGGTTTACTTTCGAAAAAACACATTCAAGACAAGCATTTCTTGTTGGTAAACAAAACACTGTTAATACCAATTTGGCTAAATCTTCAAATTTCTCAAAGTATTAAATTATTGTACATCAAATGAACCTATACATTTAACAAGCGCCAGTTTTCTCAATTGTGATTCACAAATATCTGTTAAAAGATTGATGTACATAACCGGTCGAACTATTTTTATAATTGAACTAAAATGCGTTGTCCTAATGCGTTACAGCATATATTTGGAGCAAAATGTTTGTTAGTCTTAAAAAAATTTAGATTGGTCGGGAAACGCTCAATCATTTGTTGCAATAAACTTTTTAGATATAAAAAAACATACCTTCTTTTTTTTGTTGACAACACTGAATCTTTCGATTTTATTTCTTCAAAATCGTAGCCCAAATCCGTTGAATCTAATGTTAAGTAGGATTAATCAATTTCTATCGCCTCAATTATTTTTGTTACACCTTCACTAAATACGCTCAACATGAAAATCATTTCATTACTTAGTGAAAGACTCGCCAGTCATAAATTTTTATCTCAAAGATTCTTAATGAAAATAAAAATAAGAAAAAAAAATCCCCTTTAATACCAAACTCAAATATTTAATCCCCAATGTTGGGATCAATCCCCTAATCATCACATCACTCACAAAATATGTTAATATCCCAACAAACACAGAGGTTTGATTTTAAATTGAAAATGATTTGTTATCAAACCTTTTCTCAAACAACAAACGTTTGATAATTATTTGAAAATCATAGCATTTTTCAAATTGAGAAATGCATTTATTTTAAACTTGCAACCAAACGTTATTTTCAAACGTTTTTCAAATTTGGATTTTAGCACAATGTGCTAAAGGAAAGTTTTTTTTTTAATAAAATGCATTATTTATTTAAATAAAATTTCATTTAAACATTCGGCAACATAGCTAAAAGATCACATAGTGTTCTTTTCATCATCAAATTCATAGAAAGGCGATTTCGTAACACCGCGATCATACAACAAACTTATTTTTTCTTCACTTTTCCGTTTTATTTTAATTTCCGTTTTCTTATACTTTGTAATTAATTTTTAACTCACAAAAAATTTATAATTTTTCACAAAAAATTAAGGTTTTTTTAGGCGAATTCACTTCAAGCAATATGTAATTTTTTTTTAATTGCAAACAGTGTGACCAGATCTTTAAAATTTGTACAGCTAAATCTGGCATTAGACGTGGCCAAAAAATGCTTAAAATTATTTTAAATAATTCTAAATTTTTTTGAATATTTTTGTTAAAGTATAAAGTTTTATTCGTAACTAAATGCATTTTAGTGACTTATTTTTTAACGAAATTAAAATAAATGGTTATAATTAAACAAGAGGTAGCACAGGTAGTTGATATTAAATTTAGGAAGCCCGCAAACCCCTGATACATGCAAAATTTAAACGATTTTTTTCTATGCTATACAATTTTTTTTTTTGATCATTTTATTTCTTATAGTTGAAAGTTATAGAGCAATTGATGTTTTAAAATTATTGTTTTTTTCAGCAGTTTAGAGCAAACAATTTTCTCAAACATTAAAGGTATGGTCAGACCTAACAAATATTTGACGAAAAAATCCAAAAAGGCATGACCAGTTGCTTGATCAAACTTTTGCTTTATTTTTAACAATTTCTACTGATTAACTAAACTTTGTTTGTAAGAAGATAATTGATTAATGTAATTAAGAGACTGTTAAATGAGGTTTGATCTAGCCAAACGTTTTGCAAAAGCAAATAATTTTTTAATAAAACTAGAGGTTACGTGTAGAACGTCAAATATTTAATAGGTGTGAACATAGCTTTACACTTTAGAATTTTTATTTACTTATATATTTAAATACAAAGTGAAATTTCTTTGTCCTTTTGATCGTAATATCAAAGGGCAAATAATATTTACAATCAACAAAACAGGTAAGCCAGCTATGCATTACAAAGGAGTAGTTTTAAAACTACTCCATTTTTCATAAAGAATAATATCGAAAATTTGTTTACAAAATTTAAATTTTCCTTTCCTGATTTTCTTCTTGTTCTTCTATAAAAATACATCTCTGATAAAATAAAAAGTTTTGTAGTTTAGAAAAATTTCAAAAAATGGTGGCTGTCAAATTTCATTATGTATTTTTTGACATTTCATAACATATTGTTTTCACACTATTATACATATGAAATCTATGTAAATTTTTTACATGTCCTTAATATTCAGTATTATAGTGTGTTGTGTCATAAGAAATTCACGCGCTAACCGGAAGTAATCACTTCTTGCTCACATCTCCAGATTGAGAACGGGTTTTCCCTTTTTCGGTTTCAAAAGTGAAGATTAATAAAACATACATAAAGCTTTAATTTTTATTAAGCTTTTATTTTATTATAATGTCTGAGACTTGTCATGACCTTCGAAATAAAATGTCATTTAAATGACCACCTCTAGATTGGTTGCAGCAGTCGATCCTTTTGAGGTAGTTTTCGACAACTTTTTCGAACAGTTCAGGGGCTATCCGGGCGATAACTTCACAAATGTTGGTTGTCAAATGCACCAACGCTAGGGAATTATCCGCGTAGACAAGTTCTTTGCCTTAGCCCCACAAAAAAGTCTAATGGTGTCAAACCGCCTGCTCTTGGTGGCCAATGGATTTCGCCAAAACGTAAACTTACGCCTACTAGAAACTTCCCGTGCAACAAAGCCAAAATTTATCGTTTTGTGTGACCGTGGCATCGTCTTGTTGAAACCACATGTCGTTCAGTTTACAATCTTCAATTGCAGGACCAAAAAAAGTCGGTTATCATACGGCCATAGCGCTGCGATATTTTCTGCAGTGCGCACATTGCGATGATGCACAGGCCCGACGACATCTGTCCACATCACAGAAAAATGTTTTTTTTTTCAATTAAAAAAATGGTTTAAAAAGTATTTAAATTTAATTAATGTGATAATTGAATTAATTATTTTTTTAGTTGAAAGAAAATTAAAAATATAAAATCAATTTAATAATTATTTAGGTTGTCTTAAAATAAATTTTTAATTAAATATCAAAAAATATTAATTAATTTTTTCCTTTAAAATAAAATAACTTAAACTTTGTAGAATTGTTGTTGGGACTTGTCAATATTTAATTAAATTGTTTGAAAAGGCAAAGTTTTTTTAAAATTTTTTTTTAATTCAAATTTTTTGTAATCAATTTACATAATCATTTTGGTAATAGGTGCAAAATCACCAACTTGTTTGCTTGATATTATGAATTTTGTATAAATTTGGTAATTAGAGACAGTTTTTAATTTTATCGTTGTATATGTATGTATGTAAATCAAACACATCTGTAAGATTCCCTTCAGGCGTTTTGAAAAAAAAACAAAGTTACTTTTCTCAATTCGCTGGAATTAAATTATAAACTAATTTTCAATGATTTTATTTACACAAGTGTGCTCGTTTACTGGTACTTTACAGTTCCTATAAATGGTTTCATTTCCCAAAGTTAATTTATTAAAGTGCTAAGTCTATTTTACTTTTTGATCTCACAAAGCATGTCTTTGTTTTACACTAAAAATGGTAAATTTAACAAGCTAAAAGATTAAATTGTTTCCTTTTTCACACTACATTTAACAGATGGTAGGAAAAATTGGCGTCTCATTTTCAACTCCCAAATGTTGGAGAGAAAGATACATAAAAGATTACACAAGATTGAAGTGTTCCTTCCATAAGTTAATTGTTGAATAGTAACGCAGGTACTTTATTTGTAGATGAAAACCTAAAGCATAAATGCCTTCATTAGTGACTAAGGGCCAGTTTTTTACTTAATATTTAAATATATTTTATCTTTAAGCTTTAAATAAATACCAAATTTTAGTATTTCTTATGAAAATAAATTAAGTATATGTATATTATGTAAATAGTCTACGTTGCTTTTTTAAATTCTATTTAAGTTTCCATTGTGTATTTACCTGACAGGGTGGCCTCAATATCACAACACCACAAAAACAACAGGCAAAGCAAAGAACAAGCAGTTGTTTCTCTCAGACAACTTTGTTAATAAACACACTTTACAAGTTTTTTTTTTTTTTTTTTTTTTTTTTTTTTTTTTTTTTTTTTTTTTTTTTTTTTTTTTTTTTTTTTTTTTTTTTTTGTTAAACATCTGTTTTATGATATATGGCGGTGCTACCATACTTTTATCTTAATTAGGTAGCACTTAAGAACTAAAACTATATTTAAATACAATTTAAATTTTATAGAAATTTACTAAATACGTGTTTAAATACGAAATCGAAAAGTCTATCATTATTAATGTTTTACTTAAATCAGTAATGCTTTGTAGACTTAGCAATTTGTTTTTTTATCGACAATAAATAAATATGATTGTCATTTTAATTCTGTCGATATTATTTTTAATGTGGCAGAAAACCTACCACATTGAAAATAATAATAATAAAAATTGGCTCGTTGTAGCGTTGTCTAACACATAAAACGGCTTTAAAATTTTAATGGGAGTTTTAATTTTATGGGTCGATTACGGATGACGACTGAACTGAAGTTGAGTTGCCAGCAGCGAAATTAGGCAACGCCAATCATGTTAAAATATACAAATATACAAATATACGGCGTTGTCTGATTTCCCTGCTGGCAAATCAACTTCAGTTCAGTCGTCATCCGTAATCGAACCATTAATGTTAGTCGAAATTAATCAGTAATGCCAACTCTTGCGGCACGAAACCCGTTTTTTCTTCATTTTTATTTTTTGAATTTCATATATTTGAATATGAACTAACAATAATTGATCAAATCTTAATATAATCCTTAATTATGCGTCCTGCCAATGCCGGACGAATTTTTTCTCCTAACCACGGTACCCGTTCACATACAGTTTTCACATAGTAATAATGGCTTTTTTTTTGCTTTTTATCATTAAAAAAACAACATCCGTTTAATTTTGCCGATTTTTTTTCTTATTAATTTTTTAGCAAAATACTAACTAACAAATAACTGCAAGGAGAAAAATACCAAAAAATTAGGAATAAGATAAAAAGAAAAATAAACGTCAAAAACTTGTCATGAAATAGTTTTCACATACACAGAAAAAATTAAAAATTGTCTCAATCACCAAATTTATTGAACCAAGCAAACAATTTGTTGATTTTGCACCTATTACCAAAATGTTTATATTGATTACTAAAATTGAAAATTTTGATTTTTATTTTTCAATAAATTTTATTTTTTATTTTATTTAAAAAATAAACAAAAAACGTTTTGACAATTCCCAACAACAGTTCTACATGTTCAAATTATTTTATTCAAAGCGAAAAATTCATAAAGATTTTTTGTTATTTAATTAAAAATTTATTTCAAAACAACTAAAATGTTGATTAAATCTAAATTATATAAAAAAATGTTTTTTTCAACTAATAAAATAATGGATTCAATTATCACAATAATTTAATTGAAATTCTTTTCATACAATGTTTTTAATTGATAAAAAAACTACAGAAAATTTTTTCTGTGGAAAATTTGTTAATAAATGTCTTGTTTGTCAACCCTTTGGCATCAATCATGGCTTGCAGACGCCGTTTCATGAAATAAATTAATTAATGCTTTTATTCTGTTGGTTTGTTATGCCTTTTTGAAAAATTTAAGTTTTAAACTCATCTTGGTTTTTGGACGCCTCTTGGCAGTAATTTTTTTTTCAGATAATTCCAATAATTTTGAATTGGGAGTTAATCTAGATCTACTAGTTTGTTTCAAGTTTTTGTATACATATATTTACAAAAAATATATTTCATACCTTGTAAATACTATAAGAGAAAAGGCTGTCACATACTGTTATGTCATGAACGATATTACATATTGTTCATTATAAAACCACAAAAAAAAAAAAAAAAATCACATTTTCTAATTAGGCATTATAAAGGAAAAATATGTGGTTTAATGTAAAAAATTAAAAAAAAAAGAAAAAAACCTCCCACAATTCGCAGATTTTCGCATTTTTTTATATTCACCCTAAAATCAATTCGGTTTTATGTCACGTACGATGTGCACCTATTTTGCTCGATATTTTGGACAACAAGGTTCCGCAAGTGATAATTTTTTTCAACAGCTAGTTTTTTTATGAATTTCTCAACTTAGAAAATAACATTTTTTTGTGCTTTACTTTCAAATTAAAAACTAGTTTCTGCGCTATATATCGCTCATTTGCTGCAACAACGTCCCAAGTCAAAAATTTTTTAGTTAATATAACAAATACCTAATAAATTATTTTTATGAAGATATTCTAAATATTTTTATGAAAATATTATAAACTCAACTCTTGAGCGAACAATAAACTTTTCTTTATCACAGAAAAAATGATCAGTAGTTTTTTTTATCAATTAAAAAAATTGTTTAAAAAGTATTTTTTTTTTCAAATATTAATATTTCAATCAGGCTTAAGTTCATTATATAACCACAATACTAATTATTGTTTAAAAAGTATTTTGATTTAATGCATGTTATAATTGAATCAATTATTTTTTTAGTTGAAAAAAAAATTAAAAATATCATTTTGATTTAAATAACACTTTAGTTGTTTTGAAATAAAATTTTAATTAAAATATTAACTAAATAACGAAAAATCGTAATTGATTCTTTCGTTTAAAAGAAAATAATTTAAACTTGTTGGGTATTGTCAAAACCTGAGCTATATTTAATTAAATCTATTAACACATTGTTTGAAACGGCAAAGCTTTTTAATCATTTTTTTAATTAAAATTAAAAATATCATTTATTGGAAAAAATTCACAATTTAAAATTTTTACAATTTGTAGTAATCAATATTATCATTTTGGTAATACGTGCAAAATCAACAACTTGTTTGCTTGATTCTATGAATTTGGTAGGAATTTGGTGATAAGAGACAATTTTGAATTTTTTCTGTGTATGTTGTGTGTAAATTTAAAACTTTAAAGTCGTTTTATGTTAAACTAATATTTATGAGTTATAACGATGTTGCAGCAAATAAGCATTATTTATATATGATAAAATAATTCCTTTTTTAACTCGAAAAATAAGACTTACCCAGCAAAAACTTTACTTACCCGGTAAGTTAGCAAGTAATGTTGGAGAAATATAAACACTACTTATTTTTCGACTGAATAACTACTTATTTTTGTTCGAGTTGTCCACAGACTTCAGTAGTTACAATACACTTACTAAAAGTTACAAAATATCTTTTTATTATTTAACTACCAGTAAGTTGAATTGTAAGTACTTACAATATACTTACTAGAAGCCAAAAAATAACTAGTTTTTATTTAATTGGCGCTAGTAAATAGACCTAATAAGTAGTTATGGAGCTAGTTACCAGTAAGTGAATATTCAGTACTGAAAACAACACAACTAATAAGTAGTTATTTAGTTGATTATTAGTAAGCAAATACTCATAACTGAAAATAATAGTAGTGAAAAGTACTTACTGAGGTCATTACTAGCAAGTACTTATTGAGGTTTTCAGAATAGTGACAATTGTAATGACAACTACTTACCAGGTAACGTATGAAATAACTGTTGTACTGTATCAAATTTTACTTTGATATTTGTAAAATATTTTAATCTAGTTTTATTTTGAATTTATGTTTTTTAATTTTTATAAATAAAATATTTCTTTTTCACTTTGTATTGAGATACCAAATATAAACATTGCCTTTAAATTTTTCAATAGGTTATGGGCCTTATTCATAATTGAGTTTCATTTGATTGAGCAATTGGTGTATCTTGGAATTATACATACGTGAATTTTATTGTAAAAATGTCGGGTGCAAACGCAATGATTCAATTTGAAAAGTTAGTTGGATCTGAAAATTGGTCCACATGGTGTTTTGCGTTAAAAGCTCAGTTTGAGTTGGATGGCATATGGTGCTGTATTGAAGGTACGTGCGGAGATGCTGTGAAGGAAACACAGGCAAAATGCCGTATTATACTTTCAATTCACAAGGATTTATACGTTTATATTCAAGAAGCCGTAACTGCAAAGGAAATTTTCGAAAAATTAAAGCGTTTATTTCAAGATTCTGGTTTAGACAGGCGCATTGGATTATTACGTAAGTTGTGCTCAATACAGTTGACGGAATGTAATTCTGTTGAAAACTATGTTTCGGAAGTTGTTTCAACGGCTCAAAAACTTAATGGTATTGGTTTTAACGTATCTGATGAATGGCTAGCTTCAATTTTATTAAAAGGTTTGCCGACTGAATATAATCCCATGATTATGAGTATGGAGAGTTCAAATAAAGTTTTATCTGCGGATGCAATCAAGGCAAAATTGCTGCAAGATATTAAGTATGAGTCACATATATCAGACTCAGCTTTAGTCAGCAAAAAACCAAATAAAAAGAAAGACATCAAGAACGTAAAGTGCTACAACTGTAAAAAGTTCGGCCATTATGCAACGAAATGTCCAAATCGAAATTCAAGTAACAAAAACCAATCTATGTTTGCTGCATATGTCGTGAAAGGTATGGCTCAAGACGAGTGGTTTTTTGATAGTGGAGCGTCTGTACATATGGTTCAGTCAGAAAGCTATTTTAAGAATCTTCAGAACTATGAAGGTGAAATACGTATTGCAAATGACAAAACCTTGAAAGCTGTTGGTAAAGGCACAATTGTAATTGACGTATCAATTCCGGGTGGACGTCAGAAGGTTACAATTAAAGATGTTTTGTACGTACCAGACCTTGGAGCTAATTTATTATCCATTAGCCAAATTATTAGGAGAAACAAAAAGGTTGTTTTTAATAAAAATGGATGTGATGTTTTTGATGAAGGCAATAAGTTGGTGGCTACTGGAAAATTAGTTGAGGGTATGTATAAATTGTGTACTCCTACTAATCAACGTATTTACTTGGCTAGCGAATCGTCAAATTTTGAAACATGGCATCAACGTTTGGGTCATTTGAATCAACAATCAATGGAGAAGATGAAATCTGATGGTTTTATACACTTTAATAATTCAATTAAGTTAAATTGTGTGGCATGTGCACAAGGAAAACATGCAAAGTTCAGATTTCCAAAAGAAGGTTCAAGAGCCAATGATATTTTAGAAATAGTTCACACCGACTTATGCGGTCCTATGGAAGTAAAATCAAATGCTGGAAGTGTGTATGTTCTTACGTTTACGGATGATTATAGCAGAAAAGTTTTTACTTATTTTTTAAAAAATAAAAGTTTGGTGTTTGAAACATTTGTCAATTTTAAAATATTAGTTGAAAATCAATCTGGAAAAAAACTTAAAATTCTACGATCAGACAATGGAGGAGAGTTCGTGAACAAAAAGATGTTCGATTATTTAACCAAGTGTGGAATTAAGCATCAGACAAGCGTGGCTTATAATCCGCAGCAAAATGGTCTGGCAGAGCGGATGAACAGGTCGTTGATTGAGAAAGCTCGATGTATGTTGTACAATGCAAAGCTACCTAAATGTTTTTGGGCAGAGGCAGTTTATACTGCTTGTTATCTAATAAATCGAAGTCCACATCGAGTACTAGAAAAATGTCCAAATGAAATATGGTATGGTCAAAAACCAACTCTTAATCATTTACGAGTATTTGGTTGTAGTGCAATGGTACACATTCCCTATCAAAAGAGAAGGAAGCTTGATGCAAAATCCGAGAAAATGATTTTTATAGGTT
Organism: Pollenia amentaria; assembly: GCA_943735925.1. Lineage (NCBI taxonomy): Eukaryota > Metazoa > Arthropoda > Insecta > Diptera > Polleniidae > Pollenia > Pollenia amentaria. The sequence goes on from OX031009.1 coordinate 226,948,104, forward strand.
ATTGCGATGAATCCAAAGGTTATCGGTTGTATGATCCAGTAAAAAAGATGGTAACCACTAGTCGCGATGTAATATTTTTTGAGGACGAGTTTATGGCGTTAAATAATGAAAAGTCGATTGAAGAATATTGGTTTTTAATCTCTAAATCGGAGAAAAATGACGGATGTTCTCAAGAAACCTTTGATAACGATGATTCATTATTATTCTCTTCGTTTACAGACAATAACAATGAAGTGGGGGAAGAAATTGAAAGTGAAAATATATCTTCAACAATACAGAATGAAGTAGTTAATTCAGAACATATAGCTCCAGTTCCAAGGAGAAGTGAGCGTTTAGCAAAGAAAGCTCAGGTCGGCCTTCTGGCATCAAATAATGTAGGCGATTTTCCATTAACTTATGAAGAAGCTCTAAAAAGTCCAGATGGAGAAAAATGGTTAGCTGCAATTGATAGTGAGATTAATTCCTTGCAAACTAATAATACTTGGACGGAAGTAACTCATCCTAGTTGCCAAAATGCAATCAAAACCAAATGGGTATTTAAAATTAAGGACGAGTCAAATGGTTCTAAAAGGTATAAGGCGCGTTTGGTGGTAAAATGCTTTACGCAGAAAAAGGGCATTGATTTTGAAGAAACTTATTCCCCGGTTATACGTTATACATCCTTAAGAATGCTGGTGGCTTTAGCTGGAAAATATAATTTATATATTGAACAAATGGATGCTGTAACTGCTTTTTTGCAAGGAGATTTGAAGGAAGAAATATATATTTACCAACCAGAGGGAGTAAAATGTGCAAATCCAAACTCTGTTTTAAAACTTAACAAGGCTTTGTACGGTCTAAAGCAGGCGAGCTTGGTATGGAACAATAAGTTGGACAAAGTTCTGTTAAACATTGGTTTTAGAAAATCTAAAATAGATTCTTGTGTTTATTACCAAATTAAGGATACCAAGCGTACGTACTTGGCAATTTACGTCGATGACATGTTAATGTTAAGTAATGATTTACCATTTCGTGAAACTGTCAAGTCAAAGCTGTGTCAAGAGTTTCATATGAAGATGCTGGGAGAAGCCGAAAAATGTTTGAATATTCGAATAACTAAGAAAAACAAAAGAATTTGCTTAGATCAAGAGGAATACATAAATCAAATATTAAACAATTTCAGTATGGCAGATTGTAATCCTGTACAGATACCAATGGATCCAAATCAAAAGCTTAAGAAGAAGGATGATGAAATTACTACCGATAATTATCCTTATCAGCAAGCAATTGGAAGTCTAATGTATTTACAGCAGTGTACAAGACCAGACATTTCACACGCAGTAAGTTACTTAAGTCGTTTTAATAATAATCCAAGTCAGGAACACTGGAATGCTGTTAAGAGGGTTTTCCGATATCTTAAGGGAACTAGAAGCTTTAAACTTTCCTATTGTCAAGATGGAAACAATGAATTAATAGCATATTCAGACGCTGATTGGGCCAATGATGTGGATGAAAGGAAGTCAATTACTGGTTATGTTGTCATTCTACAATCAGGTGCTATTTCATGGAGCAGTAAAAAACAGCAAACAGTGGCCTTATCTTCAACTGAAGCAGAGTACATGGCGATGTCTGCAGCTACTCAAGAAGTTGTTTGCTTAAGAGAACTTTTTTACGAACTAGTTCCAGATACCCTTCGTAAGCCAACCCCAATATTTTGTGACAACAAAAGTGCAATAGCTTTGTCATGCAATAACGTTTATCGACCCCGTTCAAAACATATTGATGTGCGACATCATTTCATAAGGGAGAAGAAGCAAGCGAAACAAGTTGATTTTTTACCAGTTGGAACTGATAAGATGATAGCGGACTCTCTTACGAAAGCTGCAACAGCACCAAAACACAAATATTGCTTTAAAGAATTGGGTTTAAATATTTAAAAGTTAATTTGAGTGGGGGTGTTGTACTGTATCAAATTTTACTTTGATATTTGTAAAATATTTTAATCTAGTTTTATTTTGAATTTATGTTTTTTAATTTTTATAAATAAAATATTTCTTTTTCACTTTGTATTGAGATACCAAATATAAACATTGCCTTTAAATTTTTCAATAATAACTACGACCCATTACCCAAATCCAAAAAGTTTTTCCTGGGTATTTTTTTTTTTTTTTTTTTTTTTTATTCAGTTTATTTTCAAAAAAAAAAAAAAAAATATATTTTACAAAAGATAGAAAGAGCCTCAGCGCCACTTGGACATTATTGAGGCGAGTTGGCAAAAAAATATTACATAAGTTTTACATGTGTAATAATAGCAATTAAAAAAGAAAATAAAAAAAAAAAAATGGAAAAAAATAAGCAGAAAAAGAAAAATAATTGTTACATATCAAATAAGTTTTCACAATAAATTTTTACAATAGAAGCATTTCTAAATTTTGGAGAAGAAACTCTTTTAAACTTTTTTTAAAAATTGAAATCCTTTCAATGTTTTTCAAATTCTGAGGAAGGTTATTGAACTCAAAACTACCCATATGTTCAACTCTTTGTTTCGTTGTTTCCAAACGACATTTTGCAACTCGAAGATTCATGTTATTTCTTGTGTTAAATACAGTTTGATTCCTAACAAAAGATATTGTATGATGACCTATATTATGTATCGATTTGAAAACATACAAAAGCAACTGCAATTTATACAATCCATAAATAGGTAGAATCGTTTTTGATATATCCCTATACAATGTTATTGTGGAATATGTTAAGGGCTTATTAAATACGACTTTCAATGATTTATTCTGAATTCTTTGTAATGATTTTAACTCATTGCTTTTTTTATAAGCATATATAATGGGCAAATAATTTAACTGACTGTGAATTAATGACTGGTATATAATTAGCTTAGTTCTCTCATTAAACTTGTTCTTAAATTTATAAAGCATACCAATAACCGATGTAATCTTCGTTTTCAAGGTCTCAATATGTTTATCCCAGGAAAGATTGTTTCGTATATAAATTCCAAGATATTTTGTTGAGCAAACTTCAAAAATTTCCTTCCCATCAATATATATACTAAAATTTTGGTTATCTGTTACACATGGCCGAAATCTTAACAATTTAGTTTTATCAGGATTTAAAATAAGTTTGTTTAGCCTCACATACTCTGTAATTATAGCAGCATCATACTCCATATACGTCTTTAAAACTAATTCGTGCTTATATGGGTACAACATACATATATCATCTGCATACATGTACAGTTTTCCAAACAATTCTAAATTTTTTATATCGTTAAGATATATATTAAATAACAGAGGACCCAACACACTCCCCTGTGGTACCCCATACTCTACTACACCAGTATAACTTTTACAGTTTTCAATATCTACATATTGTCTCCGATTTGATAAGTAGTTCTTCAACAAAACCAGTGCCTTTTCATTAACCCCATAATACTTTAGTTTTTCAATTAAAATTTTATGGTCTACTAAATCAAACGCTTTAGAAAAATCGTAAAAAATTCCAGCCACACCACTGAACCCATTATCCAAACCTTGACAAATATTATTAACTACATTTACAACAGCTTCTTCTGTGCCACAACCTTTCTTAAATCCATATTGACAATTATATAATAAACTATTATTATTCAAATGTAACGACAACTGTTTATAAAGAATTTTCTCAAAAATTTTATTGATTATCGGCAGCAAAGCAATAGGACGGAATTTTTCTAACATTGAAGCATTGTTTTCCTTCGGTATTGGAACAATTTTGGCAAGCTTAAGATCGTCTGGATATGTCGAAGTATCAATTATCCTGTTAAATATTCTTGAGAGAAATGGAGAGACAAGATTTTTGCATTCAAATAGCATCCTGGGTGATATTTCATCCCAACCAGAGCTCTTTGTTAAATCTAGGTTTGAAATCATATGCTTAATTTCTGAGGAATTAGTATATGAAAAGCTAAATGTTGTTTGACAACGTGTTAAGGTTCTTAAAGCGTTACATGAATCAGCAGGTGAATAACTGATTTGTTCCTTTAGTGTTTTTGGAATTTCAAGAAAATACTGATTAAAGAGATTACTTTTAAGTTGATTGTCAACTACCAATATATCATTCGAATCTTTAACATTTATTTGGCTCTTTGTTTTCCTACCAAGATTTTGATTCAAAAACTTCCAGCATTTCTTCGGTTGCTGCTGAATTTTTTCTAAATGGTTGTAGTAATAATTATTCATTAACTCTCTACACGATTTCCTAATTACGTAACTTATTCTCTTTAACCTATTCTCTGTATCAGCACTTTTTCGTTTTCTTCTAATTTTTAATAATTTTTCATTATAAATTATCAGGGCTTGTAAATTTTTATTTATCCATGGTACCAATTCATTCTTAAAGAACCTTTTACCATTTTTATTCTCAGTAGCATTTTGAGCCGAATTTCCCATATAAGCTATAATTTGTGACAAATCTGTACATATATTATCCGATTCCTGATATATTTACTTGCAAGTAGTTGTTCAGATTTTCTCTTACTTTATCATAATTACAAATTTTACGCACTGTTTCCACATATTCAGAACAATTGCTTTGGCTCTCAACCTTACATGAAATTAAATTGTGATCTGTCAATAAACATTCAATTGTATCTGTAAAAACAGTTTCCGTAATGTTACTAAAAACATTGTCAATAGATGTTCCAGATTTTGGCCTAGTTATCAAGTTATGACAGTTTCGATAATTAAAACTTGATATTATTTCTAACAAATTTCCTCTTCTTTACCGCTGTTGAGGAAAAGACACGAACTTACCAAAAGAGCCGTTGGTTTATGGGCAGTTTGCACTGTTAAGCCATTCTCGTTTAGTCATTTCTTTACGATATTTTGACTTTTTGTATGTTTCATACGAATTTATTTTAAAGTAAAGCTTGAACAACAACGATTATTTTATATTTCTTCTTTATTTGCCTATTCTATTTTCGAATGTTTGTGACCATCATACAATTTGTTAATTAACATTTCAAGAATTGTTAGTTACACACACATATTTCATTCGCAATTATAAATTGTTTACAATTTGACTTAAATGATCCTGTTTTCTTAGCTCTGGTATCTGGTCTATTGTTGTATATTTTAAATCCTGGTCATCTTCTTTCTCCTCCTGGTACTTTTTCCTTTTAAGTTTTTGGTTCTTTCTCCGCAAAACTTCGTCATTATATACAAATGAGATGCGGGGTATTTCCTGATGATCTGCCCTAAGCAACCAGTGAAGTGCGCGTAGAAACTGCTTATCCTCCAACTATAATTTTCAGTATTTTTATCAAAAATAAAAATAGTGAATTAAGCACAACAAAAAAATCTTTTAATGGCTAAATATATCATGAAATGATCCTGTTAAAATTTCAAATCGATATTTTAGTTCTAACACGTGCCGCATTGAGCTTTATGTGCTGTTTTCACAACACAAGTGACTGAACGTGTAGTAAAATTTATATGGAAAACACTCAAAAAACTGAGTGCCTTTCATATAAATTTTTCTACACGTTCAAACACTTGTGCTGTGAATACAGCACATTTATATAGTTATTTACATATGCAAAGTAGACAGGTCCTTATTTTCTGACTTGAAATTTTTTAAAGCAAACCCTCTTTTTATGCCCAAAAATTTTGGAGTTGGAGTGGCGAGTTTTTGTGGATACTTCAACTCCTACTCCGGTTCAAAAACCTCAACTCCGACTCCACAGCTCTGGATTGTACAAAGAATTTTTATCCCAAATACTCCCAAGTACTGGCTTGTCTGCTTTCGCAAGTACCCATGTTTCAGAACCATATAACATCACGGGTAGTATCAGTGCCTTGTAGAGGGTGATGTTTGTCTGTCGAGAGATGATTTTTTCTTGAACTCCTGCCTTAGTACGATGTACCATCTAGCCAGGAGAATCTAGCCGGGATTGTTCTTCGTTCATCGATGATTTTTAATTTGTTTATGGTGGTGCCGAGATAGATAAAATCACTGACTATCTCAAAGTTGTGGTTTTTAAATTCTACTGTTCGACCGAGTCTGCTGGAAGTCTTGGTCGTAGATACCATCAACTTGGTCTTATCTTTGTTTACTGCCAGATCCACTTTTGAAGATTCCTTTTCGACATTCTCTAAGGTTGTAGTTACTGCTCGCAATGTTCGACCTATGATATCGATATCGTCGGCATAAGCGAGCATCATGTGCTGTTTTGTGCGTAGTGTGCCATTCGTATTCACACTTTTTGAATGTTTTTGCCATCTATATGCGGCATCGTATTTCCTTTGATAAATCCCATTGTTCATTAATTAGAATATCAAGATATTTAAAGTTTTCATGGGCGTTTTGATTTTAAGATGTTGTCTGTTTATGAGTTTTTTATTATAGTCATATATTTTGACTTCTGAGTATTTATTTTTATTATCGAGCCTTTGCTGCAATAGAGTCATAACTCAAAAAACCTAAATTTTGAGCTAACGAGCTAATAATGTGGAGTTAATCGCCATATCGTTTCTTCATATTGTGTAAAAATTGCATACAAATATCTTATAAGCCCTACTTTAGAGAGAAGAATTAAATATTAAGTGGCTAGAAAACTCAAATTTGAGTCATGACTATATTGCAGCAAAGGTTCGATATGTTTTTCTGCATAAAGTGAGATTTGTTTACATATTCTGGTGTCCAGACATACTTTCAGCTAGTGTCATCGGCGTTTCTGATGTTGTTGATAACGGAATGGTTTATTTTAATACCCTCTGGAATATTATTTATTGCTTCTTAAAGAATTCTCTCGGAATTTATGTTAAACAGCAGAGGGGACACAATGCAACCCTGGCTGACACCTCTAAATATAGTTATTTCATCTGTCATATATCCGTTGATGTTAACTTGTGGAGTTTAATGCCAGTAAGTAATGGTTCAGACTTGCAATATTTGTTGCATCATCTTGAGTTTATTGGGGAGAGAGGTGAGAAAATTTGGGAGAGGTACTCATCTCACCAATACAATCAAGAATTGCTGCAACAATAATTGCAAGTCTGAACCATGACTAAAAGCTCCCAATTCATTTAATTTCTTCTTCAATTATTCCAATGGAAATATTTCATTTCAACTCATTATCTTTGACGATATTTTATTTTTTAATAAATTAATGACAGTACGGATATATCAGTATATTTATAGCAAAACTAGAAAGTTTAATAAATTAATTGTTGACAGTTGCATTTTGATCCTGAATTTATCCATACTTTTAATATACCTCCCTTTGCAGATTTAAATTTTAAGGACAGTTTTCACATTTCGATATTGCTAGAAAAAAAAACGAAAAATGTTACCATAACGAACCAAAAGTAAAAAACGAACTTAAAGGGTTAAATAGTAATAACAAAACGGGATGAATTTGATAAGGGCTAAAAAACGCTGCAGGTGCTTAAAAAAGGGCTTAATCTAGCCTTAATCTAGTGCTAAGTTGGCATCACTGAAACGAACAATAAAATTGTCAAAACCCTTCTTCCAGCAATCTTTTAAAAATCTTTGCTTTGACCTTTTAAGTTTATTGTAACGATATCTGCACATTATGCGAATTGTTATGAAAAATCATTTTGCTTTAATGTTTTTCCAATCGTTATTCAATCGAAACATATTTGAAATTACTTTGTCATTTTAATAATCTTTTAAGTCTTAATAAGCTGTAACTGTTCAATTACAAATTAATTTCTGATTCAAAAGTCAATAGAGAAAATTGTAAAAATGTATAGTTAAAATGTGAGAAGTTCCATAACGCAACGCATTTTGTTTACAAAATAATTGGGTTGTTCACGGAAAGCGGATTATCAGGTTATATGGTTATGTAGTTATATTAATAGCAACAAAATATATCGAAAATTTAATTAGTGTATTTTTTAGTTGTTAATATAAATCAATAACCAAATAACCTGATAACCCGCGTTACGTGAACAACCCAAATGTATTAAATAAGTTCAAGCAAAATATATACATATATAGAGCAATTCCATATGAAAACGATCAAAATTGGCAAATTTTTGGACGACCCCTCTCCGATTTTAAAATAAATAGTCTCAATCGATTGCCCAGCAAAAAATAATGTATAGTGTAATGTATTTTTTATAGTGACTGGTTTAGTGGTGGTGTACACAACTGTCATGTGACAAAATTGAAGAATTCTTCATAAGGGACCTCATTGAAAGTTGTTTTAAAAAAAACTACTAAAGCGATCGCAACGAGTGATAGCTCGTTGGAAAGGTATTGAATCAGGCTTTAATTGAAAAATAATATTTTCCTAATTTTTCTTAGAAATTTACCTTTAAATTTTCTCAAGAAAATTAAATTTTCCGATTTTCCACAGAAGCTCCTAAATTTTCCGGCTAATTTTTTTTTTTTGGATTCCTCATAATTTTTGCTTTAAGAATCAGCAATAAAAAAATGGGACCCGACTCCTTGTTTGGACAGGAGAAGAGCATTTAAGAGACCACCTTGTTAAAAATACATTTTAAAAATTATTTTACAGTTAAAAATACATTTATGAAGAAAAAATCAATTTTTTTTTTAAGAGCCCCAAGTTGAGTGTGTAGTGAATATGGTCTGCCTGCCTTCACAAGATCGGCCATAAATCCATGGATAATAGCAGCAGTGGCATGTAATGGCACACCAAACCCGACTGAGGCTACAGGTCATAAAATGTTTTGTAAATTTTCAACTTTCAATGAGGTCCCTTATGAAGAATTCTTCAATTTTGTCACATGACAGTGGTGTACACCACCACTAAACCAGTCACTATAAAAAAAAAAAAATATGTAGGTACATTATTTTTTGCTGGGCAATCGATTGAGACTATTTATTTTAAAATCGGAGAGGGGTCGTCCAAAAGGTGATCGCTTTCATATGGAATTGCTCTATATGTATGCAAATAAGGGAGCTTAAAAAATTTACATTAAAAAATAAATTTTCTTACCCTCTACAACAAGTGGTGAATTAGGGTATATTAAGTTTGTCAATCCGTGAAAAACTTTTTTTAAATATTCATCTAAGACCCCATAAATTATATATATTTTGGGCCCTTTAGCAATTCTAAGTCGATGTAGCCACGTCCGTCTGTTTAAAACACGACCATTTTGGAAAGACTCAACAGAAAATAAATTGTAGTGTCAAATTATTTCTAGTTCCAAGCAATTTGGTATTGAAATCCAGCATAATCGGTTCAGTAGGAGAAGAGTTTTGAACCCGAATGTGGAACAACCTCCCAAAAAACTCGGTGTTTTTTATTAAAAACACTTACATCAATTTGAGTCGGATGTACCGATTCTCATTAAATGTTGAACAAATTCGTTTTATATGAATAAACATCATATGATCGTTACATAATTTACCATAGGCCCCATATAAAACCCACTCTCGCTAAAACGGTAACGAGTAATGTTTTTGGAGTAAAACACTGTTAAAACGCTTGAAATTTTTGAATTATCGGTGGAGCGTATTAAATATTTGGCCTGTCGAATATACTAGCACTTTAAAAAAAAAAATAAAACTTTGCAATTAGATACAAGAAAGAAAACATTTTTATAAAGGGTGGTCCAACCATAATTTACGATGTTAATTGTGAGTCACACCTTAACGTCAAGTTTTTTATCCAACTTAATTTGACATTTCTTTGTTTCAGTGTTTAACAAATTCCACCATGGAGAGGTACACAATTGAGCAGCGCGTTAAGATTGTTGAAGCCTTTTATGAAAATGGGCGTTCGAATTAAAATGCAATTCGTGCCCTTCGTGATTTTTTTGGTTAGCATAATTGTCCTCAGTGGTCGTTAACAATCCGAAATGCGGCATTTTGCAAATGAGAATCCACGAGTGATTGGTAAAAAGCCGATGCATCCACAAAGAGTGAATTGTTTGGAACGGTTTATGGGCTAGGGGCATCATCGGGCCTATTTCTTCGTAAATTAGGTCGGTCAAGCAGTTGCCGAGAGTGTTCGCTATTGCGAGCTGGAAACGGACTTCTTCTGGCCAGAAATTGAGGTTATGGACCTGGACGATATGTGGTTCCAACAGGATGGTGCCATGGCCGAGTTATCTCATGTCGTGGCGATATTAATTGGCCGCCACGATCATGTGATTTGACACCGTGTGACTTCTTTCTTTGGGGATATTTAAAAGAAAAAATGTACGTCAATAAGCCAAGAACAATTCAAGAGCTAAAGGATGAGATAATTCGGCGCATTAACGACATTGAACCTCAATTATGTCTCAGAGTCATTGAAAATATGGACCATTGGATAGAGGTATGCGAAGACGTCGCTAGCAATTGTCCGCGGTTTTGTTTCACAAATATTTAGATAATTCTCTAAAAAGTTTTTGTTTTATTAACAAATAACATCGTGCGTTTTGGTTGGACCACCCTTTATGAACAATAAAGTTTTAAAAATTTAACTTACATATTAAAAATATTGAAATTATTGACCTTTATTAGGTTTCTTAGTAACGGTTACATACATTTGAGTACGCGAATTAAATTCAACCAAAAATCTCAACTGTGGAATTATGGCGTTTTGTTATGGAACTTCTCATATGTAGTAAATAAAAAATTGTAATTTAAACTTAAATTGTTGCAAATTATGGAAAGTGTTATAAAAATTAAAAATATTATAGAGTTTAATGAAGCATAAAATGTTTATTTAAATTTAATTTAAAATTGTTGAATTTGCTTTAATTTCCAAGCTTTATAGATATTTTAATATTTATGGAACTAAAATTTTTATATAATTTAAGTAATTTTTACTTAAAAACATGGAATTTTTTTAAAGTGAACTAAATCCTTATTTTTCTAACAGCTGCTTTTAACAACAAAATGGAATAGAACAAAAGTTTCTGCTAAGAGTTTATCTAATTAAAATTTATGTTGCAGAAATTCAATATATTCTCGAGGAATTTCATGACATGGATTTTTCTTTTTGAAACCAATTGTAGGGTTTGTGTTTGACACTTCATAAATTGAGACACCAATTTGAAGATTTTTGTCAAACACACAAAAATATCTTAGAAAAGCATTAACAAAATACAACTGATAGACATCGAACGGTGATTTTGCACATCAAAAATGCAGCATAAAAAAAATATCAGTAGCCTTAAACTTTAATAAATTCATTTATTGTGCCCCATTTCTTTTTTAAATAATTTATAAAATTTTTGTTGTATCATTTGAATGAAAAAAACATGCAAAAAATATGCTTTTTTTTTAGCAGAAACAACAGAATATGCGATTTTATATACATTCTTAAACATTCAGCCTTATTACGGTTGTCGTTGTCGTAAACGACTTTGTCGTTTTTTGTAATAGATTACAGTAAAACGCAAAATTTGCTCTTAAATATAGTACAAAAACGACTTAGTCGACTTTACAATAACGACAACCGTAATAAGGCTGATTATATGACAAAAATTTATTAACGTTCTTGAAGGTATAAAAATCTGTAATACACACTCTTATTGCGTCGCTTCTCATTAGGCAATAACATCCATAAGGGTCTCTTACTTTCTTTAAAAATTCGCGTATTTCGATTCGAAATATATTATTTACGAGTTCGAACAATTTGTACTGTGTATTGCGATTATCGTACTCGTTGGAAACTGGTTTCTACTGATAAACAAGCAACAATTGACGGCATGAAGACCCTTCTGGTTCGCGTTTGTCGTGACATTAGGCACGCAATGTTCGAAAACGTGGCCCGAACATGGTCGCCCAGGATACGCTTTTTCAAAAACAGCTTTCAGTTTTCATCATTTTTATTTTTTATTTTTTGGGTTCTATCGGGCTTTAACAATGACCTTTGTAACCCTGAATATGCAAAAATGCAGTATAAGCGAATTTCCGCGACTGTGTAAATCCAGGAATGATTTCAGACATTTGCGGCTTTTAATAATTTTTATTTTGAAGCCTGTACTCTTTACTTAGTCTGGGTTCACACTATGAAATTTATCTTTCAGAAATATGCACGTGAGTATCGTTAAAATTTTTATAAATTTAAGAAATAAATTTTTTCATGTTCGTTTAGAAATTGTTGCAAATTTCAACAATAGTATTGTAAAAATATGGCCTTTCAGCTTATGTAAGGCGATTATTACTTTTTTCTTCCCAGATGATGGTACCACGGGAGTCAGTATTACCCGGGGAGTGAAAGCACTAGTCTGACTATTACAGCCATACCCAAACAAGAGTGGAACGCGTTTTCTAGCTGTCAAAAATCCTCATGCCCATACAATTTGTATGAAGCATCCCTAAATAGCGCGGCGTCAACGCTTTGCAATTGGAAAATCCGATTTTGACAGCGCGTTAAAATAAACAGGGCTGCTATATTTGTTGTTTTGACAACCCTGTTTTTATTGTTTGATAATAAATAATGGCAAATTAGCTATTTTTAGGTCAAACTAGCGGTTTTAATTTAATTTCTTATGTCTTTTATGAGGGTTTTAGTCGGCACGAAAGTTAACACTACTGTTTATGGCACAACGTTGACGCTCTTATTTAGGTATGACATATCAGCGTAAAAGCTACGCTGAAGAAAACGTTCCGACTTCCGCTCTTGTTTAGGTACGGCTGTTAGTGAGGTTCCCTTAGTATGCCTCTTGCGAGAAATGCTTTCTGTCTTTCAGGATGATTGTCTTTGCGGAGGCCTTGCTCTTCTGATAGAAGATTGTTCTTTAGTCAGTTGTTCACCGCCCGATGGGGGAGTGCCGTTTTCAAGGCATTAACTCACAAAAGGATGCACGTGGTGGCTGTAGTCTAAACCCAAAGTCGCGGGTAGTGTCGTGTCGAGTTGGAGGACTGATATTTGCCCTGCGATAAAATTCGGGTCATGGAGGGACCCCTATTTGCTGTTTCTATTCGACAGAAGCTGATGGGATTATGAATTAAGCAGTGGAGGTTAGATAAGTCCGGCACCTAAAGAAAGGGTTGGTGTATAATTTTTGGTGCATAATACACTCAAATTGCTAACTGTGTCTGCAAATCAAGTGTAACGTACTTAAAATAATCCAAAACGGGAATTGACTTAAGTAAAAGTGAGATACAAATTCAAGAAGTTGTAAGTTGGGTTAATCCGGAATTCGTTCTTGATTCTAACTTAAACACTTACCCCAGGGAGGCAGAGAGAGAGAGGATATTATTATCCACACATGTTTTATTCACTTCTATTACATTGCCCTCTTTGTTTGCAGAAAAACTTTCAATTATAAAACATCAGCGACAGGTTCGATATAGTTTTCGTAATCATTCTACTTTGAAAATTCGATTTATTTAACTAAACAATTTTTAAAAATAGAATCTGTGAATTTTGGCTTTTTATTTTACGTTTTAAACATGAAAATAATTTATGTTTTTCTTCTTGTAGTGTTGTTGTTGTTTCTACACATAACAAGCAAATTGTTTTTTTTTACGTACTTGTGTTGTGTACCTCCTTGTGTAAATGCTAAATTCTTAAGTACGACTCGTACTAAAAAAAACTTAAGTTTGGTACGAGTTTTTTCTATCTGTGCATGACTTCATTTTCATTAACTCGTTTCGTTAGATTATATTAACAATTATATGGATCTTGTTAGTGGCAATCACCTATTGCCAATTACATGTAATTTGTAATTGGTCATCACCAATTACATGTAATTGGCAAACAGCACTTACAATTGTTATGGGTAATTGGCAATTACCAGTCAGCAATTACACGTGTTTAGTAATTGGACCTGTAATTATTTACAAAATGTAATTAACAATTCCCCAGTCTGCTGACAACTTTATACATTACTTAGTGACAATAGTGGGACGAATGAGTATTTTATTGATTTCTTCGAATGTAAGAAAACACTATTTAAAAATGATTTGATATTGTTGAAGCCTTTCGTCTATTGCCAACATTGTTACTGCAGGGTTGTAAGTTTAAATTTGAGTTAGAAACGATGATTTTACAGATCTTTTGTATTTCATATCTCCTTGTATCTTCGTTCAAATGTGTGTATCAGGCAGTACATTTTAAGGCTGAAAATACCGCAGTGCCCTCAAGACATTAAAAGTACTTTTATCAAATTTAAATGTAAGTGAATACATATTTTAAAATTAATTTAAGACACATTTCGCTGTCTAAAAAGGTTTCTTTGATGTTGCGATTAAAAGTGTTGTTTGCTTTTACAATTTCATAGATTTAATATTTTTTTTTGAGTTCAGTAGAATATTTTGCAGAATTTTGCTTTATTGTGTAATAACTTTTAAATAACGTTTTGCCATTTTTGAAAATCCCATATGCATATTGACTATATTTTGTGTGTTGTATCGAGTTTTAAATAATGCCGTGGGTCATATGCGTGTTTTGGAAAAAAAGAAGGCACAGTTTAAATAAGTCAAGATTTTATATCTGTTTGTATTCGAATTTTCTTCAAGAAATAATAGAAAAAAACTGACTTTCGTCTAATGCAGTACATATTTACGGCCTAGTTTTCAAACTAAAATAAAAGTTTTCGTTTAGAAATTTATATTGAAAATAAATTAAAAATTTAGTTTTTTTTATTGTTGCTTCAATATATTTTCACAGGCGAATATTTTTATTTTATTTTTAAAAACTGGCAGGTATTTATTTAATGCATAACTTTTTTCTTTCTGATTTTATTAAACGTTAGATTTTATTTTAATTAAGATCATAGTTTGGAAATATGTTCACTAATATCTATAAAATGGTGCCCACTGTTTGCTTCGACCGAACGTGTTATTTCCAGAGCATTTCCCATAACTTTTCTTAGAATTTTAGGTGCCTGCGCCCTCATTTCTTCTTGGATATTCGGCTTAAGCTGTTGGATGGATCTTGGATTAAGCCGGTGATACACTATCACATTCAGTCGTACGAGTTGTATAAAAATGGTCATAATAGGTGTGTTCATTTTCTTTACTAGTAGAAACTTGCAACGAGAGAGTAAATTTAAAATTTACAAAATGTTTCTCCCAATTACTCAAAAAAAAAAAAAAAAAATAAAAAAGTAAATGAACGCTTTACCAACAAAAACTTAGAAATATCGACACTATTCAGCTGTAAGATACAAGATTATTTCTTAATAAATTCATTTGTTTTGAACTATTTGCGCAAGAATATTGTTTCTAAATTTAAGAAAAATAAATATTTTTTTTATTGAAAAACTTTTAATTTAAAAATTATGAAAATTATTTTTGTTTTGTAGGCAAAAACATGAAACAAGTGGTTGAATAATTCGTGCTAGTAAACATTTTACTATCAGAAATTTTCAACAATTTTTTGTCTCTCATATTTGTATGCTCTTTTTTTACTATCTCGTTGCACGTTTTTCGAGTGCGTGAACAATTACTAGTCACAGTTATTGAAAATAAGCAATAATTTTCTATAAATGAACACACCTAATGTATGATAGTGTCGTTTAAAAATGAATTGAGTGGCAGATTTTTTTGACAAGTCTGTACGACTTCCAAATGTTTATGAAAATATTCATAAAATGATAGATTCTATGCGATCAGAATAGCATTTTCTTGTAAAGTAGCAGAGTCATTTGAGTTTGCATCTTTTTTTGTGGGATAGTGTGGCATTGACAGCAGTTGTTGCAGACATTTTCTTATGTCGTATAGAATTCCGTCAGATTTTTGTGTAGGATAGCTGATCCTGGCCTTTAGGTAACCCCAAAGAAAAAAATCAAGAAACGTTTGATCGAACGAACGCTGTTGCCAGCTAAAATCATAAAAACGCGATATTATTCGATCACCAAAAATTTCGCGCAGGAAAGCCATATTTGGACGAGCTGTTTGAGCTGGCCCTAAAACAATCAATTATTGTCCGATATTGAATGGCTTTCACATTAACCGCAACTTGTTCGTTGTTTTCGAAAAAATATGCTCCAAAAAAAAAAATATTCATGGATTTTGGGTTCCCCATATTTTCCAATCTTGTTTATTAACTTGACCATTGAGGTGAAAACAGGCCGCATCGCTCATTTTTCGACTTTGTAGCTGAATAAGCGAATACTGATGTTTAATATAAAATTTATCAACTTCGGTTCTTTGTTCTGTCATAAGTTTCCCAAGTTTTTAAAAGTTCATTTCCGAATCGTATCCTTAATTTCATTTCATTGGTTCGATTGTTGTGGTTTCAGTAATCGTGATTGCTGAATATGTCAAACTGTTCGGGCAAGCGAATCCGATCCTGGTGCTGGGGCTAAGAGCTTACCTCCAGGCTGGCGTAGTGAATCGGAATTTTCTGCGTGTAAAAGTTGTATCCCCTAAGGTCTTTCGTCATAGCATTGTTTGCCTGAACAGAGGACACCAGATCCTTAAAAGGACAGTGAGATTGGCTGTATAATCGCTTAACTTTTCCTTGCTTTAAGCATAAACATTTTTTAGAAAATTAAAAATATGTCAAAATCGACTTTTCGCGAAAAATAACTTTTTGTTGAAAATGGTTCCTTGGGTCCTTGTTAACATACCAAATTTCAAATAATCGCAAATTTATATCGTTTTTTTTTTAACAAATAATTGTTAAGCGCAATCTAGCGTTGGCGTTTTGAAACAACTGGAAAACAGTTAACAAAATAATTTTACAACCTCTCCAGAAAGCTATTACTTTTAAAAATCGGAAAAATTTCTCAACCAGATGAAAAAGTATATAAATAAAACCTATAAATCCTATAATAATACAAGTAAGAAGGTATAGTCGGTCAACCCGACCTTATGATACCATACCCCACAGTATATCTATAAGAACAAATTTTTGCAAGTATTTCCTATTTGGAACCCATGAGTAGTCGTGGATACGCTAGAACTAAATTATGTTATGAGATTAAGTTTCATATAAAAGTTCTTTGTGCCGAATATTATTAAGACATCTTCATCTATACGAAATTTGTTTGCTTTAAAGTGATTTTAGGAAGGGAGTTTTTCCTTGTGCCAATTGAAACCTATGTTCCAAATTTTATCAAGTTATCTCCAAAATTGCGACCTGTACTTTGCGCACAAGGTTTACATAGACAGTCAGCCAGCCGGCCGGACATCGTTGAATCGTCTCAAAAAGTGATTCTGAGTCGATCCGTATTCCTAAAGGTAGGCTTAGGACCAATATTTTAAGGTGTTACCAATATCAGCATAAATGCATAAAACCATCTCCACTATATTGGTGCATTTTGGCTTAACATTTTTGTAATCAAACAAACTATAGAATTAAATTCGAAATGGCAATAATTAGCGAAAAACGTTAAAATTTTAATAAAATCTTAACTTTGGTCCACAATAACACTGGCATTATTCATCCGATCAAAGCCAAGTATCCCCAACTCAACGTGTAACTTAGTAGCCTTTCAAATAATTGAATAATAATTTTAATTGAACCATCCTTTGACTTTAAACGGCGGCTGAAACCAACGTTCTAGGTTTTGGGTACTTATCCCCAAATTGGGATTTTTTTTT
Organism: Pollenia amentaria; assembly: GCA_943735925.1. Lineage (NCBI taxonomy): Eukaryota > Metazoa > Arthropoda > Insecta > Diptera > Polleniidae > Pollenia > Pollenia amentaria. The sequence continues at coordinate 226,965,567 of OX031009.1, forward strand.
CGGGAATTGGAGATATAAATTTCGTGAAAATCCCCAGGGGTTTTTTTTTTGGGGAAAAGCACTTTTCTCTTGGAATTGGAGATATAAATTTCGTGAAAATCCCCAGGGGATTTTTTTTGGGGAAAAGCACTTTTCTCTTGGGATTTTTGTTTTTGGGGATAGTATATTATTATTATTTTCATTTGTGCAATGTCAAGACCGATTTGGTCAAGATGTGGGTACAAATTCAAGTCTTTTTTGTAGGCTTAAAAACTTTTCAAGTGCTTGCTGAAATAGTTTTAAATATGCTTTTTGTACCAAGAAGCGTTACTTCTGTTGAACGAGTCTTTTCTATTAGGAAAACAACCAAAATCAAAATTTGCAACTAAATGGCAGTATTAGTTATTAGAAGTAGGGATTGGCAATAAATATCGATATATCAAAATATCGATATTTAAGAAAATTATAATCGATATATATCGCCGATATTAAAAATACCCATATATCGATATTTACTCGTATCTACGACTATCGAATTCGATATTATTAAGATCTCTTTATAATAAAATTCAACATTTTAACCGTTGCTTAACTGCTTACAATACAGTTATTTTTTAAGAATTGCATCATATGTTTTTTTAATTTATATTAAGAAAATAACGGCGTTTTTCCATTGCACATTTTCATAGTTTACACAGTTCAGTTTTGTCTCTGTTTTTTATGATATGACAACAAAAAAATAAGCGCGGAAAAAATTTTCTGGAAAGGGTTCCTAGAATTATGCAAATAATCGCCTTAATTATGGCGTATTAGCAGCAATAGACTCATGAAAGTTGGAATGTTAGTAATAAAAAAAAATATTTAGTTAAAAAAAAAAAAAAAAAATTGATATTGGGAATTATTTCTTTTTATAAGCAAATTTATTATATTCAACATTTTTTATTTTTCTGGTAGTGTATAAAGTCATTCCTAAAAATTTAAGAAATAGAACTATTACAAAAAGCTTTATAAAATACATAACTGAAATTTAACTCATAGAATAAATTCGAAAAATAAAAAATGTTGAAAAAAAAAATTTTATTTTTTTCTATTGGAGCATTTTTATATATTAAAAATAAAATATTGCACAATTTACTTGTATAGTATGTGTCACAAGTTTCGCTTACCGGCAGTATATAATCCGGCATTATATAATACCAATTATTTTTTTGTTAGATTTCATATGGCGAATAAATAAAATTTTTTTTGTATTCTTTAAGTGGGGAACAGAATAGTCGCTGTAGTATAACGTTACGAATAGCGCTAGAAGCTGTGAAAATTTAAAAACGACAGTTTTAAAGGAGTGTCAACAGAATAAGTAGTTGTAGTAGTCGTTGCAGTTGAAGTTGAAGCGCAAAGTTCGAAATTTTAAACTTTGTCGCGCTACAGAGCGTTTGTCACCTTCAGCTACTACTACAACTACTTTATTCTGTTCCAGGCCTTACTTTACTGCCGGTCCCTCGATTTCAAACGAAATCTTCGTTCGCATAACTTACCTTAAAAACTAAATTTTAAAATTGGTTTTTGTTTTAAATAAAAGTTAAGTGAATAAAAGTTTCGTGAAACAATAAAAAGTTTGAATGGAATTACATGTAATATGTTTGTACATATTTAAATATGTATTAACATAGGTATATTAAGTTTTAAAATTTAGTCATAATTTCAGCTTAATACGTTCGATACATCGATATTTTTAATAAATATCAATACTCTTAAAAAATATCCATAATTAGAAGCTCTTCTTAAAATAAAACTTTAAAAATAATGCAGCTTAAATTCAATCATCTAAAATGCACTTCTTTAACAAACAACATGTAACACAAAATTTAATTGGCTGATAAATAAGAAGTTGTTGATTTCCAAGATCCTGAAATGATTAATATTGACGTGTAATTATTTTTCTTTTGCGTTTTTACGTTACTCTTGTTACATAGATACTATACATGTGTACGCAGATATTTAGAACTCAAAGAATAAAAAACATTAGCTTAAATAATATTACACAAATGAATGTATGCATATTTTTCCTTTGACATAATATGATGTTTATTATTTTTAAGGAAATGTGGGTATTTTTGGGGATAAGAAAATAGCTATATTGGGGATTTTTGGGATGAGAAATTGCAAATTAGGGATAAGGCTCAAAATAAAACTGGGAACCCTGGCTGAAACAGAAGTTAACAGCGAAAAACACAAATGTACCGTTATCTGATAAATGAGATGTGGTACATTTGTATTATTTTTTTTTTATTAATTATTTATTTAATCAATGGACATTATCCTTAATGACTAATAACGAGATTGGCTTAAAATTAATGAATAACATGATGGATTTAAAAATGTACATAACAAATTACTAGTTAAAATAAACAGTTATTTTATGCTTTATAACATTGAAATTTAAAGAAAAATCAACAAATTGTGGCAAATAATTAAATTGTCGACATAACCTTGAAAAAGGATCAGCAATAGCGTAATTTACTCTACATAATTTAACAAAAAGAAAATTATAATGGCGAGTATTGCAACAAAGTATTTTAAATTTAACAGAATTCAACAGATATTCACAACAAATATTACCATTAATAAGATTAAACATAAAAGATACATTTAACATTGTACGACGACTTTTGAGCGATGGATTCGTAGGAAGGAAAGTTTGTCGATATACATACATATTTTGTATGAAATTATATAAAAAAAACTTTTTTAATGTCGATAATCACAGAAAAAATTTCATTAGTTGTTTATCAATTAAAAAAATTGTTTGAAAAGTATTTCAATTTATTAAATGTGATTATTGAATCAACTATTTTTTAATTGGAAAAAAATTCAAAATATAATTTTGATTTAATTATAATTTTAGTTATTTCGAAATAAAACTTTTATTAAATAACAAAAAATCTTAATTGATTTTTCGCCTCAAATAAAGTAATTTAAACTTGTAGAATTGTCAAAACCTGAGCTTCATTTAATTAACACATTGTTTGAAATGACATAGTTTTTTGATCATTTTATTAATTGAAATTAAAAATATCATTTATTGAAAAAAATTCATTATTTTCAATTTTTAGTAATCAATAGGTGTAAAACCAACAACTTGTTTGCTTGATTCTATGAATTTGGTGTTTAGAGACAATTTTTAATTTTTCGAAATTTTTAAATTTAAAAAATATAAAAATAAATTTTGGTTGGATTTTCATTTTCCTTCATGGTCAAAATTAAATTTTTGTTCAGATCCTTATTTAACAAGTTAAAGAAGACTTTGTTAATGAAGAGTATACTGATGATAGTAATTCCCCTGAACAAATCTAAATACAAGTACTTGCAGAGGGTTCTTTAAAGCGAAGCTTTTAATTCAGCTAAAGGAACGTAATTTAGCATAAATACTTCTTTTACACAAAAAATGTTTGGTTTTAAAAATTGTCTGTCAAAATGGGTAAATTTATTCCTTTATCCCCACATACTGCAGTTTCCATATACATACATATTACTTATACGTACAAGTGCTTAATTCTCATCTACAAGTAAAATACGTTAAAAATGCAATCATTTAACATTTTTGTTTAAAATTTATTTTTCGTGTAGATTTGTAACTTGTAGTTTTGAAAAGTGAGGATCCTGTAAACTAAAAAAAACTACAGTTTACAAAAAAAAAATAAATGTTTATTGGTTAAATATTTCCTAAAAAATATTTTAAGCTAAACAATTCTTTTGTTTTATATAATATTTCGTCGTTTTATTAAAGGATGTGCGTGTCAGAGATTTAGCACAGGTGTGTGTACTGAAGAAGGAAATGTTAGCAAATAATATGCTATTATCAAAAAAATATGCAAAAAATTTTAAAAAGGAAAAATTATTGAATTTTTGAATTTTCATTTTTGTAACATTTTGAGTTTAATTCGATTGGGAATGAAGAAGTTTTTTTTTTCTTAGGAAGATTTGCATTGTTGACTTAAGTAATTTCAATTTCTCAATTATCATATTCGTAGATTCTAGGTTGTTCGATTAATTGATTTTCGGCATTTGAATATATAGATCGAAACTTAAGACTTTAAAAAAATAGTTTTAATTTTTGAAATTTAGAAGAAAACATTTAAAAAATTTTATTTATAACAATTAGTATTGTGGTTATTTTGCTGAACTGTTGTATGGGTTTTTATCCAAATTTTTATATTTTTAATTAGGCTAAAGTTCATTAAATTTAATTTTCATTAAATTATTTTTATGAAGAAAGGAATTTAACAACATGAAATTTAATTAAAATTTATTGATAATTTTTCATTCTTGACTGCCATGGGGCTCGAACCCACGTTACGGACAAGTTGAACTGAAGCATTTCGATAGTAACCACACTATCTCTTCAGAGGTCTTTGCCGTTTTACCGTCACCGCCATTGAAGGCGGCTGACAGTCAATAGCCAAACATCAATCTTTAAACCAAATTGGTAGATCGAAATTTATTTTTGAATGATTATCTATTTTAATTGATTTACATGTTCGTCCTTACTTCTGTTTTCCATACTTTTTGTCAAAAAATTTTATTTAAAAAGAAATTAAGTAAAAGTTATATTTTAATGTTTGGTAAATTAATTTTTTTATATTTTTTGTTGGAGCTAAGTCTAAATTAGCGCTTCAAGCGTTTTCTATTTGTTAAAAATTCTCATGCTCATTCAAAATGTATTAAACAAACCTAAAAAGCGCGACGTCAACGCTTTGCAATTGAAAAATTTATTTTGACAGCGCGTTAAGTAGTGAACCTTCGCAGGCAAAAAAAGTAATGGCAAATTAGCTACTGTTTTTGTTTTTAATTTATTTTTTCTAACCCCACTTACTACTACAATTAATGTTGGGAGAATTCCAAATAATTGTAGTGGGGAATGTAAGAAAAGATAAACACACTGTTTTATTGTTGGAATTTTTTTAAGCTTTGATATCGTTGCAAATAAGACTTTTTGAGTGTTTGTAATTCTCATTCCCTCTGTAGTCTTGTTTGCTGATATTTTTGGCTTTTCTTACATTTTTTTGGGAAAAACGTTTCCTGATGAGCTGGCCTAAGCAACCAGTGAAATGCGCATAGAAACAACTTCTCCTCCAACAATAAATTTTAAGTTGTTTTATCCAGAAAAAAAATATGGAACTAAGCACAACAAATAAAATATTTTAATAAAAATTAAAAACATAATTTAGATTTAATTAAGATTTTAGTTATTTTCAAACAAATTTTTAATTAAATAACAAAAAAATCTTAATTGATTTTTTCGTTTAAAATGATATAATTTAAATCTGTAGAATTGTTGTTGTGAAAGGTCAAAATCTGAGTTATATTTAACTAAATCAATTAATACATTGTTTGAATAGGCTAAGTTCAAAGTCATTTTTTAATTAAAATTAAAAATTTCATTTGTTGAAAAAAAAAATATTCACAATTTTAAATTTTTAGTGCAATATCAACAAGTTGTTTGCTGTTTGTTTTATGAATTTGGTGATTAGAGACAATTTTTAGATTTTTCTGTGTAGCCTGCTGCCTCGAATGTGCTTAATGCATAAAATCATTCAATCATTTATTTCGAAAAGGGCACAGGTATACATTTTTGGAAATTTAGTTTTTTGCTGTTTTTTGATGTACAAATATAGTCCGGTATACTGTGTGAATGAAAGGTAATATACCCCTTCAATAGCGGTAAAAAAGGCTACGTTTTAAAATTAATTTCGAAAAGGGCTCATCTCCATATTTATTAAGAATACTTATTATGTGTGTTTAAGTTAGAAATGGAAAAACACTTTGGCTTCAAAATTTTGATATTAAGAGGTACATAAGTATTGAATATGTGGTTAATTTCTTATGAAAAATTATATTAAATTTTCCCATTATTAAAAAATCTACATAGTGAACAAAGTTTCTGGAGAAAAGTTGAAATTAATACATATTTTATTAACTTCGTTTTGAAAATCTAGATTGCCGATTTCCAAAATTTGTATGAAGACATTATCCAACCGACATATATTCACAGGCAGATGTAGAAGAATATTTCTTATTCATATGTTTAGCTTGATGTAATATTTTCGTTGTTGTTATTTTATGAATATATGTGTTTTCTAATTTGTAATCTTAATAAACAGATTAAAATGTAGAGAAATGTTTCTTATTGTTCCTTTATATTTAAAAGCTTTTGTTAAAAATTACGAGAAATTTTAAATACAAAAAAAAAAAAATGAAATTAAAATTTTCGAGTTCATAAATGATTCTTCAGAGTGCTTATCTTATCTTAAAATGCAAAATATATAAAACGTTATAGATTATCTGAATATTCGTGTGTTTCAATAAATTGCAGGAAAATTCAAAAATAATTTTCGAAAAGGGCTCATCTCTGGAAACTGTAACGACCATTTTCTCTTTCAAATATCTCTTAAAAAATTTTTTTTTTTTTTTTTTTAACTATTACAACCAGTGTGACCAGATCTAAAAAAATTTTACACCTAAATCTGGCATTAGACTTGGCCAAAAAATCCCAAAAATGATTTTAAAAAATTTTAAAAATAATGCTAAAATTTTTTTAAGATTTTTGTTAAAAATTTATTACCAGTATGAAGTTTTATATTCGAGGCAAAATACATCTTAGTGACTTATTTTTAAACGAAATTGAAATAAAGGGCTATTTATAACCAAGTGGATAAATTTTGGGGAAGCATCTGATACACATAAATATGAAGCACAGGTAGTTGAGATACATGCTAAATTTAAACTAATACATGCTAAATTCAAACGATTTATTTCTATGATATACAAATATTTTTAATTAATTTTATTTTTTGTAGTTTTAAAAAAGTTGAAGCTCTAGAATTATAATTTTTGTCAGCAGTTTAGAGCAAAAATGTTTATCACACATGCACACTATTAAATTTTTATCTTAATACAGAGTGAAAGTACAAGGAAACTTTTATATCGTACTACCAAAGGGCAAACAATAATTACAATCAACATGATAAGGGCATTTCTAATATTCCCTGTATATTCTTTTTTTTTAAACAAGACTGGTTAGATGTTTCTTAACATAAGTATTATCCCTTTTCAGACGAAATTATTTAAGGTACAACTATTTTAAGTCAAAATTTATTATAATTTATAAAAAAAAACTTAAATCAATAGAACTGTTCTTCTAAAATTTTAAAATAAATAATGCTAAAAACAGCTAAAAAAATTTTCTAAAAATGCTAAATAAAATGCCAAGTGGTAAATGAAAGTTTTGCAGCTAAATAAAAAAATGCCAAAATGGCCATACTGATTATAAAATAAACACAGACTTGCAATTTTAGGGGAAAAAAAAACTCTGCTTCAAAAAGTTAAATGGTTTAATAGATATTCAGTTGTTTGTGCCCCCAGAAAACTTTGTATATTTGTACCTGAGCCCTTTTCGAAATAAATGATTCAATTGTGTGAAACCATTTTTTACTATTTTCTATCTGAGCAAAAAATCTAGTTTTAAAAGAATTCCAATATATTAAATGCTAAGAAATAACTATCGAGTTTCAACACAGAAAATATCGAATCGACAAACATATTAACTAGACTAACAATACTTTCTACATGTCGATCTTTCCTATGTTTCATTGACAATTTAGTGCCTACTCGTAATTACATATTTAGAAAACTTTTACAAATATTCTTCGTATATGAAAATCATTAAATAGTTGCAAAAATATTTAAATGTTATTGAACATTGAGGCATTCATGTAATGTCTTGTTGTTTGTACTTTTACCTTTTTTTACATCTCAGCAGTATTTCGCTGTTTTGATACAGCAATAAAAACTTGTATTTACATACAATAACTACAAACATACATATGTACGTACTCGAATGAACGTACACTACATACACATCTACAAGGAAACAAATCTAACGGTCTTATATTGAATAAATAAATTAGAATTGATAAAATTGCAAACGATAATCAACTTATGTTTACAATTTTTGTAAACAAAATTATTTAAGGGGAGGGATGTTTTTATCTTTGAATCTTTTAACACGTCACCAGAAATCTTAAATTTGTAGGAAAAGTATTTGAGTTGTGTCAATATGCAATCAAGGAAATTAACCTCCCTAATATTCAAACATACTTATGTATCTAAAAACTTTGTCCATTAGAAGATTCTCTTGCAAACACTTTTTTGTATGTGTGTTAAACGAAAAGCAACAAAATTACAAGAACAAACATGTTTGTAACTGCCTCTCTCTTTTTATACGTGTTTTTTGTTTTGTATGGATGTGTAACAAGTTGTGTATCCATCGCACAAATATTCAATAGTACAAGGAATAAATTTTTCCGTCATTGAACTTGTATACGAGTACAAACAGCGAGTTTGTTTTTCTTGATGTTTGTACTTAAATGCGGTTTAGTCATGTATACGTTTGTAAGTTGACGTGTGGTGTATACTTTTGTTATACCCTTTACCACAAGCGGCAAGGGTATATATAAGTTTATCATTCCGTTTGTAATATCTAAAATATTGACCTTAGACCTAATAAAGTATAAATATCCTGTGTCCTTATGAGTAGCGAAGTTGATATAACGATTTCCCTCTGCCCGTTGAAATTAGATTTCCGAATGATGGGGATTAGGGTAGTTATATATTTATAACACATGCAGTGCGGACCTGTTAGCTATTTAAATTCAGCCTGATCGGGCCACAAATGGTTAGGATATGAGTAATAAACAACAACTGCCTCCAAATTAACCCATAGATAGACAGATGAGTAAAAGCCCATGGGCTTCTTATGCACAAGCAACACGACCCAGAATATCTTTTGTGCAGCACATGTATCAGTTTCAAGGCGGGACAGTAATAAAGCAGATGCTATGACGTTCCGTCATCAACCTCACATAATCTGCATATCTTAATACTAACATTACCCATTTTAAACTGATGGTTTCTAAGACCACAGTGCCTCGCCAAGGGACAGGGTCACAAATCTCCTGGACTGTGTTAACCTAGAAGTAGACGTATATCTGTGAAGGAATTCACGTTCGAAAAATGTTTGTTTAATGTCACCGACAGGGACGCTGAAGAAAGGATCGGGGACTATAAATGGACGGCGAGCACCCCTGTTTGCCAAGCAGTTAGCCCTTTCGTTGCCCTCAGGGCCGGGTTCCCAACATGAATTCAAATCATTGTGTTTCCCCAGATTGTTCTGAGATGTAAAGCACATGCACTTTTGCTCTAAAGAAGATACTGCTCTAAGAGCCACCTGGCTATCCGACATTATAAATAATCTGAAGCCCTATGCCCTTCTCCTCAGATATTCCCTAGCGGATTTGAGGATAGCGAAGATCTCCGCCTGAAAGATCGTATGACGTTTGCCCATAGGTAAGCCCCTTTGGAAACCTGGCCCCATAATACCCGCCTCAGTATCAGCATACGTCTACTTCAAGCCACGTTCCCTCGCCACCAGCATTGGCCCGCCCATTGGTTCCTAACAGGTATAAGGATATCAATATTCATATCCAATGCCAGACTGGGCAGCATATGATCACCAACCAAAATGGATGGATCATTCCCAAGATTTTCAAGGATCCGCTGTGACCCTTAAAGTCTCCTGCCTCTTATTCAGCAATGCGCGGCATCATGCTAGCTTACCTGCAGGCCTCCCTTTTACAGATTTGTGTAGCGGAGAAATGTGCAAGATAGTACCTGAACCCAGAGTGTGGGACAGGTCTTCATGGCGCCAATGATCGATACACAGATCAGGCGATAAACCATTTCGAGTATCACTCCAGCTTTAACTTGTTCGTCTTAGTCCTCCCCGCTAGGGCGGCATAGATGATTAGTTTACCTATAAAGCCCTTGTTGTTGTTTTCTTTTGAATATATCCGGAGAACGGCAAGAGCCAAAGTTTCTAAATAAAGTACTATAAAATTCGGTGTGGCCATTTTGGCATTTTTGCAGCTAAATTGAGCATTAAAATTTTTTTAATTAGCTGCAAAATTTTCATTTAGCACTTGGCATTTTATTTAGCATTTTTAGAAAATGTTTTAGCTGTTTTTAGCATTATTTATTTTATTGGACGAATAGTTCTACTGATTTAACTTTTGTTTTATAAATTATAATAAATTTTGACTTAAAATAGTTATACCTTAAATAATTTCGTCTGAAAAGCGATAATACTTATGTTAAGAAACATCTAACCAGCCTTGTTTAAAAAAATAGAATATACAGGGAATATTAGAAATGCCCTTATCATGTTGATTGTAATTATTGTTTGCCCTTAAATAGTACGATATAAAAGTTTCCTTGTACTTTCACTCTGTATTAAGATAAAAATTCAATAGTGTGCATGTGTGATAAAAATTTTTGCTCTAAACTGCTTCAACTTTTTTTAGACTACAAAAAATAAAATTACCCTAAAATATTTGTATATCATAGAAAAAAATCGTTTGAATTTAGCATGTATCAGGGGTTTGGTGGCCTCTGAATTTAAAATTTAATCTGAAGTACCTGTTCTTTATATTTATGATAGATGCTTTACCAATATCTATCCACTTGTTTAAATATAACCATTTATTTCAATTTCGTTAAAAAAGAAGAATAAAATTTCATACTGGTAATACATTTTTAATAAAAACCTTTAAAAATGTTAGCATGTCATGTCTAAAGCCAGATTTAGCTGTAAAATTTTAGATCTGGTCACAATGATAATTTTGGTTATCAATAGACAACATCCGACACAATGTCTGCGGCATTGCTGAAGTGCGTTGGCAAAAAATAGATTAATTTATTTCTAAAAAACGGTATTTATATAACTTTTTGCACTTGTTGTACCATGATGAAGGGCATATAAGATTCGCCATAGTCGAATATAGCATTCTTACTTGTTTGGGTTTCTTTGTATGCGAAATTTAGGTATGAACCAGATTCGATCAATTTGATAACAGTATAAAATACAAGAATAATGACAGGTGGCGTCTATAAAGTTTTTAACATATTTTACATAAAAGAAAAATATCGCTACGTCTTCAAAATGTATCTTTCTTAAAAAGTATACGTAGTTATCTTCAATATTTATTTGTTTTTCAAAGTGTAAAAAAATCATTTATTCTTAAACAAGAAGTTTTTTTTTATAAAAAGTATGTACTCATCTATGTAGTATGTACATTAGGGTGGACCATAAATTTTTTGTGAATTTCAATTTTGAATAGCACTTAAGCGTTGCATTTTATTTTCAGATATATGGGAAAAATAGTGAAAAATTATTGGGACCTACTTTTGGCCCTCCACCGCAGCATCAAGAATTTGAAAATGAGAGCAAATCGATCAATTTGTGAAAAATCACATGATGCAACATTAAACGTTTTTTAAATTTGTTGTTAATTACTTATTACACTAAAAATATCCACTATTTTTAATAAAGGGCTACCCAAAATTTTCTAAATGGTCTGTGTTCTACTTCACACTACTTCCAATTACAGTATTTCACTGTAAACATAAAAAGCAAAATAAACATAACAACACATGACTCTCCCCAAAATAAAACAAGCATAACTTGAAAAGTTTTATCTACTGCTTTTTTAGTGCTGGTGTTGTCAAAATAAATAGAATAGCAACACAAACACCGACAATGAAATAGAACATTTACAAAATGGGAATTAAAAAATTCACAGTGATAAATATCTTAAAAACAGAAATGGATGCATTAAATGTAAGCGAAATTTTATTTTTTTGAAATTTTTTCAAATAGATATTGGAAATTATTTCTTTTTATAAGCAACTTTATTATATTCAACATTTTTTTTTTATTTTTTCGAATATATTCTATGAGTTAAATTTCAGTTATGTATTTTATAAAGCTTTTTGTAAAAGTTCTATTCCTTAAATTTTTAGGAATGACTTTATACACTACCAGACTATTATCTTGTATCTTCTTGTTACATTTTACCTTAGCTTTCCGTTGGATAGCAATGAAGTATATTGTATGTACACGCAGAAAAAAAATATGTTTACAAATGGTCACCTCCAACAAAGCTATTTTTAAAGAAAATTTTTAAATATATTATGTTTAATTTAACCATATTATTGTCACCGACAACCATATTTTTGTTAAATTGGTCCTCCATCATGAAGCCACAACCATATTATGGTTGTCTTTAAACATGTTTTGGTTAAATATGACAATAATTTGTTTTTAAATTAACAATAGTATTTTCCTCTTTTCCAAGAGCAACATGCTATGGTTGAAAACCAACCATGCTATTATAAGTGTTAAGCAAGTTTTAGTTATTATTAACCAAAACGTGTTTGGAGGCAACCATAATATGGTTGCGCCTTCTTGATGGGGGACCCATTTAAACATAATATTGTTGTCGGTGACAATAATATGGTTAAATTAAACATAATATGTTTAAAATTGTTCTTTTAAAATAGTTTTGTTGGAGGTGACCATTTTTAAACATATTTTTTCTTTGGGTGTACAGAAAAATTTACAATTATTAGACACCAGCAGAATGTAATGCATTTTCTAGCCCGCTACGGCCTTCGTCAGCATTCTTTTTGTCACACTGGATAGTGATACTTTATAAATTGAAAATTTTAATTGTAAATTTTTCTGTACATACAATATACTTCATTGCTATCCAACGGAAAGCTAAGGTAAAATGTAACAAGAAGATACAAGATAATAGTCTGGTAGTGTAGAAAGTCATTCCTAAAAATTTAAGGAATAGAACTATTACAAAAAGCTTTATAAAATACATAACTGAAATTTAACTAATAGAATAAATTCAAAAAATAAAAAAATGTTGAAATTTTTTCTTAATTTTAAACAATATTTTATTTTATATATTTTATTTTGTACCTATGAAATTTTCTCTTTGGTTTAAGTCTACAATTAAAACATTCAAACATGTTTTGATGTTCTATTTCAGTTTTACTTTATCTTTGTTTTAATTCAGCTTCATTGTAGTGCAGCATGTTCTAGTGCAGTGTTGTTCTATTCTTCTATATATTGATCGTAAAGCAAAACAATTATTTTTCGAAGTTAGTCTTTTGTATTGAGAGAGTAATATACACCCACTATCTAAATTTAATGAAATTGCTTGTAAGCAATTTTTCTTGTGCTTGTGCATCTCTTTAATTTTTATATTTTAAGGTCAGATTTTAGGAAAACTTAACACAACAATTTTTTAATTTTTTTATTGTCATATCTTAATTTGAGGTCGATGAACACGGATAATTCATTTGTTTTTCTTAAAGCGCGTTTTGGCGATATTCGCAAAAAAGCTTGTTTATTAGATGCAACATTATGGAGGTTATCGATATTTATTGGATGACATTTTTCTTCATACACCGATGCCAATCCACCCTTATGAACATATGTACATACATACGTATGTAGACACAAGTGTATGAATCTAAAAAAGTGGCACCTTTTATACAAAAAGTACCTTATATACAGAAAGTATATTATATACTTAAAGTATATTATATACTAAAAGTATATTATATACTAAAAGTACCTTATACACAAAAAGTACCTTATATACAAAAAGTACCTTATATATAAACAGTACCTTATATACAAAAAGTACCTTTTATACAAAAAGTACCTTTAATACAAAAAGTACCTTATATACAAAAACAACCTTTTATACCAAAAGTACCTTTTATACAATATTAACATTTTATACACAAATTTGCTTTTATACAAAAAGTTCCTTATATACAAAAAGTATCTTTTATACAAAAGCCTCCGTATTTATAAACAATTATTAAATTTAACAAACGTTTATCAAGCATAATTTTTTTACAAAATTTGTTTTGTAAACCTTTATTAAACTTCAAAACTGTTTAAGAATGCAGGAGAAAGTATTTTTTATACATAAAGTATCTTTTATACCAAAAGTACATTATATACAAAAACGACCGTTTATGCAAAAGGGTCTTTTAGTCAAATGGTATCTTTTTTACATAAAGTACCTTTTATACAAAATGTAAAGCCTAATACAAAAAACAACAATTCATATAAAAATCAGCTTTTTTACAAGCACTTTTTTTAATATAAAATTTTTTTTTAATACCAGTATCTATTAATATTAAAAAAATGTTTATTGTTCATAAAATTATAATATGTATTCACAGCAGGGGGTTTTTAAATGTGTTCTTATTATTGTGGAAACCACTGTAAATGCAATATAATAAATTGAAAGAAGCAAAGTAAATGAACTAAAGAAATATTACTTTAAGAATATAAATACATTTGTATGTACGTATAAAATGCTAAAAATAAATTCAAAGAATATAAATTTACAAACAAGGCAATATTCAATATAACATACACACAAACTTGTATCTATGTATGTATACATACATATGTATGTATATGAAAACACAAATGTTTGTAAAATTTCAATACAAGTAAAACTTGACTAGTTCTTTTGTGCTTTAAACTTTAAAGTTTAAAGGATTGAGTTTTTTTTTTTTAATTGAGCTTAGTATGTGAAAAAGATAAATTAATTAAAAAGAGAGAGAATATAAGGTATCGAAAAGGGTATGAGAAGATATAAGAGAGTCGATGATATTTTTTTGTATTAATTAAATTTCAGCAGTGTGGCCAGGTCTAAAAAATTTTACAGCTAAATCTGGCTTAGGCATGGCCAAACAAATGCTAAAACTGAATTTAAAAAAATGCAAAATATAATGCTTAAGTTTTTAAAGATTTTTGTTAAAAATTTATTACCATTATGAAATTTTATTCGAAACTTTATACAATTTAGTGACTCAGTTTGTAACGAAATGGAAATAAATGGCAATATTTAAGCAAGTGGCAACATTTTGGTAAATCATCTGATACCTAAATATAAATATGTAGAACAGGTAGTTGAGATTAAATTTTTAATTTAGGGGGACTGCTAACTTCTGTTATATGCAAAATTTAAACGATTTATTTCCATGATATACAACATTTTTTAGATCATTTTAAGAAAAGTTGAAGCTCTAAAATAATTATTTTTTCAGGAGTTTAGAGCAAACAATTTTTTCAAACATTTACACCATTGAATTTTTATCTAAATACAAAGTGAAGTTTCCTTGTACTTTTATATCGTAATATCAAAGGGCAAATAATATTTACAATCGACATGATAAGGACATTTCTAATATTCCCTGAATATTGTATTTTTTTACAAGACAGGTAAGATGTTTCTTAACATAAGAGTTATCCATTTTCATACGAAATTTCAGTTTGGGTACAACTATTTATAGTCAAAATTTATTATAATTTATAAAATTTTTTTTAGTAAAATTAAGAAAACTATTCGTCCAAATTTTTAAAATAAATAATGCTAAAAAAAGCTAAAAATATTTTTCAAAAATGCTAAATAAAATGCCAACTGCTAAATGAAAATTTTGCAACTAAATAGAAATGTTTAATGCTAAATTTAGCTGCAAAAATGCCAAAATGGCCACACTGAAATCCAGCCTAAATATTTATCATTTAAAGAGAGAGAGAGAGAGTCATAATTATATTTTGATTATGAATGAGTTTGATAGAGAAAGAGAAAAAAAGAATGAATAGCTATTGTTTTGAGAAAGGGTTATTGAAAATATTATATTTATTAATTATACTTATTGCTGTGTACTTTTTAGCAGTGGTGCCACTAGTGAATCAAAAAGTTACATCTGTTGGTTCAAAATTTTTCGCTGTGAAAAAATTCATTTGATATAGCTGTCGCTTACTCTGCACTTACACATGCAAGTAAATTATCAACAAAAAATTGAAGAAATAACCGATTGGCTGATAGTAGAAGTTCGAAAAACTCAATACACTTGCAGTTGCCTGTTAAAAGACCACGTATGTTAGTAATTCTTTGATAAGTGAATACCACTAGTGTTTACACGGATTCTGTAAGAGCCGAAACTAGTGATTATTACATAGTAAGTACATAGTTCATAAAATAAAATAACATCTATTTCTCATTCAATTAAATGTAGTCCGTCTAATGATAAAAAGAATAGTACATTGTTATTATTTTAACTCAAATATAAAGTTTTTTTTGATCGGTCTTTTTTTAAATATATTGTTATATATCGAAAGTCAAATATTTAATTTATATTTAGAATATGAACTTATCAAATCTTAATCTGATTCTTGAGTTTACGTTCTTCCAATACCGGACCAAAATTCTTTTAATCACGGTTACCGTTTATATCGGTGCTTAGCTCTCTTCTGATCGGATAAGTGTTGCAGTATCTCTTCTCCTTAATCGAATGTGGCCGCCATCATCTTCAATATTTCGAGCTAGAGGATTTGGGTACAAAAGCCTTCTTACATATTTAATTGAATACCTTGTGATAATAGTTTTTACAGATGGTACATTGAGGTCTTTGTGAATGTTCGAATTTTTTACAGACCAGGTGATTCGATTTTGTCGTCTTTGGATTTTTTATATTGGAGGCCGAGGCAGTGCCCCATAACTGAATACCGTAGTACCAGATTGGCTCTAAGATAGAGTCGTAAAGTACGAGTTTACAATCTAGACTAAGCGCCGAATTTTTTCCCATGAAATAAATTGTTTGAAATGCCTTAACCTTCATTTGACTATTAAATATCATAAAAGAATAAGATTTTGCACAAAAATAGCGCTCTTCAAATATGTTTAAATAATACATTTTATGAATATTTATTAAAAAGGTGGCAACGCTGCTTTGGAATAATTTTTTTTCTTTTAAGCTAAAGAGTTAAATTTTATGTGTCTTTTGTTGCTTTCCATACTCATTATCAACAACAACATCGTCATTATCATCATCATCATTGGCTGGCGGCATTTGTTGTATGGGAACAAGTAATTTGTTTTAAAAAATGAATAAATGAAAAAAATCCAATAAAAACAGTTCTGTCGACCGATCGTCAGTACTATTGTATTCAGCCACGATCAGTCTAGTGTGGACTCTTATTGAGTACGGTTCGGTTACGTTTAAAAACTGAGAAATTAAAAGCAACGTTTTAAACGAGTAAACAAAATTTTGTCTATAAATTTTTTCTTATAAATCAATTCTATAAACAAATCGAATTTGTGGTAAAACAAAAGAAAATATATATTAATTCCTTTTTATTAGGAATAAATACTTATTGTCTATAACCCCAAAAAAAGGAAAATTTCCATAAAGAAATAAAAAAGCTAAATGTTTTATATGAGCGAAGAATAAGACCAGAAATCAGTGTAAATTTGTTAAGAAAATAATTTTTATAAACAAACAAAAAAAAAAAAAAAAATACTAAAATACATATTTTTCACGTGTTGTTTTTTGTCTTTTAAAATAATTCTTGTTGTACTATTTTGTGGGAGTGTTGATTAATTTCTGTTTTTTTTTTAAATTTTATTTTATTTAAAGAGTTTCTGTTGTAACTAATGAATTGCCTTATTTTTTCTTATTATTTTTGTTACCTGAAGCGTAAATCATGTTAATTTGTGTCTATTTTCTTTATGCTTTTCCTTTGGTAACTTTTTGGCACTACGAATTAATCAACATTTTAAATCGATTTAGTTTTCCTTTTTTTTTGGTTTAGCTTAAACTTTTAAGTCAATATAAAATTTTCATTTCGAAATATTAAGTAGTATGTAAATAGTTTCGTTCATTTAACAAAATTTTAATTCGGGTTTGTTTGCATTTCTGTAGACGTGTTAAATTTTTTAGAACTCATTTTCAATGTCTTTCCCTTCGATTCTTGGGAGAATAAGTGAGTGTTCTTTTTTTATGTGTACATAATTGGATAATTGTTGTTCTTTTCACATTTATTGTGGCTCTTCTCCTTCTTCGCGCTGTTTATGCTGTTGTTGTTGCTGTTGTGAAGAATTTGTTGGATATTTAACGCTGTAACAAACATTTTCTTCAGTGTCAATATTTAAGGTAAGAGATAGTTTTTGATTTTATTTATAAAAAACACCCGGTATATACATATTTGCAGTTGTGGTTAAACAAATAGCACGTTGTTTTTAAATCTAAAGTCATTAAGGTATAAATGTAATTAAGGCATGTATAAATTTTTTTGCTTATATGTAATTAATTTACATGGGACACCATAAGGCCCAAAAAGTTGTAGCTGTTTGTAAATATGCAAAATACACCAAGTAAGAAAGTATCGTCGGCCAAGTCCGACTATATGATACCCTAACAATAGCAACATTGATAACAAAGTTATAATTAGAGATGTAACGATACGACTTTTTGCTGATACGATACCGATACTCAAACAACAATATCGCCGACATCGATACAGTTAGCGATATGGAATTTTAATTCAAGTTAAATTTAACAAAACTCAAGTAGAGTAAATTGTTAATGATACCAAATAACAGTGCAAGAGATTATTTATATATAAAATTTATATTACTAATATAGTTCAACAAAATAACCACAATACTAATTATATTACTAACATTTAAAAAACAAATTTAGTTTGAATTCATGATAAAATTAACAAAAATGTAAATAAGATTTTTGTTTAATAAACAAAGTTTTCTCAACTTTTACGGCGATAAACGATTTCGCACATTTGAAAACTTAAGAATTTCTGCGCAATTTTCTTCCAATTTGGGTTTAACATGTCATTTCGCCCTTAAACAAGCGGAGCTGCGTCTCTACAAATATAAGGAGATCTAAGGTATCTCTTGATTTCTTTTTTAGCAGAATCATAAAGGGAAAGAGGTTCATCCTCCTCGGATCCTCTTATTTTTTTCACAGCTACCATCTGTAGGTGTGATCGTCTTTTCAACACTTTCAGAATGCAGAGACATGTTAAGTAGATCAGTAAGACGATCTTTTCGTTACAATTGAAGTCAATTGTCTGTAATATTCGATCGAGGGACAAACAGTGTAGAAAAACAATAGATATCATTATTTTCTAAAGCCTCAAGTCTTTTAGTTAGAGCTAATGCTAAGTCAGCTTCTCCCAACTATTCTTCATCTTCGTTGATTCATTTATGATAAAAAACAATTTTATTATTCTGTTTTAATTTTATACTCTGCTATTTAGTGTGCTATTCCTCTTAGTTGCTATGTAAAAAATAAACATAGAACATTAAATTATCTGTTTAAAAATACTCCAAAACAAAAAAATATATACATATATAAAAAGTATAGTCGTATCGACAGCAAAATATCGTCGATACCGATTTATTGGAAAATCTGAAGTATCGCCGATATATCGGTTTTCGTTACATCCCTTAATATAATATTAAAAGAAATTCATATTCTTATACGACATTTATGATCTTAATGTCTCAACTCTTCCAGTAAAAAACTTTACTTTTTCAAATAAGTTTAATTGAAAAATAATCAGAAATTTTATTGAACTAATAGATACTACCATGTGTATAGAAGAGACTTAATAGGAGATACTGGTCACTTTGCTTCAATAAAGTATGTACGAATCACTTTTCTTTAAACATTTAGTTTGAAAAATTATTACACAGAAAAAATTACATTATGACAAATCCATTGTCATATTGAATACCATATTCGTCGAAACAATTAATTTTTTAACTGAAAAGACATTAATGACGAAATTCGCAAATGTAAAAAATACTTTTGTTAATTCAAATTATCAACGTTCAATAGATATTTTAAATAATAAGTTGGTAATATTGAATAACAATCAAATATTGTTTTTATTGCGAGTTTTTCTTAAAAAAAACTTTTAATATGGCAATAAGAAAAGTTTTTTTCTGAATATAAAAGTAAAAGAATTTAAAAGCTTTAAAACATTTTAGCTTTCTCATTATTGAATACCGTTTTTAATAAAAAATGGAGCTTCCAACGTAGCAGGTTTGTAAGGGAGAAACGTAAAAGTTTCGCTTAACATATCGCTTACGGAAGACATGAATTTTATATGGCGAGTTCCCACTTTGAAGCAATACATTTTTGGCACAGAAAGCGCTTCATTCAGCGCATATAAAAATTGGTGAATGTAACGATCAGCTTTGCACACTAAATTTTTGGTTACCGTTATTCTTCCATAGTTCCCTTACAAACCTGCTTCGTAGTAAGGAAATGTCGTGACTCTTCAAATTTTATATATATATTTTTTAAATTATTAAGCATTCGTTCACTTACCATACTGCATCTCCGTATGTTCTTATCGCGTAGTGCATAAATGTGTGCTTACTTTAAAAAATGTACCATTAGTGCTTCGCAAAATAAGAAAATTTTTTATTGGGTTTTGTAGATTAAGAGTTATAAATTAACAGCCATATTCATAACAAAAAGTTAGCCACAGTTTGTACACTACGTACAACGAGCTGCTAACTAGAATGCCGATTAAGCTTAGCAGCTTGCTAGCACAGAGTTTATTCATAACGAATTTTATCCGTCTGCTCAGTTTTAATAAATCAACTCTGAATATTAATGATGCCACATTATAGTGCTCAAAAATGCAACACGTTTTGCATAAATCATCGCTGGTTTTGTTATTTAATTTCATAATTTTTTTTTATTTTTGCCTCCCCATATAAAAATGTTAAATGTTTTTAAATTAAAATAAATTTAAAAAAGGACTTAATTAAAAAAAAAGACAGTGAATTAAAAAAACAAACAACATTATTCAACATTAAACTCCTGTTTTTCACAAGGTGGCAAACGTTTGGCAGCTCGTTAACAAGAGTTTAGCATATCGTTAGCCAGAGTTTGGTTAGTATATTATGAATGAACTTTGTGCTAACTTCATGCCAAATTTTCGTTATGAATACGGCTGTAAATGGTTTGGCAAAATTTATTATTCATTTGAAATTTTAAATACGATCAAAATACGTTCATTTGAATGCGGCCTTCTCTATTATAACACTGCCCACGGACTTGACAGTTTTTGTTTTTAAAGCTGGGCACCTTTTACCAATAAAGCTAATTTAAGTACGCTAAATTCAACGGTGCTTGTAATTTTTGGAAATTAGCGTTCGTATCCGCGATATTCGCGAATTAAAAATTGTAGTAGTTATTTATCATAAAACGATAATTCTATACTTTTGGTATTTCTGTGGAAAAAATTTTTTCCGAAAAAAAAATGTTGTTTTTTTAACTCTATTAAGTTCACTGTGTTATCCTAGTGGTAAAGCTGATTCGAGTTCGCTGAATTAAAACGAAGCGTTCTTCTTCGCCATGAAAATTTTTAGAAAAGCCTGTAATTTTTATTTAATGCAAATTTTTTTTCGCAAAATTTTGTTTGTTTTAACTTTGCAATTATGTAATTCAATATCAGTAAATAAAATCCGCATAACATTTCTTTTTTTTTAAACGGACTGAAATGTTTTGCTATTTTGTTTATAGTTATTCAATTGGGTTAAGAAAAATACACAATAGAGTTATGAAAACTTTTTTCATAAAAAAAAACAATTTTATTGAAAGGAGTTGAATTTATTTCAAATGAAAAAATTCAATTATGCGTGTCCCCAGTAGGGTGCTCATCTTGCTAAAATTTGCGTATAGGACAGGGGGCTAATTCTGGCAGTCGTGATCGAATACTTTT
Source organism: Pollenia amentaria (assembly GCA_943735925.1). NCBI lineage: Eukaryota > Metazoa > Arthropoda > Insecta > Diptera > Polleniidae > Pollenia > Pollenia amentaria. The sequence continues at coordinate 226,987,093 of OX031009.1, forward strand.
TCGATTCGAAAGCAATTTTATTTCTAATTCTTTCTCGATGCTAATTTTATTATTTTAAATCGTATTATTTAATAAAACTAATGTTCAATAATGAGTTCTATTAAAAAAATTTAAATATTTTTAACCATCTCATCAACCAAAAGAAAAATGTTTCAAAAGTAAATGTCGTTATTTTTTAACGGAGTTATTCCAATTGGAACACATTTTTATTTTGCCTTAGAGAACCGATTATGGAAGTAACCCAGGCTGCCAACAACGTCTATACTTCTTAGTATACTATCTTGCTCACTACTCCGCGTCCTCTGTTTTATTTAATAAAGTGTGAACACATTTTTTCATGAAAACTTTCGAACTTAAATCAATTCAATTCAATTTTAGTTATCTCATTTGTACGTAATTCATTTTGAATTACTAGGCCAACTACAAAAAAATCATTGTCGTCACTAATTTTTATCGAAATGCTGTAAAAAAAAGAAAACAAAAATGGTGTTTTTACAACACAAGTAATTGAACGTTTAGTAAAATTTATAGGAAAAATACTCAAAAAACTGAGAGCTGTTCATCTTAATTTTACTACACGTTCAATCACGTGTGTTGCGAAAACAGCACAAAGAAAAAACGGACTGCAAATAACGATTCTATTTCAAATTTAAGGAAAAAAAAAAAAAAAAAAAAAAATCCAACTAGCAGCTACGTGCATAATGAATACACCAAGATAATCCATCTTAAATGGACTGACTACCTTTACATGCATTTAATTTAATTTTTTTTATTTAATTTAATTTAATTTTATTAAAAAAACTCAACCTTACTTATTATTTTATGAGTTTTATTTATTTCTTAGAAAATAAAAATTATTTTTGAATTTAATGTTTTTGCCAAGGCGAATTCATTACAGGTGATCCTAAAAGCCCTGCTGATAACTTTTTTTCTTTAGCTTTATATTTGTTGGATGTCAAAATTTTCTTTATTATCTTTGTTTCTGTTTTGATTTGTTTCAGTTTTTGACATTGTACAATGATTTTACAAAAACAAATTGCTTGTGGTTTTTGTACGAGTTGTACTTGTTGTACTACCGAGATTACCTGAAATGAATTCGCCTTGGTTTTTGCTCACAAAATTTATTTGTGCTTATTCCTCAAAAATAAAAATTATTTTTGAAGTTTTGTTTCTTTTAAATTCAAAAAGTAACTGTTATTCTCTAAGGAAAAATAATATTTATTTGTGTCCTTTTATTTATTTAAGAGTAAAATAATCTATTAAAAAAGGATAAATTAAACACAGAAAAAACAATTATTTTCTAAGCGAAAAATAAAATTCAAGAAATAATTACTCATATTAACCCATTGGCTATTGCCTTACTGGATGACGATTCAGGCATTTGGGAACCATAAGAGGATAGTGTGGTCCCTAGTCGTCCTTTTCCATATGGTCCGGAGGAGTGACAATGAAGGATGTGACAAATCCAAATTATTTTTGTTAGATTTTTAAGATTTGTTTATAGAAATTATGATGAAATAATTGATATAATAATTAGATATTTATTCTGCATTTTTTAAGGCTTGTTTTATTAAAACAACCACATCTTACATTTAAGACCGGTTTTAAAAATATTTGATACTTAAATATGGCTTATTTAAATATGTGATAGTTAAAATTTCGTTACGTCATTTCATCCAGAGTTAAATATGTAGCGACGTAAGTTGTGACTTCGAAACATTTGACTCGGACTATTTATCTTCACACGCATTCAAATTGTGCATTGCTCAATTTTCAAAGCAAAAAAAAAAAAAAAAATTTCAAAAATGAAAGAAGAAGAGTTGTTAAAATTATGAATATGCCGTGTGAACAGCGTAATTCCCAAAATCAGCTGATTCGTTCGAACGCTACTTGTTACGCTTACAAAGTTGTAAGTACACCTACTTTTTGCATTCACCGTCTCAATAGGACGCTTTAGTGCACGTAACTTGCTACATATCACTGAGGCTATTTTTTGACAGCTGCGAAGACAGTGAAAAGGTGTGTAACGCGTGGTGTGAAGCTCCAGCTTTGTATTTGTTTGCTCATTATTTGCATTTGTTATTTATTTTCGAACAGCTGATATTTGAAGTGATGATTTTACAAACGCCCTGCGTATTCGATGCAGCGCAGTTTTGCATTTCCGATCAGGTCCTTTGTTAATTCAAACACTCCCAAAGCATTTCCGATCAGGTCCATTGTAAATTCAAACACGCACAAAGATTTAAAAAAGTACACAACTGCCGAAAAAGTAAGCATTTTTTAATATGTGTTCAGAAAAAACAACGTATGTAATTTATAGTGGCTTTAAATAACTTGTCGACAACCCATGAAAATCATCAACATACGTTGTTATGCAATAAAACTTCAATATCAAAACTTAGGTCCTAATCATCTGAAACGAACGCCACAGAATAACACTGAAAGCACAAACAATGCCATAAATATTTTTTAATTTTGTTGTTGCTTTTTACTGAAATTCACATTGCGTTTTAAAATTTCATACGCTGCATAGCTTGTGGCGTTGAAAATTTTAAAATGATACATGAATTTCTGTTGAAAGCAACAACAAACTTTTCAAATATTTATGACATTGTTTGTGCTTTCAATGTTATTCTTTGACGTTGTATTGCGTTTTACATGACCTTAATCTTGGAAATATCCATGATAGATACAGTGTTTATTAAAACATTGCAAAGTCTTTTTCATTTTCTAGGAACTACTTCAAATTTAGTTAGAAATTAATCAACCTCCATTTTATCATAAACTATTTTATTTTATAAAAATAATTTTTTTAAGGACACATATAAATTTAAAGTACTCGTATATTTTACTAAATGATTCATGTAGTTTAATTTAACATTTAACGTCAGCATGTCACTAATTATTTTGTTTACCATTATGTTTTTAACAGAATGTTGTTTACAAGCAAAATCTTCGACTTTTTTATCTGGAAAAAAATGAGTAATTTTTATTATACAATTAGCAACTTAATTGACCACACTTGTCTGTTGTAAATTTTTTTTTTTTAGAAAAAAGTACCAAAAGAGTTAAATTGTTTGTTTTTTTTTGTTTTCCAATTTTTTCTAAATGATTCACAAATAAATTATTTCCAATTCATCAAAAAACGAAAATCATCAAACCTTTTATTGATGATTTTCGTTTCTTTAACAATTAAAGTGTTAATTGAATAAGAGATGTGTTAATAAAGAAAAAAAAAAAAAAAATCAATTGCAGTATTTATGAGTAATTAAATTCGAAAAAAACTTTCCTTTAAGATTTGCTTTAACAAATATTTAAAAAATTTTTCTTTTTTGATTATATTTCTTACATGCGTTTTATTGCTAAATTATTAATATGAAAATTTCCTTCCTCTTTTCAATTTTAAATCAATTTTAAATAACAATAATTTGGTTTTTTTTTACAAATAGAATGAGGAAATTTTTTAAATATTGAGGGAATATGACTATAAATAAAATCTCAATAAATAGAAAATTGACTTAAATTGACTTTTTTAACCTATATTTTTTCCAATAATAATATTTAATTAACTCTTCCCTCATATTTTACTTAACTCTTACGGCCAATTTCAACACGTTCAGTTATAACTATAAATGTCCGTTAACAATAAGTTTATTGATAGTTGCAGTAAGAGTTAATTATAACGGAACTTGGTGAAATTGGCCTTTAAAAACAAAATATTAATGTTTATAATTAATTTAATAACAACGTATGTGGCTTTTTGTCTTTTTGAAACGAAAATTCTTCGTGAGCACGAAATTGCGAAGTTATTTTTATACCCTTTACCATATTAAGAAATGGTATATGTACTTAAGCCTTGAATAAATATATTTGCAAATCAAATACACAACAAAAATCAAATGTGTTTACAAAACAAATACACTCCAGACAGTACTTCTCTTGTTTTCAAAATCTTTCAATACAGTAAGAAATTTTTGGCTACACTCCTAGTATTTGATAACTATATTGTGCATGTTAACTTGTCTGCCGTATGCAGCGAACGCATGTTAAGAATTGTTTTGGCAAAACAGCGAAGTGACCGTTAAAAGCGTTAAAAAGCGAAGTGACTGAAGCTCGAAAAATTTCACTGTCCAACACACGAAAAAATAACAATGGTCTGCCAACTGATTCTTGAAGAGGGGACAAGAAAAAAAAGATATGTGTAGCGGCTTTTTAAAAGTTTACATCTGAAACTCATTTTACGGCCTATTTAAAGTTGCACCTTTGTGCAGTCAAATAACATAGAAAGTCTTGTGACACTTAGGGTTTTGGTATATTAAATCTTCTTTAGAAGATTTATTCAGAATTTTAAGAGCAACATTTTGTTGGTATGCATTAACCCCTTAACTCTTCTGGAAATCGGTCTTTTTTGCAATTTTTTTTGTAAAAAAGCAAAAATCACCCTTAAAACAGGAATGTATGTAGTTGAAATATTTTGCGAAAATATGTATCATGAAAATCTACTAACTTTAATACCAGAAATAAGCAAAAACTTAAAAGGTGGCTTAGGGTTAATTGATAAACGCAGCAGCTGGTTCTAGCCAAATTGCATTAAATTTCATTGCCTTAAAGCAGAAATTCAAAAGTATAAATACACTTTTTATAATATTTTTTTTTTTGTATCTAGTAGTGCTACCATACTTTTATCTTATAGGGCATTTACATTACATCGAAATCTAGTAGATTTCATTTGAAATCTTCCCCCAACTCTAGTTCGTTTACATTATACTTGTTTGACATTAGCGAGATTTGGTTTTCACAACAAAAACCGCCGACTGAAATTTTTTTGTGTAACACATACTTACATATAAAGAAATAGGCATTTAAAAATTTGCATTACATTTTCTTTATAATCAACTTCAATTATTTTAACAATATTATTTGTCATTTGCATTTTTTTTTACTATTTTACAAAATTTTTGAATTTTTTTAAACAATTTTAACAAGCAGCTATTATTGTTTTTGTTTTGTTTTTTGTTAAAATGTCATTTTTTTCTTGTGCAGGGAAGTAGTTTTTAGTGCTATATGGGGAAAAACATAGTTGCAGCCATAAGTACTACTAGATTTCGAATAGATTTCGTCAAAATCTAGTTACGGAGTAGATTTTGTTTTGTACGGGAAATCTAGACAAAAACAACTAGATTTGGCTCGAAATCTCGAAAGTGCTAGATTTCGTTGTAGTGTAAATTGGCTATTAACTAAATAAGACTTTTAAAAAGCACTGAAAAGCCAAACTTTATTTACATAAATACAATTTTAGTTTATATGAAAATTTACAAAACATAGATTTAAATACATACTATCCTAAGAAATCGACCTTTTACCTTATAAAGTATATATGTAGTATATATTCTGGATCTTTATTAGTAATGGAATTGATTTAACGATTTCGGCCTGTCCGTGTGTTGATTAAAATGGGGTTGCTGAAGACCCTAAATAACATGGAGACTAGCTTGTTATTTTGTAATATCCTATATCGGACTATATAAAAAAATTTTCTATTGAAATTTAACCAGATCGGTCAACAAATGACTGAGATATAGGCAAAAAATTACGACTCCTAAGTTTTACCCATAAAATTTTACTTTTTAAAGTATCCTTGTAACGTATAACCATTCTTTTTTAGTTTATACTAAATAACTAGAATGCTGGTAGTGAAAATTTTCGATATGGGTTCATAAATGACCGAGTTATTGACAATTAGTTCCCTTTTTACCCATACCATATACTTAAGCTGAGAGAGCGACATTTGGGTCAGATAATTCTCAAATATAAAAGTATTTAGTATAAAAAACAAATTGGTCAATTATTTTCTGAATTTAAATATTTGCTGCGGTCTTTATACTAATTTCAAGTTATATAAAATTCGGTTAAGCCGAAGAAATCAAAAGTCGTTCGTGTTAAAACGTTGTTTCATATTATCAAATAGTCGCTGCAGAAATTTTCTTTGAATTTCTTTAAAGACTGCATTCGCATCAATACAATTAAACTTTATTTTTCCAGCATTTAAGTATTTTGTATGTCTTCCCTTTTTTTAATTTACCTTTCAACTACAAACTAACGAAAACTGCTTGTACACGGAGCAAACTACAAATGTCCATTCATCTTTCCCCTTTTACAATTAAGCTCAAACTTTTTTTGCCGCAAATACTCTATAGTATGGACGGGGACTTATAACAAAAGTTTCATGATATAAACACGATTGCAAATGGCTTTTAAATAAAACAATACGTTACTTTAAACTCAAAATCTTCTAAAATGGATTTATGCGATATTTTAAGAAAACTAGAGATTAAAGACTATCGTTGTCTTTAAACTTTAAAGCTGGAGGTCCCCACCACGTGTTGTACACTTTTTGGACAAATTTCTTTTTTTGGGACTAAAAAAAAAGGTAAAAAATAATCCTACTTCATGCGTTCGATGCGGACATAACTTCTACGAAAGTGCTGTCTTACTTGTCAAATCAATTTTGCACCGATTCTCCTTTTTTGACAGATTCTTTGAATAGACTTATAACTTTTGTGGGTATCAGATAATTTTGCTTAATTGTTTTTTTAAATATGGTTTAATATGTAAAGTCTTCTAATTATTAGTAATTATTAGTTAATCTTAAACTTTATTACTAACGAGTTTGATATGTTTTTTTTCCAATGCCGATAGCCAGTCTGGCAGTGACATTGTTTATACATTTAAACTTCAATATAGAAAATTTAAAGGCTTTCTCCTAATACAAGGTAGTGCAAAAGTCATAACCCTATCAGAAACTGCTATAATAAACATATACAAAATACATTTCAATAAGATATGGAGCGCTATATTCTCAACAAGGCGGAAACTCAGGGGAACCGCAATTCTCTGTTCTTTCTTTTTTTTTTTTAACGACCTCCTGGGTGTTAACTCCAATCCTATCTATTCTTTCGCAGATGACAGCAACATTTGTCATTCATTTTCCTTTTATCATAGACCAAACCTTACTGAGGTTGAAGCTATGAGACAGAATATGAACGACACACTAAATCATGACCTTACGAGAATCTCCGAGTGGGGTCTTGCGAATTGCGTATATTTTAATACTCGGAAGACCCAACGTTGACCCACAGGCGTATTGTGAAGTCACCACCATCTGTATCCATGGAAGGTATAGCTATTGATTAATCCGGCGCTGATGTTCTGGGCATGAAAACTCAGTGTGATGTTCGTTGGAACCAGCATGTTTTTTAAGTGTCGAAAGAAGCATTCAAGTGTCTTGACTTCTTAAAACGGTGCAAGAACTACTTCACTCCGTCTGATCTCCTCACTATTTATGCCGCCTATATCCAACCGAAAATGGTATACAATACCCATATCTGGGCAGGTGCTTCAATGTCTATCTTGAACTCTGGATCAGGTGCAAAAGAGTGCGTTGAAGCTCATCAGCGACAGTAGGGTATCCAGCTCTATTGACTCATTGGAGCATCGTCGGAATGTGGGTTGTGCGACATTGTTCTATCGAGATTACCACGGTAAGTGTTCAGCTGAGATGGGCGAACTCATCCCTTAGACGCGGGTGCATGCCCGTAGTACTTGACTTTCCAGCAGATCACATCCGTTCGTTGTCGACTATCCAGTGTATCGCAAAACACATTACAGGGAAAAATCGTTTCTCGGTCGAACTAGCCGTACGTGGAATAGAAGAAATCTTCCCAGTCAGCAACAATTTGGAAAAATTCAAATTAAATGTTGGGTGCCCCGGTAGGCTAGCTGGTAGTGAGGTAGTCTATCAGTACCGGGGTTGCGGGTTCGATTCCCGCCAGAGACTCTGGTCTCCTGCAGACAAGCGAAAAGTTTCGCGGGATTTAGTGTAGGAATAATAATAAAAAAAAAAATACTACTCCATCTTTCTTTCTTCTCATAACCTATTTTTCTAATACCAACACAATGCATTGCATTAGTGAGGAGCATACCCTGAGTGTTGACTCGAAGAAAAAAAAAAAAAGATGGCGGATGAACGGTTTCGGGTTTCTTAGAGCTGCATTCCCGGGTCGTAAATCTATTGTTGTGGTGATTTGCACTGGCCGGTAAGATCGCCCGATTTAACCGTTCTTAACTTCTGTTTGTGGGTTTTCTTGAAGTCACGAGTCTATGGCAACTAGCCTCAGACTCATGCACCAATCACCGTTAATTCTGGCAAAAGTGATGGAAAATGCCATAATTCAGCCCCGTATAAATTCCGATATCATTTTCATTACTTAATGACAATAAATTTGGATATGAAAGAACGCAATCCAAGAGCAACACCAAAGTTTTTCATTTATTTAACAAAAAAAAAAAATCAAAGAACAACTTTTGATCCACCTTTTACCTCAATCGAGCAATATATTTTTGTAATAAAATTAATTAAAAATTTTTCACAGAATTTAAAAATTGTTTACAGCGCCATAAATTTAATAATGTTCTATTTGATTTAAAAATTTAATTTAATTACTTGAGTATAATAATTTTACTACTTGAGAAATAATTTACGAATAATCAATAATAAAATTTATTATAATTGTTTATACTTTATCGTTATTTATGCTCTACAGCAAAAAAAAAAAAAAATATATGACTTGTAATTATAACTTGAATAAAAAATATTTTGAAAATAAACTTTAGATACATTCACATTTACCTTCATTTTCCTAATTAGGACACGTTTTTTGTTTTCAAGTTGATATCAAATCAATCAAAATTACTGATAGATGGCTCAGATAACAAATTTCAATGATTTGAAAAGAGAGAAACTTATCTTTTGATATTTAATAATTTTTTTTAACAAAAATCAATCTCTTAAAGTGTGACTGATATGACAAAAAAATAGGCAAAATATTTAATTTCCCAGCAAAAACTTCACTTACAAAATAAGCAGAAAAACAATGAGAACTTAAGGCAAAGAGTACTTATTTTTCTATTAGAAAAAGTACTTATTTTTGTTCCCAAAAGTAATCCTTTATAATTTGGACAATTACAACCTAAAAAATTATACCTTTATTTTATACTTAAAAGTTGTATAAAAATATGTAGTTAACAAAAGAGACAAGAAATAAGTACTTTCAAATTAACTTTGAAAAAGGTTAAAACACACTAATTAAAATTGCTCTGAAATCTTATGGAATTGTTGTTGAAAAAGTGTGCACAATAAAGAGTATATTAATATATGTAATTATACGGGCCTGTCACAGAAATAAATTTCGATCGAAAGTTTTTTTTAATTCCGAGACAGCTTCTTCAGAAAACGAAAACCGATAAATTTTCTCGGAATGAAATCACTTTTAATTTTTTGATCGAAAAAAGTTTTTGTTTTGGTTTGCACAATATTGCCACATTTAACTTAAAAATAACAAAATTAAAATTTGTCAGAATTACGAAAATCGATCGAAATGAAAATACGGATTCAAAACAATTCCGAACAATTTCTGTGACAGGCCTTTTTTTTTTTTTTTTTTTTTTTTTTATTTTTTTTTATTCCTACACTAAATCCCGCGAAGCTTTTTGCTTGTCTGCCTGATTATGTTCTTCAAAAAAACATCGTTAACATTAGATTGATTTCTCTAATAACGAAAATATTGGTAATTTTGGAACATATTTATGTATATATTTACATACATTTGATTGATTTTTGGATTTTCCATGTATTTCACATCGAAATTATTCCTAAAATGTTATAATATTACCGGATATCTTATAAATATTAATATAATATATTGTAAATTGATTTTAAAAAATATTTAAAATCATATAATAATTACTTATTTAAGTCATTATACCAAAGTATTTTTTTGTAATATATAATTATGACTTATTTAAGATATTATAATAAAGTTATTATTTTATATATAACTAATAATGCAAAAAGTGGCGAATAAAGCTACAAAGTAATGAATTCAGGAAGTCATTAAAAGTAGCATTGTAAGTTAAGTTTTTGCTGGGTTATTAGATATTACAATAACTACACAGCAAAAACTTACGTTGCAAAGTAATGAGTTAAAAAGCGAATTTAACTACTCTACACCACTTATACATTGACTTTTTAACTCACTATTTCAAGCACTTACCACCCTCGCTTACAAATCGGGAGTTAAATAAGTCATTACCACATTCGCTTACAAATAGACACTTCACATTGTTATCAAAGAAACTGAATTTGTCAAACAAATTGTGTCTGAAATTTAATTTGCTTTCTAATGCATAATTTTACTATCCTGCATCAAGGACATATTCATACCCAATAAACTAGAGAACAATATGATTGCAAAAACGATATGATATTTTCATAGAAAAACGATATTATAAGGAAAGGTACAATTTAAATACTATCGTTTATGATACAAGACGATATCATATATTATAATTTATATCACTTAGACGATTTCGTTATAATATCGTTTGGTTGATTGATTAGTGTAGTTTTTATTCCAAATTTTAGTTTTAAAATACACATCAAAATCAATCAATTATTTAAATTTTTCATATTCAAATTCATATTCATTTATAACAAATAGAAAGAAAACAAATTGTAAGAACAAATATGTATTAGATTTGAATAAATACAACCTTAAATGTATTTCATTATGAATTAATTGGGTGCCCCGGTAGGCTAGCTGGTAGTGAGCTAGTCTATCAGTACCGGGGTTGCGGGTTCGATTCCCGCCAGAGACTCTGGTCTCCTGCAGGCAAGCGAAGAGCTTCGAAAGATTAGCGTAGGAATAAAAAAAAAAAATTATAAATTTTGTTAATCAACTTATAAACAAGTAATGGGTGATTTTTTAAGAGCTATAGGAAAGTTAAAAAAAAAAACACATAAAATTCAGAAAAATGCATGAAATCTTTATTTGAATCGATAGTACGGTCCATATAATTTAATGCTTGAAGATTATTTCATGCAAATGTTGACCGTGACTGCGCCTCAAATGGTCCATCCGCTTAGTCCAATTTTGGCATACTCTTTCCAACATTTCGGCCGGTATCTCATGAATAAATGCTTCAATGTTGTTTCCCAATGCGTCAATTGAAGCGGGCATGTGTATATAGATATGAGCTTTAACATAGCCCCACAAAAAATAGTCTAAAGGCGTAAAATCGCACGATCTAGGTGGCCAATTGACCGGTCCCGAACGTGAAATAAAATGTTCACCGAACTCGCCTCTCAATAAGTCCATTGTTAAGCGTGCTGTGTGGCTTGTGGCACCGTCTTGTTGAAACCACATGTCCTACAAGTCAAGCTCTTGCACTTTAGGCAAAAAAAAAATTGGATATCATCTCATGGTAGCGCTCACAGTTACATTACGATTCGCATCATCTTTGAAGAAGTACGGTCCAATGATGCCACCAGCCCATAAACCGCACCAAACTGTGACTTTTTCTTGATGCATTGGTAGCTCTTGCAATGCATCTGGCTGATCTTCACTCCGAAATCGACAATTCTGCTTATTAACGTACCCATTGAGCCAAAAATGTGGGTTGATTAAACTGACCATAAAATGGAAGAGGCGAGCGATAAACTTTCTTAACAGAGCCCGCATTTTGATAATAAAATTAAATAATTTGCAAGCGTTGTTCGTTTGTAAGACGATTCATGGTTAAATTATAGACCAAACTGAAGATGTTTGACAGTGAAACAAAACACGAAACGTGCGTCAGCTTTTTAAACCAGTGTTGCAAAAAAGATAATAGCTAAAAAATCACACACTTAACTAACTTACGTATCAGATCATATGTCAACCACTACTTAACTACTTCTATGTAATGCAGATGGTATGAAGTAGACATTGAAAAATAAGTTGTTCAGTAATTTCAAAACATTACCTAGTTTTTGCTGGGTATTGTTACACCCAATGTATTCTTTATTAATCTTTTAAATTATCTTTTGCAAACATCTTGCATTTATTCAATTAGTTTAGGGCATTGGTAAGTGTAAAGGGAAATACAAATATTAAACAAGAAAAAAAGAAATTGTGATATGTTTTCTACTCCACTTTTTTTATTTATCCCGCTCGTCCACAAACAAATTGTCATGATGTTTTGTCATGGTTAAAAATCACCGTATGAATTGGGAATTATTTAACATTTGGGTTTGGATGGATTTCAAGTGACCCCGTTCAAAAGCAAAACCATTAAAAATCAGTTTATAATCAGTTTCATATTTTCTTATATGTCATTATTGTGGTTTCAAGTATTATTGACATATTTTCTCTTTTTGCTACAGAAAAAAAATTTTGATTTTGAAATTGAAATTGAGCCATATCCGGATATAAATATCTTAGATAAACCTCAAAAACCTCATATGGGGTTCATATTTAAAACAACTAATAAAAATAAGTTCAATTTATGAAAAAAATATACTTAAGAAAATTCATTTAATACTAATAAAATAAGTACATTCTACTATTTAATTTATAAATAAGTAAAAGTACGATGAGTACGTTGTTATTAAAACACTTAAGTCGCTCATTGCTCATTCCATTGTAATCGCAATTACAGCAGCTTAAGATGCAGTTTTACCTGTTTAAATTTTTTATTTTTTTTTTAAATTTTTTTCATGTTTCTATTGTTTCTTTTATTCTAGTTAAATAAAAATGTATCCATAATGATGCTTAGAAAACGCTTAATAAAACAAAATTGTTGAAAAATAGAAAAAATAGAAGAAAAAAACAACAACAATATCATAAAAGTAACATAACTGAAGATTAACCCAGACACAGTCTGATTTCAATGTGAAGAACACTTAAGATTTTTTTCACTACCTCTGTTTTATTATTCTATTTCATTAGTAATATTTATTTTTTACATTTTTATATTATTTTTTTTACTTATCTAGACTTCTACAACAGCTCATTCATATGCAATGAAAATTTTTTACTTGTAAACTATTTGAACTACTTTGGAAAGATTAAATAATAAAATTGTTCAAAAAAGCAGAACTGTAATACATGAGATACGAGCACCAGCCCATACATACACTGTGCAAAAATACTTCTTAAATCGAAACGAAATGAGGGGTTTAGCTTAAAGTGGTAAACAAAGTGCTTTTGGTTGATTTAAGTTAAGGGTGCCCTGGTTGGGTATTTAGTAGTGAGCCAGTGGTGGGAGGTTCAATTTCTGTCTAACTACAATGGACTGAAAGGTCTACGTTGCTTTTGCTTGTTATATTAAATAAGAATATTATATGTAGTTATATTTGTCCTCTGTTATCCTTGAATCCCAGTGGAGCATAGGACCTCATGGTTGCATAAATAAGGCACCTCCAAAATCCTTGTGCCAGCTGCCGTAACAGGGGGATTTTTCGCACGATTTCCCCTTTGAAGTAGTATAGTCTATATTGTCGTTTGTTTCTATGATTAAAACATTAAGGAACCGAGTCGATGGGTCCAAAGACGAGTGTTACATTTGTATTTGTTGAATGTAGACCCCCGCTTGTAGCCGCACCTAACATGGCAACTGCAGTTTTGTACATTGGATTGCCTCAATTATGTGTCAACTCCTCCGCCTTGCAAAATACATACCCTTAGGCCCTTATACCAAATACGTTGAATAACCCCAAAGGATCTACCTTTCTTATTAGCACTGACCTAGAATCCCACATGGGTTGGTTACCGTATCTTCATCTAGGTTCGTTTCGTTTTATTTCATTATAATGCTTGGACCTTGCGATAATGGGAGAAATATAATGTCATTTAAATGACCGCCTCTAGATTGGTTGCAGCAGTCGATTCTTTTGAGATAGTTTTCGACCACTTTTTGCATATTTCGGGCGGTATCTCGGCATTAACTTGACGAATTTTGGCTTTGAAATGCTCCAACGTCAGAGGATTATCCGCGTAGACACGATCTTTGACGTAGCCCCACAAAACAAGATCTAAAGGCGTCGAATCGCATATTCTTGGTGGCTAATTGACGTCGCCAAAACGTGAAATTACGCGTTCTGGAGTCAAAATCGGCCGCGTTGTGTGGCTTGGGCACCGTCTTGTTGAAAGCACATGTCGTCCAGTTTATAATCTTTAAATGTAGGCAAAAAAGTCGGTTATCATACGACCATAGCGCTCAAAATTGACGGTAACGGTTCTTCGATAATTTCGGCATTGTGCAAATTGCGCTGAAGCAAAGGCCTGACTACATCTGTAACGCTTTTAGTCTCTTAAAATTTCTTTAAAATCTTGCCAATTCCTTGCCCCGTAATGCTCGAAAAAAGGCCACGTTTGAATCACCACTTTTTTGTAAGAAGTTTTTACTATTTTTACGCGTTCTTCGGTTGTTAACAATCCATATTCGTGAATGGCAAACCTTTCACTAAATAAATGACACTTCAGATGACAACCACTAAATTGATAACTCTGTATATTACCAATAAAAAAAATTAAGTTTAAAATTTTCTTTGTAACAACAAATTAGAAGATACTTTTTAAAGATTAATTGTCTAGTAAAAAGAATATAAATTTCAACTCAATTTACTTGGCAGGATATCTGGCGGAAAAGCGATCGAGCAACCATTATATTGATCGCTTATCAGGGCACCCTGCTAAAAATTATTGTATTGCATTTTCTGTCTTTATCGAAACATTTTCGAAACTTCTTTAAAATAAGTGGACAAATAACCATTTCATTTATTGGCAACATATTAAGCCATGTTCAGGAAATTAAATTCGAGTAAAATTGAAATTGAACAAATTTTGAAAATGATCCAGTGTTTAAAGTTCAAAAATAATAACTTTTGTGTATGCATCTTATACTTTCAGGACCACTTAGTTGTATCAGAACTACTTTTGTAATCCAGAAGAACTTCCATTATCAATTTCAATTCCACTTTATTTCGATTTCCAGGGCTCGAATCGTCACATCCGTGATCGTAATGACAATCGTACAAAAGATAATTACGTGATTCATCAATCATATGAACGGAGCGGCATCAAGACATACGATTGCAAATGGATCGTTTTTTTCATTCAATTCACAATAGTTTTATACTTACACGACACTTTGCAAAGTACACTTAATTCACAATAGAAATAGACCTGTCAAAATAACTAAAAAATATAATGGGAATTTAAAAATATAAATACGGAACCCAGCGTGGGATTTAAAAGATTGGTTTCGCAAAATATTAAAGATATTCAATATCTAAACTTTTTTCCACATCTTAAGCTGGCGGTCCTACTGCATTCAAACGCTTCACCAACTGATCCCATAGCCGAATTTCTATAGCTTTTTTTGAGCGCAATAAGGGAGCAAATTTTTGCCCAAGTTTTTTCGTTCCTTCAAGAACCCTACAACTCCGGGCTGAATTTTTTATAATCAGTCCTATTCTTTAAAACCTTTGTTTACTTGCATACATACATTTTTTATGAAATTGAAAAAAAAAATTATGTGCACTCGTATTGAAATTTGATTACGTATAACAGTTTTTACAATTCGTACGTTCCGTTATACGATATACTTATGCCATAATCACAAATTTGGAACTTTTACGTATGCCATAATCCAAAAAATTTATTTTGACGTGACGAGTAGTACGTTCACGGATGTAACGATTTGGGCCCAGTGCAGTACAGGCTGATTGTATGTTTATTTTCCAAATTATTCAAAATTCATATTATTTTTATTGAGAAAGTAAATCGTAACTGCCGTATTCATAAAAAATAAAATAGATTTCAAACGTATTTTAAAACAAAATTTCCATACAAATTTTTCTTAAAACAGATTTCATATCCATTTTAGTTTTTTATGAATACGGCAGTAAATATCGTCTTCTATAATTGCTTAAGCGGTCCTTTCACTTGCAATATTATTGTATACGTTATCCCGCATATTATTTTCATTTTGCCCCATATTATTATTACTCCAAAAATCATTAAAAAAAAAAAAAAAGCTATTTGTAAAAATTTTTTATCGATTTTCTTTTTAAGTAAACATCCTACAAGAGGTGGTTTGACGCCTGTGGTTCTTATTGTAGTCAGAATCTCAACTTAAATAAAAGACATATCGCACTTAATCAACAAGACTTTCAGTAGAAGCAAAACAATTTTGAATTTAACATTGAAGGCATATGAAAAAAAATTGTTTACCAAAAAGTAGACAAAATAGCACGATATTTTTTCAGCGGGTAGATATAGAGAATATTACGCATCGATTTTTTCGAAAAAGTGAAAAAATAAAAATTTCGGTTTAATACCCTCTTGTTGATTAAGTGTGATAAAAAAAATATTTTTTTAACCAACCGCATCATTACCAGAAATAGCACGATGCATTTAGAGCGGGTAAATATGAATATAACGTGTCAGTTTTTTCCAAAATGTGAAAAAATACAAATTTTGAGTAAATACCTCTTGATGATCGAGTGCGATATACACATATGTCTGTATATGTAAAATTTTTAAACTACGAGAATTTATAACGGAAAGTCTCAAAATATAAATTTAAATAAAGAGTGCTTTTCTCGAGCTTTTCTAAAACGCACCTAAATAAACGTCGTAAACAAGTTGTTTTAGAATTTTAAGCTAATCTTCTGTTAAATTTAGGTCATCTAAAAAAGTGGTATTGACTTGACAAAAAGCGTTTGTAAATAAAAGAAACTATGTCAACACAAGTGATTTGCGTTAACCAAAAATTTCACAATTCTACAGTATTTCACAGTACTTCTAATAGTTTTATCCACATACATACAAATGTATGTATGAATAAAATGTCAAACTTTCAATATATTGTGGAATAACAGCGTATGGTTAATTTTTATTATTTGCATTGTTATTAATGGGAGCTTATGAATTCACTCTTTTGTCAACAACTTCCATGATCATTGTGTACAAATGTGACTTATTTTCGTTGATGCTGCCGCATTTAATTTCCTACTTTAATTTGCGGGTGTTTGTTGCCTTATTGACCTTGACTTCTAATTACTTCATAAAAGAAATTTAATGGTGTAAAAACACGCAAAGTATGGGAACAATTATGATCACAGAAGCGAGGGAATACACGAACGACATTTAGGATAAAAAGTAATAGTATTTTCCGTAGGCAGTTTTAAAAAATACTTTGCTCTGAGTTGTATAGAGTAGAAAAAAATATTTAAATTGCATTTTGTTTTGTGTATTTAAAAAAACAAATTCTTTCAAAGCTAAATCGACGTTTTCTTTTTAAAAAGTCATTTAGAAGTAAATATACAGTAAACGATAATTGCTTGCTTCTAAGAAAACTGTGAGGAGTTCCATTACAAAACTTTATTGTTCTACTTGAATATTAATTTTTGAAAAGTCGATAAGGGTTTTCATGATATCGCTTAAAAGTCTCGCAATCTGTGCATTTTTACGCCCTCGCGAATGAACTGTCAAAAATTTTATAAAAATTCTTTTACACAAACTTCGTAAATTTTCCCAACAATTTTGACTCGTAAACTTGCGCTTAATAGATCACATACAATAAATTCTTGCAATAATTTGAGCAAATTATTTTTTTGGCTTTCTTAATGCATTAAAAAAAACAAATTTCGCATTTTAATCACAAATTTCAACTTTTATTTTTATATATTTTTTTTTGTATTGAAGATTCTTAAAAACTGACATTTACAGCCAATCCCACGATGTCACACGTTAACGTTCGCATAGAAAATTACAATTAAAACAAAAACAAATTTTAAAATTTTGTTGCTGTTTTAAATGTAATTTTCTATGCGAACGTTAACGTGTGACATCGTGTGATTGGATATAATTGTTTACAATTACACACAAATTAAAAAGGGTCTTCATGAAACGAGTCTCGCAATTCTGCCCATTTGCACAAATGGCAATCTTCGCATAGAGGATTGAAATCGCCAAAAATGGAGACTAATTCAGGAAATTAAATGAACAAAACAAAATTTTAGTTAATATTAGTGGATTTTTATTTTACAAACATCACAAAACTGGCTAGTTGTCTATCCATGTAACCTTTTGCGCAAAGGAAAGTTTGGCCTGATAACAACAGAAGCTGCTGAATTTCTAATAGCATTTCCTTAACAGTGTGTGAAGTATCCGTGGATTCAAGAGGGCATTATTTGTCACTCAGTGGTTAAAAGCCATTATGAGATATGGCCATATGACAGGTATTTACATAAATCTGTTTCCACATTTCCAGCCGAATGTGTATTGTATTCGGTTAGTTTGGCATGAACTTTATGAAAATGAGAAAGAAGTCTCGACATAAAAAACGATTTCCGCTCTAATAAAAATTAAGCTTTTACATGCTTCTCACTAACTTTTCGCTAACAATTTAATACTATTGATTTTAAAGATATGAAAATATTTTATATTGATTTAAATCAATTTTTTTTTTAACTTGGACTACAACAAATTACTGTAGTTTTTTTTATAAGATCAAATCCAAACATTTTCAAGAGAAAAATTTATATCTAGAAAAAATTATTAAAAAAACGGCGTTATGAAAAAAATTAATGTTAACTTGGAGTGTTCGTTAAAACCGGTTCTGCATACAAATGTTTCGTTTAACGAGAACTTAAAGTTCACATTATTTTTTTTTTGCACAGATCCGAAAAAGAGTAATCATTTTTTTTTTGTTATGGAACTCCTCATGCATGTTTATTTGAAGTTTCAAATTTTATACATTTATAAAGTTTTTGTAGTTTTTTTTTTCAAAACAAAAAAAAAAAAAAAAATAATAAATGAAATAAAAATATAAATATTGTAAAGTTAAAGTCACGTTTGGAAATCATTTACAGTAAATTTGTTAAAAACAAGCGTAATTTTTGTCATACAATTGTAAATATTTGTGAGAAAAAATCCATTCAAAAAATGTAATATTGTATAAAAATAAATAAATTTTTAGCTTACAAACAAAAAAATTTAATAGTAGATACATAATAGATTTTTCAAAAGTTAGGTTAAGTACCTTAACGGATACAATTGAATAATTTTTTGCTAAAAAACGGTTTCATGTTCTTTAGAAAAAAATTTCAATACAATAGCGAAGTTTAGTGCTTGGTGCAAATGATCTCGCCAAAGGTAAATGCAAAATATCGCAACTCTTTTGTTACACAGAAAAAAATAAACATTGATTTATTTCCATTAAAAACTTTGTGATATTAATTAAAATTTTTTTTTTAAATTTGCACCAGTAAATAAATTAATAGTACCAATTAAATATTTTTTAATAATAACAACATTTTCTGCCGTAATATTGTTTATATAAGTAAACGTTTAATTCCCTTGATAAAACTTTTAATTAAAACCGATTTTATTTTGGATTAATGGTTTAATTGAAAAAAAAAAAAAAAAAAAAAAAATTGCCGATGATTTTTTCTGTGTAAACCAAACCACAAAACACACAGAGTTTCTATTTCCAAAAATTTTTCCTTTAGTTACCTATAGACAGGCTTTCAAGGTCTTTGTTTTTATTCATAATTAAATAAAAGACAATTTATCTCATTTTATCAATGCATTTACGCTCTGTTAGATTAAAGCGCTACGACATTTTACATTTGCTCTTTCGCGAGATCATTTGCACCAGAAACTGAACACAGCATATGTGTTTCAGTAACAAGTTGTAGTTGTTTTGTCTTCAATACTAATATTTTATTAGCTGAGCTAATAGTATAGCTTATATTAATAATATGTGTTTTTTATATTAAGCGCTACTACTAAGGGCGGATCTAAAGGGGAGATCATGGGGGTCATGATCCTATCTGGCCTAGTCGAGCGACTGGTATTCTAAAATCATAAATTGGGCCTAGAGGCTGTCCTAAATGAATTTCCACTATGTGACCCCCCTTGAACTAAGGGCTGACCCCGCCTCTGGCTTTTGGAATATACTGTATTTAAATCTCTTTTAGCTTAAAGTTTAAGATTTATCGTTTTCTTTTTATAGACAGTTTTTAATTTTGTTTGAAATAAAAGCAGTCCATAATTCTAAATTATTTGCCAATAATAAAATCGTTAAAAAATTTATATCACCTCATTGTTGTTATTTATTTTAATGTCTAAAACTCAATTATTTGGCTAAACAAATTTTAATAAAAACGATACTTGACTTTTTTAATGTCAATTCAAAGAAAATTTATGGTTATTTCTAAAGATGTAGACAGATTGACCAAATGTAATATTCAACAGTTACAAAAACGTTTTAACTTGTTAAATTTATATTAAAAAAAAAAAAAAATAAAAATAACATTAAGGAAGCTGAAATTTGTAATTGCTTATGAAATTTATCTTGTGTGTTTAGGCCGAACACGGGTAAAACAAAAAATCTTATTCAAAAATTTGTAGCTGTTCGAGTACGTTGTAAGTTTAATGTTTTATAATCTGAAATATACGAATTTCAAAAGCACTCTAAGCCTTTTAAAAAATGCTTTAAGATGCATTTAAAAGTTCTTTCTATTAATTTTGTTGTAAAATATATTAAAAATCACATTTGGGGGACTCACAAGGTAGTTATAAAGTTGTAAAGTCATATGTCTTAAAATAATTACAAGAAATATATATGACTGTTGTGGGTGTATTTCAACTGTACAGTTATGACGAATCAATGAAGAGAACGGCCCTGTATGTGGTGTGTCCGGTTTGGAGGACTATTTTCTGCTTACAATAAGCGCTTCTTTTAACATAATAAAACATGCAAACAAAGCACTTCTAAATTGCTTTTTTAAGGGTTAGCTATATTAACATATTCATTAATGTTTGGCTTTTACTGGTTTAAGTGCTTTTTTAAGCATTTTCGTAAACCTGATTTTTAATTTTTTTCGCTTTAGAACCTTCTTCATTGTCAGTACTAAAATATCAGCTTTTTGTGTATATTTTATTCGTTGTCATGTACTGCTGTTTAAGAGCTCTCTTATTGAAGCGCCTATTTTTCTCTTAAGTGCTTTACAAAACACAAATTTTTTTACTGCTTATGGTCCTGGCGGTATCGAGATGCTTCATTGCGGATTTCGTGGACTTAGAAAAGCTGTATCATGAGCAAAGGTTGATATTTGATTGTGGTATTTGGTTGTTGTTTGGCATATCAAATATATATATTATGTATATGCAATAGAGGACCTAAATTGCTTTCCTGTGGGACTCGATTAATGATCGGTTGAGAAAAACTTAAAAAATTTCCTTCTTAAAAAACCAAATTTCGACCAATACAATATCTCTCCAGCAACAGCTTATGAGAATTTAAGTGTACGTTTAGCTTCGGTTTATGAATGTTGATAAAGATCAATGAATAGCGCGGATCAATATGTTTTCTTTTTGAAGTTTTTGACGTTTACTAGTCTTTGTGTTTGTTCGACTGTGCTATATTTTTTTTCTGAATCCAAATGTATGATCTGATATCTATTTTCTTTCAGTTTTGGGGTTAATTTAGAAATTAGGAATTTCTCGAACAGCTTTGAAATGATAGATAAGAAGCTTATTGGCCTATATGACTTAGCTATTGTGTGATCTTTCCCTGAATTAGATATCATGGTAACTTGAGAGTTCTTCCATCCTAAAGGATAGTATTCAACTCGTAATAGCATTTTATTCCTATGTGGGACAGCACAAGACTTGCAATTAAAAGATACGTTTAACCGCGATTACGTTAAAAATCGACTTTCCAACTCTTGTTATGCTTGTTACCAAAAGCCTGTAAATAATTTCATCTAGTGCCGATATATATGTATATAATTTGGCCAAATGAGACTTTAGCTCCAAAGTTTTGTTAAAGACTAGTTTTGCATGAAACTGTGCAAAATTTATTATAAATTGAAAATTGACAATTCCAAAAGATTTTGCGCTTATATGCTTCTAACGTAAAGACAAATAACAAAAATGCGCCAATATTTTAAAATTACAAATTTCCACAAACAGTTTTGTAAATAGCAATTTTTCTCGAACTAAGTATTCTTTAAACAGTTAATTTGCACAATAATGGATAAAGAATAGTAAATTTTTTCTGCAGAAGAATCTATTAAATCTTTTAAAAGAAAATGTTGGGCAAAATTTTATATGATTTTTTTTAATAACTAATTTGACAAAAATCTTTTTTTAACAGTTTTCTATAATAGCAAATTTGGGCAAAATTGCCTATGTCTATTAAAAATTTTTTTTTATTTGAAGAGAAAGAATTTAAATGATGAAAATAAATAAAACACAATTGCTATATATTGTTGTTTTAATTTTTTAAGCCCTTTATTGTTTTCGTTTTATGCAAGGCTGCCAGATAAATTTGTGAAGAAATCGTTAATTTTCTAAGAAAAAATAATTAAAGTAGTCTATTTTATTAAAAGATTTTGTTTGTTGTGCTTAATTCCCTTTTTAAATAATTGATAAAAAAATACTGAAATTTATTAGCAAGTGCACGTGCATAAAAAACTGAACTGGCAAATGGTTTTTATTTTGATTTCTTGCGAAAACAATAAAAGCACTTTGTTTTTGCTTTTAATATGGTTTTTCTTTACCCACTTACAACTACAATTAATGTTGGGAAAATTCCAAATAATTGTAGCGGGAAATGTAAGAAAAGATAAAACTCATCACTGATTTATTGTTTGGTATTTTGTTTAAGCTTTGATATCGTTGCAAACAAGACTTTTTGAGTGTTTGTAGGTAATTCTCATTCCCTCTGTAGTTTTGTTTGCTGATAGCTTTGGCTTTTCTAAAATTATTTAGGAGAACGTTTCCTGATGATCTGGCCTAAGCAACCAGTGAAATGCGCATAGGAACAGCTTATCCTCCAACAATAAATTTCAGTATTTTTTTTATGAATTATTTAAAAAGGGAATTAAGCACAACACACAAAATCTTTTAATAAATAATAGTATTCCCACAAACAACTTTGATAGTAGTCTATTTTGTTTTAAAAAATCGGACAATTTAAAATTAATTTTGACAAATTTTGTTCGATTTTTATTAAAACACAATAAAAAAAAAATAGTTAAAGTTCATATGTAAAAAGAATATTTTATACATTCATACAACCTTAAGCTTGAGGTCTATTTTTATAAAGTCATTTCAAAAAAATAAAAAAAAAATATGGAATAGAACTATTACAAAAAGCTGTATAAAATACATAACTGAAATTTAACTCGTAGAATAAATTTGAAAAATAAAAATGTTGAATATAATAAAGTTGCTTGTAAAAGAAATAATTCCCAATATCTACAATTATTTATTTTATTTTTTCTTTAATCCGATAACAATTTAAAATTTTAGATGGTTTTTTTTCCTGAAAAAATATTATATTGAAAAAAAAAAAATATTATATTGGAATAAAACTAACACTTTTTGCCAAAAAAAGGCAAAAATTTCCTATAGTGCATTGACTGAAAAATGGGGTAATAGTTTAATGTTTTTATCGCATAAACAAATGTATTAAATAATCTAAGGAAATAAAAATTAAATAGTTTTCCTTCGAAATTTTGATTTTTCCGATAAATTTTTTAAGCTGCTTTTTTTTAAGATATCGTTTTTCTGTGGTGCCTTATACACAAACATATAAAACTATTTAAAATTATTGTATTTCGAAGAAAAAATCAGCAAATCGGCACTTTGTCAATTTTGGAATAAAAAAAGTCAAAACGACAATAAATCGTCAAATCTGGCAGCCCTATTTTTATTATATCTATTTCTTTCGTTGACGTTTCGCTTGCATTAGACACTTAATTACTGGAAGTATTCCAGTTTAAACAGAATCTGTGTTGTCTGTTCTCGCATTCAAATACAGAAACACTTTTTTCTCACAAATCGAGAAACGATGAAATTTTTTGTTTCACACTTAATGTGATAAAAATACAAAAATTGCAAAACTCTAATTGCATAATCTGGACACTAATGCAATTTGAGTGCAATTTTTAAAAATTGCAAGTCTGGACGATTACGAATATTCGGCACAAAAAACATTCACAAAAATCTTAAACTCATAATATAATTTTGTTTAGGCGGGTCCATGATTGCCCATGAGTTCCAAATAGGGTACACTAGCAAAAACTTGTTTTTATAGACTGTGGTGTAGGGTATTATATGGTCGGGTTTGACCGACTTTACTTTTATATTTATTTTTTTTATTGATTTGGGGAGAGGCCAGTGCAGAATTA
Source organism: Pollenia amentaria (assembly GCA_943735925.1). Lineage (NCBI taxonomy): Eukaryota > Metazoa > Arthropoda > Insecta > Diptera > Polleniidae > Pollenia > Pollenia amentaria. The sequence continues at coordinate 227,011,187 of OX031009.1, forward strand.
TTTTAATATTTCATAATGCGGGGTACACACTATTTATCAGGAGTGACAGTTTTGCTCAAATTTTCCCTTTGACTGATAAAATTTGTGTCTGTCCCTCAAGTTCAATAGTGTGTAAATAATTAATACACACTTAATACAATCAATTTTATAGTAAATTTATGTTCTGCAAATTAAAGTCTTTGAAACTCAAAACTGTTGTACAAATGCGAGGACATGATGTTTGTCTTATTGTTCGTCTGAATCTTTATTGAATGTTTAACACAAAGAAAAATGTAATGTAAATGCAAATGCTGAAAACTAAACGAATGTTTCTCAAAATAAAATCTTCCCATTTTTATCACGACTTATTTTTTTTAAATTTTTTACGAGGCAACGAGGAGATTGTTAAAGCTGTTAAGAATTTTGAAACAAAAGGTAAACTGAGCGACTTCTGGTACACTCTAATGTCAAAAACATATTCGAAACAATACAAATGACTTAGATTGTGTTTTCTGATTTTACAGGTTGTAACTAATGCGTAAAATTACCATTTATTGTCCATAATTTTATAATTTATTGCGGCTTATCATAAACATTAAATGTAAAAATTGATTTTCATGAATTATTGTTAAATTTATTTCTGTTGTATTTTGTTCAATAAAATTTCCACCTCAGGGAACATCAACTTGAAATATTGCTCTTTTTACGTGATACGGCAGAAGTAATTAAATAATAATAAATTATAAAAATATTTAAACTGAGTTTACAAAAGAAAAAAAAAACTACAGCTAATTACCTCAAGTTTTTGTGTATTTCAAAATCATATTTGATGTTTTTTGTCATTTGATTATTATAGATGACTAGCTTAACCCGGTGCGCTTCGCTACACTGACCCCGCACATTTTTATATTGAAATTTATAGTTTACTATAATAGTAGCTTTAACCACGTTTGAAGACTCTCCCTTTAATAGTTCTTCAGTTGAGCGATATTTAATGTATGCATCCTATGGGAGGTATTTCCCCCCCTGCGCCTACCCGCTTTATTTTTATTTTCAAAAGTGTAGTATACCATAAGAGTGACTTTTAGAAAGTTTGAACATTCTCACTATTACAGTTCTTAAGATATGCGATGTTAAACATTGGCGTCCTATGGGGTATTCCTATACCCCCGCTGCTATTTTATTTCAATTCCGGGGCTCAGAAGATCCTACTACAAAAAGTTCAGCAAAATGCGTGCAGCGGCTCTTAAGATATGCGATAAATAATATTGGCATCCTATGGGGGGTACCAATTCCCCTGCCCCTATCGAAAAAATAAGTAGCCTATTTTATTTTTAGGGCTCACGTGATGTTACTGTAAAAATTTCAGGAAAATCGTGCGATAATTAATATTGGCATCCTATGGGGGGTACCAATTCCCCTGCCCCTATCGAAAAAATAAGTAGCCTATTTTATTTTTAGGGCTCACGTGATGTTACTGTAAAAATTTCAGGAAAATCGTGCGATAATTAACATTGGCATCCTATGGGGGGTACCAATTCCCCTGCCCCTATCGAAAAAATAAGTAGCCCATTTTATTTTTAGGGCTCGCGTGATGTTACTGTAAAAATTTCAGGAAAATCGTGCGATAATTAACATTGGCATCCTATGGGGGGTACCAATTCCCCTGCCCCTATCGAAAAAATAAGTAGCCTATTTTATTTTTAGGGCTCACGTGATGTTACTGTAAAAATTTCAGGAAAATCGGTTCAGTAGTTTCGGAGTCTATAAAGCGACAAACAAACAAACAAACAAACAAACAAACATACATAATCCATTTTTATATATATAGATTGTTAGAGAAAAATAAATTGAAGCTGTCAAAATATGACATTTAGATAAAAGCGAATAAGAAAAGAATCTACTATCAAAGTTTTTCTTGGAGGTCAAAAGTTCATTTATTTGTTGTATTTTAATGTGCTAAATTCTCAATTCGTACTCTTGATAAAAACACTGAAATTTATTGTGGGTGGAATTTTCTAGTTTCTATACGTATTCCACTGGTTGCTTAGGCCAGATCATCAGGAAACTTTTTTCCAAAGATTTTAGAAAAGCTAAAGATATTATGCAAATGAAACTGTAAAGCGAATAAGAGTTATAAGCACTCAAGTTTTACTTGTAACGATATCAAACCTTAAATAAAACAACAACAATAAACAGTGAGTTTATCTTTTCTAACATTCCCGACTCTAATTGTAGTTGTAAGTGGGTCTGCCTGTTTAACCAGAAGAGTTTTTTCAGAATGTTATTGTGGGCCTTAATCAGTATGGCCAATTAAGAATTCAAAAGTTACAAATGACCGTGTCCTTTGGAACACATTTGAAACAAAACACAAAACGAAAAAGTAACTTGGATAGAATGAATTCGTCTTGCATATTCTTAGTGATGTTCCTTTTTTGCAATGAAATGGTTAAGCTTACAAAAAAAGGCAAAACTTACCGATGGCTGTACTAAGAAATGCATTTATATAGCCGTCTCCATTTATTTCCGAACATAAGCCTTTACCCTGTTAAACACGTGAAATGCTGTCAAAACCCATGCGAAAATAACAGCTGGCTGTTCATCTGAACCTTGTGGGCAAATTACAAGTCGCAATTTTACACATTGCTTCAAATTGTCACAAGCATTAAGCCTATTGAAAGTGGTCAGAATCGGTCTATCATTTCGGGGTGTTGTGGGCTATCAAATGGTCGGGCTTCGCCGACTATCAGCCATGTCACAGAGTACAATTCCGTTCGGAATGATTCCTTTCGGAATTGAAGAAAACATATTTGTGTATTGATAGAAAGTAAATTTTGATAGTTTTTTTTGCCTTTAAGGTACAGAAAACTCCTATTCCGTTCATGAAAACAAATATGGTTTCATTCCGCAAAGTTTTTTCGTAATTTTCTCAAGGACCAAAATACGGAATGAATTCCGTTTCCGAACGGAATTGTACTCTGTGACATGGCTGTATACTTTCTTACTTGCTGTAGTTTTTCTTGCTGAAAAAATTTTCAATTACAAAATGTATTGAAATTTGATGTATTTTATTTTTTTAATACCAGAAATCAGTCTAAAGAGTTTTGGGATTATTGGTGCATAATTTACCGTTGGTCCAGTACAAATTTCCCTCCTGAAAATCATTTTAGTTCGCCTAAAACTGTTACGTATCATGATATTTTACTCAAGGCAGTTCAAAGTTGCAAAAAGAATCGCATAAAACTTTCTGATTGTCTGTCAATAATTTAATATAGATCTAAACCGCAACCAATTTTTATGCTGACGTTCGTTTTTATGAAGATTAGTTAATAATAAATATGTATAAATCATATAGTGCCCACTCCCGTCGGTGGGGGGTATCAAAGATACGGTACAGCCGAATATAGCACTCTTACTTGTTAATATTTTATTTTTATTTAAAAATTAAAAGTTGTTTTTTAAAAGCAACTAGTTTATTTTTTCGGTCTAATTTTTGATACAATTAAAGAAACAACACAGAAAAATTTCTTTAAAGTTTTTCACTAATTAAAGAATCACCAATAAAAAGAAAATCAGTTTTTATTTAAAATTTAATCACGTGAAAGTTCTATTAATTTGTTTACTGGTGCAAATTTTAATAATTTTTTAATTAATATCAAAAATAATTTAACTACCATCAATTTTTATTTTTATCGTGGTTCTTTTATGAAATCTAACGAACATTCTGTCTATTTTGTTGTTGGATGTAACAAAAGAACTACGATATTTTGCGTTTAATATTTCAAAAGACCATTTGCACCAAACACTAAACTTTTGTGTTTTTTTTTAACATTATGCAATTTTTAGCGACAGCGAATAAAGTCATTTTAATTATAGCAAAATAAATGTTTCAACCACTTTAAATCCTTTTAAACTTGTTTATGTTTATATAAGCGAATATATTTTTTTCACGTTTTCTTCTATATATAAATCGCATTTTTTTACATAAAACTTTTATGGCATCTTGTCAACATTATATAAAAAACAATTTATTTTTTCGATTTAAATTTTTTATAAAACATTTTTAATACATATCGCACTTGATCATAAAGAGGGCATTAACTCAAAATGTTTGTGTTTTCTCTTTTTGCAAGAAATCGACAGGTTATACCCGCTGTATAAATATCGTGCTATTTTGTCTACTTTTTGGTAATGAAACGAATGGTTTCAAAATTCTCTTTCATATGCCTTTAATATTAAATTAAAAATTGTTTTTGAGTTAAAAAAATACCATTTTTTATCATCAAGTGCGATATTAATAAAGTCAATAAATTCGAAATAAAACTGGTTGCTTTAACAAATTTCGGGTTAATTCAAATTTTATTAACATCTTCTTACGTGTGTTCTATTTTAAGTAACCCATCAATGTACAATATTTTAAAAACTGCGCAAAACAAAATTGTAATTTTATGCGTAATATTTTTAACTGCCAATTAATTGAACTTGACCTAAAATTAAAAAAAAAAAAAAAATTTTTTTTTTAATATTTTTCTGCTTTAAACCTGCACATTTTCCATTACCAGATATAAATTCATTAACATTAACATTTTAAACAATATTATTATGTATGTATGTTTGTATTAAACATTTAAAAACAAGTGCATTATAAAAATGGTGTTTTTTTTTACAAAATTTTAATTTAAAAACAAAATACTCTTTAATAAATAAATGTATTTAACGATGAATTAGGCAAAAAGCCTACAATAGTAATTTTTGTTCAATAATGTTTTAATTAATTATTTTCAACTGTATTTTTTTTAATATTATTTAATTATATAATTTTATTAATATTATTATTCTATTAAATAAAAAAAAAATATGTAGTTTTTACAGCTTTCCTTCCCATTTCAAACATTTATTAATGTGTCATAATGCGAATGATTTTAATTCATTTCATTCGTAACTCTTGTCCTGAGATTGCAAACCCTTTAAAATTGTTGTGATGGAGTTGCAGGGTTCATTGAAGCAATTAAGTTTGCGAAGTTACCAGCATATTTGCCTATTAAATAATTTCAAGAACCAAAAAAGCATTTGGAAAGAATTTACATTTTTATATTTATGCATAAATTATAAGTACACTTAGAGAAAAGAAATTTTAAAAAAGTTTCTTGTTGAAAATTTATTAAAATTTGTTCTACACAGAAAAAATAAAAATTGATTTCAATTCAAAAATGTGTGATATTAATTAAAAAATTCATTGAAATTACACCAGTTAATAAACTAGTAATATTAATTAAATGTTTAATTAACTTGATTAAATGTTTAATTAACTCGATTAAAGCTTTAATTCATTTGATTAAACGTTTAATTCACTTGATTAAATTTTTAATTCACTTGATTAAATTTTTAATCAAAACTTATTTTATTTTTGATTAATGCTTTAATTGGTGAACATTTTTGGAGAATTTTTTCTGTGTACCTAAACAATGTTACAAATTTCGAACTATTTAGCCGATCTATGTGTAATTAACCAATCGGAATTTTTTATTTCATCCCATGGAATATATCGGATTACACAAAGTTCAAACATTATTAAATTGTTAAGTCACATTACAAAAACAAAAAAAAAAAAAAAAAAAAAACAGCAAAAATTGGCTCTAATTTTTTTACTTAAGTCGTGATTTTAAACTTAAGATCTTGATTAAAAATTTATTTTTTCTATTCCAAAATATGTTTTAGGAAAAGATTTTTTTTAAGCCAGAGGACTTAGGCCCTAATCATGTATAATGCTATGTTCGCACGGCATGTTGAATTACGTTGTTCGCTCTTTGAATTACGAATGCGAATTATGCTGTTCGCACGGCACATTCATAATTCAACAAATTTTCTTCCTACATTTATGAAATTTTTTTTGCTTTGAAAATGAAAACAAAAGCGAGTAACAATTTAAAATGTCTCATTATTTTATTTCTATTTCAATTTCTATTTTTTAAATTTATTTGTTTATTTTTAATTTCACAAATAGCAACTTTTTAAAATATTATGTTTTTTTATTTTCTTTCTTTTTTCTTTTTTTTTTGACAACTTTCGATTAAATTAGTGATGACACTGATATAATTCGCTCTCACAATGTTGTATGGCGGATTATGTAATTTGGATCATAATTGGGCTGTGAATTAAGAATGAGAGAGCGAATTACGAATAAACGCTGTCGTGCGAACAAAGCATAACGCAACGTAACGCCAAAGAATAACATTGAAAGTACAAACAAAATCATAAATATTTTGTAATTTTGTTGTTGCTTTCTACATAAATTCATGTACCGTTTGAAAATTTTCAACGCCACAAGATATGCAGCGTTTGAAATTTTAAAACGCAATGTGCATTATTGTAGAAAGCAACAACAAAATTATAAAATATTTATGACATTGTTTGTGCTTTCAATGTAATTCTTTGGCGTTGCGTTGCGTTGCGTTTTACATGATTAGGTCCTTAGTTTTCACCCTTTTCTGTGAAACAAATTAATTATGCACTTTATAATTATTCTCCACGTTTGACATCAAAACGGCAGTGGAGTCGTAAAAAAATAGTTCTAACTCCGACTGCGACTCCAACCGCTGACATTTTTTAAGTCCGACTCCGACTCCAAATTGGACTCAGAATCCTACTCTTACATTGATGCTAAATGTATATGAGACTGTTTCTTATTTGACTTAAAATTTTTTTTAACACAGAAAAGAATAAACATTTATTTTAATTAAGAAATTTGTGATTTTAATTAAGAAATTAATTACATTTGCGGCAGTAAACAAATAAATAGGATCAATTAACCGTTTAATTTACTTGATTAAACGTTTATTTCCCTTGATTTAATGTTTAATTCACTTGATTCAATTTTTAATTAAAACTGATTTTATTTTTAATTAATGCTTTTATTGGTAACAAACTTTAGAGAATTTTTTCTGTGAACGCAGTACCTTTTAAATGGTTAAGTATAGCAAGAACATTATTCTATAAAAATTTCGAATCGATATGTAAAGAATTGCATCGCCAATTTCAAAGAATTTTTATTTTGGAAATTTTAACTCCGACTCCACAGCCCTGCATTAAAATATTCCAAATTGAACATAAAACTTTGAAGCATTTCATGAAATAAATAAGTGGGTTTCCAAATAAGCCGCGGCTGTACAGTGGTACAAACAAAGTATAAAATGTACAAAAAAAGACCATATATCCATCCCTGGTGGGAACCAGAATCGGTCCCCCCCCAGATTTATGGGGTTTTGTCTCATTTAGGGGCAAATTAAAGGGTTACAAATTCTTAGGAGGAAAATTTGGGAGTTTTTAGGGGGTATTTGCTTCTCTGTACATAACAATAACTAAATAATACCATGTTTATTTTACAGCTTGTTTTTGGTTGACCAAAAATCGTTTTTAAAAAGATAAAAAAGAAAGAATTTTAAAGTTGAAGTATTCATGGAAATACACGTGTCACAACTTTAATCTACCACCTGAAATGCTTAAACTTTTTAATTCCGATAATATGTACAAAGTAAACAAAAATGATTCGGCAACACTTGACGTTTTCGAAGAAACTTTATTCCCATATTTAAAAAGCAGATTTCTACTAACTCTATTTTGATTTAAATATATATGATTGTACATATGTATGTTACAGTCTTTTTTAAACTGTTTGTAAATAAATTGTTTTTAAAAATATTTTATTAAATAAAAATATTCAAGAAACTTTAAAAAATATGTTTGGGGGAATTTCAGTAAAATGTTAAACATTTGGCGATTTTTGCTTCATGTATGATTTTTTGAAAAATACGTTAAATTTAAAAAAAAAAAATTACCTGGCAATACTGGTTCAAGGTTACATCAAATTCATGTTTTCTATATCAAAATTAATGTAAATTTTATGCCAGTAAAATGGAGTTAAGTTAAATTATGGACCTACCACCATTTGATGCACATTAAAATGAAATCTTATATATCATTCACCAATTTTATGACATAAGTGTAAGAAAAGTAAATCGTCAAGCCTTCTTATGGAAAATTCACTTTCTTTGGCACTAATTTTCTAAAACGAAAAGTTTTCCATTTTGTTTTATTATCACTTCTAATGTTTCTTATTTATGATTTGTATAGTTCCTTATAAAATTATTTTGTTTCAAGAAATATTTGGAAAAAAAAATATATAAAAATTCCTCAAATTGAATTATTGCGTTTTATTATGGAAATCCTCACAAATCTCCTTCACATGTCATGTCAACTTAAAACGTACACATTCAACGACACTTATTATAGTTGCGATTTTCGCATAAAACTTCTGCCGCAAAGTGTTATAAATTCAAGTAACTTTTCTATGCATAACAAATGTCATTTAGTGGTTGCTAGTCGACGCTTAGAGTTAAACATTCGAATTCCAAAGTTTGTTTCACATACTTCAAGAATGAAAACTATTTGAATATGCAGACATAGAATAACATAGAAATAAAAAAATAAATAAATATCTCTCTTTTTCAGAAATATTGTATTAACTCAAAAATATTGTTAAGAGTAAAATGTAAATTTTTTTTAATAATTTTAGAAAAAAAAAAAACGTTTAAGAATTGTAAGATTTCTATGAACAAATCTTAATATATTTGAAAATAGATTAACCCAGCAAAAACTTACATTACAAAGTAATGAGTTAAAAAGCTTATATAACTACTCTTCACTACTTAAACATTGGCATTTTAACTCACTATATTAACACGGTGATGTCATTGGAGGCAAGTACTTACCACCCTCGCTTACAAATAGGGAATTAAATAAGTCATTGCCACATTCGCTTACAAATTGGGAAGTCATTACCACGTTCACTTACAAATAGGCACTTCACATTGGTATCAACAAAACAGAATCTGTCAAACAAATTGCATTAAGGTCATATTCATCTCGAATAAACCAGAGAACGATATGAGTGAAACAACGATGATATTTTCATGGAAAAACGATATTATAAGGAAAGGTACAATTGAAGGACTATCGTTTATGATACAAGATCGATATCATATATTATAATTTATATCACTATCGTTTGGTAGTGTAGTTTTTATTAAAATTTTTAATTTAAAAATACATCTCAAATTCAATTAAGTATTCAAATCTATTACAATTTGTTCTTCATTTACATATAACAAATGAAAAAAAAAAAACAAATTGTGAGAACAAATATGTATTTAAAATCGATTTGTATTAGATTTGAATAAATAAAACCTTAAATGGATTTTAATATGAATTAATTATTAATTTCGTTAAGCAACTCATAAACAAGTGCTTATGCATCAGAATATATGTCAGCCATTACTAAACTACGTCTATGTAATGCAGATGGTATGAAGTAGTCATTGAAAAGTAATTTGTTCAGTAATTGCCGTTCATGACCAAGTTTTTGCTGTTCAAATATCTTCATAGATGCTGCCGCATTTAATTTTTAATAAAAACATTTTGCTTTGTTTCCAGAGACATTAAAAACTAAGTGCCCGTTTACAATGTTCTGTTTTCGTCGCTGAGATTCTTGCTTTTTTTTGGCGGGAGGGGTGTGAGGAATTAAAAGGAGTACACAAGCGAGTGTACTCTTACATTCGTTTTGTTCGATCATTCGTTCTCTCGTTTGACGAAAAGTGTATTTATAATTCGGTCGCACAGAAAAAAAGTTGCAGCGACAAAAATCGTATAATGTAAATGGCCACTAACGAAATATGTTTTCATAATCCGATCATAAATACGATGTTGCCTACAATTTTGATGCAATAACTAACGTTAAACTTTGTTGCTGTTACGTTGACAGATACAGTTAACATCTCTGACTATCGGGAATGAATAATCAATATTTTCAAATGATACTGAATCTCTAGAAAAAGTAAGAAAATGTTATCTACCTTGTTAGTTTGCATTGGGGTATTCATTTAATCAGACTTTTGCTTTAATCGATTAATCGCTCGATTACTTAACCGAGGTTTTGGTTTAATCGGTTAATAATCGTATATTTTTTTAAATAATATGTTAACCGATTAATACAGTCTTTTTTTTTAAGTAAAGCATAATTAATTTATTATTTGGAGTTTTTTAGTAAAAAAAAACAATAACATGACAAACATAACAATTATTGACCTAAAACGAGTAAACAAAAAATAATTCATTAATGTATTAATTGAATACTAAACTGTGAGATAATTTTATTTATAATTTCAATAGTTTATGGTGATCTTATAAAATAATCTTTTAGACAACTAATTTGTTTTGGATGCTAAGGATTAAAGCGACTCATTTCTTTAGTTTTGATAAAACTTGATTTGGATAAAATTCATTCATTTATCGTAGATGTTGGAAAACCACAATACAGAATATCTAATTTCTCAGTCCTTTCTTTGATTTCTCGTAACATATAAAATCATCCATTAATCCATTAGAGTCCTGTTTTTAATTCTTTCGATGAAGTAGAAACAAATAACTAAATACATATAGTACTTATTGTTTACAGTCACTACCGTTTTTAATCACATTAGCGATATAGTCCATTTTATAATTAAATTTAAAAGAACGTATATACGTTATAGTCCATTTAGCGATATAAACACCTTTGGCATGTATTCCATCTATCAGCGGCTTTCAAAGACTTAAGTAAAGCCAATTACTAGCGTTATGGTCACATTAGCAACATGTACCAAGTTGATTTTAGCTTTCGAAGACACATAAAATAACTTCTAATTAAAATTTTGGGTTTCTTCTTGTTATCAGGTATGAATTATTTTCTTTTTCTATTTTAGCTATCCTTTTATACAGTATGCAACTCTGTTGCAAAACCATAAGCCTGCTGCCGGTGTAATAAATATGATTTTTTTGTTTTCTATATTCACTTAAATTTACTATATTCGAATACTGTTACACGACTAAATTAGGCTTATAGTCACATTAGCGATATAGTCCACCACTTGGCTGCATCTAAAGGATGTCACTATAAGCGAAAAGTACTGTAAATATAAGAAGTACGTGAAAGCAGAAGCTGTTGACAGCAACCACTTATTTAAAATGAAGATCAATATTTTCTAAGGACATACCTTTTGTATATGAGAAGAAACAATTAAATAAAAACACAAAAAAATATGTTATAATACTACAAATAATTTAAAAGATTGTTATATCGGTTAATCGATTAATCGACTGAAATTAACCCATTTAATCGTTAATCGAAAATATCCTATTTTAAATTAACCGATCAGTTAATCAGCTAGTAATAAACCGGTTAACCGATAAACGGTTTACCGAATGAATACCCTCGTTTGCATAATTTGACGTTTTTATTCTTCCAAAGTATGCGCCATTGTTTTGCGTATGTAATCAAACCCAAGGCGAATTTATTACAGGTAATCTCGGCACTACAACAAGCACAACTCGTACAAAAACCACAAGCAATATGTTTTTGTAAAATCATTGTACAATGCCAAAAACCGAAACAAAACCGAAACAGAAAGAAAGATAATAAACAAAATTTTGACATCCAACAATTATAAAGCTAAAAAAAGTTATCAGCAGAGCTTTTAGGATCACCTGTAATGAATTCGCCTTGATCAAACCCCATATATTTTATTATTTTGTCGTTTTGAAAAAATTGTATTTTTTAAAAAGTATTTTTTTAATAACAAATTATATAAAAAAGAAAGTTTATATGGACGAAAAACTGTTACCGGTTGTGTTTTTAAATTGTTTCTTTCAAATTAAATATTAAGTTTATTCTTTTTTCCATTTGATTAAAACTCCACGCGAAACTGGTGCAACTTATATTATTTTGCAGTTGTAAAAAATGTGGCAGAAAAATTTCCGAATTTTTTTATAAAATGAAAAAGAGAACTTCTATCAGCATTATTTCATAGATACTCGGCACAAGTCTTGACAGGATTTCACGTGAAATGTTGAACAGTGTACGAGCCATAACGCCAACATCAAGTACGCAAATCAAAAATGAGGCAAATTATTTTAAATTTTTTTAAAATTAAAGTTTTTGTTATAAAATTAAAGTTTTTTTTGAACACATTGTTCCTAAAAGACATGTTGCCAGATACATATAACATGAAAAAACCATCAGAAATTTTTCGAAAAATCGGTGATGTCAAACACACTATATTTCTTTCCATTACGTCAAATCGTAATAACCTTAAAATTGTGACTTTACTTACTTATCCCTATCGTTAAATTACCTATTACGAATTAGAACACTCTTATCGCCAACTAGCAAAATACATTTAGAAATATTTGCATGTTAAATGTGGTACGTGCAGCACTTTTTTGTTTTTTTTTTTCTCCCTTAAGTGCTTGACAATTGAAAACTTGTGTTAAATTTATACTTTTATACACGATAACTTCGTGTGTTTCTACTAAAATGAACGAATACCTTTTCAGGTTGTTGCTCCCTGTTTGTTTTCTCTAGTATTTCATCTATTTTACCTTAGTATGTATAAAATAAGGGGAGGTGGGGGGTATGTCAACACATTTTTAAGAATTTAAAAACATTTTAATGAACAGATTGCAGTGTTTAAGGTGTCGTTCTGTGTTTTTATTCAAATTAAGTTTTTCACACTGAATGAAATATTAAAGATTTTTTTACGGAGACATAATAAAAAAGGACTGTTATCTTACTACTACAGTACTGTAAATAAATTATGCTAGCAATGCTGCCAATTAATTTTTATTTAGCAAAATTTTTACCAACAAATTGGTTTTCGTTCTGTCTCATTTTCTTTAAAAATGTTTCTTCATTTATTACGAGTTGCAAAGCAACTCGCCTTTTAAATGCGTTCTTCAATGCAACTGTGTAGAATTTAACAATGCTATATATATATCCCAAAGTGCACTTCTGGCTTCACTATCCTATGGTTTCTCAACCTTTTTATGTTACATCCTCGGGGGAAAACAGGTGTAACCAATATCTGGAATTCGGCTGTAATTCAAAACCTACAGGTTTCTTGAGATTATACGAAGTCGTGGCTGACCGATTAGAGGTCCCATCTGGTAACATAGAAATCAGTACTGGTACTTCGGTATTAGACTTACTATTGTTTAGGTCGCCAGGGACATGCTCTATTGAGAAGAGGTGTCTTTGAGCTTGAGACAAGTTCTGTGAGTGCTACAAATTGTGTGACAGTAAAAATGGGTGATGATGATGGGTGTTATTCTATTAGTTAGTGGAACCCAAATCAATGAAGACTTGAATTCTGCATAGGGATAAAAGTTGGAGGACCGAGGATGATGTAGTAGTGAAGTGGCGTGGTATTGGTGGTGATGCTGGTTATGGTGGTCGAAGCGGCTGGGCAAGACCAGCTATGGCTTGGTTATTGAAATCGGAGAAATGTTGTGGTATCGTTGATAGAGAAGGGAGAGCTGGTATTTGGTGTGCGTTGGTGAGACTTGGGCTTAGTTAATGAAGAGTCCAGAGTCGATGATGTTGTTACTGATGAAGAAGTTGTTAATGTGGAGTAGAGAGGGTTGTGGATGTGGTGAGACTTTGATCTGGAGTGGATGAAGAGTCAAGAGCCGATGATGTAGATGAAGTTGACTGTCTTACGAAGTGTATGTTTTACAGAGTGTTGTTCTTTCGCAGAGTGCTGTTCTCACGGTATGACGTTTTTGGCGATCACGTGGTGGCTGTGGTTAAAATCCATATACGCGGAAAGAGAGTTTCTGAACTTAATGGAGTTTTCACTCGTACAAGTTAAAATTGGTGGGGTGGGGTCATCCCCAGTTGTCCTGCCGAATATTCTAATTCAGCGGATGTTAGATTATTATTGTGACCTGTTTGTGTTTGTTGTTCTCACACTAAGGGACGTTTGGTAGAAGCATGTCACCCAAGTGGATAAAATCTACCGTGGACTGTGCTGTAAGGTAGGAATCTACGCAAATATTTTTCATATTTGTTGCAAAGTGCACCAAAAAAGGGTTATTATCGTACGTACACATTAAACCTTATGATATATATTTGACTTTGACTGCAAACTATTGTGCTCTTTTGGAACTTAGCCTATATGTTACGAAAAAAATTTTAAAAACTATACTAACTCGATTAAGCGAGCCATAGTTGTAGTGAAACAGACTAGAGTCTCTGGCAGCAATAGAACCCGCTACCATAACGCTGATAGTCTAGCTGACTTTCAACTAGCATACCCGCAGACTTACTCTCCCAAAGTATGTCGATTTATTTTTCCTTTACCTTTTGAACAAAAATGCGAAATTGAGTCTTTCGCAACAGTTCATCTGCATTGAGTTCGCTTTAATGTCGATATCAACGTTGTTTCCCAGTGTAAAAGTGATTCGAAATATTTTGCATACTTGTCAGAATTCTCAACTTGCAAACTTTCCTTAAATGTTCATTTAGAATTTAAACTCGAAATCAATGTACCCAATATATGCAGCGTTATAAAAGAATAACTTAAGTCACAAATATAAATAAATAAACATTTTTATTATTTTTTGTTCGATTTTTTTTCCACATTAAGAATTTATGCATATATGTAGTTTGTCTTTGTCTTGTTTCGCCAACATCACCACCATTAACTAAATAAAGATTTATGAACGACAATTGGCTTCGTCTACTTGTTGCTACCGCGAATTTTAAGTAAAAAAAAACAGTACTCGTGCAACGAAATTAAATAGACAAATCCAAGTCATTTGCTTAAGTAGTTAAGGAATAGTGTACAGAGATGAGGAATGTTACTCTCATTTAAAAAGGCATTTGTTTTATTTTTCATCGTTGTTGTTTTTGTTTTGTTTCTTTACATTTAATAATGTAGTTTATTCTCGTACAACTGCAAAATTTTCTTGATTTATTTTTATTTTTTTCTTTTACTACTTTTGATTACATACTTGGTTTTACACTACTACCTTTTTCTGTACATTGTTGTATGTAAAAAGGAGGATACACAAGTGTTTAAATAAGAAAAAATAGTAAAACTAATTGCTCATAATAAAAGTTAGAGTGCTATATTCGGCTGTGCCGGGTCTTAGATACCCTCCACCGACATTTCGAATATTTCATTATTAATTAATTTTTATAAAAACGCATGTTTGCGATTTAGACCTAAATTAAATTGTTTCGAACAATCGGAAAGTTTTATGCTTTTCGTTTTAGAAATTTGAACTAGCTTGAGTAAAATATTATGATTCGTAACAGTTTTAGCCGAGCTGAAATGATTTTCAGGAGGGGAATTTATATTGGACCCAATGTGAATTATGGATCAATCATCCCAAATTCTATAGACTGATTTCTGCTATAAAAAAAAATATATATTAGAATAAATTACAATACAGCAGTGAAATTAGTTTAAAGGTAGAGTTAGCCGAACGTCCACGTCCCCTAACGAAACGTCTGGTCCGTTTTGTTATTTGCTTACAATGTAAATGCTTACCGAATTTAAATGTCACGTAACGGAACATCTCAATCTGTATAAATTAGAATTTCTTGCCGTCGTTACGTGACAGTTGTAAAACAGTGATGGCCTGCTTGTATATTAAATTGAATGCGGGTATTTTCGCTCTTTTTTTTTGGTACTTTTTTCCAGTATATCTATGGACTTTCGACAAAACGACTTACAATACAACATATTTCCATATATTTAAATATACATATGCTTAGATGTACAAAATAAACAAATGCATATGCACATACAATAGAAATGAGTAATATATAAAAGGCTTTAAATGGTTACAAAATATTGTTTTGTCTATGCACATTTACAAAATAATATATGTAAATGTGTATGTATATGCTAAAATACATATTTGTTTATTGTAAATCTATAATATAAATATCAGATATTAAATTATTAATGTTTTTTTACTTGCACTAAATACTGTTTTAATACCATTTCAATCACTTGGTACTTTTTCTGCACAACGGTCAACATTTAAACCTTTTGATTTCCCATCACTGTGTGTGTTGTTTTATGTATACTATTGCTTTTTTGTTTATGTATGTGAAAAACATATTACACGTTTTTAGATGTTCTATTAGTGCACCAACGTGCAAGCAGTCCGTTACAGTAAGTTACGGGTACAGCAACGTTCGCCTAACTCAGCCTTAAGGGTTTACGGCGAACTTCAGAAGGCTGCCTAATATGGAATCTAAGGTAACTAATAGACTGTATATCACAAAACTGCATGACATTTTTTATCACCATATGAAGCCTTCCGAAAATGCTTTTCGGAAGGCAGACTTTTTTTTTATATTGTGCCTATGGTAAATTATGGACCCATCTTCACAAAATTTAAGTGCAATTTCCAAACATATAAAACGAATTTGTTCAAAATTTAATTAGAATCGGTGTACTCTGTCATCAAACAAACTGACAAAAATAAAAATGTTTGAGGGAGGTTGTTTCACATTTGGGTACTTAATGACACAACTTTCTATTACTTTTGTTTACATAAGAATATTATCACTATTTTTAAATTCTATTAAAACGATGTACTAGCATCCTCCGACGTGATTCTAAAAAGAAACGGTTTTGGAACGCAGAACAATAAAATAAACGATCAATTTTAATTATACTAATTATTAAAAACATAAATTATTATGGTCGATGACGACGAAATTGTGGGTGCTGCCGCAGAGGTATCCGCCGACACAATGATGTCAGATGATTTGTCAGAAGAAAATAAAGCACGCTCTAATTGAAATATGGTCAGATGATTTTGCTTCTGAGTTTTAAAGACGCAATGTTGAAAATGTAACACACGACATGTATGCATGTATTTTGCAATGTTAAATTTGACAAGCCAGCTGTAAAAAATATGTTGATTTTTTCTGAAAAGAAGTTTTCAGTTTCATTTATAATTTTTTTTTATAATCACCCCTATCGTGAATAATTTTTCCCTCGTAATTTATTCCCTTTTCACGTATTTGCGATCATGAAAAACTCCCATGAAAAAAATTAATTCATAGGAAAATAATAACGTGAAAAAAATGTTCGCGGGAATAAAATACCCCTTATGGTGAACAATTTTTCCCTCGTAATTTGTTCACTTTTCCCTTTGAATTTCTCACTTTATTTTTGCTGGGGAACAAAACATTTATGTAAGTAATTCTTCTCATAATTCGAATATTATATGTATGTATATTGTTCAACAGAATGCAAAAAAACAAGTTAGAGTGCTATATTCGGCTGTGCCAAATCTTTGATACCCTCCACTGACAGGAGTGAGCTCTATATGATAAATACATATATATTATTAACTAAGCTTCACAAAAACGAGCGTCAGCATTAAAATTAGTTGTGGTTTAGACATGAATTAAATTATTGACCGACAATAAGAACATTTTATGCGTTTCTTGTTGGAACTTTGAACTGGTTTGAGTAAAATATCATGATCCGTAAAAGTTTTAGCCGAACTAAAATAATTTTTAGGAGGGTAATTTGTATTGGACCTATAGTAAATTGTGGCCCAATCATCCCAAAATTCTTAAGACTGATTTCTAGTATTACAAAAAATAAATTAGAATAAATTTCAATACAGCAGTGTAATTAGTTTTAGCGTTAACAGAAAATTTCACAAATTTGCATGATATTTTTTCTGGCCATATGAATTTAAGTAAAGCCTCTAGTACACGGAATGTAAAAAACCACATGCGCATGTGGTTCTGACGTAATTTTGACGTCAATGCAAAGCCACAATAAGCATTGCGTGTTGTGTGATGACGTCAAAATTACGTCAGAACCACATGCGCATGTGGCTTTTTACATTTCGTGTACTAGAGGCTTTAGACATTTTACCGCAATATCTATATCTGTGATGGTTTAAAGCGAATTTTATTATTGTCCCAAAGTGGGATTATTTGGCTTTAGGCGCAATGAACTGTTTTCCGAGAGTAGGGCTTATATGCGGCCTAGGCTAAATTATGGACCAACCTTCACGAAATTTGGCAATGTGATTTCTCCTCCTATAAAACTGTGACGTACCGAATTTTAGTATTATAGCGTTATTTATTGCGGTTTTAGGCGTACTAAACTGTTTTCCGGAAGTAGGGTTTATATGGGGCCTAGTGTAAATTATGGACCGATCTTCAAAAAATTTTACAGTGTGATTTCTGGTCCTATAAAACTGTGACGTACCAAATTTACCAGTATGATTTGCAGTCGTACAAACCAAATTCGAGCAAAATTGTATGTCATTCCGTGCATTAATAAACCATTTATGTTAGTTTTTGTATCAAAATTATCAAATTTTTCAGGGTGGTGGTTCCACATTTTGATTCATAGTTCTGATCCTACTGAACCGATGCTGCTGGATTTCAATCCCAAACTGCTTAGGATAACTACAAGCAATTTGAGACCAAGTCTGTTCTTTTCTTTTGCGTTTTTCGAAAGTGAGCGTGTTTTCAACAGACGGACAGACGGACAGACAGACGGACATGGCTAAATCGACTTAGAATTACTCAAGGAGCCAGAATATATATACTTTGTGGGGTCTTAGATGTATAATAAAAAAGTTTCACACGGAATGACAAACTTAGTATACCCTCATTCACCACAGTGGTGGTGGAGGGTATAAAAACAGGTCGATTAGGCAATCGAATCGAGGAGTTATGAATCTTTTCAAAGACGCGTTGGCAGAATTTTAGAAATTTTTTACTACATAAAAGCGCAATAAGCTAATGAGGCAATCACACTATCACTCCAATACAGTATATTTTATTTTGTTTTTTTAACTTTTCTTTAAAATATACGTGTATATTTTTGAACAAAAAAAATTTTTTTTTAATGTTGTTTAATATTTCTTCTTTTTTACATTCACTGAGAACTGATAGCGCGAAAAATTGTTCACGGGAGTTTCACGATAGCATTTATCCCTTCGAGGGGAATACAAATTTCATGGGAACAAAAATTTCACTTGTTTTGCACGATAGGGGTGAATGTCACAAATTGTTAGCAAATTAAAACTAAACTTCTTATGGCTTATTATGTAAAATAGTTATTTGTTTTGTTATGCCGGCCATACAGTGGTCAAGACTGTCACAGGACTATGTGTTTGTGTTGTGAATGGCGGGGTTTTTGTTATTATGCGGTGAACAAAAACTTAACGCGATGAACTGAGTCAAAAATCAAAACGAGTTTGATATTTGCTCAAGTTTGTAAAACTGTAGTGTATGGAAAAAACTTTTAGTTGTGTAGGGGTTTTAGTTATGTAGTGGTGTAGTTGTCAACAAAAAATGAGGACGGACATTTTTTACTGGACACGGTTCCTAGAAGTATGCAAATAAGTTGCCTGAATTAAAAGCAGCAGTACACTCATGATATCAAATATGTATGTACTACGAAAAATAAAACGCTGATGAAAAATAAAAAATGAAAAACATGTTGTCATCTTCGCCTACAAATTAAAAATAAGACCAAATAATGGGGCTATATTCGAATTTTATATACACTTCATCATGGTTCGATAAGAACAGAACGTTATATAAATATCATTCTTAAGATATAAATACATATGTCTACTTTGTGCCTCGCCCACTTCTCTAATCCCGCTCACATTTTTTTCGGATGTTGTATTTTGATAACCAAGATGCTTGTACCTAATTCGGAAACCCTGTCTCTTGCCCATCTCTCGATATACAGAAATCTATAATGTTTTTGTACGAAAGATGCCACGCCTACTTCTCCAATCTTGCCTACATGATGTCAGATGTTGTCTTTTCACAACAAAAATGCTTGCCGTTCTCCAGATAAACAAAACAAAAAAAAAAAAAAAAAAAAAAAAAAAAAAAAATAAGGATTTATGGGTAGCATTAGAGGCAGTCGTGATTTTTCACTCATATCTCAGCCATTTGTAGACCCATCAGAAATTTAAGAAAAATTTAACGGAGCATATGTGAAATACATATTTAATAACCTAGTCCCCATAATGTCTGGGGTCTTTGAAAAGCCCATTTCAAAAGACAGACGGTCATCGCTAAATCAAATCCGCTTCTCAGAAGCACCCAGAATATATACACTTTTGAAAAGGTTATGGGGTCTGAGATCGATTTTGTAGAAAGCACAAATGGAATGACAAACTTGTTTATACCCTCTCCATGTGCGGTGCACAGTTTACGTGTTTAGCGTATGTCACAAGTTTCGTTAACGCAGTTTCAGACTTGAGCCCTGAACTTGTGTAGTGTATCTCGGGCAATATATAACACGTTTTACTGCCTGCTTAACCATTTTGAACGTTAACGTTCGCATAGAATTTCATATCGAAAAGACAGCTTAACCATTTTGAACGTTAACGTTCGCATAGAATTTCATATCGAAGTGAACAGAGCGTTTTTTTGTTAATGTTCGAAATTGTTAAACAGGCAGTTGGATTCAAAATTTAATAAAACAACAAAATAGGTGGACACTTTTTTTGTTGATTCTTACAAAATAAACAATATCAAATTCAGTTTGAATTGTTTTAATATATTTTTGTGGTCTTAATGATAAAAAAAAAATAATATTTCAGGTTAATAAAACAAAGTTTTTATAAAAATTTGCTTATTTAGCTTTTTCAAAACCTAAAATATTCGTTTTGGTAAAGTTGGTAAATATTCATTTAAAATACAACACAATAGACGATTTTTGTTTCGGTTTAAGGCAAATAAAATCTAACAATAAAATTGAAATTTCAACTAGAATTTACTCAACTACGACAATATTTAATGTCAATGAAAACAATACATTTTTAAACGTAAACACAAATAGAAAAACAAGAAAATATAACAAGAGTTTGTTAAGGTTTAGTTCTAGAATTAAAAATAGTTCTTGTGTAAATAATAACTAAGTAAATAAGAATATTCTGGTACTAAAAAGATAAAACAAACCTTCTGTGTGTATTTAGTTTTTTGTTTTAAATACAAAATATTATAATACTTATGAAATAATCAATTCGAAATATCGCTTGTCAAGGTCAATTATGGCTACAGTTTCATCTCGATCAAATTTTATTGTAACAACACCCTTTTTGGATTCTCTAATCTAGAACGAAGTTAAAGGGTTCTCAATTTAGCCCTTTCTAAATATTCTTAAATTTAAATGAAACAAAGTATGTGTGAAATAACATCGACATTTTTTAATCGTTTGAGAGAGCTTGAGAGAGCCTTCGAGGTCCGATGTAGTTTGCGGCTTATTTGCATAGACCTGCAACTTAAGAAAACCCGACCAGAAAAAGTGTAACAAATCGCACGATCTCGGTGGCCAGTCATCACCTCCACGTAGAATGACCATGCCTTCAAGTCGCTTGTGTAGAATACCCATCCAAATACAGAGGAATGGCTTCATAAATTTTTGTGAAAAAAAAATATAAGGAGTGGTCCCAGATCATTCAGAGTTGACACTGACAAAATTAGGAAAACAATTAATTTTAACCAAAATCGACCACGCCTACGGCTCTCCTCCAATACAAATTAAATAATTTTTTTTTGCCTAACATTTTTCTATTCAAGCCTTTTAATTTGGTACATGCACTTTCTAGAATCAAGAAATTATGTATGCAAGTTTCATCAATATCAGCCACGCCCACCCCCTTTAAAAATCAAATCAATGTTTTCCCAAAAAAATTTTTCTATTCCTAGTTTTCGAATTTGGCACATACACTTTTTAGAAAAAAAAAAAAAAAAAAAATATACATGCCAAGTTTCATTAATAGCACACCGAAACGTGCAGGGTTTCCAAGGTAATGTGGGGATCCTATGATCCGGAGTCGACGAAAATACTTCTGTCACTATCGAGAAGTGATTGTAGACTTCTGGGTGGTTTTATAACGGTTCACTGTTGGACTGCGGTATACGCCAAGAGGGCGGGGCGGCTGAATACTGACAATTGCAGATTATGTGGGGTACCAGGGGAAAAGGAGACAGTGGAGCATATACTCTGCTACTGTCCGGCACTCGTTCGCTCCAGGACGAACTGTCTGGGAGATCATTACTTCCAAAATCTCGGGGAAATCTCTGAAATTGGGTTAATGAGACTCCTGGCTTTCGTCAAGAGAGTGTGGGGTACTCTGAGTACCATCACATCGGAATGACCTCTCTTATTTCTAACGTTCTTTTGCGGGTTATCGTACAACGTGGTAACGCTAGGGACCTATTTGGTCTATGCGGGGTCTTTGCGACCGGCCACTCTAACCTAACCTAACCTTCATTAATAGCAACCACTTCGTGGGTAACTTTCCGAATTGGGTATAATTTTTACAGTCAAGCGTTGCGCGTAATTTCTATTAGGTGTAGATCAGATGAAATTAAAATTTTTTCAGTGACAAACTGCCATCAGTGTGATAACAAATTGTCATCAGTGCAATAACAAACTGTCATCAATGCGATGAGAAACTGTCATCAGTGTAATGACAAACTGTAATCAGCGCGCTGACATAATATATCATGACCTAATATATTATTAACATTATTTTCATGTTTAAAAAGTAAAATTAGAAGCAAAAATTCCCATATTCTATTTTTTTAAATTAGTTTTTTAAACACATAAAATTTTTAAAGTATAATTATTACGAAAACCATATCGGACATGCTGCTGCTGTGTAATAATTGAGAGTTCTTCTATTAACAAAGGGTGGAATACAACAAAAGAGAAACAAACATGTGTAACGGGTAAGTAAATAATGATATTCTCTCAATTTGACTTAAGGTCAATTGCAATGACTCAATTTGATGACAGTTTGTCATCGCACTGCTGACATGCTTTATAAAACCGACTCCGATTCTTCATTACTGTAATGCCAATGTGTCATCCCATTGATGACATAATTAACATTTTTGATTCTGATGACAATTTGGTCAAGTGATGTTAAGGCTGACATCACAATGATGTAAAGTGTCATGGGGTCAAAAACGAAGACACTTGTCATAGTATTGATGTCAAAATACATCAACGTTATGACGCTTTTTCTATCAGTGTATTTTGATGTATAATGGTTTTTCGGCCTGAAATTTTAAGACATGCGCGGTTGTCCATGAAAACCACAGAATTGCAATATTATTAAAAGAGCTTTAGCCTAAGTTTATGCAACATATTTGATCACAAGTCTGCAATGGGACATTCGTAATTTTTTTCAGAAAATGTGTAATTGCCTGTTTGTAGAACGCGAGTGCAAAAGTGAGTCGTTTAACTTTTGAAATTTGTTTTTGTTCTAAATTTAAGTTGAGAGAGTCTCTTTTGCGCTTGCGTTCTACAAACGGGCAGTAAGTTTTTTCAGCGATCGGTGAATTTCCGTGGATGTTTTTGGGCAAAAGCAAGAAGTACACCCTCATCCTTCAGCTGATGTCAGCAAGAAGACGGAGATTGACGGTGTTTTTTTTTTGTTTTTTTTTTTTTTGAGGAAAATTGCAAAGGTTGAAATTTAAAAGACCTTTTTAATGCGCTCATATCTACTTAACTGCATATGCAATCCTAAAAATTATTTTTTTTTAAAGAAAAAGCAGATGCTCTATTTCAAACAATGTTGGCAGTGCAAATATCTTACATACACAAATCAACTGAATTACATGAACATTTTCATCAGAAATGTTTAAGTAACTTCATTTAACTTTTTCTACACAAAATGTGACTTTTTACGAAATCCAATACTAAATTTCTCTTAGTAAAACATTTCTCTATATAAGTGCATCTTAATATTTTTGAAAAGTTATAGTCGAAAAACTGCAACCAAAATCCCTCTATGCGCCGTCGCGCGCACAATGGTTGAAGAGCGGAATTAATTTATTTTTTACATGTTCGCCGATTTGGATAATTTTTTTGGTATTTTGTTGTCAGATATCTGAATATTATAATTCCGTAATATAAGCCTGATATACTTATTATTTGTTTGGACAGACACGCTCAAAGTTCATATACAATATGTTCGCTTGTTTAAAATGGCATGCAAATTTACTGTATATTCAATCTTTTGGTACAATCACAGTTAACTTATCATTTGACTTTGTCGTATATTTTCGTAAATAACAATTGTCATAGATGAGATTTGCATTAAAAAAAGTTGGAAAAAGTGCCATATAAAAAATTTCGTAGAACAAAATATAAACAACATTAAAATTTCAATGTTTATCAACTTCAGTGGACTGCATGTTTTTAGCGCTGTGGAGCGCTGTTTAACGAAAGATGTCAAATTTTAGCTTTAAGTCTCAGGTAAAAGTAAAAGAAAAAAAATTCAGCTGCTCCTACCTGCTCCTTTCCACAAAAAAAAAAAAAAAAAAAAAAAAAAAAAACAGTAAAAACTATAAAATAATAAAGTAACAAAACATGAATTTTCCTTCATGCCTGTTGTTGTTGCCATAATTCTTTACTGTTTAAAACTATTACATAATGTAATATATGTACACACTAGTCAATAGTGTTAATTGTTATATATTTCATTGTTAAAAAAAGCATAAGCTTCAATTGAATTTGAATTGTTGTTTACTGATACTGTTTGATAACAACAATAGAAGATCAAGCCCGATTATATGCGATCGACTATTAGGTGATGTGTTATCATTCATTTATTATGTTGTTGCATGCAATAAGAACTACACATTATGTCTTGCACTCTTTATTGCACTATATCAGCGGTGGGCTGAACAATGCCGTAGGTCAAAATTTAATTTTCACTTTGTGTGGAAGGTGGGCGTAAAAGTGGGCGGATCATTTTGATTTTACCATTTTTTTCTTGATTCAAACAAAAAATGTCTATGTGCCAAGTTTCATTATCCTTCGACAACTTCTTCTATTTTTTGCCGCTCGTTCTATGAACTTGAACCAATGTGCGCCGTCCTGTTAGAACCATGATGAAATAAACAGGTGGCATTACTACGCCAGATGACGATTTTTTGCTCTTGTATTGTTTGTCTAGTCTTATGTCAAAGTTTTGTTTATGTTTACAAAAAGTCCACGTTTTGTGCTGTGATTATTGTATTATATTAAAGTTTTTGATTATTTTAATTAAAATTAAATAAGATAGTAACCATAGTGAAATAAAAATTGGCTAAAAATTAATTTATATCATTGCGTTAGGCAGCAAAATTTGATTTTAGTTTAATATAATTTTTGACGTATACGGAGACTTATTTCCGTTTTTTGTTGTAATGTTGTATTTGTTGCCGTAGCGCTGCCACCTACTTATTCCACCATGGTTAAAACCACATGTCGGTGGTATAAATTGTTCGTCACTAAAAACTTACAGTATTGCGGTACTGGTTGTACTTTTAACGGATCTAATTATTTATATGAGGCCGATTGGAAAAACTAAAACATTCTTTCACACCCACAGTGAGTCGTAAGAGTACGTGTGATGTTCTACTCCACCAGAAGAAGAGTGACTACTTAAAACTACATAAGTGCAAAACGAAAAAGTTAAGTACATTATTGGCAGAGAGCTGTGCCGTTATGTATGATGTTAATTTACTGTTATGTTTGTTCTCTTGTTTGTGTTTTGATGTTGCATGTTTATTTAAAAAAAGACGTAGGCGTTTAAAATATTATGTAAATTGTTTTGCGTTTGCTTTAGACTTTGGCAGACATTAAGTCGGTCAAATTATACGACAAAATAAATCAGTCCACGACAACGTCGTCGTCGTAAAACCGAAACGACAATTCAAGTCAATTGATGTCAAGTGAAAAAAATAACAAAAACAACAAAATATATTTATCATACAAGATTTTCGTGCCTGTAATAATGAAAACAAAAAATCAGCTTCCTCCAATAAAATTGCTGTTGATGGTGTTTCTAATCTTCCATTTCTTGTCTTGTTTGCCTGTTCCTTTTTAAAGTGCCATTCGTACAGGAAATAAGCACGTGTTTTAAATGTGTCATTCGCGTTATATGTTTTTGTTTTTCGCATAAATTAACATTTGTGTGACATTAAAGCAAATTGCAAGCGTATTTGAAATATTCGAATGAGTGACAGTGAAAACTGTAAACATAAATAGTTACTACATACGAAATGAGAGCCAATTTACATGTTCGAAAATAAATAAAGCTTTTCCTCTTACCAAGCGGCGCGATAAATACATTTTGTTTCACAATTTTATTATCCCACTGTAACTTTCGTACCGATTTAGAAGTATACGGTTTTAGTGTTACTGATGAAATACTATTATCAAAAAACACTACGGGATTTATATTGATTAATATTAATGGCTCCTAAATTCTTATCACTTTCTACGCAGTTTAATATAAATTCGTTAGCGAAAATACAAATTTATACCAGATAAAAATATTGAAAACTAAAATTTTATTGTAAACTAATGCTTTAAACTAAATACAGATTTTTTTTGGAGTTAAAATAAAGACAGACTAAAAACAGAAAGATAAAATTATAGTATAAATTGTCTGAAAATTGTTTATTTTTTTTAAATGGGCTTCAATTAAATTAATGGATTTTTTTAAACTATTTCAAAAGTGCTACACTGACAGAAAAAGGGTCATAATGCTGATGTATTTTGACATCAGCACTATGACAACTGTCTTCGTTTTTGACCCCATGACACTTTACATCACTGCGATGTCAGCCTTAACATCACTTGCCAAAATTATCATCAGGGCCAAAAATTTAAATAACGTCATCAATGCGTTGACACATCGTCATCACAGAAATGCCGAATGGCAGTCAGTTTAAAAAACATGTCATCAGTGCAATGACGCAGTAACATCGTAGAAACGACTTATTAGGCTCAATTGAATGACAGCTTGTCATTAGGATTGACTTAAGTCAAAGTGAGAGAATGTTATTATTATTTACTTTCCCGCTACACATGTTTGTTAGTTGTATTCCGGTCTTTGTTTACAGAAGAACTCTTAATTATGAGACACCAGGAGCATTTCGATATTGTTTTCGTAACCATTCTACTTTGAAAGTTTGATGTATTTAACTAACTAATTTAAAAAATAAGAATATAGGAATTTTTGCCTCTCATTTTACTTTTTAAACATGAAAATAATGTTAATAATACACAAAATGTGGCATCGAATTGATGTCACTATAGTCATAGCACTGATGACGCATTAAATATGACAAAATTTTATGATGACGTTCGTCATTGGATTGATGTCCCTTGTTGGCTTATGGATGCCATTTGCAGTAACATTGATGTCACAATTCTGATGTTAGGGCATCATCAATATGAACATGCATTTTTCTATGAATGTGGACACGAGGACATACACGGCAACTGTATAGCTGACTTCTTGGCGCATGAAAACACCTCCTTGAATCATAATGGTATCACATAAACATAATGAAGGTGTTCCACTCTCGAGGAGCAAGAAAACAATTGTACATAAATTTCATCTTATCGCTGATCAGCGATGGTTCAATGATACTACTTGTGGGGAAACCAAAAAAATCTGCCCAATCATAAACGGTAAAAGGACTCAGCAGGAAGCCTCTGAGAAACCTAATTGAGGGTTTAACTGGCCATTGGACTTTAGAAAATCACGTCACTATGGGACTGCCTTACAATGACCTTTATATGGTGAGGAACGGCATTCGGGGACCTTAAACTCAAACCGTTTGGTCATAGAACCCTTAGGAACATAAATAGTCTCTTTGACACTGATTTGATTTGAATCCATTCTTCATGGAATCAACCGCTTGGCTGGAAAGTAAAAGAAGCAGCCAGGAAATATAGAATGTCTGGGAGACAGTGACACATAGTAAAACAACGTAAACTAATTACTGGACCCAGGTGAGCTATGTTAAATGACGTCTGCGTATGAAACCTTATGATCAGCTTTACACACAAAATGTTTGCCGTTACAGCTGTTTTTTAATATCCTCCCTTATAAGCCTGCTTTCCTTAATTGTATTCTAATCGGCATCAACATCTCAAAATCGAAAAAAATGGATGTACGTGGTTGGCCATGCAAATCGCAGATATATCAAAGCCTCTACCGTGGTTATTGCAACTCGTAAGTATTTTGGAGCTCAGTCTCTTGCTCCAAAACTTCAGCTTTTTTCCCCAAAGTAAATCCTTTTAGGATTTACTGCCAGCTCCATCTGTAAAAGCTCAGATGCAGCCTGTTCAATCGGAGCCAAAACTTATTTCTTCTGGCGCTTCTCTGCCAGTAGTGTATACATATTTTTATTTGTGCCATTTTTTATTTTGCCAAAACTGTTCAATTTTTCAGCGATACGCTTCAAAAGACCGAACACCACAAGCAATTCCACTATTACTTTCTATTTCATGGATTAAAAAATCAAACTCTTTTCAATTTGTTTTTTTTACCAGTTTTAAATCTAAAATTAAAAAAAAAATATGCACATATACATAAATTTAAAAAACACAAACATTTTATAAAAAATATGCTACTTAAGGTACATGTACACGACACGTTTTGTTAACATTTAACTTGTCAACTTTTCAAATCACATGTAATTGTGCATGTCTACCAAAATTGCTGTTTTAAAAAAGGTTTATAATATTCGGTCACAAACGTGGTTAAATTAACCATAATATGTTTACAATTTTGTTTAAAAATAGTTTTGTTGGAGGTGACCATATTTAAACCAGGGCTGTGGAGTCGGAGTAGAGGTTTTTGTACCGGAGTAGGAGTCGTAGTCGCAGTACCCAAAAAAACGCGCGACTCCGACTTCAAAATTTTTCGGCATAAGAAATTAAAAAAAAATTCTAATATTTTCCAATAAAAAAATTCTTCGAAATTGGCGATGCAATATTTTGCAGATCAATATGAATAAGTAGATTTTAATTTATTTTATGAGAAATAGTTGATTCAAGTACTTTACTATTTAAGTATATTTAGGTATATTTTTTATACGTGCGGGAAAAAGTCTAAATTACATTAGCAAAACTTATACTCAGTTATTGATCTAGTTGAAAAAGATGTGTGATTTTTTAAATAATTTACTCATGCTAAAAAATGTTAATGACAGGAATTGCCAATAATTTTAATATCAGAATTTTTTAACCATCAACGCTGAAATATTTTCAACATTGTACAGAATAAGTGTTGCTATAGCGCATAAATATTAGTATGTATTAGAAAAATTGTGACGTAAAATTATTTCTCTTTTGTGTAGAAACATCTTTATCGGCCTGCCTTTAATTCCTACCATAACACTCATGTTTTTCTTATGCACATTACGCGGGGATTCCCATAATTCTTTTAATAAAGATGTTTCTAAACAAAAGAGAAATAATTTTACGTCTCATTCATTTCGCATCACGGTTAGAGTAGGAGTCGGAGTCGTGAGTCGGAGTCGCACTTAAAAAATTTCAGCGTTTGGAGTCGGAGTTAGTACTTTTTTCGGACGACTCCACAGCTCTGATTTAAACATAGTTTTTCTCTGGGTGTACTCGCGGGAAATAGTTTAGTGCGCCTTAAACCGTAATAAATAACGCTATCATACTAAAATTTGGTACGTCATGAGTAAGTAGATCTTTCTTTATCGGATGAATTTAAAGCAACCATAATTGTATCCATTTGAATAAAGTTAGGTACTCATTAAGGTACATGTATACTAGTGAGTCCCAAAAAAATTTGTTTTTTTATTTTCATGGGTTAAGTATTTTTAAAATTTTTCGGAAGAGTTTTAGAGGTCGCTCAAGTCGAATTTTTGCTAAAAATCTGGTTTGCCGGCCTTTTTTGAGTTTTCTGCATAACTTTGTCAAAAACCACGATTTTCCTAACTTTTGAGGAAACCACTTAAAAGAAGCCTTATTTTTGTGAATTTGCTCATTTAGGTACCCAACATTAAAATTTTTCGTAATTTTTCCATAAATTTGGTAAATAACGTATTATAACTTTTAACATTTTTATGAAAATAAATAAAACTAACAATGCAGTTTAAAAGATCAATTAATTCTAAATAATTTAGGAAAAACTATTTTTGAATTTGCTGAGTTATACCGCTTTCAATGCAATTTCCCACTGCAAAATACATTAATGTCGTGTGTTACCTTTATAACATTGCTTCTGTTAAAGTTAGATGGAAATTCAATGGACAAAATTTAAATTAATAAGCAAACATCAGCTGTGTCAGAAATCAATGCCGGGTAGAAACCGACAGCAGCGGTTCACAATTGGCAGAGTCATTAGCCGGCTAACGTTAATATTTTCAAATACCGATATATGCATAAGCATTTCACCATTGAATATAAATTATGTTCACATATATATATACAACTTTTGATTTTAATAGCATAAATTGGTTTCTTCGAATTTAAAGAGAAGAACATTTTAATATTGGTGAACTCTTTTACGGCGCAAATAAAAATTTTTGTGGCGGCATCACGTTATTTTGAAACCGAGAACTACTTTGGTTTCTACAAAAATAAATAGAGACTAATGTTAGAAGCAAATTACATGTAAATTTGTAACCGAATATTATAAAACTTCTGCCAAATAGCAATTTTAACCGACACGCATAATTACATGTGACTTGAAAAGTTGACAAGTCAGCTGAAAAAACATGTCGCGTACATGTACCTCTATCAACATGAATGACAGTTTTGCTAAAATTGAACTGTTGTTGACTGTTGAAGTTTCAAGTTCGATAGTGTGTAAAGTGGTCTAGCCGATTTGTTAACCAAATTTTTTGTCTAATGCTGTTTTATTTTCTGACAATAATGTTTCATTTATGCTACCATTCCCAACACACACGGAGGTTTGATATCAAATTGAAAATGATTTAAAATCAAACCTTATCCCAAACGACTGATAATGATGTGAAAATCATAGCATTCTCAACAAAAAGGGGAAATTATTTTTTCAAATTGAGAAATGCATTTATTTTCAACTTGCTTTCAAATGTTATTCTCAAATGTTTTTCCAATGTGGATTTTAGCACAATGTGGAACATAAATGAAAAATTTTTTTTTGGAATTTAAATTCATTATTTATTCAAATAAACTATTAGTAAAACGTTCGGTAACATATCTAAAAGATGAAATAGTGTTCTTTACTTCCTCTAATTTTTTTTGGAGGATTGTCATGGCGTAACACCGCGAGCTTACAACAAATTAATAATTTCTTCACTTTCACGTAGTATTTTTATTTACATTCATATACTTTGTAATTAATTTTTTACTCACAAATATATATTATATTTTTTTAGCAACAAATTAAGGCATTTTAAAAATTTACTTCACGTAATATGTTACTATTCTTTAATTGTGTAATAAATTTAAATTTAATCGCCAAGTTTAATGTTTACATTTATTTTTCGATTCTGTGCTGTCAAGTTTTTTTTTTGGGTTTGAGAGTAACAGACTTGCAATTCTTGTTGCAGAAACTTTTTATTGTTGAGATGGGTGAGAAGATTGGGGAGGGGTACTCAGTTTCATGTACTCTGCAATTCTGTTTTGTTTTGTTATTCTCACAGTTTTAAATTTTAAGTTGACTGTAGGTGTATTTGTATTTATTTTTCAAATAGGAAAGGGGGAAGAGGAAATACAAGATGAAAACACAAAAATGGCAAAACTAGAATTTCATAATTTGAACACAAATTCAATTTTAAAGCAGAGTATAAAAAAATAAATGCAGCATCTAAATTTGCAAGTGTGGTCGATGACTTTGGGTGCGTGCAAACTGATAAATAAACACAATTATAATGTATTATTATTTTTTTTAGAAAACAAAACTCAATAAAGTTTGCTGAATTCTTCTAGATCTTTTTAGCATAGATTTGGTTAAACCATTTAATGGCGTTATTAACAGATGCTGCTGCGCTTGATCTACTGATTTTTTTTTATTTAGCCACAGTCTAAAAACAACGCAAAAAGGAATCAAAACGACGCAAAACGTAAATCGAAACATCGCCAAGCGGATCGACCCAAATCTGAGCTTTGGTGAATTAATTACTTATGTATTTATCATATGCAAATTCATTGGGCTGTGCAATAAAGTACTATTTAGCCTTAAAGAGTACTTTATTACTAAGCACTTTAAATAATCTTGCTCAATAGTCAAATTACAAAATATATTGCTAAGAATTTCCCATTTAAAATAAAATAAAAAAAAAAAAAATCCACGTACCCCCGCAACAAAATTCAAAATAAAATTATTTTAATGTTTCCTAAACGTTTTCAATTGAAAGAACAGGCGAACAATTTCACTTACATAAGTAAAAAAATTTTACATTTACCTTTTATGTGTACACAGTTTTCGTAAATTACACACTATTTGCCATCACACAGGAGTACTTGTTCTCCATCCAGACACACTCATAAGTATTTAATTGTATGTAGCATTTAAGAAATTATTCTTGTTAAATGTGCCAGACATAATGCCTCCTTCGTTTATAATTAAAATGTACCATAAATGTCTTAATTTGTCAGGGCTGCTGGCTGACAGTACTGGGTCGTGCGGAGGTGGTGACGCACTCCTACGCGCCCTTTACAAAAAAAACAAAAATAATTAATGTAATTTAAATTCATTGTAAATGTTTATCCTCACAAATAATTTAATAAAATTCATTTGTTTCAAATTATAATAATTTGCTACTACGATTTGCTTGTCTGATTTTCTTAGTTACGAGTGAACAGTAAAAGCCACAATAAGTGGGAATGTTATAATCGGTCGAGTCGAGTCTATGATACGCACACTGTTGGCAGATTTGACGAATTAATAGACGTTTTAACCATTTTTGGGTACAAAAGTGGACTTTGGCCAATTGGACGATTTTTCAATTTTTTTTTATATAATTCTTAGATACTTTTATTCAATTGATAGTCAGTTCATAATAAAGAATATGGTTTATCTAAGCGCAGTGTATATTTGTCGCATTTTTAATAACAAACACTCCTTAATTCAGGGAAATCCTAATGTCAAATTATGTTGCTTTAGCTCATTCCAAATGGACAATGGGAGGACATTTGTACAGGAGCTAGTTGAAATAATAGATCGATTTAAGCCATATT
Source organism: Pollenia amentaria (assembly GCA_943735925.1). NCBI lineage: Eukaryota > Metazoa > Arthropoda > Insecta > Diptera > Polleniidae > Pollenia > Pollenia amentaria. The sequence continues at coordinate 227,044,063 of OX031009.1, forward strand.
TGATACCAAATGCTTATAATTATTTATTTTTTGTTTCCCAAACTTCTCTAATTCTAGCTAGGGACAGCGAGAAACAGAAATCATTTTCCCTGAATCCTACGATTTCCGCCCATTTCGGAAATCAATTTACCGTTTTACCCTTTTTTACCCTAAACCAGCAGTGGGAAATATGAACAACTGAACTGAGGTTGAGTTTTCAGCAGTGAAGTCCGGAGTTGCCTGATGTTAAAATATTAAATAAAAAAAATGTTGTATACTTTAACATGAGCGGCGTTGCCTGATTTAGCTGCTGTTGTCGGTTGTCAACTAATAGAAAAATGCATCTTCACATTGATGATGCCCTTACATCAGAATTGTGAAATTAATGTTATTACAAATGACATCAATGAAGCATAAAGTGTGATACCTCCCTAAAAATTTGCCAAAAACTTACATGAATTGGTGACGGAATGCACCGATTGTTATTTTAAGTTCAACAAATTCGTTTTATATATATGTGATTCTGAGTAGATCGGTATAATTTAAGGTGTGTCTAGGTGTGTTACAATCATCAGCACAAACGCATAATATCCTTTCCATTACTGTGGTGTGGGTATAAAAATATAAAAAAAAGTAATCGCGCCTTTTAAAAACGTTTTTTGTGCTGCTGAAAAATTACTATTATTATTTTTGCGCATTTGCTTCATTTGTATTTTAATATGTTACAAACGGAATGACAAATTATGCCTTCCAACTTTGTTGTGATAAGTATAAAAACGTTTTAGCAATTTTTAATTGTTTTTAATTAAAATTAGCTGCGAATGTTTTCAGTTTCTTAAATATTTATTTTTTTAATTTTTATTCAAATTTTTCTTCAACATGCAATTCATTCAATGAATGAATGAATTCTGGCAGAGTTTGCTTTATCTTTTGTTATTGTAAAGCCTTTTTTATGAATTATTTAATTAGTTTAATGCTAATTTTTTTATGATTATCAATGGTTATTTATTGTTTTATTATTTTTTAATTGCTGCCAGCATTACAAAGTTATATTGTTGCGTGTTGCAGCCAAAAAAAAAACGATTTAAATTAAATCGATGTATAAATTGTTTAACCCTCCGTTGGCTCACAAGGTCCCTAGGGACCTTTTACGTTTTTAAAGCTGCACAATTTAAGCACGGATTGGGGGTATTTTTTAAGATTTAACGTATTTTATATTTGAAGTTTAAAAAGTATTTTAAAAAGGTTTCACAAGATTTTCACAACTTTTTTTAATTTTTTGAGGGGTGAAAGAAATTTACTAAGTAGATAACCGACAAGGTCTCTTGAAAAAACACATGATATACTTTATAATAAACATTTGTACAAATAAAACTAATTGAAAATTATTAGTTTGTGCATATTTTTGACCATTTTTCGGTATATTTGCATGAATTTTGTAAAAATTTTGTGGTTAATTAAACTTTACAAATCTGCTATATTTATATATGAGGTAACCAGGCACCTTGTCGGTTATTAAGCATTGGAAGAATTGGCGATTTATAGGCACAAAAAAATTTTTAAGAATATTTATGCAAAAAATTATTAAATATGTACAAAAATATGCAAAAATTAAAGCAAAATGATTCTTTTAAATTTTTTAGTAAATTGTTGAAAATTTATTTATATTTATATTTGGGGTATTCACAAGGTGTGCTATCATGGTTTATTGTCATAATGTTCTAACATTTTACAATGGTTTAAAAATATTGTTGTTGGTTTGTAAACAAAAAGTGTCTTAAATAAATAGAACGTTACTTGCTATGTTTATTGTGCTGTCGTAATTAATAGCGCATTAAATTATGAGGGGTTGCTCACAACAGTCGTATTTTTTCATGTTATTATTTTAAGACATATGACTTTATGACACCTTGTGAATCCCCCAATTAATTATATGTTACATAAACAAATTATGTTTCAACTTAATTTTATTGAACAATTGTAATGTAGACCAACAGCTCCTTGTGGTGAATATACCAAAGTCTTTGGGCAGAGAACTTGCAACCCTCATACTAATAGACTAACTATTCGTAACAAGCCATTTGAGGCAACCGTGAAAATGTAGAAGATGATGTTTTCTAGATTTTGAGTAAGAAATTAAGTGTCGCATTGATCATGCGTTACAAACTTTTGCATAAATTTATTGATTCTCTCCAAGACTCGCAGCATATTTTTTTTTTGAACGATAAAGCAAAAACTGCCTATTAAATTTCAAAACGACAGTTCTTGTGGTTAATAGCTTTTTAGTCAATTGAAAATGTAAAAATGCAACGTGATAAAAAAATAAACACAACAATTTAAATTATAATATCGTTGGTCTCATGTAGAAACTCCCAAACTCGATTTTTTCAAAATTTAGGTTTTTTTTACTGATTCCATTATATTTCACACGAAAACATCTCGTTACAAAACTTCAATGCAATAGTATAAAAAACGGTCTTACAAGCAATTTTACATTATGGTACAAACAGCTTCTATTCTTTTAAGCCCCAGTTAGGCGACAGTAACAGTAACGTTGGAAATCAGCTGCCTCATTTTGTTTTATGTAAAGCAATTATACTTAGCACGATTATACTTAGCAGTAAGACCATACCGTCTAAGTCTGCAGAAAATAGTTTTTCTAACTTTTTTACTATGCGGTAACATTTCTGTTACTGTCAGCTAACTGGGGCTTTACCTTCTCCTGCAAAGTTGCAATTAAAGGTATCTACACACAAGTCTTACGCATTTTGGGGAAAATACAAGACTGTCATGATAAGTTGTTATTGTTTTTTTTTTAAATTTTCCAACAATAATTAGATCAGGGATTCATTTTCGTCAAAATACGCAAGACTTGTGTGAGAGTGTAAACGATATATTTACTAAAGGCCCTTTTATACTATAATACTGAGAATTATGACATTTTAATAACTCATATAAATTTAAAATGTATAATGGTGTGAAAACATTCTTTTTATGAAATATAAAGAAATACCTAAAGTGATTTGACAGTCGTATGGTTCTTTTTATTTCTCTACCAATTTTCTAAACGATAAGATTTTTCATTTTATCAGAGTTGTATTTTTAGATAGACGGATGCACAAGAAAAAAATCAGGGATGGTAAATTTAAATTTTGTTTTGTTATAAAAATAAATAAAAAATTTCAAGTGCTTTCTTATAATTTTAAATAAATTACTCATATTTGTTGTAATAACTAATTAAATCCGGCACAAAGACGAACTAATTATGAAAAAACTACATTCGTATTAACTTTCCGACCCTTGATAAAAAGAAAAGAACAGCATCAGAATAAAAATTATTAAATATTTAAGAAATACTACATTTTATGTCTGTTAAAATATCGCCAAAAATTAAAGCTTTCCTTTAATAAAAATATTTATTATTTTTTATACTGAAGAGCTCTTTATATTCTACAAAGAGTTTTCTTTTTATTTGAAGTGTGATGTAGTGTAGAAGCAAAATGTAATGAAAAATATTTTCTATTTGATTTTTTGACAATCATTGAAATTTGTGAGAGCAAAAATATTAAGACTTATCGAATACACTGATGACATTTGTGGTACAATTGTACCAAATTTTGTACAATCGAAACTTTATTGGTACACTGGTACAATTCATCCTTTGTTGGTATAATTACAATACAATTAAAAAAAAAAAAAATTAAAAATTTTCTCTAATCACCAAATATATAAAATCAAGCAAACAATTTGTTGACTTTGCAGCTATAATTAAACTGATTATATACATATATTACTAAAAATTACAAGAATTTAAAATTTTGAATTTTTTTTTTCAATAAATGATATTTTTAACTTTAATTAAAAAAAATTAAATTAAATCTTCGTCATTTCAAATGTGTTAATTGAATTAATTAAATATAGCTCTTCCCAACCACAATTCTACAAGTTTAAATTATTTTATTTAAAGCGAAAAACAAACAATTACGATTTTTAGTTATTTAATTAATATTTTAATTAAAAATTTATTTGAAAACAACTAAAATGTTAATTAAATCAAAATTATATTTATGCAAAAAATTATTAAATATGTACAAAAATATGCAAAAATTAAAGCAAAATGATTCTTTTAAATTTTTTAGTAAATTGTTGAAAATTTATTTATATTTATATTTGGGGTATTCACAAGGTGTGCTATCATGGTTTATTGTCATAATGTTCTAACATTTTACAATGGTTTAAAAATATTGTTGTTGGTTTGTAAACAAAAAGTGTCTTAAATAAATAGAACGTTACTTGCTATGTTTATTGTGCTGTCGTAATTAATAGCGCATTAAATTATGAGGGGTTGCTCACAACAGTCGTATTTTTTCATGTTATTATTTTAAGACATATGACTTTATGACACCTTGTGAATCCCCCAATTAATTATATGTTACATAAACAAATTATGTTTCAACTTAATTTTATTGAACAATTGTAATGTAGACCAACAGCTCCTTGTGGTGAATATACCAAAGTCTTTGGGCAGAGAACTTGCAACCCTCATACTAATAGACTAACTATTCGTAACAAGCCATTTGAGGCAACCGTGAAAATGTAGAAGATGATGTTTTCTAGATTTTGAGTAAGAAATTAAGTGTCGCATTGATCATGCGTTACAAACTTTTGCATAAATTTATTGATTCTCTCCAAGACTCGCAGCATATTTTTTTTTTGAACGATAAAGCAAAAACTGCCTATTAAATTTCAAAACGACAGTTCTTGTGGTTAATAGCTTTTTAGTCAATTGAAAATGTAAAAATGCAACGTGATAAAAAAATAAACACAACAATTTAAATTATAATATCGTTGGTCTCATGTAGAAACTCCCAAACTCGATTTTTTCAAAATTTAGGTTTTTTTTACTGATTCCATTATATTTCACACGAAAACATCTCGTTACAAAACTTCAATGCAATAGTATAAAAAACGGTCTTACAAGCAATTTTACATTATGGTACAAACAGCTTCTATTCTTTTAAGCCCCAGTTAGGCGACAGTAACAGTAACGTTGGAAATCAGCTGCCTCATTTTGTTTTATGTAAAGCAATTATACTTAGCACGATTATACTTAGCAGTAAGACCATACCGTCTAAGTCTGCAGAAAATAGTTTTTCTAACTTTTTTACTATGCGGTAACATTTCTGTTACTGTCAGCTAACTGGGGCTTTACCTTCTCCTGCAAAGTTGCAATTAAAGGTATCTACACACAAGTCTTACGCATTTTGGGGAAAATACAAGACTGTCATGATAAGTTGTTATTGTTTTTTTTTTAAATTTTCCAACAATAATTAGATCAGGGATTCATTTTCGTCAAAATACGCAAGACTTGTGTGAGAGTGTAAACGATATATTTACTAAAGGCCCTTTTATACTATAATACTGAGAATTATGACATTTTAATAACTCATATAAATTTAAAATGTATAATGGTGTGAAAACATTCTTTTTATGAAATATAAAGAAATACCTAAAGTGATTTGACAGTCGTATGGTTCTTTTTATTTCTCTACCAATTTTCTAAACGATAAGATTTTTCATTTTATCAGAGTTGTATTTTTAGATAGACGGATGCACAAGAAAAAAATCAGGGATGGTAAATTTAAATTTTGTTTTGTTATAAAAATAAATAAAAAATTTCAAGTGCTTTCTTATAATTTTAAATAAATTACTCATATTTGTTGTAATAACTAATTAAATCCGGCACAAAGACGAACTAATTATGAAAAAACTACATTCGTATTAACTTTCCGACCCTTGATAAAAAGAAAAGAACAGCATCAGAATAAAAATTATTAAATATTTAAGAAATACTACATTTTATGTCTGTTAAAATATCGCCAAAAATTAAAGCTTTCCTTTAATAAAAATATTTATTATTTTTTATACTGAAGAGCTCTTTATATTCTACAAAGAGTTTTCTTTTTATTTGAAGTGTGATGTAGTGTAGAAGCAAAATGTAATGAAAAATATTTTCTATTTGATTTTTTGACAATCATTGAAATTTGTGAGAGCAAAAATATTAAGACTTATCGAATACACTGATGACATTTGTGGTACAATTGTACCAAATTTTGTACAATCGAAACTTTATTGGTACACTGGTACAATTCATCCTTTGTTGGTATAATTACAATACAATTAAAAAAAAAAAAAATTAAAAATTTTCTCTAATCACCAAATATATAAAATCAAGCAAACAATTTGTTGACTTTGCAGCTATAATTAAACTGATTATATACATATATTACTAAAAATTACAAGAATTTAAAATTTTGAATTTTTTTTTTCAATAAATGATATTTTTAACTTTAATTAAAAAAAATTAAATTAAATCTTCGTCATTTCAAATGTGTTAATTGAATTAATTAAATATAGCTCTTCCCAACCACAATTCTACAAGTTTAAATTATTTTATTTAAAGCGAAAAACAAACAATTACGATTTTTAGTTATTTAATTAATATTTTAATTAAAAATTTATTTGAAAACAACTAAAATGTTAATTAAATCAAAATTATATTTTTAATTTTCTTTCAATTAAAATAATAATTGAATCAATTATCACATTAATTAAAGTGAAATACTGGTTAAACATGTTTTATAATTGATAAAAAGCTACTGATACTTTTTTCTGTGAAGCCACGATGTTTATAATTTCTTTGAAGTGGATTAACTCAGTTTTCTTTCAATAATAAAAATTCTAATTACATATCTCCAGCCCTGACCAGAACTACCAAAAATTGCATTATTGTTAATATATGTTCATGATATTAAGAACATAAAAATATAAAGTACATAAAAAGTATTTGTACTCCTATCCCTGTAGAAAAGATCAGGGATACGAGTTTTGGTGACACTGTTAAGGAAGCGTCCATACTTTTGTCTGCCTTTGACAAAAAAGCGAATAGAGAAATTTTTGGTTCTTTTTAATTTTGTACATTCACACTACAATAGTCCGGCAGGCTGACAGACTGGTTGGTTGTCTGTCCATGTAACCCTGTGCGCAAAGTACAGGTCGCAATTTTGAAGGTAATTTGGTGAAATTTTGTACACAGGTTTCTATTCATAAGCACGAAGCCTATTGAAAATGGTGGGAATTGGTCCATAATTTCACATGGCCCCCATACAGACTTCTTTTCGGTATAGTGTCTGTGCCTATAAACCTGCTGGTAAATCCAAAATTAACCATAGGTCATATATAAGCCCCCTTCCTAAGGAGAAACAAATCTCATATAGACGAAGATATCTAAATGATATTCCGCATAAAGAACTTTTACATGATTCTTCATCTCCTAGCATAATTTTGTTCTGGCGGGTCCATGATTGCCCATGGGTCCTAAATTGCGTACACTCGAAAATATGTCTATATAGTGAGGTGTAGAGTATCAAATGGTCGGGCTTGACCGGCTATACTTTCATACTTTTTTTTATTAAATACAAAGGTGTAATAAGTTCTTTAAAGGTATGCTTTTTTATTTTGTAGCCAAAATTTGGTACAATAAACTCGTATGTCAATTTGGTACCATTTTGCCATTGAGGTCGTACAATTTAAGAATTGTAAGATCCCAACAGTGCTGTCTACACTTTTTTCTGCATTTGACAAAAGTGAAGACAAATAGAAATATAGAAATTTTTGCTTCTTCATTTTTTTTTTTTATACCCACACTTCAATAGTGGAGAGGGTATTATGCCTTTGTGGTGATGTGTGTAACACAAAAAAATATTGGTCCTAGACCCACCTTTTAGTTTACCGATTGTCTCAATATCACTTTCAATTGAACGATGCCCTTCAGTCCGGGTGGCTGGCAGGCAGGCTGGATGGCTGGCTGTCTATCCATGTAACCTTGTGCGCAAAGTACAGGTCACAATTTTGAAGGTAATTTGATGAAATTTTGTACATTGGTTTCGATTCATAAGGACGAAGGTACTGAAAATGGTTCAGAATTTCACATAGCCCCCTTACAAATTTCTTTCTGGAGCAGTGTTTGTGCCTATAAACCATCTTAATATGTTGGTATTTAAATTAACATTTTGACAAACTTATTTTATTGCAATCTAAATCTTCTTAAAACATTTTATTGGAATCGAAATTTCACGATAGCTCCCATACAAGTACTTCTCCCCGAAATGGCCTTTTATGCCATAACTTCCTTATTACTTCCTTTAATGCCATAACTTCTTTATAAAAGTTGGTATTGACATAAAAATTGGCTACAATAACTTTTCCGGTAGCTACTATGTCATCAAAAATTTTGGCTGGTAGGTTCAAAAATAACCATAGGTCCCAAATAAGCGCCCTTCCTAAAATCACTTAAGGTCAAAGAAATCTCATATAGATGAAGATATCTAAATAATATTCCGCACAAAGAACTTTTACATAAATCTTAACCATAGTTGGGGGTAGGGCACTAAATATGGCTTTAAATCATGCACTATCACTAAATAAAACTGCAAAAAATTTAGTTTGCATTTTTTTTTATCAGCTTTAGTGATGGTTGGTATTTTTTTTTACTGGCACTAAAAAAATTTAATGGTATTGCAAATGGTTTTACTATCACTAACGGTGATTGAATGCATAAAATCTGCACTCAACTCAAATAGTGCAAAATTTGTAATTGCAATCAGAAAAGCTGCATATAAACAGACTCTCACTAAAATTTGAAAAATTAAATTTTGTATGAGCATAATTTTTGATTCTTGTGATGCATAAGCAAATGAAATTAGACAACATGAACTTTTGTCAATAGCGGAATATTTCGTGGCTTTAATCATGAAAAAACAAGTTTTTTGTTTGTAAATTTAGTGCAAAATTTTAAGTTGCACTCAAATGAGTGAAGAACAAAAAAGTTGCAATAAACAGCTGATTGCTTTTTCTTAAATCAAACTAATTTTTTTTGAGTGCAAAGTTTTTTATCATTACTATCACTCATGTTTAGGAGGCTGCTAATTTTCAATTCATCACTCAACATTAACAAAATGATTGCAATAATTTTGCACTATCACTAAATGTGAGTTGAAAATGCAAAATTAGTGCACTACTCCCATCTATGATCTTAACCTTCTAACATAATTTTGTACTGGTAGATCCATGGTTGCCCATGGGTCCCAAATTCGGTACACTCTTGAAAATTTGTCTTTATATGGTGGAGTATGGTATCAAACGGTCGTGCTTGACCGACTATTACATGTTTTGTTTTGATTTTTATTAAATAAAAAAAGTGTTATGAACAACTTTGTATACTTTTTTTTATTTCATAGCAAAATTTTGGTACAATTTACGTAAATTTGGTTCAATTTTGCCATTAAGACGGTACAATTTAGGAATTTTTTGATCCCAACAGGGATAGAATAGTGTAAAAGGGGCTTAAGATGTTGTGAGTGCTTCAGTGGTTGAAAATGAGACTGACTTAAGTATAATAACACAAAAAGTGACGTAAAGAATATAAATAAAAATAAAAATAAATTAAATGCATTGTTAAAAATCGAAAACAATTAAGAAAATCAACAGTGACGCTGCGTTCACACTTTTTATAAAACAATTATCAATTCAAACTAAATATAATAAAAAATAATAAAAGCACATTTTTATTGTCAATTAAATTAATTAAATTTTTATTAAAAATATGTTTTTTTAATTTCTTTCAGGTATATAAACAATTCTTTTAAAAAAATTTATTAGGAGAAAAAAATTGAATGGAATTTCTTTAAAAAAAACTATTAAAATATTTTTCGCTTAACTGGATGAAAAATTACTTCAGCAAGGTAATTTATTTATTTATTTTGATAATATATTAAAAATATTTGTCTGTTTTAGATTTAATTTACATATTATTATGATTAACATGATAATAATATGATTACATCAAATTATAATATGATGTAATAAAAACAAATTAGGATTAAGAGAAAAATATTATGATGTAATATTACGAGTATATTTGGTTATAATATGATTCAATAATAGTCGTAATATGTTGACTACAATCATGAATCTTATCATAATATGTTTCTCTTAGAATATGTTTATTTGGTTTGACTATTAGACTATTTAGTTTGTAAAATAAATGTTGATGAAATTAAAAAAAATATTTTATTGCTTCAAACAAACTGTCGCGAAAGCATAAATGTAGATGATTTTATTTGAGTTTTCTTAGTTACAATTTTTACTTTTAATTTTCAAACATTCTCGCAGTTTAGAATTTATTTTCTCTTTTTTTTTGTTTGGTTAAATGGAAAGAAACATTTTCCATTCTCTTTGTTTTTAAAAAAATTTTAAAGTCAATTTAAAAAATGTAGTATGCACTTTACAAATTTCAAATAACTTAAAATAAAGAAAAACAAATTCGTTAAAGTAACCTAAAGTATCTTGTAACTGAGGGCAGTTTCACACTATAAGACAAATCTTAATTTTTTTGAGGAAAATACAGCCCTGACACGATAAATTGCTATTGTTTTGTTTTCTTTAAATTTTCAAACAATAATTAAATCAGGGAAGCATTTTCATCAAAATAATTAGTGTAAGTAGTGTAAACTGCCTTTTACGATATCGGTAATTTAAATTCAAAAAGTAATTGAGTTGCGGTACAGATATATTTAATAATTTTTCCACGCCAGAAAATTTTATTTCAAAATCTATTAAAAAATTCTTAATTCATGGCACTTCACTGCACTTCAATTTTTTTATATGCAAATTTTATTAAAATCAGATCAAAATCCACTTAGGTTTTTGTAAAAAACTCTACTTAACGCGATCTTTGCTTAAAACTTTCCATCGAACCCCACTCAATACAATAACGTATCTTTTGTGAACACCTTGAAATTTATATATTTTTAACCTTCGTCAGTCCCTCGTATATCTACAATCAAATGTTTAAACACCTTTTCGTATAGCAAACATAAAAAAATATTGTTTACCTGATGTCAAGAGTACAACATGTAAATAATTGAAATATACACAATGGTAAAAATTACACAAAACCCGTTAAAACGAATCAAATTGATTGTTAATTCGTCATTAAAACAAATACAAAAAAAAAAAGAACGTAATTGTCATAAGATACCTGCTGCTTAAATAAAAGCTTAAACAATCATAATGTCTCGCCAGGTAATTTAGTTTTTGCTATTGTTTTCGTCGATTCTCTCCAGGTGTTAAAACTTTGTTTTGTATTGCAATAAATTTATATTAAACTGGTATTTGGTGTCACAAAAAAGCCATAAAACGCTTCAATTTATGGACGCCAAAAATAAAATTAATACTAAACATGTACAAAAATAAAAAATATTACATTTCAAGGATATTAAATAAAGAAGCCAGGGGATAAAGTTTAATTACGCAAAACATGAGAAAAATTAAACAGCCAAAAGTAACAGCAGCCACACTTAAACAAAAACCCATTAAGTATTTCAGAATAAATGCGACATTGAACCAATGTTTTCCTTCAGCACACTTCAACTTACTCAATCCTCTTCCCCTTTCCCCCTACTACAATCCGACTACAACGACAAAATTAACAATGTTTGGAAGGTGTAATTTGGCTTTAAAGACAGAGTAAATCCATTAAAAGCTCAACGGCTTAAACGAATGAACTGAACCCAACAAATGACTGAATGAACTTTTAACTTTTTCTTTTTATATGTTTCCTTAATGTTTTTAGTTTCTTGCTCTTTCTTTACTTAAAGTTACATAAATTTTTATTGAAAATGCCATAACCCTCCCCCTCTTGACTCATGAAAACTTTCCTCCTTATCCATTTACTGTAGGCATTCTTTTTTTACACTTTAATACTTTTTTTAACTTTCATAAATATGCCGCATAAAAGTGTATAGAATATTTATGACGGTTTCATTTTCAACTTTATGACTTTTGCTTAAATGCAGTTGAAATGCGGCACGATACGATACGAAACGACACGTAATGTATTCGAAAATACTGTAAAGTGCAAAAATGGTGTGGAAGAGATTTTTAAAGGAATAAACGGATAATATTGCAGAATGCTAAAAGATATTTAGAAAAAAGAAAAAAAAAATTTTAACAGAAATAAAAGTTTTCTTTTTTATGACGATGCTAATGTTTAGGAACATTTTAAACCCAAAGCAAAGCCTAACTTTCAGTTCCAGTACACACAGAAAAAAAACCAATGTAAAATCGTCCAAAACACGGTTGATCTTACATTTTCCGGTAGTGATTTTGCGTCATTGTTACTTCATGTTAAATTAACAGGATTTTACAATAAATAGCAAAAAAATTTTGTTTCTTTTAAAAAAAAATCAATAATTCATGTTAATTCAACATTCCAGTTCAGTTGGAGGAAAAAAGACAGAAAAATTACTGAAAGTTATTTCAAGTTGAAGCAACGTTAATTTCATGAATAATTATATGGGTTTGAGTGTGAAATAACAGCGAGAAAAGGCTTCGTCATCATTCTACTTTGAAACTCGATGTATAAAACTAAATATATATTTAACAAAAAGAATACGGGAATTTTTCTTCTTTTTAAAAATTATAATAAACATGTAAATAACAAATTAATTTTTATCTGGCTTACACGTCAGGTTCCAACTTTTTGTTAACCGGACATATTCACAAAAACTTCAACACTTTTGCTTGCCACTGCTCTGCCTAAGATCATGAATTTTTCATTGTGATTGTTGTTTTTGGGTCGGTTATATCGTTACACAGTGGATAATATAATATAATACGATTTTGCAAATGTTTCAAATTAAACATAAGACAAGTTCTATCGTAAGACTAAGATGCCAAGAAATAACTATTTGCAGAAATTATAGTTATAATGTCAACAGAAGTACAACTTTCGACTTTAAAGATTTGGGGAGATAAAACATTCCTAATTATTTACATATTTTAGGATTTCAATACCTTGTTGGAAAGGGCGTCCAGTCCAGATTCTATTGTTGTTATGAGTTTTGAATATACTGTTAGCAGATTTGAAATTTATTCACTTAAAATATATAGGCCCTAATCATATAAAACGCAACGCAACGCCAAATAATTATATTGAAAGCAAAAAAAAGTCATAAATATTTTGCAATTTTGTTGCTGCTTGCCATTTTATTGAAAAACTTTTAATTTAAAAATTATGAAAATAATTTTTGTTTTGTAAACATGAAACAGGTGGTTGAATAATTCTTGCTAGTAAAAATTTTACTATCAGGAATTTTAAAAAAATTTTTTGTCTCTCAAACTTGTATGCTCTTTTTTCACCCTCTCGTTGCAAGTTTTTCGAGTACGTAAACACTTACTAGTAATAATTATTGAAAATAAGCAATAATTTTCTGTAAATGAACACACCTTATATTGGTTACTTTTTTGATTTGATTTATTCAAAGAGAAAAAAAAAATTCTGCTATTAAATCGTTTTTCTTCTTAAAATCAGAATTCTTTTCTTTAAACCATAGAGAATATTCATGGGATCCGACAATAAAAAATGCGATAAATAAAAAAATCATAACCAGTAGAAGCTTAAGTTTAAGGATTACACAAGGGAAAAAAATTAAACTTTTTGTGTTGATTGAAAGTTTGATGCAACTTTTTTTTTACTACTTTAAGGTCACTGATTTAAATTCTAACCTCCGGTTTTCTCCATCAGCTCGCATTTTTATGTTACAGGTACTGATCGTATTTTTGACTTTTTTCCAAAAATTAAAGTTCAAAAAATCATAACTTTACTCTTTATTAAGCGATTTTCAAAATGTTTCTTCAAAAACAGTCAAATATTACAAAATTACCAAAAAAAAAAAAAAAAATGGCGAGTAATGGTTGTTTACATAAAAAAAATACAAATTTTGTATTTTTAAAAATCATGAAGAATCGAAAACGGGAAAAAGTCAAGGTCTTATTACTTCCACGAAGAGTCACATAATCTATTAACAAAATGAGACATAGATCATAAAAATCGATGAACGCGTTTCGCTTTCATTCACAATTAAGTGAAGCAAACTAATTTTTAAGTGAAGGAAAAAACGTCCATAAAAGAACAGCAGCAAACACACACACACGCACACATATTAAAACATGTTATTTATGGAAATCGCGATTTTTATCAGTTCAGGTTTCTTAATAAATTGTGAATAAAATCAAAACTTGTGCACCGATTACAATGAAAAAAAGCCGATTTTATTTGAAATATATTTAACTTATTTACTATTTTTAGACCAAAACTGTGATTTTTATCGCATTTTAATTTTTTATGAATTTTTAAAAAACAAAAAAAATTTTTTTTTTTAAATGTTTCTATTTCTCAAAACTTCAACTATATCTTAGAAACAACTAACAAATTTAAAACTAAAGATAATATTGTTGACGAGCTTTGAATTTTTTTAACTGATTATGATGAACCGGCTTTAAGTTATTCCAATATATGTAGCGGAAGTGCCTTAATTTCGGACAAACCGGTTTATCGCGAAAAGTCGACCTGATAGAAAAAACTAAGTGCAGACTTGGATCCAACACATGAAACAAAGAAAACAAGATAGTGCACTAAAATTTAAAAAAACATTCTTTTTCTGCGCATGTACGTCATAGTAGCATACGAGCACAAACATGATGACACAAACACGTGTATGTTCTATGCTGAATGTTTGTTTACATTTAATTCTCTTTACTACAGTTGCGTAAAAATGACGTCAAAATGAGAGTAAAAAGTTAACGGACCTGCGCAATGCACTATCTTGTTTTCTTTGTTTCATGGATCCAACACAACATTCAGTTCTTAATCAATACAAGCCTTGTTCCCTTGTGTTATCATTGTAAAGACTTTAAAACGAATAATTGTATTTACTTTAAAAAAATTACGATGTACTATAGCGAGACGAATTTCTTCGCAGCTTTCAAATATTGTGGATTTTCCAAAAATTAAGAATAGTATTTTACTTTTATTCTTTTTTATTTTGGCTGCATTAATTAAAATTGAGATCGAAAAACTAATAAGATATATTTTCCCCACTAATAAGATGTTTTTCTCCAAATATTTTTGCTTCTTTCTTTTAGAGGAAAAATTGCAGTGGTTTTTAATCTTAAAAAGGAAAATAATTTTTGAAAAATTCTTTTTGTTTTTTCTTATCTTAAATCTGCGTTTTTAAATACCATCAAAATTCTAGTCCCACTCTAACATTAGATTCAACGATTTTTAGCATCGCTCGCAACACTGTGCGCCGTATGGTAGTAAATTTTTAATTTAAAAGAAAAACTCAACAAAATATACATAAAATTTATTTCCATTTTTTTTATTTTTTTCTTACCTCTAAACAAAATATTAAAAAACAAATGTTGATATTTTTCGATTTATTTGCAAATTATTGCCGTTTTGGTGTAGACCTTCAAAATTTAATGCAAACAAATTGTATTAATAAAAATAATACCAGTTTCAAGAACAAAAAACACGTTATTAGTTGACTGACTCATCGACTGAATGACAACACGACTTGAACAATCCCAGCAAAAAACGGAGTTAATTCGATTTGTTAATGATTTGAAATCAAACTAATCTTTAATGTCAATGTTACAAAAAAGAAGATGTAAGAACTAATGTCAGATTTATAGTTTTCCTAATAACAACGAAAAATTTTAATCAAAGCGTTACTCATAATCGCCAACTTTTTCAGATGTGGATTTATATTCACATTGAAAGTGATTTTAAATAAAAAGTTATGTGAGAAAAACGTAATTTTTCCAATCAATCGCAGACATAATAAAAACTACTTTGTACATAACTTATTAAAAATTTAAAGAGATTTGAATTCGATTCGATTTCAACATATCGTTGGTCTCGTTTTTTTTAAATTCAGTTTTCTTTTTAGTGATTCCTTCACACAAATACACCCCGTCACAAAACTTTTAATGCAACTGTTCCTAAAATTACGGGCTTGCAAGTCCTTTTACATTATGCTACACATAATTAACTGTTTCTGTTATGGTTTTACCTTCTTCTGTAAATTTGCAATTATGTGATTTAGGGGATTTCTACATGAAACCAACGATGAACAAGGTTACAAATTTGATTTTCAAACAAAAAGGCAATTTGTTTTGCCTAAATTTGGAAAGGTTTTCTAATGTATTTTTTGGGAATGAGTTAGAGAATTATCTTTGAACTTGATTGTTAATTTTCTTTGAATCAACATAAATTACAAAATAATTGTTAATGTCTAAAAAGGATTTAAAACATAATTATCACAGCAAATATATTGTTGGGATGGCTTCATGTCATATCATAAGGTGTTTATACCCTATACCACCATAACTTGGGATGGTATCAGTTGATAACGTTAACACAAATATTGATCACATTTTGAATCAATCTCAGCATATCTGTGTATCCGTCAAAATAGAAAAAAGGGTACATAAGTATTTTTGGGCCAGGGTCGATGGATATTGAAATTTCAGAATATTGGCCCATTAATAGTCCTTAAAAAAAAAAACCATCAAATAAAACCCTAAAAATCTGCAAGAAACGAACATTTGTGTTGAAGAACGAAATCGAAACATAATAATTTAATATTTATACTCTCCACCCAGATTTACAATATCAGAAAGCAAATATTATAAATCATCATTTACAGAAAAAAGTGTTTTATCAATTAAAAAAATGGTTTAAAAAGAATTTAAATTTAATTAATATGATAATTGAATAAATAATTTTTTTTTGTTGAAAGAAAATTTAAAATCTAATTTTGATTTAATTAACATTTTAGTTGTTTTGAAATACATTTTCAATTAAAATTTTAATTAAATATCAAAAAGTCTTAATTGACTTTTTTCGTTTAAAATAAAATAATTTAAACATGTAGAATTGTTGTTGGGAATCGTCAATATTTATTTAAATAAATTAACACATTGTTTGAAATGGCAAAGTTTTTTAATCACTTTTTTAATTAAAATTAAAAATATCAATTATTAAAAATATTTTTTCAAAATTTTTAAATTTTTAGTAATCAATATAATCATTTTGGTAATAGGTGCAAAGTCAACAAATAGTTTGCTTGATATTATGAATTTGGAATAAATTTGGTGATTGGAAAAATTTAATAATTTTTTCTGTGTTAGGACTCTGCTTCCTGGCCGCGATTATACACCTAAACATACCTTCTGGGGGTCACGACTTATAACACCAAAGGGTCGTGTTTAGTTTAAGACAATCTCTTAAATGGAAAGGATGTGTGGTAGCGAGCGGACAACCAACATATTGGCCTATCACGATTAAGAAACCTGAATAATTGCTGGGCAAGAAATGATATTGGAAAAGGAAATCTGGTTGTTAATCATCTGAAAATGTATTTACTCTTAATATATCTCACGATATAGCACTCGAGTTACCGCCTGTGAATGTTAAAGCTATTCCCCTAGGATTTGAGTTAAGAGAAAGCGAAAAGGCTGTGATTTAAACACCAAGAAGACACTCAAATGCATTTGGAGCTACTTCGCATAGCAAAGATTCTTTTTATTTTTTTATGCTTTTGTACGCATTGAATACTACCCTTAAAAATAGAAGGTTTTCTAAGTAACGATGATACCAAAGCCAGGAAAGGATCACACAAAAGTTGAGTCATACAGGCCTATTAGCTTGATATCTAATATTAAAAAGCTATTTGAGAAATTACTAGTATCAATATTAACACCGATTTTGAATGAAAATAGATGTATTCCAAACCATCAATTCGGTTTTAGGAGAAAGCACAGCACAATTGAACAAACTCATCGAATAGTAAATGGCATAAGAAAAGACTTTGAAGAAAAAAATATTGCTCAGCACTCTTCATCGATGTGTCTCTAACTTTTGATAAAGTCCGGCATGAATGATTATTACATAAATTTCAGAAAAACTTTCCAGCAATTTATTATTAAAGAAGGCGATTGTTAAAGTTCTTTTCAGCCAATTGACGCTGGAGTCCCACAAGGCAGCATTCTGGACCCTCTGTTATACTTAATTTATACTTCGGATATGCAAGCAAACAACTACACTCAAACGTCAACATTTGCGGCCAATACGGCTTTTTTAAGCATTTACGAAAACAGTCATGAAGCATCTCCTTACTTGCAGGATCATATATTTAAACTGGAAAAGTGGTTAAAACAATGGAGGATAAAGATCAATGAGCAACAATGCGCACACATAACATTTACATTGCGTCAGGAAACATGCCCTCTATTAAAATCAATCATCAAATAATACCCCAACACTCGCATGTAAAATACCTCGTTATACATTCAGATCGGCGTTTAAAGTGGAAATGGCATATAGAAGCGAAATCAACTCAAATGAAACTAAAAACAATTCAAATTAATTGGCTTATTGAAAGAAATTCTGTTCTTAGTCTCGATTGCAAACTTCTACTTTATAAGTCTATCTTAAAGCCAATTTGGTGCTACGGTATTCAGTTATGGGACACTGTCTCGGTTTCTAATATCGAAAAAATTCAAAGGCGCCAAAAAAACTCAAATATCCACAAGGATCTCAATGTGCCATTAGTAAAAACTATGATTACGAAATATGTAGTAAAATATAAAAGTAAGGCTGGTACTGCACCCAAATCCATTAGCTCGAAATATTTTAAATTATGGCGGCCACACTCGTTTAAGAAGAAAGTGTATCTTCTTCTTAAACTCTAATCAGAAGAGCAAAAAACACTTACATATGTGAACAGGAACCGTGATGACGAAATTTTGTGTCTGGCACTGACAGGACATAAAATAAAGTATTGGGATAAGATTTGATTAATTATTGTTAGTTCATATTTAAAATATGAAGATCCAATAAATAAATATTAAAAAAAAAAATGAGAAAGCCACCAATAATAAGGGTCAAATAAGAAAAAAAATCAAACTTTATTTTTTTATTAGGTGATTAGAAAGAAGGTCCTTATTAGCATATATCCCAAATATGTCTTACAAATATATTCTTTTGTAGTGACCACAGGTTCCATAAAGGTCGCACTTCTAGAATCACTTTTGGAACAAATCTCACAAAAATGTATTCTTACAGCTGAAGTTGGCATACGTAACATTAAAGCATATTTAAAAACCCTTTGTGAAATTTATACTTATTGAAAAAGGTGAAAATCGTTCCATAAATTCACATACACAGAAAAAATTATTAAATTTCTCCAATCACCAAATTTATTCCAAATTCATAATATCAAGTAAACAAATTGTTGACTTTGCACCTATTACCAAAATGATTATATTGATTACTAAAAATTAATATTTTTAATTTTAATTAAAAAAGTAATCAAAAAACTTTGCCATTTCAAACAATGTGTTTATTTTTTTAAATAAATATTGACAATTCCCAACAACAATTCTACATGCTTAAATAATTTTTTTTTAAACTAAAAAAGTCAATTAAGATTTTTTGTTATTTAATTAAAATTTTAATTGAAAATTTATTTCAAAACAACTAAAATGTTAAATTAATCAAAATTATATTTTTAATTTTCTTTCAACTAAAAAAATAATTGATGACATTAATTAAATTTAAATACTTTTTATACCATTTTTTTTTTTTTTTTTTGATAAAACACTTTTTTCTGTGTAGCCCCCAAACAGACTTCTTTCCGGAATAGAGTCGAAGTTGCCATAAAATCGCTTAAAGAAGAAAAAATCTCATTGAGTTTGTGTATTTAGATAATATTCGGCACAAATAATTCATGTCTTATCTTCATCTTAACTCAATCATAACTTCATTATTCTATTGTGCTAGGTCCGTCATTGCCCATGGGTCCCAAACAGCCTAAACTCACGAAAATTTGTCTGTACATACTGTTGTGTAGGTGTTCATATTGTCGACTATTTTGCTTTCTTGCTTGCTTTTTTTTTAAATAACGTAAAATCAAGGCAACAAAAATAAAAAAACGATTTCGTTTTTTTTTCATAAACAATTTTGAAAGGAGGTTGAACAAAGTCAAAAATCTAACAGAATCACAAAAAGTCAACTAAAATGAAAAAAAAACTCTCAGCCCAGAGAGTAAACAAAAATTATTAAAAAAAATTAACTGCCTGTTTTTCAAAATAAAATAAAAATTTTCGCTTGGGAATTTATATTGCAACAAAAATAAAAAACTCCAATTTGTTTTTGTCTTCAATATACGAAATTTAAACGAAAATTCTTATTTTAGTTTGAAAAACTGGCTGTAAGTCAATGCTGTAACTCCAGACTAAACAGTAAAACATAACTTTTCAATGGTTGGCCATTATAAATCCATTAAACTTAAATCTCTGGATTTATGCCGTATAAAAAGTGTTTAAACATTTGCTGACAAACCACAAAATATTTTTTTTTTGCTGGTGATATTAAAGAAAAAAAAAAAACAAAAACGGAAAAATAATCTCCAATTAAATTAAATGAAAAATAAGAGAGAGAGAGAATTAAAATAACCACAAGTTTATTTTACGTTTATGTACATATTTATATCTTTTTTAACTTTGAACACTTTAACTTTTAACACTGTTTCCGTTAGAAATCCATTCGTGACGTAGATCATACGCTCAAATACAGTTCTTGTTTCCCGATTTTTTGTTGTCAGATTTGTTTTCACCTTCATCGCCAAATAGTATACCGAAAATCGCCAAGAATCGCCAAAAATTTATTGTTTTAGAATTTTAGTAAAAAAATTCGACAAACATTAGTACAAGTGTATTTATTTAACCTTTATTGAAATGTTCAATATTTACCATTATTCTATTTGTGTGTTTATATTTTAGTATTTTTACTGTTTTAAATAAATCGGGAATTTTCTGACAGTCGCAAAACGCTCAACAGTCACGACTCTGACTTGAAATCGCACAACTAGTGTTTTATAAATCGCAATCGCATGAAGTTTGGCGACTTCAAATTGCAAAAGTATGCTGAAGGGAACTAAAATACTTTTAAGAAACTATGGCAGATTGCAAGCAAAATGCACGAGTTTCAGAACACCGTAATATAAATTTGGCGTTTTGCGATTTTAATTCGTGCGATTGTTATAACAAGGCTGAATATCTTAAAACCTAAAACTTGTGAGATCAGTTAATTTAATTTTACAGAAATATTAATTTTATGAAGTATGCAAAATGAGTGGAGTTTGATGCAAAAAGATAAGTTTTTATTAACGTGATTTTGTATGTGAAAATAAATCAGAATATGGTAAAAGTTTGTATTCGATTTTCATTGAACCAAAATGTTACTTTGACAATAAAAAATCTGATATTTGGAATTGGATTGGAATACTAAGGCCCTAATCATGTAAAACGCAGTGCAACGCCAAATAATAACATTGAAAGCACAAACAATGTCATAAATATTTTGTAATTTTGTTGTTGCCATCTACAGAAATTTTCTTTGCGTTTTAAAATTTCAAACGCTGCAGAGTTTGTGCATTCAACAAAATTACAAAATATTTATGACATTGTTTGTGCTTTCAATGTTATTATTTGGCGTTGCACTGCGTTTTACATGATTAGACTTGAACTATTTTTGAAAATTAAGGTTTTAAAAAATTTCAAGTGAATTTTTTTTTTCAATTTTTATAAGAAATTTTTGATTTTATTTCGTAATCGAATCAAAATACATAAAAAAACTGTAACTTTTTCACTCTGTACGCCACATTTAAAAATACGTTGATCATTTTATATAAAACCTTAAAATTTTTATTTACTTTCGCTATTAATTCAACTATTTTTGCATACAAGTATACCCAGTATACATTATTATACATTAGTATACATTGTATTCTTTAAATTTTAAAAATTTAACAAACGATTCAGTTTTCAAAATTTATTTTTTAAAATATATTGAAAATTGACTTGTTTTTCGGTGGTGATCCGGTGATTGAGGAAATCTAATAAAGCTTAAGTTTTTTTTTTTTGCAAATTTCTATAGAAACATTTTTTAATGTTTTCAATGTAATTATCTGCCAATATTATCAATTTATCATCTAAACAAATTTTGCCTATACTCTAGTATTATAAAAATATCCCCGTGACTGCACGAATTGCGAGAATTTGTGATGTTTACTTGTGTGTCGTACGCATACAAAAAATTTTTGTGCAATATTATCAAAGAAATTAACATACCAAATACAAATTATTTCTTTTTCAAGTTACTTTATTATATTTAACATTTTTTTTTTCGAATTTATTCTATGAGTTCAATTATATATTTTATAAAGCTTTTTTTTTTTTTTTTTTTTTTTCGTTTATTAATTCACAATTTTGAAAACTTAAACTATAATAAACACTAGTTAACAATATTATTTTTTTTTTCTTTATATACAAAGTCCCTTCATAGAGCTCTCAAGTATTATTAGAGTAACACATTATTTACAAAATTTATAATTGATGTACATACTTCAAATGAAGAATACTTAATTTTTTTTGTAATGAAAAGTTAAAAAAACATTACTTAGGTATTTTTCAGAGGTTATTAAACAAGTCAAAAGGATAAAATATGGAAAAAGGATATGTGTATATACATACATGCATATACATATGTACATATATCCATATATACATACACATAAATACACATACCATACACATATCCATATATATAAATATTAATTTAGCCACCAAAATTTACTGGTTTTTAATCTTTGCGAAATGCAAAGTTCTATATTCGATATACTTGTATTATACCTCAAATTATTACTTGATGTTGGAGAGCAATTAATTGCTTTGATATTGGCCCGCCTAAAGTTATGCTAAAATACTGGGGTGTAATTTTCATCTTGCATTAATTTAGCTTTGTCGAGGAATAAAAAGGCCTCCGGTGGAACAAATCCTGTTTGCAAGGTATTAATTATGTATTCTTCATTTACATAGTACGGTGCTAATATTAAGATATTTTGTATTATAAAGTTGTCAATTCTTATTATTTTTGCGATATTATACAATTTTTTATTTGGAACGTATTTCATAAAATTACTTTGTGGTGATCTATATATTGCTGTACAAGCTCTCAAACATTTTCTTTCGAACAATCGTATTTTTTCCATGTAAGATGGCTAAATGTTAAACCAAACTGGGCATGCATAAGTAATTATAGGTCTTATTAATGCCTGGTACATAATTATTTTAACTCTCGGTTTTACATATCTTGAATAAAATAGAGATTTATACATAAAGAAAGCTTTTCTAGCTTTATTTAATGTTTCATCTACGTGTTTGTTAAAATACAAGAATTTGTCTAAATGCACTCCCAAATATTTGACAATTTCCTTATTTGGTATATTTATGTTATTAATAATAGATTTTATCCCAAACGATTTCCAATTTTTCCTTATATTATAATTGCATTTATTTACCGGTGGTCTAAATAGAATTGTCTCACACTTTTGTGTGTTAATTTTCATATTCCAATCAGTGGTAAATTTTTCGACCGCGTTAAAAGATTTTTGTAGATTGTGATTTATTTTTTCAATAGTACTATCTGCGTGATATATTACAATATCATCAGCAAAGGATATAATATTTTCTATTTTGCTTAGCATATCTAAAATAAATAGATTAAAAAGAGTAGGGGAGTTCACAGTTCCCTGTTGTAAACCGTTCTTAATACTGAACACTTTTTTGTTACTGTTAAGTTTTTTTTGTGTACAATTGAACTTTTTTGTACTTATTTTTGTTGTTTAAATAATTTTAAAAAAAATGGCACCGTGAAGGTCCAAAAAGTAATTTTTTTTTGGAAGTTGGTACAAAATTTAAAACCCCATTTAACATCCCTGATTCACGTATCAAAGATAACTTTAGCACTTAACAAAAAAAAATAATAATAATAATATCAAGATAGAGAAACAGTTTCGTAGTAAAAAATGCTGCGTTCAGAGAGACTTTTCGCTAATCTTTAATCTTTTGAAAGTAGGACAAACCTAATTTTGTTCGGTTTGAGAAAATATACTTTTATGTACTATGAACTACTAAAATGTACTATTTATTTTAACATATTTAGAACACTGGTAGCAAATCAGACAAGTGCAAATCTAATACCTTTTTTACAAAAGATAAAATGAAATGAATCGTAGGGATTTTCATCTAAAAAAATTGCCGCAGGGACTCTTGGGAACTGTGGCAAAACTGCATGTATTTGAATAAATAAAAATACATAAATTGTTTATTATTTGGAGTTTATTAGTAAAAGCAACAATATCAACAATTCTTGACTAAAACGAGCAAACAAAAAAATAATTAATAAATATAAAATATGTATTTTTGTATTAAACAGTTTTAAATTTTCGAATTTATTTTATGAGTTAAATTTCAGTTATGTATTTTATAAAGCTTTTTGTAATACATAGTTCTATTCCTTCAATTTAGAAAATTAGGAATGACTTTATACACTACCAGACTATTATCTTGTATCTTCTTGTTACATTTTTCATTGCTTTTATAATTTTTGAAAATATTTAAAACTAACTATATTATAGCATTTGTTGTTTGCTTCTTTCTACACGTTCACACAATATTTGTTTGTGACAGCGACACTACAGTATAGAGTTTGAAAAATTTTCAATAATTTAAATGTATGATCAAATCGAATTGTGCAGACCTGTAATGAACGCATTACTACAGATAACCAATTTTTTAATTAAAAACATTAACGTTGAGAAAAAACCATTGGCTGAGCTCTGAGCCCCAACACCCACACTTGCAACTCTTAAGTTTTACTCACTATCCCACATCGATATTAATTACGGAAATATTGTAACAATTTAGTTTTAACGTTTTAAATGGCAACATCTTAGAATTATTAAATATTTGGAATACAATTAGTTAATTAACAATAATAAATATGCACACTTTTGTAATTTAACAGACAGTGCTAAAATCACACATCTTTGTAAACAGCGTTAATGTTGGATATTTTCAAAAAGTAGCAAAATTAAAAGAAGTAAAAAATAATGTTTTTCTGCGTATTTTGGTAAAGTAAAAATTTAAAATAGAAATAGCATTTTATAAATGTTAAAAAACGAAATACCAGAAAGCATGGGTGTCCAAATTTGAGGTATCAATGGCCAATGAATCCACTACAAGGAGGTGATCTGAAGCTTTTTGCGGCGGAAAATTTATTCAAACATAAAAAATATGTGGTTTCAACAGGATGGTGCCACACAACAAGAGAAACAATGCATCTTTTGAAAGAAAAGTTCGAAAATCGCATTATTTCACGTAAAGGAGGATAAATTGGCCACCAAGATCGTGCGATTTTACACCTTTAGACTATTTTTTGTGGGTTTTTTTTAAATCGAAAGTGTATAGTATAGCAATAATTCCACAACAGCTTAATAATAAAATTATCGAGCAGATATCAACCATTGACAACAGTGTTTTGAAAAACGTGATAACATTTTCTTCTTAAAAGATTTGGAGCCTGCCGAGCCAGAAGGGGGGGGGGGGGGGGATCTCTTGACCGACATATAAAAATATTTTTAATATCTCAAACGAACTCTTTTTTTTATTAAAATAAAAATGATTCCTTAATTTTTGGACACCCTTTATTAAAAAAAAACACCAAAAAACTAATTTGTCAAAAAATTCGAAAGAGTGCGATATGTTTCTGCTACGCCTCATATACATAAAAAGTATCTCTTCATTTAGTAAAAAGTATCACAAAAGTGGCTAGAATTACAAAAAGTATCACATTTGGGTGCATTTTGTAAAAGTAGCAAAATAGTATCCAATCAGTCGAAAAAGTGGCAAATTGCATCAACGGTAACGCAGTTTGTAAAACAAATAGGAGCAACAACAAAAGTTTATTATTTTTCATTCACAATATCTTGAGTGTAGAGCATACTCTATTTAGTTGTAGGCATACCCACACCAAAATAGTGGAGAGGGTACCCTGTAGTTCATGTGGCTGTCTCCGAGCTGGTTATAATACTAGCCCCTTTATGACACAACCAGTCCGAATGCTAGCCATATGACTTTAACAAGGGGATGTCCTACGAGGGGGTAAACTGTCACTAAGAGGCCACAAAAAGACAGTTCATAAGCCGGTTCTTCTTGGCTTACCCTTATACCTGCCAATTCACTCCCTTAAAAAAACCCCAAATCATTCCAATTTTTTAAGAAATAAAAGTCATTTTATAATTTATTTAACTTAAAAAAAAATTATTTCGTTAAAAAAACACATAACAAATTCATTTATTAATTAAAAAAAAAAAGAAACCTAATTCTACCAACTTGTTTGAGATTAAAAATATTTGCATTCAACTATTGTACTGTTGTTGTTGCTTTTCTGATTGTGTTGTCATACGTTCTGTTTCTCTCTCTCTCACATAAAATGAGCGAAATGCTCAATGACATACATTTTTTACTATCCACCATCTGCGACACAAAAATACAGCTAAGTGCCAGCACAAAGTGACAGTAAAATTTTCCACAGTTTTTGAACCAATCTTCCGAGTATAGGATCAATGTGGATAGTTTTATAACCAGTCTACAGTGTATAGTACTGCCACTTTTGGGGTAAATTGACACGAAAAAACTACAGGGTATTATGCGTTTGTACTAATGTGTGTAACACTAAAAAATATTGGTCACAGACCCACCCTGTAGTATACCTATCGAGTAAGAATAACTTTCTGTGTCGATTTAACAATGGCCGTCCGGCTGGCTGGTTTTCTGTTCATGAAATTCTTAAAATATAATTGATGAAATTGGGTACATGCGCTACATAGCGCCCATACAAACTTCTTTCTAGAACAGGAATGTCAGCGTCATACACAATTGTGTAAGCAAAACTCACATGTACGCTTACGCTCTTTTATTTTGCGAGCGTAAAATATAATTGTTTACTGCAAAACACTCTCATTCAGCGGGAAATATCGCACGGCCTGTTTTGAGGCCTCTTAACAGAAATAATATATTTATTATTTATTATCTTTGTTTCTGTTTTGTTTTATTTCTGTTTTTAACATTGTACAATGATTTTAAAAAAACAAATTGCTTGTGGTTTTTGTAAAAATAAGCAAAGTTTCTGCGAAATGCAGGTTCCAAATTAAATTTATTTAAATAATAACTAATTGTGTCTGTCCATATTTCAACATTTTTCGATAATTGTATTATTTTTAATTGCTCTAAAGTCTTCATAGCAAAATATGTATGTTAATTAGGCCTCGCAACCGCAGATTTATCCCGCTGGGAATGTAAGAGACAAGAGTAATCGCACCAACACAATCATATTTGACACCACTGTTCTAGAATAGTCTTTGTGCCCATTAATTACATAAGGGAACAACATTGCACTTTTAATGTATTGAAAGGAAGTATGATGCATTTTTTTTTACTAATTTGATTGAGGTCGCTGATTTCTTCTTTTTTAATTTTTTCCAAAAATTAAAATTTAAAAAGGCTATTCAAGAATTTTTCCGTTCAGTCATTTTTTAGGTAAATAAACTTTTAAAATTCCAAGCAAATTTATGTTTAACTGATTCTTACATTTATTCAAAAAACTAATACGGATTTTCGGTTGCATTTAATATTGTCTGTTGATTAATTAAAAGTATTCTGTATGTAAAATTAAATGAAAATGAAATTAAAAACAACCGTAAATTTATTTAAAAACCGATCAAGTTATTTTGCATTTAATTTTAACGAAAAGTTCATATAATTTTTACTGTCAAAAATTCAACCGCGAATTCCATAAAAAATTAACCACAAATTCCGTAAAAACAAATGAATTTTCAGTTTTTATTTATATAATTAAACTACAAATAGATATTGGGAATTATTTCTTTTTATAAGCAACTTTATTATATTCAACATTTTTTTATTTTTCGAATTTATTCTAAACAGGAAGATACAATATAATAGTCTGGTAGTGTATAAAGTCATTTCTAAAAAATTTAAGGAATAGAACTATTACAAAAAGCTTTATAAAATACATCGATTCGAAATATTCGAATTCGAAAAATAAAAAAATAATTAAACCACCAAAAAATTTATTTTTAATAATCTGTTGCAAAAAGTAAAAGTAAAAAACGATTTGGTTGTTTTGTGTAGAAAATTCCCATATTCTATTTGTTATAATATTTAGTTAAAATACATCAAAATTTGAAAGTAAAATAATTGTGAATACCTTATCGGTCATGCTGCTGTTGTCCTATAATTGAAAGTTTTTCTGCAAGCAGAGTGGTCACTACAACAAAAGTAAAACAAACAACGGGGTAAGTAAATAAAAATAAATATTCTCTCTCATTAGAAAAAAAGCGGACAGGTGTCTGATATTTTTTAGAAATTCGAGTAAAACATGTATTATATAAAATTACTAAATTACATAAAATAACTGAAAATTCATTTGTTTTTACGGAATTTTTCAGTTATTTTTTGATAGTTAATTTTTATAAAATAACTGAAAATTCATTTGTTTTTACGGAATTCGCCGTTGAAATGTTGACAAGAAAAATTAAATGAACTTTTCGTTAAAAATAAAAGAAAAATAAATAGACTGGCTTTTAACTGAATAATCATTTATTGTATATACATATATTACAATTACAATACATTATAATTTCAGTTAATTTTACGTACAGAATATTGTGATTGTAGTCTTCATTAAGCGATTTTCAAAATGTTAGCTTTAAAAAAACAATCAACAAAATTTAAATCACCACAAAAAAAAAAAAAAAATTACTGAGTAATGGTTGCTTACGTAATAACAAAAAAAAAAAATTACAAATTTTGTATTTTTAAAAATCATGAAAAATCCAAAACGGGAAAAAGTTAAAGTCTTATTACATTCACGTAAGGTCATATATCCCATGAAGAAAATGAGACATAGATCATAAAAAACAATGATCGCGTTCGGTATATCGTGAAAAGTCGAGCTGATAGAAAAAAAACTAAGAGCAAATTTGGATTCAGCGTCCCAAATAACCTTTAAGACAATATTCAGTTCTTATTCAACAAAAAACTTGTTCCCTTGTGTTATCTTTTTATATTTGTATTTAGATTAGATTTGTCTCAAAATTATTTTTTTGCAATATAAATCATCTAAGAAAATTCTTTTTAAATCGGTCCATATTTGCTAATAGCTCAAATACAAATACATTAGATAGTCTCTCGATTAACGTCACGATTGGTGCCGGAAAATTACAACGCACATCGAAACAACGTAAATCGAAATTAAAAATTTTCATATCGATGCCTTACTTTCTCAACCTCGTATCTTAAAAAAATACGGGTTTGACTTTTTCATGTCAAACGATTGATATTTTTATGTTTTATTACTGCAACAACTTATTAGTTCAATACTTTGTCTCAATTCTGTAAATATTAATAAATTATTGAAATAATAAGTTGTTGCAGTAACAAAAAATATAATTTATAAACGAATTACAAAACATTTACAGACTTCAACAAGTTAGAAAGTATTTTTAAAAACAAAATTTCAAAAGCGCACTCTATTTGGGACCCATGGGCAATCATGGACCCGCACGAAAAAAGTTTATTTTGAGGTTAATGTTCATGTAAAACTTTTTTAAGCCGAATGTTATTTACATATCTTCATCTATATGAAATTTGCTTAAGTGATTTTAGATAAGGGGGCTTATATGGGACCTATAGTTCTTTTTGGATCTACAAACACCACGTTTTGCCATGACATAGAAGCTATTGTTAAAGTAAACATCTATAAAAAAGGAATTTTCGGGATAGTATTTGTATGGGAACTTTGGTCAAATATGGACCAATTCCAATAAATTTTTTTTAAATGATTTCAATTGCAATGAAATAAGTTTGGAAAAAATTTAAGTAAAATACCAACATTTTAAATTGGTTCATGGGCACAAATACTCGATTTTGAAAAAACATTGAATTGGGGCTATGTGAAATTATAAACCGGTTCTTCAATAGGCATCTGTATCAAATTTCATAAAATTATCTCCAAAATTGCGAACTGTTGTTTGAGCACAATGTTTCCATTGACAGCCTGCCAGCCAGCCGAACGAACAGATATCGTTAGATCGATTCAAAAAGTGATTCTAAGTCGATCGGTATACTAAAATATACTAGGGTCTATGATCAATATTTTAAGGTGTTACAAACATAAGCACAAACGCATAATATTCTCTCCACTATTGTGTTTTTTGAGCTCAAATTTCCGTTTGTTGTGTTTGAGAAGCAAAACAAAAATGTATCCATGTATAGTCCCAATTTACATTATACGATTTTTGTCGTTGCGATTCTTACCTTATTGGCGAGAGGGGAGAGAGGCTTTAAAAGGGGTACACAAGCGAGTGTACTCTACGATTCGTTTTGTTCTTTCATTCGTAGTGTAAAATTATATGTATACACAAGAAGTTGTAACGACAAAAATCGTACAATGTAAACATCAGACCGACTTCAAAGAAGAAACGACAATAATCGCAACGACAAAAATCGTATAATGTAAATTGGGACATAGATAGAAATAGCTGCTCACGCATACAAAACCCAAAAGAACATTACAACCAGGGCTGCCGTTTTTGGTTATTTCTAACCAAAATTGGTCATTTTTTTCAATGTGGAGATGTGAATATTTTTTTCATTTTGGTTACTTTTTTCTAAAATATAAAATACATATGAATGTGTTTATCTTGAGACACCTGGATTTTTTTTTTCAATTTTTAACGTTTAAATTATTTACGACTTAGAATAAAGTTCACTTTGCACTACGACTTTCTCGTTATATGTTTCATATGAACGGAAGTTTTTATACTTTATCGAAAACAAAAAATCGCTTTCAAAACAGCTTTCGGATATTTTTTAAGATTTTTATTAAGAAAAAATTGCCAGATGTGATTTTTATATAAGTAACGGCCATGTTCTGAAATTGAAATCAAATGAAGTTTAATCGATTAAAACTTTTAATTAATTTTTTCTAAACGAGCGTTCTTCCTGATTTTAATGGTAGTAAAGATAAGTGGTACTTAAAATAAAAATTTCATATCATTCGGAATCGATATCAGAACATGACTGAAAAATTACACAAAAGTAGTTTTAGTGTTTCTTAAAACTTGGATATAAGTAAGTTTTAAATTTACATTATTTTTAGTAGTATATTTTAATATATTGAAATATACATAGAAATTTTTTTAAAAAACTATCAAAATATACTTTCTATCAATATACAAATATGTTTTCTTCGGTTCCGAACTGAATTGTACTCTGTGACATTGCTGTATAATTTTAGAATTTATGCAATTTACTGTAATAATATCACAAAATATTTCAAATATAACAATTTTGAAACCGTAATAATAACAATTATAAATATAAAATACAATTTACAAACAAGAGAAACAAGAGAAAAAAATTAATACCAATTTTTATAATATTTTGAAGATATGTAAATTAAAAAATATTTAAAAAAATGCATTCCGCATACCGCCAACAGTTTCCAATTTCGCCAAAACAACCGCCATATCACCAAAAGTAAATTTCCGTCGCCAACGCATTAAAAAAATTGCAACATGTGACAACCCTATCACTGACAGTTAAAAAGCGGAAAATAATAACATATTTCTTTGTTGTTATTTACAACTGTGAAGTACAAATATCGCTTGTTGTAAAGGACATATTCAAAAAAATTCAATTTATAAACTTTCAATATACTGAATTTTGTATGGAAATTTGACGGGCTTAACTCTTATAAAATATAAATAAGGCCTCAAATAAATAAAACCTTTTTATTTATATTTCTCGTTATTTTTTTTTAATATTACCAAGAATTATAATTCTTGTTTTGTTTTCTAATTTTTTAATTAATGTTTTCCTATAAAGTGCAAATAACCTTTGTATTATAAAGCAACTTAAAATAAATTTTAACGTTTTTCTGAATTAAAAAGAGGCACATTTGGTAACTTTTTCAAAAATTTTGGTTGTAGCACTGATTACAACTAAAAACTGATTACAACTAAAAACCGCTTTTTGCTTATAAAACAGAAGCAAATGAGGCGACGAAAGTCGAATGGCTACGCAAATTGAATTCATAAGGCACAAAAAATCTAAAAACGCAAATCGAATAGCTACGCAAATTGAATTTAGAAGGCACTGCAAATTTGGCAACGCAAACCGAAACAACGTTAATCGAGGAGACGTAAATCAAGAAATTACTGCACCACTCCCAAAAATAGCTTTAAGTGCCATAACTTCCTTAATAATGGTGGTATGGTAGATCCCAAATTATCGATATGTTCCATATAAACCGGCTCTCCAAAATTGCTTTAAGACGAACAATTCTCATATACGAGGGCGGATCAATAAGTTTGTGGCTTTTCGAGCTTCCGTCGCAGTTATATGAAATGTAACACTGCTCCCATCTACTTCCACCTGTTAATATACTACTGGCAAGTTTTGAGCAAGTTCCGTCATTTACTTTGCTTTAAACAGCTGTTCAAAACGTACAACCTCGTGGATTTTTTTAAGAATGTAAAAAAGTGAATTTCGAGAGCTCATTAAACTTATTTTTGTCGAAAAAAAAAAACCATCAATCAAACCAAGGAAAAGCTTGATAAATACTATGGAGACTCTGCACCTTCGATTTCAATGGTAAAAAAGTGGTTAACTGACTTTCGTTGTGGTCGCACAAGTACAAATGACGCTGAAAGTTCTGGACTGCCAGTTAAAGTCACTACACCCGAAAATGTCGAAAATATTCACGAAGCGTAAAAGTGCGTGAGATTGTTGATGCCTTCAAAAAGGAAAAACAATAAACGGCAAATATAATGCCAAATTATTAAACCGATTTAACGAGGATTTAAAAAAAACGACCCCATATGGCCAAGAAAAAAGTTGTTTTTCATCAAGATAATGCACGGGTGCACACGTGTGCAGTCTCAATGGCAAAATTACATGAATTAAGCTACGAATTGGTACCTCATCCGCCATATTGTCCGGATTTAGCCCCCAGTGACCATTTCCTATTTCGGCTCGGTGGAAAGAGATTTAGCTCCAACGATGAAATTATTGGTCAAACAAATGCCTATTTTATGGACCTCGAAAAATCCTATTTTTTGGAAGAGATACACAAATTGGAGAAAGGTTGGTGTATTGATCTAAAAGGAGATTATGTTGAAAAATAAATTTTTTTTTGTAAAAAAACTGTGACGGACTTATTGATCTGCTGTCGTAGATGTTGATATTCAATATTCGACACAAATAACTCTATGAATTTTAACCTCAAAACATTATTTGGTTTTGCCGGGTTCATGATTGCCAATTGGTCCTAAATGGGATATAATCTCGAAAAAGTGTTGTGTAGGTTAACAAATGTTCGGGCCAGTCCAATTATACATTCTTACTTGTTTTTACATTTTAAAAAGTTCTAAATATTTGCCTTGTTAAAATCCATTTTGGTACTGATGGGACTTGTAGATGCTATTTTAGTAGCATTTAATCGGATTTATTATTATTAGAAATATTTTAATTTTCAGTTCCATTGGGTAGTTATTTTTGTTATCGACTGTTGTATTTTATTCTTTCCGTGTGTGTGTGTATGTGTGTTTTTTTTTTTAGCATAAAAGCGTGCTAAACGTTGAATAATTGTGATAATTAATTAAATAATGGTGGGAAATATTTTTTTCTAATTCCTTTCATTCCTTGATTGTTATTTATGGCCAGTAAGTGGGGACAAGCGAGCAAACAATTCTCTTGACCGGCAATGCACAATAATCAATTTAGTCTACAAATAATTTAATATTGGACAACGTCCACATGCTCTTTATTAACTTAATAAAATATTTAGTACAGCAATAATAGGAGGGGAAGCCGTTTCGATTGTTGTACATATTTAGAATTGATGGAAGTAATTTTTACTTCTCGTCAGTTTCTTTTGTTGGCAAATTAATGAACTATATACGCAAATTTATTTTGCTTATTCAAATGTTAAAGCGGCAATTCTAATAATGATGATGATAATGGTATGACGGCGATCATTCAGCCTAATAATGCTTAAAATCATTTCTTTAATTAAGCGAGTCTACTTTTGGAAGTCGTTTGCTTTTTATTACAACTTTGTTATAAATTAGAAGAGAAATGAAAATTAAATTTAAAAAAAACTTGAATTAATTTGAATAGTTTTGTATGAAATTGTATGTCAGATTAAAAGAGTTTTTTTATTTAAAAATTTATTCTTTAATTGCATGTTAAGATAATAAATACATAATTTTTAATATGACAGTAAAAAATTATAAAATCTCTATAAATTATTTTTCTTTATACAGGAAAATTACAAAAAAAAAGCTATTAATAATAAAGTCTTCTAACGCAAAATGATAAAATATAACTTTAATTTTATTTAGAAAACTCCAAAATAAAAAATTTTTTGTGTCAAATTTTTATAGCAGATTGTTACGATTTATATTTACATGGCTTTAAAAAAAGGTTAAAAGTTTTTAGACTCATAGATTTTTCATAAACTGCACCACAGGCGGAAAGGGTTTATATGGCCATTTCCACAGAAAAGTCTACTTTTGTCATGTAACGCAAAACAAATTTTATATAAGTTACTTTTTTATTTTGGTATAGCTTTACATTTAGTTAAAAGTAGGAAAAGTTTGATCGACATGGGTCTTAAATAAAATCTAAATGTGACAGAAAGAGGGCTTTTCTGCGGAAGTACCCATATACATTTGTTATTCCGTTTGTGATTTCTGCAATATTGATTTTAGACCCATAAAGCATATAGATTCTAGGTCCTTATGAGTAGCGAAGTTGATTAAACGTTATCGGCCTGTCCGTGAGACCGTTGAAATGGGTTTTTCGAAGACCCGAGATATGATTGGGACTAAGTTCTTATATATTTGCATCACTGAGATATAAGCAGAAAACTACGGCTGCCTCTATTTTTTGTCATAAAATCCCCTGTTGTTTTTGTTTTAATATGGTAGGAAAGTCACTTTTGTGCTCTACATTTAACGTACCGAATTAATACCTAAAATTTGGAACAAACTTTAAATTTCTATGAATGTCTATGTAATTGCCTGCGCTCTTAAAATGTTATATTGTTCAAATCTTGCCAAGGCTTGGTTAGTTTTATTAAAATGAAAATAAATAAAATAAAATAAAATAAATAAAATATATAAGTAAGAATGTATCCTTTTTTTAGTATATTCCTGACCACTGTACTGTCTATGTAAAGATAAAAATGTAAATTGTTTATGAATTTCGGCACATTAACATCTATAAACCCAAGGACGAAACCTGGGAAATCCAAACCTTTCCAACTATGCCGGTTTGCTTAAAATTTTATTGGAATCAGTCCTTATGTCGAGCCTTTGCTGCAATAAAGTCATAACTCATCTTTGAATTTTCTAGCACCTTTAAATTTAATTATTCTCTCTTAAGTTGAGTA
The DNA here is from genome assembly GCA_943735925.1 of Pollenia amentaria. NCBI lineage: Eukaryota > Metazoa > Arthropoda > Insecta > Diptera > Polleniidae > Pollenia > Pollenia amentaria. The sequence goes on from OX031009.1 coordinate 227,079,401, forward strand.
TATGTGATATTTGTATTAAATTTTTACACAATATGAAGAAACGATATGGCGATTACCTCCACATTATTAGCTAGTAAACGCACCTATATTCCACTGGGAATTAAAGAACTAAACATAAGCTCAACAATTTGGTTTTTTGAATTATGACTCTATTTCAGCAAAGGCTTGATGTGATGATAGTTTCCGCCCATATGACGATAGCACCCGCTATAATTCTTTAAAAAATTTTAGCATGGAGATAAAACTAGCACAAATCTATATATATAAAAATGAAATTATGTGTGTTTGTATGTTTGTATGTTTGTATGTTTGTCGCTTTATAGACTCCGAAACTACTGAACCGATTTTCCTGAAATTTTTACAGTAACATCACGTGAGCCCTAAAAATAAAAAAGGCTACTTATTTTTTCGATAGGGGCAGGGGAATTGGTACCCCCCATAGGATGCCAATATTATACTGAACCGATTTTCCTGAAATTTTTACAGTAACATCACGTGAGCCCTAAAAATAAAATAGGCTACTTATTTTTTCGATAGGGGCAGGGGAATTGGTACCCCCCATAGGATGCCAATATTATACTGAACCGATTTTCCTGAAATTTTTACAGTAACATCACGTGAGCCCTAAAAATAAAATAGGCTACTTATTTTTTCGATAGGGGCAGGGGAATTGGTACCCCCCATAGGATGCCAATATTAATTATCGCATATCTTAAGAGCCGCTGCACGCATTTTGCTGAACTTTTTGTAGTAGGATCTTCTGAGCCCCGGAATTGAAATTAAATAGCAGCGGGGGTATAGGAATACCCCATAGGACGCCAATGTTTAACATCGCATATCTTAAGAACTGTAATAGTGAGAATGTTCAAACTTTCTAAAAGTCACTCTTATGGTATACTACACTTTTGAAAATAAAAATAAAGCGGCTAGGCGCAGGGGGGGAAATACCTCCCATAGGATGCATACATTAAATATCGCTCAACTGAAGAACTATTAAAGGGAGAGTCTTCAAACGTGGTTAAAGCTACTATTATAGTAAACTATAAATTTCAATATAAAAATGTGCGGGGTCAGTGTAGCGAAGCGCAGAAGCGCACCGGGTTAAGCTAGTTACTTATAAAAAATTATTTTCGGGAACACAAAATTTATTATTTATAAGATTTATCTATAACGTGCTAAATTTAAATTTCTAATTTTTATTTTTGATAAAAACACTAAAATTCATTGTTGAGGGAGAGCTGGTTTCTATGCGCATTTCGCTTGCTGCTTAGGCCAGCTCGTCAGGAAACTTTTTCCAAATACTTTAGAAAAGCTAAAAATATTATACAAGTAAGACATAAAGTGAATAAGAATTTTAAACACTCATATCTTACATGAACTAATATCAAAGCTTCAACAAAGACACAACAATAAACCGTCAATTTTACTTTCTTACATTCCCCTACAATTGGCTAGTTTTTTTCCAACACGAATTGTAGTTGTAAGAGGATAGAAAGAAAAAGAAAAAAACATTTAACATTTAAAATTTTTAGCTTATCGAAAAATTTTAAAATACGATTTCAATATCGTTATTGTTGGAAATTATGATAACGAAAACAATATCATAAATAAATGGAAAAACGATATTATAAGGTAAGGCACAATTGAGTCCGTAAGAACTATCGTTCGTACAATATCGTTTGACTTACTGGGATAATTCGTTGAAAACATAATAAACTATTACCCGTATTCATAAAAAACTAAAATGGATATGAAATCTGTTTTACGAAAAATTTGTATGGAAATTTTGTTTTAAAATACGTTTGAAATCTATTTTATTTTTTATGAATACGGCAGTTATTAAAATTCAAAATGTATATGATTTTGTAGAGAGGTTAGGTAGGTATGTATTAGAAATTAGTACACACCTTTCTTGTAACAGAAGAAACTTGTGAAGAAAAATAATTTTCAATTATTCAAAATTTTAATTATTCAAATAACGAATTTGATTAATCAAATTTTTGATTATTCGCTCTTCCCTTGTTATTTTAGAAATGTTTTATTTTCAATAAAAAAATTTTTTCAACAGCTTTTCATTTTACCAGTGAAGCTAAACACTTTGTCAGAGCATTTTGCGCAATTATTGTGTCCTTATGTGGTAGGACAGCAATTTGAAAGAACATTTCAATGCCTTCTTTAAACATTTCAATAGCTTGCTCCACTTTCTGATTATGCATAGCTTGGGCCGCTTCACGATATAATTCTTCAATTTGGATCATTTTAGGAAAGCTTTTGGTGTAGTAATTGTAATAGATGATTCGTGTTTTTACAATTCTGAAATCCTAAGTCAATTATTCATATAAGCTATTTTGGGCTCTCCTTCGAAAATTACTTTAATACAAACAAAATTAAATTTTCATTAAATTTTTTTAATGAAGAAAGGAATTTTACAACATGAAATATATAAAAAATTATTGATAATTTTTCATTCTTGACGGAATGCGGGATTGAATACACAAACAGGTTGATTTGACATGTTTCGATAGTAAAAATCGTTGCCGTTTAACACTCTCTGCCATTGACGGCGGCTGGCAGTCAATATTCAAACATCAATCTTTAACCCTTTCATGGTCAAAAATAATTTTTGGCGAGATAAAAATCTGAAAATTTGTAATTAAGGTAATGTGATGGCGCTGAAGCCGAGAAAAATAATAGGTTTTGCTTCATGCAGCTCCCCTGGTTTTTAGTGATTGTCGAATATATTCAAAATTGACCTTAAAATGTCCACAAAAGAACCTACAATTTATTTTTGTAATATTTTTTTTCCAGAAAATACTTATTTACGCATGTATCAATACTTAAAATTTGTTTTTAATATCACCTGATCCCCAAATTATAATTTTTTTCTTTCTTCCTTAATCTAAGCTTTTGACAAATTTCCTGACTAGGGTACGACAATGCACTCAATAATAAGAAAAGAAAGTCAATGTCTACTATAATAACAATTTAAACAAACAGATAAAACAAAAAAAAAAACATATAATTAACTGTACATTTTTATACGGTAAAAGAAAGAGAGTACAATGCAATGTCGAATATATTCGACAAAAGCACTGAAAGGGTTAAATCAAATGGTATTTTACTTTGTGGGTCGAAATTTGTTGTTGTGAATGAATATATATTTTTTTTAAATTGATTTGCATGATTTTTCTTTTAATTCTGCGCTTTAACCTTTTTGTCAAGGATTCTTCTTGAAGTCCAGGGTAAATTTTTTCGTGACCTTTTCAGCACAACTTTAAGGTAAAATGTAAACATAGAACTTGTGCATATTTGTGCCTGAATTAAAAATAAAAATTTGGATTTGGATTAAAAAAACCATAAACAGTGTAATAAAGTAACCACAATACTAAATACAAAAAAGTCTCATAAAAATAATTATTAATAACTGAAATTAATATTGAAGCCAAAAACAAAATAAAAAAAAAATTTACAACACAAAGTTGTAATATTTCCTTATACATCTAACATGGGCTTACAAATGCAAACTACTTTTACCCGAATGCAAAATTTGAAAAAGTTTGAAAAGTCAAACATTGGACGCTGGTGAATTACGGCCAAATATCCACAACTTCTTAATTTCTTTAAGTAAATGGCTAAAATTTGGTATCCAAATTAAGAATAGCATATTTGATCCCTCACTAAAATTTTGGAGATGAACATTCAGAGGTTGGCCAAGGCAGCATTGACGACATATTGAACTCTTAACTAAAACATCATATTTTGCAAAATTTCTTTTATAAACTTTTTGGTTTTGTACTGGGGGTTGGACTGAATATCCAATTTTTCTTCTCCTGTGTCCACAAATGCATCACTATATATAATAAACATCGCACTTGTTCAACAATAGTGTATTTACTCAATAGTTTTATTTTTTTAAATTTTTGGAAAAAATCTATACGTTATAATAATTTTTAGCTGCTATAAAAATATCGTGATTTCTTGTCAAATTTTTGGTAATGCAACGTTTGGCTTATAAGCTATTTTTCATATGCCCTAAATGAAAAATTAGGTTGCGGACGAACTCGCGAGAGAGGGTTCGAGTCTGAACTTAGTGGTAAGGGACGAAGGGTGAAGCCCCCCTATGTCACTACTACGAGGTGATGAAGTTAACCGATCCTGGAAAGATAGAACGGATTGCAGGGTGTTTAGGGCACTATGGCCTGGATTAGACGCAGGGGCAACCAAGGTTCTGCTGGGATTGGATAGGAGTGGTCTCAGAACTCTTATAGGGTTCTTGACGGGTCATTGTTCTGTTAGGGCTTTTACGTGTAAACGGGACAATGCCAAACCGGTCTTCTGCAGATTATGCGATGATTCTGAGGAGCTAGAGGTTGAGCATGTACTGTGCCACTGTCCTAGAGTGCAGGGTCTCAGACATAAATGGCTGGGGGATATATTTCACGAAGAACTGGGGTGCATCGCTGGATGTAATCCAGTCGATTTACTGGTGTTTGTCAGGGAAATAAGACGGCTGTTTCTGTTTAGGGGACTGTAGAGGGAGTAACTTTCCTACGTAGTGCTTACTAATATATTTTACTCTATCTAACTGTTTATTTTCTTCCTTCTTCAAGTCTACTTTTCTCTATCTCCTTACTGAAGGGATTCACAATGGAATATTTAAATTATATTTCTATCTTTATTACTTTAGAAGATAAATGGGTTACCAAAAAGTACCGAAATTATATTTTTGCCCTTTTTCGTTCCCTAAATGTAGAAATATCAAAAAACTGCCAAGCACATGTCAAATTAATTTTTGATTAAATAATTATATTTTTTGAATTTTACGTCTACCTGTTAGATCACGATAAAAAATTTTGTAAATCATGTTTTTTCATATAAAAATTTTTTTTTTGTTTTTATTGTTTATAACTAAATTCTACATACAAAAATAATTTTTTCAATTTTTTTAATTTTTTTTTTTTGCTTGAATTTTCTTAAGACTATTATAAAAAAGTTTAAAAATTATTGTTGTTGAGCGTGTACTTCTTGTCCCCCGCCCTGTGCGCAAGTGTTGCAGCGATGTAAAAGTGTGCTATGTTCTCCGCAGACGAAGCAGTATGCCCATGTTTCCTGCTGCCGCCCGTACTCAGAACGGCAAAGGCGACATGACGGTCTACTTGACCTAGCCGCAAACGACGGTGCATTGCCTTCCATCGGTCTTGGTAATACCTGAAATGAAAATAAAAATAAAAAACAAATAAATATATATTCTATTCTTGAATTTGAAGATGTTTTTTTACCCTGACATCGAATGCTTCCATCGCATTGCGTATCCTTGGATATGAGGTTATATGGTTGTTCAGGGCACGTTCTTCGATATTTGGTGTGGCCAATTGTTTCGTTAGCAGTAACAAGAACGACCGCCGTCTGTCACTCCTTTTTATAGGCTTCATTTGGTTGTAAATCGTAAAAGCAGCCAATGCAGCGACGTCCAGCATATTATAAAACATGGCCAACGGCCATCGTTGTGTTGCTCTTTTGCAGCTGTAAGTGCCTAGCATTTGATCCATGGTATCAACGCCGCATTTATATATTAATCTAATATGGCATAGGGCTTCCGCTTCTCGGTTTGCTCGTCAACGAGGCAGGTGTAGTGCATTGTGGAGAGCACGTTCACCACTTTATTTTTTTCGGCACGTATGAGCATAACGCTATATCCCCTTCGTTGAACCCAAATAATGTACTATTGATGTTGCGCTTCGGGTTCTTCTTGAACTCCTGTGGAATGAATGTTTTGTTGTAGCGCACTGTACCAACATATGCGGTCTTCCTCCTCAACAAAATACGCGCCAAGTCAACAGTGGTAAAAAAATTATCCGCGTATATAGTACGGCCTGCATCTAAATATTTTTCCACAAGATCCAGCACTACGTTCTGCCCTTGGTTTATCTCCCGTTGTTGGTTTGGCAGTTTTCCAGAATATATCATTCCCTTCACAGGATAATACCTCTGTGAGTCGCATAACCACCATACTTTCAAACCATACTTAGCTGGCTTTGACGGAATATATTGTGTGAAGCGGGTGCGGCCTCTGTAAGGGAACAACTGTTCATCAACTGTTAGTGCTTCATGAGGAGTGTAAGCTGCTGCCAAGTTATGTTGCAACATTTGCCAAATATCGTCAATAGCCGCAGTTTTGCTGTTGATGAGTCGCTGTTGTCGAGTATTTCCATTGTCGAATCGAATAAATTGCTTTTTACACATGAAGCGATCGTACGACAATGCAGCTTTGTATATTGGGCAACGCGTCGCGCCCCATAATTCCATAGCTGGTTCATGGTTTGATCTTGTGAGTCCAGCATACAAAAGAATAGCTACAAAGGCGTCAATCTCTTTCACTGTCACTGGCTTCCACTCCTTTTTCTTCGTGGGATTCGCCAAATTCCATGCAGCTGTAACCTCCCCGCCTTTACGATTTGTTTCACGTAGCACTAAGTGTATTATTTCCTCTGTCATGATTGAACGCATTATTGTATAGGGGTCGTGTATATTTCCTGTTGGTCCTGGTTTCTTTCTTGTGAAGTCGACCACGTTATGATTACGAGTGCGTGATGTTGGTGGTGCTTTTTTACTTCATTCGTTTCCTGTCCATCATTTTCTTCCTCTTCATTATCCCTAGGGACCTTCTCACTCATCGGAGGGTTAATTAGGTGTTTTATTTTATGTTACAATTAACTTTACAAACAAAAGATTTAAATAAGAACTTAAAAATGAACACTTAACAAAAAGGAAGTAAGATGTCGGACAAATAATTACATTAACAATGTTGGTAATCAAGCGGTTTAATTGTACAATTCTCAGTGTTCAACACCCAGTCGTCGTACATCGTCAAGACAACGTAGAGCACCTCGCCACCTGGGCGATTACGTTAGCGATTGAAATCCTGTTTATTCAAATTAATTGGGGGAGATGTGTAAAAAGAAATGAGTGTGGAATAGAGCGAGCAGGCCTTAGACATCCAAAAGAATGAGTAAATACAACTTCTAGATGGCATCCGTTTTTCCCCGCTAGGGAGTATTATGAATTTGTGCTGATGTGTGAACACGTATAATTATTTGTTGTAGTATACCGATCGATTTATAATCACTATCTGAGTCCTCCGTTCTGCTGCTAGGTTGTCTGTCGGGGATATTAGTCAAATCGACTTACATTAGTCATAACGTATTAAAAAAAAATAACCTTAAGCATGCTGGGGTTAAAATTTCTTTTAAAAAATTATAAATAAACACATTATCGAAAAAATTTATAAACAAGTATATAAACATTTTTGTAGAATTTTGTGTTCACACAGTTCCTATATGTATGTGTGAAGAAAAGAGGTTAATATATATAGATACCCAGTTGGGAAAACTGCCGTTGACGACAAATTGATACACGACATGCCATCTTTCACTTAGGAATTCTGGAAGACAATTTTGAGGAAAATGTTAACTTGAAAGTTAATTTTTATAACAGTTTTGCTAATAAATCTCAATTCAATAAATGTGTGTTCCTTGTATTGCGGCATAAAAGATGGAGCAAAGAGAAAAGAAAAAAGGTAATCTAAAAAAAAAAAAAAAAAACAGAAAAAAGAATATCTTCTGTCTCGTGACGCTTCTGTGTGCTCTGTGCCAATATTTCGGCACTCCTTTGTGTGCATTCCAGGGAAGCAAGCCGATTAAAAATTTTCGGCGGCGGCTAAAGACTAAAAATATCCGGCGGCGGCGGCTGAGCTGCTTTGCGCCGAGTTTTTTTGACGACTAAAATAAATATTCAGCTGCGCCGAACTTATGTAAAGAAAACACATAAACAAACATGTTAAACAAAACAAAGAGACAAATAATTATTCATTTGAAAACTAAAAATTTTATAAAAGATAAATCAAATTTTTAAGAAGAAATATACCATTTAAGATTTTCTTAAAATTTGGAAATATCAGGGCATTTTAAAATAGTAAATTAATTAATTTTTAAAATTTGTATATATTTATAAAGTTTAAGGTCTATTATTTTTTATAAAAACATTTGTTTCATTTTATCTAATAATTCGTCACGCTATTTTGTGACTTGTTCAGGGAAAATTAACAATTTAAAATTTCTTAAATAATTATGGAAAACAAGGCTTCCGATTTTACTCCTTTTTACCTATTTCTTACCCCTTAGGAATTGAATTTCCAAAAATCCCTACTTATTTTATCTACACACATTGGGTTGGTAGTCTACATACAAAATTTCAAGTATCTGGCTTAAGTTGCTTGGGCGGGCGATGTTCACCCAGTCGGTCACGCTTATACGGAGTCACTAAAAATGCTCTGGTTACTAGAGTGACACGTGGTGGTAGCTGAAATGTGTAGTTCTTTCTTTTGATACTTAACAGAAGTAAATGTAATTAGCACTATACCTCCCATAGACCACCCATCATGTTTGTTATAGCCTATTTTTAAAGTAACCCACAATTCACTTATTCAAAAAAAAAAAAAAAGTACAAAAATCAACTTTAAAAACCTTAAAATTACAAGAACAAAATTATCCACTTTGCTGCAGTAACACAGTTATTAAGGGCCAAATTAAGAAATGAGTTGTATGGTTAGAAGTGTTGGCTATAATCTCTCATCAAAATTTAATTGAAATTAAAAAATAAATAAAATAATTTTTGGCCGGAAGTGACCAGTGTGCATTGGTACAACATTATTTTGTTTTTATAGTATTGCCCATCGTTAGCTTTGACCTGCCTTCCTGACAACATAGGGGTTCAGTGCCCAAAGAACTGCACATATTTTAAGGCAAATAACTAAGCAAGCCAGTTTCTTTTAATCTGTTCGAAAGTCAATCGTATTTCAGTGGGCGAGTTCTATATTAATCGGAAGAAATGGGGGGATAAGGCAAGGTCTTAACTTTAAGGCGGGTAAGACAAAACTTCCCTACCACTATTTTCTTAATGTTTTGAACTGTTCTTGCATCATGTTAGCGAACTTTGTCGTGATAAAATCTACTCTTCTCGCTATAAGTCCCCTGCGATAGTCTGTCCTGCTCATAAATACAGAGCATAGAAATCTTAGCGTCATTCGGCTGGATTGTCACGACGGTTTCGCATTTCGGGTATATTCTTCATCGCCAATATTGATTTTATGCAAAAACTACCGCTTTTTATGGCGTTTAGGCGGCATTGAGGACACGCTTCAACTTTTGCTTTGGGAATTAACTCATATGTAATATCAAAATGTTTTTCAAATACGTTTCTCTTTTGGATTTTTTAAAAAAATTTTTTTTTCCATGTATAAAAAACGCTTGCCACCAGGGTTGTCAGATTTTTTTTCACCTTCATTGCAAATAGTATACCGAAAATCGCCAAAAATATCTTTCTTTAGATTTATATGAGTACAACAAGTGTATTATACATTTTTATTGAAATTTTCAATATTTAGCATATCTTTAGTAGTGTGTTTATATTATAGTATTTTGAACGTTTTTTTAAATCCCATCAAAACTGTCCGTTATAAGAATTTATTTTCCAAAATAAATTGAAAATTGACTTGTTTTTCGATGGAGATGATTATTAGTTTTTTGCAAAGAAAATGTATTCAAATTTCTGCAGCAACAATGTTAAATATTTTCAATGTAATTATCTGGAAATATTATGAATTTATCATTTAAAACAATCGCATTAGTATTGTGATTTTAAAAAATGTTAGAAATTCAAAGAAAAAGCTATACGCTCACTAATAAATGGTTTTGATATAAGTAAGAAAAAAGGTGAAATTTGTTTTAGAAGTCGCCAATGTCGTCAAACACAGAATTTCGTCGCTAAATGGGTTTATAAGTCGCCACGTTTGGAGAAAAATCGCCACACCTGACAGCCCTGCTTGCCGCTCTTATTTATGTTGATCTGTAAAAGAAGTTAACGGTCATACTTTTTAAATCGAAACGAAGTGCATTTAAAATCGAACAAATTTTGAAAACGAGCCTCTTAAAAATTTTTTATAAGAAAAATGATGTTTATATTCTTTTTGCTTTGAGTACCAATTAAATTGACAAGAACAACTCTTAAAAACGGGAAAAACTATAATCTTTTTGCAAATAATTTAAATAAAAATCTCGTTCGATTTCAATTCCACTTCATTTCGATTTCCAGAGTGAGAATCGCGCTTATATTTTTAGAGATTTTTTAACAAGAAATACATGCGTATGATATTTTTTATTTCAATTCAAGCAAATGAAAAATGACTAAAAATTTGCAAAAACTTACAAAAGTTACTGTTGTTTTACAAAGAAGATTTTTGTGACGATTTAGGTAAGTCAATTTGACGATATTGACGATTTTTTTTTTGTAAAATTTGTCAATTTTCAAAAACATTTTATCTGGCAGCGATTAAATTTATATTGCTTTTATTAGTATTTATACTATAAATAAAGCAACCAGTTTTAAAATATTGTAAAAATTCATTAAAATGAACTAGTTGGGCTCCTGTAACAACCCAACGTTAAATACGATAGTTTGATATATGGAAAAAGTCAAAACTTTCTAGCTAAATACTAGTTACTTTGTCCAAAGGATACGTAAATGTATTGCCCCACCCCTGATTTAAACTGAGTTTAAATAAATATAAATATTTATACAAACTCTATTACGTTTGAAACAAGATTGAAGAATCATGAAAACATGATATGGAAATTTCTCGTATATATTTTTTTTGTTGTAGTAAAGGAAAAAAGAAATTTGAATTTTGACATACATTTTATATGTAATTTTAATACATCTAAAGTGTTTTATTGTTGTTTTTTTAAATAACAAATTTGGGATATGCCTTTTTCCAGTTTATAAACACAACTGCTTTATTGAATTCCGAGTACTATTTATTGCTTTTGGCCTTAAACTTAAACGTTTAAGTTAAAAATGATTTGACATTTTTCTTATTTCTCAAAAATTTTTTTTTTTTATAAATATTCTCAGAAATTGATGATGAGCTTTTTGTGTGTGAAAAATATCCTCTTTAAACAGGGTGGCGCATAAGTTACGTTACGATTTATTTAATAAACCATTTTTTTTCTTTTAGATTGTAGTTTGTAGATGTTTATGTTTACATTATAGACCCATACACAACACCATCATGATTGTGCAATCAAGTGATTGTGCAATTAAGCTTGAAGCACACAATACACCAGCATGCTGGTACAATTCTTAATTTTTGGCATGCCATTTGTAGCAAATTATCTTCCGCTGTTGCTTTTCGTTTTTTGCATGGTAGTTCCTTTATTGTTTCATCGGCAGACTCGATCTTTTTTTTACAAAATACCATTTTATTGTAGCATTGCTTTTTTTATTTACGATTGCAGTATTCCGTACTTTTAACTTTCCAGAGGCAATGCATTGTTTAATAAAGTTCGAGAAATTCTCCCCAAAATATTTTTTCTTTAGCATTCATATTTAAAATACTTTGCTAAAAAAGTTCTATTTTTTATGTTTATGCCTTGACGATTTACCTTTCCAATTTAAAATTTTCTATTTTTTTGATGTTTATGCACTGACGATTTAACTTTTATGAGCTAAATTTACAACACATGACTCAATCATGCAGGTACAATCATAAAAATATCAAACTATTTTTGATTTAGCACCAGCAGCTGGTACAATCACACCACAAGCTCATACACGGTCAAACGGCTGGTACAATCACTTGATTGCACATGCATACTACATAGAAAAAAATTAATATTGATTTCAATTAAAAAATTTGTGATATTAATTAAAAAATTAATAAAATTTGCACCAGTAAACAAATTAATAGTATCAATAAAATATTTTTTGGTATTAACAACATGTTCTGCAGTAATGTTGTTGATATAAATAAGTAAACGTTTAACCCACTTGATTAAATTTTTAATTAAAATTGATTTTAGTTTTGGCTAATGGTTTAATTCCAAAAAATTGGCTAGAATTTTTTCTGTGTATGTTTTTAAGATCTTTTGTTTTAAGTTATTTCCATTGTTTGCTTCGAACTGGCGGGATCTTTTTAGAACATTTCCCACATTACTTTCCTTAGAACAGCGCTCTCACTTATTTTCTGTTATTGTGTTCTTAACTTATTAGCAGAAAATCAGAAGACATCAAATCGGGTGAATGTGGTTGGTCAGTTAAAATCCGAAAATCGTAATATTATACGATCGCCAAAAGTCTCGCTCTGGAGAGCAACAGTTTGACGAGCTTTGTGATTCAAATATCATTTCCAAAATTATTCCACACAATTGTGTATATTCAACAATTATATTTAGATTTTTGAGTGCCGTATATTCTGCGATTTGGTTTATTCATGTAAACAGTGAGGGGAAAATGGGTGGGCTCACTATGAGTGTTTTAACAAGCTCGTTGTTTTTTGAAACACAATTCCTGAAAACTGCAAACTCGCGAACGAATTGAATTTTATAGGGAAAAGTGAAAAGAGTGAATTGAGCAAAATTTTTTACTAAGGCATAACAAACTACGTGGAACGTAGCCTGGTTCAGTTTTGCCATTGTATCGAACCTCACAAAGTCTTTCAGTACCCAGAAGATCACAGACAGCCACTTGTTGCCAAAGACGCTAAACCAATCGATAAATAGGCTTCCAGCCTGAGAGAAATTTCGATCGTTATGCTTGATCGAATGAAGAATTTTATTCAATTAAACCATTTTGGTTCTTTGTTGTGTGCTGATTCTTTTCATCATCAATTACCCATGTTTTTTAAAGCTAATTCTAAAAAACAAACAAAAATAAAAACATCGTGTACCAAAAATGTATTCAGAAGTTAAATTAAAAATGGTACTTATGCATTACCCTGTACATACTTATCCATTATTTTTAACTGATTTTTTATGGTTATTTTGTTTAGATGATTTAAACGTAAAATTGCAAAATCGTGATTAGATTTGCATTACGTGGCATAAAAACTTCACGAGCCATTGCTACGAGTACGTTTGAACAACAAACAACTTTATGTGCACACCAACTCGACAGTTCAAAAATGGGCTAGAATTGAAACCAAAAATAGCTTGAAATGGCTAGATTTTTAAAATAATTAAAAACTGCATTATTTAACCCATGAATTATATATTTACTAATTGTTTTTCAATTTAACCCATTTATGCCCACATCGATCTGGACTATATATATATCAATAAAATTGTGTATAGCAATTTACCTTAGTCAAAGAACCTTTTTTTTAAAAAATCGCTTCTATCTGGCCTAGAATCAAACCATACCTTTGATTTTTTTACAATTTATCAGTTAAGAATGAAAAATTATCAATAAATTTTAATTCATTTCATGTTGTAGAATTCCTTTCATCATAAAAATCTTAATATATAAAAAATCCGTGTCACTGTGTATGTTTCGAATAAACTCAAAAACGAGTCAACTGATATTCATGAAAATTGGCATATATATGTAATTTGGTCCAACTTAGATGATAGGATAGTTATTATTTAAATTAATGGCCTGGGGGCGGAGGGGCGTGACAAAATCCATAACTTGAGAACGGCTTGACCGATTTGAACGATTTTTTCTTTGAAATTATCGCCATGGTCCAACTTAGGTTTTTACGGAAAGAAAATTTTGCCCCGCCCACTTTTTTCGATTTACCTAAAATCAGAAAACGGCTCCATCGAGTTGACTTATTTTTCTTTCAAAATTCGTATTAATCAACTTTATGTTTTCATCGAAAGAAAAATTTACCACGCCTACATTTACACCCACTTTTTCTATTAAGCGCATAACTGGAGAACGGCTTGACCGATTTGGACGATTTTTTCTTTAAAATGATAGCCATGGTCCAACTTAGGTTTTTACGGAAAGAAAATTTTGCCCCGCCCACTTCTTTCGTAAGAAAAACTTTATGATAGGTATTTCATGGATTTTTATTTAAAGGCCATAAATTTCGTTTAAAGATCAATTTAAGTCGTCTGGTAATACAGCACTAATGTTTGCTTAGGGCCAGCAACGCGGACCGGGTCAGCTAGTAATTTAATGAAAATAAAAGTTAATGTACTTTAGCCTGATTGAAATATGAAAATTTGGATAAAAAACCACCAAATAAAATTTTTATTTTACAATACTTATTATTGTAAAATAAAAATTTTAATTTAGGAATTCATATAGAAAACGGGTATTTTTATTGTTGTTTCAATGCATGGTAGAATAAGTACAAGGTAAAGTCATTTGAAATATTGTTCTCAAAATTAAAACAAGCGTCAAAAATCAAATAAATTATTTTGACATTACATGGGTAAATAATTACATCTCTTCCTAAAGCCTATAGTACACGGCATGTAAAAAGACACATGCGCATGTGGTTCTGACGTAATTTTGACGTCATTGCAAAGCCACAATAAACATTGAGTGTTGTGTGATGACGTCAAAATTACGTCAGAACCACATGCGCATGTGTCTTTTTACATGCCGTGTACTATAGGCTTAAGGAACCTATGTAACTTGTACTTATTATACTATGGTTTAAAAGTTAAATTCCCAAACGAAAATTTTTGTTTTTATTTAAAAAACAGACAGTCAATTTAAATTTTTTTTTAACAAAATCAATTTATTTAGTTAAACACAAAAATCTTATTTAAGCAAAAACTCATTGTTGTAACCATCGCCAACACTGGTGGAAATAATGCAGTGTACAAATTGCACTACATTATTTCGTAAAATCGATCTAAAATTTTATGCAGGTCACATGTCCACTCTCATTTTTTGAGTGCTTTTTATATAAATTGTACTATACGTTTAATCACTTGTATTGCGAAAATATAAAATTCATTTTGCATTTGGTGCACCTGTGAAATAAATTCGAAAATAAACGGACTTGTTCTGGCAATCGTAAATCGCTTAACATTTGCGATTCTGACTTTAAATGAAAATCGCAATCGCCGGAACTTTGGCGACTTCAAATCGCAAAATTATGCTAAAGGGAACTAGATTATTTTTAAGAAACTATTGCAGATCGCAAACAGAACACCCGAGTTTCGGAACACCATAAAATAAATCTGTAGTTTTGCGATTTCAAATCGTGCGATTGTCAGAACATGGCTGGAAACTACACGGAACTTTGATTTTGGTTTTTGTGTTGTGCATTTAAAAAGACATTTTTTTTCTAAATTTCATTTCTTCTTTAATTTCTTTTCTTCTTTGATTATCTTCGGTACCTCTCACATTTAAATTTCTTTTTAATTTTTGGATTGGCTAATAATAATAACATAGTAAAATTATTTTCTTTCATTATACCATTAGAAGCAGGGTTAATCAAATAAATAGGAAAGATTAATATTTTGTTTTCTATATTCTCATGGGCGAATATCATAGTGAATGAATAACGAAAATACCTGTATTAAACAATTTTAATCCCAGGATGCGGGATGCGCTGCATCGTGAAAATAAGCATTCAGTTTAGACCAGGGATTTCCAAAAATTTTTTGGTTGTGTAGTAGTGAGTACCAGAGAGTAAACAAATTGAGAGAATGCATTCATTTACAGCCGAAATAAAATGTTAGTAATATATTTTATAAGTTGTGTAACACAAAGGTACAAAGCTAAAAATTTTTTGTGTTGATAAAAAATTTGTAGCAATTCTTTACCAATTCAATGTCGCTGATTTTAAAACTGCACTTTTTTTTTATTCGGAAGCTTTTTGACTCTAAATCAGTTTCCAATATCTTATCAAACAATTGTAAAAAAATTAAAGATTTTTATGTTTTAAAAATGCATAAAAAATAAATATTGCACGCTAATCACACGTTAAATAACATATTCCGTTCCTTCCTTAAATGTTGCATACCATATAAGGCATTGAATGTTACCAAAAGCGTTTTTGACCGCACAATATTTTTTAAGTGCTATCATAAAGTTTTTTCTGTTAACCTGAAACAAAAATATGTATTAAGGTACGTTCAGACTAATGAAATATTTGACGAAAATATTTGTTCTGATATTTGCTTCAAACTGTGTAAAACAAAAATATATTTTGTTTAATGTTCAAACTAAGCTCAAACATTTGACAATTTTTGTTTGATGAAACAGTTGGCAAAAAGTGTTAAATAAAATAAATTAATTCATGTTTGCCATGCGTTCAGACTAAAATAAATATTTGCATCAAATAATTATTTAATGAAAGTGTTCAAAAATAATAATATATTTCACAAATAGTAAAAATGAGCGCAAAAGCTTATTTATTTATTTTTATTCTGTGGAGCATCATCTTTTATAGTGTTAACATAGGAGAATGTAAAAGATAAAAAAACTGGAACGGGAACATGGCTAAAATTTGAGAAAAATTGCAAACTTGGATATCAACCCTTAAATATATTTGAAGTATCTAAATCAGTTAAAAAACAAAATGTCGGGAAAAAATTTTTTTTGCAAAAATAGCGAAAATTCGCGAAAAATTTAGATATTTCAAACAAGCCATAAAATTTAATAAAAGTGCCTAAAACTAAAAGGAATGGCAAAAATTCGACAAAAATTGCTAAATTAGCGGTTATTCGCAAAAATTTGCTAATAGCGGCACGATACAAAGTCTAATAATTATAAAAGATCTTTAAAATTGTAAAGAATCCGAAAACTTACAGGAAAAATTGCTTCTATCCGGAACATGGCTAAAATTATTTGTCGTTGTTTGCTCTTACAATTTTTTTGTAATATCAAATAAATGTTTGCTCAAAAATTACTAAAATATTTGATTTTTTGTGTTCACACTATGTTCACATTGGACAAATATTTGTTTGCCGGCAAATACTTTTATTTGCTCAAAATCAGCTGTTATTTTATTTGATACTCAAAAATATTTTGTGTTCAGACTACGTTAATGAAATATTTGATGTTTGCTTTCAAATATTTCACCAGTCTGAACGTACCTTTAGTAGTGGTATACACAATTGTGCATAGAAATGGATTTCCCTGGTCTATTCTTTCAAAAATAAATTACATGAGAATTATAACGTGAAAAAGTTATTTTAGTAAAAAGGTAGGGGGATCATAGTGGTAAGTAAAATAGAAAGGGTATTCACGTTGTTGGGTTACTCATACTTCAAACATATGTGCATATATTTTAATTCTAGCTAATGGTATATCATAACTTTTTACAAAATACCAAATGCGCATCTGAGTTTGCCTGCAAAAATGTATAAAGTCATTAAAACAGGTCAAAGTTACGTTAAATAAATACCATAAATTAGTAAGGTTAACTCTTTGGACTCGGTCATATAATTGTAGCATAAAAAAGTAAGCAATAAAAATAGTGCTAAACAATAAAGTTTCATTAATACATCAATAAAACACATCTTCTTACCCAAAAATTTTACCTGCTGTCACATTTGCTTTTATATGTATAGGTTTACACATAAATTGTAGGAAAACAAGGCTTTTTTAACTTGTTTTTTAAATATTTTTACTTAAGAAAAGTGTTTTCAAAGAAAAAAACCTACCGACGCGATTGGTACAGAAACAAAAATATTTTTACAAGCACAAAATACCAACAAATTCTTGTGGCTATTTTTTTTTTCTTAATAATTTCTGCATTTAGGTACGTCTTTTTAACGAAAGAAAAAGGGACCCTTTTACAGGCATCAAAGAATTTTTTTCACAAACGAAACACATATCGTTAGCTTAAATGCAAAACAATGTAGATATTATTTGAAAATTTTAAAGTTTTGTTGATTTGGATTCACGTTACATATGTATTTTTATATAATTTTAAGTTATTTACAAAATTATAAATGACGTATCATCAAATAAATATATAATTTTTTTAACAGCATAATGTATAATCACACTCAATAAAAAAATTAGCAGAGTTTTTAATTCTTTTTATAAGAACACATTAATATTTTTAAACACCAAAACTGCGTAATCTGTTTTATAACTATTACCACGGTGTTAGTGGAATTAGTGATCAGATAATAATTTATAATAATAATTTTTAGTATTGCATAAGAAAAAATAAAAAAGTGTTGTAAAATTATAAGAACCGAATCCATAAACGTATGTAAAATAAAACCTATAATAAATGTGACTATCAGCTTCTTCCACATAGGACTGTTAGACATTTTGAAATTTTTTATCTGAAATATTAAAAATTGCTTTTAAATCTCAAATAATTACCATTTTCCAAAGTTCTTTGCTTTGCATGTAAACTTATGAAATGTTACATTATTCTACATTTAAGTCTTAAAATTTAAACTCTAAATAAAAATTGCACGCAAGGCATTGGATGCTACCAAAAGCATTTTTGACCGCACAATATTTTTTGAGTGTAAGCTGAAACAAAATAATATAGCATCCGCTAGACATGCACACTTGTCGAAGTCACATCGACGACTGAATTGAAGAGTATAAAAATATGTGTTAGTAGTGGTGCGCACAATTGTGCAAAGAAATGGAAACCCCTGGTTTAGACCCTCTGTCATTACACGTTCCATTAAATGCTCTCGCTACTCCTTTCTCTCTCTGAGACGAAGTTTATTTTTTTAAAGAATAAGTTAATTATATAGACAGTTAGACAAATATAAACACAACAAATACAAGTTAAATTTATTCGGCTCGTAATTTGGAAAAAAATTATTCTTAAAATACAGCAATAATTTTTTTTTAACCCAACTCGAACAAAATAAACATATATCAAGTTATATGGTTATGTAGTTAAATTTAAAGCAACAAAATATATTTAAAAAAATTTAAATAAATGTACTTTGTTGTTGTGACTATAACTAAATAATCATAGAAACTGATAACCAGCCTTCCATATACAACGCAATTGTCATATTTTTCTTTCTATCTCAGTCATCGTCCAGACTTGCAATTTTTTAAAATTGTTCTTAGAAATTGCACTTCACTGGTGCCCATATTATGAAATTCTAGTTTTGAAACTTTTGTATTTTTATGCCGCCTTCCCTCTACTGCTTTTTTTCATTTTACCCCAGTGATGGAAAATTGAAAATTTTATATGGTACTAACCACCAAGCAAAAGAGTACTTTTTTCAACATTTTGGTACTTTTTTCAAACATATTTTTTTTTTTTTTGGAAAATAAACTTAAAAATAAAAAACTAAAATACATAATTTTTTTGCCCATATCTCAGCCATTTATGGACCGAGCTGCTCAATTTCAACAGCAAAATTCTGATGATGATATCTGACATAAAAATAATCAACAAGCTGTGTTGCCATAACCTTTTGATTAACATTTGCCAAAACTTTAAAAAAATATGATAAAATCTGCTAAATCGTAAAATGAAGAAAATCGGCTAAGATTAAAACAAAAAAAAAATTTTAAATTTGCTTACAATATGATAATCTTCTGAATTTTTATAAAAAATAGCATAATTTCTAAATATTTGATTAATAAAAATGAATTCAAGTTTTCTTGGGGTTAAGTGAACTGTTTATGGGTTTTAAACCAAAATTTTAATTTTTTTAATCAGGCTTAAGTTAGTCGAATTAAATTTTCATTAAATTATTCTAATGAAGAAAGGAATTTCACAACACAAAATGAGTTACAATTTTTTTGATCTTTTTTATTTTTGACTGAGCTGGAGATCGAACTCGGGCCGAATTCACATGTTTCGAGAATAACCGCATTCTCTTCATCAGAGTTTTTGCAGTTTCACCCTTGCCGCCACTACGACGGCTGTCAGTCAATAGTCAAACATCAATCTTTTAACCAACGCAATTTTTTGGTGGATCGAAATTCGCTGTAATTGATAATCAAGTTTTTAATTTATTTACGCCTTTCCTTTCTTGTTTTTTTTTTAGTACTTTTATCAAGAATTTTTCTTGAATACCAAAGTTAATTTTTGTGTTTTTTTCTCTTTTTATATTGAAATTTTTTCACAGCCTGAAGGATATTTAAATTTTTAAAACATAGACCTCGTGCCATAGCTTTACAATAATTTGTTTTCTTGTGGTTAATTGAATCGTTTATGATTTTTAATACATGTTTTGATTCATCTTGTTTTATTTTCAATACATTATTCTAATGAAGAGAGGAATTTTAATATAAGTATACATCATACATTTTTTTTTAATAATATTAAATTATTAATGTGACAAACGAACAAGTAATAAAAATTTGAATAAGAAATTGTTTAAAAATACGTATGTACATATGTAAAGTACGTCGTTTTAAAAAAATATTTTCCAAAATAAAAATACTTCGAAATTGGCGATGGAATGTTTAAATTTTGATTCGAAATTTTTACGGAATAATTTTCTTGCTTTATTTAACCATCTAAAAGGTACTGCGTTAAAAAAAGAGTTTAAAGTCAAATAAGGACCAGTCTCATAGAGATTTAGCAGTAAGGTAAGATTAGGAGTCGGAGTTGAAATTTCAGCGGTTGGAGTCGGAGTAAGTACTTTTTGGTGGCGACTCCACAGGCCTGGTTGTCCATGTTAAAAAAATAGCAACGCTAAATTTCTAAGCAAAGAAGTATAACAAGTAAAAGTACTGAAAATAGTACCATAGTACTGAATTTTCCATCACTGTTTTACCCAGCGCGAAAACTCAGAAGACCTTCTTACTTTAGGCCTTTTTAAAGGCCTTCTTAAAATTTTTTTTAATCAATTATTATTATTATCTAACTGCTAAAAAATGCCTCTTAGAAGGCCTTGGATCTTTGGTATCTTTGTTTTGTTTTTTTGCACAAGCAAAAGCAATAAAATTCAGATCCCTTTACAAAAACAAAGTTACGTACATATGAACATATTAAAATACCAAATGAAAACAATAATGTAAATAATTTTAGTTGAGTTTTGTTCATTAAAGAAAATAGGTACTTGTGCTAAATAATGAAAATATTATGTAGTATGTATTATTTATGTATATATTTATTATTTTTTTTTTAATTTTATATTTTTTTTGTTTATATAGTTATTATAGTATAAGTAATTCTGTTAATAAATATATACATTTGTATACTAAACTTAACTTATAAAACACTAAACTTTTATACTTTTTTCCAATAGAAGGGGTGCAGAGGCCTGCTAGAAGGCCTCCGTACTCCTTCGTTTTCCCGCTGGGTTATATAAAAATACACCTACAGCAAACTGCAAGTTGAAAAGTGTGAGAATTGCAGAGCACCTAAAACATAGTATACAACTAGTATGCCGACTCTTTGACAGGTACATAACTCAACTGTCAGTGGTACATTTTTATGTTTGTATTAGTAAGATTTTTTTCAAATGTATTGGTGTATAAAACTATTTCCACCACTAAACATAGTTGCATAAAATCGTATAGAATGTGGCAACAATTTTTTTTTCCAAAATAAAATTTTCTTAGTTCAATAAATTTTCAATTTATTGAATGCTGGCTGCATTTATAAACTTTTAAAAGCCATGTTTGCTAAATTTTTATTCTGCAATATCGGATAATATATAAATAATTAATGATTTCAAATATTATTTTTATACCACAAAATGCTACTCTGCTGGCTTTAATAATATTAACAACAGAAAAAATTTAGTGTCAAAAAAATTTATTTAAAAATTTTTAGTTTGTGAAAAATAAAAACATTTTGTAAAAGCAAATTAGCAAAATGTATTGAAAAAAATTATTAATTATGTGTTTAAGTCATAAAATTAAACATGAAGTGTTATATTGTGAAAAATTTTATATTAAAAAATTTCAAATTTTGTTTTGTTTTTGTTGTTCTTAAGTGTGTTGAATTCACACAGAACCTATATGTGTGATGAGAGTTATAAAAAAAAGAGAACGTTCTCACCAGTCGGCATACTAGTTATATACTATGACCTAAAACTTTGTACCTCTTCCCAGTCCTAAAATCAAGAATGTCGGCAACAATAATTGCAAGTCTGGATAGGGACTATTCTTGTATTTGGTTTTTCATATTGTGTGAAACATTCATTGTTTTTTCCTTTGTGATTTTATAAGTTTGTAATCCGCTTATTAATTCACATTGTTAGTGTATGACAAATTCTTTTAAAACTTGCGTAAATAATGATGTTTTGGTAGATTATAGGAAAACCCTGTTAAAAATTATAACAGCAGAAAAACAACCAAAAACACTTATAAATACCAAAAAGCACTTCCTCTTGCAAAATATCATGTCTGTACAATCATAGTCCTTTTTGAAGGTATAATTATGTATAAATATAATTAAGCCTGTGTTTATATTTATTTATCTATTATTTAACGATAACGGCCAGATGTTTAAATAATCGATAAGAATACGACACACCTTTAAAAGTACAAAACAGAGATTTACTGCCCGTTTTTTAAACTAAAATAAAAATATTGGGAATTATTTCCCTTTATAAGAAACCTATTTATATTCAACATTTTTAATTTTTCGAATTTTTTCTATGAGTTAAATTTCAGTTATGTATCTTATAAAGCTCTTTTGTAATAGTTCTATTCCTTAAATTTTTAGGAATGACTTTATACACTACCAGACTATTATCTTGTATTTTCGTTTACAAATTTTAAATTGAAAACAGAAAAAAATTTGGGTTTTTTTTTGTTGTTGTTTTGATATAAATTCCCCAGCGACAATTTTTATTTTTATTTGAAAAAACAGGCAGTAAATTACGAATAGAAAAATTCCGTAAAATAATTTAAATGCTCAAAACGTTAATGAACTAACTCCAATAAAACAATTTAAAATATTTGAAATTTAAGTTATATTTAAAAAAATAAAAAAAAAAATTATGTGTTCTTTAAAAACTTAAAGGCATTTTGTTGTTGTTTTGTAATAATTAAACCAACAAATTGTTGTTTTCTTTTTATAACCCTTCACCACTTGCGGTAAAGGAGGCTATACTAAGCTTGTCATTCCGTATGCAACTTTTTAAATATTTGTTTATTTAACAATTAGTTTATTAGGTTATTTTATTGAACTGTTTTTGGTTCAATTTTATTCATGCTAAAGTTCATCAAATTTAATTTGAATTATCTTACTTTTTATGAAGAAAGAAATTTTACAAAATGAAATGAATTAAAATTTATTGATAATTTTTTATGCTTGACTGAGCTGGGAATTGAACCCAGGCTTTCACATAATCTCCTCAGAGGAGTTTGCCGTTTAACTCTCACCGCTGGAAGTCAATTGTCAAACATTAATCTTTAAACCAAATTGGTAGATCACAATTTGGGCTTTCTTTAAAAAAAATAATTTAATGAATATTAAATTTAATGAACTTTAGCCTGAATAAATTTAAAAATTTCAAAAGCTGCATAGTTTGAGGCGTTGAAATTTTTAAAACGGTACATGAATTTCTGTAGAAAGCAACAAAAAAATTACAAAATATTTATGACATTGTTTGTGCTTTAAATTTAATTCTTTGGCGTTGCGTTGCTTTTTAGATGATTAGGGCCTAAGTCTTATGCCTTGTAAAAATAATTGATATGACAATCATGTTTAGAAGTCAATCCGCATAAAATTATTAATTGAAAACTCGATTACATTTTTCAAAAATTTTTGCTGGCTTAATACGATCAAAACGTCAACAAAGTTTAAAACTGTAGTGCGTTTCACTAACTTTTATTTCGATAACCGTATCGGTAAAATAAATATAACGAAAATTTACCGAATTTTCTGTTCACTAAAATTTTTAACGTTATTCGCTGTCGGTTGTAGTCAGCTGTTAATTTAAGCAGTAGTTTTTTCCTTATTAAAAGCCTAGTACTCTGTTCCAATTTGTGAAAAATGTTCAGCAACATCGATTATTTCATGCGAAAAATTTGACGTTTTTATTCTTTCAAAGTATGCGACATTGTTTTGGATATGTAAACAAAACCCACATGTATTTTCCTAAAAAGTATTTTTTTAAATAAAAAATTAAGTAAAAATTAAAGTAAATATTGATGAAAAACTGTTACCGGTTGTGTTATTTATGTTTTGCAGTTCTCATTTTAATATTAAGTTTAAACTTTTTTCATTTGCTTAAAATTCCACGTGAAATAAGTGCAGCTTATGTTATTTCGCAGTTGTAAAAAAATTATGCCAGAAACATTTCGGAACTTTTCCACAAATTAAACAGAGTACAACTCTATCAACATTATTTCATAGAAATTCCGCACAAGTTTTTTTCATATGAGTTTTGACAGCATTTCACGCGAAATGTTGAACAGAGTACAAGGCTTAAGCGACAATTATTTACATAGTGTTTATTAAACCAATAGAGTTTATTTTGTGTTAAAAATGGCTTTTGAGTATTTGGCCTTCACGTATTTTGACATTTTGTAGCCAGAAATGCCAAAAGATATTTAATTACATGAATTCAAATATACAGCTGTATACTTTCGTTAAAAATAAATTACAAAATCACACTATCATTACTGCAGGCGAATATGTATCTCGACAAATATAACGATTGTCAGTTCGTTAAAAGTTAGTGAATCGCACTACTTAGAAAGTCCACTCCGGAAATATTTTAACCTCGGTGAAGGGTATCACAGATTCGGCACAGTCAAATATGGCACACTCTTATTTTTTATTACAAAAGTTTCATGGATGCCTTTTTTTGTTGTGGCCAGCTGTTCTTTAGGGCTTTGAGAAGCATTTTGTCTCTAGTTGGATTTTACATTTGCTTAAAAAGGAAATAATGAAAACTCGTGCTTTCTTTTTGTTTAGTTAACCAGTTTTTTTTCGTCTTCTAATGCACAAACATTTTAACAAATAACATACTTTTAAAGATGCACAGCTGCTTTTATAAATATAGATAGATGTAGCAAAAAGTAAAAAAAACAACAACTTAAGATTTGTTAAAGAATTTTTTTTAATTTTTTTTTTTTGTTTTTTTTTGTATAACTATAAAAAGTTGTAAGTTATAAAGGAAAATATACAACATGTTTACTCTTTGGCTACACCAATCAGTAATTTGTCATGTCCTACCAAAAACTTTTGTTTATTTTTCTTCAATAGTTACGAACTTGTTCTGAAAGGATGAAATAAAAACTATTAATTTTTTTACATCGGTGTTTTTCTAGCTGCATGAGAACTATCGATATCGAGTACGATGGTTTGACAGCTGAGAATGTCAAACTGTGTTGACATTCCTGTTCAGTAAAGTTGGGCAAGTCATCATGAATCGTTTAACGCTTGAACAGCGCTTCCAAATTGTGGAAATTTACTTTGAAAATAATAAATTTGTTCGAGCATTTCTTTCATTTTACAGTCAATATAATCGGCCTGGTGAGCAAGCAATTCCAACAACAGTAATTGATCGTTATCGCACCAATTTTACTCTTCTCGATTCAAAACCATCAACAAGACAACTAAATGTGCATACCGAAAAAAATATTGCTGCTGTAGCGAAATGAGCAAGGAGCTGCATTTACGGTGAATGGTGGCCGCTATCGAGCCATGGTGACTGAATTTTTGTTTCCCAAAATGTATCAGCTAAACATCAACGACATTTGCTTCCAACAAGACGGCGCAACTTGCCAAGCAGCGCGACCAACAATAAATTTATGGTGACAACTTTATTTCCAGAAGAGGTCCTTTTTACTGGCCCCTGGTTCGCACGATTAAACGCCTCTGGATTACTTTTTATGAGGCTTTGTTAAGTCACCAGAAACTCTTTAAGGACTGGAAGCCAATATTCAAGCAACCATTGTCGCCATATAGCCAAACTTATTAAAGAAAATTACTACAAAATTGGACGAATCGAATGAACCATGTAACTCGTAGCCGTGGCGGCGGACAAATGCCGGAAATCATATTTAAAAAATAAATGTCTTGAAATTATCATCCAGATTATAATAAAAATATATTTCTGTCTTGTATTATCATAATAAGTTCATGTGCAGCTAAAAAAAAACACCCTTTACATATATTTTAAACAAAAAGTTATAAACAGTAAAATATCGCTGCAACGAATAACGGTTATAAAGAAATCTGTCTAAAGTTAACTGTTTGCCTTTGTCGCAAAGCAGCCAGAGATGTAAATTATAAAACCTGAAATTTGCCTCAATTAAATTGGGAGGGCACTTAACTTGAAAAAAAATATTAAATAATTTTTTAATTTATTAAAATTAAAGAGGAGAAAAAATTCCTTTTAGTCTTATTGATAAGTGATCTATAAAAAATCCCATTTTAACAACACCACAATAGTGGAGAGGATATGCTGCATTTGTACTGAAGTTTGTAACACCTTAAAATATTTGCCCTAGACCCACCTTTAAGTATGCCGATCGACTCAGAATCACTTTCTGAGTCGATCTTACGATGTCCGTCCGACTTGCTTGCTGTCCATGTAAACCTTGTGCGCAAAGTGCAAGTCACAATTTCGGGGATCATTTGATGAAATTGGGTCATAGGTTCTCATTCTCTCGAGGACCAAGCAAATTGAAAATGGGGCGAATCGGTTCATAATTTAACATAGAACCCATACAAGCTTCTTTCCGGAAAAGTGTCATTGTGCCTATAATTGTTGGTATTTTGATTTAATTTGGCCCAAACTTATTTAATTGCAATAGATATCATCTTACCAAATTTTATTGGAATCGGTTCATATTTGACCATGGCTCCCATATAAATACTATTCCCGAACATGGCTTTTAATGCCATAACTTCCTTATACAGGGTGTCCGCCGGGAAGGTATACTACTTTGCTTGTTGGCGGCGTAAATGGTCTTGTGGAAGAAGGTCTTGTGTCAACTGAATCTGAAATGAAAAGAAATGCAAATCCTTGTGCAAAATAGTGGCCAAAGTTGTTTTCTGAAGTCCAAGCTCTTGAACATGGCGTCGAATTGAGGTTGATGGATTGTTTTGAGCACTTTCTTGAGCAGCAGTAATGTTTTTAGCCGATCTTGAAGTACGTTGTTGTCCATGCTTGGGCCTATCACCTACATACATACCCACGTTCTTCGAAATCATTTACTACACGATAAATAGTGCGTTTTGTTGCCACGTTGTTTCTCCCAAAAATTTTACGTAACTTTCTCATCGTCATCGTCGATGATTGATTTTGATAAAAGGTATGTTTTAACGATTAAAACATGTTGGTTTATCGAATGCCAAATATGAACTGTCAAGACTGATGTTTACCAAAATGGCGGTAAAACAAAGTCACGCAGAGAAGAAACATGTTTAAATATGGTCACCTCCAACAAAACTATTTTAAGACAAAATATTAAACATATTATGTTTAAATTTAACCATGGTATTCTCACCGACAACCATATTATTGTTTAAAAAGTCCTCCATCAAGAAGGCACAACCATATTATTGTTGCCTCTAAATATGCTATGGTTAAATATGACAATAATTTGTTTTTAAATTAACAATAGTATATTCCTCTTCTCCAAGAGCAACATGCTATGGTTGAAAACCAACCATGCTATTATAAGTGTTAAACATATTTTAGTTATTATTGACCAAAACATGTTTGGAGGCAACCATAATATGGTTGTGCCATCTTGATGGAGGACACATTTAACCATAATATGGTTGTCGGTGACAATTATATGGTTAAATTTAACCATAATTTGTTTACCATTTTCTTTAAAAATAGTTTTGTTGGAGGTGACCATATTAAAACATAGTTTTTCTCTGGGTGTTCCCGGCGGACACCCTAGCGACAATAAGTATTACGATAGCTACAATGTCATGACAAAATGTCATGGTAGGTCCAAAATTAACCAGGTCCGATATAAATCCCCATTATAATATCTCATATAGATTAAGATATCTGAATAATATTTGGCACAAATAACGTTTGCATGATTGTTTTTATATACTGTGGTGTAGGGTTCATATGGTCCGGCTTGACTGGCTATTCATTTCTACTTATTTTTAATAATTTTTCAGTACAGACATAAAGAAACGTGAACCTTCGTGTCCGTTATAACCGAGTTTTACAGTAGTATATAATAAAACAAAATTTTGTTTTAACAAAACTTTACTAACGTATTATTACTATTAAACGCTTTAAAATAAATACTTCGTTTTTTGGGGTTTTTTAAAAAAAGTTCACAAGTACAAATTATAATTAAAATGATTTTAAAATTTACAAGCGATAAATACCGCATTTAATATGATGTTTATTTGTTTTTTTGTGACCCAATAGATTTGTTGGTAGTAAGTTACGAGAGGGTATCAGTGTGACTTCCGCTAGAGAGTCTGGTCTGTTTTACTGCAACGCACACTGGGAAATAAGGTCAATATAGCGGGGGTGAATCATATCCTCTAAACAAATAATCTGATCCACAATAAATGTATGGATGAACTATAGGCAAGCATGTACGGTATAAGCTCCGTAAAAATTAGGCAGCTATTTTCAAACAGTTGGCGCAATATATTGCGATAAGACCAATTTTACCGATAAAATTCTTTAGTCGGCGAAAAACTCATATTTTCTAAACTAATAGTCTGGTTCATAAAAAAATTCATGGATGAATTACAGAGATTAATGTAGGCTATAAGCTCGTTAGAAATTAGGCAGATATTTTTAGCACAGAAAAAACATTTCTATACAGGTGCTTGATTTTATACCTATTACCAAAATGATTATATTGATTACTAAATATTATACAAATTTTATATTGTGAATTTTTTTCAATAAATGATATTTTTAATTGTAATTAAAACAAGTAAGAGTGCTATATTCGGCTGTGCCGAAACTTTGATACCCTTCACCGTCGGTCGTGGGCTCTATATGATAAATACATATATATTATAAGCTAAGCTTCAGAAAAACGAACGTCAGCATTAAAATCGGTTGCGGTTAAGACCAATACTAAATTCTTGACCGACAATAAGAAAGTTTTATGCATTTCTCGTTAGAACTTTGAACTGGCTTGAGTAAAATATCATGATTCGTAACAGTTTTTGCCGAACTAAAATGATTTTTTGGAGGTTAATTAGTTTTGGACCTATGGTTAATTATGGGCCAATCATCCCAAAACTTTGAAGACTGATTTCTGGTATTACAAAAAATAAATTAGAATAAATTTCAATACAGCAGTGTAATTAGTTTTAGTGTTAACATTGAATTTCACAAAATTTCATGATATTTTTTCTGGCCATATGAATCTAAGTTGAAAGAAATTTTACCGCAATATCTATATCTGTTATGGTTTGAGGCGGATTTAATAATTTCCCAAAGTGGGCCTTATTTGGTTTTAGGCGCAATAAGCTGTTTGCCGGGTGTAGGGTTTATATGGGGCATAGAGTAAATTATACACCGATCTTCACGAAATATTACAGTGTGATTTGTAGTCACATAAAATTGACGTACCAAATTTCATTATGTTAGCGTTATTTATTACGGTTTTAAGTGTACTAAACTGTTAGGGATTATATGGGGTCTAGGGTTAATTATAAACCGATCTTCACGAAATTTAGCAGTGTGATTTCTAGTCCTACACAACTGTAGCGTATTGAATTAAATTGTGATAGCGTTATTGATAACGGTTTAAGGGTTGCAAGTTTGACATAAGAGGTCATTTAGAAAAATAAGAAATAGAGTAGGAGAAAGAACGGAGCCTTGCGGTACCCCTGAATGAATCTTGAACTCGTTTGATGAAACCCCATCTATAACAACCCGTATAGTGCGATCTCTGAGAAAGCTCGATATAAATCGAGAGAAATTTTCAACGACACCAAATGCAACAAGTTTAGACAAGAGTGCACCATGCCAGACTCTGTCAAACGCCTTGGAAATATCTAAAGCAATTACCTTACTTTCGCCAAAATGGTGAATGGAACGACACCATTTTTCTGATAACAGGGCCAGTAGGTCTCCAGTAGAACGACCTCTACGAAAGCCATACTGGCGGTCGCTTAGTAGGTAATTTGACTCTAAAAATTTTACAAGATGGTGATTTACCATACTCTCCATTACTTTGGAAAGTGCCGAACAAATTGCAATTGGGCGGTAATTTTCAGGGTTATTAGCCACTCCTTTTTTAGGAATTGGCGTTACATTAGCAACCCTAAACTGTTTTCCGGCAGTAGTGTTTTTATGGGGCTTAGTGTTAATGAAGGACCGATCTTCATGAAATTATGATTTGCAGTCGTATTAAGCGAATTCGTGCAAAATTTTATATAATTCCGTGCATTATTCCACCATTTATGTTAGTTTTTGTATCAAAATTAACCTTTTTTTTTAGCGTGGTGGCTCCACATTTTGATTCAATTCTGAACCTACTGAAGCGATGTTGCTGGATTTCAATCCCAAACTGCTTAGGATAACTACAAGCATTTTGAGACCAAGTTTGTTCTTTTCTTTTGCGTTTTTCGAAAGTGAGCGTGTTTTCAACAGACGGACAGACAGACGGACATGGCAAAATCGACTAATGGCTTATAAATCAGTGAGTGTTTAAACGCTGGTTTAGT
The DNA here is from genome assembly GCA_943735925.1 of Pollenia amentaria. NCBI lineage: Eukaryota > Metazoa > Arthropoda > Insecta > Diptera > Polleniidae > Pollenia > Pollenia amentaria. The sequence goes on from OX031009.1 coordinate 227,109,741, forward strand.
TGAACTAAACTTAAATTTATATGTAGTTTAATCTCAAGAGTTGTAAATCAGTGTACCATTTTTATTATTATATGTAGTGTAAAAAGAAACATGTGGCAGCACTACGATAAATGTTGACAAATTCATATGGTTTGTATTGGTAGTTTAAACGCCCAATTATATGCGTTTAAAGATGGTTTATATGTTTTCTGATTTATAGATTTGTTGGCTTAAACACATTTTAAACCAAAAATAGAGTTTAACTTGCTCTGATTTATTAGCCCTAAGAGTTACTCAAGGAGCCAGAATATATATACTTTATGGGGTCTTATATGTATAACAAAAAAGTTTCACACGGACTGACAAACATAGTATACCCTCATTCACCACTGGTGGTGATGGAGAGTATAAAAATGATTAAAAAACTTATCCATTTTAAACAATGTGTTAATTTACTTAATTAATTATTGCTCAGGTTTTGACAATTCCCAACAACAATTCTACAAGCTTAAATTAATTTATTTTAAACGAAAAAATCAATTAAGATTTTTTGATATTTAGTTAATATTTTAATCAAAATTTTTTTTTCACTCTGCAAAAAATCGATGTACAGTGGTCATATCTACCCACTGTAAAAAATCTTACATTATTTTCTCTACGATTTCGCAAAAAAAAAAAAAAAATATATATAAAAGAAGCTTCTCAAGAGTCAACAAAAAAGAAATATTTTGAGTTGTCCTCTTATGTAAGCTGAATTCATATCAGTTTTGTTTCAACTAAATAGAACTATTTTAAGTTGTACTAGTGTTTATGTCACAACGGTTTACTTGAATGAAATTCTATTTGTAGTTAAACTGGCACAAGTTGAAATGACACCACTATATAAATGAACAAATTTTACATAAAGGGGAACAACTCAAAAAACTTGTTATTTTTCGATAATCCCTTGAAAAATTCCAAAAAAAAACTACCGTTTTATACTTCTTGCTCGTATTTCTTACCTCAAGCACAATAATAAAAATGCAGCGGAAATTCGTGACACTTCAGTAGCGGCAGCGGACTGTTCTCTTGAAACTATCAAATTTTAACTTTGACTTTGATTTTGATTAAAGCCGCCATCTTTTGGAACCAATCGAGACGGTAATCGAGAGTCTACTGTAAATGACAGATTTTACTTTGATGACATTAAACTGCCGCTTTACCTGTCTTTTCTATTCAATATTATTAATTCTTTAATCTATAATTTGGATTGACTGACGCACAAAAAGGATTAAATTATATAAGCGCAGAAAAAAGGGTATTTTTCACATATAAACTTTGCAAAGGATGAACCACTTGAGCTCTCTTTGTATTTTCTGTTTCAAATGAAATACCACCGCAGAATAAGTACAAGGTATAGTCATTAGAAATATTGTACTCAATTTTAAAACCTATATAACGTCGAACAAAAAATTAAAATAAGCTTCAAAAATCAAATTAATTAATTTGAGATTTCATGAGTAAATAATGACAAGTCTCCCTGATGCACCTACCGGGTACTTATTACACTATGATTAAATACTCGTACATAATACAAAATTGACTTAAAAGTCATAAATAAACTTTTTACTAATTTTTTTTTCCAAGATATTTGTTTTTTCTACTTTGTAAACTTTTAATGTCAAATTTTTTTCCTCCAGCTAAATAAATTTCGTGCTTGACAAACGATTATAATCTACAAATAATGCTCTTAGATTTTTAATAGAAGCAATAAAATTTTTTTCTTCAAACGATAAAGCCACCTTAAAAATTAAATTCATAAAAAGCAAACAAATTCCAAATGAAAAATAAAAAAACAAAAAAAAAAAAAAAAAAAAAAAAGGTTTAATAAAGAAGAACGAGTTTACGTGTGTGTAGAGTTTGTAAAGAATAAAATCATTCTGGATTTTTTTTAAATGAAAACTGAAAGTTTTTTAATACCTTCATCCAAAAGTTTAAACACTCAGTAGATAAAAGACAAATTCATATAAAAACAGCGTTATCCTTGGATATTTTCAAAAAGTACCAAAAAAGGGATATTTACAAAAAAAAGTGGCACTAAAAACGGTATTTAAGAAAGTAAGAGGGCATCTTTTAAAATCAGAATATGTACACCAAATTCTCTTTTTTTTCCATGGATTTTGATCAATTTATTTAAAATATTAAATAAAATGTTATAAATGTAAGAATCCCAGAAAACATTATATAAGTTTGGAGCAAAAACTTTTTAATGTGATTTTAACTGACTTTAGCGTACTGAATCCAAATCAGTTCAAAGTTTGGTTCTGTAACGTCTTGTTTTCGTTGTATGAGCCGGTTAAGGTGCCCGTAGACGATATGTTTTTTACATCTGACTTGTCAAGTTTTCAAGTCACATGTAATTGTGAATGTCTGTCAAAATTGCTGTTTTACATAAGCTTTATAATATTTGGTCACACACGTACATGTAATTTGCTTCTGACATTGTCTATGTTTTTTCTCTGTAGTTATGGAGTAAACCAAAGTAGTTCTTGGTTTCAAAATAGCGTGCTACCGCCACAAATATTTTTATTTGCGCCGTAAAAAAGTTCAGCCATCTAAACATTTTTTTTCTTTAAATTCCAATATACCAATTTAGGATATTATAATGATACGTTTTTATTTATATATGTACATAATTTCTATTCAATGGCGAAATGATCATACATATATCGGTATTGTAAAATATTAACTTAAGCCGGCTAATGATTCCGTCAACAATGCACCGCCGCTGCGGTTTTCTTCCCGGCATAGATTTCTGACACAGCTGATGGCAGATGGTTTGTCAGAAGAAAATAGAGCACGCTCTAATTGCAATTTTGTCAGATGACTTTGCGTCTGACTTGTACAGATGCAATGTTTTAAAGGTAACACACGACATGTATGTATTTTGCAGTGGGAAATTTGACAAGTAAGATGTAAAAAACATGTCGTGTACATGCAACTTTAGGCTCATACATTTTACCTTAACTTGAGATCATTAGTCCGATTTTGTCCAAACAATTCCAGATGATTAGTAATAAAATGTCCTTTGAGTCATCCAATACATTGACACATAATTAATATGTATACATATGTACATAAATTGATCGCAATAAATATATAAGCCAACCACGCATGCCAAGAAATAAGATTTCATATGTAGTTTAACTTACATTAAAGCTGGGAGTTTCAATAAAAAGGAGAGTAAAAAAAGTGTTTCTTCAGTTAGTAAAAAGTATCAAAAAAGTGGCAAGAATTACAAAAAATATCACATTTGGCTGCATTTTGTAAAAGTAGCAAAATAGTATCCAAGCAGTGGAAAAGGTGGCAAATTGATACTTTAGCAGCAGCATGCACAGAAAAAAGTGTTTTATCAATTAAAAAAATGTTTTAAAAAGTATTTAAATTTAATAAATTTGATAATTGAATTAATTATTTTTTTGTTGAAAGAAAATTAAAAATTTAATTTTGATTTAATTAACATTTTAGTTGTTTTGAAATAAATTTTCAATTAAAATTTTAATTAAATAACAAAAAATATTAATTGACTTTTTTCCGTTTAAAATAAAATAATTTAAACATGTAGAATTGGTGTTGGGAATTTTCAATATTTATTTAAAAAATTAACACATTGTTTGAAATAGCAAAGTTTTTTGATCATTTGTTTAACTGAAATTAAAAATATTGAGCAATTCCATATGAAAGCGATCACCTTTTGGACGACCCCTCTCCGATTTTAAAATAAACAGTCTCAATCGATTGCCCAGCAAAAAATAATGTAACTACATATTTTTTTTTTTTTTTATAGTGACTGGTTTAGTGGTGGTGTACACCACTGTCATGTGACAAAATTGAAGAATTCTTCATAAGGGACCTCATTGAAAGTTGTTTAAAAAAACTACTAAAGCGATCGCAACGAGTGATAGCTCGTTGGAGAGGTATTGAATCAGGCTTTAATTGAAAAATAAAATTTTCCTAATTTTTCTTAGAAATTTACCTTTAAATTTTCCCAAGAAAATTAAATTTTCCGATTTTCCACAGAAGCTCCTAAATTTTCCGGTTAATTTTTTTTTTTTGGATTCCTCATAATTTTTGCTTTAAGAATCAGCAATAAAAAAATGGGCCCCGACTCCTTGTTTGGACAGGAGAAGAGCATTTAAGAGACCACCTTGTTAAAAATACATTTTAAAAATTATTTTACAGTTAAAAATACATTTATGAAGAAAAAATCTTTCTTATTTTGCTGCTTATACTTAATTACAATATTTATTAAAAATTTCAATTGTCTTGGCATCATTATAAAATTAAAGTAACTTTAAATTTAGCACGTCGGCAGACGAAGAGTACCGCTTTACATTAATTGACATATCAGAAATATTTGGTATGAAGCAATGAAACTTTTGCGTTCCAGTTATAGTTTTGACATTATTATATATGTTTTGAATTCGTCGCTCCATGGCATCGTGTTCTTTTTGAGTGCATAAAACTGTGTTAATGGCAATTTCCTTGCTTTGAATCCACGAAAACAAATGTTGTACATTTAAGATCTGGTCAGTATATGGCCTTTGCAAACTTGCCTTAGTCGCCATGCGTTTTAGGGTTCCCCCTAACGCATCGCATGGGCCCTTACCGTGGGACGTCGCGAAAATATGCAAAGATTGTAAAAATTTTTTTTATTCTTGTACTGAGAAGCCGCGCCATCTGAGAAAAACGTTAGTTTGTCGATTGCATCGAATTTTGATCTTAAGAATTCAAACAGTTTCATTTGAAATAAATAAACGGACACATAATTATGAGCTAAACTCTCCGCGACAACAACAAGGCTTACGGTCTGTAGTTCGTTATCTTCGTTTTTGAAATAAATGCAAAAAGGATGCACCGTGCACTGGTCGTTTGCCCAGTGATAAGCCTGAATTTCATCCTGAACGAGAAAAGTGTAATTCTCGGCAAAGTCGCTTATCACAATGAATTCATTTTGGGCTAATTTCTCCTTACTTTCCTTTAGAAATTTCGATTGCATCTCGGATATGAAATGGTGCGCCTTCAGTTCATTCAACTTGAATCCGAATTCCTCGATGAATTCCGGAATCTGCTTTACCACGGTCTCAAGGGAACATCTGCCGCTGCTAATTATCCACTGTTTGAAATGCACCTCCTGAATTAACAGCTGTTCAAACTTTTCCGCCAAATATTGCTCTAGCTCGTCAATCTTCGGACAATTGTCGCATTTGGACAGATGACAATTTTCCGTGGGGTATGCGCACAACGACTTCGACAGGAGGTCCCTATATGTTTCAATTTCACCGTGAAATACTTTCAATTTCTTGCATGGAAAGAAAATTAATTTGATGTTTTGATGAAACATGCAAACGCAGACTGAATGCGTTCCGTGCCTGTCTAATGCCAGCACGCATTCTTTTGGTCGTAGGATGGCAAACTTAGAAAATCCCACTTTTTCTGCTGGGTATTTCTCATTGAACTGATGGTATGCTTCGGATAGATTACATAATAATAATCTGCACTGCTTGTGTACTTTTTCTCCATCTTCACGTGTGAAAACATAGTCACGTGTACCTGGGCAGACGCGGCTGTTGTCATCATTGCAGTAAAAATCTTGAATCAATTTCACCGTTGCTTCGCTGAGGGTCGTTGAGCCAAATTTCTTGGTGGGAGTCGCCAATATGCCCTTCTGTCGAACTAATTCTTTGCTTCTTCTCGCGATGTAAAAAGATGTTTGAAACTGTTCAGAAATCTTGCGTATAGACCATGATTGAGGCAGCACAGATAAAATGAGATATTTCTCCGGAAAAGTGGTCGCTAAATTGAATTTTCTTTTCAACTGCTCAATCATTTGTTTGCCGTCATCAACGTCATCTGCTTAACTGCATTCGTTATCAGAGCCTTCATCAAATATTGTCGCGATTGCACTCATAACCTTGCCTTTTTTCTCTTTCCTGTATGTTTCACTTTGCAACTTTCTTTTTCTAATAGGCGTTTCACCTAAAGTGGTAATAGCCTCATTCAAAGGACTCAAAGATATATTGACCATCGGAATGTCTGCCTCACTATCAGATGAAACATTTTGTTCACTTGTCATTTCACTCTCGGATTGTGGCTGCATTTGTTTCAATGCATTTGCTTGTTGAGACAAATCGATTTTACACTTGGGGCAAATGAATTCTGCTTCTTCACCGTATTGTATATTTAATTCATTCATGTATCGCTTCGAAACACCAGTTAATTTTAATACTTTTATCTTTTTCGAACGATGTCCACTCTTGTTAAACGGATTGCAGCAAAATTTATTCATTTTACTTTAAATTGTCTTTACAGCTTCACTCTTTACTTTACAAAAAAAAACACTTTAACACTTTCACGTTTAGTATTCAACTGAAATTTGACTCAGAGTGTGTGAAGTATTTATATTTATTTTTTGGTAAAAAATAGGTAAAAAAAATAAGCGATATTTGCTTTTCTTTAATAGGAAAATTTGCGTGAACTACTGGTCATAAAATGTTTTTTAAAAGGGACTTAATTGGTTACTGCCAATAAGCCGACCACAGGTCATAAAATGTTTTGCAAATTTTTTAAATTACCAGGTAATAAATATTTCGCCATATTTATGGAAAATCCGTGTTTTATGACTTGTTTCTGCACGTGTCATTTTAGGCGAAATATTTATTACCTGGTAATTTAAAAATTTACAAAACATTTTATGACCTGTAGCCTCAGTCGGGTTTGGTGTGCCATTACATGCCACTGCTGCTATTATCCATGGATTTATGGCCGATCTTGTGAAGGCAGGCAGACCATATTCACTACACACTCAACTTGGGGCTCTTAAAAAAAAAATTGATTTTTTCTTCATAAATGTATTTTTAACTGTAAAATAATTTTTAAAATGTATTTTTAACAAGGTGGTCTCTTAAATGCTCTTCTCCTGTCCAAACAAGGAGTCGGGGCCCATTTTTTTATTGCTGATTCTTAAAGCAAAAATTATGAGGAATCCATAAAAAAAAAATTAGCCGGAAAATTTAGGAGCTTCTGTGGAAAATCGGAAAATTTAATTTTCTTGGGAAAATTTAAAGGTAAATTTCTAAGAAAAATTAGGAAAATTTTATTTTTCAATTAAAGCCTGATACCTTTCCAACGAGCTATCACTCGTTGCGATCGCTTTAGTAGTTTTTTTTTTAAACAACTTTCAATGAGGTCCCTTATGAAGAATTCTTCAATTTTGTCACCACTAAACCAGTCACTATAAAAAAAAAAAATATGTAGTTACATTATTTTTTGCTGGGCAATCGATTGAGACTATTTATTTTAAAATCGGAGAGGGGTCGTCCAAAAATTAGCCAATTTTGATCGTTTTCATATGGAATTGCTCTATTATTTATTGAAAAAAATATTCACAATTTTAAAATTTTTAGTAATCAATATAATCATTTTGGTAATAGGTGCAAAGTCAACAATTTGTTTACTTGATATTATGAATTTGGAATAAATATAGTGATTGGAGAAATTTAATAATTTTTTCTGTGTGGTAACACTTTTTTTTTTTTTAGAATAGTCGTGTATAAAAGAGAAATCCTATTAGAGCAAAGAGTTTTTAAACTTTTAACGGTTTCAAATGTGTGTGTACTAGGGATATTTATTAAAAAAAAAAGTCTTTAAAAGAGGTTTACTAACAAAAGTTTTATAATAAATTTAATTTTACAAAGTTAAATATAATGATTATATTGATTAACAAAATTTGTAAAAATTTAAAATGTGATTTTTTCTTATTGAATGATTAATTTAAATAATAATATGATACAAAAAACAACATACAATTTCCAACAATGTGTTAATTGATTCAATTAAAAATAATTAACATCAAACTAAATAAAAAATAATTAATATCATAATTGAATAGAGCAAACAAGTAATTGATTTATTTGTTAGTTATTTGTTATTAAAATGTTTACTAAATGAATTAAGATGAATTACACTGTGAAACAAATTCAGATTAGCAAAAGTTAGGTCGATTCTGAGAGTGAGGGGAACAAATAGAGGCTAAATTAGAAGACCCGTATCGCGGCTTTTGTTGATGTTAGTTCGAATTTTTTTTTAATCGACCTTCAACCTTTGCAGTCAAATGCCGATTTTGTTTATATGGTTTTTTGCCTGTAACTCGTCGACTAATTGATATTTTTTACATCTTATTGCTAGAGACCTGTGCAATTTTTTTTAAAAAATTGATTTAGAAAATTTTTGTGGTGCTTATGAAGAAAAATTTTGGAAAAATTATTTGTTTTTCATGCTTTTTAAAAATATATTTTCCACAAAACTAAGTATTTTTTGCTTTTTGTTTAATCTATAATATGCTTCTCAGTTTCTTCAATAAATTTCATTTGAAAAGAAAACAATCATAATGCAAAACTTGCGTTTTCCAGCTTAATATTAATTTTCTTCTCATTTTTTATGTACTAATTTTGTTCAGTGTTGGTTTTGAAGAAACATTGAAAAAGAAATTATAAAAATATGGAAAAAATATAATTTTGAAATGTTAGTTAGGAAAAGTTTTAAGTAAAAAATTTAAATAAATTAAATTAATGATTTGGCCAGTTGGCGTTTAGCAGGCAGCTGTGGATCAACACACTGCTCTCTCTTGTATCTTGGTCATTGCCATCATCACCAGAAAGGTCGATAATTTCGTCCAACAGATATTCTGGAATTTCATCTTTGTCTTCCCCTTCTTCCTCTTTTTCCTCGTCTTCCTTCAAAGGTGTTTTTATACCACCAACAAATTTCAGCGAGTATTGCATGTGGAGATTTCATTCCTCTGTATCTAAAACGCAAATGGTTTTCAATCGTTAACATGTTTAAATTGGGCACTCTAACAAAGATATTAGAAAAATCTAGGAATTCAAAATATGCACACTCTATAGTTACCTTATTTCAAATGCAACCGCAGTTTGGTGGTAACGTTCGCCTTGCTCATCAGATTCAGTTGGCAACTGTTGAGCGAGTTGATCAAGATGCTGATGCAAGAGATGAATTTTGTACGACATATTAACCCCAATTTCATCGAAAGCTGCCAACATGTTTACAACAGATTGCCTGTAGTTGTTTTTGCGTTCTTTACCCAAAAGTCCTTTAATGACTGCTTTCAATGCGAGCCATGCATTTCATTCTCGGTCTGTCAGAACTTCCTGAATTTTGGCGTTACTTAGTCTTGGGAAAATGTTCTTTAAGCGGTTGAATACTGCTGGTCTTTTTGCGATACATTTAAAAAATGTTAAGCAATACCAAGTTTAATGTGGAGCAACGGCAACAAAATTTTCATTTCAGGAACAAGACTTTCGTATAGCCTAATGTCTTTAGGCCATTTCCGTCCAATGCGACTATTCCAGTTATGCTGTTTGTACTGGTTCCTTCCTTTAATACCTTCTCCGTATCGTGAATCCCAATCGCACAAGAAACACGGATATTTTCATATTTCAAGCCGTTGCCGTTAGTAATTGAGATTCTTTTTAGAGATTATATATAGGAAGAGCGATTATTCGACTTTTTTCAAAAACCGGATTTCGGTTATTCCGATAAGTTGCTATATTAAAAATACAGGTTTTCTATAGACTTTTATAAAATAACCGGCTTAATTCAAATAAATAATTACACAAAAATAAATTATTTATTAAAATAAACAAAAAATACTCTGTTATGACTTAAGCTACACACTTATCACACTTATGAAATATTTGACCAAATAAACATTTTGTTAATAGTTAATGAGATTAACCCTAAAAGTTTACTCTTCATTTTGGTACATTAAAGTTACTCTTTGTCGGTTCGATGACCTTTAAAAAAAAATTCTAGCGGAACGATTTTTAAAGTAAAAAATAAACAAGAGTTGCGATAAGTCTGTGATCAAAACAAGTAACAAGTCTACTGTGATATTAAATTTTTGTTTACAATTGTTTAAATTTATTTATTTAAGTTTTGTGTTGTATTGTTCAACTTTACAAATACAAAACTGTAATATAAATTTAAGAATAATGTAGACGGAAAGAAAAAAAAGATAATTTACCAATAATAAAAATCAATCCCTGAGGAAGTTGGAAAATCCCAACGAAACGGAGGAAATACATTGATAAAATGAGATAAATTGTCTTTTATTTAATTAAGAATAAAAACAAAGACCATGAAAGCCTGAGAAAAAAATTTTTTTTTTTGAAAATATATTCATAAAATTAATAATAATAAGGAAAAAAAGTTAAACAAAAACAAATTCTCAAAAATTTGTTTTTTTTTTCATATGTATTTGTGCGAAAGAAAGCGTTCCTTCGACATCGTGAATTTGGCAGTTAAGTTTTTTTTTGTCTTAAATGTAGTCATTTTCTAACCAAAATAAGAATGAAATTGGTGTTATGCATTAATTGTTATGTAGTATAACATATTTTGTTATGTGTTAAATAAAGAAAAAGACAAATATTTTTATTTTTTATACTTAACTTAATTTTCAAAAAAAAATTCATTTAGGTCAGTTAGTAGAAACAGCAACGAATTATTGCCAGTGAGCCCTATAAAGAGCACACTCTCCAAAAGTTTCTGTAAATACTGTGTAGGCTATCAAATGGTCGGGCATGACTTTCTTACTTGTTTTATATTGTTTATTTTGAGTTTAGCAAATCTAATTCATATGTAATAAATAAAAAAGTAGTAGGTAGTAAGATGTACTTTAAGGAATATTTTCAAATATCTTAGCTTAAAAAAAGTCCCAACTCTGTAACTTGTGTCTTTCAAAAATTTAATAAAAATGTATGACAACTAAAGGCAATTGTTATTGAATGAATTATTTTTACAATCGTAAATACTATAAGTTAGCATACGAGTTTGTGTGCGTGTGTGACTGTGTATGAATGATGAATGAATGACAGAAAAAAATATTTCAACGAATAAAATTAAGTGGAAAACAAATGACAGCAAGTAAATTGATGGAAATAAAGAAAATAAGGAAATAAAACATGTTCTTTATTTTCTTCAGCCTTCTATAAGAAAAGAAATATTTTTTTATTTCAATTACATACTTTTTTTTAATAAGAGATAATAATAAAAATAAACAGAATAAGTAACTTGAAACGGTTGCTTTTGAATTTGCTGAACATTTTTGATATTTTTATAAAAAGTAATAAACGTTTTAGTGCTTTTTTCTATATAATTAATTTTTTTGTTGAGCACTGTAACTTTACATACAGGGCGTTATTTTGTAAATCCCTTGACAAAACACATTTCGAATTTTGAAAATATCTTTCAAAATTTGAGTGTTTTACAAAACATGGATGGGGGTAGTGCACTAATTTTGCAGTATCAACTCACAATTTGTAATAAATTTTTGCAACCATTTTGTTGGTGTTGAGTGATGAATTGAAAATTAGCAGCCTCATTAAACATAAGTGATAGTAATGTTAAAAAATTTTGCACTCATAAAAAAAAAGTTAAGAAAAAGCAATCAACAGTTTATTGCAACTTTTTTGTTCTTCACTCATTTGAGTGCAAGTTAAAATTTTGCACTAAACTTACAAACAAAAAACTTGTTTTTTCATATTGCTTAATTTTCTAATCTTATGCATATCATCACAAGAATCAAAAAACACGAACATACATAATAAAATTTTTGAAATTTTAGTAAGAATCTGTTTATATGCAGCTTTTTTGATTGCAAGTACAAATATTGCACTATTTGAATTGAGTGCAGATTTTATGCACTCAATCACCGTTAGTGCCAGTGAAAAAATAACAATCATCACTAAAGCTTGTAAATAATAATGCAAACTAATTTTTTTGCAGTTTTATTAAGGGATAGTGCAATGCTGATTTAAGTCAATATTTTGTGCACTATCCCCAACCATGTTACAAAATAACCTTCAAAATCTCACTTTGAGCAAATATAAATATTAATGTGCTGTGAAAAGCATTAATTTTTTTTTTTTGATTATTTTTCAAATTTTTTTTAGTGTTTTTCATATAAATTTTTCTACACATTCAATCACTTGTGTTGTGGAAACAGCACATTATTTTTAATAAATATTTTTAAAGGAAAAGGTGAAATGATTTATATACATAGAACATGAAATATCACATCCGCTGAAAAGTCCGTGGGATATCCAATGAAACAAAAATTATTTTGGTGAAATTCGACTTTATTCACTTAGATCGTCGTCTTCCTTAAGAGCGATACAATCACCCAAAAGGTCTATTTTGTCTCGCCGAAACAGCTCCAAACAGCTCTCTGATTCATCGACACGTTGTTGTTTTTGGGGAACTGTGAGCAAAGTAAAGCCGACACGGGTGCAAATTATTAGAGTCGTGATCGAATACTTTTGCGATTCGAAAGCAATTTTATTTCGAATTCTATAAGGGGCTCCGCTCCGCCTATTTGTCATTCTACGGATTTTTCAGCCGATGTGTTGGTACATTATTTATACTTTGACTTTCTTTTGTTTTTCAATAAAACGTTTAAATACAATGCCAAAACGCTCCTTATAAATCAAGAACAGACAATAAAAATGCTAAAAAGTGCTTTATTTGCATACAATTGCAAAAAAAAAAAAAAAAAAATGAAACAAAAATATGCTAATTTATGTGTACATGTGTATTTACATACATAAAAATAAACAAAATTGCACGTTTTTTCTCTCTCCCACTAAATGCGCCTTTAACTTGAGGTAACCTAGAGTAAACTCTTGATCCCCGATTAACGGGTGGTTGGGCTTTTGCATGTTGGTAGTATAAATTTTATTAAAATTTTTTTTTGCTTTTATCTTATTTAGACTCTTTCAGTCAGTATTTAAAATACAACAAATAATACCATTTTTTTTCTGCTAAAACTATTGCTTTCCGAAAATAAGGACCCTTATCATGTAAAACGCAACGCCAAAGTATTATATTGAAAGCACAAGCAATATGATAAATATTTTGTAATTTTGTTGTTGCTTTCTACAGAAATTCATATACCGTTTTAAATTTTTCAACGCCACAAACTATGCAGCGTTTGAAATTTAAAGACGAAAATTATAAAATATTTATGAAACTTTTTGTACTTTCAATGTAATTCTTTGGCGTTGCGTTGCGTTTTACATGATTGGGGCCTTAATTTAATTTGAAGCAACATAATAATAAAATATAAGCTACTAAGTGCCCCGGTAGGCTAGTTTGTAGTGCTATAGTCTATCAGCACGGGGGTTGCGGGTTCGATTCCCGCCAGAGACTCTGCTCTCCTGCAGACAAGCGTAGAGCTTCGCGGAACTAGCATAGATAGAAAATAATAAAGCAGTTGCTCTATCAAATCAAATCATTTCCTATTTTTCATTTATAGTTAATTTTTAAATTTCTACTTATACCGTAATAACGCGGTGGCAACGCTGCGGAACCGCTTTAAAATTTGAAAATCCGATTTTGACAAAGCGTTAAAATAAGCAGGGTTGCTATATGTGTTGTTTTGACAAACCTATTTTTATCGTTTGATAATAATTAATGGCAAATTAGCTACATATTTTTAGGTTAAACTAGCGGTTTTAATTCCATTTCTTATTTCTATTATGAGGATTTTAGTAAAGGTGCTTTTACACGATCTGTATTTATCACTGTATTTGTCAAATTTCCCATTGCATAATGCATACATGTCGTGTAAAAGCAAAAAAAATTTGCTTCTGTAAAATAGCAGTGTAAAATTTTTCAATTAGAGCGTGTTCTATTTTGATCTGACAAACCATCGGGCATCAACTGTTTTGCAAGTCATTTGTTTATGGCGCCATATTTGTTTATTACTTATCTATTTATTTCCACATACGCTTTTAAAAAAACAACATTTTTAATTAACCGAAATACAATTAAAATGGAATAAAAATATAAATATGTAAATAATTTGCTGTTGTGAACGATTTTAGGTTATGTCAGATGAAACCAAAAACGAACGTGTGAAAGCGAAAATAATAAACCTTCTGTATTAGTCAATTTTGACAGACATGTAAAATTACATATGGATTTTACATCTGACAAATACATTACTAAATACAGATCGTGTGAAGGTGCTTTAACCCTTATATGCGCGGGAAAAAAACACCTTATATTGCGCGGCAAGGTACCTGGGTGCCTATATGAAAAATACGTAGAAAACAACCGTTTTTAACCCAAATACCTAGTTAAAAAGGAGTAAAATATTAATAGACTTGGCAAAAGATTGCACTACAATATGCTATTGGGCTCGGCCTGCTAAAAAAAATATTCTCCATGCGCTTCAATTACTTGTACGTTGTCTCCAGTTTGATTCACCAGGGATTTTTAGGTCTTCCCCGTTTACGCTTTCTTTCATATTGATTCTCAAATGTCTTTCATTCTGAGTTCAGCTTTCCGATGTGTCTCAGCCAGCGCAATCGTTGTATGTTTATACGTCTAACTATGTTCACAGTGGTGTAAATCGCATACAGCTAATGAATCATTCTACACTCTTTGTCAATGCATATGGGCTCATATTTTTTTCGAATTAGTTTTCTCTCAAAAAATGCGAAATATATATTTATCGGCTTTTGCAAGTACCCATGTTTCGGAACGGGTATCACAAGTGTTTTTCGTTTTCCTGCAGAAGGATGTGCTTTTGAAATGTTTGCTTAGTCCATAAAAAGCACTATTCCTTAGTTTATTTCAAGGATGATGTTATTTTCTCTATATACAGTGGATCTTGATAGATTAATTCTTCTACTATCTCGAAATTTTAACTGCCTGCTTGAACTTCGTTGCCATATTTTATTTGCGTTGCAGGTTTGCAAGGGAGAAACGTAAAAGTTTCGCGTACGGAAGACATGAATTTTATATTGCGAGTTCCCACTGAATGGTGAATGTAACGATTAGCTTTGCACACTGAAGTTTTTGTTACCGTTCTTCTTTTAAAGGCTCCCTTACGAACCTGCTCCGTAGTAAGGGAATGTCGTGGCTCTTAAAATTTTATATATTTTTTAATAATTTATTAAGCATTCGTGAATGTCTTATTGCGTAGCACATAAATGTGTGCTTACTTTTCAAAATGACCATTAGTGCTTCGCAAATTAGGAAATTTTTTTTACTGGGATTTTTCTTTTATCCTCGTTTATACCCAGACCCCTTTTAGATTAATCTTTCTCAATCTTCTCATATACAACAGTCACTTCTTGAATGTGTCTTTCAATGATGCCAATATCATCTGGTTCTAATTCTTACTTCTTACAACGTAGCACTGATTTTACAGAAATACCGTCATCAGAGAATTATTAAGGATTCCATTTATCGTCTAATGTATACAAACTGCTCGAAAGATATGCACTACAATTTAATTTCTTTTGTTGTGCTATTTTTGTTTCTCTATTTTATAAAATAAATTCTTTACGTTTACATTCTTTAGTATTATTAGTTTATGCAAAGATACTACCATTTTCAAACAATTTACCTATAATGACCGCATTACCATATAAAACACGTACAGGTACCCGGGTACATTGTTGCACATTTAAGAGTGTAAAGAGTAAATTGGTCAAAATGACAAAAAAAAAAAAAAAAAAAAAAAAAAAGCTAGACGGATCCAAAAATACAAAATTTTTTTAAAGTTATTAGTTCTCAAGAAGTTTCAGACAAGGAAATTATCAATTTCAATCAGAAAATTTGTGTTAAAAACGCCAAAGGCACCGGGGTACCTTGCTGCGCACATAAGGGTTAAGCACGAACGTTAACACTATTGTTTGTGACACAACGCTGACGCTCTTGTTTAGGTATGGCATATCAGCGTAAAAGATACGCGGAAGATAACGTTCCGCCTTCCGCTCTTGTTAAGGTTAGGTTGTAATAAGAAAGCAGTGTTCAGGGGCCGAAAATATCTGTAAGGCAAGTTACATTTCTTTTGATTGACTTCAATACAAGTAAAATAAATATGAAACAAAAACTTTAATTGTACCACTATAGCTTTTTTGAACGTTTTTTAGATGTAGATTTGTAAAGTCGTGCATGTTCGCATGTCATCAGTGCGATGGCAAAATGTCATCAAATTGAGTCATTGTAATTGACCTTAAGTCAAATTGAAAAATATCATTATTTACTTACCCGTTACACATGCTTATTTCACTTTTGTTGTATTATGCCCTTTGTAAACAGAAGAACTCTCAATTATAATACGCCAGCAGCATGCCCGATATTGTTTTCGTAATAATTCTACTTGAAAAATTTGATGTATTTAAATAAATAATTATAAAAAATAAAATATGGGAATTTTTGCTTCTAATTTAAATTTTTGCACACGAAAATAATGCTAATAATATATTTATTATGACATGATATATTATGTTATCGCACTGGTGACAGTGTGTCATTGTACTGATGACAGTTTGTCATTGCACTGATGACAGTTTCTCATTGAACTGATGACAGTTTGTTGTCATTGCACTGATGACAGTTTCTCATTGCACTGATGACAGTTCGTCATTGCACTGATGACAGCTTGTCTGTGGTGATGTCAGCGTTATGATGTCTTTTCTATCGGTGTACACAAAATGTGGCGTCGAATTGATGTTACTGTAGTCATAGCATAGATGACGCATAAAATATGACAAAATCATTGGATTAATGTCACTTTTTGCCTCACTGATGCCATTTGTAATAACATTGATGTGACAATTCTGATGTTAGAGCATCATCAATATTAAGCGCATTTTTCTATGAGTGTACTGCTACTAGTAGGCTAGTTTTTTCAAGCCTGCTGTGAACTTAAACTTTGAAGTTTTCATTTTCAATTTAAAAATTAAAAAAATAGAAAAAAATCACCTCTATTAAGTAAGTCGACGGCAACGATACAATATCAGCCTGGCCACCGATGTCGATCAACAACTTAGGCGAGCGACAACAAGTCAATCATTATCGTTCTCTTGCGCTGCCCCCTATCTATCGACTTGTCGGTCGACGGGTTTTGCGTTCCTAACTCTGCAGCCACATGATCAAGTTTCTCTTGATAGACTTTTACATATACTATTTGTCATAATTTCTAAAAATTGAAAGCAGTGAAGTAGGCTGCACGCAATTTTTGAGCAATTTACTTTCACGATATCATCAGAAAACCATTTATAAAGACAAAAGAAAAAGTTGTCTTGAGCGTAAAGCAGACCATACACGATTCAATTCAATTGTCAACTGAGTCGGTTGTTGTCCAAATCAAAGCGTGTATGGCCTTGTCAGTTGATTAGTTTGACGGTTGTCGAGTTGGTTGAAGAAAAATCAAAAGATTTTGATTTTTTCAAGTTGACTACTAAGTCTTTCAATTCGATTGTACTGTGTGTGCTTAAGTCTCTTGATCAGCTGTCAAAATTTATGTAAAAAAAAAAAATCTAAATTTGACAGTTGAATTAAAATCTTTCAATTCAGTTGAAGAAGTGTGTGGCCAAGTATCAATTCAATTGAAAGACCATATGGTGATTTAAAAAAGTATAATAATAATACAAATATTTATTGTTTGTGTGTAAAGAAAAATTTGGTTAAATATTTTAGCAAAAAGACTCTGTCGCTAATTACAACACAAGTGACTGATTATGACATTTGTGGTCGCATAATATTTCTTAGTGTACCGCAAATTTTTATGAAAACTGTTAAGTTAAAGGTCGCTTGCATTTTCGATCGACCTGTCAGCTGTTTGTCGTTAAAAATGCAAGCGAACGATATCGGGAGCCATGCTGTAAATGCATTTTCTTAGTCTTTATTAGCAAAAATCGATTACTATTGACGGTTATTTGGTATTCGATCTCGAGTAGAATTGGCTCTGTATTAGTCTACAGGAAGTTTGGAACGACTCCAATGAAAGTTAAATAAATTTTAGTAAGAAAAAAAAAAAAAAATATTCATAAAATGCGTTTCAAATAAAAATAATGCAAATTTAAAAGAACTTGTGGATACAAATTTTATTTATTATTATTTAAATCTCATGTTTATATAAGTCCAATTAAAGTTTACCAAACACATGTATTATAAATACATAAAATACATTTTGGACTTCGGCCAAAATGTTTCTTTTTTACTTTTAGTTTTCCAAAAACACACTTTTTAAGTTAATTTAATATTTTCATATTTTAATTAGGCTAAAGTTCATTAAATTTAATGTTCATTAATATATTTTAATGAAGGAAGGAATTTTACAATAAAAAATCATTTAACATTTATTGATAATTTTTCATTCCTGACTGCCGCGGGGCTCGAACCCACGTTCACGAACAGGTTGATCTGACGCGTTTCGACAGTAACCACACTATCTCTTCAGACGTCTATGCCAGTGACGACGGCTAACAGTCAATAATCAAATATCATTCTTTAAGCCAAATGCTATTTCCACCCTGCGGTAGATCGAAATTTCCTGTTAATGATTATCCATATTTTAATCAAACTAACATATTCTTCCTTACTTCTTATATTTCATACTTTTTGTCCAAAGTAAATTTTTGCCAGTTTTTTCATGTTTTTTGTCTTTCTTTTTATCGTTGACCTTTTTCAGCACAACTTGAAGGACAAATGTAAACAAATGTACCTAAGACTTCAAGAGGAATTCTTACATTACTATCGAAACGCGTCAGATCAACCTGTCCGTGAACGTGGGTTCGAGCCCCGCGGCAGTCAAGAATGAATTGTAAAATGGTTGTTCTAAATTTCTACCTTCATAAAAATAGTTTAATGAAAATTAAATTTAATGAACTTTAGCCTGAATAAAATATAAAAATTTGGATTAAAAACCATAAAACTTTTCAACAAAATAACCAGAATCATTAACTTAATATTTTTAATACGCCAGAAAAAAATAATTAGAGATGGGATTCCTTTTTTTTTTGACAGATTTTCGATAAATAGGCGGTTGACATGGACACATCATTCTTAGAAAATACCAAATTACGTCGAAGTGATGTAGACTTGATGTGACAATAACTTAAAATTGTCATCGACATTGACTTATATAATAGCGGTGAATATTAAGCCGTTAATAGTTTGACAAATGTTTTATAATAATTATGATGGCCAGCCTACATTTAAGTTAAACACAGTGTGACCATATGAACATTTTTGCAGATTAATTTGAGATTTAAAAATATTTGTTAAG
Source organism: Pollenia amentaria (assembly GCA_943735925.1). NCBI lineage: Eukaryota > Metazoa > Arthropoda > Insecta > Diptera > Polleniidae > Pollenia > Pollenia amentaria. Next base: position 227,128,867 of record OX031009.1, read on the forward strand.
CATATAAAAAAAAAAATAAGTTTAGACATTTTTTAATTGGGGCTTAAAAATTTTAAATAATAATTTTGTGCATTAAACTAAAAATTTTTATAAATATAACTACAATTTGAATGAAAAACATTATGAAAATTAATGGTAACTATTCTTAAAAACGCGTCGAAGGAGTGAACATTTACATGAAAACAAAAACAAAATTTACGAAAATTGTTTTTATTATCTATACTCTTTTAAAATTAAATTAACGTGAGAGGTTTAACGCGTTTATGTCTCTTTTAAAAACTGTAAATTTTGTATGATAAACAAAAACAATTCTTGTAAATTTTTTGTAAATTTGTTTTCGTTTTCATGTTAATTTTCACTCCTTCGACGCGTTTTCAAGAATAGCCACCAATAATTTCTATTTCCGTATTTTTTCAATGAATTAACTTCATCTGCAAGGTCAAAAAACCAAAAATTTAAGTTGATTTTTTTTCTAAATAATTTTAAAAAAAACTGTCTAGAAAATTTCATACATGGAATCTTTAAATTTTGCTTGTGAGCCGCCCTCATAGATATGTATGTATGTCTATCTCATAGATATGTATGTATGTCTAGCTCAAATCAAACCATTCGTTAGGAACCCACAGATCATTTTATAAAGAATAAGTTCTTTATACAAATCCTTAAAAATATGCGGTTTGGTTTCAAACGAACAATTTAGCTGGTCACTCTGGTTTCATTCATATATTCGAATTTAAAACAAAAAATAATTGATGTAAAGTTTTTTCTATTGTTGTTATTTTTTATACATCTGCATAATATTTGTTTCCGTTTAAAATCACACAAAGAAATTAAAAAAAAAGGAAATGCAAAATTAATGGCCATTTTTTTTATAGTATTTAAGCCAGAAAAAAAATAAGTGTGTATTTACAAAATAAATTGAAAAAATTGCTTTAATTAAGCTGCACGATTGACAAACATAATCAGATATCTCAAATTGTATTTTGATTGCATGTAAAAAGAAGTGATTCAACATATTTCTTGCGAAAGTGTTCAAATTCAAATTCTGAGACATTTTTACAAAAATAGTGAACAACAAGTAAAAGCGCTATATTTTCCTATGCCGAATCTTGTATACCCTTCACCATAGTACATATTAAAAATTCAAATGTTTCCTAGTTTATTTTGATAGATATAAGGGTATTTATATAATCGGGCTTTAGCTTTAATCGGTTAATCGCTCGATTAAATAACCGAGGTTTTGGTTTAATCGGTTTATAATCGGTTAATTTTATTATTGATCGGTTAACCGATTAATAAAGCTTTTTTATAAATTGAGTAATTTCAATGAATAATAATCCAAAAATTATTTATTATTTGAATTTGATTAGTAAAAAAAAAAACAATAACATAACAAACATTACAATTCTTGAACTAAGCCAAACAAACAAAAAAAAAAAAAAAATTATTCATAAATATGTAATATATATTTTTTTAATTAATACATAAATATTATGTATAAATTAAGTTATTTCAATAGTTTAAGGAGATCTTATAAAATAATCTTTTAGAATAATAATTTGGTTTTAATGTTTAGAATTTAAGTGATTATTTTCGTTAGTTTTGAGTAAACTTGGCTTGGAAAATATTCTGTCACTTAAAGTTGATGATGGAGAAATCGAAAGCAACCCATAATACAAAATATCTAATTTCTCAAGGCCTTTTCCTGGATTTCTCTAACCATATAAAAATTCCATTATGCCATTAGAGTCCTTTTTTAATTTTTTAAATGTTTAACTCTTCCAATTTTTTCGGTTAATTCTGTTAAAAGATTGATATGAGAAGTTATGAGAAGAAACAAATAAGTAAGCACATACATATTAAAAGTACGTGAATCAAAAAGATGTTCACAGGAAACACTTATTTAAAATGAAGATCACTGAAGACCTTCTTTGTTTGTATGAAAATAGCCAATTTTAAATCAACCAATCAGTTAATCGGGAAGTAATTAATCGGTTAACCGATTAATGATTACCCTAATAGATATCTTACTCGTATCCCACTAAGCGACCAAAAAGTTCTTACGGGAAAAAACTTTAGCTTTCTTTTGAGAAAAACGGTTCATTTAGAAGCAATAAGTCAAAAAAGTTTTTGATTTTGCAAAAGAAAGTCAAAAATTCCTGAGATTAATACATTGTGGGCATTACAGTATCGGGATTGGGAGAATTGGGTGTGGCGCAAATATTTTTTTTTATGTCTAGGTCACGGTAAGAGAAACATTTTATAAATTTTGGTACACATAGCTGGGTTATCAATACACAACCTCTCTACAAAAATTGGCGGGATTGGGCGTGGTACCTCCCATACAAAGAGATTATAGATATCTGTATATCTGGAGAACGACAAAAACCAAAGTTTCAAAATAAGGTACAATACACAACATGGTTAGCAATACACAACATCCGACAAAATCTGGGTGGGAGTGTTGATGTGGGCGTGGCATAAAATAGATTTATATATATCTAAAGAACGGTATGAGAAAAATTATCCCAATCTGGTTCACATAGCTGCGTTCTCAATACACAACCTCTCCTGTAGTAAAATAGATGGGATTGAAGAAGTGGGCGTGTGACCTTCCATTCAAAGACCTTGTACATTCTTATATATTTGAAAAATGGCAAGAGTCAAAGCTTCCAAATTAGGTACAAGTATGTTGGTTAGTAAAACACAACATCCGACAAAATGTGGGCGGGATTGAAAAATTGGGCGTGGCATAAAATATATTTTTTTATAAATAATGTATGGTAAGAGAAAAATTTTCCAATTTTTGTACACATGGCTGGGTTATCACTACAAAACCTCTCTAAAAAATGGGCGGGATCGGAGCAGTAGGCCTGGTACCTCCGATACAAAAATATTAAGGATTTGTATATGTATAAGTATCTAGAGAACGCCGCCATCAAAAAAAAATTTCTACGATGGCGGCGAACATACAACCGTCGGCTATACAAAATTATGTAAAGTGCGTCTTTAGTGTTTGTTATGTATGAAATTGAAATTATGTACAAAATAGCTTTGAAAACATTCATATATTTTTTAAAAATGTTAAAGCAAAATAATTAAACAGTGGAAAACTCTGACAAGAACATAACACTTACCTCTTCCGTATTATTATTCATTGCATTTTACATTTCTAATATATTATTTAGTGTTAACATTTTTTCTCACTCCCTTTTTATGCGTGAGTTGACTTGACATTTCAAAGCGGGAACTTTCTCACAAAAATTTTACAGACACACTTTTCCAGTAGATTGGCGAGTAATTTCCTTACGTGACAGCAAAAAAAAATGTTACAGACGTAGTTAAGTGAGAAAAACAGCTGTTTGTTTCAATTTATGGCATTTTTGTTTCATTTCTCACATTCCAATCGAAAAGTTTCTCGACGCGAGAGTTACAGAACATGGGCACTTCCATAATTTAAAGAAAGGTAGGATAAAGTTATAAAATTGTCCAAAAGGTAACATCTAGAGTTTCCAAATTTGGAACAAATAGCTTTGCGACGAATATGCAACATCAGTCAAAAAGCTGACGGGATTATATTAATGGGTGTGGCACAAATACAATAGGGGGTAAACGGCGTACTTTTTTATTGTTTTGCTTATAAGGTGGTACGCGCTAATGTATATATTTTATATATAAATTAATATAACAAAATATATAAAATATATACATTAGGGCGTACCACCTTATAAGCAAAACAATAAACAGGTGCGCCGTTTACCCCTATTGTAACATTGGCCTTCTGGAGATAACAACTTTGGTAAACCTTAAGATCAGACTATAAACTCCGAAGATGTAACAAAAAATTAAAAAGGTGACCCCTACGTTCGGAACTTTTTTTTGAAACCGTCTTGCAAAAATACTTGGAGTGCCCCGAAAGGCTTGTTAGCTTGTCTTTCAGCGCCGGTGTTGTGGGTTCGATTCCCGTCAGATACTTTGCTTTCTTTGCTGCAGACAGGCGGGATTAGAATAGGAAGAACAGAACAAAATAAAAATACTTTATATAAGGGGGTGTACGAGGATTTTTTTAAGGTTCGGTAAAAAAATTCATGAAATATTTTCCAATCAACTAAATTAAAATCTTTAACATATTATTGAAAAATCAATGGAAACTAGAAAACAAACTATGCTCCTCTGAAGATTTAAATAATTACAGAGTAGTTTTTATAAAGGATCGTCGAACCATAATGCACGATTATCGTAAATATTGAGTGATACTTTACCGTCAAGTTTTTTGCCCAACTAAATTTGACATTTCTTTGTTCCAGTGTTTCACAAATTCAACCATTGAGTTGTACACAATTGAACAGCGCGTCAAGATTGTGGAAACCTTTTACGAAAATGGGCGTACAAATCAAAATGCATTTCGCGCATTTCGTGCACTTCGTGATTTTTTCGGTCAGCAAAATCGACCTCAGGGGATACGTAAACAATCAGAATAGCCGCATTTGGATAAATAATAATCCACGACTGATTGTTGAAAATCCGATGCATCCACAAGGAGTGACTGTTTGATGCTGTTAATGAGCTGGCGGCGTCATCAGGCCGTTCTTCTTCGAAAATGATTGGCCACAGTTACCGCAGTTGGCCAGAAATTAATAATATGAACATGGACGATATGTGGTTCCAACAGGATGGTGCCACTGTCACACAGCCAACGAAACAATGGCTCTTTTGCGCGAGAAATTCAATGGCCGTGTTATTTCAGTTCGTGGTGATGTTAATTGGCCGCCACGATCAAGTGATTTGAACGTGGCGGCCTTGCCACGGTAAAAGTGGCGGCCTCGAAATCAAGTGATTTGATCTTGCGGCTCCGTTAGCAAGGTAACATGCTTAGCAGTCATTCCATTACCAACAAATTTTTTTTTTTTTTTGCAAAATCCGCAAATCAAATAAATTTTAAACGATTTTGACATCGATTTTAAGATGCTATTAATCAGTTTCACAAAAAAAAATCGAAAATCGATTTTTAAGTGTATTTACTAGGATATTCATTCGGTTAACCGAATAATTACTACCCGGTTAAATAATCGGTTAATTTAAAATTGGCTGTTTTCGATTAACGATTAAACCGGTTAATTTCAGTCGATTAACCGATTATCCGATGTAACAACATTTTTAATTTTTTTTAGTATTGTAACATATTTTTTGTGTTTTTAGTTATTGAGACTGTTTCGTCTATATACAAAAGGTATCTGTTTAGAAATTATTTGTTCATACAAACAAAGAAGGTGTTTAGTGATATCCATTTTAAATTAGTGTTTGCTGTTAGTTATTTGTTTCTTCTCATATCAATCTTTTAACAGAATACACCGAAACAATTAGAAGAGTTAAAAATTTAAAAAAGTTAAAACAGGACTCTAATGGCATAATGGAAGATTTTATATGTTTAGAGAAATCTAGAAAAAGGACTGAAAAATTAGATGTATTTTATTATGGGTTGCTTTCAATTTCTTCAACATCTACGATAAGTGAAAGAATTTTTCCAAGTAAAGTTTTATCAAAACTAAAGAAATTGGTTAGGATTAAAGCTAAACATTTAAACCAAATTATTTTTCCAAAATTTATTTTATAAGATGTCCTTTAACTATTGAAAAAACTAATAAAATGATCTCAGAGTTTATTTTTTAATTAATACAAAAATAGATATTGGGAATTATTTCTTTTTCATAAGCAAGAAAATACAATATAATAGTCTGGTAGTGTATAAAGTCATTTCTAAAAAAATTTAAGGAATAGAGTTATTACAAAAAGCTTTATAAAATATATAACTGAAATTTAACTCATAGAATAAATTCGAAAAATTAAAAATGTTTAATACAAAAATATATATTTTATATTTATTAATTATTTTTTTGTTTGCTCGTTTTAGTCAAGAATTGTTGATATTGTTGCTTTTACTAATAAACTCCAAATAATAAACAATTTATGTATTTTTATTTATTCAAATACATGCAGTTTTGCCACAGTTCCCAAGAGTCCCTGCGGCAATTTTTTTAGATGAAAATCCCTACGATTCATTTCATTTTGTCTTTTGTAAAAAAGGTATTAGATTTGCACTTGTCTGATTTGCTACCAGTGTTCTAAATATGTTAAAATAAATAGTACATTTTAGTAGTACATAAAAGTATATTTTCTCAAACCGAACAAAATTAGGTTTGGCCTACTTTCAAAAGATTAAAGATTAGCGAAAAGTCTCTCTGAACGCAGCATTTTTTACTACGAAACTGTTTCTCTATCTGGATATTATTATTATTATTTTTTTTTGTTAAGTGCTAAAGTTATCTTTGATACGTGAATCAGGGATGTTAAATGGGGTTTTAAATTTTGTATCAACTTCCAAAAAAAATTACTTTTTGGACCTTCACGGTACCATTTTTTTTAAAATTATTAAAACAACAAAAATAAGTACAAAAAAGTTCAATTGTACACAAAAAAAACTTAACACTAACAAACATTATATGTATGAATAAAATAAGGTACATAAAAGTCTTATAAATATATCGTCATATAATTTCAAAAAAGCCCTAAGTTACATTGGAAAAATTTTAAAGGAGAAGCAAAAAAACTCTTTAAATTAAAAACTTACAAAAATTAAAAGATATGTTTTTTTTTAGAAAAAAAAAAGAAACATATCTTTTAGTTTTAGAAAAAAAAGAAACATATCTCTTAATTTTTGTAAGTTTTTAATTTAAAGAGTTTTTTTGCTTCTCCTTTAAAATTTTTCCAATGTAACTTAGGGCTTTTTTGAAATTATATGACGATATGAGATCAAAAAAGGCACTTATTTGCTTAGTTAATAAACTATTTGGAATTTTTAAATCATGGCAGCATGAATTTGTCTATTTTAACCAACCCTTTTTTTGCATGAGACTTGATGATGTTGGCACATGTAGTCTGTTTCTTTCCCTAGTTTTTATTATGTTTTGAAAAGAAAAAAACCTTTCCACATTTTCAGATGAGTGTGGAATGGATAAAACTCTAGCAACGACTTTAGAATAGTCAGAAAATATATGCCCATTCAGCTCGTTTTGTAAATTAGCTACTACCGACCAAAATTTTTTCAGTTTTTAATGACTGCAGTTGCTCGATATCAGCTAAAGCTCTAAATTAATTATTGATTGAATTAAAATTTTCAATTTCATTTCATACATTGTTTTACCTGAAATAACATTTTCAGGAGTAAATTTATAGAACTACATTAAAACTTCGTTATTAAAGTCGACTTTTGTTCTCAAAACAACGTAAAATTTTATATAAAATTGTGTTGCATTTTCTTTAATTTCTTTAACAATATCAATATTGATATTATTTGTAGAAATATATAAAGCCACTATATGTCCCCTTTTACAATGAGGCAAGTGAAAGGCAGACAGAAAAAACTAAAGTGTTTCACACATACAGCGCCGCCCCCTTAGCAACAAACTTCCTATGCCTGCCTTTCACTTGCCACATTGTAAAAGAGGACTAAGCGCTCTATACACCACAATTCTAGTCGCATATTTTAGTGCCCATTACATTAACATTTTGTTGTACAAAATAAATAAAATGAAAAGTACTCAATTATTTGTTTGCTATAATAAAAATTCAAAAAGGGGGAACTATGACACATTTTTAAATTGTACCAAATGAGTCACGGTAGTACCACGGTACTTTAGAAGTTAAAAGTGTACCAAAAAAGTTCAATTGTACGAACTTTAACATCCTTGACGTGAATTTCCCGCGACTTATTTATGAATTTTTATTTTGTTATGCGGCATGGTGGGACTCAGATGGTGTGGCAATGTCTACAGGAAGCTGTTAGATTGAAGTATACGTGTGTATATGTTTAGTGGTAGGACCCCATAAATTGATTTTGAATTGCGTTTATAAAAAGAAAATTTATATAAGTTTCTCAGCCTGCCAAGTACAGTACATGTAAATTTTATTTCCAAGCATATTGGAAAAATAACAAACAACACAAAAAAAAAAAATATATATTGTCTATTTTTGTTTGCATACAGATGTGCCTAACAATTTAAAACTTTTAGGTCAATACGCCTACCAAAAAGAAAAGTCAGTGGAAAGAAGTTATAAAATATTTATGCAAACTAAGGAAAAAGTAAGCCCACGAAATGTTTGACATTAATGGGTTTTCTTTTTAACCGATAAATTATATGATTAAACAAAATTCAATGTAATAATTTGCTTGAGATTATGGTACTCGAGTATTAGAAATATTAAATTTTGTCTTTGTCTTTTTTACATTATGTAATTCTCTTTCTGACAAATTCAATAAGACTTTGCAATCAATTGAGTCTTTTCTTAAAAAAACAGAAAACTGTAAGAAAAGTAATTTTTTTGTTTTTATTCCCGTCAAAGATTGTTTGCATAATGAAACAAAACAAGCAACAACACAAAAAGGATAATAAATAACTGATGTTAGGGATTAAAGAAAAACACACACATACATATTTATGAAAACAGAAATGTATATTGAAAAAATTTTATTTAAATAAGTAGGAAAGTATAGTCGATTAAGCCCGACTATATGATACCCTACACCACAGTATATGAAAACACCTTTTTGTAAGTCTGCCTATTTGGGACAGCTTACATGGACGACAGCCTGCCAGCCAGCCGGACGGACATAATTAGATCGACCCAGAAAGTGATTCTGAGTCGATCGGTATACTTAAACACAAAATTATGAAATAATTTTGACTTTGTTTGTGCTTTCAATGTTATTTTGGCGTTACGTTGCGTTTTACACAATTAGGGCCTAAATATTAATTTTGAACACAACAGCTGTTGTTTAACTAGTATTTAACCTATCTGGTTTGATAGTTTAACCAATGGTTAACAAAAAGCTGGAAATAATATTTTTTGGCTAAGCCATCGTTATTAGCTAACTAATGACTGTAAATTTGGGCCTAGGAGTGCTTTATTCGGCTATACCGAATCTTATATACCCTTCACCATGTTTTAATAATGACAAAAATGTATGTAAATACCGTTCTTTAGACCCCTTTCAAAATCGGCAAGTTAGTTGCGCAAGAGACTTGTAGATGTCAGAGGTAAGGTCGGGTTAGGGGAAGAAATTTGAGTGCAGACTTGGTTGTACTCGGCAAATCGTTTGAAGACGAATATATTTTTTATTTTTGACGTGTTCTTTCAATTATTTTTGAGTGAGCTGTTTTATGTTTATGGTACATTTTATTGTGGCAAAATGTGGTATTTTTAATATCATGATTATTAAATAAAAAAAAAGAGAACAATTATTTAATTTGGTTCAGCAGCATCAGTGCATTTTTAATGTTAGATGTTCTGAATATGTGGATCGCAAAAATATGGCCTTATCATTTAATACGTTTTTTTTTCAAGTTTCATTGCTTTAACCAAATTTTACAATTCATATTACTTTTCAAACTTAAAATGAAGGCAAAATAAAAAAGAAAAATAAATAAATCAACTTCAACATTTTCTCAGATGTTGTGAATTGATAACCAAGATGCCTTTACCTAATTTGGAAAGTTTGGCTCTTGCCGTTCTCCAGATATACAGAAATCTATAATGTCTTATAGGAAAGGTTTCCTTTTTTTGGCCAAAATTTATTTTTAGCCACACGACTGGGACAAAATAAATGATATTTTTACTCGTCAACATAATGTGATGCGTTTAACGAGCTGGGCCTAAAGAGCAAATCTCTACTCCACTTGAAGTTTTCAAAAAAATTTTTACACCAAATATTATAGACATCATTATATTTCAGACAAATCGGTATGGAAGAGACGCAGCCAATAAATGGAATGCTGCAAATGTAAATAAAAAACCAAGAGTTTGGAAGGATCTATCAGAAGATGAATTATACGCTTTCATTGGCATTCTTCTAGCAATGGGAGTTTCACATAATAACATGCAAAATCCACGGATTTTGTGGCGAACTGATAATTTACCCATATTTCGGGCCGCAATGTATCTTCATCGATTTATAGCCCTGACGAAATACATTCGGTTTGACGACGGAAGAACACGCTCATTTCGATTACTCGAAGACAAAGCTGCACCTATTCGTGATATATGGAATTTTCTCAACGAAAATCTTGCGAAGAATTATAGTCCGCATGAAAGTATAACTATTGACGAGCAATTGTTTCCATACCGGGGAAAAACTAAATTTACACAGTATATACCAACAAAAGCTGCAAAATATGTTATAAAATTTGGTGGGCCTGTGATTCAAAAACAAAGTATCCATTACAAGGAAAATTATACACAGGCCGAAAGGCAGGTGAACAATGTGAAATAAATCAAGGCGAAAACGTTATGCTGCAGCTTGCAAAGCCGTACGCTAAAAGTGGTCGCACAATTGTCGCTGATAATTTTTTTACATCTTTAGAAGGAGCAAAGCGTCTGGCTAATCTTGGTCTAGCATTCGTTGGCACCATTCGGTCTAACCAGAAATGCATTCCTATAGAAATGAGAAAAAGTCCTTCACGACCTGTTCATTCATCTGTTTTTGGCTTTCACGACAATTTGGTTTCACTTTGCAGTTATGTTCCAAAAAAGAATAAATGCGTCAATCTTCTGTCCACTGTACATTACACAGATAATTGTGAAGGTGAAGCCAATAAACCAGAATCAATTTTATAATAAAAATAAAGCTGGTGTCGATTGCATGGACCAAATGGTTTCGCATTTTACAACAAAGAGAACAACGAAGAGGTGGACTTTTGCATTTTTCTGCAATATGTTAGATATTATGGCACTGGCAGCATATTGTATTTATAAGGAAGTCGATGACAATAAAAGAGGTGGCATGTCATAACGTCCAGTGTCATAGTGTCCATGGACGTTATGACACCCCAAAAAGTGTCATAGTGTCCATGGACATTATGACACTTTCAAAAGTGTCATAACGTCCGCGGACACTATGACACTTTGGAAATGGACATTATGACACTTTCAAAAGTGTCATTAGGTCCATTATTACTAAATAAGTTAAATACAAAAAAATTATCTGCATACACGCAGAGAGAAACATGTTTCATTATGGTCCCAACCAACAAAGCTTTTTTTAAAGAAACTAGTTTAACCATAATATGGTTGTCGGTGACAATGATTTTTTTAGATGAAACATAATATGGTAAAACAATTTTTAAAAATGGTTTTCCTGCTTTTTCTCTGGGAGTAAATATTAAATATATAACGAAAACACTTTTGGGCGCAAAGATTTCCTCCTCTATAGTATAACAAATACCGGCTTCGCTAACTAAAGATTCTCTGCACAACCGGCCTTCGGCCGGGCACAAGGATTTTTTTCTCTATGGTATAACAAATACCGGCTTCGCTAACTTAAGCTTCTCTGCATAGTCGGCTTTCGTTCGGAAACAAGGCAGATTTTAGAAGCTTTACTTAGCGAAGCCGGTGTTTGTTATACCATAGAGGAGAAAATCCTTGCGCCCGGCCGAAGGCCGGCTGTGCAGAGAAGCTTTAGTTAGCGAAGCCGGTATTTGTTATACCATAGAGAAGAAAATCCTTGCGCCCGGCCGAAGGCCGGCTATGATCCCAAATTTGTTTACATTCTTGCTTGTTGTGGACATTATGACACCTTGCAAAGAGTCATAACGTCCGCGGACGCTATGACATTTCTTCGATGGACGTTATGACACTTTTGAAAGTGTCATAATGTCCACGGACACTATGACACTTTCAAAAGTGTCATAACGTCCATGGACACTATGACACTGGACGTTATGACATGCCACCATAAAAGAAATGATGCAAGACGCAATTTTTTGAATACGTTATCTAACTCTTTAGTTTTTCCAAATATCGAATACCGAATGAATAACACTTATGTTATGGGTCAATTTAGTACTCGTTCGGCTATAGAATCTGTTCTTGGAAAACCCATAAAAGTAAGTTGAATAAAATAAACAAATTTATTCCATTTTGGTTCTATTTAACATCCACTTTGTGAATTTCTTTTTTCATTTCAGATAAACAAAATAATAACTGCCAAAAGCGGTGCTGATACCCTAGACGTAAAGAAATCTTGTGTAGAATGCGCAACGGGAAGTGAAAAAATTCGCAGAAAGACTCGATTCTTTTGTTCAAAATGTTCAAATGCTGTATGTCAGCAACACTCCAAAGTAGAATATATATGTTTTAGTTGCTTAGATTAATAATATAACAAATTTTTATTTAATGTATGTACTCTGATTCCATTTCCTTATGAACTAAAAACTTTATAAAAATAAAATTAGAAATTAAATTAATAAACCACCAGCATTTTTAATTATATTTGATGCAATTTAAAACGTTTTTAAAACTATTTACATAAAAAAATAATGTTAACTAATGCAAATACATTAACATTTATATGGGGTCTGGCTAGACCCAGTGCAGTACTAATGTGAAAAAGTAAAAGTGTGTGTCACGGAGAGTTAACACCCATTCAGATTAAGTTTTGGTATTAATACATAGGAAATTCACAAAATGTTATATTGTGTCATATTGGTTTAAAAAAATATATAGCAAATACAACCAATATAACACAATTGAATACTTTGTGCATTGCCTAACTATATTTGTCTTAAAACATTAGTACACTTGTGTTTGTTTCTTATTATGGATATTTTCAATAGGCAAGTTAACAATTATAAAATGTTCGTCATAACAAAATATTATGCTGGTTGGTCCAAAATTAACCATAGGTCCCATATAAACCCCATCTTAAGGTCAATAAAAGGCCAACTAATCTCATATAGATGAAGATTTCTAAATAATATTCGACCAAAAAAGTTTTAAATTTGTACTGTGATGTAGGGCATCATATGATCAGGCTTGATCGACTTTACTTTCTTACTGGTTTGTTTAAATTTTTGTATACATATGTGTGTATATTTAAAAAAAAAAAAATTTCATTTTTTAAAATACTATAGGAGAAAAGCTGTCACGTACGGTATGTCACGAACGATATTAAATTTTGATCCTTTTTAAATCATCAAGAAAATTTGTTTTTTTAAATCACGGATTATAAAGGAAAAATATTTGGTTTAATGTAAAAAATTTAAAAAAAACTCCCACAATTGGCAGATTTTCGCATATTTTCACATTCACCTCAAAATCACTTACGTTTTATGTCACGTACGATATACCTCCATTTTGCTCGATATTTTGGACAAGAAGGTTCCGAATGTCAATTTTTTCTTTATTTTCATATATAGAACCCTCTAAATGAAACATTATGCTAAAATTATTTACCACTTACTACTATTTTTGCAATATTTCTATCCTTGTGAAGGCATTTAAATGTCTAGTACGATGACATAGAAATGCCCATATATAAGTGAGCAAAAAATGTGACCCAGCCGAAAATATTAGAAAAATTAAAAAAAAAAACATTTTTGTATTTTATTGTTTTCTCTTTTATTAACAATTATAAATATAATTTGTAATAAAATTTAGTAATAATAATATTTAAACAATACCAATTTCTTTAACAACAAAATCAATACAGGAACACAATTTATGAAGTTTTTCTTCTTTTTTTCGCACACCACCACACACCTTATACATTACAGGGTAAGCAACAGCGCTTCTGGGTAAAGTACTAAGTACAATCAATTCTAAACCACAATCAGCTTACTCTCTCGTAGAATATGGAGTAAGCGAAAGAAAACTATGTGTAACTCTTTGGCTTAGAAATCTGAGTACTTTGAATATTAGTAACTGGAATAGATGAAGTTACCAATATTTCAATTAATATTAAAAACAAACTTGCTTTCACTTGTATCAAAACTTATAAATATTTCAAAATCACTTTTATTTTACTGAACTCAATTGCTTTTTTTAACTCAGTTACAAATCCCATGTGTTTGCATTTATAACACAGGGTCTCCACCTGACATAATATCTGATATAATATCTACGAGAACGTCGACAGAATGACAGATCACATTTCTTTATGTTAATCTTAATATTAAACGAGGGAAATACGTATCTTATAAGATTTCATAATCGACTGATTCTCGTACAGTAAACTTGTATCGTTTTTATTCTTTTTTTTAGTATTTTGATTTTTTAGTTTAAAATATGGTTTTTTCAAACACTTTTCACAAGATTGGCACTATTTGTATTAATATATTACACTTTTTAATAATGGTGGCTTATTATTATAACATTTATTATAATATTACTAACACTATTTGAGAGTCCATAAGTAAAATAATACTCTCTTCCATTGAATTTGACGTTTGCTGATATAAAAATCTTATATGCTTATTTTGGTATGTCTATGTAAGTGTACTGAATGGAAAAATTTCCAAATTTCTAAAAATTTTATAGGGGATTGCAAAGAAGAAAACTAGAAACAAGATTAAAAGAAAATTGGAAACATTTTGTTAACTTTATATTTCGAAAACAAAAATTTAGATTTCAAGATAAAAATTAGCTGCCAGGCTCACAATGTCGACAAGAACATTTCTTTCGCATTTATATATTGAAAACAATAATAACAAATTAAAATTTGTTTTTATTTTCAATATAAATATAAGAAAGAAATGTTCTTGTCGACATAGTGGGCCAGGCAGTAAGTCTTTAAAATAGAAAATTTTTTATTAGGAACTGAATACTGGTAATAAACACACATCCACCCACACACACACACGCACACACAATTCGCTAGTAAGAGTGTAAGCAAAATAAAAATTTCACTTGGATTCCGTAATGTTCTTTTAGTATTTTCAGTACCTCTTTTATCATCTTCCTTTGTCAAAGTTTTTTTTAAATGCTAAATTCTATTTTAGCATAATTTTTTTTTTTTGGAAGAAAAAAAAATTATTTAATTGAAAATTTTGTTTGTTATTGAAGGGAAAAATAACATTTTCAGAGATTTAATGTGATTGTTTTTTTTCTGAATAATTTTAGAATTATTTTTATTTATTGATAAAAAAAAAACATGATAAATGGCATGGCGAGAAAAGGGGAATTTATTGAATTAGTTCACTACTGTTGGTTTTAGTGGGGCACTTAAAAATAACGTGAAACAATATATACAAAATACTTTGAAATTTAACAAACATATTTTAACCACAAAACTTTAATTATAAAATAAATTGATTTGCGCTTCTGAATTTTTGTTAAATATTTTATAATTAAATAATTAAAAATGTTATTTCTTTTTTTCTTTGCAGATGAAAAAAACTATTTTGTTTTAGCACTGTCACCTTAGTAAAGGTCAGTGAATAAACATACAAACCAACCAACCAGCCACCCACAATTCCAAGCCGACCATAATTTTTCAAAACAATAACAACAACGACAACATCACATGTGTTTATGAACATTAACGTTTATTTACGTTTGTCAAAATAATAGAGACACAAAAAAAAAAAAGAAAAAGAATTAACAAAAATCAATGCTGTCACAGAATGTAACAATAGTAACAAGAAAAAAAAAGAACAACAGCAACAATATTGACAGCTTATTTATGTATTTTGGTATTTATTCCCATTATTTTTGCCAACAAAGAACCTTCTTCTTCTGACACACATTAGATGAATCGAACCCAAAAAGGCAAAAACTAAAAACAAAGTCTTTTAGAAGCCATTTGCAATTACAAGCATCAATTAAACTACAAATACGTATGTACATACATATAAAATACAAGAACATAGAAATTTCTTTATTGCATTGATAACAAACATAATCCTGTTTTTTATGACTGTGTGAGTGTTTCGATCTGACATTGTTGACAAAACATCATCATCCTCATCTGCGCCATCATCGCAAACAACGGATGTCGTCACATAAAAACAGTGAACAATTTTAAATTTATTTTCGTTCGAATGTCTCAAGGGAGCTAGAAAAAGTTTGCTCTGATTTAAACTGAGTTTTACACAAACAGCAGTTAAAGACACACAAAAAAAAATCGATTCCACCCACAAACACGCAACAAACTAACCAACAGTAAAGAAGTAATAGAGCCTTAAATAAAAGAAGTTAAAACATTATGTCAGAATATTCTTCGTTTGAGTTGGGGTCGGTCGATAGGCCACCAAATCGTTTTCAAGTAAATCCAGTCAACCACAAAAACAACAATGACAAAGCAGCCGCCACAAATAGTGCAAGTGTTGCAGATGACGTACCCCATGAAATATATCGTCGCTTAACGGGAATCGATGGTGAACCCATTGAAGATGATCAATTTAATGAGGATGCAGCTCAAATGCTAAAAGCACAACAACAGCCGCGTACACAAAGGTAAGTGGTTCTTTTATACATCCCACATACTCATATCCCAATGACCACAAAACCATTTGGTTCACAAATTTGAAATCATACATACAAATTTGAATTTCGCTTGTTGTTTTATGAAAATTGCCTTCGCAAAATATCCTTGTTAGCATTTTAAACATGAGTGCATTACAACAACAAGCTGTATTGTATAATTGAGCAAAACATATTTTGGTAATTATTAATAAAACTTTGTAGTTCCAGGTCTAAAATAATTTCTAAGCTAATTTTGTAAAGAAAAAGGGAAAAAATATTCAGCTTCCCTTTTCTTTTTTTTTATAGAGAAATAAAAAGAGGGAAGATTAAATTCACCTTTTTGGGAGAAAAAAAAACTAACGACAAATTGCTGAAATATTCACCCCTATTATGAAAGTCGACGGCATCGGAACAGTAATTGTATTTTCTGAGTCGTTATTGACATTAATCGATTACTATTGACAGTCTCTTGATATTTTCTAAGGCGCTTTTAAGTCGACGTCAAGTAGTTAGAATTGTCTATGTTTTAGTCGTAAGGAAATTTGCGATGGCTCAAATGTAATTTTAAATAGAACATATTTATTAAATCGCGACCTTAGGACAACAAGGTTTTATCCTTCATGTAGTTTAGGTGCAAATGTGACTAGAATATTCGTTCGGTTACCCGTTAATCGGTTAACCGATTAATTTCTTCCCGATTAACTCATCGGTTTATTTAAAATTGGATATTTTCGATTAACGATTAAACCGATTCAAACCTGCTCAATGGCCAGGACTTTATGGCCTGGATATGACGCGGCAAGAACACGGGTGTTACTTGGTCTTGGTAGGGACCGGATATGAACATTATCGGAAATAGGGAGAATGGGTCTTAATTACAATAAGTACTATAGAAATTGAAATGTGGGACTCAAATCGATCTCTGTGTTCTGCAGAGAATCGGGGTGTTTCGAGGCTGCATTGACTTCTGGAGAATAGTCTGGTGAATACTGGCTGACTCTTGCCACTGGCTAATGGTATGGTCCTCGTGTCGGCTGCCCATTGAACCTAACCTACAATACTTGCTTAAAAATTATTTTAGACGTGGAACTACACGAAAAATTTCACCTTGTACCGTTGCTTTATCGTCGGAGAGATTATTTATGTACTGCAACATTTAAGCTGCGATCATATTTTTCTTTGTTTCGTTTATAAATCTGCACTTCTGGCAACAGTGATTGCTGTCCTTGTGAAGATAGTATAACTTTTTGATTCCATTTGTTAGAAATGTTTTAACTTTGTTGTTGCATTTAAAATGTACGACACTTTGAGATAGAATTTTATTGTTTTGTATTGTTTTTAGTCAAACTTCAGCGTTGTCAACTTTTCAAATTTTATTTTAAATTTTTAAAATATTTTAGTTTTTAATGTGTAACTCAGAATCATTTTCTGAGTCGATCTAATGATGTCCGTTCTTTCATCCGGTTGGCTGATTGCCTGTCCATGTAAAACTTGTGCGCTTTCATCCGGTTGGCTGATTGCCTGTCCATGTAAAACTTGTGCGCAAAATCGGTTCAAAATTTCACTTGGCACCATACAAACTTATTTTCAGAATGGAGTTTTTGTGCCCATAAAGTATCTTATTATGTTGGTATTGATATTAAATTTAGTCTAAACCTATTTGACGCTTATCCAAATCATCTGTCCAAATATTATTAGAATCGGTCAATATTTGACCATGGCTCCCATACAACTACTACACTTCCAAATAGCTTTTAGTGCAATAATTTTCTTTTAAATTAAGGCATTAATATAAAATTTGGCGACGAAAACTTTAAAATATCTACTAACTTATGACACGATTTTGTGACGGTAGGGCCGGCATTGAGCATAGGTCCCTTAGAGACCCCCATTCTAAAATCATTTTAAGTCCAGAAAATCTCTAGAAACACTCTTATACTTATAACATAATCTCATTATGGCGGGTCCATGATTGTACATGTGTCCCATGTAGGGTACACTCTCGAAAGTTTGTCTCTAAATAGTGTGGTGTAGGGTATCATATTTCTTACTTGTTTTTAATATGATATGTTTCTGTATCTGTTATATACGATAGTGTGTGTGTTTTTTAAATTGTTGGTAAATCTACACAATTCGTTAAGAGATGGTCAGGTTTTTTCGCCCAATATTTGGTGTCTCTGAACAAAACATAAATGCCATTTCAGTTTTTAAAACCTTGTTTTAAAAACGTATTCTCGCTATTAACACAGGGTCTCCACCTGAGATAATATCTGATATAAAATCTGAGAGAACGTCGACAGAATGAGAGAACACATTTGTTTATATTAATCTTAATGTTAAACAAGGGAAACACGTATCTTATAAGATTTCATAATCGACTGATTCTCGTACAGTAAACTTGTATCGTTTTTATTTTTTTTTAAGTTTTTTGATTTTGTAATTTAAAATATTGTTTTTTTTAAACACTTTTCACAAGATTGGCACTATTTGCATTAATAAATTATACATTTTAATAATGGAGGCTTATTATTGTATTATATGATTGTATGTATGTATGTGTATTTTTGACAGCTCAGCTTATAAGATAGTGGTTATTCGATTTCTTATAACAACAGTCTCATAACATTTATTATAATATTTATACTAACACTATTTGAGAGTCCACACGTAAGATAATACTCTCTGCTATTGAATTTGACGTTTGCTAATATAAAAATCTTATATCTTATTTCTGGTGGAGACCCTGATTAAGAGATTTGTTTAATATCTATTAATAACTCAAATGTTTTAGTTATAAATTATTTTAATGGTGCTATAATATGACATACTTGTCGGAATTGATTTATTTGCGAAGAGATAATTTTTTTTTATTTTTTTTTTGGAAAGTTAAATTTGTTATGTCAGATTCTTTAGAAATAAAGTCACAAAAATATGTAAGTATATACTTACATATGTATGTGTATGTGTATGGTTGTATATAAATTTATCTGTTTATAATTTATTTACTTTTGACTTGTTAAGAACAAAAAAACCATTTATTTCTTAAATAATCATTACTTCAATGTTTTTTTTTTAGAAATTTCATGAGATATAACTCAGGAAGAAACGAAAACGAGTATTTTCTTTTAAAAGGAAATTAATGATTTTTGTAATTTTACTTTAATGCACAGTTTAACGATCTAATGAATCAAAAGAAGGAAATCAAACATTCGAAAGAATGTAGTCTATTTGAAACTAATTCAGCAGAAAATATTTAAATTTTATATTCATTTAAACCATTCATCATCAAATATTTCATTAATTTCAATCTTGTACACGCAGAAACATCATGGTTGACGTTTGGCTACAAAACCACATTACACTTCGTCTCCACGTAATTTTTTTTTTGCTAAGCACAAGCAAAAACGTCGGCAGAACAATGCTGCAATAATTGCTGCTTATATTGCTGGAGAACAAGTGAAATTGCTTTGCCTTTAACAAACGTAGAGTGTAATAAAATGTCAGGTAAATGACAACTGATTTGGCAGCAGATTGCTAAGCAATCAGAAGAGTAATTACTGCGTAATGGATTGCCACTCATGGTAATATGCAGTCCACACATCGCAATTTAAATAGAGCAAACAAATTTGACGTTTGCCACAATAAATATTGCAACGTGGAGACCCGGGGTTATGGTCCGCACAATGGCCACAAAGAAACTATTGTTGTTCTTAATATTGCAATTCCCACGATTTTTTTCCATTATATGAAACATTTTTAATTTTTTTTTTAAACTTTTAAAATTTCTACGAGACTTTTTTCCGAATTTAGTTTAAAGACAACAAATATATTAAAGGCAGTATTCTGAGTAAAATGAGACGTCATTTGTTGAAATCGGTTGAGAAATGAGGAAGTTGTAGTACTTTTTATGAGGAGCTATTATAACAAAAAAACAATTATTTTGCTTTCCAAAAACGTTTGAATTTTAAAAATCGGTTAATAAATAAAAAAGTTATAAATGTTTAAAAGTAGCAGCCTCCAAACTCGGGAATTTGGAGGTATATTGAAACTTTTAAGCCCGGATTCGTAACATACTCACCAACACCTTTAACGCACACTAGGTCATTTCAGAAGAGCTTTTCGAGTGTAGCACAGTGTAATTATTCTCCTCGGATGTTTCGAGAAATAATTAATAATCCTACCAGAAGATGTTGGTTTTTGATACCAATCTATTTTTACTCTTTTACCCCTTCTAATTACCAAGGTGTCAAAATATGACAGTCTTGAATTAAACTCCTTCCTTTTCATTTGTAAATTTAATGTCCGAATGAAATGAGTTAAAATTATCTAACATTTGTTCCATTCTAGATTCAGGAATTATACAAAATAAATCCTCAACATATTTTATCAAGAAATTTGGTTTTATAATTAATTTTTCAAAACATATATCTAATAATTTCTCCATAACTATATCGGCCACAATTGGAGAAGCTGGCGAACCCATAGGAAGTCCCTTCATTTGAATATATATATGATTATTTAATTGAAAATATCTACCATCCATTTTACAAAATCTAAGAATACGTAAGAATAAATCTTTTTCTATATTCGTATGTTCCCTTATTGTATTCGATAATAAGTCGAATGAAATATATATTATATACTTATTTTTATACTTAAATTTTAAAGAACTTAATAATTCATAAAATTTTTTTTTGTATTATTAATATTTTTTGATACAATTTTGCTCTATATTTCATATTAATTATATATCTTTAGTTTGCCTAAAATATCAGAAAAAGCTTCGTAAAAATTTTAATAACACTGATCGTAAAAAAAGTCGGAGGATTGAGAACCTTATTATATGATTTTAATATTCACCTTACCTTATCTGATCACAGTTTGATTCAATCACTTCTAGTAACAATTTTATTTACTGATTTTCATGGCTTATTTTATTCGTAATATTCCTTTTTTGTCCTAATAATTATTTTAATGAGTTTTTGGAAACAAATTTCTAAGTTAGTGGTTAATTTAGTATAGTTAATTTATGTTAAGTTTGAAAATAAAAACAATATAATTAAGATGACTCAAAGGAAATTTAATTCCTTATCATTTTTAAAATGATCTCCATCACACAAATCGTTCTCAATTTATGATAAAATGTATTAGCATAATCGCTTTAAACTAGATATGATAGGAAAAACTAAGAACGGATTTGAATTAAGCTCTTTAAAATCTTTTTATTTCATATATTTTTATTTAAAACGATTTATTTTGCCAACCATTTCATTAAGTTTTTTATTTAAACTTTATCTAGCCCTTTTTAAGTTTGCAAGCCTGAGTAGGACTCGTGCATGTGCGGTATGATACAAATGTTGCAACCTGTTTGATTCATACTTTAATACCAATTGCTACACAGCAATTGTATTTTTATAGTTTTTTTTTTATGAAATATGGCTGAATGCCTAATAAAGTTTTTTTAGTTAAGTTTTTTTTTATTAATTTCTGCTTTAGAATTTAAATTTATTAAAAAGCATTTTGTGTATGAATCATTAATTTGGATTTTTTTCTGTTTTGATTTCGTTTAAAAAGTTATTTTCTTATATTTCTTAATTATAATACAGTTGTTAATAAATATTATTAACTAATAAAAAACTTTTTTAATATAACTCTCAAAATGTGCTATAAACAATTTCCATAATTTATACTATGTCATTTGTAGTTTACAATACCAAAATTCTAGGACATCTATTAAACCTTAAATATTTATTGGAAAACTTTTTTCCATAATGGTAATTTATAAGCCAGACTTTAATACAATTTTTACCGAATTTTTTTTGCTCGTTTCTACTCTTTTTGTTGTCTATATTTTCATGAGAAATATTCACAAACTAGAAGGAGAGAAGAAGTTAAGGGACAATTTGTAAACTTCGTAACAAAGTGCTTAACTTATGCCTTGAGATTACCAGTAAATATAAGAAAAGTAAATGAAAACAATACTAAAAAACCCCCAGACTAATCTGTTTATTTTAAAGAAACACACACACACACACACCTACAAACATACATCTCTAAAAACAACCCTGCAGGAAATGCCAGCAGTTAAACTGAATTGGTTTACTATTGACTTTGCCACCCGTTATACTGACCAACTGTAGACCAGACACTAAGCAGGTGCTTGTCATTGCAAATCCACTTTAGACCTTAAAACTATTAACTAGGTAGTTCTTGTGGGACAATACAGCGGCATTGGAACCAGATATTCACCACTGCCAGAATTTTACGAGTTCTAGTTTACATTTTTGAAACTTTCTACGAGATTTTTTCGCTAATAAAATAACTGGATAAGGCAATTAATTAAATCGAAATATGTGCACACATAGGAAAAATTGAAAATGGTTTATATTCACCAAATTCATAGAATAAAGCAGACGATTGGTTGATTTTGCACCGACTACCAAAATTATTATAATGATTATTAAAAATTGTGAATATTTTTTTTCAATAACACAGTACAACACATGATTTGCCAACTCAATTCTGTGAACTGTATGTGAAATTAGACCCAAAAAGAAGAATTTCTGCATCATTCGTTTTGTCTTCTTACCTGCGATTTGAAGTTAGTATCGATTTGAAGTTAGTACTATCGTATAGGGGAATTTATCACGTTTTAGGCCCTGTTGTTTGACATAGCTCGACAACCCCTAGCCCAATTTAGTTGAAATAAATTTTAAAAAATTAAGAATTACAATTCCCTTAATCTGTTCATATATTGTTTTCCTATACAAGTAACACTTTCGAAGTTAAAAATGAATGTATGAAGGGAAAAAATTATTTTTTGCCTAAAAATTTAAATTTTTTTTTTTAAAAATACATAAAAAATCCAAAATGGAAAAAAGTTTCAAGTCTAGTTATTTTTTCGCAAAGTCACATAACCTATGAGCAAAATGAGACAAAGATCATAAAAATCGATGCACTCGTTTCGCTTTTATTCGCAATTGAGTAAAGGTATGAATTTCAAAAATCAGTTATAGCCACCACCCTTAAAATAAAAATAAAAATATAAATTAAAAAATTATCATGCAAAAAAAAACTTTATTTATAAAAACTTAATGAAAATAAAATAATATGCAATTAATACGCAATTATAATATGCATAAAAACAAAATTTAGAACATTTTTTCAATTATTGGCAATATCCATCCTTGTAGAAGTTGACGCTTGTGGTTCTGATGATCTTGTTTTCTTCGTAGGTTGTTCATATTCATGGTCTGAGTCTGTATCGTCATCCGAGATACACATACTATTCAAGGGCGTGTTTCTTTCACTGTGTCCACCAATTTCAATGTCTTCATCTTCGGTGCTTTCTTCAAACTGCATAATTGTGGAACTCCACCAACAAACCTCCGCAAGCAATGCATCCAATTTTTTGCTTTTGAACCGCTTTTCAAATGGCATGGTCACCTGGTGGAACCTCTCTCCTTGTTCGTCTGATTCCTGAGGTGATTGTGCCAAAAAAGTATCGAGGTGGTGGTGCAAGAAATGCAATTTCAGCGTCATGGATGCACCGATTTTTTCGAAATAAAACAGCAACCTGTCCACTCGTTGCTGTATCTCTTCTCGCTGGACACGGTTCTTTCCTAGAACGCTTTCTATTACTTCTTTCAATGCGTTCCATGCATGTTGGTGGTCGTGATGCTCTGAAAGCAAATGTGTGAAAGAATCACTTTTGATCAATTTCCGAATATCAGGTCCATTGAGAATACCTGTTTTAAATACATAAGAAAAACGAAAAAATTATTGGTAATGCGAATGTATAGAAATTAACAAATTTAGATATGACAATATTGAAATACAGAGTACGATACGTACCGTTTTTAATTTTCTCATCACTGAGTTTCGGAAAGATGGATTTCAAACACTCAAAGGCGCCGTTAACTTTTTTGACCACCACTTCAACGAATTTCCCAGCTATTCCCAGTTTCATGTGGAGCGGTGGCAACAAAATATCATCCAGGTCCTTTATCATAGGTTCATTGCGTAATTTTAATTGTTTGTTGAGCTCGGGAGTTCTTCCTTTCCAATCTTTACATTGATATTGATTTCCTTTGTATCGTGAATCCCAATTACAAAGGAAGCAGAAGTATTTTGGATATCCGCCCTTTTCTATAATCCCTTGTAGTATGTTGACCACCTTCAGATCGCAACAAATGTTCCATTTGTGTTCATCGTATTTGATTTTCTTCAAAATTTCGCCCAATGCTTCATACGTTTCCTTCATAGTTGTGCTGAATCCCATTGGATTGATTGTTTTTTTTTTTTTTTTGTGCAGCAGCACAGCCTTCAAACTAGTAACTGAACCATCGATGAATAAACGCCAGTCGCCAGCGATATAATCCATTCCCAATTTTTTCACTAAACCTGGGATATCATGGCAGTACGTGAACGTATTTGCTTCGTCAACGGAATAAAATTTCTGAAAATCAGCTTGGCGTTGTCGGTATGATGTTGCGCTGACATTTTGCTGTGTGAGTTTTCTTCTCTTCAAAAATGATGTCAGCCATTCGGAGTCGTGTTGTGATAGTCCCAGCTTGGCCACAATGTAATCCATTTCGATTTGTGGTAGCGGTTGTGGTGCACTATTTTCAATATCGGGTATCCAATCAGCATCATCCAAATCGGTCGGATTGGTGAAAACGGTTTCGGCTAGCAGGGACACAGTATCCGCACTCGGAGGTTTAGGTGCATCGGTATCAGCAGGGCGTTGCACTGGAAGTGTGGCAGTAAATGCAGCAGTGTATACTTTTGTTTTCAATTGTTGTCTGTTTAATCCAGGACGAAAATTTATGCATGCATCGCACCTGGATTCATCATGTCCAGTTGTGTCTTCCACCCAAATTACTGGCTTCATAAAAGATAACTTTCTACTTTTTCCGTGAATCCATTTTAGAAGGGTAGTATAACAACTGTTGCACACTGTGTTCGGCGTAAAATTTGCACCACTTAAATCTGCTTCATCGAAATAATTACAATACGCGGTTTTGAATTGCTCAGTAAACAAATTTTTTCGATCTTTTTTCTGTATTTTTCAGACGATATGACCACAAACGTAACAATATTTATCCAAATATGGGCACTTGTTGTTTTCCATATTGATATATTTTATGTTTTGTTGTTATTCACTTCAAACTGGAGAAAAATCACTTTTACTGTTCGCGTTCGTCGGCACTGGCTGAATGCCAAAAATCGATCAATGCACACCTATAAATACTACGTATTTTTGAATATTTTACTGCCAGGTACTTATAAATGGGCGCATATTTTAAGGGTGGTGGCTATAACTGATTTTTGAAATTCATACCTTTACTCAATTGCGAATAAAAGCGAAACGCGTGCATCGATTTTTATGATCTTTGTCTCATTTTGCTCATAGGTTATGTGACTTTGCGAAAAAATAACTAGACTTGAAACTTTTTTCCATTTTGGATTTTTTATGTATTTTTAAAAAAAAAATTTAAATTTTTAGGCAAAAAATAATTTTTTCCCTTCATACATTCATTTTTAACTTCGAAAGTGTTACTTGTATAGGAAAACAATATATGAACAGATTAAGGGAATTGTAATTCTTAATTTTTTAAAATTTATTTCAACTAAATTGGGCTAGTGGTTGTCGAGCTATGTCAAACAACAGGGCCTAAAACGTGATAAATTCCCCTATACGATAGTACTAACTTCAAATCGATACTAACTTCAAATCGCAGGTAAGAAGACAAAACGAATGATGCAGAAATTCTTCTTTTTGGGTCTAATTTCACATACAGTTCACAGAATTGAGTTGGCAATCAATTAACTGAAAAATGTTGTACTGTGTAAATGATATTTTTAATTTTAATGAAAAAAATTATCAAAAAAACTTTGCCATTTCAAACAATGTGTTAATTGATTGAATTAAATATAGCTCAGGTTTTGACAATTCCCAACAACAATTTTACAAGTTTAAATTATTTTATTTTAAGCGAAAAGATCAATTAAGATTTTTTGTTATTTAAATAATATTTTAGTTAAAAATTTATTTTTAAACAACTTAAATGTTACTTAAATCAAAATTATAATTTGATTTTTTTTTTCAAGGAAAAAATTATTGATTCAATTATCACACTAATAAAATTTAAATACTTTTAAAAAAAATTTTTAATTGATACAAAACTTATGAAAACGTTTTTTGTTTATATGAGGAGTCGCAGAAACAAAACGTACCCTTTCGAATTTTTTGACAAATTGGTTTTTTGGTATTTTTTAGGGAGATCGAACGGTTATTATTCGACCGGTTTTAACCGGTTATTTTAGCTTTGCCCAAGTCGGTTATTTTAAAATGCCCATTTTTCGAATATCGAATAAACCGGTTATTTTGGTATAATAAACCGGTTATTTAAGTAATGTGTTATTTATATACATTTTCCTTACTCTTGTTGTAGATGTACCCGTAATTTAAATATTTTCTAATTGAATATTGGCCAAACTTGAACTTTTTATGAAATTTTCAAACAAAATGTAACAAAGGTCAAAAAACATTATGAACACTATAAATACAAATCGTTTATAAAAGCGTGTGTTCTTGTAGAAAAAAAAACCAAAAACTATTTAAAATACTACAAAAACGTGTGCAGTTAAAAAGTAAATAGTAATTTGTGCGAGAGTATTCTAAATATTCAATATATTTTGATATAAAGGTTATCTCTAGATCTTTTTCGAACTCGATTAAAAAGACAAAGTTAGGTTCTTAAAGTGCCCTAAAATGATAAGTTACAAAGGTTCTTCCATGTCACGACTTATTAATTACCTTTAATTAGTCTACATGCTTGACATTAATGTGATCCAAATGAAACTTACCTCGAAGTAGTTCTAAGGAGACGACAAATAATACTTTGCCAAAAATTAATCATTGGGTGAAATATTAGCCCGTTGTGTTGCCGTTAAGGCACTCAAAACTCTTAAGTAGTTCTAGCATCTCTTCATGCTGAAAACTACAACATTACGGCGGAATCAACCATATGGAAAAAATTTCTACCAGTTTTATTTATTAAAATTCCAAGAACTTAAAAACAAAAATTAAAGAAATCAAAAATCAAAAAACATTTAAATTGTAGTCGACGAATTGACAAATATTTTACACAAAAAGAATGTACAGTTCACTATTCGTTTCTATTGAAATATATATAAATATATATATAATGCTGAAACAAAATAATTTAAAATAGATAATCCTGGCTAAGAGGTTTTGTTTGCAACTTTTGAAAAATATGGTTGATTTATATAGACGTGCTTAACCACCAACAAATTAAAACTTATTCAAAATAAATTTAAGAGAATATTTCAAATAATAACTTTATCAAATTTCTAAAATTGATTTGCTTTTGCAAAACGGTTGTCTAGTTCAAATATCATTCAACAAAATTGTTGAAAACTTAGCTAAAGTTTGATCAATTTACTGGTTCCACTTTTCTTGGATTTTATCGTAAAATATTTGTTAGGTCTGATCTAAGTCATATCTATGTATTTTGTTGGTTCCTTACCTTTGCAAATTGTTTTGTTTTTATTCAAATTAACGTTTTATTTTAAAAACTTATTTGATTGAACCGGTTATTTAAAAATTGCTTAACCGAAAACCAGGTTTTTTTTAAAATAGCAACTATTCTTAATATTCGAAAACCGTTTATTGAAAAAAGTCGAATAATCGATCTCCCTAGTATTTTAAAAAATCATATTAATTTAAAAAAACGAGTTCTTTTAAGATTTTAAAAATATTTTTTTAAAATAGCATCTATTCGTAATATTCGAAAACCGGTTATTGAAAAAAGTCGAATAATCGATCTCCCTAGTATTTTTATAATAAAGGTTGTCCAAAAATTAAAAAATCATTTTAATTTAAAAAAAACTAGTTCTTTTAAGATATTAAAAATATTTTTATATCAGTATATTACAAATAGGTTCCAGCTAAAAATTATGCAGCCTTTGCTCCCAATCTTTTACCAAAATTCTCAATAACGTTTACCAATTAACTATTCGAACCCTATTTGCGATTATATCGTAAGCGACCATTTATCGAAATTTGTTATCTTCTTGCAAATAATTTATAAGTACACGTTACAATAACGAACAAATTCATAGACTTTGAATTTGAACCGATGTGGAGAAAAAGCCAGTCTAAATCCAAATAAAGTATTGCGCTGCTGAAAATAAATAATAAAAACCCTTCTCCTGTAAAATTTGTCTTTTGTCGCTTACGATATAATCGAAAATAGGGCTCGTATTGTCAATGATTGATATCTGCTCGATAATTTTGATTTTAAGCTCTTAAACTGTTGTTATTGCTACACAATCGATCTCCCACCCCACAAAAAATAATGCGATTTTCGAACTTTTCTTTCAAACGATTAATTGTTTTGCTTGCTGTGTGGCAAGTGGCACCATCCTATTTAAACCACATATTCTCTATGTCTAAAGCAGTGTTTCACCATAAAACGCTTCAGATCATCTCCCTATAGCGATTTCAATTGACCATTGATACCTAAAAGTTGGACACCCTTTACTTGGGTTGAAATCTTCAAGAAAAAACGTAGTTTGCATTTTATATTTTTTAGCAAATGGATTCTAAAAAAATGCTACATAACAAAACGTACTTTATACATTTTTTTTTTTAGCAAAACATAAATTTTTCACGGCCTTGCCATTTTTTTGTATAGTTGAATTTTTTGCTTAAATAAAAGATGCAGTTGATGTATCAATAAAACTACAATTTAAGAAAACTTAAACAGATTTGAAAGCTACATGAACTCTATTTTTTGTATCTTTTTTATAAATTCCTTTCCTGCTACTGGGAGTCATTACAATCGATTAAAAGGCCATAATATGCTTGAGATGACTTAAGCCAGTAGCCGAATACATGTTAATCATATGTGTCAAGCCATATTGAACTTAAAGAAACTTTTCGTTAAAATTAAAGGAATTGTCATTTGCTTAAGCAAAGAGCGAAACTGATCGTATATTCCGTACGGAATCAGATGCTTTTTGATTTTGTTTTTGTTTACCCTTTACCGCATGTAAAAGGGTATATATAAGTTTGTCATTCCGTTTTTCATCTCTACAATCTTGATGTAAGACCCTATAAAGTATATTATCCGTGATTTTACCCCTTTAATGCGTCCGTTTTTTTATACCTCTATTATCCGTGCAAAAGGGATAAGTTAGTTTAATTTTCAAATCAAACACGCATAAGCATAATTCAAATTCGGTGACTCCCATTTTTATGCATTCAGTCATGTTTATATTACATACAAATACATACATACATACGTATGCAGAAAGTACCAACTTAAAATAACTTTGTAAAATGAAGATTAACATTTTAAGTTAAAATGTAGTCGATAGTCGAGGTTCAACTGTACATATAATTCGTAAGATTTTCCAATAAACAAAAACAACAGCATGCGAATTGTTATGAAAAATCTATTGCTTCTAAGAAACAGTTGTAGAAAAAGATTTTTACTTTTTAGTCTATATTTTTTGTTTACGTGGTTTATTTTATAAATTGTGTTTCCAGATTTAAGCTCCTTAATTAAATATCCTTAGAACTAAGATAACCCTCTACGCACTTGTGTTTCTATTTCTTTGTTTTGGCAACAGACAGACCATTTTTTAAATGATTTCCGTATTTTCTTTTACTTATTTTTAAAAGATTACACAGTGCAACAGCAAACCTAATTACAAAAATGGTAAAATATTTTAATTCTATGGATAATATTTTTTTTTTTTAATAATTTTTGAGTAAAATTGTCAATATTTTGACAAATTTCTCCACTTATGTTGTCATACTTCAAAAAAATTTGTCCGATTTTGTAAAACTAAATTTAGAATAATTTTCGCTTACAATATCTTGAAATGATGTATACAACTGTTTTCATTGCGATCAATAAATTCAAAGTTCTGAAACAAATTTTTAGGCAAAAAATCGAAAATTAGTAAAAAAAATGTATTTTTTCCATTGGCTACTCGATTGATTTGATGATTTTTTTTGCATAAAATTCCTTAATGTTTTTTTATGATTCTTGGGAATAACACACTCAAATTATGCCCACACAAAGGGTTATTCCAAATTATACATAGTATCATTATTTACTAGAGCTCCGTGGAAAAACCGGTTTCGGAAACCATAGCAATGGTCTTACCTGCACGAGGTCTGCCGATGGGCTTAAAGTTGAAGTTCTACATTCACAAGAAATTAAATATGATCAAGATCGGGGTCCAAGCTGTAGTCAAGTACTTTCATCTTCTTCAGGACACTCAACCTCAAGTATGTGTTGGCAATCAAATAGTTTAGATCCAGCACTACCATCTACATCTGAAAATGACGAGTTCATCCCACACAAAAATTTCTCGACGAGACCATGGAATCAAGACCGGCTTAATGATGTAATTAGACACCTTGGATTGTCGAAAAGATCTTTTGAATTACTTGCGTCCCGGATGAAAGAAAAATCCCTACGGGAAAGGGAACTAACACTAAACTTGTCACGGGACAAGTCACTTTGACATGGCGATGTCATATGATGGGTTAATTGGTACCGTTTTGACACTTTGTAACAGGTCACTGCAATAACCTTAATGAACAAATCCAATTTCGGTTAAAATAAGGCCTGTCGTAGATATTGTTACAAATGAACCAGCCACTACCCGCACAAAATCCAGTCACTTGAATAGTTTTGTGCCAATTACCTTTCCTCTGGACCAACGACACTCTAAACACATTATCACCAGTTAAGTGATAGGTCTTGTTTTTACATATCAGAATTCGTTCCTTTTAATTATAAAATTTTGTTCACTGGTCACTGTTGCCACAGGGATATCTCATAACAAAAGAAACTAAAGTTTCCTATTACCGTACTCAAGAAGAAGGCTTCATTATTTTGTTAAAGAGGATGATTTTGTGTACTGCATAGATATTTCTGGTTTAATGACTGCCATTGGCTTATAGAGATACGATTCAAACGAATGGGGCTTATTTATCGACTCATCAAAACGCAGCTTGAAGCGTGTCCTTTTTCATAATGGAAATAAACTTCCCTCCTTGCCGATAGCACATTCAACCAAAGTAAAAGAAGAATACTCTGTAATTGCATTGGTCATGAAGAAGATAAAGTATGATGAACATAACTGGGCAATTTCTGTTGATCTTAAGATGGTAAATTTCCTCTTAGTTCAACAAGGCGGCATTACCAAATATCATTGATTTATATGTTTATGGCACAGCAGAGCTAAATCAGAACATTGGGAAACACTGGCTCCAGGAGTGCCAAATGTTATAAATGTGGCTCTAGTGCCCCGAGATCGTATCATATTTCCCCTCTTCACATAAAACTTCTCAAATTAAAGTTAAAGAAATTTTAGGTAGAATGTAATCATATTTTTTAAGTCCGTAAAATAAAAAAAATGCAAATTTAAAAGAAGTTATGGGCACAAATTTTAACAGTAAATTAAACGCGAAAATTCGGAAAAGTTTGCTAAAATAGCGAAAATTTTTAACTTAAGACGATTGCCTCAAAGGGCAACAAAACTACGAAAATTGCAAAAATTTGCAAAGTAGCGAAAATTTTTAATATATCAAACAAGCCATAAAATTAATTAAAAAAGTAAAAATTGCAAAATTAGCGGAAATTCGCAAAAATTTGCTAACAGCGGCATGATAGCAAAGTCTTATTTTTATTAATAATCGTTAAAGGTATAAATAATCAGAAAACTTACAGTAAAACTCGCTGTTATCCCGAACCTGGCAAAAATTCGTAAAATAGCATAAATAGCTTTAAAAAATTAACTTTAATGATGAAGAACAAAATTAATAGCAAAAAATTGGAGATGGGAATTTTTTTTGTCAGATTTTCGATAACTTGTCGACGCGACACAACTTTCTTATAAAATACCAAATTAACGTCGAAGTGATGTAGTCGTCGATTTGATTTGCCAACAAATAAAAATTAATGTCGACGTCGACAACGACTTACATAATAGGGGTGAATATGTTAAAGTACTTATCAAAAAAAGTGGATATTTTCAGTTTAGTTCAAGGATGTTTCCCAATCTGAGTATGGAACAGATGAAAGCTGCTGAATCGGCCCACAAATTCGCAAATTGGTGAAAGATACGAATTTTCGCAATTCAATGTCAGAAATTGAGAAGAATTCATGGGATTCGTTTGCATGGGTCATTGAAAATTTCTTAGACAATAACAAGGGGATGAATACTTTGCTCACGTTGCAGAGATGTTAACTAGTTTATAATATTTATTTTTTTATTAAATAAAAATTTTCTACTGTTTTATACATTTAAACTCATCCATTTCAAATGTTTTTCCGAAGAATAGAAATAGTATTGTAGGAAGGATTTTGCCAAAAAATACACGAATGATAATATGAAATGCATTTTCCATGTGAAAGTTTGTACAAAGCATGGGGAAAATGTTTTCGAAATTCAATAAATCCAAAGAAGAACCTTAACTACTCAATTTGATGTATATCAAACAAAAAACTTAAATTTTGTGTAAATGAGCGAATTCACTTAAATGTGAATAAATTCGAGAAAAATCAATCGATTTCTATGATCGATATCTCATTTTGTTGCTATTACATGTAGCTTTACGACAAAGCAATAAATCTGAAAATTTTTTTTCACGTAAAAATATATTTTTTGCTTAAATTTTTTATTATAACTCCGAAACTACTGAGCCGATTGAAACGCAATATATAAACGGATTTATAGTTATTTCAATTTTTCTAAGTTTATTTTAAACAATTTTTTATTTTTCGAATTTATTCTATGAGTTAATTTTCAGTTATGTATTTTATAAAGCTTTTTGTAATAGTTCTATTCCTTAAATTTTTTAGGAATGACTTTGTACACTACCAGACTATAATCTTGTATCTTCTTGTTACATTTTACCTTAACTTTCCGTTGGATAGCAATGAAGTATATTGCATGTACAGAAAAATTTACAATTATTAGACACCAGCAGAATGTAATGCATTTTCTGGCCCGCTACGGCCTTCGTCAACATTCTTTGTGTCACACTGGATAGTGATTCTTTATAAATTGAATGTATTGAACTCAACTATTTTAACAAATAGATATTGGGAATTATTTCTTTTCATAAGCAACTTTAATATATTCAAAATTTTTTTATTTTTCGAATTTATTCTATGAATATAATAAAGTTGCTTATGGAAAGAAATAATTCCCAATATCTATAAGTTTTTTTTAATAATATCTGACTAACCCTTTTAAGTTATCATTAATTATGTGGAGAAACATCTAAAAAATTTTATAATTTTGCTAAAAGATTTTTTTTCAAAAAAAAAACTTCTCCATAGAATTTAAAATTTGGACCATATCACTTAGAAAATGTTGACCTTTATTTGGCCAAAAGTAAGAACAAATTTTTTTTTTAATTTTGATATTTTTTTTAATTTAGTACACCTAAAAAATATCAAAATAGGCATCTGTGTGTATTTTTTTCTACAATGTGGATTTACCGTTACTTTATAGATACATACAAACCAGTGTTGCCAGTGAAATTTCGAGGAAGATACATTTTAGTTTCCAAAAAGATACACTTTTTCCCAAAAAGATAAAAAATTTTAAATTCCATTTTTAACGTTTAACATAACATTTTTATTTCATATTTAATAAATATTGTAAAGAAAACGATATCAAATGAATTCATTTTTATATTTATTTTAGACCGTTATACACTATCCCACAAAGTCTTAAGTATTTTTCCTTGATCTAATTATTGTTTTGAAATTTTCAAAAAACAATAACAACTTTTCATGACAGGTTTATCTTTGAATGTTATTAAAACAAATTGATTTTTGTAAAAATTAATATACGAGCTAAGGCGTTTATACTAAGGCGATAATATCAAAAAGTTCATATAACTTTTTCTTCTAAAATTTCATCTTAACCACACATGCACAAGAATAAGGATACAATAAAAGAACTTAGAAAACCTAACAACAAAATACATGTTATTTTTGTATATAGTTGTCACTGTTTGTTTTAGCATTCATAACGGAATTAACTTTAAAAAACTTTGCCGGAGACGAAAAGTTTAATATTTTATTTATGTTCATTTTGTATACAGATTCAAAAGATACGAAAAATGTATCTTTCGTATCCTAATGGCATCACTGATACAAACATATGGGATTTGTTACCGAGTTAAAATCAATGATAGAGTGCTTTAAAATACAAGTGATTTTTAAATAAAAGTTTTGATAATAATAATTTATGATTACAGAAAAATAAAAATGTATTGAAATGTTACGGAATTCCTATATTAGTACGTTTTTATCGGCAGGATTAAAGTGGATTGAAACTTAATGAATTAATAAGAACAGTAATTGCAATTGATAGTTATAAAACTTCATTTTTAGACTAGGGCAATAAAACAACTTCCATAAATTTCTAACTTTAGCTGCAAATACTTGCAAATCTCTTTAAAAAGCGTATTTTTCTAGGTAACTTAAGTGTGCCAAATTCAGAGTTATTTGATGAATGGCGAGTAAAACGTAGCGAAGCTGACAAACGGGCAGCTGTTTGTGACAGTTTTTTTATCATACATTTAAAGCAACATTTATAAGAGCTGTCGCGAGTATTCGAAAACTTCCAACAGGAATACGAACAATTTTTTTAGATAGAAGATGAAGAAGTAGAGAATCATGTTTTTTTAAATTTATGTTGTTTTTTAATTTAATTAATAATTTAGAACTAGAAACCAAATTTTGCTTAAAACAAAAGTTTTTTTTTATGTGAGAACAAAAAAAAGTAATGGTTTTAATAGAAGTGCTTTAAAACTAAAGCACGTGAGCGCGTGTGACCAATTTTTTTTTTCAAGAATGAGCAACCGTGTGTGATAATATAAATTTTTTTTCCGTGAGAGCGCGTGAGCACGCGTGACCAACTTTTTGCCCGTTACAGAGCGTGACAAAAAAAATTTATGGGCCTTAAGAGTCAGGGAGAGTTTCAAAGATCGAATCAAAAAGATCAAGTTATTTGGTCCAGCCGTTTGGCTTAAAATTGGTTTTGGCCAAAAGAAATTTCCTAAAGTGCATATCGCAATACATCAAAATTGTAAAGTGTTTTTTAAAGCATTTAAATTTTTTTTTATTTTGTTGCCTTGTGTTATTAATCTAAACTGAAAATCTCTGAAAAAAACGTTTACTCAATTAAATGTACCTTCATACAGTTCAACTTTTCTTTGAATTAAATAAAATTTTAGCTGAGTGTATAAATTTTTGAATTTAGAAAAAGGCAATCTTAATTTTTTTTGCATTCATTACAGATTTTGTGTAAATATGCCAACTCCCCTCTTAAATGGCAAATTAAGTTTAGAGTTTTTCAGTAAATCAAATTCGTTTTTCTAATTAATTAAACTTTAGTATGTGCTTTAAGGTTATTTAAAACTTTGCTGGCTTAAATTTTTTTAAACAATTTATTTTGATGGATCATTTAATGGCATGTGCTTGATGTGAAGATTTAGTTACGGTTTTTTTAAACACAAAATGTAAACAGCAGCAAAAGAAAACGAGCCCACTTACATATCGATGGTCTCAAGTAGAAAGGCCCTAACTCGCATCTTTTACGAAATTGAGTTTTCCAGTGATTCCAATAAATTTTACACAAACACACCTCGTCACAAAAATTCATTGCAATATTGTAAAGAATAACGGCTTTACAAGCAGTTGTATGAGCAAGTTTACATTATGATACATACAGTTTCTATTATGTTTTTACCTTCTCCTATACAGTTATAATTATTTGAGTTAGGGCCTTTCTACTTGAGACCAACGATATACATAAATGTTTAAATTTTGTAGAAAGTCCTTCAACAATATTTTAGTATGGTACCCCATCAAATAATATAAAGTGTGTTACACACACACACCAAAAAAAAAAACATCTTTTTTTGAATCTGTAATATTGAAAGGGAATAGTGCGAAGATGATTAATTTTTTATGTAATTTTAAGTGTTTTGTGAATTGTCGATAAGGATCTGTTGACCAAACTGCTAAATCCATATTTGTTAAAACTAGAAGACTTGGAAGTTGTTAGGAATAAAATTTTTTTGTAATATTGTATCATTTCTGAGAATTCGCAATCTTTTCTTTAAGAGAAAGTATTTAAAGTTTAAACATGCAGAAAAAATATACAGTACAACCTCGATTTGCGCAACCAACAGAAAATCGGGCTTGTTGCATTTGCGAAAAGTAGCAAAAAGCGACCATTCAAAACTGAATATTAAAACATATCACCATTTAATATAAATTAATTAATTATATAACAGTGGAGAGGGTATTATGCAATTTGTGCTGATGTTTGTAACACCTTAAAATATTGGTCATGGCTGGCGGGAGTTCAGGTAAACGGAATTTTAGAGATAATTTAGTGAAATTTGGTATAATTGTTACAAGGACCAAGCGTATTGAAAATGAGGCGAATCGGTTCATAATTTCGCATAGACGGATAAAATCTTCTTTTTGGAATAGTATATTTGTGCTTATTAACCATCTTGTAAAGTCGGTATTTCGAATACATTTGGTCCAAAATTTTACAATAGCTCCCAAACAAATACTACACTGATAGAAAAGCCGTCATGAAGCTGATGTATTTTGACATCAGTACTTTGTCAGGTGTCTTCGTTTTTGATTCAATGACACTTTTCATCATTGCGATGTCAGCCTTAACATCACATGGCGAAATTGTCATCAGGGTAAAAAATTGAAACTATTATCGGCCATGTTCTGGAAATCGAAATCTCGTGAAACTTAAATCGATGAAGATTTTCAATTGAATTTTGTAAAAATGAAAATTGCTTTTCCTGATTTCAAAAGTTGTATATAAAAGAAAATATTTTTATGAACTTTGAACACAAGAGAATTTTCAAAATTTGTTCGTTATCAATTTCTTGTGACTTCGATTTACAGAACATGCGCGTATGTCATCAACGGGAAATTAAGAATCGCAGTCTGTTTAATAAAATATGTCATCAGTGCTATGACTCAGTAACATCGTAGAAAGGACTCATAAGGCTCACCGGGAGTTAAGTTAAGTCAAACTGAGAGTATATTATTATTTACTTACCCGTTACACATGTTTGTTTCACTTTTGTTGCATTCCGCCCTTTGTTAACAGAAGAACTCTCAATTACAAGACACCAGCAGCATGCACGATATGGTTTTCGTAATAATTCTACTTTGAAAATTTGATGTATTTAACTAAAAACATTTAAAAAAATAGAATACGGGAATTTTTGCTTCTTATTTTACTTTTTAAATATGAAAATAGTGCTAATAATACTCAAACTGTGGCATCGAATTGATGTCACTGATAACTCAGAATTTGTTATAGTTTGAGGCCAAAATAATTTGAGGATTCGGCGAAGGCATTTATTAACAAAGACCTGTAGTTTTTGTTCATCAAGGTGTGTTAAATTCTAGTTCTCGTAGCCATAAAGTAGTACTGACTTACCATAACTATTGAATACCTTGTCTTATGCATTTGCCAAAATAGTAAAAACCCTTCGGATATTAAAAGCTATTGGCTTTTTTTCAAGTCGGTGCTTTTTGTGCCAATTAAATTTTGTTATGGAAGTCCTTTGTAGCAAAGGAATTCCGTTACCTGTTATTGAAGCACACGTACCAAAAATAATATAATTTTTCAAATATAACCGATTAAAATACAAACCTCACACACAAACTTTTTTAAACCAATTTTTGGCTTACTGCATTGCCATTCATGCAATTTTCCTTTGAAATCGACTGGTCTGTTATTAAAGATCCGGAACGCACGTGGATTCTCTGATTTTCCAAGAACAATTAATTTTTTTTTATAATATCCCCTTGCGTTAACTCATGGTAAAAATATAATCGTTTCTTCCGAAATTTACCGTCCTTTCCCTATAAACATGCAAGAGGTTTTAACTGGTAAAAGTCCTAAAAATAAGTTTTTGCTATACAAGTGATTTTTTTTTTCTTGTTACGCATAACGCACATATGTATAAGCTTTTTATCTTTCTCATCACTCAAACAATAAAGAGAAGAACTGAATTGTTGTTTTTCAAATACCTTTAAGAATTCCAGTCACAACTAAAAAAAATTTAACTTATAAATTCAGTAGGTGAGTTGCGAAAAACTCGTTTGTTAAAAAATTCCATGTTTTCCCAAGGAAATGAAGTGATAAAAAAAAAAAAAAAAAAATCGAAATAGAGTTTTGAAAGCCACAGAAATTCAAACGCCAAGTACACCTTGTTGTTATTGATTTTGTAAAGTTCTTTGTTTCTCCTGTAAAAAAAAGTGTTGTTACGCCCTTTTGCATTTAAGGTGACGATATGAAATTCATGTGGTACAATCAGTATTGGCAATTAAATCTTATTAATAAAAATTTTACGGTTGAGGATTACACTAAAAGTTGCTCTTTTTGGTATTTTTTTCAGATAAAAAAGCTATATTTTATGAGATTGGCAACGCCATTCAACTGACGTTGAACGAACGTTTTGTGCAAGAACTTGTACTGATTTTTCGCACTTTCTCATGGGTAGTGTGAGATGCAAGTCATGAAAAATGTGGATTTCCTTGTTCCTTAGTTTTCAAACCGTTGTATCATTAAAATGAAATAATAAAAAATATTTTCTGCGTTGAATTAACAGTAAAACGACGTTCAAAAAGATATCAAAAACTAGTTAAGCGGATGTACATTAGTCGGCATAAGTATTTTGACGAAATAAAAATCGTGCATTTTTACGTTTGATTCTTAAACGGATTTGTTAAGAATTCTTGTTTATTTTTTCCTTTTTATTTATAACTTACAATATAATACTTATGCCGACTAGTGTAAATTTATTGACAGATGTCTTTTGTGGAATGTTTTGAGTGACTGTATGTAAATGCATAAAAACTGTGCATTACTGCTGCACAGTTTTAGTCGTTTTGATGTCGGCTCGATAATGTTGTTTTTAAGCTCTTGAACTGTTGTGGGATTATCCCCGCAACTTTTTCTGAATGTAATGGTTGCTTTAAGATAACTCTTGGACTCCCTTCACTCCGAGTTCTGCCGAATTCTGCAATTCGTCGGTGAAGATTATTTTGTTAAAAAAATCTCATTTTCTTTTTGTTTTAATAATAAAAACACGTTTTTCCTTTAACTAAACGGAATGTGTTTAGAAAAACTTTCTTATTAAAAGTATAACAAAATACCTAAATTGCTTCGTTTTTATGATCAGTAAATCGTCTAACAAACGCAACTTTGTGCAAGACACATTTAAATTAACTTTATTTTAGTTTTAAATTTCAAGTTCTAAGAATGTGTGTGGGAAAGATTCTGTAATTTGAATTTAGTTTTAATTAAGTTTATTAATTTGAAAGAATTTTCTGAAAATAGAAATTACAGAAAATGTTTTAGTCAAGCACATTAATGTTTTCCATCCGCTTAAAATATATAAAACGTTTACAGTTTTTGTTTTACAGCCCGAAACATAATTACTAATAACTTACTAAATATTACAACTGAATTTTGAGCTCCATTTATGTATTTTTTTAATTCATTTTACTCTCTGAAATACACATACGCCTCAGGTAAGTCCTAAACTTTAATACGCATTAACATTTAATGTTGCCACAAGCATTTATTACTATGGAGCGGATTTTTGTGCAACTATTTTTATTAAAATAAACTTTATTTAAAGTAAAACAAACATCTCTCTTTCTGAAACCACATTAAGAAATGGTTGTCAAACCTTAAAAATATACTGATTTTAATATTGTCGGCAAGAATGTTCGGGTTGGAGAAGATAAAGAACTTCAGTAGTGCGATTCACTAACTTTTTGTACGATATTCGTATCGATAAAATAAATATATCGAAAATTTATCGAATTTGCTATTCAGTAACATTTTTAACGATATTCGCTGTCGATTAAAGTCAGCTGTTACTTCTAGCAGTTCATTTTTCGTTATTTCAACGACAATAATTTACGTTGTGTTTATTTAATCGATAAAATGTATTTAATGTATAAAGTGGCTGAGGCCCGACTTCTTACATAAATGCATACATATGTATGTGTCTATATGTAGGAACATAAACAAAATTCTAAGCTCAAAATGTACAAAAAAAAAATGCAAATTATGAACAAAAAGTAAATTCTAAATGTAAAATTCACAAAAAAACATATAAAAACAGTAAATTAAGCACAATTTCATTAGTTTTTTTTATTTACTTTTGTGCTTTTCGTTTATTTTAAAATATTATAACAGAGATGTTACAAAAACTACAGCTGTTTACAATCGTTAAAAAGAAATTACAGAATCACAATGTCGTTACTGCAAGCGAATATATACTTGTCGGCAAAAATTCCGATTGTCAGTTCGTTAAAAGTTAGTGAATCGCACCACAGGAATTAATCGATGACGATCTGTGTCGTAATTAAAATTATTAAAAATTCCTAATCATTGTAGTTTTCTTTTGTTAAAAGTTATTGGAAATAGCTGTGATTCGAATAAATAATGTCGAGAAATAACATCAAACAGAAACTCGAAGGAACAAGATGGGGTGCTTCCGCAAACTGCTTACGAACTTCTGGAATAGCATTAGTTTACTAGACTGCCAAATACGGCGCTCCAATATGGTTGAACAGCCACCACGTGAAAAGAATCGGCACACAGATAAACACTACGATGCGAATTATATCTGGTATATTAAAAGCCACGCCTTTCGAATGGCTGCCAATGTTAGCAAACTTCTATCCCCCTAACCTAAGACGAAGCCAAGCACTCCTTCGAGAGTACATTAATATCAGCACAAACCCGCACTCAATGCTGGCCTTTCCATTCAATACGATCCAAGATTAATATCTAGAAGTCCAGCCCTGCTCTTGGCTAAAAAACTACACGATGATAATTTTGATTTACACTCTGCATGGTCATTGCAGTGGAACGATCCAGACGATAGGACCACCGATTTTGATCTTCAACGCAAAAACCTGGTGTAATATACTGCCAGAACTATGGATACCCTAACCAAGTGGGGACTTGCTAACGACGCTAACTTTACATGCGGTCATACTTTACAAACGGTTAACCACATAAAACATAACTGCCTAGTCCTGCCGTTCCCAGGAAACACTGAAGAAATCAAGAAACTAACACCCAAAATCATATCCTGGCTAAATTCTTTGAACCTGTAGAATATATTTATTTTAAATTTAAAAAAAAAATTATATATATTTATATATTCTCAATGAATTTTAATTCATTTACTGCCTCGCCCACTATGTCGACAAGAACATTTATTTCTTATATTTATATTGAAAACAAAAACAAATTAAAATTTGTTATTATTGTTTTCAATATAAAAATGCGAATGAAATGTTCTTGTCGACATTGTGGGCCTGGCAGTTAATGTTGTAAAAATTAATGAAAATTAAATTTAATGAACTTTAGCCTGAATAAAATATTAAAAATTTGGATTAAAAACCTTGAATAGTTCCATAAAATAACCACAATACTAATAGTTACTCGTATATACATTCTCTCTGAATTGTGAATCCATACGCTAAATATAAATAAAATACATGAATTTGCGTATAAATTGCTCCTTATTTCTTACTCATACATACATATATACACACACACACACACATAAGTACCTCGTATACTTAGGAAAGATTTTTACATTTAAGATTAACCACAGCTAATTAGGTAAAGATATTCATTTAATGACTGTAAATGGTGGTAAATTAAAAAAAAGATATTAAAAGATCGACTAGCGGAAAAACTCAGAAGCTTTCA
Source organism: Pollenia amentaria (assembly GCA_943735925.1). Lineage (NCBI taxonomy): Eukaryota > Metazoa > Arthropoda > Insecta > Diptera > Polleniidae > Pollenia > Pollenia amentaria. Next base: position 227,171,032 of record OX031009.1, read on the forward strand.
TTCTTCAGGCCTTATTGAAGGCCTGCTTAAGATGCATGTACACGACATGTTTTTCACATCTGACTTGTCAACTTTTCAAGTCAAATGTAATTGTGCATGTCTGTCAAAACTGCTTTTTTACATAAGATTTATAATATTTGGTCACACACGTAAATGTTTTTTGCCTCTGCTTTTTTTCGCATAGTTATTGCAGAAACCAACCAAAGTGGTTCTCGGATTCAAAAGCCGCCACAAAAATTTTTATTTGCGCCGTAAAAGAAAAAAAAACATTTTTTTCCTTAAATTCGAAGAAACAAACGTTTTTTTTATATATATGAACATAATTTCTATTAAATGGTGAAATTATCATACATATATCGGTATTGTAAAATATTAACTTCAGCCGGCTAATGATTCCGTCAATAGTGCACCGCCGCTGCCGGTTTCTTTCTTACTTTAACAGATGCAATGTTTTAGAGGTATGTACTTTACAGCGGGAAATTTGACAAGTAAGATGTAAAAAACATTTCGTCTACAGGCACCTTTAGAAATGTTTTTGAGTTAATTACCATCCTGATCTAACTGCTTAAGAATGCCTCATTGAAGGCATCGGTTCTTCCGTATAAAAGATAAGATAAACATTCCACATTCCCTTCTATAAGAAAGAGAAAAGAAGGAGTACGATATTTTTTCTCCCCGTTATAAAATCACCATTCTCTGGAAAGACTTCTAAGAGCCATTAATTTGAATGCATTTAAGAAGCTCTGGCGAAGGAAGGCAGAGCGGAAGGCCTATCCCGGAATACTAAATTATGTAAAAAGATATGAGTATGGAATGGAGCGAGCAGGCTTTGCAAGTTCTAAAGAAAGAGTATAGAGGCCTTCTAGAAGACATCCGTACTTCTTCTTTTTCCCGCTGGGTAAGGGCAAATTGTGTAAAACGCAACACAACGCCAAAAATTTCGTAAATATTTTATACTTTTGTTGTTGCTTTCTACGTACACAGAAAAAAATAAAAATTGTCTCTAATCGCCAAATCCATAGAATTAAGCCAACAAGTTGTACATTATGCACCCATTACCAAAATGATTATATTAATTATTAAAAATTGTAAAAATTGAAAATTGTGAATATATTTTTTTTTTTTTTTTTCAATAAATGATACTTTTAATTTTAATTACACAAAAACGTTGCCGTTTCAAACAATGTGTTAATTAATTTAATTAAATATAGCTCAGGTTTTGACCCTTCCCAACAATAATTCTACAAGTTTAAGTTATTTTATTTTAAGCGAAAAAATTAATTAAGATTTTTTGATATTTAATTAATATATTAATTAAAAATTCATTTCAAAACAGCTAAAATGTTAATAAAATCAAAATTAAATTTTTAATTTTGTTTCAATAAAAAATAATTGATTCAATTATAACATTAATAAAATTGAAATATTTTGTAAACAATTTTTTTAATTGATAAAAAAACTACTGATAATTTTTTCTGTGTAAATTCATATAAGGTGTGTTCATTTACAGAAAATTGTTGCTTATTTTCACGTACTCGAAAAACCTGCAACGGGAGAGTGAAAAAGGGCATACAAATTTGAGAGACAAAAAATTTGTTGACAATTTCTGATAGTAAATGGTTTACAATAGAGGTCTGCACAAATATATACGTGAAGACAATGTTCCTAAACGTTCAAGATGAAGACAATGTTGAACTTGTTGTACATAACAAGTTTTTAGCTCGTGTTATATACTTAGAAAGAAAGCAGGCAAGCATCTAAGAACGACAGGCATTCGTGAAGTGTACATAATGGAATCGTTGGCGATACATAGAAAGAGATGAACATGTATAAAACTGCACGGAGAAGAGGACAAAAAATTTGTTGAAAATTTCTGATAGTAAAAGGCCTGAAGAATGAAAGTTTCTGAGTTTTTCCGCTAGTCGATCTTTTAATATCTTTTTTTTAATTTACCACCATTTACAGTCATTAAATGAATATCTTTACCTAATTAGCTGTGGTTAATCTTAAATGTAAAAATCTTTCCTAAGTATACGAGGTACTTATGTGTGTGTGTGTGTATATATATGTATGTATGAGTAAGAAATAAGGAGCAATTTATACGCAAATTCATGTATTTTATTTATATTTAGCGTATGGATTCACAATTCAGAGAGAATGTATATACGAGTAACTATTAGTATTGTGGTTATTTTATGGAACTATTCAAGGTTTTTAATCCAAATTTTTAATATTTTATTCAGGCTAAAGTTCATTAAATTTAATTTTCATTAATTTTTACAACATTAACTGCCAGGCCCACAATGTCGACAAGAACATTTCATTCGCATTTTTATATTGAAAACAATAATAACAAATTTTAATTTGTTTTTGTTTTCAATATAAATATAAGAAATAAATGTTCTTGTCGACATAGTGGGCGAGGCAGTAAATGAATTAAAATTCATTGAGAATATATAAATATATATAATTTTTTTTTTAAATTTAAAATAAATATATTCTACAGGTTCAAAGAATTTAGCCAGGATATGATTTTGGGTGTTAGTTTCTTGATTTCTTCAGTGTTTCCTGGGAACGGCAGGACTAGGCAGTTATGTTTTATGTGGTTAACCGTTTGTAAAGTATGACCGCATGTAAAGTTAGCGTCGTTAGCAAGTCCCCACTTGGTTAGGGTATCCATAGTTCTGGCAGTATATTACACCAGGTTTTTGCGTTGAAGATCAAAATCGGTGGTCCTATCGTCTGGATCGTTCCACTGCAATGACCATGCAGAGTGTAAATCAAAATTATCATCGTGTAGTTTTTTAGCCAAGAGCAGGGCTGGACTTCTAGATATTAATCTTGGATCGTATTGAATGGAAAGGCCAGCATTGAGTGCGGGTTTGTGCTGATATTAATGTACTCTCGAAGGAGTGCTTGGCTTCGTCTTAGGTTAGGGGGATAGAAGTTTGCTAACATTGGCAGCCATTCGAAAGGCGTGGCTTTTAATATACCAGATATAATTCGCATCGTAGTGTTTATCTGTGTGCCGATTCTTTTCACGTGGTGGCTGTTCAACCATATTGGAGCGCCGTATTTGGCAGTCTAGTAAACTAATGCTATTCCAGAAGTTCGTAAGCAGTTTGCGGAAGCACCCCATCTTGTTCCTTCGAGTTTCTGTTTGATGTTATTTCTCGACATTATTTATTCGAATCACAGCTATTTCCAATAACTTTTAACAAAAGAAAACTACAATGATTAGGAATTTTTAATAATTTTAATTACGACACAGATCGTCATCGATTAATTCCTGTGGTGCGATTCACTAACTTTTAACGAACTGACAATCGGAATTTTTGCCGACAAGTATATATTCGCTTGCAGTAACGACATTGTGATTCTGTAATTTCTTTTTAACGATTGTAAACAGCTGTAGTTTTTGTAACATCTCTGTTATAATATTTTAAAATAAACGAAAAGCACAAAAGTAAATAAAAAAAACTAATGAAATTGTGCTTAATTTACTGTTTTTATATGTTTTTTTGTGAATTTTACATTTAGAATTTACTTTTTGTTCATAATTTGCATTTTTTTTTTGTACATTTTGAGCTTAGAATTTTGTTTATGTTCCTACATATAGACACATACATATGTATGCATTTATGTAAGAAGTCGGGCCTCAGCCACTTTATACATTAAATACATTTTATCGATTAAATAAACACAACGTAAATTATTGTCGTTGAAATAACGAAAAATGAACTGCTAGAAGTAACAGCTGACTTTAATCGACAGCGAATATCGTTAAAAATGTTACTGAATAGCAAATTCGATAAATTTTCGATATATTTATTTTATCGATACGAATATCGTACAAAAAGTTAGTGAATCGCACTACTGAAGTTCTTTATCTTCTCCAACCCGAACATTCTTGCCGACAATATTAAAATCAGTATATTTTTAAGGTTTGACAACCATTTCTTAATGTCGTTTCAGAAAGAGAGATGTTTGTTTTACTTTAAATAAAGTTTATTTTAATAAAAATAGTTGCACAAAAATCCGCTCCATAGTAATAAATGCTTGTGGCAACATTAAATGTTAATGCGTATTAAAGTTTAGGACTTACCTGAGGCGTATGTGTATTTCAGAGAGTAAAATGAATTAAAAAAATACATAAATGGAGCTCAAAATTCAGTTGTAATATTTAGTAAGTTATTAGTAATTATGTTTCGGGCTGTAAAACAAAAACTGTAAACGTTTTATATATTTTAAGCGGATGGAAAACATTAATGTGCTTGACTAAAACATTTTCTGTAATTTCTATTTTCAGAAAATTCTTTCAAATTAATAAACTTAATTAAAACTAAATTCAAATTAAAGAATCTAGCCCACACACATTCTTAGAACTTGAAATTTAAAACTAAAATAAAGTTAATTTAAATGTGTCTTGCACAAAGTTGCGTTTGTTGGTTTGTTCATAAAAACGAAGCAATTTAGGTATTTTGTTATACTTTTAATAAGAATTTTTTTTTCCGAGACGACATAACAGAAAATTTCTTAGTTTAAAATTGTTTTTAGATTGAAATCCAGTTTAAAAGAGTTATGCACCCAAATCTGGACCAACCTACCTTATAAAGGGTGTCCAAGATTAAAGTTTCATTTTAATTTTGCGGAAATTTTTTTTTGCCTGGATTTTTTATTCCAAATTTTTTTTCAGGTTCTAAACACATTTCGTTTAGTCAAAGGAACAACGTGTTTTTATTATTAAAACAAAAGGAAAATGAGATTTTTTTAACAAGATAATCTTCACCGAGGAAGCACATTTCCAACTCAATGGCTACGCCTACAACAAGCAGAATTGCAGAATTCGGAGTGAAGAGAATCCAAGAGTTATCTTAAAGCAGCCATTACATTCAGAAAAAGTTGCGGGGTTGTTGTGTTTTGTGATCAGGCAACAGGAATAATCCCATAACAGTTCAAGAGCTTAAAAACAACATTATCGAGCCGACATCAACCATCGACAACAGTTTATCGAAAAATGAGATTGAGAATTTTGGTAATGGACTTGAAGCATGCCGAGTCGGTAGAGCGGTAGAGGGGGGTCACTTGAACGACATAATTTTTAATTTTTAACCGGAACCTTTTGTAATAAACTGAAAAAAAAAATTTTATGTATCCAAAAAATTTTTTTTATTAAAATTAAAATGATACTTTTAAAAAAGAAAGAAAAATTAAATTTTTATTCTGTTTTGACTGTATTTTTACAATCAACAGCCAACAAAAGTTTCTTTTTTTAATGTAATCTAACGATATATGATGACATGTCTAATGAGATGGACGATATCTTAGGAAAACCTTGTTTTCGTGTATTAACGCGAAAATATAGCAAAAAATTAACAAAAAATTAGAAGGGCAAAGCATCGCTTGTTATAAAATTTGGCAAAAATTCGTTCTATATAATTATCAATTATGCAACTTACTTTTATCACGATCGGTCCATAATTTACTTTATAAAAAACCGCCTTCTTAAAATCACTTTAATACGCCTTAAACGCTAACAAACTATAATATTGCAATGAAATGGGATATAATTTGCTGTCAGAATACGAAAATATTTCACCACTAAATTGTTGTGATAATTAGTCCATAATTTATCTAGGTTCCTATAAAAACGTACTCCCGGAATACATTTCAAAACGACAAAAACCGTACCGAATAATAGTAATGTAATGTAATGAAATTTGGCACACATTAGCTCTATATGACTAAAGATTCTGATATCAGATATAACGAAAATTGATTCATAGGTTCATTGTAAAGTCGACTCTTCGAAAAATTTTGATTGTCTTGGATAAGTTCTTAGTTAAAAGCATAATTGGGGGTGTTGCTCTAAATATTGATTTAAATCAGCAGTGCACTATCATTAAATAAAACGGCAAAAAAAAAAATAGTTTGCACTCTTTTTTTACCAGCTGTAGTGGTGACTGCTATTTTTTTTAACTACCTCTAAAAAAATTAGTGATATTGCAAATTTTTTCACTATCACTAAACGAAGATTGAATGCAAAAATTTGCACTCAATTCAAATAGTGCAACATTTGTACTTGCAATCAAAAAAGCTGCTTATAAACATACTCTCACTAAAATTTGAAAAGTTCAATTATTGATTCAAAATTTCTTCAAAATTTATTGATCAATATTATTGAAATAAATTTTGATCAATAAATTTTGAAGAAATTTTGCTGTTTACACGATCTTGAAGCATTTTGAAGAGCAATTTTGAAGAAAATTTCAATCGTGTAAATCTAGCTTTAGGCCGCTAGTTCGTAAAAATGTAAATTTCTGTTGGAACTTTTTGTTATATATTAAAATTTTTAGTGAAATACAAGAAAAGACTTAAAAAGTGTTTTGAAGATTTTTTAAAATGAAATGCACATTTTGCCGATTTTTCATTAAAAAATTATCCAATTTTGCTGATTTTGCCTCTAACAGTTCTGGCAACACTGTTTACACCTTACGGAATTTTGATTGTATGATTCACAAGGTGAGCTATCAATTGATATCATCATAATGTCGTAAATAAAATTTTACAATTGTTAAAAAAAATATTGTTGTGTTTCAAACACAAATAATATTTTAATGCTGTGTTCATTGATTCGACATTACTGTAGGTATAGTAGAAATCTTAATAATGAGCGGTTGCCCGCAGAAGTCATATATATTTCTTGTAATTATTTTAAGACATATGACTATACAACTTTATGACAACCTTGTGAATCGCCCAAATAACAAAACGCCAGCATCATGCCGACATGGTTTCTACCTTAAAAATTGGATTTACATATTTAACTAAAAATATTAACTAAATGGGAACTTTTGCGTATATTTAATATTTTATACAAGAAAATAATAAACGTTTTTCTACCTGTTCTGTTGTTTTCGGTGTTTCTATACAAAACAGGCAAATCGTCTTTTGCCTACTTGTGAATTGTTGTAGTGTCTGCAACAAATTTTGATAAGCTATATGACATTAAACCGCTCACTTTGTAATTTTGCTCTCAGTGTGGCACTACCAACGAAAATTTCAATCTTTTTTTTACTTGGTTTAAGAATCTAATACTTCTTTTAAGAAATTCCCGGATTGGTTTTCGAAATTACTCCCATTTAGGATTGTAGTACGTACGTTTTAGTATTCTTCGTACTTAAATTTTATGTATGACTTGTACTCAAAGTAAATATAAAAAACCCAAATTATCCCGAGTGTTTTTCTTTCTGTGTATGAGCGCCATCCAGACCAGGGAGGAATGTCCGTCTTAAAGGATGTGCGTTTAAGAACGGTTTTCATTTTCTTGGAATACTCTGTAGATGTTTAAATTTCTGAGGTTTTATTTTCTTTTAAACAAGTGCATCGAAGTTCATTTTTACCTCTAGAGGAAATGGCATAAGAGAAAATTAAAACAGCATTTGCAACAAAATTTATAATGTAATTTTAATTAACGTCATTTACAGAGTTTATTGTACATTAAACTCATAGGAGAAATTAAGTTAAAAAAAATACTACAACGATTTTTTTTTTTTTGGAAATCGAATTAAGTTATTTATTTTTACTCCAAATTTTGTAATTTAGGGTTGTCGTAAAACTTGATTACAATTATTTTTTTGTCATTTTGCAGGTTCTCTCAATGCACGTATACCCGTTTTAAGGCTTTGTATCGCCTTTTCTTGTTAAGAGCAAAAAAAAAAAAAAAAAATTTTATTGCTGTCAGTAACCTGACATTAGATCTCTTTCCTTTTAATGAAATCATTCAGTATCATCAAGTCTATTTAATGATAGTTCTTTTCAAACATTAAAAAAATACAGAAAGTTTCTTCATTATTTCGTTTATGTCTCTTTTTTCTACTTTTTATTCTTTTTACTTGTGTAAATGACAAAGTTGCATAATAAATGAAAAAAATGCCTATAATTTTAATAGTCAGTTTTATTTATGCAAAAATTGTATTTAGAACTTACTTTTTATACTTAAAGCCGAACAGGGACTAAAGTTTTATTTTGCTTCTTTTATTTGCATTTTATGTTAAGTAAAACATTTAATTTTTTTTTAAAAATTCCAAAAATAGATGATGATTTGTTTGCGTCATAATCACAACGATTTTAAATTTTATCTTTAAGAGTAAATAAAGTTTTTATGCAAAACTTTTAAACTTTTTAACGGCCTTAACATTTGCTGTGAAATAAACTTTTTCAAGTGATTTGCACAACACACGGTGTTAGATTCTGGGCGTAATTTAAAAATAGAATTATTGCTTACAATTCAATGACTTTCTCCTTTTCTCTTTTCTTATTGCGATTAGGTTCAAATTTATTTGAAATTACTTCAAAAAAGCAATTTTAAAGTCACATTCGTTCACAATGAATGTGACTTCTTAGTTTTTCTTTCAAGGTATTTCACATAAATGAGGCTATTAGCGCAAAAGCGGTGTAACCCCAGACTACTTATTATGAGATAATGAGGAGTTAACATTTGGTTGAATTGGTTTTTAACCTTGTTTCTTTTGTGAACATAATTTTAATCGTTTTCAATTAACAATAATTAGTATTGTGGTTATTTTATTGAACTGTTAATGGTTTTTAATCAAAATTTAGATATATTTAATGAGGCTTAAGTTCATTGAACTTAATTTTCATTAAATTATTTTTATGAAGAAAGGAATTTTACAACATGAAATGAATTAAAATTTTATTGATAATTTTTCATTCTTGATTGAGCTGAGCCTAATTAAAAATATCTAAATTTGGATTAAAAACCATTAACAGTTCAATAAAATTACCACAATACTAATTATTGTTAACAGCTAAGGCACAAGCTATGCTTACATTTGTCCTTCAAGTTGTGCTGAAAAAGGTCAACAAGAAAAAAGAAGGACAAAAACATGAAAAACAAAAATGTACTTTGGATTTCAAGAAGAATTCTTGACAAAAAGTACGAAAACATAGAAGTTAGGAAGAACATGTAAATCAATTAAAATAGATAATCATTCATTCAAAAAGCAAATTTCGATCTACCAAAGTGAAATATCATTTGGTTTAAAGATTGATGTTTTACTATTGACATCATCCGGCTTCAATAGCCGAGTGAGTAAAACGGCAAACCCCACTGAAGAGATTGTGTGGTTACAATCGAAACTTGGCCACCTGTCCGTGAAAGCCTGGGTTCAAATCTCATCGCAGTCAAGAAAGAAAAATTATCAATAAAATTTTAATTGATTCCATGTTGTTTTTTTATTAACTTTATAAAAAGAACCTCCAAATCTATAATATTTGTGTACCTTTGTGATAATTAAGTTTAAAATAAAACCAAAAATGTGGATTACACCACTTCTGCACTGATGATATTTTGGTTTAATTTTAAATAATAAACAGGTTATACAAAATAAAGACAAATTTAATAAGAACACAATGAAAATAGCACATCAAGGCTTATTCTTCATCTGTCTCATCATAATACGCTACATCCCTGACACTGTTTGAACTATTCAAATTGTTATAAAAAGTGCGATGAACTGGGAGTATGAGCTGCAACAATTCAGTAGATCTTTATTCTTTTTTCAGCGATGGTTGGTTTTTCCAGTGCGTCTAGGTGTGCTATGGTCACTGATTGCCGTCTTTTTACACTGACTTCATTAAAGAGGACTTCTTCATTATTAGAATACTTGTAGAAAAATGAAAATTGATGAAGTTTATAGAATTTCAACCACTGCACGCAGAGAAAAAATATGTTTAAATATGGTCACCTCCAACAAAACTATCTTTAAAGAAACTTTTAAACATATAATGTTAAATTTAACCATATTATTGTCGCCGACAACCATATTATTGTTAAAATAGTCCTCCCTAAAGAAGCCACAACCATATTATGGTTGTCTCTTAACGTGTTATGGTTAAATATGACAATAATTTGTTTTTAAATTAACAATAGTATTTTCCTCTTTTCCAAGAGCAACATCCTATGATTGAAAATCAACCATGCTATTATAAAAGTTAAACATATTTTAGTTATCATTAATCAAAACACGTTCGGAGGCAACCATAATATGGTTGTGCCTTCTTGATGGTGGACTAATTTAAACATAATATGGTTGTCAATTACAATAATAGGGTTAAAATAGCCATAGTATGTTTAAAATTTTATTTAAAAATAGTTTTGTTGGACGTGACCATATTTAAACATATTTTTTCTTTGGGTGTAAATTTTCAACCATTCTACCTTGTTATTATCAAGCGAAATTTTTCGGTTTGTTATATTTTTTTCCAGGGATTTAGAGGGAAAAAAATCTCTTCCTGTCATTCTTATTATTTTAAATGGTTGTTTTTTGCGAGCCGTGCTTATTACTTCGAGCCAGTTCTTTGGAATGTATTTTTCTTTGAAAATTTGAAAGTTTTTAGGAAGGATTTCCTACACACCTGAAATTTAATTTTTTGCCTTCTTGATTCCTCTCTTCCTGTATAACTTCTGCATTTGCTTGTCACTCTAACTAAGAGAACAGTAATGCATTCTGAGTGTCAAAGTTTGCCAATGAGTAAAACCTTCTGAATATTTCCAGCTGTCGTTCTTCATTAATTTTTAGATGACATTTTTTATGGCATGGACATTCACCTGTTTTAGGTGTCTTCACAGGAACAATGGCCTTTTTGTGGTTTTCATATTGTTCGCCTTTAATCGTTATAATTTAAGGATATTTCGCCGCCAAGTCTCTGGCCTTTTCACACGCTTTCTACTTCTGAGGATAGGAGTTTCACCTGTAGTGTCAGCTGCTGATGTGCTAATTTGAACTAGACGTGCTTGTAGTGGCAGTTGTGAAGTTGTGACTGAACTTGTTTTGCTTTGTTGGACTTCTTCAGAGTCGTCGTTGCATGATGAGGGCACAGGAGATAGTAGATATTCAGAGCCAGAATCTTCAAAATCTCCAACTGTAACCAGCATTGATTAAGAAAGTAATTTATAAAAGGTTTGCTAAATAACACAACATTTTAACTTACTTGAAGTGATATCACTTTTTTCGTTCATGGTTAATCACAATAAAACTCGTTTGATGGGGTATTACGGTTATAATTGCAATTCTCAATGAATTTTTGTTTATAACCGCTTAATTTTACCAAACTGACAAGTGACGGTTTTGACGTAAGCCACAGACAACCATAGTGTTGCCTTGGTTCAAAAGTGGTGTCTATAGCTTACACTACTCTTGTACTATAGAACTTGGTTGTAACGGCCCGTGCAAAAACTATGTTTCTAGGGCCATTTGTTTTTGGATACAAACAGTTGGCTTACTCGACTATTGCACTGAACTTTTATATTGTAAAGAACATATTTTATACCAGAACCGTAACCAAAGTAAATTGTGGGTTACACCACTTTTGCGCTTATAGCCTCAAATATTATTTCCAATTTCAAAACAAAAATGTAACTAAAATTTTGTTAGAAAAGATAAAATTCAAACTATATCAAACATTCATATAAAACGCAAACAACGTTTATTAAAAATTTTAATAAATCTGCAGGAAACCTGGGATCAAATCGCCACTTTTGTCGATTATTTTGATGATACTGTCAAATTATTGTCTGCCTTTAAGAAAAAAGAGAATTTTTTTTACTGCTGTAAAACAAGAAATTGTGAAAAAGATAATAATATTAATAATGCAAAAAATTTAGAAAAAAGTACTTTTTAAATGCTGGTACTGGTGAGTCCCTGGTCCCAATGTCTCCACATGGTCCTACAATAACTACCTAGTCCATAGCAATAAGGCCAGTAGTAGACTTTATATGACAAATAACTGCTTAATTTCTTTAGCACAAAGCATTAATTGCACATTGAGATCCTTTTGAATATTTGAGTTTTTAACATACCAGGTGACGCTGTGATTATTCAAACAGTTTATTTTGACGCGAGGCCAAGGTAGTGCTGATCCATGTAGACAGGATTTACTGTCTTATTAACAAATTAGAATGTCAACGTTCGCATATAAAATTATATTTAAAAAAAATTCTAAAATTTGTTTTTGTTTTAAATGTAATATTCTATGCGAACGTCGTTAGCGTTCGAAATCGATGAACAGGCTGTTAGTTACTTCCTTTTTAAATAATTTTTGATAAGTGAATACAAAGTGAATAACGTGAAAAACTCTGCTTGTTTATATTAATGAAGTTTCGGCGCGAATAGCCTGTATGTGTATTGTGTACATATATTGTTTTGTAAAATTTATTTGATGTCAAATATTTCAAAGTTAATTGACGAAAAAAAGAAAAGGTTTTTAATTCTTTATACTCATAAACGAAAAAGACTTAATACATTTTAGATTTCTCCTCCATGAAAAATAGAAAGAATGTGAATTTTTTAGCGTTCATACAATTTTGAAACTGGTATAAACCTTTTCAAAAACTGGTTAAAAAATGGCTGTGTTACGTTCGTATGTATGTATAATATATCAAGTCAACAAAATTTTCAGTTTCCTTATGCTCAAACGTTAAACAGAAAACAATTTTCCTCTTATTTTGATTGAAGACAGGCATTGATTACAAAATTAATGAGTTCTATGATTACAGGAATTGTAATTTACACCCACACATACACACAAGAGATAAGAGATTAAAAACAACAATTCACAAAAATTATAAAAAAAGTAACAAAGAAAAGGTATACATTAGGGCAGAGTGTTTTCTTTTTATACTAAAGCATAAAATTTATTCGAATTTACGCGAAATTAGTACTCAAAATACAAAGCAAACAACCGACCGGAAATGGCATTTGATCCTCCGAATTTTGCAAGAAAAAAAAAAAAAGAATTATGTCCATAATCTTTTATCGATTTTATTTTGACCAAGGCGTAAAGCAAATTCAGATTCTTAATTGCATTCTAAAACAAAAAAATTAAACAAGCTATAACTCGAATATCATTTTGGCGCTTCTAATTTAAAAAATTTTTTTTTTATGTTTTTTATTCCTACACTAAATCCCGCGGAGCTTTTTGCTTGTCTGCAGGAGACCAGAGTCTCTGGCGGGAATCGAACCCGCAACCCCGGTACTGATAGACTAGCTCACTACGAGCTAGCCTACCGGGGCACCCAATTGAAATGTATTACTTGAACAAATTTTTTCCATGGAAACTACACATTTTGTTTAATAAAAATTCGGCAGATTAGACATAATTTTATATTAGAAATTTTTAGCGAATCTAAAGCTGTTCACAAATTTTATTCCGAACAAATCAATCTGCTCTTGGAAACATGTTATCACAAAATTCTTTAATATTCAGTGGGGCTTAAACCGATTTTATGTCTTTAGAAAATTTGGATGGCTTTATGAATATGAAGCTGCAGAAAAAAGTATGTAAGTTGTATACCCTTTATCTTATGTGGCAAGGGTATATATGTCTGTCGTTCCATTTGTAATTTCTACAATATGATCTTAGACCCTACAAAGTATATAAACTCTGGATCCTTATGAGCGGCGAGATTTAACGATGTCCATGTGCCCGCTAAAATGGGTTTTATGAAGACCCCATATAAGATGGGGACTAGGTTGCCATATTATTATAGCACATACAGTCCGGAACTGTTTGCTATTGAAAATTAGATCGGTTTACAAATGGCTGAGATATGAGCAAAAAAAAAGTGAATGTATGTTTGTATATATATACATATATATATATATTTGTGCCTTATATAAGGCCAAACCACTTGACCGATCATTTTGATCATCACAGAATATAAGTGTGAACCTGGAAGAGACATTAGGCGATGCCACGCTCATACAATCCAAAATTTAAAATCGTTATATCTTTGTAATTTTTTGGCATAGGATGATGATATTTGGTATATATGGTATTGTTATGAATAGAAATACGTTGCATGAAAAAAGTGGAAGGGGCCACGCCCCTTTATGTCGATTATATCTAATAAACTACTGAACCGATCGTCATCAAATTCTCACAGTAGGCTGTTGTTATGAATTAATGAGCCCTAGGCTATGTAAAGTTGTGGTTGGACAAAGTGGCGGTGGCGCGTCTAATCAACTCAAAATTTATAATCCTCTTATCTTCGATACTGTTTCACGTATGTAGGTGTTGAGAGAAGTAAGCTAGCTGCAGGGGAAGTGCTACCCCCCATAGGACGCCAATGTTTAATATCGCATATCGTAAGAACTGTTATAGTGAGAATGTTCAAACTTGGTATTAGTCACTCTTATGGAAAACTACACCTTTAAAAATATAAATAAAAGGGGTAGGCACAGGGCGAGTAATTCCCCCCATAGGAAGCATATATTTAATATCGCGTAACTGAAAAACTATAACAGCGAGAGTCTTAACATATGGTTAAATCCACTATTATGGTAAGCTAAAAATCCCAAAATAAAAATGGGTGGGGTAGACGAAGTAGGAGGAATACCCTCCATAGGACGAAAATATTAAATACTTCATATCTGAAGACAAGTCTTCAAGCTTTGTGGGACCCACTCTTATGGTAAACTACACCTTTAAAAATAAAAATATAATATACATATAAATGAAAAAGCGTATGTTTGTTTATTCTCTACAGACTCCTAAGCTACTGAGCTGATTTTCCTGAAAGTTACACAGTAATTTCAAGATTACTCGGCGCTTAACATAGGCTATTAATATATTTTAATCAAGTAGGCGTGGCAACAACCATACAATAAAAATATGAATAACCTTATATCTGGAGGACGGTTACAATAAGAGTTTTCCAATATAAAACAAATAACTTTGTTATCAATACACGACATCTGCCAAAAAGTCGACTGGATTAGACAAGCGGGCGTGGCACCTCCCACACAATTGCAATAAAGATTTCTACATATTTGAAGTACTGTAATAGTGAAAGTATTCCAATTTTGTACAAATAGCTTAGATAATAATCCACAACATATTTCAAAAGGTAGTTTTAATGGGAAAAGTAGGCATGGCACCTTCCCATACGAAGACACTTGAAATTTCTGTATATCATCTGTTGAACGGTTACTGTAAAATCATACAAATTTAGTCCAAGATGCTTTACTATTTAAAAAAATCTTACCAATTTTATTTCGATGAGGGTAATTTGCAATAAAATAGTTTTGCGGCGAATTAAATCTAAATACCAACATAATTGAATGTTTTACGGACACAAAAAGTCTAATTTGGAAAGAAGTTTTTATGGTAAATTTGTGAAACTATAGACCGATTCTCAGCATCTACAAAGAGTTCATAGTGCAAATTAAATGCATTTACCAAATATAATACAATTATCTACAAAATGGCAACTTGTACTTTGCGCACAAAATTAACATGGACAGACAACCAGCCAGACGGACAAATGGACATCGTTTATCAATTTAAGCACTGATTCTGATTCGGTCGGTATACTAAGAAATTTATCCAAATTTGTACTGCAACATCGCCAAAAACGTATATAAATATACAATTTTAAAGTTTAATAACGACCTGCTTTGTTTTACAATTTAAGAGTAAAAATTAAATGTAGTTGGCGAAACTGAAGCAACACGTTGGGTATACAGATAGATACTTATGTCCAATTTTTAGGATAGTATTTAAAGCTCTATTTAATTAATTTTCATATAAACTTAAGTCGTATTTAAATACAGATTGATTTTTTGAGTTTTAGTTGTAAAGTCTTATTTAATTAAGATAAAAGTATGGTAGTACTACTAAATTCAAAAAAATATCATAAAAAAGTGTACTAATTTAGAAGGTGGACTCAGAAAACAGATGGCCGTTAAAGCTTTGCCTGTTGTTGATGTATTGTTTTGATATTGAGGCCACCTAACTAAGTTATTACAATGGAAACTTAAGTTGAATTTATACGTACCACATCGGTGAATTAAGTTTCACTTAAGTATCTAGTGAAGAAGAGAATTTTGTATTTAAAACGATTTTAAATATAAATTGGTTTTAATATCAATCCTGAAAATTGGCCATTAAAAAAAGAAAACTCAGAAGTTTTATTTGCTGCGAAAGCTAAAAAAATTTTAACATGTATCAAAATATGCCTCGAAAAGGCCAAATAGGCGCTATAAACTTAACAAATGCTGCAAAAATTATATTTAATCTAAATTGTGCAAAAAAGATGTGAAGGGTAAAAGAGGCCAAATTATGCTGATAAAAATCGATGCCAAAATTCATAAAAAGCTCTATAACGGAAATATATATTGTTTCTGCCTTCATTGGACGCACAAGGAAAAACATGCAATTGCATATTTATTGTTTGCCTGGCCATAACGTATAAAATATAAACTTAAGGATGCAGGGATAATAAAATTTATTTGAATGTTTTTGACAATGTAAGTAGTTAGTGGTTGGGTGGTTTAAGGAACTGCATTACTACTGGTTCTAAATTCAAAAACGTACATTTAACTTTCAGCTCTTATCGCACCATTGTTAAGGTTATATAAGATTTTCAAAAAAATTCTGTTTCAAAATAACAAACTTATGGCCAATATAACCAATTCTATTTAAATATCAATATAATTAAATATAATTTATCTTATACATAATTTTAATTTTATTTGACATGAAAAACGAATTTTAAACATAAATTTATATTTAAATAGAATTGGTGTACAGAAAAAATTACTAATCGAAGTGCTTTATGAGAACCCCCTGCATATTTCTTGTGTTACTTCATGTTACTGGTATTTCCTTAGA
Source organism: Pollenia amentaria (assembly GCA_943735925.1). Lineage (NCBI taxonomy): Eukaryota > Metazoa > Arthropoda > Insecta > Diptera > Polleniidae > Pollenia > Pollenia amentaria. The sequence goes on from OX031009.1 coordinate 227,187,730, forward strand.
AAGTTTTAAATTATAACAATTTCCATATAATTGATTCAAGATTAACCGCTTTGTGTAAAGTCCTTTGCTCTTTAAATGTCGACATATTCATACTTGATTTGCTTCATTGCTGCTGATGTTAAGAGAATTATCTTGTTATAAAACAAAGCCTTATTGAGCTTACAAAATTGTATCCTTTTATAACAAATAAAATAATTCCTTTTCAGTAGCAATGACACAATCAGATTAGAAATTAAATATTGTAAATACGGCACTCTGTATAAATTTTCCAAATTTCTTGCTTAGATTGTTAACATTAATCATCTTAAAAGTTTAAATTCCCTTAAGTATCACAGCAATGTTTTTAATTTGAATATTTCATTAAGCTTTATTTTTGCGAGTGTAATCAAAATAAATCAAATTAAGGATATTAGTTCTGTTTGTTTGTTAATTTGAACAAAAGAGCTAAGTCTGTTTGTGTAATTGTTTGAAGATTTGTAGCTGTTCGCCACGTCTTTTGTCCCAAAATCATAAAAACTTGACGAAACATATTTATTTATTTCTTTTGTTAAGCCAAAAAGTTAATTTTGTGTAATTAAAACATCTATTTGTTTTATTTTATTTATGTGTGTACAAAACAGTGTTTGTGTGGGTGGGTATGAAATAAATTGGATACTCACACAGCAAGATTTTGTTTTATTATTGTTCACTATTCACTATTGCCATATTTGACAATTATTTTTTAATTTTGGCTTATTTTTCATTACTAAGATTTAAAACATTTTTAGACTTAAACATGACGATTTGACGATGTTTATCACAAACTTCATTATTTTTTATTAAAAAATGAAATTACTGCTTCAAAATCAGACATTGCTAAAATGTCACGATTTTGGAAAGAAAATTTTGCTGTTGTTTATGGTTTTGTCTTTGATTATTATCAATATAAAAAATAATCCAAAATAAGTAATCGAATTGTTTAAATGATTACTTGTGACTTGTTTTTTACCTTCACAGAAAACAGTTTTTTTTATCAAAAAAAAATAAAAAAAAAAAAAAAAAATGGTTAACAAAGTATTTAAATTTAATTAATGTGATAATTGAACCAATTATTTTTTAGTTGAAAGAAAATTTAAAATATAATTTTGATTTAATTTATATTAAAGTTGTAAATAAATTACATTTTATTCAACCTTTAATTTTTAAATTGTTGTATAATTTATTGAGCTTGAGGTTTTTTTTCTTTTTTATATAAAAATTTTTATTCCATTTATTTTATAACTCCACTATTTCGATAGAGCAATGTGTATCATTATCAGGGAAACAAATTAAATAATTAAACTAATTTTTTTTTAAAATAATGAAAAAACAATAACAATTATCACATAGAAAAAATTATTTACAATAAAAAAAATTTTTTTGTACAAATAATCTATTACATTCTAAAAAAATTTTTAATTTCCTGTTTTGTTTTTTTTGAGCTTCATTTTCCGTGTCCGATTTAAAATTAATCCTAAATAATTCTGGCACCTTAATGATTTGCAACATTTCTAGCATATAACGGCGCTTATTATTTTTTCTATGTTTAAAATTGATACTTTCTCAAAGTCCGGAGAGTTAATGCTGTTTTTTGTGACGAAATATCCCTAAATTTTTGATTTGATTTGTGATCTGCAATTCTAGTTTTCAGTTTATTCTTTGTCGTACCTACATATACTTTATTGCATTGTTCATCAATATTTCCCTTACAAGGTACTTTATACACTACATTCGATATTTACAACTTGTGTACTTTATCTTTTATTTTAGTGAATAATTTAGCAAGTGGCATTATACTATTATATATGGGTTTGTGTCAAATATTTTCGACTTTTATAAACGTTCTGATATTTTAGGAATATAAGTGAGTGATTTGTAAATTTTCGGATCTGTAATAATACCCGACATGTTTGCCCTATGGTTTTTGCATTGTCTTATTAAATTCGATATGAGTTCCATTGGAAAACAATTATCCCTCAAAATATCTTTTATTTTTTTCAAATTCTTGTTATGACATTCTAAGTCACTTATTAATTAGCACTAAAAATTTATATTTAGCTGCAAAATTTTCATTTAGCACTTGGTATTTTATTTAGCATTTTGGAAAGTGTTTAAAGCTTTTTTTGGCATTATTTATTTTTAAAATATGGACGAGTAGTTTTATTGATTTTACTAATTTTTTTTTTTTATAAATTATAATAAATTTTGATTTGACTAGAAATAGTTGTACCCAAAATGAAATTTCCTATGAAAATGGATAATTCGTATGTTAAGAAACCTGCCTTGTCAAAAAAAAAAAAAAATTCAATATTCAGGGAATATTAGAAATGCCCTTATTATGTGATTGTAAATATTATTTGCCCTTTGATACTACGATATAAAAGTACAAGAAAATGTCACTTTGTATTTAGATAAAAAAATTGTTTGTTCTAAACTGCTAAAGAAACAATTATTTTAAAATTTCAACTTTTCTTAAACTGTAAAAAATAAAATAATCTAAAAAAATTTGTATATCATAGAAATAAATCGTTTAAATTTTGTATATATCAGAAGTTTTCAGGCCACATAAATTTTAAATTTATTTAAAATCAACTACCTGTGCTATTTTTAACAAAAATCTTTTAAAATGTAGGCATGTTTTAAAATCGTTTTTAGCATTTTTGGCCATGTCTAATGCCAGATTTAGCTTTAAAAATTTTTCAGACCTGGCCACACTGCCAGTATGAGTTATAACTCTCTTGGGATGTTTGGAAAAAGAATTAATTAATAAATTTTTTTTCTGTAAATAATTTTTTCTATGAGACAACTGTTGTTGTTTTTTCATTATTTTTAAAAAAACGTTAGTTTAATTGCTTAATTTAGTTCCCTGATGAAAAATATTATATCAAAAAGAAAAAAAAAACCTCAAGCTCAATGAATTATACCACAATTTAATATTAAAGTTGTCTAGTCTAGTCTGGGCAACCTGTCGGTGAAAACCTGGGTTCAATTCCCAGCTCAGTCAATAATGAAAATTTGTCAATAAATTTTAGTTCATTTCATGTTGTAAAATTCCTTTCTTCATAAAAATAATTTAATGAAAATTTTTTTAATTAAAATTAAAAATATCATATAATGAAAAAAATATTCGCAATTTTTAGTAATCAATATAATAATTTTGGTAAACGGTGCAAAATCAACAACTTGTTTGCTTGATATTATGAATTTGGTATAAATTTGGTGATTATAGACAATTTTTACAGATCTGTTAGTACAGAGTACTATACAGATCTGTAACGAGACGGAAGATTTTCCGTTTTTTTTGTCTCTTTCTTCGAAAGCGAGATTTATTTGCAAAACTTTTGCAAAAATAACTTTTACATTTAACACAACATGAGTAAATAATAGTTGAGTAAGTAAATAATATTATAAAGCAAAACAATAATACTAAATAAATTTTTTTTGCACAAAACAAAACGTTTGTTGTACTAATGCTTTTGTTTAACGTGTTTTGTGATTTTTTATTTTTGTTTTGATGACGCCATTTGTGTTGATTGCATCGGCTGAACTTAAAAATAAAATCAAACTTGGATTAAAAATAATAAATATTATGATTTTTCCTTCTCAAGATTTACCGAATTTTTATTAAATTTATTTGGCAACTCTTGTTTTATTATAATATGTACGTGATGAGAAAGAGATTTACTATTTTTAGTCACGCGTTGGAATTAGTGTTTGCTTGGAAATCATTGCCATATCCACATTATTTATTTAATGTGTGATTTTAACTCAAGAAGTTTTATTAATTTTGTTCTACAAAGATTTTAAGTCAGTGGTTGAATATTACTCTTTAATTCTTCTTTCCTTCAGTCAGTTAGTTCCTTAGCTGTTTGTTTTAATAGTTTAATTTGAATAAAACTAAACTGCCATGTTGATAAACAATTATTTTGATTTCAAATCCAATTTAGTTTTTTATGAATACTACACTTAAATTTTCTTATTAAAAAATTTCCAGGATACATGTACGTATCTTTATGGCTGTGTGCTAATGTGTGAGTGTAACTGTAATTGCCTAGGGCAGATATCCATTTAAATCGTTTCCACAGCTATAACTGTAGCTGTATGTCATTAAATTTGACATTGCTTTTCTTTTCAATATGGTCTACTGCTACAGTTACAATAAAACTAAAACTTTTTTCAAGTTTGATTTGTCCTTAAACATCGATGTTTGTATGTTTTCTAAATATATAACAGGGATTTTATTTAAGGACCAAACAAAAAGTGTCAAAATCGTGTTATTGTTGTTGCCCAGGAATTGTTTTTTTTTTTTTTATAAAATTTTTTACTGTTTCTGGCTTAATTTTGTTTCTATGTTTTGTGTAGGTCATGAAAACTAGGACTGTTAAATTTTTTTTTAGGTTAGATTCAACATTTCTTATTTTTCGAATTTATTCTATGAGTTAAATTTCAGTTATGTATTTTATAAAGCTTTTTGTAATAGTTATATTTCTTAAATTTTTAGGAATGACTTTATACACTACCAGACTATTATCTTGTATTTTCTTGTTACATTTTACCTAACAATTTAAGGAATAGAACTATTACAAAAAGTTTTATAAAATACATAACTGAAATTTAAATCATAGAATAAATTCGAAAAATAAAAAATGTTGAATATAATAAAGTTGCTTATAAAAAGAAATAATTCCCAATATTTATTTTTAGGTTAGGTTAGGTTAAAAAGGGTTATGCGCTCATTGGTCTCTGAGTGGTCCATTGTGAACCCCTTCAGTATAAGAAAAGAGGAAAAAGAGAAGTAAAGAAGAAAATAGACCTAAGGTTTGATACAGATAGATCGATACTGCGTAGGACAAGTCCCCCTCCCACGGTCCTCCCAACAGAAACAGCCGTCCTATTTCCCTGACAAACCCCATTAGATCGGTTAGAATACATCCAGCGATATACCCCATTTCGTCGTGAAATCTAGACTGAAGCCATTTCTGCCTGGGACCCTGGCTCTTCGGCATCCCCGCACATCCTGCAGAAGTCCGGTATGGCATTGTCCCATTTACCCATAAAATCCCTAACAGAATAATGCCCGCCAGGAACCCTATAAGGGTCCTGAGACTACTCCTATCCAATCCTAATAGAACCCTGGTTCCCCTGCGTCTAATCTGGGCCATACGGCCCTCGACGCCCTGCAATCCATTCTATCCCTCCACGACCGGTTAACGGCATAGTAGTGACATAAGGGGGGTTTTACCCCTCTGTCCCTTACCTCTAAGTCTAGATTCGAACCCCCTCTCGCGAGTTCGACCGCCACCTCGTTGCCATCCACCTTGCAGTGTCCTGGTACTCAACACAGCCCTATTGTTAATGCCAACATGAACTCTCTCAGAGTATTCCTACACCGTGGGACCAGGCACGATCGCACCGTATAATTTGACAATGCTCTTAGTGCAGCCTGACTATCGACGTAGATTGTTGCTGCAGATCGCCCTACGATGTGACTCAGTATCACTTCCGTCGCCCTCCAGATTGCTAGGATGTCAGCCTGGAAGACACTGCACTCATTCGGGAGTCTGAATGACCTTTTCACGTCAGTGTAAGCAACAAAAACACTAGCTCCAGTGTCCATCTTGGACCCGTCCTTTTATACTGCACACCCCTCAAACAGTCCGTTGAATCCACGCCAAACTTCCCTATCCGGGAACTCTGCCGGTGGTGTTATACCGAAGTCCAAGATCATACTCATATGATCCGAGATTCCCGCCGGAATACTTCCCTGATCAAGCATACCCATTTCGTATAGAAACCTGGTGTGGTCATCCCGCCTAGGTCTAATCAACTAAGACTCGTAGAGTCTAAATTAGTTCCTGGCAACCACACCCCTCACATAATGTGCAATGGGGGACAGATGTATTAGGATGTCCAACGCCGCCTGTGGCGTGATTCTCCTTGCACCAGTGCCAAGAGATGCACTCCTCTGGGCCTTGTTGAGCATCTTCCTATAGCTATCCACTCTCAACGCAACCCACCAAACAGTGCATCCATAGGTTAGAATAGGACTAACCACCGATGTGTAAATCCAGTTTACCATATCTGGTCTGAGTCCCCAATTCTTACCGATGGAGTTTCTGCATGTGGAGTAGGCATTGAGTCCTCTTTTCATGCTTTCCTGGGTGTTTCTTCTCCAAGACAGTGTGCAGTCGAGAAAGTTACCTAAATACTTAGCACAGTTAGATACAGATAACTCGCACTGGACCCCTACCTGCTGATTCTTTTTACCAGGTCAGTCTTCGCAGGGTTTACCCCTAACCCTCTATCCGTCGCCCAAGACGAAAGTTCGCCCAGCATCACCTGCATGATTTCACCGATCGTGGAGAGAAATTTTCCCCTGACCAGCAGAACTATGTCATCCGCATAGGCAACGGCTTTCATACCCTTGGAATCAAATGATCTGAGAATCCCGTTGACCGCAAGCAACCACAGTAGAGGAGATAGAATCCCCTCCCCCCTGCGGTGTCCCCCTGGTAACCTTTCTCCTTACACTACCAAGCATGCAGACTATCCACTCCACCAGAAAGCCCTGAAATCCCAGCTCCACCAAGGAATCCTTGATCGCCTCACCCCCTAGGCAGATACCTCCTACTGAGACACTTTCTAAATATATTCACCAGCAGAAATAATGCGTCGTCCGGGATATTGCTGAGCATGGCCGGAAAAATACCGTCCGGACGCGGTGATTTATATGGGTCGACGGTATTGACAGCATACTCAAGCTGCTCCATTGTGACTATTTCCTCGATATCACATACATAGATTCCGTCCCATTGACCATCGTTTATACCTCCGCTTTCCGTACACCCAGGAAAGTGCGCCTCCACAAGTAAGGTGAGGGTCTCATAGCTAGACTCATTCCATGAGCCATTGCTTTGGACATACCCCAGGGTCCTAGGATCCTTGCATAAAGTCCTTTGGAATCTAGACAACTCGTTGACATAATCAATGGATTAACAGAATTGCCTCAAAGAGAGCCGCTTTGCCCGGTGCTCCCGTGAGCTTGGCCCTGCCAAACAGCCTCCTTACCGTCGACCTTTAAACCTGAAGTTCCCTGGTCCACCATTTGGGCTGTTCACACCTACCCGGAAAAGTAACCGGACAAGACAGATCATAGCTCTCTCTTAGCAGATGAGTGAATCTATTCACATCACCTTCCACATCAGTTGGCAGCAAATCGTTGGCAGAGCGGACACTTTCATTAAAGAAGTCCCAATTCGTCCTCCTCGGCGTCCTAAACGGATTAACCCTACGTCCTAAACGGATTAACGCTAGACAGGTCAAAATTCAGTATAAAGGTTATACGGCTATGGTCTGAAAAAGTACAGTCCGTTGCAACCCTCTAATCCGTTACAAGTTGCTCGTCGCGGCTCACTAATGTCAGATCTATAGCGCCTACCTATCCTAATTTTTGAATGTCGGAGTGTTACCCATATTACAGATAATAAAATTATTAGTAGTTATAAAATCAAACACTTACTCACTTGTTTTGTTAATATTAGCGCTCCCCCATTGGTTATGATATGCATTTGCATCACACCCCAAATCCAGGATGGAACCACTCCTTCTTCACCAATTATTTCACCTCTGCGATAGGTGGATCTTTTGCCTTGCACGGCATATACACCGAAGCCAGTGTAAGAGTACGCTTACTTTTGGCTTCTCTATTAACGACGGTCAAGTCACCGCACCTGAAAGAATGAGAGATGAGAAAATTCAATTCATTCCTCGCTAGTGTACACGTTCTTACCTTGTCCTCTGTGGACGGGACAAATAGAGAGTATCCCGTAACCTTTAACCCGCAAACCTTATTCTTATTTATCCAAGACTCTTGGATACGGGCTACGTCCGTCCAAGTGTTTGTGATGAAAGTTGCTAGTTCGGCTGAAACTGCTCCACAATGGTGCATGTTTATTTACGCCACGAATAGCTTCTTTGGTCCTGTCATGTTTCGGATACGGGAATCTGACACTACCCAAAGCGAACTTTACAACTCCCCTAACCTTCTCTAAGAATTTCATGGACTCCCGATCCACGGCGAAGCGGAAGTCCTTCTCGGTGTTCTCCTTACAAACCAGTGAGGTCACAAGCCTCAATTGGTTGGTAAGGATCCTACCGTTCTGTTTGCCCATTACTGTCAGTTTGGTTTCCACTGCGCGTACGTTTGGTGGAATCCCTACTATCACTATGGACCTGAGTAGCAGTTCGGAGGCTTGACTTCAAGCTTTGCCTCCGGGTTAAAGTCACTGCACTTGCCAATCGTCGTTCTTAAGAATTCCAACTCTTAATTTTCTCCTTGTTGTTGTGACCCTTAGGAGCTTCAGCCGATGATGCACCAGACATCTTCATAGAGTTCACTACTACTTTGGGTGTCGCTCCTTTGCCCTCCGCAGCTTGTGCCGAAGACATGAGTGCCTTGGTCATTGGGGCAGCACCCTCCAAGTTGCCTTACCGTGCGGCAGGTTGATGAAGCCACCAATGTCAGGGTTGGAAGCTGCATCCACCTGCTTCTTGGTTTTTTAGGTTAGCTCTTTGAGATATACCGTTATTTCGAAAATGGATATATGCACTGAAAATATTATGCAGTAAATTCAGCAGAAAATTAATTTTAAACAACTAAAAATGCATTTAAAAAACGGATCATTTACATTTCATTTAAAATAAATGAATTTTACATAATTTTTTTATTTTTTTATTTAACAGTATATTCCGTAAAATTTAACAGTTATTGCTTTAAAAGAATATAATTTAACTGACAAAAAATCAAACTACATAACAATAATAGTACGGAAAAACAGTATTTTTTTGGTAGTTTGTTTTTTGAATAACAACCATAAATGTTAAAAAATAAATTGCTTCGTAAAATAACTGTAGTTTCATTTAATGTTAACAGTATGGAAAACGAATTTAATAACCTACAATCAGTTACTGTAATAATTTTATGAGCTTAGATATTATTGATTTAAAATATAATTATTAAAAAAATTCACATATAAAAACTCCCAACCAAATTTCTAACTAAAGCTTTAAGAAAAAATAAAAATTATAGGATAAATTGTAATAGGGATGGCTCATATTTGTGTAATAGAGCAAATGTTGGTACAACAAAGAAAACATAAGGGACAATAATTTCATCTAACAAATCTGGGGTAAAATCGTCGCGTTCATGATCGAAATGGTACTCTTTGAGATTGCCGCACACGATATCGATTACCAAATCATGGCATTCGATAACGACTATTCAATCGAATACCTTCTCACCAAATGTCTTTCGGTAGGTTAAGAACTGCCGTAAACACACTTAAATGTTTTTATATAAAAAAAAAAAACAAAAATTGTATATTGCATTATTTTGATTAATAAGAATCTTACATTCATTTGCTTCCAAATCTTTTAGAAAGGGAACACATATACGGTGGGTCAATAGTCACCACGGGGCTTAAAAATTGACTAACTTTTTCGTGTATATTTATTTTTTTTAATTTTATTTTTTCATGTAAAATATACAAAATGGAAACTTTTTTACTTTAAGTTTTCAGATTCGCAATTATGAGCTCGTTTAAGAGCATTTTCCATAACATCTTTCAAATTGTGTGACTATCTCGGTCTTGTTCAGATATACTCGCTCCTTCAAATAACGCCAAATAACTTGTTTTCTCTGCAAAATTTTTTTTTCTAAAGTGCCGTTGTGTCTCGGGCAGTGTGGGCAGTGGATCCATCCTGCTGAAACCATTTTTCAGGCCTGTTTTCAAGAGTAGGACGTAAAACTTGTTCAATCAAAAATCAATACAGCTCTCCATTTACGATAAGAGCAATTCCATCTTATTTTTGAAGAAGAAATTCCCAATGATATTTGCAATTGCACTGATGGTAAGGGGGATTTTCCGAACCCCAGAATCTACAGTTGAGCTTACTTGAAAAGCCATTCAAATGATAATAAGCTTCATCACTCATAATCAGATTTTCAATAAAGTTGATTTCATTTCTTAAACTCTTCTGCAAGTTGCGAAGCTTTCTATTATTTATTCCCCAAGTATTACTTATATAATCTGAACAAAGAAAAATTAAAAAATATATATATATAAAAGAAAAGTTATTACATTTTTCTATCCAATATTAACTTTTGGCCCAACCTGTACAAAATCAGCACAGGCCCATTAAATAATAAATTGCAACTACTTGGAACTTCCACCGGTCTTCCACAGTATATATGCTACCCGAAGCTTGAGTAGACATGCCGCTTATTAGGTCGAGTTGAGACAATACAAACCTTAACCCTTCCTTTATCAACCGTATCGGTTTGAAATCTCGAAGTATATAAATATCTAATTAATTTTATTATTATTTTTGTTATGTAGTTATAAGTTTGTGCAGAAAAAGACATATGTTATATACATATAAAAAAATGTTGTAATTGTTGCAAGATTATAAGAAATCCCTTGTTATTAGATTGCTTAAAAATGGTTAACGAAATCAACCGAAATACCGGACATAACAAGTTATTAAAAGTAGTTTTTTTTTAATCTTTAAATCTTTAGCCAAAATATGTTAATAATTTCACATGAGTGCAAAAAAGAAGAACACCCTTTAAAATTTAAAAAAAGATATTTATTGTATTTTATTGCAGGCGATTGCACAACATATTTTACCTGAAATATTTGCACAAACATTGTTCAATGTACTTTGTAGTAATTAAAGAATATATCCGCTAAAAAATCATCGAAATAGCAAATCCAATTTGTCATTTAATTACATGGAATCAAATGTGCAATTTATTTCATTTTCATTTTTTATCATTATTAAAAAATTGCTATTAAATATGCAAACGATATAAATTTCAAAATAAATAAATCACAATAATACTAATAATAACCAAAATCACTTTCACTTTTTATCTTTAATATGCATGTGGTATGAGTAACAAACGATGAATTCATTGTTATTCATACGAACCGATGTCCGCCATTACTGAATAATCAACGTTCTGTGACAAATTTCATACAAAACAAAATCTCACATATTTATTTCTCTTATTTGCTTTTTATAAAGCATATTTTAGGGGATTTAAATTTAGAACATAAAAAAACAAATGTAAATAGATGTTAATGTTTGGTGGAGAAAGTATTTATTTGCGTTTATTATTTATTATTTTCGTTTAAACAAAGTAAAACTCACTGAAAAACTGTTGGCCAATAAATTAAAGCTTTTTTAAATATTTCATTTTTAATATTCGTATTTTGTCAAAAATATCTTGCGGCAAATCTCTTTACAATTGTCTGCACGTGCTGTCGTCATTTAAATGGCAATGTCTGTGTATTTTTCGAGCACTTTTTGTAACTTTTTCTTTTAAAAGAATAAATTGCCTTTGAAACCTGCAATATTTAGCACATGTATTTTTTTTAGAATAAAAAAAAAATATTTTGTTTATATACTGAAATAATCTTAAATGCTTAGAAAAGTAATTAAGTCAAAAAATAATTGAAATATTAAATAAACGAGTAAATTTTCAGTAAAGTTAATCTGCTGCTCATACAAATCAAGCTAATTTTGTTTCAAAATTTTGTATGTGCTAAAAAAAAAAACAACATCAGCTCAGGGCTATTAAAATATTTAATACAGTACGAGCACTAGTGTTGTTAGTTCTTGACTTCAAAAAAATTCTAAAATGTCTAAATTTAAAACTGAGCAAGATACGAGTAAAAAATACCTTCATTTAGCTACTAAGTGCGGGCTTATTTATATATATAGAGAATAGTGTTAATATTTCATTTCTTGAAATAAAAAATTTATTTATTTATTATAAGACGAGAAACGAGAGCAATTATCCTAAAAGAAGACCGCTAAACACCAGTTGGTTTAATTGGCTGGACATAAGCTTAATAATATCTTAATTACAGGTTTGAATAATTCCAAAAGTCATTTTTTGGTCTGAGCAAGATATCGGTAGTGGTTTTGTATTAGGTATCCATTGATAACACTAAGAAGCATCTGATTGAGATTCGGAGGGCATACATACAATGGAAAGAACCAAAATAATCATAAAACAAAATAAAAAATAATTTATCCATACTTAGGATCCGATATAAGACCATTTAGAAGAAGTGCCTGTTCCAACATTTTTTTCATTTAAGGAAAACTTTAATGAACAAAACGTTAGTAGAGTGAGTAGCGATATTGATTTTAAAGGAATAACATCTACAGAGCCAATTTTTTTACCCAATAACATTTAAATGTCTTGGTAAAAGATTTTGAATTACTTGAAGTTTTTGATATTTTAATTAGGCTTAAGCTCATCAATTTTAATATTCTTTAAATTACTTTTATTGTAGGAAGGAATTAACAACATGAAATGAATTAAAACTTTTTTTTTTTTTTTTTTGATAATTCTTGACTGACCCCGGGATTGAACTCGGGTCGAATTTACATGTTTCGAGAATAACCATATTCCCATGATCAGAATGCTTTGCGTTCTACAGTTCGGGCCACTGCGGCGCCTGCCAGTCTTTAGTCAAACATCAATCTTTAACGAATTGTATTGGTTGATCAAAATTTGCTGTAATTGATTATCAATTTTTAATTTTTATTTACATGTTTTTTTTTTACTTCTTGTATTGTCGTACTTTTTGTCAAGATTTTTTATGCTTTTTTTTTCTTTTTGTCTTTTTCTAGTTGACCTTTATTTGTACAACTTGAGTTAAAGCGATTTTTTTTTAGTTTTTATAAAACTTGACTTGGAAAATATTCTTTGGTTAAAAGATTGATATGAAAAGATATTATAAGAAACAAACAACTAAACACTAGAGCGACTCAAGTTGTATGGGACGAAATTCGTGCAAGGTGTCCCCCTGAACCTTGGACTTTTTAAAATGACATTTAAAATATTTCGAATATACAATTTGTCCAAGAACGATCACCCATGTCCTTTTTTAAGGATATTTTGTAAAAAAGAACGGGGCTTGAATTTTTTGTTCGGGGTTGTTTGTAATAAAAATTCCAAATTAACATATTTTAATTTTTAGTAGATTCAATTAAATACGGGTTTCAGCTTTTTTTGAAATTCGTGCTTGTTCGCGTTTTGAGAAAAATGTAATGGGGTGGTAACCATTCGTATTAAATAGGGCAATATGGGTATCAAATTTTTTCTTTTGCCAAGTACATCATCTTTGTATGTAATTAATTTCGATTTTATTTCCATGATACCCATATTGTATATGTTGGTAAGGAAACAGATTCTCAAATTAACAAAACATGCAACAATAGACCATTTTTCAAAATGGTCCAGCTCACGAGAGGTCAAAGCTGGAGCCGAAATATTTTAAATGTCATCTTAAAAAAGTCCAAGGTTTATTTTTAGGAGGGTAAATCGAGCACTTTTTTTGGTGAGTCGCTCTACTAAACACATATATATAAAGTGTACGTGAAACAAAAAGCTGCTGACAGCAAATACTTATTTTAAATGAACATCACTAAACACCTTCTTTGTTTGTATGAAAAAATATTTCCTAAACGCATACCTCTTGTGTATGCGACAAAACAATTAATTAAAAATACAAAATTTTATACTAAATCGATGAGTCGACTGAATTTAAGCGGCTACTCGTAAATCGAAAATAGGAATTTTTAAATCAACTGATTAGTTATTTGGGTGGTAATTGATCAGTTAACCGATTAACGGTTAACCGAATGAATACCCTGAAAATATAAAAACGTCTGCAAGAAACGGTGAAATAAATTGCCAAAATAAGTAACACAGCAATCACATCAGTTCTATAAATCGTTACAATCTAAACAAGCAATTGTTGTTTTATTCTTTAAGAAACCGTTTTTAATAAATCTATAAAAAGTGTATTAAATCTTTAACTGAAAACCTTTCCATTTGACCTGTTTGAACTTGTATGCATGTATAGAATCGCACTCACACACAAACAAATACGTACATACGATAAAGCTTAAGTGCCACTTGAATTTTAGCACTAAAAGTTAGGAGACATTCGTGTGTTGGCTTTCTACTTAATAAAAAGTAGAAGACAAACTCAATTTTAATTTATTTTTTGCATTTGTTATATAAAGTTCATTGTTTTTCTGCCTCAAGAGTGTTTTTCCAATGAAAAAGTAAGTGGATTTGCATTTTTCAAGTTCATTGTTTTCCCTGCTTGAGCTTGCAGAAATAAAAAAAGAATAGCAAAAAAAAAAAAAGGATTGAAATTGTCAGAGAAACTGTCTTAAAAGATCTTTAACATGTATCCATTAAGTTCTTTAACGAATTTCACAGGAATCAAAAGGAAAGTGAAAAAGCTATTTGTAAAATGCTTATATTTTTCAATTTTCACACGAATCAAAAGGAAAATGGAAAAAGCGGTTGAAAAAATGCCAACAATTTCATTTTGTCACCTAATCGATACCCCTAAAAGGAAAATGTTTTAATTTAATCCGATTACCCTACAATTGCCTAGCAAAGGGTTGGAGAAAAATTAGTTTTCTTATTTTACAAATGAACTTTTGACTTAAAGGCAGGCATTTTCAATAAAGAACAAAGATTGAAATTGGTTATATAATAAAAATAAGAACTAGTCTTTAACATTAAGTATAGATCGTAAGTGTTCGATTCGGTAGATTTGTTCAAAACTCGAACGCTAATATAGTTTGTGTTTGTGTAGTAAATCATTAAAAAAATAACGTTTCCCAGTTTGTGATCTTCGAACACAAAAATAATAATAATGTACTTTTCCAACTCAACAAAAAGATGACAACAATTAATTGCGGTCTGAACATAAAAGAAAGAAATTATTGTGGGTACTTCGAAAATAAATAAAAAAAACTGTTTAAAAACTTAATTTTATCCTTGAAAAATTGCTAAATATCGATATGATCAATATGCACGGTGCTTCAGAAATTGCAGCAATGATAGTTAACAGAAAAGAACAAAAAAATAAGTCAATGTTTTTTTTTGTTTTTTTTTTTTTACATATTTTTCTTGTTAAGTTTGTAAACTGTAATAAATATAAAAAATTTGTTATGTAAACAGGGTTTGATCATTTTTCAAGACACACTAAAAAAAATAACAGGTCTCTATCATTTGAAATATTTTTTTGAACGTTTCTTTTATGACAGTGCTGTCAAATTAGTAATTTCAAATGACGAAAATTTTTGCGTTTTACGTTTTCTCAAGAAGGTAAAAACGTTTTCATTTTCACTTTCGTACGAATTTGGTTTCAGTGACACACCTGAATATATACTTTTTTAAGTGCATCTATATATAAATCGGCAATAGCAAAACAGTTAAGAATACTGTCATTCCCTTGTTGTCAACCGATTTAAATAAAAACTACATTTACTTACAGAAGTGCATGATATATATTTAATTAAAATCTGAAGGGGTAAAAACGAATGGAAAAATTCGAAAATCTCAAAGAGATACAAAAAAAAAATTAAAACTTATCATTGCTTATTAGACAAATAATGGTAATTTTTTGAAATTCGGCTATTTTGGGGAGTAAACGGGTATTACCTGTATTTTGGAACTTGCGTGTCACCCCATTTTGCTTTTTAACTTAATACTATTGCTTTTTAACTGAAAATAACACCTTTTTTACTCCTTTTTTCACAAAGTATTTTTCTCTATTCGTTAACATATACGTATTTAATTGCGTGCAACAATACAATATTGAAATTTTTAATACTTTAATTGGGTGAAAAAAGTATCAAAAAGGGGAACTACGGGAAAATTATTTTCTTTCTTTTACTGCGGTAATTTTTGAATTTTCTATAATATTGAACTAAGAATAAAAGTGTTCCTAAAATAAAAATGTAGAAATTCAAAATAAAATTTTGTTTTATGAAACAAGTAGTGCAGGGAAAAATTTTGGAGGAAAAAGGCAGTTGGTGGGAAAAATTAAGGGCGAAAAAAGTGGTTGTAAAGTGATTTGCTTTCATAGGCGTAGGCATCTTTGGAAAAATCTTTTGGCATCACTGTTTATATCATCTATTGATTAACACTTATAAGCAGTGTTACCATTTTAGATGCTGCAAAGTTTTCCTATATCATTTGGCATTTTCTTTTAATTATTTTTATTAAATATTTTTGCTGTTTTCTAGCCTTATTTTAACTCCCAAAAGAAAGTTTGAATGAAAATGAACAATTTTTATAGAAAAAATTGTGAAAAAAAGAACTTTAAGGGAATCTTAAAAATGCCCAAATCATGGTAATTGTAGAAATTGTTTACCATTCAATTACACTGTGCAAGAAATTGACACTTTTGTATGACCAGCGCAACTTTATTTTTCATTCCCATCATTTATTTCTAAGGCCTAGGATTCACTCCTAGGGGGATAAAATGTATGACCGACCTCCAATGTTTTTTGTTCTTAACATTTTCTTAAAACATAGTTGCCATATATATCCACCCCTTAGGGGGATCCCATACAAATATGGCCGTTTAATGAAATTCTTAAATTTGGCACCTGCAGCGGATGCCCCTAAATGGGTCAAATGTATGACCAACCCCACTTTATTTTTCATCCCAATCATTTATTTTTAACATACCCACCCGCTATCTCCATTCCTTAAGGGGGCTTCAATACAAAATGTTCAATGCAGACTAGAAATATATTGAAGAAAAAGTCCCATAAATGCCCAGGAGTCGCCCCTAGGGGGATAAAATGTATAACTGACCTCCATTAGTTTTTTGTTCTTGACATTTTCTCAAATTATACTTTCCCTTTATCACCATTCCTTAGGGTGCTCCTATACAAATATTGCGTTTTATGAAATTCTTAAATTAATTAAAATTTGTCGACTTTTGTGAATAAAATCAAAAGTTGCAAACAGATTTTAATCATTTATGGCTTGTTTTGTTTGGTTTTTTTACGTCTGCAAAAAATTAGAAGCATAGCTACATTTTCCAATTTTTTATGAATTTTTAAAAAACCAAAAATTTCGAAATTATGTTAAAAAAATTATTTTTTTCCAAAAAAAAAAATTATGTTTCTAAAACGACTTAGGATATTAGAAATAAGTTTTACTTTTCTTAAAGGAAATTTTATTGCGAAATTTCGGTTATTTAAGTTTTTTGAATAAGCTAAAGCGTTTTTGAGTTACGCGAACTTATGTTGTGCAACCTCCTCCATTTTCGAAATAATGGTATATCTCGAAAACCAGAACCAATCTTAAAAAACCGCGGGCACCACTGGACTCAGCGTACCCGAATTATGTTTAAACGCCAGGTGCCCGGCTTGTCTCTTTTTTCAACTAGCATAGTGTTATTACAATATTAACGTACAAAATTTAATTTAAAAAAAAAAACATTATAATCTGGGTCCCAAGATGAAAGTTCTATAGTTTTAATCAAACGAAATATCCAAAAAAATTTTTGTGCTTTTAACCATGAAAAATAAAATATTTTAAAACTTAATCTCTTTTTAAACTATAACAGCCGTATTCATAAAAAAAATCGTAATTCAGGGTTTAGTTACATTTTAGTTAAAAACATTTAAAGCCTAAAAAAGCTATTTTAAAATTCGTATTTGTAATCAGCATTTTAACAAATAAACGTTTTAAAGTATTTTTTATTTGGATGGTGGCAATACTCTCTCTTTTATTTATGACTTTAATCGTAATGATGCAAAACAGTGGCTCGTACTCGTATCTATAACTTTTTTTGTCGTGTGTGAGAAAAAAATTGATTTTATAAATTAATAATTGTACGATAATTTCTCTATTAATTAAAAAAATAAAAAGAGTTCAAAAATTATTTAGTAAAAGTGCAATTTAGATGATAATTTTATTGTTGATAAAAAAAGTATTCAAATAACGAGTCTTATTTTATTTGTTTTGATCGTTTATACATCACTAGTTCATTTTGTACATTTAAAATTATTTTGTGTTTTTATTTGTGAGATTCAAAAATATAATAATAATATAATTTGGAATTCCATTTTCTTATTATTAATATATAAAATATATTAATAATAATATCGATTTACTACCGACAAAACAATCGCAAGCGACAAAATCAAATTTTACAGGAGCAGGTTTTTTTAAAATTGTATTTCATAAAAATTTTTTTTATTAAAATTGGCGCTTAAACTAAAATTGTTTTTGCTATACAATCGAAACGGTACCGTCTGTGACCATGAGTGACCATGGAGATGTTACACAATTAAGCACAATATGTGTAATTACGCATGGATTGGCAACACTCGAATGGGTGTGACAAATATGTTTTTATGGCGTTTATTTTTTGAGTTATGGGGTGGTAAGGTGTTGTCGTGTTTAAGAAATGGTTTTTTTAATTATTGTTTCAAAACAAACAAAAAAAAAAAAAATTAAAAAAAATTTTTGTTTAGAAAGTCGTTTGATATAAAAAAAAACTTTTATGTTGCAAATTTAAATGACCATTTTAAATTAAAATGTTTCCAACCAAGACTTATTTGTATACCCTCCACCACCACAAGTGCTGAATGAGGGTATAGTTTGTCATTTCGTGTGAAACTTTTTTTTATTATACATCTAATACCCCATGAAGTATATATATTCTGGTTTATTGAGTAATTCTAGAGCGACTTAGAAGTGTCCGCCTGTCTGTCCGTCTGTTGAAAATACGCTCACTTTCGAAAAACTATAAAGATAAGAACAATGTTGGTGTCAAATTGCTTGTAGTTACCCTAAGCAGTTTGGGATTGAAATCCAGCAAAATCGGTTCAGTAGGATCAGAGCTATTAATCAAAATGTGTAACCACCACCATAAAAATTTCAAAATTGAGTTCATGCAGATCGGTCCATAGTTAACCCCAGGCGCCATATAAACCCTACTCCCTGAAAACAGTTATGTACGCATAAACCCGCAATAAACAACGCTTCCAAAATAAAACTTAAAATTTCACAGTTTTATGGAACTAGAAATCACTGTGTTAAATTTCGTGAAGAACGGACGATATTTTACCATATGCCCCATATAAAGCCCACTCTTGGAAATTAACTAAATACGCCTAAAACCGAAGCAGATAAATATATATATTGCAGTAAGATTTGTTCCACCTTAGCTTTATATGACAAAAAAAAAAAAAAAAAATTCATGCAATTTTGTGATATACGTTCCATAATTGACCTTAGATCCCATATTAAGCAGCCTTCTAAAATTCACTGTAAACGCTAAAACTCATTTCATTGCTGTTTTAAAATTTATTGTAATTTATGTTTTTTAATACCAGAAATCACTCTACTGTATTGTGGGATGATTTATTCATAATTTACCATGGCTCCAATAAAAATTCTCCTACTGAAAATTATTTTAGTTCGATGAAAACTGTTACGAATCGTGATATTTTACTCAAGCTAGTTCAAATTTCTAAAAAGAAAAACATAAAACTTTCCGATTGTCGGTTAACAATTTAATTTAGGTCTAAACCGCAGACGTCTGTTTTTATAAATAGTAATTAATAATATATAGATATCATATAGAAATCTATATCGTGAAATTTTCAAAATGTCGGTGGAGGGTATCAAAGATTCGGCACAGATTTAAAAAATATCAATTAGTCGACGAGTTATAGGCAAAAAATCATATAAACAATATGCTAAAAATCGAAATTTGACTGTAAAGGTTGAAGGTCGATAAAAAAAAAAAAAAAATTCGAACTAACATAAACAAATGCCGCAATACGGGTCTTCTAATTTAGCCTCTATTTTCACCCCTCACTCACAGAATTTACCTAACTTTTGCTTACCTGAATTTGTTCCACAGTGTTAGCCTATGGTGTCCTAATTATTCTTGAAAAATTTAAACTTAGGCTTAAAAAGTTCAAGAGTTATGGAAATTTGTTTACACGCGTAACGAAATTCAAAACCGGAAGTAAACATTTTGAATTCCAATTTTTCTAACTTACCATTTCAGTAAAAATTTTTTTAATTAGATCGAATATTTTTATATTTTTTTTTTATACCGAAATTAACGTATGGTGTATTTTTAATATTGTTTAAGTTTTGAAAAGGGATATCCATAAGTTTAAAAGCGTAGCATTATCTATGGGGTAGTGATGTATGGAGTTTCTTAGTAACAGGATTTAGATGCGCTAGACCTCTTAGTCATACTAAAATGTATAAGCCAATAAAGGGGGGCGGGGGGCGGTGACGCTAAGTGAATCAAAGTCACCGCTTCTGTTTATTCCTTAATTAAGCTCCCATATAAAGTTTAACATTTTATGAAATTGTAAAAAAAAACTATATCCTTGGATGTCCCTAGATGTGTGAAATGAATGACCGACCCCACCTTATTTTTCACCCCCAAAATTGGTTTCTTCCATACCTACCAGCTATCTTCTATTCCTTAAGGGGCTCACATACAAAATCCATCCCAGTCCATTCATTATACATTTCTCATAAAAAACTGTATAAAAACACGAACAACGAAATGAATTTAATTTCATGGTAAAATTAATTTATTTTTTAAACAAAAAAACAGTGTAAGATATTAATAATATTCAAAATTATTATTTATAAGATTTTTGTTTAAACTACAAAATATTCTCAACTTTTGCGGAGATAATTTCGCAACTCCGTTGAAGCAGACCTGCAGTAAAATATCGTCTCTATAATATGCTGAACTCATTTGGAAACTTAAGTATTTCTGCGCCATCGTCTTAAATTTTGAGTATAATATTTAATAGCGCCATCATACAAACGGATCTGCGTCTCTAGAAAAATTAGAAGATCTAAGGTATACCTAGACTTCTTATTAAGCAGAATCACATCGTAGGATGGACAGACGATCATTCTTCTCCAAATTTTCACAAACGCTGCAATGGTTAGATCTTGTAGACTTACCAGAGCTTTTACTAGGTGTAGGGGTGACCGTGTCTTCAATACTTTCGGAATGTAGAGCCGTTTTTTCGATATATTGTCTTTGAAATTTTCTAGCTTTGTATCGAAGGTAGAAAATTGTAGATAAACAATAGATTTCATTATTATCTAAACACTCAAATCTTTCATTCAGAGCTAATGCTACGTAAGTCGCCAATTTTTGGGAATCTGAACTTTTCTGCATTTTAGTTTATTTATTTATCGTATTTTATAATAATATTCGAAGACTGTTAACTTGCGAAATAGGATCAGAAAATGTAGCAGTGGCTTTGCTTATGGAGTTTGTGGTCTCTTTAAAGTAACCCACAATTTGTAGCGAAATAATTTTTATTTTCACAAAAATCATTAAAAATTAGCAGAATGTACAAATTTATACAGGATTTATCAATGGGAGAACGTTTCACCATTATGGTGAAAAACAAAACGGCCGATGCTGCTGTCCGCAATGCGTTCAATGCATTTATGCATGAGTCCAAAAAGACGTAATGTATAAGACATGAAGTAGGAGCACTTTCTACTTTAGCATGCGTCTCGAAAAAAGTAAAAACGCGTGGTGTGGACCGACCTCCAGCTTAAGCTTTAAAAGAAACAATTTATTATTCTGTTTGATGTTTTGCTATTAGTTATTACGCAAAAAATGAGCAGTGAAAATTAAATTGTTTAAAAAGAAAACTATAAAAAAGAATTGGCGTATCGACAGTGAAATATCACCGAAACCGGCGCTACTGCACGTATGCCGATATATCGGCATCGGTATTCGTTACTTCCCTAATATAATTTAGCTGAAAAATTATTTGTTGTAGTATCACAGCAGTTGATTGATTAGAAATGCCTTAATAGACAATTGTTCATACACGTATGTAAAGCGTGATCCATTTCGAGGTTCCCTACTTTTTTAAAGAAAAAAAAAAACACAGAAAATTTTAATTTAATGGGGAATGTTTAATATCATTTGAAAGAACATTGTTTGGCATTTATTTTTTAAAGATTATGTCTTATCAAATGTTGGCCGTTGCCACGTCGCAGATGGTCCATCCGTTGAGTCCAATTTTCGATGACTCGTTCGAGCATTTCGACTGGTAACTGGCGAATGACACGCGTGATATTTTCCTCCAAGGCCTGAATCGAAGCGGGTTTGTCTGCATAAACTTCAGACTTTACAAATCCCCACAGGAAAAAGTCTAACGGTGTGATATCACACGATCTTGGTGGCCAATCAACCGTCCCAAAACGTGAAATTATGTGCTGACCGAAGTGTTCTCTCAATAAATCCATTGATTGATGCGATGTGTGGAAATTGGCGACGTCTTGCTGAAACTAAATGTCGCCGAGATCACGAGCTTCAATTTCAGGCATCAAATAGTCGGTTATCATGGCACGATAACGGTCCGAGTT
Source organism: Pollenia amentaria (assembly GCA_943735925.1). Taxonomy (NCBI): domain Eukaryota; kingdom Metazoa; phylum Arthropoda; class Insecta; order Diptera; family Polleniidae; genus Pollenia; species Pollenia amentaria. The sequence continues at coordinate 227,210,039 of OX031009.1, forward strand.
GCTGCGAACGGCGCCGAATCAACTCTGCACGGTCTCCGTGTACACGCTCAGCTACGGCCGCTATATTTTCTTCACAGCATGCTGGACGTGGTCTATTCGGTCGAATATTATCCAATAATGAATGCTGAGCGATAGTACGCTCAGTAGGCCAATTATGTTGACCGTAAGTTGAGTGAAGTGCACGAAATACATTCCTCACAGAACGTGAATTTTCGTAATAAAGTTGAACGATTTGTAAACGTTGTTCAGGCGTAAGTCTTTCCATTATGAAATGCCAAACAATACTAAACAAAAAAAAAAAAAAATATGACAGCATGACACGACTCACACGTGATCTTTAAAAAAAAGGCTATTGAAAAAAGTATCTGTACTTGAATCACCCATTATGTATGTATACAATATTTTATATTTCTTAGGTGCTAACAAGGATTGGAGGACTAAACTAAAAAGGTTTTCTTTTTCTACAATAACACGATTTAAAAATGAATAAATTTTTTTCCTGAATTTAGAGCTAAATTTTTGTTCCCCTATTTCTTTTTTTCTAATTCAAACAAAAGAATACTTGGATACAAATTATGTGGGTAATGTGGGCACACACAATATTCTTATTGAAGTAGTTTATTCCTGTTTTAAAATGTTTTAAAATGGTAAATTTATTAGCGTTTAAGCATAATTGAAGATCAACAAAAATAAAAACGCTTTGATTTTTTCTTTAAGCAAATTGATTTACACTCAAACGGATTATGTCAGTAGTTTTCGGTATAATTTTATATTCAAAGTCTTTTTTTTTAAAAGCTTCGCTTGCAAAAAATTTCAAGAAAAACCAAATAATTTTTTGAGAAATCCGATTTTATTTACTTTGAAGGTATATAATGAAAAATACTGATGACTCAGCTGAGTTTTGAGCTCATTTTAATTTGAAACATCTGCCAGGGTTCCCAGATGTTTTTGAAGTCGTGTCCTTTACTTACTTTACTTTAAGTTTCCCGAAAGGCAGATGATATTTTCCACAAAATCCCCTCTTTAGGAATTACTTTTTAAATTATAATTTCTGTTATTGAAATTTTATTTCTGGAACATATAATATCATTTGCTCTGAATAGTTTTTATCATACATTATATATTAATGTTCTTTAGTGTTTTTTTTTTTACATTGATGAAGGAATGAGCGCACAAAAAACTTTAGGACTCCTTTCAGACTCGGCAAGTTAATTACGCAAGACTCTTGCGCAACTCTTGGCTTGTAGATATCAGCGGTAAAGGCCAGTTTACACTATCACACATTTCTTAGGTATTCCATAATACTTTGTGAGATAAAAATCTAATGAGTTTTGTTGTGACTGTCAAAAAGTCTAATGTAACATTACAGTTTGTAGTCACACTATCTCACATGAACATGCTTCTGTTAAAATGCAACCCTGATTCAATGAAAAGTATTAGCGTTTAGAAAAATTTTCAAAAAACGATGAAGTTGTTGGGACGTCAAATTTTTTTTTCGTAATACTTGTTATTTGCTTGACGCATTGCATTCACACTATCACACATTTACATATTACTTGAATTTTTTACATGTATTAATACACAGTATAATAGTGTAAACTAGCCCTAAGGTCGGGTTAAGGAAAAAATAATATAGTACAGACTTTGTGTACCCGGCAAGTAACTTGCGCAACTAACTTGCCGAGTCTGAAAGGGGTCTAACAACGCTTCCCACTAGAATTGTATTGTTTGCATATTGTATGTTTTGCTTTCATAAAATTATTTTGTTGGTTGCTGTTGTTTTCGTTCTTTAAAAACACATACATATGTATTTTGTTTTTGTTAAAAATTTCTTATTGTACTTACCAGCTAAAAGAGCGCTCAGCACAACTGAAACGAACGAACATTAATGTGCTGAACCGAACACAACGAAGTTTGTGGGTTTTTACGAAAAATCAAACTTAATGAAACATTCTCATCCAGTGCTGCCAAGACTTATAACATTTTTACAACTAAAATTTTGGAAAAAGTTACCAAATGTGAAAAATTATAACCAAATTAGAAATGTTTTTTGTTAATGGGAAAACATTAAAATTAATAGGAAAATTTTAATTTCAAAGAAAGAAAACAAAACAAGAAATCTAATTCTAAACGAATAACGAGAAACTTAAACTAAAAGTTTTTATTTATTTGAGACCTTTTTCATATATATATTTTTTAATTAATGCATATTATGTATTAATTTATTCATTTGACTACATACATATTATGTATTAATTAAACAATAAACTGTAAGACCATTTTATTAGTTATTTCAATAGTTTAAGAAAACCTTATAAAATAATCTTTTATACAAATAATTTGATTATTTAAGCGTTAATTTTCTTATTTTTTGATAAAACTTGGGTTTGAAAAATTCTTTCATTTATCGTAGATGTTGGAGAAATCGAAAGCAGCCCATAATACAGAATATCTGATTTCTCAGTCCTCTTCTTGGATTATTCTAAATGTATAAAATCTTCCATTATGTCACTAGAGTCCTGTTTTAATTTTTTTTTTTTAATTTTTAACACTTCTAGTTGTTTCGGTTAATTTTGTTAAAAGATTGATATGAGAAGAAACAAATAACTAAACGCATACATATAAAAAGTACGTGAAACAAAAAACCGTTGGCACAGACACTTATTTAAAATGAAGATCACGGAATATCTTCTTTGTTTGTATGAAAAATATATTCTAAACACATACGTTTTGTATATGAGATGAAACAATTGATTACAAACACAAACAAATATGAAATAATACTACAAAAAGTTAAAAATTTTGTTACATCGGTTAATCGGTTGATCGACTGAAATTAATCGGTTTAATCGTTTATCGAAAATAGGCAATTTTAAATAAACCGATCAGTTAATCGGGTAGTAATTAATAGGTTTACCCTACTAAATATCAAGAGTTTTTGGAAACAGAAACAAATTTTGGTTTAATGTGCCTTGATTTTAATGTATGGAAATAAAAGAACGAAAAAAGTTGCGTATCTAAATTTAAAAAAATGTTAATAGAAAAGAAATTGCAAGTGTCTGAAGGAAAACATATTCACACGTTTTATAATTTTAAAAAAAAAGATACCAAAATGAAAAAAATATTCACATCTCAACATTGAGAAAAAATTCTCAATTTTGGTTAGAAATAACCAAAAACGGCAGCTCTGTTCTCATCGTATGCTGAGTTGAATTAGTACTACATTTTGATTGTGGACGAAGATCACAAACAGAGAAATGTTTTTTTAGGGTATTTACTACACAAACACTGTAAGCGTTTGTAATTCCATACTTCTACCGTATCGAACACTAAAGAACAGTATACAATATTTATTTTCAAACACTGATTTTAATATTTATGACTCGTGTAAGAAATAGATTGATATCCCTTACCTGAAATTAACACGATACCGTTCATATGAAATATAATGGGTCTTTAATATATAAGGTTTAATTGCTATAAAAATGGATCGAATCGATCTATAATGAAAACATATCACCCTGAAATAAACGCTTTAAAATCATAAGTTAAATGTTTTTTTTTACCTTAAGTTTGTTTGGTATTAAAAATCGGTCTTATTGGTCTCCATTAAAACACAAGTGGCAAAATATGACGTTTTCTTAATGTTGCATTTTAAGTCATATTAGAGGTTGTAAGCGAAAAACGAATGCAAATACTCCGACAAGGTAACCGGAAATCGAATACCATTTTAGAATTAAATTAAAAATAAGTCGTTTATTAAACTTAAATTTAAATTCCCAGACCCTTGCATTTTTATAGATGCAGTTCAAAAGGGGTTCTTAATTCAGAAGCAGGTTGAAAACAACAAATCGACAAAACTTTTTTTTAGCTGGTACGATCCAACTAAAAAATTAAAAACAAAAGAAAAAAGATATTTTTGGGAATACAAATTTTATTATTAATAAGATTTTTCTATGAAGTGCTAAATTTCCAATTCTAAAGTCTTAGTTGGCCTAAGCAACCAGCGAAATTTCATAAATTAATACATTTCAGTGTTTTTTCAAATCATTATCAAAAATAAGAATTGGGAATTTAGCACGTCATAGAGAAATTTTATTAATAGAAAAAAAAAAAATTAAATGATATATTTCGTACAAATGGCGCATTCTTTTCGCTGGAATGCCCTTAAGTTTTTAGTTAGGTAGTTTTTATGTGAAATAAATTTATCCCATAGAAGACGAGTAGAATAGAAGAAGAGAAAAAAAATGTAAATAAATCCCCCAATCTGAAAACACTGTTCTCTTCATTATGCCAGACTTGTTCTATTATTTTTTTTTTAATATAATTTAAGCACTTAAACAAATGTTTATGATATAGTTGAGAACTAAACTTGAACTTAACTTATATATATATATATATATATATATATGGGGTATTCACAAGGACCGTAGTCATAAAGATGTAGTCATATGTCTTAAAATAATTACAAGAAATATATATGACTGCTGTGGACAACCACTTATAATTTAGATTTCTAATTACAGGCAGCTTTTAAATAAACTGCATTAAATCTAGAATAACTGAATAAGTTGTAATACATTTGAAATAACTGAAGTTTTTTTATTTGGTCCCTAAACAAACGCGACACTAAATGCTTCCTTTAAAAAAATGCGAGTACAACTTTATCTGTGTATTTGTTGTTTTAAATGAACATTTTTGATTTAACAGTTTTGCTATCCTTAATATTTTGAGTGTATGGGACTGTACCATAATAATTCATTAGCTCCCTTTTAGCTGTCATAATTTGTTTACATAAACCCTTTTCTCTTAATACTTTACTTTTTTAATTTGTATTAGAAATATAAAATTTAATTCGTTTTATGTTATATGGGGCATTTTATTTTACTTAAATTAAAAAAAAGGAATAAGAAGAAAACAAACGTGAGCACTTCAAAAGAAACGTTTTATTGCGATTAAAACCGGTGAATTATGTTAAAAACGAACATCAGATATCACAAATATAGACATATATAATGAAAACTTTTCTGCGATGTTCGAGTTTATTTAAACGAATACGGATATAGAGATTTTTGTGCAACGAACACATTTTTACACATTTCTTACAAATAACTTATTTCATAAGCCGGTACTTACAATATAGACATTTCTTACAAGACAGACGAATATTGTTGGTAAGAGGGCGGTGAGGATTGCGTGACGCGCTTTACTTCTTTCCTCTCTCATCAACAAAGTTCACCTGTCCGGCAAGAAATGTTTATCAGCCATAGCGAAATAAGAGCGGAAAGCGTTTTCTAGCTGTCAAAAGTTCTCAAGCCCATACAAATTGTATGTAGCATACCGAATTATCGCGGCGGCAACGTTTTGCAATTGGAAAATTTAATTTTGACAGCGCATTTAATAGTGAAGTTAGCCGCTATTGTTGATAAATAATGGTAATTTAGCTGTTTTTAGGTGAAAATAGTGGTTTTATCTCCATTTTTTATTTATTTTATGTGGGTTTTATTAAACAGGAAAGTTAACACTCTTGTTCTTGACTCAACGCTGACGTTTTTATTTAGGTATGGTATTTCAGCGTTAAAGCTAAGCGGAAGAAAACGTTCCGCCCTCTGCTCGTATTTGGAAATGGCTGTATAGTGTAAATGCTGACTTACAAACTAAGGCGTATAAATTTTTATGTAGGCCGTTAAACCCCAGCTGATTTTGACGGTTTGGTCCGTTTGCTTTGCTTTAAAATAATTTTTTTACAAATGATTGAAGGCAAAAAACACTAACAATCCAGTGAAAAAAACAAATAGTAATTTGGTTCAATAACTTCTTAGTAAAAATTCAATTACAATTTAAGAAAAGAATTAACTTAAAACTAATACAGCTATAGCACCTACGGTATTCCAATAATTCATAAAAAAGATTTTCCATTGAGACCATATGAACTTTGTAAATATAGAACAAGAAGGTTTCTCTTCAATTTAAGGATACAATTAGGAATAATAAATTGGATAATAATGACCAATTGAACATACAAATATAGAAAAATATTTTTTCCAGGCCCATAATGTCGACAAGAACATTTCTTTCTTATATTTAAATTAAAAACAAAAACAAATTTTAGTTTTTTATTATTGTTTTCAATACAAATATGCGAAAGAAATGTTCTTGTCGACATTGTGGGCCTGGGAGTTATTCTAACGCATTCTTAAAATTTATTTATTTATTTATTCCAGACTATGGAACAACGAAATTCCTTACAGACTGTGCAACTAACTTACATAGAAAAATATATTACAAAGTTGAAAAAGTTAATAACTGTAATATGTACATATACATTAGAGCGACTCAAAAAAAAAGTGATTTTGTTACCCCTCTGAAAATAAAGATTGATATATTTTATGATGATTCCCAAAATATTTTGGTTCTAACGTTGACCATCCGTGAGCTGGACCATTTTTAAAAAGGTCTTTTTTCAGTTTTTCGAATTTTTTTTTGGACTTTACTCCAAGACGACATAAATAAAATTTGTTATCATGGAAAGGGTTTTTGAAGCAGCATCTAATGGTATATAAAACTTTACCACTTGCGAACTACATATTGAGATATTTAACTAAATACATATTTTCGTTTCGGATTTTCATACAAATTCTACGTATTTTTTTATTGTATTTTTCACATTTTGATAAATTAAAAAATGAAAAAGTTTTATACCCATATTGCCTATATATATGAAAAAAACATAAAATATATCGCGATTTTCGCGGTTTATGTGAATAATTACAAAAATATATAAATTAACATTATTTTAAAACAGATTCAATTTGAAAAGCAGAAATAATTTGTATAATAGATAATAGATATTTTCAATTAAATAATCATGTATATATTCAAATAAAAGAAAATCTTTTTCGAAAAAAAAGAGAAATTACATGCGGAACTTTTATTTGTTATAGGAGGAATGGAAAAAGAGAAAACTTCCCCTGGAATTTTTATACGTGATTATATTATTCGTTGTAAAATAGTGGACATAAAATTTTTTTAAAAGCATATAATCATTGCAATCAATTGCATATTTATATGTTATAATTAATTACAAGATCATTTGTTCTGATCTGCTGTCAATATAAATGTTCCTTTTAGGTTTCTCAGACTTAATGGTTACTTTTATATTGGCTTGCGTAAAACTAATTATCCTTAAAATGAGCCATTAGCTCAATGTCAAAATGTATGTATTAAATTAAACGGGAAACCACATTTTTGATTTTCGTTTATCTAAAACAAAATTTTAATTATATTTAAAAATTTAATATAAGAATATCTTATAATCTTAATATGTATATAAAAAATCCGTGTCACTGTGTATGTTTCGAATAAACTCAAAAACGAGTCAACTGATATTCATGAAAGTTGGCATATATATGTAATTTGGTCCAACTTAGATGATAGGATAGTTATTATTTAAATTAATGGCCTGGGGGCGGAGGGGCGTGGCAAAATCCATAACTTGAGAACGGCTTGACCGATTTGAACGATTTTTTCTTTAAAATGATCGCCATGGTCCAACTTAGGTTTTTACGGAAAGAAAATTTTGCCCCGCCCACTTTTACGCCCACTTCTTTCGATTTGCCTAAAATCAGAAAACGGCTCCATCGAGTTGACTAATTTTTTTTTTAAATGTTCGTATTAATCAACTTTAAGTTTTTATCGAAAGAAAAATTTACCACGCCTATTTTTACGCCCACTTTTTCCATTAAGCGAATAACTGGAGAACGGCTTGACCGATTTGAACGATTTTTTCTGTAAAATGATCGCCATGATCTAACTTAGGTTTTGCGGAAAGAAAATGTTGCCCCAACCACTTTTACGCTCACTTTTTCCGTAAGATTCACAGCATATATATACATACATACAACCATATGTATTTTCAAATCAAATGTAAATCAAACATATGTATCTGAACAACATTTTAATTTATAATATTATAATGATGAAACAGTATTTTAATAAAATTTATTTACATTGACTTTAAGAAATAAATAAGATTGACAATTAAAAAAAAAATAGTGAATTGTTTTTAACAAAATTGAAATTTTCCATCCCTGCTTCTAATTTTGTGCTTCTATAAAAATACAACTCTGATTAAATAAAAAAAATTAAAAATCTTATCGTTTAGAAAAATTTTAAAAAATGCTGCGCGCCATTCCTTTGCCAAATTTCTTTGCGTTTTTTTATTTTTTGACAATTCATAACAAATTGGTTTTCACACTATTATAAATTTTGCTTTTATTTAAGTTTTTGGCATGTCGTAATCTTTAGTATTATAGTGTAAAATGGCCTTTACTAACACAATCAAAGTGTAGAGTTTTTTTTACACCCAAGTAAATTTTTATTTGCAGCATTTTTATTCTAGTAATTCTCAATGGTATAATCTAATAAAACTTTTCACGAAAATTTCTTGAAATATGAAATGCCTCCATAAAATGATACATTTGAGATGTAAATTTTGTGCCACCCTTCCTTAGGAAGCTCAATGGTGTTTTATCCAATTTAATAGCCTTGAGGAGCGTAAAACGATAGAGCGAAAAAATAGCAAATTCAAAATTAAGGCATTAAGCAAAAGAAAATAACCCAAAAATGTAGAGAAATGAAGCGAAAATTATGCGTGTTATTTAACACATTTCCTTTTATTAGATTTTTTTTTGAAATGCAGATATTTCCTGCCTTTCTTTAATTTCCCTTTTTAAACACGAGTTGATTAATAACTTAGACTATTTTTTTTCAAAAAGGATGTAGAAACATTTTCTGATTTTTAGTTTTGTGTTTTAATTTATTTTGCTGTGTTAAACAAAATAATATTTCATAAAAAAGTTATAAGAATTATTTTAATTTTAATTATCGCATGTTTTTTTTTGTCCTCTTTCCAGACAATCAATCAAAAGCAGTTTTCGTGACAAGGATAAACCTTCGCGTTTCAAGGACCTACAGACAACCCGTTTTCAAGTTGAGCCACAAAATGAAGAAGACTCCGATGATTCCAATGAGGATCGTGAACTTTTGGACAATGAATATGATACGAAATATGGTAAAAGTTTTCGGTAAGTTTATGAAGTTTTTCATTTTATGCAACTTATTTATGTTAAATTTCTTATTTTAGACATTTTACCAGAGAAGCCCTGCCACGCTTGGACAACTATCGAAATATCATGTCTATACAAGCTGCCTACCGTCCCACTTTGGATGAACTTCACAATGCCACTTTAACCGGCAAGGTAAGGAACAAAATCAGCTGCTAAAAGTCTAACCAATATAAATTTATTGAAAATATTAAAAACAAATTTTTAAACATTAAGTGCCATATTTATTAATTTTAAGTGACTTACTTTAAATTTACGAGGTTCTTGTGAGAAAATAAGTTGCTGTCTCTATTGCAATTTATCTAAGAAAAAAGCTTGAAGAAATTAAGTCAGCCATTTAGTTAGAACACAGATTTTTTCTGCAAAAACATTTCTGTTTTATCCCTCGTTTTTTGCAGTTCATTAACTTTATAGCCGTTTCATATTTAAGTTTTGTCTGCCTCAGTAAATTCTCATTTTGGCCAACAAAATGAAGATTGGCTCATTAAACAATAAATAATTAAAAGTGTTTGGCACGAAAAAACACTTTCGTACAGACACACACACATACACACACACACACACAGGAATAGAAAACAAATGTTAATCAATTAATTGAAGTTTTAATTTGTAAACTTTTCACTTGTAATTTGAATGGACATAACAAATGGTTGTTAAATTAATTTAATTAAACCGAAATTGTCATCTAGTCAGCCATATTTTAATCAGTACATAAAAGTAAAAAAAACGTTTTAATTTTGGCTTCAAATCGAAAAAAGACGTTTTTAAGTTCATTTGTTAAAGTATAAAAACAAAAATTACGTTATTTTCAGAATAAATGTGAATTGCCCTTCAGATGACAGGTTGTGAAGATAAAAAAAAGAAGGGAATTGCAAGATGGTCACATTTAACGAAAAGCAGACCACGTATAGTTAATAAAACAGAATTTGTTTGACATTTTAATTTGAACATTTCTTTGCAATTTTTGGCAGTTTTATTTTTTTTTTAATTTTATTCTAAAATCTGTGTCACACGATGTGACGACATGTAGCAAAGACCTATTTCATGAAACACAAGACAGATACGTACGGTGTAAAAACGTTTGCGGGGTAAACAATTCCGCACGAAATGGAAAATCGAGCAACTATTTAATGTTCCTCTTTAATATGTTTCGTAGAAACTTTTTTAAATTGAATAGTTAAATTTTAATTTAAGACGTAAACGTTAAATTGGAGCTTGCAACAAAAAACGTTGCGTCTGAAAGTAGTCGAGTGTTCGAAGGGACAATAAAAGAAAATACAAATATTCTTGCAGGATTATGTCGCATAGTCTGAAGCAGATATAATATTGTAGTCAAATTTAATTTAATTTTTTATGGCTGTATTCAACATTAACATTTTTTATTTGCAGTCATAAATATGGGCTAATTCAATATTTTTATTGAAGAATTTGGTGAAATAATCTCAAATTTTCAGAATATAAAGATGTTTGGTTGGTAGGTGTATAAAAAAAACACAAATTTTGTAAATCTATTGACTGTAAAAAATCTCATGAAATATATTTCAAATGCAGAAAAAATTTTAACATCTTTGATAAAAACCACATTGTGCATTTCATTACAACTATTAAATACGAGTGGTATGATGTTTAAATTTTGAATATAATCTTTAATTTATTTATTTTTTAAACGCCCGGGAGACTATCAAATAAATACATTAATCACATAGTTGTGTGCGTGCAGTCGTTCTTTTTCGGGTACACATACGCGTTGTCGTCAATGCTAGATGAAAATCAAAAAGTTTTGATTTGTTTATTTGATGGCTGATTATTTGATAGTCTCCTGTTGTGATTGACAAAAAAAAATTATTTTCTTTGTGTTTGTTGTCATGAAAAATATAAATATTTTCGTTGTTTACAAAATACAATTGTTGATTGCCGTGTTTATTTGTACGTCTCCGAAAAAGCCTCAAATAAACGACACTAACACATATGCACTGATTGACGGGTTTATTTGAAAGTCTCCAGAGCCCTTTATGCGTTTGTTTGTGTGTTTGGGCGTTCGTTATAGACTCCTAAACTACTAAACTGATTTTTTCTTAATTTCCACAGTATTTTTCTGACTACCGGGCGCTCGACATAGGCTATAAATGCTAGCAAAAAATTCAAGTGGAGTGTGCCACGCCCATACAAAGCCAATAAATGTATATCTGAAGATCGGTAACAGTAAAAGTATCCAAGATAAGTACAAATAGGTTTGTTGATAAACAGTAGTCTGAATTGGTTATGTAGGCGTGGTACAGTCAATACAAAACTAGTTCTGTATAACGGGAGAAGGGTAACAGCAAAAGTATCCAAATTTATTATAATTTGCTTCACTAGCAATTCACGAGATCTGTATTACTGCGTACTGCACAGAAAAAATGAATACCAACTTCTATTAACATATTAGTTAGAAATTTGTACTATTAATAAAATTCCGTACTGATTTTCCGCTTGTAAACTAATTAATTATACGAGTATCATCCAAAATTATTTTCGGGAATGAAATATTTTATTAATTAATTCATTTATTAATGATGTGCTAATAATCCCAATTTTTGAATGAAAACACTGAAATTTATTGTAGTGGGAAAGCTAGTTTCTATGCGCATTTCGCTAGTTGCTTAGGCCAGCTCGTCAGGAAACTTTTTCCAAATACTTTAGAAAAGCTAAAAATATTATATAAAGTGAATAAGAATTTTAAAACACTCAGGTCTTACGTGTAACAATATCAAAGCTTCAACAAATGCACAACAATAAACCGTCAATTTTTCTTTCTTACATTCCCCTACAATTGGCTGATTTTTTTCCAACACGAATTGTAGTTGTAAGAGGATAGAAAGAAAAAAAAAGAAAAAAATTATCATATTTGTAAGTTTCAGCTTTTTCTGCGGTTGTGTTGCAATCAATAGGTTTGATTGAAATGTGACCACCAGCAAAAGATAATATATAAAACATTTTTTATTTTTTTTTATTTTTCGAATTTATTCTATGAGTTAAATTTCAGTTATGTATTTTATAAACCTTTTTGTAATAGCTCTATTCCTTAAATTTTCTTAGAAATTACTTTATACACTACCAGACTATTATATTGTATTTTCTTGTTACATTTTACCTTAGCTTTCCGTTGGATAGCAATGAAGTATATTTATGTACAGAAAAATTTACAATTATTAGACAGAATGTAATGTAACAAGAAAATACAATATAATAGTCTGGTAGTGTATAAAGTCATTTCTAAGAAAATTTAAGGAATAGAGCTATTACAAAAAGGTTTATAAAATACATAACTGAAATTTAACTCATAGAATAAATTCGAAAAATAAAAAAACCTTTTGAATATAATAAAGTTGCTTATGAAAAAGAAATAATTCCCAATATCTATTTGATAATATATAAAACGTAAACACAAATGAAAATATTTTTTTTTTCAATCAACGCAGGTAATTAAAGCAATTAAAAAATTGCTTGAAACTTTAATACAATATAAAATATTTTGAAGTTTGTATGTATGTTTTCATTTGCAAATAAACACACAAACATTATAATTTTTATTTTCAATTAAGGAAAATTAATTGGAACAATTAAAATAGTGTTGGAAACAGCATTACTTGATTTAATTGAAAAACTTTTGGTGAACATTTTTTCTGTGTGGCTTAACAAGTTGTTAAATTAATTAATATACTCCGACTGAACGTTCGGGTAAGGTTTCCGAATTCGTCAAAAAACTTTGTCTGCTTGATGTTTTTTCGAAGTCCTTTTTTCCTTCGGAGAAAAGAAGTTCAAATCACGATGTCCGTATGTCCGTGTGGTGTGTCGGTAGTTATATATTAATGTCACATATGTATAGTCCGGAATTGTTTGCTATCGATATTCCACCTGATCGATCCATAAATGGCTGAGATTTGGGCAAACAAACACTACTGCCTCTAACTTTTTCCACAAATCTCTTGTTGTTGGTGTTTTTTACATAACTTATTGTTGTTTTCTACATATCTGAAGTTAGACCACTGTCCAAATTAGGTACACGCATCTTGGTTATCAATAAACACCATCCGATAAAGTGTGGGCGGGATAAGACAAGTGGGCGGGCCACTTCCCATATAAAGACATTATAGATTTCTGTATATCTGGAGAACAGCAAGATATAAAGTTTCCAAATTATGGACAAGCATTTTGGTATTCAATACACCACATCTGACAAAATGTGGGCGAGATTGGGAAGTGGGCGTAGCCTTAAATAGATTACTTTATATTTAAAGAACGGTATTAGTATAACTTTTTGCTCGTTTCGCACCATGGTGAAGTGATGTAAGATTCGGCATTGGCGAATAAAGCACTCTTACGGTTTTTTTTATATTTAAATGTGTACACTTTTTGCTGTTTGATAATGTGCGCTAGTGGTATAAGTGAAGGGTATTAAAAATTCAGCACAGCCGATTATGGCTCTCTTGTTTTCTTGCAAATTTTAACAATCAGTAAAAAATGGAAAATCAAACATAAAAAGTGTTTCGATTGTGTTATGTATTTCTGTTTTTGAAATCTGTTTACATTCGTAAGAGTCCAACATCAACTTGCAACAAATGAAAATAAATTTGGTTTCAAAATTTTTAGTGCTATTCTTCACTTTTTGGCACTTTTTTTGCTGTCAAGCAAAAAACAAAAAAAAATTGTATCAGCAGTTAATAACAACATTCTAAATTGAAACTATTAAACTAAAACAATTTTCTAAATATGAATTCTAAATGCTAATTTAACTATTTTAAAACTTCGCCAATAAAATGAATATTTCATTTTAAAGAATACCACTAATTGATTTTTTTATATTTTATTTTATCGCAGCGGTTGCTCTAAAGATGCTCAACTCAACCTTTATAAATTTTCAGTAGAGGCAAAAAACTATTTTTTTACAAATATAATTAAAAACTTTCTTTTCATTTAAATTACCGAGTAATTGTGTCGTACCTTCAGGCCGTTGTCGTGAAACAGACCAGAATCTCTGGTAGGAATCGAACCTGCAACCCTTTCACTGCTAGACCAGCTAGCTCTCTACCGGCTATAAAATTAAATTATTATAGAATTTTTTAATGAAAATCCACAAAAAATTGTCTCGAAATTCTAACGAATTTTTTAACATGAAAATCCTATAGCTGACATCAAAACCAATGAATAATTCTAATTTTAACGAATTTATAATTGATTGGTTTCATACATCGATTACAACTGAGTCATGGGAAAAATGCTGTGCCAATTAAATTTGTTTATGCCTTTGTTTTAATCAATTTTATTTTTTGTTTCTCTTCATATTGTATTGACATAAATTGCTGCAATAACCACTTTTTTTTAAATATTTTATATTGGCTGAGTTCCAATCATGGTACAACTAATAAGGTAACCCTGGTTCTACGACAAGGAAAAACAACATGTATTTTGTTGGTAGAACAACATGATAGTTTGTCCAAAAATATGTGTATGTTTTTCTAGTTAAGGACGGAAAATTTTGAACTATACAATATAGCGACATGGGTCACATTATGCAATTGCTAAGTCATGCATTGCTGATAATACATGTTTGACAATGACATATAAATAAGCTGTAGAATAAATTGAAATTAAATCGGTGCATAGTTTTAACAGTGATTTTGCTCACTTGAACATAGAAAATGAACATGTCAACCGGGGTTGTGGAGTCGGAGTTGGAGTTGAGGTTCTTGTACCGGAGATGAAGTACCCACAAAAACTAGCAACTCCGACTTCAAAATTTTTCCGCATAACAAATTTAAAAAAAATTTCTAAAATAGAAATTCTTAGAAACTGGCGATGATGAATTTAAAAACCCGATTCGAAATTTTTATTAAATAAACGATTATTTAGTTTAACAAACGTTTATTAAGTAAAATTTTCATATAAAATTGTTTTTATAAACCTTTAATTATTTAAAAATATTTATATGAATACGGCAGTAAATATTTTGCTATATTTAATCATTTAAAAGGTACTGCATTAAAAAAAAGAGTTAAAAGTCAAATAAGCACCAGTTTCATATAAATTTAGCATCAATGAAAGAGTTGGAGTCGAAATCGGGCTTAAAAAATTTCAGCGGTTGGAGTCGGAGTTAGAACATTTTTTTACGACTTCACAGCCCTGATGTCAACATATGAGACATATGCAGCATATATGTATGTCTATTTAGACAAAACTTGAAAAAAGTTATGAGTTTTAAGCCATTAAGAGGAAGAAGCCGATTTATTTCACACAAAATTGCTTTAATATAGTTTAAAGTATAAAAAGTTTTTTGATTAAAATAAATTTTGTATCGGAAATAAAATCGGCTTTTTTCACTTAATTTCTTAGTTTTTGTCAGAGCTCCTCGATTTCAAGTTTCTCTTAATCGCCACATTTTTATTTTACGTTTTTGTACGCTTAAAAGAAATAATAAATAAAATTTACCATATTACAGGCAAATTAAAATTAAATTCATAAATTACTCCAACTTCCAGCCCTGGCAGAGGGCTTTAAGAAGTTTCAGAATAATTAAAAAAAAAAAAAAAAATTTGTGTATAATTTTGGTAGATACAACTTTGTGGAGGTATTTGAAATTTATTGAATGACTTTTTTTCTTTATACACCGACGCTCTACCCTAATGTACATACGTGACTTTTCGCTTTTTCTGTTAATTTTTATTACTAAAAATATTCCACATAAAATCAATAAAACCAAAAAACCCAAATTCATAAATCTATTGGAGTGGAATTTTTAAATTGCTTGAATTTCTTTTTCACAAAACTTTTTTCTTTATATTGGTGAAAAATGAAAAATCACATATTCTGTATTTTTTTGTGCGTTTCCCTTTAAAATTCTCAGTTTCTTTGCTCAAACATTTTTCAATTTTACTTATGACAAATCATCATAAATATTTGTCTTAAAATACATTTATTTTTTTAAGTAGCAGGTGTCTTGTTCTGTCTTTTTCTACTCCCTTCCAGTGGTCTTTATATTTCCTCTAGGATTGTGGTTGCTCTGGCTTTATTTGCCTTTTTTGTGGTTTTGTTCGTTAATGGTTTTAAAGGTGCGCTTTCGGAATTGTAAGAATTGCTGTGGTTTACATTAGTCTTTGAAGATGGTACGAAAAATTACAATGGATGTGCTTTAAACATTTTAAGGTTTGGTTGCGACTTTAGATGTGATCTGTTTTTGAAAAGGGTATTTCGTAGGTGGTCGATTTTCCATTTGACTAACAAATTCTTCTTACGCACAAGCGATTTTTCTATGACATACTTTATGTCTTATGTTATTTTTGTAATTTTTAAAAATAAATAAACAAATGAAGGAAAACAAAATTTCTTAAAAATGCTTAACCATTTTTTAAGCACTGAAGAGTTTATAAAAGTTTTCCTTTGCTTCCAAATTCTTTAAAAGAGAAATATTTTCCAACTCAACCGTAAAAAAATGTTTAACGGTCAAAATTGTCCAAAATATTTTTATTGAAATGAGACAATTATTTTTTTATTGAATTTTATTTCAAGGTTTTTTTGGTAATATCTGTACCAAAAAATTTAGGTCTTTTGTAAACATGGGTCAAAATTGCCCAACACTATTAAGTCAATACAAAATATTCAAACAAGTAATAAATTTATTTTAAAATCAGAGATGGGGGAAGTGCACTCATTTTGCAGTTTCAACTCACAGTTAGTGATAATGCAAAATTATTCCAATCATTTTGTTGAAGTTCAGTGATGAATTGAAAATTTGCACTCAAAAAACAAATAGTCTCATTTAAGAAAAAGCAATCATCAGTTTATTGCAACTTTTTTGTTCTTCACTCATTTGAGTTTAACTTAAAATTTTGCACTAAATTTACAAAATAAAAACTTGTTTTTTCATGATTAACGTCATGGGATATTCCGTTATTGACGAATTATTGACATGTTGTTTAATTTCCTTTCTTATGCATATCATAACAAGAATCAAAAATTATGCTCGTACAAAATTACATTTTTAAAATTTTAGTGAGAGTCTGTTTATATGCAGCTTTTTTTATTGCAAGTACAAATTTTGCACTATTTGAATTGAGTTATTAAGTGATAGTGCACTGCTGATTTAAATCAACATTTAGTGCTCTACCCCCAACTATGGTTAAAATCATTCCGACACTTGCATTAGTTGTAAAAAAAGAAACAAGTACGAGTGCTATATTTGGCTATGCCGAATTTTGTATAACCTTCACCATGATGAAATAAGAATCGAAAGCTATATAAATACCGTTCTTTAGATATAAAAAAGATCTAGTTTCTGCCACGCCCACTTTTCCAGTACCGTCCACATATTCTCGGATGTTGTGTATTGCTAACCAAGATGCTTGTACTTTATTTGGAAACTTTGCCCTTCCCCATATATATAGAAAAACCGACGGACCGGCGGAATTCGTTAAAACAACTTCGTTATACATTTCTCGTATTTGTTATGTTTATTATTTTTAAATAATAAGAATCGTGCTTTGGCGCTTACGATCACTTTAACAAATGGGGTCGATATTTGAAATGTGAAATAATTTAAATTTTTACTTCTTATTTGAATTTTTTTCTATACATACATATTACGTATGTATGCATGTATTTATCTATGTGGATAATGGTAGTTAAGCTAAACTCTTATAAATAAAAAAAGCTAAAAGCCTAAAAAACTTTTATGTCAATGTATTTAAATATACATATATAAACACATTCAATAATTCAAAAATTATTTGAATATTTTCTGCAAAGAATAATAAGTATGTAACTCGACTATTTGGCAGCAGTACGTACGCAGCGGTAAAACTCAGAAGACCTTCTTCTTCAGGCCTTATTAAAGGCCTGCTTAAAAATTGTTCAGCTTGAATTACCATTCGTTTCTAACGGCTAAGGAATGCCTCATAGAAGGCCTCGGATATTTCGTATAAAATGTAGGATACACCTTCCACACTCGCTTCTATGAGAAGGGAGAAGAGAAGGAGTAGCATTTTTTGTTTTGTTTTTTTGCCAAAGCAAAAGTAAAAGAATTATTTATTTTTATCCAGTTGCTATTTTTATGTACCTGCCAAAGAAGCGTTTATGTACCCGTAATGAAAACGTGTGTAAAAAAGATATGAATGTGGAATGGAGCGAGTAGGGCTTGTACATCCAAAAGAAGGGGTACAGAGGCCTTCTAGATGGCATCCGTACTCCTTCTTTTTCCCGCTTGGTAGTCATGCATAACTCAAATATGTGTTAGTGAAAAAGTACATGTATTGATACACTTTTAGTTTTCACCAGCCATACAGAGTTTCATGAAAATGCCGGAAATTATATTTTGTTTGAATTCTTTATATTTTTTAATATAAAACATAGCAACATTGTTCATTCAGTAACAACCACAGAAAAAAATATTGTAAAAAATATATTTTTTCGATTTGTGCAAATTAAAAACATTTTCCCAGTAATAAAAGTGATGCAAAAAAAAAATGCAAAATTTTTTCAACAAGTGAAATAGTGAACACATTTGGTGTTTTAATTCATAGTTTTCAATTTAAATTTTGTGACATTTGCATTAATTTTTTTATCAAAAAGGTGTTGAATTCACACAGCAGCAGTACATGTGGAAGTTAATTAAAAAATATAAAGAGTTGAGTTACTTTATGTACTTTGCCTTTGTGTTTCTCTTTATATTGGATAATAATAAATTATTTTATTCGAATTTTATAATTCATTTCCTTTTAAAGCACTGTATATTTTTTAATCATTTACAATTAGTTATATATTAAATTCCTTGGTATGATTTAAATAAAAAATTATGTTTATTTGAAGAATAATTTATTTATTTTATTTTTTGTATCCGTGGCATATTCTGTATATTTCCATCCCTCACGCTTTAATACTTCTGCAATTAAATAACACACACAAGAAAAAAAAACTATGTATATCAAGGACAAAAAAATATATGTACGCAGCATACATTTCCTTATTTAAGTTGTAAACGACTTGAAGGATGATTTTCCTTTTATTTCCTCATATTAATAATTCATAACTAATTCTTCCGAAATACTTTTTGGCAAATTTTTAAATTTTTTTGTCACGAAAAATTACATTGTCGATTCCGAAAGAATTTATTATATTTCAAATTATATTAAAAAATTAGTTATATATGTAATTCATTCCATGTTTTCCTGTTAAGATATTTTCTTATTTATGAACAGTGTTGTCATGTCGTAAGGTTTATATATTTTTGCGATCCAAAATATTTTTTCAATTTTTTTCTGAAATTTAAGTACCTTCAACAAGTTTAGTTACACTGTGCAAGTTAAAAAAACTGACAAGCGCGGCACCTGTCGTTTTTACCAAATACGGTTACGCTGAATCCAATAGTGTTAACCGTTTTTTAGGTTAGCTCTTTGAGATATACCGTTATTTATACCGTTGAAAATATTATGCAGGTAAATTCAGCAGAAAATTAATTTTAAACAACTAAAAATTTATTTAAAAAACGGGTCATTTACATTTCATTTAAAATAAAGGAATTTTACATAAATTTTTGAATTTTATATTTTATTTAACATTATATTCCGTAAAATGTAACAGTTCCCAATAAAAAAGGGAGCTTCAAACGATGCAGGTTTGTAAAGGAGAAACGTTAAAGTTTCGCTTACCATTCCGCCTACGGAAGACATGAATTTTATATGGAGAGTTCCCACTTTAAAGCAATACATTTTTGACACAGAAAGCGCTTTATTCAGCGCATATAAAAATTGGTGAGTGTAGCGATCAGCTTTGCACACTGAATTTTTTGTTACCGTTTTTCTTTAATATGCTCCCTTACAAACCTACTTCGTGGTAAGGGAATGTCGTAATAATTTCAATAATTAAGAAATTATTGAAATTATCTCTGTATGTCTTACTGTGTAGCGCATAAATTTGTGCTTACTTTTTAAAATTAACCATTAGTGCTTCGCAAAATAAGAAAAAAATTTATTGGGTTGTTGCTTAAAAAAATATAATTTAACTGACAAAAAATCACACTCCATAACAATATTAGTATGGAAAAACAGTATTTGGTAGTTTGTTTTTTTCAATAACAAACATAAATTTTAAAAAATAAATTTTTTCGTAAAGTAACTATATTTTCATTAAATTTTAACAGTACGGAAAACGAATTAAATAATCTACAATCAGTTACTGTAATAATTTTATGAGTGTGCGCGTAACTCAAAAACCCGAAATTCTGCAATTAAATTACATTTAGGAAAGGTTAATTTTTTTTCTTATATGCAAATTATAAACATAATTGTGTTGGTTTTCCCAAAAAAAAAATAATATTTTAAAAATTCATAGAAAATTAGAAAATGCAGCTATGCTTCTAATCCAAACAAAACAAGCCATAAATGATTAATATCTGTCTACAGCTGTTATTCACAAAAGATGAAATTTTTTATGAAATATGTATTGCAGCCCCCTAAGGGACGGGAATAAAGGTCAAGTATGTTTTGACAAAATGTTTAAGATGAAAGACTAATGGAGGTCGGTCATACATTTTGTCTTCTTAGGGGCGACTCCTAGGCAATTATGGGAATTTTTCTTCAATATATTTCTAGCCTGTACTGAAAATTGTGTATGGGAGTCCCTTAAGAAATTGCGATATCGGGTTGGTATGTTAGAAATAAATGGTAGAGATGAAAAATAAGGTTGATTTGACCCATCTATGGGAGTACCCCTAAGGGGTGGAGATATACATATGGCAAGTATGTTTTAAGAAAATGTTAAAAACAAAAAACTAATCGAGGCCCGTCATACATTTAATCCCTCTTTTTCTCTCTTTTTTTTAATATACATAAATTATATTCTTCATATAAGCATAGCGGCATTTTCCAATTTTTAATGAATTTTAAAAAAAGAAAAACTCCGAAATTTTGCTTAAAAATTATTTATTTTTATCAAAAAAGAAATAAAAAAATTATATTTCTAAAACGATTGCGGAATTTCGGTTTTTTGTTTATTCAATACACTTAACCGTTTTTGTATTACGCGCAGGGCTGTGGAGTCGGTGTTAAGGTTTTTGTACCGGATTTAAAGTCGAAGTACCACAAAAATTTTAAATTCGGCATAACCAATTTAAAAAAAAAAAAAAATTCCAAAATTAAAACTCTTTGAAATTCGAAATTTTTATAGAATAATTTTCTTGCTATATTTAACCATTTTTAAGGTTCTGCATTAAAAAACGAGTTTAAAGTCAAATAAGGACCAGTCTCATATACATTAACATCAATGTAAGAGTAGGAGTCTGAGTCGGACTTAAAAGATTTCAGCGGTTGGAGTCGGAGTTGGAGTGACATCTATTTTTTGACATCTCCACAGCCCTGGGGCTAATTCTACCAGTCGTGATCGAATACTTTTTCGATTCGAAAGCAATTTTATTTCCAATTCTTTGAGCCGATACTGAACAAATCGAAATTCGCCTCCTGTTTACGCGAATATATGTATGTTACACAACCTCCTCCATTTTCGTAATAACGGTACAGCTCGAAAAGAAGAGCTGACCTAAAACTTTTTGTTTTATTTACAATTAACATCGTGAATTATGGTTGGACTATCTTTTATTAAGAAACTATTTTTATTCTATTAATATTATAAAAAATGCATCTCTTTGCGAGTGTGCAGGTAATGGGCATGTTCGTAAATGCATCACTGCGCTGCATCAGAAAAGCAAACTTTTTTAATGCCGGTAAAAAGAATAATTATAATTTTTTTTATTGTATTACTATTATTTTTGTGGATTATTGGACAATTTTTGGTCCACATCTTCTTTACTGATATATATATAAACATTTGAAAAAAAATATATATATATATATGTATATATCGTTACCTTAATATAAAAAGGCCCCAACTCATCAAAAACACTTTTTACAGGAGAAGGAAAAAACTTAATAAAAGCTGAAATAATATAGCTACACAACCATTGTCAAAAAACATCTTTATTAAAATTAAACGAGGAATTCAGATTGAAATACATAATATGTATTTCTTTCGAAAAATTGTGTGTATGAGTTAGGCCTTTTTTTCTTTAGAAAAATTGTGTGTATGAGTTAGGGCTTTTTGTATTCTGCTTATAACTTCTTTATTTTTAATCTAATTTGCTTGAAATTTTAATAGAATGTGTATTAGCAACCATTCTACAATAATCAATAAAAAAACGGATTTCCAAAAATAATGAGTTGGGGCCTTTTTATATTAAGGTAACGATATATATTTATATATAAACATTTGAAATCACTGATGCAGCGCAGTGATACATTTACGAACATGTCCAATATTTTAAAAGTATTAACAATCCATGGGGCACCATTATTTTTAAGAAAAAAAAAAAAAACGTCATAAGTATGACTGTAACTCACATTTTTAGCAATTAAATTTAAAATATAAGTCTTAGTTTTTAAGTTATATAAAAAAACGCAAAATCGTTAAAGTCTTTGATAGAGACCAATTTTTAAATATATTTTCTTTATTCTTTCCCATTTAAGTTTTACGATTTATATTGGATTGAGGATGACATTGTTTATTATGTAATTAATTAACATTTTATTGGCTTTTTAAAAATTATAACAGTAGCAATATATTTTTACTCAATCGGTAGTTTTTAATATGGAAAGTAATGCTATGAGAATTTTACAAACATTTTCTGTTTGGCTTCATCGTAAATATGTTTTAAATTCATAATTTTCAATATTCCTTGTCATTTGCAGCATAAACTTTTTTAATTATCTTTGGAAACTGTATTTAAACTTTTGTTTAGCAGCATTTAAGTATTTTTGTTTGCCTCCTCTCTTTCTTTAACTTTATTAAATAACGATTATCGTAAAACTGCGCAGTCGTCTTAAGCTTTTTGTTTCTTAATTTAAAAGATATGTATATGTCTTAAGCCCGTTCACGTGCTTAATACTAGGGAGTGTAGCGGTTCCTTCCTGTTACTAAGAAACTCCATACATCACTGGCCCACACCTTATGTACATACACAAGTTGGATAAGAAAAAACTAACAAACAATACACAGAAAAAAATAAAAATTGATTTCAATTAAAAAATTAAACGTTTAATTCACTTGATTTATTTTACTTGATTAAACTTTGAATTCAAACTGATCTTATTTCTGATTAATACTTTAATTTGTGAACAATTTCGGATAATGTTTTCTGTGCAGATACTAGGGATGCCAATCGGAACTGATTTTTGAAAATCCTGGGATTCGGGATTTTCGGTATCCCGGGATTTTCCGGGATATCCCGATCAATGTGTTTGTTTAAGATGCTACTTTATTTTTAATAAAAAACACTTTTTGAATATTCAAAAGGTTTTATATACGTAACATAAATTTTTAAAAATGAAAACAACAAAACAATTTATTTTATACATATGTTTATAACACTGGCCTCACCCATGATCAAACTGATCAGATTCTGAAAAAAAGCTTAAAAAAATATACGTATCTCTTAGTTTTCCTAGATCAATTCATTTCGGTTTTTTGACAGCAATTCAATTTTTAATGTGAAATAAGTTGTGACGACATTAATACACTGCACCCTCCAGGGTGAGGGCGAGATTCATAATCAATAATTTAAGTACGTTTGAAATTTATTTTAAAACAAAATGTTTCTTAAAACAGATTTCAAGTTTAAATAATTTTTTTATGAATACGTCAGATAGTGTTTATTTATAAAAAAATTCTTTTATTAACCGTATGTTTTTTAAGCAAATTTTTGGACCGGAAGGAATATGAGCTATTTCATAAATATAACGAATTAAGTGTTATAATTATATCAACTTTTATTTTTTAGTTTCTGAATAAAACTTTAATTGGATCGTGAATAATTTATATTTTTTGCTTGATACATAACAATTATTTCTAGATTTCTATATTTTGCATAAAAATAATCATTCTTATTTTGTCTTAAGCCAAAGCTGAACTTGCTAAATGTTATTGTAAAAAAGGCTTGAGATGAGAATCTGCAAATTTCGTTTCTACTTAAAATAATGTGTTTTATTAAGCAAAATACAAAAATTCAGAAATAGTCGTCATATATCAAGCAAAAATAAAAAATTTTAAATACCCGCTGTGTTCCAAAAACAAAAATTAAACTCAAAAAATAAGAATTATTTGCAATAAAATTTTTGGAAAGAGTATAAAAATTCAAAAAACGAAAATTTTTGAACATAAATGTTGATATGTTAAAAATCCCGGGACACATAAAAATAAACCCCGAAATTCGGGATTTCCCGTTTGGCATCCCAAGTAGCCTAGTAGAAAACTTATCATTACTCATTTTGTTTTTAACACATTTTTATGTATTTCATTGCTTTTAAATGATCCATTAATGTTTATTTGCTGAAAAAGGATGGTAATATTATTACTTAAACTTAAGGTTTGTTCAGACCTAACAAATATTTGACGAAAAAATCCAAAAAATGCGGGAACAGTATTTTCATATTTTTATCATGTTAATCATAATAAGCTAACAAGTAATCATATTATTATCATGTTAATCATTATAAAATGTAGATTAAATCTAAGACCGAATATTATTTTTAATATATACATATATGCTTATTTACTTACTGGTAACCTTAACTTAAAACTGTTACAGATATTTCACATCATAATATGATGCAACTTTAAACATAATATGTTTAACCTATTTTTGTCGTAGGTCGCAATTATTTATAAATTATGTTATAGAATTTCTATTATTTTTGCTCTAAAATAACACAAAACAATGGTCAATATTTTTGCACCATACAATTACACACTACAATTTTTTTTATGTGCCTACAATTTCTTTAAAATTGATTTTTTTAATCGGTATTTTTTTAAATTGTTTAACCTGTGAATAACAAATAATTCGATAGGCATATGTTAAACCATCGACACAACTGATGCAAACTTATTTTACAAATGGCGGCAACAAAATATTATTAGAGTAAAGATATTTTGTTTGCATCTTAAACATATTATGAGTACACGTATAGAGAGTTATCATGTTATGGCTATTAAATATCATTAAATAGTTGTGAGGAGTAGAATATGTTTTCAAAGTTATCATTATTTAGTAGTTATAAAAATGATTATTTTTCAGTGAACCATAATTAAGTTTATAATTGCGATAAACATTGACATGCTTAAAGTAACTATAATATTGTTGATATTAAATAAAAAGCTGCTTAAAACATTCACTTAAATTTTGTCCAAAAATATCAAAAGCCAAACACATTAAATTTTGCCCATTAAATTTAAGTGGTTGTGAATCATAATTTAATGTTTTTTGTTTAGCATTTTGCCTATTTAAAAAAAAAACTCTTTTTGTGGACAAAACACCTAAAATAAATTTGCGTATCCACATGTTGATTTTTATACCCTCCACCACCACTGCGGTGAATGAGGGTATACTAAGTTTGTCATTCCGTGTGAAACTTATTTATAATACATCTAAGACCCCATAAAGCATATATATTCTGGCTTCTTGAGTAATTCTCCGTCTGTCCGTCTGTTGAAAACACGCTCACTTTTGAAAAACGCAAAAGAAAAGAACAAACTTGCTCTATTATCCTAAGCAGCTTGGGATTGAAGTCCAGCAACATCGGTTCAGTATGTTCAGAACTATGAATCAAAATGTGGAACCACCACCCTAAAATAATTGAAAATTTTGATACAAAAACTAACATAAAAGGTGAAATAATGCACGGAATGATATAAAATTTTGCAAGAATTTGCTTTATATAACTGCAAATCATACTGGCAAATTTCGTGAAGATTGGTCCATAATTTACACTAGACCCCATATAAACCCTACTTCCGGAAAACAGTTTATTGCGCCTAAAACCAAATAAAGCCCGCTTTGGGAAATTATTAAATCCGCCTAAAACCATAACAGATATAGATATTGCGGTAAAATTTCTAACATGTTAGATTCATATGGCCAGAAAAAATATCATGAAATTTTGTGAAATTCACTGTTAACACTAAAACTAATTACACTGCTGTATTGAAATTTATTCTAATTTATTTTTTGTAATACCAGAAACCAGTCTTTAGAATTTTGGGATGATTGGTCCATAATTTACCATAGGTCCAATACAAATTACCCTCCTAAAAATGATTTTAGTTCGGCTAAAGCTTTTACGGATCATGATATTTTTCTCAAGCCAGTTCAAAGTTCTAACAAGAAACGCATACAATTTAATTATTGTCGGTCAATAATTTAATTCAGGTCTAAACCGCAACCAATTTTAATGCTGACGTTCGTTTTTGTGAAGTTTAGTTAATAATATATATGTATGTATTTACAATATAGAGCCCACTTCTTTCGGTGGAGGGTATCAAAGATTCGGCACAGCCGAATATAGCACTCTAACTTGTTATTATTTAAAATTTAAATTTAATGGCCAAAAATATTATTATATATAACTCTCGGAAACATTTTAACATGTGTATCGAAATAGATTTATAAAATTCGATGCTTTCATGTATTTTTCTTTAAAACTTCCATGAAGGGAAATCACAGCTCATGTAGAAATGTGTGCGTTTTTATTAATGGCTGGATGTATGTTGTAGTCGTAAATCATAATATTACAATCATAAAAATGTTATTTAAATACGAGCTTAATTTATCATTTTGTGCTAATTTTTTTTACATTTATTTTTTCCCTTTAGAATACTCACAGTTTGAATCGCAATCAGGATCCTGAAACAGGTGGAGGTGCCATGAACGGAATGCTAAAGTTTGGCTGGATTAAAGGTGTTTTAGTGAGATGTTTGCTGAACATTTGGGGTGTCATGTTGTTTTTGCGTCTCAGCTGGGTAGTCGGACAGGCAGGCATCATAGAGGGTTTCATTTTAATTTTAACCACGACAATTGTCACCAGTATTACAGCATTGTCAATGTCGGCAATAAGTACAAACGGTGTCATAAAGGGCGGTAAGTAAAACTTTAAAGATGTATAAACATTTTTACCCATAATGTTTTAATTTAAATGTCAGAAAATAATGATTTTTTTTCGTCTGCCAAATTCATTTAAAATGTCTGAACTGTGTGTGTTAAGAAAAAAAATGTTTGCATTAGTATAAAAGCAACCCAGCAAAAGCCTTTCCTACCAAGTAACGTACTCGTATATTGTCATGAGAAATTTCGTTAAACATTACTAACTTTTCAAGTGCAATAGCTTATTACGAGTATTTTTACAAGTAGGGTTTCCATTTGAAAATGTTTTTTATTTGGCTAGAGAAAACGTTGATTGTAAGTAAAAACATTTACGTAAAAAAATTGTCTGGGCTTTGATTTAAACCCAAAATATGATGAATAACGCCCATACTTGTTAGTCTTAAATCGTTCTTATTTTTCCACGTCCGTAGTATTTAATTGGCTAAGTATTAATAAATAACTTTAAATTAGAAGTTTGAAAAAAAGTTTGAGCCAGTTCGGATATAACTTGGATTTCTATTGTTTGTTGATTTTGCGTACTGGCCAACTGAGATACACACAGTGGCTCAGAATCGTTTTCCATCGGTAAAAAGTCTGTAACTTTTGAACCAATAGAGATATTTTAGACGATTTCTTGAATTTTTCCCCAGTTATTATTTCTTTAAAATAGGTTTGGCAGTTGTTGGGACATTGATGGTCAAAGTTGAACTTTTTGTTTTTTTAAGCATTTACTTTGTATGAAAATTTGAGTTATTTTTGATTTTATACCCACATAACCGGGAAGTTATTTTGCGCTAGTGGTTGTTACACCTGCAAAATAGACTTACCTTTTAGTATACCGATGTCCGTCCTTCCATCTAGATGGCTGGCTGTCCACGTTAACCTTGTGAGCAAAAACCAGGCCGCAGTTTTGGCGTTAATTTGATTGCAATTGGTATATATTTTCTAATGGTCACAAGAACCAAGCGTAATGAAAATGGCCAGCACCGGTCCATAATTTCACAAAACCTAATGTTATGTTCACACTTGGGGTTTTAAATGTGTTTAAGCATCGCGAACGTGATTAGCCTCTAAGCACTTCAAAATCGAAATGATTTACCATACATTGAAGTGCTTTGTTAATCACTTGAAATTGACATGCTAAAAACTAAATCTTTTAAATAATCACATAGAATCCTCTGAACATACCTCAAACTGATTTTGATGTAGCATCGGCCACAGTTAACGTACCTCGCATGTGTACAACCGACCACGATTTCTTCTTAATGTTTTTAAAATAATCCATACATTTTTACAATTTCATTATTAATATTCTTCTGATTACTTTATAAAAACATTTTTATCAATTTCTAATAATTTAATGAAATATAAATTTGTTTGTTGTGCTTTATTTATTAATCAACTGTCATCCTAATCATCTCAAACGTCATGTGAACGGCTTTGATTAACTTAATCAATATTTTGCTTAAACGCGTTTAAAAGCCCAAGTGTGAACATAACATTAGTTCCCATACGCCATCATATTAAAGGGGTATTGAGACAAACAGCCATACCTAAACAAGAGCGGAACGCGTGTTCTAGCTGTCAAAAATCCTAAGCTACTTTTAGGTCAAACTAGCGGTTTTAATTCCATTTCTTATCTCTCTTATGAGGGTTTTAGTAAGCACGAAAGTTAACACTACTGTTTGTGATACAACGCTAGCACTCTTGTTTAGGTATAGCATACCAGCGTAAAAGCTACGCGGAAGAAAACGTTCCGCCTTCTGCTCTGGTTTAGGTACATCAGTAAGTGTGGCCGAAAAATATATTATTACAATCTTAATCATTTTGTCAATTTTTATCGGAATCGGTTCATATTTAACCATAGCTCCTTTACAAACACCACTTCCGGAAATAGGTTTAAGTGTCATTACTTCCTTAAAATGGTTGGTATTGATAAAAAAAAGTTGGCAAACAAAACTCTTACAATAGCTAATATGGCATGATTCGTAGGTGCAAAACAGACCCCAGGTCCCATATAAGCCCTCTCTCTCTCTCCAAAATCGCTTTAAGGCGAAAAAATCTCATATTGATAATTTGAATAATAATTGGCACAAAGAATGAATATTAACCTCTTATTATAATTTTGGTTTGGCAGAGCCATGGTTGCCCATGGGTATTAAATAGAGTACACTCTTTAAACCGTCTTAGCACCAATATAATGGCATACGGCCATGTTCTGGAAATCAAAATCACTTGACATTTAAATCGATGAAGATTTTCAGTTGAATTTTTGTAAAAATGAACGTTGCTTTTCCTGATTTCAAAAATAGTTTAGGTAGAGAAACGTGGTCCTCAAAGTATTAGGTATATACACAGTGGAGTTTTCAAAATATGTTGGGTTTCAATTTATCGTTATTTCGGTTTCTAGAACATGGCCGATAGCTTATGGGTGCACAGACTATTCCTGTACCTATGTTCTGTAACTTTGGTGAGAGCTTCTCGCATCGAAAAGATGTGAAAAAAAAATATTCCATCGTTTCTCGAAAAGTGGGAGAAAAGTGTGTCTGTAACTTATGTCGAAAACTATCAAAAGAGATGACGTCGTTACGTTATAAATGTCATAATATTTTTTGTTTCCTCGTGTTTTGTACGAAATAATTTTTATGTGACAGTTAAAGAAAATATGTGTTAAATTTGGTTGAGTCTTACGCCAGCTTTCTCTCTCTTATTTTTGTAAAACATTTCTTAAATGTTCATTTAAAAGGACTTAAATATTTCGGTCTATGATTGGACATAAAATTTTCTTTGCAAAAAAAAAAAAAAAAAAAATCTAACGAATCCTCATCATCAAGGCTGTCAAGTGTATGATGACGATGCCAAAGAAAACGTGAAGTTGATGATGTCGGCAAAATGTAATAAATCATATGAATCATTTAAAATTTTGTTAACCCAAAAACAAAAAAAAACGAAACAAAATTTTTATTAAAAGCTATGATTTCCTTTTAACACATAATTAAAAGGCTGTTAATTAGAGTATCCACTCAATTAATCGCCGAAATTTTTTGCCACTATTTGATCGTATAATTCAAATAACGAATAACTCGAACAGTATGTCAGTTAATCGATTAAAATTAATTTCTTAGAAAATTCTACTTTTTTAATATAAAAATAATTTTTTTTTTTAGATTTTTAACTACTAAGACATCTAACAACTAAATAACATGTTATATTCTGTATCTATTGTATTACACGCACTTCTGAACATATTTTAGTCCCTTTTTAGATGTGGGTGCGTGTGAGCAAATTATGCAATAAACGATTAACTACTAATTCCATACGTAAGATGGAATTAGTACTAAAATGGCGCATTTTTATATTGAGTTTCACGTGCATTGTAAAAAAAAGCATCAGCATTTATAAATGTGTACACCACTATCAGATTATGGGTTACCGGTTTTTTCCGATTTTCAATTTATTTATTGCCATTGTTAGATTCGTCCTAAAATTCGAAGTGTCCTTAGATGGTTAGTTGAAAACAAAATTAAGGATTGTTGGCACAAATTATTATTTTGTTAAAAAACAAATTACCCAAACCTATAGAGTTGAGCTTTAAAATGAAGGAAACAACTATCAGCCATGTTCGGTAAATCGAATACGTATGAGTGAAATTGAAATCGCTCAAACTTTGAAAACGATCTAGTCCAAAAAGTTTATAGAAAATTTTCTTTTATATACTTCATACTTTGTATACTTATCTTAACCAGAACTAAAAATCAGGAAAAATAAGGCGTTTAAAAAAACTGAGAATTTCCATTGATTTAAAATTGACTTGATTTTCAGGAATAATAAATTAGTCAAATTAAATAACGAATAATACATTTGTTAAAATAGGCTGTGTTTCGCATAAAAATACCGCGACAAAAATTTCTAAAATAAATAATTAAATAATTATTTAACATTGTTTTTTGTTTTTCGAATTTATTCTATGAGTGAATAAAGTCATTCCTAAAAGAAATTTATGGATGAGCGTAAAGGAAAGAAACAGAGTAGTTCGTCGTTATCGATATTGCGATAATTGTCTCGCTAGAAGCCACGACTTGAGAGCCTGCTCATCCTTAGATACCTGCCGTAAGTGTAATAGTTTTCATTACCTGGTCTTACATCCAAGAAGCAAACCCAAAAATAATTTACGCAATAAAATTACCACCACAAACAAGAAGAGACGTAATGCTGAAAACAAAGCCAATAGGCAGCAAACTAGCAGACCAGATGAAGCCAGCAATAGCCAAATCACTTCAAACACACCAACCGTACCAGACTACCATATAATTTCGGAAGCTATCAGGTCCCTTGCGCAAGTGCTGTACACCCCACCAAGCGGCAAAGTTGCACAAGTGCAAGGGGGCCGGCATGTTTAAAATCAAAATATTTTAAACCATCTTTTTCATTATTTTTATTTTTCATTTATTTGAACTCAAACGTATCTGAACTAAATATGTATCTTAAAGTCGATTTGAATTATTATTACTGCTTATTTAGACATTAGTTAAGGTAATTACTATTTGTTAATCGTTACATAAAAACTATTGTGAATTATTAGTAATGGCTTAAGTGCCTAAAATACGAAATCATAAATTTTTTTTTTTGGAAAAAGGAAGTTTCCTGTTAGCAAGAATCTTTTTTAGTTTTTACTAACAAGCTAGCGTTCAAATCAAACCAACCTAATCTAAAACTCTTGAACTTACTGTAATCTTAAGTTAAACTCCAACGGTGAGCTGAAATAAGATATCATATTGAATTTAAACAAGCGCTTATACTTTTGTTTCTCTTTGTCTCAAGCTGATTCCTTTATAATATTTCCAAGCGAAAGCTTAAAGTATTGAGCAGCAAAGTTGGTTCCACAAACACCCTATTAAAGGATTCTAGTTAGCTGCATTTGGTATTGCCTACAGTCTACTAAGTCGACCCTCATCCGCACGACACTACTCTTGAGCCCACCTAAGCCAACCAACTTTGTTTAGAACTATTACAAAAAAGCTTTATAAAATACATAACTGAAATTAAGCTCATAGAATAAATTCGAAAAATAAAAAAAGTGATGAATATAATAAAGTAACTTATAATTAAAAAATTTATAAAAATTTATGTTGAACTCCCGAATTAAGTTTTGCAGGCGGGACATAATTGAAAATTATACACTGAAATAAAATTAATGGACCCCGACTGCTGCTAACCCTTATGCATATATTAAGCTTTGGTTTTCAGGTCATTTTAAAGCCTGTTTAACCGAAGTAGTGCTTACTTTTTTTTGTAGCTTATTTTTATTTTTTTTCCTTAATCTTTTTGCGGTCTCTTTAGCGCCTTAAAAACTGGATGTTTTGCAGCAGGGTTTTTTGATGTTTAATTATTTGTTTTATTTAAAAGTTTAAGAACTGTATACGTGGTATAAATGAATTGCTATTTAATTGCTTATTGTTTAACTATATTTTTATTGTATTGTCTTTTTCGGTTTATTAATATAATAAAAGTATCAAATAGATATGTACGTTTTTCCCATTGGAAAAAATTATTTGAATAATTCGAGTTATTCGAACTCTTATTCGATTTATCGAGCAAAATTAAATTTTAAAAATCGATTAATTCCTTACTCGAGCAAAATTAAAAGTCAAATAATTGGATACTCTAGTGTAAATACAAATACCTTTTTTCCTTTTCTTCCTTTCTTTTTCTTTAGGTGGCACATACTACATGATATCACGTTCGTTGGGTCCGGAGTTTGGAGGTTCGATTGGTTTAATATTCTCACTTGCAAATGCAGTGGCTTGTGCCATGTATGTGGTCGGTTTTTGTGAATCAATGTTAGATTTACTAAATTCCCTGGGTGTCAGCATTATTGATGGCAGCATACAGGATGTCCGCATAATTGGTAGCGTTACAATATTAATATTGCTAGTAATTGTTGTGGTCGGCATGGAATGGGAGGCCAAAGTAAGTAACAAAGAATATACACGTAATAATAACATTTTTTTAAGGAATAAATGTGTTGACTAACATTTTTTTAGGCACAAATTGGTCTATTAATTATATTGTTAATAGCAATAGTTGATTTTGTAATTGGCAGTATTATTGGACCCAAGAGTGATGAAGAAGCAGCCCAAGGTTTTCTCGGCTACAACAGTAAGTGTTTTAATTTTGTTGCTGTTTTAAAAATTGTTGCTGTTAATTAATTTTTTTTTTCTTTATTAATTTTGTGTTATTAAATAATTGTAGTGACATTATTTAGAGAAAACTTATTTGCGGATTATCGCATGGAAAAGGGTGTACGTCATGATTTCTTTTCTGTTTTTGCCATTTTCTTTCCCGCCGCAACTGGTATTTTAGCTGGTGCCAATATTTCTGGTGACTTAAAGGTAATCAACATTCTTAATTATTTCATTATTTTGATCCGTGAAAAATCTTTTTGGTTCAGAACAGGTGTTTTCATTTTCTATTATTTTCATTAAATTTTTGTCTCTCGTTTTTTTTATCTTCTGAAAGGATCCACAAAAATCAATTCCCAAAGGTACTTTGTTGGCCATTTTAATAACAACAGTCACATACTTAATAATGGTTTTAATAGCTGGTGCTACAGTGGCTCGTGACGCTACTGGTGATGTTGCTGACATGGTAAATGGCTCGTTTGCTTTTTTGAATTGCACAGAAAGTAAGTATACACGCATCCTCCTCCCCCTCTCACGCAAGAGTGAAAACCATTCCTTTTCAACGTTTTGAATACTGATAATAGCCACATTAAATAGGATTAGCAGTTGTTATTTCTAAGGAAACGAAAGAGACACAGGGAGAGAAAAAGAAAAAAAAAAAAGAATTACTGTCATTTATTTTCATTTTTCAAAATTTATGAATGAATTACATAGAAATATTTTTTCTTTCGAAAAATTGCTGTTAGTCATGATTTTTTTTTTTTTTTGCCATTCAATGAATTTTAAAATATTTCATGTAAAATGAAAATCTTTCTGTTGTACTCTAATGCAAAGTTTGCGAAATTTGTTGGTAAACACTTTTTATGCTAACAGTTTAAGGGATTTGTCAAGATATCAATGAATTTTGTAAAACTTAAAGATAAATAAAATAATTTTTGAATTTTTATTTCAAATAAAGGCTGCTTTTTTTTTTATAGAGGTATAGAACTTTGAAATGGAACTAAACAAATGTAATCTTTTTAAATGGACATGAAATTTACTTTATGCGAAGGATAATCTTTTGGCGTTATAATGTTCATATGACTTCTGGCATATGACCGCCTTAGCTTGCCCGGACGTAGTCTAATCTGGAGGTCTAATTTTCAATGACCTTTTCCAACATTTGTGGCCGTATATCTGTTATAGCGCGGATAATGCTGCCCTCCAAGTGGTCAATTGTTTCGGGCTTAGCGGCGTAGACTAGCAATTTCACATATCCCCACAGAAAATTGTCTAGCTGCGTTAAATCGCAGGATCTAGGATGCCAATTCACGGGTTCGAAACGGGAAACTATGCGGCTACCAAACGTTTTCTTTAATAAATCAATTGTGACACGAGCTTTGTGACATGCCACGACATATGGTTGAAACCACAGCTCCTGCACGTCATGGTTGTAAATGGAGAGTAAATATGATTCTCAAATTATGCAGAAGAATTTTTATAACTGAAATTCTCAAAAAACATTTTTTAATAATTGCAAAATATTAGATAAATTTTATAATCACACCAATCATGAATAAAATTATCCTTAAAATGTTTTCCCTTTTCCCTAAAAAATGTATGACGAAATGCAAAATTTCGGGCGAAAAACTGCTCCCTTTTTATTCACGATAGACGTGAATATATAAAAAATCTTTAATATTTAATTGGATATTTAATAAATACTTGCCACATATCGCATTGAACATAGTGCCAGTCTCTAAATGACGAGCGCAAAATCCGTTCGTTTAACACAAAAATATATAAAAAATATATAAAGCAAAACATTAAAAACAAAAACAAATTTAAAAAAATAGTTTTTTAAGTTAAATTGTTAAGTTAAACGAACGACTTTTGCCCCCGTCATTTAAAAACGGGCTGTTAATTTATTTTCTTATAATTATTATTCTTATTTTTCTCAGAGGGCGGGTAATTAATGGCGAATTTTAAAGGGAGCACAGGTTTTTTAAAGAAAAATTATTGTCTCCCTTGATCATTATACAAGTTGTCTAACGTTTCCCCAATTTCTTTTTACTATTTTCTACCGAAATCACGAGGCTATCAAACACAATTTAAATAACGACGCTTTATAAAAATTTAACAGGGGTCAACTGACAAATGCAGTATTGAACTTTCAGTTAAGAGGCGGGAAATTCAAAAAGTTAGGGACTTATTGACCCACCCTCGTACATAAGTCAATAAGATTTATATTTGACTTAACATTTTTAATTAATTATTTTTGGTCCAGTTTACTTTAATGTTAATAAGCAACAACATTTAGAAATGTAGCCTAAATATACGGAAATAAATTATTTTTCCGGTTTTTTTTTATTTTTTTTTTTTTTTTGGGTGGGGGAGTGGGATGGGGAATATGCAAAACTTTGAAAATATTTCATTTTGATTTCAAACAAAATTTGTATGTACAAAGTTTTATTAGTATTTAAGAAGGTTAGGAGTGCTGCCATTTTAAAAATGAAGAAAAGCGTAATGTGTATCATAAAAACGGGTAAAAAAATGATACGAAAAAAGTCTAAAAAGCGCTAAGCGAAAAAAAAAATATTTTGAGAATGTGTAGTTTTGCTTTTCAAATAACACTTGCAAAAGGGTAAAATTTGCACTCATAAAAAAGAGGAAAAAGAGAATAAAATTTTTAAAAAGTAACTTGTTTAATTGTCAAACTATTTTATTTAACCCCCATATTCATAAAAAATATTTTTGATTAATAAATAGTTTATTAAACAAATTTCATAAAAAATTCTTGTCATAAACCGGCTATAAACCCATAATATTTTTATGAATATGGGGGTAAGATTACAACGTATTAAAAAGCAGAATAATGATAAAATTTTATAGAAATCAAAAAAAAAAAATCTGTGGCATAATTATCATTGGACCACAAAATGGTTTTAATAAAATACTTAAATCGTATATAAGATTTATTTGAATTACACCTGAAAGCAATTTGGAATTGAAGCAATATTTGTATTTAGTTTTTAAGCCGTAGTAATTAATATGCAATAATTTATAAGTTGGAAGAAAATCGATTTTTGGTTCAATATAAAACATTAAACTTAATGTTCCATCGACTTCGACAGCTGAGTATGAAACGCAAGCCTTTTGCCGGCTATACATTACACATGTTCAGTGCTCAAGTCTGGCACTGCGTAAACGAAATATTTTGCAAGTTAACTTTTCAATTTTTTATTTTAAATTCATAACCTAAGAAGTAGATATTGGGAATTATTTCTTTTCATAAGCAACTTTTATTATATTCAACATTTTTTATTTTTCGAATTTATTCCGTTATGTTTTTTATTTTATAAAATACATAACCGAAATTTAACTCATAGAATAAATTCGAAAAATAAAAAATGTTGAATATAACCTAAGAAGACAACATGTGCAAATAGAAAAAGGAAGAAAAAATTTTTGCCTTTTTTAATTTTTTCATTAATTTTTCGTAGGATTCGACGTTCATGAGTCTATTTCTGCTTTTAATGCGCCATGATACCGACAATTATTTGCATAACTCTAGGAACTCAGCCCACAACGTGAACGTTTTTGACCTACACTACACAAGTTCACTGTACATTTTTACAAACTTAACCCTCTAACGCATGAAAAAGAAATTCTTTTTTTTATTTATTGTAAACAAAAATTCGCTTAATAGCAATACTTTTGGAAAAAAAATATGATGTTTACTTTAAAGAAAAGTACATATTTAATTTTGAAGTGTAACGAAAGAGATCTTAGCGTATGTAAATTTTAAATTAATAAGAGCTGCATTAAGGCATCTAATGCCTTTAAAGGGTTAATCAAATATCCAACACATTTTGATTTTTACTCAGTTCACTGCGTAAATAGCCAAAACACCGCCATACACACCACAAACGCACTGTATAGCGCCAGAGCACTGAAGTTGTGTAGTGTATGTCCGGCATTAATCACAAAAAGCCGAAAGCGTCATAAAATATCCGAAAAACGCCAAAAACGCATCACTGTTTTAGGTTCAAACATTTTCGATCTTAAGGCTGAGTTTTCGAGATCCCTGTTGAACTTGGTTTAGTTAATCTGAAAAAGATTTGTGCCACCATTTCCAAGCTTATATACAAAATTTTGGCCAAACAGCTCAGTCTTGCTTAAAATGTTTGTCTTATGCCCGTAATTTCTACAAATAGATATCTAGCTGTGTATAGATATCTATTGTGTGACGTATTTTAAAACCTATTTCTTACCTACGGGGTAAAGTGTAGTGTATTTTAAACCATCGATTTTCGATAGTTAATTCACGTGGGCCAATTTAACGTTGAATTGACAAAAAAGTGTTACTGGATAAGTAAAGATAACTGTTAGGTACGAACACGACCAGATATCTGTTAGTAGAAATCACGGGCATTAATTGAAATAATAATATATTCAAATCACATTTCGCCGGAGAAATCTGAGCTTTAGAGTACGTTAAACTAAGTTTAAACTTAATCCACATTTAAAAAACCGGCCTAAATGAATGAACAATTTTTTATATTTTTTATTTCCTAAAAAAAGAAACCAGTCAACAAAACGAATGTAATGTCTTATGTTTACTCTTAAAATTAGTAAAATTTAAATCTTTCATAAAAAGTTTACAAACAAATATTTAAACATTTAAGGATTTATTAAGTTTTCCTCAGCTATTAAATAAAGAAAATACACAAAAAATCCTTCAACAATATTCCAATTACTGAAATTTTTTTTTATTAAATTTACAAATACAAACGCGTTCGTAAGCCGTTATTAAGTTTTGTTACTTCGTGAAAAGGATTTTAATACAAAACAGGCAACAAAAACACATATATATCTCCTTCTAACCATCAATCATTTTAAACATTTTTTTTCACACACAACTTCCTCCTACACTTACTCCTTTAAAAATGAGCACAAATTCCTTTTTTTAAATCTATTAATAAGATTTCTGTAATATTTTCTCATATTTTCTTTTCCACGGGCTTCTAGTTCTTTGCGAATATGGGCTACAAAATTCATTTCAAGTAATTGAGTTAGTATCAGGTTTCGGTCCCTTAATCTACGCCGGTTGCTTTGCGGCCACTTTATCCTCAGCTCTGGCCAGTTTAGTCTCAGCACCAAAAGTTTTTCAGGTAAAAGACAATAATAATTCAATTAAATCTTTATCGTGATTGTATTGAATAGGCCAAAATTATATTTAATAAGACCTTTTTATTATTTGCTTTCGTGTAGGCTCTTTGCAAAGATGAACTTTATCCGAAAATTGTTTGGTTTGCCAAAGGTTTTGGTAAAAATAACGAGCCGGTTCGTGGTTACGTTTTAACATTTGTAATTGCTGTAGCGTAAGTATCGCATCCCAACTTGTCAAGAATTATTCTTTAATCTGTGTTTAAATATTTATAATTTTCTTTCCTTTTTGGTTTACTATTTCTATTGCTATGGCTGGTGACATTCAATTGCTGATGGTTGCTGTTGACTCGAACAGTTTCATACTAATTGGTGAACTGAATCTCATCGCTCCACTTATATCGAATTTCTTTTTGGCCGCCTATATGTTGATCAACTTTAGCACATTCCATGCCAGTTTGGCCAAACCAGTTGGCTGGCGTCCAACATTTAAAGTATGTATTACAGTGTATATAGAATTATTCATGGGCATGAGGAATATTACACCATTTCCAATTTAAAATTATAAGAATAAAAAAAATAATATTATGATTATTGTTGTCGTCGTTTACATGACTGACTAAAGAACATCTCAATCAGTGATGGAAAATTCAGTACTATGGTACTATTTTCAGTACTTTTTCTTTTCATAAATACCACGTTACCCCCACGTCAGTTTTAGTACTCTTTTCTTGTTATGCTTCTTTGTTAAGAAATCCAGCGTTGCTATTTTTTTTTAACATTTCCTACCTGTCAATAACATACAGGATACACATACACTTTAAAGTTCTTTATCGTTCATGTTTTTTGTTGCAAAAATATTGATATTCTTCAAGCATCAATATCATTTTAAATGCGTTTCAACTTTATGGTTTCGATGACGGTATAACACAGTATGAATTTCCTATTTTTACTCACCAATAATTAACACACATATTTTGAACACCACTAGAAAATATGTAATAACATTTTTGTTCGGGAATTAATAATGAATTAATTTTTAATTTTTTAAGCAAAATTTTATAATTTTAATAATAATATAAATTATAATTATAATTAATATTTAATTCTTTTATATATTTGTTTATTAATATTTTTCAAAAAAAAAAAAAAAAAAAAAAAAAAAAAAAAAATTGGTTATATAAAAAGTACCAAAATGGTTAATAAGGTACTCTTTTGCTTAGTGGTCAGTACCATCACAAATTTTCAATTTTCCATCACTGATCTCAATTGAAACGTGGAACAGTAAGATACAAGTCACTTTGAAGTGTCTGCGAATAAATCCAATTAACCCTAGAATGCATAAACAGGT
This sequence comes from Pollenia amentaria, assembly GCA_943735925.1. NCBI lineage: Eukaryota > Metazoa > Arthropoda > Insecta > Diptera > Polleniidae > Pollenia > Pollenia amentaria. Next base: position 227,249,840 of record OX031009.1, read on the forward strand.
ATCCAAATGCTCACTAGCAACTTATAATGTTTGTTTCTAAAAAAAAACTTCGTGTCTAGAAAACAAAAGTCTTATTGTCTCCTTTTGTTTGACCAGAACTTTTAAGGGATATAAGCTGCCAAAGATATTACCCACACAAACACATAACCGGGGTACCCGTGTGTCCAGTAGCTTTTATATGAAGAAATAAGCAAATAGAACGCTGTTCTAATAGTTTTTAATTAAATATAATAATTTGTTTAATTAATTTTTTATATTTTTATTTAACGTGGAGGTGAATTAGCAAAAAACTCAATTAGGGCACACGGTCACTCTGGATATGTGTTTGCGTAAAATGTTGTGCTCTACGTATTTTTTTGTTACGTGTTGTTCGGTGTTCTTGTGAATTCTTACATATTCCTCTTTAAGACTTGCTAAAATTAAAAAGTATTTCTCGTGAAATGCCGTAATATAAGAGGCCGGGTCATTAAGTCCCTGACTTTTAAAATAAAATAAAAGTTTTTGGTAAAAAAAACTATTTTATTTTTCCTTTGAGCTCTATACTAGAGTGGGTCGCTGATGTATGAGAAAAAATAAAGCTTCTCGAATCATATTCTAATAGCAATATTTTGTTGTCTTACGTTAAAACAAATAAAAAATGTTAAAAAAAGTTTCAAAAAGTCACATCTTGAGCCCGCGCCGGAGCTCCTAAGAATTAAATATTTTAATAAGAAAGCCATTTTTTAAATTTTAATATTTTATTTGCTATAAATTATTTACTATTAATTAAAACTGCACACATTTCTAATTACACATAAAAAAATAAAACTTTGGTTCCTATACAACATAAAACAATAAAAACACGAAATTTTATTATTTATTTTTTGGTCACAAAAGCTTGTATTTATTTCTTCAGTAGTGATGTTCCGAAGAATTGGTAGATCGAAATACTTTTGATTCCAATTTATAACTGCAAAGTAGTTATTTGCGTCAAAATTGATAGAAGGGGCCTCAAAGACGCGAGGTTTCTTTCGGGTATGAGGCGAGCTTCGTGCTTCATGAACACGTCTGGCTGCCAGTTCTCTCACTGTTTCACCCAACACCATCGACTGAAGCAAGTTTTTCGCAGTTTTCTAATATGTTGCCAATAGGACCAGCATGCGGATATGGTTCCTTGATAACACCATATAGCTTGTAAAATATATGTTTTAATGGCAATTCGTTCAAATGTAAATAACCCATTGCAGTGGGCGCTGAAGTCTTTTTGCCAATACTCTTATTAGTCCGTTAAATTTCCCACTGTTAGTGACTGTACTATCACAACCAATTGCCATCAAATTTTATATTTAATAATTGACATTTCAATATTTTTAGAAGTACTTCGATCTGGTCAACATAAACTGAATCTGGCTCCTTAACAGATACATGTTCCTCAATCAGTATTTGTCTATATTTACTCGCTCCCTTTTAAATAATATTAAGCGTCTTGTCTTTTTGGCCGTCAAAGTATAAAGCTACAAGGTCTAGCTGCTTCTGGTCTTGAATACATTCATTACGTATTTTTTTTCTCTCCCGTATTATTTTTGATTTATGAGTTGGTTCACTGCTAGGAGAGATCTTTTGCAATACAGACGAAGCAATAGCAGCCGCTGCGCTATCGGAAACACTGTAACGGTTACAAGTCTTTGGCAATATAGGCAAACTAAAATTTGTTTCTTTCTGCCTTTGACGTGGAAGGTAAATTAAAAGAATCATCATAAGAAGCACTGGAATTATTTAGAGACAACTCCAAGTCCTCCTGTTTTAAGTTCAGTTTGTCGTGACTTTTATTTACGTTTTTTTTCTGTATTTGGTGCTTGGGCTGCTCTTTTTTGCAATTTAGTTGGAAGATCTCGAACTACTCCTCCAATACGCATCTTTCTCGCCCTCGCATCTCACTCAAAAACTCCTGTTCTTCTTGGACATCAAAAAAAGCTCAATTTGTTTACATCTACAGGAACAAATATGAAAAAAAAACTCTGCTACGTCGCACTGTGGCTGAAAATTGAATTTCATCGGCCAAAAGTCCAATTTTTTGTCATCGCCGATTTCAAAAATTTTAATGCCATTCGATAGCAAACATATTAGAACTAAGGTATCAAAAAAACTAGATTAAAATATTCGTAATTGTGGCTGTGGCATGCTGCTGGAAACAAATATTTTATTTTGTTTTAGAAAAAAATTAATTTTTGTAAATTTGATCAGAACTAAATTATGATTTCTCGCAAACCGTTATCAATAATTGGTCGAAATTTATTTTATTATATTAATGGGATAGTGGTCTTTAAGAAATGGATCATTACATCAATGTATCATTTATACCTGATGTGTTATTAAATGTTTCCCCAGGTTCTATATTTTAGTTAAATCCGAATTTTAGAGGAGTAGAACTTGTTAGGGTCAAAAGGGGTCAAAGAGATTTTAGTACCATCAGAAAGCTGAAGGTGTCCTCTTTAACCCCATATATACTTGTGCAACTGTTTGGAACTGTCTGTTGAACACTTTTTTCATTTTAATGAAATTACTCGCAACATTTTTTTTGCTCTTTTTATTTAAGCTGCTCATATGACTGAAATATAACACAATGGTTTACGAGCGTTTTGTTTTAAAAATAATTTTGCTTCTTATGAACGGCTGAACATATTTGAATGAAATTTTAAACTGTCATGGCCGGGTAGCTTTTCCATGGAGGGTCGGGAAAGTGACTTGCGGACCTCTAAAATTGGTAACCTCGGAAATTCAAACTTTTAAAAAATTCACCAAAAATATATTTATGGATTGCAAAAAAAAAATTTTACTTAAGCTGAGTTACAAAAAATATGCTTAAATGTTAAGGTTATCTCCTTTGCTTTTGGAGATATTCGGATAAAACGGATTTTTTGGCTTGATTTTTATTATGTTTTATGTCAAACTGTTATCAATAGTGGGTTCAACATTTTTTATATTGGTAGTAAAGCAGTCTTTAAACAATGTTATTTTGTATTACTGTACCGATTATACCTGCTGTGTTATTAAATATTTTTTTAGGTTCTATATCTTAGTCAAATTGAAGTTCAGAAGAATAGAATTTATGAGGTCAAAAGGGGTTAGATAAATTTTACTAGCTATAGGTAGGTGAAAGTATCCACATTAAACCCAAATGCACTTTTGTACCTGTTTGGACCAGCCTATGGAACACTTTTTTAGTTTGTGTTAAATTATTCGCAACATTTCTTTTGCTCTTTTAATTTTACCTATTCATATGACTGAAATACAAGTGTACCAAGCCAAGTATTTTATATTATATAATTACCAATACCTGTGGGATTTTAAGCGTATCCAACTTAAGCCCATTTTAGTTCTTTATTCTGCCTTATTTTGCTACCTATGAACACAGTATAACGCAAGCTATGTATAAAAGCCAGTGGTATTCGAATAAAATCTCTGTTGTTAAAATATATCTAAGCAATAACAATCTAATTTTTTTAATATCTATAAAAATGGAGAGCTTCAGCTATAAAGAATTATCCGAAGAGTATTTTAAAAATAAAAAGGAGGAAGATGTTTTAAGTTACATTGAAGGAAAACTCAATATATATTCCTGCAGCACTGAAATACGACCGGAACTGCAAAATAAAATAACCGATTTCGTCAAAAACTTAAAAAGGCGCTTCAAACATGTTGGATGGAGTAAACCTAGATTTTACAACAGTTTTGCAAACTGGTTAGATGGCGAACTCAGTGTCCAGATATCTTCAGAAGGTACAAATGAAAAGAACCTTGGGAGACCAAAGAAATCACTTGAGAACTGTAGCGATAGATCTAAAAGGATATCAACGAAGAAATCGGGGATAAAAATATTCAAGAAGCTTTGCTATATCAACTGCGATCACAAAAACAACTCACAAAAGTCGATATTATTGAAAAAGTGTTTATCGCTAGTCCCAAGAGAACAAAACTGATTCTTAAGAGTGTTCCAACGCCAAGCGATGAAAAACAGTTTTCAAATGAAGAGGCATTAGCATTATTTTTAGATTTGAAGTTAACAAAAGAGCAATATATTCAGCTCAGAGTACGTGCAATTGAAAAAGGTTCAAATCTGTATCCTGCTTTCCATCACATAACTGCTGCTAGAAGGAATGTTTGCCACCAAGGGACACTATTAAAATTCAGAAATAAATAAAAATGTTTATATTTTTCGAAAGAAAACATTATGAGTATGCTTGTAGAAGCAATTTTTAGTCAGTTTAACATCTTTACTCCCATATGCCCTATTCCAAATCAAATTTTTCAAACAAAAAAAAATTTATTTGAGTAAAAAATTCTAATAATTTAACACACCGATTTTTATACAATTAAAACAGTAATGTTTTCTAATATGTCCATTATTTTCTAGAAAATTCTGATCAATATCGAGTGGTAAATTGTATTGCCTTTTTGAACAAAAAAAAATTTAAAGCCGTTTTCCGGGATTGGGAATTTGGGTATTTCTTAATCAAAAATGGGGATGTTTTTCAGTCCACTGTTTTAAGAACTTTTTAATCTACATAACTGCCAAAATTCATTATGATACCTTTATTCATGTTAGATTTATAGAATGTCAAACATTAAAATTATTATTTATATCGTGTAAATGAATAACAGGGCTTTCAACATGAGTAAAAAATAATAATTTTAAGGTTTGACATTCTATAAATCTGACATGAACAAAGATATATTAATGAAATTTGGCGGTTATGTAGATTAAAAAGTTCTTAAAACAGTGGGCAGAAAAACATCCCACTTTTTGAATAAAAAATACCATAATTCTCAATCTCAATCATTAGCATTTTAATACTAAATGCTGAAAAACATCAAAAGTTCAACTTTGACCTTAAATTTCTCAACAACTACTGAACCGATGTTAACAAAATTAACACCGCAAAAAAGTTCAAGAAGTCTTCTCTCCTGCAAAAAAAAATTGCAAAATTATCTCTATCGGTTCAAAAGTTACAGATTTTTGGCCGATGAAAAACGATTTTCAGCCACTGTGCGTCGGAGAAAATTTTCTTTCTAATAAACGGACATTTTTTTCAACGACTTTATGAGATTTTTGTAATTTATATGATAAACGGTTTATTACTTGTATGACTATTGTATTAGACACTGTAGGAAGAGGCGATTTTCTCCAAATGCATTCTATTTTTAAAGCTACAAACCATCTAAAAACGATGGTTCTTTGGTAGTATTCCTTGTTATTTTAAGTTGCTCCCTATTCCAGTCATAGTATTTCGTAACATTTTCGTAAGTTGGTAAAACATTATCTTTAATATCTTCTACATTTTCGTATCTCGTGCAGAAATAATCTTGGCCTATGGTTTCCATAAAAACAGTTAGAAAATAAAACAGTTCAAATAAAAATAAACACACAACTTCACTGTCCGCGTAGTAAACCCAAACTGATCTTTTTATTGTGCATTATTTTAAATGTATTCTATCAAAAATATTTGCTGGAAAAATATATATTTTTTAATGAATGAATTGCATGTGTCTGAATCATCGAGAACTTAAGAATCGTTAGGATACAGTAATATGGTTTTTTGCAATACAATGCTATTGCTGTTATATAACAAATTTAACAAAATGAAGATCAAAGCGCGGGCTCTTACACCCAAAATAAATTAATAATATTTTTCAGGGGTCTAATGCAGACAAATATACAACATATTTGCGCTATTAGAAGTCGTTACGAGAAAAATTTTTTTTTGACCCACCCTACTCTATACACTTTGTCTAACGTTTCTCTTATTTTTTTATCCTTTCCACAAAATAAGATTTGCCAAGCGATCAAAATAGGAATTTGTTTGTGAAATGTTTCATCGTAGGACTTAAATCTCTTTTCGCCGATAGGGCAGATGAATAGACAACTCGTAGCATAATTCATAAATTTTTGCATTGGAATGCTTAACGAGTACAAGAAATAAATTTTTTTTTGCATTTTCCCCTCAAATCTCAAGGTAACCAATAATAAAGGGCTGTCAAACATAAACTAAATCACACAGCTTATTAAAATTTTGAAATTAGTCAACTGATAGATTTCTGTTGACATGAACAGTGTTGCGCTTTCAGTTAAAAACGTTCCGAACCGTACCGAAACGTTCTCTCATCTTTCGTTCATGAGTGAGTATTAAGATTTTAAGATTTTGCTGTTTATACTCATTCATGATTATGAGGAATAAAAATGTTTGTCTAGGCTCACTTATGAGTAATGAATGTGCCTAAAAATATTTCATAAGTAATTCATTCATTCATGAGCAATTTCAATATATTAATTTTCGAATTATTCATATGTGTTTCATTTTATTTATTCATATTGGAAATTCATCAATGGGTAAATGTAAGTACTCGTATATGAATTATTATAAAACCTGCCAAATAGAGACGGACTTATTAACCTGCCTTCGTAAATACATTTATATCGAGAACTTCGATGTAAACCAAAGTATGTACTTTGGAACCGGACTATAAGCTAAAGTTTAAATTATAATTAGACCCCAAAAAAATGTTTGAGGAAATTGCCTCAAAAAAAAAAAAAAAAATTTTATTCAAAAAATTTATTCAGATTTTAAACAATTTTATTTATTATTTTCTCTTTGAAGAATAAAAAAATTTATATATATCGTCATAAATCAAAAAACTTAATTTTGGAGTTAATGATGCAGAATAGCAATGTTTTTCAATGACAATGTTTTTCTATATCTATATTGTGTATAAAATTCATCTTTATATCGTTTGTACCCATAGCTGCCAGATTTGACGATTTATCGTCATTTTGACGATTTTTGGGTACAAAAATGGTGTATTGAAGCCTGGACGATTTATACCCTAAATTTGCCGATTTTTCAAATGACAAATTTTGGTCTAATTAACAAATGATTTTTGTGACGATTTGGCTTAGTCAATATGACGATTTTAACGATTCTTTGCTCAAAATTTGACGATTTTAGACCAATTTTATTTGGCAGCTATGTTTGTACCTCCCCTGGTTGTAGTAAATATGGCGTGTGCGAGCAAATAAAAACGTTAAACAAATTTATTGGAAATGTTCGTTGTAGCAAATGAGCGATATATTTAAAATTTCGTATGAACCAAAAATTAATTTTTTCTTAAAATTTTTTATTTTGGAAAATGTAAATGCGGCTTTCTTCATAAAGTAGTTAGTAGCCTTAAGTTAAATGTAGGTATTATGAAATTTTAAATCATTTGTTGGAAATGGTGAACATTTTCTCAAAAACATAAAGTCAATTGGCAATCTTTCTTTGGGGTTTCTTTTGGTTAGTATTACAACATGTGGCTAAGTCTCTTGGGTTCTATACTGTGTGTCGCTGTTATGTTCTTGATATCATGGGCAACAGCATTGATTACATTTTCCGTAGTGTTGGCACTGTACTTAATTGTTGCCTATCGGAAGCCAGACGTCAATTGGGGCTCTACCACACAAGCACAAACGTACAAGAATGCCTTGATATCTGTGCAACAATTAAACAATGTTGAGGAGCACGTTAAAAACTATCGCCCCCAAATATTAGTGTTATCCGGTTTGCCAAATACACGACCAGTACTGGTTGATTTTGCCTACATGCTTACCAAAAACTTGTCGCTAATGGTATGTGGTCACGTATTGCGTGGTTCAAGTTCACAGCGCTACCGTAATTATTTGCAAGAACGTGCTACTACATGGTTCCGTCGTCATCGTGTTAAAGGCTTCTATTCCTTGGTGGATGGTGAAGATTTCGAATCTGGTTCAAGAGCTTTAATGCAGGTGAGTAACTGAAGTTGTGATTTATATATTAATGAAATCCGATTAGCGGAGAACACTCTCTTGGGTATATTTGGTGTTGGCTTGTGGTGTTTTAGCAACAATAATGAAACGTTTAAATTCCCAAAACGTCCTTGCCAAAGGTCATGAAACTAAAACTGAATGTTTTATTTTACGTTTATATTTCTTACATATTTTATTGCTATTTTACAATTTTAGTTTTGATTAATGGCCCTCCTTTAACTATTTTTTTTTTTTTTACTTTTCGTACACACTTAGGCTGCCGGCATTGGCAAACTTAAACCAAATATTTTATTAATGGGCTATAAATCGGATTGGCAGACATGTGAACACAAGGATTTAAATCAATATTTCAATATTATGCACAAGGTGAGTAAAAGATTTTCTGTATTGTGTGTTTCCAAACGCTGATTTGGGTTAAGTTTTAAAAACTTATACAAAAGAAAAAGTTTAAATCAGTTGAAATAAAATTTGCAATAAAATTTAAAATCAAAACATAAAGTAACTTTCATGGTACAATTAATAAGGTAACCCTTGTTCTACAACAAGTACAATAAGGCAAAATAACATGTATTTTGAAAATATGTGTATTTCTAGCCACAATAAATATTTTTATTTGTGAACAAACAAAATTGTAAACCAATTGTTTCATAATGTGAGATTCGTAAACAATATTTAGCTGGGTAGCTGGGGTCACCTTATTAATTGTTGTCGATTAGTTGATTAATGTAATTTTATAACAACTAGATAAGTTATTGAACATTTGTATTTGCATCAATAATAAACTTGTATAACAAAAGTATGTATTTGAATAAAAGTATTTATAGGGTTTTGTTTTAGCTGCATGAGAACTAAAAATTTTAATTCAAGACAGAATTATTTTTGAAATTAAATTTTTTTATTATAATCTGGTAGATAATTTCCTTAAATTAAGTTTTTAAAATATGATTTCCGGCATGTGACCGTCGCAGCTACGAGTTACATGTTCCATTCGAGCAGTCTAATTTTGAACTACATTTTTCAATAAATCTGGCCGTATGCCGCCAATGGTGACGTTAAATCGCACAAACGAGGTTATCACCAAATTGGTTTTGTAATAAATCGATTATTAAGCACGCAGTGTAGCAAAGACGACAATTTAGCTTATTGACGCGTAGTCATTGTACCAGAAACGAGCTTCCTTTTTTAAAGTAAATTTCCAAAATTTTGATCGCTAGAACACATTTAACGATTCATGATGACTTGCCAAACATTACAGAACAGAAATGTCAACACTGTTTGACATTCTCAGCTGTCAAACCATAGTTCTCGATATCGAAATTTCTCTTGCAGCTACAAAAACACCCGGTACATAACTCAGGGTAATTTAATCAATTATAAAATATGTAAACGAAATTGTTCAATAAACATTAACCTGGAATTTTCTAGATATTTTGTAAATGAAATGACACTGTTTCTAACACACAATGAAATAAAAGCAAATTATTTAATTTCTAATTAAAAATGATTTTTGTACTACAGAAATGTATGATACGAGGGTTGTGGATAAATTGTTATTTTTTTCAAATAATTCTTAACTAAGATATCTTTTTTATAGTTATTTAATTCATTCTAAATTTTTCAAAAGGCATTGGACATGTACTTATCCGTTGCTATTTTACGAGTGCCAGACGGTTTGGACTGCTCTCAAATTTTGGGTGACGAAAGCAGTGCACAAAGAAACCTTTTAGATGTGCCACGTACGCTCCAACCCAACGAAAGTTCAGCTGACCTAAATGCTGTGGAACGAAGTGCACAAAATGGTTTAAGTGGCAGCATGGACTCATTAAGTCACAATGTATCGCAAGGTAAATAATTTTGAAAATAAATATATGTATATAAATTTGGACATTTAAACAGGGACCGTAACAGGTATTCCTTTTTTCATAAAAGTCAGATGATAACATTAATTTTTTTATTTTGAACAATAATAACAGTTACTTTTTGATTTTTATTTGTTTGAACAAAAACATTTTTCATTATTATTTTTTTTAACAAAAGTTACAGTAACTTTTTGATTTTTTATTTTTAAACAGAAATAACAGTTATTGTTTGATTTTTATATTTTGCAGCAAAAATAAAAGTTTTTCGCTAAAGAAATGTACGTGTGTTATAAAAATGTTGTTGACTTTAAATATTTATTTTAATGCGCATAAGAAATCCCAATGATGATCCCACATTTTAATAAATATTTAAAGTCAACTAGATTATTATAGCACGTACATTTATTTTTTGCTCGAAAAAAAAAATAAAAAAATAACTGTTATTTTTGTTAAAAAAAAAAAATATAAAAATCAAAAATAGTTGGTCAAAAAAAAAAAAAAAAAAAAAGGAAAGAAATTAAATCCAAAAAACAACTGTTATTTTGATCGAAAAAATAAAAATCTAAATTTTTAATATCAATATATTTCATAAGAGAAAAGTTCAAAGGATCAATACGGTATACTCGAACAGTTTTCTGATATTTACTTCTATATGCTTTTTTTGTTTTATAATTTCAAAATAACTGTTATTTTCGGTCCTTGCGTTTAACATATTTGTACATATGTATGTACAATGGGGTGGAAAGTCGGTGTATGAAGGGCAAAAAAGTCGTCCAACAAAATTCGAACACCTTCTGAATGTTGCATCTGCTGCATACAATTTTTCCGACATACCTTTTAGCCCTCTACTAAGACTAGAAGTTATCGTAATTATATAAATTATATTTTATTTTCTTAGTTAATATGGAAAATTGTTTTAATTATTTCTTTTAAGCCGACACGTAAAGAACAACTCTGTGGATTTCATATGTTTCTAAAAATTTCTGAAAAAAAGTAACAAATCCGATTTTTCACCGTAATAACCAATTACAAAAGGTTCAATATCTAGCCCATAGTTTGATCTAGAATAATTTTTTGGCTCTACTGAACAATTTGATTTTAAGACATACGCGGTAACCCATGAAAACCACAGAATTGTGTGCTGAATAAAAAAATGTGCCAAAAAATTAGAAATTAATACGCCATTTAGTAAACAAAAACCGACATTATTTCCCATACAAAATAACATGTTTCTTCCTTACCATCTCCATTACACTGATAGAAAAGGCGTCATAACGCTGATGTATCTTGACATCAATACTATGACAAGTGCCTTCGTTTTTGACCCCATGATACTTTACATCACTGTGATGTCAGCCTTAACATCACTTGGCCAAATTATCATCAGGGTCAAAAATTTAATTTCAATGGGATGATACATCGGCATCACAGAAATTACGAATCGGAGTCGGTTTTATAAAGCATGTCATCAAATTGAGTCATTGTAATTGGCCTTAAATCAAATTAAAAGAATTCCGCCCTTGATAACAGAAGAACTCGCTATTATAAGGCACCAGCAGCATGCCCGATATGGTTTTCGTAATAATTCTACTTTAAAAATTTGATGTATTTAAATAAATAATTAAAAAAATAGAATTCGGGAATTTTTGCTTCTAATTTTACTTTTTTAAACATGAAAATAATGTTAATAAATATATTATGACATGATATATTATGTCAGCGCACTGATGACAGTTTGTTATCGTATTGATAACAGTTTGTCATTCCACTGATGACAGTTAATCATTACACTGATGACAGTTTATACCATTATGTCGTCGCACTGATGACAGTTTGTCTGTACTGATGTCAAAATACATCCGCGTTATGACGCCTTTTCTGTCATTGTACACAAAAGGTGGCGTCGAATTAAAGTCACTGTAGTCATAGGATGATTTAGGATGACTTTCGTCATTGGATTGATGTCACTTTTTGCCTCATTGATGTCATTTGTACTAACAATGATGTCATAATTCTGATGTTAGGGTATCATCTAGAGTTTACAATTATTTGACTTTTGGTTTTGTTCGAGTAAGGAATTAATTGATTTTTAAATTTTAATTTTGCTCGATTAATCGAATAAGAGTTTTAATATGTTCGAATAACTCGAATAACTCGAATAATTTAAATAATTTATCCAATGGAAACAACAAATACGTTTATTTTATTTGATACGATTATTATATTAATAAGCAGAAAAAAGCAATAAAATAAAAATATAGTTAAACAATAAACGATAAAATAACCATTCATTTATTCCACGTATACAGATTTAAAACTTTTAAATAAAATTAATAATTAACAAATCGAAAACCCCGTTGCAAAACATTCAGTTTTTAAGGCGCTAAAGAGACCGAAACAAGACTAAGAAAATAAAATTTTCGTTGAGAAAATAAAACTTTCGTTGAACAGACTATATAATGATCTGAAAGCCAAAGTTTAATGCATTCATTATGTTCAGCAACAATCGGGGTCCGTTTATTTTATTTCAGTGTATAATTTGCAATTATGCCCCGCCTGTTTAAATTAATAGGGGAATTCAACATATGCTTTCATCTCACATTTTTATAAATTATTTTTTAATTATTAATTTTATTTTAGAAGTTTTTGTCGCTGCATTTTTATGATAGGTCCAGCCTATTTAAATAAATTTATTATTCGTAATTCAATTTAACTAATTTCTTATTCCTGAAAATCAAGTAAAATTGAAATCATTTGAGACTTTTTTTAAATACCCCTATTTTTCCTGGTTTTAAGAGAAGTTATGGTTAAGACAAGAAATCAAATTATGAAGTAACTTTTTAAACTGGATCGTTTTCAATGTTTGTTCGATTTTAATTTCATTCATATGTATTCGATTTACCGAACATGGCTGATTACTTTATTTTTCTTCATTTCTACACTATAGGCTTGGGTAATTTGTTTCTATAACGTATTACTATTTTGCGCTAAAAATCCGTGAATTTGTTTTCAATTACCTATCGGTTATTAAGACGAATCTTAAAATACCTAAAATGTCAAAATTCAAAATTAAAAAAGAAATTGAAAGTCGGGTAAAAACAGATAACCCATAATCTGACAGCGCATATTTATAAATGCTGATGAATTTTTTACAATAAACGTCAAACTCAATATAAAAAGCGCTATTATAGTACGAAAATTCATGCGTATTGAATTATGAGTTAATCGTTCATTACATGATTTGTCTCACACACAGCCGCATCTAAAAAGAGACTAAATATGTTCAGAATAGATACAGAATAAAACAACAATATTAAGTAGTTATGATTTTATTAGTAAGAAAAAATATTTTTATATTAAAAAAGTAGATTTTTTTAAGAAATTAATTTTAATCGATTAATTGCCATAAATTCTTCGAGTTATTCGTTATTTGAAATTGGCTATTTTGATTATTCGAACAAATAATGGCGAACATTTTCTTCGATTAATCGAACAACGATTAATTGAGTGGATACTATAGTATCATCAATAGGAAGATGCGTTAATCTATGAGTGTACAATAATATAATAAAAATTAAATTTAATATAAAAAATATCAAAAATTCTAAATCATAAAGACTTTATTTGATTTAAAATCAATCTTAAGAAAAAAAGTTATATAAACATGAAATCGCCCATGTGCTAAGAATAACATCTCGCAAAAAGGCTATTACGATTTGAAGTCTTTAAATTAGAAATCGCAGTCACAAATTTTTTTTTTAATTCAATTCGTAAGCAGAGACCAAAGTGACTTCTAAATAACATACAAAAATTAAATTTCTGATTTTGAACTCACAAGTGGTTTCAAAATCGCGCCTTGGTGAATATTGTTGGCGTATAAAGTGTTTGTTTTTAATATTGTTGCCCATCAAAAATTAAAATATGTAACATGTTGCACTCCAATTTTATCAATTTTTAAATCAGGTGTTCCTGTTATTGTTAATGAGAAAAAAATTATTTATTGAATATTTGATTTTGATTAAAAATATTAAAGTGAACTTGTTAAAGGAAAAATTACATAAATGGCAATGAATTTTATATTTTTGTGATCGTTATCAATGTAACACCTGTCGAGGGTGTTAGTTACCTTCAATAAGTGATACAAAATGTGTTGGCAACATTTTGTGTTGGAAAAGAAAACGCCATAAATTATTTTTTTCTTCTGTAATAAGGCAGTTTTTGTCTTTTAAAAGAATTCTGACAAAAATTTCCATTTCTGAAATATATTTATTTATTTATTTTGTATATTAATATAAACCACAACCGCATTTAAAAAAAGATTATAAAATTGAACAAGCGCTTTTTATTATAGGAAATTTTCGTTGAAAATTTGTTTTCTAAACTTTAATTAATTTAAAAATTATTTATGAACATATTCAAATTAGTCTTTAAAGCATGCTAAATTTAATAGTTGAATTTTTTTATTAATCCAACATTTTATATATTTTATATTTTGCATGTCTCTTTTTTTAACAACTACAACAACAATTGAATTGTTCATCTGCACCTGTATTGTGTAAATATTTTTATTATATTTTATTTTTCGGCACCACAAAAAAAATATAAATAAATGAAAAAAAAACGTTGTTGTAAAAATAATAAAATTATACCTCACTGTTGCCATCTGTTATGCCGCACTTCATCAATTTGTAATCAATACCAACAAAATAAAAATTGCCCAACGCACCCAACATAAAAACATAAATACCAGTAGAGGCTGCTGAAATAACAACCACTGAAAATGATATTAAATTAACAAAAGGTAAGTTTAATTTATACATTCTTTTTATTATTGTCAGTTATCGATCTTGTTTATTTATTAAAGAAAATATTAAAATTAAAAAATAGTCTTGAGTTTACTTTTGTATTACACAACATAGTGAAGTTATTAAAACGCGTTCAATTAAACTATCAATTAAAATAAAAACGACAATCAATTAGAAATTAAATGAGTTAAAATATTTATTTCGAAATGAATTTAATTACACGATGTAAATGCTACATTTTGAATTCAATTAACAGAAGTAAATAAATATGAAGTTTAACGAATAATTAATAATTTTGATTATTTAACCTTGAATTTTAATCGCTAAATTCTATTCCGAATATTTTTCAAATTTAATATCTTTGAAAAATATGTTTTTGTTTAATCAAAATTGCTTAAAACTTAAGTTAGGCCAAATGTTTAATTGAGTTTTTTCAAAAACTTATCACTTTATTGTACTTAAAAGTAAACATTTGAAATTTGCTTAAATCTTTTAAATATTAGAAATGGGGTGGGAATCAAATACAGTAATCCCTTGAAATGAAAAAGTTGAAATGTTCTTTTGGGTTTTTATGCGTGTGTAACTATTCCTATCTATACTTGGATATATTTTTGTTTTGCTTGTCAAACCCACCGGACAGAAATATGAGATCAAAAAACACAATCACCCCAGTTATGAATAAAAATTCCTCGGGATTTCTTCCCATTGCCCATTTTTACAATAGAATTTAAATAGGAAAAAGGGGTGAAAAGAAAAAACTCCCGGGGAATTTTTATTTATAATTGGGCTGAATATGTAGTGGAAAGGGTATTATGCGTTTGTGCTAATGTTTGTTACACCTTAAAATATTGGTCCTACCCCCCAACTTTTAGAATACTGATCGACTAAGAATCACTCTTTGAATCGATCTAACGATATTCGTTCGTTCGGCTGGCTTGCAGGCTGTAAATGGAAACATTGTACGCAAATTACAGTTCGAAATTTTGGAGATAATTTTATTAAATGTGGCATACATGCCAGTTGAAAATGATGAGTATCGGTTCATTATTTCACAGCGCCCCCACACAAGGTTTTTTTCGCCATTGAGTATTTGTACCCAAGTACCCACTTATTATGTTCGTATTTAGCTTAAATTTTGTCCAAACTGCAATTTAAATCATCTTAAAAAATTATATTGGAATTGGTCCATATTTGACCAGAGTTCCCATACAAATACTATCCCGAAATATATCTTTTTTATAAATGTTGGTATTGACACAAAATTAAGCGAAGAAACACTTTAACGATAGATTCTATGTCATGGGAAAACGTGGTATTTTTAGATCAAAAATGGTCTATAGGTCCCATATAAACCCCCTAAAATCATTTAAGCTAATCTCATATAGATGGAAATATCTAAATAACATTCGGCATAAATAACTTTTACATGAATCTTATCCTCATAACATAATTTTTTCTTGCGGGTCCATAATTGCCCATGGGTCTCCATTAGGGTACACTTTTGAAAATTTGTTTTTTAATATACTTTCTTACTTGTTTAATTCTGTAAATGTTTTGTAATTTGTTTATAAATTATGCTTTTAATAAAGGTACATTTTATAGAACACATTTGAACATGTTTAAATTCGATTTCCGTGGTTTTAATATACGTCGTCATTTTCCGGAACCAATTGCGACGTAAATCGAGGGACTACTGTATTCGATATTTATGCTTAAAGTGTCAAGCACTTAACCAGGAGTTAATTGCAGAATAATGTGTCTCTGTTATTGCATGAAGTTTAAATTGTTGAAAATATTACACAGTGTGAAATTAAATAAAACAAGTAAGAGCGCTACATTCGGCTGTGCCGAATCTTTGATACCCTCCACCGACAGTTCGAATATTTCAGGAGTGGACTCTATATGATATCTAAGTATATATTATTTAATAATCTTTAAAAACAGACTTCAGCATTTAAATTGGTTGCTGTTTAGCACTTTATTAAATTATTGACCGAAAACCGGAAAGGTTTATGTTTTTCTTTTTAGAAATTTGAACTAGCTTGAGTAAAATATCACGATTCGTAACAGTTTTATGACTTTCAGGAGGGGAATTTTATTGCACCCATGGTAAATTATGGACGAATCATCCCAAATTTTGTAGACTGATTTCTGGTATTAAAAAAATATATTAGAATAAATTTCAATACCGAAGTGAAATTAGTTTTACCGTTTACAGTGAATTTCAGAAGGCTGCTTTATATGGGATCTAAGGTAAATAATGGACCGTTTATCACAACTTTGCGTGACATTTTTTTTGGCCATATGAAGCTAAGTTGGACAAAATTTTACCGCAATATCTATATCTGCTCGGCTTTAGCCGTAGTAAAGTATTTCCTGAGAGCGGGCTTTATATGGGGTCTATGGTTAATTATGGAACGATCTTCACGAAATTTAGTAGTATGATTAATAGTTATGCTTGATTTCACGCGAAATTTAGAGCAATATTTTAAGAAAAAGGCTTATCTTTTAAAAAATGTACAGAAATTTGATTTAGTTTTCTACATCTGTACTTATTTTATGTCAAAATATTTCAACAAACAACATTATATGAATTATTATTTTTCGTCCACACATATATATTAGGGAAGTACCGAATACCGATACAGATATATCAGCGATACTTCAGGTTTGCCGATGCATCGGTATCGGCGATATTTTACTGTCGCTATACTGATATTTTTTTAGACTTTTTTTGAAAAATCAATTTATCTTAATGCTTTTTTGCACAACAACGAAGACAAGTAACACTTTAAAAAGCAGCACAAATAATCAAAACAGCAAAAATTGTTTCTTTTAAATTTCAAGCTAGAGGTACACACCACGCGTTCTATACGTTTGATACTTTCTTATGTTAGGAACACAACTGGGATATAACATTTGTATAACATTTAAAATATATATATACAAAGTATATTGCTATAAAAATAGTTTTTAGTTGTTTTTTTGATTATGTTTTAATTTTTAAGCACTATTTTTTTTTAAATGGTCACACTATTTCTCTCTCTTTGCACAAACAGCAATCAACTTTCTCACTTATAAAAGCTGCTTGTAATTCGTCGTTATTGTGCTTCATACGACGAATTTACTCAGCTAATTTTTACTGAAAAATTCGTTGTGTTGGGCGAAATTCGTCGTTCGTCCCAGTTGTGTCCCTAGCATTATAGGGCTGTGGAGTCGTAAAAAATTGATCTAGCTCCGACTCCGACTCCAACCGCTGAAAATTTTTAATTTTGACTTCGACTCCAACTCCGACTCCAACTCCAACTCCAACTCCGACTCCTACTCTTACATTGATGCTAAATGTATTTTAGACTGGCCCTTATTTGACTTGAAACTCTTTTTTTTTATAATGCAGTATCTTTTAAATGGTTAAATATGGCAAGAAAATTGTATTGTAAGAATTTCAAATCGATATTTTAAATATTGCATTTCCAATTTCGAAGAATTTTTATTTTTCAATGTATTAGGAAATTTTTTGTGCCGAAAAATTTTGAAGTCGCAGTCGCGAGTTTTTGTAAGTACTTCGACTCCATATCCGGTACAAAAGCCTTAACTCCTAGATTTTTGAGTTCTTTTAATTGCAAATCAAAATTAATACACACACGAATTCAACTTAACAACTTATTTGGTCCATCCCAATGAGTCTGCAGCTTGGGAGATAATCCTTTCTTGCGTTATGGATTTAAAAGTAAAACCAACTGGCCTTCTGTTAAGCCTTCCGAATTTGCCGCTCGTTCGTATCTGACTTTCATCTTATCATTTGATGAATTGACACGGCTCCGTCTTAACTCGTTTTTTCTGCTCTTGGGAAGAGCTCTTACTATCCGCTGGTACGGATTGCTCACCAAAGTTTTACTGCTGTGGCGATGTTATACTCTCTCTAATTGGACCCCTGACCGCAACACACTGGGGCATTTTATTATGCAATCAATCACGGCTTGCTTGCAACCGACCCAATAGTAGCTTTCTTCTAACTTCTTTATGGTTTTTGTTACGCTTAGATGTCCACCATTAGTACCGTTGTTTAATCTCTTCACGACTTCGCATACTTTTGAAGACGGTACTACAATATGGCTTTCCCATGTGCGGTATAGGCAAACATTTGCCACCTTCATACTATTCCACTGCGCCCAATACGATTTCATCAGTGGACCCTCCAATGTGATTTCTTTATGAGTCGGTTTTTTACCTTCTTTCTTAGCCTTTATAATTCGCACCAATATGGGATCATTTTTCTGCGCCGTTGACCAGTCTTCGCTGGGCTCCACATGTAATAGGCTAATCGCATTGGTGCAGTTCTTGTTTTCAGCCTCCATGCACTGTTTTCTCATATATTTACTTGGCCGTCTTGAGTGTGTGCTCGGCCCACCACGTTTTTTATCGTCTTTCTGGGATGACAATTTCTTACGACTACAAGTAACTAGCTGTCTTACAAGGGCATCACTTCCATTTCCAACGTTAAGGGGTACTTCTAGACCATATCAATTCATTATCGACCCATATCTAGACTTATGTTTTGACGAATCATAAAATCTGCCCCAATTATGACCTCGTCCAGACATGATAATAATATGATAACATTCAATTATAATAGAATGTAATAAACACAAATTATGATTAAGGGAAAAATATTATGATGTAATATTACGAATATATTTGGTCATATTATGATTCAATAATAATCGTAATATGTTGACTTCAATCATGAATCTTATCATAATATGTTGCTCTTAGAATATGTTTATCACAACTATGTTTTTTCTTTGTGTGTCCATTTGAAAGTGAAAAAAAATATCATAATGCTCACGGATCGAATGACACTTTTAAAAGCGACATAACGTCCATGGACATTATGACATGCCACCTTTACGAACATTTACTAGAAAATACAATAAATGAATAAACTGAGATAGATAATATTTCAGAAGTGCAAAAACTGGTGCATTACTTAGCATTAGGTTTGAATGAAAGGGTTGAATAATGAAATCTATTGTTTATCTAAAATTCTTCGAATTTTTTAAAGACAATCGGCTTCAATCTTATTGAAAGAACATCTAAGAAAGGTGCTATGACTATGCATTCTGAAATTGTGGAAAACACGGTCACCCCTACACTGAGTAAAAGTTATCATAAGTCTCACAATGGCCTTTGGAGCATTTGTGAAAAAATTATAAGATAATCCGAGAAAATCGAAAGAAGAAGTCGATACATTCCTTAGATCTTCTAATATTTCTAGAGACGCAGATCCGCTTGGGGCAGGATCACTTAAGTTTTAAAATTTTAATTATTTATACTCTCTTACACGGGCCTTTTATATAAAAATATTATTTGATTTTGTTAATATTACCATAAAATCAAATTCGTTGTTTTTAAATCATATTAAAATAAATATGAAACATATGTCCCTGGTTGTTCGGAAAGATAAAAACATTCAGACATTTATGACAAAGATAACTATGTATTAGCTCTGCGAACAAATGACACAATTTACAAATTATTTAGCAATACTAAATCTAGATTAGCAAAAGAGGACAAATCCAACTTGGTTAACAAAATAACGTGTAAAGGCGACAAGTCTAATGTATGCCAAAAGGCATATGTGGGCACAACAAAATCCAAATTAAAAACTAGGATTTGATCGCACAAATCGGACATAAGGGCGGTAAATAAGTCATTGGAACAAAAAACTGCCTGCAGCCCACTGTGCATTGAGTGGATATCTGCCAGATTTTGAAAATGTAGAAGTACTGGTACAAGAGAATATTTACAATAGAAGATTTACATTGAAATGCTGCACATTACAAACTTACCAGAAGAGAAGAAATTAAACTGACACTGAGAACGTACCTCAGATTTTCAAACACACCATAAACAAATATAGATATAAATGCCAGACAAAACCACACAAGCAATCCAAAGCTTACAGTGCACAGTGGCAACAAGAAATTTTTAATTTGTTTTTAATTTAAATAAGTATGTTTTAATTGTTATATGTGATTTATTGCTTGGTGTTTTTCTAATAATTTATAAACAATAAATTTGTGTAAATATTTTTGATTAGATCCCCTGAAGATGAGCAACGGAGTTGCCTCGAAATATTGGGTACAAAAATAAAAATATTAAAAATTAAAATCAAAATTGTTTTTTAATTTATAATAAATGACCTCAAGCCGAACCAAATATAAACTACATTAATATAAATTTGAAATATTTATTATCTCCTACACTATAATTTTGTATAAGAAACAAATTATTCTACTTGACTTTTGTCAATTTTATCTGATTTAAATTTAATATTCGTAACGGTGTCGGTATCGCCGATATTTCTTTTTGAGTATCGGTATCGTATCGGCAAAAACACAATTGGGTCTTAAGGACGTAGGCCGAAGTGCTGTAAATTTCTAATAATAAGCTTTATTTACCCACAATTCCGTCGTATTTTGTTTTATTTTGAAATTAAGACCAAGTTCTAAGGCGACGTACGACATACATACATCCGCTTTTACATTTGCGCCGGTTTTTGTGTGCCTGTGTATAAAATATTAAGATTACTTACGTCGTACACTACTACGTTTATACGACGCAATTGTCTTCCTACGGTTATTCAACATTCGTTTCAGTCCTGACAGTGACAGTAAAAAAATATCGTAATAAATATTTGTTTAAAAAATAAGTAAAAGATGAATGGATATTTTATTTAAGAGTTATTTAATAAAAATTTAATGATCGATCAGTCTTAAGGGAAATCAAGAAAAAAGGTAGTCTTTCTATTCCTCTGGCTTCTGTAATGCTTAAAAGTAAAGAAAAGTATGCTGATAGATATTATTAGCCGCAACAATACCATAAGTCTAAAGTCTATTTAACCTCAGTAAAATTCACGAGAGACACATTTTGCATATTTCATGAAATTTTTCATAATTTCGTCGGCCTTTTATTAACCTTATTCATGATTTATTTAAAACATAAATATGTCATAACAACTCTATAGCAATTTATTAATTCAAAAAAATAAATAAATTTGTAAACTAAAAATGTGTATATTGTTTTACCAACCACGGCTTTTGGATTATGCCAAATTTGTAGCAAATGATCGATTTATGATTATGTGAAAAACTGTTCTTTTTCGTCTGCAAATTGAATAAAAACTTAAATCATTTTTGTAATTTTATACAAAATGTGGTGACATTTCATGTTTGTAAATGTATTGTAACATATACTTTCCTTTTCTGCAGACCTAAATGATTTCGTATTCAAACCCAAATAAAATTATTGATTTGTTTATTGAAATAAATGCGTTACAATAAACAATTCAATTTGTATTCAGTCTTCCACCAGGTTCACCTTTCATCCATTAAATTAGAAATAAAATACAAGTAAAGACGTATTTTTTAAATATTCCCAATTCAAATGTGGTTTTATCACACAACCACGTCAACCTTTTATCCTACCCGGAAAATGATACAAATATGTCCCGAATTCAATGAAAAAAAAACATGAAACGTTTGTAATAAACAAACTCATTCTTAGTAGTACACACATCCTCAATAGAATATCCTTGTTTTTTTTTATTTATTATTAACCAGAGAAAAGAAAATGATACAAATGTGTTTCGAATTCAATTGAAATAAAGAACATAAAACGTGTGTCACACACCACCAAACAAACACATTTGTAGCTGTTACCACAACAACAACACGTTCTTAAGGTGTGTGCACATTTTACAAATATTTGACGAAATAAAATATTATACTTTCCTGTTAAACGTTTTTGTTGATTCACTAAACTTTATTTCGGAAAAAAATCGTCGTAGAATCTAACTAATAAACTGTTAAAAGGTGTTTAATCAAGCAAACGTAATTGAAAATCAAAAAATTTTTTAATAAAAATAGAGGTTTCGTGTGGCGCGTCAAATATTTGTTAAGTGTGACCAAAGCCTTAGAAGTACCCGCATCGATAATAGACCATCCGTTTGATGATGTAAACCACTTAAACTAGTGCACAAATTTTCTTACATATTATTCAAACATATACACAAATGGAAATCCATTTGAAGAACGAGACTAACATAAGACGCTACCTTAATATTTATAGTTTCAGGCAAAAGTATACGTACAGTAGCAAAAAAAAAAACACTTTAATACTTTGAATTTCACAAGTTTGCACGAAATATGTTGTCGAAAAAGTTTACATTCACTGATTACTGGCAATTTACTTGTTGAAAATATATAACAATTTTTTTTATATCAAATTTTGTATTTCAGTTACTGGAAAATTGTGTTAGATAAAAAACCATCAACTGTTCCTTTTTTTCTTTGATTTTAGGAAAGCTCGTTTCAGAAACCTACAAAAAAAAAGGAAAATGCATTAGAGACAGATATTATTATTATTTAATGTCCGAGAATCCTTGATAACGCTCATCCATGAAGCGGAAATCTTAATGTGTATGTTTTTCCTACTCCTCGCTTACCCTCCTCCGAAGGATGTGCTGCGCCTCTTAGGGGGGGAGGCGTAGTTTTTTTTTTTTTTTCCAGAGAGAGCGGGGAGATTTCTCCCAACAGAGACGGTACCGCGACCAAACCAGGTCTATTGTACCCACCCCCCTTTAGTTGGCCAAAAGACCCTCTGCCTCCCAGAGAAACCCAGGAAGGTATTTTGCCAGTATTACACCGACTCGGGACGCGCCCATCGTACCGTGCCCCAAGTGTCTCCTTCTGGCCCATGCCAGCGCGGGGCAGTCACACAGTAGGTGCTTTGAAGTTTCGTCCTCTTCATGGCATAGTCTACATTCCTGGTCCTCTGCCAGGCCCATCCGAAACAGGTGGTGCTTGACCGTATGGTGGCCCGTCAAATAAGCCACCAACAGCCGTAATTCTCTTCTGTTGAGACCCCTTGTCTCCAATGTACTCCCGGGAAGTATAAATTCCTTCGCCTGACGCATTCCCGGTAGCGATACCCAGTATTTCCTGTGCTCACTGAGAGCCCATTCCCCCAATAGGAACTGGGTAGTGGCCCAGCTTAACCCACAAAAGGGCTCGGGGCCCACCATTTGGGCATTTGCTCCAGCCCTAGCCAGTTCATCAGCCCCATCGTTAACCGGGGGCTGATGAACTGGCTAGGGCTGGAGCAAATGCCTAAATGGTGGGCCCCGAGCCCTTTTGTTTTTTGGGGAGGCGTAGTTAAAGCACATTGAGATGACCATATATTTTAGTGTTACATCCCTGAGGTGTGTTAGGTTTGGTCAGTGCCGTAAGTTTACTAGGGCCTGCCAACAAGTCGCGCATCATACAAAAGCTGTCGAGAGGTATCGGAAGATTTGTCTCTTCCTTTTTATAGTCGTACTTGCAATGGAGTTATTTTAAAACAACGAAATGGTAACGGGCGAGAGGTACATAGCAGTTTCTATTCTGTCGTTATTCTCTCCCAAACAAGTGGTGGGGTGTATACATTTTATTGAATTATGCATTCGAATTGCTACCTGTGCATACAAATGATTCGGTAAGAGCTTAATATTAACACACTAAGTGGTTGAGATCCACCGTGAAGCCAGACAGGTATTAACGTAAACCGATATCACTGTTGCTTCTCGCTAACTTGTATGTATGTGGTTTTACAAAATAGGAACATCCACCAGGCTCGATTTACACCACTGAAAAAATAAAAATCGTCTTGATATTTTTTTGGTTCTGGCCAGACAGTTGGATTCCCAATATTGCAAGCCCTTTATTTGCTACTGTACCACAATCTCAAGAATCTCGAGACTTATAAATATCGGGTGAATCATCTTGAGGTTTGATGTAAAATGTAAAATAAAACACAGAAATTTTGTAGTGAACGAAAATGTTTATTATCGGTTAAGAGAACATTTTATGGCATTCATTGTTTTGACTATGTCTGAGGTGGTCCATTCGGAAGGTTCAATTTTGGGCGACTCGCTCGAGCATAGCGACTGGTATCTCGCGAACAATACAAGTTGGCTTCGAAAGTTTCAATCGTACCTGGCTTATTCCAGAAGACCTCAAACTTTACATATCCCCAGAGAAAATGTCCAAAGGTGTTATTTCACACGATCTATGTTGCACCGTTATGCTAGTTGGTAGTGAGTTAGTCTAGCAGCGCCGGGGTTGCGAGTTCGTAGCAAAACGTGAAATTATGTGCTCACTAAAATGATTTCGCACCAAGGTCATTGTTTCATGCTCTGCATAGCTCGTAGCGGCGTCTTGTAGAAACCAGAGCTCGCCGAGATCATGAGCTTGAATTTTAGAAAGCACAAAGTCCGCTAACATGGTGCGATAACGGTTACTATTGACAGTAACATTCTGATTTTCCTAATTTTTGATGAAATATTGACCAATGATTCCACCAGCCAATAAACCACACCATACCTTTGTTTTTAATGGATGTAATGGTAGCTCTTGGTACTCTTCGGGTTGGTCATCAACCAAAATACGGAAATTTGGCTTATCAACATATCAATTGAGCCAGAAATGTGCTTCATCATTGAACACTGAAGTTCCTCAAATCGCACGACAAACATTTCTCATAGAACGCTGATTTTCGTAAAAGAGCTGAATAATTTGGAGACGCTGTTGTGGTGTGAGGTTTCCATTAGGGAAGTAACAATACGCCTTTTTGCCGATACGATACCGATACGTATATAAAATTTGAATTCCAGGTAAAATTGACAAAACTCAAGTAGAATAATTTTTTCCTTTATACAAAATTATAGTGTTAAGGTAGTTCAGACCTAACAAATATTTGACGAAAAGATCCAAAAAAAAGAATGACCAGCAAATTGATCAAACTTTAGCTTTATTTTTAACAATTTTTATTGGCTTCATTTTCTTACTTTTAAGAAACTATTAAATGATGTTTGATCCAGCAAACGTTTTGCAAAAGCAAACAATTTCTTAATAAAACTAGTGGTTACGTGTAGGACTTCAAATATTTAATAAGCGTGAACTTAGATTAAGAGAATGTTAATATTAAAATTCCGATATTTTCGAGTAAATTGAGTTTGAACACATTTAATTTGAAAATTGCTTCAGCAAATACGACATACGACAAACTCAACACTCCATAACTCGAAAATCGCATGAGGTATCGAAAAACTGATAACGCCAACTGAAAGATCAGGTCGAAAAACCTAAGGAATCGATCTTAACTCAAAACCGCAAAAAATCCACATACGACATTTAAATTATCTACCGACGATATGTGAGAGCATTAGCAAAAACGTTCTAAAAATAAAATAGTTCTTATTTCACGACGGCTTTTTACGACAAATTTGCATGTCAAATTGTGTGGAAAATGTGGTCTATATTCTGCAATAACATTTAAACACTAAAGAGGTAATAATTATTTAACATTTAAATTAATAAGATTTTTGTTAGAAATACAAGATATTCTCAACTTTTGTGTAGATGGCAAGTCCTTTCAAACCAGACTTGCAGTAGAAAATATTCTCTCAGATGCGACAGCACTCATTTGTAATATATCTAAGGTATATCTCGACTTCTTCTTCAGCAGAACCACAGCTTAGGATCGACAGAGGCTCATCCTCCTCGGATTTTCTTAATAGTTGTTGACAAATGCTCCAAAGGCTTTTCTAGACGTATCCGAACATTTAATTACTGTAGGGGTGACCGTGTCTTCCACAATTTCAGAATGCATAGTCCTAACAGCTAAGTAAGACGTTTTTTCTACACGATTTAAATCGATCGTTTTTAAATAGAATATAGAATAGATTTCATTATTCCCTAAAACCTCAAAACGTTCACTCAGAACTAATGCTAAATAAGTCGTAAATTGTTGGGCCTCTGAAATATTCTCTATCTCAGTTTATTCATTTGTTATATTTTCTAATAATGTTCGCCAGACAATATAGCAGTGACCTTGCTTATGGATTTTGTAGCCTCTTCGAAGTAACCCAAAATTTACAGCATAATGATTTTTATTCTCACAAACATCATTAAAAATAAGCATAAAAATAGAAAATAGTATATCAAAGACAGAGAATATTTCACTACTATGGTGCAAAGGAAAACGACTAAAAGTAGCGGTCCACACTACGCGTTCAATACGTTGATGCGTTTAAGCATTTGTCAAAAAAGTCGAATCAGTGTAAAATTGTATTGACAAGTTGCACAGCAAACGCGCATAATGCATCAACGTATAGAACGCATAAGGTGGGATTGCTTTCCGCATTTGCAAGCGTCTTGAAAAAGGCCAAGAAAGTATTAAACGCTTAGATGGCGTGTTGTGGACCTTCAGCTAAAGAACTAAAAAAACAACAATTTAAAATTCTGTTTTGATTTTATGTTCTGCTTTAAGATGTGTTGTTTCTCTTCGTTGTAATGCAAAAATTAAGCATTGAAAACTCAATTGGGTTTCCAGTAAAATATCACCGATACCGATATATCGGCAAACCTGAAATATCGTCGATATATCGGTATTCGTTACATCCCTTATTTCCATTATGACTTGTGAAACGAAACTGAACAAAAATGACAAGGCAGTTTTATATGAGTCACGCGTGACCTGTAAAAAAGCATACTGAAAATCAAACCTAACTAGAAATCCGGCGTCCATCTTTCTTTTTTTTAGACGCATGACAAAAAGTGACAACAAGTTCTTTTTAACAAATTAAGAGATCCTTTTTCTTAAAATTTTAATTATGTTCAGAAAGTGTCTACACATGTGTGTAGAATAAATAATTAGGATTATTTAAACATTTATGTGCACACATTAATTTGGCTCGTGAAGACTGCTGATTTCAATTTTTTGTCCTTCTTCAACAATTGTTTGCACAACGATGTCTTATATGAATGACATAATAGGCAGATAATTGTTTCTTTTTATATGGGTTGTCGAGACCAGTGTTTAGTAGTCTTTTCATCTTATGTTTTTATATAGTTTTATTTTGATTTGCCTTTGTACTATTGCTAAGCGAAATCAAAGCAACAGTTCACAGTCTTTAAAAAACCGACAACAGAAAGGCAACAGTTTAAATGAGTATGTTGTTCCTTTGAAGGAACGCATTTTGTTAAAAAAAATTTAGCTCTTGCTTTCGCTTCTGCTGTGAAAATATCAACTGTTGAATTCGTATGGCTTCGGTTTGCTGTTACTTCGTACTAAAGACCAGTTAAATCAAAGAAACAGTTCGTAAAAGAAAAATGATAACAAATCGTAAAGACGTTTGTTGCAAATACAGGAACACTTCGAAACGTGCTACTAGTTTGTTGTAGGAACAACAAAAAAATGGTCACCCTGGTCGGAAGAATGAAAACAAAACCCAAGGCGGATTTTCTAGAAGTTGGGGTCAAGTCAACACATGGTAATTTTTTATGGTAGTCGATCTGTCAAAGTTTGCATACAAACTAGTTTTTTTTATGTAAAAAAAAAAAAACAGTTGTTACTAGCAATATTTTTGACAATCGGACCACAAAAGCAGTTTTGTTGTAGAGTTGAGCTCACCTTCTAGTGAATTCGCCTTGGCAATTCCACTGCTTGTGTTCTTTCAACTAAGCTTTTTTTACAATTGATGTTGACGACTCTGCAGCTACTTAGAAGCAACACGATTTATTGTTTTTTATGAACCGTTTCTTTGATATTAGTCCCCTATTTGGCGAAGTCAAATCAAACCAAAACTGTACGAACGCAAAGACAATAAAAGACTTTTCAACAGTTGATATTTATTTTCACAGCAGAAGCGAAAGCAAGAGTTTACAGCATAACAATTAACACTTTTTTCTGCTGAGAGTTTTGAGATACGTACGTGTCAGACCACAGAGCATGATCAAATTACTCTGGCAACGTTTTGCTCTTGTGGCCACAAAACAATGGCTTGTCAAAACAGGTTGTAAAGAATTGAATTAAATTAAAGAACAGCTATGTATGTCTGCAAAAAAAAGCAGTTAAAAAGTTAGAAGCCATATAATACCCTATACAACAATATAAAGAAAATTTTTTGAACGTTTGCCCTATTTGGGACCCATGGGCAATTATGGACCCGCCAGAACAAAATGTTGTAAATGAGTTTAACATTCATATAAAAGTTCTTTGTGCGGAATACTACTAAGTTATCTTCATAGATATGAAATTTATTTTCCTTCAAGTGATTTTAGGAAGGGGGTTAGTATGGGACCTATGGTAAATTTTGTACCAGCACAACATTTTGTCATTACATAGTAGCAATCGCCAAATTGTATGTCAATACCAACATTTACAAGCAAGTTAAGGCATTAAAAACTATTTTCGGGAGTAGTATATATATGGGAGCTGTAGTCAAAGATGGAGCGATTCCAATACGATTTGGTAAGATGATTTTGATTGCAATACAATAAGTTTGGACCATCATTTGGACTTTAATCTAAATACCAACATAATAATATATTTATGGGCACAGATGCCTTATTTTGAAAGAAGCTTGTGTGGGGACTATGTGAAATAATGGACCGATTCACTCCATTTTCAATAGACTTGGTCCTAGTGTCAAATTTTATCCAATTATCCCCAAAATTGCGTCTCCACATGGACAGTCATCCCGAACTAGCCAGCCGGACGGACATCGTTAGCTCGACTGAGAAAGTGTTTTTGGTCGGTATACTTAAAGGTGGGTCTACACGCAGAGAAAAAATATGGTTGAGCATGGTTACCGCAGCTACACTTTGTTTATTGTAACAATACGAGTATATTGTTGTCGTACACAAAATATTGTTATTTCTATTTAATATCAACAATATTATAGTTACTTTAAGCATGTCAATGTTTATCGCAATTATAAACTTAATTATGGTTCACTGAAAAATAGTCATTTTTATAACAACTAAATAATGATAACTTTGAAAACATATTCTATTCCTCACAACTATTTAATGATATTTAATAGCCATAACATGATAACTCTCTATACGTGTACTCATAATATGTTTAAGATGCAAACAAAATATCTTTACTCTAATAATACTTTGCTATCGCCATTCGTAAAATAGTTTTGCATCAGTTGTGTAGTTTGTTTTACATGTGCCTATCGAATTATTTGTTATTCAGTGTTAAACTTTTTAAAAAATACCCATTAAAAAAATCAAGTTTAAATAACTTAAAAAATAAAGAAATTGTAGGTACATTAAAAAAAATTGTAAAGTGTCACAAAATAAAATATCAATGCTTAACAAATTTTTATATTGTTTGAAAATGCTCCAAAAATATTGACCATTGTTTTCTGTTATTTTAAATAAGCAGAAATATATATATTAAAAATGTTTTTCGGTTTTAGATTTAATCTACATATTATTATGATTAACATGATATTAATATGATTACATTAAATATAATATGACGTAATAAAAACAAATAAGGATTAAGAGAAAAATATTATTATGTAATATTATAAATATATTTGGTCATAATATGATTCAATAATAATCGCAATATGTTGACCACAATCATGAATCTTATCATAATATGTTGCTCTTAGAATATGTCTACCACAACCATGTTTTTTCTTTGCGTGTAGGACCAATATTTAAAGATGTTACTGACTAATTGAGGTGTGGGTATAAAAAAAAATAATGCGAAACTTTTTAGCCTAAACTATACAAATTTCTATTCATACTGACACACACACACACACACACACATACATATCATATGCGAAAATTGAACATCTTTGTGTATGAATGTAATTTGTTTAAAAAAATATCATTAGTCCTTCCTTTTTTCTGTAAACGAATCGATTTAAGAAGCAAAATAAGATATAAAACTTACATTGGCACTGCGAGCCAAACTTAAGCAACTTGTTGATAAAAAATTTTTGTAAATGAATGTGTAAATTGAGGGAAAGATGAATTAACGAATTAGGTGGCAATGATGTTGATGATGGAACTGTAAATTTGATACTTTGTCTCACATAATAAATTTAAAAAAAAGTAAAGGAGTGGTGGAGTCGTTAATATAAAACATTTATTAAATAGCGACATATGTACTAAATAAATGTTTTCGATAATGCGTAAATAAAAAATTTTCAGTTTAAAACTGACAACCAAAACGTGTTCATTATATATCTTAATCCTCCCATACAAGTCATGTTTAAAGCGTCTGACTTTTCAACCCACATGTAATTCTGCATGTATGTGGAAATTGCGGTTTTACAGTGGGTATTAAATATTTGGTTGGTATATGTTAATTGCTTCTGACATAGAAGATACCAAAGTCGTTCTCGGTTTTAAAATGGCGTGCTGCCACCACAAAAATCTTTGTTTGTGCTGTAAAAGAGTTCAGCCATCTTAAAAATGTTTTCTTTAAATTTGAAGAAACCATTTAAGGATAAAATAACACTGTACAACAAAATGATTTTTTTTTTTTCAAAATACGAGTAACAATATTCTGTCAACTGATTCCTGAAGAGGGGACTAACAAAAGATATACGTGTATCGGCGTTTTAAAAGTTTACATCTGAAACTCATGTTAAGGCCTATGTAAAGTTGCACCCTTGTGTAGTGAAAAAGTAGCAAAACGTGTGATACTTAGGATTTTGGTATATATTTGGGTATTCATTTAATCGGGCTTTTGCCCTAACCGCTCAATTAATTAACCAAGGTTTTGGCTTAATCGATTTATAAGCGGCTAATTTTTAATTTGATCGGTTATCCGATTAATAAAATTTGTTTTTTAAATTAATATAAATTATTAAGTATTTGGAGTTGTTAGTAAAAAAAACAATAACATAACAAACGTAACGATTTTTGAACTAAAACGCGCAAACAAAAAAATAATTCATAAATATGTAATATGTACATATTTTTTAATAAAAACATAAAAATCATCATGTCATTTATATTAAAAGGGAAGTGGCTTTCTTTGGATCCCTTTTACGCCTATACTATATATTGTATTTAAAAAAATCATATATCATTCGATAGATATTCTGTTAGTGTAAATTTTGTTAAAATCGGTTCAATATTTTACGAGTTATATGCGTTAAAAAGTGGTACTAATACATTGAAACAATTCACATGCGTGTGAGCATAAACAATATTTTTTTGTTGTTACATTAATGTATTTACATAGTAAAAAGAACAAAAACATGCAGACTTCACTCCTATGCATAAAATCGGAGAATAGTAGAGAATAAGAAATAAAAAAGACAATTTTAAATATTTTGTTTGCTTTTTGGAAGAGTTATTGTTTTTAAATGTTACCGTTGATTTCTTAAATTTTTGCGATTATGGATAATTTTAATGTTTTTGTTACATTATCAATATGGTTACATTGTAAATGATGAAAAGAATGTGTTTATTGCATTTTTATACCCTCCACCACCACTGTGGTGAATGAGGGTATACTAAGTTTGTCATTCCGTGTGAAACTTTTTTATTATACATCCAAGACTCCATAAAGTATATATATTCTGCCTCCTTGAGTAATTCTAAGTCGATTTAGCCATGTCCGTCTGTCCGTCTGTTAAAAACACGCTCACTTTCGAAAAACGAAAAAGAAAAGAACAAACTTGGTCTCAAATTGCTTGTAGTTATCCTAAGCAGTTTGGGATTGCAATCCAGCAACATCGGTTCAGTAGGATCAGAACAGTGAATCAAAATGTGGAACCACCACCCTAAAAAAATTGATAATTTTGATACAAAAACTAACATATATGGTGGAATAATGTTCGAAATGAAATTTATATTCGCTTTATACAACTTCAAATCATACTGTTAAATTTCGTTAAGATCGTTTCCATAATCGACCATAGGCCCCATATAAACCCTACTCCCGGAAAACAGTTTAATACGCCTAAAACCGTAATAAATAATGCTATCATACTAAAATTTGCCTCGTCACAGTTTTATATGACCAGAAATCACACTATAAAATTGCTTGAAGATCGGTGCATAATTTACACTAGACCCCATATAAACGCTTCTCCCGGAAAACCATTTAGTACGCCTAAAACCCTAATAATAAAACGCTATCAAATTGACGTCACAATTTTATAGGACGAGAAATCACACTGCCAAATTTAGTGAAGATTGGTCCATAATTTGCCCTAGGCCGGGAAACAGTTTATTGCGCCTAAAACCAAATAAAGCCCACTTTGGGAAAATAATTTAATTTGCCTAAAACCATCACAGATATTGATATTGCGGTGAAATTTTTGGCTGTGGGAAAAATCGCCCAAAGAAAAATGGCCCAAAAAAAAAAAATGAAAAATCGCCCAAATGATGAACAGAACATGAAAAATGACCCAAAATGTTATATATGAAATTTTGCCCAAAAGAAACGAAAAAGGGCCCAAAAAAAATGAAAAATGACCCAAAAAGCAAAAACGAATTTTTTCCCGGTGGCATGTTATAACGTCCAGTGTCATAGTGTCCATGGACACTGCGCTAACTAAAGCTTTTCTGCACAGCCGGCCTTCGGCCGGGCGCAAGGATTTTCTCCTCTATGGTATAACAAACACCGGCTTCGCTAACTAAAGCTTCTCTGCATAGTCGGCTTTCATTTGGAAACAAGGCAGATTTTAGAAGCTTTACTTAGCGAAGCCGGTATTTGTTATACCATAGAGGAGAAAATCCTTGCGCCCGGCCAAAGGCCGGCTGTGCAGAGAAGCTTTAGTTAGCGAAGCCGGTATTTGTTATACCATAGAGGAGAAAATCGTTGCGCCCGGCCGAAGGCCGGCTGTGCAGAGAAGCTTTAGTAAGCGAAGCCGGTGTTTGTTATACCATAGAGGAGAAAATCAAAAAAATGGGCCATTTTTCATACAAATTTAAAAAACGAAAAATCACCCAACAATAACGAAAAATAGGCCAAAAATTTTAGGTCACTTTTCATATGAATTTAGGCCCAATTTTACATGGAATTTTTTTGGGAGATTTTTCATTTCTTTTTTTGGGCCATTTTTCTTTGGGCGATTTTTCCCACAGCCGAAATTTTTTACTTAAATTCATATGGCCAGAAAAAATATCATGAAATTTTGTGAAATTCACTGTTAACACTAAAACTAATTACACTGCTGTATTGAAATTTATTCTAATTTATTTTTTGTAATACCAGAAATCAGTCTTCAAAATTTTAGGATGATTGGTCCATAATTTACCATAGGTCCAATACAAAAAACGCTCCATGATATTTTACTCAAGCCAGTTCAAAGTTCCAACAAGAAACGCATACAATTTTCTTATTGTCGGGCAATAATTTAATTCAGGTCTAAACCGCAACCAATTTTAATGCTGACGTTCGTTTTTGTGAAGTTTAGTTAATAATATAAATGTATTTATCATATACAGCCTACTCCTGACGGTGGAGGGTATCAAAGATTCGGCACAGCCGAATATAGCACTCTAACTAGTTTTTAAATAAAGTGCGGTCTTTTGATGGACTGCGATCTTATAGAACAGACACTACCGATCAGGGTCATTTATTATTTGATAATCTTGTATTTACAAAAAATATATATACATAGAGGTTATAACAACACAATTCATCAACGAAATAAATATAAATGGTAAATATATAAAAGGATTTGTTATAAACATTAAGTTTCAGGAACTTATGTTATATATAAATTTTTAGAAAATTCGTCACTAACACCCAATTTACATGATGAATTTTATGACGTCCAATTTTTTTAATTCCCTTTTGAAGTTGCTACCAAAAACTGCTCAAATTCATACGATGGTTTTTTTTGGACGTCTAATTTTTTCATTTTCATTCAATCCAGTTGATGAGAATATAAAAATAAAACGTAACAGAAAGAAAAGAAAAAAGTGTAAAGCGAAGTGTCAAAAAAAAAACATGAAAACAGAAATCAAGTCTATTTTTCTACCCCTCTTTCTTCTCTACACCGCTTGCTTCCAAACAAAAAATGACGTCCAAAATTGGACGTCATAAAATTCATCATGTAAACTGGGAGTAAATTTCATATGCCTAAAAGAAATATGCCTCATAAAATTAAAATTTGTTCTCCTCTACTGAGAATTATTAAATTTTGAGTTAATACCCTCTTTATAATCAAGTGCGATATGTTTTTTAACATTAAATAAATACATATATATGTATATATTAAATAAAGTTTTAACCCAGACGTTTGATATTAGAAATAACGGTACAAATAAGTTATTTCTAGATTGCAGTCGATTGTGTCGACTGCTGGCCCAGACTAGTTATATATTAATTTAATAAAACTGTAAGATAATTTTGTTAGTTATTTCAATAGCTTGAGGAGATCTTATAAAATAATCTTTTATAAAAGTAATTTGGTTTAAATGTAAATGATTTAAGCGATTATTTTCTTTAGTTTTGATAAAACTTGAACTGGAAAAATTTTTTTCACTTATCGCGGATGTTGGATAAATCGAAAGCAGCCCATAATACAGAATATCTAATTTCTCAGTCCTTTTCCTGGATTTCGCTAAACGTATAAAATCTTCCATTATACAGTCCTGTCTTAATTTTTTTAAATTTTTAATTCTTCTAATTGTTTCGGTTAACTGTGTTAAAAGATTAATATGAGAAGATATGAGAAAAAACAAATAATTAAACACATATAAAAAGTACGTGAATCAAAAAGCTGTTGACAGCAAACACTTATTTAAAATGAAGATCACTAAACACCTTCTTTGTTTCTATGAAAAAATGGTTTCTAATCACATACCTTTTGTATATGAGAGGAACGAAATAATTAATAAAAATACAAAAAATATGTTATAATAATACAAAAAATTAAAAAGTTTGTTACATCGGTTAATCGACTGAAATTAACGGGTTTAATCGAAAATAGCCAATTTTAAATTAACCGATCAGTTAATCGGGTAGTAATTAATCGGTTAACCGATTAACGATTACAGGCAACAGTTTGTTGGTATGCATTAACCCTCTAACTCTTCTTAAAAATATTATTTTTGCAATTTTTTGAAGAATGGCAAAAATTACGATTTGCTACTTTTTTACGACACAAGGGTGCAACTTTAAATAGGCCGTAAAATGATATTTAATTATATTACATAGTTTCTAATAAATTAATTATACGGTTAGTGTTCCATTGAAATGTTAATAAGTCATCGTCCAGATCTGCAATTTTTGTTGCGTCGATTTCTGAAAGCTCTGTTTGAAAATGTATTAGTGTCCAGATCTTGTCTTGTCTTGTATCTTGTCTTTCCTCTTCTCCCTTTTATCTTCCATATATAAATACAAATACACCCACCTATAGCCAACTTCAAGTTGAGTAGTATTCTCACAATATTCAACTTGAGTTGGCTGCTACAAAACGAAACAGAATTGCAGAGTACATGAAGCTAAGCACCCCTCCACAATCTTCTCACTTCTCTCGCTAATAAACTCAACAATTTCTGCTACAAAAATTACATGTCTGGACTATGACTAATGGAAAAATGACTTAAAATCTTAAAAACAATACAACTTAAATTATTATAAGTCAGCTTAAATATAATTGCAGCATTAGTTTAATTTAAAACAAATATTATTTAATTTTAATTATTTCGTCTTTTTTTTTTGAATAAATTGTAGCCTCTAGTACTAGTGATTTATCTTTTGTGGCCGGCACTCAAACCAAGGAAGTTTCCGGTTTACCAGATCCAGCCGATCCCAAGTCACCACAACTGCTGGTAATACAATTTTTAGTTTTTGCATACATTAACCCAAAAAGGTATTTATTAAAACAATTTTTTCTAATTTGTAATTCGCAGACAAATTCTTTACGTAAATCTAAAACCAAACATGATGACCCTGCTGCTTTATACAAGGGACCCGGCGGCGCTGAACTGTCAAAGGATGTTTTGAATCAATTGACTCAATTCACTCGAAAACGCAGTCATGCAGTTATTGATGTGTGGTGGCTGTATGATGATGGTGGCTTAACACTCTTGTTACCGTACATCATCAGTACAAGGAGAACATGGCAGTCATGTAAATTAAGGTATCACATGTTTGAGTTTTCTTTTGAAGTATTATATGGAAAATTAAATCTCTTTGTGGTGATTTATTGTTGGAATTTAATATATTCAATGAAATTTCTACAGAAGGAATATTTATATTGGAGTAACTGAAGTTCTTGATATCCAGTCCTCACGCGGTCTTCTATTACTTACAACTTCTGCCACTTTTCTGTTTTAAACTTGGGTATAATATAGAGGAAGATATTGAAATTTGTCTCTGGTAAAGCATTTGTTAAATTTTCAATTTCAAATGGAGCCTTTAAGGCGCTTCTTACAAAATTTTCTTTTAACACGACTCTGCAAAAAAGCAATTTTCCTGCCCTAAATTACAGTATTAAACTCATGTTTAAATATGAATATGTACCAGAAAAAAAGTAATAAAATATTATTTAAATTTTACTCAATACAACTCTCTGTTCTTCAGATACAGTGAAACAATTTTTAATAAATTTTTAGCAGTATTTTGTAATAGATTTTGTGTTTGGATATATATAAAACCAACTCTTATTACTTTGGCAGTTTACATTTAGAAAAAATTTTTGGGGCGCCAAATTTGGAGCTGAATTTTGTTTCTGTGAAAAAGTTTATTTTGTACCATATACGATTTTATTAATTCCATAGCTGGATTAAACAAACTTAGAGACAGATATTGGGAATTATTTCTTTTTTTCATAAGCAACTTTATTATATTCAACATTTTTAATTTTTCGAATTTATTCTATGAGTTAAATTTCAGTTATGTATTTTATAAAGCTTTTTTGTAATAGCTCTATTCCTTAAATTTTTTAGAAATGACTTTATACACTTTATACACAGAGCTATTACAAAAAAGCTTTATAAAATACATAACTGAAATTTAACTCATAGAATAAATTCGAAAAATTAAAAATGTCAAACTTAGAGACTGTAGTATCCGTACAGACCATGTAACTAGTATTAATCTAGAAATATATTGATTGGTTTTTACTTTAAACTAGTTGCAGTTTGGAATTTTTCATATATTAAATTATCGTAATTATTGTTGGTTTGTCATATGAGCCCAACTTGTTAATATTTATGCATTTTAAAAATAGTTTAAAACTATGCAGTTGCTTTTTTAACAATATAAGTACTAATAAAAGCAGAACTAAATTTTACAATTCTCCCCAATTTTTTTTATACTTAATTATTGTTTTTTAGTATGTATTTATTTTATAATACCGCTGGAATCAGAGACAGAGAGAGAGAGACAGAGATAATATTATTATTTATTTTCCTGTTACACTCAGATTTGACGATTTATCGTTATTTTGACGATTTTTAGGTACAAAGTATTGACGTTTGGAAGATTTATACCCTAAATTTGACGATTTTTCAAATGCCAAATTTTGTTCAAACTTACAAATGTTTTTATTATAATTTCACACTTGATTTTAGCTTTTTAGATAATTTGATTTATTTTATATATAGTATTTTTCATTTTAAAAGTTCTATTTGATCAATTAGTACAACGAAAAAATATTGCTAAAATATGTTCAAGCAAACGCTGGTTTCAAAATTTTTTAAATTTCAACATATTTTTTTTACTGTTTTTATTAAGATCTTTGTTTCACTTTTGTTTAATTCCCCTTTGCTTACCTCAGGAACTCTCAATTATAAGAAACAAGCGGAATGCCCCCATAATAGTTTTCGACATCATTCAACATTGCTAATTTGATGTATTTAATGAAAGAATTTCACAAAAAGAATGCGGGAATTTCGTTTCTTCTTATTTTGTAATATGAAAATAATTTGACAATATTTTTCTTTGTGTAGTGTTGTTTTTGTTGTTTTAACAACAAACAAATACATAGTTGTTGTTTTTTCTACAACAAACAACGTCGTATAAGGCTATGTAGTCGAAATTGTGTCGTCTTTCTCATTTTTCGACGCCCACCAACTAGTAATAAACTAGTCAAAAACCTTACTAGTAACAAAAAATATCAAAATATCGATATTTAAAAATTATAATCGATATATATCTTCGATATTAAAAATACCCATATATCTATACATCGATATTTATCTACGACTTTCGAATTCGATATTTTTAAGATCCTTTTATAATAAAATTCAACATTTTAACCGTTTTTTAAGAATTTCATCATATCGAGCCTCTGCTGTAATATAGACAAATCTCAACTTTGAATTTTCTAGCGCCTTAAAATGTTATTTTCTCTCTCTCTAGAGTTGAGTATATAAAATATTTGTATGACATTTTTGCACAATATGAAGAAACGATATGGCGATTAACTCCACATTATTAGCTAGTAAACGGACTTATGTTCCACTGGGGGGTTTTTTAAATTATGACTCTATTGCAGCAAACTAATATTAAGAAAAGAATGGCTCTTTTCCATTGTACATTTTCATAGATTACACAGTTCAGTTTTTTCTGGGTTTTCTACGAGATGACAACAAAAAAAAAAGCGCGGAAAAAATATTCTGGAAAGGGTTCCTAGAATTATGCAAAGAACCGCCTTAATTATCGCGTATTAGCAGCAATAGACTTATGAAAGTTGGAATGTTAATAATAAAAAAAATATATTTTGTTTTTTTTTTTTTATTGGAGCATGTTCTAATATATTAAAAATAAGATATTGTACTTTACTTGTATAGTATGTGTCACAAGTTTTGTTTACCGGCAGTATATAATCCAGCATTTCATAATCCCAAAAATTTTTTTTTAAATTTCATATGGCGAACAATTAAAAATTTTTTTGTATTCTTTACTTTTTTTTTAATTTATTATTTTTTTATGGTAGAATTAACTGCCGGTCCCTCGATTTCAAACGAAAAATTCGTATGCATAATTTACCTTAAAAACTAAATTCTTAAGTTGGTTTTTGTTTTAAATAAAAGTTAAGCGAATGAAAGTTTCATTCGAAATCGAGGGACAGGCAGTAAATTTGAAATTAAAAGAAACAATAAAAAGTTAGAATGGAATTACATGTAAAATGTTTGTACATATGTAAATATGTATTTACATAGGTGTATTAAGTTTTTAAATTTGGTAATAATTTCAGCTTAATACGTTCGAAACATCGATATTTTTAATTAATAAATATCGATACTCTTAAAAAATATCGATACGATA
This sequence comes from Pollenia amentaria, assembly GCA_943735925.1. Taxonomy (NCBI): domain Eukaryota; kingdom Metazoa; phylum Arthropoda; class Insecta; order Diptera; family Polleniidae; genus Pollenia; species Pollenia amentaria. The sequence continues at coordinate 227,289,430 of OX031009.1, forward strand.
TATATACCTCACATGATGAAAGTGAACCGTAATCCATAACAAAAGTCAATTTTGAATTTTATTTGCTGACACGTTGTATTGTCTTTTAGGTGACGATATTAAACAATAATAAGACACTAACATTAATTTTTTAACCCATTTTCGGCCACTGTTCGTACTTGCGAACAGTAAATTTACTGAATTTGATTGCCAAGTTACCAGGTTTTGTACAATTATTTGTTACAATTTAATGTTTCCATTATTTAATATAAAGTCTTAATTTAAATTAGCCGTTATAACAAAATAAAAAATGTGTTTTATGTTTTGCCTGCAGGGGCATTTTTGGGGACGCTTTTTAGGAAGATTTTTATATAACTGCAAAAAAACATAAATTGTTAAAAAATGCTCAAACTAAATAATGAGAATTTGTCTAAATAATTTAAATGATCGAACATAAATAAAAAACCTAAATAAAAAATAATATTTCTACTAATTTATAGCTGTTTGTTTCACTGTTCGCAAGCGCGAACATTGGCTGCTATTTGGAGAATACGCTTATTTGATACAATGTTGTTTTAAAGCTGTGCTGATCATAAACAAAAACAGAATCCCCTATCACGCAACTAACTAAAATTGTATATCCGGAAAAAACCAATTGGTTTTGGGTACAAGATTTGGTGTTTATGTTCGATTAGGGGTTATTTGTTAAGTTGTATACCATATTATGGTTCGAGTGACAACTACGATCGTCAATTTGGCTTGGGTGCAGAGATGGTTGTAAGACTATTGGGACATGTAAAAGATCCCATTGTCTATCAAATCTATTTTAACAACTTTTTCATATCATATTATTTGATGTGCCTTTTAAGTGAAAAAAGGTTTTGCGCCACGGGAACCATTCCACCCAATCGAATTGCAAAAGCACTTCGCATAGGAAAGCAGCTGAAGCGGGGAGAAAGTAACTGTCAATATGATAGAACAAATTCTATATTGGTTTGTCGTTGGGCAGATAACAAAGAGGTAACGGTTCTCACGAACTTCGAACAAATTGAACCGATGCGCAGCGTAAAGCGATTGAAAAAGGATGTAAAAACTACGAGAATGTACCACAACCATTGCCTCTCAACTCCTACAATAATGGGATGGGGGCGTAGACCTTCACGACAATGCCGTCTCAAATTACAGAAAAATTATAGGTTAGGTTAGGTTCCATGGGCAGCCATCATGAGACAGCTCACTTGGGTCGTCCAGCATTATCGCATTGAGAAGGTGGCCCTGGATTCTCCTTGAGGATCGTCCAAAACACTCCCATTAATTTTTGTTTCACCAGGTCCTAGTTGGTATGAGAGATGGCACCATTATCAACACCTCTTTCGATGATAGCCCTTACAAGGTGACCTTTGGCCACCTCGCTCAAGGACTTATTCATCGATTTCGATGCAATTTTGGGACGTTTCGTCCCTGGTTGCTGTTTCACGGCTGCAGGTTCCTCCTCCGAACGTTGCCGTTCAGGCATTGCCACCTTCGCAGGGACTGAAAGAATAACACTTGGCAAAGAAGTGGTATTTGCCTTTATTTATTTCTTATCTAAGCTCCTCACTCACTAATGCTTGGAAACTGCACTGCTTCTTGAAACACGAAGACAAGAAAAATATGCTATCTCAAAAACAATTCAGAGTAAGCGTAAGCAAAGATTTGCTACTTAGTTCTTGAACAGATGCAGATCCACTCAGGAAAGATCCGACAAAAGCGTTGGATATCAATTGCAAAATATTTTAGGGGAGCGTACTCCAATAGTTCAGCCACAAGAGAAACCTCGCAGGTGCCAACTTAAAGGATGAGGCAAACCAATCAAATGGATGTGCCATAAATGCAACGTGCATTTGCGTTCAAAATGCTTTGAAAAATTTCATATAAAATAAGACATTATTATTTTATTACCCTAATAAATATATTTTGAAACATTGCTCATTTGTTATTATCTTACTTTTAACATTTTTATAAATGAACAAAAATTTGTTGATATTGCAAATTCATGTCAAATAGCAGCCAGTGTTCGCACTTGCGAACACCCATTTCCGGGACTCATGGACAAGGCAGCGTTAAACCGACAACGGATTTGGATTCAGAAGACCCAAATTACTATAAAAAGAGTATACATTTATAAAAATATCACGTTTGAATTTTCTTGGCCGAATATGGGTTAATGCAAATAATGCAAATCTTGTGGGAAATGTAAAAAAAAAACAATGTATTAAGCTAAAAAAAACTAAAAATACGAAAAAATCGGCTCAAGTTTAATGTACGAGAATCAGTCAATTATGAAATCTTATTAGATTAACGTAAATACATGTTCCCCTTTTTAACGATTAAGATTACATATAAAATCAGATCTTATCTCGATTGTAGACCTAGTGTAACGAACATTGCATGTATATTTTTTTCTTTTACATTAAATGCAAATTTTGCACATGCAGGACCATTTGCACAAGATTGTGAATGGCACTAATACGATTGAAAACTTTCAATTAATATTTGCTGCAACTTGGGCTAGTTATTGCAAAGAAAAAAAAAATGATTTTGCTAAGTACTTTTAAACTTAAAGGACGAGTATGTAGTACTTTTTAAAAATAAATTGTTTAAGGAAATCTAAGCATTTTATTGGGAGGATATAAATAATAATCTCATTTGCTTCAGTGTTAAAATATTAAGTAAATGTTTGATACGGACAATTTTAATATTAAGTATTTTTTTTTAATTTGCAGAGTTTATGCGTTGGCTAATAAAAAAGCCGAATTGGAATTTGAACAGCGATCTATGGCCAGTTTACTCTCGAAATTTCGTATTGATTATTCAGATTTGCAGTTGATACCGGACATAACGAAGAAACCACAGGAAACTTCAACGCAATTCTTTAATGAATTAATAAAAGACTTTGTGGTCAGTGAAAAGGAAACCTCCACAACTGCTAATACAACACAATTACAGGAAGATGAAGGTAAGCGAAGAAAACTAAAAAAAAATATCATCAAAATGTAAAAGTTTCTTTTTGTTTTTATTTTCTTTTAACTTGGTCGTTTCTATCCCTGTAGTGCTTATTAGTGAAGATGACCTGATGGCTGTACAGGACAAAACAAATCGTTATTTACGTTTACGTGAATATTTGCGAGAGCAATCTACTAAGTCAGATTTGGTGGTAATGACATTGCCCATGCCACGGAAGAACATTGTGACAGCACCTCTATATATGGCCTGGTTAGAGAGTTTAAGTCGTGATATGCCACCCTTCTTATTTGTGCGTGGCAACCAGACCAGTGTGCTGACTTTCTATTCATAAACAAGGCACCACAATACGGACATTTTACCCAAATACACAGTAAAACAACCTCATCATTATTATCAAAAGCAGATGGCGAAAAAAGTTTGAGAGTATTTCAAGATTAGGCAAAAAAAAATTAAAAGAGGTTGGAGTAGAAATGCCAATTTTATAATTCCTTCCTACTTTTTGTAATGGACGACATTTTTATTGTGTACATAAAGAGCATAAAGAGACACATATTTTTTTTATTTTACTTTTACTTTTTATTTCGTTTAATATAAATAATTTCATTAATAGAATTTTACCACAGATCGATGTATCTAGATAATTAGATACACACACACACACGCACTTATTATTGTAATTATGTTTTTAATTTTGTATTTTGTTTATTATTAATTTTTTTTTTTTTTAATTTGTATTACTTGTAGGAAAGTTTTTTAAATTCTGCAAAGTTTTCTTTTCTATGTTTAAAAAAAAAAAAAAATTAATTATTGCCCCTATTACTGTTTACAACTCAACTCAGTTGAGTTAAAATTAAAACAACTGCTAGCGATGAATTGTAATTTTTGGATATTTTTGTTAACCGCAAAATAACAGAGTTGTTAACCATAATACAAAAACTGCATAATTTCAACTGAACTAGAGTTGAGTGGTAAACCGAAATACGGGCATATATTATAATTTTTGCAAACTTTAATAATTTGTTTATTAAGAACTTTTATTAATTTATTTTTTAGTTATAAAAATAAAACACAAGTGCACCACTACTGGTTCATTTAAAATCATAAAGTTTTTTATATATTGTTTGTTAAATTCCAAGTTAATTTGTATTCCTCTTTATGTTTTTATTCCACTTAATTTTTAAAACTACAAGAATATTTACAATAACAATTACATATTACATTTTAAATAAGAAAAAAAATTTAAATTTCAGACATTTCGTCATGAACAATTTATGACATTTATAGACATTACAATTATTACACATAAAACAAAAAATAATAAAATATTTTACTAACTTAATATAATTTAATACCAGTACGAATTTTGTATTTATTAAAATTACTTTTAATTTAGTTTTTATTTAAATGATAAACAAACATAAAATAATAATTGTTAATTAAAATTATAAATAAAATTTGTTATAAGAACCAATTAAAGTTCACAGATAACACACCTTATAGATTTTATTTTTATGATTTATTTTCTTTCTTTAACAGCCACTGTGCGGCTGAAAATCGTTTTTTAACGGACAAAAATCTGTTAATTTTGAGGTTTGACATTCTATAAATCTAACATGAATAAAGTTATCATAATGAAATTTGGCAGTTATGTAGATTAAAAAGTTTTAAAAACAGTGGAAAACATCCCCATCCCGGAAAAACGGCTTTAACTATTTTTATTTATTTATTTTTTTTTTTTTTTTTCAAAAAGGCAATACTATTTACCACTTGATATTGATAAGAATTTTCTAGAAAATAATCGGCATGTTAGATAAGATTACTGTTCTAATTGTGTTGAATTATTAGCATGTTTTACCTAAATAAATTTTTTTTTTTGCTTGAAAAATTTGATTTGGGATAGGGCATGTGGGAGTAAAAAATGTCAAATTGACTAAAAACGGCTTCAACAAGCATATTCGTAATGTTATCTTTCGAAAAATATAAACCTTTCTTTATATTACCGGAGAAAATATTTATTTATCTGCGAAAGAACAAATAAGAATTCATATGTATTACCTTTATATACATATACATTCACCTCGTATATAACATTATACCTTTATAAAATGCATTAGCATGTAATAATTCCTAGGATAATTTTGTTCTGCTCTACAACAGGTTCAACTAGAACCAGTTCCACTAGAATACTTTTTAGATTAAAGAAATAAATAAGTGAATATTTTGGAATGCTTATTTTCTTTTTTATTTAAATAATGTAATGTAAAAAAACTGGCAGGATCGCCATGTAATGTAAAAATTTTTGGAGTGTTGGAGAAATTTTACTTATAATAAAGGCGAGCAATGCTAAATTATATAAATATGGCTAAAGAGCCGCAGTTTTTGAAAATGAATAAAGGAAAGTTATAGATAATAAGCCGTTTTACAGTTCAGATTCATTCTTTTTTATTAATCATAAAATTCTTTCTAAAAAAAAATAAAAAATACTGTGCAATAAACAGCGTAAAACCGTTAAAAAATCACAAAAGTTGAAGCTCCAAACAAATTTGCGATAAAAAATGTCAAAGTAGGTACTTTCACTTTATCAGGGATAAGACAGGAATTTATCCTTGGATTTTCATAAACTGAAATTTATTTTACTTCTTATATATGCAGCTTTGAGCTTAACTACTAAAACTGGTAAGTATTTGTTGATTTGAATTTTTTATGAATTTTTTGAATTCAAAAATTTTATAAAAAAAACAAAAAAAAATATTTTTTTTGCCACTTAAATTAAAAACTGATATTAGAGAAACTTAAATCTGGCGTAATTTAAAATGTTTTGACGGATTGCATAACAAAACCGGGCACGTCTTTCTAAAGTTACGATAAGATGTAAGGAGCAGCCTTTTCAAAAATCTCAATTTTTAGAAACATTTTTTTTTAAAAAAACCTTACAATAGAATTTGAAATAATGATGATTTTAGCAGTTAGATGACTATAGCGGATCAAAAAAATATAATGGTTATTCAAGGAAAAAACTTCCCAATTGTTGCATAGTTTTGTTGGTCAATCAGATTATTGCTTTCATTTCTCCGCTTTGGATATTTTCTTTCACTTGCAATCTAGTGCAAGTGTCAAGTGTCGTATGTGATAACGGTGGTATGCAGGTGTAAAGTGTTGTGTGGAATTTAGTGCTACTGAAGTACAGTGGTATGTAAGGTAAAGTTAACTGGTAAAGTACAGTGGTATGCATATACACTACAATAACAATAAGGACAAAAAATATATTTTTGCTTAAATAACAATTAAAGTTAATTATATCTACTATTCATTCGGTTGGAAATTTCTTTTAAATATTCTATATTTGGTTCTGTATTACCTCTGTCCTGTAGCAGCCATTTTGCTTTTTTATCTAAGTCCCGATGTTCTACTTTCCATTGACTTGCTAGAGATGAGCATATCTTCGTTTGTAAAATCTCCCAATTAAATCTGTAATCTTTATTCTTTTATTCCTGGGCTTCCTCTGACAGATCTAGTGGTACTAAATGAAGATTTATGACATCCTCTCCATGATAAAGGATTTTGTGAACTGTTGCAGACATATTTCTCCATCGGTATTTGGTAGTATATATTCGTGTTGTTTCTTTGGCATAATTACCATATTTTCTATAATCAATTTGTTCATTGGATGCAAGTACATCAATAATTGTATCAACACCTGTTATTTCAGATGATTTTTTGGGATCATAAAAGAAGCTTCTTGCTGTATTCCCATCATTAGTTTTTCCTGATCCTTGTTTTGGTTGGTCTATAATCAACCAACATTTGCGAAATTCATCCTGAACATGCTTCTTTTTTATACTTCTTAAAGCCCTGTTGATGTCATTATTTCTTATTGATCCTGTAGGTCTAAAACCCAAATAATAACTGATTTTTAGTATGTGTTCCATAACTCGTATTCTTGTATGTAGCGGCAATAATCCACATTCATATGCATTAATTAGTATTATCTAATGATTTTTCCGGGACTTGATTTAATTTGCTTGATGTGGTTTCGCATATAATGCAGCTGAATGAAGCCTTTTTGCCAGTCAAATCCTGGCCTACTTTTCCATCTATCATCGATAGCACTAATTGATAGATAACTTCAATTGTCTGGCTATCCATATCTAAATCTAATGGCGTAGTGTTCGAATTTGGTCTCTTACATAACTGGTTTCATTTTAAATGGTGCCAGGGGGGCTACTCTCTATTGCGATGCGAAAGAAAATTGTAGCAAATCTAGTGATTGGTTCTCTTTAATGCATTTGCGAATTTGTCTTTCGCATCTTTTTATTTTTCGCATCGCAATAGAGAGTAGCCCCCCAGGAATTTCCTTTTTAAATTCAAATTTAATTGGTCTGCAGTATTTTGTAGAAGATGGCGTAAGATTTTTCCAAATATCCTTTGTTTGCTCGTATTGGCCGAAGGCACCGAGTGTTCCAAATTCTTTATCAATCGCAATGGAACAAATAATACCATAAACATAAATATCTGTACATATAGATTGCTTGTTTTGTTTTTGTCCAGAAGAACCATCACATCCCCATTTGCAAAAGAGAGTTAACTTGCAGTTCCCATATTTTTTTTAAATAATCTCCTTTAAGTGATTGCAGTAAACGCTAAGCTGTATGATTAAGTAGACCTTGAAGTTTTACATCTCGCCGGCTGATAATTTAATTGTCGTATGTGGATTCCGATAGTTTCGAGTAAATTGAGTTTGAAGTTTGAACTCTTATAAAATCCACATACGACATTTAAATAATAAATTAATATTTTGGTTATTTTATATGGGAATTTGTCATATGTGGCAGTTACATACGACATTTAATTTGAAAATTGCTTTAGCTATTCCCCTACGACAACCTCAACACTCCATATCTCGAAACCCGTATGAGGTATCGAAAAACTGATTACGCCAAATGAAAGATCAGGTCGGAAAACTTAAGGAATCGATCTTAACTCAAAACCGCGAAAAATCCACATACGACATTTAAATTATCAACCGACGATCTGCCGAAATTGGTGTGATTTTAACAGTGTCCCTTGGTGTCAAACAGTCCTCTTAGCAGCAGTTATGTGATGATAAGCAGGATACAGATTGGAACCTTTTTCAATCTCACGTACTCTGAGCTGAATATATTGCTCTTTTGTTAACCTCAAATCTAAAAATAATGCTCTCTTCATTTGAAAACTGTATTTCATCGCTTGGAATTGGAATACTCTTAAGAACCCGTTTTGTTCTCTTGGGACAAGCGATAAAAACTTTTTCAATAATATCGACTTTTGTGAGTTCCTTTTGTGATCGCAGTTGATATAGCAAAGCTTCTTGAATATTTTAATCTCCGATATCTTCGTTGATTTCCTTAAGTTTCCGCCTTTTAGATCTATCGCTACAATTATCAAGTGTAACTTAAAACATCTTCCTCGTTCTTATTTTACTCTTCGGATAATTCTTTATAGCTGAAGCTCTCCATTTTTATAGATATTTAAAAATAGATTGTTATTGCTTAGATATATTATAACAACTGAGTTTATGCTTTTACACATGGCTTGCGTCATACTGTGTTCCTAGGTATCATAATAAGGTAGAATAAATTAATTAAATTAATTACAAAATCAAATGCAATTTCTTGAAATTCGAAATTCGAGCCAATCTGACAAAACCGTGAACGCCATTCGTTTCCTTGGTCCTAAATTTGATATAAGCTAACAGAAGCTTTGCCCGAATATTCGACTACCACAGTGTTATTAATTAATTAATAATTATGATTTTTTTTATTCGCTCATGCTTCTAAATTTCCTGCCATTGAAAGACTTTGGATACAAATTATCGAAAAAAATGATATTTTTACCAAGCCTTAAGAAGTAAGTTGGTGTGTGCTTAAGAATAACATTTTCAAAGTCACGCGCGCCTTAGCCCCACTTTATTTTTTATTCCATCATTTATTTCTAACATACCTACACGCTATATCCATTCCTGAAGGGCGTTTCCATACAAAATTTTAAAACAGACTTGAAATATATTGACGAACTGCCAAAGATTCTCCCCTAGGGAAGATAAAAATTATGACGGACAGCTATTAGTTTTTTGTCCTTAACATTTTCCCAAAACATACTTGCCCTTAATCTCCACTTCTAAGAGGGGCTCCCATACAAATATTGCGTGTTAAAAAACTCTTAAATTGGATTTTTTGGTATTCAATTGGAAAATTTTTAGTTTGTCATTTATTGTTAATTTTGTTAAAAAAAAAAATTTTACATTTTGTAAAATAACGAAGAAAAAACCCCTGAAGAAGACACTCAATGCAGTGCCGAAATAAACGTTTAAAGTTTGGAAACACGTTAAAAGCAAAATAATTTAACAATTATAAAATCTGACAAGAACAAAATAACAATTTTTTGGTTAAATTAAAAAAATTAATTATAGCCAGATCGATGACTCTTTTTGAGACTTGTTGTGGTAAAAGAGTTTATTTGAACTAAAACAATTCATAAATAAATTAGGTTGTCTGGCAGTTAGTTGTTATGTTTTTCTAATAAATTTGGAATTGTTGTTGTGTTTAGAAAAGTGGAATAGCTGCATTTTGTTGTGGAACTCCTGAATAAGCTTTACCAAACTTGTTAAAATTTAATGTTTAAATTATGAACTTAAAGGTTTACCAACCACCTGTGTTTTAAATACATAAAATACAGCTTAGACTTCGGCGAAATACCCAATTTTTAGTTTATTTTTTACTTTTAGTTTTCGAAAAACCTACTTTTTAAATTAATTAAATTTTTGTAAATGTGAAATTAATTTAAATACAACAATTACTTAAAAATAGTCGACATCGACACAACATAGTTAGAAAATACTAAATACTGACTTGCGTTAATACAACTTAAAATTGAGGCCAACATCGACAAGGACTTCTATAATATTGATGGGTTAATAAAACCTTTGTATTGGGGTTACAAAATCTTTTTAGGTATTTAAAGAATTTTTTTTTTCATTTCAAGTAGAATAATGCATCATTGTTTAAACGTACTTATGTACTTTTGTTTGTTGGGTTATTTGACCACTTTAAAAATGTTACATATAATTTTCTATTTTTCAGAAAATTTAAGTTTTTCTTCATACGCACTTTACAAATCCTGTGTTTATACAGCTGAAAGCCAGTTGATGTTAAATTAATTTTTAATGCATTTAAATATTAAAGGCATTTCTCATTAAGTGATGGAATAATTTTTGCATTATTATGTTAAATATTCTGATAAATTTGCTAAAATACAAATAACGAAATTTCCACAAAATTCATGTGTTATGGAAATATTAAATTTGAAAATATTTTTATTGGTTTTATTTTCATTTAACGTCGAAAACATACAGGGTGGCGGATAATGAGCTTTATGGTTTAAATTGCTTATACCCTTTTGAATTCTCATTTTTGTGATATTAGTTTGTGAAGAAGATCGGGGAATTAATTATAAGTAACTGAAAAAACGAAAAAAAATAATTACACCCGAAACTATGCGAAAAGTTATGAAAAACATGCTAAAAGATCGCGTATGTGCGAAACAGAAAATGGACATCTCTTACAAGATAATATTTTTTAACGCTTACTGAAAAAAAAATTCCCCAATAATATAATGCATTTTACTTTTAAGACAGCATCAACAGTTGCAAGACTGCAATCCCAACAACAACTTGAGAACAGCAGTAAACTGCCACAAAATAATGGTCCTGCGAACATTTTTTGGGTTGGTTTCAAAAGAAATGCCATTTTGTGAGGGATGCCACAATAATAATAGAATTCATTGCTACTTTTCTAGTGATGACACTAAAATAGTCGGAAGATTTTTATATGAAAATTTCAACATCTTCCCGAATTGATGGAGATGTTAGATGTTGACAAGTGAGAAAAGGCCATTAGTGCTAGTTTAGCCGTCAAGTCTAGAGCTTTTAGGATTGGAGGGAAAAGCGAATGCCATTTACCTTCCTCTCTCTCCAAAAACTCAAGACTTGAAGACAAAGACTTGAAGAGTGTAAACCAGAACTTAAGGGAAAATTTCAGCTTCTTCGCCAATTAATGGTAAATGTTAGATGTTGACAAGTGTAAAAACGCCATAAGAAAAACAAAAGTTAATTGACAAAATATTACACTTTTTGTTTAATTTAATGAAACAAATACACAATTAATAATTTTTTGCAACACATTTAACTAATTTGCTTTTGCAAAATCTTTTTATTTTTAACAAACTAAAAATTTTTTAAATAAATTTTTTTAAGCGTTTTTTAAAATTTTTTTTTAGGGAAATTTTTTTCCACGTTCCATTCGATTTTGTGCGACTAAAGGTACGTTCAGACTGATGAAATATTTGAAAGCAAACATCAAATATTTCATTAACGTAGTCTGAACACAAAATATTTTTGAGTATCAAATAAAATAACATCTGATTTTGGGCAAATAAAAGTATTTGCCGGCAAACAACTATTTGTCCAATGTGAACATAGTGTGAACACAAAAAATCAAATATTTTAGTCATTTTTGAGCAAACATTTATTTGATATTACAAAAAAATTGTAAGAGCAAACAACAACAAATAATTTTAGCCATGTTCCGGATAAAAGCAATTTTTCCTGTAATTTTTCGGATTCTTTACAATTTTAAAGATTTTTTATAATTATTAGACTTTGTATCGTGCCGCTATTAGCAAATTTTTGCGAATTTTCGCTAATTTAGCAATTTTTACCGAATTTTCGCCATTCCTTATACTTTTAGGGACTTTTAATCAATTTTATGGCTTGTTTGAAATATCAAAAATTTTCGCGAATTTTCGCTATTTTTGGAAAAAAAAAATTTTGTGTTATTTTCCGACAATCTGTTTTTGTAACCGATTTCAAATAAATTTTAGGGTTTGTTTCTAAGTTTGCAATTTTTCGCGAATTTTAGCCATGCTCGCAAAGTAGCGATTTTTCACTGTGAATCTTTAGAGCTTTAACGATTTTTAATAATTATTAGGTTATAATTATTATTTGCTATCATACCGCTATTAGCAAATTTTTGCGAATTTCCGCTAATATAGCAATTTTTATAGAATTTTTGCAATTCCTTTTAGTTTTAGGCACTTTTAATAAATTGTATGGCTTGTTTGAAATATCTAAATAATGATTGATAATTGGTTTCATTTACCTTACCACAGTCATCACTAGAACATTTAACTAAAAACCTTCATTTAAAGGAGTGGACATTGGCTTAGAATCGTTCATCCTGTATTCGTTTAAAGTTTCTTTAATATAGTTCTTTTGACATATGGTAATCGAACCAGTTTCGCCATCCCTTTCGATTTCCATTCCTAAAAAATAACTAAGGGGACCTTTATCAACGGTTTTTAACTTACTTGATACTTGTTTCTTGATTTCATTTAATTCTCTTTCATCTGAAGACGCTACAATAATGTCATCAACATAAACTGCTATATAATTACGTTTCTGATTGGTATATTTTGTATATAAACACGGCTCACTTGGACAAGCGACAAATCCAATTTCCATTAAAACATTGTCTAGCTTGAAATTCCATTCACGTCCGGACTGTTTAAGTCCATATATAGATTTGTTTAATTTTAGGACTGAGTTAGGAGAACTTTCGGCTTTAAAACATTCCGGTATTTTCATAAAAACGTCATCATGGAGTTCACCGTTAAGGTACGCAGTTGTGACATCCATTTGATGCACATAAAGTTCATATTCTACTGCTATTGCGAATAACAATCTGAGATTTGCATAACGAATTACTGGCGAAAAAGTTTCTTCATAATTTACACCAAACTTTTGACTACATCCCTTTGCAACAAGTCTAGCCATAAACCTCTCTATCTTATCATTTATATCTTTTTTCAAAGAAAAAATCCACTTGCATCCAATAGCCTTTTTGTTCACCGGCAGTTTAACTACGGACCAAGTATTATTTTCAGTTAAAGAATTATACTCCTCTTCCATGGCTTCTATCCATTTAGGCGCATAACGTCCGTTTACTGCTTCTTCGACAGTTTGAGGAATGATTATATCTTTTTCCGTCATCATATTTAAAGATGTTTTATACTCTATTTTAGGTCTCCCACGTTTACCTGTTCTGATTATCTTAGGTCTACCCTTACGAATTTTATAATCAGTTGATCTATAAATTTCAGAATCATCCTGGGAATTTTGATCAACGTTTGCATCTATTGCTCGCGAAGTTGGTGGAGTTTCTTCTAAATTTTCAACAGTTTCTGCCACTTTTGTATTTATTGCAACTAAAACATTTTCACAATTGTTGTGGTCTTCTTTTCTTAGAAATTCCTTTTCGATAAACATTACGTCTCTTTTTACAACTACTTCCTTATTTGCAACATCATATAACCGATAGGCTTTAGATTCCTCAGAATATCCTACCATTATATAATCCATGCCCTTCGGACGAAATTTTTTCCTTACTGTTTTATCTAGAGCTATTGCCGTTGAACCATAAACCTTAAAATGTGCTATTGTAGGCCTTTTGCCACACCAAATCTCTTCTGGGGTCTTATCCCGAAGTATTTTTGTTAATGCTCTATTACGAATATAAGCTGCAGTAGATGTTGCTTCCGCCCAAAAATACTCTTCTAAATTTGCATTTATAATCATACTTCTAGCCATTTCAATCAAAGTTCGATTGGCCCTCTCAGCGACGCAATTTTGCTGAGGTGTATGAGGTACAGTTAGTTGTCTTTTTATTCCATTTTCCTTTAAAAAGTTATTAAACTCGTTACTCGTATATTCTCCACCGTTGTCAGTACGCAGTACTTTTATCTTCTTATCTATTTCATTTTCTACCATGGCCTTGAACTTTTTAAACGTTTGAAATACTTCACTTTTTTCCTTCAAAAAATATACATACATTTTTCTTGACATATCATCTATAAATGTCATGAAGTACCTCGACCCACCAATAGATTTAACATTCATTGGCCCACATACATACATCGCTATGTACAATGTCTAATAAATTTTCTGATCGAGTTTCAGATTTAGGAAATGGTTTAGAACAAATTTTGCTTTTAACGCAAGTTTTACAAACTATATCTGGGTGAATATTTTCTATCTTAATACCATATACCAATTTTTTTTCTGATATATCTTTTAATGTTTGAAAGTTTACATGGCCATATCTTTGATGCCATATTTCCATAGATTCCGTATTGTATGATCACCAACTAATCTTATAGTTTCATTAAATTCTTTAAACGATGTGAATAACCTACGGTCACAACACATATGCGATGTTGCATCACTATCAATGCACCAATTATTTTTGTTCAAAGGATTTGTTCCAAAAGCATAGCTAGCTAAAGCTTTTTGATCGGACTTACCGGGGGTTTTTTCGATCTCGACATTGCGAAGCAAAATGTCCTTGACGACCACAATTAAAACATTTACCATTCTTCTTTTTAAAATTTGATTCATGAATTTGTTTCTTCTTTGATGCAGAAAAAGCCTGTTGATCTAAACGTTTACCTTTTAACGAATGTCTTTCACCCTCCTCTAGAACTTTACCTTTCAGCATACTCAAAGTTGGCAAAATATCACGCGTTTCCACAGCTACAACAAGCGATTCGAACGATCTTGGAAGACTTGTCAGAAGAATAATTACAACTAATTCTTCAACAATTGTCACATTTATTTCAGCTAGCCTTTCAACTATTCCAAAAAATGTATCTAGAAAATGTTGCACATTATCATCTTCTTTCATTTTAAGTTGCATTAATTGTTTAAAAAGTTCTACTTTCCTTGCGGGATCACTGGGAAGAAAAATTTCTTTCAACTTACTCCATGCTTTTTTTTTTTTTTTTTTTTTTTTTTTTGAAAAAAAAGTATCTTATTTACAAGTTTCCATGTTACAATTTAATTGCCTCAGCGTCATTATGACATTGTTGAGGCGAGTTGGCATTTGCTTACACAAAATTTTTAAACTTGTATTAAAATAAAATTAAAAATATTTGTTTATAGTATTTAAATATATACAAATTTACATTATTTACAATGTTATATAAAAAATTTAAAGTGAAAAATTATCTTAGAAGCATCTCTAAATTGTTTAATAAGAATTTTTTAACATTCTTCTTGAAAGCAGATATAGTATTTATATTTTTTAAATATTGAGGCAAACTATTGTACTCAAAACATCCAATATATTCAATCCTCTGCTTTGTGGTTTCAAGTCTGCATCTTGTTGTTCTTAAATTGGAACTGTTTCTGGTATTCAGAGTTGTTTGATTCCTTGAGAAGGTTATCGTATTATGACCAATATTGTAGAGAGATTTAAAAACAAACACTAGTAATTGTAGTTTATAGGTTCCTTTTACGGGTAAGATACTTTTACAAACTTCTTTATACAATGTGATCGTAGGGTAGGTTAATGGCAGGTTGTATACGGTTTTTAGTGCCTTGTTTTGTACTCTTTGGAGAGACTGCAATTCTGTACTATTTTTGTAGCCATATATAGTTATTAAATAATTCAAGTGACTTTGAATCAATGTCTGGTAAAGCATTAATTTTGTATTTTCATTAAACTTATATTTAAATTTATATAAAATTCCTATTACTGGATATATTTTTGATTTAATATTTTCAATATGTAGGTTCCATTTTAGGTTGCTTTGCAATATTACACCTAAATATTTTACAGAGTTACACTCCAAAACCTCTTCTCCATTCACAATAACACCAAAGTCATCATTAGTATCTAAATGTGGCTTAAACCGTATAACTTTAGTCTTTGTTGCATTAATGACTAGCTTATTTATCCTAGCGTATTCAAAAATTATGTCTGCATCTTTCTGCATGTAGGCTCTTAACGCTGTCTCATGTTTATAGGGGTAAAAAATAGAAATATCATCTGCATACAAGTAAATTTTTCCATTAAGCTCGAGATTCACAATATCATTTATATAAATAGTAAATAACAGTGGGCCCAAAACGCTGCCTTGTGGAACACCATGTTGAATATCCCCAATACAGCTTCGACTATTATTTAATTCAACATATTGTTTGCGGTTTGTCAAATAACTTTTAAACAAATTAAGTTCTGTATTTCGAATTCCATAGTATTGGAGTTTTTCAAGCATGATCTCATGATCTACAAGATCAAAAGCTTTTGAAAAGTCATAGAAAATACCAGCGACTCCTTTATAACCTTGATCTAAACCTTGGCATATGTAATTTACAACATTAACTACAGCATTCTCCGTGCCACTACCTTTTCTGAATCCGTATTGACAATTGTACAATAGATTATTTGTTTCAAGATAATTTAAAAGTTGTTGGTGTATTAGTTTTTCAAAAATTTTATCAAGAACAGGTAATAAAGCTATAGGCCTGTACATATCTTCTCTATTAGCGTTTAAAGTCTTAGGTATTGGAACGATTTTTGATATTTTCAGTATATCTGGGTATTGAGATGTTGAAATAATGTTACTAAAAATATTTAGTAAATAAGGCGATAGCTCTAAACCACATTTGGTAAATATTTTGGGCAATAAACCATCATGACCAGGGGATTTATTTGTAGAGAGATTTGATATTATCTCGTAGATTTCCTCCATTGTTATACTCGTGAAACTAAAAGCATTATTACAGTGCCTTAAAGTTCTAAGTCCATTACAACAATCATTGTATGAATAGTGAATTTGTTCTTTCATTAGTTTTGGCGTTTGTAAAAAGTATTTGTTAAGAAGTTCACACTTATATTTATCATCAGTTATTAGTTCTCCATTCGAATTCTTCAGATTTACTTGCGTTTTTGTATTCCTTCCTAAACTTTCATTTAAGAACCTCCAGCACTTTTTGGGATCTTGCTGAATATTGTTGATATTGTTATGATAATAGTTGTTCATAGACTCACGATAGGCAACTTTAATAACTTTGCTTAATCTTTTCAGTTTGTTCTGAATATTAAAATCACTAGGATTTCTCCTTCTTTGTCTTAAGATTCTTTTTTTGAGTATTATTAAACTCTGCAAATGTTCATTCATCCATGGTGTTATTTTATTTTTAAGCAATTCTCTTTTAGCTGTTACACATGTTGAATTTAAATGTGCATTTAACAGACATTGAATTAGATTCGAAGTGTCAATAGATGGATTACCAATTTGCTGAATAGAATTATCATTCAATATGTATTCTTTAAGCTTATTATAATCACAATTTTTTTTAACTACTTCTGTGTAATTTGGGTTTGGAAGTTCCTTTCTAATTTTACAAGATACCATGTTGTGATCAGATAACTTGAATTCAACAGCATCAACAAGAACAGAATCAGGGATATTAGTAAAGACATTGTCAATAGATGTTCCTGATATTGGACGTGTAATTAACGAGTGACAATTCCTAAAATCGTAGCTTTCCAGTAAATTTAATAACTCAGCAGAAACATTTTGCAAGAGATCAACATTGGAGTCGCCAACAAGAATACAAAAGCATCTACCATACATCTGCATGAAATCTTCAATTATCTCATAGAATTGTTTTAGGTTACATTTTTGAGATCGATAAAAGGATGCTTGAAATGATGTTTTGCAATTCTTGATGTGATTTATCTGCGATGGTTTCATACACAGCACAATAGTTGCCAACGCCTTTTCATCCCTTAATGTCCATTGTTCCAACTCATTAGCAACTTGCGGCTTCATACACTTGCCACTTGCAATCTTCCACAATTCGGAATGAACCAATAAACTCTTCATCTGCAGACACCAGGATTCATAATTGCTTGAATCCAATTTTTCAATTTGAAATCCGGAACTCATCTTTGGATATCCGTATTAGCTTGCTCACACGATTTATTTCACTATAACCAAGACTCATAGGCCCATAACCTGTTGGAATTTTCTTCCTATTCGAGTCCTTATATGTTACAGCCAAAATAAAAGTACACAAAATCTGGCTTTAAGATTTTATATAAAAATGGTTCTTTATTATACAAATAAATTTCACAGAAAACAGGACTTTCATACACCCAAAAAAGTATAAAAACAAAAACTATAATGATTAAAATAAATATTTCTAAAAACAATAAACAAAATATTTTATATTGCAAAGTACAATTTCAAAATTAATCAACATAAATTTTTAAAATTAAAAACTTCAATACAGAAAGTCGTTGTATCTATTTTTACCGCAATGGTTTTTTTTCACAACATACGATTTACATTGATTTTAAATAATGTATATGTATATAATATATATTTTATTCGACCTTTATTATTTATAGTATAATTAAGTTATCGAGCTTAAGCTCCTTTTATATAAAAAACTTTAAATGTTTATTATAACCAAAATATTTCGGCACTTCTTTGAGTGCCTTCTTCAGGAGATTTTCTTTCTTTTACGAATTTCACAAACTTTTAAAAAAAATTAACAATATAACAATTAAAAATGACAAAATTAAAAGATCTATGAGCTATTTTGTATATTTTGCTATCATATATATTGGATTTTTCTAATATTTGTGAAAATTTCGGTATATATGTTACCGATTTATAAATTCTCTATTTCATAATTCTATTATGGTTATTTATTCTAAAATTATTATATATTATTAATAAATCTGTTATTTATTGTTTAGGAAAGCTATTATCAGTTGAAATATTTGAAATCTTCCTTTTATTATCTCCATGAAATTCTGAATCACTTATTCTTAGAACTCTTTCTATTAAATTTTTGGCTGTATTAATTATTATTTTCCTCGGATGTTTGGAGAAATAATTAATAATTCTACCAGAAGATGTTGGTTTTTTATACCAATCTATTGTTTCCCTATTACCTCTTCTAATTATCAAGGTTAGACACCATTTGACAGTCTTGAATTATACTCCTTTTCAATTGTAAATTTAATGTTTAAATGAAATGAGTTAAAATTATCTTACATTTGTTCTACTCCATATTCAGGAATTATACAAAATAAATCGTCAACATGTTTTGTCAAGAATTTTGGTTTTATAATTAATTTTTCAACACATATATTTAATAACTTCTCCATAACTATATCGGCTACAATTGGAGAAGCTTGCGAACCCATAGGAAGTCCCTTCATTTGAATATATATATGATAATTTATTCCTTATTTCCTTCTCCTTTTTAACATATATTTTCTTTAATTAAATCTATTTGTGTATTAAACTCTTAAATTTGTATTAACAAAGCAAACAATGTTTAAAGGAAGTATTTTCATCGGAATTCAACAGCACTTCATTCACTTTTTCTTGTACGTAAATTTTTCTTTATCTATAAATTACACAGTACAACACATGATTTGCCAACTCAATTCTGTGAACTGTATGTGAAATTAGACCCAAAAAGAAGAATTTCTGCATCATTCGTTTTGTCTTCTTACCTGCGATTTGAAGTTAGTATCGATTTGAAGTTAGTACTATCGTATAGGGGAATTTATCACGTTTTAGGCCCTGTTGTTTGACATAGCTCGACAACCCCTAGCCCAATTTAGTTGAAATAAATTTTAAAAAATTAAGAATTACAATTCCCTTAATCTGTTCATATATTGTTTTCCTATACAAGTAACACTTTCAAAGTTAAAAATGAATGTATGAAGGGAAAAAATTATTTTTTGCCTAAAAATTTAAATTTTTTTTTTAAAAAATACATAAAAAATCCAAAATGGAAAAAAGTTTCAAGTCTAGTTATTTTTTCGCAAAGTCACATAACCTATGAGCAAAATGAGACAAAGATCATAAAAATCGATGCACGCGTTTCGCTTTTATTCGCAATTGAGTAAAGGTATGAATTTCAAAAATCAGTTATAGCCACCACCCTTAAAATAAAAATAAAAATATAAATTAAAAAATTATCATGCAAAAAAAAACTTTATTTATAAAAACTTAATGAAAATAAAATAATATGCAATTAATACGCAATTATAATATGCATAAAAACAAAATTTAGAACATTTTTTCAATTATTGGCAATATCCATCCTTGTAGAAGTTGACGCTTGTGGTTCTGATGATCTTGTTTTCTTCGTAGGTTGTTCATATTCATGGTCTGAGTCTGTATCGTCATCCGAGATACACATACTATTCAAGGGCGTGTTTCTTTCACTGTGTCCACCAATTTCAATGTCTTCATCTTCGGTGCTTTCTTCAAACTGCATAATTGTGGAACTCCACCAACAAACCTCCGCAAGCAATGCATCCAATTTTTTGCTTTTGAACCGCTTTTCAAATGGCATGGTCACCTGGTGGAACCTCTCTCCTTGTTCGTCTGATTCCTGAGGTGATTGTGCCAAAAAAGTATCGAGGTGGTGGTGCAAGAAATGCAATTTCAGCGTCATGGATGCACCGATTTTTTCGAAATAAAACAGCAACCTGTCCACTCGTTGCTGTATCTCTTCTCGCTGGACACGGTTCTTTCCTAGAACGCTTTCTATTACTTCTTTCAATGCGTTCCATGCATGTTGGTGGTCGTGATGCTCTGAAAGCAAATGTGTGAAAGAATCACTTTTGATCAATTTCCGAATATCAGGTCCATTGAGAATACCTGTTTTAAATACATAAGAAAAACGAAAAAATTATTGGTAATGCGAATGTATAGAAATTAACAAATTTAGATATGACAATATTGAAATACAGAGTACGATACGTACCGTTTTTAATTTTCTCATCACTGAGTTTCGGAAAGATGGATTTCAAACAGTCAAAGGCGCCGTTAACTTTTTTGACCACCACTTCAACGAATTTCCCAGCTATTCCCAGTTTCATGTGGAGCGGTGGCAACAAAATATCATCCAGGTCCTTTATCATAGGTTCATTGCGTAATTTTAATTGTTTGTTGAGCTCGGGAGTTCTTCCTTTCCAATCTTTACATTGATATTGATTTCCTTTGTATCGTGAATCCCAATTACAAAGGAAGCAGAAGTATTTTGGATATCCGCCCTTTTCTATAATCCCTTGTAGTATGTTGACCACCTTCAGATCGCAACAAATGTTCCATTTGTGTTCATCGTATTTGATTTTCTTCAAAATTTCGCCCAATGCTTCATACGTTTCCTTCATAGTTGTGCTGAATCCCAATGGAATGCATGGTTTTTTATTTTTTTTGTGCAGCAGCACAGCCTTCAAACTAGTAACTGAACCATCGATGAATAAACGCCAGTCGCCAGCGATATAATCCATTCCCAATTTTTTCACTAAACCTGGGATATCATGGCAGTACGTGAACGTATTTGCTTCGTCAACGGAATAAAATTTCTGAAAATCAGCTTGGCGTTGTCGGTATGATGTTGCGCTGACATTTTGCTGTGTGAGTTTTCTTCTCTTCAAAAATGATGTCAGCCATTCGGAGTCGTGTTGTGATAGTCCCAGCTTGGCCACAATGTAATCCATTTCGATTTGTGGTAGCGGTTGTGGTGCACTATTTTCAATATCAGGTATCCAATCAGCATCATCCAAATCGGTCGGATTGGTGAAAACGGTTTCGGCTAGCAGGGACACAGTATCCGCACTCGGAGGTTTAGGTGCATCGGCATCAGCAGGGCGTTGCACTGGAAGTGTGGCAGTTAATGCAGCAGTGTATACTTTTGTTTTCAATTGTTGTCTGTTTAATCCAGGACGAAAATTTATGCATGCATAGCACCTGGATTCATCATGTCCAGTTGTGTCTTCCACCCAAATTACTGGCTTCATAAAAGATAACTTTCTACTTTTTCCGTGAATCCATTTTAGAAGGGTAGTATAACAACTGTTGCACACTGTGTTCGGCGTAAAATTTGCACCACTTAAATCTGCTTCATCGAAATAATTACAATACGCGGTTTTGAATTGCTCAGTAAACAAATTTTTTCGATCTTTTTTCTGTATTTTTCGGACGATATGACCACAAACGTAACAATATTCATCCAAATATGGGCACTTGTTGTTTTCCATATTGATATATTTTATGTTTTGTTGTTATTCACTTTTAAAAAACTGGAGAAAAATCACTTTTACTGTTCGCGTTCGTCGGCACTGGCTGAATGCCAAAAATCGATCAATGCACACCTATAAATACTACGTATTTTTGAATATTTTACTGCCAGGTACTTATAAATGGGCGCATATTTTAAGGGCGGCTGGCTATATACCTGATTCAGCACTTGTACGTTTCAAACTGTGCAAAACTTTCCAAATAATGACCACCCTTAAATGTGGGTGCAATTTCTGTAAAAAAATCATATAGGTAGCCACCGGAAAAACCCAAATAATAAAAAGGTCCACTTTCCGTTTAATTGTCCACGTACATTTATTACCGCAATCATAAAAATCAAATAACCTTTTGTTTATTCCTTTTTTTTTTAATTTTCAGAATCATGAAAAAGGTGTCAATGTTTTCTCCAAATAATGTTGTGCATATCTCGAGCAAATTTTTGAAATTCATACATTTACTCAATTGCGAATAAAAGCGAAACGCGTGCATCGATTTTTATGATCTTTGTCTCATTTTGCTCATAGGTTATGTGACTTTGCGAAAAAATAACTAGACTTGAAACTTTTTTCCATTTTGCATTTTTTATGTATTTTTAAAAAAAAAAATTTAAATTTTTAGGCAAAAAATAATTTTTTCCCTTCATACATTCATTTTTAACTTCGAAAGTGTTACTTGTGTAGGAAAACAATATATGAACAGATTAAGGGAATTGTAATTCTTAATTTTTTAAAATTTATTTCAACTAAATTGGGCTAGGGGTTGTCGAGCTATGTCAAACAACAGGGCCTAAAACGTGATAAATTCCCCTATACGATAGTACTAACTTCAAATCGATACTAACTTCAAATCGCAGGTAAGAAGACAAAACGAATGATGCAGAAATTCTTCTTTTTGGGTCTAATTTCACATACAGTTCACAGAATTGAGTTGGCAATCAATTAACTGAAAAATGTTGTACTGTGTTAACTAAAAAAAAAAAAATAAATCATCATGAATTTTTAATGGGTCGCAATGAGACTATTTAAGTTGCTTGTGTCTCATTCAGAATATTAAAAAAATGTTACTAAACATAATTTTTTTTTCTGATTTTTTCTAGTCTTTTCTATTACTTTTACACCTTTCAATGTACAATACAAAAAGTTGTTTACACTTAAGGAAGTGTAAAGTTTTTCTGTAACCGAATTATACTAAAACAGCATTTGGTATATTTTTTAATTATATGAATTCTTTAACCCAACCAGGGCTGGCACGTACTTTTTCCGATGTCCCCAAAATATATAACATAAATTCGCAAAAATCTCCAAATTAAAAAAAAAATATAAAAAAGTTAATATTTTTTTGTGGTTTTTTTTCTGACCAAATTTGATTTTTTTTTTAAAATAATAAGAAATCCCAAAATAAAATATTTAGTAAATTTTTTTTTATATAATATTATTAGTTTAAGTGAATAAGATTAATATTTAAGATATTTTTTACTTTTACATTGAATATTTTTAAAGGAAAACCTTTACTTCAAATTTAATAATTAATAAACTTCTGTTTTGCCATTATCGTCTTGAGATTCACTGATATTGTTCATAATTTGAGTATAACATTTTTGTATAATTTCCTAAGTTGGAAGAAAATTATGGCAACATATATTGTTGATATTGAGGTAGATGTTTATCTTAGTAGTGCCTCTAAAAGTTCGCACTGTATTTTGTTACGAAGCTTTGTTTTAGCCAAGTTCATTGTGGAAAATATTTGCCCTATGCGATTCCAGAGAGGAATTACAAGAAGAAAAATATGATGTTTTTTTAAGATGAATGAACCAATTGATTAGAATTTGGAGCTTGTTCAATCGGTTTTAGCCATCCTTTAAATCAAGAATAAACTTTATTAACTTGTCTTTCACATTTACTTATTTTGGGGGAAGACATATTTGCTTAAAAATTGTCTTTAAAAAATCAAAAATTGTATGTGTTGTCAACGGTTTAAGATTCTTTTTTAAAACACTCACTCACATGAACAATAACACGAGTTTATTAAGTACCCTTTACACATTCAACAAAAAAAGGTAATTATTGAAATAAATTTTGATCAATAAATTTTGAAGAAATTTTGGTGTTTACACGAGTTTGAAGCATTTTGAAGAGCAATTTTGAAGAAAATTTTAATCGTGTAAATCTAGCTTTACTTAGGACCCTTTACACCGTATAAACTGTAAATAAGAGTAAGATTATTTTTTTCTATTTTTTTTTTTTTTTGATATTTTATATACGAAACAAAGAAAAATATGCGTAAATAATAAAAAAAAAGAAAATATATTAAAAAAATGTAAAATTCCAAAAAAAAATCCCTGAATTTTTTTTAAATCCTCAAATGACCTTATATGTCCTTTTTGCTCGGATGAAAACCCCAACTATGGGGATAAATCCCTAAGGCTGGCAGCCCTGAAACTGTAGAGAATCAGTTAAATACTTAAATGGCAGCGCTGCTACCATTAAAATTAACGGCTCTGAAGTAAAATGGCGATTGAATTTGATAGCTTGTGTTAAGAGATAAGTGCTCAGCAATGTAGTACAGCAATTGTCGCCGAACATGTTTTCTAACATTATTTATGCAGGGCACATGCTAATATCTTGTCTTAGTAATAGAATTTGACAGTTACCACTGTAATAATTGTTGTTAGGTTCTTTTGACATCTGAGTTAGGTACCTGTCAAAGAGTCGGCATACTAGGTGTGTTCCACAAGATCTCGGGCAAGTTCGGACTAATGAGGGTAAAATGAAAATTACTCTCTGAATTTGCCAAAATTAAACTACCAAAAATTGCTGGAACGCAAAAAACCATTTTTGCACTTCTTCAAATACTTATGATGCTAACTTTCCAAATTAAGATCTATTTTAATGATTTAAGAAGCTTAAAAGTCATAACATTATAAAACCAAAACATTTGCATCATTGTCATTTTTTTTAAATTTGTTTTCTTTTATGTTAAAGATTAAGGGAAATATGTATGCAATAATGCATTTACCACTTTAATTTTTTCATTAAAATTTTGCATTTTGCTTTTTAATATATTTTTTAATATAAACTAAACTCTTTCTTTTGCTTGTAAATATCCTGATTAATTTTTCAGTTTCAAATTAAAAAAAAACAGCTGATTGTTTATTCTTGTCCGAACTTACCCAAATAAAAAGTTCGTGCAAATTTGTACAGCTCTCTCAATTACTCTCTTAATTGCACAAAAATTGTTATGTGGAACGCTTTTGGGTAACTTTGTGCAAGTTCGGACTGTGTTGTTATGCATCTGGAACAGAGCTACTAGTTGTATACTATGACTTAAACCTACTTATAGCTCATTTTGCGTTACCTTGTATATTTCCAAATATTTTTACACAAGTTTTTTTAAATTTATTCAAACGTTAGTTTAAAAAAATTAGTTTTATTTAATTCGCCCTTATTAATTCATTATACAACAATTTTTTTTTTATTTTTTTTTTTTGTATTTTTCAGCAAACTTTATGTATTTTTAAGCAAATTAATTCAGTGTTATAAACATAAAATTTAATTTGCATTGAAATATTTCATATTCAATTGAACACTTAAGGATAATTAGATACATTCGAAAATAAATAAAGTCTTACACACCAGGCGAATGTCATTTATATTACGAGATGTTTATCTACATAAATCTCATACATATGCCTTTCAAAATATAAAAACGAATAATAAATCAAAGCGAGTACCTGGAAAAAAATAAATTGAAAATATATTAACAACATTACGATTGTGTACCTAGACTCGTGTAGACATCACACAGAGTAAAGCACATACAAATACACATTTGTAATAAGAACAATAAGATACTTTTGTCATAAGGGAGAAATTTGTTTCAATTTAATAAAATTATTTTCCCAGAAAATAAAGAAAACAAAAATTCTCTAAAAATAATGAAAATTAATAAATTTTACTCCATTTTAGGAAAATAAGAGCTAAATAAAGTGTCATTATTTTTAAGTGGGATAAGACAAATGATGCGTAAATATACGTTTTTACTCTTCTAATTTACGAGAATTGTTCTCTGAATTTATATTTAACTTTCTATCTTGCAATTCCTCTTACAGCAAAAGTAGGATTTCAGTTCGAGAATCAATTCTCAAAA
Organism: Pollenia amentaria; assembly: GCA_943735925.1. NCBI lineage: Eukaryota > Metazoa > Arthropoda > Insecta > Diptera > Polleniidae > Pollenia > Pollenia amentaria. Next base: position 227,315,560 of record OX031009.1, read on the forward strand.
ATAAATAAATTTCCCGGTATTTAATAAGGGGAATTTTGGGAATTTCTTACACTTTACTTTGTTATATTAAAAGTTTATCAGCGTCGAAAAATTAGTGTAATGAAAAATGTTTGGATGGAGTAAAAAAACCAATATTAGCATAATTTTAAGAAATGTCAGCATTAAACCGGGTTTACAATGAAAGCAATACTTTTACCGGCAGTTCACAATTTTGTTTACAAATACGTTAATTTTCAAAAAAAAAATATCATTATTTTTTATAGATATTGCTTTTTATTCAAAGCTTTCATAAGCGCCATTTAAAATTTCATTCAAATTGTTAATGATGTACACTTATTTTTCTAACAAAGATTTAGTTACTGTTTTTGTAGTTAAAATGACAATAAAATAAATTAAAATGTGGCTTCATTGTGAGTCCGAACATATACTTAATTTCTCAACAATTTGGAACCTATATCAGCAATTTTTGGACGCGGAGTTATAGCCTATTTCCGATGTGCGAAAGAATTCTTTCTTTCGAAAAGCTGCATTTAAAACAAAAACAAATTTTAAAAACTTTGTTTATGACTCAGTCTGGCCAGGGTCAATTCGGAGATCTGCTTCCTTTGAAATTAAACACGAGATACATTCGTATATGTTTTCCTAAAACAATTGTACAAAGCTTTTATTGACGAAACCTTAATATACTTAAAATACTTAAACCTACGACGTGGTTCGGGTGATGTAGCGTAACTATATGAGGGTGCAGTTGGTGTGACGATATAGCGATGAAACGGCTAGATGTTGCTGCAGAAGGCATGTACGGTAACGATTCGGACACCACGATTCGGACACTACGGTTTATTATACTGCAAACACCACGAGACTTCGGGGACCGTGGCGTTCGGCTAACTCCGGTTTAAAATACGTCGGGAGCCTTGGCGTTTGTCAACTACGGTTGCAAATACTTCGGACACCAAGAGATTTCGGATGCCTTGGAGTTCAGCTTACTACAGTTTTAAATACTGTATACGGGATAAATACCACGGTGTTCGGTATAGGAAATAATAAATTCATATTGTGTTAACAATTGAAAAATCCAATTTTTTATATATATATTTTTAATTATTTGAAAGATAAAACAAAACTTATTTTATATATAAATTAAATATTGTCCAGCAAACTTATTATAACTTGTAAAGTATATAAAACCCTCATATTACCACAACTGGATATAGTAGGAATATAAAAAACAATAAGGGTAAGTGTTAAGCTAAATAGTAAGAGTATTCATGGTGTTTAATTCATTATAAAAATATACTAACTACTATTTTTATTATATATAAGTGAATATAAAAATTATATTTACGTAGCCTAAGTTTGTAACGTCAAGTTACGAATGTATTTGTACGAAAGAAAGATTTCTTTCGCACATCGGAAATATGCAGTTAATATTTGACGTACAGTTCGAAACATGCAGCCGAAGTACTAGTGTTCATCTGTTCGAAATATTATTGAAAACACTCTGGTTTCAGCTTCCTCAGATAGTTTAAAACAAAATTTCTCTATTTCAACAAACTCACTTACTTACTTACTTATTCCTGACCTCTTCTAGATACCTTGCAGCACAGAATAAAATATCTCAAGAAAATTTCTAGCAACACAACAACTTTTTATTTGCATCAATGAAAAAGTTTATCAAAATTTCACTTTGCAAAATAGCACTCAATAAAACGTATTTAATAAAGAAATAATTAAAAATTTCTTCATATTCAATAAAAAAAAATATATTTGAATCATAGTAAAAACAGTAATTTTTCAACTCTTGTTCATTATTTAATATCTTTCATATCGTTGCAAGTATGACTTCAGTGTTTGTAATTCTCATTCCCTTTTTATACCCTCCACCCCCACTGTGGTGAATGAGGGTATACTAAGTTGAAATCCAGCAATATCGGTTCAGTAGGATCAGAACTATAAATCAAAATGTGGAACCACCACCCTAAAAAAATTTATAATTTTGATACATAAACTAACATAAAATTTCATATAAAGTCTTCTCGCGGAAAAGAGTTTAGTACGCCTTAAACCGCAATAAATAACGATAGCATACTTAAATTTGGTACGTCAAAGTTTTATAGGCCCAGATATCACACTGTACAATTTTTTGAAGATCGGTCCATAATTCACACTAGGCCCCTTATAAACCCTACTCCCGGAAATTTATTATATTTTTTTTTTTTTTTTGTTATACCAGAAATCAGTCTTCAGAATTTTGGGATGATTGGTCCATAATTTACCATGGGTCCAATACAAATTACCCTCCTAAAAATAATTTAAGTTCGGCTTAAACTGTTACGAATCATGATATTTTACTCAAGCCAGTTCAAAGTTCTAACAAGAAACGCATAAAACTTTCTTATTGTCGGTCTATAATTTAATTCAGGTCTAAACCGCAACCAATTTGAATGCTGACGTTCGTTTTTGTGAAGCTTAATATATATGTATTTATCATTCATAGCACACTCCTGTCGGTGGAGGGTATCAAAGATTCGGCACAGCCGAATGTAGCACCCTAACTTTTTTTTTTGTAGTTTTATTTACACTAGTTTCGCGCGGCGGTCAAAATTCGACGACCACTTGACATTTAGGCCCTAATCATGTATAACGCAGCGCAACGCCAAAGAATAACATTGAAAGCACAAACAATGTCATAAATATCTTTTAATTTTGTTGTTGCTTTTTACAGAAATTCACATTGCGTTTTAAAATTTCAAACGCTGCATAACTTGGGGCGTTGAGAATTTTAAAACATTACATGAATTTCTATAGAAAGCAACAACAAAATTACAAAATATTTATAACATTGTTTGTACATAAAATGCACTCTTTTCAGCCATTTGTGTGCGTGTGTGTTTGCATGTACAAAAAAGCCACAACATTTTTAAACAACAACAAAACACATTGGATTTTTCAACCACCGTTAATACATGTGCCTACGTGTCCTTGCAAAATTAATTAAAATGCTTTTAAACCAGGGGGTTCCATTTCTTTGCACAATTGTGCGCACCACTACTAACACATATTTTTATACTCTTCAATTCAGTCGTCGATGTGATGCTTTAAACACATTCGAGACAGCAGACTACCGACTTCAATATGTCAACAATAGAATACATGTGTTTATATGGAAATGATTATTTTAACGACGACGCGGTAAAATGGCTGCAGGTTGTTGTCTATGCTAATATTGTCGTTGTAGTCAAATTAAACTAATTTCTATTTTTGTACGCTACAAAACAGAAAAAGTGCTGCTAATATAATCAAAAATTAGAAGAATTAGTGCTTATAATATATAATAATAATTTTTTAGTTAAACAGCAAAGAACCGGATTGAAACAAGAATATAAGCGCGGCTCACCACCAAACTATATTACTTTTACTTTTAAGTATCCTTAAAAGAAGTTATATAGGAAGATGTTTGTCACGCCAACGCTTTTAGTTTTAGCAGTACGGGTATCATTGAAAAATTGAAAGTGCTTTTCACATAGTGTTTAAAGCACACCGATTTATTAACCCATTCAGAGCCCATTTCAAATGCTCATACTTCTTGACTGACTTTTTTACTAAATTTGCTTTATCTTTAAATTATGTCGATATAATAATAATTATTTAACAATAATATACACATGTTACCAAAGTTATTAGGACTTTGATTAATAAAGTTTTTCTGTATTGCGGGTTTTCAGCCTTCCTAAACACTTTTCAAATATTTACATATTACTATATTTCAATATGTAACAACTGCATAACTATTACCACTATATATTTTAACTCAAACTTATAAATAAATTGTGAAGTTTTCCAAAATAAAATTTCTTTTAACCCTAATAACTTTAAAATTTTATATGATGGAGTTTCTAAAAATTTAGCATATAAAAACTTGGGGTGTTCTCTATAACATATTATATTTGAGAAAATATTATTATACATATCGACAAAATTTTAAGATAAATCCTCTTAAGGGGTTAATAAATCGGTATATTTAATACATCATATGAAATGTGTTTCGAAAGACTCTATTATGATACCAATACTTTAAAGATTCAGATTATATTTTTCTTCCTATACTATTGATAAAGTGCTCTGAAACCTTTACGACCTATAATTCATAAACTTAGTGCGTTGAACCAAAAAATTACAGTAGAATCGCGATACAGTAATCTTGCGGTCAAGTTAACCAAATTTTAGCGCTTCTGTGCCGATCTAAACGTTAACTCTAAGTTAACTTTTCAGATCGTATTAGTAAAAGTACTGATTTGTACAAACGATAACAAGTTAGATTAAATTTTAAGCTGAAAATTGAGAAATACATTAAAGAAAAACTATCGGCGTTGTATTATTGTATATCTGAAGTTGCCATCTCAAAAATAAAAACGAAACGTCACAAAATTTTCGAGGCTTTGAATAATACATAGGAAAAAGCATACAGGAAAACATTACATAGACCAAAATATGCCGATCTTAAAGCAAGTTTGTACAAATGTTTTCTTGAAGCATCGAAAACGTAATTGCGCAATCACTGTTCTAATTTCAATATCAATAGCTAAGCGCGAGTTCGTGTAACTGCAACCTGTAAAGACAATAATGTCAGTAATGGATGGCTGGCAAATGTTTATAAAATACCCAGAATTCGCTATCTGAAAATTTTTGAAGAACTAATTTTCTGAGAAGCGTCATATGTAGCATCTAACACATAATACATGACTGATTGTATAATTATTAATTATAAATTGTAGCCGGTACAAATTAGATCTAAATTTCTTTTTTGTAAAGATGAAAACTAAGTCATTGAAAAAAATATAGGTACATATGTTTATAATTGCATTTTTTTACAATTTAGAAAAGTTAATAAATAAGACGAAAAAGTTAACAACCCTTAGGACATTTCAGTTTACTTTTTCGCGATTATACTGTATATTAGGAAATTTTTATTCAACCTGCCATGAAGATGATATTCTTTATGAGTTCCAAAAACAATAAAATTAAAATATTTTAAATGTTTTTTAATAAATTCATTTGTTTTTACGTTAAAAAATTTATCATAAATAAGTATTTATATTTTTGTAGGCTTAAATTAAGTTTGTGTACGAGTCTGCAATTATGCATGTTGTTAAATTTATAAAAATTAAAAATGATAGTGGCACCACTGAAATGTAAATCCATAATAAAAAACACAGCTGTTTATATTTTTCAATTGTAGCTGTCGTCTTCAAAATAATTCAGTAGCTGATTACGCGACTACAATTGCAACCTGCAGCATTTGTAGTCGTGCCTTCGTGTTGCCTGCTGTCTCGAATGTGTTTAATGCATGACTTCGACAAGTGTGCATGTCTAGCGGATGCTATATTATTTTGTTTCAGCTTACACTCAAAAAATATTGTTCGGTCAAAAATGCTTTTGGTAACATCCAATGCCTTGCGTGCAATTTTTATTTAGAGTTTAAATTTTAAGACTAAAATGTAGAATAATGTAACATTTCATAAGTTTACATGCAAAGCAAAGAACTTTGGAAAATGGTTATTATTTGAGATTTAAAAGCAATTTTTAATATTTCAGAAAAAAAAATTCAAAATGTCTAACAGTCCTATGTGGAAGAAGCTGATAGTCACATTTATTATAGGTTTTATTTTACATACGTTTATGGATTCGGTTCTTATAATTTTACAACACTTTTTTATTTTTTCTTATGCAATAGGTTAGGTTAGGTTCCATGGGCAGCCATCAAGAGACAGCTCACTTTGGTCCTATAGCGGTCCCTTTGTGATACCCAGCGCCAATGCCCATCCCAGAGAGCAGTTACTCAGATGGCGTCACTGCAGTGTTGAGCCAATTCGTCTTCCTAATGAAGAGAAGAAGCAATTTTAGTTCTATTTCTGATAGATCCTCCAAACAGGAAAACACCGGTTCTCCCAGGTATTTTCCCCTGATGCCCCGTAGCCCAGGGCATTGACAGAGAAAGTGAAGCACAGTTTCTTCCTCCTCCTCATCATGACAACTTCTACAGTAGTCATTGAATACCAGACCCATTCTTCTAGCATGAGTCCCAACAGGCCAGTGTCCAGTTATGCAATACTAAAATTTATTATTATAAATTATTATCTGATCACTAATTCCACTAACACCGTGGTAATAGTTATAAAACAGATTACCCAGTTTTGGTGTTTAAAAATATTAATGTGTTCTTATAAAAAGAATTAAAAACTCTGCTAATTTTTTTATTGAGTGTGATTATACATTATGCTGTTAAAAAAATTATATATTTATTTGATGATACGTCATTTATAATTTTGTAAATAACTTAAAATTATATAAAAATACATATGTAACGTGAATTAAAATCAACAAAACTTTAAAATTTTCAAATAATATCTACATTGATTTGCATTTAAGCTAACGATATGTGTTTTGTTTGTGAAACAAAATCTTTGATGCCTGTAAAAGGGTCCATTTTTCTTTCGTAAAAAAGACGTACCTAAATGCAGAAATTATTAAGAAAAAAAATAGCCACAAGAATTTGTTGGTATTTTGTGCTTGTAAAAATATTTTTGTTTCTGTACCAATCGCGTCGGTAGGTTTTTTTCTTTGAAAACACTTTTCTTAAGTAAACATATTTAAAAAACAAGTTAAAAAAGCCTTGTTTTCCTACAATTTATGTGTAAACCTATACATATAAAAGCAAATGTGACAGCAGGTAAAATTTTTGGGTAAGAAGATGTGTTTTATTGATGTATTAATGAAACTTTATTGTTTGGCACTATTTTTATTGCTTACTTTTTAATGCTACAATTATATGACCGAGTCTTAAGAGTTAACCTTACTAATTGATGGTATTTATTTAACGTAACTTTGTCCTGTTATAATGACTTTATACATTTTTGCAGGCAAACTCAGGTGCGCATTTGGTATTTTGTAAAAAGTTATGATATACTATTAGCTAGAATTAAAATGTATGCACAGATGTTTGAAGTATGAGTAACCCAACAACGTGAATACCCTTTCTATTTTACTTACCACTATGAACCCCCTAACTTTTTACTAAAATATCATTTTCACGTTATAATTCTCATGTAATTTATTTTATTTTTGAAAAAATAGACCAGGGAAATCCATTTCTATGCACAATTGTGTATACCACTACTAAAGGTACGTTCAGACTGGTGAAATATTTGAAAGCAAACATCAAATATTTCATTAACGTAGTCTGAACACAAAATATTTTTGAGTATCAAATAAAATAACAGCTTATTTTGAGCAAATAAAAGTATTTGCCGGCAAACAAATATTTGTCCAATGTGAACATAGTGTGAACACAAAAAATCAAATATTTTAGTAATTTTTGAGCAAACATTTATTTGATATTACAAAAAAATTGTAAGAGCAAACAACGACAAATAATTTTAGCCATGTTGCGGATAGAAGCAATTTTTCCTGTAATTTTTCGGATTCTTTACAATTTTAAAGATTTTTTATAATTATTAGACTTTGTATCGTGCCGCTATTAGCAAATTTTTGCGAATTACCGCTAATTCAGCAATTTTTATAGAATTTTTGCCATACCTTTTAGTTTTAGGCACTTTTACTAAATTTTATGGCTTGTTTGCGATTTTCGCTATTTCTGCAACATTTTTTTTTGTTTTTCCCCTACATTTTGTTTTTTAACCGATTTAGCAATTTCAAATATATTTTAGGGTTTGTTTCCAAGTTTGCAATTTTTCGCGAATTTTAGCCATGCTCGCGAAGAAGCGATTTTTCACTGTAAATCTTTAGAGCTTTAACGATTTTTAATAATTATTAGGCTTTGCTATCATACCGCTATTATCAAATTTTTGCGAATTTCCGCTAATTTAGCAATTTTTATCGAATTTTTGCCATTCCTTTTAGTTTTAGGCACTTTTAATAAATTTTATGGCTTGTTTGAAATATCTAAGTTTTTCGCGAATTTTCGCTATTTTTGCAAAAAAATTTTTTCCCGACATTTTGTTTTTTAACTGATTTAGAGACTTCAAATATATTTAAGGGTTTATATCCAAGCTTGCAATTTTTCGCAAATTTTAGCCATGTTCCCGTTACCCATTGTCTTCCAGTTTTTTTTATATTTTACATTCTCCTGTTCTAACACTATAAAAGATGCTGCTCCACAGAATAAAAAAAAAATTAATTAGCTTTTGCGCTCATTTTTACTATTTTTGAAATATATTATTATTTTTGAACATTTTCATTAAATAATTATTTGATGCAAATATTTATTTTTTGCCAACTGTTTCATCAAACAAAAATTGTCAAATGTTTGAGCTTAGTTTGAACATAAAACAAAATAAATTTTTGTTTTACACAGTTTGAAGCAAATATCAGAACAAATATTTTCGTCAAATATTTCATTAGTCTGAACGTACCTCAATACATATTTTTGTTTCAGGTTAACAGAAAAAACTTTATGATGGCACTTAAAAAATATTGTGCGGTCAAAAATGCTTTTGGTAACATCCAATGCCTTATATGGTATGCAACATTTAAGGAAGGAACGGAATATGTTATTAAACGTGTGATTTGCGTGCAATATTTATTTTTTATGAATTTTTAAAACATAAAAATCTTTAATTTTTTTACAATTGTTTGATAAGATATTTAAAACTGATTTAGAGTCAAAAAGCTTCCGAATGAAAAAAAGTGCAGTTTTAAAATCAGCGACATTGAATTGGTAAAGAATTGCTACAAATTTTTTATCAACACAAAAAATTTTTAATTTTGTACCTTTGTGTTATACAACTTATAAAATATATTACTAACATTTTATTTCGGCTGTAAATGAATGCATTCTCTCAATTTCTTTACTCTCTGGTACTCACTAATACACAACCAAAAAATTTTTGGAAATCCCTGTTTTAAACACTTAAATTCTAAAAAATTAGAAAATTTATATTGTGCATATCTACACACAAGTACCTTTAAAACGGTATATGTTTCATTAAAATCGGTGGACGAAAAGATACTTAAAAATTAACAACAACAAAATGTTTCCCATATTTATATATGTATAAAGATAATCACCCCTATTATGAAAGTCGACGTCTCATGGGTCGACGGCATGTTTTCTTGGGCGCTTTTAAGTCGACGAGTTGAATTGTCTCTGTTTTAGTCGACAGAAAATTCGCGAAAATTTTTAACTTAAGACGACTGCCTCAAACAGCAACAAGACTACGCAAAATTGCAAAAAATTTGAAAGAGTTTGCAAAAATAGCGAAAATTTTTAATATATCAAACAAGCCTTAAAATTAATTAAAAAAGTCCCTAAAACTATAAAAAATTCGGTAAAAATTGTAAAATAAGCGGAAATTCGCAAAAATTTGCTAACAGCGGCATGATAGCAAAGTATTATATATATAAATAATCGTTAAAGCTATAAGAGAATAAGAAAACTTACAGTAAAAATAGCTCTTATCGCGAACCTGACAAAAATTCGCGAAAAAATCCAAATCGGAAACAAACTCTAAAATTAATTTGAAATCGCTCAATCGGTTAAAAACAAAATGTCGGGAAATAACATAAATAGCGTTAAAAAATTTACTTTAATGATGAAGAACAAAAATAATAGCAAAAACATTGGAGATGGGATTTTTTTTGTCAGATTTTCGATAACTTGTCGACGTCGACACAACTTTCTTATAAAATACCAAATTAACGTCGAAGTGATGTAGCCGCCGACTTGATAGAACAACAAATAAAAATTAATGTCGACGTTGACAACGACTTACGTAATAGGGGTGAATATCTTTAGTTTTTCCAAAGTCTTTGGAAAAAGGTTTCCTGATGATCTGGCCTAAGCAAGCAGCGAAATGCGCATCGGATCTAGTTTATCCCCCAACAATAAGTTTAAGTGTATCTATCAAAGAATACAAATTGGGAATAAAGCACAGCATAATTAATGAATAAGTAAATCAATATTCGATAAACATTTTGTTTTATTTATTGAAAATTTTCAAAAATGTATTCTAACAAAGCAAATTAACATTTTGCAAAAAATATTATTTTGGGCAACAACTTTCTTTTATTGACTCGATAAACTTGGATGTTTACGTAAAACTCAATAACTATACCTACAAACTGTTTTTTTTATCAATACCGCAAAAATTGTCATCGCTGGAAATTCAAAAATGTTTTTATTCAAATATACGATTTTCGTATTCAAATATGGAAATTATTTTTTTCTGTGAGTGTAGCAGCATGACAAAGGCTTCGCCAGTGGCTTTGATTCTGAACTATGTTTTGTGCATTGTTAGGATCAATATTATGTTTTGTAATTGTATCTGTCTTATTGTCTTACCATAATACTCATCTGCGTCCTCTTTGCGGCAGTCCTGTTGGTTTTGTCTGGAACACAAGCTTTGGTATTCATGGTTTTCATTTCCATACCATCTGAATTTACTTTTTTCAATTCGTTTCTCGAGTACTTTAACTTCAAAATTATTTCTAACGATATCATTTCTAATTCTTTCCCTTCTGTTCTTTCCTGCTTTCCTAGGTACGTAATCCATTTCTGTAGCCTTGATGAAGTATGGGCTCAGGATTCAAGGCCTTAGGTACGAGTGGGGTTACACATTGAATTGTCCTTTGATACTTCTCGTTTTCCTATGAAATTCTTGTTCAGAGCGTGGTAGAGTTTACTTGTTCCAAATATTCTAATATTTAGATCCTTATATGGCTTGCCGCTTTCGCTGATTTAATCCTCGGGGTATTTAAAATGTAGAAATTGTATCAGGGGTTCCGTTTCAATATATATATAACGAGTTTAGTGCTTCCAACTTTGTCTCAGTTTTCCTAATGTTTATTCTCAGTCACCTTTTGAACATTTCCATCCCAAAACCATTTAGGTTTTATTGTAGACTTTCGGCTGAGTGTGCTAGCAGGTCAATGCCGTCTTCGTATGCCAGCATTGACAGTTTTGTGGGTTTGATTTTCCAGTAGTAGTTTAATTTTCCTTCATTATATGGATGAATGTTTACTCTTGATTCCTTGACTATTTGATTCATTAGTTTAATAAACAGATATTGACTTAAGATATCGCCTTGACTAGCAGACTGACATGTTCATGACTCTTCTGATGTTGTATTTCCTGTTCTTATGTAATTCCGGAAACTGTTGTAGAAACTTAAAATACGTCTGATAACAGCGCCGTCAACATTACGTTTTAAAAGTACTTTCCAAATTTTAGCCCATTGAACAGTATCAAACGCTTTTCCTAAATCATTTTAGCAATTTATTCCTTGGAAATATCAGTTTTTGGGAGCCTCTATTTTTACTAAGCCACTCAGTTCTTCCTCGTAGTGTTGCTGCACTTCAGATTTTAGACGTTCCATCAAAATTGTTCAATATTGTTTTGGTATGATAAAGGTATGTTCATATTTAACACATATTTTTCGAAAAATCCAAGAAAACGTGACCAGTAAATTGATCAAACTTTACCTTTAATTTTAACAATTTCTATTCGTTTACTAAACTTTATTTATAAGAAAATAATTGTATAACGTAATTTAGAAATGGTTAAAGGATATTTGATCTAGCCAAACGTAAATAACTTTTTAATAAAACTAGTTTCATATTGTTGATGTCCTAACATCAGAGTTGTGACAACAATGTTATTAAAAATGGCATCAATGAGGCAAAAAGTGGCATCAATCCAATGACGAACGTTATCCTAAATCATCCTATAACTACAGTGACATCAATTCGATGCCACATTTTGTGTACACTGATAGAAAAGGCGTCATAACGCCGATGCATTTGGACATCAGTATAGATAAACTGTAATCAGTGCGATGCCATAATATATCATGTCATAATATGTTATTAACATTATTTTCATATTTACAAAGTAAAATTAGAAGCAAAAATTCCCATATTTTATTTTTTTAATTATTTATTAATATACATCAAATTTTTAAATTAGAATTATTACGAAAACCATATCGGGCATGCTGCTGGTGTCTTATAAATTGTGAGTTCTTCTATTAGCAAAAGGGCGGATTTGTAAAGGCTAAGTTAATAAAGATATTCTCTCAATTTGACTTGAGGTCAATTACAATGACACAATTTGATAACAGTAATTTCTATGGTGCCAATGTTGACATTATTTAAATTTTTGACCCTGATGACAATTTGGACAAGTGATGTTTAGGCTGACATCACAATGATGAAAAGTGGCATGGGGTCAAAAACGACCCCACTTGCCATAGTAATAATATCAAAATACATCAGCGTTATAACGCCTTTTCTATCAGTGTAGCTCAAATTTTATTCTTGTTTCTTCGACCTTTAAATATAATATTTTTCTTAACTAATTTATCAAGCATATCCCTAGAGGGAAGCGAACTGACATCAAAGTAGTCCCGTAATATGTATTTGGTGGTAGAGACCGGTTCTAGTTCTAACACTTTATATGAATGGGACCTATTACTTTTACATTGGGTTGTCATTGGAGGTGGTCAATTGACACCTAACAGCCACCATATGACAAGTCACACATCTATTCTCAATGAACGTGTTTAGTGATAGTTACTAGAATGGAGTATTACTTTTTCTACCTTTTGGTTCTTTATATACCAGTTAAATGATTTGTTCTCCTTTCACTGGTCATGAGTTTTTTCTATTGTACTTGTTCTATTTTCACAAATCACAGGACCAGTCTGCTGGAACAATTGACACTAATTTCCCGCAGGGATATGACAAAAAGAAATACGAAATGGCACATAAGATAAATAATAACGTTGGGAGATTATTCTCAAAAACTAACGATATATTAGAGGTCGAATTTAGTTTATAAAATACTATGAGGTGGCAATGATAACGAACAATGTGGGAAAATATTTGTAGGAACAACAGGGGCCAGTGTAGGGGACCATTTTAATTATTATCCGGATTTCGGGGATACATCTATTTTGAACAGGGAGGTTATAAGAAACGTAGATATACGTTGCAGATAAAAAAAATGTTCCATTTGATAACAGAATAAATTTTAAAAAAGATACAGATGTCTAAGCTCAGATTTATTAATATTTATTTAATAAAAATATATGTGTTGACGGAAAGGGATATTAAAAATGTTTATGTCCTTGACGACAAATTTTACCAAGTTCAGTTATAATTATCTCTCAGTTATATCTGTCAAAAGCAAATTGTTAACTGGAAATTAAAGTAATAGTTAGTTTTTACTGAATTTGGTGAAATTGGCCGTATTTTTTTTTTTTTTTTTTTTTAATTTTAGAAGCAATAGTGCAGTATTTTGTACAAGAAAACTCCCAGTAATTAAACAGAAATTGCCTACGTTTCCGGTTATTAAAAAAAAGTCCAGGAAATTGTGAACCCTTTACCAAAGTAAAAGGAAACTAAGCAACAAATCGGTCTTAGACTGTTTTTATCCTATTTTTTTGAATTCTCTTGATAAATATTTAAAAGGTATTTATTATTCCTGAAAAATAAAAAAATTAAACGAACAAAATGTTTGCATGTTTTTGAAATAAATTTACACATACAAAAAATTCATAGATCAGGTTTTCCATAGAAATAAGCAAAAAATTTACTTGTTAAGTTTGTTTGTGCTTGTACCCATTTTGTTCAAGCACATGAAATGTTTAGAAAATTGCTGTCATTTTGGTATTGAACAAATATTCAGATTAACAACTTTCAGGAGTGAAAAATCATTGAAAAGAATCAAGCGAGAGCAATGGAATAGAATGATTCGTATATGGCTAATTCGATAAATTATGGATATACCGCCATCATGCCTACATTAATAAGATATTTAACGGAGGTAAATTATATAATTGATAAAATAAATGAGTCTACCAATTTACTTTAAAGCCTAAGTTATTTAAATAAATTATGACGAAAAGCAAAACGTTTGGCTACACGAGTACGAATTTGGGTTGTTTTAATGAAGACTTTTTTATTAAATAATTTATTTATTTTGCATTTGAATACATTTTAATGTATTTTTGAGATTTTTTAAAAATAAATCGTATTTTGTAGGTTATGTACGATATCATATAAAAAATTTAATGCATTTGTTAGTTGCTCTTCGACCATTTGATATGCAGAATTCCCAAGAACGAGGTCTTTTATTTTCAATTAGTGCAACATAGTGACCATCAAATCAATGTCGCCTGTACTGAAATAAACTCTTTCTTCATGTTTCTGTTCACTGATGCTCTTTGACATATTTGGGTGTTCTTTTCGGGACATCTGCCAAGCGTTTTGAACGATATGATCCATCAGCCACGCAAAAATTTATTTCTACCATTTTTTCTCTGTATGCTGTTCTATCAATGTATACATTTTGATCTATTCGATTTAGACCGCACATGAATTTGTTGTTGATTATTGAGGAAGAATTTTTGAAGAAGATTGAAGATTGTTTGGATGGCCTACATCGATTTCTTGGTAGAATTTCACAATTAGCTTTAAGTTGTTTTAGGCATTCATCATCTGGAATACCCTTTTGTTCGATTTCAGAACTTTTTATGCCCACTAAAATAACCTTTTCTGATTCCACCTTTAGATTCACTACCAAACTTTTCAATATAGTACAAAACCTTTTTTATTTTTATTGTTCTTGTACCTATACATCATGTAATAAACGTCATAACAAACAAAAAAAAAATTTAAAAATTTCACAACTTTGTTATAAAGCGTGATCCATTTCGAGGTTCCCTAATTTTTAAAGAAAAAAAAAAAACACAGAAAATTCAAATTTAATGGGGAATGTTTATTATCTTTTGAAAGAACATTCTTTGGCATTTATTTTTTGAAGATTATGTCTATCAAATGTTGGCCGATGCTACGTCGCAGATGGTCCATCCGTTGTTTCGATGACTCGTTCGAGCATTTCGACTGGTAACTGACGAATGACACGCGTGATGTTTTCCTCCAAGGCCTGAATCAAAGCAGGTTTGTCCGCATAAGCTTTAGACTTTACATACTCCCACAGGAAAAAGTCTAACGGTGTGATATCACACGATCTTGGTGGCCAATCGACAGGCCCAAAACATGAAATTATGTGCTCACCGAAGTGTTCTCTCAATAAATCCATTGATTGATGCGATTTGTGAGAAGTAGCGCCATCTTGCTGAAGCCAAATGTCGCCGAGATCACGAGCTACAATTTCAGGCATCAAATAGTTGGTTATCATGGCACGATAACGGTCGCCATTGATGATTACGTTCGCACCGGCATCATTTTTAAAGAAATATGGACCGATGATTCCACCGGCCTAGAAACCACACCAAACCGTTATTTTTTCTGGATGAAGTGGCAGATCTTGAGTCTCTTCAGGTTGCTCTTCGTCCCAAATGCGGCAATTTTGTTTGTTTACATACCCATTGAGCCAGAAATGGGCCTCATCGCTGAACAAAATTTGCCTCGAAAACGTTGGATCTTCTTGGAAGTTTTCAAGAGCCCATAGAACGAAGCGATGTCGCTTGGGAAGGTCGAGCGGTTTCAGTTGTTGCACAAGCCGTATTTTGTAGATCTCGACGTTAAATGCGCCAAGTCGTTCCATACGTCAGTCCTAGTTGCTGCGAACGGCGACGAGTCGACTCTCCACGGTCTTCATGTACACTCTCAGCTACGGCCGCTATATTTTCTTCACAGCGTGCTAGACGTGGTCTATTCGGTCGAATATTATCCAATAATGAATGCTGGGTCTCAAAATGGGTGATGGTGTTGTAAAAAGTACGCTCAGTAGGCCGATTATGTTGACCACATTCCATACAGAACGTGAATTTTCGTCATAAAATTGAACGATTTGTAAACGTTGTTCAGGCGTAAGTCTTTCCATTATGAAATGCCGAACAATACTAAACAAAAAAAAAAATATGACAGCATGACACGACTCACACGTGATCTGTCAAAAAAAGGCTATTGAAAAAAAGTACACTTGTTTTTGACTGTTGTTTAAATTTTGTATATGTATTTTCAAACAGAGTTGTTTTTTGCAAGAGAACTATATCATTTTCAATTGAATTTTGTTCAAAACATACTACTCTGAAATTACTGAGTAACTACTTTCGAGAATTCAAAAATAAATACAAATAGTTAATACTCGGTACTCAATGCGGTACCAATTGTTTGCCAGCACTAAATGTCGGTATTCACTATTCTACATAATCGTAAGATTCATTCACAGCAAAATCTGCTGTTAATGCCACACTATCCCAGAAAAAAGATGCAAACTCAAATGACTCTCTCAGCCACTTTATAAGAAAATGCCACTCTGACCGCATATAATCTTTCATTTTATGAACATTTGCAAGTCGGACAGACTTGTCAAAAAAAAAATCTGTCACTCAATTCATATTTAAGCCACACTGTCATACATTATGAGCACACACGATGTTTTTGACAAGTCGTACAACTGAATAGGATAGTATATCGCCAGCTTAAGAGATACCTATATAACTTTAATATTAATGAACAACGAACAGTGAATTTTTGGCGGCAAGAGTAGTTGACAGACTGTCCGTGCATATTATAAACTTGTGAAATTAGTGCTGATGAGGTTGTCATCTTGAGTAATAATGGAAAATGTTGTATAGCATGGTGATTTGGATCCATCTGTGTATAAATTTCCAGCTATTTGCAGAAATACTCTCGGTGATTTAAGCATAGTTTTATATGGAGGTAGAAGCCTTAGGCAGGTCTGTCGACAAACAAAAAAATAAGTGTTCTTTTGTCAGCCATGGCGGATTTGCAGGATGGGTCATAAGTGTAGGCCGAAGCTGTTAGTTAAGTATAAATCTATGCACCAGTTTTTTTACCTTTTAAAATAATATTTTATTGCGGTAAATCAAAAATTTGGCAATGAATTTATACGCTATCCATGATATAAGGCTTACCGGCTTTTGTTAAAAGATTTCATTTGTGGCTCCAATGCTTCGGCCTACTGCTGCGTGCTAAGTGGCTTGTATTAATTTGATATGCAAAAAAGCTCACCATCTACTTAAAAGAAGAGCGTTTTACATTTTTGAGAGCATAATTGATCGCGTTATGTTTATAATGGTTGGTTAGGTTTCATGGGCAGCCATCGAGAGACACCTCACTTGGGTCCTTCAGCGGTCCCTTTGTGATACCCAGCGCCAGTGCCCATCCCATAGAGCAGTTACTCAGATGGCGTCACTGCAGAGTTGAGCCAATTCGTCTTCCTAATGAACAGAAGAAGCAATCTAAGTTCCATTGTAGGTAGATCCTCCAAGCAGGAAATCACCGGCTCACCCAGGTATTTTTCCCTAATGCCCCGTAACCCGGGGCATTGACACAGAAAGTGAAGCACAATCTCCTCTTTCTTCTCATCATGACAACTTCTGCAGTATTCATTGAATTCCAGATCCATGCATGAGTCCCAGCAGGTCAGTGTCCAGCCACAACCGACACAACAGTCCTGATTTGGTCCCTATTGAACCTAAGTAGAGATTTAGTTCTCCCTTTATCATAACCAGGCCAGAGTGCACTGGATATGGAGCAGGTGGACTCACAGATCCATCCCCCAATAATACGCGCAATCCTATAATACTCGCGGCCTGTGAGTGACTTACAATGAGCCATTGGAAGGCCAATGAATTGAACAATGAATGTGTCTTCCATGCGACCCCCTTTCTTGGCCAGCACATCTGCTATCTGGTTTCCCTGGCAGTCTTACTGCCCTGGCATCCATATAAGCGTTACCCCTGAATACTCAGCAATCTCATTCAAAGACATCCGGCCTTCTACAGTTAACCTAGATGGTGCGTAGACACCTGCAACAGAAGCAATGGCAGCCTTGCTATTAGTAAATATACGTATATCTCCTGATACGCGATAATACTTTAGCGATATAGCCGAGATTTCCGCCTGCAGGACACTACATCCATCCGGCGTACGAAAGGAAACTTGTTTATCATGGCGTAAATGTGAATTCTAATGTTTTTTTATATTGAATATTTTATTTTATTTAATCTTGAATTTAAATGTTTTGCTGCTTTTATAAGTTACTGATTTTGTTATGAAACTCCTCGAATAAAAAATACCAATTATATTATTTATTAAACGGTGATTGGAAGTGAAAATGAAAAAAAAAACATTAATAAAAACCTTTCAAAATATTTACAACAGCGGAATTCACAAAACAAATAAATATACAAACAAAAAAATATGGCATACTAAATCATAAACATCCCAAATTTCAAAAATGTTTATAAGAGACAGAGAACTGTGTTACACCCCTTAAAAATGCTAGTGACTGATCACTTTTACAGACCGAAATCGAACTTTGGTAGAGCGAACCCTAAAGTTACCGAAACTATTTTCTTAAATAGAAACCATTTTAATTTTTTGTGATTTATTTATTTCATAAAACAAAATTACAAATTCATGCTATTAAAAAGTGTTTATATCGTTGAAAATAATCCTTTCTACATTTGTGCCTTGTAAAGTGCATCTGCGATAAAAAAAGTAATCCGGCAACACTAAATAGATACTCACTAGACAAGACAATAAAACTATTATTAAGAAATTGTTTTATTTGCAATTTACAACATTTTTTTTACAAATTTTGGTGTTTGACAAAAATGTTATCGACCGAAAAAGGGGTTCGACGAACTCCGTCCGATACCCAACCCGACTCCTTTTACAAAGTGCAAGTTTTTAATTTTTCTCTGAATATAACAAATATTTTATTATTTGTAATTGATATGTGCAATTCTTTTACTTTTTTTCTCAATAATATTTGCCTAAAAAAAATTCAACTCGCACTTTGGCTCGTTGCCTTTAACAAAAATATTTCACAGAAACAAAATACACACACAGGCATTTCGTGCTGTGGTCATCAGTGTTGCAAGTGAAATTTCGAGAAAGATACATTTAAGTTTCCAAAAAGATACATTTTGAAAAAAATTTGAAAATCAATTTTTAACGTTTAACATTTATTAACATAACATTTTTATTTCATATATAATGAATATTGCAATGAAAATTATATCATTCAAATTCATTTCTATATAAGTATATTTAAGTCATACAGTAACCTTTAAAATTAATTATATGTAACTAACTTTGGATGTTATCAAAACATATTCATTTTTATAAAATTTATAATACGAGTTAATGCGTTAATACTAAGGCGATTATATCAGAAAGTTCACGTACATTTTTCTTCTAAAACTACATCTTAACACACATGCACAAGAATAAGCAGACGAAAGTAGAACTAAGAGAACCTAAACATCAAAATACATGTTATTTTTGCATAGATTCGTACAGACGGTGGTCAGATCATACAATATTGTAAACAGGCGTTGCCAATAGAAATATTTTTTTGACAGTGGTGTCATTGTCAAATGCATCAATTTTACACTGCTGCCAAATACAAATGAGCTTACAATGTTAACACAGTAGCAAGACATTTTTAGTCAACTTTAATGCAATTTAAGCAACGATGTTTACCAATATTGTAAGATTTGACCAGCGTCTGTACGAAGCTTATTTAGTTGTCATTGTTTTTTTTAGTATTCATAATGAAATAATTACATTAAATATTTTATTTCTGTATATTTTGCGTACAGATTCAAAAGATACGAACAATGTCAGGATTATACATGATACATGAAGTCATTTAAAGATACGAAAAATGTATCTTTCGTATCCTAATGGCATCACTGGTGGTCATGCAAACTGTCGAGCAACAACAACATTACTAGTGAGAAGCGTTACGAACATTTTTTGTTCTTCAGTCATTAATGAATTGGCGAAAATACACAATTCATTCATGGCTGTGAAAAAAAATTACATGTTTTAAACTCCTCATTCATGAAAAAATTCACGAATGGTTAAATATGAGCGATAATATATAAATTTTTCTAAACTCTGTTTTTAAACTTTTCATATTGTAAGTATTTGCATACGCCAAAATATTATTTGATTATTCGCTAAACACTAGGGAGATCGAACGGTTATTATTCGACCGGTTTTAACCGGTTATTTTAGCTTTGCCCAAGTCGTTTATTTTCAAATGCCCATTTTTCGAATATCGAATAAACCAGTTATATTGGTATAATAAACCGGTTATTTTAGTGCTGTATAATTTATATACATTTTCCTTACACTTGTTGTAGATGTACCCGTAATTTAAGTAATTTCTAATTGAATATTTGCCAAACTTAAACTTTTTATGAAGAATGTCAAAACAAGATGTAACAAAGGTCAAAAACATTATGAACACTGTAAATACAAACCGCTTATAAAAGCGTGTGTTCTTGTACAAAAAAAAAAAAAAACCAAAAACTATTCAAAATACTACAAAAACCTGTGCAGTTAAAAAGTAAATAGTAATTTGTGCAAGAGTATTCCAAATATTAAATATATTTTTATATAAAGGTTATCTCTAGGTATTTTTCGAACGCGATTAAAAAGACAAAAATTATAAGTTACCAATGTTCTTCCATGTCACGACTTATTAATCACCTTTAATGAGTATATATGCTTGACATTAATGTGATCCAAATGAAACTTAACTCCGTACGAAGTAGTTCAACGGAGACGACAAATAACACTTTACTAAAATACGCTGAAAAAGTGAATCAATGGGTGAAATATTAGCCCGTTGTGTTGCCGAGGACGAAATGCCCGTTAAGGCACTAAAAACTCTTAAGTAGGTCTAGCATCTCTTCATGCTGAAAACTACAACATTCCGGCGAAATCAACGATATGGGAAAAATGTCTACCAGTTTTATTTATTAAAACACCAAGAACTAAAAAACAAAATTGAAGAAATTAAACAATGTCATGGAATGTTTTAAATTGTAGTCGACGAATTTGCAAATATTTTACACAAAAAGAATGTTCAGTTTACTATTCGTTTCTATAATGCTGAAACAATAGTTTGAAATAGATATTCCTGGCTAAGAGGTTTTGTTGATTTATATGGACATGCTTAACCACCAACAAATAAAAACTCATTCAAAATAAATTTGATAGAATATTTCGAATAATAACTTTATAAAATTCCTATAATTTATTTGCCATTGAAAAACGTTTGTCTAGATCAAATATCATTCAACAGCTTCTAAATTACATTATACAAATATCTCCTTTGAAATAAAGTTTAATGAATCAATAAGAAATTGTTGAAAATGTAGCTAAAGTTTGATCAATTTACTGGTCCCACTTTTCTTGGATTTTAGCGTAAAATATTTGTTAGGTCTGATCGAAGTCATATCTATGTATTTTGTTGGTTCCTTACCTTTGCAAATTGTTTTTTTTTTATTTAAATTAACGTTATATTTTAAAAACTAATTTGATTTTTGTGTTTTTAAGTATTCGAATTAAAACCGGTTAACCGGTTATTTAAAAATTGCTTAACCGAAAACCGGGTTTTTTTTAAAATAGCAACTATTTGTAATATTCGGAAACCGGTTATTGAAAAAAGTCGAATAATCGATTTCCCTACTAAACACCCATTTGCCGCATCCTTAACTAAAACACAGTCATCTTAAGCAGGCTATATATGCACGAAAAATATTTTTTTTTCTGAGCAGCAATTGAAATACGTACAACAGTTACCAACGTTAGGCTTACTGTATTACTTCATTGAAATAAGTAAATAGAACCTTAAAAAATGAACAAAAAAACAAAAATGGAAAAACATCATTTTAAAACAAGGTAGAGTGCTATATTCGGCTGCGCCGAATCTTTGATCCCACTACTGACAATTAGAATATTTCAGTTGTAAGCTCTATACGGGATCTATAAATAATTAATTAATTTTTGTGAAAACGGACGTCAATATTAAAGTTGGTTGCGGTTTAGACCTAATGCTAAATTATTGACCCACAATCATAAAGTTTAATGCTTTTATTTCTAGTCATATAAAATGGGGGTATTATGGTAAATTATGAACCAGTCATCCAAAAATTCTATAGAGTGATTTCTGATATTAAAAAAACATATATTAGAACGAATTTCAATACAGCATTGTAATATGTTTCAGCGTTTTGTACGGCCGATTATCAGGAAATTGCACCGTGTGTTATTTCTGGCCACAAAAAGCAAAATTGGACAAAATTTTACCACACTATCTAAATTTGCTATGGGTTTTTTTTTTGCGAATTTAATCGTAAATTATGGACCATTCTTCACGAAATTTAGCAGTGTGAATTGTAGTCCTATAAAAATGTGACATGCCAAATTTTTTAAAAATAGGATTATTCGTAACGCTTTTAGGCGCTCTAAGCTGTTTTACGAGAATGGCGCATGCTAAATTGTGCACCGATCTTCACAAATGATTTCTTGACATTTCGAGCTATACTATAAAATCGATCCATGGGGTTTTTATTTTTTTTTTTCTTTTTTTTTTTTTTTTAGCAAAATTGTAAATTTTTAGGGTGGTCTTATCATTCTTTAATCCCAAACAGCTTAGGCTAATGAGAAGCAATTCGACATCAATATTGTGTTTTGCTTTGAAGGGTTCGAAAGTGATCGTGTTTTCAACGGACGGAAAGATAGTCTGACAAGGCTAAATCGTCTAAGAATTACTTAAGGACCCATAATGCGTTACGAGATGAATAATAAAAACGTTTCACACGGAAAGACAAAATTAGTATTCCGTCATTCATGGTGGAGGGTATTCACATTTTATTAAGATTTCTTGTGACACATTGTAAAGTACGACTTAAAAAAAATATATTTGGGCTGTTCACGGCAGGCTGATAGTCCGCATTTCGAGAACAACCCATGGAAGACTGGTTATCAGGTTATATGGTTATTTAGTGATCTTCACAAGAACAACATACATTTATTTAAATTTTTTTAAATATATTTTGTTGCTGTTAATAAAACTACCATATAACCTGATAAGCCGCATTTCGTGAACAACCCAATTGTATTTTTCGTTCAGGTTAAGCAGGTTAACCTTGGACATGCTCGATTGTAAGAGCTAGATTTTTGATGGTTTATCTAGACTAGGGACTTAACATATCCTAAGAGAAAGTTAACAGGTCCATTTCGTGAAATTATTCGTACGCTTAATATTTCTCTCAGTGGCACCATCCTGCTTAAATCAAATGTGTGCAATATTTTCGAACTGAGACAAGAAAAAGTTAGTAAGCTCGTCTCTATTCTGCTCACCGCTAATTGTGAAATCCTGAACAAATCGAAATTTATAAAGACGTATCAGGACTAATGATTTCACAATTCCACCAAGCGTACCAGACAGTGAGTTTTCTGGTGTTTCTGGAATGGCTGGAGGATAAGCAATGGAGTAATTCCTGGTCGATTTGGGCATGTCTATCTACACATCCGCTATGCACACGCTCACTTCCGAACGAATTGAATAAAAAATGCTTTTGTGATAAAAAAGAAATGTAAACAATTTTCATTATTGGTGGAGATGAAGCTCAGTCTTCTCTGTGGTTTATATTTAAATTTGTTCAAAGTTTTCAACAACACTTTAATTTTGGCATTCTGGTAAACCCATTTGTATAAAAAGCTTGAATCAACTTTTGAAAAACTTTTTTTAATGCCTGAGTGGTAATCTAAAGTCTGCACACGGTCAAGCATTTCTCATCAAGCGCTACGGTAGTATTAGTGAAAATGTGTTTGGATCTGTGATACGGACGATGCTGGATGGAAAATAAAAAAATTTAGATAAGACGGCGAATATTACGTCCAGCACACACACACGAGTGAATTCGACTACATGACACGCATTTTGACCGTGTACAGACCATAGATGGGGATAGTGCACTAATTTTGCAGTTTCAACTCACAGTAAGTGATAGTGCAAAACTATTGCAATCATTTTCTTGATGTTGAATTGAAAATGAGCACCCTCACTTAACATGATTATGTTAAAAAATTTTGCACTCAAAAAAAAAAAAAATAGTTTGATTTAAGAAAAAGAAATCATCTGTTTATAGCAAATTTTTTGTTCTTTACTCATTTGAGTGCAACTTAAACTTTTGCACTAAATTTTCAAACAAAAAACTTGTTTTTTTATGATTAAAGCCATGAGATATTCCGTTATTGACAAAATGTCATGTTGTGTAATTACCTTTCTTTATGCATATCATAACAAGAATCAAAAACTATGCGCATACAAAATTAAATTTTTGAAATTTTAGTAAGAATCTGTTTATATGCAGCTTTTTTGATCGCAAGTACAATTTTTGTACAATTTGAAGTGAGTGCAGATTTTATATATTCAATGACCGATAGAGATAGTGAAAAAATTTGCAATATCACTCAATTTGTTAGTGCCAGTGAAGAAAATACCAATAATCACTAAAGCGGGTAAAACATATTTCAAACAATTTTTTGAAGTTTTATTTAGTGACATTGCAATGCTGATTTAAATCAATATTTCGTGCACTACCCCCAACTATGGTACATACCCCTTTAGAGGGTTAATATGGTAAGAAATCTAGGTTGGTTGTACACGTGCGAGGTAAGTTTATTGTGGCCGATGCTTAAAATCAGTTTGAGGTATGTTCAGAGTGATTAATGAAATGATTTAGTTTTAAGCATGTCAATTTGAAGTGATTAACAAATCACTTGATCACTTAAATGAATGGATGATCATCTCGATTTTGATGCGATTAGAACTTAGTCACGTTTGAGGTGCTTAAACGCGCCTAAAAACCTTAGTGTGAACATAGCATAAGATCCGAAAATAACATTTGTAAAAGTGTATCACATTAAACACTCAGGCACTTATTTTGTGAAAATGCGTTTGGTGTAAGTCAAAAAAAAAAATACTTAATGTACTTCTGAGCTAAAATCTAATTGCAGATGACTTCAGTAGAATTGTTTGGCGATTCTTTAATTTAATTTTAGAATATAATTTTTTGCAGATATTACATTTAAAATAAAACATGTTAGAGTGCTGTATTCGGCTGTGCCGAATCTTTGATACCCTCCACCGACAGGAGTGGGCTCTATATGATAAATACATATATATTATTAACTAAGCTTTACAAAAACGAACGTCGAATTAAGTTATTGATCGACAATAAGAAAGTTTTATGCGTTTCTTGTTGCAACTTTGAACTGGCTTGAGTAAAATATCATGATTCGTAACAGTTTGTATTGGACCTATGGTAAATTATGGACCAATCAACCCAAAATTCTAAAAACTGATTTCTGGTATTACAAAAAATAAATTAGAATAAATTTCAATACAGCATAAGTAATTAGTTTTAGCGTTAACAGTGAATTTCACAAATTTGCATGATATTTTTTCTGGCCATATATATCTAAGTTGGAAGAAATTTTACCGGAATATCTATATCTGTTATGGTTTAGGCGAATTTAATTATTTTCCCAAAGTGGGCTTTATTTGATTTTAGGCGCCAAAAACTGTTTTCCGTGAGTAGGGTTTTTATATGGCCAAGGGTAAATTGTAGACCAATTTTCACAAAATTTAGCAGTGTGATGGACTGCATTTCATTATGATTATTACGGTTTTAGGCGTACTTAACTGTTTTCCGCGAATAGGGTTTATATGGGGCCTATGGTCAGTTATGGACCGATCTTCACGACTTTAACAGAGTAATTTCTAGTCCTACAAAACTGTACCGTACCGAATTTACCTATGATAGCATTATTTATTACGGTTTTAGGCGTACTAAACTGTTTTTCGCGAATAGGGTTTATATGGGGCCTATGGTCAGTTATGGACCGATCTTCACGAAATTTAACAGTATGATTTGTAGTGGTATAAAGCGAATTCGTGAAAATTGTATATCATTCCGTGGATTATAACACCATTTATGTTAGTTTTTGTATCAAAATTATAAATTTTTTTAGGTTGGCGGTTCCACATTTTGATTCATAGTTCTAGTCCTACTTAACCGATGTTTCCGGATTTTAATCCCAAGCTGCTTAGGATAATTGCAAGAAGTTGGAGACCAAGTTTGTTCTTTTCTTTTGCGATTTTCTAAAGTGAGCGTGTTTTGAATATACGGACAGACGGACAGACAGACGGACATGGCTAAATCGATTTAGAATTACTCAAGGAGCCGGAATATATATACTTTATGGGGTCTTAGATGTATAATAAAAAAGTTTCACACGGATTGACAAACTTAGTATACCCTCATTCATCACTAGTGGTGGTAGAGGGTATAGAAAAAAAAGTAAATTGTTAATATATTGTTTGTTGCTCCAAGAATTTGCTTTAAAATAACATACAAATCATTTTCGTATGTGAAGTAGTTTTTGAGATATTGAAATAATAAACTCAACACATTCTGCTTATTCAGTAAAATTATGACATTTTGAACACGATATAAGTTTTGAGAAATAATTGTAAATTCTTTTTTCGTTTATATATGCTCCTTATTGGATAAAAGGAACCTTCTTACCAAATTTCATTAAAATCTAAAGGGGTCGGGTCCCACTCTTGGTCGCTTTGACATGGAATCATCCTATTGCATTTTAAAATTTTCAGCGTCCCAAGATATGAAGCGTTTGCAATCTTAAAATTCAATATGAATTTCTGTAGAAAGCAACAACAAAATTAAAAAATACATTTAACTTTGTTTTTGCTTTCAAAGTATGTATATTTTGGCGTTGCATTTTACACAATTAGTGCCTTATTCACTTCACTGCATTAATATTTTTTATTTTTTTTATGTTAGAGTATATCTCCGCATAATCTATGCGAATATAAGAGCACTAAACAGTTATTCGTCCGTCTGTTTTAAAGCTCTAAAAGTTATTTAATGAAACAAAGGAAAGATTATGAATTATCTAAACAAAAATTACATAAAGCAGAATAATAAATGTTTACAAACTTAATAAAGTTAAAAAATGTAAACTACTTTTCTAATGTTTTGCCTCATTTGTTTTAAATGTTATAAGGGCTTATAGTCAACCTTAATGCTCTAAGGATTTTTTTATATGTAAAGTTATGTTATCTTTTATCTTTTTTCGCCCATTGTGGGACTCACAAAGTACGTAACATAAAATATGTAAATATTTATTAAATATGTAGAATACCTTTTTTCAAAAATGTTCTTTATTGTGCCCAAATGTACTTATGTTAGGGTTCCTTTACAAAAAAAAAAAAAATAATCCAAGAATTCTCGGGAAAATAATGATTTTTGACATTTTCGGGAACTATAGGCCGGGAAATTTCCTAAGAAAAAAAAAGTATTGCAGCAGAAGATAATGAGTATTAGCTAAATCTTATATTCGTTTCTCAAGGTTAGGCTAAGTTTTTCAATACCATTTATGCCGTTTATACTATAATGCAAGTCTTAAGTATTTTGACGAAAATGCTTCCCTGATCTAATAATTGTTTGATATTTTCTCAAACAAATAACAAATTATCATGGCAGGTTTGTTTTGTTCTTCAAAGTACGTAAGCTTGCTTTTTTAAACAAATTATAATATAAAAAGAGTCAAGAAAACTAAAAATCAGATCAAAGAATCTTAGAAGAGAAACAAAATAAAAATAGCTTTCAGTAACATTACAAAATGCTTAACCAAAAGAGGCAGACAAAACCCTTTAAATACTGGAAGATATAAACTCAAGTGTCTCTACCAAGGCACATTTACAAAAGTAAACTCCTTTGGAAAAGCATTACAAAAACACCCGACTTGTCAAAATTGTCTCTATATAAAACAAAAGCAACTTAACGCACACAGGCACACATTTTGGATCATACATACGAAGTTTGACAATTTTCTTCGCTACGATAAATAATACGCTTTTTTATTATTTATATATGGGAAAAAACTAGTTATTTGATAAAAATGCTTGTACCGGTGTAAATGATAATCAATCTTATTTTAGTTTAAGAAATTTTGGGGAATGAAAGAAATAAAGGCGGGGAAATTAGGAACCCTACTTGTGTTGTATGCGTATATTATAAAAATACAAATACAATATCTTTTTATATATTTTTGTTTATAAATATTTCTGCATAATTTTATTGTACAATAAGAAAAACTGGTAGTCTTGGCTGTGCCGATACCCTCCACCGAGTATGAGAATATTTAAGGAGTGGGCTTTATGCTGTTTATATTTACTTGGGTTTTAAAGCGCGTTTAAGTATACGTGATTAAGCTCAAAATCGAGGTGATTAAATATACATTTAAGTGGTTTGTTAATCACTTTAAATTGTTACGGACCCACCATTATAGTTCCGAACGGAAGAGACTGCTACCTGATTTTCCAGTCGTGCTCAGGGGTATTGGGATAGGTCCCTTACAATTCGAATTAAGATCTATTACAATTGAAGTGTAGGTAGCTTTGCAACGACAAAATAAATTATATTCCTCGCAGGGAAAAAACCAAATAAACTCGAACTGAAACAAGGTGAAGAGATTTAGATATTGTTATCTCTCCATCGTTCAACATTCACCCCTACCAATGCTATTCTGATACATTTTTAAAATAACTAGCCCGAAATGTACTATCTAGTTTACAACCTTAATCTTTCATGAACAACATAAATAACTCAATAAAGCATATTTATTAATTACAACAAAATTTTATTAATATTAACAACTTATTGAAATGAAAGCGTAATAAAATTGTTAGACGTATTTTACTGAATAATGTTGATATACAAATACATTCTCAAAATCATTGCACAAAATAAATTAATGGCACGAAATAAAATACTTGACGCTTAACTCAAAGACCATATTTTGAGTAGAATCAAAAACAAATAACTGAATTTTTGAGTAAATGAAAATATATTTATTTTATTTTAAATTGAGTGTTTTTTTTAAACTATTTCATCTTTTGGAACAAAAACCAATTAATTGGACACAAAATTTTGAATTGAATTTAAGTTTAATTTGAATGTCATTATTTAATAAATAGCAAAAACAATATAAGACAAAGAAATTAACAAACTATATTTAAATAAGGATTAAAAGTCTAATTGTACTGTGTTACTACGTATAACAACCAAATAAAAAAAAAAAAAAAAAAAAAAATGAATACAGTTTTTAATTTACTGCCAGGCCCACGATATCGACAAGAACATTTCTTTTGCATTTTTATATTGAAAACAATAAAAAAAAAATTTAAATTTGTTTTTGTTTTCAATATAAATATAAGAAAGAAATGTTCTTGTCGACATTGTGGGCCAGACTGTTAGTTTGTATACGAGTAGCGTTTTAAAATATCATTTAAACAAAACTTATTAATGAATTATTATTTTACCGAAAATATGAAGTTTATAAAATTGTTGCCTTTATGTGTATTTGTAAATCAAATTTAAAGTGAAGGTTTCTAATTACATATTTATAAACAAATGTTTTTTTTTAATGTTTTGCAAAAGGAAATCCTTCGCTGAATTTGATTAAAAATTAATAGTATATTTTTTTTGGAACTTCCTTTTAAATTATGATTAACTATACGGACATATGTAAATAGTAGGGAGATCGATTATTCGACTTTTTTCAATAACCGGTTTTCGAATATTACGAATAGTTGCTATTTTAAAAAGCCCGGTTTTCGGTTAAGCAATTTTAAAATAACCGGTTAACCGGTTTTAATTCGAATACTTCAAGACACAAAAATCAAATAAGTTTTTAAAATAAAACGTTAATTTTAATAAAAACAAAACAATTTGCAAAGGTAAGGAACCAACAAAATTTATAAATATGACTAAGATCAGACCTAACAAATATTTTACGATAAAATCCAGTAAATTGGTCAAACTTTAGCTAAATTTTAAAAATTGTTTTATTCATATACTAAATTTTACTTGTAACAAGATATTTGTATAATGTAATTTAGAAACGGTTGAATGATATTTGATCTAGACAAACGTTTTGCAAAAGCAAATAAATTAAAGGAATTTTATAAAGTTATTATATAAAATATTCTCTCAAATTTATTTTAAATGAATTTAAATTTGTTGCAAACAAAACCTCTTAGCCAGGATTATCTATTTCAAATTATTTTGTTTCAGCATTATAGAAACGAATAGTGAACTGAACATTATTTTTGTGTAAAATATTTGTCAATTCGTCGACTACAACTTAAAACATTCCATGACATTGTTTGATTTCTTCAATTTTGTTTTTTAGTTCTTGGTGTTTTAATAAATAAAACTAATTCCGCCGTATTGTTATAGTTTTCAGCATGAAGAGATGCTAGAACTACTTAAGAATTTTTAGTGCCTTAACGGGCATTTCGTCCTCGGCAATACAACGGGCTAATATTTCACCCAATGATTAATTTTTTGCAGCGTATTTTAGTAAAGTATTATTTGTCTTCTCCTTGGAACTACTTCGAACGGAGTTAAGTTTCATTTGGAGCACATTAATGTGATGATTAATAAGTCGTGACATGGAAGAACCTTTGTAGCTTATCATTTTTGGGCACGTCAAGCACTTAACTTTGTATTTTTAATCGCATTCGAAAAATATCTAGAGATATCATATATATAAAAATATATTTAATATTTAGAATACTCTTGCACAAATTATTATTTACTTTTTAACTGCACACGTTTTTGTAGTAATTTGAATAGTTTTTGGTTTTTTTTTCTACAAGAACACACGCTTTTATATGCGATTTGTATTTACAGTGTTCATTATGTTTTTTGACCTTTGTTACGTTTTGTTTTGATATTCTTCATAAAAAGTTCAAGTTTGGCCAATATTCAATTAGATAATACTTAAATTACGGGTACATCTACAACAAGAGTAAGGAAAATGTATATAAATTACACATTACTAAAATAACCGGTTTATTATACCAAAATTACCGGTTTATTCGATATTCGAAAAATGGACATTTTAAAATAACCGACTTGGGCAAAGCTAAAATAACCGGTTAAAACCGGTCGAATAATAACCGTTCGATCTCCCTAGTAAATAGGTATTTTTCGTTAATGCGTAAATGTTTATAAGTATGTAAAAGTATAACGGTAAAGAATTGAGGAATAAATAACACTAGGAAGGTGAAAAACTAAATTTAAGACAACCAAATGTGTCAGAAAAAAAAAATAAAATTCAACTGTAAAATAATTCAGAAGAAAATTGTACGTCTATTATATTTAATGGTATAGTTGTTATAAAAAGTTCTCTTTTTCCCTTCTTGTTCGGCACAAGTTACCAAAATTTCCGCTTCAAATAGTTTTTATGTTTTCCGTTTGTTATCAAAAATGTTACGGATGTTTTTATATGAAATCTTGAGAAAGTTTCTCAATCTTAGTCCGGGGTAATTCCCCTTACTGGCAATATATTTTCTAAAATTCAAAACTGGTCTCAACATGGTAGATAAATGAAAAATTAAATATATTTTCCGCGCCTTTTATATTTATTCGCCAAATCCAAGGAATTGTGCAAATGCCCTGGTATGCAAGTTCATTAAAAAATCAAATTTTCTTCATTTTTTTCTTGACTAAAACTTATTTTTTTTAAAATTTTATGTATAAATGAAAAAAAAATTTGATATTTTGAATCCAGACCCTACTTTGCGAAAATTTAATTCAATAACTAAAGTGTATCAACCGACCTCACAAAATTGACATATTTAAAACTAAATCATTTCTTTTATCACATAGAATCCTCTTGACACACCTCAAACTGAGTATGATGTTGCATCGGCGCACGTGTACAACCGACTTAGATTTCTTCCTAATGTTTTTGAAATAATACATGAATTTTCACAATGTCATCATTAAATGTTTAAAAAAATTTTCTGATAACTTTATTAAAGCATTTTTATCAATTTGTAATAATTAAGAAAAATATAAATTTGTTTATTAATTAATTCATTTATTAATGATGTGCTAATAATCCCAACTTTAAAAATCCCAAGATTAAAAACACTGAAATTTATTGTTGTGGGAAAGCTAGTTTCTATGCGCATTTCGCTGGTTGCTTAGGCCAGCTCGTCAGGAAACTTTTTCCAAATACTTTAGAAAAGCTAAAAATATTATACAAGTAAGACCATAAAGTGAATAAGAATTTTTAACACTCAGGTCTTACTTGTAACAATATCAAAGCTTCAACAAAGACACAACAATAAACAGTAAATTGTTCTTTCTTACATTCCCCTAGCACATCATTAATAAATGAATTAATTAATAATAAATATTTTATTCCCGAAAATAATTTTTGATAAATTTGTTTGTTGTGTTTTATTTATTAATCAACTGTCATCTTAATCATCTCAAATGTAATGTGAACGGCTTTCATTAACTTAATCAACATTTTACTTAAACGCGTTTAAGTCCAAGTATGAACACAGCATTATATGAAATTTATAAATTGTAGACCACGCAGTGTTATAATTCGTTGCGATTTTAGGCGAATTAAAATCGTATTCAGAAGTACGCTTTATATGAGACCTATAGTAAATTCTGAAAAGGATTTGATCGAATTTTGCCAGTTTGATTTTTTTGCATATAACCAAATTTCTGCCAAAGTGGAAAACAATCGGTGAATTCTGTCCCAAATTTATGGTAAACAGCATGGCCACACGTCGAACGGATTCATCAAATTAACGTTCGTGTAGGCAATATTTTGTGTTGCTTACACAGGGTCTCCACCTGATATAAGATATAAGATTTTTATATTAGCAAACGTCAAATTCAATCGCAGAGAGTATTATCTTACGTGTGGACTCTCAAATAGTGTTAGTATTAATATTATAATAAATGTTATGAGACAGTTGTTATGAGAAATCTTATAACAACTATCTTATAAGATGAGCTGTCAAAAATACACATACATACATACACATAAATTAATAATAAGACGCTATCATTAAAATGTTTAATTTTTTAAGTGAAAATAGTTGAATTCTTGTGAAAAGTGCGTAAAAAATAATATTAAACACTAAAAACAGAGAAAAAACTAAAAAAAGAATCAAAAACGACACAAGTTTACTAAACGAAAATCAGTAAATTATGAAATCTTATTAGATACGTGTTCCCCTTGTTTAAGATTAAAATTAACATGAAGAAATGTGCTCTCTCATTCTGCCGAAGTTCTCTCACATATTATATCAGATATTATCTCAGGTGGAGACCCTGTGTTATGACAGCCACACATCAATATCAGGCTATCAAACTTCAATTTAAAGTTGTTGTAATAATACTCGTAAATAAAATTTGATTTTTTTTTTCTAAAAATATTAAACGCCCTAGAAAATATTAAACGCCTTAAAGGCAATGGGCAATTTACGAAGATTTAAGATAGTGTTTTCTTATTAGTCGAAATTCGACCATTAATTATTTTGAAAATATGAAGAAAACATAGTACATGGCCCGTTCAACGATTTCGAAAGAACGAAATTATCAGCGATCGAAAGCTGATTTGAGTTCGACTAACTCTATTCTATACGAACATTCGTTTGAATGATAACTCGAAAGAAAACGTAAGCACTTTCATACAAAAAATATCGAAGGTATTGTCAATATTGCGACCTCAAATGTCAAAACCACTCACATGCTGTTTTGTTGTCGAATCCTTGAATTTAAAAAATTAAAAAAACAAGAACTTTTTAAGAGTTATTTAAATAAATGGTAAGTATGTAAAATAAAAATATTTCTTTAATTATTTCAACTTAAATTATAGTTTAACCCCAGGATTACAGTCTTGATCTGGCCAGACCAAATTTGTGTTTTGCTTGTAATATTTTTCGCATATAACAAAAATCAAAAAAAAAAAAAAAAAAAAACAGGGACGTGAATTCTATAAATGATATAAGTGGGGTTAAATTCCATTTTTATGTAAAAGTCTATGTTATGACCCTCTTGGTCTAGCCAGACCAAACTTTTTTCCCTTGAAAGATATTTCAAATAGAACAAAGTATTAAAAAAAAGAGATACGTGAATTCTAGAAATGATATGTTCTAAATCGAATGAATCAAGTTTCAGAAAAATACGGCCCATTACGCGCTTAGTTCAATCTTACTAAAAGTTCCAGCATTTTTCATATTATAGGTTCTCATTCACTCAGGACCCTGCGCATATAATATTATGTTTCTAAGTTCAATATAATAGAAAATGCAAAAATCGCCAAGTAAAACAAAGAAATTTTATTTCCCGCATTGTTAATAGAACTGCACTTGTTTTCACATCAACATTTTAATTTTCATCAAAAAATCTTTGAAGAAGTTTAATGTATTTTTACGCTTATCAAGTCTTATTTTATTTATACATTAATTTACTATTCACTTATCATTAATTTGGCAGGTGAATTTGACAATAGTGTACATACTATTAATAATGATAACCGCACGTTCTCTATTTGACAATAGAGTATTATCAATTTGACAACAATGCTATTTTTTACATGTTATATTTTATTTCGACAAGGTTTTTTTAAAAATTTGACAGTAGATGTTGTCAAAAAATTGTCAACACTACGTTGTCGTTTTAATACCATTGGTCGACAATTTTTTAAATTCTTTTTTCGCTCTTTTTACTTATTTAGGTATGTGTTTGTTTACAAATAAAAAAATTGTTAAAATGTTTAAGAAAAAAGTTCCTATATAACTTTTTTTCTTTTTTCATATTTCAGTGAGTTTATTTTACCGCAATAAAGTAAGGGAAATAAAGTATAAAATAAATATTAAATAAAAACCTTGAATAGGTGTAAAACTTATTAAGGAAATAACATCAAACACAGAAAATCAAATAAAATATTAACAACTTCCATAAATAAAGTTTTTCTGCTTCTATTTCAGTCATGTGCTGTTGTGAGTGACGGACGGATAGGCTTCATGTTCATTGTTGTAACATGCTCAAGAATCTCAGATAAAACCAATTCATATTTATTTATAAATCACACGTCATATGAGCCATAATTGTGGTAGGAATTGGACATTTGGATCATAAAATAAAACAAGTGCTGAAATGAAATACTACAAACAAAATTATTTATTCGTCATTGTGTGCAAGTTGTGAATTTCTTTTTATTTATTTACTTTCTTCTTGCTTTTCCTTTACACTGCACTATGGTTCAGATGGCCAATTTCATTGGCCAAAACCATTTTGTTATGTTCTTTTTTGATGCACCCACTTAAAACTGCATTTTGGTTTTTCGTTAACATTAATTAACCGTTTAATTATAAGTTGTCAAAGTTTCAACTTTTTCTAAAAAGTTACAAATGTAATTGGAAAACAAGTATTTAAAAGTTTTTACCTGCAGTTATTACCTAAATAGGTACACAAATTAAAATCAAAACCATCATGAAAAAATTAATGGTTTTTAGATTAATTTAAGCGAAAAATACAATCCAAAAAATGTTTGTCGTTTCATTTACTCGACTACTATATACATATATCGTTAGCTAAAATGCAAAAAGACGTAACTGACAAATATATAATTTAACAGGAGAAGCAAAAAACTTTGTAAAATGAAAACTACACAGAAAAAATGTTCAGTAGGGTCAATCAATTAAAAAAATTTTTCAAAGTGTATTTCAATTTAATTAATGTGATAATTGAATCAATTATTTTTTTAGATCAAAGAAAAACTAAAAATTAATTTAAAAAAAAAATTAAGTTTGCAAACAATGTGTTAATTGATTTCATTTAATACAGCTCAGGGCTTGACAATTCCTAGCAACAATTCTACCAGTGTAAATTATGTTAATTTAAGCGAAAAAATCTATTAAGATTTTTTGTTATTTAATTAATATTTTAATTAAAAATTTATTTCAAAACAAGTGAAATGTTAATTAAATTTGAAAAAAAAAATTAATTTTTAGTTTTTCTTTGATCTAAATGAAACGACAAACATTTTTGGATTGTATTTTTCGCTTAAATTAATCTAAAAACCATTAACCAAAGTTTTTTGATCCTTTTTTTTAATTAAAATTAAAAATAAAATTTATTGGAAAAAATATATTCACAATTTTCAATTTTCACAATTTTAAGTAATCAATATAATCGTTTTGGTAATAGGTGCAAAATCAATAAATTGTAAGATTGATTCTATGATTTTGGTATGAATTTTGTGATTTAAGACAATTTTTAATTTTTTCTGTGTATAAACATTTTTAACGAAGTTTTTTTCTCACGTCAGAAAAACGTACATTTATTGGTCTTCCATGGAATTATTCAAAAAAATTTCAAAGAAAACCATTACACTGTATTTCAATAGAAACAATGTGTAATTACGTCGTTTTGTATTTAATAAAAGCGTCATTTTCGATCGCTGTTAATTGGTTTGGTAAAAATAAAGTTTTCGCTTTGTTTTGAATTGTAACCAAACCGGAAATCTTATTGTTTTTTTAGCCAAATGTTAATTTTTTTTAAATATTTATAAGGAACATTTTTATGGGACACGTTTTAGGATCGCTGTTTGAATTAACAAAAACAACAAAAAATGAATACCAAGATCATTAAATTTAGTACTCATTAAAAAGAACTTAACAAAATATCATGTAAAATACAAAAATATATGTATATTCTTATTTTAACAGCATTTGTTGCACAATTCTATCTTGTGTTCTCCACACACGGTCTTAGTTCATTTCGCAGATATTGATTTTGCCTTTCTGTGGTTCGAGTTTAGCATTAGCCTCGTTATTATCCCTTTCACCTCACAATGGTAAGAACTTCGTTATCAAATCATCAGTTTAGCCTTTTTTAAAACTCATTTTTAGTTTTATAAAAAACAATTGGGTGCTTCACAAGGTGTGCTATCAAGTCATATCGTCATAATGTCCTAAATATTATTTTACAACAGTTTAAAAAAAATATTGTTGTGTTTTAAACAAAATAAAAATTTTAATGCTGTGTTCATTGATTCGTCATAACTGTACAGTATAAATCTAAATTAGAAGCGGCTGCCCTCAGCAGTCATATATATTTCTTGTAATTATTTTAAGACATATGACTTTACAACTTTATGCCTACCTTGTGAATCACCCAAATAACTATTAAAAACATAACACTACAAGTTACATAAACACTTATCATTAGTCGATTCGACTAACACGATCTCTGTTACTTACAAAAAACAATAATTACTGAAGAAATATGATTGCTAGCAAAAAGTGAACAACGACGACGGAGAATACACAAGATTTCAAATTGCTCGTGCAACTTTAGTCGATTCGACTAACATTAGTGTTCTAGGGTTAAAAAAGTTATTCCTAGTTTTTGGCATAAGACTTCTAGTGCTTGTTGAATTGAAGTATAAGGATTTTAATTTAGTTTGCGTTTCTTGCGATTTTTGGGAACAGTTAACTTTTTAAAAAATAGTCATTCTGCTGAAAATTTTCAAACATGTTTGAAAGAATAAGTAATACATCGAAAAGAAGTTTTAAACTAATGATATATTGAAATCTCTTACATATTTCTATTTGCGTTGTGTGAAAAATGTTTGTTCTCATGCACAACCGACACACCAAACTCCCCTGCCCCTCCCGACTTTAAAAGTTCACTTCCTATTATACTTGTTGTCGCTATCATTTTTTAATGAACATAAAAAATCAAGAGGTTGTACATTAAACACACAAAAAATATAAGAATCAGACGAGAACAATGATTTTGTTATGGCAACGCATGTTTCTTTTTAATACATTTAATATATATTTTTAAAAATTATTAAAGGTATTGCAATAAACAAGTTTAAAAAACCTTAAAAAATAGTTCCTTTAAATAGGCGTGGCAATGCCAACATTTATAGTAATAATATTGCATTTTCACCGGACTTAATATGTGATTCGAATTTCATAAGATTCGGTTGAAAAGCAAAGGAATGAAAAAGGAATGGTTATTTTAA
This sequence comes from Pollenia amentaria, assembly GCA_943735925.1. Classification (NCBI taxonomy): domain Eukaryota; kingdom Metazoa; phylum Arthropoda; class Insecta; order Diptera; family Polleniidae; genus Pollenia; species Pollenia amentaria. The sequence goes on from OX031009.1 coordinate 227,353,342, forward strand.
AGAGGCGTGACTGCTTAATTTCCTATTCAGAATATTGCATTTTTCCAGAAGTGTTAACCAAGTTTTATAAGATTCGGTAAAGTAAAAATAGTTTAAAAAGAATATTTACTTTTAATGGGTGTGGCTCTGCCAGTGATGGAAAATTCAGTACTATGGTACTATTTTCAGTACTATTTCTTTTCATAAATACCACAGGACCCCCACGTCAGTTTTAGTACTCTTTTCTTTTTATTCTTGTAAAGAAGTCTACAGGGTGACCTTTTTTTTAAACACTGACAACATATTCCACGTGCCAAACACATACAGGGCACACATACAATTTATTGTTTTTTCTTCTTCATGTTTTTTTTTGTTGCAAATTTTATATTCTTCAAACACCAGTGACATTTTTATTGCGTTTCAACTAAATGGTTTCGGTAACTGTATAACACAGTAAGTATTCACTATTTTTACTCACCAATAGTTAACAAACATAATTTGAACACCACTAGAAAGTGTGTAGTAAACTTTTTGCTCGGAAATTAAGAACGAAAATAAAACGATGCATTGAAAGTTTGCAAAAAATGGATGCTGTTTTCAATCGGTAAAAATTAATACATTTCTAGAAAGTAGATGCGCATACATACACACAGAAAAAATACCAATGTCAAATTAACTAGGCACAATGCTGATTGAAAATATCTGCTTAAGTACGCACTTTATTTAAAAGTATCACTGATATCACTGGTGATAAAATAAAATTGTTCAATATTGAATCCTTAAAATCCTGTTTTACGTGTTTTGTGTCCAGCAACAACAACAACACTACTAGAAAACATTATTTTTTAATTTTCATATTTGAAAAAGACTGTATTCTGCTTATTTTCGTTATAAATTTTCGAAGCAGAATGATGACGAAAACATTAACGGCGTTTTCTACGGGTGTCTTTTAACTGCGAATGCTTCTGCAAACATCGGTGAAAACAACAAAGTGCAACAGGAAAATAAATAATAATATTTCTTGCTCAGGGAAAAGTGTTCACAATCATTCTAAAATAAAAACATATATTGTCTTCTTCCCACTGTTATTTCCCACTCAAATTAAATTTTTTCACATTAAATTCACGTTGTTTTAACTTGAAATAACTTTAATTCAACGTGATTCGTAGTGTGACATCAATATCAATTTCATTTTGCTCTAACTTTGCTGGAATGTTAAATAAATATGAATTGAAGTTATTTTAAAAGAACAAATGTTGTTCGCAAGTTATTGTAAAATTATGTTAGATTAACATGAAGTAACTATTTAGTGAAATCACTACCGAAAAATGTAAAATCAACCTCGTCTTCGACGATTTTACATTAATCTTCTTCTGTGTGTATGTACATTTGCATTTACATATATTTTTATATCAAAATCAATTAATTTTTAGCTTGCTTACCAAAATGTTATATTAAAATTAATTATTTTTTTTAAATTTTTGTTTTTTTTTTTTTAGTATATATTTTAATAAAAAATATGTTTTATAAAAAGTAGCAAAATGTTGAAGAAAGTACTTTTTTGCTTGGTGGTCAGTACCATCTCAATTTTTAAATTTTCCATCACTGGGCTCTGCCTATTTTTCTTAATATTATATTGAGCTGTCACAGGTAGCGAATGTTTGTACAAAGTTTCATAAAAATCGGCAAAGAAGTTTGCCCTAAAATTGTTTTGGCCAAGCCATAGTGCACTGGGCAGCGAAATTCAATACGTTTGGTCTTCATTAAATAAAAATATGATGAATATGTAGAGCTAAATGTCCTCCATACATTTCCATCTTAAGTTTTCTTCCATTACGCACACATTGTTTTTATTTTTATTTTTAAAGGGTGTTTCTAGTTTAGCCCCCATAAAAAAGGAAATGTCTTCACAAAATTAACTTAAGCTCAAGAACGAATTCCATTCAAATTGATATTAAAATAGAAATCTTATGATTTGTATTTACTTTTTTTTCAATTTACGTGGAGGGTAAATTTTAGTTTGCTCGATAAATTAAACGTCATTGAGGCCGTGCTTTGGAGATGTGGATAACGTTTTAACTTAGTTTAACGTACTTTGAAAATCGGATTTTCCGTCAAAATGTGATTTATTTTATTATTTCATTCCGTCAAAATTTTGTATACAGTCTTGATTATAGCGGCGCAAATCCGTTTTCAGACCTAGTTTAACAGATATCTCAAAAGCCCAGCCTGAGAAATTAATGGCAAAGAGAAAACCAATGTTAGAGCTTTTAATCTTTACGAAGTCTCATTCAACTGGTGTGGGTATAATCGTTACTTCCCCCAGTGATAGACATCTGGATTCACATTAAAATTTGAATTGCTCGTAAAAACCCGAAATTAATTGATCAAAAAATATTGAGATATATATACGTATACGTATTTTTTTTAAGCTATATTTTCAGTTTCATCTTGGGTGAGGATAAAAGTTGAAATTTGTCGTACAGTGATATCAGTAACACAATAAATTCTTTTAAATATTTTTTTGATTCGCCTACATCGCACAATTCGATTTCGAGGTTTAGAAAAATTTATTTATCTATCTATATATATTTACTATTTGTAGCAGTGTGACCAGATTTGAAAAAATTTTTTTTATAGATTTCTAATACTAACTTTTAATTATTTTAATATTAATAGACTAAAAAGCTGAAATTTGGACCGGAAGTTGTTCTCTCGCCAAGTCGATTCAATAAGGAAGAATTTTTGAAAACTCGAATGTTAACAGGATAAAAAAGGGTAAAAACATGTAACTTCGCTTAACTCTTATCTCCTAAACTAAAAGAGATACAAGAAATATTAATACTACTCATTGGTCATTAGAAAAATTTCGGCCCTTTTTGCAAACAGGTAAAAACCTGTATATTGGAACTCTTTGGTCACCCCATCTATCTTGTAAACCAATAAACAAAGAAAAGAAAATTATATAACTTATCTAAAAAAATGCATATATGAATTTAGTTCATTTCCGAAATTCGAACGTTTAAGGGGTGAAAGTTTTATCTATTTCTGGTCGTTCTTTACAAAACATATTTCAGCATTCATTGCCATGTGCGTATTAAACTATGGACTCCCATTAAACTATTGAAATTTTTGATCATTCAATGAGCAGAAAGAAATACGGAGAATTAAATTTTATTATTTTATTTTTCCATTCTACATGTGATATATTTTGAATTTTCTATAATATTGAACTTAGAAACAAAAAGTTATAGGTACAGGATCCTGAGTAAATAATATCATTTAAGATGAAAAATTTTGGTACTTTTTGTTGAACCCAAGAATCATTAACGTTGGCATATACAAAAATATATCCACGAAAGACAGGAAGACGCAAACGAAGTAGCGTATTATTATATAAAAAATATATTTGTTGGCTTATTTCCATAAAAAAAATTAAAATAAGTACTTTTTAAAATAAATGTTTAACGATTTTTTTCTTCCCCTGGCGACACTGGTATGTATGTAGATAAAATCTGGAACAACGATTCTGATAAGCTGTTTTATTTGTTTTGAAATATAAATTAATTAAACGAAATGGAAACAAAGGGAAAAAGCTAGAAAAAGCTAAATTAATTGTTGAAAAAAGCTAAAAAAAGGCTAAAAGCTAAATCAAATATTTCAAGCTAAACATAAAAAATAAATAGATATTGGGAATTATTTCTTTTTCATAAGAAACTTTATTATATTCAACATTTTTCATTTTTCGAATTTATTAAAAATACATTATAATAGTCTGGTAGTGTATAAAGTCATTTCATAAAAAATAAAGCTTAATTTAACTCGAAAAAAGCTAATATGGTCACACTGATTAGTAGACTTAAAATCTTAAAAGTTCTAATAAAATAAAACCAAAATCGAGTTTCATAGTCCGCTATTTGACCAGGGCTGGCAAATAAAGGTATTTCAAATTACAGATCTGAGTTGTTACAACGTATAATATAAATATGTGAACATATTATGGATTAAATACGTAAAAGTCTGGTCAAAGTGCTGTACAATGGAGCTTGTTGTCGGACCTCTCAGGAGAACCAATTAAGTGCTAATATAAGTATCCAAGCTCTTATCCGTCCAGGTCAGTGTTGCCAAAACTTAGTGACCAAAACTGGCTAAAAATGGCTAAAAATTTTTTTAAATAAAAACACATTTAAATTGAATCACAAAATAAAAATAATTCATTCAAAGTTCTTTACAATGAAATTGTAAATTGAGATTAATTTGTAACTTAAAAACGTAAATTATGTAATTTTTTAGCATTTAAAAAATAAAATCGTCGATGATTTTGATGTCGTTATTGTACATCTTATAGGAACCACTTGTACCTATTTTAAATATTTGAAAGTTAATCATAATCATAACAACTTTTACCCAACCTTTTGAGTCCAAATCTTCAAGAAATAAAAAGAGATAAGAAATATTTTATTGTTATGGTAAACATTTTTCCCTAATTGATAAAATTAACGGTTGCTAAATGTAGCCTTTTTCAATGAGAGCAACTTTAAAGTAAATTACGAAATTTTCAAGATTTCGTGTTGCCACCTGCTAAAGATGTTGCTTTGTTGCTTTTTTTTTGGTGAAAAGTGATTTTGAACATTTGTAAAAGATGTGATTTAACTTAAATGCGATTTAATTATTAAAAATATTTATTTTACTTTTAGCAATTTTATAAATTTTTATAGGAAAATAAAAATTATTTAAAAAATGTGTATGGCTAAACAAGTTGGAAAATGGCTAAAGGCTAAACAAATTTTTTATTGGCTAAACAAGGTGAAAAATGGCTAATTATAGTCATTAAATTGCTAAATTGGCAACACTGGTCAGGGTAGTTTTCTCTTGTCTTTACTGTTCATCCTAACGCCTGAATAAATAACAAACTATGTGCCAATCAGTAACACCGGTATTACATGGGTCTTTCAAGGTACACTTGGAGTATAAGATTATGTAGATCATATTTGTATGACTGGCACAGAGAAACTCCTATATCGCTGCAAACTTCAGCACTGGAGCGAGTATGAAGCCATATCAAGCCTTAGGAAAAAAACAAAGCTAATGAGCATTAATACCGATAATATTCAAAAATTTTCTTTAGACGGCAAACCGATCGAAGTTTACATGAGAAGTATCATTCCCAATAATGTACACTAGCTAATACTTTTTAGGCCAAAATTAATTTCAGCCAATTTTTTGGACCGATATGGCTAAAATTTGGAATTTAAGTAATTTGCATGGGCAGGCACGCTGAGGTTTTAGATTTTTAAAAAAGTTTAAATAAGTAAAAAAACTGAATATCTCGAGAACTAACAGATACGTTTTTTTGGAAATCCGGCACGACGCAATGCATACAAAAAAAGCCGTTAACTTTTCCGTGAGCATTGTTCAATCTTTACGATAAATTTTTACAAAAAGTTTGTGCATTTTGCTTAAACGAAGCCACATCTTGTTTCGAAACATTATTTAAATAAATTTCAATGATAATAAAATTGTAAACACTATAAGTTTTTTTTCTTTTTATTTTTTTCACAAGTCCAACCATTAGAAAGTTGGCTATATTTTAAGCTGGGGCTATCTGAAAGAAAATAATATAAATCAAAAACCGAAAAAACCGAAACTAAAACTAACAAAAAATTAATTCAGAATTCTTTTCTTAACACTCTTCATCAAAAACAAACACGGCAGTCCACGGCCAACATTATCAAAAGCTTATGCGAAGTTTATATTTATGGAAAAAGTCATTTATTTGAGGTTAAATTTAAATTACACGTTTTGTTTACAAAATCAATAGTGTACACCAAAATAATTTTTGGTGTTTTTAATTGCTTACAGTCCCCTTTCTTCTCCATATTATGCACGATTTCCTTCTTTTTTTATGTAATAACTGTTTAAAAAAAACGTTTTATTTTATATCAAAATTACACTTTTTATGCTGCACTGTGCATGTGCCTTGCAAATGTCAACTTCGACTGCCCATAAATCAGCTGATATTTGTTTTTTACAGAAAACGGATATGCAGTTATTTGCTTTGATTATTGTAAGTGCAAACAATTAGTTTTGACCATAATTTGATTTGAGCTATTAGCGATCAGGAGGGCGACGGAAGTCATTGTCAAATTATACGGAGCAATCGCGCCTGGTCGCACGTTGTAGAAATGCTCTGAGGGGGCTTATGTTGGCATTCACAATAAGGCTATGTTTAGTACCCGGTCACTGTAAGGTGGATGGCAACGAGGTGGCGGACGAACTCGCGAGAAGGGGTTCGAATCTGGACTCAGAAGTAATGGACAGAGGGGTAAAAACCCCTTGTGTCACTACAGGGGCAACCAGGGTTCTATTAGGATTGCATAGGAGTAGGCTCAGGACCCTTATAGGGTTCCTGACGGGGAATTATTCTGTTAGGGCTTTTATGGGTAAATGGGACAATGCCAAACCGGACTTCTGCAGGCAGTGCGGGATGCCGAGGAGCTAGAGACGGTTGAGCATGTACTGTGCCAATGCCCTTGGATGCAGGGTCCCAGGAAGATTTCACGACGAACTGGGTTGTTTCGCTGGATGTAATTCAGCCGATGTACTAGGGTTCGTTAACGAAAAAGGACGGCTGTTTCTGTTGGGGGACCGTAGGGGGTCTTGTCCTACGTGGTTTCTGTCTATCAGTCTTAAACATGTCGGTTATTTTCTTTTTTACTTCTTTACTTCTCTCGTTCCTCTTTTTCTGTACTGAAGGGATTTACAATGGACCTCATTGGTCTCCGAGTGGAGATGCGCCCTTGGGAGCATAATCCTTCGTAACCTAACCTGACCTCATTAGTGTGATAATTGAAACAATTATATTTTTAGTTGAAAGAAAATTAAAAATATAATTTCGATTTAATTAATATTTTAGATGTTTTGAAATTAATTATTTAATAATAAAGTATTAAATATCAAAAAATCTTAATAGACTTTTTCGCTTAAAATAAAATAATAAAATAGAAACTAGCTAACAATTAATTTCAGTGTTTTTATAAAAAAAAAAAAATTGGGAATTTAGCAAGTCGTTAATAAATAAATTAACAATAATTTAAGCTTGTTTTTTTCTGTGCTTAACTGCCCGTTCGCCGATATCGAACGTTAACGTTCGCGTAGAAAATTACATTTAAAAGAAAAACAATTTTTGAAATTTTGTTTTAACTGTTATTTACTATGCGAACGTTAACGTTCGATATCGGCGAATGGGCAGTAAATATGTAAAAATCAATCACTTTTTGTTGTCTGATTAAATGCAATTAAGACAAATCTCCTAAATTACTGGTTGTTCTTTCTCTTTTATCCCTTTTAATTTCTGCGTTATGTTAGTATTGATTTTTTTACAGTAGCACCGAATGTCTTTCGTAACATAATATTGATGATACTGTTCAGTCACATCCGTATTAAATTTATTAAGAGTATTTGTGTTATATATTTATTGTTCATTATGCTTTAGTTATTTCTTCTCCAAAAAATCAATGAAATCATTATTGTGAATTGTTGCTCATGATTAAAGCAAGATTTGAAATATGTAAGTATTGTAGAAAATATGGTTTTTAGCATGTCGAACACTTGTTGCCAAATAAATTTGCCTTTAAAAAGCCTAATGCTGTTAACCCATTTTGTACCAGGCAACATAAATGCTTTTACATTTTTATGAAATTTTCGTGGCCAGATTAAAATTGAACAAATATAATTCAAGATTTTTTTTCAGGTGATTATCTGTAAAAACTGACGGCCGAGATCTCGACATCTGGTATAATTAGAGCAATAAATTTTCTGTGCGACTTCATATGAAATATAATAAAATAAATGGCAGATTTAATTATGAAATCGCAAATATGAGAGCTAAAGCTAAAGATAAATAAAAAGATCGAGAAATTAATAATTTTTTAGATTTTCGGTTTTTTTTAATTTAATTAATAATTTAGAACTGTAAACCAAATTTTACAATAAGACTTTGTTTAAAACAAAAGTTTATTTTATTTGGGAACAAAACCCCTAATGGTTTTAATTAAAGTGTTTTAAAACTCTCGTACTGGAGCGCGTGTGACCAAATTTCTTTTTGCAAGAATGTGCAAGCGTATGTGATAAAATAAAAATTTTTACGTGAGAGCGCGTAACCAACTTTTTGCCCGTGGCAGTGCGTGACAAAAATTTATGGGCCTTAAGATGGAGGGAAACCTCCAAAAATCGAATCACAAATATCATTTAATTTTGGCCAGTCGTTTGGGTAAAAATTAGTTTTGGCCAAAAAACAGGAAACATTTCCTATAGTGTACGGGATAATTTTTTATGTAATTTTTGATTGGATTAATGTCAAAATCCATTGTATCTGTGAAGAAAATTCGTTCAGTATAGTTGTGACACAATCCAAATTAACTACAGTTAATAATAATAATAATATTTGTTAGTAATTTAAGTCTATTAGTCGTATTACTAAAGCGATGCGGTCACACTTAGCAAAAAGTATACGTCTCACACGTTACTACTATATTTATCCGACAGTTGCTGGATTAAAAAGACTTTAACATTTTCTTTATTGCCTTCTACTACCACGATTGTTTTGAAATATAGTTTAGTAAATCATTAAACATTTAAAAAAAATTTTGTGTTTAGTGTATCCCCTAAGTCTAATATTTTTAAGGCGTGAACCCACCTTTAACATTAAAGGTTTACAATAGAGCCCAACCAATAAATTGATTTTTTATATCATTCCTTTTAACTTTAATAAGCCATCCCCTTTTTAATTAACAATAAACTACATTTAATTTTGCAAGTTTTAGACCGCGACCTTCATCAGGGTTCCGTGTAGGCTTCACAGGTGCTACTTAACAATCTTTCATACTTAACTTCAAGTGCTAAATTTTTGCTCTCACAAAACCCAATGATTTTAGGTCTGACTGCCAAAAAATCAAATTGAATTTTTTTTTTTTGCTGGTTGCGTCTTATACACGCAAAGCAGTTTATTTTCTAAAGTTATCAATTTCGTTTCCTAAAACAAGAAAATCCAAGAACCAAAAATAGTTTCTTGATTTTTATTTATTATGTTTGTATTTATTTAGTAAAATTTTCTTAAATAAAGAAACATTTTCCAATGATCAAAAAATTCACGTTTTTGGTATATGATCAAAAATTCTTTAAAACAAGTAAAAGTTAGTTTTTGTTAAAAAAATAAGAAAGTTATTTTCGAGTTCAAGCCGCATTCATTAAATATTAGTCTGGTGTTTTTGGATTTTTAAATACAATCGAATTTCTTGCACCAAAAAACAAATGCCAGAAATTGTTTAAATTTTTTCAGAAAATACTCAAGAGAACATTGTTTGATTGAAAAAATTTTTAATTAAATCAAAAGTTCCTTAATTCATATTAAGTTTTCTATGCTTATGTTTTCATGTTTAAGAGCAAAAGTTCGCATTCAGTTCATATTTAGTTAAATGTAAATTTAAGTTAATTATTTCGTACTTGAAAAATGCGTACTTGAATCAATCTTTCTACTTACCGTACTATTGATACCGCTTCGTATTGATTTAAGAACGGATGACTTGATTTTTCTTTTGAGTGTAGTTCATAGCTGCCAGATAAAATTGGTCGAAAATCGTTAAATTTTTAGGAACGAGTCGTCAAATTGACTAACCTTAATCGTCCTTATATAAAACCGCTAACTCTTAATAAATTTTGAAAATGTAATGTTATTTTTAGTTTCCGTTGCTAATAATATTTTAATATATTACATATTAAAGAAATATTCGAAAATAAAGATTTTGCTTCCTTAACTATGTAGAGTTTAAACTTCATTTAGTTTAAGAAACTAATAATATGAACTAAGTTCGTAAAATATTGAATATCTAGTTTAAAAAGATGGCTTTAAAATGGATTTTATAAAATGGTTCCAACTGAAAAAATTTAACTCAAAAAAATATGCTTCGCGCTAAAATAGAGCGTATTTTGTATTATGAACAGATAGGGCATGAAACTGACTGTCAATCAAATAAATGAAAGTATCTAAGAAGGTAAAATAAAATGTTAATTGTATTAAAAACATTTGTAAATTTGTACAAAATTTGTCATTTGAAAAATCTTGAAATTTAGGCTTTAAATCCTCCAATCGTCCGTAGTCCACTTTTGTACTCAAAAATCGGCAAATCTGGTTTTTTAAAATGATGATAAGTCCTTTTGCATTTTATATGACGATATGTATGTATATGTGCTTTTGATATAACATATAATTTTTATTGGATTAAGATATTAATCTATTTTTTTTTTTTGTAATATACAATTAATAATAAAAACAAAAACAAAAAAGTAACAAAAACAAAATGTATAAGCAAAAACAAATTAATAACGCTTATAAAATAGATTTATTCATTGAAAATATGGAATAATACATATACAAAAACCCATAATAAAAAATTTATCACAAGCTTGTTAACTTAAGTTTGTACAATTTTTTCAAAAATAGTATTTCATTTTATAAGACACTAGCTTAACCCGGTGCGCTTCGCTACACCTGCACCTACCCCATTTATTTTTGTTTTAAAATTTGTCCTGTAAAGGTTGATAGCTCTTGTGTTCAGATATATGGTATTTAATATGTCTTCTATGAGGGGTACTGCTCCTACTCTGTCTACCCCGCACATTTTTATATTGAAATTTATAGTTTACTATAATAGTAGCTTTAACCACGTTTGAAGACTCTCCCTTTAATAGTTCTTCAGTTGAGCGATATTTAATGTATGCATCCTATGGGAGGTATTTCCCCCCCTGCGCCTACCCGCTTTATTTTTATTTTCAAAAGTGTAGTATACCATAAGAGTGACTTTTAGAAAGTTTGAACATTCTCACTATTACAGTTCTTAAGATATGCGATGTTAAGCATTGGCGTCCTATGGGGTATTCGTATACCCCCGCTGATATTTTATTTCAATTCCGGGGCTCAGAAGATCCTACTACAAAAAGTTCAGCAAAATGCGTGCAGCGCCTCTTAAGATATGCGATAATTAATATTGGCATCCTATGGGGGGTACCAATTCCCCTGCCCCTATCGAAAAAATTAGTAGCCTATTTTATTTTTAGGGCTCACGTGATGTTACTGTAAAAATTTCAGGAAAATCGAATATTGGCATCCTATGGGGGGTACCAATTCCCCTGCCCCTATCGAAAAAATAAGTAGCCTATTTTATTTTTAGGGCTCACGTGATGTTACTGTAAAAATTTCAGGAAAATCGGTTCAGTAGTTTCGGAGTCTATAAAGCGACAAACAAACATACAAACATACATAATTCATTTTTATATATATAGAAGATAGAAGATAGATAGATAGATAAAACATATAATAAGACATAAATTAAAAATGCATTGTTTGCTTATTGTTTCTATACGCCGAATGCGTATATAAACGAGTTGCTGTGAAACTGACGTTTTGGAACTAACCCATACCTTCTGCAAGTTCTGCGGCTCTTTTACTATTGATTCATGATTCATATAATTCTTACAATATCTGTCCAAAGAAGTCTGTCTACCTGTATAAGAAAACTTTAGAAAACTTAACATTTATTTACTTGAATAGAGGTAAGATTTCTTCAGTTTTTCAAAAATATTTTCCTAAAGTAAATTATTTAGGTTGAATTGACTAAAAATTTAAGGCGTTAACATTAAAACTTTATTCAATTCAAGAAAAGTTTTCTGCATGCACTAATAAAATGTTTTAATTCGAGAGACGGATGGTTTGAATTAAGCAGGCTTTACTTGCTATTTTGTAAATTATGTAGCAACGAGACCTTGATTTAAGTAACAATAGAATTAAAACGATGTTTTTTTTTTGCTGTATTCGACTGAATTTTGTTCCCTTTGAATATCTTTTTGATTAAACCAAGCCACATATATATTAAGAATAAGAAATCGTTGGCTTGGCCGAGAATCGTGCAAAATTTTCTTCACAGAAAAAATAATAAATTGTCTCTAATCACCACATTCATACCAAATTCATAGAATCAATCAAACAATTTGTCGATTTTGCACCTATTACCAAAATAATTATATTGATTACTTAAAATTGTAAAAATTGGAAATTTTGAATATTTTTTTTTTTTTTTCAATAAATGATATTTTAATTTTAATTAGAAAAATGATTAAAAAACGTTTCAAAGAATGTGTAAATTGATTTAATTAAATATTGCAATTTATTTTATTTTTTACGAATAAATCAATTAAAAATTTTTGTCATTTAACTAATATTTTAATTAAGAATTTATTTCAAAACAACTAAAATTTTAATTAAATCGAAACTATATTTGTAATTTTCTTTCAACTAAAAAAAAAATTTAAGTAATAACAATTTCTTTAATTGATACAAAATACTGATAATTTGTTCTGTGTTGGTTCAAGCCATATTTTACGGTGATTTATTAAATAATTCTTTCGGTGTACTGTCACACTTGAAACAAAAAGAAAAATTGTATAATTTAAACAGCTCTGTAGCATAAAAAATATTCATATATTTATTTAAGGTGCGTTATAAATTTTGTCGGGATTTTAACAGATATAAAAAAAATAAATTAAGATGAGAATCTAACAACATAAAATGTAATATTTCCCTAATATTTTATAAGTTTTTTACTGATACTGGCAGCAAATTATTCAACAGTTGTTTTTGTAATTTTTCCATTATTTTTTTATCTGTGTAACGTGTTTTATATTTTTTTAACATGTGTGAATTATTTAAAATTTAAAAGCAAAAATAATGGTGCAAATTTGTGAAAAAATTTAAAAAAAAAATAGAAGCAGCCGTACAACTCTTAAATTTCTTTACGTATCTTTTGACTTGTCATAATATATTAGTTTTACTACACTATTATACATTATGAGTTTATGCTACTTTTTAAATGTCGTAATACCCAGTTGTAAAGTTCAAATGGGCATTCAGTAAATTTTTATATTTAAGTTAGACAGAATTTTTAAGTGAGAGTGCTACGAGTATATTCGGCCGAATGTTTGATACCACCGACAGGAGTGGGCTCTATATTGTAAATACATACATATCATTAACTAAGCTTTACAAAAACTTCGGCATTAAAATTGGTTGCGGTTTAGATCTTTATTAAATTATTGACCGACAATAAGAAAGTTTTATGCGTTTCTTGTTAGAACTTTAAACTGGCTTGAGTAAAATATCATGATCCGTAAAAGTTTAAGCCGAACTAAAATGATTTTTAGGCGAATAATTTGTATTGGACCTATGGTAACTTATAGACCAATCATCCCAAAATTCTGAACACTAATTTCTGGTATTACAAAAAATAAATTAGAATACATTTCAATACAGCAGTGTAATTAGTTTTAGGGTTAACAGTGAATTTCACAAAATTGCATGATATTTTTTTTGGCCATATGAATCTAAGTTGGAAGAAATTTTACCGCAATATCTATATCTGTTATGGCTTAAAGCGAATTACACTATTTCCCAAAGTGGGCTTTATTTGGTTTTAGGCGCTTTAAACTGTTTTCCGAGAGTAGGGTTTATATGGGGCCTAGGTTTAATTATGGACCGATCTTCACGAAATTTGGCAGTGTCATTTCTCTTCATATAAAACTGTGACGTACCGAATTTGATAGCATTATTTATTATGGTTTTAGGCGTACTAAACTGTTTTCCGGGAGTAGGGTTTATATGGGGCCTAGTGTAAATTATAGACCGATCTTCAAAATATTTTACAGTGTGATTTCTGGTCCCATAAAACTGTGACGTACGAAATTTGAGTATGATAGCTTTATTTATTACGGTTTTAGGCGTAGAAGGGTTTATATGGGTCCTATGATCAATAATGGACCGATCTGCATGAAATTTAACAGTATTAGTTATTTGCAGTTATATAAAGCAAATCCGTGCAAAATGTTATATCATTCCGTGCATTATTCTACTATTTATATTAGATTTTGTATCAAAATTATCAATTTTTTAGGGTGCTGGTTCCCCATTTTGATTCATAGTTCTGATCCTACTGAACCGATGTTGCGGGATTTCAATCCCAAACTGCTTAGGATAACTACAAGCAATTTGAGACCAAGTTTGTTCTTTTCTTTTGCGTTTTTAAAAGTGACAACAGACAAACGGGCAGACGGACATGGCTAAAGCGACTTAGAATTACTCAAGGAACCAGAATATATATACTTTATGGGGTTTTAGATGTATAATAAAAAAGTTTCACACGAAATGACAAACTGGCATTCACCGCTACCCTGCAGATAACGAGACCAGTCCATACATGCGTGTAAAGAGTAATCCATAAAGGAGTAGGTGTACTCCACAACTACTCCAATTATATGGTTAAAAGGTGGTCTATTTAACATTACAATGTCCTAGGAGTGGACCATATAACCCACCGAAGTAGTCCCTAAACTACTCCATGGAGTACTCAAGTGGGTTAGTTTCTAAAGTACTCCATGTTACTACTTTCTCACTAATCGCCTTTTATGGCGTGCACTGTAATCCATTATTGCTATTATTTTATATATTTACTTGGTATTTTTAATTTTTTTTTCACAAATCTGAAAAAACTTTTCTGTTTCACTTTTAAATAAAGAATAAATAATGGACAACATCAGGGCTACCAATGTGTAATACTGTATTATTAACACTGCAAGTTAATTTGTCTAATATGGTCTATACTGCAGTACATTGGACCATGTTGTAAGTAGTCCATTTAAGCCACAGGGTAGTGGTCATGGAAGGTATAAAAATAAAGAAAAATTAACGCACACATGTACATTGTTTGGCTCAAACATACGAAATTAAAATAACTTTTGACAATTTGAAATTATGAATACTCCACGCTCTTTCTCTAATGCGCACATTATCAATGTGCGCCTGGGCCTCAACATTGTTTTTTTTATCTCCGCGTACACACAACAACACATACTAGAATCATAGATGTTAAAAAAACATTACAAATAATTCATCGGGGCTCAGGAGAGTAGACGAGATACATAAATACCAACAAGAGTACTGTTTGTTTTTAAAAGTCATCTGTTGAAGATTGACCTTCATCAGATTTAAAACAATACTTACACCAATGTTGTACGCCCTATCAATGACACAGGAAATTAAGGGAGACAAATAAATAGAATTAACAATAACAGAAAAGGATTGAAAAAGAAAACGATTGTTGAAATTTTATTAATCTTAAAGTTGAACTCAAAATTTGTCTAATTTTAAAATAATTTATATCGGAAATTATGTCAAAGTGTGTTTGAACAGTCTCTTGAATGAGGCCATTAAACACAATCCTACTACTTTTATTATTAGTTAAGGCTCAGTTAGCTGACAGTAACAGTTATGTAACCCGTATGGTAAAAAAGTAAAAAAACAATTTGCTACAGATTTAGACGTAACAAATCACAGGTAACTTTAACCGTTCTGATTGCTTTACATACAAAAAAAAAAAAAAACGAAGCAGCTTATTTGCAACGTTTTTGTTACTGTCAGCTAACTGAGCCTTTAATGTTTGTGTTATTCTACATATAAAATAAATTATTGTATCTATTAGAAAAATTCTAAAGCTGTTTTGTAACTAACTAATTTCATACTCCCCATAGTAATATCGTTGGAAAAATATTTATTCTAAATCATTTTATATACTTCAAAAGTGGTAATAAATTCATTAATCGGGCAAATGTTTAAATATTTGGCACCACTTGTGTAGAAACACTTTAGGGAATTTAAAATTTTATCGTAAAAATAAAACAGGTTTATAAAGGATTTATTAAACAAATTTTCATAGAAAATCCGTATATGTGGAAATTGACATTTGTTAGCTTCTATCTAACGCTGCATTTACTCATGTACAAAGTACTTTCATGAAGATTCTGTTACGTATTGCGAGTATCACAACAAATTTCACAAAAAATAATAAAACTTCATGAAAATTTACATGAAAGTGCAATTTCATTTTCAAAATGTCGTCAAATGGCAAACTTGCATCAAAAATTTTTCTTCTTCTTCTTTTATTTGTTTTGCTTATTTCAAGTTTCAGAGTTGCCGAGCCAATTATTCACGACGAACTTCAGGCATTCGTTCAAAATAATATTTATTTTTATTAGTTTTCATGATATATATGAATTTTAATTAGAATCATTGTGTTCTTAATATTTAGTTGAAAAAATATATTAAAATTCTTTATACATATATACGAAAAAAAAAATTCAATTGGAAACACTGCTTAGTTATTGTCATTTACTTCCATGAAATCGCTTTATTGAAATTTTCATTGAAAGCTAGTTGAAAGTTGGCCTGAAAGTAAAAAAATGTTAATGTGTTAGTGAAAAAGTGTGAGTGTATTGCGACTTTCAAGAAACTACTTTCATGTGTAAATGCCCAGTAAAATAAATTATTACCCAAGATAAAGCAAAATCAAAATTCAAGTAAAATTTTTTCAAATTAATAATTTTACAATTTTATTTTGAAAAAGTGAAACTTGTCTCCCCTTCGTAGCTACTATTCTTTGAAATTGAAATTTCCATAAAAAAATCCCCTTTTCTATACCCATTTCATACTGGACAACACATTTCGTTTTCTTTAAGCTTGAAATATTTATGATGCATTTGAAACGATTACCAAAACAATATCCCGGAAGTAAAACATTTCAATTAATTTTAACAGAATACACAGATTTCAATATATTTGCGATATGTTTAAAGAGTTATAGATAACTGATAGGATTTACATAAATAAAGGCCATCTTCTGAAAAACAGTTAATTTATTGTTTTCAAATTTTATGGCCAGCATAAAGTAAAAGCTAAAAGAAATTTTGTATTGTTATTCTTAAATCCTCAGATATACAGCAAGACTGCGGCAGTCTATTAAAATCAATGTTTGTTCGTTTCCTTGAGAATAAAATAAGACATTTCATGAAATACATTAAGGGTATTCATGAAATCACTTTAAATTGCCATTTGTACAAATGGGCAAATTTTCGAGACTCGTTTCATGAAGCCCCTTTTAATATTTTTTTTTAATTTTAAGCAATTATTGCCAGTTCTCACGTCAATTCAAAATGAATTTAAAAAAATATAAAAATCAAATTTTTTATTTTTCGAATTTATTCTATGAGCTAAATTTCAGTTATGTATTTTATAAAGCTTTTTGTAACAGTTATATTAATTAAATTTTTAGGATTGATTTTATACACTACCAGACTATTATGTTGAATATAATAAAGTGACTTATGAAAAGGAATAATTCCCAGATATAAAAATGAAAGTTAAAATTTGTGCCTAAAAAGTGAAGTTTGTTTTTCAAAATATTTATGTTCATTTGCTCTGATTATTGCCAGAATTTGTTATTTTTGTTTTGTTAACACTTGAATTTTTCGTTGAAGACGACGGCAAGCATGAAAAAAACTGTTTGTATAAATGCACAATTGAACAGCGAAAGTGTACAAGTTAAAATTGCCGGACGGATTTACGAAGTTTGTGTATGTAAATGATTTCTCATACAATTTATGACAGCTTGCACAGATCGCGGAGACACTTAAGGGATATCATGAAAACCCTTATTGTGTATTATTTTAAGCAACAAAAATCGAAAAGGACAATCACATAAAAATAACGTTAAACGACAGAAATTGTAAAACGTAGTTTGTTTGTTCAACAAAACACTGACAAAGTATTAGAGAAAAATATGGTTTAAATGAAAATGATACTGGCTTAAATAAATTGCTAGAATACGTTTTCTTACTCATGTATACTTGCACACATACACTCTCTTTCCCCATATCTAGTATTTTATGAAAATTATGATAGGAAAGAGTCTTTTCTTTTCTGCACGATTAAAATAAGAGATTATTGTGTCTGGTGAAAATGTACATTACATAGTAATTTAAGTACATATTCGTACAAACTTATAAATACATAAATACATTCATACAAACAAACATACATACAAACATATAAAGATACATACAAACATACATACGTTACCACCTAATGCACAAAGTGAACTAGAAATAACGGAGGTGGAAAGTGCTAAATATAGATTGGCGACAAAAAAGAGCCGGGACCAGACTCTATCCCAAAGAAAGCGCTCAATCTGGGTATTAAATTGAGACCTGCCCAATTTGCGAAAGTATTCCAAAAATATCTGAACGCTGGCTCATTCCCTGTAAAATGGAAGAAGCAAAATCTTTTTAATACCTAAACCAGTTAAAGAGGTTGGCGGTCCTCGATCGTACAGAACGATCTGTCTCTGAGACACTATTGGCTTGTGTTTCGAGACTATAATACATAATAGACTTGCGAAAGCCATTGAAAATGTCAATGGGGTACGGCTTGATCAACCATCGATGCCATAAATTTCGCAGTGAATACAGCCAGAAGGGCAATAAACCGTAAGGATGAATACAGAAAATACTGTGCCTTTATTACGTTCGATATATAAAATACGTTTAACTCTGCGGAATGGAATCGCATCTTGTCATCGCTCAGAAACCTTCATATCCCTAAATACTTAACAGAATCACCGGTAAGTTAGGTTCCATGGACAGGCATCGAGAGACAGCTCACTTGGGTCCTTCAGTGGTCCCTTTTGTGATACCCAGCGCCAATGTCCATCCTATAGAACAGCTACTCAGATGGCGTTACTGCAGGATTCAACCAATTCGTCTTCCTAAAAAAGAGAAAAAGCGACTTAAGTTCTTTCCTAGATAATCCTCCAAATAGGCAAACAATGGTTCTCTCAGGATGCCCCGTTTCCCAGGAAATTAACAAAGGAAGTGAAGCACAGAATCATCGGAAACTATTTTGAAAATAGAATATTAAGCGTGGCAACGGATAGAGGAACGCAAACGCTTAAAGTTACAAGCGGCGTTTCCCAGGTTCCATCGTGGGTCCTTTATTGTGTAATATCATGTGCAATGATATATTTAACCAAAGAAACCCCTAGGAAGCAATCATTGTTGGATTTGCTGACGACATAGCGATTATAGTGCCAAAGAGACATATAAAAGATATTGAAATGTATGCCAATGCGACAGTCGGGGAAATAATAAATGGGTTAATTTCCATAAACTTCGAACTGGCCAAGCACAAAACTGAATTGGTACTTATAAGCGTTATTCTTCACCGAGGGTGAATATCTTAATAAAAGAAGGAACAACTTATGTATCCCCTTCTGAGACTACTGATATCGGGAGTAACAAACTTCAAGCTGTTGTACGGGGCTCTAGTGTGGGTTAAACACTACAAGCACCTTATCAAAAATGGGCCTGCTTTCCATATTCAGGAGGGGTGTCTGAGTGTCTGTAGCGGTTTCAGGACGGTGTCTGGTGAAGCAGCAAGCGTCATAGCGCGTATTACCCCGATATATATTCTAACACCTATAACGAGATAGTAGAAAACCCCTCGGTACCCAAAATTTTACCCGAAAGTCTGAAAAGAATAAATCGATTAAAAGCTGGCCATGGCCCAATTAGTAGGTCTGCGCCAAACTGCAACAATGCAACAATAGAAAAAACAACAACATTGGCTGGAAAAAAACCAGCCAATTGTAGGGGAATGTAAGAAAGAAAAATGGACGGTTTATTGTTGTGTCTTTGTTGAAGCTTTGATATTGTTACACGTAAGACCGGAGTGTTCAAAATTCTTATTCACTTTATGGTCTTACTTGTATACTATTTTTAGCTTTTCTAAAGTATTTGGAAAAAGTTTCCTGACGAGCTGGCCTAAGCAACCAGCGAAATGCGCATAGAAACTAGCTCTCCCTCAACAATAAATTTCAGTGTTTTCATTCAAATATTGGGATTATTAGCACATCATTAATAAATGAATTAATTAACACGCATTTTGTTTGTGTAAATAATGTTAAAGATGACAAAACCAAATGCATTTGCTTGTGTAAAAAATGGACAAGATGCCAAAAACAATTGCACGATTAAAACACAACTCTACAAAAAATCAGCAGGCGTTTCGACCAGACCTACTAATTGGGCCAAGAAGCTGGCAAAGTAGATGAGATAACTCCCCAAAAGGCAGGTGGACCTATAAGCTACTACCTAACATCGGAAGGTGGTTGCAACGTCCGCATTGTGAGGTAACATATAACCTGATCCAATTCCTTACGGGACATGGAGGGTGTAAAGTATATTTGTATTGTTTTAAGCATGACAATTCACAAGTGTCCAGAATGCCCAGAAGAAGATGAAGGTTGTATTCGCAAGCCCCCGTTTTGAAGAAGAGCGGAACGCTACTAACGTCGAAAGTGGGGAAAAGGTTTCGAGCCGAGAGCATAGTCGATGTAATGCTGGAATCCCAAGAGAAATGGAATGATATATATAGAGGAAGAATTGTATTAAGGGAAGCGGAGCAAATCCGTAATACAAGTCGAAGTAATGGTATTTAATACCGGATGTACTGTGACGATTAGCCCTAAGGGGCTTTCCGGCCGCACAAAATAATATCAGTGGAGAGTTCTGTAGTGAAAGGGTTAGTGTGTATAGGGGGTGTGTTTAAGTACGGGGAAATCGTGCGTGACTATCAGTATGGACTAAAGGTATCCTTGAAAGATTTCACACATCCCGCGATAAAAAAAAAGAAAAAAAAATATACAACGCCGGGACTTAAAACAGTCACATTCCAAACTCTTTCATGTTCAATTTGTAACTTTTGTTCTAATATTTGAAATTATTAAATTTTTATTCGTAAGCGCGAATCATTTTCAAATTTTCATTCAAACATGCAAAAGTAAATAATCTATTTTATGCCATCAAATATACTCGAAGCAGCCTTTGTTTAGTTCATTTGGAAGACATTTTCTCCCAAATGGTTGGGCTACTCTCTATATATAATAAAAAAAAAATAAAAAAACAAACAATAAAACATATAACGAATCATAAAAAGGAAAATGAAGCTAAAACTAAAAAAAAAAAATAAACTTAAACTTCCTCGTGCATCTTTGTTTTTGCTGTTGTAGTTGGGCTCGTGTTGGTTTATTTTGGTGTTGATGTATTAACAATAAACCTGTTTTATTATTCTGTCGATAGATTAACTCTCATAAATATGAAAATGTTCAATATAAAAGAAAAGCACAACAGTAAGGACAACAAATATTCCTTAAGACTTATTAATTTACACAGAATGATAAATAGATGAATAACGGAAACATTGAGTTGAATTACTGGATATATTTTGAAATTGAAAGTTAGAAAAGAGAGAATTTTTCATAAGATAGTTGAAGCAAAATTTCAAACTTAAATTTAAAATATAAAAATATCTGTAAAAGAACATTTATACGATATGTATTTCGCAGTGTACTTGTCAAATTTTCAACTGACATACATGTCGTGTAGATGCTAAAAAAAAATCCTTCTGTAAATGTCAGCTCGAATTAGCAGTGTCAAATTTTTCAATCAGAGCGTGTTCAATTTTGAACTCATAAACTATTTGACATCAGCTATTTTGTCAGGCAATAGTTTGTGGTGGCAAATATATGTACATTAAAATCTATTTAGTGAGACATATTCTTAAAAAAAACCAAATTTTTAATTAACTGAAATACAATTAAAAGTGAATGGAAATAAAAATCAGTATACAATTTTCTAGTGTGAATGTCTGTAGATTATGCTAAATGAAACCAATAACGAACGTGCGAAGGCAAAACTATAAACCTTCTTTCTTTGTCAATTTTAATAGAAATTTGTAAAGACATACACAGAAAAAATTATCAGTAGTTTTTTTATCAATTAACAAAGTTGTTTAAAAAGTATTTCAATTTAATTAATGTGATAATTGAATCAACTATTTTTTTATTTGAAAGAAAATAACAAATATAATTTTGATTGAATTAACATTTTAGTTGTTTTGAAATAAATTTCTAATTAAAATATTAATTAAAATAAAATAATTTAAACTTGGAGGATTGTTGTTGGGAATTGTCAAAACCTGAGCTATATTTAATTAAATCAATTAACAGATTGTTTGAAACGGCCAAGTTTTTTGATCATTTGATTAATTAAAATTAAAAATACCATTTATTGGAAAAAAATGTATTCACAATCTTAAATTTCCTGAATTTTTAGTAATAAATATAATCATTTAGGTAATAGGTGCAAAATCAACAAATTGTTTGCTTTATCCTATGAATTTGGTATGAATTTGTTGATTAGAGACAATTTTTAATTTTTATTGTATATGGATTTTACAGCTGAAAAAGCCACTGCAAAAGCATGTCATGTAAAAGTACCTTAAGAAAGTATCGTGGGGTAAGCACACCTAAAGATAACATATACTGCTTAGGGACTAGAGTCCTTTTTAGTGCTTCATTAGCTGAATATGATTTTTTATAAAATAGAAATATAAACAAATTCGAGCTCGATATGACTGATTTTTAACTCAAAAACTAAATTTAGTTCAATGATAAATAATTATTTTGGACGTTTTTGGATGAAAGCTTAGAAAAAGATTCTTTATTGATACAAATTTGAATTTGATTTTTACTAAACCCAGTCCTTAATTATTAGAGAAACTTGTCGATTTAAAAATAATTATTTTCGTGTTAGTGAGATCAGTTGGAATCTAAAAATGTGAGTATTATAAATATTAAAAATATTCCAGTCGAGAAAAAGTGGCTCTACTTCTACAATAGCAAGTTTTTATTTACAGCCGTCCCTCGATTTCGAACGAAAATTTTGTCCGCTTAACTTTTATTTAAAACAAAACCAATATTTTTAAATTGGTCGAACAACAGGCAGCAAAATATTTTTTGAAAAATATATTAATTGAATATTTCATTCAATTTCAGTCCAAACTCGAGTCAAAAATTTTAAAATATTTTGAGTCCTTTCCGCTTTTAACAGAACACTGCAAAGAAAAATTCTCGACAATCTTTTTTTTTTTTTTTTTTTTTTTTTTTTTTTTTTTTTTTGGATTAAGCCATTTATCAAAAATAAAATTAGTTTTAATTTAAAATAAAATCAAGTGAATTAAACGTTTACTTATATTAACAACATTACTGTAGAAAATATTGTTAATATCAAAAAATATTTAATTAAACCCATTATTTATTTGTTTACTGGTGCAAATTGAATTCATTTTTTTTAAAAATATCACACATTTTTAATTAAAATCAACTTTTAATCAAATCTTTTTTCTGTGTGAAAAACTGGCCATCGTAATTTTAAAGAGTTCAAAAGCGATATTTTCCGAAAAACTGTTTTATCATTGAAGCAATTTCGAATTGTTTTGCATATTAGAAATTTTACGGTCATGTTAATCATTTTCTCTTATGGCCCCCGAATTCATAAACGACTAATAAATTTAACAAACATTTATTAAGAAAAAAATTTTCATATAAAATTTGTTAGGTAAGCCTTTATTAAACTAATAATATTTTTATATATACGGCAGTTAAATTTTCGAAAGCAGTAAGTTGATTTTTCAGTACGTTAAAAACACCTAAATCTACTGAATGTTTTTTAGAACTTAAATATAAGCACGACGCATATTTAATAAATTATTTGCGGATTGTTTAGTAAAAGCATTATCACTAATCTATGATTGTAATTTTAATCCAAATTTCTAAAATTTTCTTATTTAAGCTTGAATAAGGTTTTACTTAAATTTTGTTTTTATTTATTTAACAATCGAAATTGTATTAGAAGGATCCGTTGTTGCAAGAGGGTCGGCTGTGTTTATTTCGGTAATATTTTTAGAGTGTGTCAAAGTTTGTGCAAAAGTGTTGCTGTGATAGAAGAGGACACGTTTCAAGTTTTATTGTTGCTAATAAATTTCTTACACATTTGCACGAGGCAGTAACAGCATCATTGAGAACTATAATTTAGAAGAATGATAAGAGAATGACAAATGTTTAGCAACAGTTTGGTTTTATTAAATAGCATTGACAATAATATTTTATGGGTTTCCTAACTAACCTAGTATGTGTTTTTTGTTTTTATGATGTAAATAGGTATTTTTTATTTAATATAAGAATAAGTACGAAAGAGTAGTCGGTCTAGCCCGACCATATGATACCCTACTCCCCAGTGCATTTCAGGTTTCCCCGTCATATTAATGATAAATAATGGTAAATTTATTATTGTGATCGTGGTTTTTTTAATTTTTTGCTTTGTTACCAACTAAATTTCGTATATTGAGTGCCGCTTAATTACAGATTGGATATTCGTATTCGGCGAATAATGGCGCATATATCGTATCGATATTTTGTAAGAGTATCGATATTTATTAATCAAAAATATCGATATATCGATGTATCAATTATTACCAAAGTTAAAGACCTAATACACCTTCATACATATGTCAATACATATTTATATATGTACAAACATTTTACATGTTATTCCATTCTAACTGCCTGTTTGAAGAACGCGACCGCATAAGTGACTCACTTAACTATGAGAATGTCAACCACGACTCAAAAAATAAATAGCCTTGAAACTATTTTTCGAATATGGTAGAAAGTAAAAAAACACTCAAACTTTACTATGCAAAGGGGTTTACAGCTTATTACAATTCTTAAAGAGCAAAAAATAAAAGTTAATACTGACTATCTCTTTGATTCAGTTTTAGTAACTTCAATCAACAATTTTTACTTTTCTGCCGATTAAATACAGATACTGGTAACATTGGAATTATACCTTAAAATTAATGTTACAACAATAATGAACAAAATTTACGAGGAGAGACCAAATATATAGTTTGATTAGCGGTATATTTTTTGGTTTGCTTTGGGTGCTATTCAAATGTCACGTACGTGGTGCAAAAACATCATTTGTCTATGTCATTGGTATTTGATCAGTCGAACGTGTTTCAAAATAAAAGTTCAAAGCAAGATATTTGTTGCAAAAAAATATTGACCGGAATTTTTTTTAAATAGGTATAATAAAAATTTTATAAGCTGTTAAACGTCGTCACGTACGATATTGTTTTACTATAAATTTAACTAAATGTATCATCTTATTATGTTGCTATTAGGTTGAAATTTGATCAAAAATTATTTTTTTGCAGTCTTAATGATCTAAACAATTATAATTGGTATCGGTCCATATTTGACCATAGCACTCATTCAAATACTACTCCAGAAAATAGCTTTTAATGTTGTAACTTTCTAATAAATGCTGGTATTGACATAAAAATTGGCGACAATACCTTTTACGACAAGTGCTATTTCGTGATAAAATGTTGTGCTGGTAGGTCCAAAATTAACTATAGGTCCCATATAAACCCCCTTCCTAAAATCGCTGAAAGGCAAGAAAATCTCATACAGATGAAGATATCTGAATAATATACGGCACAAATAGCTTTTATATAACTCTTAACGTCATAGCATAATTCTGTTCCGGCGACCATGATTGGCGATGGGTTAAAAATAGGGACACTCAAAAATTTGTATTTAAAATATTATGGTGTAGGGTATTATATGGTCGGGCTTGGCCGACTATACTTTCTAACTTGTTTGTTTTAAGTTTTTGTATGCATATATTTCCCAAAAATATATTTCATATCTTGTAAATACTATAAGAGAAAAATCTGTCACGTACGGTATGTCACGTACGATATTACATTTGGTTCATTATTAAACCATCCAGAAAAATGTTTTTCTTTCCAATTACGGATTATAACGGAAAAATATATGGTTTAATGCAAAAAATTTAAAAAAGGAAAAATACATCCCATAATTCGCAGATTTTCGGATTTTTCTACATTCACCCCAAAATCACTTCCGTTTTATGTCACGTACGATATACACCTATTTTGCTAGGTATTTTGGACAACAAGGTTTCGAATGTAACAATTTTTTTTTTCATATATAGTACCCTCTAAAAGAAACATAATGATTAATAAGTTTTCCAGTTACTACTATTTGCGCAAAAACTCCATCGCTCCGAAGGCGTACAAATGTCACGTACGATGACATGGAAATGCCCATATGAGACAAAAACAAAATTTCAAAATTTGTTTTTGTTTTAAATTTGTAACTTTTACGCTCGCGTTCTACAAACATGCAGTAACTTTTTATTTCAAATTTACTGAATGTCCCTTGATTTCAAACGAATCTTTCATTCGCTTAACTTCCATTTAAAACAAAAACAACTTTTAAAATTTAGGTTTTAATGTAAATTATGCGAATGAAGTTTTCGTCCAAAATCGAGGGACAGGCAGTTAATTCAACAATAAAATTCAATAAAATTAAAATAAGTGAATTTATTCCCAAGACCACATTTTTTTAATTTGCCATATGAAATCTAAAAAAAAAAATAATATACGAAAAATTTAAATGGGATTATACAATGCCGGATTATATAATTAAGGTAAACGAAACTTGTGACACAT
Organism: Pollenia amentaria; assembly: GCA_943735925.1. Classification (NCBI taxonomy): domain Eukaryota; kingdom Metazoa; phylum Arthropoda; class Insecta; order Diptera; family Polleniidae; genus Pollenia; species Pollenia amentaria. Next base: position 227,379,698 of record OX031009.1, read on the forward strand.
ACTACACAGGTAAACTGTGCGATATTTTATTTTGAACATGCCAGCAAAAACTTTTTGAATTTTGGCAATATCTGGGTAGTAGTTGTTATTCAATAGTAGGTAGTCATCAGTAATGACATCAGTAAATACTTTTTACTATTTTCACTACTAAATATTTACATACTAATAATCAGCTCAATACCTTCTTTTTAATTGTGTTGTTTTCAGTGCTGATTATTAAGTTACTGCTAATGAGCTCAATAACTACTTATAAGGTCTATTAACTAGCGCCAATAAAATAAAACCTAGTCATTTTTTGGCTTCTCGTAAGTATATTGTAAGTACTTGCAAATCAACTTACTGGTAGTTAAAAAATAACTAGATATTTTTTCGCGCCTAGTAAGTGTATTGTAAGTATTGAATTCTGTGGACAACTCGAACAAAAATTAATATTTATTCAGCCGAAAAATAAGTAGTGTTCATATTACTTGCTAACTTACCAGGTAAGTAAAGTTTTTGCTGGGATGTTGAAATAAAAAAAAAAAAAAAACAAAATATTGCTTTCTGTTTTATTAACATTCCAACTTTCATTAGTCTTTTGCTGCTTTTAATTAGGCGATTCTTTGCATAATTCTAGGAAGCTTGTCCGGAATATTTTTCCCGCTTATTATTTTGTTGTCATCTCTTAAAAAACTATGAATATGTACAATGGAAAAGCGTCGTTATCTTTTTTAATATAAGTCAAAATTTTCTTAAAAAACAACAGTATTGTAAGCAGTTGAACGGTTAAAATGTTGAATTGTATTATAAAGAGTTCTTAAAAATATCGAATTCGATAGTAGTAAATAAATATCGATGAATCGATATATGTGTATTTTAAATAACGGCAATATATATCGAATATAATTTTTTAAATATCGATATTTTGATATATCGATATGTATTGCCCATCCCTAACAACGCTAATACCTACGAATAAAAACGTAAAGAATTCTCTCTCCTGAAAACTCAAAATTGGAGCATTAAAAACTAATTCGTGCAAACGCGGACTTAATACAAAAACATAAATCAGTCTCCACATACGGATTTCGAAGATAAAAATTAAGTTTTTGCAGGTTAAGTTTTTTGCCTCTACTGTATATTAAATTTTTTCAAAGCTTTTATTATACCGAAATAAATAAATAATTTTTGCTTGTATAAATTTACGACAAAATAGTGCAGACAAAATTTCAAAGATGAGCATATAATACAATATTTTTATAGTCATGAAGTTTTCCTAAAATGAACATTAATATTTTTATTACATTTTGTTGGACTGGGTTGATTTCAATTTTTTTATAAAAGAATTTTTATGATTTTTATGGACCTCAGTTATTATTTATTTCATATTAGAACGTTTTTGTTTTTAGAATTTCCCAAAGTTATAAACTGAAACAGAAATAATGGCACTTTTTTTTGTCACAAAAACTATATGTATACTTATACATATGTACTTGTATTATAGGCTTGCCAGCTTTAAATTTGAAAAACTCTTGACATTTACTTGATTTTAAAAACAATTTCTGACAATTAAAAATTAACACCTAAATAGTTGCATATTTGTTCATTTCTTACATTATCTTTAAAGCCCAAATTCGGTTACAAATTTTTACTTCTATATAATTAAAAAAGGGTTTATTAGCTTAATAATAATTTAGGTATTCTATAGAATTTTATTTTTTTAATTTTTTATATACATATATATTTTTTTTCAGGACAAAGCCTAAAAAATAACCAAAAAACAATACACTAGTAAATCAAAATAGTAACAAACAGAAATAAAAATTCAATGGCCCATGATCATAGTTAAACAATAATGTCGGTCCTTTTCCAAAACAACTTTAAATTAAAAACCAGTTATTAACTTGTAAAACTATAGTGGTTAAAATAAAAGTTGGTTTTAAGTTGAACCAGATTTAATGTAAATTGTAGAAAATGTTTTCAAACAATCTGTTACAAAAATGAACGAAGTGGCATCTCAAATCAGCAGTCATCAATTATAAAAAAAAAACAATAACATAGGGAGATAATTTTTGGTGTAAACATAAAAGAAAAGAGCAAGTAAAAAAGAAAATGTTTCTTTATTAATAATTTTTTATTATTATCTATTTATTAGGGTATTCATTTAATCGGGCTTTTGCTTTAATCGGTTAATCGCTCGATTAATTAACTGGGGTTTTGGTTATTCGGTTAATAATCGGTTGACCGATCAATACAATTTTTTTATGAAAAAATTATTCAAACATTTAGTAAAAAAAATACCAATAACATAACAAACAAAATAATAATTCATAAACATGTTATACATATTTTTTAATAAATATATATTATGTATTAATTAAAAAATTAACTGTAAGATCATTTTAAAAAGCTGTGGTCACACTTATTAAATGTTCGCCCAAATAAGCATAACCACTACTTTTGTTAATAGTCAGTGAGTGATATTTAACAGGGTCTAAATATCACAAAATAGCACTAATTATACTGCCAGACACAGCCAATAACTGATTTTTTAAGATGATGTATTGTAATCAAAATACATATTGCAATTAAAGGAAATTATATATTAGTTTGCCTGTTGGTTACGTCTTTTTCGTCAAATATTTGCCAAGTGTGACTGTACCTTTAGTTATTGCAATATTTTAAGAATATCTTATAAAATAATCTTTGATACAAATAATTTGGTTTAAATGTTTAGGATTCAAGTGTTTATTTTCTTTAGTTTGGATAGAACTTGACTTTGAAAAAATTCTTTCATTTATTGTAGATGTTGAAGAAATCAAAAGCAACCAATAATACAGAATATCTATTTATCAGTCCTTTTCCTGTATTTTTCTAAAGATACCAAATCTTCCATTATTTGATTAGAGTCCTGTTTAATTTTTATTTTGATTTTCAACACTTCTACTTGTGTCGCTTAATTCTGTTAAAAGATTGATATAAGAAGATATGAAAAGAAACAAATAACTCAACGCATACATATAAAAAGTACGTGAAACCAAAAGCTGTTGACATCAAACATTTATTTAAAATGAAAATCACTTAACACCTTCTTTGTTTATATGAAAAACTATTTTCTAAACACATACCTTTTGTGTATAAGACGAAACAAATAATTAAAAGCAAAAAAAAGAAAAAATATGTTATTATACTAAAACAAGTTAGAGTGCTATATTCGGCTGTACCGAATCATTGATACCCTTCACCGACAGGAGTGGGCTCTATATGATAAATTCATATATATTATTAACTAAACTTCACAACAACGAACGTCAGCATTAAAAAAGTTTTATGCGTTTCTTGTTAGAACTTTTAACTGGCTTGAGTAAAATATCATGATTCGTAACCGTTTAGGTCGAACTAAAATGATTTGAAGGAGGTTAATTTGTATTGGACCTATGGTAAATTATGGACCAATCAACCCAAAATTCTGAAGACTGATTTCTGGTATTAAACAAAATAAATTAGAATAAATTTTCATACAGCAGTGTAATTAGTTTTAGCGTTAACAGTGAATTTCACAAAATTGCATGCTATTTTTTCTGGTCATACGAATATAAGTTGGAAGAAATTTTACCGGAATATCTGTTATGGTTTAGGCTAATTTAATTTTTCCCAGCGTGGGCTTTATTTGGTTTTAGGCGCAATAAACTGTTTTCCCAGAGTAGGGCTTATATGGGACCTAGGGTTAACTATGGACCGATCTCCACGAAATTTTGGCAGTGTGATTTCAGGCCCTAAAACTTTGACGTACTAAATGTTAGTATAATAGAGTTATTGATTAATGTTTTAGGCGTATTAAAATGTTTGACGGGAGTAGGAGTTATATGGGGCCTAGGTTTAATTATGGACCAATCTTCACGAAATTTGCTACTTATATATCGATGGTCTCAAGTAGAAAGGCCCTAACTGGCATTTTTTTAGAAATTTAATTTTCCAGTGATTCCAATAAATGTTACACAAATACACCTCGTTACAAAATTTCATTGCAATATTGTAAAGAATAACGGCTTAACAAGCAGTTGTATGAGCAAGTTTACATTATGATACATACAGTTTCTATTATGTTTTTACCTTCTCCTATACAGTTACAATTATTTGAGTTAGGGCCTTTCTACTTGAGACCAACGATATAGTCTTATAAAACTGTGACGTACCAAATTTTATTATGATAGCATTATGTATTTCGGTTGTTGGTTATGTATTTTATGGGGCCTATGGTCAATTATGGACCGATCTTTTATATCATTCCGTGCATTGTTCCACTATTTATGTTAGTTTTTGTATAAAAATTATCAATCACCCCTATTATGTAATTCGTTGTCGACGTCGTCATTAATTTTTATTTGTCGTCACATCAAGTCGACGACTACATCACTTCGATGTTAATTTGGGATTTTATAAGAAAGTAGTGTCGACATCGACAAGTAATCGAAAATCTGACAAAAAAAAACCTCATCTCCAATTTTTTTTTCTATTATTTGTGTTCTTCATCACTAAAGTTAATATTTTAGAGCTATTTTCCGACATTTTGTTTTTTTAACCGATTAAGCGATTTCAAATTAATTTTAGAGTTTGTTTCTGATTATTAATTTTTCGCGAATTTTTGTCAGGTTCGTGATAAGAGCTATTTTTTACTGTAAGGTTTCTGATTATTTATAGCTTTAACGATTACACTGTGCAAGAAATTGACACTTTTTTTCGTGACAAGCTGGGCACCTGTTGTTTTAACATAATTCGGGTACGCTAAATCCAGTGGTGCCAGCGGTTTTTTAAGATTGGCTCTGGTTTTCGAGATATACCGTTATTTCGAAAATGGAGGAGGTTGCACAACATATATTCGCGTAATTCAAAAACGCTTTAGCTTGTTGAAAAAACTTAAAAAACCGAAACTCCTTTAAGTAAAGTAAAACTTCTTTCTAATATCCGCAGTCGTTTTAGAAACATAATTTGTGTTTTGGAAAAAAAAAATAATTTTTTTTAACAAAATTTCGAAATTTTTGTTTTTTAAAAATTCATAAAAAATTGAAGAAAAAATGAATTGAATAAAAAGACCCATAAATTCCCAGAAGTCGCCCCTAGTGGTATATAATGTATGAACGACCTCAATTAATTTTTTGTCCTTAACATTTTCTCGAGACATACTTGCCCCTTATCTTCCCTTTTTAGGGGGGCTCCCATACAAACCCAGCAAAAACTTGGTAATGACTTGCAATTACTGAACAACTTACTTTTCAATGACTACTTCTTACCATCTGCATTACATAGAAGTAGTTGAGTAATGGCTGACATATAATATGTTACATAAGTACTTGTTTATAAGTTGATTATGGAAATTTATAATTCATTCATAATAAATTGCATCTACGGTTTAATTTTTTTCAAATCTAATACAAATTGGTTTTTAATATTTATTCTTACAATTTGTTTTTTTTTTTTTTATTACACTGAAAGAAAAATGCTTCATATATTTAATGAATCATTTTCATAAAAAAATTTTCCTTGGGTAAATGAAAATTTTCATAGTCTAAATGGAATTTCATAGTTAGAATGAAGTATTTTCGTTAAAATCGCTTCATTGGATTTCGTAATTACGTTAAAAATTTTCATTGGATATATGAAAACTTAAGTTTGTCCAAGTTAAACAAAAAATTTTAATTGGGAACATAAAAAAACAATATACAAACATAACTATATTCATAAATTAATACAAAATTTTAGTTTCCTTAAAAAAATGTTTAATTGTTAATTAAAAAAATGTAAGATTTAATTATTTCATACATCTAATGTTACATGTTTGCCATTAATTTTATGAAATCAAAAAATGTTTTTATAAAAGCAACATATTTCAATAATTGCCTTCATAAATTTAAATTTTCATTATGACAATAAAAATGTCATTTTAGTAATGAAACAAAAACTTTCAATCCACTTTCAATCAGCGTTTTTATTGTTATTATGGATAATTTAATCTCATATTTACGCTCTTAATAATTGAGTAAAAAACATAGTTTTTTTATGCAAAAACTACAATGCCCCAGTAGACAAGCTGGTATTGAGCTAGTCTATCAGCACCGAGGTTGCGCGATCGAATCCCGCCAGAGGCAGAAAAAAAAACAAAGTAAAAAAAAAACAAAGTAAAATAAAATAAGAAAAAATAGAAAAAAAAAATAATTAAAAAAAAATAAAAAAAAAATTTTTTTTTAAGTCATTATTTAAGTCCCTATTTGTAAGCGAATGTGGTAATGACTTATTTAACTCCCTATTTGTAAGCGAATGTGGTAATGACTTATTTAACTCCCTATTTGTAAGCGAGGGTGGTAAGTACTTGCCTCCAATGACATCACCGTGTTAAAATAATGAGTTAAAATGCCAATGTATAAGTAGTGATTAGTCGTTATATTAGCTTTTTAACCCATTACTTTGCAATGTAAGTTTTTGCTGGGAATATTGCGTTTTTTAAAATTCTTAAATTAATTAAAATTTGTCTACTTTTGTGAATAAAATCAAAAGTTGCAAACAGATTTTAATCATTTATGGCTTGTTTTGTTTGGAATTTTTTATACGTCTGTAAGAAATTAGAAGCATACCTGCATTTTCCAATTGTTTATGAATTTTTAAAAAACAAAAATTTCGAAATTTTGTTAAAAAAATTATTTTTTTTTCCAAAAAAAAAAAATTATGTTTCTAAAACGACTGCGGCTATTAGAAATAGGTTTTACTTTTCTTAAAGGAAATTTTATTGCGGTTTTTTAAGTTTTTTCAATAAGCTAAAGCGTTTTTGAGTTAAGCGAACATATGTTGTGCAACCACCTTCATTTTCGAAATAACGGTATATCTCGAAAACCAGAGCCAATCTTAAAAAACCGCGGGCACCACTGGATTCAGCGTACCTGAATTATGTTAAAACGCTATGTGCCTGGCTTGTCTGTTTTTTCAACTAGCATAGTGTTATTAATAAATATAAGACTTTGCTATTATGCCGCTAATATTTCCGCTAATTTTGCAATTTTTACCGAATATTTGACATTCCTTTTAGTTTTAAGGACTTTTAATTAATTTTAAGGCTTGTTTGAAATATTAAAAATTTTCGCCATTTTGCAAACTTTTCCAGTTTTGCGTTGTTTTTTGCTCTTTGCGGCAATCGTCTAAGCTAAAAATTTAATTTAAGGAAATTTAAAAGATGCCCATAACATCTTTTAAATTTGCATTTTTTTATTTTAACGGACTAAATAAATATGTTTACATTCTACTTAAAATTTCTTTAACTTTCATTTGAGTCGTCGCAAAATTTCCTGTCGACTAAAACAGAGACAATTTTACTCGACGTCGATTTAAAAGCGCCCTAGAAAATATCAAGTGACTGTCAATAGTAATGGATTATTGTCAATAACGACTCAGAAAATATAATTAGTGTTCCGATGCCGTCGGCTCATGCCGACCTAGAATTTCATAATAGGGGTGAATTTGTTTAGGGTGGTGGTTCCACATTTTGATTCATACTTCTAGTCCTACTGAATCGAAGTTGCTAGATTTCAATCCCAAACTGCTTAGGATAACTGCAAGAAATTTGAGACCAAGTTTGTTCTTTTCTTTTCCGTTTTTTCGAAAGGGAGCGTGTTTTCAACAGACAGACAGACTTTGCTAAATCGACCTAGAATTACTCAAGCAGGCAGATTATACATATATACTTGTTGGGGTCTTAGACGTTTAGTAAAAAAGTTTCACACGGAATGGCAAACAAAGTATTCCCTCATTCGCCACTAGTGTTGGTGGAGGGTATAAAAAGTAAAAAATTGTGTTATATCGGTTAATCGACTGAAATTAACCGGTTTAATCGTTAATCGAAAAAAGGCAATTTTAAATTAACCGAACAGTCAATCGGGTAGTAATTAATAGGTAAGCTGATTAACTAAAAGCCGAATGAATCCCCTACTATTTATATACAGTAGGTTATTCATTTTTAAAATTGCATTTGCCATCTCTGCGACTGTATAAGTACTGCGTGTATACTTACGTTATTTATACGTTAGTACACATGCTTATTTATTTTTATGGGTATTGCAGATAGCCAATACAAGTTTTATTTATATCTGCATGTACTTTCTAAAAGAATAATGAATATACACATACACATTGCCAGCGTAAACCAAAACATATTTAACTTCAAGTTGTTATGGGTAACGGTATATATACGCTTGGTTTGATCTTTACCATCCATGTCCATTAATGTTTTCTCACTAATACTTGAAGAGTACTTAAAATTATACTTTGGTCATTCTCTGGTTCACACCGCTGATGGGATTTGCGGTACTATTGTACCAAATTTGGTACAATCGAAACTTGATTGGTACACTAGCATAGTTCATCCATTTTTGATTCAATTAAAAAATACCCAGAAAGTTTTATCATTACTTTGAGGTGGATCTCACTTTTCTTTTCAATAATACAATTTCTTATTACATATCTCCAGCCCTGACCAGAACTTCCAAAAATTAAATTATTGTTAATTTATATTCATGACGTTATACTGACATATTAAGTAGATTCATACTAGGGATGCCAATTGGGACTGATTTTTGAAAATCCCAGGATTCGGTATTTTGGAAAACCCGATCCCAAAATCCCGGGATTTTTCGGGATCAATGTCTTTCTTTAAGATTTATACATATGTTTATAACACTGGCCTCACCCATGATCAAACTGATCAGATTCTGAAAAAAGCTTAAAAAAATATACGTATCTCTTAGTTTTTCTAGATCAATTCATTCCGGTTTTTTGACAATGAGCAATTCAATTTTTAATGTGAATTAAGTTGTGACGACATTAATACGCTGCAAAGTGTAGTCCCTCATCGATCTCGATAGCTGAGTTGAAAAATATAAAACTATGTCGACTGCAGTGCAGTACACCTCCAGGGTGAGGGCGAGATTCATAATCAATAATTTAAGTACGTTTAAAATTTATTTTAAAACAAAATGTTTAAACAAATATTTCTTAAAACAGATTTCAAGTTTAAATAATTTTTTTATGAATACGTCAGATAGTGTTTATTTATAAAAAAAAATATTTTTTTTACCGTATGTTTTTTAAGCAATTTTTTTATTATAATTGTCCCGGAAGAAATATGAGCTAATTCATAAAGCTCATATTAATTGTTATAATTATATCAACTTTTATTCTTTAGTTTCCGAATATACTTTAATTGGATCGTGAATAATTTTTATTTTTTGCTTGATATATCGTCAGCTCATTACTGGTTTGACCTACCGACCATTTTTAAAAAAAATGAGTTAGGTATGAGGAATATATTTTTTGAATACCCTCTTTCTAAATCAAAAACCTGTTTCGCGAAAATTTTTATGGTTTCTGAGATATAAAGAATTAATTTTGCTGCATATCAACTGTTTCAAAATATTTTAAGTACTGTTTTGCTCTACAAGCCATTGTTTGGCGATTGCAGCAAATTCTTCATACAAAAACGTACAAAATATATTTTACTGTTGCTTTGCTGCATAGACCTACAAGCACAAAATATAATAATAAGAACATAAGCAAAAGCAAAATAAAATGACAACAAGAAAATAAATTTGGGAAAAATAATTTTATAAAATAATAACACCTCGTGTTAATAAATAGTAAAAATTTATAAAAAAAAATATAAAAATGGAATCTTCTTCACCAGCTCCTACACTTCCAGATGAAATTAAGTAAGTATTATTTAAATTTTTACCATATTAAGATATTTGTTTAAATTTTTAATGCTTTTAGAATGATTTATGAATACTTTGAGGATGATGAAAATTGGACCGATTCTTACCTATATGACACATCTTTAACTCAAAAGCTACCGTTTAAATGTGCGTCAAACCCTCCACAAATGGAAAACAATAACAGGTACATACTTGAATATTATTTTGTTTTATTTGAAAATAAAAGTTCATTACTTATATACATTCATATGTTATTCAGAATCCTTCCTTCGTCATCAAAGAAAAGGCAAACAAACCCTGAACTGTGGGAACGTAACGTAAGAAAACGGCTTCAAGAATCTGGAAAAGCTTACGTTTCTATAAATAAGAAAGAATCTCCAGCAAAAACTCCTCAAAATAAAAATCGAATTAACTCAACCGCAATCAAAATGTTTATTAAACAAAATAATATTGATACCGTAATACAAAAGTTTTCAGAACCAGGACATCCTTTAATTCAAGAAGTGGACTGTGTTCATGGTATTATTGACCGGTACTTAAAGAATATTGAAATTCATAGTCCTCTTTATTTACTAAATTTGCTTAAAACAATGCCAAATAATAAAACAAAATTAAAAGTTATGGAAATGCTTCCGGAAGATTTTCGCACATACTCGTTGGTAGCAAATAAAATGGACTTTCGACAAGTCCCTTTTGCTAAAATTAAAGTACTTCTATACAGTAAAAATAATGATTTATGTATACATTATAAAACTTCGACGAGAGAGGAAAAATATAAAAATGCAATTTTGGTTAAGTCTGCATCAAAAAATTGTTTGAAAACTCCTGAGAATTTGTTGACGCATGTTTTGAAAATATCGAAACCATCAATTATTTCCAGCGATAAAAAGAGAGACATAAAATACTTGCTTATATATCTTCCACATGTTGATAAAAGTTATTATAAAAATTTACTCATTATTTAGTTTTAAATTTTAAGTGTTTTTTCTTGATTATATTTTACTTTTGTATTATTTAAGTTGTTTGCTTTGTGGCTTTTTATCTACCTTTTCATAACAGTAGAACTGTTTTTTCTATTTTTGTAAAATAAAACCAAATAAAAAAAAAATTTCATTAATGTTGACTTTTTATTAGATTGTAAATATAGAAACATTCATCTCAACAATAAGTTACTCAATACACAGCAATAAGTATACGTATGCAGCACAAAAAGCCATTTGTTTAATTTTTTTTTTAGAAAAGTGGCGTATGCAGCACAAAACAATATTTTTCATTTTCAAAAAAATACTTTTAAATTCTAACTTTATTCATGAAAGTGAGCAAAAATTTACATTTTTCTTCATAACATATACCGGAAGCAGTGGTAAAAATATAAAAAAATTCTATCGGGTACATTTTGAGAAATCTTCATGCAAATCTTCTTTGTCGTTTTTCTCCACTCCGACTTTTTGGCATATGCGCCAAACCAATTCTGAGCTGACGATATAACAATTATTTTATGATTTCTATATTTTGCATAAAAATAATCATTTTTATTTTGGTATTATGTCTTAAGCCAAAGCTGAACTTGCTAAACAAAATTGTAAAAAAGGCTTGAGATGTGAATCTGCAAATTTCGTTTCTTCTTTAAATATTGGTTTTTATCAAGCAAAATATGAAATGCAAAAAATGAAAATTTTAAATACCCGCTGTGTTCTAAAAACAAAAATTAAACTAAAAAATAAGAATAATTTGCAATAAAAATAAACTAAAATATAATTTTTTAAAAACATTTTTGGAAAAAGTATAAAATTTAAAAAAAAAAAGAAAATTTTTGTACATAAGAGTTGATATGTTAAAAATCCCGGGACTCATAAAAATAAGTTCCGTGATTCGGGATTTATCAATCCCGAAAAATCCCGGGATTTCGGGATTTCCCGTTTGGCATCCCTAATTCATACATAAGTATAAGTATTCGTGTTCCTGTAAGAAGCCTGGAATCAAGTGTCAAAATCCCCACTTTTGTAAATCATTTTGGTGACACTGTCAACCAAGTACCTACATTTCTGTCTGCCTTTGAGAAAAAAGATAAATAGAAAAATTTTTAATAAGATTTATCTATATATCTATACCTCCTTATAGGTAAATAAAATAAATTTTGTATTTCCAAAAAATAAGTTTTGATGATAAATTTTTGTTTCTTCTTAATTTTTTATACTCACACCACAATCGGGTATAATACGTTTGTAATGATGTGTGTAAAAAGTATTGATCGACGATCACTTTCTAAGTCGATTAAACGATGTCGATGTAGCCTTGTGCGCAAGGTACAGGTCGCAATTTTAAAGGTAGTTCGATGACATTTTTTATATAGGCTTCATTTCATAACGACAAAGCCTACTAAAAATGGTGAGAATCGGTCCATAATTTTACATCACCCCCATACCAACTTCTTTTCCGAATAGTGTTTGTGCCTAAAAACCATCCTTATTACGTTGGTATTTAGATCAAATTTGGACCAGACTTATATTATTACAATCTAAATCATCTTTCAATCTAAATCAAATTTTTATGGAATCGGTCCATATTTAACGATAGCTCCCCATACAAATACAACTCCCCAAAATAGCTTTTAATGCCACAATTTCCTTAGAAATGTTGGTATTGATATAAAATCTGGCGGCAATAACTTTTATTATAGCTGCTATTGCATGATAAAATGTAGTGCTGGTAGGTCCAAAACTAACCATAAGTTTCTTATAAGCCCTCTTCCTAAAATCACTTAAGGGCAAACAAATCTCATATAGATGCAGATATCTAAATAATATTCGGCATAAAGAACTTTTAAATGAATCTTAAACTCTCGAAAATGTGTCTTTATATAGTGTGGTGTAGGGTATCAAATGTTTTGGCTTCACAAGCTATACTTTCCTTCGTGATTTGTGTTTGTTTTATTGAATAAAAAAGTGTTATGCATTCTTACTATGTTTTCTTTTTATTTCACAACGAAATTTTGGTACAATTTATGTCAATTTTGTACATTTATGCCATTAAAACGGCACACTAAGAAAATTGTCAGATCCAAAAAGTGTTTCACACGGTTCAAGTTTTAACCGTCAAGTCTTGAGCCTTTAGGAGAGAAGGGAAAAGGGAATGCCATTTTTGGAATGGCTTTTACGAAATAACGCGGCGGCAACGTTTTGCAATTTTGACAGCGCGTTAAATAGTAAAGTTGGCCGCTATTGTTGATAAATAATGACTATTTAGCTGTTTTAAGGTGAATATAGCGGTTTTATATAAATTTTTTTAATTCTATTATGTGGGTTTCATTAAACAGGAAAGTTACCACTACTGTGTTTGACTCAACGTTGACGCTTTTATTTAGGTATGATATTTCAGCGTAAGAGCTAAGCGGAAGAAAACGTTCCGCTCTTATTTAGTTATGGCTTTTACAGCCATACCAATGAACCGTTTGAACCAGCACTAAGTTACCAACAAAAATACTTCTTTTATTTCTTCACATGAACATTTTTTTTAAATTAACTCCAATATTCTTAAAAAATATTTTTGGTTATATAAACCTACTTTAAACCTAAAATATTTTTGATGAATATGGGGGTACATATTTAACTATCTAAGTTAGCACATTCTGTGAACACTACTAATAGCACTACAACAACAAACATAACACACATAACTCAACACTGAAAACTGTTAACACAAATATTATTAAAGTAAGCTGTAATAAACAAAATATTTAAATTAGGTTAAAATAAGTTTCGCAATAATTGTAAAATTGACTTCCGCTAAAATAAGCAAATATTTAAATTAGGTTAAATTCAATGAATTATAAAAAGAAAAATATGAAAACAAACAGTTAGTTGATGTTGTGACAAAGAACGTGCCGCGTGTTTCTTATTTAATTTACATTATTTACATTATAACGGTTAAAAAAAGAAGAAGAAAAAGGTAAAAAGACTTTAACAGAGAGAGTTGTGCTGTATAAAAAAATAAATCAAAGATTTAAGTCAGCGAAGACTCAAAAAATTCAACACAAAATTTAGTGATTAAAAAGATTCCCTTCGAATTTTGCTTGAAGCCTTGTACAACCAGCAAGGAAAGTGAAGGAAGCACCCGGAAAACCATCCAACTCAACTCACCAAGAACTCAACCGTGATACGAGTACAACCCGTACCGGAGTAATCAATTAATTTCTGCTAAAAGGGATGAGCGATGCAGTTCATCATTACGATACTGTGAGATATTATATTTTTTGTAATAATAAAAAAAGAAACCATTTTATTTAAAAAATATTTAAACAAAATTTATTTCAAATCTACATTTCTAGAAAAATTAAATTAAGAAATTATTTTGTAGGTTTCGATAAAATCATTAAACTTTTCTTTTAAGTAAAAATCTCAGCCAACAAAATTTATAAAAAGTATAATTAGTTAAAATATTTGATTTGGTATTTAGATCAAATCATTGGATAACAATTAAACACTTTTTTTTAAGGAAAACAAAACCAAAACTATACAAACACAAAACAATATTATTCCTTTTTAAAAGGATTTTTTTTTTTAAATTAGTATTATATATATTTAAATTTAATATTAGTATTTTTTAAATTAGTATATTAGTATTAGTATTAAGTATTGGAAAATTGTTTTTTGTGAATAAGTCACTGGTTCAACAATCTATCACCCTTATTAGATTTGAACAAAAAGAAAACTATTCTAACACTTTCTACACGAAACCATTATTTTTTTATTTTTCCCCCCTTCCCTAAATTAAAATGGACCGAATCCAAGACGCGATAACACAGCTTACCGGTGCCCTTAACGCACAAATGAAGCTTCTCACCGGTAGAATAGCTACCTTAGAGAATAGAAGCAATCCTTCCCATATCACAAAACTCAATGTTCCGAGGATCGAAGCAGATCTGCTCGAAATACGGAAACTCCCCGATTGCGTAGGGGATTTACAGGTCTTTGATGGTAACCCCGTCCAGTATATTTCTTGGATTCACAACATAGACCCCATATTGAGGGATTATGAGATAGTTAGGGATACACCAATTTATAGGGCAATTCTGCAACATATAAGACATAAAGAAAAAGGTCCCGCCGATGCGGCCTTAATATCTTATAACATATATCAAGTCACACAAAAAAGCTTTAGACGTATTTATCCTAGGGTTAAACGTGACATATTAAGAATGTTGGCTATTCAGGAACCAGCAACACTCCCAGAGGCATATACTTCTTGCCTAGAGTTCCAGAATTTAAATATTGACCCACGCAATAATACTATTATATATAGATTATTATTTATCTATATATAATAGTATTATTGAAGGAGATCTGAAACTCAGTACAGAACTCCAAGTACAGCTGAACAAGTTCGCATTTATAATGCACCGATGCCAATAAAACAGGACCAACAATACGCGCAGAATTATCCACCTTCAAGACCCACCAAGCCAAAGCCACCCACACCAATGGAAGTCGATCCTTTCACAAGAACGCGTCATATTAATTATATAAACCGACCACAGAAGTCCCCCTTGCCAAATTCAAGTAATAATTCTTCTAATATTCCTCAAAAACAACAACGCCTTTTTAATAAAGAGACTGTCGCGGATGAGGAACAGGACTCTCTGCAAAGTTTCTAAAAAAGATGAAGAAGGTTATGACGAACCGAACCTAGAATATGAACACGGTGAATTAAATTTTATGACGGAGGCCTCTCTAGCATACCATACATAGAACTACGTCTAAAATGTGGTAAAATCTTAAATTTTCAAAACCCGTAAATTCACCATTTAAAATTCATTCAGCCGCCGGCGAAGTACTTATCTCACGCAAAGTTCGTGGCAAATTTTTCCAAAGTCTAAATATAGACAATTACCTTGCTTTCTTTGTCCTCCCTGGACTCCGCTTTTTTGATGGCATTATAGGCGATGACATCCTGAAAGAACTCGAAGCCATAATTAACCGGAAAGATAACACCTTACAGTTGAAAAACGGAGCTAAAATTCCTCTTAAAAATAGAATACCTAAACAAGTAAACAATATCGTGCCAACCCAAAATCTTGACAAAGATTAAAGATTTGCAGTATCTGTTAAATGAATACAGTACACTTTTTGGTCCAATCGGATTAATTGAAACTTCTGTTCGAGCAGAAATAAGAACATACCCAAACCATCTTAGAGTTGAGATTAAGAAACAAGTCAACCAAATGCTCAAAGATGGCATAATAAGACGATCAAAAAGCCCATATAATTCACCATTAGGAATAGTCGGAAAAAAACCTAAACCAAATGGGGAAAGACAATACAGAGTAGTTATAGATTTTAAACGCCTAAACGCGGTAATAATCCAAATTTCGATATTTTAATCAGGCTTAAGTTCACTGAATTTTCTTTCATCTTGACTGAGCTGGGAAATAAACCCAGGTTTTCACAGACAGGTTGCCCTGACTAGTTTCGATGGTAACCACACAATCTCTTCAGAGGGGTTTGCCGTTTAGCACTCACCACCATTGACGACGGATGACGTCATTAGTCAAAGATCAATCTTTAATCCAAATGGTATTTTACCTTGGTAGATCGAAATTTGCTTTTGAATGAATGATTACCTATTTTAATTGATTTACATGTTTTCTTTTTTGTTTGATTTTTATCTTAGCAACAAAAATGTTGACAACTATACAAAAATAACTCAATAACGTTGCTGATTTCTGAATAGCGAACATTCTCGATATATCACCATTTAACCCTCGGATAAATACGTCTAAAGCTCTTTTGTGGTAGTGCTTTCAATATAAAAGTCCTGAGATAATAAGACTTTTTGTGCTGTGTCAAATGTTTAGCCATAACCAGGGCAATTTTTTTCCATGCAACTTACATGAAATATATGCTTTTGCATATTTCTTAAGTTAAAATTCCTGTCTTCATAAAAATAATTTAATGAAAATGAAATGCAATGAACTTAAGCCTAATGAAAAATATCTATATTTCTAGAGTTTTTAATATAGATTGCATAAATGTGCATATTCCAGAAGTTAGCAGTTGTTTTTAACAAAATACATGCTTCTGAATCAATCTGTTGCAACTACAAATATAAAAATATATCTTATACTAACATTTAACTCGTTACTTCGTTAGCGTCTCCTTTTCTCTCGTTGATATATTTTTTTATGCAAAAGTTAATGTTTCTACTTTTTAACAAAAAAGTACCAAGATTTTTCTCCTTAAAGATTCTCATTCAGGTAGGACGCTGCAGCTATAATTTTATGTAGTACTAGCATTTAACCCGCTACTTCGTTAGCGCCCCTTTTTCTTATGTGGACATATTTTTACGCCAAAGTTTATGTTTCTAGGTTTAAACCCGCTACTTTGTAATGGGACGATTTGAACCTCTAAATGTTCGTATTTCGAAAAATTTTATTTGTATTTTTTAGATACGTTACGAATGTGATATTTTTTTATTTCAATGTTAATTGGTTTAATAGATAGATGTAGTGGCAAAAAAGTTTAAAGATACAGGTTTACTCCCCAAAAGGGTCTAATTTCAATAAAGTACCAGATATCTAACCGCTTATTATTTTAATGAACATCAGGTTAGGGAATTTCCCGTTTTAACCTCTTTTACCCTCTAACCATAACAATTTCGAAAACTCCCATCATAGGTAATCGATTTCGCGACAGGCCAACCTCCCGGGCAAATTTCAGCATTTAATTTCAGGCGTTTAGGCTGTGCGATGATGAATCAGTCAGTCAGTCAGTCAGTCAGTCAGTAACGTTACAATTTTATATATATAGATAGGTAGATGAAGAAAAATGTTTTGAAAAAAATAACACAATTAGGTACGATTTTCACCCCTTAAACGTTTGAATTTCGAAACGCATCAAATTTGTATTTTTTAGATAAGTTACGAATGTGATATATTTTTTATTTTAATGTTTATTGGTTTAAAAGATAGATAGCATAGCAAAAAAGTTTTAAAATTCATGTTTTACCCGTTTACTCCTTATTTCAAAAAAGTGCTAAACACCTGTCCGCTTATTTTTAATGAACAATAATAGGTTTAAATATGTTGGTATCTCTTTTAGTTTAGCAGATATGAGGTTAGCGAATTTCCGTTTTCACCGCCTTTTTTTATTGAACCACAATAAGTATTAAATTTTTTTGTATCTCCTTTAGCTTAGCAGATATGAGGTCAGCGTGATCGATTTGCCGGGAGGCCTGCCTCAGGTCCAAATGTCAACTTTTAAGCTTCAGGCGTTTAGGCTGTGCAATGAAAATAAATAGATGAAGAAAAAATATCTTGGAAAAAGTAACAAAATTACGTACGATTTTTACGCCTTAAACGTTCGAATTCAGAAAAAGAACAACATTTTCACTTGGCATATTTCAGATAAGTTACGAATTTTATATAATTTTTATTTCTATGTGCATTGATTAAAACGGTAGATGGGGGACAAAAAAGAACCAAAATTCAGGTTTTACACTTTTACTCCCTAAAAGAGCCAAATTTCGAAATAGTACCAGACACCTGTTCTCTTTTCTATTTAATGACTAACAATAAAAGCACAAAATAAAGTACAAAAAGTACCAAAAATTGCCTATTACAGATGATCATTCAACGCTTTGCTTGTTTAATTTTATGTTTGTAGCTGCAATACTAACAAAAATTTAATAAGTACCTGTTGGCAAATAATACAGTACGAAAAAGTACCAAAAAACCACTCTTACAGATTCTCATTCACTTGGGAACTTGCATGTTTAATTTTATGTTTATAGGTCCAATTTTAACGGAAATTCAAAAAGTAACAGGTAAATAACAAAAAGTACCAAAACGCCCCTCTTACAGATTCTCATTCACTCAGGACATTGCATTTTTAATTTTATGTTTGTAGATCCAATATTAACGAAAATGAAAAAGGTACTAGTTAAAAAACGAAAAAGTACCAAGAAGATCCCTCTTATAGGTTCTTGTCCACTCAGGACATTTAATGTTGAATTTTATGATTTTAGTTCCAATACTAACGGAACTTCAAATAGTACCAGTTAAAGATCAAAAGGTACCAAGAAGCCCCTCTAACGAATTCTCATTCACTCAGGACCTTGCATGTTTGATTTTATGTCAATAGGTCTAATTTTAACGAAAATTAAAAAAGTACCAGTTAAAGAATGAAAAAGTACCAAAAAGATCCCTCTAACAAATTCTTATTCACTCAGGACTTTGCATGTTTAGTTTTATATTTCTAGGTCTAATACTAACGGAAATTAAAAAAGTACCAGTTAAAGATCAAAAAATACCAAAAAGTACCCTGAGAGGTTCTTATCCATTTAGGACATTGCATGTTGAAGTTTATGTTTCTAGGTCCAATATTAACGATAATTAAAAAAATTGTCAGTTGTGGAACCAAAACCTAAAGTAAGAAATAGAATTTCCCGTATTTCCCCTTTTTGGTACTTTTTTCTCCTCATTGAAGCATAAATAATTTCAATATTGTAGTAGGAGCCCATAATTTAATACGTATATGTCAATGAATAAAAAAAAAAATGTTTTGTAAAAAAGTACCAAAAATAGTAACGGTTTTTACCCCCTAAACGTCCGAATTTCGAAAAAGTACCAAATTTGTATTTGGATTTTTTAGATAAGTTTCAAATGTAATAAGGGTTATATTTCTATGTTTATTAGTTTAAAAGATAGATGGGTGACAAAAAAGTACCAAAATACAGATTTTACCCGTTTACTCCGTATATCCCCTTTTTGGTACCTTTTTTCTCCCCATTGATGAACGAAAAATTTCAATATTGTAGTGGGAGCCCATAATTTAATACGTTTATGTCAATAAATAAAAAAAAATGTTTTATAAAAAAAGTACCAAAAATAGTTACGCTTTTTACCCCTTAAACGTCCGAATTTCGAAAAAGTACCAAATTCGTATTTGGATTTTTTAGATAAGTTTCAAATGTGATATAACCCTTATTTCTATGTTTATGGGTTTAAAAGATAGATGGGGTGACAAAAAGGTACCAAAATACAGGTTTTACCCGTTTACTCCGTTAAAGGGCTGAATTTCCAAAAAGTACCAGACACCTGTCCGCTTATTTTTCTAAAGAACAACGATAAGTATTACATTTTTTTTGTATCTCTTTTAGTTTTGGAGATATAAGGTTACCGAATTTACCCGTTTTTGCCCTTTTTTACCCCCTAAACATTCGAATTTCCAAAAATCCCGTCTTAGTGGATCGATTTGGGGAGAGACCAACCCCTGGTCCAAATTTCAAGTTTTTAGCTTCAGGCGTTTAGGCTGTGCGATGATGAATCAGTCAGTCAGTCAGTCAGTCAGTCAGTCAGTCAGTCAGTCAGTAACGTTACAATTTTATATATATAGACTAGCATTTAACCCGCTACTTCGTTAGCGCCCCTTTTTCTTATGTGGACATATTTTTACGCCAAAGTTTATGTTTCTAGGTTTAAACCCGCTACTTTGTAATGGGACGATTTGAACCTCTAAATGTTCGTATTTCGAAAAATTTTATTTGTATTTTTTAGATACGTTACGAATGTGATATTTTTTTATTTCAATGTTAATTGGTTTAATAGATAGATGTAGTGGCAAAAAAGTTTAAAGATACAGGTTTACTCCCCAAAAGGGTCTAATTTCAATAAAGTACCAGATATCTAACCGCTTATTATTTTAATGAACATCAGGTTAGGGAATTTCCCGTTTTAACCTCTTTTACCCTCTAACCATAACAATTTCGAAAACTCCCATCATAGGTAATCGATTTCGCGACAGGCCAACCTCCCGGGCAAATTTCAGCATTTAATTTCAGGCGTTTAGGCTGTGCGATGATGAATCAGTCAGTCAGTCAGTCAGTCAGTCAGTAACGTTACAATTTTATATATATAGATAGGTAGATGAAGAAAAATGTTTTGAAAAAAATAACACAATTAGGTACGATTTTCACCCCTTAAACGTTTGAATTTCGAAACGCATCAAATTTGTATTTTTTAGATAAGTTACGAATGTGATATATTTTTTATTTTAATGTTTATTGGTTTAAAAGATAGATAGCATAGCAAAAAAGTTTTAAAATTCATGTTTTACCCGTTTACTCCTTATTTCAAAAAAGTGCTAAACACCTGTCCGCTTATTTTTAATGAACAATAATAGGTTTAAATATGTTGGTATCTCTTTTAGTTTAGCAGATATGAGGTTAGCGAATTTCCGTTTTCACCGCCTTTTTTTATTGAACCACAATAAGTATTAAATTTTTTTGTATCTCCTTTAGCTTAGCAGATATGAGGTCAGCGTGATCGATTTGCCGGGAGGCCTGCCTCAGGTCCAAATGTCAACTTTTAAGCTTCAGGCGTTTAGGCTGTGCAATGAAAATAAATAGATGAAGAAAAAATATCTTGGAAAAAGTAACAAAATTACGTACGATTTTTACGCCTTAAACGTTCGAATTCAGAAAAAGAACAACATTTTCACTTGGCATATTTCAGATAAGTTACGAATTTTATATAATTTTTATTTCTATGTGCATTGATTAAAACGGTAGATGGGGGACAAAAAAGAACCAAAATTCAGGTTTTACACTTTTACTCCCTAAAAGAGCCAAATTTCGAAATAGTACCAGACACCTGTTCTCTTTTCTATTTAATGACTAACAATAAAAGCACAAAATAAAGTACAAAAAGTACCAAAAATTGCCTATTACAGATGATCATTCAACGCTTTGCTTGTTTAATTTTATGTTTGTAGCTGCAATACTAACAAAAATTTAATAAGTACCTGTTGGCAAATAATACAGTACGAAAAAGTACCAAAAAACCACTCTTACAGATTCTCATTCACTTGGGAACTTGCATGTTTAATTTTATGTTTATAGGTCCAATTTTAACGGAAATTCAAAAAGTAACAGGTAAATAACAAAAAGTACCAAAACGCCCCTCTTACAGATTCTCATTCACTCAGGACATTGCATTTTTAATTTTATGTTTGTAGATCCAATATTAACGAAAATGAAAAAGGTACTAGTTAAAAAACGAAAAAGTACCAAGAAGATCCCTCTTATAGGTTCTTGTCCACTCAGGACATTTAATGTTGAATTTTATGATTTTAGTTCCAATACTAACGGAACTTCAAATAGTACCAGTTAAAGATCAAAAGGTACCAAGAAGCCCCTCTAACGAATTCTCATTCACTCAGGACCTTGCATGTTTGATTTTATGTCAATAGGTCTAATTTTAACGAAAATTAAAAAAGTACCAGTTAAAGAATGAAAAAGTACCAAAAAGATCCCTCTAACAAATTCTTATTCACTCAGGACTTTGCATGTTTAGTTTTATATTTCTAGGTCTAATACTAACGGAAATTAAAAAAGTACCAGTTAAAGATCAAAAAATACCAAAAAGTACCCTGAGAGGTTCTTATCCATTTAGGACATTGCATGTTGAAGTTTATGTTTCTAGGTCCAATATTAACGATAATTAAAAAAATTGTCAGTTGTGGAACCAAAACCTAAAGTAAGAAATAGAATTTCCCGTATTTCCCCTTTTTGGTACTTTTTTCTCCTCATTGAAGCATAAATAATTTCAATATTGTAGTAGGAGCCCATAATTTAATACGTATATGTCAATGAATAAAAAAAAAAATGTTTTGTAAAAAAGTACCAAAAATAGTAACGGTTTTTACCCCCTAAACGTCCGAATTTCGAAAAAGTACCAAAATTGTATTTGGATTTTTTAGATAAGTTTCAAATGTAATAAGGGTTATATTTCTATGTTTATTAGTTTAAAAGATAGATGGGTGACAAAAAAGTACCAAAATACAGATTTTACCCGTTTACTCCGTATATCCCCTTTTTGGTACCTTTTTTCTCCCCATTGATGAACGAAAAATTTCAATATTGTAGTGGGAGCCCATAATTTAATACGTTTATGTCAATAAATAAAAAAAAATGTTTTATAAAAAAAGTACCAAAAATAGTTACGCTTTTTACCCCTTAAACGTCCGAATTTCGAAAAAGTACCAAATTCGTATTTGGATTTTTTAGATAAGTTTCAAATGTGATATAACCCTTATTTCTATGTTTATGGGTTTAAAAGATAGATGGGGTGACAAAAAGGTACCAAAATACAGGTTTTACCCGTTTACTCCGTTAAAGGGCTGAATTTCCAAAAAGTACCAGACACCTGTCCGCTTATTTTTCTAAAGAACAACGATAAGTATTACATTTTTTTTGTATCTCTTTTAGTTTTGGAGATATAAGGTTACCGAATTTACCCGTTTTTGCCCTTTTTTACCCCCTAAACATTCGAATTTCCAAAAATCCCGTCTTAGTGGATCGATTTGGGGAGAGACCAACCCCTGGTCCAAATTTCAAGTTTTTAGCTTCAGGCGTTTAGGCTGTGCGATGATGAATCAGTCAGTCAGTCAGTCAGTCAGTCAGTCAGTCAGTCAGTCAGTAACGTTACAATTTTATATATATAGATTGAAGTTCAATATTATAGAAAATTAAAAAGTACCACATCGCACTTAATCAACAAGAGGGTATTAACTAAAAATTTAAAAATTTTCAGTAGAAGCAAAACAATTTTTAATTTAACATTGAAGGCATATGAAAAACAATTTTAAATAGCACGATATTATAACAGCGGGTAGGTGTGAATTAGGGATGCCAAACGGGATATCCCAAAATCCCGTGATTTATGATTTATTTTAATGCAAATTATAGAAACCAATAAATAATTGTTATGTATCAAGCAAAAAATAAAAATTATTCACGATCCAATTAAAGTACATTAAGGGCTTATTAATCAGAGCAAGTTAAACTCACTTTTTGGTTTAAAATGTGTTTAAGCCAACAAATCTATAAATCAGAAAACATATAAACCATCTTTAAACGCATAAAATGGGGCGTTTAAACTACCAATACAAACCATATGAATTTGTCAACATTTATCGTAGTGCTACCACAAGTTTCTTTTTAAACTACATATAATACATGGGCCACTGATTTACAACTGTTGAGTTTAAACTACATATAAATTTAAGTTTAGTTCAACTAAACCAACGTTTAACTCACTCACTGATTTATTAACCATAATAAACTAAAGAATAAAAGTTGATATAATTATAGCAATTAAGTCGTTATATTTATGAAATAGGGCATATTCCTTCCGGTCCAGCAATAATAATAAATTTGCTTAAAAAACATACAGCAAATAAAATAATTTTTTTTTAAAAATAAACACTATCTTACGTATTTATAAAAAAATTAGTTAAACTCAAAATCGGTTTTAAGAAACATTTGCATAAACATTTTGTTTTAAAATAAATTTTAAACGTACTTAAATTATTGATAATGAATCTCGCCCTCACCCTGGAGGTGTAATGCACTGCAGTCGACATAGTGTTGCAGTTTTTAACTCAGCTATCGATCTCGATAGTCCCTCATCATCACTTTGCCGTGTATTAATGTCGTTACAACTTAATTCACATTAAAACTTGAATTGCTGTCAAAAAACCGAAATGAAAAGATCTAGAAAAACTAAGAGATACGTATGTTTTTTCAGAATCTGATCAGTTTGATCATGTGGAGGCCAGTGTTATAAACATATGTATAAAATAAATTGTTTTGTTGTTTTCATTTTTAAAAATTTATGTTACGTATATAAAACCTTTTGAATATTCAAAAAGTGTTGTTTATTAAAAAAAAGTAGCATCTTAAAGAAACACATTGATCCCGAAATCCCGGAAAATCCCGGGATTTTCAAAAATCAGTCCCGATTGGCATCCCTAGTATGAATATAACGTGTCGAATTTTTCGAAAAAGTGAGAAAATAAAAATGTTGGGTTAATACCCTCTTGTTGATATTTGTTCCCCTATTAAAGCACCATCAAATTCAATGTTGCAGTGGGAGCCCATAAGTATATGTCAATGAATAGAGAAAAATGTTTTTTAAAAAAGTACCAAAAATAGCTAAAATGTTTATCCCTTAACCGAAAAGTATTAAATTTGTATTTGTTAGATAAGTTACGAATTTAATATAATCTTTATTTCTATGTTGACTGGCTTAAAAGATAGACGGGGTGATACAAATAAAACCAAAATACAGGGTTTAAGCGTATTCCCTAAAAGGCTGAATTTCAAAAAAGTATCAGACACCTATTCGCTTATTTACTCTAAAGGACAACGATAAGTATTTAATTCTTTTTTTGTATCTCTTTTAGTTTTGTAGTAGAAGCAAATGTCACCGAATTTACCCGTTTTTACCCTTTTCCATATTTCAAATTGTTAGATCCGGGCCTTTTGAATGTGCTATGATGCATCGGTCATTCATTCAGTCATCGGGGTAAGTTTTTCTAATGATTTATTTGAAAATGCCATAATAAACTTTTCCGTTTATTTAATTATAACTGCGTAAGTGTGTAAAACTAATAAAACTTTTTTGGAATTTCCCGAATTTTGCAGAATTTTAATTTAAAATATCTCATTAATCGGTAATTTATTCATCCCCAAAATAGCGAAATTTACGGAACGTGAATTCCCTTTTGGCATCCGATTTCGAAACCAAAGACAATACACCGGAATTATTAAAATATTCGATGAAAACTTTAAATGTGTTGTAAGTTTTCGGCATACAAAAGGATGAAATCTAAAAGAATCTACAAGAAAAAGTGTTTGTGTGTTTATGCATGCATAATGTTATTTAATTATGTAAGTGTATGTAAAATTTTATGAAAATATTGAAATATAAGAAACTAAATAAATTAAAATATTTAATTGACAGAATTTAAAATACTTTAAGCAATAACTTTGACATTGTTATATTTTGTGGCAACTGCGCTGTGAACATTATACATGTACATACACATACATACATAAACAATCAAATAATTCTTGAAAATTCTGGGGTTTCAATTTTTATTTGAGCAAAAAATGTTCTCTGATATCTTTTATTTTTCCTATACTATTTGTTTATCAAAATTATAAATCATTGAAATTTATTCACACTTTTAAGATGTTATTTGTTGTAAACTATATTTAACATATGAGATTGTCGACCCTGATAGTCAATACGGCAACAGGGTGACTCAAGCTACAGGAAACGAAAAGCCCAGAAGAATATATCGCTAGCTTAGAGTGCAAAGGCGCCAACTGCTCTTTTTGAAATTTTTCAGGGGAGACAAAAAACTATAGAAGAAAATTTATATTATATTTTGTAAATTTTTTTTAATGAAATTTTATTTGCTTTGTTGTTACATACATATTAGGGTATTCATTTAATCGGGCTTTTGCCGTAATCGGTTAATCGCTCGAGTCATTAACTGAGGATTTGGCTTAATCGAGTAATAATCGGTTAATTTTGTAATTGATCGGTTAACCGATTAATAAAGTTTTTTTTTATAAATTAAGTAATTTCGTCAGCATTCTTTGTGTCACACTGGATAGTGATACTTTATAAATTGAATGTATTTAACTCAACTATTTTAACAAATAGATATTGGGAATTATTTCTTTTTCATAAGCAACTTTATTCCATTCCCAATATCTATTTGTTAAAATAGTTGAGTTAAATACATTCAATTTATAAAGTATCACTATCCAGTGTGACACAAAGAATGCTGACGAAGGCCGTAGTGGGCCAGAAAATGCATTACATTCTGCTGGTGTCTAATTTTTTTTTTTTTTTTTATTATTATCAGTATTTATTTATTGAATCTTCATATATTTAATATGAACTAACAATAATAAATCAAATCTTATCCTAATATTTACTTTATGTCCTGCCAGTGCCAGACAAAAAAGATTTAGTCATCACGGTTTCTGTTTACATATGTAGGTGTTTATCGCTCATCTGATTGGGTGAGTGCTGCAGTGTCTCTTCTTCTTAAGCGAGTGTGGCCGCCATAATTTAAAATATTTCGAGCTAATGGATTTGGGTGCATATGTAGTTTTTAAATATTTTACTGCATATTTCGTTATCATAGTTTTTACCAATGGCACATTGAGATCCTTGTGGATATTTGAGTTTTTGACATACCACGGAGCGGCCGTGATTATTCGAAGAAGTTTATTTTGGCGCCTTTGAATTTTTTCGATATTAGAAGCAGAGGCAGTGCCCCATAACTGAATATCATAGCACCAAATTGGCTTTAAGATAGAGTTGTAAAGTAGAAGTTTGCAATCGAGACTAAGAACAGAATTTCTTCCAATGACCTAATTAATTTGAATTGCTTTTAGTTTCATTTGAGTTAATTTTGCTTCTATGTGCCATTTCCACGTTAAACGCCGATTTAGATGTATACCGAGATATTTTACATGCGAGTGTTGGGGTATTATTTGATTATTGATTTTAATAGGGGGGCATGTTTCCCGACGCAATGTGAATGTTATATGTGCGCATTTTTGTTCATTGATCTTTATCCTCCATTGTTTTAACCACCTTTCCAGTTCAAATATGTGATCCTGTAAGTAACGAGATGCTTCTTGACAGTTTTCATGTACGCTTAGGAAAGCTGAGTCATCCGCAAATGTTGAGGTTTGTGTGTAGCTGTTTGTTGGCATGTCCGAAGTATAAATTAAGTATAATAGAGGGCCAAGGATGCTGCCTTGTGGGACTCCAGCATTAGCTGGCTGAGGAGAACTTAAAAATTCGCCTTCTTTTATAATAAATTGACGACCGACTAAGTAGCTTTCTAACAGCTTGTGTATGTTTGCTGGTAAGTTTTGCTGCAATTTCAGTAGTAACCCTTCATGCAAGACTTTATCAAAAGCTTGAGACACATCGATGAAGAGTGCTGAGCAATATTTTTTTTCTTCATAGGCTTTTCTTATTACATTTACTATTCGATGAGTTTGTTCAATTGTGCTGTACTTTCTTCTAAACCCGAATTGATGATTAGGAATACATCTATTTTCATTTAAAATCGGCGTTAATTTTAACACTATTAGTTTCTCAAATAGCTTTGAAATATTAGATAATAAGCTAATAGGCCTGTATGACTCAACTTTTGTGTGATCCTTTCCTGGCTTTGGTATCATGGTTACTAAGGACTAATAAGTGTCTAATAATTGTAAATTTTTCTGTACATAAATATACTTCATTGCTATCCAACGGAAAGCTAAGGTAAAATGTAACAAGAAAATACAATATAATAGTCTGGTAGTGTATAAAGTCATTTCTAAATAAATTTAAGGAATAGAGCTATTACAAAAAGCTTTATAAAATACATAACTGAAATTTAACTCATAGAAAATATTCGAAAAATAAAAAATTTTGAATATAATAAATATTTATTATTTGAAGTTTTATTGTAAAAAAAACAATAACATAACAAACATGACAATTCTTTAACCAAAACGAGCAAACAAAAAAATAATTCTTAAATATGTAAATCATATATTTTGAATAATACATATTATCTATATATATAAAATTGTAACGTTACTGACTGACTGACTGACTGACTGACTGACTGACTGACTGACTGACTGACTGACTGACTGACTGACTGACTGACTGACTGACTGATTCATCATCGCACAGCCTAAACGCCTGAAGCTAAAAACTTGAAATTTGGACCAGGGGTTGGTCTCTCCCCAAATCGATCCACTAAGACGGGATTTTTGGAAATTCGAATGTTTAGGGGGTAAAAAAGGGCAAAAACGGGTAAATTCGGTAACCTTATATCTCTAAAACTAAAAGAGATACAAAAAAAATGTAATACTTATCGTTGTTCTTTAGAAAAATAAGCGGACAGGTGTCTGGTACTTTTTGGAAATTCAGCCCTTTAACGGAGTAAACGGGTAAAACCTGTATTTTGGTACTTTTTTGTCACCCCATCTATCTTTTAAACCCATAAACATAGAAATAAGGGTTATATCACATTTGAAACTTATCTAAAAAATCCAAATACGAATTTGGTACTTTTTCGAAATTCGGACGTTTAAGGGGTAAAAAGCGTAACTATTTTTGGTACTTTTTTTATAAAACATTTTTTTTTATTTATTGACATAAACGTATTAAATTATGGGCTCCCACTACAATATTGAAATTTTTCGTTCATCAATGGGGAGAAAAAAGGTACCAAAAAGGGGATATACGGAGTAAACGGGTAAAATCTGTATTTTGGTACTTTTTTGTCACCCATCTATCTTTTAAACTAATAAACATAGAAATATAACCCTTATTACATTTGAAACTTATCTAAAAAATCCAAATACAAATTTGGTACTTTTTCGAAATTCGGACGTTTAGGGGGTAAAAACCGTTACTATTTTTGGTACTTTTTTACAAAACATTTTTTTTTTTATTCATTGACATATACGTATTAAATTATGGGCTCCTACTACAATATTGAAATTATTTATGCTTCAATGGGGAGAAAAAAGTACCAAAAAGGGGAAATACGGGAAATTCTATTTCTTACTTTAGGTTTTGGTTCCACAACTGACAATTTTTTTAATTATCGTTAATATTGGACCTAGAAACATAAACTTCAACATGCAATGTCCTAAATGGATAAGAACCTCTCAGGGTACTTTTTGGTATTTTTTGATCTTTAACTGGTACTTTTTTAATTTCCGTTAGTATTAGACCTAGAAATATAAAACTAAACATGCAAAGTCCTGAGTGAATAAGAATTTGTTAGAGGGATCTTTTTGGTACTTTTTCATTCTTTAACTGGTACTTTTTTAATTTTCGTTAAAATTAGACCTATTGACATAAAATCAAACATCCAAGGTCCTGAGTGAATGAGAATTCGTTAGAGGGGCTTCTTGGTACCTTTTGATCTTTAACTGGTACTATTTGAAGTTCCGTTAGTATTGGAACTAAAATCATAAAATTCAACATTAAATGTCCTGAGTGGACAAGAACCTATAAGAGGGATCTTCTTGGTACTTTTTCGTTTTTTAACTGGTACCTTTTTCATTTTCGTTAATATTGGATCTACAAACATAAAATTAAAAATGCAATGTCCTGAGTGAATGAGAATCTGTAAGAGGGGCGTTTTGGTACTTTTTGTTATTTACCTGTTACTTTTTGAATTTCCGTTAAAATTGGACCTATAAACATAAAATTAAACATGCAAGTTCCCAAGTGAATGAGAATCTGTAAGAGTGGTTTTTTGGTACTTTTTCGTACTGTATTATTTGCCAACAGGTACTTATTAAATTTTTGTTAGTATTGCAGCTACAAACATAAAATTAAACAAGCAAAGCGTTGAATGATCATCTGTAATAGGCAATTTTTGGTACTTTTTGTACTTTATTTTGTGCTTTTATTGTTAGTCATTAAATAGAAAAGAGAACAGGTGTCTGGTACTATTTCGAAATTCGGCTCTTTTAGGGAGTAAAAGTGTAAAACCTGAATTTTGGTTCTTTTTTGTCCCCCATCTACCGTTTAAATCAATGCACATAGAAATAAAAATTATATAAAATTCGTAACTTATCTGAAATATGCCAAGTGAAAATGTTGTTCTTTTTCTGAATTCGAACGTTTAAGGCGTAAAAATCGTACGTAATTTTGTTACTTTTTCCAAGATATTTTTTCTTCATCTATTTATTTTCATTGCACAGCCTAAACGCCTGAAGCTTAAAAGTTGACATTTGGACCTGAGGCAGGCCTCCCGGCAAATCGATCACGCTGACCTCATATCTGCTAAGCTAAAGGAGATACAAAAAAATTTAATACTTATTGTGGTTCAATAAAAAAAGGCGGTGAAAACGGAAATTCGCTAACCTCATATCTGCTAAACTAAAAGAGATACCAACATATTTAAACCTATTATTGTTCATTAAAAATAAGCGGACAGGTGTTTAGCACTTTTTTGAAATAAGGAGTAAACGGGTAAAACATGAATTTTAAAACTTTTTTGCTATGCTATCTATCTTTTAAACCAATAAACATTAAAATAAAAAATATATCACATTCGTAACTTATCTAAAAAATACAAATTTGATGCGTTTCGAAATTCGAACGTTTAAGGGGTGAAAATCGTACCTAATTGTGTTATTTTTTTCAAAACATTTTTCTTCATCTACCTATCTATATATATAAAATTGTAACGTTACTGACTGACTGACTGACTGATTCATCATCGCACAGCCTAAACGCCTGAAATTAAATGCTGAAATTTGCCCGGGAGGTTGGCCTGTCGCGAAATCGATTACCTATGATGGGAGTTTTCGAAATTGTTATGGTTAGAGGGTAAAAGAGGTTAAAACGGGAAATTCCCTAACCTGATGTTCATTAAAATAATAAGCGGTTAGGTATCTGGTACTTTATTGAAATTAGACCCTTTTGGGGAGTAAACCTGTATCTTTAAACTTTTTTGCCACTACATCTATCTATTAAACCAATTAACATTGAAATAAAAAAATATCACATTCGTAACGTATCTAAAAAATACAAATAAAATTTTTCGAAATACGAACATTTAGAGGTTCAAATCGTCCCATTACAAAGTAGCGGGTTTAAACCTAGAAACATAAACTTTGGCGTAAAAATATGTCCACATAAGAAAAAGGGGCGCTAACGAAGTAGCGGGTTAAATGCTAGTGTATTAAATAAAAATATACTGTTTGACCATTTTATTAATTATTTCAATAGTTTAAAGAAATCTTATAAAATAATCTTTTCGAAAAATTATTTGGTTTAAATGTTTAGGATTTAAACGATTCATTTATTTAGTTTTGATAAAACGTGACTTGGAAAAAATTCTTTCACTTATCGTAGATGTTTGAGAAAACGACAGCAACCCATAATACAGAATATTTAATTTTCCAGTCCTTTTCCTGGATTTCTCTAAACACATAAAATCTTCCATTATGCCATTAGAGTCCTGTTTTAATTTTTTTAAACTTTTAACACTTCTAATTGTTTCGGTTAATTCCGTTAAAAGATTGATATGAGAAGATATGAGAAGAAGCAAATAACTAAAGACATATGTATATATAAAAAGTACGTGAAACAAAAAGTTGTTGACAGCAAACACTTTCTACAAATGGAGATCACTGAACATCTTCTTTGTATGAAAAAATATTTTCTGAACACAAAACTTTTGTATAAATAATTAAAACACAAAAAATATTTTATAATATTTACTACAAAATATTAAAAATTTTTTAAAAGATTTTGTTTGTTGTGCTTAATTCCCGATCTGGCCTAAGCAACCAGTGAAATGCGCATAGGAACAGCTTATCCTCCAACAATAAATTTCAGTATTTTTATCAATTATTAAAAAAAGGGAATTAAGCACAACAAACAAAATCTTTTAATAAATATTTGTATTCCCAAAAACAACTTTGATAATAAATTTTTGCAAGTGCACGTGCATAAAAAACTGAACGGACAAATTGTTTTTATTTTGTTTTCTTACGAAAACAATAAAAGTACTTTGTTTTTAATATTTTTTTTTCTTTACCCACTTACAACTACAATTAATGTTGGGAGAATTCTAACTAATTGTAGTGGGAAATGTAAGAAAAGATAAAAACTCATCACTGTTTTATTGTTTGGTATTTTGTTTAAGCTTTGATATCGTTGCAAATAAAACTTTTTGAGGGTATTGTAGGTAATTCTCATACTTTTTGTAGTTTTGTTTGTTTGCTGATTGGCTTTTCCAAAATAATTTAGGAGAACGTTTCCTGACGATCTGGCCTAAGCAACCAGTGAAATGCGCATAGGAACAGCTTATCCTCCAACAATAAATTTCAGTATTTTTATCAATTATTAAAAAAGGGAATTAAGCACAACAAACAAAATCTTTTAATAAATATTTGTATTCCCAAAAACAACTTTGATAATAAATTTTTCCAAGTGCACGTGCATAAAAAACTGAACGGACAAATTGTTTTTATTTTGTTTTCTTACGAAAACAATAAAAGTACTTTGTTTTTGTTTTTAATACCCACTTACAGCTACAATTAATGTTGGGAGAATTCTAACTAATTGTAGTGGGAAATGT
Source organism: Pollenia amentaria (assembly GCA_943735925.1). Classification (NCBI taxonomy): domain Eukaryota; kingdom Metazoa; phylum Arthropoda; class Insecta; order Diptera; family Polleniidae; genus Pollenia; species Pollenia amentaria. Next base: position 227,412,414 of record OX031009.1, read on the forward strand.
AAGAAAAGATAAAAACTCCTCACTGTTTTATTGTTTGGTATTTTGTTTAAGCTTTGATATCGTTGCAAATAAAACTTTTTGAGGGTATTGTAGGTAATTCTCATTCCTTCTGTAGTTTTGTTTGCTGATAGCTTTGGCTTTTCTAAAATTATTTAGGAGAACGTTTCCTGACGATCTGGCCTAAGCAACCAGTGAAATGCGCATAGGAACAGCTTATCCTCCAACAATAAATTTCAGTATTTTTATCAATTATTAAAAAAAAAAAAAAAAAAAAAAAAGAGAATTAAGCACAACAAACAAAATCTTTTAATAAATATTTGTATTCCCAAAAACAACTTTGATAATATATTAAAAATTTTGTTACATCGGTTAACCGGTTAATCGACTGAAATTAATCGGTTTAATCGTTAATCGGAAATAGCAAATTTTAAATTAACCGATCAGTTAATCTGGAAGTAATTAATCGTATACATATACAGTAAGTAAAAAAACTATCTTTGATTTAGAAGAACTTTTGTCATTTAGCACCCTTTCTGTTGCTATTTTTGATTTGTGCACATCATTTAGCACCTTTTCTATAAAAAATATGAACATTTTTCTTATTTGATTTAAATAATATGACTTAATTTGTGTTTTTAATGCCGATAGCATTTAATATTATAAAAAAAACATTTGCATTGTATAGAGTCTTACTTCTTTGTGACTTAAATTTAATTGTAAAAAATAAATTTCTTAGGTTTTTATCACATGAAATCAATGTTGCAGTCTTACTTTGATGCTGCTAATATAAACTAAAATAAAAAAAATATGTAGCACCTACATTGAAGAAATATGTATATTACTCGTGAGGTATTTCGTCATAAAACTTGTGGTGATCTTTTGGCAAGGTAATTTTTAAATATTGCAAGTCGTCATATTTCCAAGCTATAATTTTTTTCTCTTACACTTAAGTTGCGTTCAAAGTAGAGTTTTTTTATTCCCGCACTTTTTGGATTCCCGGGAAAGCGGGAAATAAAAATCAAATTCCCGGGATCCCGGGATTCCCGGCCAACATTTTGTATTTATTTATTTACTTATTTCCCCAATGAAACTAATATTTCTTATTGCTTAAAAGTATTAAACTTAGTATCTATTATATAACAAAAATGTAAGATTCAAATTATTTTAAGACACTTAAGAGGTTATATTGATGTCAATATAATAATAGAAATCAATAATCGTATATATTGTACATTGTCAAATTCAGAGCTTATTTGCGTAATTAGAATGAAAGTATTAGTCTTACGTTATACAAAAACTCAACATTACGAAGTAGGAGTTCTGAAACAATTTTACCGTTTACCAAATTTAATAACATATTTTTTACAATTGTATAACCCTTAATCAGCAGTTGTGTATGAAGGTATGTATACAAAGTTTCATTCAATGTGATATTTTTTTAATATTCATCTAAGGTCCCATAAAGTATTTTTAATATTAGTCCTTTATTAATTCTAAGCCGATTTTGCCATTTGAGTGTCAAATTGTTTCTAGATCTTCTAGGCTGTTCGGGATTGAATTAAAGCAGAATCGCTTCAGTAGGAAAAGAGTTATGCACCAAATGTGGAACTACCTCCCTAAAAACTCAACTAAAACGAACAAAAATTTGTGGCGAAATGCACACAAATTTTTACTTTCTACTTTTATAAGATTCAAAATCACTTGAAATGCCGCATATGAAACACAATCTAGGAAAACTATTTACTACGCCCTTAACCGCAAAGCTTTATAATAATGTTGTAAAATTTACACTTCAATTTGCTAGGACAAGAAATTAAATTTCGTGAGGTCTTTAATTTATCATAGGCCCAATATAAAGCCCATTCTCAAAAATTAGTTTAAAAGCCTTAAACTAGAAAAATTAAATATTGTGGTGAAATTAAGTTGGATAAAACAAATAAAGACACAAGTCTGATATAAATTTACTAAAGTTTTAAAAAAAGATTTTCTTCAAAATTTCCCGGGAATCCCGCAATAAATTCCCGGGAAAGCGGGAATTGAAAACAACTGAAAATCCCGGGAATTCCCGGGACGAGAAATCCCGGGAACAAACTCTAGTTCAAGGAGGCCAATCTAACGGAGAAATAGTTTTATTTATTCTTTGAAGATGTTGTTGCCATGAATTTGTTAATCTCAATTTGTAAAACATTTCTTTTTCTGCTGTATATCTTATCTCACGAATATTAGGGACTTTGGTACCACCTTTTTCCCAGGCAGGACGAAAGCTTTTCGTGAATTAAAGGTCTCTAAATGTTTTGAAAAAGTGTGATCCAAATAATCCACTTCATACGGTGCATCTTTACAAATAGCAATATATTCTGCAGGTCTATAGTCCCATGCTTCAACGCACGCTCGAAGTGAGTGAACGCTGTCAGCCTACATTTGCGTGTGCCCAGTTTCTAAAATTTGTTCTTCTATAGGTATTTGATGTTTTACAGCTGCATTCAATAAAGCATTACTCATAGTCACAATTCTGTTTTGGTATGAGCATCCGTTGCTGTAAAATATAATTTTTACCGGGATTTCATTGTCACTGAGGTAAGGAAGAGCTTTTTGTTCAACAAAATATACCCAAATGCTTGCGAATTCTGCCGCAGGCACGCAACCTTCAACATCTTTCCAAATAAAGCCGTAACCTCTATGGTTTATTAAATTATAGAAAACTAAGTTGTGCACTCGCAATTTTGTACGATAGTATAGACTGCTTACTTCCGATTTTGGCGCCATTTAAACCGCTTGCAGATCTACAGTTAGCACGATACACTCTTCGGCTTTGTCCTTTTGCTTTTAACTTCTGGTTTCTTCTTTTTTTTTCTTGGTGAAGAGCGTATTGGTCATGCGAAATGTTATCCATAGAATGCCACACACAAATTTTGCATTGATCTTTTTTTTTGCGAAATTAATCCATAATTTTTAAGTTCAAATGCTTCATAAAATACCGAAATTGAAAGCGGCTTTATTTCATATTTTGGACACCAATCTTTAACGTTAAAATTGTTAATCATTCGTTTTGAATTCCAGTCTGGTAAAATATATTTTTTTTTGTGTTGCTGCACGACAATAGTGCGACTCCATGAATGGCAAAGCATCCAAAAAATAATTCAAACATTTTCGTTGATTTGCAAAATTTTTTATCGGTATTCAATATGAATTTTTGTTACTGGTTTCAGGCCGCTTTACCATATTCAGCATTGCATGTCTACCAATGGCCAGTGTATTTAAAAAAATTTCTGCGCACAAACATATTTTTGTTATCTTTTTTTAGGTAAATATTTTAAAGTTTGACATCTTTTTGGTTGTTCGTTCTCTTCACGTTTTACACGTCTAACTGGTGGGATACTTTGTGTCAAGGTATTTACATAAATTCGCTCTTGTCCATACTCTAAAATTGTTTAAATAGTTTACCTCTCTCGTCGTCAGTGATTAGCGCGCATTGCATGGCTGACTTGCCACTTTTATTTAAGCCGCTGCTTCATTGCTCTTGCATCCTTCTTTTTGTTATAGCACCAAACGTTATTTTCTTTCTTTTTTCCATAATATGTTTTACCACTTTGTCTTCGATATTTGTTTTGACTGCTCTTTCAATCTGTCTGTTTAACTTGCAGTCTCTTCTTGCACTTTTTAGATTTTACGGGCATGTCCATGGAATAATATGAATCGCTGTGGAAACTATAAGGCACGAGTCCTAAAACACAATCGTCTACATTATTGCCAAAAGGGTTAATGTTATTGCTGTTTTTAATTGCTTGTAAAGCAGTATTATTACTTTCGTCTTAATAAATGTAAAAATAATTTAGTTAATATTTGTAAAATAATTTTGCGAGTAACATAAACGTTAGAAACAACAATTAATTAATTTTTACGAAGGACAAACGAACAACCACCACAATTTAGCAACAATCACATGTGTTTAATGAACTTAACGCGCGGTTTTTAACAGCTATATCCATGACACTTTTTCGCATCAACACGAAACCATATGAAAAATAAAGTTACCAACCTTTTTTTTCAAGCGATATATTTTTTTTATTCTCTGCATTAATATCTTAATTTTGTAAAAAAGTGCAGTTGGGGCCTTTGTACTCTAAGCTAGCGATATTTAAGCTAAATTCTGTTCTACGAAATTTTGTACCCCTACTTTTTTGAATTTTTTGCGTCACAATCCGAAATCAAAGTTCGTGTCACGTGTGATACATACGTGATAGTGATTACTACTGTTACTATACTATTATTCACTTGTCCAAAGGAGAGCGTTGGTAATCAATTTAAAAATCATTTAGGAATTTTAATGCACTCACGAACATTTTTAGACATTTTTGATTTGAGAATATTTATAGAATTTAAATCGAAGATCTGGGCTCCACTGCAACACTTCTGATAACATGGTGACAATTCCTCATGCATGAGCGCAAGTGTGTCATTGCTATAGCCCAGCGGGAAAACTCAGAAGACCTTCTTTCTTTACGCCATCTTGAAGGCCTGCTAAGAATTTTTTTTATTCAATTACCATTCTGATCTAACTGAAAAAGAAGGCTTTATAGAAGGCCTCGGCTTTTATGAGAAGGGAGGAGAGAAGGAGTAGCATTTTTGTTTTTTCCAAAGCAAAAGTAAAAGAATTATAATTTTTTTTTATCCAGTTACCATTCGCATGTGCCTGCCAAAGAAACGAGAGCGGAAGGCCTATCCCACAATGACAACGTGTGTAAAAAAGATATGAGTATGAAATGGAGCGAGCAGGCCTTGTACATCCAAAAGAAAGAGGACAGAGGCCTTCTAGAAGGCATCCGTACTCCTTCTTTTTCCCGCTGGTAGTATTCTTCCGAATACGATTGCCTGTAACAGTTTACTACAGTTATAGAATTCGTTTAAACAACGTTCAATTTTATAGTGATAATCAAATCTTTAAGAATTTAAACAGAGTCAAAATATGTACAAACTCACTTTTTAAACATATGCAAACAAACTTTGTTTTTTTTTTTTTTTTAATTCTCAAAAGCGACAACAACTTAAAGAATTTTTAGCATTTAAGTATCACATGTTTTGCTGGTTATGCAAAAATATATCAACCTAATGAATTTCTAAATATCACATTTGGGGTTTTAACTAATTTTGTCGTTTTCGTACGAATGATTTATTTAAATATCTGTTTTTAGATAAAATGATTAAAGAGAAAATTTTCAATTTAGGCATAATTATGATCATAGTTTTGGACCTTTATTTACTTTCAGGCACTGCATTTAATGGTAAAAATTATAATGTGTAAAATGTTTAATTAGAAGTCGTTTACTTCTACTGCTCAAATGTATAAAAGTTAAAGTTAAATAAAGTGAAAATCTTCATTTCAAGTATAACGTAATTTGCTTGAATCTTCGTGGTATTAAATAGTGAAACGAAATAATTGCATTATAAAGACGATTTTCCTGCCACTGAATTACAACAAGCAGAACAAGTGTTCATAGTATTCAAATAGATTAACTTAAATATTTATGGAATTTGTATATTTATTAAGTCTAAAGAAATCTCTAAATGCTCAAATTCCAATTTATTTTTGTCTTTTGTTTTAATGGGAGAATATTTATATGTCTAGCAAAATTCGTTGTAAAACTATTAACTCAGTTTCACATTACGGTTGCTGTGAAGTTCTTTCTATTGAAATATATGGGTAATTCCATGTCAAATCGACCAAGAGTGGGATCCGTCAGTGTGAAGGTTCCTTCCATCCTACATATATTAACGTTACGTTATATTCAAAAGTTACGTCATATTTAAAATGCCATAATTTCGCTAAATTAGCCGAATGTGTTGAGTTTATTTTTTCAATATCTCAAAAACTACTACACATACGAAGATGATTTGTAAAGCAGTTTAAAGAGAATACTTGGGGCTACAAACAATATATTAAATTAAAAATTTTTTCTTAATGTAATATCTACAAAATATTAATTTTAAAAAACGGACCTAGTCAAAAACCTAATTTTTTTTTTGCTGATTATTTTTATGTAATTTCTCAAACTTTATTTAAAAATCCTAAAACTTTGAAGGAGGTGTTTTTTTTTCTTTTTTAAGATATGATTTTTTTTTGCAACCTGTAAAAAATAATCCTAAAATAAAATTTTAATATTGTGATATTGAGCAATATGTATTTATTAAATCTGATTTGTGTGATTTTAGGTTTTAAAAAAAAGTAACGACATTGATAAAGTTTTTTATGTTTATTTGTTGCATTTTTTGTTTTAGCTCCACGTGGGCACTTTTACACTTTTTGTCACGTTACGTCTACAATAAATTAAATGAGTTTTATATGAGTTTTTCTTTGACTCTTTTCCCACCGTTCGTGTCATGCATATAGGGTATATTTACGAAATCGATGTATTGAAAGTGGGAGACTTGCTTGCAAATTTTGAAATAGCGCAAATATAATTATCCGCAATGTCAAAAGAGGCTATCAGTCTACCGCATTTAAGCATTTGCGTTCTTCTACACAGAAAAATATAAAAATTGATTTCAACTAAAAAATTAATGATATTAATTTATATTTCAATTAAATAGTTTTTTATATTAACAACATTTTCTGCAGTAATATTGCTGATATAACTGATATAACGTTTAATTCAATTGATTAAATTTTTAATTAAAACTGATTTTATTTTTGTTTAATGGTTCAGTTGAAAAAAAAAATTGGCCAGAATTTTTTCTGTGTGGACTGAGTGATATTTCCCGTGCCAATTAGCAAATTACCATTTTCGTAAAGGTTTAATGGAGAGTCCAATAGGGGCATGGAAACTGAATCCGACAAGTCTGGTGATTTTTATTTTTATTGTGTTAATTTTTCAGATCTATGTATTGCTTTTGGGAAATTGAAAAGTAATTCTAGTGGAGTTGATGGATCTCCATTTAAATTTTACAAGTTAATTTATCCACTTATATCCGGACATATTTTAAACTTATTTAATTTTGCAATCAGCCCAATTATGAATAACAATTTCCCGGTAGTTTTTTCCCTGTCATATTTTTACAATTGAATTTATATAAGAAAAATGGGGGAAGGGAGAAAACTCCCGGGGAATTTTTATTCATAATTGGCACGATTATCTACCTCTACGTTTCCGGATATATGGAAATGTGCAAAAGTTATTTCAATTCCTAAGACTGGCTTTCATTTAATGAATCTTAGGCCAATAGGTATGAAACCATCTGTTTCAAGAGACTTAGAGCAAATAATCCACTCTCAAATCTCGAATTTTCTCAACATTTATAACTTGCTGATAAACAATTTGGATTTCGGATAAATTGTAGTACTTTGTCACTATTATAAGGACTTTTTGCGGTGATAATTTAACTCTCCAAAATATAAGATTGAACCGAATTATAAATGCCATATGCTGTTTCATATGTTTATAGTATTTCTTGGATAAAGCTTTAAGAACTTTGTTTTTTAGATCAATATAGTATTTTTCTATAGGGTTTTTAGGAGTGGTTATCCCACTCCCACTCCTACTCTGTTATTTCTAGAATAAAATGTAGCTTGATGAGGTTTTTAGATCTTCGCTAATTTTCCCACTCAAATACTGAATTCCAGTTAAAACTGTTGCCATACTTTTCTGTTCGAGAAGCTTATTCAATTAAGTTTTTTTTTCAGTATTTATTTATTGAATCTTCATATATTAATTATCCTAATATTTGCTTTATGTCCTGCCAGTGCCAGACAAAAAAGATTTAGTCATCTCGGTTTCGTTCAATTAATTAAGCTCCTTAATTCCGTTTTATTTTTTGCTTTCAAAATATTCCAATTTACAATTTAATATATTGTGTTTGTTCAGCAATAGTTAATTAACTTGAAAGTTTTATTTTTTTACTTTTTGGATAAAATCTACACATAGAGTCTGGGAATTTTAGTTCTCATGTTGTGTGCAGCGTTGCCATAATTTTTTTGAAAATAGCTGCATCTAAAAGAAAAAAAAACTGATTTTAACTTAAAAAAAACTGCACATAAAAATGTCCAAAAAATATATAATTTACTTAATTTGTTTTTAACATACACGTATGAAACAAATACAATATTAAATTATTATCGAATATTGTTACTTTGTATGCTAAATGAAGGAGATATGAATTAAGAGGGGTACACAAGTACATGTAGTTTTGCGATGTGTTTTGTTTCCTCAATTAATTCAAAATATATTTTAGTTCGGGCTCAGATTTGCTATTTGTCAAGTGAACACACATAAAAAGTTGGTGCAATAAAAATTTAAACTCAAATGCATTTTTAAAGAAGAAACAACAAGAATGGCAAAATGTAAACAGGGAAATAATTAAACTTTCAAAAGTAAAAGCCAAATAAACTACTCAAACGGCTTAGCAAACATGTCAAAATTGTACGTTTGTACAATCCTTTTTCGTAGATAAATGGGGTATTTGACAAACGATTAAAACATGTTTGTAAAAAAATCTAAATGTTGTTTAGTTTTAGTTTGCGCTATTTAGTGCTAAATTTAATCATTTATGTGAACATTTTGAAGCGTCAAGAAGGAACAACGAAACATAAATATTAAGGAGAATAAAACTTATTAGAATATCATAACATTACATAAGATAATCTACAACAAACAGCCTGATTATCTCTATAAGCGACTGCACTTTTCATGATCTATTAGAGCTAGAATATTTACAATACTTCAATATAATACCCTGACATCCGAATGGCAATTCTTCTTGGAACTATTTACATTCTAGCGTACAAAATACCAGAAATGTATTAACTTTTAATACATAATTTAATCTTATAATTTTTATAATTTGTAATTTATAATTATATTTATATTAATTCTTAAATAACTGATATTAAACTAAATTGTTTAATATTCCAATCTAAAATTTTATGCTGCAATACATATAAGACTTTAAGTCTTGTGCATAAAATTACCAATAAATAAATAAATAAATAAATGATTATTTAGATTTGGGTCTTTTATTTATTAATGGAAAGTGAGTATTTCCAAAGCTGTTTGTGTTTTTAGTTTGGCTCTTAAAGCTTGTCACTGATATACGAGTTTGTGTTAACCAAATTAGGTCAGATTATGGCTTAAGAAATTAAATATTATATAACAAAATCGAAACTAAAAAGATTTTAATGCTAAAACTGCAAAATCTGCACAATTTACAAAAAAACTTATTTATTTAACAAAAACTAAAAATTGTTAAGTGCTTAGAAAAACTGCAAAATGCAGAAAAATCTGCACATTTGGCAACGCTGGTTGTTTTTCAGTTTTATTATAAATTTTTTTATATTAATTCGAATGTGTATTCTAAGTCAAATTACAATATATAAAGAAAGCGTTCATACTTTAATACTCTTATTCCTTCAATATTTTTCAAATTGTAATTTTTTAAATTGTAATTTGACTTAAACAAAAAGATAAATAATCTAAAAAAATTTAATCTTAATGACATAATATTCTTTTAAAAATTTTTTTTGTTGTTGTTGTTATATTTTTAAAAAACTTTTTTTTAAAATGTTAATTTGTCTAGTTGTTCAGCATAAGTTTTATTTTTAAGATTTTAGAAACACTTACACACAAATAAGAAAAAATTAAAAATAGTGCATATGCTTAAAATTGAAAAATCATCGTCTTGACTTAGAAATTCTTATTTTTTAATCATAACCCACTCGCGGCCCAAAAAGCGATCAGAACTACCTGAAAGGAAACGACCTAAGCTTTCTTTAGAGCAAAAAATAATAAAAAAAAAAAAAAATACAAACTTAAAAATAAATAAAAAAAAGTTTTGAATTTAAAAAAAAAACAAAAAAAATTTTTCTTCGAAAGATTGAAGAAATAGCTATCTAATTTGTTTGGGACAAATTTAGCTAACATGGATTTTGTTACATGGATGAGAAAGAACACATGTTTGGCCAAAATGTCAAATTTTGACTTCCTCTAACTCGGAAACTTTTTGACCGATCTTGTTGAAACCGATATTTGTGTCTAAACTACTATCCAATAAGACTAACCTTGGTGCAAATTTCATCCAAATCGGAAGACATCGATTTCAAAAGTTGGGTCACTTGCCATGAAATTCCCCATATACATTACTAAAAGTATTAAAAATAATTATATTGATAATGTTTATTTTTGGTTAATTTAATTTTATTTACATCTGAATAAGTTATAATTTTTAGCTTGAAATAAATTAATATTTGGAATCACTTAAAATATCAATTTCGAAAAAAATCGAGTTGGGACCTTTCTACATGAGACCAACGATATGTGTATTTAATACAACAAGCCGTCTTATTAGGAATAACATCCCAGCGGGAAAAAGAAGGAGTACGGATGCCTTTTAGAAAGCTTCTATACTCCTTCTTTTGAATAAACAAGGCCTGCTGTCTCCATTCCATACTCATATCTTTTTTACACACGTTGTCATTGCGGGATAAGCCTTCCGCTCTCGCTTCTTTGCCAGGTACGTAAGAATGACAGCTAGATAAAAGAAAAATAATTCTTTTATTTTTTCTTTAGCAAAAAACTAGACAAAAATGCTACTCCATCTCTTCTCCCTGCTAATAGAAGTGAGAGCTGATTGTGTATCTTATATTTTATACCAAATGGCTTTCTGTGAGGGATTCTTTAGCAGTTAGATAAGAATGGTAATTGAATTAAACAAATTTTAAGCAGGCCTTGAATAATGCCTGAAGTTAGATGGTCTTCTGAGTTTTCCCGCTGTGATATTCAGTTTATGTTATTTACTGCGAGTATGTGTGTGTGTTTGTGAATAAATAAATTCATCGTTAGGTGAGAGTTTCTTTTCGAAAATTCCAGTGAAAATTAATGTTGTTGTTTTTTTATTTCCCGTTTTAATAGTTATTTTTAATTAACGACTTCTTCTTTTTCTTTTATTAATGCAAATGTACTTCTTAATCGAAAGGGCACAATTTATGTGTATTAAGACAGACACTTTTTATATTTCGTTAAATTTCCTTTAATTAAAGTCTGCTTTAAAATCGTTGCGTTTTAAATTTCTTATCTGTGCAAATTTCATTACCACTATATTTTATTGTTCTGTTGAACTCGATACCAACAGATTAAATTTCTTATGAATGAAATGTTGATGTAAAGCAACATTTTTATTGTTTCTGAGAAAAATTAAATAACAATTTCACAACTTTAGTAAAATTATAAATACTCGTTATGTAGACTTTTGAGAAATCATAAATTTCACTTGTAAATTTAATAACATTAATGAAGCAAAATTGAAGAAGTAATAGTGCTGTATTCGGCTGTGCAATGACTTCGACCACTCTCCCACTAACACATACTATCAAACAGATTTTAAAACTAAAAAAAGTGTAGAGCATTTGTTTTGTGTAAAAAAGACTACACATTGAAATAAAAAAATAAGAAACAGCAACAACAGGAGATTTTATGAAAAAATTGAAGGTAATCGTCGTTTCCTGCTTATTACTCAGTAATTTATAGACCGATCTCGATGAATTTCAATCGCAAACGAACTGGCAGACTGACTTAGACCCAGAATAGAGTCTAAGATCAATAATGTAGAAATTACAAACGGAATGACAAACTTATATGCATATACCCTTTCCACCTGTGCTAAGGGTATGAAGAGAATACAAATTACTTTACTTTTTATCATCGTTTGACTTTATCAGGAAAAATAGAAAATTTTTATTTAACGTACGGGCATTTCCACAAAAAAAGTTCACTTTTTATTCAGTAATTAAAATTATATGTTAAAAAAAATCTATGTTTACACTAAAAGAAAAGGCGTTATAACGCTGATGTATTTTGACATCATTACTTTGACAAGTGTCCTCGTTTTTGACCCCATGACGGTTTTCATCAATGTGATGTCGGCATCACTCCGCCAAATTGTCATTAGGGTTAAAAAATTAAATTATATCAGCAATGCAATGACACATCGGCATAATACATATCATCAGTGCGAGGACTCAGTAACTCATTAGGTTCAATTCAATAATAAATTATCATTAAATTAAGCAGTTGGGATTGACTTAGGTCAAAGTGAGAGAATATAATTATTTACTTACCCGTTACACATGTTTGTTCAACTTTTGTTTTATTCCGCCCTTTGTTAACAGAAGAACTCTCTAATATTGAGACACCCGTTATGGTTTTTGAAATCATTTTACTTTGATGTATTTAGCTAAATCATTTACAAAAAATAGAACATGGGACATTTTGCTTCTAATTTTACTTTTTAAACATAAAAATAATTTAAATAATACACAAAATGTGGAATCGAATTGATGTTACTGAAGTCACAGAAAAGATGCTGGAAAAAATATGACAAAATTTTATGACGTTTGTCCTTGGATTGATGTCACTTTTTGCCTCATTGATGCCATTTGTAATAACATTGATGTCACAATTGTGATGCATCATCAATATGAAGACGCATTTTTCTATGAGTGTACATATAACGAGTATTTTTTTTTTTTTTTGTATTTTTACATATAGAAAAAGAGGGGGAAAAATTTAGCAACATGTGTCTAAAATACAAGTTGGCGTTACGTAACAAAAACTAATATTTTCTGTGGAACTACCCATATGTATCTGAGAGGCATTAATTAATGTGTATGGAGTTAAAAGCAAATAAATATAATTTTATCACAAGCTTTCTCGTGAATTATTTGTCGCTTAATGACAATTATTAGTAAGAAGTAATTGAAAATTATCAATAACTGTTACTATTAATTTGGAATTCATCATTTTGAACTGCGATTACGATTTATTTTTTAATGATATTTTAAATTTCAGTTAAATTTAAATGTACTTGAGTTAAGTCCTTGTTTTAAATTACATTAACTATAAACGTAATTGCAAAGGCAATTAAAATTTTATTAATACTGTCCAAGTCTAATACTGTTTACTATTAAGCAGGGACCGTAACAGTTATTCCTTTTTTCATAAAAGTCTGATGATAACAGTTATTTTTTGATTTTTATTATTTTGAACAAAAATAACAGTTATTTTTTGAGTTTTATTTTTTCGAACAATAATAACAGTTATTTTATGATTTTTATTTTTTCGATCAAAAATAACACTTATTTTATGATTTTTATTTTTTTGAACAATAATAACAGTTATTTTCTGATTTTTATTTTTTCGATCAAAAATAAAAATTATTCTTTAAAGAAATAAACGTGTTATAATTATTTAGTTGACTTTAAATACTTATTTTAATGCGCATAAGATATCCCAATGATGATCACACATTTTAATAAATATTTAAAGACGACTCAATAATTATAACACGTACATTTCTTTAAAGAATAATTTTAATTTTTGCTCGAAAAAATAAAAATCAAAAAATAATTGTTATTTTTGATCAAAAAAATAAAAATCATAAAATAACTGTTATTTTTGATCGAAAAAATAAAAATCAAAAAATAACTTTAATTTTAGATCGAAATAATAAAAATCAAAATTTTAAAAATCATAATATTTTATCAAAGAAAAGTTCATTAGGATCATTATGTTATACTTGAATCAGTTTGCTAGCATTTACTTCTATATGCTTTTTTTGTTTTAAAATTTCAAAATAACTGTTATTTTCGGTCCCTGCTATTAAGTCTACGTTTTATTGTAATAATAATACAAATTTACTAAACTCAAGCAAATCCATGCCGTATCTGTTCAAAAGCTGTCGTACATTGCACGAAACTTTTGCAAATATGTAGTAAAAAAAAAAATTATTATAATGAATATATCTATTTCGTAAGTTGTAGCATGGATTTTTTTGAGTGTATGTATTTAAAAATTTTGGAGAAGGATCTAAGAAGAAAATGATGCTTTTATTCGAATTTGTTCATAAGACGAAATATGTCCTTGATTCATTCCCAAACTTAATTTATTCAAGTAATAATATGTATTCATATTACTACTATATTCATTCCTTTCACAATACATTTAATAATATTTAAAATTTGTCTCTATAAACTAGTGACTTAATACAGCCCCATTAAAAGTAATCTAGAGGCCTTAATTTGAACGAAAAAGGAGGCCAGTTAACAGGACCACTTATGAAAATAAATTTGTCACCAAAATGATTTTGCAATAAATCGATTGTTAGGCGCGCAGTATGCGAAGTTGCGGCGTCTTGCTGGAATCAAATGCCGTTGATGTTTAGCTGGTTTAATTTTGGAAGCAAAAATTAAGTCAGCAGTGGTCGACAGCGCTTGCCGTTTACCGTAACGGCAGCTCCTTGCTCATTTGGAAAGAGCGTGTAAACCGCAGCAAATATTCAATTTTGATGGGTGTAACGGTGATTCGTTGACGGTTTGAGGATTGTCTGTGCTCAGGGCTATTTGGCTTATTGAAGTAGCCATTTAACCAGAAACGAGCTTCGTAAAATGGACGAAGTGCTCTAGGAAATTTGGGAACAAATTTGTTATTTTTTTAAAGTAAATTTTCACAGTTTGGAAGCGTTGTCTTAGCGTTAAACAATTCTTGATGACTTGCCAAACCTTACTGAACAGAAATATCGGTTTGAAATTCTCAGCTGTCAAACCACAGTTATCGATATCGCAGCTTAAAATAATCACCCGCTATTTTACATCAAGGGTTGTGATACGATAACAACTACAAAAGAATGAAGCGAACATTCGATTGTAAACTGTTTTGATCACCAACACAAGACTTCTTATAAATACATAAAAAAAATTAAAAAAATATGTCGATAGAACCATATCTAAAATTAAATATATGTATTGGCATTCTGGCATATTTGTAGGGCATTCCACGCAAATCGGATGGCTTAGAAAAAGTTTTCTTTTCATTTTTTTGAGAACACTTCAAAAGGGCCTTCCTGGTAAATTTTGAAATTTTTTCAAAGGACTCTTTTTTTAGTTTTTTGTTCACAACTTTTATACTAACAGTCCAAATTAATTTTTATTTAAATAGTAATATTGAGATGCTTTTTACAGAAAGAAATAAAATAAAATATTCCATAATTACTATTTTTTTCGATTTTTGAATAATTTTTTTTATTTCATATAACAATTTTTGTTTTTATAAAAAGCCGCCTGCCGGACTGGGCTTAAAATCGGAGGATACACTAATTTTAAATAACACGATTGAATAATTCAAATCCAAAAATCTTAATTAAAAATTTATTTGCTATTTTTTTCTGTAAAAAAAACATCTAACAACGAATAATTTCACAAAAAAGAAATTCTAATTTGGACCATTATTGAGAATGTTATGAAACAAAGACTTAAAAAAGAGCCATTTAAAGGAGTAATCCAAAAAAGGTCAAAATTTAAAAGAAATACTCTCGTGAAGTGTTCTTAAAAAAATATCACAAAATTGGAGAATTAAAAAAAAAAATTATTATTAATTAATTCATTTATTAATGATGTGCTAATATCCCAATGACGCCCTATATTCTTCGTGAACATTAATTTTAAGTATTTTATGCTACAATTTGTATTTATATTATATTTAATTAAATAAAGGACATATATATATAATAGCCCAATCTTTATATATGATTAAAACAAAAATATTTTCAGCTATCCGATTTGGCCTAGAATGCCCCATATGAAATCTGACTCATTTGTCGCCATTAATATGCCTCCCTATTCTTGTATTAAAATTAATTTCTGCCAAAACTAGATATCAATCTCCATTTCTAGTTTGCAACTTAAACAATTGGAATTTTGCTTGCATGTTTCCTCTTAAAATTGACTATTAAAGTAGCAGACACCAGCATGGGAATGAAATATACAGGGCGTATGAGCAACTTCTTTATTAAATGGTTGAAAATACCTCATACGTTTGTACAACTTAAAGATTTGCTAACAATTTCAAGTACCACTGAAGAAATGAGGTTACATTTATATTCTAAATGGGCAACTTGTGGCAAGCTTGGAAACATTTAATAATATAAACCATAAGTTAGGGCAAGTATTTGCCTAATCAAAGAAAGTTTTTTTTTGTTTCAATGGGAATTTGGAATAATAAATTTTCTTTTGTATACTCGTATGTTTGTATATTTTGCCTGTTTAACAGTGGTGCCAACTATTTAAAACTACAATGGCTAAATTTTTAGGAAAAAAAATGGCTAAACGCATTAATGTTATTAAAAAACTTACAAGATCTTTTTTATTACACTGAAATTGCACATTTTTAGTAAAAATACACATCAAATTTTTTACTAATGAAAAATTCAAATACTCGATACAATAGATTTTATATATAGTTAAGGCTTTTTGTCAATTAAGAAGAGTTCTGTGTTACAACACAACTAATGCAGCATTTGTAAAATTTTTTGGGCTTAAAGGTTTAAAAAACTAGATGAAGAATTGGCTAAATCAAAATGTCTAACAAAATGGTTACGGATATTTTTATTGTTCTGTGCGATAATTTCTTCATGGATAATCGAGATGAAAAATGGCTTAATTGACAACACTACCTTTTACAATTAATTTCCTAACAAAAGTATGAATTTATACCTTTTTTTAATACTAATTCAACAATTTGTCCAATGATATTTTATATTTTCTCTTATTGTTCTGTGCGAAAATTAATAATTTGAATTTAAAAACTAGAAGAATTTATTTTCGAAATTGTTTATAATGTGTAAGTTATTCAACAACAAAAACAAATAAATGCCAAATTGTATGAAATTAAATAACATAATTAAATTTACTAGACCTTTGTTTTAAATCAAATGGTTTAGTTTATAATAAAGAATTCTGTATTTACATTTTTCTGGCCAAATGTTGTGGTAACTGCAAAAACAAAAAAACACTTGGAGTGGCAAAACTGTCCTTAACAGAAAAATATTTGTTAAAAGTAGAGATGTAACGAATACCGGCGATACTTCAGGTTTGCCGATTTATCGGTATCGGCGATATTTTACTGTCGATACGACGCACAATGGTTCATATTTTGAGAAGGCGTCCAAAATAATTTTTTTTTATGTTCTCTAAATTTAAAATTATTTAATTCATATGAAAGTAAATACTAGTTAACCTCGGGAGCCAAAATTTCGAAAAATAAAAAATCCAATTAAAGAACTTCAACCGGCAATACTTAAATTTGATGACTATTGAAACATTGAAATTATTTTTCAAATGTTCCTTACAATGATGGATGGAAAAGTTGCACATCATTTAACCGAAATAAAGTCTTCGTCACTCTGCACCAAATGCCAAAAGGCATTAAGTCAATTAAGCCAACCTCCATCACAAGACGATAATTTCAATGAAGAATTTGGATTGTCCACTCTTCATGCAGAGTTCGTTTTATGGAGCATTTTCTTAAATTGGGTTATGATTTGGAATTTGGCTCGTTATTCAAAACCAAGAAAATGTAGAAAAAAAACAAGCAAACCAAAAAAAAATTCAAGAAAAATTCCATCAGCTAGGCCTTATAATTGACCAGCCAATATCTGGAGAAGGAAATTCAAATGATGGAGACACTGCAAGGATATTATTTTCCAATCAAGATTCTATTAAAGGAGTACATTATGCATTAATAAGACGTTTCCAGATCATAATACAAACTATAGCATGTATAGCAGAAAGATAAATTCAATAAAATTTGGCCAGTACGCAAATGAAACAGCAATTCTTTATAACAAAAAATAATCATGGAGACATATGCCAAGCACAGTAAAATTAATAGTTAAACACAATATGCTACCAATTGGAGATCTATCTGAAGAAGAGCAAGAAAAAAGGAACAAAGACTGCAGATTCTTCCGCGAGCATAATACAAGAAAAATGTCAAGATGTTGTACTAATGAAGATCTTTTTAATATTTTATTGTGCAAATCAACGTCAATCGAATTAGAGGAAGATGCTAAACAACTTCGGGAAAATAAAACTCAAAGCTATTTAGAAGGAATTTTTACTAATATTGTTTTATTTAAAAAAGTTTATAGATTATAATTTGTTCTTGATACCGAGATTTGGGATTCGCTGAATTCCGAAAATCCCGGGATTTTTCGGGATTGACATCCCTAATTAATAATTATATAAAAATAAAATACATATACATATTAAACCAAAAATAAAAGTTGAATTACTTAAAATTTTATTGATAGCCGAGAATACTATTTGGGCACTTTTCAAAATATTCCTTTTCAGTTTTATCCTTTTAACAACTCGTCTCATCCTAAAAAAAGTCAATCTTTGGCCCCTGTGATTATTGGGGCTAAACAATTTTCAGGAGCCAAATGTTGGCATTTTCCGACAGGATCTAAGTTCAAGATTGAAAATAAGTATCATTTTTAAAATAAAAGAGAAATAATGATAAATTATAAAAAAATTATATATGAAATATTCAACTTTTAAACTGAAATACAACAGAAAAATGAAAATGTATTTTTAACTCCCCATAACTTTTGCTTTTATTAGTCGAATATTACGTTTAATCGTGCAAATTAAAGGCTGATTTCCCACCTATCGAGCAAAAAAATCGCATAAAAAATACCGATGCAGTCAGAGGTTATGAAATTTTAACCGCCTTTTCGTGAAATTAACTGGATGTACTTTTTTAGACTCTTTTTGGAAAACAATTAAATTTTCAATACTTATTTTTTGCCTCAACACCAAGAGAAATAATAAATTTTAAAGCAGAACATTAAATCCAAATCGATTAATAAATTGTTTCTTTCAATTCTTTAGCTGGAGGTACACACCATGCGCTCTAAGCGTTTGATAGTTTCTTGACGTTTTTTCAACTCGCATGCAAATGTGGAAAGTAATCCCAATGCGTTCTATACGTTTATGAATTATACACGTTTTCTGTGTAACTTGTCAACACAATTTTCCACTGACTCTACTTTTTTGGCATCAACGTATTGAATGCGTAGTGGGGACCTCCAGTTTAAGACGTTTTCCTTTGCGCCATAGTAGTGAAATTTTCTCTCTCTTTGCTAAATCTTTCATGTATTTGTAGTACAAAAAACGAAAATATTTTGTAAATATTTCGAATATTATACTTAATTTAAATGAGATGGTTGTGAGAATAGAAATCATTTTGCTTAAAATTTTGGGTTACTTCGCAGAGGCTACAAAATCCATAAGCGAGGTCACTGCTACATTGTCTGACGTTATTCCGAACATTTTAAGAAAATATAATAAATAAATAAACTGAGATAGAGATTATTTCCGAGGTGAAAAAATAGGCGATTTACTTGGCACTAGTTCTGAATAAAAGATTTGAGGGTTTAGAGATAAATGAAACCTATTTTTAAATTAAAATTCTTCGAAAGTTTTAAAGACCATTGGTTTCAATCGTATCGAAAAAACGTCTAACTAAAGTGCTATTCTGAAATTCTGGGAGACACGTTCACCCCTACACTTAGTAAAGGTTCAGATGAAGTTTAATGGCCTTTGAAGCGTTTGTTAACAAATTATAAGAACATCCGAGTAGGATGAGGGTCTGTCCAGAAGCCTCTGTAAAGAAGAAGTCGAGATAAGACTTAGATCTCCTAATATTTCTAGAGACGCAGATCCGCTTAGTGCAGAAACACTTAAATTTTCAAATGAGTTCTGTCGCATCAGAGAGGCTTTTTTCCACTGCAGATCTGGTTCGAAAGGAGTTGCGATTTCCGCAAAAGTCGTATTGGTTACAAAAATCTTATCCTTTTCAATTTTAAATATTTTTAATCTCTTACACTGCTCTTTTCTATAAAACATTGTTTATTTTGGTAAACATTACCAAAAAATCAAACTCGTTGTTTTTAATCATATTGATATCGATTTAAAATATTAATAATTTCTTACACTATAATTTTTCATAATAACAAATTATTCTACCTGAGTTTTGACAATTTTACCTTGAATTCAAACTTAATATTTGTATCGGTATCAGTATCGGTATCGCCGATATTCCCTTGTGAGTATCGGTATCGTATCGGCAAAAAGGCGTATCGTTCATCACTAGATAAAAGCTTACCAAAAAGAATGTTCAGTTATACAATTTATATATGTGCGAGTGTATGTGTAAGATCTTATACACATTAAAATTATATATCTGACACTTTCTTAATCGAGGAACGTTAAAATGAATCAAATTAACTAGAAAGTGTTTTAAATTGAATGCGTGTGAGTGTCATGTGAGGACACAAAGACCTTAAAATTTACTTTGTATTGTGTTTACAAGATTCTATTGTTCGGCAAAAATAGAATCCCATTTATTTAAAGAGAATGAAGTTAAATTACAAACATACGTGTTGGTCTCCAACATGGGTGTAACCTACATAAGTTTGAGTATGAGTATGAGTTGGTTTATATTTTCGTTTATATTTCAGTCACATTCAACTAAAATAGATTTGTAAAATCCAAATGTTTAGAAGCCGAAAATAAATAGTAAACAGCGTGTAACTTACAAATGTTCTATTACAACATCAGACATATTTGAGATTGAGTTGTAAGTTTGACAAAGAACGTGTAAGTGGATTGTATGTATAATCAACACAAAATCATAAAATGTAAATACAAACAACCGATATATGAATTTAAAGAAGTAAATGATAGGTTTTCCTTTTACATGCCAAGTCCGCCCTACTGCTGGTTTTGCAGTTGTTGTTGTTGATGAAAATTTATTATAGGATCCAGTTTTGCCATAAGTATAAAAAAATATCTACATGCAGTTGTCTTTATCACTGAAACAATAACGTCGGAAAAATCGGACCAATAAAAAATATTATTAAATATTTTATCTAACTGTCATTTTCCGATATAAATAAATACATTTTTAAACCTGTTCATGAACACACAACTTGTGCTATATTTTTAAACGTTTTGTATTATTTTTTTAAAGTTGTTTCTTAATCTATAAAATTATTCTTGTTAAAGTGTCTTAATCAATAACGGCAGCAACATAAATTTTGTTACTGCTATTTTTGTTTCTAGCTAAATTACTATATTGATTTTGTTTATGCATGTTCAGTTACTTCTTCTATACATATTATTACAGTTACTTTTACGCTTTTATTCTTACTCTCGGATTTATCTCTTTTACTCAAAGCAAATATTTATGTAAAACAGTTTTGTCTTCTCCAGTTGTATTGTGATGCCATATTCGATGTTACTATCAATTGTATTCTCGCCTTAGTCTAAAGCCTATAGTACACGGCATGTAAAAAGACACATGCGCATGTGGTTCTGACGTAATTTTGACGTCATCACACAACACGCAATGTTTATTGTGGCTTTGCATTTCCGTCAAAATTACGTCAGAACCACATGCGCATGTGTCTTTTTACATGCCGTGTACTATAGGCTTAAGTCATAAAACGTTGTTTGACTGTAAATAAAGTCAGTTTAGACAAAAATATAAATGATTTTCTTATGTTTAAGTTCTAAACAATACCCTTCACCGAAAATAAAAAGTTAGATATAAGTTTGTCATTCCGTTTGTAATTTCTACAGTACTTATCTAAGACCCAATAAAGCATATATAAACAAAATTCCAACAATAAAACAGTGTGTGTTATCTCTTCCTACATTCCCCCACTACAATTTTTAAAAAGTTTTTCATCAAAATTTCCCGAAAATCCCGAAATTAATTTAAAAAGTTGGAAACCCCGGGAAAACTCTAATTAAAAAATATTGCTTACCACCACATGTCCAACATTCGTCATAAGTGGAAATCAAACTAGACAATCTTGAAGATGAAAATTAAAAACATTTTGATGATATTTTAACTTTGAATACATAATCGAATTAATGTGTTGTAATTGTTTTTATTTTTATTTATTACTATTATTATATATATTAAGAAAATGTTTTAAAATGTTATAGACTTTTGACCGCTATTTTTTAAATTTGCCAGACTGGGCGGCGGCAAAGTAAATAGTTGGCCGGCCTCAATTTATGTACCAGTTGCAGCTTGAAAGGCTTCAAAGCCAAATTCTTAAGCTAAATGTGCCAAGTGGTCGTTATGGATAGTCCCAATTGTTAAGAAAGTCGGGGAATTAAAAAATTCGGGTCTAGTTCAAACCTCTTGCTTACAACTGCCGTGTTTTCATTGGAACAACCCACTCAGACATGCGCTAGTATATTCACATTACACAAGGAAACAAAATTTAACTTTTTTGTGTTGGAAGCTTGATGCAATGGTTTTTCTAATATGAGGTCGCTAATTTCAAATCTAATTTCCGTTTTTCTCCATCAGCTCGCATTTTTAAGTTACAGGTACTAATCGTATTTTTGACTTTTTTCCAAAAATTTGAGTTCAAAAAGTCATAACTTTACTCTTCATTTAGCGCTTTTTTTAAAAAAGATGAGCTTTAAAAACAGTAAAAGTTTTGGAAATCTCTGAAAAAATGGCTAAGTGAAGGCTTCATTAGTTTTTTACTTTCTGTTGCCGTTCTGTTTCGTTCCTTTCTGTAACAAATATTTTCTAATTACATTTTCTATGATAAGATTCAGCTGCTTTTCAATCCAAAAACATTAAAACATTAAAAAAAACTTTTCGTAACAAAAAATATTTTTATTTTGTGTCAGAAATACGTAAATTTTTAAAAAATCATATATTAAAACCAATTTTTCTAGTTTTAAACAAAAAAATTACAATTTGTTCATATCACAACAAACTAATACATTCACACCTTGTCCTTAACTTAACGTTGAATTATATTTTCGAAAGATTTGTCCACTAAAGGAAAAACAAACCACACATACAGACAACAGAAACAAAACAGCTGATTCGTAACACAATAGAACGTACAAACTAATTTTGCCTTGATGGTTGTTGACGTAAAAAAAAAATAATAATTAGTATTGTGGTTATATTATTGAAATGGTAACGGTTTTTAATCCAAATTTAAATATTTTTAATTAGGTATGAAAAACAAAAATGTACTTTGGAATTCTTGACAAAAAGTACGACAAAACAGAAGTTAGGAAGAACATGTAAATCAATTAAAATGGATAATCATTCATTCAAAAAGTAAATTTCGATCTACCAAGGTGAAATGCCATTTGGCTTAAAGATTGATGTTTGACTATTGAGGTCATCCGGCTTCAATGGCCGAGTGAGGAAAAACGGCAAACCCCACTGAAGAGATTTTGTTGTTACAATCAAAACTAGTCTTGGCAACCTGCCCGTGAAAGCCTGGGTTCAAATCTCAGCGCAGTCAAGTATGAAACATTTTAATTAATTTCATGTTGTAAAAATTCCTGACTTCATAAAAATAATTTAATGAAAATTAAATTCAAAGAACTTAAGTCTAATTAAAAATATCTAAGTTTGGATTTAAAAAAATATATATTAAAAAATTACAAATATTGTACTTTTAAAAATCATGAAAAATCCAAAACGGGAAAAAGTTAAAGTCTTATTACTTTCACGAAAAGTCACATAACCTATGAAAAAATGAGACATAGATCATGAAAATCGATGAACGCGTTTGTATGGAAATCGCAACTTTTACAAATTCAGTTTTCTCCGAAAATTGAGAATAAAATCAAATGTTGTGCACCCATTACAATGAAATATATCTAATTGTATTTGAAATATATTTAACTAAATATTTTAAGACCAAAACTGTGATTGTTTGTCGCATATTTATTTTTATGAATAATTGTTCTTCTTTTTAAACTTCAACGATGAAACTACTTTCCAAATTTAAAACCAATATAAGCACGGCTTAAAGATAATATTGTTGACGAATTTTGGGTTATTTTTTTAACTGAATAAGGGGAAACGTTTTCAAGTTACATATTTTAATATGTTTTGCGGAAGTGAATTAATTTTGGACATAACGGTATATCGCAAAAAGTCGAGCGGATAGAAAAAAATCAAGTGCGGGTTTGGATTCAGCATCCCAAATAACCTTAAAAACAACATTTTGTTGTTAATCGGCAAAAACCTTGTTCCCTTGTGTTAACATCCAGCTCATCGACTAAATTTTAAATAGCGATCTCAAAAATTTTGACCGAATTTTACGAAGTTTGGCATTTACAGATTCACTGTTTTCACACTCGATTTTTAATATCGTACTTGACGTTTTGTTATAATTTCCGAAGCTTCTACTGTTGATATGTCAAAAAATAAAATGCCAAAACTGTCATGTTATTCCAATATGCCCCTGTTGAAACTTAAAGTTACTGTTGAAACATCCGTCACCTGTGGATATAAAAAAACAATTTTCAAACATTTATGTTAACAGCACTTTAAAAACTAACAAATCGTGCTTATCAGAAAAAAGGTTTTATTTTTAAATGTTATTTAGTCTTATTTGACCTTTCTTTTTTTATAATTATTTTTTATTGTTTAAGCTTGAGGTCTTTTTATACCCTCCACCACCACTGTGGTGAAACTTTTTTATTATACACCTAAGACCCCATAAAGTATATATATTCTGGCTCCTTGAGTAATTCTAAGTCGATTTAGCCATGTCCGTCTGTCTGTCCGTCTGTCCCTCTGTCCGTCTGTCCGTCTGTTGAAAACACGCTCACTTTCGAAAAACACAAAAGAAAAGAACAAACTTGGTCTCAAATTGCTTGTAGTTATCCTAAGCAGTTTGGGATTGAAATCCAGCAACATCGGTTCAGTAGGATCAGAACTATGAATCAAAATGTGGAACCACCACCCTGAAAAAATTGATAATTTTGATACAAAAACTAACATAAATGGTTTATTAATGCACGGAATCACATAAAATTTTGCTCGAATTTGGTTTGTACGACTGCAAATTATACTGGTAAATTTCGTGACGATCGGTCCATGATTTACCATAGGCCCCATATAAACCCATCCCGAGGAAAACAGTTTTGTACGCCTAAACCCGCAATAAAAAACGCTAGCATACCTAAATTTGGTACGTCACAGTTTTATAGGACCAGAAATCACACTGTAAAATTTTTTGAAGATCGGTCCATAATTTACACTAGGCACCATATAAACCCTACTCTCTGAAAACAGTTTATTGCGCCTAAAACCAAATAAATCCCATTTTGGGAAAATAATTAAATTCACCTAAAACCATCACAGATATAGATATTGCGGTGAAATTTTTAACTTAAATTCATATGGCCAGAAAAAATATCATGCAAATTTGTGAAATTTACTGTTAACGCTAAAACTAATTAGACTGCTGTATTGAAATTTATTCTTATTTATTTTTTGTAATACTAGAAATCAGTCTTCAGAATTTTGGGATGATTGGGCCTAATTTTCCATAGGTCCAATACAAATTACCCTCCTAAAAATTATTTTAGTTCGGCTAAAACTTTTACGAATCATGATATTTTACTCAAGCCAGTTCAAAGTTCTTACAAGAAACGGATAAAATTTTCTTTTTGTTGGTCAATAATTTAATTCATGTCTAAACCGCAACTAATTTTAATGCTGACGCTCGTTTTTGTGAAGCTTAGTTAATAATATATATGTATTTATCATATAGAGCTCACTCCTGTCGGTGGAGGGTATCAAAGATTCGGCACAGCCGAATATAGCACTCTAACTTGTTATTTATAAAATATTACATTTATTTATTTCTATCGATATTTCGCTAACCTTTGGTTAGCAGCGTCAGGAAGTTATATAAAATTCATATAAAATTTTGTAAATTTAATTTCCTGACGATGCTAACCAACGGTTAGCGAAATATCGATCGAAATAAATAAATATAATATTTGATAAATAAAAAGACCTCAAGCTTAAACAATAAAAAATAATTGTTTTATTTTTAATTTAGAAAACCCCGTGCCCTTTTAATGTTGTGCTAGTAACACGTTGGAGCAAGAAAACTTTTTATTTTTTTGTTTTTATGCATAAACTTTGAATTTTGAAAATTATATTTTATATTTGATAAAAAAAATTGGTTAAAATATTTCAAGCAAATAAGTAAATTGAAAAATAAGACAGGGAAAAATTACGGCATTAGATATCGATCGAAATTCTCATTGAAATTGTGAAATCGATCGTCATCGAATGCGGTAATTTGCCCCACAACAAATTTACGGGTAACCATCCATAATCTTCTTCTATATATAAAACAATTAAAAATGTTTGTCTGTTTGTCTGTTGGCTTATATACTCCTACACTAATGAACCGATTTTTTTGAAATTTTTACAGTAATACTATATCACCTGAAAATAAAATAGGCTACTTATTTTTCGATAGGGGCAGTGGAAGTGCTACCCTCCATAGGATGCCAATATTAAGTATCGCATATGTTAAGATCCGCTGCACCCATTTTTTTGAACTTTTTGCAGTAGGGTTTTTTGAGCCCCGAAATTGAAATAAGATAGCAGCAGGGGAAGTGGTGCGCCTTATAAGATGGCAATGGTTAATATCGTATAACTTGAGAGCTGTTATGGTGAGAATCTTCAAACTTAGTAGGAAGTTTCTTATGGTAAAATGGTAAAAAAAAAAAAATATATACTCATGAAAATAAAAATAAAGGTGGTAGGCGCAGGAGGAGCAGTACCTCCCACCACCTTTGTAGTGTAGGAAAAAAAATGGCAGGATCGCCATGTAGTGTAGGAATAAAATGGCAGGATCACCATGTAGTGTAGGAAGTTGAGGTGGCAGGATCGCCATGTAGGGTTAGAATGTGTAATGGCAGGATCGCCATGTAGTGTAGCCATTATTTATTTTTAATAGCTGTTAGGGTACCAGCTGATTTGGAAGGCGTTCAAAAGAACTGCAGAATTATTTGAGGCTCTTAATTAAAACTAGGCAAGCTATTGCCAGATTAAGTAGTTAATTTCAAGTCTGATTTATTTTAAATTTACTGGTGCTTATATACTATACATAAAATTTTAACTTAACCGTTCTAACTTATTTTAATTATTTACATTATTCTGTTTGTCTTTGTCAGTCATATGGAGATATCAATAAATTGTAACAATAACAAACCCTCGTGACTATTCTCGCCAATCAGTTGGAATCCACTCAATTCTCACTTAATGAGGTGTCATTCACTTACATTCTGATTGTCGTCATTTGTCTATACCGTTATTTGATATTTAAAATACCCTACTCTATACAAGTTGGTAAGTGTTGGTTTAAGAGTAGTTTAAGGGTATGCGGTGGCGACTTATGAGGTACACTACACCTTCCATAGGATGCATATCGCGGAACTGAAGAACTATTTTAGCGGAGTATTCAAACTTGGTTAAAGCAACTATTAAGGTAAACTTTAAATATTAAAACAAAAATGGGAGCGGTAGACGGACAGTGGATTAGTCTCCCAACCAATTGATCCACTGAAAAGAGATTTAAATATAAAGGGAGTACAAAGGAGTAGAATCGATGGTCGTCCATCTCCTGGACTACTATAGATAGAAAAACAAGCAAAACTGTGTTTCAACATTATGTCCCCACATTATGTCCCCACAAAACTTTTACAATTATTTAAATAGAATTAAAAATTAAAAGGATTTGTGCTTATAATAAAAAACTAAGATCTCCTTGTCGTACTTTTTTGAAAAAAAAAATATATATGTATATATATTTTGGAAATACGTAATGACATTTAAAATCGGAAGAACGGTTAAAATCGGTAATCATATAGCAATTGTTTTAACAGGGTAGCGAAGCGCACTGGGTTCTTAGTAACTGAAAATAAATTCATAACTTTCTAAAGCTTTAAATATGTGTCCCAAATTATGTGCATACAGTCTAAAATTTCATTTTTAATTCTACAAATAAAAAATAACCAGTTAATATAATAAATCTTTGGTACATTAACAAACAACCCTTTTTACTTATATTAACTTTTGAACTTTATTTTAACCCTTTTTTGCCACTACTTGTTTTAACATTTTTTAAGCCTCTTATTGAACTTAATTCCTCCTCTGGGGTATAAAAAGAAAAGTAGTCATAAAAACAGCAAAACATAAAACAGCAAGAGGAATGTTTTTCTTTTCGATTCTCAGTAAACATTTTTTCAATAAAGTTTTTTTCTCTTTTTTTCTCATACATATTTTATTATGTGCAAAATATTTTGAATTGATATTAGTGATGGCAATACTTTAAGCCATAAAACGAATTAGAATGTAAAATAAGAACTGAAAGTCTGCATTTTCAATGTTTGAATTTACGTTTTGCCATCCATTAAAATTACAAAGTATTTTACCTCTACCGTGAATGTGGTTCTAGTGCATGTGTCTTCTAAAAATTGTATGAGCAGGGAAACCGTAAATATGCAATTATATGTTTTTATTTATATATTTATCTGCTTTAGGCCTGGAACAGAATAAAGTAGCTGTAGTAGTAGCTGTAGCTGACGAATGCTCTGTAGCGCAAAAAAGTTAAAAATTTCAAACTTTGTGCTTCAACTTTAACAGCAACGACTACTACAACTACGTATTCTGTTGACACTACCTTTAAACTGCCATTTTTAACTTTTTACAGTTTGCATCGCTATTCGTAGCGTTGTACTACAGCGACTACTCTGTTCCCCACTTAAAGGTTTTTAGAAGCATATTTTGATACTTGAAGTTTTTTTTTAGTCCTCAAACAACTTTAGTATGAATCTTAAACTCATTTTTTTCTAACATTTATTTATTGAATCTTCATTTATTAAATTTGAACTAACAATAACACAGGCCAACAAATTCAACCCATAGACCATGGTATACTTTGGGTTTGAGTTGCGCCGAATCCGAATCTGTACACAGAATCTCTCCATCACTTTAGGCTTTCAAGACATCCTTGTTTAAAATTAAAAAAAATCCCTGTTTTCGTCATATTAGTTATAGCTGCGCCCCTTCATCTTCATTTATAAAACCTCTAAAGGTCCTATCAATTACCTTTAAAATTAATGTTTAACTTTTGTAGTGTCTTGTTCCTTCTCTGCGATAAATTTACCTTTAGTTTGAAAAATCCTGATTTTCGCTAAATTCGGGTATTTCTGTTTTTTTATATATTTTTAAAAAAAATTTTTTTTTTTTTTTATATATTTCTTTTTTTAAATTTTAAAAATAATTTTATGAAAATTAGATTCAATGAACTTAAGCCTAATTAAAAGTATATAAATTTGGATTAAAACCATTAACAGTTCAATAAATAACTATAATACTAATTATTTTTGAAAAGTATATATTAGTTACAGGGTTTCAACTTTTTTCCAAATTTGCAGACCTGCGTTAATAATAGGGTATTCATTTAATCGGGCTTTTGCTTTAATCGGTTAATCGCTCGTATAATTAACCGAGGTTTTGGTTTAATCGGTTAATAATCGGTTAATTTTGTTATTGATCGGTTAACCGATTAATAAGATTTTTTTGTTAATTAAGTAATTTCAATACATAAAAATGAATACATTATTTATTATTTGGAGTTTATTGTTTAAAAAAAGCAATAACATAACAAACATAACAGCTCTTGAACTAACACGAGCAAACAAAAAACAGAATTCATAAATATGTAATACATATTTTTTAATTAATACATAAATATTATGTATGAATTAAAAAAAAGCTGTGTGATAATTTTATTAGTTATTTCAAAATAATTTTGTAAAAAAATTGTTTGGTTTAAATCAGAGTACGGAGAGTGCTCGAATTAAACTCGCTCGCGAGCGAGTCCAATTCGAGCGAGTTTTATTTTCTACATTGAAAAGAGTTATTCTTTACTGCTCGCGAGTTTAAAAAATAAAACTCGCGAGCGAGTTTTATATTTGCGAGTTGAAAAATATTGCTCGCGAAAAGAATTCAAATTTTAAGAGTCAAAAATAAAACTCAACTCGCGAGTCGAGCTAAAAAGAATTGTTCGCGAGTTTTATTTTTGCGTATGAATTTTTTTTAATTAAAAATATCTTTTTCCTGTTTATTTGTTTGTATGTGTGGATAAATGTGTGTATGTATGAATATTTCATCGAAACACAGAACAGCATTAGCAAATGGATCAGAAGTAAGGTGGGAAAAGGTATTTATTGATACAGCAAATATTACGTTGTGACAAGTATAACTAACCATGAAGAAGAAATAAGCAAAGGAAAGGATTCGTTTAAAAGAATGCAATCATGTTATACGTTTCGAAAATATAAAAATACTATGGAGAAACAGTTTTTAGTTTTAAATTTGGGAATATTTACTAACATAGTATTGAAAATAAAGGTTTGTTACTATCAGTGTTGCCAAGAGCTGAATAAAAAATAAGCTAAATTGGTATTTTTAAATAAAGACTAAAAAGGCAAAAACTTTTTTTTATTCATTGTGATCTTTATTATTAAATAAGTAAAAATACATAAATATATTTTATACAGTGCATAACATTTTTTTTAAGACTCCATAACAATAAAACTAAAAGTAGTTAGTATACTAATAATTGTGTTAATACTGAAAAAGTTTACATTAAAATGTTTAAAAAAGAGGAAACTAGGAATTATTTTTATTAATGTGAATAAAGTTAGGTTTATAGCAATTCCTCACTGGTATCGTGAGTAATTGCTATTTGTTGGATTAAATGCATTTTGATATATTATTTTGTTCGTCGATTGAAACATATTTTTCAAATTCAAATAAATTTTTGCGACCCATTGCACAGATGTTTAAACACTCACTACAGATCAATGAACACATTTCATTTTATTTTATATAGTCGTTATTGTTAACTACCTGCTGCTATTTTCTATAAAAGTCAACTAATTTGGTTGGCACAAGACAATTATTGGCGATTTCTCAGAAAATAAATCGCCATATGTGGTGGCTATTGCAGCCATAAAATCTCATATTGGGTTCTTTAATTCTGTGAGGAGTGTAGGGCCGTGCACATAAAAAACCTTTACTGCCTTTTTTGTAATAAAAATAAAAAATTTCGTAAGGTGTTTCCATGTAAATTCGCAAATAAACATTCTTAATACAAAAACAAGCCGTTCATTAATTTCCTATGAATCGTAAACACTTCTATGTAAGTCACTAATGACCGCATACATTTTATTACACTTCATTCAAAATTTAACATTTATACGTATTGCACATATATTTTAAAACACACTTATCTACCTGTTTATGAGCATCATTCACTTGTGTGCATTTTTTTGAGTATAAACATTACTTTTACAACCCTTTCCCATTTAACCACTCACTAGGGATCAAACAAACATATCAATGATCACATTTTCTATAAATAGTCGTGAATGTTTACTACCTGCTGATGTTTTCTATATTTGATTCTTTGGTTGTCACAAGACAATTATGTGATGGCTTTTGCTACCCTAAAAAACTCTTAATTCATTTATAACACTGGTCTTCAAAAACATATAAAATATAAAGATTTTGAAGCGGTTAATTTAAATCCGTTTGCAATTTCAAATTTTTTTATGGGCTTGGCTAATATTCCGCCCGAAATAAGGGCCGATTTTTATAAAAACACCAACAAATGATTATTAATAATATTTTCTTTAAGTCAAACGAATAACATTTTTTATATTTTCCACTGTGTCGGACATTTTCAGAAATTAGTGGCGATAAACTTTTTTTCCAAGCAAAATTAGTACTATTTTTTGTTTTCAAAAATTTGTTAACAAATTTAGAACAATTTTTTTATTATTTATCAGAAAGCCAGATATATTGCGAATAAAATGAGCCATAAACCATGAAAATCGATTGACAAATGTTTATTTAATTCATAATTATTAAAGGCAGCTTTTATGAAAATAATATGTTACCAATCTCAAACACTTTTATTTAAGTCATTTAAGAACGCATACATTTTATTACACATCATTAGACATTTTGCAGGTTTACATATTTTTAAACAAGAAAACATTTATACATACAAACACACATACATTCTTATCAACATGGTTATGCCCAGCATTCATATGTGTGCATATGTTTTTATAACCCCTTCCTACACATTTGCCTGCCCTTCGTTTCTAAAAATTCATATGTATGTATATTTTTACTTCGCACAAGCAAACATTAATTTTTTTAAACGAGTTGCTCGATTTCAACTCGTATGCGCTCGTTTTCTGCTCGCATAAAATTTGTACTTACGAGTTGAAAAATAAAACTCGTAAGCACAAATTTTAAAACGAGTTGTTATCTGCTTACGAGTCGAGCACAAAAACCTTATGACTCGTAAAAAATTTGTGCTCGCGAGTTTAAAAATAAAACTCGCGAGCACAAATTTTAAAATGAGAGAGTTGACTCGAATTGTGCTCGCGAGTAGAATTTTTTCCTACCCTGGTTTAAATGTTTAGAGTTTAAGCGATTATTTTCTTTAGAATTGATAAAAATTCTTTTAACGAAAGCAACCCATAATACAGAATATCTAATTTCACAGTAATTTTTCTGGATTTCTCTAAATGTATAAAATTTTCCATTTTGCCATTATAAATCTTCTAATTGTTTCGGTTAATTCTGTTAAAAGATTAATATGAGAATACATGAGACGAAAACAAAACGCTGTTGACAGCAAACACTTATTTTAAGCGAAGATCACTGAACACCTTCTTTGTTTGTATGAAAAAATATTTTCTAAACACATACCTTTTGTATATGAGACGAAACAAATAATTAAAAATACAAAAAAATATTTTATAATACTACAAAATATTAACAATTTTGTTACTTCGGTTAATCGGTTAATCGACTGAAATTAACCGGTTTAAACGTTAATCGAAAATAGCCAATTTTAAATTTACCGGTCAGTTAATCGGGTAGTACTTAATCGGTTAACCGTTAATCGGTGTTTTAGTTTCCGTGACTTTAATAGTATTGACTATAATCTTTTGTACGAACATTTTTCACACATCACCTGGTGTGATATTTATTATATGCCTTCAGTCGATTATCAATCTTCTTTCTTGGAGCACAATATTCAGTACCTTTACAGCGTAACTGTACCACTTAAATATAAGAAAAATACTCAAAAACAAAAACCCTGGTGTACGGAAGCTGTCAGGGATGCCATACGCATAAGAGATGTGGCTTATGCAAGGTGGAAAAAATTTAGAACTCCGGAACTAAAACTTCAGTTTTCTCTAGCGAGAAATGTTGTCAATAGACGAACTAAACATGCCAAAACCGAATATTATTCCCAACGGTTTAGCTCGGCAATAGACTCTAAGCAAACTTGGAAAGCTATCCGTGAAATAGGTATTGGCAAAACTGACATGAATAATGATTGCCAAATTGATGCGAATACTCTTAACGAATCTTTTACAAGCACTCCTTCGATACAAGCGAACCTCGACTTCTACGATTTTTCCTCACATTCGTCGAATATAAATATTGATAACCAGTTTTTCAGATTTTCCTATGTTTCTCAATATGTTGTTATCTCGACCATCCATTTGATGAAATCCAACGCAGTGGGATTTGATAATATGCACCCAAAATTTGTAAAGATAATTTTGTCAAATGGTGAATACCGACCAATAGCCATCTTGTGCTATCTATCTAAAGTTTTGGAAAAACTATTGCATAGTCAAATGTTGGGATATATTAATGAACATAACTTGCTTTCTAATATGCAATCTGGGTTTCGCCGGGAAATAATATTAAAAAAATATTATAGCATAAATGAAGGACGAATTGTTGCAGTACATTTATAACGAACTTGATGTCCACATAAACCGCAATCAATGTAATTAGACGTTCTGGGGCAAGTAGTCTTTCATATTGTACATTCCATGTTTGCTGATATTACGCATGTTTGCGCAATAGCCAGAGATTGTGATTTTTTTTCTCGATTTTATTAATTTTTGTCTTGCGCCTTTCTTTTTTGTTTATGGCCGTTAGAAGTTTAATTTTATTTTATTATATTTTTATTATTATACAAAAGGCACAAACAGAATAATGATAATTGCAAAATGTAGAATGATATCGAAAAGTAATGATTACATCAAAACCTGCTTTTTTATTTAATTTGTCTCTCTGATCATTCGTATAAGAGAAATATTTGGTATTTATTTTTAAGTATTGTTAATAAATTTACTAAAGAGATGATTTTATTATGTATAGCAATACATCAAAATCGACTTTTCGTGAAAAATAACTTTTTTATTGTTGTAAATGGTTCCTTGGGGCTACGAAAACAATAGATGTTTTACGACTTTTTTATCTTTGGAATATCCGAAAATTTACTTTCTGTTGTTGAAGAAAATCGTCAGTTATACCCTCCAAACCGCACAATACGACTTAGCAATGTTCTAAAATTTTTTTTTTTTTTTTTTTTTTTTTTTTTTTTTTTGTTAACCTTGAAAAATTTCAAATAATGGGAAAATCAGTCATCTCAAATGCACTTTTTAAACAAACAACATGTAAAACAAAATTATATTGGCTGCTGAATCAGAAGATTTTGACTAGGGAATCAAAATCTTCTTGAAATTATAAATATTTTTCTTTTGCGTTTTTACGTCACCCTTGTTACATAGTTACTATACATGTCTACATAGATATTTAGAACTCAAAGAATAAAAAACATTAGTTTTAATAATATTACACGTATTAAAAGTATTAGTATTTAGACCACCATCATATCACTTACATATTTTTATGAAATTATGTAAAAACTTTTTCAATGTCGACAATGTGTTATATCAATATTAAAATCATTTATATTTGTCATTATTTCATTATTTCGTTGGAAAGGCAAAAAATGGCTCGTTTGTTTGTTAAATGGCACACTCAAAATATTATGTTGGTAAATTCCACAGAAAATTCCTTTTAAAGAACTTAAAATTTATTTAAAAAACGGATCACTTACATTTCATTTAATATAAATGAGTTTTACATAAATTTTTAATTTTTTTTATTTAACAGTATATTTCGTAAAATTTAAAAATTGTTGCTCTAAAAAAATATAATTTAACTGACAAAAGAAAAACTACATACACACGCAGAAAAGTTTTTTATCAACTAAAAAAATGGTTTAAAAAGTAATTAAATTTAATTATTGTGATAATTGAATCAAGTATTTTTTTAGTTGAAAGAAAATTAAAAATATACAGCCATGTCACAGAGTACAATTCCGTTCGGAATTGCTATACATAATAAAATAAACTAAGTTTGTCATTCCGTGTGAAACTTTTTTATTATACATCTAAGACCCCATAAAGTATATATACTCTGGCTCCTTGAGTAATTCTAAGTCGATTAAGCCATGTCTATCTGTCTGTTCGCCTGTTGAAAACACGCTCACTTTCGAAAAACGCAATAGAAAAGAACATTTTGGATTCAAGTTGCTTGTAGTTATCCTAAGCAGTTTGGGATTAAAATCCAGCAACATCGGTTCGGTAGGATCAGAACTATGAATCAAATTGTGGAACCACCACCATAAGAAAATTGATAATTTTGATACAAAACCAACATAAATGGTGGAATAATGCTCGGAATGATATAAAAATTTGCACGAATTCGCTTTATACAACAGCAAATCATACTGTTAAATTTCTTTAAGATCAGTCTATAATTGGCCATAGGCCCCTTATAAACCCTACCAGCGTAAGACTGTTAAGTACGCCTAAAACCGCAATAAATAACTTTATCATACTAAAATTTGGTACGTCACAGTTTTTTAGGACCAGAAATCACACTGTAAAATTTTTTCAAGATCGGTCGATAATTTAGATTAGGCCCCATATAAACCCTACTCCCGGAAAACAGTTTAGTACGCCTAAAATCGTAATAAATAATGCTATCATTGTTAAATTCGGTACGGTACAGTTTTATAGGGCTAGAAATCACTTAATTTCGTGAAGATCGGTCCGTAATTAACCCTAGACCTCATATAAACACTACTCCCGAATAAAATTTTAGTACGTCTAAAACCGTAATAAATAACGCTGTTATACTAAAATTTGGTATGTCACAGTTTTATAGGACCAGAAATCACAGTGTAAAATTTTTTGAAGATCGGTCCGTAAGTTACATTAGGCCCCGTAATAAAATAATGCTATCATAACGAAATTCGGTACGAAACAGTTTTATAGGACGAGAAATCACACTGCCAAATTTCGTGAGGATCGGTCCATATTTACTCTAGGCCCCATAAAAACCCTACTCCTGGAAAACAGTTAAATACGCCTAAAACTGTTTTAAATAATGCTGTCATAATGAAATTTGGTATATCACAGTTTTATAAGACTAGAAATCGGAGTGTCCCTACTATCGGAAAACAGTTTATTGCGCCTAAAACCAAATAAAGCCCACTTTGGGAAAATAATTAAATTCGCCTAAGATCGTAACAGATATAGATATTGCGGCAAAATGTCTTCCAACTTAGATTCATATGGCCACAAAAAATATCATATAATTTTGTGAAAATTCACAGTTAACCCTAAATCGAATTACACTGCTGTATTGAAATTTATTCTTATTAATTGTTTGTAATGCCAGAAATCAGTCTTGAGAATTTTGGGAAGATTGGTCGCTTATTTACGGTGGCATGTCATAAAGTCCAGTGTCATAGTGTCCATGGACGTTATGACACTTTTGAAAGTGTCACAATGTCCATGGACACTATGACACTTTCAAAAGTGTCATAACGTCCATCAAATAAATGTCGTAGCGTCCGCGGACGTTATGACACTTTGCAAAGTGTCATAATGTCCACCAAAAATTCTTGCAAGCAAGAATGTAAACAAATTTAGGATCATAGCCGGCCTTCCGCCGGGCGCAAGGATTTTCTACTCTATGGTATAACAAATACCGGCTTCGCTAACTAAAGCTTCTCTGCACAGCCGGCCTTCGGCCGGTCGCAAGGATTTTCTCCTCTATGGTATAACAAACACCGGCTTCGCTAAGTAAAGCTTCTAAAATCTGCCTTGTTTCCGAACGAAAGCCGACTATGCAGAGAAGCTTTAGTTAGCGAAGCCGGTGTTTGTTATACCATAGAGGAGAAAATCCTTGCGCCCAAAAGTGTTTTCGTTATATATTTAATATATACACCCAGAGAAAAAGCAGCAAAACCATTTTTAAAATTGTTTTACCATATTATGTTTCATTTAACCAAATCATTGTCACCGACAACCATATTATGGTCAAATTAGTTTCTTTAAAAAAAGTTTTGTTGGTTGAGACCATAATGAAACATGTTTTTCTCTGCGTGTATGCAGATCATTTTTTTGTATTTAACTTCTTTAGTAATTATGGACCTAATGACACTTTTGAAAGTGTCATAATGTCCATTTGCAAAGTGTCACAGTGTCCATGGACATTATGACACTTTCAAAAGTGTCGCAGTGTTAGCCTCCTTCAAATCATTTTAGTTCGGTTTAAACTGTTACGAATCATGATATTTTACTCAAGCCAGTTAAAAGTTCTAACAAGAAACGCATAAAACTTTCTTATTGTCGGTCAATAATTTAATAAAGGTCTAAACCGCAACCAATTTTAATGCTGCCGTTCGTTTTTGTGAAGCTTAGCTAATAATATATGTATGTATATGTATTTACAATATAGCCCACTTCTGTCGGTGAAGGGTATCAAAGATTCGGCTCAGCCGAATATAGCACTCTAACTTGTTTAAAGATTATTTTAGAAGATTAACTTAAATCTTAATGCTATTTTTTATTAAACAAGGTTTACTCTATTATTACATGAAGTACGATTTGTTATATTGTTGTTAGAAAATATAATTTTTGGTCTTATTTTTAAACTTCCAAACTAGACAAAATTAATATTATTCGAGTAACCGAATAATTTTAAATTGTTCGATTATTATACGATTAAATTTTTACCTCGAATAAGTATTCGCGCGATTAATCGAGTTACACAAAACATCGATTGATTGAATACCCTAGTCGCTGTAATAATTTTATGAGTGCACAAAAACATCTGAATAGTTTTGCGATATCTAATTCAATATATAATCTCCGTGCCGCTTAACTATGCAATGCTTAGTTTTTGAAATATACATAGAGAAACTAAGAATTTAGCATTTTTCGGTTTGTTTTAGGATTTTTTTCAGCTTGTGACCGAACAAAACATTCTATCGTCAAGCGGCACGGGGGAATTTTAGATATTGAAGTTCCAAACCAGAACCCGTTTGTTTTGCATAAAATCCTTTAGTAATTGTTGTGCCATTTGGAATATAAAGTTAGAATTTCTTTCCATTTTCTCAAAATACTTTCAGCAATCTTTTTTGCTGTGTTCTGATAAACTTTTTAACCTTAAACGAAAGATTACTATTCCAACTAAGTATGCCAAAATTAAAAACATTTGTTTTTTAAAAAATTAAAAAAATAGTAATTTATTGTCCGTGTTATATCGAAATCGCGTAAATGAAGTATCGCGTAAGTCGAGGCTTACCTGTATTTTTCACCATACTTAAACCATGTTCTTTCCTGCGCATACGTTAAAACTTTAAAGCGAACACACGTTCACTCTTCCAGAAAATCGCATGTAAATTTTTACATTAAAAAACATTTAATCGTGAAATAAGATTTATGTCGCTTTTTGTTGAATGTTTTTTGGTTTTGTTTTCAAAATATTTTGAATTTAAAAAATTAGCAAGAATTTCCCACACATTATGTAAATACCTTGTTGTAGTTTAAAAAATGATTTGAAACTTCTAAGATATTTTAGTTCGTTATCTAAAATTGTCGGTCGCTTTTAGTTCGTCTTCTGTATGAAATATATAAAACGAATATAAATCAAGTTAAAATTAAGCTGATTATCTATTTTATTTATTTCCTCATTTTATTTTATTAAAATTTTCGTTTATATAAGTGACATTCTATATATGAAAAACTGTGAAATTTTAAGCTGGAGAAAAAAAAAGGAAAACATAAATTGAAAACAACGTAATTCTAAAATATGATATTTCCCGCATTTTAATAATTTGAATTTTTACATAAAACCAAATCTGTTGTTGAATTTGATAAATAAAAAAATCTGATGTGACTTTTTTCCATCAGAAAGGACAAAGGAGGGCAAAAAGGACTTGTAACATAATATAAATATACCGTTCGTACAATAAAAAGTGCGTGGTAGATTTTAAACAATTTGTTGAAAAAAAAAATTTTATTTCTTCTATTTTCTGTTTCTTGATGTTCTACAAAGATAAGAAACTCTTAAAAGTTGTATATCTTCAAAGACCCCAAAAGGATAAGTGCCTACATAACATATGAATTTAAATTGTTTTAAATATGGTTAATGTAACAAAATATTGTTCTAATAAAATTTGGCTACAACCATAGGTTTTTTAAACTAAAACATAATTATAATATTTAAAGCATTGTTTGTTTAATTTAACCCTCGTCAGGCGATATAATTTTACAACGTTAACTGGCGGTATGGGTACAATTGTACCTGCATATAAAAATGCACTTCCCTGTGTATATATAAAATTTCTTTAAGAGTTAATTACACAATTTTATGGCTACATTTTTTATTGCTTCAAATCAGCTAAAAATCTAAACGAATTTATAATAAATTTTTTATTTTATAGTACATCTATTCCATTCCTATATGAACAATTTAAATTCAAATGTAGAAAGTTAACGTTTCGATTACCTTGTGAACGTAGCATTTATGTTTTACGAGGAATAGAAATGCAATACTCAAGCAATTCATTAATTATTTATATATAGTGTGCAAAACGGGGAATCCCCAAGCAGACACAGTTTAAAAAAGTAGCATAAATAAATAAGTTATGTCGATCTGATATAAGTACTTTATTTCATTGTTAAGCCAAAGAAATTAAAAATGCATACCTATATTCGTGGAAAAAAGGAAAACTTATGTTAACTTACTAAATTAAAATGTATTATACATCTGTTAAAACTGTGCTAAAATTTAAATTTACTCTGTAATCTGTTGTTGGCCTATAAAGTTTTATTTAGCTGCAAAATTTTCATTTAGAACTTCGCATTTGTTTTAAAAATTTGGACGAAAACTTTTATTGATTTTACTTAATTTTTTTTATAAATTATAATAAATTTTTAATACCCAAAACTTAATTTCGTATGAAAATAAATAATTCTAATGTTAAGAAACGTATAACCTGTGTTATTAAAAAATAATTGAATGTTCAGGAAAGTAAGAAATGCCCTAATCATGTTGATTGTAAATATTATTTGTCCTTTGGTCTTACGATGCTGAAAAAATAATAATTCAAAAGCTTCAACTTTACTTAAACTATAAAAAAAAATGGCTTAACAAATTTGTAGACCATAGATATAAATCGCTGAAATGTTGCATGTAGCAGGCGTTTGCGGGCCCCTTAATTTATAAATTAATCTCCACTATTTAAATGTAACCATTTATTTAAAATTCGTTGAAAAATAAATCACTAAAATGTATTGAGTTTTGAATGAAATTTCATACTGGTAATAAATTTTTAACAAAAATCTTTAAAAATATTTTAGCATTTTTTAAAATAATTTTTGTCATTTTTTGGCTTGTCTAATGCCAGATTTAGCTGTAAAATTTTTCTTAGATCTGGTCACACTAATATTTTTTAAAAATTTTTCCTGAAATTCCCTGTGTAAAATTGTGGATGTTTTGATGGTTACGGTACGTGAAAGTTTTTGCCTAAAATTCTCACATTCTTTTTTTTTTTAATTATTTCAATAAACGTTTTAATTAGATAAAGTTTGTATCATTCCTTAATTTGGTTTTGTGAGACGAGTTGACAAAAAAATATAATAAAAAAAATATAAGAAGTAGAAAAACTGTTCAAGAAGCATTTCAATATTATGAAGGAGATAATTTTTTAAAGTTTTCTTAAAAACAGATAATCGATTGCAGTTTTTAAAATGTTTGCATATGGCTAACATTAAACTACCAGCACATTCTTTACTTTGCTTAGGCTGGGCTTTTGAGATCTCAGTTAAACTAAGCTTAGTTAATCTAAAAATAGATTTGTACCGCCATTACCAAGTTTGCATACAAAATTTTGACGGAACAGCTTAGTTTTGCTTAAAATTTTGGTCTTTAACGAAATAATAGTAAAAAAATCACATTTCCCCGGAAAAATCCGAGTTTGAGACTACGTTAAACCACGTTTAAACTTAATCCCCATCTCAAAAACCCGGCCTTAGTGTTCTCAAGTCGACATCTAACTATCCAAAGATTTGCAGCACTTCTTAAATAAAAACTATTTTGTAAGAAGTTTAACTGAATTG
The DNA here is from genome assembly GCA_943735925.1 of Pollenia amentaria. Lineage (NCBI taxonomy): Eukaryota > Metazoa > Arthropoda > Insecta > Diptera > Polleniidae > Pollenia > Pollenia amentaria. The sequence continues at coordinate 227,453,491 of OX031009.1, forward strand.
CTCGATATCTCATTCTGTTTATAGATTTGTTAACGTAATATAAAAGTTGTTTAACATAAAGACCATATATTGGCACAAACCCTTACATAATCTTTATAAAGGGTACGCCAAATAACTTTTTTTTCTGAAAATGCTATAAAAAAAAACTATTGAATATTTTCCCAAATTTCTTTTATAATTTGGAAGTAGAATCCTTCCGGTTAATAATGGAAAATAATTTCATTCAAATGGCTGGCTCGGCTGGCCATGCACGATCGGTCCAATTTTTAAGCTGTATTCCACCAATGGCTTCACGAATATTGTCCTTTAAAGCGTCAATTGTCTCTGTGTGGCACGTAGCGCCGTCCTATTGAAACCTCCTCTTCAATTTTTGTGAACAAAAATTCGTTCAACATGGCCCGATAACGATCGCCATTTACTGTAACGGCCACTCCTTGCTCATTTTCGAAGAAAAATGGCCCAATTATGCCTCTGGACCAAAATCCGCACCAAACAGTGACTCGTTTTGGGTGTATCGGCTTTTCAATGTATGCGTGCATGTTTTCTGTGCCCCAAATGCGACAATTTTGTTTGTTTACATACCCGCCAAGATCAAAATGAGCTTCATCTGAAAAGAGGATTTTTTTTTGGCAAAATCGCCATTTTCTGTAAGTCGATCGCAGGCCCACTTAGCGAGGAGAAAACGCATTGGATGGTCAGGTGGCTTCAACTCCTGAACCAATTGGACTTTGTATGTCGTCATACCAAGGTCTTTATGCAAAATTCGTCTCAATGATGTCTCCGAAATGTTCAATTGTTGAGAACGACGGTGAATTGATGTTGATGGCGCTTCACGCACACTTTGTGCCACATCAGCAATATTCTCGGGTGTACGCACTGTTTTTGGCTTTTCACGCTTTGGTTTATCGATGAGGATGCCAGTTTCTTTCACTTTTTTCACAAGATAATGAACATACGGAGCTGACGGTGCTTCTCTTCTTCCAAAATCCGTACGCAATTTTCGCACACATTCTGCAACATAACCATGATTTGCAAAGTAATGTCGCAATATTTCCCAGCGTTGTTCAAGCGTATACACAACCATATTCGTTCAGCGGAAGGATAAAACTAATTATCTGTCAAATCAGACATGAGCTAAGAGTTACCATTCACGAAATAAGCACTAATTGAAAAAAAAACGTTAGATGGCGGACCCTTTATAACCCTTAACTGAGCTTTAATTCGCATATAACGTTTGTGATAAATAAAGCTAGAAGCACACTTGGCTAAATAAAATGCTGGGCAAAAGAGTTCGATGACCCGTATGTTACAACAACCTTATATATGTCACTTTTTAGGCCGATTCTTGAGTATGGATCAATTATATGGGATCCCATTTACCAAACGTATTCTAGTTCAATCGAATCGGTACAGAAACAATTCCTGCCCTTCTGTCTTCGTCGATTACACTTTAACCCACTAACCATGCCTTCATACTCAGCGTGGTTGGCTCTGATAAAACTTCCTACTTTAAAAAGTCGTAGAACAATGCTGAATGTGACGTTTATTTAGAACATTAATGATGATATCTGCGCTGGTTTTTTAATTAATGGGATTAAATTTAATGTTCCTTAACGTTCATCTCATATGCAATAAAATAAATGTAATCTAATCAAATGTTAGTTCATAGTCTAGTTTATTAAAGTGTAAATTTAAATTTATAAAATGCCTGTAGAGAAAAATCCATAGACAATTAATAAATAAATATAATGATAACGTTGTGTGCCTAATATTTAAATTAAATACACATTTCATATATTTTTTTTTTTTTTTTGAGATGCTTTTAAAAACTTAAATTCACAAGTCTTTTTGTATCCATAAATAATTGCAGACTCAAGTCTACTGCGTATAAATGATTGATATATATATAATAATTTTGTTTTAGTGTCCAATTTTCCTTTTAGCTTAAATAAAACGCCACAGAAGCTCTATTTGCTTTTAAATATTAAATATGATCATCCCATGACAGATTGCTTTTATTATTGCTTTCAAATATTTAGTTTCAAGTTCTTCTTTTATAATTTTGTCATCAACGAAAATAGAAAAATTGGTGTTTAAAACTGTGGAATAAAGTCGACAATGTATTAATTTGGTTTTGTTTGAATTTAAAATCAATCTGTTTAATCTTCCATTTGAGTTTTGAGTGCTATTTCAGTCCACCTTTTAGGGATAAAAGAGAGATATGTCATCAACAAACAATAAAATTTTTTTCATTTAGTCCAATATTATTAAAATCATTAAGATAGATCATAAGCAACAAGGGTCGTAAAGTACTTCCCTGTGGTACACTACAATTTATAGGAATTATTTCACTCTTTTCTGCCTCAATTTCAATATACTACGCTATTTTTGTTAAGAAACTTTCATTTAGTTTAAGTTAAGAACCAATTTAGCCCTCGACGGATTATTTAATGCCATTCAGGTTGCTCTGCTGGATGATTATTGGCTTAAGTACTCCCCTTCGACCTTACCGACATGGGTCACCTTGTCGCGATGGGGACACTCAGTAAGTGCAAGGACCATAAGAGCGATACCGGCGATATCGCAGCTACTGGTAGGGCCACCCATGCTGATAAGGTCAAATTGGAGTACCTAAGCCAAGAACAATTCAGCCGAGCAAACTGAATGGCATGCTAATATACCAATGCGTCTCAGGTAATTAGCTGACAAAGAATAATAAAATTGTCACTGAAGTTCGCGAACTTATTTGTGCACCTTTTGTCCTTAAGAAGGTGGGGGAACCAATAACTTGGTGAACAGCGGATGTTATGGTCAACGGCATAAGAAGCCAACGAAAAGAAAACATACACCCTTCAGAAGACAACGGGAGACGATTGAAGTTTATATCCCTAAATCAGATGCAAGAAACAATAAACACCCAAACTCCGGTAATAAGAGGGTGCTAAGAATCCCCAGAGGTAAAACCAAATATAAGCTAAATATTGCCACATGGAACGTAAGAACTTTATATCAAGCACGAACAAAACTTAACAACGCTGCTCTGGAAATGAAGCTCCTAAACATTGATGCATATCAGGAAAACAAGAATGAAGGTAATTGGAAAATATATTGTAAGTACAGAAATAGGGCAAAGACTGCTTTTACAAGGTATAATGCAAATTATGAGAATGGTAAATTTTAAAATTGCAGTATTTTGGATATTTGTAGGATTATAAATCGACAAAATAAATTTTGTCAGGTTATTTTGATATCCATGACCCGGAGGAGTTTAATAAGGGTTGCCAGGGGTACTGTTTTAAGCAGTACATGTACTGACTTTTTTCAATTGTACTGTTTTATGCACAGCACCCAAAACAGTACGCAAATGTACTGTTTTTACACTTTGTAATGATTTTTTGTACTGTTTTTTTGGTTCAGTCTACAAAAAAACGGAGATATGAAAAAACCCCTGTTAAAGTAATACATATTTCAAGTCATATTGACTTTTAAGAAAGCTTATTGTTAACTGGCAGTTAAAGTAATGCATAGATAATTATAGCTGGACTTGGTGAAGTTGGCTATAATAAATCAAAAATTGTTTGAAATTAGAAACAATCATTTTCTCAAATTTTATACGATTTGTGCAATTATGTGTGTGGTGAAAATTGCTTTAAATGCCAATATGGTTTAAAAAAATTCTTCTAACACTGTCGATGAAATAATATTTTTTAAGAAAGGATACGTTTTCTCTCTTTATCTCTTTGGATGTTAGTCATTCTTATATGGCTTACGGCATTGATATTGTTTTCCTGTCTTTAAATTTTAGAAAAAACGTTTATTTTTGCAAACATTTTATAACAAAGCCGCATATAGGGTGGGCCATTTAACATTTTAAATGAAAGCACGATTGGTTTGAAAAATTGGATTGATCGGATGAGTTACTGCCGAGCCAGTCGTTGTAGTCATGTGTATGATATTGTGTCCCATTATTAAATGAAAAAGTTCAATCTGTCCAATAACAAAAGAAATTTTAAAAAATAATCAGTACTTTTTTTGTATAGGCGATTCAAATTTAAAATTTTAAATGTCCCACCCCGTACAAACCAAAATATTTAAACATTATACTTTGAAACATGAACTATGGACAAATGCATGGTAGAATAAGTACGAGGTATATTCATTTGAAGGTTTGTTCTCAATTTCAAAATCCATGTATTGTCAAACAAAAGAAAATAACGAAAAAAAACTTAAACAAGCGTCAAAAATCAAATGAATTAATTTAATTTTTTTATTTTTAAATTTCTTAATATAAAAATTTTGTAATACTAATTTTTTTTTTCAAAAATAAATTTCAAATATACAATATATTGAATAAAATATACTTTTATATAAAAGAGTAAGTTGCAACATCACCTAAAAATTGCAAAATATGTTGAAATATAAATATTTGCAATTGAGTACTGTTTCGCTGTTTGACATTACATGGGTAAATAATGACAACTCTCCCTAATGAACCTACCTGGTACTTATTACACTAAGGTCAAATACTTCGTTTGTGATGTGTGCTTTATAAACGGTGACAATTTGTATATGAAATTCCATAAAATTTATATTATTGTTGTTGCATATTGAATCAAAAGTTTAAAATATTTAATTATTTAAATAGTTACATTCGTTTTCTTTAAAAATAAAATGTACTGTTTTTTTCCTCGATTGTACTGTTTTTCATTGCACTGCTTTTCCGTATTTTAAATCTGGCTACCCTGAGATTAATAGACATTTTTCTCCTCCCAATCTCCATCTGACTAAAATCCTACCAATTTTGATGAAATGTCAAGTGCAGATGCACTTTTTTTAGCGATGACAAAGACAAAATCTTATTCCTTGGGGGTTGATAACATTCCACTGTAATTTATTAAATAATTCACCCATATTTGGAAAACATTTCGAATCGTTCTTATATATAAGCTATAAATTCGTATTCTGCATCCCAATCGCTTCCTTTTTTGCTTTTGAAAATTATTGCATTACTCCACTTAATGTTAGACACATTTTATAACAATTAAATTTAAAATAATGACTTACTTTTTAAGTACTGTTTAGAGTGAATGCGTTCATTTTAAGGCATCCCTAGCAAAATTTATTGGTTCCAGAATTTTAAGCAGTATTTTTGCTATTTTCTGATTACTCAACACATTATTTTGAAGGCGAAGTTTTTACTGGGTAACCTGCGTGTACGCAAAGAGAAAAAATTATATATTGCCATATAGTCTGCCTCTGCCGGAATATATTACGAGTCAAACATAAGCTTTCGACCCTACATTAAAATAAGTTTTTTTTTATAATTTACTTTGCTTCCAAAAAAATTTCTAGTAATTTTCATTTTTCATCCATACGAATTTTGTAAAAGGAATTATTAAAGCAATTAAATTCATGACAAATTCAAATATTTTTAAATACATTTTATCTTTAGTTCTTGCAAATTTGAAAAACAATTGTATCAACATAAGAATTATATTAAACGTTTAAATATTGCTATTAAAAAGCAATTAAATTATAAAAAAAAATATCATTAAACCAAAAATGTCTGTAAAGTCTGCTTTACGGATATTGTCAACACTTCTAGCCAGGTCTCAGGGGGTATTTGCATTAAAAACAAAAAATAAATAAAATAAAAATGAGAAAATAAACACAAATTCTACCTGTTCTATATATATTTATAATATATATGTACATACATATATGTAAATATACAATTTTTTTTTGTCAAAAATTTGATGAGTTTTATCAGTTATTTTGCGATACAAAAAAAATCATAATAAAGAACCAGTATGCCGCATCTAATATACCCTTTTCCATGATGCGATAAGAACAGAAAGTTATATAAATATCGCCCTATAGATATATATAAATCTTTTTTATGTCACGCCCACTTCTTCAATAATGCCCACATTTTGTCGAATGCTGTATATTGATAACCAAGATGGCTTGATTTTCAATATGCTTTTTTAACAGATCATGACTCAAGTCAAGCTGCTTTGTCATTTTTGTTCAGTGTCTGTTGGCAAGTCATCATGGAAAAAATCACACCACAACAGCGTCTCCAATGTTCTCTGGAAAAACTCAATGAAAATCCGGTGTTTTATCGTGAAATTTTGTTCAATGATGAAGCGCATTTCTGGCTCAATGGATCCGTTAAGAAACAAAATTGTTTAATTTGAGCTGATGATCAACCCGAGGAGTACCCATTAGGATATTCCTTACTTATCGTATAACTTTTCGATTAACGATAAATCGGTTAATTTGAATCGATTAACCGATTAACCGACGTAACATAATTTTTAATTTTTTGTAGTATTATAACATATTTTGTTATGAATTATTTGTTTCATCTCATATGCAAAATGATTGTGTTTACAAAACACTTTTCAATGCAAACAAAGAAGGTGTTTAGTGATCTTCATTTTAAATAAGTGTTTGCTACCAACAGCTTTTTATTTCTCGTACTTTTTATATGTATGTGGTTAGTTATTTGTTACTTCTCATATGTATCTATTCATATCAATCTCTTAACAGAATTGACCGAAAAAATTAGAAGTGTTAAGAATTTAAAAAATTTAAACAGGACTTTAATGACATAATGGAAGATTTTATATGTTTAGAAAAATCCAGGGAATGGACTGAGAATTTAGATATTCTGTATTATGGCTTGCTTTTGATTTCTCCAACATCTACGATAAATTAAAAAATTTCTTCCAAGCCAAGTTTTACCAAAACTAAAGAAAAGAATCGCTTACATCCTAAACATATGTTTTAATGATTATTTTATAAGATCTCCTTAAACTCTTGAAATAACTAAATAAATTATTTTCACAGTTTATTTAGTGATGTTTGTTATGTTATTGCTTTTTTTACTAATAAACTTCAAAAAATTAATAATTAATGCATTTTTATTTATTGAAATTACTTAATTTATAAAAAAATCTTTATGAATGGGTTAACCGTTCAATACCAAAAAATTAACCCATTATTCCAAAACCTCGGCTAATTAATCGAGCGATTAACCAATTAAAGTAAGATTAACTGAATACCCTAGTACCCATGCATCCATTAAAAATAACGGTGTAGTGTGGTTAATAGGCTGGTGGAGTCATTGGTCCATACTTCTTAAAATGGTAACCGTTATCGCACCATACAGCGCATACGAGCCATACAGCGCATAAAACAATGACCTTGTTGAGAAATCATTTTGGTCACTAAATTTCACGTTTTTCTTCGGTAAATTGGCCACCTAGATGGTGCGGTATCCCACCTTTGGACTATTTTCTCTAGGGATATGTAAAGTCTTAGGTCTTCGAAAATAAGCCAGTTATGATTGGAAGCCAACATTACTCGCGTTATTCGCGAGATACCAGTCATTATGCTTGAACGGGTCGCCTAAAATTGGACCTTTCGAATGGACCAACTCAGACATAGTCAGGGCCAACATTTCCATGATATCATATTCAAACAGTTAATGCCAGAAATTGTTCTTTTAACCGATAATAAAAATTTTACGTTCTATCAAAAATTTACGTGTTTTATTTTACACTAGTTTCGCACAAACAATGTCATAAATATTTTGTAATGTTGTTGTTGCGTTTTGCAGAAATTGACATTGCGTTTTAAAATTTCAAACGCCAATTGACAAAATATTTATGACATTGCGTTCACCAGTGCGTTATACAACAAAAACGTACACATTTGAAGAAAGCAACAATATGCACTCCATTCACGCATTTGTGTGCGTCTGTATTTGCAAGTACAAAAAAAAAAAAAAAATATATATTAAAAGAACAACAAAAAGCATTGGATTTTTCGATCACCGTTAATACACGTGTGTACGTGTGTTTGCAAAATAAATTAAAACGCTATTAAACAAGTTAGTTCTAAAAATTTATATTGTGCATATCTACACACAAATACCTATAAAACGATATATGTTTCATTACAATCGGTGGACGAAAAGATACTTAAAAATCCCGTATGTATGTATATAAAAGATCATAAATCAAGCATCACGATTAAACGCCCGATATAACAAGTCCCCACCATTTCTAAGGTCTTCGGAAAACCCTTTTAAACATTCACACGGACAGACGGACATCGTGAAATCAACTTCGCTACTGATAGGGACCCAGAATATATATACTTTATAGGGTGTAAGATCGAGATATTGTAGGAATTACAAACAGAATGACAAACTTATATTGACCATTTCCACCTGCAGTGAAGGGAATAAAAACAAAAACTTCCCGCATAAGACACCATACGCACGTAAAAAATACAAAACCCCTAGACAATTAAATATAAGTAAACAAAATGTTAATGGGGTAAGATAACGAGAACAATATTTTTCTCAGTTAATTTTAAACATTAGGGGGGATCATTTTAGTAAAAAATTTTTGTAATGTAAAAAAAGTGTAATTACTTAGCCATTGGAAGAGATATTATTTAAGTCATTTTAATCTCCAAAATTCCACTTATTTTAAATTAAAATTGTGGAAGAAATTACCAAAATGCTAGAATAGAATAGGCAGTGGATCAATAATGAAAAAAGCTTTAAAAAAGTACTCTCTTCAACTCAAAGAAGGGAGCATTTGAGCATTCTGAGCACATGTAGCAAAGGAACACAATAAATATCGATATATAAAGTTAAAAGAAGTTCGCAGGTCTCGGAAATATGCAAATAAAGTTGTTTAAAGATATTAATTTGCTTTCAGGCTGGAACTCTTTTTAAATTTGGAGTACGAATGACAGGGTTATTGTATGTTTATTATGCAATAGCTCGAATCTGCTTATCTTAAAACTCAAACTTTAAAATTGTACGATGGCGGTCTTGAAATTAGCAGACCTAAAGATACGTTAACACTAAGCAAATATTTGACGATAAAATACCAAAAAAAAGGTTGACCACTACATTGATAAACTATTAACGTTATTTTATACAAAATTTTGGAATGTGATAAATTACAAAAAAAAAAAAAAAAAAAAAAAAGAGTATATACAACCGTTTTGTAAAATAAAGAAAAGGTTTATAAAACTAGTGGTTACCTGTGCGGCGTCAATTTATTTGTTAAGTGTGACCAAAAGCTTAGAAAGGATACACAATAAATTTCTTATTCATGGCTCTATTTACTTTTCCTAAGGAAATTCAATAGTTTCGATGCCCACGTGCATTCCTCAAACCAAAATACACCACCCCCTTGCCAGCAGATGGAACATTCTTTGGAAACGATTCTTCCATTCCTGCTCACTTCTTCGACTGTTCCTTTTTCTCAGGTGCGAAGTGGTGGACCCATGTCTAATCCATGAAAACGAGTAGCGCCAAACTCTTGGTTTTATTGTGGGAAAACAGCGCCATACGCTCTATTGAAACATCCCGACGACACTGTTTTTTTTTTATTGTTAGCAAACGCGGCAACCAATCTTTGGAAAGCTATCTTAGCTCCAATACTCGGTCAATATACAATTTATAGCCCCTAGCATATGAGCTAGTGCACGCACCTTAAGCCTACGATATTCCAATACTATTTTGTGAATTTTCTTTACTATTTCTGGCGCGGACACCTTAATTACTTGACCTGTACCGTTTTCATTATGTCAGCTTGTCCGGTCTTGCTTAAACTTTTCCCTGCAATCATTTATAGCCGTAAGCGAAGGAGCAAACGTCCTAAATGTAGAACAAAGCTCGGCTTTAATATTGGTCAAACTAAGACATTTCAGATGAAAGTATTAAATTACATAACGATTAACCATGTGTTTCCATGTTTTTTGATGACTTTCAAAAAAACGGTAATGCCAACTGTTGGAGCACTTAACGCTATAAAGGGCTAAAATGAAAAAAATACGGTTCTTGTTCAAACAAGCGCAAAAACGGATACAAAATAGTTTATAAAGTGAAACACCAAAAACTTTAAACAAAAAATTAAGATACAACTGAAGCTTTAAGTTGCCATTACATCCTTTTAGAATTGCTCAAATTTAATAAAATTTGCAGTAGTGGGTTATCTTTGTCTTCATTCCATAAGTCACTATCTATGTCTTATTGCGACTTTTTGCATAACTCGTCGGTATTTCGTAGCTTGAACAATAACTACCAATTTCTCTTAGACTTTATAATATGCCTTAAATAATTTTAACGATATAAATAAATTCATGCCACTAAAGCCTTGACTTCACGGAATGTGGTTCTGATGTAATTTCGACGTCATCACATAATGGCCATTGTGGCTTTGTAATGACGTCAGAACCACATGCGCATGTGTTTCCATGGCGTTTCAAATTCCGTGTACTCTAGGCTTTAAAGTTCCCGAAACTTTATTATTTTAGCATTTTATTAGAAAATTTATAGCAAAATTAAAAAGTAAAATAAATAGATTATTATCACGTTGCATTTTAACGACTATAAACATAAAAACAAAACTTATCTGTAATTTCAATGCTTTTTCCATTCACACATTTCAAAATTTTAGAACAGCTTTCAGAATCCGATATTGCCAGAGAAACGAAAAATAGAATCATACCGAACCATAAGTAAGAACGGGCTAAATAGAATTAACAAAAAGAGCTAAATATGCGCGTTTTTTAGTTAAGGCTAAATATATTTTTCGCATTTCAGGTTCTTAAAAGAGGGCTAATTCTAGCCCGAAAAGGGCTAAGTTGGCATCACCACATAAAATACTTGATAAGATGGCCACTTTTCACCAATATAATTCGTTTTTCAAACTCTGCTGCCGATATCTATATATCTACATTAGATTTTGGCACTTTTATTTATACCGATAATTTTTTATGTGTGTCAAAAATTAAATTAGTAATAATCAGTTAATTTAATAACACTCTAGAAACACTAAACATTAAAATAAGTTTCGCCCTACTGATGTAATGTACGTGTATTTGCAGATATCACTTTTTTTTAATATAAATCTTACGAAACGTGTCTGAAATAAGTTCACCTTGTTTATATTTGAGAAGAAGAACCGACACCCGTTTTTATTATTTTATTTTCAAAGGAATAAAATGTTATTCTTGTGTTGAAACAAGGGTGATTGAATCGGTTTTCCAACCGGATTTTTAATCGGGTTTTAAGTCGTGGTTTCTACAATCCGGTTGTCGGTTTTTTCAAAATGTTAATTTTTCGAATGTCGAAAACCGGCTCAGTCGAATACTTTTCGAATTTTATATTTTACCAATGAAATAAGATAAACAGAAAAAATGTGTGGGTAAGGGGCGACGCTTCATATTTTTCCTTTCTCGCCTACAAACTTCATCTGCCTGCCTTTCAATTTCCAATATGTGAGAACGGCCTAAAGGGCATAATAAACCTCACAAATAGCTTGGCAAACATGTCAAAATCATACGTTTGTACAAATATTTTGTGTTGTTAATTGGGATGTTTGCTGTTTGGACAATCATTTGAAGCAATGTTTGTAGATATATTAAAATTTTTTAATATTTGGCAGACATGTTGGATATTTGTCAAACTTTTTGTTGTGTCTAGTGCTAAAACTAATCATTTCAGCGAAAACTTTGCAGAGTAAAGATGTAGAAGAAGAAGCAATAAAATTATTTACAGCCGTAAATTCTAATTTTTTTAACAGCATTGTTTACCCCAAACAGTTTTTTGTTTAGAGCACTCTTTACTACAAATTATTTTTCTTTCTTTTATATTTCTTCGGGGTTTTTAACAAATAGCGGGCAAAATTGCCGCCGCACAATCGTCGTCAGCATTCATTGAAAGCAAAACAAAAATGAAAAATTAATGTTTGTACGATATATGATTGTGTAGTTTATTGGCAAACAGAAGCAAAAACAAAGTGCATGTTTGCCAAGCAATTTGTGTGGTTTATTATGCCCTTAAGTATTTTAATTTTCAACAGCATTTTCTGAAACATGCAATTAATGCAAAATAATTTTATAACGTTGTAGCAGGTTCAAATTAAATTGAGATTAACATTAATTGTACATCACAATACAATGGATGTCAAACTTGATATGTGACATTTTACTTCATATTTGGCATTTTAATATATATTTTTGGAGTTTGACATCCATCGTAGACCAAAAAGGCTTGTTGATTTTTTAGTGTTGTATGTATTTGTAAAGGTATGATTAATTGGTTAACTGCCCGTTCGCCGATATCGAACGTTAACGTTCGCATAGTAAATAACATTTAAAACAAAAACAAAATTTCAAAAATTGTTTTTGTTTTAAATGTAATTTTCTATGTGAACGTTAACGTTTGATATCGGCGAACGGGCAGTAAATGTCAAAAAATAAGCAATAATAAGAGGAAATATACTTTTGCGTGAGTGTCTAGAAATAAACAATAACAAGCAAATATATAATTATGTTCGAAACAAATTTTGGAAAACATTTACCTTCTGAAAATATTTGCAATTGAAAAAATTCGGTATATTTAGCCACATATAATTACATACATCTTTAAATCTCAAACGTAAGTCAATATATGGTACATTGTATACATTATTTAAAGACTATACATATCGTCACATAAAATGCAAAAGGGCTTATCAAAATTTTTAAAAATTTTGCAGGAGTGATAAAAAACTTAACAAAAAAGGAAATTTGATTATCAAAAAACACTTTTTTTAGTATAATATCATTAGTAATACTTTATTAGTGTTACTAACTGGAAAAAATCGTTGTTATTATCACAAAAGTTGCCTTAATATTAATAGCCTATTTCCGATGTGAGAAAGAATTCTGTCTTTCGTATTACTTTTTTCGCACAATGGAAGTTGGTCTCTCCCCAAATCGATCGAATTTTTAGGGGGTAAAAAAGAGAAAAAACGGGTAAATTCGGTAACTTTATATCTCCTTATATCGTTGTTCTTTAGAAAAATAAGCGGACAGGTGTCTGGTACTTTTTGGAAATTCAGCCCTTTAACGGAGTAAACGTAAAACCTGTCTTTTGGTATTATTTTGTCACCGCACCTATCTTTTAAACCATAAACATAGAAATAAGGGTTATATCACATTTTCTAAACTCGGACGTTTATGGGGTAAAACCCGTAATTATTTTTGTTTTTTTACAACAAATTTTTGTTTTATTAATTTAAATTATGGGCTCCCACTACAATATTGAAATTGTTTATGCTTCAATGGGGAGAAGAAAAAAAATACCAAAAAGGGGAAATACGGGAAATTTAATTCCATACTTTACCTTTTGGGTTCTACCACTAGAAACATAATCTTCAACATGCAACGTCTTGAGAGGATAAAAAGCTATGAAGGTACTTTTTGATAATTTTTGCTCCTCAATACTTTTTGAATTTACGTTAGTATCAGACCTAGAAACATAAAATTAAGCATGCAAAGCCCTAAGTGAATGAGAGTTTGTTAAATGGATCTTTTTGGTAGTTTTGCGTTCTTTAACTGGTACTTTATTAATTTTTGTTAATATTAGACCTATTAACATAAAGTGAAACATGCAAGGTCCTGAGTGAATGAGAATTCGTTAGAGGGATCTTTTTGGTACGTTTTCGTTTTTTAACTGATTCTTTTTTTAATTTTCGTTAGTATTGGACCTATGGACATAAAATTAAACATGCATGGTCCTAAATGAATGAGAATCTGTAAAAGTTATAAAGTAATTTTTCGTTCTTTAAGTGGTACTATTTGAATTTCCTATAGTATTGGACTCACACACATAAAATACAACATTAAATGTCCTGAGTGGACAAGAATCTATAAGAGGGAAATTTGAGGTACTTTTTTGTTTTAAACTTACAATAACAAATCCTAATCGAATTGTATCTCCGTCTGATAACTTAGTGACGTCAGCCACTCAAATAAATTGGTTAAAATATAAAAAATATCTCAGTACCCACTGCACTGAAAATATTCCGCTTAGTACACCGGAGAATGTGGATATTTCTATTGTAAATTTTGACAGTTATCTGAAACTAGCTGTTCAACATTCTAGTATAACCCTCAAAAAAACCAAAAATAGTAAAATATATTCTGCAGATGTTGAGCGTCTCTTGACTGAAAAAAGGAGAGCTCGAAGAGAATGGCAATTGCATAGATCCCCTCAACTTAAGAATTTACTAAAAGAGTGCACAAAAAGGCTAAGAAAGTTACTGCAGTCTCAGAAAACGGCTTCCCTGGAAAAATATCTTAAGGAACTTGATGCAACTACTCAATCAGACTACTCATTATGGCATGCAGCTAGAAACCTTAAAAGACCAGTTATCACTAAACCACCATTAAGAAACTTAAATGGAAGTTGGGCACGAAATGATGAAGAAAAAGGAAATCTTTTTGTTAATCATTTGAAAAACGTATTTACCCCGCATACATCTCCCGATATTGTAGTCGAGTTGCCACCAGTTGCTGTTAGAGCTGCTGTTCCACTTAGATTTGAGATAAAAGAAATCGAAAAGGCTATTCATAATTTAAACCCCAAGAAAGCCCCTGGTTTTGATAAGATCAGCAACAAAATGCTATTAGAGCTACCCAGCATAGCAAAGAAAATTATTCTTTTAATTTTTAATGCCATTTTACGCCTTGAATACTACCCACAAGAATGGAAAGTATCCTTAGTTACAATGATACCTAAGCCAGGAAAGGATCCTACAAAAGTTGAGTCATATAGACCTATAAGTTTATTGTCTAATATATCAAAGCTGTTTGAAAAGCTGTTAGTGTCAAAATTAGCCCCAATTTTAAATGTAAATAGATGTATTCCTAACCATCAATTCGGCTTTAGAAGAGAACATAGCACAATCGAACAAACCCATCGTATAGTAAACGCCATAAGAAAAGCCTTTGAAGAAAAAAAATATTGTTCCGCCCTCTTCATCGATGTTTCCCAAGCTTTTGATAAAGTCTGGCATGAAGGGTTATTACATAAATTGAAGCTAAACTTACCAGTAAACACACACAAGCTGTTAGAAAGCTACTTAGTCGGCCGAAAGTTTATTATTAAAGAATGTGATTTTATAAGTTCTCCTCAGCCAATTGACGCTGGAGTCCCTCAGGGAAGCATCATGGGCCCACTCTTATACCTTATATATACCTCAGACATGCCAACAAACAACCACACCCTTACTTCAACATTTGCTGATGATACAGCTTTTCTAAGCGTACACGAAAACTGTCATGAAGCATCCCGTTACTTGCAGGATCATATATTTGAACTGGAAAAGTGGTTAAAACAATGGAGGATAAAGGTCAATGAGCAAAAATGCGTACATATAACATTCACCTTGCGTCGGGAGTCATGTCCCCCTATTAAAATCAATAATCAATTAGTGCCCCAGCAATCGCATGTAAAATATCTCGGTATTCATCTAGATCGGCGATTGACATGGAAATGCCATATACAAACAAAACTAACACAAATGAAACTAAAAGCAATTCAAATATATTGGTTATTGGAAGAAATTCTGTTCTTAGCCTCAACTGCAAACTTCTACTTTATAACTCTATATTGAAGCCAATCTGGTGCTACGGTATTCAGCTATGGGGCACTGCCTCGGCCTCAAATATCGAAAAAATTCAAAGGCGCCAAAATAAACTTCTTCGAATAATCACAGCCGCTCCCTGGTATGTTAAAAACTCTAATATTCACAAGGATCTCAATGTGCCATTAGTAAAAACTATTATAACGAAGTACGCAGCAAAATATTTAAAAAGGCTTGAGTCGCCACCAAATTCACTTGCTCGAAATATTTTAAATGATAGTGGACACTCTAGATTAAGGAGAAGAGATACCGCAGGACTCATCCGAAGGGAAGACCGCTAAACATCTACATATGTGAACAGAAACAGTGAGGAGAAAAATTTTCGTCTAGCATTGGCAGGACAAAAATAAAGTATTAGTATAAGATTTGATTAATTATTGTTAGTTCATATTTAATATATGAAGATTCAATAAATAAATAATGAAAAAAAAAAAAAACTGGTACTGAGTAAATGAGAATCTGTAAGAGGGGCTTTTTGGTACTTTTTGGTCCTTAACTGTTACTATTTGAATTTCAGTTAGTATTGGACCTAGAATCATAAAATTGAACATTAAATGTCCGGAGTGGGCAAGAATCATAAGAGGGATCTTTTTGGTACTTTTTCGTTTTTTTAACTGGTACCTTTTTTAATTATTGTTAATATTGGATCTACAAACATAAAATTAAGCATGCAATGCGCTTAGTGAATGAGAATCAGTAAGAGGGGCTTTTTGGTACTTTGTGTTCTTTACCTGGTACTTTTTGAATTTCCGTTAAAATTGGACCTATAAACATAATATTAAACTTGCAAGTTCCCATGTGAATGAGAATCTGTAGGAGCGGTTTTTTGGTACTTTTTCGTACTGTTATAGCCTAGAAACATAAACTTTGCCGTAAAAATATGTCCAAGAAATAAAAGGAGACGCTAACGAAGTAGCGGGTTAAATGCTAGTATAATATAAATATATAACTTTTATATTCTTTTATACTATTTATACGAACTGTTAACTATTTTTTAATAAAGCAAATTAAAATCAAGACTTTTGTATAGTAATTTTCTCATTACAACCCCGGGTTGCGGGTTTTTCTGAAATTTTTAAAATTGTTAAATAGTCGAACTGTTCGCAAACCGGTTTCTGTTAAATGTCGAATGTTCGATCACCCTACTTGAGACCCCAAAGGCAAAACGAAATATATAAGACATTAACTAGAAAACTTCGAAACTGTTTAAACAAGCAGATATTAATAGATTTTAAAAATTGAAATCGAATTGCCACAAATGTGGTTGAGTAAAATCTAAATTAATAAAAACCTTAAAAAATTGTCTTATAAACGTATTACATGCAGTTGCTAAACAAATACAAATTTTTTTTTAGTTACTTATAGAATATTTGTAGCACAGTCGCACTCGCACCACTTTTGTTTCTTCTCTACAACGGGATTTATTGAACAATCAAAATGTGTGGTGAGCTTAAATCTTTTTTCGCAACAGATATAACGATATTCAGATTTTCAGTTTATACAAAACGTCAAACTCTTAAAGGTACTTTTACACGATAAGTATTTGCAGTGGTTTTGCCAGATGTGAAATTCATATGTATTGGGTCATGTCTGTCAAAATTCTGGCATAACCTAAAATCGTTCACAACCGCAAATTACATGCAAACTTATATTTCTATTCGCTTTTTATTGTATTTCAGTTTGTGAAAAATGTTGTTTTAGTGTATAAATATTTGCCGCCACAAACAAAGGACTTGTAAAACAGCTGATGTCAGATGGTTTGTCAGTTCAAAATAGAACAGGCTCCAATTGAAAATGTTACCCTAAAAATTCGAGCTGATATTTACAGAAGCAAACTATTTTGCTTTTAAACGACATGTATGCATTTTGCAGTGGGATATTTAACAAGCACGCTGCTTAATACATATTGCTTAAATCACCTTAAGGTCCTTTTACACTAAAATACTGAATATTAAAAAAAAGATGGCAAAAAATACGTAAGGCACCATGCGGGAAATTGGTGTCAATTGTTCTAAACGGACTTATCCCGGAACCAGTGATTTCAATATTTTAATAAAAAAGGAACGAATTCTGGTAGGTGAAAACAAAATGTATCACTTAACTGGTGATAATGTGTTTAAAGTGCAGATACTATAGAGGAAAGATAACTGACAGAAAACTAGTCATGTGACTGGATTTGGAACGGGCTGATGCTATCGGCTTATACTATTTTATATGATGGAGATCTATCATATTAATGTGGTTCACTCCGGAAAACATCTGCAAAACCGAAATTAAATGTGACAGTTTAGGTTATTTCAGTGACCGTTTACAAAGTGTCAAAAATGTGCCAATTTATCCCCTCCTAGGACATCATCATGGTAAAGTGACAAGTCATTTTCATATAAAGTGTTAGAACTAGAACCGGTCCCTACCACTTTAGTACTGTCACGTGACAAGTTTGGTGTAAGTTTCCTTTCCCCTGGGAAAATTTGACAGTCGTATGGTCCTCGTTCATAAAATAAACATTTGTGTCCAAAAAATAACATTTTTGATTTGCAGTTTTAATTTTTATTTTTTTTTTTTTTTTTTGAAAAAGATTTTCTATTTAAGAAAAAAACAACAATTAAAAATTTTAACCGTTAATTTCGGGAGAAAAACCAAAAAAATAACCCAAATTCTTGCCTTCAACGAATAATCGGACAAAACAAAGTATAAATGGGGTATTCACAAGGTGTGCTATCATGGTTTATTGTCATAATGTTCTAACATTTTACAATGGTTTAAAAATATTGTTGTTGGTTTGTAAACAAAAAGTGTCTTAAATAAATAGAACGTTGCTTGCTATGTTTATTGTGCTGTCGTAATTAATAGCACATTAAATTATGAGGGGTTGCTCACAACAGTCGTATTTTTTCATGTTAGTATTTTAAGACATATGACTTTATGACACCTTGTGAATCCCCCAATAGTAATAATAAAAGTGGATATAATGAAAAGAATTCATATTTAGTTGCATATCCCTTTCATCTTAGAATCGATTTGACCAAGTTTTTGCGTACTCCCGGCTCTATGGAGTGTCATGCTTTTAGTAAAGCATCTTTTAACAGGGGTAAGGTGTTAATTTTTTTTGTTTTACTCTTCTAGCTAATTCTTTTCAAAGATGCTTGATTACATAAAGATCAGGGATATGACCAAGTGTTTCTATAAGCTTATAGCAGTTATGAATCAACCAAAGATTTGCAATGTCGGGTGTGTACTCGGATCTCTGTTTTGGTAAAAGGCAAAGTTATTATCGATACTCAATTTCTCAGCACGTTGTTTTATATTACGCCTTAAAATTTAACCGTTTTGCCATCAATAAATGCAAATTACTTACGCCTGCGCTCGGTATATAGCCCCATTACGGACCCTCCTCGATGTTTAATAATTAATTTTATATTGCGGTAATCAAATTCAGTATTTGGTTAACACCTTGCGAACCATGCAAACTATATTTACTGTGGTCGGAAAAAAACCTAAGGAAAGTGCAATCTTTTAATAAAATATTGCTTAAAGTAAGTACACCTTTGAACATTTTGATCTTTTGTTTTTATTTTTTGGGCTTATAGAAGTCTTTTCCTGGCAACTCTTCCATGATAAACTTATTTTTGTAATTTGTTGAGAAGAGTATTCATGTACACATCTATTCCGGCAGAAGTTTTTAAAGGCATTGGAAGATCTTTAATGGCTTTAAAGGAATCTTGTTTGACTTCTTTAAATATAGAACGCCCTTATCGCTCTTATTAAATTTTGACTTGACATTCTTTACTCTTATTAGGTTGGCTCATTGCGGAATCTCTTAAGAATGTCGTGGACTTTTTCTAATTTAATTTGTAACAATATGATATCTACATATATATTATAAATATTTATAAAAACGGACGTCAGCATTAAAATTCGTTGCAGTGTAGAACTTTATTAAATTATTGCCCGACAATCAGAAAGTTTTATGCATTTCTTTTTAGAAAGAAAAAACAAGCTGGAGTAAAATATAATGATTCGTAACAATTTTAGATGAACTAAAATGATTCTCAGGAGAGTAATTTGTGTTGGACTCATGGTAAATTATGGACCAATCATTCCAAAATTCCGTAGACTGATTTCTGGTATTAAAAGAATAAGTTAAAGTTAAGTTAAGTTAAGTGAAACAATTTGTAGCGTTACAGTTAATTTAAAAAGGCAGCTTAATATGGGATCTGTTGTTATGATAACCGTGAGTAGAGAATGATGGATAGAAATCTGAATTAGTAAATGAGCCGATATAAATAAACAAAATAAAATTAACTTTATTTTGTTTGCTCAGAGAAGGAAATGAATAAAATAGGAAATAAAACAAATAAGTTAGAATTGTAGTTTGACTATTTATTGGAGAACTTCGTTACCAAAATTTAGTTAAGCCAAAACGGAAACAGCTTCATAAACATTTAATGCCTGTTGACTTCTTATTTTAGGCATTCAGCGAGAAAAAAGGACTTTATTTGCATCATTCAGCTTTCTTTTACATTTAGTGAAATGGCGGAAAATTTACACATCATCAATATTAATGACCAGGGCTGGATAAACACCCTTGTCAATAACCGGATCTTAGGAAAATGATGGATCTTATATCACAAAATTGCATGATATTTTTCTGGCCATATGCATCTATATCTGCTACAGCTTAAGGCGAATTTAATTATTTTCGCTAAGACGGCTGTATATGGGTCCTATGGTAAATAACAGACCGACCATCACGAAATTTATTAATTTGATTTATATTCCTATAAAACTGAGAAGTATTAAATGTTATTATGATAGCATTATTTATTACGGCCTAAGGCGTAAAAAACTGCTTCCCGAGAGTAGGGCTTATATTGGGCCTATGGTAATTTATGGACCGATCTTCCCGAAATTTACCAGTGTAATTTCTTGTCTTCGATTATTATGATCGATTATTCGATCATTATGATGACATTATTTATTACGGTTTAAGGCGTACTAAGCTGTTTTCCGGGTGCAGGGTATATCTGGGGCCCAGGGTAAATTATGAACCGATCTTCATGAAATTTAATACTATAATTTCCAATCGTATTTAACGAATCGGTGCAATCTTATTTCATACTGTGTATTATTCCACCATTTATGTTAGTTTTTGATTCATAGCTCCGATCCTACTGAGCCGATGTTGCTGGATTTCAACCCCAAACTGCTTATAATAACTTCAAGCAATTTGAGACCAATAACAAACTTAGTATATCCTCATTCAAATTACAAATGAATAAGACCCAAACAAATTGTTTGAATTGTGCATTTTCTTATTGCTATTATTTTTTATTTCTCTTCCGGAATTAACGGTTATAATTTGATAGTTGTGTTTTTTTCTTGAGCGGATAAAACCTATAAACAACAATAAATATTCAATTTCGGGAACATTTATCTACATTAAACTAAATGTTGTCCGATTATGCGATGCAGTCACTGTATGTTGCAATAGGATATTTTTGAACCAAATTTAATCTAAATACCAACAAAATCGATCAATACAATCGACATAACCGGCGATTTGAAGACACGATCCCAGGTGTCCTAGAGGGATACGAGTACATATACTTATGTATGAATGTACTTAATATGTAAGTATAACATGATGAACACAAATTAACAATAACCCAATTTTTTGTATTTCTAGTCAGGACTGGAGATAGTTCATTAAAATTTTATCATTTAAAAGAAAAGCGAGTTCATCCTCAAGAAATGATATAACTTCTTGGGAATTTTTTTAATTGTATTTTTTTTAAAAAATAGGATTAATTTTACCAGTATACCAACAAAGTTTTGATTGTACCATATTTGGTACAATTGTACCCAGAGCTGCCGTTTTTGGTTATTTCTAACAAAAATTGGTAATTTTTTTTCTCAATGTGGAGATGTGAATATTTTTTCCATTTTGGTTACTTTTTTTCTAATATATAAAATACGTATTAATATGTTTTTCTTGATAAACTTGCAATTTACGGTTTTTAAAACATATCCCATTTTTATAATATTTTAGATATACATGCAAATGTAAGTTAGAAAATATTCAGATTTCGTATATCGCCAACAGTTTCTAATTTCGCCAAGACAATCGCAATAGCGCCAATCGTAAATTTCCATCTCCAAAGGGAAAAAAAAATTGCCACAATTGAAAACCCTGCCACTGACAGTTAAAAAGCGGAAAACAATTTAATATTTCCTTTTTTTATTATTTATAACTGTGAAGTTCAAATTTCGTTTATTGTAAAGGACATATTCAAAAAATTTAATTTATTAACTTTCAATAAACCGAATTTTGTCTGGAAATTTGACGGCTTTAACTCTTATATAATAAAAATATTTATTATGAAAAAGGTCTCAAATAAATAAGAAAAATTGAACGGAAGTTGCTCGTTATTTTTAAAAAAATACAAGAATTACTTTTCTTGTTTTGTGTTCTTAATTTATTATTATTAATATTCTCATATTAAGTGCAAATAACATTTGTCTTAAAATAAACCTTAAAACAAATTTTAATGCTTTTATCAATTAACAAAAGCCATTTCTAATTTAGTTATATTTTTTCACATTTGGTTACTTTTTCAAAAATTTTGATTGTAAAAATTGTACTAGTCGTGGCAGCACTGATTGTACCACAAGTCCCATTAGTAATGTTCATTGTTACATATGGAGTAGGCGAAAGAAAACTCTGTGTTACTCTTTGGCTTTCAATTCTGAGTAGTCGGAATATAAGAAAATGGGTTATAACAAAAAATCCAATTTGTTAATTAAATAATTAATTTATTGAAATAAACCCAAAACAATTCCGAAAGTTTAGGAAACAACAAAATACATACATAGTTACGACTTTTATACATTTTTTATACATTTTGGTTTTAAAAAATTATGGGAATTTAATAAATTTATTATTTGAAATATTCTTTAAATTTTATTTTAAAAAAGTTTTCATTTGTTGGTGGTTAAGCATCTCGATTTCCCTGCATTTCATTGATAATAATATTAAATCATCAGCACACTTCAACCACATTTTTGAAAAGTTACAAACAAAACCTCTATTATGAACACAAACATGCTCCATACTTTTTCATATGTTTGTGTATTTTGTTTTCGTCATTAAAAATTTTGTGATACCAGATTTTAACCAAAAATCAACAACAATTTATTTTATTTGCACTTTGTAGTGCAAACTATGTAGAAATTAAATTTTTTTGCAAATGATTAATATTTCGTTGTTTGACATTACATGGGTAAATAATGACAACTCTTCCTAATGAGTGTATCTTATATTTATTATACTTTAGTGTTGACCAGTGTTGCCATAAGAAGAAAGAGTAAAAGTGCTAAATCGCCGAAAAGAAGTACCTTGATGTTCTACAGCTAAAAAAGAAAGTGCTAGATTTATTGTATAATATTTTTTTTATGAAAAAAATTAAAAAACCAAGTTTACATTTTTAATTTAATGGTAAATACAGATTAACGTTGTAATTTATTTAATTATTTAAGTTTTTGGTTAAAAAATTTTCTGGTAATTAACCCAAAAATATTTTAACGATTACACAACATTGTTAAGAATATTCAAACTTCAATAACATCATCTTCATCACATACCAATTTTTTTTTTTGTACTTGTCACACAAACCGATTTTATCTACAATATTGTCCGATATATCAATAGAATAGCAGCGCACGTTATTAAACCCCTCTCTTTTACGTATACCAGAGCATAAATGCTTTGAATTCAGACTTCTTCTGAGTAAGCTTTTATTAATTAACTAAAACGCTCTACTTCAGCGATTGAGAAAGGTGGAACTAAAAGAGACAGTAAAAGCTCGGATAATTCCTCAAAAGAATGTTAATATAATTTGAGAATTCATATACATACTTAGAATCAGAACTCAGTTGTATTCATATTAGTATCCCAAATAGCTCCTATGGTTTAGAATTTTTTCTCTAGAATAAATTAATTGGTTTTAAAGAAATTTTGGTTGAAAATGTAGACATTATCTTTAAGACTATAATATTTTTCTTAAGCTTATAATTTCATTAACCAGTTTTTTTAAAAAACGTTAACTCAAGAAAAAAAATCAATTCATTCGTATTTAAATCTATCCGAAAGTGCGGATTTTTTTGAATCAAGTACAGAAAGATTGATTCAAGTACTTAATTTATCCATATTTAATCCCGAATTCGAACTTAAAATAATCCTTAAATGAAATTAGATTAATTCTAGCCTAAAACACTTACCCCAAAAAACCAGAGACAGACGGAGAATATTATTATGATTAATTTGCTTACCCGTTTTACATCTTTCTGTTTTACTTTTGTTGTTTTGCCTCCTTTGTTTACAGAATTTCAATTATAAAACACCAGCGTCATGCCGACAGGATGTATTGAACTAAATATAAACTAAATGGAAAGTTTTAATTTTTTATTTTACTTTTTAAACATGAAAATAATGTGTTTTTCTTCTCGTCCTCTTGTTGTTGTTTTTCTACACAATACAAGCAAATCGCTTTTAACTTACTTGTGTGGTGTTGCTGTTTTTTTCTAAAGCGTGATCCATTTCGAGGTTCCCTACTTTTTTAAAGAAAACAACACAGAAAATTCAAATTTAATGGGGAATGTTTATTAGCATTTGAAAGAACATTCTTTGGCATTTATTTTTTGAAGATTATGTCTATCAAATGTTGGCCGTTTCTACGTCGCAGATGGTCCATCCATTGAGTCCAATTTTCGATGACTCGTTCGAGCATTTCGACTGGTAACGAGCTTCAACTTCAGGCATCAAATAACGGTCCGAGTTGCTGCGAACAGCGCCGAATCGTCTCTCCACGGTCTTCGTGTATACTCTCAGCTACGGCCGCTATATTTTCTTCACAGCGTGCTGGACGTGGTCTATTATCTAATAATGAATGCTGGGTCTCAAAATGGGTGATGGTGTTGCGAATAGTACGCTCAGTAGGCCGATTATGTTGACTATAACTTGAGCGAAGTGCACGAAACACATTTCTCACAGAACGTGAATTTTCGTAATAAAATTGAACGATTTGTAAACGTTGTTCAGGCGTTAGTCTTTCCATTATGAAATGCCAAACAATACTTAACAAAAATTTGATGACAGCATGACACGACTCACAAGTGATCTGTCAAAAAAAGGCTATTGAAAAAAGTATATATACTTGAATCACCCTTTACAACACACTTTGACAAACACACGCGTATGCACGCATAGAGAATGCAATGCAGAGAGATGAGACTAATAACGTAAATGCATTTCATGATGCATCAAATGCATCTCATGATATTGAAACGCTAACTTTGTAATTTTACTCTCAAAGTGGCACTGCCAACTAAAAGTTCAACCTTTTTTTACTTGCTTAAAGAATTTATTTTAATAAATTTCAGGATTGGTTTTCGTAAGTAATCGTATTTAGGATTGTTTAAGTGTTATTCGTCTTAAATTTTTAAGAAGGATTCGTGCTAAAAGTAACTATAAAAAACTTAATTTATCCTGAGTGTTTTTATTTCTGTACATACATCTCTGTCTGATGTTGAAAATGGCAAATAAATAATTTTGTGATTTACAAGGCCATATCGTCATAATGTCCTAAACAGGGACCGTAACAGTTATTCCTTTTTTAATAAAAGTCAGATGATAACAGTTATTTTTTGATTTTTATTATTTTGAACAATAATAACAGTTATTTTTTGATTTTTATTTTTTTTTTTCGATCAAATATAACACTTATTTTATGTTTTTTATTTTTTTGAATAATTATAACAGTTTTTATTTTTATTTGTTCGCTCAAAAATAAAACTTATTCTTTAAAGATATGTACCTGGTATAATTATTACCTTAAATATTTATTTTAATGCGTATATGAAATCCGACTGATAATCACACATTTAAATAAATATTTAAAGTCAACTCAATAATTGTAACATTTGCATTTATTTCTTTAAAGAATAACTTTTATTTTTGCTCGAAAAAAGAAAAATCAAAAAATAATTGTTATTATTGTTCAAATAAATAAAAATCAAAAAATAACTGTTATTTTTGTTCAAAAGATAACTGTTATATTTGATCGAAAAAATAAAAATCAAAGAAAAGTTCATAAGAATCAATATGGTATACTTGAATCACTTTGGCGGCATTTACTTCTACAGTGAACTCGCGATAATGTGAACTAATAAAAACCAAGGTAGTTCACATTATCGAATTTGTTCACAGTTTCGACTGAAAAAATTTACCCTACTGTTTTCTGCTTAAAGAAAACTATAAAGCAGACCAGAACTTACAATTATTTACAGCTAAATCTGGCCTTAGACATAGACAAAAAAATTTTAAAATAATTTTAAAAAATGCTAAAAAAATAAATAATGCTTACATTTGTTAAAGGTTTCTGATAATTTTTTGTACCAGTGTGATCTTTTATTCGAAACTAAATTCATTTTAGTTAATTATTTTTTAACGAAATTAAAATAAATGAATATATTTTAACAAGTAGCTAGATTTAGGTAAAACATAAGGTACATATAAATATTGAGATTCAATTTAGTACCCCACAAACCTCTGATACATTCAAAATTTAAACAATTTATAGTTTGAGAAAAGTTGAAGTTTTAAAATAATTATTTGTACAACAGTTTAGAACAAATATTTTTTTTAAACTTTTACCTAATAGAATTTTTATCTAAATACAAAGTAAAATTTATTTTTGCTTTTATATTGTAAAATAAAATGGCAAATAATTTTACAATCAACATGATGAGGGCATTTTTATTTTTGCTTTTATATTGTAAAATAAAATGGCAAATAATTTTACAATCAACATGATGAGGGCATTTTTAATATTCCCTGAAATTTTTTTACAAGACAGGTAAGATGTTTCCTAAAATAAGAATTAACCATTTTCATACGAAATTTCACTTTGAGAAGAACTATTTTAAGTCTAAATTTTATTATAATTTATAAAAAAATTTAAGTAAAATCAATAAAACTACTCGCCCAATTTTTTAAAATCATGCTAAAAAAAAGCTAATAACATTTTATAAAAATGCTAAATGAAATGCCGAGTGCTAAATGAAAATGTTGCAGCTAAATAAAAATTTTTAATGCTAAATTTAGCTGGCAAAAATGGTCACACTGCTAGAAAGTATTGAAACTCTATTTATTTGTAACATAACTGCTGTAGGTAGCCCTTGCTCCTTTTTCCAAAAGTTGCAGAATTTCATATTTTCCATTAATGGCTTGGTCATTCTAAGGCATCTTTGTTAATATACAGGTAGTTACAAAAAAATTATAAGTGATTTGTATGTGTAACAAAAGAAAATTAACCTTCAATAACAAAACTCAAAGTATCTATGCATGTATTGTTTTAATTTTTTATTAAATCGAGGGATTCTCAAAATTAGAAAATAAACAAAAATCGCTATCATTTTTGTTCACTATTTAGAGCCATTAAATTTGTTTCACTATTTAGAGCGCTAATAAAAAAAATGGGGTTCATATTACTGGATAGTTCACTATTTTGGAAGTTCACATTACCGAGAGTTCACTGTATATGCTTTTTTGTTTTAAAATTTCAAAATAACTGTTATTTTCGGTCCCTGGTCATAAATAATATTTTACAATTATTTTAAAAAAATATTGGTGTGCCTCAAACAAAATAAAAATTTAAATGCTGTGTTCATTGATTCGTCATAACAGTGCAGTAAAAATCTAAATTATTAGCGGTTGCCGGTGGCATGTCATAACGTCCAGTGTCATAGTGTCCATGGACACTGTGACACTTTGCAAATGAAAATTATGACACTTTCAAAAGTGTCATTAGGTCCATAATTACTAAAGAAGTTAAATACAAAAAAATTATCTGCATACACGCAGAGAAAAACATGTTTCATTATAGTCCCAACCAACAAAACTATTTTTAAAGAAACTAATTTAACTATAATATGGTTGTCGATGACAATGATTTCGTTAAATGAAACATAATATGGTAAAAAAAATTTTAAAAAAGGTTTTGCTGCTTTTTCTCTGGGTGTATATATTAAATATATAACGAAAACACTTTTAAGCGCAAGGATTTTCTCCTCTATGGTATAACGTATACCGGCTTCGCTAACTAAAGCTTCTCTGCACAGCCGGCCTTCGGCCGGGCGCAAGGATTTTCTCCTCTATGGTATAACAAACACCGGCTTCGCTAACTAAAGATTCTCTGCATAGTCGGCTTTCGTTAGGAAACAAGGCAGATTTTAGAAGCTTTACTTAGCGAAGCCGGTGTTTGTTATACCATAGAGGAGAAAATCCTTGCGCCAAAATTGGTTTACATTCTTGCTTGCAAGAATTTTTGGCATTATACTTACTTATTTTGAATATCAACAATATTATAAGTTAAGTTGTGGATATTATTACTTTGTAAAGTGTCATAAATGTCCATGGACACTATGACACTTTTAAAAGTGTCATAACGTCCATGGACACTATGACACTGGACGTTATGACATGCTACCGCGGTTGCCCACAGCAGTCATATATATTTCTTGTAATTATTTTAAGACATATGACTCTACAACTTTATAACTACCTTGTGAATCACCCAAATATTAAAAAAAAGTGAAAAAATGCTACAAATTTATAAAAACAAAAGTGGTATACTAGTATTTGTTTTTTAAATTGTGTGCTAACTTAGAGAAAAAAGTGCTAGATCGCACTTAAAGTGCTAAATTGGTTTTGACTTTATTTATGAGAAGTTTATGGTTGCCAAATATATCCAAAAAGGAAGCCCAATATAACAATTAGAAAAATACTTAAATTACGAGTATATTTACAACAAAAGTAAAGAAGACGAATATAAATTACAGGTTTTAAAAATAACCGGCTTATTATATCAAAATAATCGGGATATTTGATATTCGAAAAATGGACATTTAAGAATAACCGACTGGAGCGCAACTAAAAACCGCTAAAACCGTTCGAATAATAACCGATCGATGTCCCTAGTATGTATACAAAAACCGGTTAACCGACTCAAGAAAAACCCCGGAGAACTAGATTCTGGTTTATGTTTAAAATACTTCAGAATAAAATTGCGATTATAAATGTATTGGAATAAGGGCATATTAAATTTTAAGTAACTTAAACAAAATGTAAAATTACATTTCTTATGGCCAACTTTACCAATTCTATTTAAACATCAATTTAGGTTTAAAATTCGTTTTTCATGTCAAATAAAAATAAAATTATATAAAAATTATATTTAAATATGAATTGATACTTAAATAGAATTGGCAAAATGGCAAAAAACACAAAAAGTAATTGAGAATTTATCATTAAGTTTATAATATTGAACTAAAATTTTAAAAGGTTATTCGTAATATTAAAATAAGGACAAGTACATATACATATACCAACAATTTCAATTTGTTAAATTTTTTTTTGTGAAAAATATTTGAGCACATGACATACAATTTCTGGGAAGTTACTTAGTTATACCCTTCACCGAAGGTAAGAGGGTATATATAAGTTTGTCATTCCGTTTGTCATTTCTAAATTTTATTCGTAGACCCTTAAAAGTATATATATGTATATTCCAAATTCTTATGAGAAGAGAAATTCAAATCACGATCTCCGTCTGTGCGTGTTAGTAGAAATAGCTTTACCGAAGACCCCTGACATGAAGGGGGGTGAGGAAATTTCCCCATTAAAATGATGCAAATATGTTTTCTTTATTTCGCTAACAAACGATTTGACAATAGTAAAAATCTTTTTTATTAGAATAGCAAACGTTTGCCTTGAAAGTGCGTGCGGCTGAAGTTATACTAGGAAATAATTTTTTTTTTATAAAAAACGAAACACGTCATTTTTTTCAAAAAAAAAATGTTTGTCCGCCAAAAAAAAGCGCCTAGTACTTTTGTTGTTTTTTTGGCTCATTCTTGTTCTTTCATCGTCTAAAAACTGAATCAGCTTAAAAATTATAGTAACGCCAACATTTTATTTAAATCTTTCCCAGGGCACCGTGAATAAAGCACTTTAATTGTTATTATCTGGTTTATATCATTTTTTTTTGTTTTTGTTTTTTTGACCAGAAATAATTAATATTTTTGATTTCTATTTTGTATTGGTGTGTGGGTTGGACACTAATGTAAAATAATCTTCGTCTGAATAGAGCAAAGGGGATGGCCGTTGAGATGTAAATGGTGGGCTGTTAAGATGAAGAATAATATTTATAATAGAGTGGGTTACGGAATGAAAGTGAAAACAGAATTTTAGTATTTTTTTCAGTTATGGTCGAGCTTATTACAATTCAGAGTTCACTTAAAATAATACATTCGTATTGGGTATACAAGTCTACAAATCTCACAAAACCGTATGTTTAGGGTAAGCTGTTCGCACTGCCGGGTAGTTGATATGTTTTTCGCTTGGCTGTTGAATAACGATAAGTAAAGACTCTACAACTGATTAGTTTTAACTTTTGGTGGCCGTTCTGTGCCGTTCTTTTCTGTAGAAAATATTTTGTTATTACTTTTTCTGTGAAAGGAATCAGGTGCCTTAAAAAAAACATTAAAATTAATTCATACGCCCTTTGGCCCCACAGATTTGTTGGCAACAGAACAGATTGAAAAAGGGAAAACAAACCACACATGCAGACTTTCAATTGAACAGAAACAAAACCGCTGATTCGTAACAGAACTGAATGTACAAACCAATTCTGCCTTCTGGTTACAAAACCGAAGGAAAGTTACAACAACTTAAAGTTAACGAGAGTTGGCTACAACTGACAATTGGAAATTTTGCGACGAGTATTAAAATTGCAGTAAGTCCACGATATTATTCGTTTTTTTTTTTTATTCTACTCACAATTCATAAAAAGATTTAAATACTAAGCATATTTAGTTAATAGGGTATTCATTTAATCGGCCTTTTGCTTTAATCGGTTAATCGCTCGATTAATGAACCGATGTTTTGGTTTAATCTGTTAATTTTGTTATTGATCGGTTAACCGATTAATAAAGGTTTTTTATAAATTAAGTAATATTAATAAATAAAAATGCATAAACTATTTATTACTTTGAGTTTTTTGTTAAAAGAACAACATTAACATAACAATAATAATTCATAAAATTCTTTTGGTTTTCTTTAAACATATAAAATTTGCATTATGCCAATAGAGTCCCGTTAAATTTTTCAAATTTTTAACACTTCTAATTGTTTCGGTTATTTCTTTAAAAAAAATTAATATGAGAAAAAATAAGAAGTAACAAATAACTAAACACATACATATAAAAAGTATATGAAACAAAAACTGTTGACAGCAAACACTTATTAAAAACGGAGATCACTAACACCTTCTTTGTTTGTATGAATAAATATTTTCTAAACACATACCTTTTGTATATGACACGAAAAAAGTAATTAAAAACACAAAAAAATATGTTAAAACACTACAAAAAATGCAAAATGTCGTTACATCGGTTAATCGACTGAAATTAACCGGTTTAAAGTTAATCGAAAATAGCCAATTTTAAATTAACCGATCAGTTAATACTGTAGTAATTAATCGGTTAACCGATTAACGGTTAACCGGATGAATACCCTATTTGTTAATAAACATACTTTACGCTTTAATTCAATAGTAAAATTTTTTTTCAAGAATTTTTTTAAATGTACAAATGCAATTTGTACATATTTTTTTCAGACATAATTGTTATTTAAATTTGTTATTTTTTTCAGAAATAAAAGCTCATTATTGCTTTTTGTGCAAAAACTTTCTGACATTCACTTTTGCCATTCTTATGGCTAATAAATCAGTGAATGTTTAGACGCTGGGTGAGTTGAACTAAACTTAAATTTATTTGTAGATTAAACACAACAGCAGTAAATCAGAGTCCCATGTATTATATGTAGTTGAAAAAGCAAGTTACATGTGGCAGCACTACGATATATTTTGTCAAATTCATATGATCTGTATCGGAAGTTTAAAGGTCCAATTTTATGCGTTCAAAGAAGGTTTATTTGTTTACTGATTAATAGATTTGTTGGTTTAAGCACACTTAAAACCAAAAAGAGAGTTTACTTGCTCTGATTTGTTAACCCTTGGGCAATTAATTTCACTTTTAAATAAGAGGGGATTTAAGAAAATAAGTTTTGTCTGCCAGAACAATAAAATTCGGAATATGCGGTAGTGATGGGAATTGATTTTTAAGACAAAATAGTATCAGTATCGTTTATTATTGATTTTTAAATTTTGCTTTTAATTCCTGTCTTTAGGAGGTCCATACCATAACGCAACAATTCCACTATAACAATTTTTTGGATAAACAAATAATATTAATAAAAGTCAGTAGGATGTTAGTATTTTTTAAACGCTTGTCGTACCACTAAAGTGTTCTACTATTAATAAAAATCATAAATACAATTATAATTATTTTTTATGGTTCCTGAAAACAAGTAAAGCATTGTGATCAGGATTGATAGGTCTTTCAGAATTTGGAGAAACAATCTTTTTGAAAATATTCCTGATTCTTAGGTAATTAGGAACTCGGTTGCAAAGACTTTTACACAGATATTTAAAACTCCTTGTTTCTTAAATAAAATATGAATTATATTGTCGTTTTGCACTTATAGAAAAATGCATCTTCATATTGATGATGCCTTAACATCAGAATTGTGACATCAATGTTATTACAAATGGCATCAATGAAGCAAAAAGTGACACCAATCCAATGACGAACTTCATCATAAAATTTTGTCATATTTTATGCGTCATCTATGCTATGACTGCAGTGGCATCAATTCGATGCCACATTTTGTGTATTATTACCATTATGTTCATGTTTTAAATGTTAAAACAGAACCAAAAATTCCCATATTCTATTTTTTTAAATTATTTAGTTAAATTCACTAATTTTTTGCAGTAGAATGATTACGAAAACCATATCAGGCATGCTGCTGGTGGCTTATAATTGAAACCTCTTCAGTCATGTGTAACGGGTAAGCAAAAAATAACGTTCTCTCAATTTGACTTAAGTCAATTATAAAGACTTAATTAAATGACAAACAGTCATACTAATGAGTCCTTTCTCCAAAGTTACTAAGTCATCGCACTGACGACATGTTGTATTAAATCGCCTCCGATACGTAATTTCTGTGATGCCAATGTGTCATCCCATTGGTGACATAATTTAAATTTGTGATCCAGTACCCATGTTCTGTAACCTTGGTGAGAATTTTTCGCATCGAAGAGATGTCAAACAAAATATTCCATCGTTTCTCGAAAAGTGAGAAAAAAGTGTGTCTTTAACTCATGTCGAAAACTATCAAAAGAGATTACGTCGTTACGTTATAAATGTCATAATATTCCACTCGAAGCCGATGTGAACTTGCAGACGTTGAGAACGCCAATATCGTTGACGGCGGCCAATATTATTAAAATTGGAAAATTTTCAATGACTGCGGCGAAAATACAACCGTCGGCTATAGCAAATAATGTAGAGTACGACTTTAATTTTTGTTGTTTAAAAAATAGCTTTGAAAAAATTCGTATATTTTTCAAAAATGTTAAAAGCAAAATAATTAACACTGCATTTACACATGAAAGGACTTTTATGAAATTTCTGTATACGTTTTATCAAAACAAATTTCAGAAAAAAATAATAAAATTTCATGAAAATTTACATGAAAGTTAAATTTAATTTTTGAAATGTCGTCAAAGGGCAAACTTCTATCAAAAATTTCTCTTCTTCTTCTTTTATTGTTTTGCTTGTTTCAAATTTCAGAGTTACCGAGCCAATTATTCACGCCGAACTTCAGGCATTCGTTTAAAATAATATTTATTTTTATTATTTTTCATGATATTTATAAATTTTAATTAGAATCATTGTGTTCTTAATATTTAGTTGAAAAAATATATTAAAATTTTTTATATATACAAAAAAAATATTTCAATTGGCAACACTGCTTAGTTATTGTCATTTACTTTCATGAAATCGATTTCTTGAAATTTTCATTGAAAGCTAGCTGAAAGTAGAAAAATGTAAATGTGTTAGTGAAAAAGTGTTAGTGTATTACGACTTTCAAGAAACTACTTTCATGTGTAAATGCCCAGTAAACAATGAAAAAAATCAGTCAAAAACAAAATACTTTTCTCTTCCATGTTATAATTCATTGCATTTTGCATATTTAATATATTTTTTAGTTGTTATATTTTTTCTCACCCCGTTTTTATGCGTGAGTTTATTTGACAGTTCAAAGCGGGAACTTTCTCACAAATTTTTACAGACACACTTTTTCTGTAACTTGGCGAGTAATTTCCTTACGTGACAGCTATTAAGACTGAGTTAGGCAAACGTTGCTGTACCGAAACTTACTGTAACGGACTGCTTGCACGTTAGTGCACTTATAGAACATCTAAAATGTGTCATATGTTCTTCACATATATAAACAAAAAAGCAATAGTATGCATAAAACAACACACACAGTGATGGGAAATCAAAAGGTTTAAATGTTTACCGCTGTGCAGAAAAAGTCCAAGTGATTAAAATGGTGTTAAAACAGTATTTAGTGTAAGTAATAATTTAATATCTGATATTTATATTATAGATTTACAATAAACAATTATGTATTTTTACATGTATTATTTTGTAAATGTGCATAGACAAAACAATATTTTGTAACCATTTAAAGCCTTTTATATGTATATTTATATATATGGAAATATGTTGTATTGTAAGTCGGTTTGTCGAAAAAAGTACAAAAGTACAAAAAAAAAACCGAAAATACCCGCATTCAATTTAATATACAAGCAGGACATCACTGCTTTACAACTGCCACGCAACGACGGCATGCAATTCTAATTTATACAGATTGAGACGTTCCGTCAACGTGACATTTAAATTCGGTAAGCATCAGGGTTGCCGCTTAAAAAATTTTTATCCGACCAAAATTGTCTGCAAAACCTACCATAATCCCTTGTAAAAGACCAAAATTCTTTAAATATTTGAAATTAAATATATCGTTATATAAAATGCAAAAAAATTTTAAGGAGCGATAAGCAACTTAATAAAAAGCAAACTATTGGCTGAGCACTAGACCGTACCCCAAAAAAAGTTTATGCTGCAATTATCGAATTACTTCCTTAGAAAAAGTTTCTTGCGATCTTTAATTTTCTGACATTAGGGGAGTACAAACAGAGATCTGGTGGATAAATACTGAAGCGTGATACTTGAGGTCAATAACCCCTAAGGGCAAAAAAATTGATAAAAAATACTTCAAGATCGGACTGTATATGCCAAAGCTATAACGAAAAATTTAAAAAGGCGACTCCCACGTTCGGCAAAAAAAAATTTTTTTTTTTTGAAACCGCCTTGAAAAAATACTTTATACTTTTTTTTCCTTGTAAAGTGGTACGCTCTACTGAGCTCCAAAGCATCCTAATACAAAGTAAAAAATGTATCAAAGAGTTTAAAAATGCATAGTTTGCTTATTTTTATCTCGTTGATAACTTTTTTGGTACACTTTGGGACAGATAACATTGTAAAAATCTACACGGTTGCATTGCAGAATGCTTGAAAAAGCAACTGACGTTTTGGAACTCACCCATACTTTCTGCAAGTTCTGATGCTCTTATACTATTGACTTTATGAAAACATGATACAAAATACAGAATTAAAGTATCCCACAGTTTTATAAATCTTACTATATCTCCTTCCGAAGAAGTCCATCATAACAAACGCCTTATATCTTATGGAGTGGTACAGTATTTACAGTATTCCTTTTTTGTTTGGCTGTTTGTTGACAATCCGATCAAATATTTTAAAGGAATATTGTTTGTTGATAAAGAGTTTTTCCTAAGAACAAAAATTTAAACGGCATCTGACTTGTTAAGCTCAAATAAGGTGACAAAACTATCCTATATAAAACTAACACCGTCATTGTAACTTGTTACTAACGTAATACATTTCATTTCATTGCCACATCCATAGTTTCATCCACAATCAAAAAAAATTGTGTTTTGTAAAAAAGATATTAGATTTGCCTTCTAAATTTGTTAAAATAAATATAATATAATATATTTTAATATAATACATTTTCTCAAACCGACCAAATTTAGGTTTGGCCTACCATCTGACCAACCGGAAAACATCCTACCAAATTTGGTCAGAAAAGACCAAGTTGGGCAACCCTGGTAAGCATTTACATTGTAAGCAAATAACAAAACGGATCAGACGTTTCGTTAGGGGCCGTGGACGTTCTGCTTACTCTACCTTTTCTCGATAAAAATGTTACAGACGCAGTTAAGGGAGAAAAGCAGTTGTTTGTTTCAATTTTTGGCATTTTTGTTTCATTGCTCGCATTTCAATCGAAAAGTTTTTCGAAGCGAGAGTTACAGAACATGGGCACTGATGACAACTTGGCCAAGTGATGTTAAGGCTGACATCATAATGACGAAAAGTTGCATCAGTGCATATTTAATATTCGATTAGTATATATTTTTTTACCATATTTATGAAAATAAAATTTTGTACTTAAATAAATTTCGGAAAAAAAACTATTTTAAAATACTGTTTTTGGTTTCCCAGGAAAAACTTTACTTACCTGGTAAGTTAGCAAGTAACGTTGGAGAAAAATAAACACTACTTATTTTTCGGCTGAATAACTACTTATTTTTGTTCGAGGTGTCCACAGAATTCAGTACTTACAATGCACTTACTACAAGTCACAAAATATCTAGTTATTATTTAACTACCAGTAAGTTGAATTGTAAGTACTTAAAATATACTTACGAGAAGCCAAAAAATAACTAGTTTTTATTTAATTGGGGCTAGTTAATAGACCAAATAAGTAGTTATGAAGCTAGTTACCAGTAAGTAAATATTCAGGTCTGAAAACAATACAACTAATAAGTAGTTATTTAGCTGATTATTAGTAAGCAAATATTCATAATAGTAGTGAAAAGTACTTACTAAGGTCATTACTAGCAAGTATTTACTTATTGAGGTTTTCAGAATAATGACAATTATAATGACAGCTACTTACCAGGTAACGTATGAAATAACTATGACCTATTACCAAAATTCAAAAAGTTTTTCCTGGGTTGCTTCGTATTTTATTACATTTTGTTTGTTTGCACTTGATTTGAGTTTCCGGTTAAACAATATATGAAACTCCGCAGCGTACATTTGCTTTGAATGTTTTAGGAAGATAAATTATGCTTTAAAATAAAGATAAATTGATACAAATCTACTAAACTAGAAAATAAAATCAATTTTTTTTTTTGTTAAAAATCACAAATTTTGTATTTGCATAGCCTAAACTGTTATTAAGTGCTTTTTATATCGCATTTAAAAATTCACTACTACAGAATGGAGGCAAGTAAATACTCGTATATAAAAAATATAAATAATATATTGGGGTTGTATTACAATTCTGAACAAGTATGTGCAAGATTTTGCTAATAAGCATTTATTTTTTTGGCGATTTCATTTGCGAGCCTTTTTTTTTTTTTGTTGTTGTTTGGTATTCAATTTGTTACAGATAACACTGTGGTAAATAAAAAATTGGTTCTCATTTATTAATATTGTTTTTTTGAAGTCAAAACATTCCAATATTTTTCCGATCACTTCATTCGGGCTTTTTTTAACGAAATAACGGAACAATTTTTTTTTCTTTTCAGAAAATAGAATTGAAAATTGCAGCACTATGGACCTTTATGTTAAAAAAATGCATTTTTTCCAGCTGTAATCTAATTATCAAGTAATGAAACATTCAGACTTGTTCTGAAAATCGAAATCTCGTAAAATTTAAATCCAACAAATTTTTAAGACGGTCCTGTGTTTAAAGTTTATAAAAATATTTCCTTTTATATACCTCATTAATTGCGGACCAGTAATCTTTACCAGAACTACTCTTAGAATCAATTTAAATGTAAATTTCGATTGATATCGAATGCCGTATTTTGCCCCCAGGAAAAACTGCGGTAATTAAATTTAAAATATCCATCGATTCCAACTCCACGTGACTTCGATTTTCAAAACATGGCCGAATATCTTTTCACACTTTCATAAAAAAGTTCAAAAATGCAAATTTTTAAAACGCTCAAACGAGCTCTGGGTAATAATATTACTCTAGCGGCGGAAAAATTATATCTTCTTAACTAATAACCTGATCCGCAATAAATGTAGATACAAGCTCCGTAAAAAATTGGGAATTTATTTTTAATACAGTGGGCGCTTTATGTTGTTAAATATGAACTCTTTGACGGTCAAATTATTTTGTCGACAACTGTATCAGTTTTCAGTTTTGTTTCTTAAATTATCTTTTTATTGCTATTGCAAAATATGGGATTTACCACTTTTAATATACAGTTTATTTTATTTAAAAATTATGTTAACATTTTTTTTACGACGTGACCGTAAAAAATGGAAATGGAATGGAAATTATAATTAAATTATAAAGTGACGTCTTCCTCTTGGTCATACTTATTAGCGAAAACATTTGCACTTCGTTCGCTAGCATTGCTTGTATCACGATTGTTTTTGTCATTTATGGTGTTATTGACTGAAGAGTTTACCAAAATCCTTGGATTTTCTTAAACCATTGAGTTCTAAAAAGAGGCGAAGAGAATAATATAAATATTAAAATTTTAAATTAGAAAATACATTTTTATATACAAACATATCGCGCAATTGCTGCAACATCGACATAACTCAAATAAATTAGTTTTACAGAAAACGACTTTAAAGTCTTAAATTTAAACACAACATAAAGGAAAAAGAAAATAGTATAACTTTGTCCAGACAAAAATATCATTCAGAATGCATGAGTAATCAAGCTTTATTTTACACAAAATGCAGCAATATGATTCAAGAAATCTCATCAGCTGTGTGCTAAAATAGAACTATACAAGTGCATACATATTTGAAACATTAAAAGATTTTCATAAAATATTTCAAACATATGTACATATGGACACTAGATTTTAATAATAAATCTTGTACCGATCAATGTGATTGTGAGATGTAATTGACGATATCGATCAAATAACGGGGTCTAAAGAATTGAGTTACATATTTATTTATTCGGGAGACATTATTTTGACTTGACTCCATTTCTTCTTTTGAAAACATCCAAATGGGCTAAGAGACAGATTTTTATTATTTCATCATCATGAATTAAGATTTTATGTAGGCTGGATTGCAAATTGGAACAAGTATTTACTTTGAAATACATCTGAGTTGTTTCACTAGTACCACAGAAAAAATAGATAATCGTTTTTAGATTTTATGCAACTCTGATCGCATAAAATCTACTATTTATATCAAAATTTTCATAAACATTCCCAAGTTGGACAGACTTGTCGAAAAAGTCTGTCGCTCAATTTAATTTTTTTAAGGTAATTTTTTTGACAAATCGTACGACTGAATAGGAAAGTGATTCGCCGGACTTACTCAAAAACGTACATCCATTAAAATAGTTGGATAATTTCTGTATTTTTTCGTCATTTTTAATAATTTTTATTTTAATTAATAATTTATACATAATACAATAAATGACTTTATATAATATGGGTAGGGAGTGCTAGCAACTATCGCCTTCGAATCCGATGGTTATATACTTTATATATTTTAGATACTAGTTTACAGCACATGTTGTTCAATAAAATAAATTTTTTAATAAAGTTGAAAATTGAAAAATAATAGTCATGTGAAATTTTTGTTTCAATGTGTAATTAGGAGACATTAATGAATAATTTTCGAGTTTTTCATCGGCAACACTGATATTAAGGGGTGGCATGTCATAACGTCCAGTGTCATAGTGTCCATGGACGTTATGACACTCCAAAAAGTGTCATAGTGTCCAAAAAGTGTCATAGTGTCCATGGACACTGCGACACTTTTGAAAGTGTCATAACGTCCATGGACACTATGACACTTTCCAAATGGACATTATGACACTTTCGAAAGTGTCATTAGGTCCATAATTACTAAAGAAGTTAAATACAAAAAAAAGGATCTGCATACACGCAGAGGAAAACATGTTTCATTATGGTCCCAACCAACAAAACTATTTTTAAAGAAACTAATTTAACCATAATATGGTTATCGGTGACAATGATTTGGTTAAATGAATCATAATATGGTAAACAAATTTTAAAAATGGTTTTGCTGCTTTTTCACTGGGTGTATATATTAAAAAAAAACGAAAACACTTTTGGGCGCAAGGATTTTCTTCTCTATGGTATAACAAATACCGGCTTCGCTAACTAAAGATTCTCTGCATAGTCGGCTTTCGTTCGGAAACAAGGCAGATTTTAGAAGCTTTACTTAGCGAAGCCGGTGTTTGTTATACCATAGATGAGAAAATCCTTGCGTCCGGCCGAAGGCCGGCTGTGCAGAGAAGCTTTAGTAAGCGAAGCCGGTATTTGTTATACCATAGAGGAAAAAATCCTTGCGCCCAAAAATGTTTTCGTTAAAATTTCAAAAGTGAAATTTTCAAGTTAAATTTTAACGGTATTTCAAAACAAATTTTACACATTTTAATATTTTTCATTATAAGTTAAGTTGTGGACATTATGACACTTTGCAAAGTGTCATAACATCCGCGGACGCTACGACATTTCTTTATGACACTGGACGTTATGACATGCCACCTATTAAGGGTTTACAAAAATTTCAGTTATACTCGCGTATACTATTTTTGTATCTCTATAAAGATTTAAAAAAGTTTTCAAAACAAGAATTGTTCGGTACTTACGCTTCTAATCCTTAACTGAAATAGCAAATAGATATAGAAAACCCACTTAAAATAGCTGATGTAACCGTCAAAGAAAACGTTACTTTAGCCGAAAGCGTCCAGCATTACCGATTCAATACCTACGCTAACACGTGTTGTATAAAACCCCGTTAAGAATCACAACCCAATTTTTTCTTAATGTTGAAAATGTCATATTTGCCGAACCAGGTAACTTACACGCAATTCAGACGGTGATGTTTTATTTTTAATTCCATTTAAAAGATGCTTCAAAACACACCACAAAAAATTTTCTTTTGAGATTTTTCCCCATAGTTTTAATGCGCTCCATGTATTGTAAAGTTGCCACATTGAAATAAAAAATCAAATGAAGCAATATAACAAAAATACGGTACAAAATATATGTGCAAAGAAAAATAAAAAAGGCACAGAGAACCGCCTGCTTGTCTTCACCTTTCGCCAGCAAACATTAAAAATCATGCCTTAAAAAACATGGAATACAACGCCGTCTGAATTTCGTGTTAGTGATAAATAAATTTTATTTTTAATTACACTGATTTTTTCGTTTCGATACTGCGCTGAAATGTTTTCAAATTCAATATTTTATTTATTTTTCCGCCGCTTGTGTAACGCATTAGATTAGATTGTCCCATTGTGTAACGTATTAGAATCAGCTAAAAACCTAAATAATGAGTGTGTGGTAAATGTGTACCTTTTTTGTGACCCTTTTGCTTATGTAATACTCATTTTATATTGTGTGTTTTCTTTTTTACATCTGAGTAGAACTTTTGTTTGTGTTTGGTGAGGGTAGATCCTGTTTCCTGTTATCACATCATTAAGCATAACTTATCTTCAATAGATTTGTTTTGGAAAGTATAAAAAAGTGACTTTTTAAATTAAAACTATATCATGATGATCTACTAAAATTATGGTTTAACCAAAAATTTATTTGAAAAAAAAGTTTTTTTTAACCGATAAAAAACATTATTAAGGCAAAACTATTATGCCAAAAAAAAAAGACACGTGTGCATATTTTTTTCTTTACTTTTGTATCACAGTGTAATTTACATATTGTTTTCAGTTCCTTTTATTTTTTTTTCTTTCATTTTATACATTTATTCATATTTTTTCTCTAACAACCCCAGGGAATTTAAAAAAAAGGAAATAACTTTTGATAGTAAATAATTGGATACAGTTTGAATCAAGGCAAATATAAAAAAAGCAAAAAACTTTACACACATTCCAAGTATTTATAAATGGGAATTCCAACATAATATTACATACATATCAAGAAAAATTTTGGAAAATGCCTGGTCTAATCTCTGCAAATTGTATTTCAAAAATGTTGCTACTTATAATACAAAATATTGCTATTTTCAATATTTACACAGTTTTCATTTCATTTTATTGTTAAAAATGTTTATTTTGTTTTGTTAAATAATATTTTTTTATTTATTTTTCTTTTCTAAATAGGAAAGTCATTTATACCATGCAAATAACTTTTGTGTTTTTCTAAGACAAATAAAAATTTGTATTATAAAATTATTGTTGATATGTAAAATTGTTAAAATGGTACTTTTACTGTGTACATTTTTTTTAAACTATAAATTTTATTATTACATAATTTTTTGGATTTAAAACAAATAAGGATTTTTGTTATATTTAAATTCATTCAAGTAGCACAAAGCCTTCAAGCCCCCCTATAACACTCTAATACTGAGTATTAAGACAAATAACTTCAAAATGTAGTACGGAAGCAATTTGTTACGAAATGTCAAAAAACACATAAAGAAATTTTACAGCCGTACGGCTTTTACCAATCTTTTGACATATTTCTAAATACTTATAAGTGCTAGTTCACACACTTCAAATTTGAGCCGTCAAGGCTTGAGTTTTTAGGAGAGAGAGAGGGAGGAAAAGAAATGGCATTATCTTTTCCCTTCTAGCACTAATAGTATTTTTATAGAAGCACAAGAAGAAAATTAGTGATGGAAAATTAAAATTTTGTTTAAAAATTATTTTTTTTTTTAATAAAAAATGCAAAATGATAAAAACAAATATAAAAATTTCGAGTGCTTTCTTCTAAAATTTGAAGAAATCACAAATAATTGGTGTAAAAATTATTAAATCTGGTACACAGCTGTGGAAAAGATTCACATAGACCTGAGCTAGGGCCTTCTCCATGATAAGTCTTAAGGCCGGTATTCACTATCCTATTTAGTCGTACGATATGTCAAAAAAAATCGTGTGTGCTCATAATGTATGACAGTGTGGCTTAAAAATCAATTGAGTGACAGATTTTTTTGACAAGTCTGTCCGACTTGCAAATGTTTATGAAAATTTTCATAAAATGATAGATTATATCCGATCAGAGTTGCATTTTCTTGTAAAGTAGATGAGTCATTTGAGTTTGCATATTTTTTGTGGGTTAGTGTGGCATTGACAGCAGATTTTGCAGACATTTTTTTTATGTCGGATAGAATTCCGTAAGATTTTCGTGTGAATGAATCGTACGATTATGTAGGATAGTGAACACCGGCCTCTAGCCACTGGATACCTAACAATGCGTTTACCAACCGCCACCAAATGTGAGAGCTAGGACTTCCAATCGGGAAATCCCAATCCAGATTTTTTTGTACATGTATTTTTTAACAAAAAAAAAATTGTTGATACACCCTGTTGTAAAAACTAAACAAAATTTACCAACTATGCCTTATTTCCTTTGAGAAAAAAATAATTACAATACAATTTGTTAATCACAGAAAGTGTTTTGTGTACAAAAAATAGCCATTAAATAAGTTTAAGCGATTTTTATATAATTTATTTTTTCGAAAATCTGAATTTTGTGGAACACAAATCAAAAAAATCCGACAAAAGTTTCGTCAAATGCAACATTGAGTAGTTACCTAGCAGTAATCCTTCCTTTGGCCGAACTCTTTAAGAATTGGTAAAAAGATGTCTTTAAAGGCCATCGCTTCCCGCGTATCCTTTCAACACAAAAAAAAAGAGAAATAACAAAACGGGTGTTGAATAATCTGCCCCCAGCATTCGAATAAAAATTATTGCATATTAAAGAAATATTACATTTGTTAAAGGAGTCAAAAGCCAAAGACGTCATCAGTGCTGATATCACATATATAAGACTGCGATGAAATTTTTTTTAATTTGTTTATATGCCACTTTTTCCTATATCATATTTTTATTGCTAAATTTATACTTATATATGCTACATCACTTGCTACTTTATTGTCCCTTCCTATGATATAATTACTGCTGTTAATTTTATGCTTGGGGTATATAAACATATCGGACGGGCCGTCATAGTTTCTCAAATTAGGAATTATTACACAAATTAAAAGATCCGATTTGAAAAAAATGTTACCAGTGAAGATCTACATAACAGTTAGCGACCTTCATAGTTAACCTCTTATAGTTTAGGAAATATCCGACTTCGAAAACTAAAATTTGGTATTCTTGACCTACATGGGTCTTGTATTTTGTATACAACTTTTTAATTAGAACAAATAACTCAAAAAAATCATGATATATCTTACATCCAATTTACATGATGAATTTTATGACGTCCAATTTTCTTAATTCCCTTTTGAAGTTGCTACCAAAAACTACTCAAATTCATACGATGGTTTTTTTTTGGACGTCTAATTTTTTTCATTTTCATTCAATCCAGTTGATTAGAATATAAAAATAAAACGTAACAGAAAGACAAGAAAAAAGTGTAAAGCGAAGTGTCAAAAAAAAAACATGAAAACAGAAACCATGTCTATTTTTCTACCCCTCTTTCTTCTCTACACCGCTTGCTCCAAACAAAAAATGACGTCCAAAATTGGACGTCATAAAATTCATCATGTAAATTGGGTGTTATTCTTGACAATTTTGAAACTTATCATAAAAATCGAAATATAATTGAATCACTAAGTACAGAAAGGGAGTATTGCTAAGAAACCATTTAAAAAGTGTCATCATATAACCCTTCAAATTAAAGTCAGTTCTCCCCTCTACGAGCTACACTGTTTCAATTGATTATCTCAATATGGCTGTTTTGAAGTACCCAATAAAAACTTCGCTTACTTTTTCAAAATTAATAGCTTCGTTCACTAATTATTTAGAAGTTTTCTTCTATAACTAATTCTTTACTATCTATTTTTCAGATGTACCTATTTTTAATAC
Organism: Pollenia amentaria; assembly: GCA_943735925.1. Taxonomy (NCBI): domain Eukaryota; kingdom Metazoa; phylum Arthropoda; class Insecta; order Diptera; family Polleniidae; genus Pollenia; species Pollenia amentaria. Next base: position 227,497,978 of record OX031009.1, read on the forward strand.
GTTCATTTTGGGACTTCCCTTATAAAATGCATTGGTTCTTTCAGTAGAATTGTAAAAAGTATTTTTACTTTTTTCTTTTACTCAACACATTTTTTTTAGGCGAAGTTTTTACTGGGCAGTTCCCTTTCTGCACTTAACGATTTAATTGTGGTTTTATGTTTTTATTATTTTTTTTTTTATATCGACATAATTTTAAGATAAAGCCAATTTTGTGAAAAAAAGTCAGTCAAGATATGTTAATTTTTAAAAATGATTTCTTGAACAAAATAATAAATCAATATGGTTTATGTAATATCTATAATTCTTAAATATATTATGGTTAATTTAATCATATTATTGCCACTGTCATGCAGCCACAACCATAGTACGGTTGCCTTTAAGCATATTATGGTTAAATATGATGGTAATTTGTTTACCAGTAATAATTACTTGGTTATAAATTAGCAATAGTATTTTTCTCTTTTCCAAGAGCATCATGTTATGGTTGAAAAACAACCATGATATTAGAAGTGCTTAATATATTTATTACCATAATATTGTTGTGGCTTCTTGATGGAGGACCTAATTGACCATAATATGACCGTTGGTGACAATAATATGGTTAAATTAACCATAATATATTTAAAACTTTTTGTTAAAAATGGTTTTGTTGGAGGTGTTCAGATTGCAAAATGTTGGTCCTCTGGCTGTTAATATACATATCGCTCATTTCGTGCAAGACCGTCACAACTCAAAATTTGAAACTTTACAGGAGAGCCTTTTTAAGATTCCAACCTATTATTATTTATTTTATTATTTATTTTATATACAGTTATAAAATCAAATGTTTCTTTTTTGCTACAAAGAAAACCACATGTACAAGAGGAATGCCAACAAAAAAACTGAAATGTGACCTTGTTGATGTTAATTGCTCAAGTTTGCTACAAGAGTTCATAGCGTCAAAAGCATCTGTATTACCGTTATTTTTTCGATAATTCTCTCCGTTCTTAGATCAATTTGTAGAGATTTAAGAGGAGAACATTTCTGCATTACTAACTCGAAAATGCCAAATTTTGAGTTGTGACGGTCTTGCACGAAATGAGCGATATGTATTAGTTTCATTTTTACCTATTAGGAGCATAAATCATCTCAGTGTTAAAAGCGGGAAAAGGAGTTGCCACAGACAAAGTTTGCGAGTTCTGTATTCCAGAGCTTTAAGCAAATATAACAAATACCTATGATTTGATAGATTGAGGAAATATGAAACTAACAGAATTTTCAATGGCTATTTAATATTCTTATAAAGAAATTTCGAATTTAACTCACTCAGGAAATTATTTCCTTCAATTTGAGAATTCTATTCGTCATCACGCTATTTGTGCACATTCTGTATCGCAGTATCGAAAAAAATAATATTAATCCTACGTTGCCACAAGCAAGTGATTACTTGCAAGTAGTGTACACATATTACTAACGAAAATCAGGAGAAATGTAAAAAAAACACATAATATTTTTGAGTGACTACACAGCACAGTGCAAGTTCTTTTTTAAAATGTCGTCAACAACTAAGTTTCTAGCAAAACTTCAATTTCTCAATTGTTAACGAAGTGTTGCCAAGTAGTCAATATTTAACTTTACCTGTAGACACATTATTTTGTAATATATTTTTTTTTATAAACAGGTGATATTAATGTTAAAACTTCCCTTCAAAATTATCCCCTTAGCTATTTCGAAATATTCATCATATACATGTTTTTTATATATTATAAAAACACAGAAAATCAGCTATAAACATAATTTTTATTTTACTAAGTACAAGTTAATTGATATAAAGGCATCCACGGTAACACTGTTTCATTATTTGTCATTTTACTTTGCTGCAAGTGTCAAAAATTTACTTGCAAGCAAATTCTCTTGCAAGTTAAGCTGTAAGTACTAAGAATGTAATTGTGTTGGTAAAAAAGTGTGAGTGTATTGAGCTTTTTTCACTTGAACTTGCATTGCAACGGCGGGTAAGACAAGACAATCGTTTTAAGTTAATTCGTTCGAAAATTTGTTTGCACATCTTTAAGTCCTAATTTACATTATACGATTTTTTCGTTGCGATTCTTACCTTGTAGGCGAGAGTGGAATTAAAAGGGGTACACAAGCGAGTGTACTCTTTGATTCGTATTATTAATTCATTCGTAGTGTCAAAATATATGTATACACAAGAAGTTGTTACGACAAAAATCGTACAATGTAAACATAAGGGCGACTTCAAAGAAGAAACGACAATATTCGCAACGACAAAAATCGTATAATATAAATGGGCACTTAGATAAAGCCTTTATGACTACCCGTCTCCATTATCCATAAACTTGGTAAGAACAGCATGTCGCACATGAATTCTACTCGTGTAAACTGTTCATGTTTCGTCCATGTGCTGCCATCGTTGACTAAACATATGTCTTAGGAACCATGTTCGCCATGATGGTCGCCTTACAATGTCATTTTCTGTCTACAACCAAAAGCACAACAACAAAAATTGTGGTAAATCAGAACATGAACATCAACACGTATTCGCACCATACAAGAACATGAACAAATACCGTTGCTCTGCCGGCGTTATGTTCATGTCCTGTTCAAATCGGTAGCGCATGGAGACGTGGAGTGACACTACATTTATTATTCATTGAATTCATATAGAATTGATAGAAACTATATAAAATTTAAAGAAAGTTTTTTAGTTTTTTTTCTGCTTTTGTTATGGTCTTTGTTTATTTATATAATTTAATTTTTTATTTATTATATAACTTATTTTTTTTATCGATAACTTTAGTAAAAATTTTTACAGTTTGCTATTTATCTTAATACTCTGCACTTGGTAAATTTTTTTGTTACATTATATTTGCACTGTTCACCGAAACTTGAACAATGCATTACAAATGTAATATCATAAGGGCTTAAGCAATTAAGTATTATATTACTGAATAAAAAAAACTTAAATTTGTCAAAAATTTAAAAAAAAAAGTAAAAAATTATACGCGATAGCTTGTCAAACTATTTATGAAGTACTGTGCACATATTCACACCTCCTAAACAGTTTCACAATAATTATTCATTCAAAATTTTGTCATCAGGACCCAAATTACAAACCTGCCACAGGATGCCAACTGTTGAGTTTTTGGCATGTTGATTCAGACTGGGTTGAGCGGCATGGACAAAATAAAACAGCTAAAACCAATACTTTTAATCACACTTTTTCCACCTTTAAAAACATGCATCAACCAACAAACACGTCTTAATATGCGAATAAAAAAAATCAAATTGATATTGCAAATTTTCTTATATTCTGTTCTGATGTTTTTTCATTAATACCTTATTTGTCTCCTCTTAATGACAATCAACTATAAAAATAAGTTAATCTTTCATAAAACTTTATTATTTATTAGGAATTTATAAAACGTTAGCATCCTCTTTAAATGCTAACATTTTACAAATTCTTCCATATTTTTAAGATTTAGAAAATATTTATGTATTTTATATCTTTATAATTTTTCAGTATTTTACATAATAATATCGCTTTGGACTGCAGAGTCTACAATTGCACAAGGTTCTCTCAGTTTGTACTGCCAGTTTAGATGGATGGCTGACATCAAAAGTACGAATATAATAAATGATTGTTAACTTTATTTTTCTTTTTATTCTTTTGCTTGCTGTCACTACAAATAACAATTATATGGAAACTGCAATCAAATATTTCAATATATTTATAATCAGAAATCATCCGTTCTGTTGAAGTAAAAGCATCATGTGTAATGATACTTGGAATAAAACATTGTTAGTTGCAATGGAAAATAATACAAATAATATTTAATGAGAATCAACTAGGATGAGTAAAGGAACTTTTTTACGACATGTATTTTTTCAGAAACTTTGTCAGATGTAAGAATCCGTATGTATTTGCACAGGCTTGTCAAAATTTAAAAATACAGATGGTTTATAATTTTTGCATTCACACGCAGCGTTGTCAGCTGTTTGTAACCAAAACGCTTATGACTCTTATCAAAACGCGCTAAATCATAGAGTTGACAAATATCTATAACCAAAACACGCTATTTTCAAATATTAATTCAAACACAATACATAAATAACTATCTGCATACTTGTTTTTAAATTTAATTCAGGTACAAAAAGTAGCTACTTACAACTGCTAACAAACCACAAAAACTTAAAATATTCTTTTGGTATATCAATTCAAATTTGGTAATTTTAAACCATTTACATTAACTTGTACGTATTAACGATAAACAAATCAACCAAATATTAACATTTCATAAACCTTGTATTTATACCCTTCACCGAATGTAAAAGGGTGTATATAACTTTGTCATTCCGTTTATAATTTCTACAATATTGATCTTAGAACCTATAAACTTCATAAATATATTCTGATTTTTATTTAATATTAAACTTTCAATATTCTACGAGTATCTGATTTAAATAAGGGGACTTTAAAATTTTATAAAAATAAGTTAACAAAATGAACAGAAAAAATTAAAAATTATCTCTAATTACCAAATTCATACCATGTTCGTAGAATCAAACAAACAATTTGTTGATTTTGCACCTATTACCAATATCATTATAACGTGTGATTTTTTATCTATTATCTTTTTGGCAACACTGGTTTAAACAGCTGACGCACGTTTAGTGTTTTGTTTCACTGTCAAACATCTTCAGTTTGGTCTATAATTTAACCATGAATCGTCTTACAAACGAACAACGCTTGCAAATTATCGAATTTTATTATCAAAATGCGTGCTCTGTTAAGAAAGTTCATCGCGCGCTTCTTCCATTTTATGGTCAGTTTAATCGACTCACATTTTTGGCTCAATGGGTACGTTAATAAGCAGAATTGTCGATTTTGGAGTTAAGATCAGCCAGAATTGCAAGAGCTACCAATGCATTCAGAAAAAGTCACAGTTTGGTGCGGTTTATGGGCTGGTGGCATCATTGGACCGTACTTCTTCAAAGATGATACGAATCGTAACGTAACTGTGAATGGTGAGCGCTACCGTGAGATGATATCCAACTTTTTTTTGCCCAAAATGCAAGAGCTTGACTTGCATGACATGTGGTTTCAACAAGACGGTGCCACATGCCACACAGCACGCTTAACAATGGACTTATTGAGAGGCGAGTTCGGTGAAAATTTTATTTCACGTTCGGGACCGGTCAATTGGCCGCCTAGATCGTGCGATTTAACGCCTTTAGACTATTTTTTGTGGGGCTATGTTAAAGCTCATGTCTATACACATATGCCCGCTTCAATTGACGCATTGGAAGACAACATTGAAGCATTTATTCATGAGATACCGCGGATGGACCATTTGAGGCGCAGTCACGGTCAACATTTGCATGAAATAATCTTCAAACATTAAGTTATATGGACCGTACTATCGATTCATATAAAGATTTCATATATTTTTCTGAATTTTATGTGTTTTTTTTTAAACTTTCCTTAAACTTGCTCTTAAAAAATCACCCATTATTTATTACAAAAAATTTTATAAATTGAAAATTGTGAACATTTTTTTTCAAAAGATAATATTTTTAATTTTAATTAAATAAATTCTCAAACGGCAAAGTTTCAAATAATGTGTTAATATATTTAATTAAATAAAGCTCAAGTTTTGACAATTCCCAACAACAATTCCGCAAGTTTAAATTATTTTATTTTTACCGAAAAAAATCCATTAAAAATGTTTGTTATTTAAAAAGAAGTTCACTTGCTTCTTATCAGATTTCTCCAAAGCACTATCGAGGTTTTCGTCACACCGATTGAGCCTATATCTACATTAGAGAAATCGAAAGCATATTCATGTTCATCGCATTGTCATGTATTTATTTCAGAAGTTAAGAGCAGATAAATTTGGTAATATTTTGCCATTCAGAGTTTAATAAAAAAACTGAATTTTGTAAATTTAATGGCTTTAAAATATTAAACAGATACCGGTATCATCCTTTATAATTGACCTGCACAAAAAAAAATTGCAATGGCTTATTGACACTAGTCAGAAATTGCTTAACATTTTTGAGGAAGAGATTCTTAAAACATAAATTTATTTAAAGAACAGGGAGCCAACGTTTTGAAATTAGATTGGCTCTTTATTTACTTTACTTTTACGAGAGGTGGCAACTAATGAAGATAAATCTATATTTTTATATTTTTCTACCTGCATCCAAATTCTCGCCATTAGGAAAAAACGCTTGACCGTACTACAGATCAAAAATTTCTACACTCAAAAGGAAAATCAATCCATCCGTACTCAAATCAATCCGAAGCGGTATCAATAGTACGGTGAGTACGGATTTTCTTGAATCAAGTACAGAAAGATTGATTCAAGTACGGATTATTCAATCGCGAAATACTCAAGTTATCCATATTCAATACCGGATTCGTACTTAAAATAATCCGAAAATGAGATTGATTAAGGTAAAACTGAGATTGAATCAATCTCAAAATGAACTTAAGTCAAGTGTTATAAAGTTGATTTAATCCCGAATTCGTACTTTAAATAAATCAAAACTGAAATTAGAAGAAGAATATTATTATAATTAATTTACTTACCCGTTTCACACCTTACTTTATTGTTTTACATTCTTGTATACATATCGCTCATTTCGTGCAAGACCGTCACAACTCAAAATTTGGCATTTTCGAGTTAGTAATGCAGAAATGTTCTCCTATTAAATCTCTACAAATTGATCTAAGAACGGAGAGAATTATCGAAAAAATAACGGTAATACAGATGCTTTTGACGCTATGACCTCTTGTAACAAACTTGAGCAATTAACATCAACAAGGTCACATTTCAGTTTTTTTGTTGGCATTCCTCTTGTACATGTGGTTTTCTTTGTAGCAAAAAAGAAACATTTGATTTTATAACTGTATATAAAATAAATAATAAAATAAATAATAATAGGTTGGAATCTTAAAAAGGCTCTCCTGTAAAGTTTCAAATTTTGAGTTGTGACGGTCTTGCACGAAATGAGCGATATGTATTTATTATACGAATATGCTATATCTTTATATGTATACTTGTTTCTTTTAACACGTTGCCGTATTCAATCAATTGTGAATGAGTGAACGAAAATCACAAAAGACAAACTGACCCAAAAGACAAACTGACACAAAAGACCCACTGACACAAAAGACAAAGTGACCTGAAATGAACGATTGAACGAAAAGAACGAGCTCGTTCACTGATTCGATTTGAACGATAATGACCGGTCACTTAAACGAACGATTAAGCCCAAGACTACACCTAACAAAGTTTTTTCCAATTATAAAACACCACCACCATGCCCGATATAATTTTTACTTTAAAAACTTAATGTACATATTTAGCTAAGAATATAAACTAAATGAGAAGTAAGAAATTGCAGGCAAAACAATTTTACTTTTTAAAGTTTAAAAATAAAATTGATTAAGATTTAAGCATGAAAATAATGTGTTCTCTTCCTGTTCTGTTGTTTTTCTTGTTTCTACACACAACAAGCCAATCGTTTTTAGCTACTTGTGTGGTGTTGTTGTAGTGACTACAACAAATTTGAATAAGTTATATGAGATTAAAACGCTCAATTTGTAATTTTACTCTCAGAGTGGCAGTACCAACGAAAAGTTCAATCTTTTTTGTACTTGGTTTAAGAATTTTATACTTACTTTAACAAATTCCGGGAATGATTTTCGAAAGTTATCCCATTTAGGATTGTTGTGAGTACGTTTTAGTGTTATTCGTACTTGAATTTTTGAGTACGAGCTTAACTTATCCCGAGTGTTTTTCTTTCTGTGTAAACTGTGCAAAATATTGACTAGTCCGGATTACTGGATAGTTCGGACTTTTGAGTGTCCGAACTATAGAGGTTGGACTGTAAATTATTTAAGTTATATACTTATTTTAAAACTTTCCATAAAAATACGTTTTTTACTACTTCTTGTCCCTTTAAATCCAAATTTCCGAAATGCTTTATGGTATTTAAAATTTTATATGTATTTTTAATGTGAGAGAATTATTTCTTTCTATAAGTTATTTTTATGATATTAAGTAAATTGTATGTAAAAATAGGTTGGCATAAGCAAGAATGTATGGGAATATTAAGGGAATAGGACTATTGCAGAAAAAGCTTTTTATCAAATTTAAATTTGATTCATTGAACAAATCCAAAAAATAATAAAAATGGTTAATATTTTTAAAAATTTTAATCTCTTGAATGTTTATGATTACAGCGACCAATAAATATGTTCAACCTATTTTGTCCTTTAACTCGCTTTATGTTCTCAAATTTACTTTGATCATGTGTTGTCTTATAAATCAGATTCTTATATTTTAAGTTTGCTATAAATTATTAAAAAAAAAAACGTATTCACAAAAATATGCTTTTTATTGTTTTTAAGTTTAAATGAGGTTGTTTTAAAATGTACGCAAAATTCTTCTCGTCCTTTTACCCCCAAAAAGACCGATTACTGAAGTTTCCCTTTTTTTGTGATATACCGACGTAGCTAAGGAAATTCATACAAAAAAATTTAAATTTATTATTTTTTTACGAATGTTTCCTTTCCTGGTTAAAAACTTCGGCAAAAATGTACTGACTACATAAAGACAAGTTCATTATTCTAAATTATTTTTTTAAATCTTATCATTAGTTCTCTTGTCGAATATTCAATCTTTTAATTCCACAAAATCTTAAGCCAAGTTAGTGTGTTTTTTATAAAAAAAAACACACTAACGAAGAATTATCTTAATGCAATTTAATTAAATATTTTCAATATTTAAAAGGATAATACGCAGTTACGTCAAACGTTAGAAAATTCAAAGGAAAACTGGAAAATTTTGTAAAACCATAAAAAAAGTGGGAGTGGTTTTGCTGTGGCGACATAAGGTTCGGTTGTCGAGCTTAAGGTTCTCTGCATTCCAGTCCGTTGTGCAGATAAATTAATTCTAAGGATTTGTTAGTTGACTGTTTGTTTTTGACAAGTTGAGTGTAGTCCAACTAAAATGCACGATGTTACTTATGAGTCACACCTTAACGTAATGTCTTTTGCCCAACTAAATTTGACATTTCTTTGGTTCAGTATTTGACAACTTCAGCCATGGAGAAGTACACAATTGAGCAGCGCGTTAAGATTGTTGAAGCCTTCTCAAAATGTATTTCGTGCTCATCGTGATTTTTTTTGGATGGCATAATCAACCTCATTTGATTCGGTTACAATAGGGAAATCAAACGGTTATTATTCGACCGGTTTTAACAGGTTATTTTAGCTTTGCCCAAGCCGGTTATTTTAAAATGTCCATTTTTCGGTTATTTTGGTATAATAAGCCGGTTATTTTAATAATGTGTAATTTATATACATTTTCCTTACTCTTGTTGTAGATGTACCCTTAATTTTAGTATTTTTCTAGTTGTATATTAGTCAAACTTCAACTTTTATATGAAGAATTTCAAAACAAAATGAAACTAAAGTCAAAAAAGCATTATGAACAATGTAAATACAACTCGCTTATAGAAGCGTGTGTTCTTGTAAAAAAAGCCAAAAACTATTCAAAATACTACAAAAACGTGTGCAGTTCAAAAGTAAATAGTAATTTGTGCGAGATTATTCTAAATAGTAAAAATATTTTTATATAGATGTTATCTCTAGAGATATTTCGAACGAGTTTAAAAAGACAGGGTGCTTGAAGTACCCTAAACTATTAAGTGGCGAAGGGTTTTCCACGTCAATGTAATAAATGTGCTTGATATAAACGTTTTCCAAATAAAACTTAACTCCGTTCGAAGTAGTTCTAAAGAGACGACTAAAATACGCTACCAAAAATGCACCATTGGGTGAAATATTAACCCGTTGTGTTGCCCAGGCCGGACTGCCCCTTAAGGTACTAAAAACTCTTATATAGTTCCAACATTTGTGTTTTGCTTTAAATTACAATATTCTGGCGGTATCAACGATATGGAAATAATTCATCAGTTTTATTTATTAAAATAGCAAGACCTAAAAAACAAAATTGAAGAAATCAAGCAATATCATGAAAGGTTTCAAATTGTGGTCGACGAATTGACAAATATTTCAAACAAAAAGCATTTTCATATAACTAATCCTTTGCTGACACAAAATCGTGTTATATATATATATATAAATATAAAACCCAGGCTACTAGGTTTTGTTTGCAACTTTTTAAAAATATGGTTGAAGTCTATTGACTTAAGTATGTATATAGAGATGCTTAACAACCAGCAAATAAAAATAAATTTGGGAGAAAATCTCAAATAATTAATTTATTATATTCCTACAAGCTTTTATTTGCTTTTGCAAAACGTTTAGCTAGAACACAAACATCATTTAATAGTTTTTAAATTACATTATACAATTATCTTCTTACAAAAACAGATTAGTAAATAAATAGAAATTGTTAAAAATAAGGTTACTGGTCTCGTATTTTTGGATTTTATCGTAAAATATTTGTTAGGTCCGAACATACCTTAACTCATATCTAAGTATTTTGATGGTTCCTTGCCTTTTTGAATTATTTTGTTTGTATTAAAATTAACGTTTTTATGCATTCGAATTAATACCGGTTAACCGGCTATTTTAAAAATGTTTAACCGAAAACCGGGTTTTTAAAATTACAACTATTCGCAATATTCGAAAACAGGTTATTGAAAAAAGTCGAATAATCGATCTCCCTAGTTAACAAGCAAAATTGCCGCATTTGGGTAAATGAGAATCGACGACTGATTGTTGAAAAGCCGATGCCTCCAAAAAGAGTGACTGTTTGGTGTGGTTTATGGGCCGGCGGCGTCATCGGGTCGTACGGCCAAGAAGTTACCGTGAATGGTGTTCGCTATCCCGTGAAGATGACGGTCGTCTTGTGTCTAGAAATTTAGAATATGGACCTGGGCGATATGTGGTTCCAACAGGATTTTTCCACTTGCTACACAGCCAACGAAACATTGGCTCTTTTGCGCTGGAAATTCAATGGCCGTATTATCTAACACCGTAGCGATGTTATTTGGCCGCCATGACCATGTGATTTGATACCGTTGAACCTCTTTCTTTGGGGATATTTGAAAGAAAAAGTGTAAAAAAGTGTCAAAAAGCCAACAATAATTTAGGAGCTAAAGGATGAGATAATTCGGTTCATTAACGACATTAATCCTCAATTATATCTCAGAGTCATTGAAAATATGGACAATTGGATAGAGGGATGCCACCGAAGCTGTGGCGGGAATTTGGCAAATATTTTGTTTCACACATTATTGCCATAGACCCTTTTATCTTAATAAAAATTATTAAGATAATTCTCTGAAAACTTTTTGTTTCATTTATAATTAACATCGTGCGTTTCGGTTGGAACATCCTTTATTGAAGAAACCATTTAGTCGCACTGTGACTAAGTTTTCTTTATACTTAATATGGGAAATGGTAAAAATGAGTTTACAGATAAAATTGCGTTGAGTTTAGTTTTGCAGAATTAAAGAAAAAACCAAAATTAGGATGGAAAGTTAAGCTAAATTGACGTCAAGTCAAAAACCAAGAAAACTTCTTGTCCTCTCTATTTTTTTAACTTTGTGTTGCTTTTTTTACTAGCGCGCTTCGCAATCAAGTACTTTATTACAACAAATTTAGTTTTCGTTCTTTCATTGTGTGATTGTGGGATTGTGACTTTGTTTTATTGTTTTTTTTTTCTTTGTTTCAATTTTGTTTGCCATCTATCGTCACCTAAAAACCAAAAGTGCCAATCTTACATTTAATAACTTCACAAAATCATAAAAATATGTGAAATACTCCCTTTTAAATTCAAGTATAAAAATATCAGATACGCGTACCAACAGCAAAAAGAAACAGAGAGCTGCTCTGTGGAATCTTCTAAAATCGATTTTTGATATTCAATCCATGTGCACACTGTCTGATTTTCTCATTTATAAAATAAGTAAAATTTCATAGCACAAGAAAAGTCACAGAAGATTTACAATTTGTTAGATTCTACATGCGAATTCTTACGACAGATTTCCAACATGTCAAAAATTCTTTTAGAATTTCAGTAGGAAATGTTTTAGAGTTCAGACAAATTTCTCAGACATTTCAGCAAAAATTTGAGAATTTTCTTAGACAAAGAAACTACGCATATGTTTTTTTGGCACATTTTTTGGCCGACCTTGGATCAAATTCACAAAAAAAAAAAAATTAGCTGGGTGCAAACCTATTAAATCATTTCATGATGAAAAATTATGGTATCTTTTTTTGATGCTTTATAACATCGAAGTTTATCGACGTGTTTTGAGAACTATGTTGCATTCCTAAGTGGGCTTACAAACCATTTTCTTCGTGAATAGTGTTCGAAAACAAACATTATATACTCGTCTTTAGTGTTTTGATCGGTAGATATGAAGCAAACACAATCACTAATAGTGTTTGTGTAGTAAAATCCAAGAAATTTTTCTCTGTTTGTGATCTTTGAACACAAAAATAAAACTTGACTTTTCCCCATCCAAAAAAGTTGAGAAACTCTTATTGCATTCTGTTTTTTTAAGGTCCAATTAGACGTGACTTAAACATAACGCCATAGCCGTAACTATGACCATAGAAACCAAAACTTAATTGGTTTGTATGGTAATGGTCATGTCGTTATAGTAAGTCACCTATAATCAAATACAGTGTTGCCCATAAGGTTGGTTCAAGCAGCTGTTTTGTATGGTTATGGTTATGCCAGGTCTAAGTAGAGCTTTAAAAACCACAAACTTCATTGTGTTCGGTTAAGCACATTAATGTTCGTTCATTTCAGTTGTGCTTAGCGCCCTTTTGGTTGGTAAAGAAAACCAAAAATTTTTTACAAACACCAAATAAAAAAAGTCACCAAAAAAATTCTACACAAACAAAACATTTACAGTAAAATCGATAAAACTTTTATTTGCTCATTCCCTTATCAATGTAAAACAAATAGTGTTTCAAATATACTGCCAATTTCACGATGCTTCAAGAACGCTTTCTTTCGCACAAATACATTTGAAACAAAAACCAAATTTTTAGATTTTGTTTTTGTTTTTCATGTAGTTGTAGCACATTTTTAATATTTAGTATTTTATATTTAAGAATTATATGCAGCAAATTTGGTACTCATTGCTCTTATGATAAAGGCGCTGTTGTGGCAAAACCATTATTTCAGGAAGTAAACAGTAGTAACTTTTCTATAACACTATAGTGATATAAATATAAAACAACTTAGTTCCCAGGGTCGATATGCACTCGGACATGGTATGCATACCATAACGTTGTTTTGCACTATACCCACACTACAATAGTGGAAAGGGTGATATGCGTTTGTGCTGATGTTTGAAACACCATAAAATATTGGTCCTAGACCCACCTTTAAGCACCGATCGACTCAGAACACTTTCCTAGAAAACGCTTTCCGCTTTTATTTAGCTATGGCTGTAAGAAATGTTAATCAAGCGCAAAAAAGGATATGAGAAATTCTACGAAAAGTTCTTATGTAATCAGACATGTGCGCGTGAGTGTTTTTTGTCTCATGAACCTTTTTTTTAAATGCAAAAAAGGCACGTTTTGTTCTGTGAGCTCTCGTATAGAGACTTATATATATAAATGGAATGACGGAATGTATATATTCCCTTCCTTCCTTTCGGGTACCATGACCCATAGAGCGAAAGGAGATACGCCCAGAATCATGTATTTAATGGTTACCTCAATAAATTTTTAATAAGTTTCACAAAACAGTCGTTAAAGAAAATAAAATTCGCAGACCTTTTTTTCATGATTTTTATTTAAATAACAATATACCAAATTTAATTCAAATCAATCAAACTAAGAAAAAATTTATTGCAAAGCATTTTTTTACATATTTTTATTACGTATGCGTTTATATGTAGAAACATCCACATATTATTATATTAGTGGGTTCCAAAAAAAAAATATTATTTTATGCCCCACCTTTTTTTGAAAGCTTATAGTGTGAAGTATTTTTGTGATTTTTTCAGATTTTTCGGAAGAGGTCGCTTAAATCGAATTTAACCCAAAAATCGGGTTTTCTCGACTTTTTTGAATTTTGCTGATTACTCGGCCCATTAGCAAGATTTTCTTTGTTACTAAGTCAATTTTTTTAAGAAAACTTCTCAGACTTTACTTCTCTGTGTAGATAATAAAAGTATAGGTTATTTTTTTTGCTCATTTGGGTCCCTTAATCACATTTTTTTTGTAAATTTAGCATAAATTTAAAAAATAAAGCTTTGTTACTTTTAAAATTTATATTGAAGTTAAAAAAAATAATGATTCAGTTTAAAAGGTGGATAAATTCTGAGTCATTGCAAAAAAAAAATATGTAATTGAATTTTCTCTTAATGTTCCAAAGTTATACCCTTTTTAAGTTTTGTACCCATTTTGTGAAATTAAATATTGTAATGTGCTTGCCAGTTATGTTTCGGATTTGTTTTAATGTTAGATATTTAGATATTAGGCATTCTTTCAAAATATTAAATATGGGTGGTTTTTTGTTCTGTTGCATAGACTTTAGCAATGCGAGTCCAAAAAATTCTAGGCAGCTTACTTCTCATACACAAAAAAAAAATATTAAAAAACCACTTTTTTTAGCTTTCAATTATTTATTAGAGCTTTTACGATGAAGCTCTATGCCCTGCAATAAATTCTGAAAGTCTGTTGCAGAGGTTGTTAGATTAATGTTAGTATTAGCTAAGGCTACGCCGCCTTCTGCGATATCACTAACCATGTGCCATTGCTGAACTTTGTTCTTTGCTTCATTAAATGATGTGTTTGTATGCCATTTTTCCGGATCTGTTTGTAAAAAATCAACTGAAATGTTGCTGGTTTCAAATAAGTCTAGGCTGGCTTCAGATATTAAATCTTAAATTTGTTTGTTATTAAGCATGTTTTCGGATAATTCAGCTTTTACTAATTCTTTACCGTTGCTTGGTGCGTGTACATTTTGGACCATTAAACGCAAAGTTTTGGTGTCGATACGTTCATCAAAAAATGCCTTAGCATGACTCAGAATTTATCCACCTTTTAAACTGAATCATTAGTTTTTTTTAACTTCAATATAAATTTTAAAAATTACAAAACATTATTTTTCAAATTTATGCTAAATTTACAAAAAAAAAAAAATGTGATTAAGGGACCCAAATGAGCAAAAAATAGCCGAAACTTTTAATATCTGCACAGAGAAGTAAAGTTTGAGAAGTTTTCTTTAAAAAATTGACTTAGTAACAAAGAAAATCGTGCTTATGGGCCGAGTAACCAGCAAAATTCAAAATGTCGAGAAAACCCGATTTTCGGGTTAAATTCGATTTTAGCGACTTCTAAACCTCTTCCGAAAAATCTGAAAAAAAATCACAAAAATACTTTACCCAATAAGCTCTCAAAAAATGCTGGGGTACCTATAAAAATCAAAATTTGGGACATGTCAAAGCGGTAAAAAAAATATATATAACAATATTGCCAAACGAGGAATAATCTGTTGATTGATATAATATTATGGCAACGGTGACAGACTATATCGCTGTTCGTAATTTTGATGATTTTTTTTGACGCCAAAAAATAGAAAAATTAACAAAATGGTGGTAGGAAATGCAAACCCAACTCGACTTATACCCTTTCCACCTTCAGAGAAATGTAAAAAGTGCTTAGCTGGTAACACTGCTTACAACCGCAATCTCTTTATCTTGTAGTATTTTTCTCCAATTATACCAAAGACATTTGAATAAACACATTTATTCAAAACTTCTTGACTTTAACAAAAAAAGTTAAGTTCTTTAGTATAGTCGTTATTTTTAAAAATAGAAATCTGACAATTTGCAAAAACGTGTACCGTTTCATTAACAAACAAAAACTCAGTATTTTTTTTCTTGTTGTTAATGTTTATGTTAAGCACTTTTACATTTCACGTGACGAAATTTATATATATGTTCTTTTCTAACTTAAGTTTGGTAATTTTTTTATATTAAAGTTACAGGTTTTCTTTCGAATATGTTCTCACATTCACAGACGTATGTTTAAATTTAGCTTCAGCAACTGTGGGAATATACATATGTTAGTCATATGTGTTAAACCATATCGTACTTAAGGAAACTTTTTGTTAAGTCTTATGAATCTAATCGCACTTTCTGTACGGAATCAAATGTTTTCTGATTTTATGTTTTTAAATGCATTTGAGAGGCCTTGTTAATTTTTGACAGAAGCTTAAGCAAGCTTAAGCATATTTTAGTTGGACCTTCAGATTTGTCAAAAGTGGTTTGAGTTAATTACCATCCCATAAGTCTTGGAAAATCAAGAATGTATGTATAATATTTCTTCTTTAAGAGTTTTCTTTTTATATGCAGAATGTACGAGTGTGTATTTGAAAAATAATGAAGAGAAAACATTTTTTTTTTTTTCAAATAAAATTTTCTTGAAAAAATTAAACAGAGTAAGATTGCGCAAAAAATCTTTTGTCATGCTTACGATTATTAAATTAACTAGATTATTTGTTAAAAGAAATCGTATTGATTGTATTATCGTGTGAAATAGAATTTCTAATTACTAATTGATTATGATAACAATCAATCCAAATCTAATTACGGCTTCTTTAGATTTGCAATCCTATTTGATTACACTGTGCTAGAATTTTACACTTTCACTGTTTTTTTAGGTAAGCTCTTGTTTGTTTACTCTTTGTTTGTTGAATAAACCAAAAGAAAATAAATTATGCAATAAAATTACCTTTAAGTAAGGCTTAACTATTTTCTAATCTGCGCAGTCGTTTATGAAACATGGGCTCTAAAGTATATGTCAGATAAAACGTTTGCTTCGCGTTGTGTTACAGATTCGCTTTGACATCTAAAAAATGACATATAAAATATTTTTGACATTGTTTTTGCTTTCAATGTAATTTTTGGCGTTGCGTTTTAAACAATTAGGGCATCATCAAAAAAAAGTTATATTTTAGCCAAATTTTGACATATTTGATTTTTAAATCGGAGGGACCAATTTAAGAATTTCAGTAAACCGCCATATTTGTATGGAATAAATGTATTTGTATATATAAAAAGAGTGATTCGTCGTGAGCTTTGATTTTCAATATGCTTTTTTTATAGATCACGAGTGACTCATATAAAACTGCTTTGTCATTATACCCTCCACACCACTAGCGGTGAATGAGGGTATACTAAGTTTGTCATTACATGTGAAACTTTTTTATTATACATCTAAGACCCCATAAAGAATATATATTCTGGCTCCTTGAGTAATTCTAAGTCGATTTAGACATGTCCATATGTCTGTCCGTCTGTTGAAAACACGCCCACTTTCGCAAAACGCAAAAGAAAATAACAAACTTGGTCTCAAATTTCTTGCAGTTATCCTAAGCAGTTTGGGATTGAAATCTAGCAACTTCGGTTCAGTAGCACTAGAACTATGAATCAAAATGTGGAACCACCACCCTAAATAAATTGATAATTTTGATACAAAAACTAACATAAATGGTGGAATAATGCACGGAATGATATAAAATTTTGCGCGAATTCGCTTTATACGACTGCAAATCATACTTTTAAATTTCGTGAAGATCGGTCCATAATTTACACTATGCCCCATATAAAACCTACTACCGAAAAACAGTTTAGTACGCCTAAAACCGCATTAAATAACGCTAGCATACTAAAATTTCGTACGTCACAGTTTTATATGACCAGAAGTCACACTGTACAACTTTTTGAAGATCGGTCCATAATTAAATCTGGGTCCCATATAAACCCTACTCCCGAAAACCGCTTAGTACGCATAAAACCATAATAAATAATGCTATCAAATTGAAGTTCGGTACGTCACAATTTTATAGAACGAGAAATCACACTGCCAAATTTCGTGAATATCGGTCCATAATTAACTCTAGATCCCATATAAACCCTACTCTCGGAAAACAGTTTAAAGCGCCTAAAACCAAATAAAGACCACTTTGGGAAAATAATTAAATTCGCCTAAAACCATCACAGATATAGATATTGCGGTAAAATTTCTTACTTAAATTTATATGGCCAGAAAAAATATCATGCAAATTTGTGAAATTTACTGATGACGCTAAAACTTATAACACTGCAGTATTGAAATTGATTCTAATTTATTTTTTGTAATACCAGAAATCTGTCTTCAGAATTTTGGGATGATTGGTCCATAATTTACCATAGGTCCAATACAAATTACCCTCCTAAAAATTATTTCAGTTCGGCTAAAACTTTTACGAATCATGATATTTTACTCAAGTCAGTTCAAAGTTCTAACAAGAAACACACAAAACTTTCTTATTGTCGGTCAATAATTTAATATAGATCTAAACCGCAACCAATTTTAATGCTGACGTTCGTTTTTGTGAAGCTAAGTAAATAATATATCTGTATTTATCATATAGAGCCCACTCCTGTCGGTGGAGGGTATCAAAGATTCGGCACAGCCGAATATAGCAGTCTTACTTGTTTTTGTTTAGTATCGTTTGGCAAGTCATCATGGAAAGGCTCGACACAACAACTTCTCCAAATTCTTCAAGTTTATTACAAAAATCAGCGTTCTGTGAGAAACATTTTCCGTGCGATTCGAGGAACTTACGGTGCGCATAATCAACCTATTGAAACCACTGTTGCCTAGACCATTCGTAAATTTGGGTCCAAGTTTTTACATTAGTGGATGATACTCGACCAGTTAGACCACAGCAGCTGTTGTACCTGAGAGTGTACGCGAAGACCGTGACTAAATGATTCGTCGTCGTTCTCAGCAGTTCGGCTTGCCGTATTTTCTTGTTATGCTAAGCCCGCAAAAGTTTTTTTCCGGGAGTAGGGTTTATATGGGGCCTAGTGTAACACACATTTTGATTCATAGTTCTGATCCTACTGAACCGAAATTGCAATCCCAAACTCCTTAGGATAACTACAAGCCATGTGAGACCAAGTTTGTTGTTTTATTTTGCGTTTTTCGAAAGTGAGACGGACAGACAGACGGACATGGCTAAATCGATTTAGAATTACTCAAGGAGCCAGAATATATATACTTTATGGATGTATAATACCCTTATTCACCACTAGTGGTGGTGGAGGGTATGACAATATTGCTAAACACATTTTTTGCACAAAATAAAACGTTTGTTGAACTAATGGTTTGTGTTTTGTTATTTTTGTCTTGATCTCGCAATTTGTGTTGATTGTTGCGGCCTGTTTTTTCACATTGCCACTTTCTTCTAAATCTGCCCTCGCAACTGATTTGGTCCTTTTTCAACCGTCACTTTTTACATATTAAACAGATATCTGTGATACAGACTAGGAATGTATTGAAGAAAAAATCCTATAACTGCCTAGGAGTCGCCCCTAGGGGGGTTAAATTTATGACTGACCCCTATTAGTTTTTTTCATTAACATTTTCTCAAAACATACTTGCCCTTTATCGACACCGCTTATGGGTGCTCCCATACAAGTATGGGGTTTTATGAAATTCTTAAATTTTAATAAAATTGTTCATCTTTTGTTAATAAAATCAATTTATTTATGGCTTGTTTTGTTTGGAACTTTGTTTTCTATGCGTGTAGAAACACTTAGAAGCATACAAGCATTTTTCAAAAATTTCGAAATTTTACTTAAAAATTATTTTAAAAAACAACTGCGCAGATAAATGACGAAGATGAGTTACGCGAATAAATGTTGTGCAACCTCCTCCATTTTCGAAATAACGGTATGTCTCCAAAACAAGAGCTAACCTTAACAAACGGTTATCACCTCTAGATCCAGCGTATTCGAATTAGGTGGCCCGCTTGACAGTTTTTTCAGCTAGCACAGTATTATTTTCTATAGACTAAAGCTGAAGGTCCACACCATGCGTTTATGCGTAGATGCATATGATACTTTTTGTGCATTTCATGCGTTCCTAAATTCAAGTTACATACAATACGTTTTATGCGCCAAATTGTTTTTTTTTTAACATCTGTTGTGCTAATATGTATATCAAATAAAAACAATTGGGCAAAAATGGAAGGTGTAACTGATATTTTTATAGAATTTATTTATAAGAATTCACAGAGGGTAATTTTTTATGGTGTCAATAAGTTTCCCTTTTTAAGGCATTTGTTAAAAAATAAGAAGCACAACGAAGATGGCACTCAGAACATAAAAGTAATCGATAACTAGAATGGAAAATTTTGTTTATGAAAAAATTGTTCTAAAAATTAATTTCAATGTATTTTGTTCTTGAAAGTTATTTCAATCTTTATTACGAAAGCTTTTTCTTTTATTAAAAACCTTTTTAACACAAAAAATAGAAAAGGAATCCACCACACAAACATATTTATCGATAACATTGTAAACAAAATATGATTTGTCATACATGGCCATCAAAAACAGCTGACATTTTTTCACCACACATGCGACGCATACAAAAGTAGAAAATAAGCCTACTTTCATGCGTTGATACGTATATGCATTCTATGCGTTTTCTACTTTTTGAAATATGCATAAAAAGAAACAACGCATAGAATGCATGACATGGACCTTCAGCTTTAATAATATTTTACTTAAACATTTATAATTGAAACCAAACCGTAAAGTAAATCTAAATATTCAAAGAAATTCTAAAATAAAATACCGAAAATGAAACATTTTGGAGAAATAAGTAAGTCGTATGTAAAATAACGACTGACCAAGGCTCTTAGCTTATTTAATTCCCTATAAAGTTCGAAGACATAAATCTGAAGAAACCATTCATTTAAAATTTCATTTTATAGTTATGTAATTTACAAAATTTATTAAACAACAGCCGAAACATGTTTTATTTCAACCATAATCATGGTACTAAATTTGATTTATTTATTTTGTGATTGGGTCTGTAATTATCTACCGCTCTCATAAAGAGTCAACACTGGATCAGGGCTGGAACATTATACTATAATGTGTAGAAAGTAAAGTGTTTTGCGTTTTGCAAAATATATTTAATTCTCTTTTTCTTTCAGAAAGTCTGAGTTTATTGGTGAGACGGGAAGATGCTATTCTTGATATTCTTCTCTCGACTCTCAACAATAAACTCAGAGTTTCTGAAAGAAAATTTTCATAGTGTAAACCCAGACTAATTAGCTTGCTTACATCTTTTTATATCAAAAATTATTTTTTTAAGCAAAGATGGGAAAAAACTGAGAATGACTATAGTTTCTTATAGCTGAAATCGTAAGCATTTATTTTAATTTTGAAAAAAAAAAATTTGAGTAACTTTTTTCTTTATTTTGCCCGATAGAAAGTTAAGACGTCACCTAATGTTCCCACTACTTCCCAAAATCTTTGAATACAGTTTACATTCCGCACAAGAACACCAAACGATGCCTGGTGTGCTTTCAGCTGAAATCAGTATTGTCACTAGAGCTGCCGTTTCAACATTTTCTATCCGACCAAAATTGTCTACAAATCCCACCAAAATCCTATGAATCCGACCATTTTTATAGTATTAAAAAAACAGATACAGACATATATGCATATCGCACTGGTTCTTCTACAGTGAGTCAACTCAAAATTTACTTATTTTCACTTTTTGCAAGAAAATGATAAACAGTGGGTTACCACCGTAATTTCTCTAATAATTTGCCAAAAAAAAAAAAAAAAAAAAAAAAAAAAAAAAAAAAATACAGTTTACCCTCCTTTGTGTTATAAGAGAACATATAAAAGAAAAGTTTTTTGTTTCTACTAAGAATTTATTAATTTTGAGTTGACTTACTTAAGTCGAACCAGTTCGATAAGCATTTTTTAATATAAAGTAAAGTATGATTTTTATTTGATAAAGTTTTTAATTTATTTTTTGTTATTATGCAGCACTAATACTCTTTGCTTTTGTTGCAATGTTTTTTTTCTATCAGTTACTTAAAATCTTATTTCGCTATTATATTGTCAGTTTACTTGGTGCGGAGAAAAATGGTTAGGTTAATAAGAAAAACAAAAAAGTAAAAAAAACCAAAGGTATACAATAAAAATTAATTATTACCGCTTAAAAACAGAAAAATTATAATTACTATAGACATCTCTTACTCCCTTTGTCTACAATCTTCTGTTTCCTTCTTTGCAACGTAACGTCTAAACGTATACGAGTTATCAAAAGGACACCAAAAGAAAATAATGGAGTTAATTTTACCCCAAAATTTGTTAATATCAAAATCTACTGAAAGGTTCATTTGGGTTAACCTTGACAAGTTTTACTCTGTAATAATAATATCGGAAACACAATCTACAAGATTGGTAAGTTTTTAAATTAGGGAAAATATAGATAAATCTTTTTTAGACATCACTGTAGAAGGAGTTATTATTTGTAACATTTTAATGTCATCACGCTTAAAGTCAAATATATATTTTATTTGATTAAGAAGCTCAATATAAATTAAGATTAAGATTTTGTTTAATGTAAAAGTTTTTTATAAGAAGAAAAAATAAAGTGGCATCTGACTTGGTAATCTCTAACAAGGTGACAAAACTCTTCTTGATTAAATTTTTGTTTTGTTAAAAAGATATTAGATTTGCACTTGTATGCTGAGCGACAAGTGTGCTAAATTTCTTAAGATAAATATGTATTTCTCACGCTGACCAAAATTAGGTTTAGCCTACCATGCGACCAAACGAAAAAAACCGAACAAATTTGGTCGCAAAAGGCCAAGAACGGCAACCCTGATTGTCACCTAAAGTTTGCCTCAAACTTCTCTCGAAATAAATAAAGAAAAAAGCAGTCAACGTTTTTGAGAGAAAACTTTTTTTTTTTTTTTTCTATAAGTGAGAAAATGCTGAGCAAAGTCACAACCGCCAAAGGTTTTTCTTGCAAATTTGCAACAATAAAGACAAACATGGCACTTTAAAACATTGTACAAGCAACAGAGTTAAAGAAAAAACAATGGAAAAAGGAGGGAGGATGGTGTAGAGTTTGTAATTTATTTTTATTAAAAGCTATTAATAACTTAAGTTAAATATTTGCACAGATTTTTTACAGGCATATTCATTTTTAAATTTTAATTTGACATAAATTTAAGAGATATTTTAAATTTGAGTGAATTAAGAATAATGGGTAATATGTACTTCTGTGTAACAAAGATGTTTCCGTTTTTTCCTCATTTAAGATAATTAAATTTATACCTTTTTCATAATTATGAAAAATTTCATAACCTTCAGTACAATAAGGAAGATTGCCATATTCTCCTGTGCCGAATCTTTAATACCTATTACAAAAAGTCTTACACCACTCATTTACTAACACACATTATCAAACAGATTTAAAAAAACCAAATGAAATATATTGAGTGCTTTTTTCGTCAAAAATAAGGGACTGCAAATAACGATAATTTTTTAAATTTAAACTAAAAAAGTCAAACTAAAAGAGAAGTACTGCGTACATAATTAATACACGAGTGTAATCCTTGTTACATGGACTACCTTAGATCATAGATGGGGGTAGTGCACTCATTTTGCAGTTTCAGCTCACAGTTAGTGAGAGTGCAAAATTGTTGAAATCATTTTGTTGATGTTGAGTGATGAATTGAAAATTAGCACCCTCACTTAATATGAGTGATAGTGATGCTAACAAATTTTGCACTCAAAAAAAAAATTTGATTTAAGAAAAGGCAATAATCAGTTTACTGGAACTTTTTTGCTCTTCACTCATTTGAGTGCAACCTAAAATTTTGCACTAAATTTACAAACAAAACAACTTGTTTTTTCATGATTAAAGCCATGAGATATTCCGTTATTGACAAAATATTGACATGTTGCTTTATTGCCTTTCTTATGCATATCATAACAAGAATCAAAAATTATGCTCATACTAAATTACATTTTTCAAATTTTAGTGAGAGTCTGATTATATGCAGCATTTTTGATTGCAAGTACAAATTTTGCACTATTTGAATTGAGTGCAGCTTTTTGCATTTAATCTTTGTTTAGTGATGGTGAATAAATTTGCAATGTCACTAATTTTTTTTAGTGGTAGTTAAAAAAAATTGCAATCATCACTAAAGCTGGTAAAAAAAGAGTGCAAACTAATTTTATTGCCGTTTTATTTAGTGATAGTGCACTGCTGATTTAAATCAATATTTAGTGCACTATCCCCAACTATGCCTTAGATGCATTGATTTTTTAGGTCTTATAAAAAAAATAAACTTTGCCGATTAGTTTCTGAGTTTTATTTATTCCTTAGGAAATAAAAATTAAATTTATTTCTTGAATTAAATTTTTTTCTCAGAAATAAAGATATTTTTTGGCGTTTTATTTTTTGCTTCAAACATAAAAATTACGGAAAAAAGTTATTCAGGAGTTCTTATGTACTAACTTAGATTTGTTGGAGTTCATAGAGACAGAAAATAGTTTTAGTTTTTTTTTAAGCCACCTCGAAGTGATTTGATAACAGTAAATGCAGTGAAAAACGTTTTTTTTAGAGTTTCAAATTGAAACAGTTATAACTTTTTGGCTTCCTAACGGATTTCCATAATTTTTATTCTGTTTGAAGATATTTTTTTATCTTTCAAACAAGGCATGCTTTTTGAAAATCGGTTAATGAATGGCAAATTTATAGCAGTTGAAATGTAAAACAAAACATTTCTTAAAAAAAATTATTTTCCTACAACTCTAACTTGCTTATGAGATACCAAACAATATACATACATATATCGAGCCCTAACTGCGAAAAAAAACTTAAGCGACATTTTTTTCGACTTTGACTTTTTGTTAAAAATCGATTAAGAAACATAATTCCCGACTCTTGTAAAAATTTCACAGCTGACAGATGTCCCGTTACGAACATAAAGTCAAAACAAAAATAACTTAACCGACATTCACATTTTGTTTACAAATTTCCTGACTGCGTGGTGTCGTTTAAGTTTAATTATCAGTCTTACATTTTTTTGTGCAGCGTTGGAAAGTTTACATTTTTGTGTTGATTGCTTGCTAATATTTATTAAAATGGCATCTGGTGAAAGAAAGGTAACTTTGTTTTTGTTGATTATAGAAATTTCATCGAGTTTTGCAATACACATGTTAGTGATGTGACAGCTGTGCGGGTCAAAACCGAAATAGAGCAGTGTTTTCAGCCTTGAAATTGTTTCTTGAAACTGCTGTTTTTATAAAGAAAATAAAAATTATAAATTTATTACCTGGACATACAATGATGCCTGTGGACTCCATTCACAGCACTATAGAGTCGTTTATCCGTGATAGAAGTGTTTGGGCTCCAAGTGAATGGTATACTGTGATTTCCAATGCAAGAACTCAACCAGCTGGTTATGAATGTGTTCTGATGAATATTGGAGATTTTAAAGACTGGAAAGCTTTTTCGCATGTACTGTTTCCTAGTTCAATAAAAATTTCATTTAAAACTCTACGCTCTGCCATATTTGAAAAAGACAGTTCCATTATCATTCTTAAGTATCGTTATTTTCAAAATTGCGAAACTACAAAAATCGATCTCAGTACGATATCACGCTCAAAACGAAATTTGCCCATAACAAAAAATGGACCAATTCCTGCATATAACGATTTCTTAAAAATTTCATCTGCTAAATACAATGATTTAAAAAAGCTTTGTGATAAAAATGCAATAAATAAAAAATTCCACAACGAATATTTAAGCCTAAAACACCTAAAAGCCTAAAGATGAAGAAGACACTAAAGAATAAACCATGAATTTTTTACCATGAATTTTTTTTTTTTATTACATTAAAAGTTATGTTATACTATGTGAATTTCCTTTCTTTTAAGTTGTCCACATTTCGAAAATAAATTTAAAAAAAAAACTTAACCGACACAAATACATCAATTTAGCTTGTTACAATGACAGCGAAAAAACTTAAGTCACAAAAATCCTACTTTTTATTTAAAAATGACGAATGTTACGACTAAGATTATTTAATTCCTCAAAGAAAAGCATAATTTGAAAGTTTCATGCTAATACCAGCACTGAGTACTGAGAAAACTAAAAAAAACCTTCTCCTGAAAAATTAATTTTTTGTCGCTTAAGTTTTTTTGGCGGTTAGGGCTCGATATATTTATTATTGTGAAAAGAGAACGCAAAGTAGGCTTTGCAAAATGAGTAACTTCAACTTAATCGTTTAAAAAATAAATTAATTATGCTCTATTTTGTGTTTTGAATTTTTTGTTTCCTGCTTAGAAATGATATGTTTTTCTCTGCTTTTATAAACTTCGCTGTCAGTATCGCGCTTTAAAGACCAGAAATAGTTTGAAAGCATACTGATTCTATTTTTTTCTATATAACGCTGTTCACCTTGCTCATCACTCACCTGCCCTAAATTTGATGGAAATCTTTCCAAATGAGCAGATGGTGTAGTTTTATCATTTTACTGAATCATTAATGAATAATCGCCAATCTTGTGGGACATGATTATATAGAAAATGCCTTTCAAACAAAATAAAAAAATTATGGAAATCCGTTGGGGAAAAAAAGTTATGACTGTTTCAATTTGAAACTATAAAAAACACGTTTTTCACTGCATTAAATTCAAATTTTGACTGTAAAAATTATTTTCTAAGTAAAAATAAAATTAAAAAAATTATTTTTGAAGTTTTTGATATTTTAATTAGGCTTAAGTTCATCAAATTTAATTTTCATTAAATTATTTTTATTGAAGGAAGGAATTAACAACATGAAATGATTTAAAAAAAATTTTTTTTTTGATAATTCTTGACTGAACACGGGATTGAACTCGGGTCGAATTTACATGTTTCGAGAATAACCACATTCTCATTATCAGAATTCATTGCATTCAACCGTTTGCGCAACTGCGGCGCCTGCCAGTCTATAGTCAAACATCAATCTTTAACCAATTGTATTCGTAGATCGAAATTTGCTGTAATTGATTATCAATTTTTCCATTTTTATTTACATGTTTTTTCCTTTCTTCTTGTTATTTCGTACTTTTTGTCAAGACTTTGTGTACATTTGTTTTATGTTTTTCTTTTTTGTCCTTTTCTAGTTGACCCTTCTTTGTAGAACTTGAAGAACAAATTTTTAAATTTGATGAACTTAAGCCTAATTAAAATATCAAAAACTTTAATTAAAAACCAAGAGTTCAATTAAAAATCACAATTGTTAAAAAATTATTTTTATTTTCTAAGCAAAAACTAAAACTCAAAAATAATTTTTATTTCCGGAGGAATAAATAAAACTCAAGTAATAACTTTTATTATCTAGGCGAAAAATAAATCTTAAATTAAAACTTTGAACCTTTTCGGTCCCTGTTTAAAACACATTTCTCCATTTATGTTGTAAATCATGTATGTATTGGTTTGGTAAAAAAGCAAAAAAAAGTCTACACATTAAAAAAAAAAATAAAAAATCAAGGGATTTTATGGATAAACATTAAATCAGTCGTGGTTTTTTGCTTATATCTCACCCATTTATGGACCGATTTGGCTGGATTTCAATAAATAAAATACACTCAAGCCTCCATCATATTTGGGGTCTTCGGACACCCTTTTTCAACATTCATACGGACAAACGGCATGACGGCTATCGTTTTTGGACCCAGAGTATAAATACTTAATAGAGTCTAAGATCAATATTGTGGAAATTGCAAACGGAATGACAAACTTATAAATATATAGCATTTCCACCTGCGATGAGAGATATAAAAATAAACGCAATATAATAATTTGTCTCCATTTGTGCAGTTAAGTGTTGACAACTCCAAAAATACCACTTTACAGCTGATAGTTTAATGTTATATTTCTAATAGCCCAGCGCAACAAAGAGCACTTTAAAATGTATTATTGAACATCGCTATCTACAGATATTTCTAATCTTCAAGAAGACTTGAGAGGAGTCTCTCAATGGTCTTAATTTAATAGCGTACCATTCGATATTAATAAATGTAATATTATGACATATCACAGATTACGTCATAAGTAAGTCGTCTGTCATTATGTATTTAATCGAATTGTTTTATCAAATATTTATGATATCTTGAACTATTTAATAGTCATTTAAAATATATTATTTCCAATGTTGGACTAAATTTAGTTTCTTTCGACTTCCTTCTGATAAAAATTTTGATTATTACACTAAAAACATACTTTTTACTTCTTTCCTAAAATTTTTCCTCATATATATGAGAGGCCTGCAACAAGGCCACTTACAAGTCATTTCAATTTATTGATTTTTTTTTCAATTCTTTTGTTCGAAACACCCATATGTTGTGCAGTACGACGTTACAGATTTCGTTAAAGCTTTACGTTTGTTAATAATACATGTTTCTCCCCAAGAGCCGATCATTTTGTGGTCGATAGGCTGACGTAGACGTATTACAGGGAAAATTTCTTTTTTTTTTGTCGGACTGTTCGTATGTGGAATAATTTTCTTGATGAAGGCGTCCTGCTCACTTTTAACATCAGTAAGTTCAAGTCAAATGTTCACAAGCACTACTCCCTCTATTCTTCTTCCAATAACCTAATGTCCTAGTTCCAACACAATGCAATGCATTAGTAGGGCTCATCTCCTAAGTGTGATATGATTTTTGAGTTGATCTTCGCAAGCCTCAAATATTTATCATTTACTGACACGTATAGCGGCTTTGCTTTTAATAAAATCATTATAAGCAAGAAAAACTCACCCTTTATATTTTTTTTATTATTCAGGGATTTATTAATTGCATATATGTTCCCCCTAGATCCCTTGCCTTAACGATTATGCATTTATTTAGCGATTTATCTAATCAGATAGACATAAGTGAATTTAAGGAAATGTTGAAAACTTATTTTAGTAATTTAAATTTAATTTTAGTTCGCATTGCAAGTCTGAAAGGATATTTTGTATCCAAAGACTGAAATAAATAAATGATAAATGATTTTTGGGGCATATTTTTTAACAATTTTCAGGGCATGTTCTCGAGTTTTTGCTTCATATTTAATGGGCATAAAACCCGTTTTTAGAGAATATTTCTGGTTTTCCTGTTGATGAATTTTCGGTCATTAGTTTCGACGAAAGATTGCCGATGTCCAAGCATTGACTTTTTCTATGAAAAGCGTATTTTTAAGCCCGCTGGAACTTACGGAAGGATATTCTGTCTTTTTCACATTTATGATCACTTTTGGACATTTTTGGTCAGTCTACTCAGGCAAATCATCATGAAAAGATATACTCTTGAACTACGCCACGAAATGGTGCTCAACTTTGCGGCTCAAAATTAAATAAGACATCGCTGGGTGCGATATACACTCTGGTGGCATTATCGGGCCCTATTTATTCAAAATTAAAGCCGGAGCTTGCGTTTTAATCAACAGAGTATTTTACCGTATCATGATAAATAATTTATATTTTACAAATATGGAAAACATCGATGCAGACGATATGTGGTTTTATTAGGATGACGCTAAGCGCAATACGGCGAACACAACGATCGATTATTGAAATGAAAACTTTTTATTTGGCCTCCAAGATCGTGCTATTCGACATCTTTCGAATATTTTCTATAGGGCTAAGTCAAGTCACTGGTTATGCTGATTAGCCAGCAACGACTAGACTAACGCCTTAAAGGCCAACATTGTTAGCCAACAATTCGACGTCAAGAATTTGTTTCGTTTATAGCTTTGGTGCCCGATATGCCCGATATCATTCCGAAATGTTAACTTATATTTCAGAAAAAAACATTGTTTGGATTAAAATGAAATTTTAAGTGTTATTGTTTACACTTGCAAGTTATATAGGGCTAAAATGTAAAACGCATAGTCAACTTTCCGGTGTTGTTTTAAAATATGACTTGTTTGTTTGTTGTATGAAAAAGGTTCTGGCCCTCAGAGCGTTTTTTTTTAAGTGTTTGCTTTAAATTTTAAATAATAATCGAAAAATATATGTATTAACTAACATCAGCTGACAATAACATTTTTCCTTTTTGTACTTTTTTGCTAAATTTGGCTTAAGTTTCTAACTCCTAATTATCGAAAATATAATTACAAAAAAATAATTCTTTCTCTATCAACAAATTGGTTGTGAATTGTTGTTTATCCTATTGATATTGTTTCTACTAAATGTTTATTTTTGTTTCTACCAGTGTCATAATAAAAAAATTGTTTTTTTTTCACAAATAAAATACTTATTATTGGGATACACTTGTAACAATTTATGATTATTTTTAAAGTTTCAATGGTACCAATCAAAACTTTGTTGGATTCGACGAAAGAAAAAAAAATATATATTTTTTTAAAAGCAAATCAACTTTAAGAATTGACTTAGTTTTGAGTTGACCCTGTAGGAAATGTCACTAGTGAATCTGCACTGATTCACTATTGTCACAGCCACCAGCACCAGTGACTGATTATATCCAAGGCAATGTTATTTTCTATAGACATTTAACACATGCTTGTCATTGGAAATCTACCACTGACGTTGGTACTACGGACTTGGTAGTTCTTTTGGGGCCATAAATACCTATTAGAACCCGTGAATTACTAGTGCATTTTAGTAAATCTAGCCTACACTTTTGGTACTTTTTTCAAAGTAGGTGTCGAATTGAAAGTTTCATATTTTTTATTAAAAAAATAAAAATACGAATTTATAACCACGTTTTTGTTTCATATAAAAGGCAAATATGAATGTGAAGACACTTCGTTGACAATGTCGCTTAAAAGTCACCAAAACTGTTGACTTGGAGACACTTGCACCCAGGTTTTCTTCAGGGTAGTTATTTCTTTTACATTTTTACACACATATACATTTAAGCTATGAATTTGTAAATATGTTCAATATTGGGTTACTTTTTCTACGAAATTCGTCTTAGGAACCTTTTTGCCGATACTCAAAAAGAAAAAAAAAGGCGATACCGATATGAGTATTAAATTTGTGTTAAAGCGTAAATTGAAACTATATTATATATTATATTATAGTGTAAAAGATTATCGACAGTAATATGATTTAAAAACCAACGAATTTGGTTATATGGTAATACTAATAATAAACAAGTAAGAGTGCTATAATTGGCTATGCCGAATCTTATATACCCTTCACCATGGTGCGGTAAGAATAAAAGGATATTTATATAAATATACATATATAATATATCTGTGGCATTATATAATAATGGCTTAAGTCGAAATTTCTTGCTTTGAGGTATTAAGGGCTTTGTCTAAAATTAACTGTGTTTGGTTTTTATATAAAATTTTAAGCCAAAGAAAATAAATGCACATTTATTAAGGACAAAACTGTAAGTTTTATAAAAAAAAGAGTGTTTTTTAAAATAAAAGGAGTGTTTTTTAAAGGATATAAAAGTAAAAATAACAAAAACCGATATATTTTCTATTTAAATAAAAATAATTTATAAATACCAAGAGAAAAAAAATAAATCGAATGGGATTCGAACCCGCCAACACCCAGAGGTTCACATGTGACATAACGGCTAGACCACTCGACGAAAAAATTACGAAAAAACCAATACACAAACTTTTTCACATGTTTGCTGGGTTACCGTTTGCAACTATTAAAAAGTTTCACAAAAAATATCGTTTAAGAAAATAAAAGTCGCAAGCCTATTTTAATGATTTTTACTTATCAATAATACAATATTAAACATACCGAACCAAAAAGAAATAAACTAATTTTAAAAAAAAGTAGGTCACCATTACCGTTGAAATTAGAGATGAGCGATCCCGTGATTTTTAAAGATCATCGTGATTAGTGAATGTGATTTAAAAATCACTGCTCCTTTAAACTGTGATTGTGATCACGGTTTATCAGTTTTCTGTTCTTTTAAAGCAATTGCGGCCAAGCTATATGTACAATGCGCAAGCTTTTGCAAGAGCTTTTGTAAGCACTTTAAAAAGAAACAACAACAAATTGTAAGAGCTTTCCAATCTGTTTACTACATTCTTGAACAAATAAATTTTGGCATAAAAAAATTCTAATAAGATAGAAGAGAGAATGAAAGGAACAGCAATAGCATTCGACATTTCATTCAAAAAAAGCTATTACCCACACAAACAGTGAAATATCATAAATTTGTATATGTAACAAAATACAAAAAGAACGACTTAGAAAGTACCTGTTACTTGACAAATTTGGTCACAACTGTGATTCGTGATTTTTCAGTAACAGTGATTAAATCACAGGTACAGAAATATAGCTCATCTCTAGTTGAAATGGTGTTGTTAAGAAAAAACGTAAAAGAAGTCTCACAAAAATCGCAGACCTCAAAAAATAGGTCAAATTGCGATTTCAGTCGACGAACGAAGGCCTGAATGTTTAATTTTATTACCTAATTTGGGAACTTAAGCTCGTTTCGTTCTCACGATATACAGAAATGTATGACGTCATTGTATGGGAAGTGCCGTTCTCCAGATATACAGAAAAAAAGAATTTAAAAAACAACAACAACGTGGGATTTATGGGAAAAATTTGAGGTAGTCGTGGTTTTTTGCTCGCATCTGTGCCATTTATGGACCGATCTTACTGAATTTCAGTAGCAAATAATTCCGGACTATATGCGACATAAGTGTATAACAGTCTAGCTTCCATTATATCTGGGCTCTTCGGAAACCCCATTTCAACGGACGGACAAACGGACAACTTGATTTGAACTTCCCTTCTCATAAGGAGCCAGAATATATATACTTTATAGAGTCTAAGTTCAATATTGTAGAAATTACAAACGGAATGACAAAGTTATATATACCTTTTTACCTTCGGTGAAGGGTATAATAAGAAATGTGTTAATAGAACATTTTATTTTTTTTTTTAGTGTTATCATTTCATTTTCATTTATTTGTCAAAAATTATTACCATTATTTCTTTTATGTTATACATATACAAAGAGTTTTAGATTGTTTCTTTTTCTTCGTAATAATTAAACTTAATTTATAAAATTATATGCATAATACAAAGTTTGGAGGGAAAATTTACAAAACAACTATTTAAAACATTTTTATATGATTTGAGATAAAACTTATTTTACGAGCTTACATCTACTTAGGTGGTAATAAGCCATTAATATGCGCATATTCAGGGTTACTACAACGCAGATAAAAGTTATCTGAGAGTCTATTTAATTTTGCCTCTACTAGTTCTATATTTGCGAGTTCATGGAGTTTATTGGTAAAGAAATACCAAGGAAGATTATAAATCATCTTCAGTAATTTGTTTTGAGAAATATAAAGCTTTTTGGTGTGACATTTGGCGCTATTTGCCCAAACAGGAGCTGCGTAGAACATAACTGCATGAAATATTGCCTTAAGAATTATTTGATTGTTTGCTATATTTAATCTTGAATTTCGATTTATAAAAGGATACAGTATACGAATTAGAATATTTATCTTCTTTAAAACATATAGTATGTGATCCTTAAATTTCATTTTAGGATCTAGTATGACACCTAAATATCTAAATTTTTGTTCCCATGGAATTAAACGGTTATTCGTATTGATAGATACTTGGGGGACGTAGCAAGGTTTCGTTTTTCTTGTAAAAAATATTACCTGCGTTTTTTCACTGTTCAACATAATTTTCCATGGCTTAAAATAAGTTGAAATCTCCACTAAAGCTCTTTGCAAATTTGTTACAACATCAACAGCAAACATATCCGAGCATATAATTGCAGTATCATCTGCAAATATTGACATTGTACAATAATCAAGTTGGGGAAGATCATATGTATACAAATTAAAAAGTATCGGAGAAAGACATGAGCTCTGTAGACAACCGGCTACAGGGGTATAATTTCCGGAACAATCTGAACCAACGTGTACTTTAAAACTCTGAATAATTTCAACAATATTTGCGGGAAAGTTTAAACGAATCAACTTATAGATTAATCCATTGTGCCACACTGAATCGAATGCAGCTTTGACATTCAGCAATACCATTACAGTTGATTTTTGGTCAGCAAAATTAGAATTGGCCAAATTTCTTATTCTCATTGATGGTAGTACCGTATTTTGTGGAAGGACAATCAGGTGGTTTGTTTGGCTTCTTAATTGGAATACACTTAGACTCTTTAAACTCACGTGGAAAATAACAAAGTTTTAAACATGAATTTATTATAATAGTAAGATATTTTATTCCTTTTTTGGGGAATGCTTTTAAAGATCTGTTATTAATACCGCCAAGACCTGGTAACTTTTTTGGTTTTAACTTTCGTATAATGCATGAGATTTGTGAAGTATTTGAGGAGGTATGATTTGCAAGTTTACAGCTGATGACTGAAAGGATTGCAGGGTATTGTTAACTAGGGATATCGTTTCAGGATCCTAAAGATTATTTGAGATTGTGTGGTTAGAAGCAAATGTTTGAGCAGGTACTTCACATTCTTCCAGATTTGTTGTGTAACAAGAATAACTTTGTTTCAGAATCGGAATGTTTCTTCTCTTTTTACTCAAAATTTTTGTGAGGTTCCAGAATGGTGGAGAACCAATATCGAGATTAGACAGAAGGTGATCTCACGATTTGTTTCTAACTGTATCTATTGCTTCGCCAATAATTTCGTTAAGAATCTTAACATTGTAAGAATCTTCCAAAATTCTAAAACGTTGCCAGTTTCGGCGAGCAAAATTTCTTTGCTGAATTTAATTCCTCACATAAAGGGGTAACGATCTTCTTTGGAATGGTACACTAGCACTAATTCCCAGAATAGTGTTATAAATATTAAAAAATTTATTTAGAGGATTTTTGTTAAAAATGTGAGGAATTTTAAATTTTTGCGGAGATCGCAAATCCGTTCAAAACAGACCTGCAGTGGTAAATAGTCACTCAGATGCGACAGAACTCATGTTAAAACTTAAATATTTCTGCGCCAAGTGGATTTGCGTCTCTAGTAATATTAGGAGATCTAAGGTATATCTCGACTTCTTCTTTGGATTTTATCAAATTTTCTAATAACACTGTGCTAGAATTTGACACTTTTTTTTAAGACAAGCCGGGCACCTGGCGTTTTAACGTAATTCGGCTACGTTGAATCCAATGGTGTTAACCGTTTTTTTTTTTTTTTTTTTAGGTTAATGAGACACAGAAATAATTATTAAATTTCTCCAATCACCAAATTTATTCTAAATTCATAATATCAAGCAAACAAGTTGTTGATTTGGCACCTATTACCAAAATGATTATATTGATTACTAAAAATTTTAAAATTTTGAAAAAATATTTTCAATAAATGATATTTTTAATTTTAATTAAAAAAGTGATCAAAAAACTTTGAAATTTTAAACAATGTGTTAATTTATTTAAATAAATATTGACAATTCCCAACAACAATTCTACATGTTTAAATTATTTTATTTTAAACGAAAAAAGTCAGTTAAGATTTTTTGTTATTTAAATAAGATTTTAATTGAAAATTTATTTCAAAACAACTAAAATGTTAATTAAATCAAAATTAAATTTTTAATTTTTTTCAGCTAAAAAAATTATTGATCAATTATCACATTAATTAAATTAAAATACTTTTTAAACCATTTTTTTAATTGATAAAACACTTTTTTCTGTGGATATACCGTTATATCCGAAATGGAGGATATATTCGCGTAACTCAAAACCAATTTTGCTTAGCGCAATAAAATTACCTTTAAGAAAAGATCAACTTCATTTTAATATGCCCAGGCGGTTTTGAAATTTTTGTTTTTTGAAAATTTATTAAAAATTGGAAAATGCAGCTATGCTCCTAATTTTTGCAAACAAAACAAGCCATTAATGATAAAAATCTATTAACAACTTTTTATTTTATTTACAACAGACGAAAATTTTTAATTAATTTAAGAATTTTATAAAACGCAATAATTGTATGGGAGCCCCCCTAAGAAGTGGTGATAAAGGGCAAGTATGTCTTGAGAAAATCTTAAGGACAAAAAACTAATTGAGGTCGGTCATACATTATATCCCACTAGGGGCGACTCCTGGGCATTTATGGGACTTTTTTTCAATATATTTCTAGTCTGTATTGAATATTTTGTATGGGAGCCACCTTAAATTTCTTAAATTTGGCCCCTGCAGTTCCTAGAATGTCCCTAGATGGGTAAAATGTATGACCACCACATTATTTTTCATTTCCATCACTTTTCTAACATACCAACCCGCTATCTCCATTCTTTTAGGGTGCTCCCATACAAAATATTCAATACAGACTAGAAATATATTGAGGAAAAAGTCTTTATTTAAAATTATCATTGTTTCATATTGATTTTAAATGAAATATGTTAAAATAACATTGTTCAATATTGAATCTATAAAATTCTGTTTTACTTGCTTTGTAAAAAACAACAACAACACTTCAAGAAAAAAACATAATTTTATTTTTTTCGTGTTTAAAATAATTTATAAAGAAAAATTCCCGTATTCTTTTTGTTAAAATTATTAAGTTAAATACATAAAATTTTCAAAGTAGAATAACGACGAAAACCATATTGCCCCATTCCGCTGGTGTCTTTTAATTGTTAGTGCTTCTATAAACAAAGGAGAACTCAAGGCCTATCCAATAGGTCTGCTTACCGCTACAACTATACAACAGTACAAAAAACAACAGGCATTTTGTTTGTGTAAATTTCCTCACAGTTGTCAAAAGCTTACTACTACATAGGGAAAACAAAAGAAAAAACGT
Organism: Pollenia amentaria; assembly: GCA_943735925.1. NCBI lineage: Eukaryota > Metazoa > Arthropoda > Insecta > Diptera > Polleniidae > Pollenia > Pollenia amentaria. The sequence continues at coordinate 227,534,580 of OX031009.1, forward strand.
GTTTTGTATGAATGTATGTGTGGCAAAAAACAAAAAACGTAAACAAAAATATACATAAACAAAATGTAACAACTTTTGACATCTTTGAGGAATAACCCAAATAAACATCTGGCTCCTTGCGCAGACCTTGTGGATAGACCTTGGGAGAACTCAACAAAATTGAAACATTAGGTCTGTCTGTGTACACATATTTTGAATAATTTTGTACAAAATGTCGCAAAATCTTGCAAAATGTTGTCTGCGTACTCCAAATCTCTTACAGCGAGAGAGCCAAAAAGAGCATTTTTTTACAGTTGGAAGTTAGAGAACTTGCAAAATGTTACTGGAAAAATTTCCTCCGGTAAGATTTTGCAACTAGTTTGAACAGCTGTTTTTATATACTGTTTGAATGAAAGAGTTTACGTGTGTCAAGAAAGCGGCGACGAAATAGCGTTGAATTTGGGAATTTAAAAACCGGGAAACCAAATTACCCAAATAATGGGGATTTACAGTATATGAACAAAAAGTTAGCGTCGAATTTAGGAATTTAAAAAGGGGAAGTAAAAATATATTTATATTTTTAATAAAAATACTAAAAATATTTACCACAGGCTTTTGCACGGTATAAACTGTATATTTTCTGAAAGTAAATAGTTTTCTGAACAAAATGAGCGATGCGTGCAAAAAATATATAGTTTATACCGTGCAAAAGCCTGTGGGTCATTGCATAAATCAGTAAAGATTTTTACTGACCATTTTGGATGAACCCAGATTTCTCGGAAACTGTCCAAACGATTTTTTGCACGCATCGCTCATTTTGTCCAGAAAACTATTTACTTTCAGAAAATATATAGTTTATACCTTTTGCCTGTGGTAAATATTTTTTGTATTTTTATTAAAAATATAAATATATTTGGGCTTAAATCTAGTTTACCGACGCAGCTCCAAATAAAAAAAAGTACCCAGGGTGATGGAAAATGGAAAAATAAGAAGAAAAAATAAAATAAAAAAGTTGGCGCAAACGCTTAGTTTTCGAGTTATGGACGTTTAAAGTCGGTAAACTAGATTTGTTCCTATATTTGTACTCCCCTATTTTAAATTCCTAAATTCGACGCTAACTTTTTGTTTATAGTGCAAATACCAATTATTTGGGTATTGTGGTTTCCCGGTTTTTAAATTTCCAAATTGGACGCTATTTCTTCAACGCTATCTTGGCTCACGTTTGTTATTTCAATTGTTTACACACCGATCAGCTGTTTTCTTGCAAGATTTCACTGGATACTGTCTGCGTACTTTTTGAGATATTCTCAGCCGAAAGAGTAAAATTTGTCTTACTCTCCCAAAAAAATTTACTGAGTATTTGCTACTGGAAAAGTACCCAGACAGACCTATTGTGTTACAGGAAAATAAATAATAATATTCTCTCTCTGGTTCCGAGGGTAAAGGCAGAACTAGTTTGTACGTTCTGTTCTGTTACGAATCAGCTGTTTTGTTTCTGTTCAATTGTAAGTCTGTATGTGTGGTTAGTTTTTCCTTTTTCGTTCTGTTCTGTTGCGGACTAATCTGTTGAAAATAGAATTCAACGTTAAGTTACGGCCAACGTGTGTATGAATTAGTTTGTTGTGATATAAAAAAACTGTAATTTTTTGCTTATAGCTAGAAAAATTGGTTTTAATTAATGATTTTTTAAACATTTGCGTATTTTTGACACAAAATATTATTTTTTTTATTTTACGAATTTTTTTTACAATTGCAATGCTTTTCTTTTTAAAAGCAGCTGATTCCTTTCACAGAAAAAGATATTACAAAATATTTCTTACAGAAAGGAACGTAACAGAACGGCAACGGAAAGTAACAACTAATGAGTCCTTAAGTGTTTAGAATTGTTCTTAAATAAATACATATGCTGTCTCTGTACCTTCTTCTCACTGTTATTTAACACTAAAACCAATTTGATTTCATGTAGAGTCAAATTCAAATTCGTGTCGTTTCAACTTGAAATAACTTTAATTCAACGTGAATCGTAGTGTTATCTCAATATCAATGTCATATTACTTTAACTTTACAGCAGTGTTAAATTAACATGAATTTTATTTATTTTAAAGAAAAAAATTGTGTTCGCAAGTTATTGTTAAATTAACATGAAGAAACTATTTATGAAGCAAAATCACTACCGAAAAATTTTAAATCGATGTTTTCGACTTTCTATGTTTTTCTATGTGTAATAGTGTTTGAAGACTGTTAACGAGCAGAATAACGTCAGACAATGTAGCAGAGCTTTGCTTATGGATTTGGTGGCCTCGTCTTGAAAAAAGGTCCACAACACTCCTAGAATGCTCCAGTTAAAAAATTAAAACAAACAATTAATTATTCTGTTTTGATTTTAAGTTCTGCTTTTAAATGTGTTATTTCATTTAGTTGTTATGCAAAAATAAGTATAAAAAACTAAATTGTTTTTTCAAAAAATAATAATATCGCCAATACCTCCTCGCCCGTACCTCCCATATATCGGTATCGGTATTCGCTACTTCTCTAATTTGTACCTTTCTAACATCACATTATAAAGAAAATTCAAAGAAATGTATGGAAGCGAAATGATGTTGAGAAATGTTCTACTTGACTCCTACAAAGTCCTCCCAAACCCTGCATTTCAAAGAATCTTTTATAATAAAACAAATGCTATAATATAAAGTTTTGCAACAAAAGAAAACAGAGCATGAGTTGAAAAAGTTTTTTCTTTAGTATTTTATGGTGTTTGTGCTATTTTTTATAAGAAAAATATCAAAAAAGTTATGTGTATAACCAAAGGATGATTAGAGACATGTTTAAAGAAGTAGTAGATGGAGAGTCTCGTTGGCTTTCTCCCTTTACAAATTGCCCGTCTTAAAGCTATCTTCTACTCAAGAGTAGATGAGTTTCATCTTTCGTCCCAATAAAATATGTTCCAATTTCCAAAGCACTAATGGTATATTTTAAAATGTAAGCGCTACGCAATAAGACATACAGAGATGCAGTAAAAGGAAAGTGAACGAATTCTTAATAAATCAAAAAATATATATATAAAATTTGAAGAGTCACGACATTTCCTTACTACGAAGCAGGTTTGTAACGGAACAATGAAAGAATAACGGTAACAAAACATTCAGTGTGCAAAGCCGATCGTAATATTCACCAATTTTTATATGCGCTGAAAAAAGCGCTTTTACGTTTCTCTTTACTACGAAGCAGGTTTGCAAGGGAGCATAAAAAAGAATAACGGTAACCAAAAATTCAGTGTGCAAAGCTGATCGTTATCCATTTATTTAACATATCCTTAATAAGCCAATGTCCTGTAAAGACACCAGTTGGATATTCCAGGTGGTACAGTATGAATTATATTGTTTGAATTCTTTATAAATATTTAATCATAATTTTTTTCTTAGTATTTTTTTTTCTCATTTTGTGTAGAACATTTATTGAATTCAATATAAATAACTACACAATTTCGTTCTTTTTTTCAAGCGAACCATCCTTTGTTGTGCATATTTCCCATAAATGGCTATATCAACAGCGAAACTGCAGGATTTGGGCTACGGAGAACCCAAGAAGAGTTCATCAGCGGCATTTACACTAACAAGGTCATCTCTTAAGAAGATGTAAAAAAAATTTTATATATGGCAGCACGTAGTTTTTTTGAATTTTTTGTGTTAGCGGGAGTTATAAAGTAGCCCTTGAGAAAAAATTAAATAAAATAATTTTGATTTTCTTGCACAAAATGGCTAATAGAAAAGAAATTAATGTTTCAGTGAGAAATTTGGCGGTTAAATTAAGAAAAGAAAATAAATCTTATAGAGAAATTGCAAAAACTTTAAATTTAAGTCGTCCTACGGTGCAGACAATTATTAGAAATTATAACAATATAAATTCAACCGAAAATAGACCGCGATCTGGGAGACCAAAGAATTTATCCTTAAAGAAGTCAACAAAAACCCACAAATAAGCGCTCCAAAATTGGCGGAACGTATAGAACTAAGCACCAGCAAGAATGTCCACCCGAAAACAATTCAAAATGTTTTGAGTAATAACGGCTTCAGAAGCAGAGTTGCTCGAAAAAACCCCTTATTTCTGCCAAAAACCGTAAACTTCGCCTTGAATTTGCTAAAAGGAATATTTACAAAGGTATGGATTTTTGGAATCGTGTGCTATTTACAGATGAAAGTAAATACAACATTTTTGGAAGTGATGGCCGCTCCAGATTTTGGAGAAAACCAAACACTGCACTTCATCCCAAGAACATCATACCCACTGTAAAACACGGTGGAGAAACGTAATGGTTTGGGGAGCTATTTCGTCATCTGGAGTAGGTGAGCTGGTTTTTATTGATGGTAATATGAATCGACATTTGTATACAAATATATTGGAACACAATTTGAAGCCGTCCGTCGAAAAACTGGGTCTTGAAAATCAATGGATTTTCGAACAGGACAACGACCCTTAGCACACTGCTCACGTTGTGCGAGACTGGCTGCTATATTATGCTCCAAGGCAACTAAATTCACCTCCCCAGTCTCCCGACATAAATCTTATTAAGCACATTTGGGATGTTCTGGAAAGAAAAGTCAGAAAATACGATATAAGCAGCCTAAAAACTGCTTTAATTCGAGCATGGTCAGAAATAACCCCCGATATAACTGAAAACTTGGTGGCATCAATGACCCGTCGGTTCCAAGCTGTTATTGATGCTCAGGGTGGACCGACAAAGTACTAGACTAATATCAAATAAACCTATTATACAAGATATAGGAAAAAAATTTTCATTCCTTTTCACATGCTTTTTTTACATGCATTTTTATGGTTTTTTCAAATATTTTCATTGTTGAAGTTAGAAATTTTTTTTGTTATGTAAATAAAGTTATAAATGAATTCCTAAAAAAAACTGCGTATTTACTTTCTTATTTTTTTTTCTCAGTTCTCCAAAAACTTAAAATTAGGGGGTGTATGTAGAGTTTTTTCCTTAACTGTAAGTGTACTTGTTTTTGCGGTGTATAGTCCGAGAGGATAATTGGTCCATATTTTTTTAAAATTGACAATCACATTGGTGTTTCAAGGAATTTGGGTTTCAAATAGAGCAAAACGGTAATCATCCAAAATATGATTCTGTAACCCCCCGAATAACACTACTTTTTAATTTTTTATTTATTTAATCCTTACAGACTATATATTAAATTAATAAATTTTTCTTAATACTATTATTATTATTTATTAAAAGATATTCAGATTATATATATGTATGTATGTACATTGTATATATTCATTAATTTACAATAGCGGTATTCACACCGAGCTTGTTAGTTTGTTAGTCGTTAATAGTTACTTTTTTACACGCATTTTGTTTTTGTATATTTAACGCGCTACCGGATTAACATTTAACAAATTAACGACACGGCACCCCTGATAAAATAGTTGTTAGTTGGTAACTTTTTTTTACAGTTTCTCGTGGCATGTTTTATTTTTTCCAGAATAATAAATTGTGTCAGAACAATAAATCAGTTGTTTTACTGTGAAAGTTACCAGACTAACAAAGTTTTAAAAAGGGGTCGTTCACAGTTGGTAACTTTAACAAATTAACAAACTACCGAGTAACAAATTAACAAGTTCGGTGTGAATACCGCTAATATTTTTGTATCTATATTTGGCATAAAATAATAAATAAATTATTTTAATTTTAGATTATTAATTTCTTTTTAAATTAATTTTGAAGTTTATGCAAATATATAAACTCAAGCTGAATTCATTAATTATAAGTTAACGATATTTTGATGATGATTTTATGTATTTGTACAAGGAGAGAAAGTTTGATCCATTCAAGATGCTCAGCACCTAAATAATACTAAATTGATATTTTCAAAACAAAAATTACCTGAGTTGTTTATAGACTGGACAATCACCAATAAAGTGGTACGTATTTTCAGGTAATTTTAAGTTGCAGATTTTGCACTTGTCTATTGGGATATTACCAAAGGATCTGGCATTCAATTCAAGTAGCCCTCCTCTGGTTTTAATTACACTGTGCTAGTTGAAAAAACAGACAAGCCGGGGACCTGGCGTGGGATTTAATAAAATTCTTAAATTTGGCCCCTGTAGTGCCTAGAATGTATGACCAGCCCGCTTAATTTTTCATCGCCATAATTTATTTCTAACATACCTATCAGCTATCTCCATTCCTTAAGGTTGCTTCCATACAAAATGTTCAATACAGACTAGAAATATATTGAAAAAAATCCCGATAATTGTCAAGGAGTCGCCCTTAGCGGAATAAAATGTACAACCGACCGCCAATTAGATTTTGTCCCCTACCATTTTCATAAACCTTCCTTGCTCTTTATCTCCACCCCTTAAGGGGGCTCCCATACACATATTGAGGTTTTTTATATTCTCAAATTTGGCCCCTACAGTGCGTTAGATGGATCAAATGTATGACCAACCCCACTTTATTTTTCATCTCCATCACTTTTATAGCATATCCTCCCGCTATCGCCACTCCTTAAGGGGCTCCCATACAAAATGTTCAATACAGACTAGAAATATATTGAAGAAAAAGTGCCATCAACGCCCAGGAGTCGCCCCTAGTGGGATATAATGTATGACCGACCTCAATTAGTTTTTTGTCCTAAAGATTTTCTCGAGAGATACTTGCCCTTTATCACCACTTCTTAGGGGGGCTCCCATACAAATATAGCGTTTTATGAAATACTTAAATTAATTAAAATTGTTCGTCTTTTGTGAATAAAATCAAAAGTTGTTAACAGATTTTAATCATTTATGGCTTGTTTTGTTTGCAACTTCTTTATATGTGTGCAAATAATTAGATGTGTGTGCAAATAACTAGAAGCACAGCTGATCTTTCCCATTTTTGATAAATTTTTAAAAAACAAAAATTTCAAAATGTTGCTAAAAAAAATTTTTTTTTTTTTTTTTGCCAAAAAAAAAGCAATGAGTTGAACACTCTGGTTGTAGAGAATAAAATAACTTGCCACATAACATTTAACAAGTCTCAAACCTATCGCAATTTTGCAATATTGATATATGTATAATAATTTCATTATTGAATAGAAACCACTTTAGTTTCTGCAATAACTATGCGAAAAAAACAGAGACAATGTCAGAAGCAAACAACAATTTTGACAGACATGCACAATTACATGTAACTTGTAAAGTTGACAAGTAAGATGTAACATAGATGTAATTGTACATAGACTTATGGCCTTTTCAACAATCTCGATAGCAAATCCATGCGATCGCCATCCATTCGCTCGATTTCGAATCAGATTGGGTTCAACCATTTCGACAGCTTTCGATCGCTTGCTCTTACGAATGGGAATATTTGTTACTTACGTATAAAAATAGTATTGCCATATAAGATATTTCTATAATTTTTTGCGTTTTTGTTCAAAAGTAAAAAAATAATACTAATTTGCTTGATAACAAACACAACTGTGTTTGAAATATTATCAGCTGTATAGAAATGTCAAAACCTAAAAAAACACTTTATTGATACCAAAACTTAACAAAAGTGTAAGCAAAGGTTAAATTTAATTTTAAACAAAATATATAAACGTAAACAAAAAAATAAATAAATCATGCAAACAAATAAATAAACCAATTCCGATTAATTTCCTGTACTAGGAAAGTAAAACAGTTTCGTTTGTAACTATCGCGACCATTTTTTTCAGGCTTTTGTTGTTTTCTGCAATTTTTGTTTTTGTCCTACATTTTAAGTCTGCTGGCTGTAAATATAAATATTATTTCAAAGCCAATTCAAGCCTTTGATTTTTTTGACCTTAAAATATAATGTGGTTTACCAGCTTCTACTCTGTAATAGAACGCGTAGATGGCCCAATGGCGCTTAGTTTTTGGCTTCTACTTTTCCATTGCTCGTCCATCGAAAATTTATTTGCTCCAAGATTTTCGTCCATGTATTCGACTAATGCTAGCAGTTGCTGAATTGCCGACTTTCTATACCCACACCACAACAGTGGAGAGGGTATTATGCATTTGTGCTGATGTGTGTAACACCCTAAAAAATGGTCCATCTTTAAAGTATACCGATCGACTCAGAATCATTCTAATTCGATCCAACGATGTCCGTCCAGCTGGCAGGCTGGCTGGCTGTCCATGTAACCTTGTCCGCAAAGTACAGGTCGCAATTTTGGAGATAAGTTGATGAAATTTGTCACATGGGTTCAAATTGGCACAATGACCGAGCTTATTGGAAATGGGCCGAATCGGTCCATAATTTTACTTAGCCCCCATACAAGATTATTTTCGGATAGGTTTTTTGTTCCGATAAAAGATCTTATTAGGTTGGTATTAAGATTAAATTTTGTCCAAACTAATTTATTGCAATCAAAATCATCTTACCAAATTTTATTGGAATCGGTCTATATTCGGCCATAGCTCGCATACAAATAATACTCCCGAAAATAGCCTTTAATGCCACAATTCCTTACAAATGTTTTCACATACAAATTGACGACAATGGCTTTTACGATAGATTATATGTCATAACAAAATGTTGTCCTTGTCCAAAATAAACCATAGGTCCCATATAAACCCCTATCCTAAAACCTAATATAATTATATGAAGATATCTAAATAATATTCGGCACAAAAAACTTATAAACTATACTTTTTTACTGGTGTAAACTATAATTTTACGTTTAAAAAATCAATAAAATGTTCTTATTTTAAATATTTATGTCCTTATCATTTGCTCTCCATTTTTATTTATTATGCATTTAAATTACTCTTAAATATTGCTTGTTTTTTTTAAATTCAACGATTCGACAACAAAACAACAAGTGAGTGATTTTGACATTTGTGTTCGGAATCTTGACGACACCTTCCATATTGATAAACCGCTTATTGTATGAAAGTACTAATGTTTTATTTCGAGTTGTCGTTCGTCCGAATGTTCGTATAGAAAAGAGTTAGTTGAACCCAAATCAGTTGTCGTTTTTTCGAAATCGTTGCACAGGCCAAGTAACTAAATAAATAAATTCACGCACACAACAGTGACTAATTTTCATAGTTGCACAGAAGTGTATATGTCGTACCCAATTGTTTCCCTATGCGCCACCAAGTGACAGGGATCATTGCTCCGTTAAATTCAAAACAGAAGCATTTATTACGATAAATGTAAATGATAATAATTAAATAAACATCGTTCACTAAAATTAATAATTTAATATGCATAATTCTAAAATAAGCATAATAAAATAAGTATAATTTACTTCTATTGAAGAGATAATAAAAGGGCGGCTCCCCCTTCGTCTACATCTGGGTTCGTTTTGGCATAGGGTGGTAGTACCGGCTAGGGTTTGTGACCCAAAAATGAGGGCTCTGACTTTTGTTCATCCCAATGGGTACTGAATATTTTAAATGGTCTTTCAAAAAAGAAATTTCTGTGGTTTTCACGAATAATCGCTTAAGTTATAAAACCAAACTTTTCAGGAGAGCAAAAACAATAATTTTTTCAATTGCGGCTTCTGTAAATACTTTTTTAAACTTTTTTCTTTACTATCCTCTTAACAGTGACTTTCTACGTATTATACATAGTTTTAATGAAAAAATCCTTACAGGATCACAATCTGTAAAAGGATTAAAAATGCATATGTTTGATTGACTCATTAAGTGTGTGCAATATAACATCATATCTCCACATAAGTTCTTTTTTGTGAAAATAAATGTTATCATTTTAATCACACATGACGACTTATGTTGTTATTTTTACGACTTTAGTTGTTATTAATAGAAAAATTTTTAAAAAATATTTTCATATTTTTTGCACGAATAACAACATAACATCACATATGCTTTTTTTTGGAAACATATTCAGCAATTTTACAATTTTTGGCGATGTATGTCGACATTAATCGTTATAATAGCAAAATATTTTATTAAACAATTAACTTAAGTTGTTTTTAGCAGAAAAAAATTAATAATACTACATTATATTCTAAAAAGCTTAATACTTATAAAAACCTAATGCAAAATGTAACACTTTGACATCATTATCTCAATTTCGGTAAAAACCGACTTACGCGATTATTCGTGAAACCATAGATTTATACCTTCTAGAATGCATACTTCTGAAGGCAAGATATCATACGAAGCGAATCTTTTAGAAAGGAGTATACAGACCTTCAAAAAGGCCTACCTCTTTTGGTCCCTTCAATAGTTACCGCTAGGTTGATTTGATGTTATATTCATATTTTCGTTTTACTAAAAATTTCTGATAAAAAAAGGAAGCAATTTAAATTTTTTCTTATTATTTAAATCGTATATTCAATAAAAAATTCTAGAAATTTTGTAAACACTCTCAACAGTCGTAAGTTGTTTGAATACATGAAATTATTCCTATTGTCATGAATACATAATGTAAAAGTAGGTGAGATAATAAAGATTTAACTTTAACGCATCGTTAAAGTGATAAAAGGAAAAATTTTCCCAGTAATTTCTTTTCGGATAACGAAGATAAAGCTAATAATTTTTCGTATATTTTTCGCATTTGCTTTTTTAAATGCAAATTAAATTATACACTTTATAAAGTGAAAAATCTTTAAAGCGGTGTAATGATAATCAGAATAATGTTGAGTGAATTATTTATACAATAAAGAACTAATTTTTGGTATCTTATTTCTAAACTAAACTGATTCAAATCATAATTGCAGTAAATCTGCTATTTAAATTTCTCCAGGAAAAACAAACATTTTAGCAAATTAAGTATTTTTTAGTTGCTTTAATTCTCTATTTACTCACCCGATAGTAAAAAGGTACTAACTTCCACGTGTTTACTATTATTCTAAATTAAGGTTTTTCTAAAAAAGGGAAACTTTAGATTAGAAGCACAATGACACCTCATTTGTCAGTGCTTTCAGTTGTTTTAAGAATTGAAGTTTCCCCGCCTCTTAAAAACATTGTAAAAAATTTGTTCAATTATAAAAAATTTGTTCAACTACTAGGTTATGTAGAAGCAAAGTATGTCTGAATTCACACGTTTCATATTTTGATGCTCAACTCTAGTGTTTTTGGAGAGAAAAGAAACAAGGAAGGGGGTTTGTACGGAGATACTTGTACTCGGTCAGTACGCTTTGTGTTTTTATTCGTATTGAACAACTATGGCTGTGAATACGATGGCTGTGAATAAAATTGTTGTTGTTTTGAATCAAAAGAAACGTTGAAACCGATTGATGCATGTGATCATATTGGCATCTTCAAAAGGAAATTGAAAAGATGGTGAGCATCGAAAGATGAAACCTGTGGATTCAGAATATACAACTTGTATGCCGACTCGAACAACAAAAACAAAATTGGAAAATTTACTGCCAGGCCCACAATATCGACAAGAACATTTCTTTTGCATTTTTATATTGAAAACAATAATAAAAAACTAAAATTTGTTTTTGTTTTCAGTTTAAATGTACGAAAGAAATGTTTTTGTCGACATTGTGGACCAGGGAGTTAATTTTATGACACAAATACATAGTTAATAATTTTCTTCAACACATTACACTAATTTCCTTTAGCAAAATGTTTTTATTTTTCAGAAACTAAACATTTTTTAAATTAATTTTTAGACAATATTATTAAACGCCACAAGATATGCAGTGCTTGAAATTTAAAAATTCAATATGAATTTCTGTAGAAAGCAACAACAAAATTATAAAATATTTTCGACCTTGTTTTTGCTTTCCATATAATGTTTGGCGTTGCGTTGCGTTTTACACAATAAGAGCCTAAATCTCAACACGGAAAAAAGTTTGTATGGGGGCGAGTCGGCCTATAGTTTGACACGATTCTCACCACCTTTAATGTGTCTCAAATTTTATTTCATTATCTCCGAAATTACCACGCGTATTTGTCGTTGAATCGATGTTAAAATCGATTCTAGGTAGATCGTTATACTGGGAGGTTTATGGGGTAAGCACTTCAAAACAAAAGTATAATATCCTCCCAATCTACGGTGGTGACGGTTATGCAATTTTATTTTATTAAAAATTAAATAAATCAAACACCATAACATGAGAAAATGTTGCATTATTTTTTATAATATTTAGAATCGGTCGCCATTTTGTAACATGATGCTCACATGACCGATTTAAATCTCCCTGTTGCCATGCCTCGAATATCGATAGCAATTTGTTTCATTCAGTTGATCTTTTGTGCTCTATTTTGCGAATTTCTGTTGCGGCTTTTTTTCTATTACAAAATTTTTTTTTTGTTTCTAAATTATGTTCTGACATTTTGATTAACTACAATAAAATATTTTAAAAAATACTTATTGGCATTTTTATTTTACTTTACCTGAATTTATGGCGAACGGCCAGTATAATTTTATTATCTTTTCGTAAAAACACCTGAAATTAAATGCGAATGAAAAGTAAAAATTAATATTAGAAAAACGTTGTACAGACATAATGGAGCATTTACACGATGTCTTTTCAGACATGTCTAACAAACACACTTGTTTTGTTTGTTTGCAATCGGGTTGGAGAAGAAAAAGGGTTTGCCAGACAGAAACGAAATCAGTTTTCATGATTGTTAATATGATTTTTCATGTTTTTCGATATGTATAAAAAAAAGATTAGACATGAAAACATACATGTCTTGAAAGACATCGTATAAATGAAACCATAGTCTATAAAACAAGAAAGAAAATATGGTCGGTCAAGCCCGACCATATAATACCCAATCATATCAAATGAAACCAAAAGCAATTTAAGTTAATTGGCTTATTGGATGAAATTCTCTTCATAGTCTTAATTGCAAACTTCTATTTAACAACTCCAATCTGCTTCTACGGTATTTAGTTATGAGGCACTGAATAAGGCACAAAAATAAACTTCTTTGAATAATCACAGCTGCTTCTGGTATGTTAAAAACTCAAATATTCACAAGGATCTCAATGTGCCATCAATTCAAATTATGATAACGAAATATGCAGTAAAATATTTAAAAAGCCTTGAGCTGCTCCCAAGTCCATTAGTTCGAAATATTTTAAATTATGACGGCCACACTCGCTTAAGGAGAAGAGACACTGCAGCACTTATCCAATCAGAAGAGCGATACACACCTACACAAGTGAACAGAAACCGTGATGACGAAATTGTTTTGTCTGGCACTGGGAGGACATAAAATACAGTTTTACGATAAGATTTGATTAATTATTGTTAGTTCATACATATTAAATATATGAAGATTCAATAAAAAAATACTGAGAAAAAAAAGAGTTGCATATTATCTTCAAAACAAATACTAGACCTTGGCAATGGCAAAGTCCCTGTTGATATATCGACTTGCTACACTAAATTTCCTGTGAATTTTTGCCTCTTCACCGAATCAATAAGGTGTTCGTTCCCAAACGTTGCTCAAAATTTCACAAATCATTTTTGGTTGAGTGAACGTCTATATTGGCTGCGAAAAATTTTGATGGCGGACAAGTCGGTGGATATTTCAGATGATGTCGTCAACTACCGAGTTTTTGAGCAGTTATTACAATATTGCGAAATAACAGCCAACTACGCCTTTGTAGTGGCAGCAGGCTGACCGTGAAAAAACTAATGAACCACGTCATAGAACCAACAATTATTTATAGTCTTTTTACGCTGATCCTCATCTAACATCTACCATCCAATTGCGAAGATGTAATCATCTTCACATAAGAAACACATAGGGGTAAAAATCAGCATCTTTAAAAGATGTACCAATCTCATTTTATTCCATTCTTTCGATTATTTTAGTGTCATAACTAGAAAAATGCCAAATGATTCTATTATTACGGTGGTATCACTGACAAAATTAAAGAAAATGCTTGTTTTGTATAATTTTATTTAGTAAGTGATAATTTCATTTGTTAAATATTATTTATATTTTACTTTTTGCTTTTTTTTTTTTGCTTGCTAAATTTGTTTATGAACAAATTACTTTTTGTGTGTTAAATTTTATTTCCGTATTGCTTTTTTGTTTGTGTTTTTTGTACATTGTATCACTTACAGTTTTGACTGTTGGTAGATGTTAAATGTGAACAATGTAAACGCCTGTTTCATATTTTCCACATCTTCTATACGTTTCACCAAAATGAAGTCAGTGTAAAAAGGAAGGTACAAAAGAGATTACGTTTCGATACCAGACATTCCAATGATAAAATGAACCATTCATTCATAAAAACAGTCTATTGAAGCAAATGAGAAGGATACGCAATAATATACTTGAAACCAAGTTGAAAAGAATTAGTTAAGTTATAAAGGCATTTTTAAAGATTTCCATGAAAAACTTTTACGTCAGTTACTTAGAAAACTTAAATAATGACCCAAAAAAAACATGGAAATTTATGAATGAAACTCTTGATGAGGGAAGAACAAAGGGAGATTTCTATTGCTGATATTAAAGGAATATTTCTAGAAAACAATGTCCGTTAAGCTGAAATATTTAATTCTTATTTCCTACAACCGGTAAACATAATATTACAGCAAATAGTTCAATCATCTCCCGATTTCTGTAACGGGTTGAGAAACTTAAGACCCTTTCATAACCGATTTCGTCTTACCTATACCTCTAATGAGGAAGTTAAGGATATATTTTCAAGCCTTTTACCTGAAAAAAGTTGTGGTTACGACAACATTTATCCCAAAGTATTTTTACACTGCTCGAGTTACATTTTACCTACCCTGACATTTTGAAATTCCATATAATAATCCCTATTCCTAAAGGTAGAAGTACATAACACGCGTTAGTGCGCGCGCGCTCTGTAGACTTCTGTCAAAAAAAGAGTTTTTTTTTTTTTTTTTTTTTATTAACAGTTTTATTACAAAATTAAGTTTGCCTCAGCGTCATATGACATTGTTGAGGCGAGTTGGCATTAAATTTAATCAAATAATGAATTAGTTATGATATTATTCAACATTTCATTCAAAGTTTACAATAACATTTTTCTATTATTACATCAGAAGCATTTCTAAATTGTTTAATAAATGCTCCTTTAAAGACGATTTAAAAGTTGAAATTCGTTCAATATTTCTTAGATTTTGTGGTAAACTGTTGAATTCCCAACACCCAATGTATTCAATTCTTTGCTTTGTGGTTTCAAGTCTACATCTTGTCACTCTTAAATTTGAGCTACTTCGTGCGTTGATGGCTGTTTGATTTATTCCAAAAGATATTGGCGCATATTCATAAATGATCACCAAGTGTTAACTTTTTTAAGTACCTATTTAAGTTATTCACAGTTGGTTACTTTCAGCATAAAAAGTTTAGACTTAGTTATGGGTAAGGCTGTAACTAAATGCTAACTAACTAATACATTCAAAGAACAGCTGATTGATTTAGTTTTATAATTTATTTGAAAAGAACAACATTTTGAAGTTATTATAAAAAAATAAAGAAATGGAAAAAATTATAAGAGATATTGAAATATTATCAGATGAAAACATTACGGACCCTTTATAAGCTGAGAGCAGTTGCTACGTTAGTTATGAATTGTGAATAAGATCTATAACTATCTATGAACTATTTTTAAGTTTCTGTTTTGTTAGTTCCGACTTTAGTTATGATTTCTGAATATGCGCCATTGTGTTGTGACCAATATTCTGCAATGCTTTAAATATAAACAGTAGCAACTGCATTTTATAAAGGCCAAATATAGGTAAGACATTTTTTGAAACATTTTTGTATAAAGAAAGTGTGGAATACGTTATTGGTAAATTATAAACCATTTTTAATGCTTTGTTTTGTACTCTTTGCAAAGCTTTAAGTTCAGTATTATTTTTAGAACCATATACTAACACTACATAATTTAGATGGCTTTGAACCAAGGCTTGATAAAGTAAAAGTTTTGTTTTTTCATTAAATTTATTTTTAAATTTGTACAACATTAGATTGATTGGACTGGAGATATTCTCGATTTTAAGTTTTGAATGTGCATATTCCAAGACAAACTACTTTGTAATTCCACTCCTAAATACCTTATCGATTAACTTTCAAACACTTCTTCACCATCCACATATATACTAAACTTACCAGCGTTATTGTTCAGGTAGGGCTTAAAGGCCATGTCAGATAAAACTTTTGCTTCGCGTTGCGTTACCGATTCGCTTTGACATCAAAGATAAAATATACGTACATACTTATACGAAACATGTCACATAAAGTACTTTCAAAGCGGAGCGAAGCAAAAAGTTAGCCAACTCTCATCTTTTTGCGCGCTTTGACAATTGGCTAGTATAATTTTCTTTTTTTTTAATTTTTTTTGCCAAATTCAATTCCAAAAAACCGTCCAATTAAATTTTTAACTTTTATTTTTGTAACAAATAATTAAATGTACAAATTACCAACCGTTTTTATAAGTAAACAAACAATGCGTGAGTGTTGTCAAAGTTTTCATTGTGGCATACACCTTTTTCTTTGCGTTTTTCTGCCGAATGCAGAAACGTCACGCAAAGCGACAAAGTTGTATCTGACACGGCCTTAAACCAGTGTTTAAAAAACTGCAATAACTTTCATTTCTTTTGATTTGACTTCTGCTTGTGCTTCTGAAATCAACAACAGTTTCAGTCAAAGCAAAATCACAAAACGAAAAACAAACAGTTGAACGAAACTTTTGCCAGCAGTTGTTTCAAAAATTGTGATTTTGATTTTCTTTTCTTTTGAACAGTTTCGCAAGTAAAAGTAAAATCAATCTCTTTGCTTTTGTAAGTCGCAAACAGTCGCAGAAGCAAAAAGTTATTTGTATTTGCAAATTATAAGTCCCAATCAATGTCAAAAATCGCCAAAATCGCCATGGCATTTATTTTTAAGTTTTTGACAAAAATATTTGTATTTTTTGAATAATTAAAAATATTTTTTTATAAATCCCAAAAAAAAAAAAAATTGTTCCGTATCGCTAAAATCCCCTTCATTGAATTTTTCATTGAATGTAATTAGTGCTGAACTTTACAATATATAAATTTACATAAGCCGTTGTAAAACGTTTACTTTTTATATGTAATGCTGAATTTTTCGATTATATTATTAGAAACATGTTTTCTTGCGTTTAAAATAGACAGTTTCAATTTGCCGATTTTTTTTTTTTTTTATATATGCCGATTTTTTTACCAACACCATCTGGCACCCCTGTGTGTGAGTAAGTATAAATGTAAAAAAAAACAGAAGAGAAAAGAGAATATTTTTCTGTTAGAAATGTACAAAACTAAAGGCCGTGTCAGATACAACTTTGTCGCTTTGCGTGACGTTTCTACCTTCGGCAGAAAAACGCAAAGCAAAAGGTGTATGCCACAATGAAAACTTTGACAACACTCAAGCATTGTTTGTTTACTTATAAAAGCGGTTGGTAATTTGTACATTTAATTTAATTTAATTTAAAAAAAAAGAAAATTATACTAGCCAATTGTCAAAGCGCGCAAAAAGATGAGAGTTGGCTAACTTTTTGCTTCGCTCCGCTTTGAAAGTACTTTATGTGACATGTTTCGTATAAGTATGTCTATTTTATCTTAGATGTCAAAGCGAATCGGTAACGCAACGCGAAGCAAAAGTTTTATCTGACATGGCCTTAAAAGACTGCCTGATTTTAGGACTGCGACTTCTGACAACTTTCAAAAGCAAAGACACTGCTTGTATTTTTGATTTTTTTAACTTATCAAAAGCAGAAGAAAACTTAGCACACGACTGCCGATTGTTTTCATAAGTTTTAACAGAATCAATTGGGGTATTCACAAGGTGTGCTATCATGGTTTATTGTCATAATGTTCTAATATTTTACAATGGTTTAAAAATTGTTGGTTTGTAAACAAAAAGTGTCTTAAATAAATAGAACGTTGCTTGCTATGTTTATTGTGCTGTCGTAATTAATAGCACATTAAATTATGAGCAGTTGCTCACAACAGTCGTATTTTTTCATGTTATTATTTTAAGACATATGACTTTATGACACCTTGTGAATCCCCCAAATGTTTGATTTTAAAAAGCAGAGAAAAGTAAAAGCATTGAAAAGTTAAAATTTTGCGACTTTTCGACTTTTGACTTAAGTTTTTTAAACACTGGCTTAACCTTTATGTCAACAGCAGAAAAGTTATACTTACGTCAACAGTATGCATACCCGGGTATGCAAGCGCATTTTATATGGGAATTCACATGTTTTGTTGTTTTTTTGTTTTATTTGTATTTTTTTTTTGTGTTTCTCCCACTTTGATTTGTTTTAGTGCAGGAATGCTAAAAATAGCGGTAGTTTTAGCAGACTTATAAAACCCTATATATTATGAAATAAACTTGCAATATTACTTTATTTTAATTTTTTCATATACATACCCGGGTATGGTAGGGATGAAAAAAAGCCGATGTACATGGTCTGGTTTGTCCAATTTTGTTCAAACCTTAGAATTAGTTAGAAAACACTTCTAGTGGGTATATCATGAAATTTAAAAGCGATATGAAAGCCACTTTCAGAGATACAGCGTTATTAATATTCAAAACATACCCGGGTATGCAGTTGTTGACGTAAGGGATAGGAATTAAAAAATGACCACATCCATGGTCTGCTTAGTCCAATTTTATTCAAACATCAGAATATGTTAGAAAACACTGCAAGTGAGGATATCATGAAATTTCAGAGCGATATAAAAGTCACTTTCAGACATACAGCGTTTTTAAAATTCAAAACATACCCAGGTATGTAGCTGTTGACATAAAGGTTAAACTTTGGTTTGTTTTGTATTTATAACCAATTAATTTATCCATGAATATTCAAAAATCAATGCTGCATCTCTTTCCATATATACATTTAAAGCAGTTTCATGTTTATACGGATAAAACAGGGATATATCATTTAAAAAATTTGATCAGTGATGGGTAATAACGCAATAGGTTTATATTTTTCCTCGACATTAGCATTAACTTCCTTCGGCAATGGAACAATTTTTGAGATTTTTAAAATATTGGGATATTCTGAAGTTTCTAAAATGCTCTGAAAAATATTAAATAAAAGCGGTGCAATTACCTGACTACACTTTGAAAATATCCTTGGGGACAAGTTATCGTGGCCAGAACTCTTGTTTACGGATAGATTTTAAAAAATTTGTAAAATTTCTTCGATCGTTATAACACCAAAGACTGTTGAACGAGTCTGTGGGGTAAAAAATAACGTTCTCTTTCATAGTTTTAGGAACTTGCAGAAAATATTGATTTAGACGTGTACATTTTATTACATCATCATTTATTAGTTCACCAAACGAATTTTTTAATATAATTTGATTTTTTACGCTCCTTTCTAAGCTTTGGTTCAAAAATCTCCAACATTTTTTTGGATCTTGTTGAAAATTAAAGAAATTATCATGATATTAATTACACGGTGCTACAAAATTTCCTTTTTTGCAAGCACTTTCAAAGTGACCTAGTGTATGTTATAGGTCAAGATGAGTGTATTATAAAACCGGTTTTAAAAGTTTCAATATACCTCCAAATTCCCGAGTTATGGACCAAAGAAATTTTTTTGAGGCTGCTATTTTTAAACATTTATAACTTTTTTATTTATTAACCGATTTTTTAAATTCACGGTTTTGGAAAGAAAAATAATTGTTCTTTTTAAATATATATACTTTTCTTACAATATTAGCTCAAATATGAATAAATTTTTTCAATTATATGGAAAATTTTTCATTTTTTTTAAACTTTTAAAATTTCTACGAGACTTTTTTCCGAATTTAGTTTAAAGATAACAAATATATTAATGACAGTATTTTTCTGAGTAAAATGAGATGTAATTTGTTGAAATCGGTTGAGAAATGAGAAGCTATTATAACAAAAAAACAATTAAAATTCCTGAAAAAATACTATTTTTTTTTTCTTTTGTTAATACAATACAAATCGCTTATTTTAAACAAGTAAATTGAATATATAGGTACAAAAAAACTAAAATAATAAGAACTCGAATTTTTGCTAATGACAAAGAAATTTAAGAGAATCAAGTCAATTGTACTTGTAAATAGCTCAATTTTTGTTTTTTTTATATGAGTGTTGTATTTTTTTTATATTTTTATCTCTAGGCATTTTGGTTGGACCACAAATCCGAAAAATGTTTCTTGATGAAAATTTTACGAAATTGTTAAATGCAATTGAAAAGAGAGCATGGATTAGTTTTATGTCATTGTCGGAAAATTTGTTAGGTAATAAGAGAAGCGCTGCCTACGTTCATGTTGTTAGTGAGCTTCTGGAGGCTTACGAAGATATGGGGTGCAGAATGTCTATAAAAATACATTTTCTGCATTCCCATTTACATTTTTTTCCAGAAAATCTAGGCCAATTTAGTGACGAAAAAGGCGAACGTTTCCATCAAGAGTTATTAACAATTGAAAAGAGTTTTGAAGGAAAAAGTCAAATCAGGATGCTAGCTAATTACTGCTGGTCACTAAAGCGAGAAACTGATGATTTGTATTTTAAACGTAAATGATTAAGTACAAATTTTTAAAAAAAAATCATGTATAAATTCGTGATTCAAATATAAAATTCGTTAAGTTTTATTAGATTAAAGTTATTTTATTAAATCATGCTAATCTAATCGAAACAGGTTTCCACTCTTTTGTTCGCAAAAAGTACTTTAACTTCCTCATTTCTCAACCGATTTCAACAAATGACATCTCATTTTACTCAGAAAAATATTGTCTTCCGTTTGAATTTCAAAAATCGGTTAATAAATAAAAAAGTTATAAATGCTTAAAAGTAGCAGCCTCAAAAAAATTACTTTGGTCCATAACTCGGGAATTTGGAGGTATATTGAAACTTTTAAGCCCGGATTCGTAACATGCTCACCAACACCTTTAACGCACACTAGGTCATTTCAGAAGTGCTTTTCGAGTGTAGCACAGTGTTATTCATCGACTCTTGACATGCATTCTTAATTACTTTGCTTATTCTTTTTAATCTGTTTTGTAGATCAACATTACCCGGCCCTCTTCTTCTTTGTTTTAAAATATTTCTTTTTAATAAAATCAGATTTTGAAGATCTTCGTTCATCCAAGGGGCTATTTCATTTGTTAATAACTTTTTTCATGTTTTTATAACCATAGAATTTGTATAAGCATCTGAGAGGTGTTTTATTAAATTTGATGTATCATTCGATGGATTACCAGTGTTCTGAATTCTAACATCATATTGAAGATATTCTTTAAATTTATCATAGTCACAAAGTTTCTAAATAACTTACACAGAATTACAGTTTCGGACATCATTTTTTATTCTACAAGAAATCATATTATGATCCGATAAATCGGACTCTATACCATCAACAGTAAGTGTGTTTAAAATATTGCTGAATACATTGTCTATTGACGTCCCAGACGTTGGTCGAGTGTATGACAATTTTTAAAATCATAAGTTTCAAGTAAATTGGAAAACCCACACGAATTAATTAAAAAGTCAATATTGGAATCTCCCACAATAATACAGGAATCTCTACCATATGCACTTATTAAATTTTCTATAATATTAAAAAAATAATTGACATCACATTTTTGGGATCTGTAAAACGATATTATTTTAAGCGGTCTTCCATTAATTTTAAAATTATCCAATTATAATACAATTCTTTCACAAAATTGCTTACTTTCACATACTTCTATACTATATTGTAAGTTATCACGTATATAAACAGAAGTGCCTCCGTACCCTTCTACTCTGCAACAATGTACACATTCATAACCGGGAATTTGGTCAATTTTAACTAAATCTGAATCAAACCACGTCTCTTGAACCGCAATTATATTCGGTAGTTGTGGAAACCCAGAAATAAGCGTTTTTAACTGATTGAACTTATCTATAGAAGAAATGCTTCTAACGTTAAAGGATAAAATATTTAAATATGAAAATCTTACTGTTTTTAAATAATTAACAAAAATTTGAATATCAGAAAAATATTGATTATTGTTCATTTAAAGAAAAGAAAAAATATGTATATAGGTATGTATTTATTAAAAAATTTTAAGCTGGAAACAAAAATGCTGTCCCGTTATCGTCATCTGATTCTTCAGTGGCATTTTGATTTCTAATTACCAATCTACGTTTAGATTTAACAGTTGTAGCTTCAGCCATAATCTGGTTTACATCATCTTCATTTTTTATAAGTCTCGGTCTTGAAATCTCATTTCTCTTCACATACAACATAATACCAATTAGTCTTTATATAAATAGTCTTTAACATAAATATTTTTGGTTACCTCATTTTCTTTGAACTTAGCTTTTGACATCATAAGAGATGCTTTAGCACGTTCAAAATTGAATTTCACGACCATTGTTCCTTTATTATCATCCTTCTTAACACTTCTTTGTTTAAAAAAAAAAGCATCTTCTATATTTTCTTCTTTTAAATCTAGCCCGACTTTCTTAGATATATCCATAACAGTTTCAACAGCAGTTGAGTCATTCTTCACTTCAACACCTCTTATTAAACAATCGTTTTGACTCTTTCATCATTTAAAATCTTAACCGATAGTAGTGTGTTTAGGGGGGTTCTTCGGCACTTTTTCCTTACAAAAAGTTGAAGCATGCCAAAAAGTGTTGGATATTGAACCCACAACTACCCCCTTTTTCTTTAATTTCTTATGGTTGTTTGTTCATCAAAGACATAAACTACAAGCTGTTTTCCATATGTTTTAGAAGTATACTTGTTTGCAGTCTAGCAATTCTGTTTATCTTAAGCCTCTAGTACACGGCATGTAAAAAGCCACATGCGCATGTGGTTCTGACGTAATTTTGACGTCATCACACAACACGCAACGCTTATTGTGGCTTTGCATTGACGTCAAAATTACGTCAGAACCACATGCGCATGTGGCTTTTTACATTCCGTGTACTAGAGGCTTTAGTCATAAGCCAAAAATTCTATGCCAAAAGCACTCTGATCTAACAGCACTGATTAAACATGAAACTTTATAATCTGGCGGTTCTGTTTTTATTTTCTGGTTATCCAAGTCATAAGCCAAAAGTTCTATTCTATAAGAATTTTGATCTAACAGCACTGATTAAAAGAAAAACGTTTCCATCTGATAGTTCTCTTTTTATGTCCTATGGGTGTCTGTTTCTCTAATTCATAGGCCACAAATTGTTGCCCTACATAAACACTGGTATAACTAAACAGCTGAAACTTTTCAATGTGATTGATAATTCTTTTTATTTATATATTCATATGTTTATCGATGTTATAGTCAGCGAGCTGTGCTTTATATGTATATATTTATGAATTTTTGTATTGAAAATATTTGATAAATGTCAGACATAAACCTTCATAGTAACTTTTAAGTTTTAAAATGTATAAAGTGAAAATGACAATCTCATTACCTTATACATATATTTAAGAATAAAAAAGTTCATTCTGAAATTCAGATTACAAACTAATGTTAGTTTTTTTTCTAAGATTTCATCGCTTAAATGTATATGTGTATGTGTGTGTATGGGTTATGAATTTGTGGTTCTTTGAGATGATCAGAATATAATGTTTATTTAATTTTTTTGTTTATATATTAGCGGTATTCACACCGAGCTTGTTAGTTTGTTAGTTGTTAATAGTTACTTTTTTACACGCATTTTGTTTTTGCATATTTAACGCGCTACCGGATTAACATTTAACAAATTAACGACACGGCACCCCTGATAAAATAGTTGTTAGTTGGTAACTTTTTTTTTACACTTTCTCGTGGCATGTTTTATTTTTTCCAGAATAATAAATTGTGTCAGAACAATAAATCAGTTGTTTTACTATGAAAGTTACCAGACTAACAAAGTTTTAAAAAGGGGTCGTTCACAGTTGGTAACTTTAACAAATTAACAAACTACCGAGTAACAAATTAACAAGTTCGGTGTGAATACCGCTATTATAAATAAAAAATAATTAAAAATCTATTAAAAGTTTTTATTAAAGTGGTAATTTTAATATGTTTATTCTTAGTGATGGACAATAAGTCCATGAGTTTTCCCCCTTAACTATAAAAAGTTTTCCCCCTGCAACCACCTCATTCTTGGTTAAGTATATTAATTCTGTGAATTATCTATAAATGTTATCACTCTTGTTTTAAACTATTCAACTATTCAGTTAATTGTGCTCTGTGAAAAATAAATAAGAAAAAAGAAAAATGTCAAACTTTAATTGTGAAACTTGTGGAAAAGTTTATACTAAAAATTAAAATTTAAATCGTCATATTGGATTGCATCATGATAATCCGTCCACATCTACAAAGTGTACAACTTCTAATTTACGATTTGCAAGTCGTAAAGAACTTCTTACACATACACATTCCAGAAAGCATAAAGAGAATGTGGGGGAATCTTTTAATTATTGCAGTACATGTAAGGAACATATCTCAAAAACAAGGTGGCATTATCATCTGAGAACTAATACTCACAAAATAAAGAACGCTACTCAAATTGATAATAATTTATTCTGTATAAACTCATCATTTAACAACCGTATGAAAACTTATGTGTTCCAAAATAAAGATGAAGAAAATCTTGTTCCTGAAATTTTTTTTTTAAAGGAAAATAAATCACAGATCATTACATTTATTAAAGATTCAACACAAAAACATTTTAATACAAAATTAAATTTTGAACTATTTTGTGAGTATATGCTAGTCAAAGAGGGATATGACTCATGTACTATAGACCTTAAATTTTTAATTCATCGCTCACAATAGAGGACATTGAACAATGTTATATAGATCAATGTGATGTTATTATAAGGAAACTGAGTGAGTTTCAGGAACGTGATAGTGGATGGACATTAATAAAAATTAATTTCCTTACAATTAATTTTAACAAATATAAATGCATAAAAGGCTCTCAATATATTCCTCTTCAACAACAACGCTTTCATTAACGTACAGAATCACGATGAATACTGTTTTAAATGGGCTATTATTCCAGTCGCTTATGATTATACAAAGCGATGTTCAGCATATCAAATAAATAATATTGAAGATGATGCAATAATAATGGATAATGGAATTCTTTTAAACTTTAAGAATCTTAGCTTCCCTCTGGCTGTTAATAAAATTAGCGAATTTGAAATTAATAATCTGCAAATAAGTATAAATGTGTTTGGATTAGAGGATAATAATAATAATATAGTTGGTCCATATTCCTTCACTCAAGAAGAAAAGTCAAACCATATTAACTTGTTGCTTATAGAGGATGGTAACAAGGTATATTACTTTTAAATAAAAATAAGTATATATAATTAAAACTAATAATAATAAAAATAAACCAAAATCGATTTTTTATTCATTTATTTACAGAATGATGCGTAATCAAATAACACAACATAAAAATCGAATATATACATATATGTTTATGTAATACCTGTCTGTATTGAATTATGTTATTCAAATAAAATTTTTTAAAAGACTAATTTAAGTATTTTTATTTTTTTCCATTTTTTTTACAAAAAACTTATTATTAAAATCAATGCTACATTTTTAGAAAATTATATTTTTTCTAACAAGTATTTTAAAGTTAAGGTAGTAGTTGCTACATGTCTAATACATTTCCATGCCGAGTCATCTTTAAAAAAACATAAAATGGAATGTAAAAAAATGGTTACTAAAATGCCTGATATAAATAATAAATAACAATTTATTAAGCTTTAAAAATTGTAAAAAGCAAATGGATGTGCCTTTTGTAGTGTATGCTGATTTTGAATGTATATTAGAATCAGTAAATATACTGAATTCAAGCAAAGTAAAATCTATACAAAAACACATTCCATTTGCTTATAGCTATTATATTAAATGCTCGTTTGCCGCTAGTTTAGATAAGAGTGTATTTAGAGTTTGATATACATATAACTCACCAAATCATTTTTTTAATAGTTTAGTAAAGGATATTTTAGATATTTATAGGAATTATTTGAGCACAGTTAATATGATGAATTCCTTAACAGAACTTGAACAGAAGAGACAGAAAGAACACACAATTTGTCATATTTGTAACAAATTTTTATCTATTGAAAATCGAGTAGCTGATCATTGTCATTTAACAGGAAAGTATAGAGAACTACCATCAATTGAAGGTGATATGAATATAATTCCCTTAAATAAGGAATTATATATATCCATTTCAAAGAGAATTTCGGTTAATGAAAAATATACTATTGAATTGCGTTTTCCCGACACAATTCGATTCATGCCATCTAGTTTGGAGAAACTAGCAAGTTATTTATCCGATGATGATTAAAATATTGTGAAATCAATTTGAATGAGTGATCAGGAATTTAGTTTAATGAAACGTAAAGGTGTTTTTCCATATGACTATCTAGATTCTGTTAATCGCCTTCAGGAGACACAACTTCCACCCCGTTCAGTTTTCCTCAATAAACTTTCTAATGAATCGTGTAGTGAGGATGAATATAGACATTCTGAACAAGTTTGGAATACGTTTCAGTGCAAAACACTAATGGACTATTTACTTTTATATCTAAAAGTAGACGTTCTTTTACTATGTGACATTTTTGAAGGTTTGTAAAAACATTTATAATTTAGATCCCTGTCAATATTATACCACCCCTGGTCTATCTTGGGATGCAATGTTTAAAACGAAAAAAATTGAGTTGGAATTGTTAACCGACATTAATATGTATAACTTTGTTGTGCGGGCTGTTAGGGGAGGTATTGTACAATGCAGTAAACGACATTCTATTGCTAACAATAAATATATAAGTGATTATAACTCTACCACGGAATCAAATTTTCTAATGTATTTTGATGTTAATAATTTATATGGCTATGCAATGTCACAATATCTTCCCTATAAAAATTTTAAATGGATGGAAAATATTGATCATTTTAATGTCACTAATATAAAAGATGACTCTCCGTTAGGTTATATACTAGAAGTAGATTTGGAATATTCATCCGTGTTACACGACTTTCATAATGATTTGCCATTTTGCGTGGAAAACAAAAAAAATTTAAATAATGAAACAGACAAAACTAATAGCAGATTTAAATAATAAAACTAACTATGTAATACACTACCGTACACTGCAGCAATGTATTCAACATGGATTAATTCTTAAAAAAATTCATAGAGTTCTTGAATTTAATCAATCAGATTGGCTAAAGATATATTGATTTGAATAATCATCATCGGACGTTAGCAAAAAACTCATTTGAACCAAATTTTTTTAAACTTTTAAATAATGCTGTCTATGGAAAGACTATGAAAAATGTTGACAAGGCAAAAGGATATTAAAATAGTATGCGAATGGGTGAACAGTTTTTTCTTCTCCAAGAATTATGTGGGTTAAGGAAACATAGCCATTTAACCTTTTTTTTAATTTTTTAAAATTTTCAACCACAAATGTATTGGGATAACGCCTTTTATATAAAATACGCCTTTTATATGATTTCCTTGATAGTCTTCAAGTAAATATGTGATTGGTAGGTGTTATGTATCGTTTTTCTTTTAAATATTTCTATAATCCAGTTCGGCGTATAGCCTTTTTTCAAATTACAAAAATTATTTATCACGACAACAGCGCTACCTTTCGAAATTAAACTTAAGAGAAATCGGGTTCCAGACTAAACTAATTTATTGTTCAAGTTATATATATATATATATATATGTTATAAAAACATAATCGCCAACCTTAAACCGTAATGAATTAAACAGCCCGCACAACAAAGTCATACATATTAATGTCGGTTAACAATTCCAACTCAATTTTTTCCGTTTTAAACATTGCATCCCAAGATAGACCAGGGGTGGTATAATATTGACAGGGATCTAAATTATAAATGTTTTTACAAACCTTCAAAAATGTCACATAGTAAAAGAACGTCTACTTTTAGATATAAAAGTAAATAGTCCATTAGTGTTTTGCACTGAAACGTATTCCAAACTTGTTCAGAATGTCTATATTCATCCTCACTACACGATTCATTAGAAAGTTTATTGAAGAAAACTGAACGGGGTGGAAGTTGTGTCTCCTGAAGGCGATTAACAGAATCTAGATAGTCATATGGAAAAACACCTTTACGTTTCATTAAACTAAATTCCTGATCACTCATTCAAATTGATTTCACAATATTTTAATCATCATCGGATAAATAACTTGCTAGTTTCTCTAAACTAGATGACATGAATCGAATTGAGTCGGGAAAACGCAATTCAATAGTATCTTTTTCATTAACCGAAATTCTCTTTGAAATGGATATATATAATTCCTTATTTAAGGGAATTATATTTAATCACCTTCAATTGATGGTAGTTCTCGTATAAACAAATGACAGTCATATGCCGATAGATTATGAAAAAAATTGGGATGAAATTTGCAATCTCATATTCTAAATTATACTTGTTGTGAGCAGAACCTCTATACTTTCCTGTTAAATGACAATGATCAGCTACTCGATTTTCAATAGATAAAAATTTGTTACAAATATGATAAATTGTGTGTTCTTTCTGTCTCTTCTATTCAAGTTCTGTTAAGGAATTCATCATATTAACTGTGCTTTAATAATTCCTATAAATATCTAAAATATCCTTTACTAAACTATTAAAAAAATGATTTGGTGAGTTATATGTATATCAAACTCTAAATATACTCGTACCTAAACTAGCGGCAAACGAGCATTTAATATAATAGCTATAAGCAAATGGAATGTGTTTTTGTATAGATTTTACTTTGCTTGAATTCAGTATATTTACTGATTCTAATATACATTCAAAATCAGCATACACTACAAAAGGCACATCCATTTGCTTTTTACAATTTTTAAAGCTTAATAAATTGTTATTTATATCAGGCATTTTAGTAACCATTTTTTTACATTCCATTTTATGTTTTTTTAAAGATGACTCGGCATGGAAATGTATTAGACATGTAGCAACTACTACCTTAACTTTAAAATACTTGTTAGAAAAAATATAATTTTCTAAAAATGTAGCATTGATTTTAATAATAAGTTTTTTGTAAAAAAAATGGAAAAAAATAAAAATACTTAAATTAGTCTTTTAAAAAATTTTATTTGAATAACATAATTCAATACAGACAGGTATTACATAAACATATATGATATATTCGATTTTTATGTTGTGTTATTTGATTACGCATCATTCTGTAAATAAATGAATAAAAAATCGATTTTGGTTTATTTTTATTATTATTAGTTTTAATTATATATACTTATTTTTATTTAAAAGTAATATACCTTGTTACCATCCTCTATAAGCAACAAGTTAATATGGTTTGAGTGAAGGAATATGGACCAACTATATTATTATTATTATCCTCTAATTCAAACACATTTATACTTATTTGCAGATTATTAATTTCAAATTCGCTAATTTTCAATGTCCTCTATTGTAAGCGATGAATGAAAAATAATCTTTTTTGTTTGATGGGATTTAAGGTCTACAGTACATGAGTCATCTTCCTCTTTGACTAGCATATACTCACAAAATAGTTCAAAATTTAATTTTTTATTTTATATTTTAAATGTAATTATCTGTGATTTTTTTTCTATGACTTCGATAAACATATAATAAAAACAGAATTATCAATCACATTGAAAAAATTCAGCTGTTTAGTTATACCAATATTAATGTAGGGCAACAATTTGTGGCCTATGAATTAGATAAACACACAGCCATATGACATAAAATCCGAATTGTCAGATTTAAAGCAGTGTTTAAATTGCTTGCTTTAAAATAGCAACAGTCGCACATTTTTGCTTTGTTTACATTTTTTGCAGCAAATTAAAAAACTGTGTGTCTAAGTGTTTACTTAACTCTTTGATTACGAGTCAGCAAAAGCAAAAAAGCAAAAGCAAAACAAAGAGAGTAAATAATTTGTTTAAACTCGCTATGTGCATGTACTCTGCTAAATCTGTCAGCAAAGAAGCCACTTAAGAAAACAAATTTTCTGTTGCTGTAAGTATTAAGTTTTTGATTGTTTTTTTTTTGCTTTTGATGCGCTTAAAGTCAGCAAGTTAACTTCTTTGCTGTTGCTGTCGAATTTGTTTCGAATTTTTTTGGTATTTTGCGTTTTTTTTTTTTAATAAATAGGTACATACATACGTAAATGAAACTACACGTTTTTTTAAACTAATTTGTTTATTTTGTGTTATGTAATTATGTATATATTCTAGGAAACTAACGCCTGCAACAGCAAGCAACAGCAATGAAGTCAAAAACAGCAAAGAAGTTAATACTCGCTGAATTTAAGCACATCAATTTACAGTTAAGCCAAAGCAAAAAAAAAATAAACGAAAACTTATTACTTACAGCAACAGCAATTTTTTTTTTCAAGTGGTTGCTTGGCTGGCTTTTTAAGCTGAGAACATAAACATGGTGAGAATAAATAAATTATTTACTCTCACTTTTTCTGCGTTTGCTTTTGCTTTTTGCTTTTACTGTGTTCTTTTTCTTAAGTTAAGTTAAGCAATTACAAAAACATTAAAAATAGTCAAGCATTTTTAAACACTGATTTAAAGTTTCACCTTTTTTTCAGTTAGATCAGAATGCTTATAGAAAAGAACTTTTGGCTTATGACTTAGATAAACAGAAAATAAAAACAGAACTGCCAGATTATAAAACATATGGAAAACAGCTTGTAGTTTATGTCTTAGATTAACAGACAACCATAAGAAATTAAAGAAAAAGGGGATAGTTGTTGGTGCAATATCCAACACTTTTTGGCATGCTCCAACTTTTTGTAAGGAAAAAGTGCCGAAGAACCCCCCTAAACACACTACTACCGATGTTTTTCATTTTTCAAAACACGATTTTCTTTTTGCACTGCATCCAGCTTTTTGTTGTTTATGGCAATACCTTTTACCAATTCATCATATTGTTTTGACATAAACTCAATTGCCTCAGTTATTGAAGTCAGCTCATCCAGCTTACTGAGTTTTGTTTTGATTTCTTTTAACTCCGCCTTCACTGATCCATCGCTATTATCATCACACAGATGACAAACATACTGCTCAATTTCGTTTTCAAGTAGATATTCATAATGACGTTTATCAAGTTTTGTACACAGCGTTGAAAGATTTTGCGCATTTGCCGCACTCAATATTTTCTTCCTTGTCTTCTTTCACCTCCATTCTACATTGGCCAAAAATTATTCTTAAGTTTCCCACACTACGACGCCTTTTTGTAGCCATATTTTAATAAATTTCAATTGCTCAGCACTTGTTTATAAATCTTGTGTATAAAACACGACAAAATATTTGTTTTTTTTTTAATAAAATTAGCACGCGGCAGAAAGTTGGTTAAAACAGATAAAATATATCGCGATTTTCGCGTTTTATGTGAATAATTACAAAAAAAAAAAAAAAATAAATTAACATTAAATATAAAACAGATTTAATTTAATAAGCAGAACATTACTTCCACATACGTAGAATTTGTATGAAAACCCGAAACGAAAATATGTATTTAGCTTAATATCTCAATTAGTCGGTCGCAAGTGGTCAAGTTTTATACACCATTGGATGCTGCTTCAAAAACTCTTTTCGATGATACCAAATTTTATTTATGTCGTCTTGGAGCAGAGTACAAAAAAATTCGAAAAACTGAAAAAATATCCTTATTAAAAATGGTCCAGCTCACGGATGGTCAACGCTAGAACCAAAATATTTTGGGAAACATCATAAAACATGTCAACCTTTATTTTCAGAGGGGTAACAAAATCACTTTTTGTTTGAGTCGCTCTAATGTACATACATATATAAAAACTAATAAAATTTTTTGCCTCAGGATTATTACTACATTCCAAGACGATCAAAAAATAATGCCAGAGGAAAATTGTTTCCAAATACAAAAATAAATTTGTAAAAAGCAGGAAAAATTTTAATTTGTGACAACAAATGAAAGTTTTACTCCGACACAACCCAAGTATCTGACAGTGAGGTAATAGAGTATAATGAGTCCATTTCTATTGCGTTAAAAGCTTCGTTGAGCCGAGAAAATAATTTTTGGAAAGAAGTACGTGAAAAGTGGAAAGAGACTTATACGCCAAAAAGATGTAAAAAGTATGACTAGTATTGAGCTACTTCAAGCTTGCTCAAAACTGTCAGATTCTAGAGCACATGAATTGGTTAGGATTTATGGTAATTTTATTAACATATGCATAAGTTTTGTTTACATATTTTAATTTATTTCAGATTAACATTGACTTCGGTATTGTGCACCCGAATATAGGACATTTATTACTTTCAAAATAGAAAATTTATAAACAAATAATTCGTAAATACTACGATGAAAATCTACACAATGTATTTTGCAAACAATTGCTTTCAAAAATTACATCGTCCACAAATATGGGTAAGTTTACTTCTTTGAAATTTTTCATTACAGATTCTCAGGATATACACAATTCTTCTTAACGCGGTATTGCCTTCACCAGCCAGATTTAAAAACCAATGTTGAAAGCGTAATTAAAAAGTGACGATAATAGACTCTTTGGAATGTTTTGTTTTGCGATTAACAAGCATAAATGAATATGAAAGAAAAATTTGCACAGTCATGACCAAATACTATTCAGCCGGACTGACAATTCAGCCTTTTATAATTGTGGAAGGTTTAACCGATGTAGATATTAAAGGTTTTTATGTATATTTTAATCATAGTTTGCTTAAATTTAATTCTTTCATTGAGTGCCTAGACATTTGTTTTAA
The DNA here is from genome assembly GCA_943735925.1 of Pollenia amentaria. Taxonomy (NCBI): domain Eukaryota; kingdom Metazoa; phylum Arthropoda; class Insecta; order Diptera; family Polleniidae; genus Pollenia; species Pollenia amentaria. The sequence continues at coordinate 227,567,255 of OX031009.1, forward strand.
AATATTTCACACTCTTTCTCTTAAATATCCTGAAGCTTGCGAGCAGCCATGGCTCTTAATACAACAATATTTTAATAGTATAAAGTTTATACTATAAACACAAAGTTTGATTTTAAGTCAGCAAATATTACTTCCTTAAACATTTCGTAAACAATATTCAATGAGAGTTAGCCATACCATTGTACATATATTTTCGTTGTAAGAAAATGTTTGAAACCCCAAAAAAATTAATACATCATTTTAAAATTTACCATGTTAAGTCAACAAAATTGTTAAAGATACACTGTGACATTTACAACTTTTAATTCATTTCGAATGCATTTAGAAAACTTCCTTTCGGTTACTAACAACTTTAGTTTTTCTAAAGAAAGTTCTCCAAAAATTCTTAATGAAAATTATAAACCAAACGAAGCTACTCCTTTTAATAATTCTGACACTAAAAATGCCTCACAAGCCGTTGATAATTGAAAAAAAGGCACTAAGTTTGTCATTAAGTTAATATCAACAAAATAACATGCCTAGAAAGCAGGTTGTTGCGATTCAAAACCTGGTCTCATCTTTATTATCGTCCATATCAACTGCTGTAAAGGGTGTTTTAAATAATATCCATATTCCTTATATTCTTTACTTTGATGACTTTCAAATAAATAATCCTTTAGGAAGTCATACGTATTCCATATGTGGATATTATTTAAATTTCCCTTCAATGCCATTTGGTAACAAATGGTTCTTAAGGCCCAACCATAATATGCATAAGTTATCTTAAAGTAATGTCAAAAATTAACGAAAAGTCTGTCAAATGCATGAGAAAATTAAAAGAGGTTTTAAGGTGGCCATAATGTACTTACATAAAATTTTGTTGCATATTTGTGCAATATTAGGTTTTCTTACGAGTACTTCAAATAAAGAAGTACCATAAATTACAGCCCTGTATTTGTTTATTTTATGTTTTATTTAAATTCAACAACGTTTTAAAAAGAAAAAAATTCTTCTTTTTCTATATTCTTGTTTTTCTTTATCCATTTCAATTTATTTTATTTTTTGTAACCACACACAAACAGCTGATTCCGTACGGAATGTGCGTTCAGTTTGGCACTTTGCTTAATCAAATGACGAAAAATTAACGAAAAGTTTCATTAAGTACATTATAGTTGGCCACATACGTTTTATATGTATTCGCACAATTGCTGAGAAAAATCGCGCTTAACTCACTTTTGTCAAGGAATGGTGTCAATTTCGTTTTCTTTAGAACGGGGTTTCCCTCTGTATACAGAATATTGTAAGTGTTTGTTTCAACATGCACAAAAGGTTTTTATAAATTAAGGGTTTATTGTTAAATCATCATATGCCACAAAAAAATTATTTTTAAAAAATCGACATTGAAGTTAAGGTAAATTGTCGTCTAAGCCAGATACTAATTGGAAAATCGCTCAAATCTTTTGGGAGGATGTTGGCAGTGTGACCAGATCTTAAACATTTTTACAGCTAAATCTGGCATTAGACATGGCCTAAAAATGATTTTAAGAAATGCTACAAATAATGCTTAAATTTTTAAAAGATTTTTGTTAAAAATTTATTACCACTATGAAATTTTATTCGAAACTAAACATTTTAGCGATTTAGTTTTTAACAAAATGGAAATAAATAGTTATATTTAAACAAGTGGTTAGATTTTAGTAAAACATTAGATGTATAAATATATAAAGTACTGGAAGTTGAGATTCAATTTTAAATTAAAAATATAGAGTTTTTATCTAAATACAAAGTGAAATTTCTTTGTACTTTTATATCGTAATATCGAAGGGGAAATAATTTTTAAAATCAACATGATAAGGGCATTTCTAATATCTATTGAATATTCAATATTTTTTTTACAAGACAGGTAAGATGTTTCTTAACTTAAGAATTATCCATTTAAATACGAAATTTGTTTTTGGGTACAACTATTTTGAGTCGAAATTTATTTTAATTTATAAAAAGATTTTAGGTGAAAGCTGGAGTTTCTTATAAAGCTATTTTTGTCTTATTAAAAAAAATATATATTACGGCTTTCTTAAGTTCACAGAACTCAAAGTGCATTAGTGATATATGGCATGGACCAGCTTTTCGCATGACTGTTTTCATTACTTTTCAGTAGAGTACGAAGGCGTGATTAGAAATCATTTATGTATCTTCAAAACACTTTTTAAATTGCGCTAGCTCATGTTTTTAATTATTTTAACAGTTTCTACTTTTCTTTAAAGCATTTAAATATAAATGAAATCACACTATTTTTCCTTGATAAATATATTTTCAATTATTAGGAGAATTGCTTTTAAATTACTAACGAGTATTGCCATCGAGAAACGTTATCTCTCAAAGAAATTTTCTTTCGTAATACAAATTCTATTATTCTGTCAATACGTTCTGCGTTTCCTGGGAATATTCATTCATTTACAAGTGTTCAAAAGTTTTTCTTTTTTATGTGCCTGTGAAATAATAATATATTTCGAATAAAGTAGAAAAACATAAAAAAAAAAAATAAATAAATAAATAAATAGCTAAACGTGTATGTAATGTTGTATTCGTTCCAATACTCGTGTGTAAATCGAATGTGGTTTATATGAATGGTTATTAGAAGTTCTCCATCCCAGACATTATCGTTAATTTAGCAATTTTTATTTGTTGTTTGTTTGTAAACTAAGGAAAATAATGGGGTTTGTTCAAAGATATGATATAAAGGTTATCTAAATTTGTTGAAAAAAAGACGAACCAGTTACTGAAAGTACTAAAGAGTGAACAATGGAAATTAAGCCATTCTTTACATAAGGTCTGTTTTAAATAATATATGGGAAATTGGGAGACAAAATTAAATATCTTGGAAAAAAATTAAACTAGACTTATACATTTTGGTACAAGGTGTTACTTGAAATTGAATCACTGCCACGCCCACCTCCCATATAACTTTCAAATTTATATCTGATATTATTCGCGTTGGATAATCAAAAAGTAAAAAAGCGGCGAGTATGCATGAGAATGTTTAAAATAAGTAATAAAGAGGTAGAAGTAATAATAAGTGTTTAATGTTTCTTCATTAATTTTAATATAAGAATATATTTCATATTTACATATAAATTAAATAAAGAATAAAATGTTAAAATTAATGGTTTTCTTTTGGTATTTCTGGAGATTGCAATAAATGTAGTACTTCAGTACTTCCACAAATATGGTTTACGGAACGGTCAAGCCTTTAAATTTCGGGTGTTTTAAGCCATATATCAAAAATTTTGTGATATCATCATTCATTATTTGTTTCTTTTTTTTTTATCGGCAAATCTCGGCAGATAATTTTATATGTGCATTAAAGTGGGTACTTCAGACGTTCGTTAAAAACTAATTTGGCGTTGAAGCGTTATGACGAAAAGAATTTATCGATTATAGAATTTAGTTTTTTTTCTGAACTTAACGAGAAGAGTAATTGTTTAAATGCAATAGCACTAAAAGCGTTTTCCAGTTCTAAAAATGAGTTCTCATGATATTAACAGCGAATAAGTCGAGCTTCAAAACAAAAAAAGAATCGTTAAAAAAGTTACACGCTTTTAAAAATGAGCAATTTCATGTAAGTGTTTTTGTTGTTTTTCATTCACTCAAAAATATTCAAGTTTAAAGTAACGTTATATTGTTATTGTTGACAAATTACGCAAAGTTTTTGCATTTTCTTATTTTATAACAAGTGCTCTTTCATATTTAATAAAAATATTTACTCAAATTTAAACTCAAAACAACGACTTTTGTGCAGCTAGATTAGCAAAATCTTACACTGTGCATTCTGGGCCCGGGTTTCCAAAGAGGCTTGCATATTGGTAAACAGCCTACAGTGTCTCAGGCGGAAATCTACGCTTTCCTCATATACGTTGGAGATTGTCTGAAGAAGAGGGCGAAGGGATTTATAGGCCCTTAGCCAAAAACAATCACGGGCCGAACGTGAATTCCCTCATACATGTACGTCCATTTCCGGGCTGAGACAGTTTAAGAGATTTGTGACCTTGTCCCGTGGTAAAGCAGTTAAACTACTTTCGCTTGAAAAGGGGTTTTTGGTTTATTTACTGGGCACTGTGTTCTCACAAGAACACCACATACATAACAAAATTCATTGGGATCGATTGAACACATCTTATTTTTTGCACGTACAAAGTCAAACTGACATGTTTTTACAAAATGTGTTTCTTTTATATGACTGTAATCTTTAAAAAATTTATTTGCATGGAAAATTTATTTGCATGGAAAATTGTTAAAAAAAACACATCTTTATGATGGTGTTTCGCGCGTTTTGTTACCTGTAAGAAACACGCACGCTTATTAGACAGTAAAGGACCATAAAATTTTGGAAAAAAATTAATTGCTTAAAAATCCGATGCACAATATTAGACCTGCCTGTTTTTTAAAATTAAAATGTAAGTCCGGGAAGTTATATTGAAAACAAAAACAAATTTTATTTTTTTATTGTCGTTTCAATGTAAATTCCCAAACGTAAATTCCCAAATTCCAAAACTGATGGAGGCCGAATATAGTGTGTGAGCAATCAAGATGAAAATATTGTCGTTCCACAAAATCCTTAATAAAAACTTTATTTTTCATCCGATTTTTTTCAAATTACACTTAAAATGTTGGTAATTAAATAGACTATTAGGTAAAAAAATAAAACATTCTAGATCTTTACTATAACGTAGAAAAAAAACTAAATAAAAATGAAAATTTTTGAAACAAACGTAAAAAATAGGCAAATTTTTAATTTTGAGGTGCCATAACTCAGCCATTTCTTATCAGATAGAAATTTGCATCATATCGGCGGAAAAGGCATTCAATTACCTTTCCAACGGTTGGGACCATAGACCATAGTGGGACCATACACCGAAAAACGCAAAAGTACCGTAATGTCAAAAATTACAGCGTTTTTCGTGTTTAGGAGGTCCCAATTAACTTATCTAGGCATGTGGTGATCTTGGTATTTTTCCAAATTAAAAATTTGTAAAGCAGTGTAATATATGTAATTGTTAAATTTAATTTTTTTTTTGCACAATTGAATTTTTATGTACTTTTTTGTTATTTTAATAAATTAAAAAATGGTACCGTGAAGGTCCAAAAAGTACATTTTTTTTTTTGGAAATTGGTACAAAATGTAAAACCCCATTTAACATCCCTGATCTGGCCTAAGCAACAGCGTTGTCAACTTTGAAATTTCGAAACGCACCAAAATGGAAAAAAACGCAACATTTAAGGAAAAACGTACCAAGTTTAATATTTATTTTTTATTAAAAATTATAAATTAATATTTTTCTTTATATAATACTTATTATCTTCAACAACAAGACCAGTTTACTTTGCGCATATGGTTTGGTACGTCTTAACAACATTACTTGTTGTTCTTATTGTAGTCTGTAAAATTGTTAGTACAAATCTTGCAGTGCTGGATGAAATGGTATTGAAACAAGTGTATTTTATTGTACAAAGATTTTTTTCTCATACTGAAAAAAAGTTAAAACAAAAACGTACCGAAATTACAAATGTGAAATGCGCATAGAAACTAGCTTATCCTCTAACAATAAATTGCCGTGGATTTATCGAGAATACAAATTGGGAATTAAGCACGACAAACAAAATCATATCTAATTAAAGTATAAAAATAACTTTGATATTAAATTAAAACAAAAAAAAAAAAAAAAAACAAAAAAAAACACAATACTAATTATTTTTAAATTTATTTTTAATATTATTATTTTTGTTAAAAAATGAAATCAGGTAACCCAATTTCTCTATCTACAAAATTATGACTCTTGACTGCAAAACAAATTATGTTTTATGTATCGCACCGTGAAAATGTTCGATTTCGAAAAATTTTAAAAATAATTGGCCTGAAACTTTCTAAATTTTTCTTAAATCTCAAAAACAAATAAACTGGTTGGTGAGACTTTAACATTTCCAACATTAAATATAAATTTCGCATGCAAATGTAATTTTGTAGGGCGCTTACGAGGTTTCCAAAATGGTTCTAATATTTTGTTTTTATAGAAAGTTGTCAATATGAGAATGTAATCGGGTGGCAAATGTTATTTTCGACCATAAAAACTCAATATCGAACAAATCGCGCTTACGTGGTTAAGGAAAAACCCGGACGATACGTTGTTGAGTTTGAATTTGCTAAATTTTACGTATTATCAATTTGCTTAGATGTGTATTAATCTTTCTAACAAAAAAAAACACTTTCCATTTATTTCCTTTAAGAGGATGTAACATGTACTGAAGAAACATATTATTTGCAAGACTTTTTAAACCGACACATCCGTTCAATTAGCTTTTGAACACAGTTTGATAAAAACATTCCCTAAACAGACATTCAAGCCTACGAGTGATTAAAAAAAGTATTTACCTGCAACATGTTCGTATCAAACATGCTGTGGTATGATTTATCAAGCAGTAAATATTCTTAGACGAGGTTGGTATTTTAGGCGCCATATTCAGTCAGTTCTTCAATAACAGCGGATATAAACGGTTGATTTCCGAATTAATACCGCAAAAACTTTCTTTAGCTATTTTAAAGAAATTAAGTTCTCGATTAGCATCTTCCTACATAAAGCAGAAAGGATATACAATTAAAATAAATTTAAGTTTTAAATTCTCTTTATTAAATAATTATATTTTTAGAATTTTAAAAAGTTTTATTCAAAGTCAAACTAGTACAAAGATATTAATTATTTAAATTGAAAAAAATGGTTTAAAATATATTTGAAAGAAAAAAAAATTGTTATTTTAACCAAATAAAATAGAAAAATTAACAAAACAAAAAAAATATTTGTTATTAATTCACAAGTGTTTTTAATAATGTGTTTTCTATTTGTGTGTGTGTGTGTGTGTGCACGTGAACATCCTGTCGATTGTAAAAATTATATTATGGTCCAATTTGTTTAAACTAACGGCAATTCTATTTAGACGATATACTCTCTTATTTCGAACAACTGTGTAAATTTTTTTTATTTCGATGACATATTTTAAACAAAAGAGTGTTTTTTAATCCAAATAAAAATTAATAATAAACTTATAAAAAAATTGTGAAAAAACATTAAACGTGTGTACAAAAAAAAAAAAAAAAAAAACAAAAAAAAAAATACATAATGACAAAAAATAACACCTAATTAAATAATGAAAAATAAAATAAACAGAGAAACAAAACATTTTTCAAATAACTTGTGGATTAAAATTTAAATGAACTAGCAGCCGAAAAAAGGTAAAACAAAATAATTAAACAATTTCTTAAACCCGAAAATTCCACTAAAATTTAAATTGAATTTCGGCTGGTATTTGAACTTAAGACACAATTTAAAAAAGGTGACCGACCGGCCACAGATGTTACTGACAAAAAAAAAATGGAATACTTTCATATTCTTTGTTTTTTTTAATGTCCAATCCAATGTTGGCAATTTTTAATAACAAAATGGAAATTTTGAGCAGTTACAGCAACTGCCCAGGCAGAAATGACGACTTTTCTAAATACATATTTTGTACCGCCACAGCCCATCACAACACTGTAGAAACAAAATTACAACCTTAGTTTTTTAATACTGTTTTTACAAAAGTTCTACACCGGTACAACACCCTAAATACAAATATACGTCTTTAGTTTCGTAAGGGCTTATTTACAATAAACTATACCGATACAATACTGTATATACAAGAAATAAACCTTAATTTCTTAATACCGTGTTTACAATAATTCTATACCGCTACAACGCTGTTTATACAAAAATTTACTAGTGCCGTATTAAAATTGAAACAAAAAAAAATATTTTAGTCAAGAAATAATATTCAAATTTTTGCAAAATTTTGTTTGTTTATTTAACGAATTTATGAAGTTACATATGCACATTAAATTTAGTTATTTATGTATGTAAACGAGTAACAACTATTATTTCATCATTTAATTTAGTAAGAATACATTTTTTCTCAACTGTATGTATGTTAAACTCGACGATATTATTGTCTAGTCTTTTGACGTTAAACAATCCAATTTCTTTTGATGAAAGTGGATATTCGAAAAACTCAATAATTTCAAGAAAAATGTTACTTCTTAAAAAAATGTCATTGGGTTTGTTCTATGAAAATTGTTTACCCACAATTTCTGCGACTGTGAGTATATATCAGGGTAGGAAAAAATTCTACTCGCGAGCATAATTCGAGTTAACTCTCTCATTTTAAAATTTGTGCTCGCGAGTTTTATTTTTAAACTCGCGAGCACAAATTTTTTACGAGTCATAAGATTTTTGTGCTCGACTCGTAAGCAGATAACAACTCGTTTTAAAATTTTTGCTTACGAGTTTAAAAATAAAACTCGCGAGCACAAATTTTAAAATTAGAGAGTTGACTCGAATTGTGCTCGCGAGTAGAATTTTTTCCTTCCCTGATAACAATCAATTTTTTATTTTTATTTTTTTTTTTTTTTAAAGAACACACCTTAAAATTCTTTAAATAATTAATTAAATTTGTATACATGTTATGAAATTTTTTAATTCTAAAAAGTTAAAATACCACGGCTAAAGCTTTACTTCTGATCCATTTGCTAATGCTGTTCTGTGTTTCGATGAAATATTCATACATACACACATTTATCCACACATACAAACAAATAAACAGGAAAGAAATATTTTTAATTAAAAAAAATTCATAGGCAAAATAAAACTCGCGAACAATTCTTTTTAGCTCGACTCGCGAGTTGAGTTTTATTTTTGACTCTTAAAATTTGAATTCTTTTCGCGAGCAATATTTTTCAACTCGCAAAAATAAAACTCGCTCGCGAGCAGTAAAGAATAATTCTTTTCAATGTAGAAAATAAAACTCGCTCGAATTGGACTCGCTCGCGAGCGAGTTTAATTCGAGCACTCTCCGTACTCTGGTATATATCCATTTTGCAGTAAACATATATTATCAGGATGGGTTGTTGTTATTTTAAAACCACAAATATTTACAAATGAAAAACTAGTTATTGATTCCGCGCTATCCTTAATATTTCCTAATGAGTACTTAGCATTTCTATTTAAATGGTATAATAATGGACAATTTTGATCTGATCGTTGGAATGGAAAATGTGTAGTTTTCTTTGAATTTGTGCAATTGGATTGGTGGGCGACTTTAAAAAAGTTTTAATAAAACGAAGACTATTTTCAAAATCAAAGGCAGAAAAATGTGATAATGGCGCTCCCATATTTATAACATCATCTGTAATATGAACAAGATTGTGAATATTCATTGTCTGTGAATTTAGACCATAAAAATGCGGCATTACTTCAACAAATTTAATCAGTATTTTTTTTCGCAAAATACGCCTTTGAAACAGCTGATTTTTGAGATAGCAATATGCGGCATGACGTATGTTAAAGCAAAAAAAATGCCTATATCGATTATAGTTTAAAATATTTTTTAAAGTAATTGGCCCTGCATATAATAAAAAAAGCGAAATTGTGTAGCTTTCCAATTTTTTATATCATCTCAGTCAAAATGTTTTCTCTGAAACTCTACAGTAATATCTTGAGAAATATTTAAGAAGTTTTTTTTTTAAATTTTGTAAGTTCTCTTACTCTATAAATGCAAATGACTTCTTAAAAATTAGATTTTGATGCAAAAATTTACTAACACCGAGGTATACAATATGCATTTCATCAAGTATTACAAACCTAATTAAATCAAAGTTGGCTATATCTAATAATGGGCTGCTTTCTTTTGCTAAATGGTGTTCCGGATTACATTTATTTCTAAAATTATCTAAGATACGTTCTTGACAATTAACTTCCTTAAAAATGAGTGTGTGGTTTAATGTTTCGCCTTTAATCATACATCTTTCGCAGGTTTAAAATTCCGTATGGCTTCTTGTACACTGTATAAATGCCTGAACAGGCATATCGCAACAGAAGGCTTGGATTTTAAATGTGTAGTACATCTGATTAATAGAGATTCCTTTAAAAAAAACATTTTATGTAAAAAATTATTTATTAATATAAATAAGAACCTTCATTCACAGAAAAAATTATTAAATTTCTCCAATCACCAAATTTATTCTAAATTCATAAGATCAAGCAAACAAGTTGTTGATATCAAAGCTTAAACAAAATACCAAACAATAAATCAGTGATGAAGAAAAGATAAAAACTCATCACTGATTTATTGTTTGGTATTTTGTTTAAGCTTTGATATCGTTGCAAAAAAGACTTTGAGTGTTTGTAGGTAATTCTCATTCCCTCTGTAGTCTTGTTTGCTGATAGCTTTGGCTTTTCTAAAATTATTTAGGAGAACGTTTCCTGATGATCTGGCCTAAGCAACCAGTGAAATGCGCATAGGAACAGCATATCCACCAACAATAAATTTCAGTATTTTTTATCAATTATTTAAAAAGGGAATTAAGCACAACAAACAAAATCTTTTAATAAGTAATAGTATTCCCAAAAACAACTTTGATAATAAAATTTAAAAATTTTGAAAAAATATTTTCAATAATTGATATTTTTAATATTAATTAAAAAAGATATCAAAAAATTTTGCCATTTCAAACAATGTGTTAATTTACTTAAATAAATATTTATAATTCCCAACAACAATTCTACATGTTTAAATTATTTTATTTTAAACGAAAAAAGTCAATTAATTTTTTTTGATATTTAATTAATATATTAATTGAAAATTTATTTCAAAACAACTAAAATGTTAATTAAATCAATATTAAATTTTTAATTTTCTTTCGACTAAAAAAATAATAGATTCAATTATCACATTACTAATTAAATTTAAATACTTTTTAAACCATTTTTTTAATTGATAAAACACTTTTTTATGTGTTTGTAAGGATGTTTGCTTCCGACACTAAATCAGAAAGAAACTCTCTAGCAGAGAATGGTTTCGAGCTTCCAAAATATAGTCCTATTAGGAATGGTCTTGTCACGTAACTTATGTCATACACTTTGCCAATTATCGACCAAAACCCCTTTTTAGACTTGTTATAAATATCCATGCCATTCACGTGAACTATTAAATTAATTCCATTCTCCAAATAACGACTTGGGCAAATTATAGAGTCAAGACTTGGTCTTATTCCAAAATATTTAAATTTTCCTAGAGTACCATCAGAGCTTTTTATTATTTTTTCATCGCAAGTTATACTTGAAGTCTCAAGAAGAGTTTTACAACTTTTTGGAAGAGAAATATAACCTTCAGACCTTAATACAATTAATAGTTCTTGCGGTACATAATCATCAGTACTTGATTCATCAGATGTACTTCCCTCACTGTTACTTTCACTGCCTCCATCAGTTAAAATATCATGAACATCAAACAACTTCACATTATCTTCAGTTTTGCCGCATGGAAGTATAGTACGTTCAGTTTCCATATCTCCGCAATTATTTTCTTGGACTTCTGTACCTTTAACATAGAACTTTTCATTAGATAATTACATTAAAAACATCTTCGTCAAACACATACGTAATTGTTTCTTTAAGACCTTTTTTTTTCTTTAATAAATACTTTTTTTTTAAAATAGAACAATGAATTTTTATAATAAAATTTTCCATATAAAATTCAAATATAATTTTTAAAACGTTTTCTTATTTAAGAGGTATTGCTAGGGTGCAAAAATTGCAAATACGCAACATTGTATGAGAACTATATTTTCGGATTTTCAACTTCAGATCAAGGTAAATATTGTACTTTTATGCTTATTAATTCAATGTTGTTAATTTAAATTTACGGTGTTGTGACATTTTAATATTGTGACTACGTGGCAAATTCGGTAATCCAATATTGTAAACTTAAATTTACAGTATTGTGGCAACATTAAAAACAATAGTCGGAAGACGCACATTTTGTGTTATCATTTTAATATTATGACTACATTGTAAATTTGGTAAACGGTACGTTGTATTGATGTTGATAGTACCCCCATCAACATCGGCACAGCGTCGTCCTGATTGTCTTTTTCTGCCTGGGTGGTTACAAGGTAATGTGTTTTACCTCAGTTAATTTTAATGTTACCACAAAAATGCTCTTTACATTACACGAATTTGTAAAGTTTTTCTCGTTATTCCCACATCACGTAGACAAGTCGACTAGAGAGAAAAACTAAAAAAAAAGGAAAGACCCAAGTTCAAATCTCAACTGGGGCAGTAAATGTTTTTTCTAGAAATATAAAGACTTCTGCTTGTATGTAATAATCAATTGTTAACTGTCAATTAAAAATTACGGAGACAGATACAAGACTGACGCTATGGCCACCCTTAACAAATATCAAACGTCACACATGTAACCACCAGCGCTACCCTTCACCTAGGGTACCCAGATCGCAAGAGTCAAATAACTGGACAACGGAAAAAATTCACCTGATTTTGGAAAAAAAACAACTGGACAGTTTTAAAACGCACCCATATGGTCCTGTGGTACCAAAACTCTTATTTGGAAGGACACCTAAAAATTTAATTAAAATAACAAAAAAATATATGCTGGACAAGTCCCAAATAACTGGACAATGCAGGCCATACCAAGCCGTCTCGCAACCCTTACTTCTCCTCAGGTGTTAAGAGTATATATAAGTTTGTTATTCCGTTTGTGATTTCTACAATATTGCTCTTAGACCCTACAAAGTATATATATTCTGGGTGCTTATGAGCAGCGAATTTTATTTAGCGATGTCCGTCTGTCGTCGTGTGTGTTGAAATGGGGTTTCCGAAGAACGCAGATCGGACTTTTACTCCGTTAAAGTTTAGTATTGACATTCAGCCATATTTGTTCATAGATGGCTGAAATATGTGAAAAACCCACGACTGCCTCTAACGTTACCCATAAATCCTTTGTTGTTCTTGCTTTTTATTTCTTTTTTATACACCTGGAGAAGCATCTTGGTTACCAATACACAAGCACTGTAAAAAAAAAATGGGTGGGATTCCCATACAAAGAACCTAAACATTTCTGAATATCTGGAGAACGAAAAGAGCGAAATTTTCCCAATAAGGTGCAAAGATCTCGGTTATCAATACACAACATCCCACAAAATGTGGACGGGATGGGAGAAGTAGGTATGGGACAAAAATTGTTTTTATATCTAAACAACGGTAAGAGAAAAATTTTCCTGGGCTATAAATACACAACATCTCTAAAAATGCGGACGGGATTGGAGAAGTGGGCGTGGCACCTCTCGTAGAAAGACATTATTGATTTCCGTATATCTTGAAAACGGCAAGAACCAAAATCTCCAAATTAGGTACAAGCAGAGGTAGGTGGCCACATAAAATGTGTTGCATTATTAAAATTTAACTTTAGCCTAAAGAAATGTTCATCCTAACTGGTAGTTTAAAGTTAAGTTATAATAATGGAACACTTTTTAGAATATAAAATATTAAAAATTAGCCAAATCGTATTCTTAAATAAAAAATCCATCAATATGACAAATTTTATTCCAACACTTTAATGAAAAAAAATTTCATTCATTTATACACTATTGTGTGTAAAAATTTGTTTGTTTTCAGTGGCAAATTCTTGGACCACCACTTCATACATATGAATTGTATTTACATACATATTTGAAATAATTTCAAAACTAAAATTAGAACTATCAACACAAATATTTTAAAATTTTGTTAGGATTATAAATAATAGGCCAATTCAAACTGATGTCATTTCAATCATTTATTAAAAAAAAGTGAAATAAAATATAGGCCATAGCACAATATGAAGGCTTATCATAAATAAATAAGCAGTTTTTAATTTTTTAGAAAATACATATTTATATATTTAACAGTGACGTTGACTTTACATTAAAGAAAACCCCATTACCTGGGTTGTTTTTTGTTGTTGTTCTACTAAATGCGTCTTGCTTTAAAACGTTAAAAATAGTTTTTTCATATTTTACAAATTCAAATAAAATCCAGAAGGTCTAAAGAAATAAGGATAAGTTCAACTATATTTTTTATTTTTAAATTTCTTAATTTTTTTTTTTTTTTAGAAACAATAAACAAAAATTAAAAACTGAAACTTTCAATTTCTCGAATTGATTATGATGAATAGGAATAGTTATTTATGAAAATTTCATATAAACCATAAAAATGTAATGCAAAACACTTAAATTTACTACATAAACGATAATTTAAAACTAAATACAACATTTGTATGTACATTTGCACATACATATGTACATATCGTCACCTAAAATGCCAAAATGCGTAACAACAAAAAAAATTTGAAAAGGAGTTTTTGATTGATTTTTGTTCGTTTTATTAAACTATATGTTCTAGATCACTGCGATCAAAAATGGCGACTTTATTAAAGAAATTCAAACGCCAAGTTGTTATTGATTTTGTAAAGTTTTTTGCTTCTCCTGTAAAAAAATAAAAGGGGTTGTAAACCCCTTTTGCATTTGAGGGGACGATATGTATATGTATAAGTACTTTTCATGCGGGAATTCGGTGCGGGATTTCCCGGGATTTTTATATGTAATTATGGCAACTTTACTGCTAATATAATGGTAAATTAGTTATGTCAAAAAATATATGCAAATTCAAATCCGATTAGTCAGACAATATTTGATGCTTTGAATTTTCGCACTAGTAAAAGAAGAGAAGTAAAAATATACACAATTTCAAATTCTTTGCCAGATCCAAATTTATTTTATAAGTACGAACAAAATTGTAGCCCATTGCTTGCAAAAACTTTATGATTTTATATGCAGAGCAGCTGCATAAAAGATTTTTTGGATGTTGTTTTGAGCAAAATTCGTTTAAATTTTATTCATAAGCGAATATTACCTTAAAACCCATATTTTAAACCTTGGTTCGACCCTGGTTTAAACCTATTTTAAAATGCCATGCTCGCTTTGTGTTGATTGTCATTTTGAAAATGTTTGGGAACAATTTTCATTCAATAGATTATTATTTATATTATATATTTTACATTATAATAATAATGAAATGAAATTCTAAAATATAATTAGAATTGTGGTTATTTTATTGAACTGTTAATGGTTTTTAATCCAAATTTAGATATTTTAATTAGGCTTAAGTTAACTGAATTTATTTTTCATTAAATTCTTTTTATGAAGACAGGAATTTTACAACATGAAATTAATTAAAATTTTATTGATAATTTTTAATTCTTGTCAGCGCAGTCAAGAATGAAAATTATCAATAAAATTTAAATTAATTTCATGTTGTAAAATTCCTGTCTTCATAAAAAAAATTTAATGAAAATTAAATTTAATGAACCTAAGCCTAATTAAAATATCAAAATTAAGATTAAAAAATTCTAAAATATATTATTAGTATATTTTTAAATTTCACAAATAAAAGCACAAAATAAGTTCAGTTGTACAAAATGAACTAGTGATGTGTAAACGATCAATAAATAAAAAAACTCGTTATTTGAATACGTTTTTTATCAGCAAAAAAATCATCATCTAATTGCACTTTTACTAAATAATTTCGGAAAACTTTTTATTTTTTTATTTAATAGAGAAATTAACGTACAATTATTAATTTATAAAAACAATTTTTTTCTAACACACGAAAATAGAAAAATTATATATACGATTATGAATTAATAACCACTGTTTTTCATCATAACGACTGAAGTGACAAATAAAAGAGATAGTGTTGCCATCATAAAATAAAAATAAACTTACACGTTTATTAATTTAAATGCTGATTATGAATACGAATTTTAAAGTTTTTTTGAGCTTTACATTTTTTTAACTAAAATTTATCTAAGAGCTGAATTAAGATGTTTTTATGAATACGGCTGTATCTATTTAAGAGATGATATTAAAATTGAAAAATTAACATTTCAGGAAATTTTTAATACAGCAATTATTAATCTTTTAACAGAATTCCCCGAAACAATTAGAAGAGTTAAAAATTTAAAAAAAATTAAAACAGGACTCTAATGTTGGGTTGCCACACTTCCAGTTTTCCAGGATTTGTCCTGATTTTAGACATATTGTACTGATGGCCTGGTTCACCCCTAAATTGTCGTGGTTTTTTTTGATACAGATCAAGGCAGACAAAAATTTAGTTAAAGCTGATTTTTGTTATGAACAAAGGTTAATGTTTGAAATTAGTGTTTTATTTTTGTTTTATTGTTTTTTATGTTAAGTTTTGTATCTAATGAATACCCGAATACATACCAACATGTGGCTTATAATTTAAATACAGTTAAATACAGTTGAAGATGGTGTATAATTTTAAATACGGAACGAAATTAAGAATTCCGGATCGTTTTTAATTCTTGTAATACCCGCGGTGCCCCACTTTTGGAATTTATCGCGGCCCACCAGATATGGCTATAGATCACAAATCCAAAACTAAAGCTCGAATACTAGTGCTTATTGGCGCATGAAATCTTATTCGAAGGACTAACCGTTTACAAAATTCAGAACTATTTCCATTTTTCCCAAAATCTCCCACTGTGCTGTGCTGTGAGTAGAGTTTTATTAGAATCTTCGTGTAGGAAAGATCAAAATTGTCAGATATAACTATATGGTTGATTCATGTATCAAAAAAAAAAAAAAAAAAATATATATATATATATATATATATATATATATGATGGGGTTTAATTTTTATATGATTAAGATCCAAATACATTGGGCAAATTCTTGATATGCAGGCGAATTCAATGCTGTACGTAAATTCGCCGTAATATCTTAACTACTTTGATTTTCCATCCCGCGTCTTCAGTGTTGATGAGTAATTTGATCAATGTATTTGGTCCTTAAGGTCTTGGAATAAATAAGGTTTTGTTGTACGTTCGCTTGTAATTTATATTATAAGTGTCCTGGTCGAACCCCTTAGACTTCGGGCAGCCCTACTCTAATGACATAATGGAAGATTTTATACGTTTAGCGAAATCAAGAGAAGGGACTGAGAAATTAGATATTTTGTATTATGGGTTGTTTTCGTTAAAAGAATTTTTTTCAAGTCAAGTTTTATCAAAACTAAAGAAAATATTCGCTTAAATCCTAAACATTTCAACCCAATAATTTAACTAAGAGATTATTTTTTAAGATCTCCTTAAACTATTGAAATAACTAATAAAAAATATCCTACAGTTTATTTTTTAATTAAAACATAATATTTATGTATTAATTAATAAATATGTATTACATATTTATGAATAATTTTTTTTTTTTGCTTGTTTTAGTTTAAAACTTTTTATGATTGTTATGTTATTGCTTTTTTTACTAATAAACTCGAAATAATAAATAATTTATGCATTTTTATTAATTGAAATTACTTAACTTATAACAAGAACTTTATTAACCGGTTAACTTATCAATTACAATTTTAACCGATTATTAACCGGTTAAACCAAAAGCTCGGTTAATTAATCGAGGGATTAACAGATAAACGCAAAAGTCCGATTAAATGAATACCCTAGTATGTAACCATAATATGGTTGTTGGTTATTCACGAAGGACTTATTTAGCCATAATGTGTTTAAAATTGTTTGTTACAAATGGTTGTATTGGAGGTGACCATATTAAAAATATTGTTTGTTTTGACACTCAATTGATTTAATAGTTAATTTGAAAAATAATTTGTTTTCAGTTGATCCGTATAAAGTTTTGATCAATAATAAAAAATATCAAAACTAACGTTCTTACACAACATAATGCCCACATTTCTGAATACTTAACTAAAAAGTCGTGATTTTGAAGTAAACGAACAATAACATTTGTACTTGAAACCATCTGCACAGTGATGCTAATACTACAAAAAAATAGATTTTTTTCAAATGAAAAATCGACGCTCTGTGCACCCTATTGTGAAAAGGCGGCCAAAAATCATTTTTTTAGAGTTACCGATTTTAAAATTATGTCACTCATTTGAAAGTAAATACCAGTGAACTTTGGGAGCAAAAAAGTACAGTTCTCTTCCAGCTATATCACAGCTTACAGGGTGATCCAAAAATTTAAATTCTCAGTATTTTCCAGGTCTTCGTCAATTTTAATTTTTAAATAACTGTAAGTGTTTTGTTTTAAGAGAAGTAAAATAAATTTTGTATAATTATTTAACTTAAAACAAATTAAAGCTTTTTGTATCTGTTAGAAATTAAGAACAAAATTTTTAAAACAGTCCAATTTTCCAGTAAATCTCTTACTTAAGGGAGCATAAATTCCTCTCGTCAACACATTTATCGTAGTGCTGCCACATGTTACTTCTTAAACTACATATAATAAATGAAACATTGATTTACAACTTGTGAGTTTAAGCTACATATAAATTTAAATTTAGTGCAACTAAACCAGCGTTTAAATACTCACTGATTTATTAGCCATAAGTGTAGGTTGAAACTGCAAAATTAGTGCACTACCCCCATCTATGTTTAGGGTAATGAAGGTCGATCACACATTTTATCCACGTAGGGGCGACTCCCCGGCAGCTATAGGACATTTTCTTCAATATACATAAGGAATATAGTTCATATTGCGAAAATTCGGTTTTTTTTCAAATTTATTCAATAAACGAAACCTTTTATGAGTCACTCAAATATATGTTGTGCAACCTCTTGCATTTTGAAAAAAACGGTATATCTCGAAAACAAGAGCTACCCTAATAAAGGTTAGCTCCACTGGATTCAGCGTACCCGAATAAGGTTAACCCGCCTGGTGCCCCGCATGACAGAAAAACCGTGTCAAATTCTAGCACAGTGTTGTTACCATATCGACATAATTTAAAGATAAAGACAATTTTGTGTAAAAAGTAGTCAAGAAGTATAAATACATATTTGAAATTGTCTCTTAATGGGTTAATAAATCGGCATATTGTTAAGATTTATTTTATACCTAAAGAGATATGGATAACGTATTTTAAAAGTTTTACGACCTATAAAACTCCTATAGAACTTCTTTTAAGGATACTTAAAAGTAATAATAATATAATTTTGTGGTGAGCCGAGCTTATATTCTTGCTTCAATCCGGTTCTTTCCTGTTTAACAAAATTGTTTTTTAAGCATTAATTCGTCTAGTTTTTGCTTATATTAGCCGCACGTTTTCTATTTTGTAGTGGCCAAAAATAGAAATTAGGTTAATTTGATAAGTTTATTTTAATTCGAATGATAGAATATAGTTTTTGTTGAAAAATAACTTAAATTTTTACATTTACAAAATTTCTTGGTGGGGGAATGTGTAGTTTTCTGTGTCATTGTACACATATTTATTTTTTTTTTTTTTAGACATATTGAAGTCGGTAGCCTGCTGTCTCGAATGTGTTTAAAGCATATGGCGGTAAAAATTTTATATTTTCTAGCTAATCTCTTGATATATGTATTTAGAAAAAAGACTTTATTAATTATGAAACATTTATTTTTTAAGATTGGCATTCCTAATATTCATGAGTGAAAAGAAAAACAAAAAAAGTTTAATATTGTAAAATTAATTTTAATTATAATAAACATCAATGACACCTAATGAAAACAACATAAAAAAAAATAAAATTCAATTGCTTTTTTCCTTCAATAACAGTATTCTTTTTGATTCAAATTAGAAATATGCTGACAAACGATTCTGTTATTGCTTATTTTGTACTTAAATTTTGTTTACACAATTTAACTATTTTGGTTTTATGTCAAATGCGGTTGGCTTTGCATACACTCAGGGAAAAATGCCAATGAAAAATTAACATGGCGTAATGTTGTTATAAAATCGTAGTAAATTTCTACAAAGTATGGACTACTTTTCTAATTTATAAAAATACACGCAATTTTCATTTTCATACAATGTCTAAAAACAGATCTGTCAATTCTTGCCATGCAATTATCTGACAACCGTGTAAACTGACAATTTTGGTTGGCAGATCAATTTATTGTCAGACAGTTGTCTGCCAATGAAATTATGTGGTTTTCTGAACTTCTGTATGAAGTGACAATTTACTGGTGGTGGCAATTTTTCTTTGGCAGTATATTGTCATCAAATTGCCAGAGCTTACTTTTTGTAAGATCTGGCCACCGTCTGTACGAAGTTTTGTGCGGGTTCACACTCTTCAAGTCTTGAGTTTTTTGGAAAGAGATGAAAATAAATGGCATTATCTTTTCCCTTCTCTCCTTAAAGCTAAAGACTTGAAGGCTAAAACTTGAAGCGTGTGAACCAGCACTTTATAAGTTTTGAAAAATGTTGTACTTTTGCCAGGCCTAGAAATGTTCGTTTTGTTTGGTGGATTTTTTTTAGTTAATCTTCTGTATGATATATATGGGTAATTCCATGTCAAATTGACCAAGTGTGGGATTCGACCCCTTTCGAAGAAGATGAATCTTTTATTTTAATATATTCATTCGAAATAGGAATGGCTGCATGACACGAACGGTAGCAAAAGAACCAAAGAAATATCGACTTCGTTAAAATAGTATATTAAACTCATTTAGTTTCTTGGAGACGTAACGTGGAGACGTAACGTGGCAAAAAGTACTTTTCTTTGAAAGTGCCCACATTGGGCAAAAAATGCAACAAATAAACATCAAAAACCTTATCAATGTCATTACTTTTTTTTAACACCTAAAATCACACAAATCAGATTTTATAAATACATATTGCTCAAAATTATATTAAAATATTATTTTAGGATTATTTTTTACAGGTTGCAAAAGAAAAAAAAAATCATATCTTGAAAAAAAAACACCTCCTTCAAAGTGTCAGGATTTTTAAAGAAGAACAGTTTGAGGAATTACATAAAAAAAATCAGCCATCCAGGAATTACATAAAAAAAATCATCGTCCATTTTTAAAATTTGTAGATATTGCATTAAAAAAAAATTTTTTTTTAATATATCTTCGTATGTGCAGTAGTTTTAAAAATATTGAAAAATAAACTCTACACATTCGGCTGATTCGGCGAAATTATGACATTTTGAATATGACGTAACTTTTGAAAAAAAAAATTTTTAATTTTTTTTTCGTTATTACGATATCAGTTCCTTTTGAAATAATTAATTTGCGTATAATAAATTTCGTAAAAGTCCGTTCAGTGGTTACGCCGTTACAAGAATTACAAATAAACAATAAACGTAGCCAAGTTGGCTAGAGCGCAAAACTTAAGAGAAGAAAAAAGAAAGACCGAAGTTCAAAGTTAAACTGCGGCAGTAAATGTTTCTTAAAAATAATAAAACGTGTACTTTTGTATGTTATAAGCAATTGTTAACTATCAATTAAATAATAATATCATGGAGAAGTGAGTCAGATGCAAGACTAAAGCTATGACCACACTTAACAAATAGCGAACGTCACACACGTCACCACTAGTTTTAGTGAGCAATTATTTGATTTTGCAAAACGTTTTGACAATGCATAAACTATATTTTACTTCGATCTTTTCTCAAATTACGTTGAGTAAAGCAAAACAAAAGTTAAGTCAGTGTTTTTTCGGATTTTGTTATCCAATATTTGTTAAGTGTGAACATACCTTTTTACGTAATTTTCCCCCAGTTTTTGGCATTGAACAATACGTATTCAGTACATTGTTGGAAATTTAGTAGAGCCTGGCTATTCTGGCATTTTAGAATTCCGCTCCTTTGTGTTATTCGCATTGTCTTTGATAACAGAGTTTATTCCGGATAATAAAAAAAATAAATAAAAAATTAAAATGATGCCAAAACAATTTTTTTATATTGTATTTTAATTTAAGATTCGTGATTGTTATGAAATGTAAAATTACTAATCATATTTGTTATTATTCGAGCTTTCCAATTTTAAATAAATAAAAATTAATCAAGCTCGATGCCAGTTAAATTATTTTCTTAAAACACATTCACACGTGTATTTATTAAGACTTTTCTTCGGTATGTACGATATTTTTAATTGGGATTTAAAAATACATTTTTAGGAAATAACAAATAAATTTCAACAAATCTGGTGGGATTTAAGAAATTTAAGAAATTTAAGAATTTTGAGATAATAAGATATGAAATAAAGTGAACTAAAAATCGTTTGTAGTCAACAAAATTAGCAATTTGTAACAACTCCACAATAAGAATTGGCCAGTCATTCGATTTGTCAACTTAAAAATCAAGCATTTCCAATCCACTTAAATTATTTCTCTAACGGTCAATTTCACCAAGTTCAGATATAATTAACTATCAGTTATAGTTGTCAAAAACATATTGATAACTGGAAGTTAAAGTAATTGTTAGTTTTAACTGAACTTGGTGAAATTGGCCGTAAGTAATTAAAAAGAAAAATTGTAAACTTTTGATATTCCAATGCGCACATTTTACATCAATTAATTTGGAAAATTATAAAAAAAATTTTATAAAAATAATTGAAAGTTAAACTAATTAGAAATAACTTTTAAATATTAGCACTGTTCAATTACAGAATTTTATTGCTTACTTTCAATACTTGTTACTAATAAGAAGTAGTAAAATAATAACACTTTTAGTATTGTGATTATTGTTTTATCAAACTACACAGTATAAAAGTAAATTGTGATAGGTTGCTCACAGCAGTCATATTTTTCCGTCTCCTTATTTTAAGACAAATGACTTTATGACCACCGTTTGAATACCCCAAATGTGTTTTTTTTTTTTTTTTATTATTATTTCTACGCTAATCCCGCAAACCTCTTCGCTTGTCTGCAGGAGCCCAGAGTCTCTGGCGGGAATCGAACCCGCAACCCCAGTACTGATAGACTAGCTCACTACAAGCTAGTCTACCGGGGCTTATAACTTGTATGTAAGTTGGTTAAGACATTTTTGGAACACGTGTTGTTGTTATTATACCCTCCACCACCACTAATGGTGAATAAGGGTATACTAAGTTTGTCATTCCGTGTGAAACTTTTTTATCATACATCTAAGACCCCATAAAGAATATATATTCTGGCTCCTTGAGTAATTAAAATTCGATTTAGCCATGTCCGTCTGTTAAAAACAAGCTCACTTTCAAAAAAAAAACGCAAAAGAAAAGAACAAACTTGGTCTCAAGCAGTTTGGGATTGGCATCTAGCAACTTCGGTTCAGTAGGATTAGAACTATGAATCAAAATGTGGAACCACCCCCCTAAAAAAATTAATAATTTTGATAGAAGAACTGAATGATATAAAATTTTGCACGAATTCGCTTTATACGGCAAACCATTCTATTAAATTTCCCCATATAAACACTACTCCCGGAAAACAGTTTAGAACGCCTAAAACCGTAATACATAATGCTATCATAATAAAATTTGGTGTATAATAGTTTTATAAGGTTAGAAATCGCAGTGTCAATTGTCGTGAAGATCGGTCCATAATTTACACTACGCCCCACTCTCGGAAAACAGTTTATTGCACCTTAAACAAAATAAGGCCCCCTTTGGGAAAATAATTAAATTCTCCTTAAACCATAACATATGTAGATATTTGCGGTAAAATATCTTTTAACTTAGAATCATATGGCCAAAAAAAAATATCATGCAATTGTGTGAGATTCACTGTTAACGCTAAAACTAATTACACTGTTGTATGAAATTTATTCTAATTTATTTTTGGTAATACCAGAAATCAGTCTTG
The DNA here is from genome assembly GCA_943735925.1 of Pollenia amentaria. NCBI lineage: Eukaryota > Metazoa > Arthropoda > Insecta > Diptera > Polleniidae > Pollenia > Pollenia amentaria. The sequence continues at coordinate 227,590,792 of OX031009.1, forward strand.
AGAATTTTGGGATGATTGGTCCATAATTTACCATAGGTCCAATACAAATTACCCTCCTAAAAGCCATTTTAATTCGAATCATGATATTTTACTTAAGCCAGTTCAAAGTTATAACAAGAAACGCCTAAAACTTTCTTATTGTCGGTCAATACTTTAATATAAGTCTAAACCGCAACCAATTTTAATGCTGACGTTCGTTGTTGGGAATCTTAGCTAATAATATATATGTATTTACAATATAGAGTCCACTTCTGTCGGTGAAGGGTATCAAAGTTTCGGCACAGCCGAATTTAGCACTCTAACTTGTTTTGTTTTTACATTGATTTGTATAAGAAATACGATGATGGTATTATTTAATTTAAAAAATATATTTATTCAACATTAGAAACAAATCAAACTATTTAAGTTTTTAATAAAAAAAGGCAACAAAAACAAATAAAAAGATTTACAGAATGTTAGTAATAAAAATAATTGCATCCTAATCGCTTAATTAATTAATCAATCAATCAATATTATTATTAATATATTACACTCGGGAAAAAAAACAGAATATTAAATTTACCATAAAAATAGAGTACAAAAAGGGGATGGTGGTATTAAAAATATTTATGTATATAAATTTAAACTAACAAGGCAATAAAATATTTATACTATTTCATTATATATAAACAATTAACAATTGCAATACAAGAAACACTAGCTGACCCGGTCCGCGCGTTGCTGGCCCTAAGCAAACATTAGTGTTGTATTACCAGACGATTTAAATTGATCTTTAAACGAAATTTACGGCCTTTAAATAAAAATCCATGAAACCGCATTCTCTGGCAAAATTTCATGTCAAACTGCATGTAAAACATCGTTCATCCCCAGTTCTGTTTCATCATTATAATATTATAAATTAAAATGTTGTTCATATACATATGTTTGATTTACATTTGATTTGAAAATACATATGGTTGTATGTATGTATATATATGCGGTGAATCTTACGAAAAAAGTGAGCGTAAAAGTGGGCGGGGCAACATTTTCTTTCCGTAAAAACCTAAGTTGGACCATGGCGATCATTTAAAAGAAAAAATCGTTCAAATCGGTCAAGCCGTTCTCAAGTTATGGATTTTGCCACGCCCCTCCGCCCCCAGACCGAAAATCAGAAATCAGACTTCCCAGTGTCACCCGCCTGAATATTCTGAAGATTCCCTGTAAATTTTATCAAAATCGGCCCAGCCGTTTTGGAGTCCATACGTTACATACATACATACATACATACACACATCCTATTTTATATATATAGATTAGATAGATAGATAGATTAAAAAATAAATAAATCAAATTTAAACTACAAAACTGCATTTTTTATGTTGGTTGCTCTTAAAAATTAAATCATTTCTTTTACATCTTATTATTTTTAAAAAGTTCTTTACTACTTATTATATAATTGTTATTTATAATTTTTAATAATTATTTATTTTAATTCGTAAACAATAGCATAGCAACCCTTACAAAAACAAAAAATAATTTATAGTAGTAATAGCAAATTTAAAAGGAGAATTTCATTTTGTTTATTTGTTCTTTTAAAAAGTTATTATCACATTTAGTTTTATATTATTACAAATTGCTTAAAACAAAAAATTTAAAAAAAAAACAACAAATATTTTATACATTTTTAATTCTATTTCTAACAACGTTGAGATTTGTTTCCCAATTTGATTTTTAGCCAAACGTTTTGTAAGAGAATTATTGCATTTTCTTTTTCTAAGATAAACTTTTGAAATTATTTGTTGTTTAACATTTAACATGTGGAAAATTGAATTTTTCAACTGGCACGTGGGCATTGCTCAAAAGAAGCTACTTTCCTGTATGTAAGAAAGGTATTTTAACGTTGTCGTTGTTCTCCTTTTCTAGTTTGTATATATGTATGTGTGTTAAATGTTGTTGAAAAAGTTTTCAAATTTGTATTTCCAATATACGCTCAAGTGGAGCGTGTTGCAAACATAAATTTTCCAAGATAAACAATTTCGCTTAACCCATTTGCTCCTGGCGTACTCATATGAGAACGGTCGTTTGTATGGCCACAATATTAAGTTCCGATACTTTATTTTGCGTTTATAAACAGATTTGCATTAAAAGAGACTTCTGTTTTAGGTTTTTATTTTCGAACAGCTGAGATATGCAGTGATGCTTTTACGAATACGCTGCGCCTCAGATGCGGCGCATAAATGCATTTCCGAACAGTCCATAATGCTTGGCGGAGATCATATGGTTTTCCCGAAGTATATGCGGAAGTAATTTTAGATATTCTCCCCTAACCAGGGGTATGACATAGATAATATTGGCCATATCCCCCAAAAATTTGCTAGCTAACTACGATATACCGTTTGCTACAGTAAAGCTCATAGGCAATATAAGAAATGCATCAAATCACTCTGCAAGTAGAAAATTGCAAGTATGTGCCCATTGGGCGCATTTGGGAACAGTCATATTTTCAGAACCGAAGAATTTGCTCTTTAATTTTTTTCAATAAAAATTTTCATATTCATACGAATGTGTATTTTATGTCAAATAACAATTTATAAAGCTTCCCTACTTTTTTTTAATAGCTTTCAATAGGAATATTTTTTATGCACTATGAATATGAAAATTTATAATAAAAATGATACTTAACATGAGAACTTAAATTCCAAGATTCTATTGATTTGTTGCCTAAAAATGCTTAATTTGCTTCTAAAGGTTACAGAAATAGCACAGAAAAAAATTCTCAGTAGTTTATTACCAATTAAAAAATTGTTAAAAAAGTATTTTAATGTAATTAATATGATAATTGAATCAAATAAATATATTACTTAAAAGAAAATTAAAAATATAATTTTAATTTAATTAACATTTTAGTTGTTTTGAAATAAATTTTTAATTAAAGTATTAAATAAATAACAAGAAATTTTAATTGACTTTTTGTTTAAAATAACATAATTTAAACTTGTAGAATTGTTGTTGAGAATTGTCAAAGCCTGAGCTATATTTAACTAAATCAATTAACACGTTGTTTGAAACGGCAAAGTTTTTTGATAATTTTTTGTTGCATAATCAGATGAAATCTTATATTGTGTTGAGAAATAGTTCTTAAAGAGAAAAATGAGTCTATTGAAAGTTCTTCAATTTGTACCTTTAAATCCTTTATAGAATTTCAAAAAATAATTGTTTAATACTTCGGCTTTTTGAAAATCGTCTGTAATTAAGTCCCCGCGGGAATCCTTAATATTAATACATCTGCTCATAGATCTTCCCATTGTTTAATTTAGAAACTTCCAACATTTTTTTTGGATCATTCTGAAAACAGTCTAATTTGTTCCTGTAAAAATTATTTATTGACTCTTTACTTGCTTTCTTAACTATGTTACTAATTCTTTTTAGCCTTGCCTCTATATCAGCATTATCAGGTTTTTTCCTTCGTTGTTTTAATAGATTTTTCTTGAAAGATATTAGTTTTAGCAAATTAGCATTTAACCATGGAGTAATTTCTCTTCTTATTATTCTTTTTTTCCTCTTTTCGCACGTAGAATCTTTAACAGCATCATCAACACACAATATTAATGCAGTTGTATCGATAGACGGGTCTCCAGTTTGGGTTAATTCAGGTAAATTGTTATAAATATAGTTTGAAACACGATTATAGTCACAGTTGACACGAATTCCACTTGTGAATATTTCGTTTTGTGTTTCAAATCTAATACCACATGAAATTAGGTTATGGTCAGATAAATTACATACCACAGATGCAATGTACAAAAAATTGTGAATGTTACTATAAATATTGTCTATAGATGTACCACTTTCAGGGCGAGTAATCATTTTATGGCAATTTCGAAACTTATAATTTGCAAGTAAATTAAACAAATCTTCAGATGAATGCTCTTCTGATACATCAATATTTGAATCTCCGGCAAAAACACAAGGATTTCGACCATAGGAATCAAGTAAATTTTCCAAAAACAGTAAAAATCTATTTGCATCACACTTTTGCGATCTGTAAAATTATACTACTTTTATAGGTTTTCCACTTAATTTAAGATTATTTAATGTTAAAACTATAACATCATTATAGTTTTCACTTCTACAGACTTAAATTTCATACTGCATATTCTCCTGAATAAACATCGACGTTCCGCCAAACCCATCGCGTCTACAACAGTGTATACTTTTAAAGCCAGGAATATTATATAATTGAATTAGTTCTTTACTGAACCACGTTTCCTGAACAGCAATAATACTGGGTAGCCGCGGTAATCTACAAACAAACGCTTTGAATTTATTAAATTTATCTATAGAAGAGATACTTCTTATGTTGACAGATACTATTGGAATATATGAACTGGAAAATTTATTAACAAAACCACCAAATGATTTTAAATTTAAAAAGTATTGATTATTAATCATAAAAAATTTATAAGTATATACTTAAAAAAGAATAACAAATATTTAAATACACAAAAAACTAGGGTGATAAATAAACGTCATCATCATCAGCTGTTCCATGTTGATTATCGTTTCCACGAAGCGACCTACGGATTTTCTCCTGTATTGTTGTTGCCTCAAGCAAAAGCTTATCCACTAATCTAGGTTTGGATAGCTCACTTCTTTTTACGAAAATGTTACCACCAGCTGCATATACTGCACGATAACCCACTGTTTTTAATGTCCTAGCATAATTTAACAACTTAAGTGCCTCTCTGCTCAAGTAATCATTAACAAAAACTTTAGATTCTTGCTCTTTTATCACTGGTTTTACAGACATCAATTTGTCTCTAGATTTTTTGGAGTTGAATTTAACTACACTGTTTGCTTCTCAATACTCTTATTACTTTATCGTTTTGGCTATTCTTCTTCTTTATAAAATAGGCATCATCAATACATTCAGGATTTAAAGCCACACCAGCATCACTTGTTAATTTAACAATTGTGTCTACTGCCGACGATCCTTTTGGCACTTCCACACCGCTAACTAAACAATCATATTTCACTCTTTGGTCGTTTAGAAATTTAACTGAGTTTCTAAGAGTATTAATTTCTGCTTTCAATAGTTTATTTTCTTTCTGAACCATATCAACTTTTTTTTTTATTTTCTGCAACACCCTTTAGTAATTCATCGTACTGATGAGACATAAAATTCATGGTTTCTTGTATACCTGCCAACTGATCTAATTTTCTCAATTCTGTTTTGATTTTTTCCATTCACTGAGAACTGATAGCGCGAAAAATTGTTCACGGTAGCTTCACGATAGCATTTTTCCCTTCGAGGGGAATACAAATTTCATGGGAACAAAAATTCCACTTGTTATTCACGATAGGGGTGAATGTCATAAATATATTGTAATTTTGTTGTTGCTATCAACAGAAATTTATGTTCAGTTTAAAAATTTTCAACGCAGTTTGTTGATGCAGCTTATGAAATTCTAAAACACAATGTGAATTTCTGTAGAAAGCAACAACAAAATTGCAAAATATTTATGATTTTATTTTTGCTTTCAATGCAATTCGTTGGTGTTGCGTTGGGTTTTACATGATTGGGGCCTTAATTTCCTTATAGTTTATTTTTGGGTCTAAATTGATTAAGCATTTTATTTTGTTGCTGTTGTATAAAGCGCAAATATTTTTCTCCATTGCAGCACCATCCAGTTTTAGCCCATTATAGATCGAAGAATGGCTGAAAAACAATACAAACGATTGGTAAGTGTAATTGCCCAGCAAAAACTTTACTTACCTGGTAAGTTAGCAAGTAATGTTAATATGAACACTACTTATTTCTCAGCTGAATAACTACTTATTTTTGTTCGAGTTGTCCACAGAATTCAGTAGTTACAATACACTTACTAGAAGTCACAAAATATCTAGTTATTATTTAACTACCAGCAAGTTGAATTGTAAGTACTTACAATATACTGACTAGAAGCCAAAAAATAACTAGAATTTATTTAATTGGCGCTAGTTAATAGATCTAATATGTAGTTATGGAGCTAGTTAGCAGTTAGTAAATATTCAGTACTGAAAACAAAACAACTAACAAGTAGTTATTTTGCTGATTATTAGTAAGCAAATATTCATAAATTAAAATAATAGTAGTGGAAAGTACTTACTGAGGTCATTACTAGAAAGTACTTATTGAGGTTTTCGGAATAATGATAATTGTAATGACAACTACTTACCAGGTAACGTATGAAATAACTATAACCTATTACCAATATTCAAAAAGTTTTTCCTGGGTAAATGCTAAAATTGCAAGCCTCAGCTACTGTTCGAGATTAGCCAAGATATGAAAGTGTTCTTTTCTTTAAAAATCAGACATATTAGAACTTATTTATATAACCAAAGTTAACGTTTTATTAAACATTCTAAAAAATAATAAGAAGGAAAGAGTTAAGAGATTATAAAAAGTTGATGCTCTTAACTCATTTGATAAAATATGTATGTTTATTGTACATATCGCCGGTCCTGCCATATCGTAAGATTTATCTATTTTTGTTAGATTTTGAGATGAAAAAAAGTTTTAAGATTTTTTCAAAAAAAAAGTTTTTCTGAAATTTAAGAAGCTTGCATAAGTTTAGTTATAATTTGTAAAAAATAAATCTTCACTCAGTTTAGTTCATTAACAAATATAAGGCTTCTTAACACTTGATATAAAACAAATAGGTGACCTTAATTTTTATTTATGTATAGATTTTATAGATATGCATTTATAAGTTCATATATATGTATGTATATTATCTTTGTTTTCTCTTTTGATAATTATAAATTAAACACATGCAGTTCTAGTGAATTTCTTAACGATATGTAAAAAAAATATTTTTTAGACGAATATTGAATATTGAACGCTTGATCATAAACAGTCACAAATCAAAATTCAGAAATGTTCAGGAGAGGCAAAAAACAGTTTTAAAAACATTTACATTTTTAATCAAATTTAGCTCCCAATAAAAAAAAACCCTCTTATGCTGAGTATTCATGTTACTGAATTTCATATTTAATGTAGTATGAGTTGTAGTTTTCTACAAATCGTGCTAATCCATTTAAAAGAAAAATTTTAAACGTAATGCACACGCGGCAAAATAAAGGATGTGTTTAGTAGTTTTACTAATAACAAGTGAAGTCCTAGTTAAAAAAGAAGAAGAAAAAAGGAGTAGAAAGTGTTTATGCACTCGAGAAACTTGCAACAAGAGAGTGAAAAAAGAACAAATTTGAAAAAAAAAAATTTTTAACCCAAGTAAGCTCACAATGTGATATCGAAATAAGATTTTAAGTAACTGACAAAAATAAAAAACATTGCAGCAACAAAAAACAAAAAAAGAGTATGAGTGCTGGTGATTATAATCACCGGTCGGCGAAAAATGGGTTACAAATTTCTGCTAATAAAATTTTCCCAAGCAAGAATTATTCAAACAACTGTTTTATGTTTTTGTTTACAAAACAAACTTTTTAAAATGTGCAAAAAAAATTTTTTTCCAATTTTTAAATTAAAAGTTTTTCAATAACATAAAATATATCGTTACCTAAAACGGAAAAGGCTCTAACTAACTAAAAAATTAAAGACGACTTTTTTATTGATTCCACTGTTTTGTGTCAACACAAATGTCCACAAAAAATCTTGGAATCTTCCGACCACAATTAGAGATTTTATTTACAAAAAAAACAACCGTTCCTATCAACAAAAGATTACATAATAAACGCTTAAGCCCCTTTTAAATAAGGCCTTTTGCATTTAAGGTAACGATATACCAGAATCTCGTATTAAGAAAATGGATTCTATCGATATCTCAAACTTGCTAGCTTTTTGTAAAGCGTTTATTATCTTTTTTATATTTTTGCGTAATTTTCAGAAAAATGTTTTACATTTGATATTTACTTTTTTTTTTTTTGCAAACTTCTGTTAGTAAAGTAAAGACTTCAAGTAGAATTCTTCTCAAAAAGTATAAAAAAACAGAAGTAAAGAGGAACATGTAAATCAATTAAAATCAAAAACAAATTTCGATCTACCAATTTGGTTTAAAGATTGATGTTTGGTTATTGACTGCTAGTAAAGAATGAAAAATTATCGAAAAATTTTAATAAGTTTCGAGTTATAAAATTCCTTCCTTCATAAAAATAATATGAACTTTAGCCTAATAAAATATATGAAATTTGGGATTAAAAACCATAAAACAGTTCAACAAAATAACCACAATACTAATTTTTGAAAATAATTTTCTTTAAAAAAGGAATTACAAATTTTTTGAGGAAGTGGTGAGAAAACTAAAAGTTCGCAGAGATTATACAATGTTCTTTTGATTATAAAGGCGTTTTTTTAAATATGTTTTCTCATTTACAGGACTTTTCTTGATTGAGATAAGAAATAGCCTGTCAAACGATTCTGGGAATTCTAATTCTGTACTAAAGTCCTATTTTCAAAGAAATATTTTGTTTAAATAATTTAACTTTTTTGGTTTTATGTGCTGTTGGTTTTGCATCAATTACATAAACTTTTAATGCATTTATAAAGATATTTAATAGATTTCATTAATTGTTATTTGTTTTAATGAATTAAGTTAACTAATATTGTGCATCGTTTCCCCCGATATTCAAAAATGAGTCCCGCTTTTCTAGGAAATGGAAAACCCTAACACGTATACATTTTACTACCCCAACAAACTCTAAGTCAAAGCTTTGATATGAAATGACTTTTATCATTTGATGTCAAGCACAATACTCAAACGTATTTCAGTTGTTTGATTTTAACATTTGAATTCAAATTGATAATGATTTGTATATAAACATTCGATACAAAACGTTTTATCCATTTGATATCAAACTGTTATCAATTTTTATTCCCAAACAAAAATAAACTTGGCAGCACTAAAGCGAAAAATAAATGTAAACATTAAAAATGGCAATTAAAGTTAAATGTGTGTTACAATTGAAGAAAAATATTAGTATTGTAGTTATTTTATTTTTAATCCAAATTTAGATATTTTTAAGATTATTGAATTTAATTTTCATTGATTTATTTTTATGAAGACAGGAATTTTTACAACATGAAATCAATTAAAATTTTATTGATAATTTTTCATTCTTGACTGTGCTGAGATTTGAACCCAGGCTTTCACGGACAGGTTGCTCAGACTAGTTTCGATTGTAACCACAGAATCTCGTCAGTGGGGTTTGCCGTTTTACTCGCTCGGCTATTGAAGCCGGATGACGTCAATAGTCAAACATCAATCCTTAAACCAAATGGTATTTCATTTTGGTAGATCGAAATTTGCTTTTGAATGAATGATTATCTAAAATTAAACATTAAGTGAAGTGAATTCGCGTTTAGAAAACCTTTTTATTTGATGTGAAAAAATATATAAAAAAAAAAAAATTAACTACAAACAGTAAGAATTAAAATAAAACTAAAAATGGGAAAGTGAAGCTTTAATAAGTTTGTTGAACGATCGTGGTGCTACTCAGAACCATGACAATGCTGAAAATAAGTATTTCGACTTTACAAGAATTTGAGAACCCACAAATCTAATCGGACATAACTTTTTGTTTCAGCTTATATGTGTGTTATAGTCATAGCAGGTAAAGCTCACAAATAATATTGGACCAAGGAGGTAAAAGTTCCCCCTAAAAGAACTAATCCAACCTCTGAAAAAAATTGAATTTTTTAAAGTTTTCCCATACATTTGTTTAGCAAATGCAACTATTACCGTCGGCGAAAGTTAAAAAACCTATAATTGGATCCAGGAGATCGTAAAATTACGTCCCCGTCACCTTTTGTGGGCGGTTACATGAAATAAAATTTCTATAAAAATTTAAATATTAAAAGAAATAGATTACTGACGCCATAATATCGTAAGAATTACATTTTTGAACTTGTATGGGCAGGGGTATGTATCCCTCCAAACCCGCCACCCGGAACGACCCTGTCAAAAAATATTTTTTTTTTATTTTTTGCTTATTTCCACAAAATATTCATTTTTAAGCTGTTATGTGTTTCATGGTATTTAATTTATCTGAAAATAATAAATTTATTCGTAATTATCCTTTTTCTTTGCGGTGTATGCCAAAATGTTGTATGTTAATTGCCGCTATAGGCTAAAGCTACATTTTTTACTCCCGGTTTGGCCAGTATTTTTTTTATAAATTTTTTATTTTTATTTTATTCGGTTCCTTCTTTTAAGTTTTAAGAATAACAATAAATTTTAAGAAAAACAATAAAAAATATTTTTTTTTATTTGTTTTAATTTTTTCATTTTCAGTTATTGTTTAATTTTCTGTTAAAAAAAATTTTCGTTTAATTAAGTTTTGAATCAATTGTTTTTTAAAATCAATTTTGAGTTAAAATTTTATCTAAATTATTTTATTTAATTTTTGGGTATCAAGATTGTAACAGTTGTAGGTTTTTACCAGCTTGACTATGATTATTTTGACAAAAACCTCTAAACCAGTTATTTATGTACAGAATTTTCTAAAAATGAGCACAGATATAGAAAGCTGAGAAAACAATCCCTCTTTCAGCGATACAGTCAAACTATTCACCAATTGCAAAAATATTTCCAAAAAAGCAGCATTTTTCGGATTTCCTGAGCACCAAATTTTCAAGTCAAAAACCGGAAGCTCGATTTTGATTTTCGAACAAGGAAAAAGTCTTAGAATTTTCTGTAGATTACGAGTTTGCTATACGCTTGGTGGGCAAAAAAAATTAACCCCCCTTATGTGCATACGTAAACATATAAGTACATAGATGTATGTATATACATGCTTATGTATATTTTTTATTTTCTCTTATTTTTTTTTTTTTGTGTTTGAAGTTCTTCTTAAGTGTGTGTGGTAAAACAAGTTCGAAATGTCAACCATTTGCAAACAGAAAACATTTTAACCAAAGCAAAGAATAAGAACAAAAAATGTTCGCCTTCCGAACTGTCAAAATCAGTCTCATAAATTAATATGCCTTGTCATCGCACTTAGTAATTCAATAAATTATCATTAAAAACAGAACAGATGGGAAGTATGAGGAGTATAGAAGCAAAGATGGCTATCTCCATTTTTGTTGCTTCTATAATAGAAAACAAAAACCTCTACCTTCAAAGATGTTTGCATTGGTAATATGAAGTTATGCTCTTTAGTACAAACCAATCTGAAGATTATTTGAAGCAAGTTTGAACCAAAGCTACTCCGAGGCTTAGGATTAAGTCCAATGCGAGAATTGGAGATTGTTCTATTTGTATTAATCTAGTGGGCATCAAAACATTTGGCGTAATCGGATATGAATACAAATTGGCTTTTTCTGATTTTTTTTTTTTTTGTTGGGTTTTTTTCTTCATTCTTGTACTATTGTCAGTTACTTTCCTTAACAATTAATTATAAAGAAACAAAGAAGAATAATAATGTAACATAAAGCGAACATTAGCAAGAAATACTCATGATTTTATATTTATGATCAAATGTAACTTTTTTCATTTAGTTTTATTTTTTCTTACAATAATATTAAAAATAAAAATTCTTAAATTTTTCGGAAAATGTGCAAAAAAACTACAATTTTAGTATGTAAGAATAACAAAAGTAGCACTCACCAATGGATATTGCTATCTTTGCTTGAATCAGTACTTTGTGACTACAGATTTAAGCTCGATAAGCCCTTTTTTAGTATTGACACATTCATATGATCATATGAACATTTCAGATTGATGCTGGACGATTATTAAATGCCCTTGGATAATGTGTTTGTACATTTGGGTGCCAGTTTTATTGCAAACATCGAAATGGCTTTAAAATATCCCAATAGTTTGCCAAAAGAGATTAAGAAAAATCCAAATGTTTTTTTATGGCTTTGAAAAATTTATAAGAAAAAGGTATAATAATACGAGTTTTTTTAATTTATATAAGAAAGGATAAAAAATAATCATTAGCTTGTCAAGTTTTTTAACAAAAGGGTGAACCAAACGGAGAAATGAACTCAAAAATAGGTAAAACCACAGGAATATATGAATACAAAAAAACATAGGCCTCTTATATGAGTGGCATTTGACAAGCGAGTTTTGCTGAATATCGAACAACGACTGTTTGTATCACTGATGAGATTTGTAATACAATTGTACCAAATTTGGTACAATCGGAACTTTATTGGTACACTGGTACAATCCATCCTTTTTTGCTGCAATCTTAAAAAAATACCCTTGTAGTTTATCATTTCTCTGAGGTCTCCCAATCGCCATTATTGTCGATTGTTTTGGTGACACAGTCCTACATTTTTGTATACCTATCGACTTTATATCACTTTCTGAGTCGATTTAACGACGTCCCTCAGTCCAGATAGCTGGCAGGTTAATTACTTTTCTGACCATGAAATATTGTGCGTAAAGAACAGCTCATAACTTTTAATTAGAGTTTGTTCCCGGGATTTCTCGTCCCGGGAATTCCCGGTATTTTCAGTTGTTTTTAATTCCCGCTACCGAAATTTTGAAGATAATTTTTTTAAACTTTAGTAAATTTATGTCAGACTTGTGTCTTTAGTTGTTTTAGCCAACCTTATTTCACCACAATATTACAATGTTCTACAGCTTAACTCTTTTAAACTAATTTTTGAGAATGGTCTTTATATTGGGCCTATGATAAATTATAAACCTATCATCACGAAAGTTTTTTTCTTGTCCTAGCAAATTGAAGTGTAAATTTTACAACATTATTATAAAGCTTTGCGTTTAAAGGCGTAGTAAATTGTTTTCCTAGATTGTGTTTCATATTCGGCATTTCAAGTGATTTTGAGTCTTATAAAAGTAGAAAGCAGTGATGCCAATAGTAGGAAATTTTCCCTTTTTGTAGGGCTTTTTCCGGAAAATTTAAAGCGTAGGGGAAAAAGGGCAGAATTTTTATTTTAAGGCAAATGAAGGGAATTTTCAAAATATTATCTCATTTTCAATATATTGTGAAAAAAAATCTTAAATATTCGTATTATTTTCATTTAAAAATTTAAATTTTTCATATGCAACAGCATTTAAGTACAAATGTAGTATTTTTCAACAGAAGCCCTATACTATTAGCCCTAACACCCTGGCAATCTTCAACAAGTGCCAAAAACATGTACGTATATATTTTGGGCCGTCGAATATTCGGGCTCGCATTTACGAACTATTCTCTTAATTTTGCTATTTGCATTCGTTCTCACATTCGCTTCAATGTGTGCGACTATAAAAAGGAAATATTTAGTGAATGAAATTTCTACATAGAAAATAATTTTGTTCAGAGAAAAAAGTAAACTAAGAGAAATAAAATCATACAATTTGAAATTTTTAAAAAAATTTAATAAAAACTTTTAAGGATGCGGAAGGAAATATTTTTTTTAATTCCTGTTTAGGGGAACTGGAGTTAATTTTTTTTAAATTATACAGCTCCTTCCCTTTTATTTGGTACCGAGTTTTATAAAAAATATTAGATGCTTATATTAAAAAATTATTAAAAATAAGTATTCTTGAAATGAAAATCAAACACGTAGTTTGACATAGTTTTGCCTTTTGAAGGATACATAGTGACGTTTCCGTCAAAAAGAAAAAAATTAAATTTGTCACACAGTGTTTTTTTTTTTAATTGAATTTTTATATGTTTGAGCATAGCATTGTACATATTTATTTTGGTTTTTTCTTATTCTTAACAAATACTTATATAATAAATGTTAATAAATGCTTTAATTATAATATTTACAAAATGTTAACAGAGTATGTATTTGTTTGCTGAAGATAAGCCAATACAATTTTAACGTAGGGAATAGTGTAGGGATAATTTTTTTGGTTGTAGGGAAAAGAGGGAATTTTTTATAGACACGTAGAGATTTTCTTGAAATTTGTATTGGCATCACTGGTAGAAAGTGAAATTTGTGTGCATTTCGCCACAAATTTATGTTAGTTTAAGTTGAGTTTTTAGGGAGGTAGTTCCACATTTGGGTGCATAACGCTTAGAATTAATAACGGACTAATAATAAAAATACTTTATGGGACCTTATCATCACATGGAATGAAAAACTTAGTATACCTTCATACACTGCTGATTAAGGGCTATAACATTTTAAAAAAATATGTTATTAAATATATGTAGTAAATAAAATTTCTCCTTTCTGCTGAATTTGTTAAACGGTAAAATTGTTTCAGCATTCCTACTTCGTAGGAATTTTTATGCGCGTAAGACTAATACTGTCATTCTAATTATGCAAATAAGCTCTGAACTTGACAATGTTTATACTATTAGCATCAATAGAACCTCTTAAGTGTCTTAAAATAATTTTAATCTTGAATTTTTTACGTTCTTGTTATATAATAGATACAAGATTTAATTCTTTTAAGCGTAATAGTCAATAAGAAATATTAGTTTCATTGGAGAAATAAGTAAATAAATAAATAAAAAATTTTGGGCGGGAATCCCGGGATCCCGGGAATTGGATTTTTATTTCCCGCTTTCCCGGGAATTCAAAAAGTGCGGGAATAAAAAAACTCTACTTTTAATGTAACTTGATGAAATTTTGGTTTCAATTTATATATACAATGGTGAGAATACAAACTTCTTTCCTGAATAGTATTTGTGCCTACAAACCATCTTTTTATTTTGGTGTTTAAATTCAATTTGGGCCAAACTTTAGTTATTGCAATCTAAAACATCTTACCTAATTTTATTGGAATAGGTATATAAATGATGATAGGTGTTAATGCCTTATAAATGTTGGTATTGACATACTCGTAAAAATTGCCCACCATTACTTTTACGATAGCTACTATGTCATGTAATGGTCCATACTACACTCGGCCCTATCTCTTGGGACTTAAGACTGGTTAAAAACCGCTAAAAATTAAATTTAAAAGGTAGCTAAAAGTAACCTATGTTAACCCTCGTAAAATAAAAAAAAAAATAAAATGATAACACGGTCTGAATTAAGTAACAGGAAGACGATGGTAAAACTTCCCTATGGTCTCAACCCTCCCATCCTTGCTATCGTACTGCTAATTCTTTAGAATACTACCCTACCTAATTGTTGATTAACTTTTCATGGAATTAAATGGAAAGTAAGAATTTAGTTAAACGTCATTATAATTGACGCACAAAAAGGAAACATTTATTTAAACTATATTCAAACATATTTAAAAATATTTAAATAATATAAACTAATAATGAAAATGTGTATTTTGATATTTGTTATGTGGTGTATTGTTAAATTTGAATACTCGAAATAGAAATTAAATTAAGGGTTGTTTTACAAATGTTATTAATATTTTATGCTTATTACATGTAAATTACAAATTAATAAAATTACCACCCAAAATATTTAAGATAATCCAAAAAATATATAATAAATATAGTAACAATATTTTTGAACTCACCAGGCCTGATGTGATGTTGAATTCATTAAATATTGTAGAGTTTGAATCATTCCTGTTTATCTTACTAACAATTTAATTTATAAGTATGTATATTCAAAATATTGTTAAATATTTGTTTAAACGTCCCCTTTAAACAAAATGTTAAGAAATGTTTGGCCAATCTAGTCGGACATTCTTTCTTTTAGCCTATATTCCTTCTTAAAAGTACTTTTCTAAAGAAAAAAATACAGAAAATTCAAATTTAATGTGGAATGTTTATTATCATTTGAAAGAACATTCTTTGGCATTTATTTTTTGATGATTATGTCTATAAAATGTTAATCGCTGCTACGTCGCAGATGGTCCATCCGTTGAGTCCAATTTTTGTTGACTTATTCGAGCATTTCGACTGGTAACTGGCGAATGACACGGGTGATGTTTTCCTCTGTATTTTGTACGCTTTCAATTCAAGATCTCGACGTAAAATGCGCCAAGTCGTTCCATACGTCAGTCCGAGTTGCTGCGAACGGCTCCGAATCGACTCTCCACGGTCTTCGTGTACACTCTCAGCTACGGCCGCTATATTTTATTCACAGCGTGCTGGACGTGTTCTATTCGGTCGAATATTATTCAATAATGAATGCTGAGTCTCAAAATGGGTGATAGTAGGCCGATTATGTTGACCATAAGTTGAGCGAAGTGCACGAAACCCATTCCTCACAGAACGTGAATTTTCGTTATAAAGTTGAACGAATTGTAAACGTTGTTCAGGCGTAAGTCTTTCCATTATGAAATGCCAAACAATACTAAATAAAAATAACATGACAGCATGACATGAATCACACGTGATCTGTCAAAAAAAGGCCTTTGAAAAAAGTATCTCTACTTAAATCGCCCATTATAATTATTATATGTGTTATGGTCATAGGCAGATAACAGTCAAAAATAAATAAAATTGGAAAAAGGGGGAAAATAGCACTAGAAGAACTAATTCTACCTCTGAATATAATTAAATTTTTTTTAAATTTTCACATACTTTTGCTCCAAAAAATAAGGTCATTTTGAATGCAACGCACAGGTGGCTAAAACCCGTTACAACAGTAATTTTCGCACATCCCATTTTTTACATACATTAACAATTTTAACAAAAGACGTTTAAGTACAATTATTAGAAGCCAAAACATTTTTTGACTGACAAAAAAAAAAAAGGATTCTTAAGTACCTAAGATGACAAAAAAAAGAACAAGTGTGAAATTTTAAAAAAAATCACCAAAAACATGGCGCAAACACGCGCAACGTTTTTTTTTTTTTTGAGTGCGAAAGTAGAGATTTTATCTTTAAAAATTTTTTTATTATTGTATTGCTGGATCAATTATATTATTTAATTTTGCTTTTGTATTGCCTCTTCTTAATCCTTATAAATAAAACACATCATTGTATTTTTTTCTCTCTTGATCTATATATTTCGAACTAACAGTTCATCTTCAGGATCTATATTATATACAATGATAATTCTTATTATTAACATAAATTTATAAAAATTAAACAATTTTAAAAATCTTACCTAATTTATATGATTGAAAAAATGTTTATTACATTAATAAAATAAAATCTAAAACTTCATAAAATTTTCAATAATTACATTTAAATCAAATACAACCTACTATACTACTATATATATATATAATTTACTTTTTTGAAAGAGTTATTAAATTACAATATGTATTAACATAAGAAGAGGCAATACAAAAGCAAAATGAAATAGAGATTTTAGATTTGATCGTGGTGTATAACATTTTAAAGCTAGCGATTACCTTCACTTTCAAAAACTTTTTAATATTTTTTTTAGAAATAAGTGAACAAAAAAATGGTTATTTTTATTTTCGAACGAATTTTTTTATCATTAAAATGTAAATAAAAATTTTGTAAAATCTACCTTAAGTAGCTGTTATTATAGTTTTTTAGAGAAAAAAATCAATGTAAACTTTTTAGTCGTTTAGCCCAAAAAAATTATATATATATTGTAAATCTCTCAAAACCGTAAATAGTCAATCAACCCGCATGCATTTTACTCAACTGTCCTGACTTTAACAGTGTCCCAAAACGGCAAATCTCAAGCAAAAGACTTAAAAATTTTCTATACGATGCAGAATTTTATCTGCCGAGCTGCGTACTTTAATTTTTAAAATTCTTAAATTTAATTTTTTTTCCTTATGTCCGGCTATATTGGCAAAAAAAAAACCCTTATGTGCGGCGGTGCTGTTGCACTGAAGTATTCTTTACGTAAAATTATCTAAAATTGTATTATAAATTGAATGAATATTCAGTTAAAACCCGGTCTACTTATTTTTCATTTATTTTTAACGAAAAGTTCATTTAATTTTTACTGTAAAAAAATTCAACCGGGAATTCCGTAAAAAAATGAATTTTAAGTTATTTTATGTTATTCAGTTAGATATTTTCTACAATGTTTTACTCGAATTTTTAAAAAATACCAGACACCTGTCCGCTTGTTTTTCTAATGAGAGAGAAAGAGAATATTTATTTGTATTTACTTGCCCCGTTATAGGTACATATTTGTTTTACTTTTGTTGTACTGACCACT
Source organism: Pollenia amentaria (assembly GCA_943735925.1). NCBI lineage: Eukaryota > Metazoa > Arthropoda > Insecta > Diptera > Polleniidae > Pollenia > Pollenia amentaria. The sequence goes on from OX031009.1 coordinate 227,608,747, forward strand.
TTGTTTACAGAAGAACTTTCAATTATAAGACACCAGACCCAGACACCAGAATTTTATGTATTTAACTAAATAATTTTAACAAATAGAATATGGGAATTTTCTACACGAAACAAGCCAATCGTTTTTACTTTTACTTTTTGCCACAGATCTATAAATAGATAACAAAAAATTAATTTCTTCGTACACCCAGAGAAAAAATATGTTTAAATTTAACCATATTATTGTCACCGACAAACATATTATTGTTAAATTAATCCTCCATCAAGAAGGCACAACCATATTATAGTTGCCTCCGAACATGTTTTGGTTAGTAATAGCTAGAATATGTTTAACATTTATAATAGCATGGTTCATTTTCAACCAAAGCATGTTGCTCTTAGAAAAGAGGAAAATACTATTGTTAATTTAAAAACAAATTATTGTCATGTTTAACCATAACATGTTTAGAGGCAACCATAATATGGTTGTGGCTTCTTGATGGAGGTCTAATTTAACAATTATATGTTTGTCGGTGACAATAATATGGTTAAATTTAAACATAATATGTTTGAAATTTTGCCTAAAAATAGTTTTGTTGGAGGTGACCATATTTAAACATATTTTTTCTCTGCGTGTAATTAAATTATATAAAATAACTGAAAATTCATTTGTTTTTATGGTATTTGTGGAATTTGCGTTTGAATTTTTGACATTAAAAATTAAATGAACTTTTCATTAAAATTAAATGCAAAATAAGTCGATTGGTTTTTAAATAAATTTACAGTTGTTTTGAATTTTAATTTCATTTAATTTTACATCCAGAATGATTTTACTTAATCAATTCACAATATTAAATGCAACCGAAAATCCGTATTAATGTGCACTTAGTTTTTTAAATAAATGTTAGAGTCAGTTAAAAATAAATTTGCTTGGAATTTTAAATGTTTATTTATTTAAAAATGACTGTATTCCGATAAATAACCTACAACAGTCCATTACTGTAAAAATATTGTGAGTGTAGTGTTGCTTTCAAAAAAATTAATTTTTGACTAAAAAATTCTGAAGCTTTTGCTTTAGGAGAAACTATTATCTTTTTATAAAAATATTTTACTTTAATTTCTCTTCACTTACCACGAATTTCATATAATTTGTTTTTATGTAATTCTAAAAACTCTATTTACATAAATTATACTTTTTAAAATTAATTGCTAATAATTGTTTTTTGATATAGAAATAAAATAAAACAATTTCTTCTAGTTTAAGGTTAATATTTTTTAAGAAAACTACAAATGAAATTAACACAAAAACCGGTCTATATTAAGAGTAATTAAGTCTTTATTAATCAAAGCAATTAAATTGTATTAGTTAAAACAATCTAACAAAATTAAATTTGCACATATACATTCAAACGTATTTAGAAAATAAAGTTGTACCTTGCAAAAACTATTACAATCAATATTCTTTTCTAGTCTGTAGTCTGTAATTACGCAAATCTGTTAACAAAAATGTACATTTTAGAGAATTGGTAGAAAATAAAACTTAATTGGCATAATTTGTGGTGTAAAAAAAAATAACCGGGTAATTCCATGTCAAATTGATCAAGAGTGGGACCCGACCCCTTTGGATTTGAATGAAATGTAGTGTGAAGGTTCCTTTCATCCTATAAGGAACATATATTAACGAAAAAAAATAAACATTTTTTTTTTGCAAAAGTTACGTCATATTCAAAATGTCATAAAAACTACTGCACATACGAAGATGATTTGTACGTCATTTTAAAGAGAATACTTGGTGGAGAAATCTAGTGGGTGCCCCAGTAGGGTACCTGGTATCGGGCTAGTATATCAGTGTCGATGTGGCGGGTGCGATTCCCGCCAGAGACTCTGGTCTCCTGCAGACAAGCGAAGAGCTTCGCGGGAATAGCATAGGTTAAAAATTTAAAAAAAGTACATCTCGCTTACAATTCAGCTCGTCAATAAATCCCTCAGTAAAAACGGTTCTTTGTATAAACGATAATAAATATTTACTTTAATGACGGCCAACTTTCCTTTTAGTCTCTCTTTTATTGTTTATTCATCTATTTTATTGTTAATTTTTTTTATTCCCTATGCCCAGAGTCTCTGGCGGAAATCGAACCCGCAACCCCGGCACTGATAGACGAGCTCACTACCAGCTATCCTACCGGGGCACCCTTTTACATCATAACTATATTTGTCCTCACCTCCTATTCCACTGGCAGTCTTGCTTAAATTGCCATCCTTTCCACTTAAATAATTCTCAAAAATGTTTAAGACTCCGAACTAAACAGTTATTTGTATTGTCGGAAAATACTTTTCACCATCACCATCATCAATATTTGAAAGATGATAATGTAAATTGAACTTTTTTTATGCTTAGAATGTTAAAAAGCATTTCAATATTTTAAGTAAACTATAATAAGTGTTAACTTTGTGTATCGTTATAGGGGGCACATCTTTCACCCACGGGATAGCAGCTGCCCCTTTTCGTGACAATTTAAAAATTAACAATGCGGATTAACACTCAGAAGGCTTAAATGATTAAGATTTATTTTATTAATAATTGATATCAAGTTTTGAGATTAACATTTTTTTTGTGTTCTAAAAGTGCAGTAAGAACCCGATTATCTGTTATTATCCGGATTAATCGAGTAAATAATTACGAGTAGTTTTTTGCGGGGTTTTTGTTTTGATTTAAAACGAGAATTCTTGTATGTACAATGTACATTGCACATAACATAATATATCTTTATAGAAAAACGAAATTATTTAGGGATTTGATATAAATACATACCAGAGGGAATCATATTCGATACAAAAAAAAAAAAAAAACAATGTTGTGCCCATTACCCCCTAGACCGAAAGAAATGTCAATGAAGTTTCTAAAACAGGAATATTTTTTTGTCACGCCCCCAAATACAGGGCTATTGGTTTTTTATATATAGCGTTGCATTTAATTTTCGATCTCTTCATATCGCATGTCGTTGTTCATGGCTGCATTTTTGCTTTTAGTGACATTTTAATCCGACATCAAATTCCATGCGCCACTTATGCCATGCGGAATCCTTTCCCCAGATGTCGAATTTTTTGCACGTGCTAAAACAGTTCTTCTAAGGCTTAGCATCTCCAGCTTTTAATATGGCGGTGCGCAAAATGACCGCAGGAAATATGGCCCCAAATATAAAATGAAGATTTGCCACAAAAATTTACATAAGACACAACAACACGCAATTTTGGGAAATTTTTTTTTGGTTTCTATTTAATTAATACGTTGGATGGTTTTTGCATTTTAAGTAAAATGAAAAATTACCCCAATATCACGGAATGAAAAATGTCCCCAAACTAAATTAAAAATTTTACTTTGGGGGTATTATTCATTTACTAATATAAATTGTAATATTTAAGAAATAAAAAATGACCCCAAAAACTTTTATATAAATGTTGTAAAATTTTATGTTAAAATTCCTAGGAATAGTAAGCATCAAAATTCAGATTTCTTATACTAAAGTGCAGAAAATTCATGCCGGCTTTGCAGAGATGCTTTAGTTAGCGAAGCCCGTGTTCGTTATACCATAGAGGAGAAAATCCTCGCGCTTGGCCGAAGGCCCAACCATTCTCTCTATCGTGCGATTTTTAAAACCAAAACTAAGTATTCAGGTTATTAAAAATCAGGATTTTAAAATGCTGGATTTTTAAACTACGGATTTTTAAATTCGGGATTTTAACTTTAGGGCTTTTGAACCCAACCCAAATTTTTAATATAACTTTCTTTGTGTTTTTTGATGTACACTCTTTCTGGGGCTAAAATTCATTAAACATTTTGAGGTGATTTTTCATAATGAAGAACTACCCTAAATTTGGGGTCATATTTAATATTCTTTTTAGGGCTATTTTGCATATTTTTGGGGTAATTTGTCATTAGCAAAATTATATTGCATTATATCCCCAAGTTTGGGGTTAATTTTAATTTTTGTTTCGAAGTGCCTTTTAATATACTCACTTTCCACCAGTCGCGCCCTAGAATTAAAGGTATATTTTTTAAGTTTCAAGAACTTTAAACATTTTTTCTTGGAACGCCCATCAGTGTTTGTTTTATTTTTAAAGCATCGCCATTTTTAATAATATCTATCATTTTAATTTTAATGCCCAAATATATGATGATACAATTATGTGGGTTATTCTACAAGGCACAGACAGAACCATAATGTCTATATTAGATTACTGATGAGAAACTGGTACATTTTCAATACTCCTCTCATGAGAAACTGGAAACACCAGGTACGTTTATCAAAACATGGAATCATAAAAGCTATACGTACTAAGAAGGACTTTCTGGACAAGTGCAACAAATTGGAAATTTGGGGGAAGTATCCGAAATGGCATAAGTGGAGCCCGCAATTTTATGCCGGATTAAAAAAGTGATGAACTCGGACTATAGCTGAAGTTCGAAAATAATATTAAAATATTTTTGATTAGTATTGTGGTTATTTTGTTGAACTATTCATGGTTTTTAATCCAAATTTTTACTATTTTTAATTAGGCTTAAGTTCATTAACATTTAATGAAAATTAAATTTAATGAACTTAAGCCTAATTAAAAATAGTAAATATTTTTGATTTTAAATTTTATTTTATACTATTTAAAATTTAAGCTGGGTTGTCTCAATCAATTCCGATCTAGAGTGGAAATAATTTCGTATTTTTTTTCTTCAAAAAAAAAAAAAAAAAAAAAAAAAAAAAAAAATTATAAAATAAATTTTTTATTAAAGGCTTCAATTTCAGTTATGTATTTTATAAAGCCTTTTGTAATAGTCCTATTCCTTGAATTTTTTTAGAAATGACTTTATACACTACCATACTATTATCTTGTATCTTCAGAAAATGCATTACATTCTGCTGGTGTCTAATAATTGTAAATTTTTCTGTCCATACAAAATACTTCATTGCTATCCAACGGATAGCAAGAAGATACAAGATAATAGTCTGATAGTGTATAAAATTATTTCTAAAAAAAAAATTAAGGAATAGAACTTTTACAAAAGACTTTATAAAATACATAACGGAAATTTAACTCATAGAATAAATTCGAAAAATAAAAAAATTTTGAATATATTAAAGGCTTCAACAAATTTTATTAGAATTGCAACTACGGAATTAAAACGACTTCGATCGAAATGTTTGATAGGATTGATAATAATATTTTTGTTAATTTGTTTTCTTATTTTATTTCCTGGCGGGAAATTTGTGTCAATTGTTGCAACAGACCTGGGATTTGTAAAAATAAAATAAGAACAAAAAAAAAAAAAAAATTTATGATACGAGTATAATTTGTTCTTAAAATTAATTCTGGGACTTTTTTTATTGAAAATATACCAAGCACTATCATTGTAGTAACTAACACTAAACACGTTTATTGCGAATAGATGTGTGCCTGGTCAAATGGTGGCCGTTAGGAGTGAATTAACCCCCTCCAATGGACAGCCCCATGCATAAGTGATAGGTCCCATTCATATAAACTGTTAGAACTAGGACTGATCTCTGCCACCAAAGGACCGATCGCGGAACTACTTTAGTGTCAGTTCGCTTCCCTCTATATTTATATCAGGACCAATCAAAGCTTAGTAAGAATACACACAAAGAAAATATATATTTTCATATGATCTTCAAAATTTGAACTTTTGAAAGAATCATTTTGCTTGCATATTATTGCAAACCAAATTAAATTAGTTTTCAATCACACAGCCATATTATGGATGGCTACGTTCAAGTTATGATCATCACAATCATGTATATGTATGGAGTTGTTAGTAAGCCAACAACGACAGTCATAATAATTAGAATATGCCAACAAGATAAAAACTTTGTTTCATTTTGGACTAGCAAATGGTCATGGTTAAAATGTACTCGGTTTTAGTCATCTGCAACTGAACTGATTGAGCTTTATTTTTTTACTCAGAACCAATTTCTTATCTCTAAGTGTATACTCATAAAAAAAAATTCTAGGATTAACAGGAACATAAATTTTTAAGCAAAAGGAAACTAAAGATTTAAGGTCTGGATTATAATTAAATAAAACGAGTGTTGAAGCTTTTATGTAAACAAAACCAAATGGTTATAAAAAATGTGCTCCAATTTCAAAGATGATAAGTCTCACAAAAGTCTTGCATATAATTATGGGTCAACTTAAGGTAACAACTGAAAATGTTGTAAAGGGTGTTTTTCATAGAGGTATAGAACTGTGAAATGAAAAAAAACAAAGATTAAATTTTTAAATTGACAGAAAATTTACTTTATCCGAAAGATAACCTTCTCGCATTATAATTTATATATGACTTCTGGCATATGACCTCCACGGCTGACTCGGACGTAGTATAATCTGGATTTTTAATGGCTTTTCCAATATTTGTGGCCATATATCGGCAAAAGCTCGCAGAATGTTTTCCACCAAGTGGTCAATCGTTTCGGGCTTATCGGCGTAGACCAGCGACATCACATATCCCCACAGAAAATAGTCTGGCGGCGTTACATCGCACGATCTTGGAGGCCAATTTACGAGTCAGAAACGTAAGACTATGCGGTTAACAAACGTTTCCTTCAATAAATCAATTGTGGCACGAGTTGCGTGACATGTTGCGTCGTCTTGTTGAAACCAAAGCTCCTGTACATGATGGTTGTTTAATTGATGAACGAAAAAGTCAGTAATCATGGTTCTATAGCGGTCACCATTGACTGTAACGTTCTGTCTATCATTTTTTTAAAGTAGTATGGTCCAATGATTCCACTTGCCAATAAAGCACACCAAACAGTCAGTATTTCTGGATGTAATGGTGTCTCAACATACACTTGAGGATTATCATCACCCCAAATACAGCAGATTTGTTTATTTGGGGTATCCATTCATACAAAAGTGAGATTCGTTGGCCAAACCAAACTACACATAAATCACTTGACAGCTGACAAAACGGCCGCCAGCTAAAAAAGTGTCGCCAACTTAAAATTTTGTACCTCCATAAACAACACCATTTAGTACAAGTTCCCTTGTTTTTTTTAACTTTACCTGTAGTTATTTTCTTGACTTTGAGATGGCACATTTAAATAAAAAGTTTTTCTGCTTTAACTGACAGGAGATTAAAAATAATATAATTAAATTAATAATTAAAACTTTTCAAAAAAAAAAAATCCTTACACACACTATTAACTAATAACAATTGTGTACATACTTATATACTAAAGCAAATACTTTATGAAATTAATATTCATATAAAACAAACGTGAGTTGCAAAGTGTCACTGAAAGGACATGAAAATATTCTACGTATTTTTTTAATTAATTAAAACTTTTATATATTGGCTCTGAAAAAGTAAATACAATACATTTTTGCGAACTTCATTGAAATGTTAACAGCAAAATATTTTTGCTCGAATTTGCATTTACAAAAGAGGCTGAGCTCCAAAACATCATAAAACTTTGCAGTCAAAGTCAACATGTTCATAATTTATTTAAGTAGACTCTGAACATTCAAACAAACTTTTAGACAGGAATGAGGCTTTCCAGAATTGCATATAGTTTTCACCCTACGAGTAACTTGTGTGATTTAAGCAACATTTTTCAACAGTTTTACACTTTTTACAATTTTATTGGTGTAGGGCTACATAATTGACTTTAATTGATATTAAAAAAAGTAACATTTTTTAATTTACTTGGCTTTCGAATAAATAATGTACTCAAATAAGAAGCTTGGTGCGATATGACGGCAAACTTTTAGTTTGGAACCATATCCTGATGTTGCACTTAAACTTTCAGTAGTGTTCTGGAAATTGAATTCGAATGAATTTAAATTCGTACAAATTTTTAAAACAATCCTGTGTTTAAAATTCATAAAATATTCCCTAATATATAAATCATACTTTTAGCACAGAATACACACAGAGGTGAACACGGTGACGTGTGAAAAAGGCTCAAATTATTTTCGGAGGAAGCTTTCAAAGAAAGAGACAAAAAACGTTTTTTGGTAGTGAGAGGCAATGTTTAAAAACAGGCTACAAGCAACACAAATTTCGTGACCAAAACAAAAATAACAACACTGATAGAAAAGGCGTCATAACGCTGATGTATTTTGACGTCAGTACTAAGGCAAGTGTCTTCGTTTTTGACCCCATGACACTTTTCATCATTGTGATGTCAGCCTTAACATCACTTGGCCAAATTGTCATCAGGGTCAAAAATTTAAATTAAGTCAGCAATGGGATGACACATTGGCATCACAGAAATGACGAATTGGAGTTGGTTTTATAAAGAATGTCATCAGTGCGATGACAAACTGTCATCAAATTGAGTAATTTTAATTGACCTTAAGGCAAATTGAGAGAATATTATTTCCTTACCCGTTACAAATGTTTGTTTCACTTTGTTGTATTCTGTCATTTGTTAACAGAAGAATTCAGAATTATAAGACAGCAACAGCATGCCCGATATGGTTTTCGTAATAATTTTACTTTAAAAATTTGATGTTTTTAAATAAATAATTAAAAAAATAGAATATGGTAATTGTTGCTTCTTATTTTACTTTTTAAACATGAAAATAATGTTAATAATATACAGGGTGGCTGATGAAAGCCGCTACCAAAAGAAAACTTGATCTGAACGGCAACGTAAACAAACAAAATTGTCGCTTATGGAGTGGTTCCAACCCAGAAATACTGAATGAGAAGGCATTGCATCCAATTCGCGTCACAGTTGAGTGCGCAGTTTCTTCACGCTGTATTATCGGGCTATACTTCTTTGAATTACTTGAGAATTTTTCTATCCGAAACTACGCCGAAAGAGAACTCCGTTCAACTCTGTGTAGTATCAACAAGATGATGCAACTACACACATGGCTTATCCGGTTATGGCCGAATTACGCACAAAATTTCCTAACAGTCTCATTTCAAGAAACTCAACCTTCCGTGGGTCTCTCAGATCGCCTGACCTAAGGCGGGCATTTTAACTCAATGATCTTTAAGACTAATTAAAGTATTTTTAATACAATTCAATGGACTTTGAAATGAAAAAAGATTGAATAAATTCCATGAATTACAAAAAAAGTTATTCCAGCTTCCTTATGTAGCAAAATTCGTGCAGAATTCATCAGACACCCTGTATTATGACATGATATATTATGTCATCGCACTGATGAGAGTTTGTTATCGCACTGATGACATCTTGTCTGTACTGATGTTAAAATACATAATCGTTATGATGACTTTTCTATCAGTGTAGACAAAATCAGGCATCGAATGGATGTCACTGTAGTCATAGCGTAGATGAAATATGACAAAATTTTAGGATGACGTTCGTAGTTGGATTGATGTCACTTTTTGCCTCATTGATGCAATTTGTAATAACACAATTCTGAAGTTAGGGCATCATCAATATGAAGATCCATTTTTCTATGAGTGTACCGTCCAGACTATCCATTGTTATGTTTGCTCAGGAACAAAACGTTGGCAGCATTAGCGACGCACAATTGCTTACGTTCTTCTTAGTAAAAAGCAACAATAACAATCAATTTAAAAAAGTTGTTTGTTGGTTTAACAAAGCAATGGCTAATCTAGCCGGCATGTCACAAAGCACAAGCCACATTAAACAAAAGGATTAAGGCAGACTTAGCTTGTACGTTCTGTTCTGTTATGAATGAGCTATTTTGTTTCTGTCTAATTTTTTATAATTTATTTGAATAAAATTGATTTGAATATATCGCTCATTTCGTGCAAGACCGTCACAACTCAAAATTTGAAACTTTACAGGAGAGCCTTTTTAAGATTCCAACCTATTATTTTTTACCTTCTCTTTCACTATAATACAGTAATAAAATTAAATGTTTCTTTTTTTGCTACAAAGAAAACCACATGTACAAGAGGAATGCCAAACACAAACTGAAATGTGACCTTGTTGATGTTAATTGCTCAAGTTTGTTACGAGAGGTCAAAGCGTCACAAGCATCTGTATTACCGTTATTTTTTCGATAATTCTCTCCGTTCTTAGATCAATTTGTAAAGATTTAAGAGAAGAACATTTCTGCATTACTAACTCGAAAATGCCAAATTTGGAGCTGTGACGGTCTTGCACGAAATGAGCGATATGTATTTAGTTTATGACATATATTTAATATTATAAAGCTGAAAAGTTTGTATGGTTATATATTTTTAAGAGGTAATCTCCGAAATTGCTGCTCCGATTTTAAAACTTTTTCCAGCAACATGAATAATGGAACCTCCTAACGGGCATAGGCTGCATAAGGTTCCAATAAAGACTTTAGGATAGAGCCCAGGTGCGCTAAATCTCCTATACTCAGAAAATATTAATAATCGTTTTGGAAGAGATGTATTAAATCAATAGGTTCAGTACTCAAAATAAAAAAGCCAATTTAACGTGAGTATACTGTTTACCTTCCATTCTGCCTCCAGTCTATCTGTCCGCTCGACCGTCCCCTGATCGAATGCAAAGATGACTTTTGAGCTTGCTACGCTTTACCGGCTAATGAGCTGACCTGATTTTGATGAAATTGGAAATTTAGGCTTTTTATCTTTTTGGGATAAAGATAATTACTGCCTCTCCGAAAATATCTAAACAATTTTGATGAAATTTTAACTATAGAGATCATCGCAAATAAAACACACATCCTTATTATTTTTTCAGACCTTGGACCAATAGGAGACAGAAAAGCAATTTCTGCCTTTCCGACTTTATCTAACCGATTCTAATTTTGCTTATATAGTTAGTCAAAAGTTAAATTTGGGCGGGCAATGCCGCTTTCAGGGCTTGTTTAAATATAAAAATAATTATAACATTTTTTTTTAAATTATTTTGTTTATAACAGATTTTATTTAAAAATATTTTTACATCAGAATTTCATTCGATTTTATAAAACTTTTAAGGTTCGGTCAGATTCATATGTATGTCAAATATTTTTCCTATTTTTGTTTGACTGTGTTTTCCTAAAATTTGTTTAAAAGAATAAAAAGTTTTTTTCTAGCCACACAACTCACATTATTTATTTGCCCATTTTGGTTTGTTCAAGATATGAAGATATTCAATAGCTTCAAATAAAATAAGGGAAAACATGTTTCCCTTGTGTTCACATGTAAAAACATTTGCCTAAAGATAAATATTTGAAGAAATTGTCAAAAAATAATAAATAAATAAGAAACTTTTTATTGAAATTAAAAATCAAAGTTTTGATGCAAAAAACGAAACTTTTTTGGTTTTATGGTAGAGGAAAGCCTGAACAGCAATTTTGAAAGTTAAAAAGGATTAAGATAAAAATTATAGGATACGTTTTTTGGTACTAATCTAACAAGTGTGTACTTTGGGTTTTAAAAATACCAACATTTTTCTGGCATTAACATGTAAGGGTGCTATATTCGGCTTTGCCGAGAATTAAAATATTCCAGGGCGTTTTATATGGGAATTGTTATACATTATGAAGCCCAGTATTAGAATTTATCGCGAGTTTAGTGGTATGGAGTTAAAGGCCGTGAGTACGCTTTATAGGACCTACATACAGACATACCTACACAAGTAAATACAAACATATGTAGATACCTGTCCGTGAAAACCTGAGTTCAATACCCAGCTCAGTCAAGAATGAAAAATTATCAATAAATTTTAATTCATTTCATGTTGAAAAATTCCTTTCTTCATAAAAATAATTTAATGAAAATTAAATTCAATGAATTAAAGCCTGATTAAAATATCGATATTTTGATTAAAAACCATTAACAGTTCAATAAAATAACCACAATACTAATTATTGTTTTATATTAATAGAAATAAAATAATTAAACTTTGTGTTAATCGACTAAGGCCCATTATTACAACTTGCTGTTAGTTAAAGGTAGGATTTTCTCGGAAGTATAACAAGTTATTAACTGCCTATTTCAATAAATGCGAACGAAAGTATTTCAACTTAACTTTAACCTACCTGGTAGGATGAACTTGCCTTTGAGGCATTGCTCACTTAAGCTTAAAGCAAAGTTGTAATAGTGAAAAACTGTTTATATTTGAGACAAAATCCTACCTTTAACTAACGGCAAGTTGTAATAATGGCACTACCCAGCAAAAACTTTACTTACCTGGTAAGTTAGCAAGTAATGTTGGAGAAATATAAACACTACTTATTTTTCGGCTGAATAACTACTTATTTTTGTTCGAGCTGTCCACCGAATTCAGTAGTTACAATACACTTACTAGAAGTCACAAAATATCTAGTTATTATTTAACTACCAGTAAGTTGAATTGTAAGTACTTACAATGTACTTACTAGAAGCCAAAAAATAAATAGTTTTTATTTAATTGGCGCTACTTAATGGACCTAATAAGTAGTTATGGAGCTAGTTACCAGTAAGTAAATATTCAGTACTGAAAACAAGACAACTCATAAGTAGTTATTTAGCTGATTATTAGTAAGCAAATATTCATAACTGAAAATAATAGTAGTGAAAAGTACTTACTGAGGTCATTACTAGGAAGTACTTATTGAGGTTTTCAGAATAATGACAATTGTAATGACAACTACTTACCAGGTAACGTATGAAATAAGTACGACCTATTACCAAAATTCAAAAAGTTTTTCCTGGGTAAGTTTAATTATTTAATTTCTAGAAATATAAAACAATAATTAGTATTGTGATTATTTTATTGAACTAAAACGACAGTTGGTGCATTCCGCCACCATTTTATGTTCGTTTTTGTAACAAAAATATCGATTTTTTTTAGCTATACTGATTGTGCTGGAATTAAATCTCAAACTGCTTGAAAGAGCAAGAACAAATTTGGAACTAAAATTTTTATTTTTTGTCAGCACCATATCATGTCATATCTGAATCGATATATGTAACAATTTCCGTCCGGCTGGCTGCCCATGTTTCCCTTTTCGCAAAGTTAGCTTGCAATTTTGGAGATAATTAAATTAAATTTGGTGTATAGGTTTTAATTGTCATAAGAAGTGGAAATAATTGGTCTATAATTTCACATTGCTCCCATAAAAAACTCTTTCCGGAAAGTTCTTCATGCCCATCAATCAACCATCTTATTATGTTAGAAGTCTAGGTCCCAAATAAACCCACTTTCTACAATCACTTCAAGATAAAAAAAATCTCAAAAAGATGTCAATATCGGTAAGTTTTATATAAATCTTAATCTCATAATATATCTTAATTTTGGTGGTTTCATGATTGCCCATTGGCCCCAAAGCAGGTACACTCTTAAAAATTGGTCGGTATATACAGATGCGCCATGCTCGGATTGCATAATTCGTAACACAGATTCGTATATTATACCCACATTAAATTAATTATTTATTTACTTACGGAAAATGTTTTTTGTAACATCCCAATAAGCACTAAAATTTTTGAAATTCAAGTGCTTTAAATATTGGTGGAATTCAGCTTTAATTTATGTTCAATTTTCTAGTCAAATTCCAGTTCATACAAAAATGTTTGAAACTCTTTTTTTAAAACTTTTGTATTGCTTAAGCTGTCAAAAAAAATATTTGGGGAAAAATATTTTTAAAAATTTATTTCTGTGCGCTGAAAGGGAGGAAAAGAATTTTAATAATTTCGAAAAAAATTAAATTATTAATTTCCTTGGACTTTAATCAAACGTAACGAGGTCTTCAACAAAACAAATACAAATATACATGCATACATACTATGTATAAACAATGTATGTAATATTTATGTGGTATTACGGAAAAATTTTAAAGGTAAATCGAATGGTACCGTTTGCGTTATTGTCTTCGATACCGTATTATATTACTCTAGCACCAAAAAAATGTACCATCGTATAGCACTTTTAAATTGAGTCCCAATGATATCACATTTGTATGCAGATGCTTTATAGTATTATGTGAATAAACCACAAACTATTAAGGAAGATCAATAATTTCATACACCATTATTTTTTTTCGTTCTTCAATATTAAATTTTTTTTAATTTGATTTCCATTGGAATTGTAGGCTTGATTTATATTGGTTTTATAGGTCTGATTTATACTTGATTTAAATACTTGAATTCAAGTTTAATTATTATGTGTTTGAGGCTGGAATTTTACTGTAATTCAACTCTTGAATTACACTGTATTTACATTGTTATGTTCGACTGGATTTCCAGTACCCATTTTGATGGAGTATGCTATTGAATTACAGTGTAATTCAAGCATAATTCAAGGCTTGAAAATGGAAAAGAGGACTGGAGTAACACTTGATTTATACTTGGATTCCAGCAAAATTGCTTATTGGGATATTGAATCCTATACATAACACAGGAATTTTTTTTTAAAAAATATGCTTTTTCGTCATTAAAAAATAATTTATTTTTGTTAATTTTTTAAAATTTTTTTTTTTCTTTCTCTTAAAACTGTTTGTTTGACGCAGTGTGATCGTACAAAATTTTTGAAAGAACAAATAATTATTTTCCCAAAAAACGAGGAAAATATTTGGCATTTACTGGTCACATTAGGAAAATTTTTGTTGTATGACAAATAATTTTGTTTGCCCAAAATCAGCTGATTTTCTGTTGTCATAAATATGTTGTGGCGTGATTAGGGCCTTATGTGACCGTACCTTTAATAACACAATCGTTTTAACAAAAAATCTTAAATTGAACTCCTTTTTATTTTTTTTTACAAAACAGAAATTAAATTTAAGGACAAAATTTTGTTTTGTCGGCCAATGATTGCCCATGGGTCCCTCTCGAAATTTTGTCCTTTTAGGCTATGAAATGGTCGGGATTGCCCGAATATACTTTCTTACTTGTTTTTTGTTTTTATTGAAAAGAAAAGTGTTATGAATTCTTACGAAGGGTGTGTGCCAAACGGTAGCAAAGTTCTATGGTGAATTAAAATTGTTAAAAATTTCTACGCTTATGTCAGAATTTATACTGCCCCCAGGGCTAGTGAAATTTCATTCCACTCAACAGTGTCAAAATTGTTCTTCCATGAGTACTTTGCTACCGTTTCGCACACACCCTATGTATACTTTTTTGTTTTATAACGAAATTTTGGTACAATTTATGTCAATTTGGTACAACTTTGCCATTGAGTCGGTACAATTAAAGAATTGTCGGATCTAAACAGTGATGGTTACTGTAAATTTCAAACTATATGTAATGAGTTAAATGTAAATAAAATTGAAATTAATGAAAATTTTGTAATGATTTCCATTAAAGTGTTTGTGACTAACAATGTAATTATTACAAAACTCGTATACAAAACAAAGAAAAAATGCTAATATTAAGTTAACCCATTGAAAGCCAACTCCAAACAACAATGAAAACTTTAAAAATTCTTTATTTATATAAAAAGAAGACTACCAGAAAAACAAAATTTTTCAGGACATAAAACGGATGTACCCAAATTGGCACAGTGGAAAAATGTATGTGAAATTTTAAAAACCGACCTTTATCAACGCAGTGAGTTTTCTTGCATTTTTCTGCCACTCCAAGGAATCTATTGTTGCAGGTGACACAATGCACATGCCTTGGAATGGTGTAAGGCAAGGATTTGTTCTCTCGTCATTAATATTCAACATAGAATCGGACAACATACTGGGCAACGCGATCCCAACAAACACTGGCACTACATGCGGTCGTCATTGAAAGCTTAATGCCTAAATTTATGTATTTTTGCTCACGAAACTTCCCATATGCTATCTGCCCTGCTATTATTGTACAATATGGCAGCCGAGTGCGGGTTTAATATTAATGTATTAATGTAAGTAAAACAAACACTCTAAGCGTCAATACTTTGGCGAATAGGCTTTTTACTTTGTACGATGCAAAAATTTTATACTTCACATATCTTAGGAGTATTATCTCCAGTAATGGCGGATCCAGTGAAGATATGAAGTCACATTAGTGTTAGGTTAAGGCAGCCTACGGTGTGGTAATCCACAACCATATCCAAAGACACTAAAATAAACACTCTAATGCCAACGTGAAGCCAGTCCTCGTGTACGCATATGAAACGTGAAATCCATCCAACCGCTAGTTGGAAACAATGCAGACAGAAATCAAATGTCTTAAATGTTTCTAGCTAGAACATGCTAGGACGTATGCAAATTACGGGATGATGTAACAACACAAGGCATCGAGTAATCAACTCATATATTAGTGGAAATGGAAGCAACGGAGGCTGGGTATCCTGGAGCTTTAAACGTAGCTGTAGGCATTTCTTTGAGATTCTCACGGATAATTTCCGTTATACGAGAGCCCAAATCGCCTAAGTCCCGAAAAAGGTCACAACTTGTAGAAAAGTTGCTACTTCCATGTATTCCTAAAACAATCTTATGCCTTGTTTTGTTATTGTTGCCTGTATGTAGAATTCTAATATATAGTACATATTTCTAATATATAGTGGCCATTGTACCCAAATTGGCATTGCAATATTTCAAGTGCTATAAAATAATTAAAAATTAATTTATTACATTAATAATGCTTTTATATGTTTCATTACGCATCGAATTTTTCAAAAAATTAGTATTTATGATTATGTACACTTTGCATTAAATATAATTGTGGTACTCACAAGGTGTGCTATCATGGTTTATTGTCATAATGTTCTAACATTTTACAATGGTTTAAAAATATTGTTGTTGGTTTGTATACAAAAAGTGTCTTAAATAAATAGAACGTTGCTTGCTATGTTTATTGTGCTGTCGTAATTAATAGCACATTAAATTATGAGTGGTTGCTCACAACAGTCGTATTTTTTAATGTTATTATTTTAAGACATATGACTTTATGATACCTTGTGAATCCCTCATATATCTAGAAATTCATATCCACCTTTACACTTGGCTTAATAGTGAAATTTATGTGAATTTTACCACGAAACTGCGTATTGCAATAAATATTTTTTAGACTATATACAGCGTTTGAACTTTCAGCTTATGAATTATGCAAAAAAATTATTAACAACTTTTAAATATGCCCTCAGTAAATACGTGTTCCCAAATTGGCACAGTGGTTGTAAATGGGTTAATATCTCATTGCCAGAGGCTAAATTGCTAAATATGCAAATACATGTTTGTGTTTAAATGTAAAGTTATTTAGTTGTTAATCGAAATTACTTATTTTGCTGAAAGACGGTGTTAATTTGTTTGTGCATATTTTAGCATATTTTATAGTAGTTAGTGACCATAGTAGCTAATGACCATATTGTATATTTTTTAAACACGTTTATTATAATAATTTTTGCTTAAAATATATATTTTTGCATATTTTGGGTAGTTTTTTACAAATTACATATAAAAAGCATACATATTAGAGTGTCCACTCGATTAATCGTTGTTCGATGTAGCCTGTGTTTTAAAAAATTATGAAACTTACAGCCTGTTGTTAGAAAATGAAAATATTTGTTCATTCGTAAAAAACGAACGAAAACGGATTCAGGTTTTTATAAAATTTAAACATTTTATCGGTGAGTGACAAAAAAAAGCTTTAATTTTTTCTACATATTTTTGGTTCTTATAAAATTAACATCTTCGTAATAAAAGCGAAAAGAAGACGATAAGTAAAAGGCATTCGTTTAAAAAAATAAATAAACAAAATGGAAAATAAAACGGAAAGAACCAGAAATAATTAACAATATTATAATAGGTTCATGTA
Organism: Pollenia amentaria; assembly: GCA_943735925.1. NCBI lineage: Eukaryota > Metazoa > Arthropoda > Insecta > Diptera > Polleniidae > Pollenia > Pollenia amentaria. The sequence goes on from OX031009.1 coordinate 227,626,390, forward strand.
TCTATCTATAGATATATAGAAAACTATAACGTTACTGACCAAATGATTCATTATCACATAGCCTAAGCGCCTGAAGGTAAAAACTTGACATTTGGACAGGTTGGGTTCTCCTTAAATCGATGCACTAAGACGGGATTTATGGAAATTCGAATGTTTAGGGGGTAACCTTATATTACCAAAACTTAAAGAGATACAAAAGAAATGTAATACTTATTGTTATTCTTTAGAAAAATAAGTAGACGGGTGTCTGATACTTTTTTGAAATTTGCCCCTTTTATAGTACGTTTCCACTTACATGTTTTGGGCCACAAAACCAGTTTTGCTGTAAAACAAGTGTTTTGCTACTTATTTTCCCATACATTTTTCATGTTCGAAAAACCCAAACAAAAACTAGTTTTGCTCCAAAACATATCAAAAATTTTTGAAAATCATGAATACAACTCTGAGTTATCCATTATTGATGATTGACAAATTCGAAAACGTGACATATTTACCAAAATAACCAGACTTTTTAAAAAGGTTAATGCAACTTTCCAGCTGATTTTTTATATTGCAACGTAAAATAATGAAATAATATAATAAAAAGGTAGTAAATGATGTGCTTTTATATACTTACAATGTGCATACAATTTCGTACATATGTATGATAGAAACTTTTTTTTTTTTTTTTTTTATTATTTTTCAATTCTGTACGACACCAAATATTTTTATAAAATGACAAACTTTTCAGTTTTACTTTTCCCTTTTATACATTTCAGGTATACAGATCTGACGTCATATTCTTTATGACATTAATTGAAAAGTACTTCAATATGAATTTACAAGTATTTATTATATTTTTCTTTTTGCTCTAACACGGCCATCCTGTAAAATCATCGCTCTCGATGAGTTCGAACTTCTTGTTTTCAAAACAATCATTTGTTTATTACAGAAAGATCAATATAAAATCACAAAAAAAAAAACAAACAGTTTACAGAAACCACGAATTCATCATTCCAAATTCCACAGCAGTTATCTGTTCCCTTGTATAATAAACCACCAGATATACAGAGCTGTAAACAGAATCATTATTTCAGATGGTACTTTTTGAATCGCAACTCAGAGGCAATCTTAAGCTTGTTTGTAAATCAACACGTTATCACTTGAAAGTTATGACTCAGAGGCAATCTTAAGCTTGTTCAAAACTTCAACACCTAAACTGAAAGTTATAACTCAGAGGCAATATTAAGCTTGTTTGTAAATCAACACGTTATCACTTGAAAGTTATGACTCAGAGGCAATCTTAAGCTTGTTCAAAACTTCAACACCTAAACTGAAAGTTATAACTCAGAGGCAATCTTAAGCTTGTTTGTAAATCAACACGTTATCACTTGAAAGTTATGACTCAGAGGCAATCTTAAGCTTGTTCAAAACTTCAACACCTAAACTGAAAGTTATAACTCAGAGGCAATCTTAAGCTTGTTTGTAAATCAACACGTTATCACTTGAAAGTTATGACTCAGAGGCAATCTTAAGCTTGTTCAAAACTTCAACACCTAAACTGAAAGTTATAACTCAGAGGCAATCTTAAGCTTGTTTGTAAATCAACACGTTATCACTTGAAAGTTATGACTCAGAGGCAATCTTAAGCTTGTTCAAAACTTCAACACCTAAACTGAAAGTTATAACTCAGAGGCAATACTAAGCTTGTTCATGAATTCGATTCTTATTGGATGAAGAATTTTTTTTTTAAATTTTACCTTATATTAGTTATTAATATCCTTCTCGTCTTCACTGTCATTTAAAGGACGAATGACCTCCCTTGCTGCAACAATAAAAGTTTTGCAGTTTTCTTTCTTCAACTTATATCGATCATTGGGAAGGACACCAACTATTTCATAAGGACCACGATAATACGGCTGTAACTTCGATTTACGCCTCCGGTTACTACAATAGACAACCTTTTGTCCAATTTTTAATTGAGTTGGTTTACATTTATTTCGATCAAATCTGATTTTCATTCTAGTTGCATTTAACTCTACTCGTTCACTGGCAAGCTTCCGTATTTCTTCTACGTCGTCAAATTGTGGCTCAATTTCGAGCTCTGCTAATAATGCACTAATATCTGGAGTCCGTCCCGATATACCTGTTAATACCTTTAACGGAGAAAATCCAGTTATTTTATTAACCGTTGTATTAAGAGCTAGTTGTACACGACTGATATAACCAGTCCATTCACCACATTTATCTAAATTAGTTCTTAATAAGTTAGCAACAGTGTCCACATATCGTTTCACTTGTCTATTAGCTCTACTAGCACCAGAAGCAATTAAATGATGTGTGAAACTCAGCACTAGTAAAATTAGTGCCTCTGTCACTTACAAGTTTGGCTGGAGCTCCAAATAGCATTACATAGTTATAAAACATGTGAACAGTTTCCGCAGCTGTAAGGGTTTTACAAGGGAATAAAACTGCAAATTTTGTAAAAGCATCAATCAAAATGAAAATATAACGATAGTATTTTCCGTCAAATGGTCCCATAAAATCAGCATGAACCACATCGAATGGAATTGGCTTCTTTTCTATTGGGTGAAGTTCACACTGTTTCTTTCCAGACGGCCTTTTAGCCACCAGGCAAATTAAACAAGAATTCACGAACTTTCTGACATTTTTAGTCATATGCGGCATCCAAAAATGCTCTCGTATCTTCATAAGAGTCTTTTCCCATCCGACATGACAGTTTTCTTCATGGAAACGCCTCATTAATGACAATCGACATTGTTGAGGTACATAAAGTTTGTTAGTATTTTCCAGTTTCTTGTATAACAATCCGTTTTTGAGTTTGAACTGTGTTGATGTGTTGGTATCGCCACTTTTAATTTTCTCTATGATTTCTAAGGTGCCTGGATCATTTTGCTGCTCAATATGTAACCATGTTTCGGACAAATTCTCAATTTGATAACAAGATTTTATTGGCACATTTCGGCTAAAGTAATCTGCATGTGATAAAGTCTTCCCTTTTCGATATACAATCTCAAACTCAAAATCTTGAAGAAAAATCCACCAACGAGCAACGCGAGGAAGTAAATTCTTTTTTTCTTTTGTTGCCTTTAAAGCGTTACAGTCAGTAACTAACAAGAACTAAACACCGATTAGGTAATGCCTAAAATGTTTCATCGCATTTACCACCGCAAGTGTCAGGTTTGTTCTTTGTGTCCAGATTTTCCGCAAAAAGAACACTTAAATTTGGTTTCTATGGGTTTGCTTGGTATTTCCTGTACAACCAATTCGTTTGTCTTTTGTTTCCCCGTGCAATGAGCTCTAATATGACCCTTTTTGCCACATCCATAGCAACGTTTCTCATCCTCTACGCGCTTACGTTTCAATGGATTAGGTAACTTGTCCTTTTTCTCAATATTGGATACTGGTTTATCCTCTTGCAAACGGCGTGTTCTATTTTCTACTTCTCTCAAAGGTTTTTCACGTATCGAAGACAAATGATTGATCAAACTTTGCACAGTTGATGGCATAACAAATGTAAGAGAATTTCCCAAACTCACCTCACTAATGCATCCGATGACAATTTTGACCATTTTGTCTTCTGAAATTTCAAAAGGTAATTGATTAATTTGACAAACCTTTTCCATTACGAACTCCGTATAGGAAGCATATTCATTGCTTTCTGAGTTGGCAACCTTCCTGAGTTGTGTAATAATGTCTGCACCATTAGAAAAAGCGTGTATCAAAGAGGCACGTAAGTCCGGCCAGCTACAAAGTTGATATCCGTACTTATTGAACCATAATTTTGCTCTTCCAAGCAGAGAAACTTGTATTCTAGGCAAAATGTCAAAATTCTGCAAACCGTCTCGTTGTACCCTTGCATCAATATCCGTGCACCACTTCTGAATATCAACGCGGGAGTGATCCGGATCAAAACTCGGAAAACCCACCAATGCGTCGGTTGATTGTGACCTTTGTGTGGATTCCAAAATTTTATTAATTGCCTCCATCGTAATTACAAAATTGTTAGATCTCGACTCTGAACTTTCCTCCTGCAGATTCAAATTTTCCGGAATCTGACCTCTTAGATTGGAGTCATCTTCCCAATAGAGTGCGGTGTAGGCTAAATTTATCCCACTTCTGATGATAGAAACTTTTTTTTTTTTTTTTTATTATTTTTCAATTCTGTACGACACCAAATATTTTTATAAAATGACAAACTTTTCAGTTTTACTTTTCCCTTTTATACATTTCAGGTATACAGATCTGACGTCATATTCTTTATGACATTAATTGAAAAGTACTTCAATATGAATTTACAAGTATTTATTATATTTTTCTTTTTGCTCTAACATGTATATTGTTACCTAAAACGCAAAAGGCCCTATCTAACATTTTGAAAATTTTACAGGAGAAGCAAAAAACTATTTAAAATAGTAAATTGATAAATTGCCTTAAACTGTTTATAATTAATTTTCTTCTATTTTTCTTGTTAAACCTACCAGTGGTTTTGACAAATAACAATGTTGCATATAATGCAAGCTGTTAGTTATATCTATTAGCGTTTATCGTATAATATTTTGTAGATAGGGCTTTTTGTTTTTTGTTTATAAAATCGCTTATTTTCTTCGAAAGATTCCAAAATTTGTTGTGGAAATTTGTGTTGATGCAATACATTAGAATCAATGAAAAAGTCAATTTTTAATTTTTCGTTAGTTAGGGCCTTTTGCGTTTTAGGTAACTATATGTATATCTGTGTATTAAAAACAAACAAGGAAATTCTATGCAAAAAAAATTTTTTTTATTCAACACATATTTTGTTTGGCTTTCATGTTTGTTTACAACATAAATGCCACATTAATTTCGAAAATTCGAAAACTAAAACGACTTTAAAATAATGGAAACACTTTGACAAGTTTTGCTAAAAACAAGTTGTTTTGCTTATAGTGAAAACATAGTATTAGGGAGTTAACGGGTAAAACGTGTATTTTGGTACTTTTTTGTCACCCCATCTATCTTTTAAACCAATAATCATAGAAATTAAGGTTATATCACATTCGAAACTTATCTAAAAAATACAAATACATATATGGTACTTTTTCGAAATTCGAACGTTTATGAAGTGAAAATCGTCCTTTCTTTTTTGGTACTTTTTTACAAAACATTTTTCTACATTCTTTGTCATAAATGTACTAAATGATGGACTCCCACTAGAGTATTGACATTTTTGATACTTTAATTCTGAGAAAAAAGTATCAAAAAGGATAAATACGGCAAATTAAATTTCTTTCTTTTACTTTGTTGTTCTACGTCATCAACCTATAAGATAAAAAAATGTAAGAAGTAGAACCATAACCTTTGGCATACAAATATGTTCATAAAAGAAAAGGACCTGCTTTCAAGGTAGTGGGTCAAATGCTAGTAAGAATTTAAGCAAGCTAAAATAAACTTTGGTATTAAAATATGTTAAGGAAAGAAAAGTAGTCGCTAATGAAGTAGCGGGTTAAATGCTAGTAATTTCATAAATATGTATTTACAGGTTCATAATTTATTTTTGTAATTAAAAGCCAGGGTTAACCGTGACCACAAAATCTTTATATGCAAAACGCATGAAAAGGTACGAAAATAAACGTATTGGCAATAATGTTATTTAACGATAGAAAAAAGCTCTATTTATGTCAAACATGAATAGGCGAAAGCTTTTAAATGTTTTTTAATAACCAAATTTTAAACGTTTTGTGTTTTACAAAAAAGGCTGTATTTATATGAATACCTCAGGAAAAGAATGCATGTATTTAGATTTCTGAAACAGATTGTAATAGACCAACAGATGTTTTATAAAATTTTTTAAGTCATGAGATTTTTGTAAAAAGAAAGTTAAATTATTAAAAAAAAATATTGCTTAACAAGGAATTTACAGTGAAATAATAAACTTCAAATTACGTTTCTTTGCTTAAAGGTAAATTTCTCATTAATAGTTTTGGAGGATAAGAAATAACTATATAATGTTTTAAATTAATAGTAATCAAATTTAAAAAACTTTGCTTACAGAAAAACTCAGTGTTGTTTATTTAGTCGGTGTTTGCTCCCAACAGAAACAAAGCTCATTATAACGGGTGATGCATAGTGAGATTTGATTTAAAATGTAAAAAAACACATGAATTTGAAAGTGAACTTGAAATTTTTTCATCGGTTAAAAGAATAATTAATGGCATTTACTGTTTAAAAATGATATCATGTAATTGCTGGCTACGTCTGAGGTGGTCCTACCGGAAGGTCCGATTTCGGGCGACTCGTTCGAGCATAGCGGCTGGTATCTTGGGAATAACACGATTAATGTTGGCTTCCAAAGCTTCAATCGTATCTGGATTATTCCTAAAGACCTCAGACTTTACATTTCCCCAGAGCAAGTAGTTCAAAGGTCTACATGGCCAATTTACCGTAGCAAAACGTAAAATTAAGTGACTTATCAACAAGGTCATTGTTTCACGCGCTGTATGGTCGTCTTGTTGAAAACAGATCTCATCGGACCATACGCTTGAGGTTCAGAAGGCACATAGTCCGCAAACATAGTGCGATAACGGATACCATTGACGGTAACATTCTGATTTTCCTCATTTTTGAAGAAATATAGACCAGTGATTCCACCAGCTCATAAAACACACCATATCATTGTTTTTAATGGATGTAATGGTAAATCTTGGCACTCCTTAGGTTGCTCCTCAGCCCACCCACGGCAATTTTGTTTATTAACGATAAAACACCGGATTTATATTGAGTTTTTCCAGAGCCCAGATGAACAATTTGAAGATGCTGTTGTGGTGTGAGTCTTTCAATGATGGCTTGTCAAACGATACTGGACAAAGCAGATTGATATCAGTCGCGCGTGATCTGTTAAAAGAAGCATATTAAAAATCAAACCTCACGGTGAATCACCCTTTATGTATATACACCAGAGTCCCGATTTGCGTCGTTAATTGGGACTTTTTCTTTATAAATGCACAGATTTGTTATTTAAAATTTTAATATTTAGCCAAAGATTTAATTTATGATTATAAATTTAATTATTAAAGAAATACAAAATAAAAAATACAAGATATGCAGCGTTAAAAATTTTAAAACTCAATACGAATTTCTGTAGGAAGCAACAACAAAATTATAAAATATTTCTTAATTTTGTTTTTGCTTTCAATGTAATTTTTGGCGTTGCGTTGATTTGTACTAGGGTTGCCAGTCGTACTGTTTTTATCAGTACATGTACTGTTTTTTGTCTAAAGTATTGATTTATGCATAACAATCAAATCAGTACGCAAAAGTACTGATATCTTCATTAATGAACTGTTTTTGTACTGCTTTTTTTATATTAATTTTGTTTAACATATGAAGTTATTTGTCATAATAACAAATTGTTTACGAAACAAATATTAATATGGATGTCACTTTCAAAGATTTCTTAACATCAAAGGTTAAGTAGAAGAAAAAGGGAAAGAGCTTACGAATTTAAGAAAATGTGTAATGTTATATCTTTAATTCCACATTCAAATGCTTTTAAAACCTAGAAAGTGATTTGCTTATAAAGGCAAACGTTGGTTATAATTGTAATGAGTTCTTAGTGAAATTGGGTAGCAAAACCTTTGTAAAGGAGTTCTCGGTTAAATTAGACATTGGCTGTTTCCGCAAAATTAAAGAGGGTAAGACATATTGTAACGATTAACTCAAAACAGCAAAATATTGACATTGCTTCTTTAAGTACCAGGCCACAGACATTATGAACTCAAATATTGCTTTAAATAAAATTAAGGTTTCTTTGTAAAATACTAAGCCAAGTAGCTTACAAGAAATTAAAAGTCAAATTTTAATCAAATTGTTGTGTTTAAGATTTTTACGTTTTTCACTTTGTATTCCTGCTATAAATATATATTTTTTTACTCAATTTATTAATACAATTTTGTATCGGAACAAGTTATAGAATGAATCTAAGTCTTTTTTAAAAATTATACTGTACTGTTTTTTTCAACTGTACTGATTTTTTTCTCTTATGTACTGATTTCTATAATTTCAAAACTGGCAACCCTAATTTTTACACAATTAGGGCTTATTTACTAGGGAGATCGAACGGTTATTATTCGACCGGTTTTAACCGGTTATTTTAACTTTGCTCAAGTCGGTTATTTTAAAATGTCCATTTTTCGAATATCGAATAAACCGGTTATTTTGGTATAATAAACCGGTTATTTTAATAATGTGTAATATATATACATTTTTCTTACTCTTGTTGTAGATGTACCCGTAATTTAAGTATTTTTCTAATTCTATATTAGGCAAATTTAAACTTTTTATGAACAATGTCAAAACAAAATGTAACTAAAGTAAAAAAAAAACATTTGAACACTGTAAATAAAAACCACTTATGAATGCATGTGTTCTTGTAAAAAACCAAAAACTTTTCAAAATACTACAAAAACATGTACAGTTAAAAAGTAAATAGTATTTAATTTGTGCGACCGAGATATATTTCGAACGGGATTAAACAGACAAAGTTAGGCTCTTGAATTGTCTTAAAGTGATAAGTGGCGAAGGGGTTTCTACGTCACGATGTATTAATCACCTTTAATTAGTCCATATGGTTGACATTAATGTGCCCCAAATAAAACTTTATCCCGTTCGAAGTAGGTCTAAAGAGTCGACAAATAATACTTTACTAAAATACGCTGCCAAAAATGAAACATTAGGTGAAATATAAACCCGTTGTGTTGTGTTGCCGACGACGGAATGCCCCTTAAGGTACTAAAAACTCTTAAATAGTTCCAGCATTTCTTTATGCTTAAAACTGCAACATTCCGGCGGAATCAACGATATGGAAATAATTCATCAGGTTTATTTATTAAAACACCAAGAACTAAAAAACAAAATTGAGAAATCAAACAATGTCATGGAAGGTTTCAAATTTTGGTCGACGAATTGACAAATATCTCATACAAAAAGCATTTTCATCTTACTAATCGTTTATATAATGCTAAAACAAAATCGTTTGATATATATAATCAAGGCTAAGAGGGTTTGTTTGCAACTTTTCAAAAATGTGGTTGATGTCTACTGATTCATATAGAGATGGCTTAATCACCAACAAATTAAAACTCATTTAAAATAAATTTAGGAGAATATCTGAAATAATAAATTTATTAAATTGCTATAATATTTTATTTGCTCTTGCAAAACGCTTGGCAAGATCAAACATCATTTAATAATTTTTAAATTGTATTATACAATTATCGTCTTACAAAAACAGATTAGTAAATAAATAGAAATTGTTAAAAATGCGGTTAAGGTTTGATCATTTTACTGGTCTCGTTTTTTTGGATTTTATGGTCAAATATTTGTTAGGTCTGAACACATATCTTTGTATTTTGTAGGTGTTTTTATGTATTCGAATTAAAACCGGTTAACCGGTTAGTTTACAAATGTTAAACCGAAAACCGGTTTTTTTAAATTAGCAACTATTCGTATTATTCGAAAACCGGTTATTGAAAAAAGTCGAATAATCGATCTCCCTACTATTTACTTAATGGAGTAAAAGATCAATACTGTATAAATTACAAACGAACTGGCAAATTGTTATAGTTATACCCTCTTCATCTGAGTTACAAGATATAACAAATTATAATTTAAACATTTTTTGCAACCTTTAAGAATAAGTCATTTATTACAAGCTCCATCCAAATCAAAACTTTCGTATTTATGTCATCCACTATCAAATGAATGACATATTTGAAGGTTTTAAATGCATATAATATGGTCATTAATCTTTCTGGTTAATGGTTCTTCATTTGAAAGGTCTGTTTTTTATATTCATGCGAGTATATGTGTCAATTTGTTTTATTTATTTGGGTTGATTTAATGTTTAATGATTAATATTAAAAGCAATTTCTCCAGTTACACTAAAAAATAAGAAAGGATAAGAGAAAACTGTCGTTACACAGAGTTAATAAAAGAAGGCTTACATTTTCCTAAAATAAATGCTTAAATATAGCGTATACCTATGCATATAAGCTATTGTATTACAAATCATTAGTCATTCTGTCAACTGGATCTTCCTTAACAAAGTCTATTTTTATTTGTTTGTTAATTTAGAGTTGTGTATTTGAGTTTGATTAAATACTAAATAAATTTTATCAAAAGCAATTCCTCCAATTACTTAAAAAATATATAGAAAGAAAAACAACAAACTTTCGTTATAATTTCTAGAATTTTCTTAAACATTTTTATTATTTTATTTCATCAAATAAAACCATAACATAGTCTTTTAATAGCATTTAATAATTTTGCCATTTGATCTATAATTATTTATAATAATGAAAAATGATGTCGAAATAAAATTAAACTGAGAATACAACAACTTTAATAATACACAAGTTGGTAATAGCCATTAAAAAACATGTTGTAAAGCAACGTACAGTGAATTCCCCTTAATCAAAAAGTTTTATTAATATATGAATAAATTAAGTATTCTTTGAAAAATAAACATTATTTGAAGCTCAAAATAAGAAATTCGAGAGTTTGGTAAATTTGACTGGAAACTCTTATTTAAATTAGTTTTTAAATTTCTTCACAACTTCTCATGTGAAAAATAGGATTTGCTCCTTTCCATGAAATTAAAATGGTGAAAGAAGTTTAAACTTTTTTAAATAAATAAATACGATTTAATAATCAAATATTTAAATTTAATTAAATAATTGGGGCATTTGTGTAATTTTTGTGTGCATTTATTATTTATGTGGAAGGTAAAACCTTTTTGTGTAAATAAAAATAAGTTACAGAAACCAAAATATTAAAATATGAGGAACAAACGTGCTGAAATTTAAAATATATAAAAACTTATTATCAAAGTTGTTTGTGGGAATACTATTATTTATTAAAAGATTTTGTTTGTTGTGCTTAATTCCCTTTTTAAATAATTGATAAAAAATTCTGAAATTTATTGTTGGAGGATAAGCTGTTCCTATGCGCATTTCACTGGTTGCTTAGGCCAGATCATCAGGAAACGTTCTCCTAAATAATTTTAGAAAAGCCAAAGCTGAATGAGAATGAGAATTACCAACAAACACTCAAAAAGTCTTGTTTGCAACGATATCAAAGCTTAAACAAAATAACAAACAATAAATCAGTGATGAATTTTATCTTTTCTTACATTTCCCGCTATATAAAAACTTTTTTAACTGAAATTTAACACAATAAATTTCTGATATATGTCCTCTATGACTGTGCCATTTGAACGCTATCCTATCCGGTCCAATGTTGTTTCGTCAAAAGTGCGTCGAATCATGGCTTCTTAATGATCAATCGTTGCTGGTTTATCAGCATAGACTAGAGATTTGACGCACCTCCATAAAAAGTAGCCCAAATGTGTTAAATCACACGAAGGAGGTGCCCAATTCACAGGTCCATTTCTTACTATTTCTCATTCAAATTATTTGCAATGACATGAGGAATAAAAAAGCAACTAGTCATTTTCCTGTAGCGTTCGCCATTTACGGTTATATTGGCACCGGTATCATATTTAAATACAAATGGTCCGACGACACCTTCGGCATGCTAAACCACACAAAACAGTGATTTTAACGGGATATAATGGAGTCTCATGAGTATTATGCTCCCTCCAAAAATGACAATTCTGCTTGTTTACATGCCCGCTAAGCCAGAAATAAAACTCGTCGCTGAAGATGGAATGTCTGGTGCAACTTCCAGTCGATTCTCAGCCCATTGACCGAACACACGTAGCATCTGGTTGATCAAATATGAATGTAGGCCAAAATCTTTCCTCACTATATTCCCAGTAGTGGACGAAGATAGACTACACAGAACCAAAAAGGTATGTGGATACAACGAAAATATCCGTTGAGCAAACGAAAAATTTATTAATTTTCGTCTAATGAATTTGTTCGTTGTGACAACGAATAACTGTTCTTTAAAAGATTTTGGCCCCTATTATGATTTACATTCGATAAACGCTTTTCGCTGGCTATCGAACATCGACTATCGAATGTTAATTTGGTATTATGAGTTGGCAGCACTGTCGAAAATTTCGTTGTGCATCGAATTTTTCAACGAAAACAAATTTGCTTTCGACGGTGTAAATAATTTTAAAAAAAAATTTTGAAAATGTAAGTTTTTGTTAATTTATTAGTTTTGGTGTGCAAATTCCACATTCTTTATTATTTTTGGTTATTTTATTCAAGTCTAAAGTCAACAGTAGTAAGCAGCAGTTGAAAAAGCTTGTTTTCCTTATGGAACAAAATCCTTTGTTGGCAAAAGGAATTTTCACAAAAGTTCAGGCTGCAGGTACAGACCAGGTCCAGTAAGCGTTCATCTTCATCTGATGAATCATTGTACCATAATTCTGTCGTAGTCATGATTTATAAATATTAGTTTTATTTTTTAAATTTGTTAACAAAAATTTTTTATTTAAAGTGACAGCTCATAGAAAATGTACTACTGTGAATAAACTAAATCACAATAGTACTTTTTTTCTTATCGAATGTGTGCCAAATACCAAATGAAAATTCGTTCGATCAGCTAATTTGACTGCTGTCGAAAATCGAATTAAGTTCATAATCGGCACATTTATTTAATAATTTAATGTACTGTTCGTTAATATAACTAAAAAGTTGAAAACTATAACGAATGAACTTATTTGTTACTTCAGTAAACCTTTTCGTTAATTTAACGAATAATTTTGTTTTACAAATTTGTTGGCTCAACGAACACAGTACATTGTCTCAATGAATTATTTTTTTAAATTTCCCCTCGCAACATTATACTACCTGGCCGCCCCCACACAATTCACTTCTGTAACCCCCAATAAGATCCAAAAAAAAAAAACTAATAATTGAAATGTACATATAACTTTTGAAGCTTCACAGAATGGTAACACACGTGCGGTTTTGATAATAATAACTCAACAAAATATAATAATTATGCCACATAAAAGGTAATTCATGGTATTTTGTGATGATTAGCTTTATATAATTATTAACATTAGTTTTAATTTTTTATTTTTTTCCACTTAAATCTTGCGCACGAATTTCATTGGAGGAATCAGGTAACCATGCAAAGCCCAAAGCATTGCCGCATCTCGACTATCTTCAAAAATAATATAAGAATCTGACATTAATTGAATGCTAATATTTAATGTTTAATTTTTTTTAGTATTAAAAATAAAAGTGTTTGTTGCAATGGTTAACTCTTAATATTATAATTTAATAGTAAGCGATTATAGTTTGAATATTTTGGTTAAGTTTTTTGACTTACTTTCACTTAAATCTGTTGATTTTATATTATTTACCACTAGTTTAATGGTCTTTTCCTTGATATGGTGGTTATCTAACAAAAAGTTCAGCACTTTTTCATGTACTGAATCCCAGTTGTCCAATATAGATGTAGTACTATACAAAAATCTGAAGTCCATGTTAACCTATATACATATAATTAAAAATATATGTAATACAAATATATCTGTGCCAATATGAAAAAGGTGCTTATGTCGCATATTGAAATTGTCAAATATCCTAAGTTTTCTTGAAGTTTTATTCAAGCAGATTTTTGTTTTAAGCCTGTATATTTTCGTATTAGTAGCAACTTTACTGCCTGCTCTACGTTCGCATAGAAAATTTTTATGAAAAATACTCAGTTTAAAAATAGTTTTCATATAAACTTCTATTGTTGTTTTTTTTTAATGAACTATTAGCAAATCCACCAAAATTAATTTTATTTTGCACAGATAGAAAATCATTTTATTTAATTTAACTAACTTTTTCTCTTTTATTTGAAAATTTTCGTTGCAATTAATTTATTATAAAATTTTATTTTAAACTGCACTTTTTCTCAAATAATATCTTAAAAAGAACCAGTTCGACTAGAAGGAAAACACGAAATGCCAAAAAAAAAATGTTTAACTAAACTGTTGTAAAAATCAACTTAACAAACGTTACGTTACCCTCATGAAACTTTTTTGACTTCAACGTACTAATTCGTTAAGCCAACAAATCAATTGTAACTTTTATGCGTGGGGAAAATTTTTAATGAAGGGTTCGTAAACTGAACACTATATTAATCTTAACGTACAAGTTTGTTACGATAGCGAACAGTTCGTAGAATTGGCATGCATTCATGTTACAAACACTTGTTAAATCAGTTCTTACCTCAATGAACACTTTATTAAAGTAAACGTACGAGTTCCACGGGACAACGAATAAATTATAAAATTCACGCGTTTTTGTGTTCATATGACTAAATAAAGTTTTTATTAGCTCCACGAACATTTTATTAACATTTATGTACATTTGAATTCAGGCGACACATGAACTAGTTAATTTTAATGAACTATTCTTTTTCCAAATGAAAGATTTATTAATTTTTAAGAACATTCATTATTATACCAAATTATACATTTCCATTATAAACCAATGTTAACGAAATATTTACAAATACATGTTCTTGAGTCAATGAATGGTACGGTACGTAAATTAAAATATTTGGGTAATTTTATTTTCCATTATATTAACGAATAACTCATTCAGCCAACGAAAATTATTTTAATTAACGTTGTTCGTTAATATTATGAACACTTTTTGGTTTAGTGTAAGTTAACCGAGAACGGCGTCGGATCAATATATTCCCAGCAAAAACTTAACTTACAATGCTACTTTTAATGACTTCTTGAATTCATTACTTTGTAGCTTTATTTGCCACTTTTTGCATAATTAGTTATATGAAATAATAACTTTATTATTATATCTTAAGTCAGTCATAATTATACATTACAAAAAAATACTTTGGTATAATGACTTAAATAAGTTATTATTATATAACTTTAAATAATTTTTTAAATCAATTTGCAATATATTATATAAATATTTGTTAGATATCCGGTAATATTATACAATTTTAAGAATAATTTCGATGTGAAATACATAGTAAATCCAAAAATCAGTCAAATGTATGTAAATATATACATCTTTATGCTCCAAAATTACTAACACAATATATTTTCGGTTTTAGTGATATCAATCTAATGTTAACGATGTTTTTTTTGAAGAACATAATCAGGCCTGTGACAAAAATTGTTCGGAATTGTTTTGAATCCGTATTTTCATTTCGATAATTTTGTTATATTTAAGTTAAATGTTTTTTGATCGAAAAATTAAAAGTGATTTCATTCCGAGAAAATTTATCGGTTTTCGTTTTCTGAAGAAGCTTTCTCAGAATTAAAAATCTTTCGATCGAAATTTATTTCTGTGACAGGCCCGTATAATTACATATGTTAATACACACATTGTTCTTATAATGTTAGAGCTATAAATGATTTTGTGCAGCAAAAGCACTCTTTGTTGTGTACACTTTTTCAACATCAATTCCATAAGATTTCAGAGCAATTTTAATTAGTGTGCTTAAACTTTTACAAAGTTTATTTGAAAGTAGTTATTTATTTTCTTTTTTGGTAACTACATATTTTTATACAACTTTTAAGTATAAAATAAAAGTATTATTTTTTAGGTTGTAATTGTCCAAATTATAAAGGATTACTTTTGGGACATCGCGAACAAGAATAAGTACTTTTTCTAGTAGAAAAATAAGTACTCGTTGCCTTAAGTTCTCATTATTTTTCTGCTTATTTTGTAAGCAAAGTTTTTGCTGGGTTCGAGACCCACACATTTATAGCGGCGATGGTTTATTCTGTACGCACAGTTCTGGTTCGATTTGGATAAATGTTATCCAAAAGAATAAATGTGGACACACAGAAAAAAATTACGACACATCAATTGTCATATTGAATACCATATTCGTTAATACAATTAATTTTTTAATTGAAAAGGCACCAACATTTTTTTTCCAAGTCTTAAAATGGTTGACATTTCGAGCCTCACACACCAAGAATGTATTTTGGTTAAGGCCTGGAACAGAATAAAGTAGCTGCAGTAATAGCTGAAGCTGATGAAGTTCAAAATTTCTGACTTTGCGCTTCAACTTCAACCGAAACGACTACTGCAACTACGTATTCTGTTGATACTACTTCGAAACTGCCATTTTTCACAGGCTGCAGTGCTATTCGTAACGTAGTACTACAGCGACTTTTCTTTTCCCCACTAAGCTTTTGTTGTATTCCGCCCTTAGTTTACCGATATAGTTTTCCTAATCATGCTACAATGAAAATTTGATGTATTTCACTAAATTATTTAAACAAATAGAAATCGGGAATTTTTGCTTCTATTTTAGTTTTACAACATGAAAATAATGTTTTTTTTTACAAGCACACGCGTATGCACACATATAAAATGCATTGCTGAGAGAAAAAACTAATACGCTCTCTTAGAATAATTCGCACACTTTGTAACCAGCGTTACCGTAGGTGCTACTAAAGTAGCAATTTTCCACTGATTTGCTACTTTAACAAAACGCACCCAAAGGGGTACTTCTTGTTATTCTTGCCACTTTTATGATACTTTTTGCTATATGAAGAGATACTTTTTTTGTACTTTCTTTTTTATTTAAAATCCTAGCTTTAATGTAAGTTATACTTTTTTAGCCTGGCCTTTACACATGCAAGTCTAATGTGATGTTTTCGCAACACAAGTGATTAACGAGTAGTAAAATTTATATTAAAAGCACTCACTTTTTTGAGTGTTAACTTGATTAACTTGATTTCCTTAAGAATTATTGAGGTTTTAACTTTTTTTTTAATAATATTTCTTGTTTTTTTTTTTTGCAAATATACATAAAGTAGACAAATTATTTAATATTAAAACATCAGTCTCATTAAAAAAAATTATAATTATTATTAATGCGATCTGTTTATTTAGAAATGAAGCTCAGTTCCGCACTTGATAGCTCTGATTTATAAGGAACTGCCACTTGACTGTGTAAACACTAACGCAACTTGTACGACATTTGATTATTTCTTGGGGATTGCAAGTAATTACTTGCATGTGTAAAGGCAGGGTAATATATATGTAAGTCTGGTTTCACTCTATAAAAGTTTCCTTTCATAAAATATGAGTTTTTTGGTGAGAGGGAAAGAGAGCATGCTATTCTTCGCTCCACTCTCACCAATGAGCTTAGACTTTCGGAAAGAAAACTTTCATAGTGTGAAACCAGACTAAGCAAGCTTATATGAAACCTTTTTCCTTGTCATGCGTCCTTAGCTTTTGTATATCTTTCAAATAACTTATGTACACATGTGTACGTATTAGGGAGATCGAACGGTTATTATTCGACCGGTTTTAACCGGTTATTTTAGCTTTGCCCAAGTCGGTTATTTTAAAATGCGCATTTTTCGAATATCGAATAAACCGGTTATTTTGGTATAATAAACCGGTTATTTTAGTAATGTGTAATTTATATACATTTTCCTTACTTTTGATGTAGATACACCCATAATTTAAGTATTTTCTAATTGAATATTGGCCAAACTTAAACTTTTTATGAAGAATATCAAAACAAAACGTAACAAAGGTCAAAAAAGCATTATGAACACTGTAAATACAAATCGTTTATAAAAGCGTGTGTTCTTGTAGAAAAAAAAAACAAAAAACTATTAAAAATACTACAAAAACATGTGCAGTTAAAAAGTAAATAGTAATTTGTGCAAGAGTATTCTAAATATTAAATATATTTTTATATAAATATTTTTCGAACGCGATTAAAACGACAAAGTTAGTTGCTTGCAGTGCCCTTAAATGATAAGTTGCAAAGGTTTTTCCCCGTCACGACTTATTAATCACCTTCAATTAGTCCACATGCTTGACATTAATGTAATCCAAATGAAACTTAACTTCGTTCGAAGTAGTTCTAAGGAGACTACAAATAATACTTTACTAAAATACACTGCAAAAAATGAATAATTGGGTGAAATATTAGCCCGTTGTGTTGCCGAGGACGAAATGCCCGTTAAGGCACTAAAAACTCTTAAGTAGTTCTAGCATCTCTTCATGCTGAAAACTACAACATTACGGCGGAATCAACGAAATGGGAAACATTTCTACCAGTTTTATTTATTAAAACACCACGAACTAAAAAACCAAATTGAAGAAATCAAACAATGTCATGAAATGTTTTAAGTTGTAGTCGACGAATTGACAAATATTTAACACAAAAAGAATGTTCAGTTCACTATTCGTTTCTGTAATGCTGAAATAAAATAATTTGAAATAGATAATTCTGGCTAAGAGGTTTTGTTTGCAACTTTTGAAAAATATGGTTGACTTATATAGATAGCTTAACCACCAACAAATTAACCTGACCGTGAACGCCTGGGTTCAAATCTCAGCGCAGTCAAGAATGAAAAATTATCAACAAAAAATTTTAATTAATTTCATGTTGTAAAATTCCTGTCCTCATAAAAATAATTTAATGAAAATTAAATTCAATGAACTTAACCCTAATTTGAGAGAATATTTCAAACAATAACTTCATAAAATTCCTATCATTTATTTGCTTTTGCAAAACGTATGTCTAGATCAATTATCATTCAACAGTTTCTAAATTACATTATACAAATATCTTCTTACAAATAAACTCTAATAAATCAAAAAAAAATTGTCAAAAATTAAGCTAAAGTTTGATCAATGGTCCCACTTTTCTTGGAATTTATCGTAAAATATTTGTTAGGACTGATCTAAGTCATATCTATGTATTTTTTTGGTTCCTTACCTTTGTTTGTTTTGTTTTTATTCAAATTAACGTTTTATTTTAAAAACTTATTTGATTTTTGTGTTTTTAAATATTCGAATTAAAACCGGTTAACCGGTTATTTAAAAATTGCTTAACCGAAAACCGGTTTTTTTTAAAATAGCAACTATTCGTAATATTCGAAAACCGGTTATTGAAAAAAGTCGAATAATCGATCTCCCTACCTGTGACATACTTCTGAATAACCATGAGTTAACTTTTATCCGACAGAGGAATAACTAATACGTACTAGGGAGATCGATTATTCGACTTTTTTCAATAACCGGTTTTCGAATATTACGAATAGTTGCTATTTAAAAAAACCCGGTTTTCGGTTAAGCAATTTTTAAATAACCGGTTAACCGGTTTTAATTCGAATATTTAAAAACACAAAAATCAAATAAGTTTTTAAAATAAAACGTTAATTTGAATAAAAACAAAACAAACAAAGGTAAGAAACCAACAAAATACATAGATATGACTTAGATCAGACCTAACAAATATTTTACGATAAAATCCAAGAAAAGTGGGACCAGTAAACAGATCAAACTTAAGCTATTTCTATTTTAAATTATTTTGTTTCAGTATTTTATATATATTTATATATATTTTTATAGAAACGAATAGTGAACTGAACATTCTTTTTGTGTAAAATATTTGTCAATTCGTCGACTACAATTTAAAACATTCCATGACATTGTTTGATTTCTTAATTTTTGTTTTTTAGTTCTTGGCATTTTAATAAATAAAACTGGTAGAAATTTTTCTCATATGTTTGATTCTGCCGTAATGTTGTAGTTTTCAGCATGAAGAAATGCTAGAACTACTTATGAGTTTTTAGTGCCTTAACGGGCATTTCGTCCTCGGCAACACAACGGGCTAATATTTCACCCAACGATTTATTTTTGGCAGCGTATTTTGGCAAAGTATTATTTGTCATCTCTTAAGAACTACTTCGAGTTAAGTTTTATTTGGATCACATTAATGTCAAGCATGTATACTAATAAAAGGTGATTAATAAGTCGTGACATGGAAGAACCTTTGTAACTTATCATTTTAGGGCACTTCAAGAACCTAATTTGGTCTTTTTAATCGCGTTCGAAAAAGATCTAGAGATAACCTTTATATAAAAATATATTTAATATTTAGAATACTCTTGCACAAATTACTATTTACATTTTAACTGCACACGTTTTTGTAGTATTTTGAATAGTTTTTGGGTTTTTTTTTCTACAAGAACACACGCTTTTATAAGCGATTTGTATTTACAGTGTTCATAACGTTTTTTGACCTTTGTTACATTTTGTTTTGACATTTTTCATAAAAAGTTTAAGTTTGGCCAATATTTAATTAGAAAATACTTAAATTACTGGTACATCTACAACAAAAGTAAGGAAAATGTATATAAATTACACATTACTCCAATAACCGGTTTATTATACCAAAATAACCGGTTTATTCGATATTCGAAAAATGGGCATTTTAAAATAACCGACTTGGGCAAAGCTAAAATAACCGGTTAAAACCGGTCGAATAATAACCGTTCGATCTCCCTAGTCACAGGTGACTCAAAAACTAACTCATTTGAATTGTTAAAGCTATTCAGCTTTTGTCAGATTTTTTTCACCTCCATCGCCAATTACACAAATAAAGTCACAAAAAAATTCGCCATATTTAATATATTAATTTTTTTTGTTGATAAAATTCGCCAAAAACTGCAAAATTTAATTTTTACACTGCGTTAACACATGAAAGTACTTTCATGAAATTTCTGTATGCATATTATAAATTATGGCTTATTTTATTCTTTCCGATATATTATAAAAATTTAAAGTTTTTGCTCTTATAATTTTTTTTTATGAATTTTTGAAAACTTAAAAAAATTTAACTCCATTATTTTCGGAATATCTAGGAAACTGTTGACAACATAAAAAAATATTGTTAAGATGGCTAAAAGAGAAATTAATTCCAAATGATTTGCTGGTAATTGTATTTAAATTGTTCACAAGTCATGATTAAATATATCGACTTATTTTGGAATAAATATTTATTATGCCCATACACAGAAAAAATTATTAAGTTTCTCCAATCACCAAATTTATTCCAAATTCATAATATTAAGCACACAAGTTGTTGGCTTTGCACCTATTACCAAAATGATTATATTGATTACTTAAAATTGTAAAACTTTGAAAAAATATTTTCAATAAATGATATTTTTAATTTTAATTAAAAAAGTGGTCAAAAAACTTTGCCATTTCAAACAATGTGTTAATTGACTTAATTAAATATAGTACAGGTTTCGACAATTCCAAACACAGTTTTACAAGTTTAAATTATTTTATTTTAAACGAAAAAATCAATTAAGATTTTTTGTTATTTAATTAATATTTAAATTAAACATTTATATCAAAACAACTAAAATGTTAATTAAATCGAAGTAAAATTTTTAATTTGTTATCAAGTAAAAAAATAATTGATTCAATTGTCACATTTATTAAATTTAAATATGTTTAAAAGAATTTTTTTTAATTGATAAAAAAACTACTAAAAATTTTTTTTTCTGTGTAGTGACTTTCCCTGTTCAAAATTTTAGATTTGTTGGTAAATTTCACTCAAAACTGTACAAACAATTGGCGAAAAAGGACTGTGGAAAGGGGTTTTCCCCAAACAAATAAATTATTAAAAATCTGATGTATACAAGACTATAATTTGATAATTTTTTTAGTTGAAATTAAAAATATCATTTATTGAAAGGAAATATTCAAAATTTCAAGTTTTTAGTAATCTATATAATCATTTTAGTAATAGATGCAAAATCAACAAATTGTTTGCTTGATTCTATGAATTTGGTGATAAGGGGAAATTTGTAATTTTTTCTGTGTACGAATTAATTCTTACTTTTTATCATCGACACAAGAAACAAGGGCGCATTCATCAAGGTTTAAAGGCGTTGACAATTTCTTTTTTAATAAAAGGAAAGGTGACCTTCTTCCGTTGAACTCTTATGTTTGGTAAGATCTCAAACAATACATGATTCTTCGATTTTTTTTTTTTTTTTTTTTATTTACGCATATTTTCTTGCGGTAAGTTATTCCCAATAATAAGAAAATCTTATTAAATTTTCGCAATTAAAAAAAAAAACAAATCCCAGGAAAAATAAAAACAATGCGAAAATAATAAGGAGCCCTAGTGGCAACTAATTGCTATTTTATTTATTTTTTTTTTTTTTTCTTCGAAGAAATTTACAATATAAGAAACATGTTATTAGTAATTTTAATTTGTTTTATTTGCTTCTATGTTACATTTATTGTTGAATAAATCACACAGGTCAAAGAAGCAAAAACATTATAAAAAATAACAAGAAATATAATTAAAAACCAAAGCAATTATTTAGATGTATTTTAATATGAAAAAATCGCAAAATAAGTATCTATAACAATAGCAGAAAAGTTAGGTAATTTATTTCATCATGACTAGGGCGTGGAATTTAATGCATATGTTATTGGAATATATGCGCATAAAATATGCTTAATAAATTCAAAATGTGCTTTAAAAATAATTAAATATGCATTTGTTAGTTAAAGAAAAACTGACCAAACAAATCCATATTGTGTACTGTTTTGTACTTTTTTTTTAAATTTTGACATGCATTTAAAAAAAATTAAAGCTAATTTTACTTACTGCCAGTTCATCAATTTCGAACGTTAACGTTCGCGTAGAAAATTACACTCAAAACAGCAACAACATTTTAAAATTTGTTTTTGTTTTAAATGTTTTTTTCTATGCGAACGTTAACGTTCGAAATCGTTAAACAGGCAGTTAGTCTGCGTTCATACGGCTCATGTCTTATTGAGATGATTCTTCCTTTTTCTTCTTTGAACATGAATTGGTGTTCAAATGTTTCATGTCATGTTGACGACATGTTTTTTTTGTGTAGTTTTTAAACACGAATAAGAAAGAAGAAGAAAAGCGAAAGAGAAAGCAAAGCGTACTGACAGTACATGCATGTGTGTACTCGTTTCTTTTCCCCTCGTCCCTCTCACCTATAAAGTAGCAATCATGTCAATAAAACATGAGCCGTATAAACGCAGACTTACAGACATCAAGTTCTTAAATACTAAACGTAATTTTATTGGCTGTACTTCAATTGAAAACCGTATATAACAGGGCTGTGGAGTCGTCAAAAATAGTTCCAACTCCGACTCCAACCGCTGAAAGTTTTTAAGTCTGACTCCGAATCCTGCTCTAACCTTGATGCGAATTGTATATGAGACTAGCCCTTATTTGAATGTAAACAGTTTTTTTAATGCAGTACCTTTTAAGTGGCAATAAAGCGATTCTGTAAAAATTTCAAATCGATATTTTAATTCTAACACGTGCAGCGCGTTGAATACCAAACTCTTGATACCGCTTCGGATTGATTTAATTACGGATGGATTGATTTTTCTTTTCAGTGTATAAAATATGCGCAACCATATCGGTGCCATTTCTCGGCGAAAAGTGTGATTCATATAAATAAAAATGTTTCAGAAAAAGCCAGCGTGTGCATGGAACTCCACGCCCTTATCATGACCTTTACTAGCAGTTAAAAATATATATAAATACCAAACACAAACATTTATTTCTGAATATTAAAAACAATTTTCAATAAATAAATTAACTTATAAATTTCAATTTTTCTTTGTAGAGAACATTTACTAAATCCTCTTAATTTTAAAGAGCTTAGTAACGGAAAAATGATTTCAATTATCACTATTGAAGGCATTATTGAAAAACGAAAACTGTATACAACTCAAAATACATAAAGCGAAACCAAAAGAAGATATTCAAAAAAAAAAAAAAAAACAAAACCCAAATAAAAATGAATATAAACATACCAGCAGAGGTGGAAAGAGTTCCTAGAATGGGTGATGTAGTCAATGTGGCTGGAGGATTTGTTCATAATCTAACAAAGGTCGGAATGAAATTAAGCAACAGTACAATGAGTTTGCTAAACAGCACTAGTAGCAACGAAACAATACATACCAGCGGATTTATATCAATTGTGCAACCAGAAACTGCGTTAACGAATGTTTTCGCAGCCACAACAAACCCACCGCCCAATACATTTATGCCAACGTTAAAGAAATCCGCTATAAATGCTGCATCAATACTTTCAACAACAGCTTTGCAATGGTTACAACAACATCCCAACTCACAATTACCGGCAACAATGAAAATAACCGATTCCTCGTATACATTTCTAGCGAATCTAACGTATACAAATTCTAACGTCTATATACCAGCCAGCGCCGGTCCCGCCATAGAGGATGATGAGATTCGATTGGAACACGCCCCGCAACTGTCCAACTCGGCCATGGTAAAAGTCTATGTTCTCAGTATAATGGCCTTGTTTTCTCTTCTGGGCAATGTGCTGACTATGTGGAATATCTATAAAACCCGTCTCGCACGACGCAATTCCCGACACAGCTGGAGTGCAATATATTCTTTGATTTTTCATCTGTCAATAGCAGATGTTTTGGTCACCGGATTTTGTATAATCGGTGAGGCGGCATGGTGTTACACCGTCAAATGGTTGGCTAACGACATAACGTGCAAACTGGTAAAACTATTTCAAATGTTCAGTTTATATTTGTCAACGTACGTTTTAGTGTTAATTGGTGTTGATCGTTGGATTGCTGTCAAATATCCAATGAAATCTTTAAACATGGCCAAGAGATGTTATCGGCTGTTGGGTGGAACGTATATTCTGTCACTGGTATTGAGTATACCACAGGTATGAATTGAATATTAGAAATTAGAATTAAAATTCACTAAAAAAATTATCAATACACAGAAAAAATTAAAAATTGTTTCCATCCATCATACCAAGTTCATTGATTTAAGCAAACCATTTGTTGATATTGCACCTATTACCACAAACACAAATGCTTTACTATAGTGAAAGTCAAATGAGAAAGAGCGTATATAAAATACTTAAAAAAATTAACAAGGGAATGAAAAATACACGCAGCAATAAGAGTGGAAATAAAAAATACACACATTCCTTTTGTTTTAAATGTGAGTTTGTGATATTTGCGTCCGAAATATTTTGTATGTAAATTTCTTTGATAATATTGCAACAACAATTATTTGCTAAAACACTTCTTTGCAAAAACACTTCTTTGCAAAAACACATGCGAGTTGCTAGAACACATCACAAATTCTTTATATGCGTCAGCTACATACAACAGACAAGTATACATCACAAAATCTCGTAGACTGCACAATGTTATTTTCAAATACGAGGAGTATAGGTTAAAACAGTTTACTGTATTAAAAGGTTTTAAAAAAACAAGACCTTTCCGTAGTGTTTTTTTTTATCTTGTACCCTCAAAACATTAGCGGTATTCACACCGAGCTTGTTAGTTTGTTAGTCGTTAATAGTTACTTTTTTACACGCATTTTGTTTTTGTATATTTAACGCGCTACCGGATTAACATTTAACAAATTAACGACACGGCACCCCTGATAAAATAGTTGTTAGTTGGTAACTTTTTTTTTACACTTTCTCGTGGCATGTTTTATTTTTTCCAGAATAATAAATTGTGTCAGAACAATAAATCAGTTGTTTTACTATGAAAGTTACCAGACTAACAAAGTTTTAAAAAGGGGTCGTTCACAGTTGGTAACTTTAACAAATTAACAAACTACCGAGTAACAAATTAACAAGTTCGGTGTGAATACCGCTATTATTTTAATTTTGCGACGAGCTGTACCGCATAGCAATTGTCATTGTGTCACATATGAGTTTTGTTGTATGTTTGATTTTCAAATACATTCATAAATTCAGGCCATTATTACGTATTATTGATGTAAAAAAATGAGAAAAAAAAAACAAATTAAAGCGTTGGTTTAAGTTTTAAAACTTTTTTTTTAAATAGTTCTAGATTTTGAGCAAAATTAAATAAATACATATTATTAATAAGATTTCTCTATGACGTGCTTAATTCCTAATTTTTATTTTTGATAAAAACACTGAAATTTATTGTTAAGGGAAAGCTGGTTTCAATGCGCATTTCGCTGGTTGATTAGGCCAGCTCGCAGGAAACTTTTTCCAAAGACTTTAGAGGAGCTAAAAACATTATACAAATAAGACTGTAAAGCAAATAAGAATTTTAAGCACTCAGGTCTTAAGTACCCCAAACACGTTTCAATCCAATTGGCAACTGAGTCGGTTGTTGTGCAAATCAATTCGTGTATTGATCTGTCAATTGATTAGTTTGCCTGTTGTCGAGTTGGTTAAAGAAAATCAAAAGATTTTGATTTTTTCAAATTGGCTAGTAAATCTTTCCATTCGATTGTGCTGTGTGTGTGTTCTTGTCCCTAGATCAGCTGTCAAAATCAATGTTTGTAGATTTCTTGTGCAAAAAAAGTGAAGTATTTTAAAAATTGTCTTTAATTTCATTGAATTTTAAAATTAATTTAAAAATAATGAAAATCTTTCAATTCAGTTTATGAAGTACGTGGCTAAGAAAGAATCAATTCTATTGAAAGACTCAATTGACAATTGAATTGAAACGTGTATGGGGTACTTAAATTGAAGCAATATCGAAGCTTCAACAAAACAACAACAATAAACCGTAAGTTTATCTTTTCTTACGTTCCCCTACAATTGGCGGGTTTTTTCCGACTCAAATTGTAGTTATAATAGGGTAAAAAGAAAAAACTAATTCCTTAATAAAGCAAGTTCGCAGTTCAGTTTTTTTTTTTGAGCGAGCACACGCAAATTTATTATCAAACGTTATTTTTGGGAATACAACATTTTTACCTCAACAATAAATTTCAGTGCTTTTAACAAAAATAAAAATTGGGAATTATTATGTCATAGAGAAATTTTATTAATAATAAATTTTGTATTCTCAAAAAAAACTTTTGATATTAAATAAATATTGTTCGCCCGCAATCCAGATAAAACAAGTCAAAGTGTAACAAAAAGTGTTTAATTAGAATCTTCAATTAAGTTGTCAAGTTAAAACTACAATTTGATCGATTTGCCAGCAATTTAATTCTCTGAACAAATAATTGACGATGTTAGCATGAAATTAGAAAAATGCCTACATTTATGTTTCTTTTTTTCCTTGTCTTGCCACTACACCTTAACAATCAAAAAAAAAACTGAGGCTAGTTAATACTTAACTACCCACGTACAATTCACCAGGAAATGCTCTCAACTACAAAAAAGGATTTTATTGAAAAAAAAAACACTTTTTCCCCTTTATAATTCAGGATCATTTGTTAAATATTAAAAAAAGGAAATGGATATTAATTCTCAACTTTAAAAGCATTTTATTAAAGTGGACACTTTTCATAATTTCCCTTATGATTCGCCACTTTTAATTTGGAACTAAGTGCTCAAACAAAACTGCATCGAGACTACATAAAAATTTGACGTAGAAAGCCGTCGCACACAGGGGCCAAAGGCAGTAATTTCACGGATTAATTCAAAAAAAAAGTTCAAGTACCGTGAAAACTAAAAGTACAAGGCTAAAGTGCACAAAATTCTGCATCAGTAGGCAAAAAAATAAGTGTCAAATATGTTACGGTGCTTTAGTACTGACGCGTTGAAATTAAACATTGGAACAAAATATTTAAAAAAAATTCATATAAAAGCTAAATTTTTTTTTCGTAAATAGATCCGATTTAACGTAAGTAAATTCAAAAAGTAATACATATAACCATGCAACCATCAAGCTCTGGTATTTATTCAAATGTGTAGTTTACATTTGTAATAAAATTATTTGTGGAAGTGCTTTTATTTTTTAAGTTTATATGGGAAATGCAAAAAAAAATGAAATTTCTCAATTTAAGTGGCCATAAAGTTATTAATTAGGCTCAATTAAGTAAAGATTTTAGCTTTATTTTAAAGGTTGAATAAATCAGCGTTGTTTAAAAAAAATTAGGGTGCGCATCAGTGCGCTTTATAAGTTATGTACGAGTTTGTAGCAACACGCGTTGTGTGACCAACAAAAAGCGCTTCAAGACTTCTGCTATAATTTTTATTAGAGATGTGCAAAAGTCGCGATTTCTTACGCGTGCGTCAAACATGAGTCACGCGTGACCGTGATTAAATTTCTATATTATAATTTATATATTTTATATGTTGTTTTGTATATTTCAATGCAATATGTTTACATTTTGCAGTAACAAGCTCGAGCGGTGTTATTTTTAGCCGCCAAGGCTTGTATGATATTTTGAAAAATTTTAATTGTAAAACAATAGATGAAAAAATTGCCTATTTAAAAGAAGAACTAAATAATCGCACTGGGTATTCGGAGGGCAACTCTAAAGTTTTCAAAAATACGTTTAACAGTTTCGTTTTTGAGTATAATGTGGTGTTTATAGAACACGAGCGCCTTACTCGTCCGTTCAAATAACATTTAAAACAAAAACAAAATTTCGAAATTTGTTTTTGTTTTAAATGTTATTTGAACGGACGAGTAAGGCGCTCGTGTTCTATAAACTACACATAAGACTAAATGGCATAAAGCTCACAGAAACGAAAACCGATTTTTAAGGGGAACGAATAAGAATTGGCTGCAATCATCAATTGCATTTCCGTGTGCTAAGACCACAAAGCGTAGTGATTCGAGCGACTCATCTAAATTAAAAAAAAAACAAAAGTTTTAAGGGACACTACAGAGTTACAAGTTTTAGTACATGCTGCACAGCTGTTGTCAGAGACAGTGTTTGAGATATTTAATATACCAAGGGTCTTACTACACGTTTTTGGTTTCAGATTCAGCTTACAAAGCTCTAATAGACTGATAGAATATTGTTAACCGAGAAAGCCTATTTTATTTTGCCGACTGAATCATGTGGAAACTTCAATTGGAAATAGAGCCATCGCACTAAAAAAATGGAGCTGCAAACGTAGCAGTTTTGTACGGGAGAAATGTAGAAGATTCGCTTACCAGCGAGAATGGAGATGGAGAGGAAGGCAAAAATTATATATGGCGTGTTTCTATTTTGAAACAATACATTTTTGACACAAAAAAAAAAACGCTCTATTACACAATGAATTTTTTGTTGTAAGATTTATTTTCTTAATTTTAAAATGTTGCGTAAAGGCTTCGCAAAATAAGAATATTGATAAAGTAATGCAAATTAGTAGCAGGAAATTGGAAACATCGAATAACTTCCCAAACAGACTAATAAACACAATAATACATGAAGTGCTTAATACAATCCCTACAATGAATTAAATTAAACAAAGGAAACTTTTATCTTTATTGTAAAAACGTTTTTACTTAGAAGCCATTCGTATATATGAACAATCTTTCAAAAGTGAACTGGTTTGGTTTTCATTAGTTCGTATTATCGCGAGAGCACTGTAACGCATTTTTCTATCTACAAAAAAAAAAATTTTCTTATCGTCACACAAAGTTCTATTATGTACCTAGAACCATATTGGCTCACATCTGACTCATCGTTGATCATAAGAATTCTTTCTATTCTTCATATCGGATATTTTTAAAACCTTAATAATATTTCAGGACTTAGCCCAAATTATTCAACAACACCTTTAAAGTTAATTGGAAAGGGGCTAAGTAAAGCGATTAAAAATATTCAACCGCAGTATTCTCAAAATAAGTGTTGGTTTTCAAGAATCGCGAGTTATATACATAACTGGTTACAAGGTAATGTGTAGTAGTACAATTAACAAACTCATTATATTACACCAACTTTTGAAATTATTTCTCGTCATTTGCGCAGTAATTCGCATATATCACGTAGCTTATTTGGCTAGAGCGCAAAATGAAAAAAATCATCAAAAACAAACGGACCCCAAGCTTAAGCCTTAACTTGTTAGTTAAAATCATTTGTTAACTGTTAATTAAATAAGACGGACGTGGAGAAGTAATTAAGATGATGTTAGATTAAAAACTTTAGACTTATATTCTATTGCACCCTAATATAAAATTAATTGTGTTAATTATATCTAATTCATTTTCTATTTCGCTACGACCTTCGTCCGCATTCTGTTTTACTAGTTAGAGTAATTTCGTAAATTTCATGTATTTGAATCAACAACTAAAAAAAAACAAGTTAATAAAGTTGTACTTTTTGCATATTTTTTTTGATTTTTGTTTTACTGACGAAAAAATTGTACATAACAATTCACTAGTAAATGTAAAGGGTTTTCTAGTAAGGACTTTTTAAATAAAACGCAAAACATTTGAGATATTTCTAAAACTTTATGATCGACTTGGAATACAATCAAAACATTTATGAATGGAACTCGACTTCGTTCATATGGCCACCGCGGGAACGTCGGCAGCGGTCGATTCGCTATTTCGCGTTCCATGTTGGCAGCTCTGAGTTCTTTCAACGTCGTCGGCTTGTTGACATAGGCCAATGATTTGACGTTGCCCCAAAATAAAAAGTTTAGAGGCGTTAAATCAAATGAACGAGGCGGCCAATTGGCTGGTCCATTTCTTGAGATAACACGCGCACCAAACTTATTCTTCAATAAACCGATTGTAACGTGAGCTGTGTGGCTTGTGGCACCGTCCTGTTGAAACCACATGTCGTCCAAGTCCATGTTTTCCTATTCGGGTCAAAAATAATCGGTAATCGTGGCGCGATAACGATCTCCATTCACAGTAACGTGACGATCGTTATTGTCGATGAAAAAATATGACCCAATGACGCTGCCGGCATGCAAACCGCACCAAACCGTTATTTTTTGTGGATAAGTGGTGATTTGTGAAGCATATGAGGATTTTCACCAAACCAATAAGGCATATTTTGCTTATTGGCGAATCCATTGAGCCAAAATGAGCTTCGCCACTGAAGATGATTTTTCGATAAAATTCATAATTTTGGCGCATCTTCTACACAACCCAATCGGAGAACGTACGTCGCGGCAAATAGTCCATCGGCTTCAATTCTTGAGTCAACTTTATCTTGTATGGGTGTTAACCAAGATATTTACGCAAGATCTTTAAGGCATAAAGTGGTCTTGGCGATGGCAAGTTCTTGAGAACGCCGCGGAAGCGACTGATTTGGATCGTTTGCTACGGACGCCTGAACGGCAGCGATATTTTCATCACTTCGACCAACCCGTTCTCTCACTGTCATGGCAGCAACACACTAAACTTTTTATTGCTTGTCTACTAGACCGAGAATAACGACCGAAAATTGGAGTTAATGCTCTTAAAGTGGCGGTCACCGGCTCCGAATTTCGGTAGTACACTTTTTTATAATTTGCATACGTTGTTTATTCGTTTACTTTACCATGATAAAAATTTTGAGTTTATGAAAAAACGAAAGTAACACTTAGATGATCATTGAAATAGTGCGTTCACAAATTAAAAAGTTGTCAGGTACCGATACATATTTATATTTCTAATAAAAAACAATTGCTTTTATATTTTTATTTAAACTCTATGTCTCTTTTACGAATTTTAAAATTAAAATATTTATTTATTTAATTATTTTCTTTTCAATATTTCGCTAACCGTTTGTTAGTATCATTAGGAAATTAAAAAAAACCGTTTTACAAAATTTAATTAAACATTATAAAAAATATACTAAATACAATAAATAAAAAAATATATAACTATATATAAATATTTTTATGTATTTACATTATTACGGTGGGCCGATTTGTAAGGACAATAATTTCTCGATATTGTGCCATCGATTTTTCGATAGCTTTTGGCATGTGGATAAAAAAGTTCGACTACGACATATCAAAAAAATTATTTTCGAGGCGACAAGATTTAATTTTTTTTCTCAGCTTTTATTTTTAAGGTTTGTTTTTAGTAGGTAATAAAAAAAATCGGCTGATTTAATATTTTTTTAAATATTGCCCTTCCAAAATGAAATTGTACGCTAGAAACGATGGCGATATAATTTTTTTTTATCGAAAGAAATAAAGTTTTCGATCAAAAATAAAATCGATAGCATAATATTGATTGCTTAATCGACGTACATTCTCGTATATGTTAAAAACTTTAGACCTTCAAATACATACATATTAAAATTCCCGTTTAAGAACTCTCAGTTGTGGTAGAGTTAATCATTGCTTGAAAACAGACTTTTATAAAATTCCCTTTTAAATAAAATAATTAAATATTTTTTTTTTATAAAAGTAGTCTTATTGTGTAGAATATATTTCGCGACCTTAGGACAACAAGATTCTATTTAAAACATCACTACATTTGAGAAAACTGAGGTTGAATATTATTAATCGCTTAACTTAGACCGTTTCCAATTAATCTAGAAACAATTTTCGAATAATTTCAATTTAGCCCTAAAATATTATTCTCCTTTTAAAAATATCAACGACGAGTCACATGGATTTCGGACAACTACCAAATAGAACTTTGTGTTACGGTAAGAAATAATTTTGTAGATAGAAACACGTGTTATTTGGAAAGTTCAGGTGCCGAAAGTTAAAAAAGTAATAAGCATAAGGATAATGCAATAAGAGTGCCAGTTTTTTTAATACACATATTTTATGATTTTTTAATTGGACATAAAGGCCTAACCAGAATAACAAGCTCAAGCTACCGTCAAAATTTCACGAAAAGTCTCTCAAATGCATTAAAAAAAACAAAATAACAAAAATTGATTTTGTAAGGAATGTTTGATCAGTTTCATACTTTGCTATAGCAAATGACAATTTCTCCAAACTAAAAAAAAAGTTTATTCAAGTTCAATATGGTTTCACAGATACGATTTAAATGTTTTCGTACAGTTGCTTATGCCACGTTATGCACATTTTGAGTAGGCCTCTATTCCTGGAAATGATGTAATTAATATGTGTATTTAGTTTAGGAACCTCGTCTTCAGAAATTAATTTTACGGATTTTAACTCCTTATTACATCTTTTAGCTACACCAGTTACATTTTTTCATTTTTGTGAGCGTTGTAAACTAATCGTTAGAAAATCGCAAAAGTTCCAAGAAGAAATGGCTTACAAACGCGAATCATATTTCCAGACAATTCTGCAAAGTAGCTAAAAAAGTAGTTTCGCTGCGAATTTTCTTTTTCGAACACTTCAAAATCTCTTAGTTGATTTCAAAAAATAATTTGACTTCTCTTCTTGATTTAACAAGTACAAATTTCCAAAGAGTTCCTAACGTTCGTTTTGTTCCAACTTTTTGATAGTCATAATTGCAGCTCGTAAAGCTTTTTTGTTAATTTAAAATTTCTTTTCGTGCTATGTTTTTTCCTAGAGAGCTTGTAATGGGTGATTCAAGTAGAGATACTTTTTTCAATAGCCCTTTTTTGACAGATCACGTGTGAGTCGTGTCATGCTGTCATGTTATTTGTTTAGTATTGTTTGGCATTTCATAATGGAAAGACTTACGCCTGAAAAACGTTTACAAATCGTTCAACTTTATTACGAAAATTCACGTTCTGTGAGGAATGTGTTTCGTGCAGTTGGCTCAACTTATGGTCAACATAATCGGCCTACTGAGCGTACTATTCGCAACACCATCACCCATTTTGAGACCCAGCATTCATTATTGAATAATATTCGACCGAATAGACCACGTCCAGGCTGTAGCTGAGAGTGTACACGAAGACCGTGGAGAGGCGATTCGGCGCCGTTCGCAGCAACTCGGACTGACGTATGGAACGACTTGGCGCATTTTACGTAGAGATCTTAAATTGAAAGCATACAAAATACAGCTTGTGCAACAACTGAAGACGCTCGACCTTCCCAAGCGACATCGCTTCGCTCTATGGGCTCTTGAAAAGTTCCAAGAAGATCCGACGTTTTCGAGGCAAATTTTGTTCAGCGATTAGGCTCATTTCTGGCACAATGGGTATGTAAACAAACAAAATTGCCGCATTTGGGACGAAGACAACCTGAAGAGATTTAAGAACTGCCACTTCATCCAGAAAAAACAACGGTTTGGTGTGGTTTGAGGGCCGGTAGAATCATCGGTCCATATTTCTTTAAAAATAATGCCGGTGCGAACGTAACCGACAATGGCGACCGTTATCGTGCCATGATATCCGACTATTTGATGCCTGAAATCGAAGCTCGTGATCTTGGCGACATTTGGCTTCAGCAAGACGGCGCCACTTCCCATACATCGCATCAATCACACGTCGGTGAGCACCTAATTTCACGTTTTGGGACTGTCGATTGGCCACCAAGATCGTGTGATATCACACCGTTACACTTTTTCCTGTGGGGATATGTAAAGTCTTAAGTTTATTCGGACAAACCCGCTTCGATTCAGGCCTTGGAGGAAAACATCACGCGTGTCATTCGCCAGTTACCAGTCGAAATGCTCGAACGAGTCATCGAAAATTGGACTCAACGGATGGACCATCTGCGACGTAGAAACGGCCAACATTTGATAGACATAATCTAAAAAAATAAATGCCAACGAATGTTCTTTCAAATGATAACAAACATTCCACATTAAATTTGAATTTTCTGTGTTTTTTACTTGAAAAAAGTAGGGAACCTCGAAATGGATCACGCTTTACAACATTTCCCTGCCTGCACGTTTCCCATTTGTCGCACGTTTCGGTTCCAACATGTTTGGTTAATGGTTACATGTATTACCTCAATGATTGCTTGTTTCAAACTTATGAAATTTTCAATAACGAAACTGACCACCATCCCAATACAAATTTTTTTTAATTCGCGAAGAACTAACGGTACCATTTTAAATGTAAGCGCACATTTATACGCAACGGAATTAGACAAAGGAAGCTAAAGCTCTTTTCACACCTATTAAATATTTTATTTCCTACACCATTGGTGTTCAAAAATGTTTTGCGTATATATTGCGAGAGAATTTTTTAAGTACAGTGACACGCAAAAGTAACCGCACAATTTTTATTAATATTTAATCACAAGAAATTGTTTTGGTTGTATAAAATTTATAATAATGCAGTTCCCACTGAATTTATTGTATGTGATGATTTTTGTAATTCCATAGTATTTATAAATACAGCTCCCGTACATGTGCAATAGTCGCTGTGTGACAATTAATTTCATCATTATTTATTTAACAGACTGTATCAATAAAAAATATCAATACAGCTGCCGTACATGTGCACTTGTTGCTCCCACACGTACGACAAAAGTAATGAGCGTAAAAAACAAAGGGGTGGGGCTTCTAAACAATTGTTGCTTGAATAATCATCACTGTCCTACACGTAACCACTAGTTTTATTAAAAAATTGTTTGCTATTGCAAAACGTTTGATGGATCAAACATTATTTACCAGTTTCTTAATTGAATTATACAATTATCTTCTTACAAATAAAGATAACGAAATAAATAAAATTGTTAAAAATGAAGCTAACGGTTGATCAATTTGCTGGTCATGCTTTTTTAGATTTATTCGTCAAATATTTGTTAGGTCTGAACATACCTTAAGTGTAAGTATTCGTTCACAAATTCTATAAAAAAAATATAACATTTAAAAAATAACTATAACTACCAAAAAAAAATTAAGCTGATCGTTACCCTCACCAGTATTTATATGCGTTGCATACAGCGGGTTTTGTGTTGTACTCGCCATTAAAAATTTATGTCATTCTTGAGCGATATGGTAAGCGAAACAAATTTATTATTCGTAATTCAATTTAAATCATCTGTTATATCTGAAAATTAAGTTAAATTGAAATCAATGGATATTCTCAATTAATTTTTTTTTTAAATCACCGTATTTTTCCTAATTTTAAGAGAAGTTCTGGTTAAGATAAGAACTCAAAGTATTAATTATATAAAAGAAACCCTAATATAAAATTTTTTAAACTGGATCAAGTTTGTTCGATTTCAATTTAACTCATATTCGTATTCGATTTACCGAACAAGGCGGATAACTTAATTTTTTTTTTTTTTTCATTTTAAATATATATGGGCTAATCCTGGGATCACGAACGTACGTTCGTACGCTTTTGATGTACAAATAATATGGAAAACAAAACTTTTTCCTAGCATTTCTTTTGCAATTCGATAGCATTTTGGTTGCTCTATGTTTAGTGCAAAAGATGGATTTTACTAGTTTAAGTTTTCATAATGATAGTTATAAACATGTGGTCACGAACGTACGCAAAATAGAAGTCAACTTCGGCTGACAGTACTGAAATGTAAAAATCTGCGAAATGGAACAGAATATTCAAACGTGATTAATTTATTTTAAAAGTGTATTAATGTAGGTCTCTATCCAGTATTTACGCAATTAAATATCTCTATTGGTTTTTGTTTAATCGGCTTAAGTACCGGTCGCGAACGTACGATTTTTCCATATGTTTTAACCGTTAATCGAACTTTTTATCTTCTCCTTACACTTTTCTCTTCTTAATTGATTGTAATAGAGAGATTTTAAAGAAAGAGTGCAAACATAACAAATTTTTTTTGGCATGTAAAATAATTAAATATAAAAATGACTTTAGAAGTAGCTTAAAACGAAAATATTAAATTTTCCAGTTTCCAGCCCAATTTCCTCAAGTAAAACAGCTCAGATATCATAGAATATCATATACAGCATTATATTAAAAACATAGACTTTTTTATAATTATAAACAATAAAACACGTTGATTATCAACATTTTATTTTTCCATCCTGGTTGACCATTCGGAGGAAATGCCCATATAGGTTTGGGTGATTTGGTTTTTAACGTATTACTATTTTGAGCCAATAAACCGTGATTTGGTTTTCAACTACCTTACTAAGGACACTTCGGTTTTTAAGACGAATCCAACAACACTTAAAACGTCCAAATTCATCCAGCCTTTTGGATGGTACGAGGTAATAAAGAAATCGAAAGTAAGGTAAAAAGTGGTAACCCATAAGCTGACGTGTATAGTTTACACATTTTTAAAGGCTGTTGAATTGTCTTAAAATTACCGTAAAACTCAATATGAAAAAGCGCTTTTTTAGTAAGAAAATTAGCAGTTAATCGTTTATTACATAATTTGTCTCACGCACACCCACATCTAAAAATGGACTAAAATATGTTCAGTAGTAACACAATAGATTAATTAAACAAAATGTTGCTTAGTTGTTAGGTATTTTATTAGTTAGAAATCTAAAAAAAAAACCTTTATATTAAAAAAGTAGAATTTTCTAGGAAATTAATTTTAATCGATTAATTGACATAAATTGTTCGAGTTATTTGGTATTTAAAATGGGCTATTTTAATTACTCGATCAAATAATGGCGTAAGATTTCTTCGATTAATCGATCAACGATTAATTGAGTGGATACTCTAACATCAATTAAATTTAAATACTTTTTAAACCATTTTTTTAATTGATAAAACACTATTTTCTGGTATGCACAAAACAAAATAAACAAATTTAAATAATATAAAAATTAAGCTTCTTAACCAATTGAAAAATTTCCAATAAAAGAATTGATATCACATTTTTTTCTGGAAATTTCTAACCAAAATTGATTAATAATAAAATAAATATTATAGTGAAAACATTCAAAGTAAAAACAATTTGATTCAATATCAGCCTCACATAGTAACCAAGACGATTGTACTTAAATTGGAATTTGTTGCTCTTTCCGTTATCCAGGTAAACCGAAAAACAGACGGATATCGTTAAAATATGTATTTGTTATGTGTAAGAAATGCAAAAAAGTCTAAAAAATAAAAAACCAACTTATACAAAGTATATATACTCGTATATATAGTTATGATTAACTAAAGTTTGACGTTTAAAATAGTAATGAATTTTTATTTTTCTTCAAAGTTGTTTAATCTACAGCGTATTTGAAATCAGACTCACACACCAGGAATAAACATATTCACCTGTATTGTGATGTCTGATACATAAATAAATAACAAAAATATTGAAATAGGAGAGTTCTGCTTATAATTGTACTGTAGGAAAATTCAGTGTAGAGGTTTTTTGTTTAAGCAAAAGGCAATCTAGATGTGGATGATGGCATAACAATATATATATCCCTTCGATTCTCGGTAACTTTTTACCACTAAGTTCTCCTCTTGGTCTGGCCAGACCACAATTTGTACAGCTAAAAACCCGAATTAAATAAAAAGTAAATATATATTTAATATTGAACGTATGCTAATTACTTTAGATTATAAAAATTTATTATATAATTTTATTATTTCATTATTTTATTCCATATGCAAGTCATCGGAAATGTAGTCTTTAATTTCGCACATTGCTATTTCGCATCTAAAGCAGCTGAAACGAGTTTTGCGTTAGATTTTTGTAGTTAGATTGAACTAAGCGCGTAATGGGCCGTAGTTTTCTGAAACTGGATTCATTCGATTTAGAACATATCATTTCTAGAATTCACGTATTTCTTTTTTTAACATTTTGTCCTATTTGAAATATTTTTCAAGGAAAAAAGAAAATTGGTCTGGCTAGACCAAGAGGGTAATTTCATAGACTTTTACATAAAAATGGAATTTAACCCCACTTATTTGCTACAGTCGAATCCAGATTAGTTTCATTCGATGCGAAAAATGTTACAAGCAAAACACAAATTTGGTCTGGCTAGACCAAGACGGTAATCATTAGGGTTTTAATATTGTTACGAAATTAGATTTGTCTAATAATTATTTATGATTTTAGTTATAAGTTATCTTGTAAATTATAGTTTTATGTCATAATAGTTACAATTTTTATGAACGCCACTGTACTAAATTTTCTAGCAATTGTAATTGAAGACTTTAGATTTAGATGTATAACAGTTTTTTTAAAATATTTCGAACACAACATTCTGGAAAGTACTAGATGGTTCATGAATCAACTAGCAATAGTTTTGAACTGTAAATACAGGCTAACTCATAAAAGTTTGGTTTAGTTTGAATGGAGACATTAAACGGTTCAGATCGATACTTAAAATAGTGATTAAATTTTGTGAATTTCAATAAAGTTTGTTAAGTTGAATTCGTGTGTATTTATTTTTATTTGCAATTAAAAGAACTCAAAGGTTTATTTTAAAGGGAATAAACCTTAACGCGTTTTATAAAGTAAAAAGGTAACAATATATATATGAGTAGGTGAGTTGCAAAACTCGTTCGTTGCAAAAATTCAAAAATCGAGATAACAATTGATTCTGACAGATCTTTTAGCACTTTATTAGAATAAATTTCTAGATTATATCGAACCATGTCCTTTTGTATGTTTTAATGTGATCTAAAATTGGGGTTGGTAACCAAAATACTTCGTTCCACCCAAAAGACACATTCTAAACTGTTTCTTTACATTTTCTGTAGCAAAACTCACTGGTTCACTGTTTAAACCGTTGCGTTTAAAGTGCGCCAAGATATCGATGATGAAATGGAGTCGAATTAGGGAATCTAAAAACGCAAATTTGTTAACAAGTTCGATTTGACATACATATTTGTTTTTTATAAATCAAATATTGAAAAATATTTTGGTAGCGACGTTCAGATATATGATTAGAAATCTGCTATTGCTCCTGTGGTGAAATCACCTAGTGAACCACATTTAAAATTCCAACCTTCAAAGCGAATGAAAATACAAAATTCCAGAACAACTTCCCATCAATTTGGGGGTTAACCTGAAAATGGATTGGAGAATTTTCAAAAATCAAAAAATGCTGGTATCTCTATATTCAAGTTTGCCTTTGTCCGAAAATTTTGTATGGCTCTAATATTATTTTTTAATTTGACAATTCATTTAAATAAATAAAATCATTTAAACAATTACGACAAATAATGGACTTGGTGTTCTTTACCTCCCATGATGGTATTGGTACTGTTCAATGCCTTGAGACAAGCAGCACCAAAAATAATACAAGGCTTACAACAATTTTTTTACATACTTTTCTCTTTAAAATGAATTACACAAATTATTAAACTTTTACACTAAAA
This sequence comes from Pollenia amentaria, assembly GCA_943735925.1. Lineage (NCBI taxonomy): Eukaryota > Metazoa > Arthropoda > Insecta > Diptera > Polleniidae > Pollenia > Pollenia amentaria. The sequence goes on from OX031009.1 coordinate 227,665,948, forward strand.
ATGAAAATTCCAAGTGTAACAAGCGAAGGCGCATTGACATGTTTTAATAAAAATATATATTGAATTTTCCTGAAAATGACTAACAAAGTTGGTCGTTACATTCGACTAAATAAATCAAATGAAACCAAAATGACAGTTTTTTAATTTATCTATTTTAAAAACCAAAGACCGCGCTTTACAATTTACAAAAAAAAAAAAAAAAAAAAGCAAAAAAATACTTGATGCTCTTTACCCCTAAGCAATTTCTCCTTATTGCCCACAAATTCAGTCGTAAGCAACACTAAGTACACGTGATGCCCTTTAGCTCTTAACAAGTTGGACATGGTGTTGTTTTCAACTTTTCTATCTCAAAAACTACATTAAATAGAACTTATTGGGATTCACCCATCGATAGAGGAAGAAGATTCTGATTCCAACAGTAAAAAAACGTACAGAACTATTGTTAAATTTTTTTACACAGCTTGTATAATTTTAATAACTTAATATAACTTTCAAAATATACTAAAGTTTATTGATTAATTTTTATGGTGGGTATTGCAAAACTAGATCGATCCCATGTGGATTCGTGGCAAAAATCGTTTTTTTTTTTTTTTTTTTTTTTTTTTGAAAATTCGTAGCAAAACTAGTTCGTTCCAAAATTAAATCTATTTTTTTTTTTCAATATTTCAGTTAGTTTCAATTTTTCCACTCTTGAGTTATTTATCAAGAATGGCATAATACTTTAAAATCAAAGAAATTCCACTAATTTGGTGCATTTATTCAGGCGCAATATGTTTGTTGCATTTTCTACAATTACATTAAAGTTTAACGAACGAGTTTTGCAACTCACCTACTCATATATATAAGTAAATATTACTTTTTTATTTGATAGGCAGGTTCCACATTCACTTCTTTAATTCCAACCATTTTTTTAAAGAGGTTGTATATTGTTAACCCACATTTTTGTTCTTTAGATATAAATAAAACTATTTTGTGCCACACCCACTGCTCCAATCCCGCCCACATTTTACGGATGTTGTGTATTGATAACCAAGACGCGTGTTCCTTATTTGGAAACTTTGGCTTTTGCCGTTCTCTAGATATTCAGAAGAAAAAAGAAACAAAAAGGGATATATGGGGAAAACTGCAGCCAGACGCGGCTTATCTCAGCCATATGTGGACCAATCAGGCCAAGTTTCAGTCTCAAGCTTGAGCTGTCTTCGGAAACCCATTTTAACACACAAACGGACAAAAGGGCATCGTGAAATCAACTTAGCTACAGGACCCAGAATATATACTTTAAAGGGTCTTACATCAATATTGTAGCAATTACAAATGGAATGATATACTTATAACGGGTGGTTAAATTTTAATGGCCGATGTTGAATGTGAACCACATCTAAACGTCAGGTTTTTTTCTGTATTTCATTTGACATTTCTCAATTTCAGACTAACTCAATTTGAACCATGGAAAGATACACAATCGAGCAACGAGTTAAAGTTATTCAGGCTTATTATGAAAATGGTTGTTAAATCAAAATGCATATCGTCAATTTTCGAAGAAAATCATCTTCAGTGATGAGGCACATTTTCACCTTAGTGGGCGAATGATAATCCTAGAGTGATTGTCGAAAAACCAATGCACCCACAAATAGTGACTGTTTGGTGCGGTTTATGGGCTGGCGGCATCATCGGGCCGTATTTTTTCCAAAATGAGGCCGCAGTTACTGTGAATGGTGTTCGCTATCGTGAGATGATAACGAGCTTTTTATGGCCCGAATTGAAAGATATGGATGCGGACGATATGTGGTTTCAACAGGACGGTGCCACTTGCCACACAGCTAACAAAACAATGTCTCTTTTGCGAGACAAATTCAATGGCCGTGTTGCCGCCAAGATCATGTGATTTGACACCGTTGGACTTCTTTCTTTGGGGTTATTTGAAAAAAAAGGTGTACGTCGATAAGCCAGCAACAATTCAAGAGCTAAGGGATGCGATAATCCGGCACTTAACGGCATAGAACCTCAATTATTTAAGGCAAACCAATCAAGTGATTGAAAGAGAACTTATTTTATTAGTCCAAACACATTATATTTTAAATAAAGCTGTAAATATTGACGGCCTGGCATCATAATGTCGCAAAGAAAAAGTCGTTCATATATTTATTATGAAAATGATAATAAAACTCTAAAATTGGTTTTCAAATGTACTTTGAGTTAACCCCCTTTAGAGGAATTGGTGCAATATAAACATATATATAGGGAATTCTACGCAAAATCGGTTGGTTAAAATTTTTTTCTCCCAGTATTCTGATATTTTTTTTTTAGCAAATTTTTTATTTTTTATTTTCTATTACTCCTGCAAATGACTCTTTTCTTTAGAATTTTGTAGAAAATGGTAAAAATTGGAACTTTTACAGAAGAAAAAATATGACAAGTTTTTTTTTTTATTTGATTAGGATTTTTGGATTTTTAATTTTAAATCGTGTTTCTAAAAATTAGTGAATCCTTTGATTTCTTCGAAAATGTGTTATTTAAAACCTCTATCTACCCAACAACTGTTAAGGAAGAAGTACATAATACGCGTTAATTCGTCGACGAGTATCGTGCGTTGAAAAACTTTAGCACATGAAAAATGGCAAGTGACACAACGCGCGTTATAAAAGCCTTTTCTTTCAGCTGATTTGTATTTGTTTAATACTTTTTTTTATAGAATTCCAAATTTCAGACCCTTTTTTTATACGATACTGTATGTTTTATTAACTCTTCAATAAGTCGTTCCTTCATGATTCACAAAATTGTTAAATTAATCTTGTTTGTGGTCAGCTTGTCAAAAATACTCAACGCGTTAAAAAGTTTAAAATTAAACAACGTACGTGGCAGTACGCGTCAAAATGTTTTTTGTATAACTTGTTCTATGAGAAAATACTAGTTTTACTTTTTTGACATCAGTCTATAGAGCGCGCGCGCACTTACGCTTGTTATGTACTTCTACCTTTAAGCCCGGTTCGATAGTGGGCGTTTTTCAATTTTTGAAAGTTTAAAAGATCTGTATCAAACTAAAAATTTGTTTTTCAAATTTTAAAAGATCGAAAAATAGTAAATATGAAGGGCCTACTACCAATTTCCAATTTGGACTATTATTAAGAAAGTTCTAAACAAAAAACTAGAAAAAAATCCTTTTTTGGAGTAATCAAAAAAATTCAAAACTTAACAGGAAGGCCATTTTGAATTTATTACTGAATTTATCACAAAGTTGGGAAATTCAAAAATTCGAATCTGGGAATTTTAGTTCTTAGGTTGAGTATAATTTTTTTTTATATTATTTCCATTGTGTATTCTAAGCCAAATAGTCTTATTCATTCAATATTTTCCAGGAATATTTTCTACGCGGAGACACATTCGAATTAATTAAAAAAAATTATAATGAAAATAAAAAAAAAAAAAAATTTAAAAACTCGATTAGGCGTGGAATGCCCTATATGTTCAAAATATTGTAATACTATTGTATAATATTATGCCTATGGTTGTAGATAAACTTTTGTCTTACATTGCATTGTTTTAGCCAACCATATTTGAATTTTCAAAGGAATTATAATAAATACAGTTAAAAACAACAATTGTTAGTTTGTAGGCATTGCCGAAAAATACCAAATAATTTAAAAATTTCGGTGCAGCTAAACTTTTTCCTTTTTAAACAGCAGCTCTCAACAAAAAAATGTTTTTCCAATACAAAAATTTTATGTTTTTTTAATTAAAAACTGTTTAAAAAAAAGGTCAAAGGCGCTTAAAAGCAAATACATTAATGTAACGCAAGGATTGCAAACATTTTAACTTTTTTACATTCACGTTAGTATTTTTTCGTAGGTCTAAGTCGTTTTAAATTAAAGTTAGAAAAAAACTAAAAATATTTTAGGACTTTCTAAATAAAAAAAAAAAAAACACAAAAAAGTCGTTATCTTATAACAACAAAAAACAAATGTTTGCAAAAAATTGAATAAGACAAGTTTATTCTACCATAACCTTTTTATAAAGTGCTGTCAGAAACCAAAAATGAGGAAAAAAAGTAAAAGTGTTCAAGCAAAACTTAAAAGGATACAAAACTGCAGAAAGAAACAATTTCATACAATTTCCGTTAATGTATGAACGACTCAAACTTAACCCAACGTTAAGAAACGTAAAACTTTTTGAAAGAAAATTCTTTTATATTATCACCCAGAAAAGTGGTTATTATTAATATGATATCAAGTGCTTAGCAGCAGAATCTTTTGAGCGAAATAAAGGATGGGAAAGTGTTATGAATAAAAACAATCTTTAAATATATTCTCAAAGCCAAATTGTGGTAAATATTAATGTATGTGCTGTGGCTTCTTCCTTAATTTTTCATGTTCATTAACATAAATACAGGTATGATAAGTTGCTAAGTTGATGTTGTTAACTGAATTTTAAAATCCAAAGTGTTCCATATACTTAAAAGCTTTCAACAATACTTAGTGTAACTAAATTTTCCTGCTAGACATTCTCATCTTAATAATTTAACAAGAAAGTTTTCCACAACCATTTTCCATAAAACTGTTTATGTCAATAAAAAAAGATGACAAAACTTGTTCTTCGTTCTTCATTAAGTTTTTTGGTTTTTCTTCCTTGTTTTTTTTTTAAGACACAAAACCCTTTTCTGCTTTACAATTGTATACACAATAAACTTACACCGTTTTCTACTCAATATCCGGTGTCGCTTTTCCTAAAGCCCCCTCCCCTTAAAAACGACAAAATACTTTGTCAGTACTACGCACATACAAATAAAATTTTAAGGCAAAAAGGATCTGAGGCAAAGACGGGATTTTACAAAAACGAAGGGCTGCCAGAAATGAACCGCTTAAAATAAGAAAAACAGAACGATAAAAAGGTCATAAATAAAGCAAAAAAAGGGTACTGGTTTCAGCTCCTCACATTTGGTATTTATGTTTAGTACCGTTTAACTTTTTTGTGACAAATTAAAAAGAAAAAAAGGTGCAAACACCTAAAAGTAGGTATTAAGATTTTGGTATTAAATATAGGCATTTGACTTCACACATAAAGGGTGTTTTTTTAGTATTGAAATTTTAAAAAATTACACAAAAAATATAAATTAAATCAAAAACAATAACAGTTATATACCCTTCGCCAAAAAAAAAAAAAAAAAAAAAAAAAAAAAAAAAAAAAACACCATACTGATGTTTTGCTTTTAGTGTCATCGGTCTGTGGTAAAAAGGAAACAAAAGTAGTAACACAGGTTTTGACAAATGTTGCTTCGTCTGTGGGTATCATAAGTCACCTTGCACAATGTGGCAAGTGAAAGGCCACATTGTAAAAGCAGACTAAGCGCTCTATACACCAGAATTCTAGTCGCATATTTAAGCGCCCATTACATTAACGATTTGTTGTACAACACAAATGCAATGAAAAAGGCTCGACAATTTGTTTGCTATACTAAAAATTTAAAAAGGCGGAGCTATGATAAATTTCTAAATTCTACCAAATAAGTCACGGTAGTACCACGGTACTTTAGAAGCTCAAAATGTACAAAAAAAAAAAAACGTACCAACTTTAACATCCCTGGTCCGATGAGTCCGATCAACTCTATGAACCGCACCAAACGGTTCATTTTTTTTTAATGTAATGCAGTATGTTGGGCCTGAGGTGGCTTGGTCCCACTCCATATGCGGCAATTTTGTTTATTAGCAAACCCGTTGAGATAAAATAAGCAGTGCGTTAAAAAACTCACAAGCGCTAAGCGATGACTAATTTTCAAAGTAAATTTGTATAATTTGGTAGCGTTTTTCAAGCGTGAATGTTATTGTTTATAATAAAATTAAGTAGAAAAATTTTGTTGTGTGAAGCTATGATCACACCTATTGAATTTTTGACGTCCTACCCGTGACCCCTAATTTTGTTAAAAAATTATTTGCTTTTGCATAACGTTTGGCTAGATCGAACGTTAAATTAACCGTTTCTAAATTATATTATAAAATTATCTGCTTACAAATAAAGTTTAGTAAATCAATTGAAATTGTTAAAAATACAGCCGAAGTTTGATCAATTTACTGGTCATGCTTTTTTGGATTTTTTCGTCAAATATTTGTTAGGTCTGATGCCCGTAATTTTTTCAAATAGATATCTAGCTGTGTAGAGATATATATTATGTGACGTATTTTAAGACCTATTTCTTACCTACGGGGTAAAGTGTAGTGTATTTTAAACCATCTATTTTCGATAGTTAATTCACGTGGGCCAATTTAACGTTGAAATTTACAAAAAAGTGTTACTGGATAAATAAAGATAACTGTTAGGTACGAACACGACCAGATATCTGTTAGTAGAAATTACGGGCATGAATATAAATTAAGTCCCTAATCATGTAAAACTCAACGCAACGCCAACGAATTACATTGAAAGCAAAAACAATATCATAAATATTTTGTTGTTGCTTTCTACAGAAATTCATGAACCGTTTTAAAAATTTCAACGCCCCAAGCTATGCAGCGTTTGAAATTTTAAAATGCAATGTGAATTTCTGTAGCAAGCAACAACAAAAGTACAAAATATTTATGACTTTGGTTTTGCTTTTAATATAATTCTTTTGCGTTGCGTTTTACTTGATTGGGGCCTAAGATTTGTTTGTAAAATATATAAATATTTTTCATACGAATAAAAGACATTTTACTTGCTAAATATTATTAATAAATTATTTTCTTATCCTCCAGCCAGAATTCAATCCAAAAAAATATTCTGTTTTTTAATTTACTCTAATGATTTAAAAAAAGATTTTTTTTGATTTTTATTGTTTTTCGCATTGCCTCTAAAAATGATTGCCTTAAATATTAAACAAATAACATCCTTAAGGTTTGCAGCGTAAAGTGCCTCAATTGTAGCACAAATCGTTGTCACTATTGAAAATAGTGAAACTCGGTCTATAATTTCACAAAGCCCAAAATACAAGCTTCTTTCCGGAACAGAGTCCATGTACCCATAAACCATCTTATTATACTGGTCAAAAATGTCCCAAAAATATTTTATTGCAACCTTAATCCTCTATAAATTTATATTGGATTCGGTCTTGATATGACTTACCTCCCATTCCAATGCCAATACTAAAATTAGCTCTCTCCCAGTCTCAGCTCTTATAAATGTTGGTATTGCGCTTTAATGTAAAAATCTTGTGTTCCCACACGCAGAAAATCACCTGGATACCTCCATATTCTAAGAGCAACATACAATGGTAGGATTTTAGCAATGTTTATGTTTACAGCTTGCCATATAATGGTTAAATATGACCATAATATGGTTAAAACTAACATAAATTTGATCCAAATTAACAATAATTTGGTCAAACTTAACCATCTTCGGTAAAAAATTAACCATATTATGGTCAAAAATACCTTTGTAAACTTAATAAAAAAAAAAAATTTTTTTGTTACATTTATCTATTAACCGTGTCTTTCGATTACCCGTGCCCGGTCCTTTGCGAGCCCTATAATCGAAGTTTAACTATATTTCATCTTCCATTATATTTATATTAATATTATTAAACCTAATATCCAGTTATTATTTATAAATATTTAATTATTTCCGATAAAATGAATAAAAGGTTTTCTCAAATTTTGCTTGTTTGATATTGTGGCCGTTTATTTTTGTCAGGAGACCGTCCACCACAGAATAATTTGGTGACTCATGAAATTTTTGGCTGTCAGTCAAATTCGATAGTGTAGGGTACACAATTAACATATTCTGGGAATAAAATAAATTTGACACAGAAGTAACGAAATATCGACAATAAATATATAAATATTTATAAAAAATAGCTACCCCTTGAACTAAATTATCTTATATAAATAGTGATACTTAGTAAATATTTGTCACAAATTACTCTTAAGTGCTTTAAAGTACCATACGGTCTGGCTTTGCCGACTATGCTTTCTCACTTTTTTATTATTTTTTTTCTATTGCTTTTTGACACTCTAAAAGTTTAAAGTAGTTTTTTTTTGTATTAATCAATAGTTAAATGAAGCTGGATTAGTAAAGATTAGACAGAGTGGATAGCAGAGAGATAAAAAATGTGGAGAATAAATCAAAGAGAATTTGATATGTGACCCATCACAACCCAACAAACATTTTCAAATTAATTAAACAAAGTCAAATAAGACATGTTAGATTAATATTTGAAAAAATGAAAACAAAAGAGTTTAATTTAAAAAGAGGTATAGTTCGACACCGACACATGCATATAATACAGTCGTTGGTCTCATGTAAAAAGTCACTATCGCACATACCGGAGAGAGTCAAAACAATAAAAACTGTCGTATTATAAAATTTCTTGTAAAACCGTAATTTTTAATACTATTGCATTAATTTTTTGAATAAATCTAGTTAGGGCCTTTCCACAGGAGACCAGCGATATACGCATGCATTTAAAGGCAATACAATTTCCGGATTCAGTTTAATATCGAATTTTGGTTTTTCCATTATTTATGCATTCATTTATAATGTTCAACTGCCCGTGACTGATTTTCTAAAGTAGATCACACCCCAACAACAACAGGAACAACAATTACTTCTAAATATTGTATAGTGCAGTTCCTTACTTACGTCAATATCATTACCCACATGGGTCCTTTTATATAACTTTATATTGTTAACTTTGTCTACTTAAAGTTAACAATATTTGTGACACAATATATTTTGTGCATGTTTATAGCAACATACAAAATTCATAGTTTATTTATTTGTATCAGTGTTGCGGAAGGGGTATGTGGCATGTAGTTATTTTTACGCCTCAAACACATTCCTCCACAAACTATGCAATTTACTTAGAACCCAAATTTATCATTTTTTGACACATTAACCCCGAAAAGAGAAAATGAACAAGGGAAAAAGACGAGTAAAACTGTTGAATGGCTAAAAGTAAAAAATTGCTCATGTGTAGAAAATTTATGCGCCAAAAGGAAAATGTGACAAGTGTCAATCTTGTGAAAAGAAACTATTATTACCCGGAATATAAAAAAAGGTTGTGGAGGAAATATAAAATGAAAAATTTAAATTAAATATATGTTTTCTGAATTTCATTAAGTTTCTTATTTTACACTGCCTAAACACATGTATATTATTTTTTATTTTGGAGATACGCTGCTTCAAATGTCACCAATTTGTTTTAGGTCATAAATAATTTTTTATATATGTATAAGGATTTTTGTAAAGAGCGACGCAATTTGTTTCTTAAATTTAAAAAAAAAAATATTTTTATATTAAATGAAATTGCAATCGATGCTATTATTTATGGAATAAGACACCGTTTAGCTGCCTGCCATGGAAGCGATGACACGAGTGAATACGCTGGACCCAATTTCCCATGAATTGAGCATACAAATCTACCTAAAATACCAGTGATTTTGCGGTTGATGTTTTTATGCCAAACTTGTAACGCTGTTAGCTTGTCTAAGTCTAGGCCCCATTTTCACAACTTTAAATACTTAATACAACAAATTTTCATAAAGAAAGTAAACATCAACTTCCAGTGAACGGTCAACTGAGTCATTAATGGCTTAGGGAGGCATTTAACTCTAGATTGGTACACTTAAATTTAGCCCTTTGTTGTTAAACTTCTTCGAATCGACGAACATCATATTTAAATTAAGGAAACGAATTTATTTTCATCCTAAAGCTGTTTTAAATGAAAATGATAAAAATTTTCATAAATCTTTGTTTTATTTATTTTATTTTTATTGTAATAAAAAGTAACATAAAATTTGGCTTTGCTTAACAGATACTTTTAAAAAAGGAAAGGAAATTAAACTAATTGTTAAAAAAGTTAATTTTTTACATTTTTTTTTTCTTTAAAAAAATAAATCAATGGCCAATTTTACCAATTTATTTATATAACCGTTTATGTTTAAAGTATGTTTTTCATGTCAAATTAAACTAAAATTATATGAAAAACTATATTTAAATGTGAATTGATATATAAATAGAATTGGTGAAATTGGCCATAAGTATTAAAAAAATAAAAAAGGAAACAATTTTGCATTAAATTTGCACATGAACTTGATTGTTTTTTTTTTTGCAAGTTTTTGGAATTTGATGGTGTTTCTGGAATTTCAGGTTCCAAAAGCATATTGTATTTTCTTTTCCTTTAATTAGTTTTCAATGTTGGAATAATCAGTATTTTCGTTACTAAAAATGTCATTCTTCTTTGAATCAACGAAGTGAGTTCTAGGAATTTTAAAAATAAACTTTTAAGCATCGAACAACAACGTATGACCAGGGTTACCGCTAGGAAATTTTGAAAAGTCGCACAAAAGGTCGTTCCATAAAAATAAAGTCGCACAAAAAAGTCGTTTGAGAAAATAAAAGTCGAACATCTTTTTTTTAACGTTTTTTTTTTTGTTAATAAAAAGCATAAAAAAACAAAACAGTCAGTTTCACTTTTTTATTTTTAGAAGCCTCTTTTGCATAAGAGTTTTCATGATATCGCTTAAAAGTCTCGCAATCTGGGCAAACTGTATATTTTTACACCCTCGCAAATGAACTGTCAAAATTTATATGAGAATTCAATAACACAAACTTCGTAAATTTGCCTAACAATTAAGCTGTTCAATTGTGCATTTATACAAACAGATTTTTTTTATGATTACTGTCGTTTTCAACGAAAAATTCAACAATTAAAACAACAAATTCTTGGACTTATCTGACCAAATTAGTCTTTTGGCTTTATCTAGATATTTTTAAGCACGAATTTAATTTTTAACCACAAATATCAAATTTCTTATATATATATATTTTTTTTTAATTTTATTATTTCATTTTTTTTTTGGATTGGCGTTTCTTAAATATTGACATTAATTGTAAAAAGTTACACAATAGTTAAAAACGCGATTCTTGAAATGAGTCTCGCAAGTTTGTCCATGAAACTTTAACAAGAAATCCTTTTTTAAAGAAAAAAATTAATTTTATTTTTTAAGTTAAAGCAAAATATTCTCATGTTCGTACATGCCTGTCCATGTTTTACGAAAACTTCATCTTTCATTGACTCGGTGGCTAAAAATTATTTTGTAAAATAAACACTGCAATTTTTTTTTAAAAGCCTTTTTACTAAAACGTTATTTTCAAACTTTTACTGAAAATTTGCGAAGAATTTGTTAAAATGAAAAGGTTGCAAACAAGTGATAAAAGTGTTGTCTAATGAACAAAAATCTGTAAATTGCTTTAAAATTTTAACGACTTTTTTTAACGATTTACTACAAGTTAAATGCTTTACAAAAAAGGGTAAAAAGTCGCAACAAAATTAAATAAGTCGCAAAAGTCGGTGATAAAAAGAGTCTCACAAAAAGTTGCAGACTGCTTAAAAAGGGTCAAATTGCGACTTTAGTCGGGCAAACGGTAACGCTGCGTATGACCAGACACAACAAAAGCACAGATTACACACAGATATGTCACGAGAGCTGCTCTTTTTTCATTCCTCTTTTTTGCACAAAATAAAACGTTTGTTGAACTAGGGTTGCCAGTTTTGAAATCAGAGAAATCAGTACATAAGAGAAAAAAAATCAGTACAATTGCATAAAAAACAGTACATATAATTTTAAATATAAAATTACATATTAATAACATAAAAAGCTTTAATCTTTTTTAAAACAAAACATTAATTCATTCTATAATTTGAACCGTGGCAAAACTTAATTAATAAAACTAAATTTTTTCAAAACAATAATTTAATTCCGTATATATTTATAGCGGGAATACAAAGTGAATAACAAAACAAATCTTAAACACAACAAGTTGTTAAAAATTCGATTCTTAATTCCTTGTTAGCTACTTGGTTTAATATTAATTTTTACATTAATTTTATTAAAAGCAAAATTTGAGTTCATTATGTGTGTAGCTTGGTATTAAAAGGGCCAATATCAATATTCTTCTGTTTTGAGTTAATTTGAGTAAGCTACGATCACATCTAGCATATATATACCAGCATAATTAATTTCATTTTGCAGTTAAAAGGTCACGCTGAATCGGTTTTATTTTGCGGAAACGGCCAATGTATAATTAAACCGAGTTCAAAAGGGGTTTGCTAGCCAATTTCACTAAGGCCTCTTCCATAAAAAACTTAAATTTCAATTTTCTCGAAAATTAATTATTTGACATTGGCATTTTAAGCACCAAGCTAAAGATATAAGGATAACAATGTTAAAATACAAATAAAGCACGTGAATTTATCTTCAAAATAATTTAAAAAATGATTTAAAAGTGATTTACAACTAATTATTGCAAAAGGCACAATCGTTTCTCAGACGATCTTATATTATAGATTTTTATAAATAATATATTTGCATATGTATGGACATAAATATTAAAGTACAAGTTACAAATATTTATGGCCTTTTTGTACATTGTTCATAATTTCTTTCCTATCTTCAGTCCTCAAGACACTCATTACAACTATAACCAAAGTTTGTCTTTATCTGCAACTCACTTTCTAGGTTTTATATTAGGAGCCTGTTTCTCTCTTTTCTCCATTTTGAAAACTAAAGACTCATTCTGTAAAAGCGTTTGAATGTGGAATGGAAAAAATAAAAGTACACATTTCCTCAAATTCGTAAATACACCACCATTTAGAAACTCTTTCCATTTTTCTTCTACTGTCGTCTCTTTTCGCACTGATTCGCAAAAACCTTTAATGTTAATAATTCATCGATAAGAAGATCTATATTAATATTTGTTCGCAAACAATTTCGCAATACGACAAACTATATATTGAACAATGTTAATATATAATAACAGTACAATAACAGTTCATTAATGAAAAAATCAGTACATTTGGGTACTGATTTGCTTGTTATGCATATATCAGTACTTTATGCAAAAAACAGTATATGGACTGATAAAAACAGTACGAAAGGCCACCCTATGTTGAACTAAAGGCCGTGTCAGATACAACTTTGTCGCTTTGCGTGACGTTTCTACCTTCGGCAGAAAAACGCAAAGCAAAAGGTGTATGCCACAATGAAAACTTTGACAACACTCACGCATTGTTTGTTTACTTATAAAAGCGGTTGGTAATTTGTACATTTAATTATTTGTTACAAAAATTAAAGTTAAAAATTTAATTAGACGGTTTTTTGGAATTGAATTTGGCAAAAAAAATTAAAAAAAAAAAGAAAATTATACTAGCCAATTGTCAAAGCGCGCAAAAAGATGAGAGTTGGCTAACTTTTTGCTTCGCTCCGCTTTGAAAGTACTTTATGTGACATGTTTCGTATAAGTATGTATATTTTATCTTAGATGTCAAAGCGAATCGGTAACGCAACGCGAAGCAAAAGTTTTATCTGACATGGCCTTAATGGTTTTGTTAAACGTGGTTTGCGTTTTGCTATTTTTGTTTTGATCACGCAATTTGTTTTGATTGTAGAGGCCTGCTTTTACACATTGCCATTTCACTACCAAAAAACGCTTTTTGTCCCTTTCTTCGAAAGCTTCCCTCGCAACTGATTTGGGTTTTTTTCACACTTCACTTTTTACATATCTGTGTGTAATCTGTGACAAACGCACACTGTTGACTAGAGCTGCGATCGGCAACCTATACTCTTACATTTTGCGATTGGATGCGTTGTATGCATTTTACATTCCTGTCGGAAAATGAGTTAGCTTAAAGTTAACTAATGGTTAATCAGAAGTTAGTCACAGGTGACTCAAATGCTAACTCATTTGCATTGTTAAATCTATTCAGTTTTTACACGCATTGTCCTCAGTACGAGTCAGAACTTACTCAAACTGCATAACTTTTAGATGACCATAAGTTAGTTCATTTGTAGTTAGTTTCTGCACCCAGAGAAAAAATATGGTCACCTCCAACAAAACTATTTCTAAATAAAATTGTAAACATATTATGGTTAACTTAATCACATTATTGTCATCGGCAACAATATTATGGTTAATTTAGTCCTCCATCAAGAAGGCACAACCATATTATGGTTGCCTCAGAACATGTTTTGGTTTATATAAACAAAAATATGTTTGACACTTATAATAGCATGGTTGTTTTTCAGCCATAGCATGTCGCTCTTGGAAAAGGGGAAAATACTATTGTTAATTTAAAATAAAATTATTGTCATATTTAACCATAACATGTTTAGAAGCAACCATAATATGGTTGTGGTTTCTTAATGGAAGACTAATTTAACAAAACTATGTTTGTCGGTGACAATAATATGGTTAAATTAAACATAATATGTGAAAAATTTTAAAAGTAGTTTTGTTAGAGGTGACCATATTGTTCTCTGCGTGTGGGCGATAAAATTTGAGTGCACTTTAAGTTGGCTGCGAACTGGCTAACTAACTGGCTAACTAATGGTTGGGCCATTATGAGCTTGAGGTGCATATAATATGTTGACTCTAATAAAAAAAAATACGTTTTTTTGTGTAATTTATATATTTTTTAAATCAAGATTGTAATTCTTACACTAACCTCTCCCAGAGAGCCAGAGAATATTAATATTATTAAATAACCCCCGCCGTTATACATATGTTTTCTTTCACTTTTGTCTACAGAAAAACTCTCAATTATAAGACACCATTAGCATGCCCGATATGGTTTTCATAATAATAACTTTGAAAATTAAATGTATTAAACTAAATAATATTAAAAAAAAGAATATGAAAATTTTTGCTTCTTATTTAACTTTGAAAAAGTACACAAAACAAGCAAAACGTTTTTTCCAAAAGTGTTTGTACAACGTTGTATTTACATATATCTGCATCAGCTTTGAGTTAGCCAAAAGGTAGTTCAATACTTATCGAGAAGGAGTTAGTTGCACAAAAAGCCAGTTGTAAATAAGTTAGCTAAAAGTCAACTAAATGTTGAGCTAGCTAATAAAAATCCGACATTATTTAATTCTCTACAATGTGTGTGCACAAGTACGTAACAAAAGGGAATAAAAGAGAGAAGATAAACCGTGGCACCCTGATTTTGCCGCTGTCAGGTCTAGAGCAAGGTATGTATATTGATAGCAGGTAGCCGCGAGATTACAACAATTGTACAATAAAACAAACAGCAGGGCTTTTTATTGTTGTTATGTGATACGAGCTGTCAAACAGCAAAGGAGTTGATAAAAGACAAATGAAAAACAAACAAGAAAAAACGCCATTAAACGAAAATAGATTCATTTTGTTTGTTATTTTTTTCTTATTATATATTTAAGTCTTTACCCAAAATTGTTATTTATTATAAAACTTTGATTTTCTTTTTAATTTTATCACTTTTTTACTTTGATTAAAAAAACTTGTTTACTTTTTAAGCTAGAAATTTAGTCCCCTTTTAGACAGGCAAAGTTTACTTTGACAAAGTTTGTTGAATTATCTTTTAAACTTTGTTTTGTGTTTAGACACGCAAAGTTTAATTGGACAAATTTTTGTTTTCTTTTGTTTGAATATATTATATAAACAGCGTTGCCACAATGATGATTTTATCATATTTTTGATTATGTTTTGACAAATATATTAATTAACAATTTTTTTTTCAAATGATGATTTTTATTTTTAGAAATTATGATTTTTCTTTAAGTCTGCTTGTAAATAAGACACAATTTTTAAAACAATGAAGTTTTGTATCAGCTTGTTGTTTATTAGTTTTGCACACTTTTGCACCCAGTGCCTAAAATACACAAATTGCATCTTTATTTTCGGGCATACAAAATATTAAAGAAGCATCTAGATTAGCGGTTGTTAATTTTGAGAATATTGATGAAAAAAAATATTTGTGAAAAGAAAGAAAGTATTTGTATAAAATTTCATATATTGACGAATTATGTCAAATTTCTACAAATTTATAAAATTTGAATTAAAAAAACAATTTGAATTTTTTTCCTCTTCAAAATATGATTTTTTTTCGCCAAATGATGATTTTCTTTCCAAGGATTCTGGCAACACTGTATATAAAAATAAAGTTGCAGCCAACTTCAGGTATAAACTTCGAACGAAAAACAAAACGAATTTGCGAGTACAGCAAAGTATGTACTCCCCCGCTATACTCTTTTCCCTTCTCTTCTATAAACGCAAGACTTTGCAAAGTAAACTTTGCTTGTCTGAAAGGGGTCTTAACAAGTGCTGAAAAAATCATAAACAATATTTGACAGTTCGTATCACAAAACAAGCAAATAAAAAAATAAACAGCAGGCTTTCCGAGACTACCTGTTATAAATATACCTTGTTCTAGAGCTAGAGAAAAAAGAGACAAAAGGAAACTACTAATATATTTGTTAAATTATAATTTTGTTGTTGAAATGTTTTTTTTTTTTACCCTTCATAACAGGTGGAGCGACTACACATATGTATGTATGTATATAAGTTTGTCAATCCATTTGTAATTCCTACAATATTGTTCTTTCCCCCCCAATAAAGTTTTTTTTATCCTGTAACTCGTTTCTGCATTTCTCGCATCGAAAAAGTTTTCACATTAAGTGTGAAATAAAAAACTCTATCGTTTCTCAATTTGTGAGTTAAAAGTGTTACAGTGTTACAGACCACACCAATTTCGTTTTTAATGGAATATTTCCAGTCATCAAATGTCAAAAAAAATAAATCGTCAAAAATATAAAATAAACAAGGGAATTAATTATAAGGTGGCGTTGAAAACCAGATGTTTTTTTTTTAATATACCAAACAAATTATTTTGTGAAAATTTTTAAAATGTTACAATTGTTATTTTTTTAATTGAACTGTTGCTTTTGATATTTATTTAGGCTTAAGTTTATCAAATTTAATATTAATTTTAAAAATGATCTTCCTTAAGCCTATAGTACACGGCATGTAAAAAGACACATGCGCATGTGGCTCTGACGTAATTTTGACGTCATCACACAACACGCAATGTTTATTGTGGCTTTGCATTGACGTCAAAATTACGTCAGAACCACATGCGCATGTGTATTTTTACATGCCGTGTACTACAGGCTTTACTACCGATCAAAAATGCTGTTGTTTTTGTATTGTTGTAGGATTGCCGCTACCTAATATTTAACTTGCCTTGTAAATAAATTATAAAACAAAAAACAGTGAGTGTTTAATGGCTAATAAATCAGTGAGTGCTTAAGCGCTGGTTTAGTTGAACTAAACTTAAATTTATATCGAGTTTAAACTCAACAGTTGTAAATCAGTGTCCCATGTATTATATCTAGTTTTAAAAAGAAACATGTGGCAGCGCTACGATAAATGTTGTCAAGTTCATATGGTCTGCATTGGTAGTTTAAACTTCCAATTTTATGCGTTTAAAGATGGTTTATCTGTTATTGATTTATAGATATGCTGGTTTAAACACATTTTAAACCAAAAACAGAGTTTAACTTGCTCTGATTTATTAGGCCTAAATGTTACATGTACTTTGGTTTAAATTATTAAATAAAAGAAAATTAAATATTTTGTTGTGATAAAAAGTATGTGATCCCTTAATTAACAAGGAGGTGAAAAAATTAATACTTTAACATTTCCTAATGTGTTCAGCCTTTAATTCGCCCTTAGCAAAATTTTTTCCTATTTTCTAAATAAAATAATTAAAAAAAAAACATTTACATTAATAATAGTGTTACTTTGTTCACAGAAAAAAGTGTTTTATCAATTGAAAAAAATGGTTAAAAAGCATTTCAATTTAATTAATGTGATAATTGAATCAATTATTTTTTTAGTTGAAAGAAAATTTAAAATTTAATTTTGATTTAATTTACATTTTAGTTGTTTTCTAATAAATTTTCAGTTAAATTTTAATTAAATAACAAAAAATCTTAATTGACTTTTTTCGTTTAAAATAAAATAATTTAAACATGCAGAATTGTTGTTGGGAATTGTCAATATTTAATTAAGTAAATTAACACATTGTTTGAAATGGCAAAGTTTTTTGATCACTTTTTTAATTAAAATCAATATAATCATTTTGGTAATAGGTGCAAAGTCAACAAATTGTTTGCTTGATATTATGAATTTGGTGATTGGAGAAAATTAATAATTTTTTCTGTGTTTATTTACGTTTACGACTTATTCCTCCATATTTATTAAAATTACTCGTAACATTGTTTTTCTCGCATCGTTTTTAAACGTGAATTGTTTTGACAGTTTTTGCGAAACATTTTTCACATTAAACTGTTACATAAAACACTTTTCATCACATCATTCCAGTACTTTTTGGAAAAAAACAAAAATTACAGGTCATTCTCACATTGTGGAGAAACAGAAACACTTATGTGAGAAAATCAATTTTTTGTTTCAATTCGTTTTTCTTTCAATTCACTCGTTTCATTTGAAAATGTTTATCCAGCGTTACCGTTTACCCAATTAAGTCGCAATTTGACCCTTTTTACGCGGTCTGCGACTTTATGTGAGACTTTTTTTTATCACCGACTTTTGCGACTTATTTAATTTTGTTGCGACTTTTTACCCTTATATTGTAAAGCATCTAACTTGTAGTAAATCGTTAAAAAAAGTCGTTAAAATTTTAAAGCAATTCACAGATTTTTGTTCATTTGACAACACTTTTATCACTTTTTTGCAACCTTTTCATTTTAACAAATTCTTCGCAAATTTTCAGTAAAAGTTTGAAAATAACGTTTTAGTAAAAAGGCTTTTAAAAAAAAATTGCAGTGTTTATTTTACAAAATAATTTTTAGCCACCGAGTCAATGAAAGATGAAGTTTTCGTAAAACATGGACAGGCATGTACGAACATGAGAATATTTTGCTTTAACTTAAAAAATAAAATAGATATTGGGAATTATTTCTTTTTCATAAGCAACTTTATTATATTCAACATTTTTAATTTTTCGAATTTATTCTATGAGTTAAATTTCAGTTATGTATTTTATAAAGCTTTTTTCAATAGTTCTATTCCTTAAATTTTTTTTTTTTTTTTTTTTTTTTTTTTTTTTTTTTTTTTTTTTTTTTTTTTTTTTTTTTTTTTTTTTAGAAATTACGGAAATTAAGGAATAGAGCTATTACAAAAAGCTTTATAAAATACATAACTGAAATTTAACTCATAGAATAAATTCGAAAAATGAAAAATGTTGAATTTAAAAAATAAAATTTATTTTTTTCTTTAAAAAAGGATTTCTTGTTAATTGTTGAATTTTTCGTGGAAAACGACGGTAATCATAAAAAAAAATTTGTTTGTATAAATGCACAATTGATTACCGCAATTGTTAGTAGGGATGGGCAATAAGTATCGATATATCAAAATATCGATATTTAAAAAAATTATAATCGATATATATCGCCGATATTAAAATTACCCATATATCGATACATCGATATTTATCTACGACTATCGAATTTGATATTTTTAAGATCTATTTATAATAAAATTTAACATTTTAACCGTTGCTCAACTGCTTACAATACTGTTGTTTTTTAAGAATTGCATCATATGTATTTTTAACTAATATTAAGACAATAACGTTCGCTTTTTCATAGATTACACAGTTCAGTTTTGTCTCGGTTTTTTAGGTAAGGGTTCCTAGAATTATGCAAACAATCGCCTTAATTATGGCGATTAGCAGCAATAGACTCATAAAAGTTGGAATGTTAATAAAAAAAAATATATTTTTTCTTTTTTTTTTATTTGAGCATGTTCTTATATATTAAAAATAAAATATTGCACAGTTTACTTGTATGGCATGTGTCACAAGTTTCGTTTACCGGCATTATATAATCCCAATAATTTTTTTTTGAGTTCATATGGCGAATAAATACAAATTATTTTGTATTCTTTACTTTTTTTAAATTTTTTTTATTGTAGAATTAACTGGCGGTCCCTCCCTCGATTTCAAACGAAAACTTCGTTCGCATAACTTACCTTAAAGACTAAATTTTAAAATTGGTTTTTGTTTTAAAAAAAGTTAAGCGAATGAAAGTTTCGTTCTAAATCGAGGGACAGGCAGTAAATATGAAATTAAAAGAAACAATAAAAAGTTAGAATGGAAATTCATGTAATATGTTTGTGCCTATGTAAATATGTATTAAAATGTGGTATAATTTCAGCTTAATACGTTCGATACATCGATATATCGATACTTTTATTTAATAAATATCGATACTCTTAAAAAATATCGACACCATATATATCGATATATTTTTTTAATTTGCCTATCCCTAATTGTTAGGCAAATTTACGAAGTTTGTGTTATTGAATTCTCATACAAATTTTGACAGTTCATTTGCGAGAGTGTAAAAATATACAGTTTGCCCAAGTTGCGAGTCTTTTAAGCGATATCATGAAAACTCTTATGCAAAAGAGGCTTCTGAAAATAAAAAGTGAAACTGACTGTTTTGTTTAATTTTTTTTTGTTTTGCTATGCTTTTTATTAATAAAAAACGTTAAAAAAAAAGATGTTCGACTTTTATTTCCTCAAACGACTTTTTTGTGCGACTTTATTTTTATGAAACGATCTTTTGTGCGACTTTTCAAAAATTCCTAGCGGTAACCCTGTGTTTACCATGTGAGAAATACAGAAATAAGGCACTGGGTCATTATGAGAAGCGAACTTGATTTAACAATCGCCGTCTGTCTGCGTGTATGCTGAAGATTTCTCTAGCTGGATAGTTTTCTCAGATATATTCCGTTTAAGTCAGATCGGTTCATAAATGGATGAGATGAGTTATAAGCAGAAAACAAACTTGGTGTTGTTGTTTTTTTTATTTTTTTTTATTTTAATGTGTAGAATAAGCTGTTGTATAAAAAATTATTCTATTTTTCTCCTCTCACGTTTTCTTTCCCGCTTCATTAAAAAATTACAATAAATTTTCTATTTCGTTTGTTTATCATTTGAAGCAACAAAAACAACAAATTGAGGTATTCAGCATTAAACAATATTTTTTTTTTAATTGGATATTTGAAAAAAATAACTTTTCTTTTTTTCTGTGAAAAACAGTTTTGGAAAAATATAAAGTTTATGTTACGTTAGTAATTTACATTACAAAAATTATTAAATTTTGTATTAAATGATAGAATTTGAATAAATAATTTTACATCGAATTAAAATTTTCCTTCCACAAATATGGACGATGAATTCATAACGGAAATTCTTATTAAAAATTTATACCAAAAACAATAAAAAATAAACTCATATTTTTAAAGTTATCGTAAGTATTCAGATTGAATCTAGAAACAATACCACCAAATAGGACCTGTTTGTTTGAAAGGAAGAAATTAAGGACATAAAGTAAAAAATAAAAATTCTCTAAAAATCAGGCATAATTGTAAAAA
Source organism: Pollenia amentaria (assembly GCA_943735925.1). Classification (NCBI taxonomy): domain Eukaryota; kingdom Metazoa; phylum Arthropoda; class Insecta; order Diptera; family Polleniidae; genus Pollenia; species Pollenia amentaria. The sequence continues at coordinate 227,687,194 of OX031009.1, forward strand.
ACTTATTCTTTCACTTTTCAACATTTGAATAAATCTGCATAAATATATGGCAACGATGAATACAGTTGCTCTTTAATTTTATTTACATTTCTTATGTTCGTTTCAGTTTACAGGTTAATATGTAAATCAGCCAGGATTTCAAAATAACAAACACTTTTTTGTGGAAAATTATTCACAGTTTGCTGTGATATTTGGAAAGTTTTTAGGGGTAAAAATTATTAAATGCCTTTATATTTTGAACAGTTTCGTGTTGTTATATGGAATTTTGTTCATATATTCACAGTGTGTTAGTTTAACATTGAAAAGGATAACAAAAGATGGATGTTATGAAAGTGGGTGGGTATTTTATGCACGAAAGGTTTCCACTTATTTTTTATACGTGACAAGTTTTACATCAAAAGAATGTCTTTAAATAAATATAAACGAAAAATTGTAGAGTAGATTTTTTAAATGAATTATATGCAATTAATTGTAGTGAAATTTAAGCTAAGAAATAATATTTTAAAAAAAGACGAAAAACGTTTTTGTTTTTTGAAATTTTGTAAATTGTGGACTTATTTTAGTAAAACCAAAAAAGTCACTTTGTTTTGAAGTCGAGATATTTAAGGGTTTGCGTTTCACACGTTTAAAAATATGTATGCTAACTTTCGAGAAGATTTACTTGTATTTGTTATATCATGATACTGATATTTTTCTCAGAATAAAAATCTTATTTCGTATTAACAATAATAAATCACCACTGTCATTACGGTAAACTGACACAAGTCACTTTCAAAAAAAATAGTTTAGAAAAATGACTGACTTATATTAATTTGGTCCGACGTATTTGACTGAAGTGATGTTTTGAAAGGGGAGTGATTTACTAAAATTTTTGAATAAATTACATATAATAACAACAATAATAATAATTCATACCATCAACATTTTTAATATAAAGATTTCATTTAAGTATTTTTCATTTTAATTTCACAAAATACAAAAAAAAATAGTTCATTTTGAAACATATTTAAGTACGAGTATAAGTTATTTATATGAAAATACATCAGTTCAATTTAATATTCATCATCAATGCACGCAGAGAAAAAATATGGTTGGGCATGGTTACGGCAACAACACTATGTTTATTGTAACTATATATTGCTGTCGTACACAAAATATTGTTATTTTTATTTAATAACAACAATATTATAGTTACTGTAAGCATGTCAATGTTTATCGCAATTATAAATTTAAGTATGGTTCACTGAAAAATAATCATTTTTATAACAACTAAATAATGATAACTTTGAAAACATATTATATTCCCCACAACCTTTTAATGATATTTTATAGCCATAACGTGATAATTTTCTATATGTGTAGTCATAATATATTTAAGATGCAAACAAAATATCTTTACTCTAACAATATTTTGTTATCGCCATTTATAAAATAATTTTGCACCAGTTGTGTCGTTTGTTTTACATGTGCCTATCGAATTATTTGTTATTCAGTGGTTAAACAATTTAAAAAAAAATACCAACTAAAAAACCCAAGTTTAAAGAAATTAAGAAAATTAGAAATTGTAGGTTCAATAAAAAAAATTTTAAAGTGTCACAAAATAAAATTTCAATGCTGAAAAAAACTTAATTTTGTTTGGAAATGGTGCAAAAATATTGACCATTGTTTTGTTTAATTTGTGTTTAAAGTTTCATCATATTATGATGTGAAATATCTGTAACAGTTTTACGTTAAGGTTGCCAGTAAGTAAAGAAGCATATATGTATATATTAAAAATAATATTCGGTCTTAGATTTAATCTACATTTTATAATGATTAACATGATAATAATATGATTACTTGTTAGCTTATTATGATTAACATGATAATAATAATGTGATTACTTTTTAACTTATTATTACTATTATGATTACATTCAATTAATATGATTACATTCAATTATAATAGCATGCAATAAAAACAAATTAGGATTAAGGGAAAAATATTATGATGTAATATTACGAATATGTTTGGTCATAATATGATTCAATAATAATCGTAATTTGTTGACTCTTATCATGAATCTTATCATAATATGTTGCTTTTAGAATATGGTTACCACAACCATGTTTTTCTTTGCGTGTAGGAGTGATTAAATCCTCGGAAATCGTGTTTTGTTTCAAATTTTTAAATAACTGTGGTATATTGGGGGAATATAATTAAGCAAGTCCATCATGTCCTTGTATTTTGCTGACGAAACAGGACGAGGTCCGACGTATAACGGATTCATCTCTATTTGTAAATAACGCCTAGGTCTTCCTCTTTTTGGTGACAAATCCAAAGTTATAAATTCATCTTTTTCATCTAAAGTTCGTTAATAAAACATTTTATAGGGAATATGATGGTAAAATCATCTTCATTGACTTTTTTTGGTCTGTATTTACTTTTCTGTTCGAAACAGATTTTTCCAATGATTGTGTTGAAATAAAATCTTTTTCCTCCATGTTGTGTACTGTGAAGGATTTTTTTCGGCAGGCGGCTATCAAGCTGTAGTTATCATTTGGAATGTATAAAACATTTGTTTTTTTTTCAAAGCGGTTTCTATTACACCAAATTCACGATCATTTAGTAAGTATGAATGACCCGAAATTAAAAATTTGTGACCCCGAATTTCAATATCGTTTTCTGGAGACTGGACAATTTTCATCCAAGTTAATGCCAGTTTTATGTTACGATTTTGTCCTGTACATGAGTCACTATATGCAATAATATGCTTTTGAGTTGTGTAATTCTTAAGATGATTTACACAACACGAAGCCACTTCCTGAGAACCTCTTGATGCTATTGTTTCATCACAAAGATACATGTTAATATTATTGTTATGAGAATTATGGAATCCCAAATTTAAAACGTACATATTCCTTTTGTAATATGATATGGAAGTAGTAAGTTTGGGAAAAGGTAATGCTTTTTGAAAGTCAAATGAAAATACAAAATATTCATCTGGATTTTCAGCTGCTTTTTTTTTTTTTTTTATCTTCTTGTGGACGTTTTCTGGCCATTTCTGCCGATCTAAAATGTAAATCCTGTTGAAGGTTTAATTGCCTTTTTTCACCTTCATCCTCACAAGCTTCAATTTTAAATTTAAAAAATCGCATTATTGAAATGTGTATCTTCTAGGTTAATGAAAATGCAAGTTAAAGTAATTTTTGAAGCATTTCCTCTATATATACACTCGTTAACATGTTGTTGTTTATCATTTTAACACTTTTCAAGATAGAGATTGTACATTTTCCTAATAATAAGATCTGGACTTAAATATTTTCTATGGGGATTATGACAATTTGTGTAATGGCTTCTAAAAACAGGGAAGCTTTGAATGTGCTCTTTGACCGCAATTATGAGAGATTCTTCAGTTTTTCTTTTAGAATTTTTAAATTTTCCACACAAATCTTCTCCAGGAACATCCTTTTTAAGAGCACCAGCTAGACGTACTTCTGAGATGTTGAAAGTATCCAGAAACAATGTTTTACAAGCCAACACACTTACATTTTCATGTGTCAAATAATATTTAAATTGGCATTGTCTTGGTTTTGACTTGAAGTTCCTTCGTCTTCTCTTTTTGGGTATTTCTCGTTTAATTGCTTCAAATTTTGCTTCATGAAGTTTGCTAACTTCCCAAATTTATCAACGATAAGTTGTCGATTAAAACAACTTATTTTTTCTTTACAATTTTTTATACAATAACGGTAACTGCAAGTATTTTGGTAAAAATAATTTTGAACTTTGCTGTTACATATTTTTCACCACTATTTCTTTTATCCTTAATAAGGTTTTGAGAATATTTTATTTTAATTTCTTCATCCCTTTTTTCGTACACGATGAGTTTCTGTTCCTTCCTTTATGCTGTTTTCCTCTTCTGGTGACTCCATAGAAATCGATGCTGAAATCACTTTCATATGTCTCTTTCTGGGATTAACGCTTTTTCTCATTTTTTCTTTTGCAACCTGTAAAAAATAATCCAAAAGTAAAATTTTAATAAATATTGTAATTTTGAGCAATAAGTATTTATTAAGTCTGATTTGTTTGATTTTAGGTATTAAAAAAAGTAACGACACTGATAAAGTTTTTTATGTTTATTTGTTGCATTTTTGTTGGAGCTCAATGTGTACACTTTTAAAGAAATGTACACTTTTTGTCACGTTACATCTCCAAGAAGTTAAATGAGTGTTATACATGTCCAAACAGTTAAATGAGTTTTATGTATGTGCAGTAGTTTATGAGATATTGAAAAATTCGGCGAAATTTGACGTAACTTTTGAAAAAAAAAATTTTAATTTTTTTTCGTTAATATATGATCCTTATAGGATGAAAGGAACCTTCACACCAAATTTAATTCAAATTGAAAGAGATAGGGTCCCACTCTAGGTCGATTTGACATGGAATAAAATATTACTATAAAATAATAATGCGCATTGAAAGCCACCTAATTCCATAACAAAACAAGTATGTTTTACCTGATTCGCTGTTTGATAACATCATGTAAAAGTAATTTTAATAAAATAATGCTAATTATGTGTTCTATATTAGATGTCACTATAATATATAATATACAAAACTGTAATGTTCTTGCGCACTAATAAAAATAATTCCAATGATCACAACTTTTTTAAAAATACTGAAAATAATTCAAAACAATACTTCACACAGAATTATCATATGTTTATATTTCTTTCACACTAAGGCCCGTAATTAATTTCCTGAGAACAGCGTGTTTTACTTTCAAAATAAACAAATTTGTTGTACCGTTAATTTTCTCTCGAACAAATTCTTAAAAGTTCTCAGCTTATTGATTGCAAATTTTTTAATAATGATACCGTTCAATTGTATTTACTGTTGCCATTAACCCGATTTTTTTTTTTTGAAAAGGTGATTTTCTGCAATAAATGAACACCAAGTTCTCAGCGTTTTAAAACAATGTGAATTTCTATAGAAAGCAACAAAAAAATTACAAAATATTTATGACATTGTTTTTGCTTTCAATGTCATTCTTTGACGTTGCGTTGCGTTCTACATGATTAGGGCCTAAATTAATCAACAAGCCTTCAACCAATCCATTTTGCTTTTAATTATAATTAATATTACTCATACGTAACCAACACGTTCGAACGTTTAAGTTGTATGAATTATAGGCAGAACGATGATTTTATCATATTGATGATTTTATCAAATGATGAATTATTATTTTTAGAAATGGTAATTTTAAATTTCAAATATTATAGACTAAAGAATATATATGGCCATGGCTTCAAGGCCTTCGGCTCAATAAAATTGATTTTAACATCAAGAGGTCTGCATTCAAATTTCTTATTTGCGATATATTTTCTTTATTTCGATTCGTTATTAAGTAGTAGGGTATTCATTCGGTTAACTGTTTATCGATTAACCGGTTAATAACTTCCCGATTAACTGATCGCTTAATTTTCGATTAACGATTAAACCGGTTAATTTCAGTCGATTAATCGAAGTAACAAAATTTTAAGTTTTTGTAGTACTATAATATAATTTTTTGTGTTTTTATTTATTTGTTTCGTCTCATATACAAACGGTATGTGTTTAGAAAATATTTTTTCATACAAACAAAGAAGGTGTTCAGTGGCCTTCATTTTTATTAAGTGTTTGCTGTCAACATCTTTTTGTTTCAAGTACCTTTTATAGCTATGCGCTTAGTTATTTGTTTCTTCTCATATCAATCTTTTAACAGAATTAACCGAAACAATTAAAAGTGTTAAAATAACAGGACTCTGTTATTAGTTAAAAACCTATGCAAAGGACTGAGAAATTAGATATTCAGTAGTATGGGTTGATTTTGAGTTCTCCAACATCTACGATAAATAAAAGAATTTTTTCAAAGTCAAATTTTATCAAAACTCAAGAAAATAATCGCTTTAATCCTAAACATTTAAACCAAATTATTTGTATTTATATGATCTTCTAAAACTATTGAAATAATTAATAAAATGATCTTACAGCTTATTTTTTAAGTAATACATACATAAAATGTATTAATTAAAAAATATGTATTACATATTTATGAATTATTCTTTTGTTTGCGCTTGTTCGTTTTGGTTCAATAATTGTAATATTTTTTTTTATTATTGGTTTGTTTTACTAATAAACTGCAAATAATAAATAATTTATGCATTTTTATATATTGAAATTAACTAATTTATAAAAAAAAAAAACTGTATTAATCGGTTAACCGATTATTAAACGATTAAACCGATTATTATTAACCGATTATTAACCGATTAAACCAAAACATCGGTGAATTAATCGAGCGGTTAACCAATTAAAGCAAAAGCCCGATTAAATGTTTACCCTAGTAAGAAGATAGGATTACTGGTACTTTTAAAAATTTTTTGTCGTTGGTTGCTAAATTTTGCGCATAAGGAAATTATATCTTTTAAGGAGTTTAGATCAGGGGTGTTGTAATTGCAAACTTGTGGTAATGACACGTTGATAAAATTGCCTGCAAAGAGTTTTGAATGTCCTAGTCGCATTCTTTCAAGCTTTTATATGTCTCTTCAGTACAGTATTGAAATTCTGTAACTTTTCAAGGACAAAAACTTGTTATTAAGTAGTTAAAATGGGTTACTTTTCGATAATTGTCGTTAAGAGTTATTCTGTAATGAAATTTTAACATTTTTTTTATCGGCAAGCAATGTCGGCAGCTAACAACACAAAAACAGTTCTGGTTCAATAATAACGATAATAAATAAACTGTTAGAAGATGAAAAATATAAAGTAAAGAAGCCAATTTTTACACCACAGTATTTGGGACCCATGGGCGATCATGTTTCCGCTAAAAAAGTGTATGTTGTGAGGTTACGATTCACATAAGAAATTTTTGTGCCAAATATTATCTAAATATTTACTACTATTACTATGATAACTACTATAAGATAACATAAAAGCTTTTATAATAGTTACTTCTTATTAGTTATTTTCGGGAGTGTATCTGTATGAGACCTGTTGTCAAATATGGTCTGATTCAAAATAAATTTTTTGAGCTGATTTAGGTTGCCACAAAATGTTGTTGGACCTTAATACCTACAAAACAAGATGGCGCAAACAATCTATTCAATCTGGAGAAGTTTACATGTGGGATACGTAAAATTTAGAACCGTTTTTCTCCACTCTGAATAGGCTTCGACCTTGTGACAATAACTACGTATGTTACAAATTTCCAAAAATTGTGACCTGTACTTTGCGCACAATGTTAACTTGGACAGACAACCACCCAGCCAGATGGAAGGACGGACCTCGTTAGATCGATTCTGAAATAGATTCTGATTCTTGGAGAGGTACATAATTGAGCAGCGCGTTAAGATTGTTGAAGCCATTTATGAAAATGGGCGTTCAAATCAAAATCCATTTCGTGCACCTCGCGATTTTTTTGGTCAGCATAATCGACCTCAGAGGATTTGTTAGCAAGCAGAATTGCCAGCATTTAGCTTTTCTGAATCCACGAGCGAGTGTTGAAAACCCGATGCGGCTTATGGGCTGGCGGTATCATTTGGCCGTACTTCTCCGAAAATGAGGTCGGCCAAGCAGTTGCCGCAAATGGTGTTCGCTATCGCTAGATGATAACGGATTTCTTGTGGCCAGAAATTGCGGATATGAACCTGGATAATGTCACTTGCCACACAGCCAACGAAACAATAGCTCTTTTGCGCGAGAAATTCAATGGCTGTGTTATCTCACGTCGTGGCGATGTTGATTGGCCGCCACGATCATATGGCTTAACAACGTTGGATGCAACACTGCTCCCATCAAGTACCACCTGTTAATAGACGTCTGTCAAGTTTTGAGCAACTTCCGTCATTTACTTTGCGTTTAACAGCTGTTCAAAACATACAACCTCGTGGATTTTTTTAAAAATGGAAAAAAGTAAATTTCGAATGCTCATTAAACATTATTTTTTGCGAAAAACAAACCGTCAATCAAACCAAGGAAAAGCTTCGATTTCAATGATAAAAAAAGTGGTTTACTGACTTTCGTTGTGGTCGAACAAGTGAAAATCACGCTGAACGTTCTGGACGGCCAATTGAAGTCAATACACCCGAAAATGTTGAAAAAATTCACGATATGGTGTTGGTCGATCGAAGAGCAAAAGTGCGCGAGATTCTTGATGCCATAAGCATTTCATATGACAGTGTGGTTTCGATTTTAAATGATCAGCTGGGTTTAAGAAAGCTGTCTGCAAGATGGGTGCCACGTTTGCTCTCAAATGACCATAAACGTAATCGTGTGGTAAATTCAAAAGATTGTTTCGAGTTGTTTAACCGAAATTCGAATGAGTTTTTGCGGCGTTTTGTAACTGTGGATGAAACATGGATCCATTACAATACTCCGGAGACCAAGTATAAGTCTTAACAGTGGGTTTATCCGGGCGAACCGGCTTCGACGAAGGCCAAGGTAAGATTGTCGGCCAATAAGGTGATGCCAACAGTTTTTTGGGATGCACGCGGGATTATCCCCATCGATTACCTTCAAAAGGGGAAAACAATAAACGGCGTATATTATGCCAACTTATTGGACCGATTTAACGAGGATTTAAAAAAAACGACCCCATATGGCCAAGAAAATGTTCTTTTTCATCAAGATATTGCACGGGTGCACACGTGTGCAGTCTCAATGGCAAAATTACATGAATTTTGCTACGAATTGGTACCTCATCCGACATATTCTCCGGATTTAGACCCCAGTGACTATTTCCTATTTCCGAACCTAAAGAAATGGTTCGGTGGAAAGAAATTAAGCTCCAACGATGAAAATATTGGTCAAAAATCCTATTTTTTGGAAGGGATACACAAATTGGAGAAACGTTGGACGTATTGAGCTAAAAGGAGATTATGTTGAAAAATAAATTTTATTTTTGTAAAAAAAACTGTGTTTCATTCAAAAAGTCACGGACTTATTGATCCGCACTCGTATGTTAATTATTTTTGGTGTGTCATTCTACTCGTCACTGTATGCAATGAATCTGGTAAAGAAAGCGTGTGCAGGAAATTTACCGTTGCATTGTTTTTTCTATTTTATTTAATTTTCGGTGAAAAGGGTGACATAGTTTTGGCGCCATCAGGTTAGTGCCGGCAAGTTGTTTTTAGTTTTTCTTAAAGACTAGAAAGCGTATTCACACCGAGTTTTCAGGCGCTTTTCTTCGCGTGCCGGGTACACAAGGAGTTTTTCTGTAACGCATGTATTTTTTATTGTGGAGCATTTTTATCTATCTTTCAAAAGTATATAATCTTCCTTCAACGTCCACATTTTCCCTGATTTTTACGGTTGAGCCATTAGAAGCTTCTCTCAGAACTGCACTTTTACTAGTGTGCGAAAGAACCCTATTATTATATTTTATTATCTTTATTATATTTTATTGTCAGATGCTCCAAAGTAATACAGAGTTAATATGTAAAGTCCATTAAAGCGGAGCCGGTACGATATAAATGTGTGTGTGCTGTTGGTCTGAATTATTTTTCAATAACATGAACTTCATTTTTGTAAACAAATATGAAAATAATTTAAACATAAGCAATTTTATAAAAAAATTTTATGCAGATACTTGAGTATCAATCATGTACATAAGTATTTTTCAAAAGAAAAAAGTTTTTTTTTATTATGATTTTGTTTTTCGTACTTTTAAAATATATATGAAAATAAATTTTTTCTATGGTAATAAGGAAAAAGTGCTTAAGTCTATTTTTTGAATTTTGTAGGAAAGCCATTTAAAACTTTGAAGATTAGTTTTTTTAAATATATTTTCATTCTAATAAAATCATCACATCTCTTCGGTTATAGTTTTTTTAAGTTTTTATTTATAAATAATCCCAACGAGACGGATCGGAGGTTAACTTAAGTTGTTATTCCACTTTGAAAAAATAAGCAAAAAGTAATTTTGCTATAAATTCCTTAAACAAAATCGTACAAAATAATTGAAACGTTGTCCATGGGTACTTTAAAACATAGAGAATACAAATGTGCCATAAATTTAAATGTTGCTTAAGTCGACTTAAGCACTTCTATCTTTTCGCGGCAGATTTATAAACATAGAAACAATCATAAAAATATACTTTAAATAAGTATGTAAAATATTGTGTTTGTGTGTATTTCTACATCAATGCAGGCAGTCGTTAAAAAAAAAAACAATTTATGTGTGTGTGGGTATATTTAATTTTGCTGATAAAATTGTACACAACACAAGCAATTTTCTTTAATATTCAAAGGATAAAAACTGTAAATTCAACTGTTTTAAATGAAAATACAATTTATTATTGTGAATTATGGTAGAAGAAGGAGCAATGAAGAGCAAGTTGATGTTACAAACACGTAACAAAAGGACACGTTCAAACCTCGTAATAAAAATACTTACAAAAATAATTTTGAATGAAAATGTTGAATGCGAACAGATTTCAAATAAATTTTTAACTTTGAAATAATTTAAATGTACACAACAAGTAATTTTTTGGCAACTTTAGTACTAAAGTTCCGAGGGTAACGAGCTTTCAGGCTCGTAACCTGTCACACATTTTCGCATTTTTTAAGTTGTTGGTGCACCCTACATTTGAAAGTAGTTTATAGTAATTTAGATCGCATTTTTAGGACCATTGTGTCTCATGTATTCCTGTACGTTCCATACATTTTATGCACGAGCGATGATAGCTAACATTTATTCTTCTAACTTTTTAATACATTTAAAATTCTAAGCCCGATTTGCCAAACATACGATTTATACTTAAAACTAAGTGAATCATCACTGAAAGAATTATGATTCATAACCCTAACGTAACAATTCCATAAAAAAATGTTCTTTTATTCAATGAAAAATTTCAATACGGGTATGAAATACTACAAATTAAATGAAGCAATTTCACAACAAGAGTAATGTTGGCTTCCTAAGCGTCAATTGTAAATGGCTTATTTCTGAAGACCTCATACTTTACATTTCCGCAGCGAAAAACGTCCAAAGGTCTGATATCGCACGATCTAGCTGATCAACTTACCGAAGTAAAACGTGAAATAAAGTGCACACCAAAATGATTTCTCAACAACGCCATTGTTTCACGCGCTATATGGCTCGTAGCGCCGTCTTGTTGAAACCAAAGCTCACCGAGACCATGCGCATGAATTTCAAGAAGCACACAGTCCGTTAACATGATGCGATAACGGTTACCATTGAAGGTAACATTCTGATTTGCCCAATTTTTGAAGATATATGGCCCAATGATTCCACCAGCCCATAAACCACACCATACCGTTGTCTTCAATGGATGTAATGGTAGCTCTGGCTACTCTTCGGGTTGCTCATCAGCCCAAATGCGGCAATTTTGCTTATTAACGTATCCATTGAGCCAGAAATGTGCCTCATCACTGAACAAAGTTTCACAATCAGCCCAATTATAAATAAAAATTCCCCGGGAGTTTTTTTCCTTTTCTCATTTTTTATATTTAAATTCTATTTTAAAAATGGGAAAAGGGAAAAAACACCCGGGGAATTTTTATTCATAATTGGGCTGAATAAAACTCCGGATTTTCATTGAGTTCCAAATGGGCAACCTCACCGTAGTCATGGCCAACTCTTACATGATATAATTTTCAATCAGTAAATGCCATAAATTGTTCTTTTATCCGGTAATAAAAAATTTAAGTTCACTTTGAAATTTATGTATTTTATTTTATAATATAAATTAAAATTTGAGTTGGCAGCCCTTCTGGATAAAGTGCTTTCTTTGATCGCTCCATACAAAGTATTTTAAAAAATTAAAAAAAGTGGTTTTTACAATCATCAAAATTTAAAAAAAAAAAAACATTAAGTATTTGTTAATAAAAGCCGTAAAAGCATACAAAATCATAAAATAATTGGAAATAAAAGAAGAAACAGAAATAACATCGCATCTGATAAATGTGAAAAAGTTTTGCATTCTCAATGTACAAAACTGGATAAGCGGCAATATGCATTCTTATTGGGAAATGAAAGAGAATAGTATATACATATGTCAATTTTGCGAAGGAGATGATAATGGTACAACAAAGGAAGAATTGTTACTTAAGGCCATGTCAGATGAAACTTTTGCTTCGCGTTGCGTTACCGATGCGCTTTGACATCTAAGATAAAATATACATACTTATACGAAACATGTCACATAAAGTACTTTCAAAGCGGAGCGAAGCAAAAAGTTAGCCAACTCTCATCTTTTTGCGCGCTTTGACAATTCACTAGTATAATTTTCTTTTTTTTTAATTTTTTTTTGCCAAATTCAATTCCAAAAAACCGTCCAATTAAATTTTTAACTTTAATTTTTGTAACAAATAATTAAATGTACAAATTACCAACCGCTTTTATAAGTAAACAAACAATGCGTGAGTGTTGTCAAAGTTTTCATTGTGGCATACATCTTTTGCTTTGCGTTTTTCTGCCGAAGGTAGAAACGTCACGCAAAGCGACAAAGTTGTATCTGACACGGCCTTTATAAAAACATTGTAAGCTGCATCAGCTGTCTCATATTCAAGATTCAATAAAATTTCTATCTAAACAATATGATGGCATATTAAAAGGGTTGGGTAAAAACAACAAAAAACTAAGTTAAGTTAAAAAGAAAATTGTAAACTTAAGGAATAAATTAAACAGCTAAAAAGTAATGTTAAAATATTGAATGATGAGAAAGTTAAAAATGATTGCATTGTTATTTTCATAGAACAGAAGGAAAATGAGTCGGCAGCCGAAGCTTTGGTCAAGTTTTCTAAAAAAAAATGGGGTTGAAATTTCACCTGATAGTATTGATGATGATTACTTCCTAAACGAAACGAAAAATCTAAACTGAAAAATTTTATTGTTAAATTCGAAAACAAAAAAATCAAAAGAAAAATTTATGGCTGTTAAATCAGAATTAAAAAAATATGATGGAAATAGAGTTTTTGTTAATGACTTGCTAAGCAAAGAAACCATGTCGTTACTTAGTTATGCAAAAACTTTTAAATCAGTTGGTTATGCCACAGTTCACCCAAATCATGGCCGTATTTTTGCCAGAAAAAGTACTATTTCTCGTCCCCGTTTAATTAGAAATGAAGATGATGTAGACAACATTTTGCTGGAAGCGAGTACAAATAAACCAATAATGCGAAAATCTCTAAATAATTTATGCCCCTATTGCGGTTCTCCACTCAACTCAGTTTGGTCGTGTGAGAGTCAACCCAACTTATGCACAACCAAACTCATTTTTGGTATTGTGATACCCAACGGTTTTTAGTTGAGTTTGCTATAAAGTTGCCAACTTAAAATAACGATTTGCCAACTTTAAATATAACGTTTGACAACTGAAAATTTTATATAATTAAATAATTTTTTAAACTAAAAGTATTTTTAATTGTTGTGTTGAATAAAAAGTATCTACAATGGATATTAGTGTCGATTTATTTTATGATGATGAAAATGAAAACTCTTGTACAGATGTGCTACGTATAAGAAGACAAATTCCTAATGATTCCAACCCTCTTGAACTACCTAATGCCAAGTAAGAACTTATAATTAGTAACGTAACTAAATAATAATTTTAAATTTGTAGATTTAAAAGTTATTTCCGACTGAACAAGGAAGCGTTTTGCTATTTGCTGGATGAAATCAAAGGTAATTTAAAAAACACCTGTTCGCGTAGTGGCTATTCCTCTATATAAAAGTTATGTGATAAAGTCCCACATATCTTTACACTGATTTTTGGTCATACCAAATTTTGGTTTTCCACGTGCAATCTCTGGGTTTTTTCCATTAGATTAACAAGCCTCTCAAATTGTGCTTTAGTTGTAATTTTCAAAGATCTACGAATGTATTAAATGCTGTGAAATTCTAATATACAGTATAACAAATCTTTCTACTTACGGGTTTTTCATTGTTATTTTTTTTTTTCTTTTAAAAATTGAAGTCAACTGAAACTGAAAACAACTCAACTACTTATAAACAGTTGTGTATTTATGTTTTTGTCGACCAAACTTTTACAAAGTTGAAAACGGCAATACCACGAAAAAAACAGATACACAACTGAAAACCCAACTGCCAGTCGAGTTGAGAATGGCAATGCAAATTTACCAAAGACAACCAAACTGTTACAAAAGTGGAGAACCGCAATAGGGGCATTAGTTATTGATCGGTTATTCGATTAATAAAGTTTTTTTTTATAAATGAAGTAATTTCACTAAATAAAAATGCATAAATTATTTATTATTTGAAGTTTTATAGTAAAAAAAAAAAACAATAACATAACAGGCATAACAATTCTTGAACCAAAACGAGCAAACAAAAAAATAATTCATAAATATGTAAATCATATTTTCTGACTAATACATATTATGTATAACCTAAAAAGAGACTGTTTGATCATTTTATTAGTTATTTCAATAGTTTAAAGATATCTTAAAAAATAATCTTTTCGAAAAATAATTTGGCTTTATTTAGTTTTGATAAAAGTTGACTTGGAAAAAATTCTTTCACTTGTCGTAGATGTTTGAGAAATCGAGAGCAACAAATATTGAAGAATATTTAATTTCCCAGTCATTTTCCTGGATTGCTCTAAACACATAAAATCTTCCAATTTGCCATTAGCGTCCTGTTTTAATTTTTTAAAACTTTTAACACTTCTAATTGTTTGGTTAATTCCGTTAAAAGATTGATATGAGAAGAAACAAAAAACTAAAGACTTTCATATAAAAAGTACGTGAAGCAAACAGCTGTTGACAGCAAACACTTTTTTAAAATGGATATCACTGAAAACCTTTTTGTATGAAAAATATTTTCTGAACACATACCTTTTGTATATGTGATGAAACAAATAATTAAAAACACAAAAAATATTTTATAATACTGTTACGTGTTTACTTTATAAAACGCGTTAATTTTTTTTCCCTTTATAATAAACCGTTGAGTTCTTTTAATTGCAAATTAAAATAAATACACACGAATTCAACTTAACCAACTTTATTGAAATTTACAAAATTTAACCACTATTGTAAGTAACGATCTGAACCATTTAATGTCTCCAATCAAACTAAACTAAACTTTTATGAGTTAGCCTGTATTTATAGTTCAAAACTATTGCTAGTTGATTCAAGAACCGTCTAGTAGTTTCTAGAAAATTATGTTCGAATTATTTTAAATCTAAAGTCTACAATTACAATTGCTAGAAAATTTAGTTACAGTTGCGTTCATAAAAAACGTAACTTATATGACATAAAACTATAATTAACAAGATAACTTATAACTAAAACCATAAATAATTCTTAGACAAATCTAATTTCGTAACAATACTAAAAAATATTAAAAATTTTGTTACATCGGTTAACCGGTTAATCGACTGAAATTGATCGGTTTAATCATTAATCGAAAATGGCCAATTTTAAATACACCGATCAGTTAATCGGTTAACCGATTAACGATTAACCGAATGAATACCCTAGTATGTAGGGATGATGAGGGAAAAGTTGATTTTATGTCTCCATTACATCAAAACATTTTGTTGCTTTAAATTATTATTTTTTAATTTTTATCTTTTAGTTATCTTTTATATATGACAGATAAAAAAAATTATTTTAATAGTTAAAACTCTTTTGAAAATTATTTAAAAACTTTAAATTATAACAGTCTAATTCATAAACGCATTATTGCAGCTTTATAAGCTTTTAATAAACAAAAGTCGAAAAAATGGTATTTAAAAATGTTTAATAGCCTCTTAAACGTTAAATAAACCTTTCATATTTCAATGTTTGTTTACATAAAATTTTAATAATGGCGCGAAAAATTAAACGTTTTTGTCTTTTTATTTATCTTAATAAAATCGTTTTATAAAAATAAAAACTAGAAAAAATTACAATGGATATAGTATATTTGATTTCCAGAATTGGCGAGTATAATAAATTTGTGCAATTAAAACCATTTAAAAAAACGATGATTTTAGAATCCATCGTCGTAACATCGAGTGCAAGACGTCCCAAGACTTTTAGGAAGAAAATCAATTCCTTTACAATCCCAGAGAAGCCGTTAAAAAAATTATTAGAATGGTTAAGCCGGAAATTGAATTAGATAGAAGAGGCTGCGGTACATCAGCCGACTTGTAAGTTTTGGTAGCATTGCGATGTAAAAACTAAATTTTAGCAATTCCCAAAGAAGCGCTTACTTGTTAAATTAAAGTTCAAAAACGAAAGTCTATGTTTGCTTTTTGTAGGCAAACACATCAAAGTTGAATAAACGAGAAGAGTGATGCAAAATCAACTACATTAAAGTTGGTATTTGACTACCTGTTGTAGTTGGCGGGTAAAAAACGTGTTTAAACTCAATCTTCTTCAACATCTCAAATTTTTTAACTTTGTCTGGTAATGAAAAGTGTTAAAACTATTTTTTTTTAGTTATTTTAAAATAATGTTAAACACATTTATTTTTTTTTTTTTTTTACTTTTACCAGTAGCTCGTTTCTGTATTTCTCGCATCGCAAATTTTCTCATATTAAGTGTGAAACAAAAAATTTCATCGTTTCTCGATTTGTGAGAAAAAAGTGTTTCTGTATTTAAATGCGAGAACAGACAACACAGATTCTGTTTTAACTGGAATACTTCCAGTAATTAAGTGTCAAATGCAAGCGAAACGTCAACGAAAGAAATATATATAATAAAAATAAGGCTGCCAGATTTAAAGATTTATCGACATTTTGACGATTTTTTTTGTTCCAAAATTGGCAAAGTGAAAATTTGCTGATTTTTTTCTAGTGACGATACAGTCTTTGAAATAAAACAATTTTAAATAGTTTTATATGTTTGTGTATTAGGCACCACAGAAAACCGATATCTTTAAAAACAAGGCAGATTAAAAAATATATCGGCAAAAGCAAAATTTCGAACGGAAACTGTTTAATTTTTATTTGCTTGGAATATTTAATACATTTGTTTGTGTGATCAAAAGATTAAACTATTACCCCATTTTTCAGTCAATGCACTTTAGGAAATTTTTGCCTTTTACTTTGTCCAAAAGTGTTTATTTTATTTCAATATGATATTTTGTCACTCCTTTGTGTGATTTCTGCAGGAAAAAATAACAATCTGAAATTTTAAACTCTTATCTGATTAAGGAAAATAAAATAAATAATTTTATTTAAATAGACCTCAGGAAATGTATAAAATATGTATTTTACCCATGAACTTAATGTTTTTTTTTTTTTTTTTTTTTTTTTTTTTTTTTTTTGATTATGTGTTTATATGATAAAAATTTGTGATTATATGATAAAAATCGAACAAAATTCGACAAAATTAATTTTAAATTGTCCGAAAAAAATAGACGATTTTTTTATTTTTTCTTAGGATATTGACGTTTTTTTCACAAATTTATCTGGCAGCCCTGCATAAAACAAACACAATGAAAGGCTAAAAAAAATTTAATAACAAATTATAACAATTGTGTTTTATATACTTATTTTCTTCATTTAAATTCATTCTTTTAAGATAAAATAAAATAATACACATTCTTGTGCACATACATACATAATTTGGGCTCCATTTTTTTAAATTTTTTTTTCTCGCATCAATTTCAAATATGACTTATTTTGACAGTTCTTGTGAGAAACTTTTTGCAAAATATTGTTACAGAAACACATGTTCTCACATCCTTCCAATAATTGCTGGAAAATTATTTAAATGACAGATAATTCTCGCAAACTAAAAGTACAGAAACACTTTTGTGAGAAAAACCATTTTTTGTTTCATACTGCACTGTTTTTGTCATAATTCACTTGTTTCATGCGGGAAATTTTACGATGCGAGAAATACAGAAACGGGCTACAGGCTACCTATACAATCGGTTGATCTTTGTATGCATAACTAGACAAAAATGACAAAAAACATGTTGTTGCCAACATAAAAATACAGTAGTAATAAAAGCTTTTAATTGTTAATCCACTGCTTTTGGGCGTTTATAAATCATACTTTTTTTTAAATGTTTATAAAACAAAAAGTGTTTGATAACTATTGTAAACATTAAAGCTGAAATTTTAAATTTTTATGAATTAGACCGTAAATATAAATAAAAATATTTTATCTGTAAATTTAAGAAGCATTTCTTCACTTAATAAATTAAATAAATTTAAAACCCTTCTTTCAAACTTTTCAAGATTACCAGATATAATTGCTACGACAAAAACTCTTCTCAGATGTATGTAATTTCACACTGTAATTGTGTTCACTGTAGTAGAAATGATGGCTGTGGTAGAACTTCGATATTTTTAAGTAAAAATTTACAATACACCGTAAATTGCAATGAGAGCCAAAATTATGTTGAAATTATACAGCTCAAAATAAATAATTAAAAATTCATTAATAAACCTTTGGAATTTCTGGGTTTTTATCGATCTCAGAAATGTAAAAATGAAGTTAATTAGATAAATTTGCAAGAAATCCATCAGTCGTGGTAGGAGGTTCGAATATTGATTTAATTTCAATTAAACAACAAAATGATTTTACAAATTTGTAATCTTGCTGAAAGCATTGCTATTAGGTCTGTTTGTGTACTTTTCTATTAAAATCCGGCAGGTAAAAATATAAATAAATGTATTAGTTAATTGTTATGCACGAAGTTGTTGTTGTTAACATAAAAATTAAAAACAAACATTTTTCTTGTACAGCTGGAGTCCAAAAAGTACAATTTTATTAAGATGTTGGTACAATTTGAAAATTATCATTTTGCATCCCTGATTGCGTCATATGTTTTAGTTTTCTACTGGATTTTACTGGCAAATTTTGGGGTAAACGAACACACCTAATGACTCAGTGGAGTGTTCTTTATAGGATCATGACATTATTTGTTGCAAATTAAAGTATAATGCGGAATATAATAATTATTATGAAACTAGTAAAGTTGTTTGTGACCTTGAAAATGTTAAAATTTATTTAGACCAAAATCTACCATTATTATCTAACTCTAATAACCCGTCTAAAATGACATCCAATTTTATAAGAGTTTTAAATTAGGCTATTTTTAGAAGTGTAACTTCACCAAGTAAACACAAAAGAAAAAAGACAGATAAAGCTCCTTGGAGAAACAAAAATGTGTGGTGCTCAATTGAAACAAAAAAAAAACTATTAAAACAGAGGAGAAAGAATAAAGATGACAATGGAACTTTATATTGCTTAAAGAGGATAAGTAAAATTATAAATAAATCTATAAAAGAATCTATAATCTACTACTATTATGAGAATAAAATATTGAGCTTTAATGGCGATTTAAAGAAATGTTGGAAATTTTTAAACAATGAAACCGGTCGCACTCAGAAAAAAATTATTAACATTATTGATTCTAAAGGACTATGCGTAGAAAATAACAAAGTTAAAGCCAACCATTTAAATAACTACATTACGAAAATTTTAGATGATTTAAAAAGTGGAATTGTTAAATACTCAAATGATAACTGTAATAACTTAAGAATATTAAGCCGCCATTCAATCTGCTTTACGTTAAATAAAGTTTCAACACTTGATGTCGAAAATATAATATTAGGCTTAAAACCGACGTACAGTAGCGGTCAGGACCATATTTCATCGAAACTATTAAAATAATGTGATCAAGCAGTTTCACCTTTTATATCCCATATCTTCAGTACTATGATAAATACATCCATATATGCGGTTGTTTTAAAGGTACACAAAGTTGTGCCTATCCCGAAGGAGGTTCATGCAAACACGGTTGAAAAGTATAGGCCAATAGCGCTGCTTTCGACAATTGATAAAATATTTGAAAAAAAATTTATTCATTAGCAGTAAAGTGCATATTTAGAACGTGAATATTCGGTATGCAAAAATCAGTATGGGTTTGTAAAAGGAAGCGGAACAGATGATCTCTTGTTGATATGGTATATACAATATGTACAGGGCAGGATAATGGATTTAATGGAGTTGAAGGAGTATTCTATGATTTTAGAAAAGCTTTTGATCTGGTGAATCACAAAATCTTGTTGGAAAAGTTATCGTACTATGGTATTATTGGTTCTAAACTTAAACTAATTGAAAGTTCACAGTATGTTGAATTTGAGGGGGAAAAAATGACAAAATTCCACGAAATTGTGGAGTACCACAAGGAAGTGTTTTAGGACCCTTGCTGTTTATGATCTACCTTAATGATATTAATAATATTGGACTAAATGGAAAACTTGTAATGTTTGCTGATGGCATATCTCTCTTTTATCCATAAAAGCAGGACGTAGTACTCAAAATTCAAATGGAAAGAGACTCGGGACTTTTATTTGAGTTCGCGATATTAAACAGATTGATTTTAAATCCAAACAAAACCAAGTTAATACGTTTTCGGCCTTATTCCCTAGCTTCAAACAACAATTTTTCTATTTTCGTTGATGGTAAAGTTATAAATGAAGAACTAGAAATTAAATATTTTGGAGTAATGTTGAAAAGCAATGTGTCATGGGATGATCATATTAAATATTTAAAAGCAAATATGGATTCTGCTTGTGGTATATTATTGAGGCTAAAAAGAAAATTGGCCACTAAGACAAAAATGTTGATATATCAATCAATCATACACAGTAGACTTGAGTATCTCGCAATTATTTATGGTTACAAAAGGACTTGTGAGTTAAAATCGTTACAAGCATTTTAAAATAAAATACTAAAATGTGTTTTTAATCTTAATATAAGACACAATACATTATCATTATATAAAGATTTTCCTAAAACCATTTTGCCAATATATGGTCTATATGTTAAACAACTTTTATATTATATTTACAAATCTTTAAATAACACTGGATATCGAGCAATTAATCTTAATATCAGACAAAATAGTTTTAACACAAGAAGTGGTGGAAATCTTCGGATAGCTAGATTAACACTTGAGAAAACTAAATAAAGAATAGAATATGCTGGAAGCTTAAATTTTTATTTGCCGGAAAGCCTTAAAAACTGCAATCGATTATCAGTTTTTAAGAAAAGTTTAATAAGTTATCTACTTAATAATATTAAAATGCTTCTTGAATAGTTTTTCTATTTTATTTTTCTTCTTTTTATACTTTAAATAAACAGTTTCTTTAATTGTATTATTATAAATTGCTAATTTGTAATGAGACAAACTTTACCTTTTTGTAACGTATATTGAAATAAATAAATAAAAATAAAAAAAAAACCTCACAATGAATCGCTCCTTATATTCATATAAACTTATATGTCTGTTTTCTTCGTATTTGCATAAATAATTACGGTCGAATTTTGACCAATGCGCAAACACTGGTTTTTATTAAACGATTAATTGCTAGGGTATTCATTCGGATAACCGTTAGTCGGCTAACCGATTTATTACTACCCGATTAATTGATCGGTTAATTTAAAATAGACTTTTGCGATTAACGATTAATTTCAGTCGATTAACCGGTTAACCGATGTAACAAAATTTTTAACTTTTTGCAGTATTATAACACATTTTTTTGTGCTTTTAATTATTTGTTTCGTCTCTTATACAAAAGGTATATGTTTAGAAAAAATTTTTTTCTTACAAACAGAGAAGGTGTTCAGTGATCTTCATTTTAAATAAGTGTTTTCTGTCAGCAGCTTTTTGTTCCACGTACTTTTTATATGCGTTTAGTTAATGGTTTCTCTTCATATCAATATTTTAACAGAATTAACCGAAACAATAAGAAGTGTTAAAAATTTAATAAAACAGAACTCTAATGAAATAATGGAAAATTTAATATGTTTAAAAAAATACAAAAAAAGGACTGAGAAATTAGATATTCTGTATTATTGGTTGCTTTTGATCAACAATCACAATCAACATCTACAATAAATGAAAGAATTTTTTCAAAGTCAAGTTTTATCCAACCTAAAGAAAATAAACACTTGAATCTTAAATATTTAAACCAAATTATTTGTATAAAATATTATTTTATAAAATATTCTTAAACTATTGAAATAACTTATAAAATGATCTTACAGTTAATTGTTTAATTAATACATAATATGTATTAATTAACATATTTATTAATTATTCTTCTGTTTGCTCGTTTTAGTTCAAGAATCGTTATGTTTGTTATGTTATAGGTTTTTATTTTACTAATAAACTCCAAATAATAAATTCAAATTTTTTAATTATTTTTTTAATTGATTTCCTTACTATAATTTGTTAAATGCACAGGTATAGTTTATGTTTTTGGTAATGATTTCGATGTTTTCATTATACGTTTTAGTTTTTTTTTCATTCGGGGTAATCATTTTCTTTGCACAAATATTGAGGTTGGGTGGATATAAGTATGTTTGATAATTTGGGTCCTTTGTTGTGTAACAGCTCTTCATTGAATTCGTCTCTAAACACCATGGACTTAAACATTTGCCATTTCAACGCTCAAAGTATGGTCCCTAAAGGTAGCTCATCAAAATTTGATGAAATTAAGTATGTTTTTGATAACTGTGGTTATGATGTTATTGGGGTATCAGAGACATGGCTGAAAAGTTATGTATCGGATAGATCCGTGGCCATAAACGGCTTTCGGCTTATTAGGAATGACAGATGTTGGAGGAGGGGTGGCGGAGTATGCTTATATATTTCGGAAAAACTTAAATTTCGGGTAGTCAATGATTTTATGGACGAAGGAAACATAGAAACGTTGTTTGTTGAAGTTGAACTGAGTAGTAATAATAGGATATTAGTTGGGGTTATTTATTTACCTCATGGCAATTTCACTGGTTGTGAGGATCTTTTAATTGATTTTTCGAACAGGTATGATAAATCTGTTTTTATGGGAGATTTCAATACTGATATGTACTCTAAAAGTGAAACTGTTAGAGGCTGTTGCTCTCGGTCAAATCTTTCGGTGATTCACAACAGTATACCTACTCATATTAATGAAGTTCATCGTTGTTCTACACTTATTGATTATTTTCTTGTTTCTGATGTTAGCTTCGTTGTTGGGAGTTGGCAATACCAATTTCCCCCATTAAACTCTTGTCACGCTATTATTTCATTATCTTGTAGAATACGTAATGAGAGACTACCGGAGATACACTGGTATAGGGATTACAAAAATATAAATGTAGACAGGTGTATTGAAGGATTAAATCAGTTGAATTTTTCGGATTTTTATATAACTGATTGTTAGATAGAAAAACGGAGATTTTTAATGATATTGTTAAAAAGACTTTAGATGATAGTGTTCCCCTCAGAAAGTATATTCCTGGTAAACATGATGAGTGGATGAAGTCTAGAGAATTGGAGATTGCAAGGGTCAAAAGGGACT
Organism: Pollenia amentaria; assembly: GCA_943735925.1. Taxonomy (NCBI): domain Eukaryota; kingdom Metazoa; phylum Arthropoda; class Insecta; order Diptera; family Polleniidae; genus Pollenia; species Pollenia amentaria. Next base: position 227,710,497 of record OX031009.1, read on the forward strand.
TAGCATACCGTGCATACTCCGAGTGTAATTCTATTGCTAATTGGCAAATATATTGTAAATATCGCAATAGGGTCAAATCTATTATAAGGCGATTAAGAAGGGTTCATTGCATTCGTTTTTTTAATAACTGCTCTCAGTCTCAGTTATGGCAAAGGTTAAGATCTAATGGTGTTGTTGGTAATGACAGTATTATTAATTCTTCTTTAGATGTGAATGATTTCAATGACAAATTTTTACTTCCCCCCATTGAAGAGTACGACAGAGGGTTAGATGTACTGTATGCCAACAGAGGTTTCACATTTAGGAACGTTGATTCATTGGAAGTTTTTGAGGCAATGTCAGACATTAAAACAAATTCTATTGGACCTGATGGTATTCCAATAAAATTTTTGAAAATTATATTTCCCATGATTTCTCGGCAATTTACCTATCTAATAAATTCCACAATTATGTCTTCATTATTTCCTAAACTATGGAAAATTGGGCGTGTTATACCAATACCTAAAATAAGATCACCTCGAGAAAATTCGGACTTTCGGCCAATAAGTATATTGAATGCCAGTTCTAAAGTACTAGAAATCTTAATGAGAAAACAAATGCAAGAATATTTAAGCGGAAGAAAGTTGATAAACCCATTCCAATCTGGTTTTAGAAGAGGTTACAACACTACGGGCTTAGTATTAGATATATCTGAAAATATACGTGCTAACCTTGACAAGTCCTTGAGTTCGCTGTTAATTTTCCTAGATTTTAGTAAAGCATTTGACACAATATGTCACAGACTTTTATGCACCAAACTTCAAAATAACTTTAATTTTGCTTCGTCTTCGTGTCGTTTGGTTCGGTCGTTCCTTAATGGCAGACTTCAATATGTTGAGTCTAGAGGTAGAAAATCATGTGTTCGGGAGGTTGTTAGAGGGGTACCACAGGGATCTATTTTAGGACCTCTTTTATTTACAATATACTTGGAAGATATTTATAGTGTTATAAAGTTCTGCAAGTGTTATACATACGCGGATGATATTCAACTACTAGCTAATGACTCTACCTTTGGTACAAATTATCTTGAGTCGAATGTGAATAATGACCTTAAACTCATTGCAGAATGGGCAGAAACTAACTATTTAAATCTGAATCCTAATAAGACTAAAGCCATGTATTTTTCTAATAATGTAGTTCTGCCTAATATATATATAACTGATACAAGTATACAGTTTGTATCTCATCACAAGACTTTAGGAATTTATATAGACACACAATTGGATTTTTCCTATCAGATAAATTTTATAATATCGAGAATATCTTTTACTCTAAAAAAACTCTATTGTGTGGGTTTATACCTTCCAAAACATATAAGGAAAAGGGTGGCATTGTCTTTATGTCTTTCTTTGTTTCTTTACGGGCTGGAGGTTTTTTCGGGAATTTCCCAGCAAAATTTTACGAAACTTAAACTTTGTTTTAATCGTATAGTTAGATATATCTGTCGCCTAGGGTATAGAGAATATATTTCTGGTCATGTGCTAACTATATTAGGTTCTGACTTTCAGAGCTTTATTAATTTACGATTAATGCTTCAATTTTATAAAATTGTAAAGTATGGCAAACCTTCTTATCTTTTTGAAAAGTTTAATTTTGGTAGGTCGTCTAGAATCAACAGTATTATTTGTCCAAACCATTCTACCTTGTATATGGCAAGGTCTTTCCTAGTTAGAGTTGCGAGAATATGGAACAACTGCCTTCCAAATAATGAGAGGAATTTTACTAAATCTATTAAGGAATTTAAGAAGACTGTAAAGCAATATTTGTAACGTTTTGTATTTGCTGTTACTAACTCAACAAAGAACTGCAAATTATATAAGCAATTTTTAACATATGATGCTACTTAGCTTCAATAGTTGTGCAAAAAGGGGGGCAAATATAGAAATACTTTCTGTTTTAAGAAATTGTATAATAGTTTTAAAAATGAAATTGTTTTATAAAATTTATAATGTATAGTCATAGTGAATTTCTAGATTAATTAGGCCTTATAGGCTTGTAATCAATTTGAATTTTTAATAAATAAATAAATAAATACATTTTCATGTATTGAAATTAGTTTATTTATAAAAAAAAACTTTATTAATCGGTTAACCGATCACTAAAAATATTAACCGATTAAATCCAAACCTCGGTTAATTAATCGAGCGATTAACCGATTATAGCAAAAGTCCGATTAAATGAATACCCTATTAATTGCACATCTTTCAACAGACCACTTTTGACTGTATGACATTAAGACTTAATGTAACAAATATCTTAAATGAACTTGAACTGAACTGAGCACTTTATATCTATAGAGTGAATGAACATGGTCTCAATCAAATAGTAATATTTTTTTTATGTACATGAAAATGATATTGTAAAATAATTTGAATGTCATATAGGATTTCTTATCAAAAGTACTGTTAGTAGTCATGATGTTGTTTTTAGCAATAAAAATAAAATCAAAAATAGAATGCTTATCAGGATTATATAAATTTAGATTGAAATTCATCAGTTAGTGCAAAACGCTTGTATTTACAACTCAATTTATGATATCTGCAGAGGAGGGTTTCTTCCATTAAATCTTCTAATGCCAACAACTCATTTCGTAAAGGAAAACAAATACATAATACATGTTGGAAGGCTTAAGCTATGGAAAAGTCATTTTGTGAAAACATTTATATTTTTTCTAAAACATTTTCTAACAATTTTTTTTTGTCTCGGTTCACATTACGAAATTTTTTTTTCTTTTTAAATTTTCCTCATACATTGAGTTGGTTTACTTAAATTTTTTGCATGTTTACTTTAAATTTTTTTTTTTTTTGTTGTTTTAGAAATTTTTAAAACAATAAACCAAATGGGTTAACAAAAAACTTATTGAAAATATAAAAATAAAATAAAGCAATGGCGTAAAAAGCACAGCCATCTTCAGGTTAATATTTACGAATTACAAAACATAAAAGAATTTCCAAGTACATGAAAGTATGTTCGTTATGCATGATATTCTTCCTGCCTTCTCACAAATAAACTAAGACGTTCTAAAAAAAACTTTCATTGTGTGAACCGAGACTTTAATATTGGAACAAACAAGTTGAATACACATGAACGTATAATTGTGGATCGACATAATGGTCTTACTTTTTGTTGGTGGGTACCGGCATGTGTTTAGAGTTGTAATCTAATTAAACTAAAAGTGTTGGTTGTGGTCCTTTCTAGTGTTAAGACATTTCTATTACTCCACAAGTTACTGAAACAAATCTTTTAACACTTGTGTTCTCTCACAAGTGCTATTTGCTAATTACACACTAGTGTTTTTTTATTATCAATATTATTCTTCTGTTTTTAGAGAAACTTTATTTTAATTAATTTTTTTTCCTGGACGGAATTTAATAAAACCAAATGGCATAAACACGACAAGGACGAACTTAGCATAGCATGACGAATCCGACATTTTTTATCCGATCGAAATCAGTTATCCATTATTCGACAAATGTTAGTCAAATGTACCCTTATCTGATAAATGTGACATGAAAGGCGAAAACATTTATTCGGCTTTACCATGACAAGATGGAATGGTTAAAAAAACGTTTGAACAATTCTAAGATGTTTACTTTTGTTATTTACTATTAAAAAAATAATTTTATTTGTGTACCATTTCAAGATTCTCTTCTAAATTTAGAGTGTCATAACATGTGTTTTTGATTACTTTTCTTAATTGTATCTTTAAGAAAAATATTCTTGAAATTTATTTTCATAAAACAGACAAGTGAACCGAAAAAATATTCAAAGGAGACTGATTTATTTAGGGTTTTTTTCGTCTTTAATTTAACGACATATGTATTTAATTCTTTACTCATATTCCGACCATTTTGATAATGCACACAACTTTTTAGTTAAATGTAAATATTTTTTTTCAGTAGCCTTCTGTATTAAATTCTGATCTATTAATTTTTGACTTTTTATAGTTATTCGTAAGCATTTTAAAAGTAATCGAGAACAATTTGCCAATAAGGAGTGGTTTTTTTTTAACTTCAAGATATTAATACTTACCCAAATATTTTTATTGTTTCGGTGACGAATTCTGCGCTGTAAGTTTTTTCAATGGCATTCTTTTATTTTTGATAGGTAATTAGTATTTTTGTCTCTCATTATAGCGTAATAGCGTCAAGTACACTTAGAGAAAACTTAGAAGAACTAATTGTGGAACATATAAATGAGTGTTATAGAAAAAAAGATAACCTCTCTTTTTTTGTAGTTTCTTTAATATATAAAAAAACCTTCATCTTCATTGGTAATTTGATATGGCTACAAACCAAATATGAGATGATATAATACAAGTTTGAACCTAATCCACTTCGAGGTTTAGGAATATAAAAAGTAGAAAAATTGGAAATTGCTGCATTTGTTTTAATAAAATGGGCGCTACTACATAAGTTTTTGAAGTCTTTACAAACACTTTTTGAAATTTAATAGCAATAATAGGTGCGTTCAAGAACACAAAAGTCTTTACTATTTGTTACTGCATTTTACTGAATTTCGTTCGCGTCCACAAAATACAGTAAATGTGAATACAAAACTGCAGAAATTTTTTCAGTAAAATTTTGTAAAACAAAAAAACATATATTTCAAAAGGTTAACAAGCAAAAGCAAACAAAAAAAAAAAGGATATAAATTGATAAAAATTATTTAATAAAAGAAAAATTTAAATAAAAACATAAAGTGAATACACATTAATTAATTAACTTGCTTGTGAATTATTTATATGGCTAAATACCAACTTTTGAAAATTTTTTTGTAACGTTAATTTTTTAAAGTTGTAAAAGTGTAAAGTATTTAGGTACTTAGAACTGCACTTGTTTTTTAAGTAATCAAAAGCAAAAAATTATTCATGTTCTTTTGAATAAATTAACCTAGACCAAATTAGTAAAACCAAATAAAATAAAAGAAAAACCAATATGAAAATTACATAAAATAATTTATTTGTATTTTCCTTAAATGTTCATGTAATAAAAAAGTATATAATCAGGTTCCGATAAGAAAACGATTTAAGTAGTTAAAAGTGTAATATTTTCGAAGATACTTTTATTAACGTGACATTATCTTTTTAAAAAACCCAAATAGCGATAATTTTGCAATATCTCGAAAACTACTTTTGAATATTCTGACTTTATATTCGGATTCAGAGGACAATTTTACATAAAGATTAGGTGTCCGATTCATTTTGTCACGACTTTGTTGAAAATTTGTGACCCAGTGTTATTAATTTGTGTTCATAAGATTTTATTAAATTTGCATTTTTTTATTTTAAGCGTCTTTAATAAATATATTTACTTTCTAAATTAAATTCTTTAGCTTTCATTTGAGTCGTCGTAAAATTTCTTGATGACTTACAGAGAGAGGAGAAAAAAAGTACTAATTTCAACTCCGACCATAGCTGCTAGATAAAATTGGTCGAAAATCGTCAAATTTTGGGGAAAAAATTGTATAAATCGTCAAATTGACTAAGCTAAATCGGATCAAAAATCGTCATTGTAAAAAACCACTAATTTTTTTATATGTTTTGAAAATAAATTGTTATTTTTAGTTTCCGTTCCTAATAAAATTTTAATAAATTCAGCCTGTTTTTGAAATTTAATAAAAATTTTCGTTACGAAACTTATTATTGAAGTAACACAACCAAACATTTTTTCAAAAGTACTGGCATTTATAAGAAAAGTAAGAAAATAAGATAAAACCAAGAAATATCAAAAACATATTTTTCACGTCGAAAATCCTGCTTAAGAAGTTAAGTCTGTTAAACAGCAATAAAATGTGAACCAGACTAAAGAGAATGGTTGTAAAATGCCTATAATAAAGAAGTACTAACTGCTCAAATAGAACTCTTAAAAAAATGCATCGTGCTAAAAAACAACCATATTTAATATGATGAACAGCTAAGACATGAAAATTACTGCCAATCAAATAATTCAAATAAAATTATATTAGAAGCTTAAATAAGATGTGAAATTATATTAAAAACATTTGTAAATTTTAACAAAATTTGTCATTTAAAAAATAGTCAAATTTGGGGTAAAAATCGTCCAATCGTCAATATACCATATTTGTACCAAAAAATCGTCAAAATGACGATAAATCTTCAAATCTGGCAGCTATGACTCCGATTCCAATCGCTGAAATTTTTTAAGTGCAACTCCGACTCACGACTGCAACTCCAACTCCTACTCTAGCCTTGATGCTAAATGTATATTAGACTGATTCTTATTTGACTTTAAACTCTTTTTATATCCTCCACCACTAGTGGTGATTGAGGGTATACTAAGTTTATCATTCCGTGTGAAGCTTTTTTATTATGCATATAAGACCCCATAAAGTGTATATATTCTGGTTTCTTGAGAAATTCTAAGTCTATCCAGCCATGTCCGTCTGTCTGTCCGCCTGTTGAAAACACGTTCACCTACAAATTCTTAAAAAAGATAAGAACAATGTTAGTGTCAAATTGCTTCTAGTTATCCTAAGCAGTTTGGGATTGAAATCCACAAAATCCGACCAGTTGGATGAGAGCTATGAATCAAAATGTAGAACCACCCTAAAAAATATGCAATTTTGTTACAAAAACTAACATAAAAGGTGCCATAATGCACGGCATGATATAAGATTTTGAACAAACTCGTTCTATATGACTAGAAATCATACTGTACGTCTAAAACCGTAATAAATATTGCTATCATATTAAAATGTGCTACGTCATAGTTTTATAGGACCAGAAATCACACTGTCAAATTTTGTAAAGATCGTTCCATAACTACCATAAACCCTACACTCGGAAAATAGTTTAGTGCGCCTAAAACCATAATAACTAACGCTATCATAATAACATTTGGTACGTCACAGCTTTATAAGGCTAGAAATCATTCTTTACAATTTCGTGAAGTTCAGTCCAAGTTCTGTAAAAATTTCAAACCGATATTTGAAATATTGCATTACGAATTTCGAAGAATTTTTATTTTGGAAAATATTAGAAAATTTTTTGCAAATGTTTTATGTCTTGTGGGTGCTACGACTCAGACTGCGGTACAAAAATCTCAACTCAGACTCCACAGCCCTGCTTAAAAGTACTGTAGAAAGTATCAAGTGACTATTAAAAGTAATCTATTTTTATCAATAACGACTAAAAAAATAAAGTTATAGTTCCGTTGTCGTGGGGTTTCATAATATATAATTTTTCTTTTGCTGGAGAGAACACTTCTTGAACTTTTGTACCGTTCTAATTTTTTTTTAAAATCAGTTTAGTGGTTGTTGAGAAATTAAAGGTCAAAGTTGAACTTTTGATGTTTTTAGCATTTAGAATGAAAATGCTAATGATTGAGATTGAGAATTATGGTATTATTCAAAAAGGGGGATGTTTTTAAGAACACTGTTAAGGCACTTTTTATACCCTCAACCACCACTAGTGGTGAATGAGCTATACTAAGTTTGTCATTCTGTATGAAACTTTTTCATTATACATCTAAGACCCAACAAAGTATATATATATTCTGGCTCCTTGATAAATTCTAAGTCGATGTAGCCATGTCCTCCGTCTGTTGAAAACACGCTCACTTTCAGTAATAAATAACGCTATCATACTTAAATGTTGTATGTCACAGTTTTCTATGACTAGAAATCACAATGCCAAATTTCTTTTCGCCGGAAAAGAGTTTAGTACTCCTAAGACCGTAAAAAATAAAGCTATCATAATTAAATTCGGTACGTTACAATTTTATAGAACTAGAAATCAAAAAAATATCATGCAATTTTGTGGTATACGGTCCATAATTTACCTTTGATCCCATATTAAGCAGCCTTCTGAAATTCACTGTTAACGCTAAAACTAATAACTTACATTGCTGTATTGAAATTTATTCAAATTTATTTTTTTTTAATAGCAAAAACCAGTTTTCAGAATTTTGGGAGGATTGGTCCATAATTTCTCATAGGTCCAATACAAATTACCTTTCTAAAAATTATTTTAGTTCGGCTTAAGCTGTTACAAATTATGATATTTTACTCAAGGCGGTCCAAAATTCTAAAAAGATACGCATAAAACTTTCTGATTGTCGGTCAATAATTTAATAAAGTTCTAAACCGCAGACAATTCTAATGTTGTAGCTCGTTTTTGTGAAAAGCCCACTACTGTCGGTGGAGGGTATCAAAGATTCGGCACAACCGAATATAGCACTCTAACTTGTTAGTCTACATAAAAGCAAAATTTCATTAAATTTCGTCAAACCTTAAAATTAAAATTTTTACTCATATTGACACTTCCCAGGGGCGAATTTGTCGATTACAGAAGCGATGATGTGATAGACACGAGTAAGATAGTAATGCACACCATCTCAATTACAACCTAGTACACTTTTTCGAATGCATTGCCGCATTTATGGAGTGAACGCCTACCACTTGCACACAAAGTAAGCGGAAAAGTGAAGTGTTCTTTTAATAAATATAAACTCTGTACTGCTTCGCACACATTGTAAGCAGGCAGTAGACAGTCTGTACACAATCTCGCTTACTTCGTGGGCAAGTGGAAAACGTCTTGCACACAACTTCGCACACATTGTAAGCAGGCAGTAGACAGTCTATACACATTGTGGCTTACTTCGTGGGCAAGTAGTAGGCGTATTGCACACTACTTCTCACACATTGTAATCAGGTAGCTTTTTTATATTGTCGGGCTATTTCAGAATTTTTGATTTTGTAACTATTTTCAGAACATTCAAACCAGACTTTCGTTATAAAATAAAAAATATATAGGTAACTTTCGATAATTTGAATATATATTGATGCTTATTATACAACAGCCGGCAAACATTTGAATATCAATTAACAAACAAAAAACTTTACAAAGTAGCAAATGAAAAATAACGGGACAAAACAAAAACCTGCATACATACATACATATGAATGTATGCAACTATAAGTATTTTAATATGTACAGAATATTTCAGCACATTTTAAAAGATGAACGAAATTCCTTTTTGTAAATTCCATACACTGCATTCATACACTTTGTAAGCTAGAATTCATTGAACACAAAGTGTAACAAACTTCATTGAAGAGATGTGTTGTGGTATGCAAAGTTCGCCGCTGGGATAGTATAGAACTAGTATGGCAACTCGAGAGAGTGTTCTCAATTTTTTAGTTCACATCAGAACAACAAAAACAAAACAAAATTTGAAATTTTTCAATTTAAAATTTTACACACTATAACACTTTATATTTAATTTTATGACATAAACACATAATTAATAACTTTTTCCAACACAATTTGCTTATTTGCTTTTGAAAAATGTTTTTATTTTTTACAAACTAAAAATTTTTAAATAAATTTTTTTGACACAAATTTTTTTCTGTTCTTAATATCATTAAAGCCAACAGAGTAGTATTTTGTGGTACGAAAAAAATATTTGAAATCTTAAACTATATAAATATTTTCCGATATTGCAAAATTAAAATTAAGCAAACATTGTTTTTTATATCTATAAAATTTATTGAACTAATAAATTTTAATTTTGGAAAATTTTTTTTTGCCACATTTTATACGATTTTATGCAACTATGTTAAGTGGTGGAAATAGTTTTATACACCAATACATTTTAAAAAAATCTTACTAATCCAAACATAAATTAGGTTCCACTGACAATTGAGTTATGTACCTGTCAAAGAGTCGGCATACTAGTTGTATACTATGTACACTATAGAAATAATAATTTTAATGTTTGACATTCCATGAATCTGACATGGATAGAGATATCACAATGAAAAGTTGAACTTATGTAGGCCGAAAAGATCTTCAAGCAGTGGACTAAAAAGCATCCCCATTTTTTATTATTGATAAACACCCCAAATTTCCAATCCCGCAAAACCCTTTTAAGAAAATAATTTTTTTTTACAAAAATGGCAATACTCTCACTATTCACCACTCGGTATTGATCAGAATTTTATACATATACATATTAGAAAATATGACTGTTCTAATTTTATAAAAATTGGTGTGTTGAATTATTAAAATTTTCTACTTAAATTAATTTTATTTGCTTGAAAATGTAATTTTTTTTTTTTTTTTTTTTTTGGATAGGGCATGTGGACGAAACTAGTGTCAAATTGTCTAAAAATTGCTTCTACAAGCTGACTCATAAAGTTCTCTTTTGAAAAATATAAACATTTTTATATATTTCTGGACAGAAAATTTTTTTTAATCAGCGAAAGAAAATTTCCCTCTTTTGGTGAAATGGTAAAACAGAGTATTCATATGTATTACCTTTATACACATATGCTTTCGCCTCGAATATATATTTCTAGATAAATGCATAAGGCTGGGTTTATATTATGAAAGTTTTCTTTCAGAAAGTCTGAATAAGCTGATACTTTCTAAAAGAAAACTTTCATAGTGTGAAAATAGACTAAACATTTAATAATACAACAAGTTTAAAAAATGATTAAGACACTATTGATATCAGTTTGATATTAAACATAATCCACTGGGTTAAAAAAATCGAAAAATCGTTTAAAATCAACCCAAAAAATAAGTTTTTCCGAATATCTCTAAAGGAATAGTTATTGAAGGTCATCTTAAATCTAATTTTTTTCAATAAATACATATACTTTTGGCTAATTATTTAAAAGTTTGAATATCCCAGGTAACCAATTTTAGAGCTCATCAAGTAGCTCTCCCGACCCTCTGTGGACGCGTGTTCATTCAAGTAAACTCAAAAGTTGGCCTGCTATGACAGCTTCATGAATTGCATCAGTTGCGTAAGCCATTGTGTTCTATTTCAGTAAAATAAAAAGAGCAAAAAAATGTTGCGAGTAATTTCAGCCAAATGAAAAAAGTGTTCAACAGGCAATTCCAAATAGTTGCAAATGCATATATGGGGCTAAAGAAGACACTTTCAGCTTTCTGATGGAAGTTGAGTCTCTTTAACCGCTTTTGACCATAACAAGTTTTATTCCTCTGAAATTCGGATTTAACTAAAATATAGAACCTGTTGAAACATTTAATTACACATCGGATATAAATGATACAGTGATGGATGTAACCCATAAATATAACAAAAACAATTCCAACCCATAATTGATAGCAGTTTGCTAGAAATCATAATTTAGTTCTGATCAAATTTACATAAATTTAATTCTTTTCTAAAACAACATCGGCATCCAGCAGCATGCCACACCCACAATTGCCAATATTTTAGTCCAGTTTTTTGGATACGTTCGTTCTAATATGTTTGCTATCGAGTGGCATCAACATTTTTAAATCGTCGATAACAAGAAAGTGGACTTTTGGCCGATGAAATTTAATTTTCAGCACCAGTGCGCCAGACTTAAAACATAATCATATTTGTAATTAAGTAGAACCCTTCTAAAAAATATCTCTAACGATGCATAAATTAAAGTCGATCACTGAAACAAAATAATTATTTTAATTTTCTAAGAAATTAAATCGAATTTTGCTAAAATACAAATAAAACTAACAAGTTTCGATGCAAATTACAATATAATTATACTAAAGAAAACAAAAAGTAGAATATGAAAAAGTTACTTCTATTAAAAATTTCATTAAAGTAATTTTTTCTTAGAAAAACAAAAACAAAACTAAACAAATTCTATTCTATATAAAATTTGTCAATGCTCAAAAATATTGTTTTTATTTTAACATTTTTTTTATATATCAATTTGTTTATATTAATTAAATAAGCACAAGAAGAAAGTATTAAATATATTTAAGGTTATAATATATTTTTCCTCTTTTCGTCTTTCACAGTTTTTTATATTTCGTGTTGCACGTGGCCCGTTTATTGAGGAATTTTATCAATGTGTTACACATGGATTTTATACAGCTAAATGGCAGGAGCAATTTTATGCCACCTTTACTCTTGTATTCACATTCCTGTTGCCATTGTGTATACTTTTTGGAACTTATATGTCAACTTTTCGCACTATTTCAAGTAAGTAAAAAAAGAAACAAACAAAAAAAAACATCAATAGGGACAACAAATAAATGTAAAAGAAAATAAAAAACTTTTTGGAATAAAAAAACCTATTTTCTGCAAGTAATATGATTGATTATTTAAAAAAAAAATGGAAAAACTATAATCATCAAGTGTGACATTTTTATATATTTTAAACCACAATGCAATAATTGTGAGGGTCTTATGCGCTTGTGCCACTGCACAAAGGGACATTTCGGTCAAAACCTCAACAAAAAAAAAATAAATTAAGGATTAAAAAAAAAATATTAATGCAATATTAGAGCTTAGACGTCAAAACATTTAATTACAAATTTCTATTACAATGTAAAGGCTACTTTGACTGCAGGAGTAACGTAAAATTGGCATTTTTCATTATTGGTGCAGTTAAAATCCCGTTTTATGCGCATAAAAATGCTCTGAGAATTAAAAAATATTCGCTAAAAGTTTAAAAGATATGCAGTATAATTACAAAATTAAAACATTCAAAAAAACGAGAAAAAAAAACAAAATAACATAAAAAAACGTTAAAATTCAGTATGAGTAAGTTACAATAAACACAAAAGTAGAAGTCCCCTAGGGGAAAGGGAACTAACACCAAACTTGTCACGTTATAGTTCTAAAGTGGTTGGGACCGGTTATAGTTCTAACACTTTATGTGAAGAGGATTTGACACTTTAACGATGGCGATGTCCATGTTAAAGTGTCTTTGTATTTTTGTTTAATATTTTTAAGCTTATTTTTAAGAATTATTTGGCATATCTTAGCATTTTTCCCTACAAATCTAGCATTTTCTAATTACTGATTCTTGGCAACACTGGTCTTGCTTTTCTGTGTGGAACAAAAAAAATTATGTGCCGTAGACCCAACTTTTAGTACACCGATCGACTCAGAATCACTTTCTGCAGCGTTCTAACGATGTGCGTCTGTCCGTTCGGTTGGCTGTCTGGCTGTCTGTCCATGTAATCTTGTGCCCAAAGTTCACGTTGCAATTCTGAAGATTATATGATGTTATTTGGTATATACATATTAACTGTCATAAGGACGAAGTCTATTGAAAATGGTGAAAATCGGTCGACTATTTCACATAGCCACACACAACCTTCTTTCCGGAATAGTCTTTGTGCCCCTAAGCTATCGCACTATGTTTGTATTTAGATGAAAGTTGGCTGAAAAATATTTTATTGCGACATAAATCGTCCTATCCTTTTTCTCTTAATCGGTCCATATTTGACCATAGCTCCTATAGTCTGGTTTCATACTATAAAAGTTATCTTGTAGAAAGTCTGAGTTTATTTAATTAAGGGGAAGGGTATATGCTTTTATTCTCTCCCCTACCAATAAACTCAGACTTTATGAAAGAAAACTTTCATAGTGTGAATCCAGACATACAAAGATTACTCCCGAAAATGGGTTTAAATGTCATACGGCCATGTCATGGAAATCGAACTCACGTGAAATTGAAATCGAACAAATTTTGAAATTTCTCCCGTATTCAAAGTTTATAAAAATATTTTCTTTCATATACCTTATACTTTGAGGACTACTTTCCTCTACCTAAACTACTTTTGAAATCTAGAAAAGCTGCGTTCGTTTTTACAAAAACTCAATTCAAAATATTTGTCGATTTCAATTTCAAGTGATATCGATTTCCATGACATAGCCGATTTTCCTTATAACTGTTGATATTGATATGAAATGTGACGACAATAAAATTTTGAATAGCAAAAACGTCATGGCAAACTCAAAACATAATTTTGTTTTGCCAGGTCCATGATTGGCCATGGGTCCCAAATAAGGTACACCCTAGAAGATTTGCTGGTATTTACTTCGGTGTAGGGTATTAAATGGTCGGGCTTTACCAACTATAATTTCTTACTTGTTCTTAAAGTTTTTTTTTACTATTTAAAAAAATTTATGTAATTTCTTAAATATATTGTTTCCTTGTAACAATGACTTTGGCACGTATGAGAATTTAAAGCAATTGATTTCCATTTTACTTAAATTGCTTCCGGATGATGGATGCCGTTGACAGATGATAAACGCAGCTGTGTTATTAAGAAACTTAAGATGAAAGCCTTCATAAATTAACATACATACATAGATGTGTACATATTTCTTCTATTATCTTAAATACATACACATGTATTTATGTAGAAGTGATGTAACGAGTATCAGTGTTTAATATCCGTGAATACGAATTTCAGCGCCAACATTCTTCGAATACTGAAATTTATTTATTTAAGTGCAATATTTCAAGAGTCTTAAAAGCCAAAGATAAAATGTAATAAACCTGAATCTTTACAATAAAACAAGCTTAATAACTATTTAAAACTAAATTACAAATTATTAAAACAAAAAAGCTGCCCAGACACAAAAATTATATGATACCCAAATTAATCAGCAAAATTAGATGCGATAATTAGAAAAAAAAAAACAATAGTTCTTACAGGAAACATAAGAATAAAAAGAGGAAATCAAATGCTTTTAGCTTACGTTGCCTTTACACATGCAAGTAGTGGCATACCACTGAGCATTACATTTTTAACAGGGTAACGTTGTTTATCGTTTTGACATTTAACGACATGCAAGTGCAAAATTTACACTCGTATGCAAAACGTATGCCACTGCAGCTAAAATTACAAAAAATGTGAGTTTATTAGTAAAAACAACATGAGTGTATTGAGTTTTTCGAAGTGGCAGTGGCATGTGTAAATGCTAAGTTAATAGCCCAGAAGTTTAAGAAGAAGAAAATTATTAGAGTGGGAAAAATTCGAATTCCAGCTGCGAGCAGTTCTCACAACAAACGACCTTTCAGAAGATATTTTACACATACACAAATGGGAAAGCGAAATATTCCTAGTTATATTTTAAAACATATTTCACAAAATTCTTTAAAGAACATTCTAAAAATGTATGAGCATAAAACGAAATATGGTCCCAACGCCTAATATTGGAAACGAATCTTGCAATAGTGTTAACAGAAACACTAGAACAACCAGATATTACATCAAGCCAATAAAAGAACTGCGGCATAAGAAGAGCATGGGCTAAGCATCGTCTAAGACGAAAGGGTTATACATATTAGATATATATAAATAATCCTTAAAATACCTATAAGGAACTTAGGGCCTCAATAACTAATCTCCATCAAGTTCTGTCTGATGCTGCTCTTTTGGTTTCATTCCAGATTAATTTGTACTTCGGCTTGAACTTGGCGTCCCCATCTATTTTTAGGTCGTCCCCTTCTTCTTGCTTCCTATGGGTTGTAATCAAGGGTATTCCTATTGATGTCATTGGCTGGCTTGCGTATGGTATGACCCAGCCATCTATTTTTGCGTAATTCGATCTTATGGTCAATTGGAGGCTGTTGCACTCTAACTCAGAATTTGTTATAGCTTGAGGCCAAAATATCTTGAAGATTCGGCGAAGGCATTTATTGACGAAGACCTGTAGTTTTGTATACCCAGGTTTGTTAAATTCCAGGTCTCCGAACCATTAAGCAGTACTGACCTTACATTACTATTGAATACCTTAATTATTGCTGATACTGTTAGCTGCCCTCCAGATCATATTCAAGATTCTAAGCGCTTGTCTAGCTTTAGTCAGTCTGTTTTGAATATCTTCGCTACAGCTACAGGAAGTAGCAATAATGCTGCTCAAGTAGCAAAAGCTTGTGACATCTTCAAGCTGTTTAACCATCAGTGAAAAGCGATAGATGTTCGTTACATTCATTCATAAAATGCAATATTTGTATGGGAGCCCCCCAAAAGGGTGGAGATAAAGGGAAAGTATGATTTGAGAAAATGTTAGGGACGAAAAACTAATGGAGGTCCGTCATACATTTTATGGAAAATTCGTCTGGCGTTTGGGCTTTACCGATTATTCTTCTAGGATTGTTTTTTTAAATGTAAATGTTTTTTAATTGTTGAATAGTTTGTTTTCATATGAGCAATTTATGATTTTTTTGGGGCATATTTTTAAAAATTTTCAGGGCATAATTTCGCGTTTTAAACAGCATATTTATTGCGTATAAAACGCGTTTTAGAGCATATTTCAGGTTTCCCTCATAATTAGTAAGAGAAGTACATATTCAATATACAAGTTTTTAAGCGAAATCTCTCATAAAATTTATTTTAAGTATACATTTTTTACTTATTCTTTAGGCATATTTTAGCATATTTCTGAATGGGTACCTGCGTTAAAGGGGACTGTACACGGTCAAGCATTTCTCATCAAGCGCTATGGTAATATTGATAAAATGTGTTTGTATGTGTGACACCGACGATGCTTGATGGAAAATCAAAAAATTTAGATATGACGACGAATATTACGTCCAGCACACGTACACGAGTTAATTCGCCTGCATGACAAGCATTTTGACCGTGTACAGACCCTTAAAGATTAAAATTACATTTAGTATTTAATTAAAATTGTAATGTCACAAATCATGTTACTTTATTTACAAAGGAAGTACAAACCAGTGACGTCTAATATGTAACTAAACATTTTAAATCACAATTAATTTATTTAACATTTTCCAGTACAATTACTTGTAACTGGTAATTGACCATTTTACCTAACAATTACCTCTAATTTGAATACTATTTAGTCCTTGTTTTTAATTTGCTATAAGAAATGATTTTTAAAAATGTATGCAGTAATACCTTAACCGTGCTTTATAGACCCGTATCCTTATGATAAAACTTTGTTTTCGCCCCTTTAAAATTCTATTTAAATTAAAATTCTTGAGTTGTTGTAATTAAAAACTATTTGAAGTGGTATTTATTTTAACTCTTGTTAACCTCATTTCAATTATTTTTCATTTGATATTATTAGTTTGAAAACGAATGTTTACTGTTTTTCCCACCAACTGATTAAAATATTTTTATTTCAACCCATCTCAGAGGGGCTAAACTTTTTATTAACAACAAAAGTAAAAGTTTATATAAATAAATATTTGAGTTACAATCGGCTTTCTGTGTTTATTTCCATGATTAAGTCCTTTTTTTATTTTATTTATTTTTATTTCTGTTTATTTTGCAGACAGTGAAAAGATGTTTCAAGGTTCAAAGTTGGCAGGCTACACCAAAAAACCATCGAGTCAGACGAATCGTCAAAGACTAATACATAAAGCCAAAATGAAATCTTTACGAATTTCCGTTGTAATAATTTTTGCCTTCCTCATCTGTTGGACCCCATATAATGTCATGATGCTAATTTTTATGTTTTGGAATCCAGACAAAAGAGTAAGTAAACTATGTTTGTAAACCTCCTCCTCTGCTCCTTCTAATTAATTACTTTAAATATGTACCTTAATTTTTAAGCGTTGCAAATATTGTATCCATCCAAGTTTTTTCCAAGCAAAAAATGTTGAAAAAATTAGGAAATAAGCAAAAAAAAAGTAATGTGAATGGAATACTACACCCTTTTCTTTGATTTATCTTCTTTTACCATTTTTTTTTTCTATTTTTATTTCTGCTTATAAAAGTATGTGTGGGGAGGGGATTGGGCGGTTGGCGATGATGCAGCAGTTAAGACAAAGTTTGCCAGTAATTGTGTTAGTGTGAGTTTTAATCCTACAAACAAATTGTTTATAGTATTAATAAACTTTTGTTACAATATTAAAGACATAAAGCACATTAAATACACGATTCCCTATTTTACGGTACGGTAAAAAGTTGTTAAGGTAATTGAAAGTAACCAACAAGATTTACTTACCCGTTTTCGTTGGAGAATATTGAATACAATTTAATTAATTGTAGTATCATTACTAAGACATATTGTGGTAAAATGTCTAATTTAAAGGTAAATGAACAAGAAACCAAGTTATTTACATTCTTTACATGCAAGCACGCCGATTATACCAGAAACAAAATCTTAGTTAAACTAATTGTGGTACATATTTTCTTTTATAGAAATTAATTAGAAATTTGAGGTGAGATATTCTATGTTAGGTAAAATATTATATAGAGAAATAACAGCGAATGAATAGAATAGCACAATATACAATTTGATTCTAATTTTTTTTTCTATTTTTTTACTACAGAACTGGGATGACAGAATGTAAAAATCACCACCAAGAAAATTCTAGAAAATCTGGTAGTAGAAAATGAAAATTGATCAAGCAAAATTCGGTATAAGGACTGGTTATGATGACGGGCACTGGAAATATGCTCCAAAAAAAACTGTTTTATGTGCTCTAAAAACTTGAAAATATGCGCTTAAAACTGTTGAAAATATGCAAAAAAAAACATAAATTGTTTTTAAAAATATTTGCATTAAAAAAAACAAGTAAAAAATTATAGTCATACATGGGCTAACCAAAACAATATTGTGTTATGAGGTTAGAATTCATTTAAGACTTATGCCCAATTTTCAGGATAGTATTTAAATCTATATTATGTTAATTTTCATATAAACTTAAATCGTATTTAAATACAGATTGAGTTTTTGAGTTTTATTTGAAAAGTCTTATTTAATTAAGATAAAAGTATGGTAGCACTACTAAATACAAAAATATAAAAAGTGTAGCTATTTACAAGGTGGTCTCAAAAAACGGCTGGATGTTATTGCGTTACCTGTTGTTGTTGTATTGTTGTGATATTGAGGTCACCTTGCTAAGTTAATCCAATGGAAACCTAAGTTGAATTTAAATGTACCACATCGGTGAATTAAGTTTTATTTAAGTGTTTAGTGAAAAAGAGAATTTTGTATTTAAAACGATTTTAAACATAAATGGGTTTTAATGTCAATCCTGAAAATTAGCCATTACAGTCATACCTGAACCAGAGCGGAAGGCGGAACGTTTTTTTCCACTAAGCTTTTACGCTGATATGCCTTCACGAACTTTCTTGTTCAATAAAACCCACATAATAGAATAAAAAAATGGATTTACAACCGCTAGAATGACCAAAAATAGCTAAATTATTTATTTACAATTCCGGCCAACTTCACTATTAAACGCGCTGTCAAAATCGGATTTTTCAAATGCAAAGCATTGAGCCGCGCTATTTAGAAATACTTCACATGACAATTTTTGACAATTTGTAAACGCGTGCCGCTTTCGCTTAGGTACGGTTGTTATTTTTGCCGAATAATCGGCGTTGTTATGAGTGTCAATGCCAGAATCGAAAAACAGTAATTTTTGGGAATTGTTATTATAATTGTCGTTGTCGTGAAATTTAAATGATACTGACAAATATTTTAAAAGACTACGACTTCGAGCACAAAAACGACTTTCGTCACAACACTGACTATTTAGATACACCATATATACAAGATTTTTTTTTTAAGGATAAGCGAGACTGTCGCTAAAATAGCAAAAATATGATGAAAATCATGTTTATAATTTCTTATTTTAATTCTATCAAATGTAACCAAATAAAGTAACGCAGGGGGCCAGGAAATCGTCTCTGGATCACCACTGAAAGTTCTAAATAGTCACATAAAAGTAATGAAAAAAAAAAATTCACCTACAACCTTCTTATATTAAGCCAGCGATATTTGATTATATATTGCACAATTTTTAACTATTTACCCTTTATTTTGAGACATTTTCGATTATAAAACATTTAGAAGTTATCGGTCAACCCAAACCTTCATAAATGAAGCCGAAAACGTTCAAAATGCACTCCTGAAAATTATAACCTTCACTACTTAAGGCTAGTTTACACTATTATAGTTTGTATTAATACATATCAAAAATTCAAGTAATATGTAAAACAAGGTATATTTATAGCAGGTAGTCTCGGAAAGCCTGCTGATTAGTTTTTTTATTTTCTTGTTTTGTGGTACGAACTGTCAAATGTTGTTTATGTTTTTTTCAACGCCTGATAAATTTCTAGCTTAAAAAGTAAACAAGTTTTTTTAATCAAAGTAAAAAGTGAAAAAGTGATAAAATAAAAAAGAAAATCAAAGTGATTTATAATAAATAACAATTTTGGGTAAAGACTTGAATATATAATTAGAAAAAAGACTAATTTAAAGAAAGAAAAATGAGAAAGTGCCAAAAAAAAAAACAAAAAAATGGAAATGGAACTTTTTTTTTTTTGAAGTTCATATAAATATAAAATACAAAACATATTTTCTTACAAAATTAACACAAATCACAAATTTTTCTTACGTACTTTAAAAGTAAGTTTAATAAATGATAGCAAACAAAATGAATCTATTTTCTTTTAATGGCGTTTTTTCTTGTTTGTTTTTCATTTGTTTTTGATCAACCCCTTTGCTGTTTGACAGTTCGTATCACATAACAACAATGAAAAGCCCTGTTGTTTGTTTTATTGTACAATTGTTGTAATCTCGCGGCTACCTGGTATAAATATACCTTAATGTAAAATTGTGGTAATGTGAATTTGTGTTGTTACATTAGATTTTTTGACAGTCGCAACAAAACTCATTAGATTTCTATCTCACAAAGCTTTATGGAATACGTAAGACTTGTGTGATAATGTAATCTAGCCTTTATCAAACTTATAGTGCATTTACACCTACGCCATGAACAGGTTATAAGTTGTTTATGGCGATAAACTAGTTTGAGGAAATTATTTATCTATTCAAATCATAAGCTGGTTTGTAACTGGCTTTTGAGATAAACTAGTTTAAAACAACCAGTTTTTGCTAATGCAACTTTGTTTTTTCAAAAATGTTTTTTAAATACGGAGGCCTAAAACTGGTTTGTTATGCAAAAATATACACAGGTAATGAATTATTATTTAATTTTTTAATAAAATTTTTTAGGAAACGTAAGAAAAAACAAAGTGTTGCCACAACGCAGAATCCCTTTAGGGGGACCATATAGAGGAGTTTAGGAGCTGCAAAAGAAACAGCCATATTTTGGAAACAATTAAATCAGAGATGGAAGCTAACGGTTTCCAATTTAACAGTCGTGATCTTAAATCAATGCTTCACAATTTAACTACCAAGTATAGGTAGGGTTCGTAACCAATAATATGCGACTATATACAATTATAACTTCTATTTGTTAAAAATAAAGGTTTAAATATAAACAAATTGGTCCATCCGGAGGGTCTCCGTCAACATGGCAGTTTTATGATAGGGTGCATGCCATATTGGATCCATTCAAGTCATTTTCAATAGATGCACTTATGAATGAAAGTTTGTGTATTATTTATTAATAATTATATATTAATTTTGTAAAAGTAAAAATGGATTATTATATAATTTATTTTTCTACAGCTTCATGTTTGCTTTTTTCGAATTATTGAATTACAATTTAGCTTCAATTAGTAACGTGCTTTTGAAATTTGTTAAACATCCATCTTACAGAAGATTCTCCCTCAACAAGTCCGAACTCAGTTACTCATAATGTTAAAGTCTTGAGTATTATGAATTCGAACAAACATTGGAGTCATCCTCTCAAAGTGGTCTCGATGAAACAACACCCAATAAAAGGAAGCGAAGAAGAAATCGAGAAGAAATATTAAATATATTAAAACAATCAACTGAGAATATTAAATCCGAATCTCAAAAGCACTCAGCGTCGGAGCAAAAAATGCTGAAACTGCAAGTGGAAATGGTTGCCATAGAGAAGGAAAGGAACCAAATTATTAAAAGTTGTTTAAATATGTAATTAATAAAAAAATGCTTTAAGACCATAATAAACGACACAAATAGCTTGGCAAATATGTCAAAATGTTACGTTTGTACAAATATTTTGTGTTGTTTATTGGGGTGTTTGCTATTTGGACAAACATTTGGAGCAATGTTTGTAGAAATATTACAACATTTTAATATTTGCCAGACATGCTGGATATTTGTCAAACTTGTTGTGGTGTCTAGTGCTAAAAGTAATCATTTCAGCGAAAACTTTGCAGAGTAAGAAGAAGAAGCAATAAAATCATTTCAGCCGTAAATTCTAATTTTTTAGCAGCATTGTTTGCTCCAAAACAACTTGTTGTTTACAGGACTCTTTCTTATAAACTATTTTTCTTTCCTCTTCGTTTTAAACAAATAGCGAGCAAAATTGCCGCAGTACAATCATCATCTGCATTCATTGAAAACAAGGAAAAATGAAAAATTAATTTTTGTACGAAATATGAATGTGTTCTTTATTGGCAAACAAAAGGAAAAACAAGGTGCATGTTTGCTAAGCAGTTTGTGTGGTTTATTATGACCTTTAGAACTTAAAAAAAATTTTATTTGTATTGCAAATGTGATAAGAAATATTTGCAAGAAAATTGAAAAATTATAAAAAAAAAAATTGAAAACTATTTCTATGAAAATTAATTAAATAGACCTTTTGCAAAACTGAAATATTTTTAATGAATACGGGGGTGAATTGTACACTGCCGCTCATCTGAATAGGTTGAACATTTTTACAATATTTTTTGATAGTTCTCTCAAGAATTGTTGGTCAAAAATCCAATAAAATTAACTTTTTTATAAACTGCCTGCGTTATGTAAGATCTGTCCAAAAAAATTAAGGAGAATATTGTAACGTTTTAAAAATATTCTCTGCATAGCAAATTTTGTCTAAAAAGATTGAATTTTCTGTAACTTTGGTGAGAACTTCTCGCATCGAAAAGATGTGAAACAACATATTTCATCGTTTATCGAAAAGTGATGCTTTAAACACATTCGAGACAGCAGACTACCGACTTCAATATGTCAACAATAGAATACATGTGTGTATATGGAAATGATTATTTTAGCGACGACACGGCAAAATGGCTGCAGGTTGTTGTCTATGCTAATTTTGTCGTTGTAGTCAAATTAAACTAATTTCTATTTTTGTACGCTACAAAACAGAAAAAGTGCTGCTAATATAATCAAAAATTAGAAGAATTAGTGCTTATAATATATAATAATAATTTTTTGGTTAAACAGCAAAGAACCGGATTGAAACAAGAATATAAGCGTGGCTCACCACCAAATCTATATTATTATTACTTTTTAGTATCCTTAAAAGAAGTTATATAGGAAGATGTTTGTCACGCCAACGCTCTTAGTTTTAGCAGTATGGGTATCATTGAAAAATTGAAAGTGCTTTTCACATGGTGTTTAAAGCACACCGATTTATTAACCCATTAAGAGCCCATTTCAAATGCTCCTACTTCTTGGCTGACTTTTTTACTAAATTTGCTTTATCTTTAAATTATGTCGATATAATAATAATTATTTAACAATAATATACACATGTTACCAAAGTTATTAGGACTTCGATTAATAAAGTTTTTCTGTATTGCGGGTTTTCAGCCTTCCGGAATATTTACATATTACTATATTTCAATATGTAACAAGTGCATAAACTATTACCTTTATATATTTTAACTCAAACTTATAAATAAATTGTAAAGTTTTCCAAAATAAATTTTTTTAACCCAAATAACTTTAAAATTTTATATGATGGAGTTTCTAAAAATATAGCATACAAAAACTTGGGATGTTCTCTATAACATATTATATTTGAGGAAATATTATTATACATATCGACAAAATTTTAAGATAAATTCTCTTAAGGGGTTAATAAATCGGTATATTTAATACATCATATGAAATGTGTTTCGAAAGACTTCATTATGATACCAATACTTTAAAGATTCAGATTATATTTTTCTTCCTATACTATTGATGAAGTGCCCTGAAACCTTTACGACCTATAATTCATAAACTTAGTGCGTTGAACCAAAAAATTACAGTAGAATCGCGATACAGTAATCTTGCGTTCAAGTTAACCAAATTTTAGCGCTTCTGTGCCGCTATGAAGTTGACTCTAAGTTAACTTTTCAGATCGTATTAGTAAAAGTACTGATTTGTACAAACGATAACAAGTTAGATTAAATTTTAAGCTGAAAGTTGAGAGTTTAAACAAAATTGAGAAATACATTAAAGAAAAACTATCGGCGTTGTATTATTGTATATCTGAAGTTGCCATCTCAAAAATAAAAACGAAACGTCACAAAATTTTCGAGGATTTGAAGAATACATAGGAAAAAGCATACAGGAAAACATTACATAGACCAAAATATGCCGATCTTAAAGCAAGTTTGTACAAATGTTTTCTTGAAGCATCGAAAACGTAATTGCGCAATCACTGTTCTAATTTTAATATAAATAGCTAAGCGCGAGTTCGTGTAACTGCAACCTGAAAAGACAATGGCGCATATTCAGAAATCATAACTAAAATCGGAACTAACAAAACAGAAACTAAAAAATAGTTTATAGATAGTTATAGATCTTATTCACAATTCATAACTAACGTAGCAACTGCTCTCAGCTAATAGAAGAAATGCAACAGAGTATATTGGCATTTAGAAAAAATTAAATGTCGATAATATTTTGAACGATATATTTTGTAATTAATTAAAAAGCTTACCAAGCTCTTAAAAAACATTTCTGTTCTTTAAAAAATTAATACAAACTTAAAAAAAGTGTTTTTTTTGGTTATAATTAGTATATAAATCAATTAAAATAAGGGCCTATAAAAAAAAATTTGAATAGAATTTTGTTGACCAAAAACACATCTCTAGTTTATGTTTTTTTTTTGTATGAATGTTTTTTGGACGCAGTAGATATGGACGCAAGTTGCAAATATAGTAGGGTAAGTTTATTATTTAGAAAATTATAAGAGTATTTATTGTTTTGTTAATTTTAGAGAGACACAAATTGGTCGCCAGATGAAAAAACGGCATTTAAAGATTTGGAGTCCAAATATGTTAAAGTCATCGATTGCACCGTGTTTTATACGTCTTAACTTTTTTCGTCATGTTTTCATCTGATAATATTTGAATATCTCTTATAATTTTTTCCATTTCTTTATTTTTTTATAATAACTTCAAAATTTTGTTCTTTTCAAATAAATTATAAAATTAAATCTTTGAATGTATTAGTTAGTTAGCATTTAGTTACAGCTTTACCCATAATTAAGTCTAAACTTTTTATGCTGAAAGTAACCAACTGTGAATAACTTAAATAGGTACTTAAAAAAGTTAACAATTGGTGATCATTTATGAATATGCGCCAATAATGTCAGTAATGGATGGCTGGCAAATGTTTAGAAAATACCCAGAATTCGCTATCTGAAAATTTTTGATGAACTAATTTTCTGACAAGCGTCATATGTAGCGCTTAACACATAATATATGACTGATTGTATAATTATTAATTATAAATTGTAGCCGGTACAAATTAGATCTAAGTTTTTTTTTTGTACAGATGAAAACTGAGTCATTCAAAAAAAAAAAATAGGTACATATGATTTTTATTGCATTTTTTTACAATTTAGAAAAGTTAATAAATAAGACGAAAAAGTTAACAATCCTTAGGACATTTCAGTTTACTTTTTCGCGATTATACTGTATATTAGGATTTTTTTATTCAGCCTTCCACGAAGATGATATTCTTTATGAGTTCCAAAAACAATAAAATTAAAATGTTTTTTAATAAATTCATTTGTTTTTACGTTAAAAAATTTATCATAAATAAGTATTTATATTTTTGTAGGCTTAAATTAAGTTTGTGTACGAGTCTGCAATTATGCATGTTGTTAAATTTATAAAAATTAAAAATGATAGTGGCACCACTGAAATGTAAATACATAATAAAAAACACAGCTGTTTATATTTTTTCAATTGTAGCTGTCGTCTTCAAAATAAATCAGTAGCTGATTACGTGACTACGATTACAACCTGAAGCATTTGTAGTCGTGCCTTCGTGTTGCCTGCTGTCTCGAATGTGTTTAATGCATTAAGTTATAAGTGGTAGGTACTCAGAGATGCCAATAGAAATTTCAAAAAATTCCATTTTCCCCTACAACTGAACAAATTATCCACTATTCCCTAAGTTAAAAATGTACTGCTTTTAGCTTCAGGCAAACAAATACATACTCTGTTAGGATTTTGTAAAGCTACGGTCACACTTGGCAAATATTTGACGAGAATAACGGGACCAACAGGAAAACTAAAATATAATTTTCTTTAATTCCAATATTTATTTTGATTATAATACCTACAATAATAATACTTACATAAAACAGTTTTTAGCTTTGTCTAGCAGTATAATCAGCTTTATTTTTTTATATTAAAACCCCGTTAAATAGCACTAACTTTTTACAAAAGTAGTGTTTATGCTTATTTGGTCAAAAATTTAATAAGCTTAAATATTATAATTGACAAATTAAAATTTTTTCTTTTTGGCAGAAACATCACTATATATCCTTCAATCTAGAGTCAAAGTGCATGTTTGATTCTCATTTCCTCATCTTAAGTCCATTAACCTTTTTCAAGAAAAATTATTTTTAATAAGTATCTAATATTTTTTAGCAAACTCGGTACCAAATAAAAGGGAAGGCTCTGTAGAATTTTAAAAGAATATTTACTTCAGTTTCCCTAACAAAAATATAAAAAATTGCCTTTTAAAAAATATATCCTTTCACATCCTTAAAAGTTTTCATTAAATTTTTTTAAAAATTCAAACTTGTATGATTTATGATCTCTTAGTATAGAAGGTGTGATTTTTTTTCTCGGCTTTGTAGAAATTTCATTCATTACTTATTCTTTTTTAATATTTGCATATATTTTAGCGAATTTGAGTGCGAATGCAAATAGAAAAAATAAGCGAATACATAGTTCGCAAATGCAAACCCGACGCCACAAAACATATCTGCATTTTGACACAACATCTTAAGTCAAATTAAACAAATTGAAAATAATGTTTTTTGTTTACGTATTTAAAATGTTGTATTATAAACGGTATTTTTCTTTAATTTTGGTTTATTTAATTATTTGATAAAAAGTATTTTTTCACCGGGTTTTTTTTTAAACATTTTTTTGCTATCTTATCTCGACTTAAGATGTTTTGTCAAAATGCCACAGATATACGTATATGGTTTTGGCACTTGTAGGGTTTCTATTGAAAACTACTACATTTGTACTTAAATGCTATTGTATATGAAAAATTTTATTTTTAAATGAAAATATTACGAGTATTAACGGATTTTTAAATAATATATTGAAAATTAGATAATATTATGAAAATTCCCTACATTTGCTTTAAAATAAAAAAATCTGTCCTTTTTCTCCTACGCTTCTGTCCTATTTTCCGAAAAGAAATCCCTACAAAAAGGGAAAGGTCCCTACTATTGGCATCACTGTAGCTACATTACATGTTATTCATTTCCATTATAAAAGGTATTCCGCCAATTTAAGTTTTATTTGGGTATCCTTAAAGCCTGGTACTCTGTTCAACATTTCAAGTGAAATGCTGTCAAAACTCATATGAAAAAACTTGTGCGGATTATCTATTAAATTTTGTTTACAGAGTTGTAATTTGTGAAAAAGTTACGAAATGTTTCTGCCAACATTTTTTTACAACTGGGAAATATAATAAGCTGCACTTATTTCACATGGAATTTTAAACAGATGAAAAAAGTTTAATCTAAATATTAAATGAGAACGGAAAAACGGAAATAACACAACCGGTAATAGTTTTTTATCCATATTTACTTTCATTTTTATTTAAAAAAATACTTCTTAGTAAAATACATGTGGGTTTTGTTTGCATACGCAAAACAATGTCACATACATTGAAAGATTAAAAACGTCAAATTGTGCAAGCTCGCGAGATAGGTAACATTGATACATGTCAAAGTTTTCGTGTGAAATAATAGATGTTGCTGAAAATTTTTCACAAATTAGAACGGATTACTAGGCTTTTGGCAAAAAACACGATTGAGAACGAATGCATATGGTTAATGTTACAGCCCAAAAAAACCGTAAGTCGGACAGATATGCGACGCCAAACCATCAGCAATTGCGAAGAAAACGCAAAACGTGCAAGGAAGGCCTGACTGCCTTTAAAAGATAATGACAATGATGCGTGAGCTGCTTCCCCGCCCAGGGCAGATTTCGAATGATATTTGTTTATTTTTTTTTTTATTTCAGGAAAGATTTTATTGCAGACCGGTGTAAATAAAACAATTAACGTATGCGAATATAAAACAGGATTATTGTAATTATTATTATTTTTATGTCGTTGTTAGAAATGCAAAAGGATATAAAATTTAAGTTATATTAAATTGTCTACGAGATATGAAATGTTACAAACGTAAATAAAACTTTTGATATTTTGATATTATACAGGGTGTCTGGTGGCAAATTTATATTTTTAAATACGATTATTTCAAAAAGTAATAAACGGTGCGGAGGGAGGGTGGCTCCGTTGGAATTTTCGATTGTACGGATTTGTCAGTCACGATGTCGCAGTGGTCGAGTGAGCATCGCGCGTTCGCTGTGGAGAAATTTTTTAAGAGTAATGATTCTTACGTAATTGCTCGTCGAAATTTTTTGTTCAAAGTTTGGTATTAGGCGAATACGTGATGGACCGAGTGTAAATTTAATTCGTTCGTAGGTGCAGAGATTCCGCGCAACTGCTTGGCTATGAATGTCCCAAGGCCAGGTCTAGTCGATCTTCAAAGACTCCCGAAAACATTGAACTGGTTGAAAGCAGTTTACGTGAAAAACCGGCACTTTACATTACGAAAAGAGCAGCCTCACTGGAAGTTCCAAGACGATTATTCATGAAATTTTAAAAAAGGATCTGAAGTTCCATCATTTTAAAATTCAAATCGTTCAAGAAATGAAAGAAAGTGACTTTGATTTACGCAAAAATTTTTGTGAAACGATGGTGAAGCGTTTTCGCATTGTAAATCCCATTTTTGGAGCGACGAGGCTCACTTTCACTTAAACGGCCACGTCAACAAGCAAAACTGGCGTTACTGGTCTCCAATAACCCGTAACCCTCGATTGAAACACCAAAAACCATTGCATTGCCCCAGGGTAACTGTTTCGTTTCGGAAATTCTCGAGGCCAGAAGACGAATGTCAACGGTGAAAATTATCGACGCATGATTACGGAATTCACACGTGGTTTCAACAGGATGAGGCGACTGCACACACAGCCAAAGCTTCGATGAATTTGCATCGGGAAAATTTCCCCCAAAAACTGATCAGTCGCTTTGGGGATATCCCGTGGCCACCGAGGTCGCCCGATCTAACTACCATAGTTTTTTTTATGGGGCTACCTCAAAGAGAGGGCTTATAATGACAACCCCCAATTTCTTGTGGCTCAATTGAACCAAGTTAACTGCAGCGTGTGGCGCGGAATAGAAGGCTCCGTTTTGAACAGTGTGTTCAACTCGACGAAAGACATCTGGATGACATCCTCTTTAAAATATAAAATCCGCCTTTCCGTTCTATCGTTCAATGCTCTTAATAAAACGTTGTGTCAATTATTACGTTTTTTGAAAATATCACAAAAGTCTTGACGAAAGTGCACCTTTGATCGAATTATTGTTCGAAGTTTAAAAAAAAAACAATAACAACTTATCATGACAGGGTTGAATTTTCCTCAAAATACGTCAAACTTGTGTGATAGTGTAAAGTAACCTTAAGTAAATTTTCCAAAATGATTGCATAAGAAAAATTTTGTAAAATTGCATTGTACTTACTCTATAAATATGAATGAATGTATATTGATTTTTTTTACATAACTTTGTTTCCCCTTATTCTTTTCATGTGTCACACAGTTCGGGGAAGATTTACAGTCAGCCATATTCTTTTTTGGCATGTCCAATAGCTTGGTAAATCCGCTTATTTATGGAGCTTTTCATCTGTGTCCCATGAAGGGGAAAACCAGCAAAAAAGGCTACAAACACAATGGAACATACAGTCTAAATAGGTTTGTATTCGAACTACACACTTGAATTTAAACAAGTCTGGCTATAGCAATTTTTATAAACTAATAGCAAAAGTTTTATACAAGTAGCTGGTAGAAAGAAACAAAAAAAAAAGCAGAAAAGAGAAGAAATAGTGCTACTGTATTCGCCTTTGCCGAATTGTACAATTTAAGGCAAAAAGGTTTCATATTCCATCTTAAAGCTCAAAAATTAAGTTTTGATGGCCGCTTTTAGGTTTTCTTAATTTAATTTTACAATACTTTTAGGATTTGTTGCTTCGTTATTTTTTAACGAATTTTTTTAATTTTCTAGACAAAAAACAGTTTCTATGCCCGAAATCTCTAGTTATCTAGTCTCTAGTTTAAATCGCGCTTTCCTTAAAATTGTCATGAAAAGTAAAAATTAAAAAAAAACTATTTCGAAATAAGCGGAAAGTTTAAATAGCAATAAAATTTTGCTATTAAAATTGATTAATGAAATTATGCAGAATTATTTGAAACAATTCAAGTATTGCAGATAGTTAAACACAAACAAAAAAAAAAAGGAAAAGCAATACTATGGATTTATGACTTAACACTGATGTTATACTTCAGTTGTTCAATGTGAAGTTAGGGTTGAGCCCATGATACAGTTATTTTAAATCGGAAAACACACACAAGTTGTTAATTTATATTTTCATTGGAATATTACGTTTTTTCATTCTGTTTATAGTTACTTTTATTATTTTTATTCCAAGAACAAATGAAATATGCCATTTAATAAGTTTTTCGCTTATATTACAGATTGAGCTCATATTTTCCTAAGCACACAACTATTATTTCTTAATAATTGCCAAAAGCAGTTTTTCTTTATAACATATCGCAATTAACCCTAGAAAGATAATCAGATCAAGACATACGCTTAAGATAATCATACGTAAAACGGACGCATAATTTTAACCTGTTATATTGTTGTATTTTCTGATTAACCCTGAGAGGTTGCTCTTCATTTTAGTACCTTAAAGTTACTCTTCGTCGAATCGACGAACTTTTTAAAAAAAATTCTAGCGGAACGATTTTTAATGTAAAATCAACAAAAAGCTTTTTAGTTAAGCATTTTATTAAAAATTTAAACTAAATAAAGCACAATAAATTAAAGTTTTTTCACTTTCAAAATTTGATACGAATTTTTACTCATTTTAGTGTTTTCAATTTTTTTATTTTTTTTAAGCTTTGATCATCAGCTAACGTTGTTGAAAAAAAGAGCGTAATTTGAATACACATAAAAAAGTTATATCATAAAGTGTAAATGAGCTTTGTCCATTCGACGAACAGTAACCATCCAGGGTTAATTAAGAACAAACTATTAAATGTCTGAAGTGCACAGCAGCGTATTCCTGCTAATTAAAAAGAAGTAGCAACATTTCGAAAGTGCAAGGGTTAAATGTATACAGATTATCTTTCTAGGGTTAATTAACAAGAGGGTATTAACTAAAAATTTAAAATTTTTCAGTAGAAGAAAAACAATTTTTAATTTTACATTGAAGGCATATAAAAAACAGTTTTAAAACCGTTTCATTGCCAAAAAGTAGACAAAAAAGCACGATATTTTTACAACGGGTATTTATGAATAAAACGTGTCGATTTTTTCGAAAAAGTAAAAAAATTAAAGATTTTAAGTTGTTGATTAAGTACCATATAAGTTTCTTAAGGTAACCATACCTATCCAATATTATTGTTCAATAGCGGATATTGCACAATAAAATTGACTCTGTCTAAATAATATCAGTAGGTGGCACAATATATTGGATACAATCAAAAGTCTTTTGATTAATATAGCGCAAAACGAAATTTTTTGTAATGTGTTGATAATATTGTACAATACGCACATATGTGTTGGTTTTGTTTACTTTTTCATGTAGCCATGTTCTGACACGATTTAAGATCGCAACAGATTTATTTTATGGTGTTCTGAAACTCGTGTGTTTTGCCTATGAGCTGCCATAGTTTCTTTAAAATATTATAGTACAATTGAACATACTTTTTGCGATTGCGACTTATAGAACACCTATTATGAGGTTTTAAGTCAGAATCGTAAATATTAAGCATTTTGAGATTGTCAGAATATGGCCGATATATTGGATAAAAAATTGCGCCATATATTATTTCTTTGAAGCAAATCGACAATAACAATAGCAATAAAGTACTAAATAATAATATGTAGACAGCTATGGCACACTTAACAAATATTTGAGGCCTCACATGAAACCACTTTTTTCTATAAAACATTTGCTTGATTTTAAACATTTGCTTGATTTTAAATTAAATTTGATAGGTCAAACATAATTTACCAGTTTAAGATATAAAAAGTAAAATAAAATTAAGAATAACGTAAATGGTTTATCTTTTTTTCTTTGTTCACAAATATTTGTGTTAAGTGTGAACATACCATAATAAAATAAGTCTTTCATCATTTTGTACATACAGTAAACACTTGATTTCATTTTCTCTACTTTCTTTCCTTTTCTCTGCTTCTTTTCTATTGTTCTTTTTTTACTTTCTATTTGTTGTCCTTTATTAAAACTACAAGGTATACTTTCAGAGGTGATTCACAAAGGACGCCTTCAATGCTTACAGCGGTTACTCAAGTGGATGGCAATGGCCGGCAAGTTCGAACGTTTAGGCAGTCCAGCTATTATCGCAGTATAAGCACCGGCAGCGCATACAAAGATAACATTGGTCTATTGAAAACAACAGCAGCATCCCAAACATCGGCAACAACGATAAATGCACAAGTCACAACACCGTCATTGACAAGAAAATCATCATCTGTGAAAAGTCCTCATCCCAATCAAAGAGCGCAAGTAACCATTTGTCCCAGTAATGGTGATCCTGGCAGCAGTAGTTTGCCCAAACACAACTATAATCATCGCAAGCCTGCAGCAGCAGCAACTGCAGCTCAACAGTTTCATAATCATTCAAAGGAAATAATAGAGAATGATAATTCTGTCAGTAGCTGCAGTGACGATAGCAGCGAGAGAGCATGTTTAAGTACTGGTAGAATTGGAGGCAGCACAGGTGGTGAAGTCTCAGTAGTTTTAAGTTACGATAATCAGCGCAGTGGAATGGCAAGTATGAAAAACTATACATCAGCCCCTCTCGGTGATAAAGATAATCGTAAATGTTTGTTAACACCGACCAGTGGAAGTTCAATAGGACTACAACCCCTTTTGTCAGGCATAGAAGACAATGTGTCGAGTGTATGAAATATAAATTACGAAGGAAACTTGACAGTTTCGTACTTATAAAATGTTCAATAAGAGACTGCTATTAGATAATTAAGAATTATTATTTGAAACAAAAAATAAACAAAAATGGTTGTTGATTTTTATTTTAAGTTTAATAGAATTTTTCAATATTAATTTATGCAATTGAATTCATTAGTGCTATGGCTTCCAAGGGGAAAACATTTTAATTCAAAACGATGAAAAGGGAAACGAATTAAAATAAAATAGATTTTGTTAAGTCTTTTTTTGCTTGCTGTTAATTAATACCATTAAAGAAAGTTTTATTTTACTTTTTTTTAATAAAAATCGATGGAAATGGAAATTAATTACAAAAAAATGGATTTTGTAAGGGCTTTTGCGCTTGGTGCATTCATTGATACCATTAAAGAAAGTTTTGTTTTACTTTTGTATATTGTGTTTTTAACTTATAAGATTATTAATGACAATATTAAATATTAAAGTGGAATATGTATTAGAAATATATTTATAATGTATATAATTACATACAAAAATAGAAACATGTAAAAAATTATTAAGTTCATATTTATTTAATTAATGGAATTGCAAATATTTCAATAACCTGGAGGGGAATGAAAAACTTCCGTTTAAAAAGGTTATTGTGTTTTTCATTTCTAATAAAAAGGTTTTACTAAAATAAATTAAAATTCAAAAACGTTTCTTTTTGAATTCAAACACACAGCAACATTTTAATTGAAGACCTTTGTAATATGTTAAACTTCGTTTAATACAATTTAAAAGGAATCCTCAACAAGTTAAAAGCCGTTTTTTTATTTAGAAACAAATGGAATTTCATACGGTTGGAAATTTTAGAAGCGTTTCTAAGAATACAAAATTAATTTTTGAAAATTGCACATGTCTATAGAAGAGGGGACATTTTAAC
Organism: Pollenia amentaria; assembly: GCA_943735925.1. Classification (NCBI taxonomy): domain Eukaryota; kingdom Metazoa; phylum Arthropoda; class Insecta; order Diptera; family Polleniidae; genus Pollenia; species Pollenia amentaria. The sequence continues at coordinate 227,744,392 of OX031009.1, forward strand.
TTCGGCACCAACAGATTATCCGTTTAAAAGCTGCAGAATTGTAATTTTCTCTTTTTGTAAATCTCCCACTGTGTTTTATTTTCCATTTGGCTTATGTATGTGCCGCAATGCAAGTGATTGAACGTGAAGTAACATTTATATGCATAGCACTCAATTTAATTACACGTTAAATCTATTGTATTGTGAAAACCACACAGGAATTTAATTGTTATTTTATAATTTAGATGGATTTCGTAAAAATAAACCACATTTTTTTAAACTATACAACTGATTTTGTTAACTGAAAAATTTTACCACAAATTAAACTAGACAATTTTTCATTTTCAATTATCTAAACTTTCAAAAAGTTAAAAAAAAAAAATATATAATAACCATTTTTATTTATTCGAATGTGTTCAATGAAATTATTCTCACATTCTATTTTTTATAAATGTATGAAATATTTAGAATATACATAAGTGCAAATACATACATCGAATTTTTAAATTTTATTTTTGTTTTTTTAACACGCAACGTAGACTTAAGTTTCCATTAAAAAATTCAATAAAACAATTAAAATTTCACATTTCAAATATATATCGTCACCTCAAAACAACGTATCATCATAAAATCCGAATTTAACTGTTTTATTGGACTCTATTAACAAAATTCAAAATGTCGTATCATCAAGTGCATAATTTTCCTAAGCAAAAAAAAAAAAAAAAAAAAAAAATAGCAGAGTATTTTTTAAGAACACAGAAGGCATTGTTATTGTTAAATGTCAAAATTGGGTATTCAGTTTTATATCCTGTGGTTAACTGTTACGGATAAACCTAAATCAGCGCGTCAGGCGTAAGATTTTCTAGCGCTTAGCTTTAACGCTGCAATGAAAAAACTAAATAAGAACGTCAACGCTTTGTCATGAATAGTAATGTTAACATATCTTGTTTAATAAAACCCACAAAATAGAAAAAGAAATGGAGATACAATATCTAGATTGACCAAAAAATAGCCAAATTGACATTATTTTTTAACAATAGCAGCCAACCTCACTACTTAACGCGCTGTCAAAATCAAATTTTCCATTTGCAAAGTGTTGACGCTGCTCAATTTGGGTTAATTTCATGCATTCATAGCAAACGCTTTACGCGCTGATTAAAGTTGTTCTGCTAGTGATCAAACTAAAAATTATTGCAGAAGTAAAAATAAAAAAGTGCTGTAAAAATAATATAAATCTGTTCTATAATCGAAAAAATATATATAATTTTTCAATATATTTAAATGGAGTCGAAATTCTCTTTAGTGAACTTCTATACAATAACTCTCCTACATTTTATGAAGTGATTTTTAAAACACTGCTTTTTTAAACTCTTTATAATACATTTCCATACAGTAAATTTTTCTATATACTGAACAAATTTTGCAAATATAAATGTTTTCTACATAAGGAATTATTCGAAAAAAATTTATGTTATGGTATTCCAAAATCTGAAAATGAAAACAAGAGAAAAAACTCTCTGTGATTACAACAATCGCCCGTGTTCAAAATTAGTAGTATCTCATTATAAGTATTTAATAAAGTTGAAGAAAAAATATAAAAACTTAAATTTTGCCAAGCAGATTGGGATTCTTCCCTAAACTTTATTAAATACTTGCATTTAACCCGCTTCTTCGTTATCATCTTCTTTTCTTTTGTGCACATATTTTTACGCCAAAGTTTATCTCGCATTTACCCAGGACCATGCATGTAGTTTAGAAAAAAAAATCATGTACGAGGTTTTTTGTGAAAAATTTAATTTCCTACAAGAATATGCCCAACAAAACTGTAAAAGTTATGGTAAGTTTTACTTAAAAATACGAAAAAAAAAATTTAAAATAAAATCAAAATATCGAGCTGTTCTTGTGGGAGAGCTTTTTTTAAACCTGCAAAAACATTTTGAGATGATAGCACTTCAAAAAATTTTGTTTTTTTCGAAACACCGTAATGTATAAAAGTGTAAGGGACTTTAAAAATGTCTTAAATAAATTATATAAGAAACGCGACTGCCAAAAATACAATTTGTAAGAAATGCACTAAAAGGACCGAAACAAGATTTATAATAGAAAACAAAAGTTAAATAAACGATAAACTATAGCCAAGTTCTCAAAAATGAATTTTGAAAATTATCCCGTTTTAAGGGTTTGCAAAACTATTCCTATTTATATACTTCATAGTTTAAGTACCACTTCGTCGGTTGATAATTTAAATGTCGTGGATTTTTTGCGGTTTTGAGTTAAGATCTTTCATTTGGCGTAATAAGTTTTTCGATACCTCATACGGGTTTCGAGATATGTAGTGTTGAGTTTGTCGTATGTGGTATTTGCTGAAGCAATTTTCAAATTAACAGCCTGTTCAACGATTTCGAACGTTAACGTTCGCATAGAAAATAACATTTAAAACAAAAACAAATTGTCGAATTTTGTTTTTGTTTTAAATGTTATTTTCTATGCGAACGTTAACGTTCGAAATCGTTGAACAGGCTGTAAATGTCGTATGTAACTGCCACATACGACAAATTTCCATATAAAACGATCAAAAAATTAATTTATTATTTAAATGTCATATGTGGATTTTATAAGAGTTTAAACTTCAAACTCAATTTACTCGAAACTATCGGAATCCATATACATCCAAGCAACTCTTAAAATCATGAAAAACTACGATTATTAAAAAAAGGTGAATTTAAACTTTCATCAATTTTAATTTTTCTCGATTTTTAGAACATGACCGCATATTATAATCTGAAAGACGAAATTTAATACCCACAATAAGTTTAGCAAGCGGGACACAACTGTAAATTATAACGCGAAAAATGTTGTCTGTTTAATCTAAGTAGAGTACATTTTGTTTATACAGTAGCGCATTCAGTACACACTCAGTTGGATATTTTGAGCAAGCAAGTATGTACGCACTTGGTAGAATATTTTTCGTAAGCAAAAACGTATTGCGGTGTAAAAAAAAAATCTTATATAAAATAATTTTTATCATTTATCTACTGTAGTATATTTTAATTTGGTTTTCTATTAGTCATCGTCCAGACTTGTAATTTTTGTTGCAGCAATTCTTGAGGTTACCTGTGAGAGGGGTGAGAAAATTGGGGAGGGGTATTCAGTTTCATGTACTCTGCAATTCCGTTTTGTTTTGTAATTCTCGCACTTTTAAGCTTGAAGTTGGCTGTAGGTGTATTTGTATTTATATATAAAATATGAAAAGGAGAAGAGGAAAGAACATGAAAATACAAAAATTGCAAAACTAAAATTTCATAATCTGGACTCTAGTGCAATTTCAAAGCAGAATTTTAAAAATTGCAGGAACAAAAATTGCTAGCCAAGACCATGACTTATCAATCTTGTTTCTGTTTCCTACATTTCCTATAGTGCAGAAATCATCGTCCAGATTTGCAATATTTGTTGCAGCAACTTTTTAAAATTCTGCTTTAAAATTGCACTAGAGTACAGATTATGAAATTCTAAGGTTGCAACTATTTTATTTTTATCTCATTCTTTTTATATTTTATATATAAATGCAAATACACCCACAGCCAACTTCAAGTGGAAAAGTGTTAAATTTAAAGAGCAAAACAAAATTGCAGAGAACATGAAACTGAGAACCTCTCCACAATCTTCTCACCTATCTCACCAACTCAAGAATTGCTGCAACAAAAATTGCAAGTCTAATCGATGACTAACTTATAAATTGTGTTTTTAGCAGTCGGGTTTTTGATTTTTTTTTTAATCATATAATTTATTGACTTAAGCCTTTTTTCATGTTGCCACAACTTTAGAAATGCTTAATTTTTAATAAACTGAAAACTAAGTAAGTAGTTAAGTCAACTAATAAATTGTTTGGTTTTTCAAATAAATTATGACTGTAATTCATGATAAATAAAGAAAAATAAATATGTATTCCAAAAAACAACTTGTGAAGTAAATTGTAAATATGTATATAAAATTGTTTTTATTTATTCTAATGAAAAAAAATTGTAAAATATGTAAATCTTAATATGTAATTGTTAAATATTTTTTTATAAACAGTGCACATAGTGACAGGATTACGAGTTTTGGTCATTGACTCACACAGAAAAAAAAAATATAATAATATATAAGATATTAGACGTTATTAGTGATTAGAACATCAGAAGAATTCCCACCGTTGCAAAAATTATAAATGCATAATTAAACTATAAATAATTTTTTTTAAATAATATACGCAATTGACAATTTTTTACACATAAAAGTACAATATTTGAAAAGTTTATTCGTGTATTTTAGTTTCACTCATATGCATAAAATATGCAACGAAAAGAAATATATTCGGCTGTTCCGAATCTTTGAAAGCCTCCACCGATAGCAAGAATAATTCAGAAGCTCTATATGGGATACATAAGTTATAAGCCATGGTTTGTTTAATCCATATTTATAAAAAATTAATTTCTTATGTATTATTTCTAGCCATATAAAGCTAAATTGGATCAAATTTTACCACAATATCTATATTTGCTACGGTTTTAGGCGTAATTAAATGATTTGCTACAGTGGGTTTTATATGGAACGTATGGGAAATAATGTACCGATCATCACTAAATTTGAAAATAGCATTTTTCTTTGCGGTTTTAGCTCTGCTTAAGTTTTTTCCGATATTGGGCTTTATATGAAGCCGATAGGTAATTATAGACCGGAAATCTCGAAATTAAGCGGAGTGATTTCTAGCTTTATAAGACTATGACAAAAAATAAGTTTTTTGTTTGTAAATTAAGTGTTAAATTTCAAGTTGCACTCAAATGAGTGAAGAACAAAAATGATGCAATAAACTGATGATTGCTTTTTCTTAAATCAAACTATTTTTTTTTTGAGTGCAAGATATTTTAACATCACTACCACTCATGTTTAGTGAGACTGCTAATTTTCAATTCATCACTCCATTTTCCATTTCCAATTAAAACCGATCAAAATTACTTTCTGTTGATGGTTTTAAAAAATGCCAAACTAATTTGTAGTTAAATTTACAGAAATGACTTTTAAATCACTGCACCTATTCAACTGACGCAAAAATAATTCACATTTTTAATCACATATTCAGCCCAATTATGAATAAAAATTCCCTGGGAGTTTTTTCCCTTTTCCCATTTCTACAATTGAATTAACGTTGGAAAAATGGGAGAAGGGAGAAAACTCCCGGGGAGTTTTTCTTTCATAATTGGGCTGATTATGAAATGAAGCTCACATTAAATCTTACGGTATTTTTTCCACTTTTCCTTGTTTACACTCTTTTTCTCAATTGTTAATCTTTTAATAAAAAATACAACATAATCCCCTCCATGAATTATCTTGAGATCAGAAAGCTTAAGTTGATTGCTAAAACACTGCACCTCTTCATGTGAAGTGGACTGTACTTTAATAAAATTCCTCAAAGAAGAAGAGGGCTGTGGAGTCGTCAGAAAAAAGTACTAACTCCGACTCCGACTTAAAACATTGATTTTTTCAAGTGCGACTCCGACTGATACTCTAACCTTGATGATAAATGCATATGAGACTTATTTGACTTTACACTCTGTTAACATCCTCCACCACTAGTGGTGAATGAGGGTATACTACGTTTGTCATTCCAAGTGAAACTTTTTTATTATGCATCTAAGACCCAATTAAGTATACATATTCTGGTTTCTTGATTAATTCTAAGTCGATTTAGCCATATCCTTCTGTCTGTCCGTCTGTTGAAAACACGTTCACTTTCGAATTCTTAAAAAAGATAAGAACAATGTAAGTGTCAAATTGCTTCTAGTTATCCTAAGCTATTTGGGATTGAAATCCACAAAATCCGACTAGTTGGATGAGAGCTATGAATCAAAATGTAGAACCACCACCCTAAAAAATTTGCAATTTTGTTACAAAAACTAACATAAGAGGTGCCATAATGCACGGCATGATATAAGATTTTGCACAAACTCGTTCTATATGACTAGAAATCATACTGTACGTTTAAAACCGTAATAGATATTGATATCATATTAAAATGTGCTACGTTATAGTTTTATAGGACTAGAAATCACACTGTAAAATTTCGTTAATATTAGTCCATAATTTACCTTAGACCGCATATAAAACCTACTCTCAGAAAACCGTTTAGTATGTTAAAAAAAAATAACAAATAATGCGGTTGTAATGCAATTTGGTACGTCAAAGATTTATAGGATTAAAAATCACACTATAAAATTTCCAGAAGCTCGGTCCATAATTTACCATATAATGTCCAATATTATGCTGACTCTAGGAAATTATTTAAATACGCCTTAAACCGGAGCAGATATAGATATTGTGGTAAAATTTGTTCTAATTATGGTTATGGCCAGAAATAATATCATGTAATTTTCTGATTATCGGTCAATATATGTCTGATTGTCGTCCAATTGGTTTAAACCGGAACCAATTTTTATACTGACGTTCCTTTTTTATAAGGATTTATTAATAATTTATAGCTCTCATATATTCTAACTGTCGGTGGACGGTATCAAGGATTCGATTAAGCCGAATTTAGCATTCTTACTTGTTTTTAATGCAGTACCTTTTAAATGGTTAAAGATAGCAAGAAAATAATGCCGTAAAAATTTCAAATCTATATTTGAAATATTGCATCGCCAATTTCAAAGAATTTTTAATTTGGAAAATATTAGAATTTTTTTTAAATTTTTAATGCCGAAAAATTTTGGAGTCGGAGTCGCGAGTTTTTGTGAATACAACGACTTCGACTCCAGTACAAAATTTCAACTCCGACTCCACAGCCCTGATTATAATATTGAAAATGAAGTCATAAAGGTTAAGCATTGATAATATATTTTTAAGAAAATGCATTTTAATTGTAATGAAATACAGTGGAATCTCTCATCTACATTTAAACGTATCCGTACAATATGAATGTCCTCTTAAATCAACAATGCTGCAAGGAACAATATTCGTCGAAAGGGGGTGTTCTGAAATAAAATAAATTAATTTAAACCATAAGTGTAACTTCGGTTTCATATGTTTGACCACCACTGTATCTTAGGCAAAACTTAAATTCATAGTTTTTCTGGGAAATTATTAGGAATATTTATTTGCAGCAACTACTACATCTTTGAGGTCATTTACTATAAAATAATGACCAAAAATAATTTTTTAAACCGGTGTACTCGTATGGGCTGCCCCTTTGTGGATGCACTTTTTCCAAAGTTACTGGTTGTAGTATTTTCTTAAAGAAAAGTTGTTTTTTATATGGTCACATCTAAGAAGACTATATTTAACGAAATATTTCGAAACATATTATGGTTACTTTAACCATATCATTGTCACAGGCAATCAGCCATCAAGAAGCCACAAGCATAAAAAGGTTGCATCTGAACATGTTATGGTAAATAGTAACAATAATATGTTTACCACTAATAATAGTACAGTTGTTTTTCAACCATGACATGTTGCTCTTGGAAAAAAGAAAATGTCATTGTTAATTTAAAAGCATATAGTTATTAGTGGTAAACAAATTATGGTTGTTATAATATGTTGTGGCTTTTTTGAAAAAAACAAATTGAAGCATGATATGTTGCTTTTGACAATAATATGATTACAGTTAACATAATATACGAGTATTTAAACATTTTTCGTTAAAACTAGTTTTGTTGGAGGTGACAAATTATAAATTCCCCATGCGTGTTATGATACTGTTCATAAAAGATTTAAAAAAAATTAATACACGAATTTTGTCATCCATAAAAATCGAGTCGATAAACTTCAAATGAACAAATGGGAAAATAAGTCAGTTAAATACTTTATATAAAATTCCGTATTGTAGAAATATTAAGAATTCTTTATAAATTTTTTATTCAATAAATTCTATTGTTTGTAAATAATATTAAACAATAAGCCATATTGTTTTGAAATCAACGAATTGTTTTTATTCTATTAAAGTTTTTATGTAGTTATGAATGTAAAATATAAAAAAAAATATATGGAAAAATAATACATTTTGAAGTTTTTTAATTAACTATTTGCTGGCAAGTTGTGTAAGTAACGAGTTTGCATAAAGACAAGTATAAGGGGTCAAGTATGTCTGCGAATCAGAAGCATTGGATTCTTTTTGTATTATGAAATGTTTACAAAAAATACAACGCATTAAAACTTTTATTTTTATTTTTTATTTACAAAAAAAAGCTATCAAAAATTAAATATTTACAAAAAAAAAAATACAATAGATTCAAACCAAGAAAATTTTAAAAACATTGAAAATAATCGCTAACTATTGCAAATTCATACGCCTAAAAAATCGCCACTTAGCAGAGTGGCTCTTTTTGACTTTTTCAGTTGCTAAAATCATAACTTTTAATGTAATCAAGATATTGTAAAACTTTAAAAAGTTTTTGAAAGCAGAGATTCACGTCTTTAAAACTTCGTATCACTTTATTACAGCGTGCTGCAAAACTAGCAGTCAAATTTGAAAAATATTTTCGTTACAAATTTCAATTGTTTAACTTATATAAGATTTTTTGATCACAGATGTGTGTTTTTTAAATAGTTTTAATAGTAGAAACGAGGGATGTTAATCATCAAATACCGATCCCGAATTTTTTTAATCCCGGGATTTTCGGGATTTAGTCAATCCCGAAATCGTTAATTTATGCCCTAATCATGTAAAACGCAAAGCAACACCAAAGAATAACATTGAAAGCACAAACAATGTCATAAATATTTTGTAGAAATTCACATTGCGTTTTTAAATTTCAAACGCAGCTATGCAGTGGCGTTGAAAATTTTAAAACGGTACATGAATTGCTTTTATGACATTGTTTGTGCCTTCAATCTTATTCTTTGGTGTTGCATTGCGTTTTACATAATAACGGTCTTAATTTTTTGTTTGGCCTGTTTTTATAAAAAGAAATTCATCATGACATTCTCCCTTGAGAGAATAGGGAACACAATATTGATCTCTTATATTTATTTGATAATATTTTTATTTGATTCGCTCATTAAAAATAAAAAAAGGTAAACTTAAACTTGTTATTCTTTTAAAGCGTGTCCAAGAATTATAAAGAAATTGTAGTGTGAGAAGTGCTGAAAATATTAAACAAGGAAATTAACTAAAGAAATTAATGTCTTTTGAAATGCACAACACAAAGAGGAAAACCAAAAGTTCCGTGTGGTTTTATTGTGTAATTGATTCCACTGGTGCACTAAATACAAAATTGTAACTTTATTCTTTACAGATTTAGGCTTATTAAACTGATTTCCGAGAGTGGGCATGGGACCTAAGGTAATTTATGGAGCGATTTTACGTAATTTGTACACTACATAACTCCTACCGCCAGTGGTGGTGGGTATAAGAACGTGTTATTGTTAAAATAATATTTTTATGGTTAACTAAAAAATTGATTTTGTTAATTTATTTTGAATTATAATTCCAAGTATTCATCTTAATTCATTTAATAAAAATTTTAATATAATCTTACAAATAAATCGATTACTAATTTGCTCAATTACTATATTAATTATTTTTTTATTAAGTTGAAACAACTGAGGTAATTGAGTAAAATATAGATTTTATGTTAATTATTTTTTAATTGAATCAATTAACACATTGTTGGAAATCGTTCGTTATTTTTTTTTATCTTATTATACCCTCCACCACCACTGTGGTGAATGAGGGTATACTAAGTTTGTCATTCCGTGTGAAACTTTTTTATTATACATCTAAGACCCCATAAAGTATATGTATATATTCTGGATCCTGGAGTTATTCTAAGTCGATTTAGCCATGTCCGTCTGTCTGTCCGTCTGTCCGTTTGTTAAAAACACGCTCACTTTTGAAAAACGCAAAAGAAAAGAACAAACTTGGTCTCAAATTGCTTGTAGTTATCCTAAGCAGTTTGGGATTGAAATCCAGCAACATCGGTTCAGTAGGATCAGAACTATGAATCAAAATGTGGAACCACCACCCTGAAAAAATTGATAATTTTGACACAAAAACTAACATAAATGGTTTATTAATGCACGGAATGACATAAAATTTTGCTCGAATTTGGTTTGTACGACTGCAAATCATACTGGTAAATTTCGTGACGATCGGTCCATAATTTACCATAGGCCCCATATAAACCCATTTCGAGGAAAACCGCTTAGTACGCCTAAAACCGCAATAAATAACGCTAGCATACTTAAATTTGGTACGTCACAGTTTTATAGGACCAGAAATCACACTGTAAAATTTTTTGAAGATCGGTCCATAATTTACATTAGGCCCCATATAAACCCTACTGCCGAAAACAGTTTAGTACGCCTAAAACCGCAATAAATAACGCTAGCATACTTCAATTCGGTACGTCTATGTTTTAAAGGCCGAGAAATCACATTGCCAAATTTCGTGAAGGTTGGTCCATAATTTACCCTAGGCCACATATAAACCCTACTCTCGGAAAACAGTTTATTGCGCCTAAAACCAAATAAAGCTCACTTTGGGAAAATAATAAAATTCGCCTTAAACCATCACAGATAAAGATATTGCGGTAAAATGTCTTACTTAAATTCATATGGCCAGAAAAAATATCATGCAAATTTGTGAAATTTTCTGTTAACCCTAAAACTATTTACACTGCTGTATTAAAATTTATTCTAATTTATTTTTTGTAATACTAGAAATCAGTTTTCAGAATTTTGGGATGATTGGGCCATAATTTACCATAGGTCCAATATAAATTACCCTCCTAAAAATTATTTTAGTTCGGCTAAAACTTTTACGAATAATGATATTTTACTCAAGCATGTTCAAAGTCCTAACAAGAAACGCATAAAATTTTCTTATTGTCGGTCAAAAATTTAATTCATGTCTAAACCGCAACTAATTTTAATGCTGACGCTCGTTTTTGTGAAGCTTAGTTAATAATATATATGTATTTATCATATAGAGCTCACTCCTGTCGGTGGAGGGTATCAAAGATTCGGCACAGCCGAATATAGCACTCTAACTTGTTATACCCTCCACCACCACTGTGGTGAATGAGGGTATACTAAGTTTGTTATTCCGTGTGAAACTTTTTTATTATACATCTAAGACCCCATAAAGTATATATATTCTGGATCCTGGAGTTATTCTAAGTCGATTTAGCCATGTCCGTCTGTCTGTCCGTCTGTCCGTCTGTTGAAAACACGCTCACTTTTGAAAAACGCAAAAGAAAAGAACAAACTTGGTCTCAAATTGCTTGTAGTTATCCTAAGCAGTTTGGGATTGAAATCCAGCAACATCGGTTCAGTAGGATCAGAACTATGAATCAAAATGTGGAACCACCACCCTGAAAAAATTGATAATTTTGACACAAAAACTAACATAAATGGTTTATTAATGCACGGAATGACATAAAATTTTGCTCGAATTTGGTTTGTACGACTGCAAATCATACTGGTAAATTTCGTGACGATCGGTCCATAATTTACCATAGGCCCCATATAAACCCATTTCGAGGAAAACCGCTTAGTACGCCTAAAACCGCAATAAATAACGCTAGCATACTTAAATTTGGTACGTCACAGTTTTATAGGACCAGAAATCACACTGTAAAATTTTTTGAAGATCGGCCCATAATTTACACTAGTCCCCATATAAGCCCTACTCCCGGAAAACAGTTTAGTACGCCTAAAACCGCAATTAATAACGCTAGGATACTTAAATTTGGTACGTCATAGTTTTATAGGACCAGAAATCACACTGTTAAATTTTTGGAAGATCGGTCCATAATTTACACTAGACCCCATATAAACCCTACCTCCGGAAAACAGTTTAGTACGCCTAAAACCGCAATAAATAACGCTAGCATACTTAAATTTGGTACGTCACAGTTTTATAGGACCAGAAATCACACTGTAAAATTTTTTGAAGATCGGTCCATAATTTACACTAGTCCCCATATAAACCCTACTCCCGGAAAACAGTTTAGTACGCCTAAAACCGCAATTAATAACGCTAGGATACTTAAATTTGGTACGTCATAGTTTTATAGGACCAGAAATCACACTGTAAAATTTTTTGAAGATCGGTCCATAATTTACACTAGGCCCCATTTAAACCCTACCTCCGGAAAACAGTTTAGTACGCCTAAAACCGCAATTAATAACGCTAGGATACTTAAATTTGGTACGTCATAGTTTTATAGGACCAGAAATCACACTGTAAAATTTTTTGAAGATCGGTCCATAATTTACACTAGTCCCCATATAAACCCTACTCCCGGAAAACAGTTTAGTACGCCTAAAACCGCAATTAATAACGCTAGGATACTTAAATTTGGTACGTCATAGTTTTATAGGACCAGAAATCACACTGTAAAATTTTTTGAAATCGGTCCATAATTTACATTAGGCCCCATATAAACCCTACTGCCGAAAACAGTTTAGTACGCCTAAAACCGCAATAAATAACGCTAGCATACTTCAATTCGGTACGTCTATGTTTTAAAGGCCGAGAAATCACATTGCCAAATTTCGTGAAGGTTGGTCCATAATTTACCCTAGGCCACATATAAACCCTTCTCTCGGAAAACAGTTTATTGCGCCTAAAACCAAATAAAGCTCACTTTGGGAAAATAATAAAATTCGCCTTAAACCATCACAGATATAGATATTGCGGTAAAATGTCTTACTTAAATTCTGATGGCCAGAAAAAATATCATGCAAATTTGTGAAATTTTCTGTTAACCCTAAAACTATTTACACTGCTGTATTGAAATTTATTCTAATTTATTTTTTGTAATACTAGAAATCAGTTTTCAGAATTTTGGGATGATTGGGCCATAATTTACCATAGGTCCAATATAAATTACCCTTCTAAAAATTATTTTAGTTCGGCTAAAACTTTTACGAATAATGATATTTTACTCAAGCATGTTCAAAGTCCTAACAAGAAACGCATAAAATTTTCTTATTGTCGGTCAAAAATTTAATTCATGTCTAAACCGCAACTAATTTTAATGCTGACGCTCGTTTTTGTGAAGCTTAGTTAATAATATATATGTATTTATCATATAGAGCTCACTCCTGTCGGTGGAGGGTATCAAAGATTCGGCACAGCCAATTATAGCACTCTAACTTGTTTTTAAAATTTAATTAATCATTAATTAAGAAAAATTCACAATTTTTAATATTTACAAATTTTAGTAATCAATATAATCATTAAGCCACTTTGTAATATTAAATGAATTATAAAACTTTTGTTTATAAACCTCTTTTAAAGACGTTATCATTTATCTCTTGACTTTCAAAAATCCCGAATCCCGAAAAATCCTGATAACCCATCCAGATTGGCATCCCTAGTAGAAACCGTATTATAAATATGTATATTTTTCTTTTCTTATTATCTAAAACAGTATTTTTATAAATTTGTGCTTGTTGTTACACTAAAAAATATTGGTCCTACACCAACTTTTAGTATACCGATATCGATTTGTGCATCTGTTCCAGAGTTGCCAGGTGAGCTGGGTTCCCCCCAGATATAGGGGGTTTTATTTTATTTAGGGACATATTAAGGGAGAAGAAATTCTAAGGGCGAAATTTGGCGGCAATAAATTATAATAACGGGCTTTCTAGGGGGTTTCACTCTTTGCTTGTCCGTACATAACAATAACTAATGGCGATTTCTTTTCTGAGAAATATGTTGCATAAATGGTACATGCTCTATCTCTTTTGTGTAGAGCATGTACCATTTATGCAACATTTTTCTCAGAAAAGAAATCGCCATAAGTAATACTACCGCTATCGCTAGATTTCATGCGAAAATAGCTAAATTACCATTATTGAATATAATAACTAAAAGTACCATTTTTTGCAACTGTTCAATTATAATAATAAAATAATTTAGTATAAATACTTTTATATTTTTCCTGTTTATTATTTTTTGTTTCGTTAAATTTAAAAAAGTTAAATTTACGAAGTAAAACTTTTTGGACGGATAATAAAAGAAAGCGTTTTAGGGCTGAATTATTCATTAAATAACAACTGTCACAACTTTTATCCAACACCTGAAATACTCAAACTTTTAAATTCCGATAATATGTACAAACTTAGCGAAAGTGATTTGGCAACACTCGATATTTTTGAAGAAACATGATTCCAATATTTAAAAAAAGCAGATTTCTACTAACTCTATTTTGATCAGATACATACATACATATATAATTTTTAAACTGCTTATATATATTTTTTTTTTTAGGATATTTTATTAAATAACAAGTTAGAGTGCTATATTCAGCTGTGCCGAATCTTTGATACCCTCCACCGACAGGAGTGAGCTCTATATGATAAATACATATATATTATTAACTAAGCTTCACAAAAACGAGCGTCAGCATTAAAATTAGTTGCGGTTTAGACATGAATTAAATTTTTGACCGACACACAGTGGCGCCATTTGAGTTTTTTCGTTGCAAAAATCATATCTTTTGAACCGAATAAGATAATTGAACAGTTTAAACAGCATATGATAGATAACTGTTCAGCCTATGAAATGAGCGTTTGGAAAGGGTGCTACGCTTTGTAGGGGCCTACTTATGGGTTATCAAAGTTAAAATTAGTAGAAAAATCAATTTTATGGTAACTAAAAAAAATTATTTTTACATTTTTAGATTGTTTTTATTTTTTTTCTTAAAGGTTTTATGTTTTAAATTATTACCCAATAAATTAAAAAAAAATTATTTTTTTTTTAAATTTATTTTTTCAATTTTCTGTAAAATATTCATCACAATTCGTAAGAGAAGGTATATCTAAAAGACTAACCATTTCTAAACTATAATTATTTTGTAACTCTATTCGTGACTTCACATGCCGCAGGGAAGAAATAAGTGGATCGGAAGATGCTGCCAACATGTTGAAGAGGTCCTTATTTTGCCTTACCCTTGATGCTTTGAATGTGTTCTGCAATCTATATTTTTTATAAAATTTGTTAAGAGACTCCTGTGCTTCTTCAGAAAGCTCTCCAATTGGCAAAGACTGGTACTCAATTTTCACGATTTGATTGTCAATTCCAATGATTCTAGTTACTGCCTCATCATTTTCAAAAAATCTCCTAGAAGTGTTTCCATCGTTTGAGTTACCGTATCCGTGCTTGGGACAGTCTACTTTTAGTCCAACGTGTTTAAAAAAAGCATCCTGTATTTGCTTCTTTCTGATCTTTTCCTTATCCTTTATTGATGTATTTTCATCGAAGTTTTCCTCCTCTTGTGGTAGGGTATATGCCAGTTTTAGCAAGAATTCCATACACCTTATCCTTGCGTGCAATGGTGACATTCCATATTCGTAATTCTCCTCATTTGTAGAATCGTTTAAATTACCAAAGTTCTTCTGACAAATAATAATATAAAATCGATAAAAAAAATATAAAAATAATACGAAAAAAGGGGTTTAAATAGGTTTTTGCTAAATTTTTACCTCCAATATAATTCTGTCTATATATATGTATGTGATAACTAATTGAAATATATTATAATTAAGCAGAAAAAGATACTAATCTTAAACTCTTTACAACTAATTATATAAAATTGAGATGTAACATATTATATATGAAATAAATTGAATTGAATTGAAAAAAGTTCTTCTGACTCTTTTTGCAAATCGGGCATGACATTGTTGAGGTTGTTCCTGTCAGTTCGTAATTGCATTCAATATATTTTCCTTCTCCAATTTGCAGCTTTGTAGGCTTAATCTTGCTTATTTGTTCTTCAATGTCCTTCACCGTAGTCCTTATGAGTTCTGCCGATTCCCTTGCAAACTGAAACATTATTGGTCGGCAATAATGCACTGATGACGGACGTGGATTTTTCCAGTGTAGGGAATCATCCGATTTTAGCCACAAAGGAACAACAGATGCCATAAACATATTTCCGTCCGATATTGTAGCGTCATCGGAAGATATCCTTTGCTTATAAACGCTTTGTCCGGATGATCCATCGCAGCCCCATTTGCTGATCACTGTCAACTTCTCAGGAAGAATTTTCACTTCCGTGAAAAACTTTGGTGTGGTTGACTTTCTAAACAGTTCAAATAATTTTAAATTGTTCAACGCCATGTTTTCAGTACTTAAATTGTTTAATGGTTTCAGTAATTGTTGCGCCAACTTTCAGGCGTAGACTAATCCAGGCATTATGCTTATTTTGCAATATATAGGCTTATGCTACTATGCCTAAAAATTTACCTGTTCCCTGCATACATATGGATTTAGGCTGAATAATGCAATTTTGATATTATGCACGTGTCCAAATAAGATTTGTGCCTACCTGTAGGGACCATAAGTCAATATTGTTCCTGACCATTTGTACGCCAAAGTATTGTTTATGTGAGGTACGTACCTGCTAATTTCAATGAGTAGTTTTTTTCAAACTATTAGATCAAACTACTGTCAGTCAAAACATATAAGGGATGGACGCCATACAATTTCTGCAACCATGTCTTTTTAAACTTTTTTACCTCTAGAAGCCAAACGGGCACGTACGGGCAGATAAAACTTTTTGAATTATGTAAAGAAATAATCAAAGAACAGGTTTTGCAAATATGGCAAATATAGAAAAATATAGTTTTTTTTTTATTTTCCGTCAAAGTTGAAAAATAGTGAAAAAACGGATAGTTTTTAAATAGTGATTTACCAGGAGAAACACAAAGCAAACAGTTAATTTTTTTTTTATCATTATACATTTAATAAATACGTCAATCAATACAAACAAAAAATAAGGCGATTCGTTACCTATTTTTCGTGATATTACACCTGAAATCGCAACAAATTGACTAAAAATTGTGTGTTTTTTTGAAAACCGAAAGTCGGTCAACTTTGAACGGTTATATCTTCTAAACTAAAAATGTGATATTATTAAGAGTGGCATATTTGAAATCGTTGAAAAGTTTCCTATAACATGGGTTTATTCAAAACTTCGTCGGCACTCATGAAAATTTTGATTTTTGCAACCTCGCTTGCTCTACGGGCGCCACTGTGCGACAATAAGAAAATTTTATGCGTTTCTTGTTAGGACTTTGAACATGCTTGAGTAAAATATCATTATTCGTAAAAGTTTTAGCCGAACTAAAATAATTTTTAGGAGGGTAATTTATATTGGACCTATGGTAAATTATGGCCCAATCATCCCAAAATTCTGAAAACTGATTTCTAGTATTACAAAAAATAAATTAGAATAAATTTCAATACAGCAGTGTAAATAGTTTTAGGGTTAACAGAAAATTTCACAAATTTGCATGATATTTTTTCTGGCCATCAGAATTTAAGTAAGACATTTTACCGCAATATCTATATCTGTGATGGTTTAAGGCGAATTTTATTATTTTCCCAAAGTGAGCTTTATTTGGTTTTAGGCGCAATAAACTGTTTTCCGAGAGAAGGGTTTATATGTGGCCTAGGGTAAATTATGGACCAACCTTCACGAAATTTGGCAATGTGATTTCTCGGCCTTTAAAACATAGACGTACCGAATTGAAGTATGCTAGCGTTATTTATTGCGGTTTTAGGCGTACTAAACTGTTTTCGGCAGTAGGGTTTATATGGGGCCTAATGTAAATTATGGACCGATCTTCAAAAAATTTTACAGTGTGATTTCTGGTCCTATAAAACTGTGACGTACCAAATTTAAGTATGCTAGCGTTATTTATTGCGGTTTTAGGCGTACTAAGCGGTTTTCCTCGAAATGGGTTTATATGGGGCCTATGGTAAATTATGGACCGATCGTCACGAAATTTACCAGTATGATTTGCAGTCGTACAAACCAAATTCGAGCAAAATTTTATGTCATTCCGTGCATTAATAAACCATTTATGTTAGTTTTTGTGTCAAAATTATCAATTTTTTCAGGGTGGTGGTTCCACATTTTGATTCATAGTTCTGATCCTACTGAACCGATGTTGCTGGATTTCAATCCCAAACTGCTTAGGATAACTACAAGCAATTTGAGACCAAGTTTGTTCTTTTCTTTTGCATTTTTCAAAAGTGAGCGTGTTTTCAACAGACGGACAGACGGAGAGACAGACGGACATGGCTAAATCGACTTAGAATAACTCCAGGATCCAGAATATATATACTTTATGGGGTCTTAGATGTATAATAAAAAAGTTTCACACGGAATGACAAACTTAGTATACCCTCATTCACCACAGTGGTGGTGGAGGGTATAAAAAAAAACAGCTAACAATTTTAAAGACAATTTGATAAAATTTAGTACAAACGTTTTAATTATCATAAGGACGAACAAAGCCTATTGAAAATGGTGAGAATCGGTCCATAACTGCACATGGCCCAAGGATAGACAGATTCAAATCTACAAAATTCTGGACATTCACTTACAAAAAGTCTTGATTTTAAAAAGAATTTTTGACAATTAAGAACTTTCTAAACTAAGCTTTTATAAAAAAACAACAATTGTTAAAATCAGTTACTAGTAGTTTTGAGAGATTTTTAAACAAATATAATTACACAAAATGATAATATATTTATTTACTATTTACACAGCTTTGTTTAAGGAAAACTCTAAAAAAATTTTAAAAATAATAAGGTAATATATATAATCAATAATAATATAATAAAATAAAATAATAATAAAATCAAGACCCCCATGCATATTTCCTTCCGAAATAGTCTTTGTGCCCATAAGCCACTTCATTATGTTGGTATTTATATTATATATTTAGCCGTGGAACAGATTTCGTTCGGAATGCTATCACTTCCGTATTTGCCACCCTGTTCGAAATCATTTTTGGTGCTTTAAATTCCATTCGTTTTTATCAATCCCAAAAATGTTGTTTAAGCAATTATTATGTAACTAATCTGGCAGCATCAGTTTTTATCACTGTGTAATATGGCAAAAAATTCACTTAGCAAGACAAAAAACAGCTGTTAAAAAATTTTTGTACAAAAATATTTACATTTGAGTTTTAATTTATGTATAAAAAAGTGATAAACTTTAAAATTTGTAAAATTTAAAAAGTAAATATGCCGGACATGTCAATAATTGATGTAAAAAAAAGTTAACATAGTGAAGAAATACTCAGTCGTCAAAAGTTTAGGGGTGCTTCTAATCTTTTTTTATATTTTTTGTGTACGAAAAACCCAACTCAAACGATAAAAATAAAATTTAAATTTTTTTAAATTAAAATGTGGGAGCTTTAAACTTTAAAAATATTATTGTTTTCCACTTTGCTTTGTTCTTTTTAGTTTTCTTTTGTTTTGTGTGTTGCCGTTATGTAAGTTTTGGCAAAGTTTGACAAAAAAGAGATATGTCAATGCTTCATGAATACATTACTACCCGACCACACGCGCAATATGTTTGGCAATTATTGCCGTGACATGTGTCAAACTTTATATATAAAAAACGCTGGCAAAAATATTAGAGTTAATTTATAAATAGAGTTTGACAGTTTCCACGGCAATAATTTCCAAACATATTGCGCGTGTGGTCGGGTAGTAACGAAAATTTTATTTTCTTGTAAAAGTTTTTGTTAAGGGTTTTAAATATTTGTAAACTTCTTTTGAAAACTAAATAAAGAAAACATATTTGTTTATTGATGGAGAGTATATTTTAATAGTCATTTGCCCTTAAAGATACAGATCACTATTATTACCTTCATGAAAACAAAAGTAGTTTCTTTCCGAAAAATTGTTTCGTAATTAATTTTTTTAAGCACCAGAATACGAAATGAATTCCGTTTCGGAACGAAATTGTACTATGTAGCATGGCTGATTATGCCCAAAAATATCTTATTGCAATATAAATCGTCTACCAAATTTTTTTTATATTAGTCCTTATTTGACCAATTTTGACCGTAGGTCAAATATAAGCCCCTCTCCAAAATCGCTTTAAGACGAACAAATCTCATATAGATGTTGATATTAAGCTTATATGCGGAACAAAGAACTCTAAAATGAATATTATTGCTATAGCATAATTTTGTTTTGCCGGATCCATGTTTGCCCATGGCTCTCAGATACGGTACACTCGAAAAATTTTCTGTATATACTGTGATGCCCGATTATACTTTCTTAATTGTTTTTTTTTTCGGGCAATAATAGTTAATCTTATATAATTTGGGCCCAAGGAAACGAATGATGTTTACCATTTTGCCAGATTGGGTCGAGTTTTGGCCTTTTTAATTTTAATTTTTTTCATGCAGTTAGAAAGTTATGGTCAAAATTTAAAAAAAAAACTTTCAAAACCGTCTCATGGTCAAATTATTTGCATAAAAGACAACTCCTTAATGAAGAAAAGGGTAACGAAAAATATTTAATGGCAATATCTCGAAAACTCGAGCCAATCTGGCAGAACGGCTAACGCCATTTAATTGTCCCCCAAATTACATAAGATCAACTATCAGAACTTTTGCCCGAAAAAAATTCGGAAACCGAAAACAGTGTTATTAATTAAAAATATGCAAAATGATTTGATTTCTTTAATTCTGATTTAAAAACTTGCCCTAATAAATAAAAGAATAATTAATTAAGTTTTACTTACAGGGACTGGAATTGTATTTTTCCTTTTCATTATTTTTTTTTACAATTGCATTTTGAACTTTTTGTTTTATGAATATGCAAAAAATGATTAAATGTAAAAGTTTTGCATTCAATGAGTTTGAAAATGAAATAAACAATTTTTTGTGTTATTGATTGATTACGTACCTGAAAAGACACAAAAACAAAAACGTAATTATTTAAATGTTGAAATCAAATATTTATAATAACGGACTTTGTTATTTTTTCTTTTTTTTTTTATTATTTATTTATTGAATCTTCCTATATTAAATATGAACTAACAATAATTATTCAAATCTTAAACTAAAACTTTATTTTTGTCCTGCCAATGCCAGACCAAAATTGTTCTCCTCGCGGTTTCTGTTCACATATGTATGTAGAGGTTTAGCGGTCCTCTCGTCGGATGAGTCTCCTTAATCTAGAGTGGCCATTGTCATTAAAAATATTTGGAGCTAGTGGATTTGGGTGCGACTCAAGCCTTTTTAAATATTTTACTGCATACTTCGTAATAATAATTTTTACTAATGGCACATTGAGATCCTTGTGAATATTTGAGTTTTTAACATACCAGGGGGTGACTGTGATTATTCGTTTATTTTGGCGCCTTTGATTTTTTTTCGATATTTGAGGCCGAGGCAGTGCCCATAGCTGAATAACTTAGCACCAGATTGGCTTTAATATAGATTTGTAAAGTAGAAGTTTGCAATCGCTAAGGACAGAATTTCTTCCAATAAGCCAATTAATTTGAATTGCTTTTAGTTTCATTTGTGTTAGTTATGCTTCTATATGGCATTTCCATATTAAACGCCGATCAAGATGAATTCCGAGATATTTTACATGCGATTGTTGGGGCACTAATTGCATATGGATTTTAATAGGAGGAAATGTCTCCCGACGCAAGGTGAATGTTATGTGTTATTAAGGGTACTCCTTCAAACGGCTAACATTATCAACCCTCTGCATACAATTTGTATTTAGCAACAAAGTTAAACGTAGGCACCTCGTAAAGTAAAAACACTGCGTATATACTTTTTTCATTTAGCAATTCTTGAGTTAATTGGTGATAGTGGTGAGAAGATTGGGGAGAGCTAATCAGTTTCATATGCTCTGCATTTTTCTTTAGTTTTGTAACTCTCACACTTTTTAACTTGAAGTTACCTGTAGGTGTATTTTTATTTATATATAAAAGATAAGAACGAGAAGACACAGGTCAAGATAAAAATATAAATACAGCAATTTCAAAGCAGAATTTTTAAATATTTCAAGTTTGGACAATGACTAACAGTGTAACCTTGTTTAAATTTTTGTATACGAAATAATCTGTCACGTATGGTTAAAAATGTAAAGCCCTGGTATAACAATTTTTCATGGATATTTTGCAAGGTTGATAACCGAAACGAATTTCGGCATAGGTATCGGTATTTAAATATGTGTTATTTCGGTATTGGCATTCGTATCGTACTATATTATATATCGGTATTGGTATCGGTATAGGTATTTTAAATATATCGGTATACCGATATAATTCGGTATTACAATTAAATGTACCAAATCAAAAACAGACCAAAATCTACCAAGCCAAAAAAAATAATATAATATAAGTTTGAGAGAGTTTACACGGTGTGTTTTCAGACATGTCTAACAAACACGTTTGTTTTGTTTGTTGGCGATCGGGTTAGAAAGAAAAACGGGTTGTCAAACAGACACGAAACGAGTTTTCATGTTAGTTTTTATGAATTTTCATGTTTCTTAATTTATATATGGCTCTAAATTGCTAATGATGTAAATTTCAAGATTGATTTTATGCCAGAAAATATTTTAAGCTATTTAAAATGATGGCTCTTAGTTTATACTATTGCAAAGACGCACACATTTCTACACTTTTTTCATAAGTATTTTTGCTTTTTAGTGAATATCTTTCAGAAAACCATCAATTCGGGAACGTTTTTCTAAGTTTGATAAAATTTACAAAAACAAAACAAAGTACATAACTTAAGCATCATTTAATAACATGGGCTTATTATGAATATATTTTATATAAACATAAGTAAAAACAATACATACAAAATCTTATACAAGCAAAATACGCCAAAAAATTAAAGAAGTTGTTATTAACGTGCATAAGATTTAAGAAATTTGAAAATATTCAAAATTCTTATAATGGAATTAACGTTGCATGAACTGAATGAAAGTTTTGTAATATTACAAACTATGTCTTTTCTCAAAAATCTCAATTTATGCGTATTTTATTAAAAAATATTAATGTTCCCGAAAATCATCAATCATTCCCGGAATGACAAAACTGACGCGTTCCCGAAATGACTTTCTCTGCATGTATATTGATTTAATTTAGAATTCACTTGTTTAATTAATTATATTGTTTGATGTACACATAAAATAGGCTAGTTGTATTAGTTTATAACTTTTCTTTTTTCAATAAAGTCAAAATTTAATACATTAAATTGCTAGCAAAACCAATTCTGCACCTTGGTGACTTTGAGCCATATATGTATATGGATATGTGGCGGCTATGTGCCCAAATAAAACAACTAGGAAATGTAATCCAATAATAATTCCAATATACTCTTTATTAATTAATTACTTAAAATTACAGTTTAAAAAACGTGGTTGTCAAAACGAGAAAAGAGAAATATATCAATTATTCCCTTAGTGTTGTTTAACATAAAAACTTTCAAGAAGTTGCATACCAAAAAGGTGTTGGTAAGCGCTAGTAAATTTAACACACGATTGTGCTTACACCACAGATATTTGACAATGAGACATGAAAACAAACATGTTTGGAAAGACATCGTGAAAAGACAATAGGTTCTTGGAAGCATGTTCAAAAGAGAATGAATAAAGCAGACATGTCTGTAAAGACACCGTGTAAATGCCTCCTGTAAAAGATAAACCTTTTATCAATGAAAATATTCTTAAGTTTAAGTTTTTTTAACAAATTTATTTAAAATTTTAAGATTTCTCTTAAAAGAATATAGTAATTCTTGTATATTGTTGTTATTTGGAGACAAATTTTTCAGTCTGAAGGTGAACTCGAACTGCGACTTTTTTTATCATCATCAATATTAACGAAAATGTTTTGGCTAATTGCGTCCACCTTCACAAATACTCCATTGGAAAAAAGAAAGACATTTTCACATGGATCTAACAGAAATGCACAGAAAAGGCTTTATTCACAGAAAAAAATAAAAATGGATTTAAATTAAAAAATTTGTGATATTAAGTAAACAAATTAATAGTAGGTATATTATTAATTTGTTTATTTGTTTCATATATGAACTTACTTAATATCTTATCTTATTTTTATAAATTAGATGTCTTTAATATTTTTTTTATTCTTTTTGTTTAAAACAGTCAGTAGTCGCTATTTTTAAAAGTGTATTGGTTATGATGTTTGCAAATTTATAGTTTACATTTTGCCTTTATTGGCATTAACTTTTAAATCTAAAATAACACTGGTCGCCAAAAAAAATGTATAAAAATTTCTGTAGAAAGCAACAACAAAACTACAAAATATTTATGAAATAGCTTGTGCTTTCAATGTAATTCTTTGGCGTTGCGTTTAACAAGATTAGATCCTAAAAATTGCCTTCACCATGCTTAAGTCAGAAAAATCTCATAAGAATGTCCATGCGCCCGATTTTTGTTTTTTGCCGAACAGTTTTTCATTAATTTAAATTTATCTCGAATAAAAATAGACATTTATTTCATATAACCAGTTTCTTAATTTCGGTTCCAAAATTGTTTTTAAAAAAAGTAAAGATGGCAAGCCCCACTGAAGAGATTGTGTGGTTACAATCGAAACTAGTCTGGGCAACCTGTCCGTGAAAGCCTGGGTTTAAGTCTCAGCGCAGTCAAGAACGAAAAATTATCAATAAAAATTTTAATTAATTTCATGTTGTAAAATTCCTGTCTTCATAAAAATAATTTAATGAAAATTAAATTCAATGAACTTAAGCCTAATTAAAAATATCTAAATTTGGATTAAAAACCATTAACAGTTCAATAAAATAACCACAATACTAATTATTTTAAAAAAAATTCACCACAATGAAATAAAGAACAAAACAAAAAAATTAAGAAGTAAATAAATTAAAAGTAAAACCCCTTTTTAAGAACAAGCTTTTATTTAAATGCGCTATAAAGAAAAAATTTAACTTTAACTTTAAAACTTTTACTTTCAACTTATAACATCTTACACAACTTATATGATATAAAAGTTTGTCGCGAGATTTAGATACTTAGTTTGAAAATTGTAATCTACATAAGTCTTGCTTCAAGCTTTTATATCATATAAATTGTATAGTGATGGTATTAATTGATAGTAAAAGCTAATTTTTTTTCTTTGTTTTTTAAAAAGGTTTTCTACTTTTAATTTATTTAAAACTCGCATTCGTATTTAGTAGGTTTTATTTCATTTTATACCCATATTGTAGGCAAGCATTAAAAACTTATTCCGCCATATTGGATTTAGAAAGACGTCATTTTGCTTGTTAAGTATTCTTAGCAATCCCTTTTATTTGATACCCATATTGTAGGAATGTATTAAAAATAATTAATCCGCATTCTTGGGTGTTTCACCATATTGAATTTAGAATAACGTCAAAAGGTAAACATTTATTGTACTAAGGTTTAATTTAAGATGGATTGGAGCAGCGGAGTTTATGTTCATCATCTTATTTTTTTTAAATAAGGTGCTGAACATAAACTCCGCCCCGGTAGGCTAGTTGGTAGTGAGCTAGTATATCAGCGCTATGGTCGCGGGTTCGATTCCCGCCAGAGACTCTGGTTTTCTTTCCTGCAGACAAGCATAGAGCTTCGCGGGATTAGTAGATGAAGAGAAAAAAACTCGCATTTGTTTTCTCAGTTAGTCTTTTTCATTTGGTATCCATATTGTAGACATGCGTTAAAAACTTAGTCCGCCATATTGGATTTAGAGTGACGTCTCTTTACTTTTCGACTTATTCTCAGCAAGCCCTTTTATTTGATACCCATATTGTAGGAATTCATTAAAAATATCTAATCCGCCATCTTGTGTGTGCCGGCACGCTAGACTTAGGGCCATTATTAATTACAACATACAATTAGTTATTTTTAGAATGCTATCTGACAGATAAATAGTTTTTGGTTATTACAAGTTAACATTTACCTAAAAAGTGACTGATAAGCTAACATCAGGTGTGTCCTCATGGTAACTTTACAAGTGAACTTTAAGAACTTGAAGATGCCATATTTTCTGCTGAAGATATGGTAGCATCAGTGACAGTTTTAATTCAAATTAAATTATGCAAACTTAAAAAAAACACAATTTAACACAAAAAACAAAACAATTTACCATTAAGAACAAAAATAAAGCACAAAAATTGAATTCTTTTTTTAGTTAAAGAAAGAAGCAAAAGCAAATCGTTGCCACTACGTATTTTAACAACCAAAAGTAGTCGGTATATACTGCAATGTTGCCACAGTATATAAATTACATTTTTTATTTTATCGGACAGTTGTAATAATGGAAAAAACTTATTGGTCACTTTGTCGTTCAAGATAGCTATTGTTCACGTTAACTATCAGCAACTTTATCATTAGGTTGTAATAATGGCCCTTAGAATGACGCCCAAACTGAATATGTATACAAAATTTCAGCTCAATCGGTTGAAGATATCTGCTTCAAAATTGAGTTACAAGATTCCACCCGAACAAACATACATACATAAATACATTGCAAGTTAAATAAAAACTTTTAAAATTACTAACTAAATTAATTTTCATTTAATAAAAACTTATTCAATTTAAGAGCAAATGACATGTGTATAATATTTGCTTTGCCAGTACTAAATTAGTAATATTCTAAGGTAAATGAAAGACGAACAATCTATCCATTTTTACACATACATATCGCACTTGATCAACAAGAGGGTATTAACTCATAATGTAAACATTTTCAGTAGAAGCAAAATAGCCAGTCGTTACATTACGAAAAAGTTAACAAAATAGCACGATAAATTAAAAGCTGGATAACGTGTCGATTTTTTCCAAAAAATAAAATTTTTAAGTAAATACCCTCTTGTTGATCAAGTGCGATATGTATATAAAAATGAAAATGCGTTTGTATGTTTGTTTGTGTCCTATAACCTCCAAAAATACTCAACCGAAATTTTCACATTAATTTTCTGAATACCCATACAAAGAAAAAACATATTTCCACGTATCTGGAGAGCAGTCAAAAATTGTGTACAAATTGCTAAAGGTATGTTCAGACCTTACAAATATTTGACGAAAAAATTCAAAAAAAGCATGACCAGTAATTTGATCAAACTTTGGCTTTATGTTTAACAATTTCAATTGATTAACTAAACTTTGTTTGTAAGAAGATAATTGATTTATGTAATTTAGAGACTGTTAAATGATGTTTGATTTAGCCAAACGTTTTGCAAAAGCAAATAATTTTTTAAAAAAGCTAGTGGTGACGGATGTCAAATATTTAATAGGTGTAACCATAGCTTAAGTAGGCTCAGGTGGAAAAGTGGGCATGGCATCTCTCATACAAAAACACTATAAATTTCTGTATATCTGAATAACGCTTTCAGTAAGTTTTGAAATTAAGATCAAAAAGTTTGGTTTTCTATGCAAAACATTTGTAAAAAAATGGGCTGGATTGGAAAAATGGCCAGTCATGGCACCTTCAATATAAACACAATATAGATTTTTGTGTATCTGAAAAACGATAACAGTAAAATGATCTCAATTTGGTACAAATTGCTTCGAGATCAATACACGAGATCTGTTTAAAAAAAAATTATTAATTTTATTTCTATCCTTATTCGCCTTTTTAATTTTCAATACTTTATTAATTGATAAGCTCGAGGCCACAGTTGCTTTTTAATAAATGTTAATCTTTGTTTTTCTTTATATTTTCAATATTTCCTCATCCTTTGAATGGCATCTTCAGGAATCTTAAAAATAAATATACAGCCATGTCACAGAGTTTATTTCCGTTCGGAATGATTCCGTTCGGACTCAAAGAAAACATATTTGTTTATTGATAGAAAGTATATTTTGATAGTTTTTTGGCCCATAAGATACAGGAAAACTCCCATTCCGTTCATGAAAACAAAAATGCTTTCATTCCGCAAAGTTTTTTCGTAATTTTCTGAAGCACCAAAATACGTAATGAATTCCGTTTCCGAACGGAATTGTACTCTGTGACATGGCTGATAAACAGATATATAAATTTTTGAGAAACCCTGTAACACTAATAACTATTGTACAGAAAAATTATATAACAGTAACGACAAAAACAAAAAGAAAACAAACTCACTATAAAATACGAGTAAAAATAATAAAACATAAAACGACTATTCTCACTCACATGTTAGATTGTACTGTTGATCCTGTCTCTTTTTATTTATAATATGCCTAAAGCTCTGTGCTCCGTTATCTACATCGCTCTAAATTATTATTAATTTTATTTTAATGGGGGAAGCGATGCGCACCGGGTTAAGCTAGCATAATAAAAAGCAAAGGGTTAGAAAAAATGTATCCAAGTAAAATCTCAATTGTAAAATTTCGTGATAAAAATAAATTCAAATTGTGTTTCAAGAAAATATATGTAAGTATGTATGTCGTTTGTCATGCATTTTGTAGTCTTCCAAATTATATTTTCTTTTAGATTTATTGGGCCTTAAAGGGTTGTAATCATTTGATTTTTTTAATTAATAGATATAAAAAAAAGAAGAAGGGCAACTTTAAATCACAAGTGACATGAAATCCTGCTGCTTTTGAATTAGTATCAAAAGTGATTCATTTGCAATGTTTTAATAAGGAATATTATGTATACGTTATGTTAAAATGTTAACATACAATTTTTATGTTTTAAAAGTTGGATAATAATAAGTTAGATTTATATATTCGGCTTAGCCGAATTTTTAATACCCTTCACCGACAGCTCGAATATTTCAGGAGTGGTTTCTTTGTGATATAAATATATTATTAATTTATCAGCATTTAAATTGGTTGCGGTTAAGAACTATATTAAATTATTGACCGACAATCGAAAAGTTTTAAGCATTTTACTTTTATGATTTTGAGGAGGGGAATTTATATTGGAACAAATTTTATCGCAATATCTATATCAGCTTCGGTTTAAGGCGTATTTGAATAATTCTTAATTACAATTGCATTATTTATTACGGTTTTAGGTGTAATAAGCTGTTTTCCGAGAGTAGGCTTTATATGGGGCTTATAGACCGGTCGTCACAAAATTTAACAACATGATTTCAAGTCATAGAAAACTATGACGTAGCACATTTTAATTTGATAGCAATATTTATTACGGTTATAGACGTACAAAATCTTATATCATCCGTGCATTATTCCACCTTTTATGTCAACAAACCAAAATTTTAAATTTTTTAGGGTGGTGGTTCTACATTTTGATTCATAGCTCTGATCCTACTGAATCAATTTTGCTAGATTTCAATCCCAAACTGCTTACGGTAACTACAAGCAATTTGAAACCAAGACGGACAGACACGGACATGGCTAAATCGACTTAAAATTACTCAAGGAGCCAGTATATATATACTTTATGGGGTCTAAGATGCATAATAAAAAAGTTTCACACGGAATGACAAACTTAGTATACCCTCATTCACCACTAGTGGTGGTGGAGGGTATAAAGAGGGTATATCGTTAGCTAAAATGCAAAAGGGCGAAACTAACAAAAAATTAAAAATTTAGTTTTTTTATTGATTATTATGCCTGCCATTAAACTACTATCTTGACAAAATTGTACACTTCTGCGATCAAAATTTAAGCTTTTATTAACAAAAAACGAAGGGGCGTAACTACCAGTGTAGTGTGTTAATTTGATAAATGGGGCATTATTTGTGAAGCGAACAACCCAATGGAAAATTTTGTTGCAATTCCTTTATATTTTGCATAACTATAGTTCTAGTAGATATGAATAAGTGTGCGAAATACTTTTTTCTATGTCGAGTTACGGGATAGTATAGTGTTGCCGTTTTCAAAAAAAAGTTTTTTTTTTATTATTTTTTCGAACACAAAATTAATCAAACAAAAAAACAATTTTCATCTGCAAAACCGGAAATGGCCAATTAAAATCAAAATTTTTCTAACTTAGTCCTAATAAATTTTTTTTTAAACCGAAATTAGCCTATAGTGTCTTTATTATATTGTAAAAGTTTTATTGTGAGACATCTATTAGTTTAAGAGTTATGCAAATTTATTTACACTCATACATGTGGTTTTTGCAATGTTGTACCGTAAAAGACAGGAAAGAACGAGTTGAAAAATAAATTTTTCTCAAACTTATTTTTGGGTATACAAAATTTATTATTAATATGATTTTTTGACGAGCTAAATTCCAAATTTTTATTTTTGATTAATACACTGAAATTTATTGTTGAGGGAAAGCTAGTTTCTATGCGCATTTCACTGGATGCTTAGGCCAGATCATCAGGAAACCTTTTTTTCTTACACGCAAAGAAAAAACATGATTGATACAATTACAATCGCAAACTATCATTAATGTTTGTGGTTATGATTGTGCCAAACACGTCTTAAGCAACAATATATGTTCAGTTATAATGATTTTAGATAATTGTTGTCTCAAACATATTATTATGTTCAGAAGAAAAATGCGCACGATCTTTCAAACCATTTTTCTATATTTCCCAATACCATGCAAAATGTCTACTTCAACATTTTATATGGTTCTTACAATAAAAACAATAAAAAATGTAATTTAAAAAATTTATGTTTTATTACAAATATAATAAATAAAATATAGCATACATATATTAAAAATAAATATAAATACACATATTAATATACCTGTGTATGTGTTTTAATTTATTAATTTACGTTGTGTGGTACAAATATATCCAAACAAATAAGAATTCCGTTTTTGAAAAAATTCGGGGCTGATGACAAAATTATGTGTCAAAATTTGTTATAGGTTTTTTTGGCTGCAAGAAAGACAAAATAATTGCATATTTATATATTTTTATAATTATATTTAAATAACTTACCTGTTTCAATAAACGTATAATAATTTATTTCGTTAGTTTTGCAAGGCAGCATGGCATTTTTCTCCCCGAAAAATGTTTTAATTATTCTGTCATCATTCATGTTTCCTGATTAACTGACGCTCGCGGACGGAGAAAATGTAATTTTAAAGCACACACTGTTTGTTTTGACAATAAATGTTTGCATCTTAAGAGAATGTGTTTTCAAGCAAACAAAAATTATGGTATTAAACATGCCTTTTGTATTCAACTAATATTATGATTTTAACTGTATAGTTGAAAATATATATATTATAATAGCTAACATATCAAATAATATAATATGTTTCGCTAGACCAGAGTACCTTTTTAGGTGTAAGCCACCATATAATATTATTATAGTGAATTTAAAAATGTTAAGGACAAAAACCAATTTTTTAAGTTATACTAAGACTATAATTAATTTATGAGGGTAAACATATAAGGCAAGTATAAACAAAAATGGTCGTAGTGACCATTTATTAATCATGTTTTTTCTCTGCGTGTAACTTCGACCTAATTTTTTAGTTTCCTTTTTAGCGATATAAGCCTGCGGCGTACTTATTATATTGTAAAACTTTCATTATGTGCTCTTTATAAGTTTGAAAGTTATGCAAATTTATGAATATGCCTAACACATCAAAAACTGGAATGACCAATTTAAATTAAATTTTTTTTAAATTGTTTTTATTACCTTTTAAATTCATTATTATCTACACTACACTGGTGGGTAATAAAAAATTAAATGTGCACGTGCAATATATTAATGTGAAAATTCCTAGCCCTCAGAAGAGTTTTTTGTGAAATCCTTTCCAACTACACAAGTAATAAAAAATAAAATTTGCATTTGCACTTAAAGTAATAAAAATATTAGTGTAACTTTTATAATTTTGAGTGCTTGGCGAAATGTTTTTTTAAATCATATGCACGTAGGTAACATAATTATACCACATCTGGTATTAAGGATTTTTTTTTAAAAACATATCAGTTCTTTTTAACTGCTTCAGTGTTTGTACTGATTGGCAAATTATTATGGCTACATTAAGTAACAAATGTTTCAATCCTTTTGGCTTATTAAATCATGGAATAAAGAAAAAACAACGAAAATTTCTGAATATTTAGCTCAAAAGTGGGACTATACAAAACAAAAATACGTATGTGATCGCTGCAGGAAACGAAGCTGAAAAGCCTTCACGAACTAAAAAAGTTACTGTGGATCGCAATGAAAGTTTTTAAACACCAAGTGTAAGTTCGATAAGAAGCGAATACACATCTATAATTAACGAAGATTCAGTGATCCAAGCAAGACACACAAAAAGAAGACCTAGACATTTTAAAGCAATAAAAGGAGAAATTTGGTGACCCTTATACATCTACTTTTATGAAGACCATGATACTAACCATAGCACCTAAGTCATGGAGTGAAAATAAGCTGGCTAAAGAGTTTGGCACATCAAGGCAACAAGTGAGAAAGGCAAAGGAACTTGTAGGAACACGAGGTGGACGTAAATTACCTATTGAAACAAAAAGTTTAGGTAAATGCTTTTATCTACGGGAAGACAATAGCAGAATGATGCCCGGTATGAAAGATTTTATATCTGTTAAATCAGACGATGGGAGAAGAATACCTGTACAAAAACAGCTTCTGATGTGCAACATTAATGAACTTTATTACCAGTTCAAAGAGGAATATCCGAACGTTAAAATTGGCGTATCAAAGTTTTTTAATTTAAGACCCAATCAATGCATTCTCGCTGACGCCCATGGAGCACACTTGGTATGTGTTTGTGTTAAACATCAAAATGTTAAACTTTTGTTGAATGGTGGAAATATTGCCAACCTAACAGCAGGAACTGCCATAGAACTTGTATGTTATAGGGATTTCCTTCTTATGATGATGTGCCCTAATCCAACTCAGACGTGTCATTTAATGACTGCAAAATTTCTGCCTAATGAATGCTGTAAATCTTGTCCTGGCTTGAATGCAATTCGCGATCATCTGATAATGATATTCGACAACAATCATGTGACAGAAGTGCAACTTGAAAGTTGGCTTATCACAGAACGGTTCACATTATCTACTCGGGTATTACCCTCTGATGACTTTATAGATACCTTCTGTAATGCATTGGATATATTAAAACCTCATGTTTATATTGCATAAGAACAGGCAGTTTACTTTAAAAAACTTAAGGAGAGTATCGGTGAAGGTGAAATAATCGTACAGTGTGATTTTGCAGAAAACTATAGTTTTTTAGTTCAGGATTCTGCCCAATCTTTTCATTAGAACAACGACCAAGTAACACTGCTGACTTCGGTTTTTTATTACAGAGATGGTAGTGAAGTAAAATACGGAAGCATTGTTATGATCTCAGATGACCTAAAGCATGATACATCTAGCTTTTATTCTTACCATAAAATACTTCACAAGCATCTATTGGAAAAATCTATATATGCGTCGAAAGTAATATATATGCATCACTGATGGGGCCCACAACATTTTAAAAATAAATACAATTTTGTGAATCTATTTTACTGCAAACATGATTTTAATACGGATGCCGAGATACCTCAAGCGTTTAGCGAAGCGCACCAGTCTGCAGTTACCTGCAAGTAAACCAATGATTTCTCCAATACAATTATATGACTGGGAAAAATCTTCTCTAAAAAAACTGCAATTGACTACTGCTCCAAAAAGGATATTGAACGTGAAAGAATTTTTCTGCAACCTAAGTTTGATTCCGCAATCACAGTTCCAGGAACTAAAACGTACCATGCTTTTATTCCAAAACACGAAGGTTATGATAGACACTGTTTGTAAAACTTGTAAAATAAAACCATTATCTTCATAAGTAAATAAATTTATTTACATATACTTATTTTTAAGTATACAAAAAATAACATGTGATATTTTATTTAATTTTAATTTTCTAAAGGTGGGACTCAAAAATTTAAAGGATAATATGTAATTGTATAAATGTACAAACCAGCCTACATAAACAACCGCCTAAAATCATCATTTGGATAACTTTTAAACTTATGAAGAGCACATAATAAAAGTTTTAAGATATAATAAATACGCCGCAGACATATTTCGCTAAAAAGAAAATTAAAAAATTAGGTCGAAGATAGAAAAAAAGGTTTCCTAGTGATCTGGCCTAAGCACCAGTGAAATGCGCATAGAAACTAGCTTTCCCTCAACAATAAATTTCAGTGTATTAATCAAAAATAAAAATTTGGAATTTAGCTCGTCAAAAAATCATATTAATAATAAATTTTGTATACCCAAAAATAAGTTTGAGAAAAATTAATTTTTAAACTCGTTCTTTCCTGTCTTTTACGGTACAACATTGCAAAAACCACATGTACGAGTGTAAATAAATTTGCATAACTTTTAAACTAATAGATGTCCCACAATAAAACTTTTACAATATAATAAGGACACTATAGGCTAATTTCGGTTTAAAAAAAAATTAATTAGGACTAAGTTAGAAAAATTTTGATTTAAAATGGAGATTTCAAATTTTTTATATTATTTTTTTTTTTTGTTTAAAGATCAATCGATTTTCTATAAGAATCACTTAAAATTTTTTTTTTGTTTGATTAATTTTTGGTTCGAAAAATAATTTAAAAAAAACATTTTTTTGAAAACGGCAACACTTTCCCACCCCGTAACTCGACAAATAAACATCATAGAAAAAAGATATTTCGCACACTTATTCATATCTACTAGAACTATATTATGCTAAATATAAAGGAATTCCAACAAAAATGTTTTATTGTGTTGGCCGCTTCACAAATAATGCCCCAAATGCAAGGACGTAATTACACATTTTTTTTAACAAAATATAATAAAATTGTTTTCTCTGAAAATTGTTTAATGAATTACCATGGCCCAATTAGTAGGTCTGCGCACAACTACAACAATGCAACAATAGAAAAAACAACACGCGTTTTGTTTGTGTATACAAATGGTTAAAATGTCAAAAACTTGTCACCTGTTAAGAAAAATGTGTTTTGTTTTTATCATGTATTTATTTTGTTTAATGAAAATTTTCAACCGGAATTTTGGCGTGCAATGCTTGCTTCCGAAAAATGGTCTGCGCAAATTTCATGTAATGGGACCAAATTCTTGCCACAAATTTCACCCCATTTTGCACTTTCCACTGGGTCTTGTGGCACTAAAAATAACGTACCGCATCCATTTTTAAAATGTTTTTTACACACCTGCACACTTTTTTTTTATTATTATGGTTATTTAAAATTTTTTTTCACAATTATTATATTTTATTTTTATTTTAACAATAAGAAAAACGATTTCTAGAAATCAAAAAGAATATTAAAAAAGTATAATAAAAAATGTAAACAACTTCTTATATGTCCTTCGCCATAGTTTTGAAAAGCCAATTGTTCCGAAGCTCGTATGGTTACTTATGTTGTTTTGTCTGGAGAGTATCGTACCAAATCCTTTAATTCGAAGGGACACTTATTTAAGGGCCAGGTAAAATAATTTAAGAAATATCTGCGACAAATTTGGTCCTTCTAGGTCCATTATTCTTAAACCATTATTTTGACAAATTTAGTTGTTGATCCAAAGCACCTATTGATTGATTTATTTTTTGATCTAAAGAACCGATTCACTGAGTCTTAGGAATTTCTTCTTTGACCCAATATATTAAAGCTGGCAATTTCTATGGCTTTTCCGTAGACAATAATACTTAATACATATCGTATAAGAACTCAATACTACCCAATTTCAATTGAAATCTGAAAGTATTGAGTCAAAAAATAGTGCAAATCAGGGATGATAAAGTCTAGTAGTTTTTTTAATGGTTTTCATATAAATTTTACTACGTGTTCAATTACTTATCAAATTCGTTTTTTTTTTTAAACCAGTTTACAAATCAAATCTAGCGTTTTGAGATGTGAATTAAGTTTAAGCTTAGTTAAACGTACTCTGAAACTCGAATTTTTCCTGCGAAATGTGATTATTTTTTTACTATTTCATTAAAGACCAAAATTTTAAGCAAAACTAAGCTGTTCCGCCAAAATTTGGAATACAAACTTGGAAATGGCGGAACAATTCTGTTTTCAGATTAACTTAACCTAGTTTAACTGAGATCTCAAAAACCCAGCCTAAAAGTTAAAGAAGACAACTATTCTGCTTTAACATTTGTGGAACTCAATTTGACTAATTCTGCCTCTCCTAAACATTTATGAATTTTGATTTGTGCCTGCTTATGATTTAAATAAAATTATATTTCCAACAATAATAAGCGTAGACTTTCTCATTGTGTATTAATTAAAGGTTTTATTGTTTTCGCTCTTTGTAACGTTTGTTGTAGATAAATTAATTATAAATTTTCCATGAAGACACCACATCCATCAATTTTCGCTGCAGCATCTAAAAAAAAAAGAACAAACAAACTTAAATTGTGGATAAATTTATTTAAAGAACTAATAAACTGCTTTTACCGTGATTGTGACTGGCTGTTAATCCCTCTTTGTTAGGACATCCAGTGCGGACTCCATAAGTTCAGACAGTAGTCCAGGATCCTTACCCATAGCCACAACTGCAACGTCATCCATACGCAATCGACCTGCAGTACGTCCCTTTCATGGTTTTGATATTCAGATTCCAAAGTAATAGTGACAGTACACTCCTTTGCGGGGTGCCCCTAGTCGCAACCTCGGAAATATTCCAAGCGCCCAAGTTAGATTCAATAATCCTTAAGTGGAAGATACTGCCGATAAATTGTATGATCGCTAGATCGATCTCCAAAAGTCTCATTTCGCTAATAACTGATTCAGGCTTAACGTTGAAGAATGCTCCCTCAATATCCAAGAATGCAACTAAAGCAACTAATTTCTTGTAGTGGGGGGATCTATCTATGTGGCCCACCAATGAGTAAAGCGCAGTTTCAGTGGACCTTCCCTCGTATAGGCGTGTTGAACCGCCGACAAGGAGTTATGGCCCAACGGTGATCTTAAATAAATATCCGTAATCCTCTCCAGTGTTTTCAGTATAAAGGAGGATAGACTAATTGGCCTAAAGTATTTAGCCTTAGTGTGAGAAGTATGAAGACAATATTGTATGTTGTCCAGATTGTTGAGACATGTGAGAGGCTCAGGCAGGCTCTAAATATCACCAGGAGCCATGGCATAAATACCTCCAAGTTATCTTGAAGATCCGCTAGGATAATCCCATCCGGGTCTGAGATTTAAAGGGATGGAATCTTTTGACTGCCCATTTCACACGATGACGATAAATGTATCCCCCCTAAGTTCATCATCAGCGCAGCCTGGGAAGTGTGTATTCATCAGGACCTCAAGGGTATCCCGACTGTTTGTGATCCAGGATCCATATATGTTCTGAATATACAATGGAATAGCTGGGCTAGAGGATAAAATCTTACGCAGGCGACTAGTCTCCGAGGAGCTCTCCACATCGCTGCAGAATTTCCTCCATGACTGTCTCTTGGCCCTCCTGCTAAGATTCTTAAGTCCATTCACTGAGGACTTGTAATTGTTCCACACACCATTACGTTTTGCCTAATTAAAGAGTTTACTGCTTTCCTTGCGTTTTTCAGCAATTTGTTTTTCGCCTCATTTAAGATACTCGTCTGTGACTCCACTGGGGAGTCAAGCGTGGACACATTCTGAGGAAAAGATTGAAATCAATGTACATGTGATCAGAGGAGCAACAGTCGTTTGTGACTTTCCAATCGCTAATCATATCTGAGAACCTATCGCTAATAAGCGTAACATCAATAACTTCCCTTCTGTTAGTCACAATAAAGGTGGGTTCATTAACCCTACTAATTACTCTTCTCTTACACTGTTGTTTGCCTAAAAAAGTATTTAATATTTTATTCATTTTACTATGAATTCAAATTCAATTCGTTTTTAAATCTTATTAATATCAGTTTTAGGAAGAATTTATACGATGATTATCTTTAAGACATGTTTTTAATTTGTAGACGAATTCGATAGAAAAGAAAGAGGGGTAGAAAAAAGACATGATGTATGTTCTTCGTGTTTTTTATAATGTTTTTTCTTTCATTTAAAATTTTGCTATTATGTTTTATTTTCCGTCTTGTTTTCGATTTTTAAAACAAAAGAAGACATGTCTCAGGAGTCACCGTGTAAATTAAAAAAGATTTTGGTAGCAGCTTTAAAGGAAAATTTAAAAAAATACATGTTTTAAAAATCATTGTATAAATGCTGCCTTAAATATTAAAAATCAAGGGCCTGATTCTGGCAGTCGTAATCGAGTACTTTCTCGATTCGAAATCAATTTAATATCTAAATATTTCAGTCAATACTAAACGAATCGGAATTATTTTTTCAGTGTTATAAAACATTAATTTGAGTTTCACAATGCTGAAAAAATAATTTCGATTCGTTCAGTATCGACTGAAAGAATTACAAATAAAATTGCTTTCGAATCGAGAAAGTACTCGATCGCGACTGCCAGAACTAAGTCCCAGGTATGCGGCATGAAATACGACCCCAAGAAATAGTTCCCAAAAAAATTAAATAAGTCCACAATTTTTGGGGTCTTATTTTATATAAAATAAATCCCCAATTTTAAAAATTAAATAAATCCACAACGGAATGAAAGAACGCCCCAAACATAAATTAAATAATACGCAAAGTTATAGTGAGTCATTTCATGTGAAAAAAATATCCCAATTTCTAAAATAAAATAATATAATACATATTGTTCAGTTTTGGTTTTAAAAAATGCGTGCTTGATAGCATGGTTAGTAGAGTGAGTCGATTTGTAAGGACAAAAATTTGTTGATATTGTGCCATAAATTTTTCGATAGCTTTTGGCATGGGGAAAACAGGTTCCACTACGACATATCAAAAAATCATTTTCGAGGCGCCCAAATTTAAATTTTTTAACTTTTTCTCAACTTTTATTTTTAAAGTTTTTTGTTAGTAATTAATAAAAAAATCGACATTTAAAATTTTTTTTTTAAATATTACCTTTCCAATGTGGAGTTGTACGCGAAAAACGATGGCGATAGCAGTTTTTCCAAAAAAAAATTTCTTAAGGTTTTGGACGAATTTTTGTCGAAAAATTTTTTACGCGTTAATTTTTAAGGTTTTTTTTAAAAGGTATGTTAAAAACAATTCGCAGACTTCAAATATTCTAAATATATCTTATCCAAGTTAAAATTGTACGCTTAAAACGATGGCAACATCATTGGCATTATTTAAAAAAAAATAATTAAATCAAAAAAAAATACTAAAAAAAAAACTTAAAAATAAAAGTTCAGGAAAAGTAAAAAAAAAAAATTAAATTTCGGCGCCTCGCAAATTATTTTTTTTATATGTCGTAGTTGAACTTGTTTTCCGCATGCCAAAAGCTATCAAAAAATCGATGACACAATATGGATTGCTAAATCGACCCACCCTAATGGTTTTC
Source organism: Pollenia amentaria (assembly GCA_943735925.1). Lineage (NCBI taxonomy): Eukaryota > Metazoa > Arthropoda > Insecta > Diptera > Polleniidae > Pollenia > Pollenia amentaria. The sequence goes on from OX031009.1 coordinate 227,783,450, forward strand.
AACCATTTTCGCCTCTATGGTATAACAAATACCGGCTTCTTTAGTAGAAAAGCTTTAGTTAGGAAAGCCACCGTTTGTTACACCAGAGAGGAAACAATCCTCGCGCCCGGCCCAAGGCCGGCTATGCAGATAAGCTATAGTTAGCGATTTGGGATTTTAAAATTCGAGATTTTCGAATTCGAGATTATTAAGTTAGTGATTTAGAGATTCCGATATGTGAAATTCGGGATTAAAAAATAACCCAGATTTTTTAGGATTCTGAAATTAGAGATTTTGATACCATCCCCTTTTTATACCTACACCACAAGTGGTGTGGGTATTATGCATTTGTGCTGATGTGTGTTACACCATTAAATATTGGTCCTAAATCCACCTTAAAGTATACCGATACCCTACAGAATCACTTTCTGAGTCGATCTTATGTTGTCCGTCCGGCTGGCTGGCTGTCCATGTGAACTTGTGCGCAAAGTACAAGTCGCAATTTTGAAGATAACTTGATGAAATGTAATACATAGGTTCAAATTTGCAGGACTAAGCCTATTGAAAATGGGGCAAATCGGTCCATAATTTCATAAAGCCCCCATACGAGCTACTTTCCGGAGTACATAAGCTATGCATTTTTTTAAATAAGATAGGGGTCATTTTCTTCCTCTCAGAAACTATCTAACAGATTTTAATGAGTTTTAAAACATAGGGAGATCCCTATTCATATAGCCATATTAGCCATGCATTTTTCGAAACTTTGTCCCAAAAGTTGTACACATGCAAAAATTTGTTCCTTTATACTGTGGTGTAGGATATCATATGGTCGGGCTTGACCGATTAAACTTTCTTACTTGTTTATGTATGGTATACTTATGCAGTATATATAACAGTATATAATTTGCATTCATTATGTATTTTAAAAATGAAATAAGTCCCAAAATATTTTTTTGGGTATTTATGTCATTACATACTTACGGGGACTTATTTTATACGAAATAAGTACCCAAAACCAAAAACGAAATAAGTCCCTAAAGACAAGAAATAATTCCCGCAAAAAACGTTGTTGTTGCTTCCTGTACTTTTTTTGGGACATATTTCATTTTGTTTTTGTTGACTTATTTCCTGGGGACTTATTTCATGGCGCATCGCATATAATATGAAATTTAAAAGAATCTAAACAGGAAAAAAGAGGAGAATATATTTCTTAAGATACTGAAAACAACATTATCGATTTCAAATCGTTTTGTTTTCAAAATCGTTTTCATCACATACCTGAATAGGAGTATCTTCCGCTACTTGAGTTTTGTTAATTTGAACTTGAATTCAAAGTTAATATGCGTATCAGTATCGGAATCGATATTTCCTTCTGGGTATCAATATCTTATCGGCAAAAAGACGTATTGTTAAATCTTTAATTTATATACTAAAGTTCTCAACTATATTTCTTTTTCTCAAATTAACAATGCATTTTTCACTCTTTAAAATTAATTTTAAAGTACTTCTTTATTAAAAACTTACTTTTTGTTTAAATTTCCTACAAACTTTTTTGTTCAATGAAAAACAATAACTGAATTCTTGGTATTTATTTTTCGTTTTATGTACGTGTTTTTATTACGTCAAATAAAACACAAATCAAAATGTTAGTTTTTTAATCAAAGTATTCGTTCATTGTATAAAACAACTTCTTGTTCTAGTCAAAAAAAAACGCAAATTAGTTAAAATCAATAAACGGATTCCTTGAAACAATGTACACTTTCTTAAAATTTTGTACAGTCTTCGCTTTATTTATATAGGAGCGAAAGTATTCCTTGAATTCAACATCAAATCAAAAAAACTAGTTTATTGTTGAACTCAACGAATAAAATCAAAGAATAGTTCCAACGTTCAGTTCTTATCTTCATAAAATTTTACATTAAATTTTAATAAACATTTTTTGCAGAAAAATGTCAATGAATTAAAATTAATAAATTCGCTGAATTTATGTTAAACTGTTTTTTCAGTACTTTTAATTTTAATTTAGGCAAAAGTGAAAAAATAAAGTTTATAGATTATAAGGAGACCTCAAAGAGTAATGCGATGTTCATACGTAGATATGTATAAACCACTTGTTTCGCTTTCTGAAACTAGATTGCCAAGCATGCTGTTCATACGATTCATTCTTGCTTCATTTTTACATTTTTTTGTGTTAGGTGATTTTAAAACTAGCTTAGCCCGGTGCGCTTTGCTACCCCCATCGAAATAAACTTGGGAACATTTTTTTAAAAAGCAAACATCTTGGACTTAAGTTGAATGATTTTACAGTTACCGTTCAACAGATACGCAGAAATTTCAAGAGTATTCGTATGGAAGGTGCCATGCCTACTTTTCCCATTGAACCTACCTTTTGATATACAATATGTTGTGGGTTTTTATCTAAGCTTATGGCCAATTTTCAGGATTAACATTAAAACACATTTATGTTTAAAATCGTTTTAAATACTAAATTCTCTTCTTCACTAAACTTAAATGAAACTTCCCAATAAAAAATTTTCTTGTTTTGCGAAGCACTAATGGTACATTTTAAAAAGTAACCACACATTTATGCGCTACGCAATAAGGCATACGGAGATGCAGTATGGTAAGTGAACGAATGCTTAATAAATTGAAAAAAATATATATAAAATTTGAACAGCCACGACATTCCCTTACCACGAAGCAGGTTTGTAAGGGAGCATATTAAGGAATAACGGTAACAAATAATTCAGTGTGCAAAGCTGATCGTTACGTTCACAAATTTTTATATGCGCTGAATAAAGCGCTTTCTGTGTCAAAAATGTATTGCTTCAAAGTGGGAACTCGCCATATAAAATTCATGTCTTCCGTAAGCGATATGGTAAGCGAAACTTTTACGTTTCTCCCTTACAAACCTGCTACGTTCGAAGCTCCATTTTTTATTGGGTTAAGTCACCGATGTGGTACATTTAAATCAGGGATTTCCAAAAATTTTTTGGTTGTGTATTAGTGAGTACCAGAGAGTAAAAAAATTGAGAGAATGCATTCATTTACAGCCGAAATAAAATGTTAGTAATATATTTTATAAGTTGTATAACACAAAGGTACAAAATTAAAAATTTTTTGTGTTGATAAAAAATTTGTAGCAATTCTTTGTTCAATGTCGCTGATTTTAAAACTGCACTTTTTTTTCATTCGGAAGCTTTTTGACTCTAAATCAGTTTTAAATATCTTATCAAACAATTGTAAAAAAATGAAAGTTTTTTATGTTTTAAAAATTCATAAAAAATAAATATTGCACGCAAATCACACGTTTAATAACATATTCCGTTCCTTCCTTAAATGTTGCATACCATATAAGGCATTGGATGTTACCAAAAGCATTTTTGACCGCACAATATTTTTTGAGTGTAAGCTGAAACAAAATAATATAGCATCCGCTAGACATGCACACTTGTCGAAGTCACATCGACGACTGAATTGAAGAGTATAAAAATATGTGTTAGTAGTGGTGCGCACAATTGTGCAAAGAAATGGAAACCCCTGATTTAAATCCAACTTAAGTTTCCATTGGATTAACTTAGCAAGGTAACCTCAATATCACAACAATACAAAAACAACAGACAAAGTAATAACAACCAGCTATTTTTTGAGACCACCTTTTAAATAACTACACTTTTTTATGATATTTTTTTGGATTAAGTAGTGCTACCATACTTTTATCTTAATTAAATAAGACTTTTCATATAAAACTCAAAAAATCAATCTGTAATTAAATACGATTTAAGTTTTTATGAAAATTAACATAAAATAGATTTAAATACTATCCTGAAAATTGGGCATTACAGTACTCCAAATACGTAGAAAGCTTTATTGCTATTGTATGGGAGGTTCCACGCCCGCTTGTCTAATCCAGCCGACTTTTTGGCAGATGTGGTGTATTGATAACGAAGTTATTTGTTTCATATTGAAAAACTCTTACTGTAACCGTCCTCCAGATATAAGGTTATTCATATTTTCATTATATGGTTAGTTCCAGGTCTACATAATATATATTATTAGCGTATGTTAAGCGCCGGGTAATCAGGAAGTTATTGTGAAAATGTCAAGAAAATCGGCTCAGTAGCTTAGGAGTCTGTAGAGAACAAACAAACATAAGCTTTTTCATTTATATAATATTTTAATTTTTATTTTGTAAGGTGTAGTTTACCATAAGAGTGGGTCCTTCAAAGGTGGTAGACTTTTGTCTTCAAATATGAAGTATTTAAAATTTTCGCTCAATGGGGAGTATGGCTCTTCCTTCGTCTACCCAGCCCATTTTTATTTTAAAATTTTTAAGTTTACCTTAATAGTGGTTAAAGCACGTTTGAATACTCTCGCTGTATTAGTTCTTCAGTAACGCGATATTTAAGTTATGTTTCCTATAGGGGATATTGCTCCCCCTGCTCCTACCCGCTTTATATTTATTTTCAAAAGTGTAGTACGCCATAAGTGTGACTTCGACAAAGTTTGAATATTCTAACTATAACAGTTCTTAAGATATGCGATATTAAATATTGGCGTCCTATAGGGGGTACCACTTCCCCAGCTGCTATTTTATTACAATTTTGGGGCTCAGAAGATCCTACTATATTTAATATTGGCATCCTATGGGGGGTACCAATTCCCCTGCCCTATAGAAAAAATAAGTAGCCTATTTTATTTTTAGGGCTCCCGTGAGGTTACTGTAAAAATTTCAGGAAAATCGGTTCAGTAGCTTAGGAGTCTATAAGCCAACAAACAAACAGACAAACATTTTTAATTTTTATATACACATATATAGATAAATTAAAATGTAAGTAAAAATTAAAAAAAAAAAAGTTATTTAATTATTTTATTAATATTATTAATTATCACTTTATTTTATTTAATTAATTTTTATTTAGTTTTGTATTTGTTTTGATTTTTTTTTTTTGAGAGCTAGTTCAGATAAACGTAGTACATTTTTCCTGTTCGCAGTATGTTTCAAAATGAAACGACCTGTTTCGCTCTCAAAATTTGTATGGCAAAACATGTTGTTTCATTCATGTTTGGGGCTCGAAACAGGAATGGGAGAGCGAAACACGAATATTGCTGTCCGTGTGAACATGATAAAAAGATTTAAATAAAAAAATGAGATTTATAGGTAAACATTAGAGGTATTCGAGATTTTTTGCCGATCTGGCTGGAATTCAATATCCGTAGACCACATCATATCTGGGGTTCGATTCTGGTTCTGTGAAACTGTAAAATGAAAAGAAACTTTTCATTTTCGTTTTTATCAGAACTTTTCATATTTTAATTTCACAATTACAATTACACAAATTGCAATTCCCGTTCTTTTAATGAAAAAGTGTTTCATTCCATTGTAGCCGTGAAACTTTTTTATCTACACTAGGCATAAAAAGTCTGCGTACAATATGTTTTGATATGTTTTCAGAACTAAAAAAGTAAAACATTTTGTGTAAATCTAAAAAAAAAATAAACTTTATTTGTTTATTAGGATTAGTTCTAAAAATATTTGTACTTATTTTTACCAAAAATAATAACGATAGTTCATAGCTACAAAGGAAACTAACAGCCTATTCAAAAAGGCATATGCAAAAGTCTGCGTACAAAAATTTTTTGTAATGTTTTTTATTTCAAATTTTTAATTAAAAAAAAATTAATATCAAGTTGAAATTCCTTTTCGTTAAAGAACCTCAACAGGCAGGATTACAATTTTTTAATTTTTCTTTTTAGATTATCAAAAATAATGACAATAAAAACTGTTATGCAAAATATCAAGAAAATCGAATTTTAAATTACATGATAAATTACAATTAAAAATTGCAAAACCATTTCGTTTGTATCATTTTGTTAGTAACTTACAACGTTCTTCCACCGGCTGACTCTTTGTACTGCATTTTGAAGGCGTTGAAGTGCATAATTTAGAGTATTGAGAGTAATGTTAACGGTAATCTGCAAAAAAAACAGTTTTTGCAAAAAGTGACTTTTACAACGTTTTTCGTTTTTAATGTTTGTTTGGAATAAATTTTGTGCTGTCGAATACGAGGATCCAATAAATCCTATAAATGTTCTATGTGACTTAAGGTACGGTCACATATGGCAAATATTAGCCCCAAATATGTTTGCCTTTATTTGGCAAATTTTTTTTCAAAACAATGTAGGTTTCATTTTGTGGTCACACTGCGCACATTTATTTGCTCATATTTGTTTGCTCGAACAGATGTCAAATAGCGGCAAACACACATATTAGCAAACATGTTTTCCATATGGTCACACTTAAAAAAATATTTGCCGAAGCAAAATATTTGACCAAACTGTCAAAATATATAAATTTATTTGCCAAAACACTATTTAAAATATAGAGGAATTTCTTTCAATTAGAGCGTGTTCTATTTTGATCTGGCAAACCATCTGACATCAGCTGTTTTGCAAGTCGTCTGTTTGTGGAGGCAAATATATATTAAAATCTATTTACTTACACATATTCTTAAAAAAAAACAAAATTTTTAATTAACTAAAATACAATCCCCTCTATTACTAAACTCGTTGTCGACGGCGTCATTAATTTTAAGCTCACGTCACATTTAGTCGACGCCGACGTCAACTCGACATTAAATCGGTATTAATTTGCATGCATATATTGATGTCGACATGTTATCGATATTTAAAAAAAAAAAATTGCTCATCCCTATGTATTTTGACAGTAAATTAATTTATTTTTTAAATTTTCGTATAAAATGTTATTTTTGTTTGACTCTGAAAGTAGTGATGAAGAAAATAAAGAAATGCTTAAGCTTCAGAGGAAAGTTATAAGACAAAGATCATCCATTTTCAATTTGCCGGATAACACGTGAGTAATAAAACAATTTGGCTTGTATTTGTGAAAATTTATACGAGCAATTTGTAAATTTGTTTTTTTATATAGATTCATTGAGTATTTTCGATTAAACAAACAGGCATTTCAGTTTGTTTTGAAAAAAATTGAGCCGTCAATGAGGAGTATAACTCGCTCAGCATCAATCTCTAACACGATAAAATTGGCAACAACATTACGATTCTTGGCCCAAGGCTCATACCAAACGAGTGTTGGCAACGATTTTAATCTTGGACTCTCACAGCCCACTGTGTCTCTAATTTTAGAAGAAACACTCGATGCTTTGGAAAGAGTTATTTGTCCTCTGTTTATTAAATATGAAATGACAGAAGAAGAGATGGCTGAATGCAAATTGCATTTCTTTGAAAAGACGGGGTTTCCTGGCGTTATAGGTTGCGTAGACGGTTCGCATATAAAGATTCTAGCCCCTAAACAAGAAGTACAAAATATGTACTATAATCGAAAAGGATTTTTTAGTTTGAATGCCATGCTTGTAATATAGAAAAACAAAATCATTAGTGAACGTTTATTTCATTAATTAATTTTCAGGTATGTGACCATAAAATGAGAATCAGATATGTAGATGCTCGTTATGCAGGCTCGTCTCATGACTCCCTTATTTGGAAAGTGAGCCCCTTAAGACAAGTTTTGCGAGAGCGTTACGAAACGGGTGAGAGGAATTGCTGGCTTTTAGGTAAGATTGGAACTGTATATTTAAGTGTAATTGTTTATATATTTATTTATACAGGTGACGCTGGTTATCCGCTTGAACCTTATTTAATGACACCATATCGGTCTGCTCAAGAAAGAAGTCCAGAAGCAATTTTCAATAGCAAACATGCAACGGCACGAAATATAATTGAAAGAACGATTGGTGTACTGAAAAATCGCTTCCGCTGTTTACTAGGTGCTCGTCAGCTCCATTACAAACCTGATAAAGTGACTAAAATCGTAAACGTCTGTGCTGCATTGCATAACATTTGCATTGAATATCGCAGCGTTATTGATAACTATGATGCCCCAATGAATTTAGAAAACAACAACAATAGTCTTGATAATACAGAAAATTTACAAAATAATGAAGCTTCACAAATAAGAGATCAAATAAAAAACAGTTTTTTGTAATTCAGTCTTTAAATATATTTTCGTTTGGTCATTTCTATATTAAGCTAGCGATATATTTTTTAAAAACTAGATAAAACAATTCATTTTAATAAAATAAAAGCGATTAAGGCACAGGATTAATTCTGTAACAAAAAAAAAACAACAATTAAATTCATTTAAACTAATAAAAAATGGCACAAAAAAGTAAATATAAAAAGTAAAAAGCATATAAAAATTAGTTAAAAATTTTGTCTTTTAATCATATTGGTTTCGGAGAACTTCCAATTCTTTTTTTTTAATCTCCATTTTTATATTTTTTAATTTAATTTCTGATTCAAAAAGCGTTTCTTCTCTTTTCGATTGCTTTTCCATTACTTTTAACTTTTTTTCTTCTACTTCATAGAGTTTTCGCTGGTAGCGGTTTGTCTCTTTTAACATTGTTTTTATTTCTATTAATGTATTTTCTTGAGTCTCGCAGAGTTTTTCTTGGTTCCGATTACTATCTTTCAAAACAGTTTTTATTTCCGTTATTGTTTCAGAAATCTCATGAAAAGCTTCTTTATGAATGGCATTATGCTTTTCAAACAATTCTTTCCGTTCATCCATCGTCCGTTTCCTTTTTCTTACATTTGTCGAAGTTGATGGCACGTTTTCATCATCCTCCAAAATTGTAACATCCAAATCAGATATATTATTTTCTATTTGAATATCATCAGCAGAAGCTATTCCTTGTAATTTACCTGCAGGACTCAATTGTTTCTCAAATTGTAAAAAATTTGCTGCAGCTTCTTCCAGATGCGAAAGCGGTAATTGCTTATATGTACCACCACCAGTTGCGTTGATTTCCGCCTTGTTGTGAGTTAGTTTTTTTTTTAACTTACATTTAAAATCCCTCCACACCTTGAAATGGTCAAAATTTAAACATTTATATTTTTAAAAAATTTTCTAGCCAAACCTTTTGCCAACCCTCGCTGTCTCTAATTGGTGGTCCCACTGAATTTAATTTTGTTGCTATTTCCTCCCATTCTTTTTTGAAATTGTTAGGAGTTGAGCTGCGTTGAAATCCTTTTGCCAAACTGGGCTTATTTTCAAGTTCAGCAATAAGGATTTCAAATTGTTTTAAAGTTGTTACTTTAATTTTTTTTTCCATTTAAATATTATTAATATATTTTTTTTAATTTTTTTTAAATATATTGTAAGAACTTTGTCACAATTTCACTTGACGACGGTAAAAACTTTGTTGACAAAATCAAAGCCAATTCGTGTCGACGTCGGCGTTAAATCGTCTTTATTAATACAAATTCTTTGTCAATAGTAATCGGTTATCGTAAATATTGACGGCGGTAATGCCATGACTGCGGTGTCGACGCCATTTAAGTCGACATTGACATTAGCAATAGGGGGGAATAAAAAGTGAATATAAATATAAATCAGTAAATAGTTTGCTAATATGAATGGCGCATATTCAGAAATCATAACTAAAATCGGAACTAACAAAACAGAAACTAAAAAATAGTTTATAGATAGTTATAGATCTTATTTACAATTCATAACTAACGTAGCAACTGCTCTCAGCTAATAGAAGAAATGCAACAGAGTATATTGGCATTTAGAAAAAATTAAATGTCGATAATATTTTGAACGATATATTTTGTAATTAATTAAAAAGCTTACCAAGCTCTTAAAAAACATTTCTGTTCTTTAAAAAATTAATACAAACTCTAAAAAAGTGTTTTTTTTTTGGTCAATCAGCTGTTCTTTGAATGTATTAGTTAGTTAGCATTTAGTTACAGCTTTACCCATAATTAAGTCTAAACTTTTTATGCTGAAAGTAACCAACTGTGAATAACTTAAATAGGTACTTAAAAAAGTTAACAATTGGTGATCATTTATGAATATGCGCCAATGTTTTTATGTTATGTCAGGTGAAACCAAAAAGGAACGTGTTAAAGCAAAAATGATTAACCTTCTGTAATTGTCAATTTTGACAGACATGTGAAATTACATATGGACTTTACATCTGACAAACCCACCGCAAAATAAATATCGTGTAAAATTGCTTAAACATTTTTGAAAGGTTGAGTTTAAAATCGATTATACATATATGATTTCAGTGTTCTTTTTATATTTCGTAATCCATTTTTGAAATCTTAAAATGGTAATTACTCAAAAAATGGTTTTATACAATAACTAGCATTTAACCCGCTACTTCGTTAGCATCTCCTTTTCTTTCGTGGACATATTACGCCAAAGTTTATGTTTCTAGGTTTTAACCAGCTACTTTGTAATAGGTACGATTTTCACCTCTTAAACGTTCGAATTTCGAAAATGTACCAAATTTTTATTTGTATTTTTTAGATACGTTATGAATGTGATATAGTTTTTATTTTAATGTTTATTGGTTTAAAAGATAGATGGCATAGCAAAAAAGTTTAAAAATACAAGTTTTACCCGTTTACTCCCCAAAAAGGCCGAATTTCAAAAAAGTACCAAGCACCTGTCCGCTTATTTTTTTTTTATTGAACAACAATAAGTACTAAATTTTTGACTAAAAAAAAATGTTTTGTAAAAAAGTACCAAAAATAGTTACGGTTTTTACCCCTTAAATGTCCGAATTTCGAATAAGTACCAAATTCGTATTTGGATTTTTTAGATAAGTTTCAAATGTGATATAACCCTTATTTCTATGTTTATAGGTTTAAAAGATAGATGGGGTGGCAAAAAAGTCCAAAATACAGATTTTACCCGTTTACTCCCTATTTCCCCTTTTTTGTACTTTTTTCTCTTTTTTCTTTTCCCGTTTACTCCGTTAAAGGGCTGAATTTCCAAAAAGTACCAGACACCTGTCCGCTTATTTTTCTAAAGAACAACGATAAGTATGAAATTTTAGTTTTAGAGATATAAGGTTACCGAATTTACCCGCTTTACCCCCTAAACATTCGAATTCCAAAAATCCCGTCTTTGTGATCGATTTGGGGAGAGCTAGCCCTGGTCCAAATTTCTGGCGATGATGAATCAGTGAGTGAATCAGTAACGTTACAATTTTATATATATAGATTAGATAACTTTTTTATCTTTGGTCCAAGGCAGTAACCACACGACGATTTGGCTACAACAACAAAAAATACTGAAAATCAAAAACGAATTTAATGTAATTCCAAAATCATGTGTTTTTTTTAATAAATAAATTAGATAAATGTTAAATTTTACAAAATGGAGAATTAATTAAAATTGTTATTGATAATTTTCATTCTTGACTGACCTGGGATTCGAAGCCAGGCTGGCTGGCGTGTGATTCGAACCCAGGCGGCTGGTTACCCTGACATGTTTCGACCTCAACCACTAGGTCTCCTCAGAGGGATTTGCCGTCTTACACTCGCAGCCATCGATGACTGCTGACGTCAGTAGTCAAACATCAATCCTTAAACCAAATTGTATTTTAACCTTTGGTAGATCGAAATTTTGCTTTTTTTTGAATGATTATCCATTTTTAATTGATCTCACATGTTTTCCTTACTTCTGTTTTTTCGTACTTTTTTCAAGAATTCTTCTTGAAGTCCAAAGTACATTTTTTGTTTATCATGTTTTTGTCTTTCTTTTTTCTTGTTGACATTTTTCAGCACAACTTGAAGGACAAATGAACACATAGAGCTTGTGCCTTAGCTTTAACAATAATTAGTATTGTGGTTATTTTGTTGAACTATTCATGGTTTTTAATCCAAATTTTTACTATTTAATTAGGCTTAAGTTCATTAAATTTAATTTTCATTAAATTATTTTTATGAAGAAAGGAATTTTACAACATGGAGAATTAATTAAAATTGTTATTGATAATTTTCATTCTTGACTGACCTGGGATTCGAAGCCAGATCTACCAAAGGTTAAAATACAATTTGGTTTAAGGATTGATGTTTGACTACTGACGTCAGCAGTCATCGATGGCTGCGAGTGTAAGACGGCAAATCCCTCTGAGGAGACCTAGTGGTTGAGGTCGAAACATGTCAGGGTAACCAGCCGCCTGGGTTCGAATCACACGCCAGCCAGCCTGGCTTCGAAACCCAGGTCAGTCAAGAATGAAAATTATCAATAACAATTTTAATTAATTCTCCATGTTGTAAAATTCCTTTCTTCATAAAAATAATTTAATGAAAATTAAATTTAATGAACTTAAGCCTAATTAAATAGTAAAAATTTGGATTAAAAACCATGAATAGTTCAACAAAATAACCACAATACTAATTATTTTACAAAAATATTATTACAATACTTTGTGTTTTTTTATTTGATTTTAGTGGTATTTTTTTTTTAAGTTGTTCCCAACAGCAGTTATTTGCTACTGTTTGCTCTTACAAAATAATTGTAAGAACAAATATTTGTTTGCTTAAAATACAGGCAAATATTTGTTTTTGAGTGGTCACATTAAAAGCATTTTTGTTTGACACCAAACAAATTTATTAGCCCAAAATCAGCTGTTTTCCTGTTTGTCGCAAATAAATATTTTGTGGTCACATTACGGCAAACAAATATTTGACGTTTTTCGGCAAATGTTTGCCATATCTGACCGTACCTTTACGTATTGAGACTGCGGAGGGGTTTTAAGCTGTTGTGGGATATTGTAGAGTAGCCAAAGCTTCGTAGTATGAGCCGTATGCTTTGGGACGTTATATTGTTAAAACATGTAATCGTTACCCAGTCTCAATTTGTCTACGCTGGGCTGCAAATTTTCTATTAAGATTAAGAAGTAAACAGATCCGAATTGCCTCCTCCTTGGCAATCCTTGACGTAGAAAGTCTCTGGTGTCACTTGTAAATCGTCAGAAGTGAATTGCTTTTGCAAAAAAACTCACCTGCAAATCATATATTGGCCCTTTTTTCAATAATTAATATATTATATATTATAATTCTTATTTTCTTTCCCATACATACAAAGAATTTAAAAATATAAACCCAATTAATTAGATTTCATATGGCGAATAAATAAAAAAAATTTTGTGTTCTTTACTTTTTTTTTTTAATTTTTTATACCCTCAATTACCACTGTGGTGAATGAGGGTATACTAAGTTTGTCATTCCGTGTAAAACTTTTTATAATAGGATATATATTCTGGCTCCTTTATCGATTTATCCATGTCCGTCTGTCTGTCTGTCTATTGAAAATACGTTCACTTTCGAAAAACGCAAAAGAAAAGAACAAACTTGGTCTCATATTGCTTGTAGTTATCCTAAGCAGTTTGGGATTGAAATCCAGCAATATCGGTTGAGGATCAGAACTATGAATCAAAATGTGGAACCACCACCCTAAAAAAATTGATAATTTTGATACAAAAGCTAATATAAATGGTGGAATAATGCACGGAATGACATAACATTTAGTTTAGTACGCCTAAAACCGCAATTAATAACGCTAGCATACTAAAATTTGGTACGTTACAGTTTTATAGGACCAGAAATCCCTCTGTAAAATTTTTTGAAGATAGGTCCATTATTTACACTAGGTCCCATATAAACCCTGCTCCCGGAAACAGCTTAGCACGCCTAAAACCGCAATAAATAAAGCTAGCATACTAAAATTTGGTACGTTAGAGTTTTATAGGACCAGAAATCATACTGTAAAATTTTTTGAAGATCGGTCCATAATTTACACTAGGTCCCATGTAAACCCTACTCTCGGAAAACAGTTTAGTACGCCTAAAACCGTAATAAATAATGCTGTCAAATTGAAATTCGGTACATCACAGTTTTATAGTAAAATTTCTTACTTAAATTCATATGGCCAGAAAAAATATCATGTAAATTTGTGAAATTTACTGTAAACGCTAAAACTAATTACACTGCTGTATTGAAAGTTATTCTAATTTATTTTTTGTAATACCAGAAATCAGTCTTCCGAATTTTGGGATGATTGGTCCATAATTTACCATAGGCCCATTCAAATTGCCCTCCTAAAAATTATTTTAGTTCGGCTAAAACTTTTACGAATCATGATATTATACTCGATATGATTTATATCGATATATTTTTTCAATTTGCCCATCCCTATAACCAGAATCGATCCCCTGGGGTCTACGGAGAATTCATTTCAACAAACACACGGACAGACGAACATTATTAGATCAACTTCGCTAGTCATAGGGACCTAGAATATACATATGTACAGATATGGGCAGTTCCAACGTTACTTTTTGTAACGTAACGCCAGAAGTAATTTTAATTGTTTCTCAGAAAGTTGTTTATGTATAATTTACTTTTTTATATTGTAATGTAAAGCGCAGCTAGCTCTACATTACGTAACATTTGAACAACATGGTCCTAAAATACAAGCTTATTTGTTTTCTGGCGTTACATTACAAAAAGTAGACTTTTCGCTGGAAATTCCCATATGTTCTTAAAACGAGCAAAGATTTTTAAATTTGATAACTGGAAAAATAATTTTTTATAAGTCCAAAGCTTACTAAAAAACGTTTTATACAAAAAGTCTTGCTTAATTAGAATACTTATGACTTTATCTAATGCAAGTCAAAATCCACTTTAGTTTTTTGTAACGTCACGCCAGCGCATATTTTTGCTAATATCTTCAAATCCCTGGGGTTGATTGTCGTAATTTTTTTCTGAATTTAGTGCTACCTTTTTAAAAATTTGACTTCTTTATTTAATTTTTTTACATTTTGTCGTACAAATATCACGTCACAATGGAAATGCCCATATACAATATTGTAGAAATAACAAACGTAATCCCAAACTTATATATACATATATGTATGTAGCCTTTTCAACTGAGGTGAAGGGTTAAGTAAAAAAATTTGTAATTAAAGCCAGTGTAGGCTTGTTGTTCATATTAAAAGACGATTATTTAATAAGTTATAAAATTCAGTTTATTAAATTAAAATGGACAAAAATAAATTGAAAGATTATTAAATTATATATGTACTTTTAATTATTAAGGAAATGTAAGCAAGTTTCTTAAAGTGCGAGCAAAAACGAAGTAACAAAAATTGAAGTCCTAGTCCACACGGTAGTAAAAGAAACGTACTTTTTTGTATTCAGTGTTGCCAGTCACCACAATACCCTCCTCCTAGTTAAGACCTTAACGATACTTCAGAGGAATCTTCACATGGCGTCCGGACGAAGTAAGGCGCTGTTTCGGTACGGTGGTTTCCTGGGACGTGTTGTTGTTTGTATCCAAACTCGTTGAAAAATTTTCAGAATTCTCGGATTCGCGTCCGTTTGCTGACGGTGCCGCTTCAGCTGGCGAAGTCTCTTCGCCGAAAATGTATGCAGCCTTCAAACGATCTATAGTGATGTTCGCATCTCTTTGGTGTATTTTTACCGTAAAATATTTTTCATGTTTAGCTACAACTTCGTAAGGGCCCACGTAATTGGGCTGCAAGGGTGTACGCACATGATCTATTCTCACAAATACGTATTTGCAGTCGGCCAATGCTGGCTGAACAAAAATCGTTGCATCCCATGGCGAACAGGATTGGTCGTTGGTAGGGTCGAGATGGCTCTGCGGAGTGTTAGTACAAACTCGGTTTCCATTATATTTCCTTTGGATGGAATGAGAAATGCTCCAGGAATTCTAAGGGAAGCACCGAAAACCATTTCTGCTGGGCTTAGGCCAATGTCGCTTTTTATTGTTGATCGCATGCTCAAAAGGATCAAAGGAAGTGCAGAGCTCCAGTCGTTTGTTTCAGCACACTTAATGGCGGACTTTAGAGTACGGTGCCATCGCTCAATAATGCCATTAGACTGTGGGTGGTAGGCGGTTGTCCGCAAATGCTTAATGCCTAGTAACTTCGGTAATTCACTGAAAAGGGTTGATTCAAACTGCCTTCCCAAATCAGTGGTAATACGCAAAGGGACGCCATACGTAGCAATCCACCCCCTCATAAGACCACTAGCAACACTTTGGGCTGTAATGTCTACTAATGGTACTGCCGTGGGCCATCTCGTAAAACGATCGATACATGTGAGGCAATAACGGAATCCGTTTGATGATGGCAATGGACCAATGATGTCTATATTTATGTGTTCAAAACGGGCATCGACAGCTGCGTAATTACATAAGGGTGCCCTTGTATGACGTTGAACTTTTGCAACATCCGTTGACATAGATGGCCAAACGTAGTGATTTGACACCAATTGTTTTGTTGCCCTTATGCCTGGATGTGACAACGAATGAAGCTTTCGAATGACAGCTTGACGAACATTTTTCGGAACATAGGGTCTTACTCTATCCATCGAAACGTGACAATAAAGTTCCCGCGTCGACTGTGGAATTGCCAATTTCGTGAGCCGTAACGATGTGTCCGTGTTGCCGTTCAGCAGTGTCTGCAATTCGATATCGTTACTTTGTTGCTCGGCCATATCATCAAAATCTACCACTTGCTCCTCCACCGCGTTGATCCGGGAGAGTAAATCCGCTATATTATTGTCAGCCCCAGGTAAATGGCGGATGTCTGTCGTATATTGGCTGATAAAATCTAATTGTCGAACCCGTCGTGGTGATGTTTTTTCACCTTTTTGCTTAAAAACGAAAATTATTGGTTTGTGGTCCGTAAAAACAACAAATTCTCTCCCTTCGAGTGCGTATTTGAAATGCTGAATGGCCTGGTATATCGCCGTAAGCTCTCTATCATACGCGCTGTAGTTTTGCTGAGCTGGTGTCAACCTTTTGGAGTAAAATCCCAGTGGTTGTACTTGCCCTTCGACTATTTGGTGCAAAACGGCTCCCACGGCGTCATCTGAAGCATCTGTCGTCAGCGTTATCAATGCATCTGGGGCCATATAGTTCAACAAAGCGGCATCCGCGATATCGTTTTTACATGCATCAAAAGCAGCAATTGTTTCATTTGTCCATTCTATTACGGTATTATCGTTCTTTTGATTGCCAGGAGTCAATTTTAGCAAAACGATTTGATTCTTTATCGCATGCGGTACGAATGGCCGGTAAAAATTCAGCATACCCAAAAACTTTTTTAAATTCTTTACGACCTTGGGCCTTTCAAAATTTCGGATAACCTCCACCTTACTCTCCGGCGGCGTAAGTCCGCCCGCACAAATTTTATGGCCTAAAAATACAAGTTCATCTTTACCAAACTGACATTTGTCGAAATTAACAGACAAGTGGAACTTGCGAAGTCTATTATTCTATTATACACTTTCTAAGATTGGCATATTTATCGGTCTCCGGTGGATTTAGAATAGCATCAGATATTTGCACGAGAACATTAGATTCTATTGCGGCTATGACTGTGTTAAACTTCGATGTGTCACCACTTATGCCGGCAACAGCGAATTGTGCTTCTACCTGTGCTAACCAAATTTCGGCGTGATCAGGCCAAAAGCGAGGAACCTTCACAGCTACACGATTTATAGTTGGTGGTTCAGTATTTGATGTACTGGGCGTTGAACCTTGGTGCGTATTGTTACCCTCATTGTCCGGCATGACGAAATATTTTTAAATCAATCGTCGGGGTCACCACTTTGTAGGCTTGTTGTTCGTATTAAAAGACGATTATTTAATAAGTTATAAAATTCAGTTTATTAAATTAAAATGGACAAAAATAAATTGAAAGATTATTAAATTATATATGTACTTTTAATTATTAAGGAAATGTAAGCAAGTTTCTTAAAGTGCGAGCAAAAACGAAGTAACAAAAATTGAAGTCCTAGTCCACACGGTAGTAAAAGAAACGTACTTTTTTGTATTCAGTGTTGCCAGTCACCACACCAGCAATGAATATAAAAGGCATTTTATTTTATTATAGCCTATTTCCGATGTGCGAAAGAATTCTTTCTTTCGTATAAATATATAGCAGCTCGTTGTACGTAGTGGTCAAACTGTGGCTAACTTTTTGTTATGAATACGGCTGTAAATATCGAATCTGCGAATTATTTATTTTTCATTAGTTACAATATAATAGTCTGGTAGTGTAAAAAGTTATTCCTAAAAATTTAAGGAATAGAACTATTACGAAAAGCTTTATAAAATACATAACTGAAATTTAGTTCGTAGAATAAATTCGAAAAATAAAAAAATTTTGGATATACTAAATATCTTTATATTTTGCTCATAGAAATAAAATATAGAGAATATATGAAATATAACGATTGCAAATATTTTATTTAAGTGGTTACTTGTATGTAGATTAAGAAATTTATTTAGTTCAGTGGTATCCCATTTACACTATCAGTCAAATTGATTACTTACAATATTACATTAGCATTTAAAAAATACACCAGTAATTCGAATCTTGAATAAGAAAATTTAAATAAAAAAAAACAGAAATAAACAATCGTCTCCTTAAATTTTCATTCCATTGTGTAAGCAACTTTTAGAATGAGATGTTTACACAGAGCTTTGAAAAGGAGTTGATTTAAAAGGATCTCTAAAATATTATTCTATTGAAAAGGCTACCGATGCCTTTTGCATTACAAAATATGATACATAAAGACTTTGAAAACTAGGAGGATTTTTTCGTAGCCAGCATATTCACTAATACATTAATGGCTGGAAATATTTATCTATGTATATATTTTGTTCTCGTCCTTGTACTGACATTTACATACATACATACATATGTTTTTAAGTAAAAAGAATGTAATATGTACACTGAACCCACTCAATATCAATAAAGATACATGTATGTACAGTGTATCACTTAAAAAGAGTATACACTTCATACTTAACATCAGGATCATATTTCTTACTAGTTTATTTTTATCGTGGTTCAATTTGTTTTTTTACACATACTTAAACTTGCTTCTGTGTAGATAACAAAATCAAACATTTAATTGCTTACTTCGATTCCCTAATTTTTTTACGCTTTATTAGAAAATGTCAATATTGCCATCACAAAAGTCTGTATACTTACTTTATGAGTATCAAGTTGTTAATAATACAGGACCGCGAAATAAGTTTTTGAATTTTTTTTTTCTCAAACTATGAAACTAATATTATTTGTGGTTATTGTCGTAAAAGAAAGAAAAGAACACAAAAGTAAAAGAAATAAATTAAATTCCCGTATTTCAGATTTTTGATACTTTTTGCTCCCTATTGAATATCAAAAATTTCAATATTGTAGTGGGAGCCCATAATTTAATGTACATATGTATGTCAATGAATGGAGATTGTGTTTTGTAAAAATAATTACGATTCGAATAACGAAAAAATACAAAATTCATATTTGTATTTTTAAAATATGTTACGAATGTGATTAAATCTTTATTATTTAAATCCTTATATTGGTTTAAAAGATCGATGGGGTGACAAAAAAAGTTCCAAAATACCGTTTTTACCCGTTTACTTCCTAAAAAGGGCCGAATTTCAAAAAAGTACCAGTTTAATTAAAAAGTACTAAAAAATTACCTCTTACTACTATCATTCAACAGGACCTTGCATGCTAAATTTTATGTTTATAGGTTCAACACTAACGGAACTTCAAAAAATAGCAGTTGAAAAACAAAAAAGTACGAATAAGTTCCCTCTTATAGATTTTCATTCACTCAGGACATTGTATGTTTAATTTTATGTTTTTAGGTCTAATATTAACGAAAATAAAAAAGTACCAGTTAAGAACGAAAAAGTACCAAAAATTTCCTCTTACAGATTCTCATTCACTCAGGACCTTGCATTTTTAATTTTATGTTTCTACATACATGGGTTCAATATTAAAGAAAATTAAAAAAGGTAACAGTAAAAGAGCAAAACGGACCAAAAAGGTCCCTGCTTCTAAATTTAATGGAATGTTCATTGATTTCGAACAAATACTTCGTTCGCTTAATTTACATGTAAAACAATAAGGATAACCATGATGTTCACTGTGCAAATTTGCACTTTGTAAATTTGCAGTTCATATTATGATTGATCGTGAGCATATCACTTTCATTTTTGTGGAAATTTGCTATTTTTCTAAAAATTTATTTTGGCAACACAAAAAACTTCTGGCACCACTAGCATAAATTTTTGAAAATCTTCATTTGTTTACAATTATACACAAGCATTTTAACTTTTATTTTATTCTTGCACTTAAGCGCACTACTATTTTTGCTCTAGCTTTTTTTTAGTGCAAACGAAGTAAAATAATGCAAATTGAAAAAGGTTACATTTTGTTGTTGTGTTGTGCAAATGTGTGTATTATTGCACACATTTGCCTCGTTTGCACTACCCATCATGAATACCCTTAATATTTTATAGTTTGGTTTTGTTTTAAATAGCTGCGTTCGAGAACACAAAAGTTTTTACTATTTTTTACTGAACTTTACTGCATTTTACTAAATTGCGTTCGCGTACACAAAATACAGTAAATGAGAACACAAATTGAGAGCGTAAAGTGACAGTTCTTGACTGAGTACTTACAAATTTTTACTGCAGAAATTTTTGCAGTAAAATTTAGTAAAACAAAAAAACATGTTTCAAAAGGTAAACAAACAAAAGTAGCAAACAAAAAGCATACAAATTGTGAAAAAATTGTTTAAAAAAGAAAAGTTGAAATAAAACTAAAATAAAAACAAAAAATTAATTTATATTAATTAATTAAACTTGTTTGTGAAGAATTTATATGGCTAAATACCAACTTTTGAAACTTTGTTTTGTTATGTTAATTTTTTGGAGTTGTAAAAGTGTCAAGTACTCGGGTACTTAGAACAGCCCTTGTTTTTAAAGTTATCAATAGTAAAAAAAGTATTCGTGTACTATTGATCAAATTTTGCCGGACATAAATTAGCAAATTCAAATAAAATAAAAAACAAACAAATATGAAAGATTACATAAAATAATTTGTTTGTATTTTCCAAAAATATTCGTGTTATAAAAAGTATTTAATCGAGTACCGATAAGAAAACGAGTTAAGTAGTCAAAAGTGTAAACACTTCAATTATTTGCCATCAGCTGTTGCCTTTATTTTACGAATTTTTACAAATTTTGCGTTCGCGTACTTTTTTGGACAACAGCTTTTTGTGAGAGCAAATTTTTAAGTTTACTCATTTACTGCGTTTTACTGTAAAAGTACTCAAACGCACCTAATGTAAGTTAAGCGAACGAAATCTTCGTTCGGAAATAGATGAACAGAAACGTTAAGTCCAGCCTTTTTGTGCTGCTAAAACGCTTTAGTTCATTTGTCAAAGATGCACCAAAACAAAACCAAATGAAAAACCTGAAATTGTTGTTTTACGATTAGGCGTAGACACTATGGAAAAACGCACACATTTATGCTTTGAATTTGCATATAAAATCATTAAATTTTTTCAAGCCAGTGGAAATAATTTTTTTTTTTGTTTTTATAAAATAAATCTGGGTCTTTACAAAATTTAAAATTGTGTAAATATTTACGCCTCTTCTTTTACTAGTTTGAAATTTCGGCTTTTATTTATATCAATTTCTTGACATAAATTATTTACAATTATATTATGTTAGTATTAGTTGTAAAGATGCCATGATTAAATAAAAAAATCCCGGGAAATCCCGCACAAAATTCCCCGGAATTTTTTTCACGAAAACTATAGGGAGTCCCGTGATTTCTGTCCCGGGCAATCTCGTTTGAAAAATCTCTAATATACAAACATATATTTACGTATTAACTGGCCAAACGATTTGTATTTTATATACCAGTAGAATAATATTCGTAAACTGAGGATCGACTGCTTTTTACGAATTCAAAAAGTTTTTAAAATAAAAAGATTTTGTTTCACCGATATTAAAATAAAAAACGATTAACAGCGGCTTGAATTAAACGAGGTTCAATTCGATTAAATTTTCTTTGCTCCATTGTCAATTTATAAATTGCATGTTTTTCTTTTTATGTCGCACCCTTCACAAAAAACTAGAAAAAACAAAATTTAAAATTAAAAAAAACATTTAATTTGTATATTTTTCAAAACATATTGGAATCAGCATGATTTTGAGGGCACGCCTCAGACTAGAGCTGGAAAACAATCGATAGTACTATCGATAGTTTTTTTTTTGGCGGACTATCGACAGGCTTGTATCACTATCGATACTATCGAATAATTTTAAAAGTTACTACAAAGTTGAATAGACGTAGTCAACAAATTATTTTAACAACACATTCGAAGTAAGTTTTTAGCACTGCATAAACTTATTTAATCCTGTGACAAAAAAGGAAGAAGTACTTAAGTTGATTTAACCTAAATTTGAATTATTGGCACCTCAACGTTCAAAAGTACACATACATACATATGTAGGTAAAGTTTAAATTATTTTGTAAGATTTTTTAGGAAGTTGTAGCAAAAAGACTCTGCATATATTTTTTTAATTTGCTATATTTGGAATAAAAACTTTATTTTACTTCCGGTCTGTGGCATTAGGAATATTTAGAAGCAAAAACTTAAAAAAATATAATCGCAGATAAGTGATGATTATATTAGAATAAGAATAAATTTTCAAAAATGGACTTTCAAACTAAAAAATAGACTTAAGCACTTTTTCCTTATTGCCACAGAACTATGGTATAATTTACATATTAGCGGAATTCACCCTTGATAGTAAAGTCCCTTGTATACCTTGTTAATCTTATAATTTTAGTAAAAATACTAACATTTACAACACTGCAACAACAAAATATATTAGACTAAAATATACTATGCTGTGGTTGAAAAATCCCGCAAAAAGCAGTAGTAAACAAAGTGTGTGAATTTACCAGAATAAAACAGTTGAAGAAACTTTATCTGTCTCTTTCTCTCACTCAGCAAATTCATTAATTTACAATGCAGACGAAAAAGACACTCACACTTTGAAGTATAAAATCGTTCTATTAATACAAAGGGTGAAAACCCCTATTAAAAAAATGTTAATCGTACTTACATTAGATAATCTAAATTAATTCAAGCGGTGTTAATATTCAGGTATTAATTCTATTACTATTTATTCAGCTAATAGTTTAAAGTTAAACAAAAGTATTTACCTGAATCCAGCGGCTAAGAAATGACAACCAGCTAGGGTTGTTTTTTCGCCGAATGTGGCTATTTTTTTTTACCTATTTGTCATTTTTTTCTGAACGAAAATTCTAAACATATGAATAAGTTTATTCTGAAAATTCTTCAGCTCCATTAAAAAAATATTTTTACACAACTTTAAAATTAACAAAATTTTATATGAAGAAATTGTTAACGCAAGATGACGGGCTTTACAAAATAACTTACTCAGATAACCTACTAGATTTAAAGTGAATATATTGATGTCGAAGTTTAAAAAAACTGACAACCATGCTGCCATATAACCGCCTCTCTTTGTCTATATAAACTCAGATGAGACTGACATTTAAAGTGAATATGCCGGTCTTTCATACCTGAAAAACGAGATCTGTAAATGAAGTGTTAAAACTGTTTCATTATTAACCACCTTCATTTACTGCCCTGTCCACAGAAGTGACACATAAAAACATTCCGATACTATCGATAGTTTTTAAAGTAACTGTCGAAACTATTGATTGGGCCGACTATCAATAGCTTTGCAGCTCTACCTGACTTTGAATCACAAAAAAAAGAGTTAACGAGGAGACCAAAATGTATGGAACTTTGCCGATTTAAAGTTTTTTTTAGTTGCCAACTTTGAATTGTTGTAGTTTCGCAATTAATGGAGTACGAATTATTGCGGTTTGCCTGTATGGGTATACCTACCTCTTGTTACAAGCAATAACCGCCTAAGTCGAAAAAGTTTTTGAGAAAGGAACTTTATATTTATGCTTGAGTTTCTAAAAATTAATTGCATTAGAAAGAAAGTAATTCAGAATCAAAGATTCTTATCCCCACAATGCTAAGATAAAAAAGTATAACGAAAGTTGTATTTATTTCTGTAATATTTAATAAAAACAAATATTAACTCAATTGTTTCTTAAGTCGACTTAGGCGGTTACCGCTTGTGACCACATATATATTATGTATAGTTTATATGTATGTTTATTTTTTGTTGTTTTCAATGAAGATAACTTAATAAAATTTTTTTTTGAACATTTTCTTGTTTTTAAAGTTGCCCTTTTTTTTCTCAGAATTCCCCTTTTGTATCACTTTTTTAAACCCCTTTTTGAAAATGTTGAACGGCAACCCCCAGGCATATGAACAATTGGTTCATTTTTGGCGGAAAATCCTCGAATATAAATAGCTTTTAAAAAATCGTAGATCGTTTTTCACTCTTAGATCAAAAGTAATATTTTCCATTTCGTTTTCTTTCTTGTACAATTTTGGTATTATATTATTATAATCAACTAAAATGTATATTTTATATTTAAATATTATATTTAAATGTTTTTCATGAATTTGCCTGGTCTTGTTGAATTGTCATATATTTTTTCATCGGGAGCTAACCACCGCTTCTTTGCGTGCCGCATCTTGAAGAAGTTGTGTATCGACTTCGTCACCCGGCAGCTGAACGTAACGCACCACGGAACCGCGTATAAAACAATTTTTTACAGACAGCATGTGCGGATACTTTTCCGGATCGGTTACACTAATATCGGTTAGTTTTATATTTAAATACTGATCTACACTATGTAAAGTTCCGCAAATACTGAAAATAAGTTGTCAAATTAAAAGGCGGCTTCTTTAACAAATAAATACACCGACTCACCTTAAATCATTTTTCAATTCAACAACGACATCTTTCCCAACCAACGATTTAAAAAATGAATAGAATAACTGAAACACACGATAGAAACATTATTTAAATCAATTTTATTATATTTACTAACCATTTTGTTTTATTTTATTCCCACAACTATTAATTTGTAAACTTTTTACGCTTTTTGATACAAAATAAAACAGCTGTTCACAACAACACAAAGAGTGTTAGCAATTTGGCGTTTTTAAAGTATCCACTATTAGTGATCATATGCAATGACGAAGATTTAACATAAAACAACAAATTTAATAAAGTTATATTTTATCAGTTTTAAAATTTCGGAACAAATCTAGTTTACCGACGCAGCTCCAAGTAAAAAATAAAGTACCCAGGGTGATAGCAAATGGAAAAATAAGAAGGAAAAAATAAATAACAAAGTTAGCGCAAACGCTTACTGCCCGTTCGCCGATATCGAACGTTAACGTTCGCATAGTAAATAACATTTAAAACAAAATTTCAAAAATTGTTTTTGTTTTAAATGTAATTTTCTATGCGAACGTTTACGTTCGATATCGGCGAACGGCCAGTTAGTTTTCGAGTTATGGACGTTTTCATATAAATAGGCGATTTTCCATTACAATTCTAAACTTATATGGCCAATTGTGGTATCATTTTAAAGCTCTTGAACAGTTTTTTTCTGAATATACAACATATATTTCAAAATTTTAAATTCTTTAGCTCACAACAGTTTTTTTTCATTTTACGTCAAAATGTAACGGAAGTGCACTAGGAAAGTATATAGTTAATTAAAATAAGTGTAATACCAATTTTATAAAATAACACATACCAACGTCGCAAAAAAAATTTCCATGCATAGACGGCCTTCGGCCGGGCGCAAGGATTTTCTCCCCTATGGTATAAAAAAATACCGGCTTCGCTAACTAAAGACTCTCTGTATTGCCGGCCTTCGGCCGGGCGCAAAGATTTCCTACTCCATGGTATAAAAATATCGGCTTCGCTAGCTAAAGCTTTTCTGCATTTGCCGGCCTTAGGCCGGGCGCAAGGATTTTCTCCCCTAAGGTATAAAAAATACCGGCTTCGCTAACTAAAGCTCTCTGCATTGCCGGGCTTCGGCCGGGCGAAAAGATTTTCTACTCCATGGTATAACAAACACTAGCTTCGCTAACTAAAGCTATTCTGCGTAGCTGGCATTTGCCCGGATGCTAGGATTCTCCCGTTTTATTATAACAGACACCGACTTCGATTACTAAAACATCTTAGAATATCAATTAATACGGTGATAAACAAATAAAATAAAATAAAGAACAACAGGAAAACATATACACATACAGATCTAGTGAAAAGCTTTGCAAGTATACCAATATTAGCCATATACATTTGGAAATGTAGTGCAAAATCACATATTTATATGAAAACTTTAAACGTCGATAGCTCGAAAACTAAGCGTTTGCGCCAACTTTCTTTTTGTATTTTTTCTTCTTATTTTTCCATTTTCTATTACCCTTTTTTTTACTTGGAGCTGCGTCGGTAAACTAGATTTAAGCCAAAATTTCTTCACAAAATATAACTGCAGTGAAATTAATTTAGTTTTTGTACAAAGTTTTTTATTATAAATTTTGACCATTTTATTCTGGAATAGTTGCCAACACTCAACCACTTAATGAAGTTGGCTGTAATTTCTTTAATAATTTGACAAAAGTGCTGCCACCTGTATGTGAACTGAATTAAAGAAATGGTGAGATGTTTTACTAGCCAAACAAATCACACCACACAAAGGTTGGCAACGCACCAGGGAGGTGTTTGTTTTGTCTAGTATGTTTAAAACTAGTCCATTTTAATACCAGTTACGAACCGCTAACTGAATTTCAGATTTTAAATTTTGCATTTCTACACGTAAATATAAGCATATGTATAAAATATCATAATTATCATATATACAGATACAGAAAGTGTAGCCCATAGTTATAGGTTTTTACTTAAAAAAAAAACGAACACTAAATACAAATTTTTACATTCTAAGATATTATGTTAAAATATTTTGTTAGTATAATATTTTTAAAACTTGTCAGTTTTATATACATATAAATTTTGTTGTTTTGTTACACAACGTTGCCACCGGCTATATACATACATATGTATGTATGTTCAACTTTATAAACTTTTGTTCACAAAAATAAATGGTTTGCACCAAAAAATAATGAAGCAATGCTTTAAGTTAAAACTACATCCATTTGTTTTTTTTTTTTTCAAAAAGTTGAAGAACTGAAAATCATTATGTATAAAAATTAACTAAATGAATAAGAAATCAATGTAATAATCAAACATACTATTTCATCTTTCATATTGACTTAGTTTTATTAACATTTGTAATTCTTTATTAAATTAACATTTTTATTCCCTAAAAATGGTCTTATGAGCGTATAATATCTGTTGCGTATGTATCTGTTGAGCTTAACTGCTACAAAACTTTTGACAACTCTTGAGCCCAACATATACGTCTTAGAAACGTATATGGGCATTTCCATGTCATCGTACGTGACATTTGTACCATTTTAGAGCGATAGAGATTTTACACAAATAGTAGTAACTGGAAAGATTTGTATCATCATGTTTCATTTGGAGGGTACAATAAATGAAAAAAAAAATTATTACTTGCGATACCTTGTTGTCTAAAATATCTAGCAAAATATGTGCATATCTTACTGAACATAAAATGGAAGTGATTTTGGGTTGAATGTAAAAAAATGCGAAAATCTGCGAATTGTGGGAGGTATTTTTCCTTTTTTTAATTTTTTACATTAAAACACATATGTTTCCTTTATAATCCGTAATTGGAAAGAAAAAAAATTTTCTGGATGGTTTTATAATGAAGAAAATGTAATATCGTTCGTGACAAACCGTACGTGAAAGATTTTTCTCTTATAGTATTTACAAGGTATGAAATATATTTTTGATAAATATATGTATACTAAAACTTAAAACAAACAAGTAAGAAAGTATAGTCGGTCAAGCCCGACCATATGATATGTTTTAGATTGAAATAAAATAAGCTTGGACCCAATTTTAACTTAGTACCAACATAATAAGATAATACATTTAGTTGCATTTACAGTATTACAACATCGTACGTGACGACCTTTAAAAGCTTATAAATTTTTATTATACCATTTAAGAAAAAAAATCCGATCAATATTTTTTTACAACAAATATCTTGCTTTGAACTTTTATTATGAAATACCTACGGCTTATCAAATACAAATGATGTTTTTGCACCACATACGTGACATTATAATAGCATCCAAAACAAACCAAAAAATATACCGCTAATTTAACTATATATTTGGTCTTTCCTCGTGGATCTTATTTATTGTAGTTGTAACATTAATTTAAAAGTATAATTCCAATGTTACCAGTATCTAAGTATATTTAATCGGCAGAGAAGTGAAAATTGTTGATTGCAGTTATTAAAAAGGAATCAAAGATATAGTAAATTTTAACTTTTATTTTTTTTTGCTTGTTAAAAATTTTAATAAGCTATAAAAACCTTTGCATAGTAAAGTTTGAGTGTTTTTTTACTTTCTACCATATTTGTAAAAAAGTTTTAAGAATTTTTACTTTTTGAGTCTTAGTGGACATTTTCATGGAAATGTTCATATGTTTTACCAGAACATGATGACAAAAATGGCAACTGTTGAGCTGAGCGGAATTGCTCACCTACATATGCACTTTTAAAGCAAACACTCAACGGCTGCCCAACAGTTACGTCTTATGAAAGTGTCCAATAGCAATTCCACTTTGCAAATTTGAAGGGGTTTTACACCGAAGAATTTTTTTGGTTTTCGTTTTCTAAAACACGATTTTCGGAATTTAAACCACTTTCGATCGGAATTGCGTTCTGGGATATGGCTGATAGACTAAGTAGATTCTCATGATGAAAATTCCCAACTTTCGGTCTGCCAGTAAACAATGACAGCCAATAAAAAAAAAATACAATGCTTTTTTTAGTCAACTCCAATACCCTTTTTCGATATATCCGCATTATATTTTTTTTGCTCTATTCACTTCTACCTTTGATGGGTCCTATTTTCAATTGATTTTATATCAATTTGCATTGCTCGTTTTATTTTCAGCAACTGTTTTACCCATCTGCATTAAAAGATACAGTGTCGGACAAATAATAGGGACGATCTTCCTTCCAAATAAAACGTTGTAAAAAATTTTGCATACAATTTTTATTAATGAAACTTATGATATGTTCACACTTGGGGTTTTAAACGCTTTTAAGCATCTCGAACGCGATTAACCTAGAATTTGTTTTTGTTTTAAATGTAGTTGTTCGAAAGAAGGAATTCTTTCGCACATTGGAAATAGGTTATAATATGCCTTTTTAATATTTTTTATGTCCAGAAATAATGATACAATTTTGTGTATTCTAGATACTGGGTACACAAGTGTGCAGCACCAATGCGCATCAAGCTGATGCAAAACTTCATTGTTTTTAAAAGTGACCGTTTAAATAATCGTGTATTTTGTATAAGCAAAATTAAAGTAAAAATCAGAATTTCTAAAAATAAAAAATCATCATTTGAGAAAAAAATCTTTAATCATATTTTTGTTTAAAAAAATAATCCAAAATATGATAAAATCATCATTAAATGAAATGAGTGAAGGATACGAAATTAAACAACCAAATAATATTGAAATGAGTGTAACAATTACAGACATGACATTTAAATATTCAAACAGTGAATTAATCGAAAAAATTAAAAAACAAAATGAGTTTTTAAATAACAGTGTAATAAATCCAGTTAAATCATTTGAATTTAAACGAAACAACAAAGTAATATATAATACAAAGATCGTAATTGAAAATATTATCAGCTCTTTAGAGTATTCGACGGGACAGAAGTATTAATTTGCTATAAATGTAGAGGATCTAACCATAAAGCAGTTGATTGTAAAAATCAGGAAATATGTTATAAATCCCATGGAAACCATAAAGCAAAGGAGTGCAATGAAGAAATAATTTCAAAATGTATAAATTGTATAAAATCAAACCAAAAACTAAATTTAGGGTTAGATGAGGATCAAAGTACTTTGAGTAAGGAATGCCCAGTATACATAAATAAACTAAATATGAAGATGAGAAGAATGGGGTTTAATGTATAACAATTAACTAATATAAAATGTATATACACAAACGCTCAGGGAACACAAGTGTAGCATGGAACAATTATAAAACAATAAGAAATAAATATAAAACAAAACTTGAATATGAGAAAAATAAGTTTGCTAAAAATAAAATAAGCAATGCCAAAGACCACGAACAAATGTGGAAAGAAATAAAAAACTTAGTACTTAATAAGAACAAAAATGTGATTAAAAATGTGATATTTAACGATATAGAATATAAGGAAACCTACCAAATAGCCAATAAATTTAATAATTATTTCGTGAATAGTATTAAGACAATTATAAATTCGATAGACCAAGTGCAATATATTAATCAAATACCTGTGATAAACAAAAAATTTAAATTTCGTGCAATAAATATACAAAAACTTAAAATTATATGTAAAGATATAAAAAATAAATCTGATTTTAACAATGTTTCTATGCAAGTAATATTAGATAATTGGAACATTATAGGAGAAATCATGATGAACGTCATAAACCAATCACTGGAAACAGGCGAATTCCCTGAAAGCTGGAAGACATCATCCGTAACACCAACAGAAAAAATTGCAAAAACAAAAAAATGCGAAGAATTCCGTCCCATAAATACATTAAAAACGTGTGAAAAGATAATTGAAAAAGTGGTAAAACAACAACTTGAAAAATACATTAAAGAAAAGAATATATTAAATAAACATCAATCTGGCTTTAGAAAAAAATTTTCATGTGAAACAACAGTTAACTATGTCATCATTAGATGGAAAAATGTGGAGAAAAATAATAGATTTTAAAAGAGCTTTCGAGACAATTGATAGAGATATTTTAATATAAAATCTTTCTATGTACGGAATACAAGAAAATGAGCATATATACAAGTTCAGAAGTTAATTTACTCTTTGCTTGCTAAAAAATTTTCTAAAAAAAATTTAAAATCTCAATACGAATGCGATTGTTTTAGATGATAAATTTATATAGCCAGAATTTTACATTGAAAACATTTGAAAATTGTTGCTTTGATTTTAATACCATTTTCCTTACGAAAAGTTATCAATCATCGAATATCTACAGAAAATTTTCAATTTTTTTTGAAAATAAATTCTAAAAACTGACGGGTTTGATTGCATATTAAGTTAAATTTTTTATATTATATAATACGCAAAAATAGTGTAGCATTCAAAAAAAAAAAAAAAAAAAAATTGCATTGATATCAGGTTCTATATATTAGTATCAAAGGTATTTTTCAATGTGTTGTGCAGAGCGAAGTCACAGTTTTTTTTATATATTTTGACTCGATTTTTTACAAAATTAAATCGAAAATTTCTTTTTATAAAAAACCTATTTTGAAACCATTTCTTTATATAAAATCGGAAACGAATCTAGGTAAGAAGTTAATTTTTAAAAATTATTCATGTAATTAAATTGTTGAGAAGACTGAGTTGAATTTAAGTATTTCAATCCAATTCCAAATTTTCAATTTGAATACAACTTTTAAGACATTTATCCTTTGCTTCATTTCTTGTCGAAGTAACATTATGTTTCAATGAAAATCGAATACAAAATTTTATGATATTCTGACTTATTTTCACATAGAAAATCACTCTTATAGAAACTGATTTTTCTTTGAATCAAACTCTATTAATTTTGCATACTTCATAAAATTAATATTTTGCAAAACTTAATTAACTGATCTCACAAGTTCTATGTTTTAAGATAATCAGTCTTGTTATGACAATCACATGATTTAATATCGCAAAACACCAGATTTATTTTACGATGTACTGAAACTCGTGCGCTTTGCTAGCGATCTGCGATAGTTTCTTCCAATATTCTAGTTTGCTTCAGCATACTTTTGCAATTTGAAGTCGCCAAACTTCTTGCGATTACGATTTATAGAACACGTATTATGCGATTTCAAGTCTGAATCGCAAATGTTAAGCGTTTTGCGATTGTCAAAACTTGCCCGATTTATTTTAAAACGTTCAAAATACTAAAATATAAACACGCTACTATAATAATGCTAAATATTGAAAATTTCAATAAAGGTAGAATACACTTGTACTCATATTTTGCAATTTTTGGCGAATTTTTTTTTTACCAAAAATCTAAAAAAAAATCAATTTTTCGCGATTTTTGGCGATTTTCGGCTTACTATTTGGCGATGAAGGTGAAAAAAATATGACAAACGCGTGTGAAAAATGTGTGTGAATTAATTTTTACAATTATGGTATGGGCTGGACATTAATGAACTAATCTCACTTTCGGATTATTTCAAGTACGAGGCGGAATTAAACCTCCTTATAAATTCTTGAATCCAGAGCAGCTTAATTTTTATATCACTTATAATAAGGTCAATCCCGTTTTCGGATTATTTTGAGTACGGATCAGGGATTAAATATGACCAAGTTAAGTATTTGGCACTTGAGTAATCCGTACTTGAATCAAGCATTCTGTACTTGATTGAAGGAAATCCATACTATTGACACCGATTCGGCTTGATTTAAGTACGGATGGTTGTTTTTTTCGTTTCAGTGTATAGTTAATTTTGGACTTGCCAGGACAACATTTTGTCATGACTAGAGTATGCACTCAATTAAGCGTTGTTCGATTAATCGAAGAAATTTTTCGCCATTATTTGATCGAGTAATTAAAATAGACAATTTCAAATAACGAATAACTCGAACAATATATGTCAATTAATTCGATTAAAATTAATTTCTTACAAAATTCTACTTTTTTAATATAAAAATAATTTTTTAGATTTCTAACTTATAAAATACCTAACAACTAAATAACATGTTGTTATATTCTGTATAAATTGTATTATAGGTACTTCTGAACATATTTTAAGCCCTTTGTAGATGTGGGTGCGTGTGAGCAAATTATGTAATAAACGATTAACTACTAATTCCATACGTAAGAATTTTCGTACTAAAATAGCGCTTTTTTATATTGAGTTTGACGTGCATTGGAAAAAAAAACATCATCAGCATTTATTAATGTGTACACCATGCACTGTCAGATTATGGGATCCCTGTTTTTCCCCGACCTTCAATTTTTTATTGCCATTGTTAGATTCCTCTTAAAAATCGAAGTGCCCTTAGATGGGTTGTTGAAAACAAAATAACAAATTACTCAAACCTATAGAGTAGAGCTTTAAAATGAAGGAAAAAAGTTATCAGCTTTGTTCAGTAAATCGAATACGAACAAACTTTGAAAACGATTCGGTTCCAAAAGTTTATATACAAGTTCCTTTTATATACTTCATACTTTGAGTTCTTATCTTAACCAGAACTTCTCTCTAAAATCAGGAAAAATATGGGGTTTAAAAAAAACTGAGAATTTCCATTGATTTGAATTTTACATGATTTTCAGGAATAATAAATTAGATAAATTGAATAACGAATAATAAATTTGTATAAATAGGCTGTATCTCTCATAAAAAGTCTGGTGGTGTATAAAGTCATTCCTAAAAAAAAAAAAAAAAAAAATTTAAGGAATAGAGCTATTACAAAAAGCTTTATAAAATACATAACTGAAATTTAACTCATAGAATAAATTCGAAAAATAAAAAATGTTGAATATAATAAATGTTGCTTA
Source organism: Pollenia amentaria (assembly GCA_943735925.1). Taxonomy (NCBI): domain Eukaryota; kingdom Metazoa; phylum Arthropoda; class Insecta; order Diptera; family Polleniidae; genus Pollenia; species Pollenia amentaria. The sequence goes on from OX031009.1 coordinate 227,816,799, forward strand.
TGAAAAGGAAATAATTCCCAATATCTATTTGTTAAAATAAATAATTAAAAAATTAAATAAATAATTTAGCAGGCGGGACATAATTGAAAATTATACACTGAAATAAAATAATTTGACACCGACTGCTGCTGATCCTAATGCATATATTAAACTTTGGCTTTCAAGTCATTTTATAGTCTGTTCAACCGATTTTTTTCCTTAACCGTGTTGCGGTCTCTTTGGGGCTTAAAAAAACTGAATGTTTTGAAGCAGGGTTTTATGATTTTTAATTATTTATTTTATTTAAAAGTTTTAGAACTGTATGCGTGGTATAAATGAATTGTTTAATTGTTTATTGTTTAACTATATTTTTATTGTATTGTTTTTTTTTCGGTTTATTAATGTAATAAAAGTATCAAATCAAAAATACATGTATGTTTTTCCCATTGGATAAAATTATTTGAATTTTTCGAGTTATTCGAATAATTCGAACATATTAAAACTCTTATTCGATTAATCGAGCAAAATTAAAATTTAAAAATCGATTAATTCCTTAATCGAGCAAAATCAAAAGTCAAATAATTGGATACTATAGTCATGACGTAGTAGCTATCGTAAAATTTATTGTTTGCAATTTGTATATTTGTATATTTATTAGGTAGTAATGGTATTAAAAGCTATTTTCGGGAGTTGTATTTGTATGGGAGCTATGTTAAAATATGAAACGATTCCTATAAAATTTGATTTTGATTGCAATAAAATAAGTTTGGACCAAAATTAATCTAAATACAAACATAATAAGATGGTATAGGGGCATAGAGCTACTATTCCGGAAAGAAGCTTGTATGGGGAATATATTAGAGTTAAAACACGTCAAACCATCACGAAAAAAATGGAATTTTCGGCATCATCACCTCCGATTTCAATGAAATTCAACACAAATATCATACACTATAAGAGTATAATTAAACAAAAAAAATTCAATTCAGATTCTTTCGGGTTCCAAAATATGACGTCATAAAAGTTGTAAAAAATGTTAAAAAATCACAAAAGTCTCCTTACAAAAGGGGATAGAACTTCTGAACTATGTAAGATAATTTATTTTTTTTTGGCATCGTTTTAAAGGTCAAAGTGCACCCTTTAAAATTATATGCATATTGTGTTTTTTTAAGAAAAGGTCAAAGGTAATTTTTTGGGGTCTTGAGCTTAAAGGTCCATATCTGAAAAAGTATATATTTTAAAATTCTTAAAAAAATATGTGTCAAGTATTAGACCTTTTTCTACATCTGCAGAAAATTTAAAGGTGAAGGCTCGATTGGTGTCAGAGTTATAGACCAACACGTGATCCTAAGTATGTTTTGTGATCATATTCAATTGATTGTTTGTTTTGTACAAGCTGAAGTATGTATGTATGTGCACACTTTCTGTTTCGATTGTTACTACAGTTTTTTTTTTTAATAAATCAAAAAATCTTGTGATTTTGATATGGAACTTTAAACTCAAGACCCCGAAAAATGACCTTTGACCTTTTCTTAAAAAAACACAATATGCATATAATTTTAAAGGGCGCACTTTGACTTTTAAAACGATGCCTTCAAAAACTAAATTATCTTGCATAGTTCAGAAGTTATATCCCCTTTTGTAAGGAGACTTTTGTAATTTTTTAACATTTTTCACATCTTTTATGACGTCATATTACGGAAGCCGAAAGAATCTGGGGTCTGAAAATTAATGTTTTGTTAAAGTCCAATAACATACAACAGTTACAACAAGATAAATAAATCTTATTAATGACAGTGCTAGTGAGTATAACAAAAATAAATAGATACATGATTAATAATTATCCACCTAAAAATCATTATGAATTTATTGACATTTCAAATTTAAAAAACAATTTCAATTAGGATATTTAGTTAACATATTTAAATTTCACAAAAGTGATTTAATAGCTCATTTTTAAACGAGCTTGCGTTGCCTATAAGCTGCGTATTATTTGGAAGTTTGTTCCAAAGACGAGTGGAATAAATAAAAAATTGGCGTTCTGACAAAGGGCTTCGAAATCGTTGTTGAATTATTTTCTTTCCACGACGCGATCTTGCAAATTGAATTCTTCTGAATAGATATGTTGGTTGTTTTTGAATTATTACTTTGTGTAGGAGTAAAAGGCATTTAAATTTGAGGAGATTTTTAAAACTCATTTCATATATCCGCTATGAAAACAATGATATGTGTTCGCGGCGTCCTTAAGCATAGATACATATATCTTGCAATATTATTGTAGGCAACATTTAGTTCTTTGAAGTCTGCACTATTACAATTAGCGAAAATTTCGGATCCGTATAAAAGGACCGGAATAAGGTAGGTTTTTGCTAACAACATACGAATATAAACAGGTGTTGAGAATTTCACTGCCCACAGATTACGTAGTATACCATAAACTCTCCTTACAACAGAGTTTATATGGGTTGACCAAATAAGTTCGTTATTAAACGTTACTCCCAGATTTTTTGACACATTTACGAAATCAATTATGTTGTTGTTTATCTTAATCTGAAATGGATCATCTAATATTGTTTTATTTTTTGAAAGGAAAGGACATTTGGATTTCAAAGGATTTATGAGTAAACCATTGGCATTAGCCCAGATGTTTATGTGATTTAAGTCAGTGTTAATGTTGTTCACACATGATTGAATGTCAGCGACATTAGTGCAGCCATAAACTTGTACATCATCTGCATACATGTGTACTTTGGTGTTAATCTCTACGTCTGGTAAATTGTTTATGTATAAACAAAATAGGAGGGGACCAAGAATAGATCCTTGTGGAACACCTCTGTTGACATCAAGTGAGTTTGAAAGTTTACCATTTAAGTATACGACTTGGGATCTATTAGTAAGGTATGAAGATAGTAAGCTACATGCGGAGTTTGAAAAATATAACAGTTTTTCAAGTTTATTTATTAGGATGGTATGTACAACTGTGTCAAACGCTTTGCTATGGTCTAGAAGAATAAGGAACGATACCATATTTTGATTGAGACTCGACCTGAGATCTTCCACAACATCTGCATGTGCTGTGATACAACTTCTTGCTTTCACAAAACCAGATTATCTATCGCATAGTAAGTTTTTCCTGCACATCACTTTTGATAAAAAAAAAGGAAGAATTGCTATTGGGCGGTAATTATTGTTAGACTTGGGAATTGGTATAATTTTATACACCTTCCATCCTTCTGGAAATACTGATGTTGTTAGAACAGAGTTGAACAGATGGAAATTATAGACCGATTCGCCCCATTTTTAATAGGCTTGGCCCTTGTGCCAATTAGAACCTATGTACCAAATTTTATTAAATTATCTCTAAAATTGCGCACAAGGTTAACATGGACAGCCAGCCACCCGGCCGGTCGGACATCGTTAGATCGATTCTGAGTCGATCGGTATACTTAAAGGTGAGTCTAGGCCCAATACTTTAAAGTGTTACAAACATCAGCACAAATGCATAATACCCTCTCCACTATTGTGTTGTGGGTATAAGAAAGGAATCATGAATAACTCCTCCAGAAGGTTGCAGGAAAGTTACCATTTTCTCCCGACAAAAGTATCTTTTATGATTAGAAAATGAGAGCATGTTTTTTTAGCCGCACAGGAGAGTCGAATTTTATTAAAAATTAAAAAAAATGCTGACTAGGAGTATTCATATGTTAAGCTGCTATGAATCATTTAACAAACAATATCTAAAGTAGCACACCAGTGAATAAATGAAAAGTTAGATCTGGGAATTGGGAACTTAAATCCATAAGGCCTTAATATTAATGAAACAAAAACCATAATGAGATCTGTAAAAAACAGAAGTTACTTGCAGTGATAAAGTTGCTTGTTATTATTAAAAAAAAAGTACGCCCCTTTTAATATAAATACAAGAGCATTTTCAAAATCTGTATCAGTCGCGATTGAATTTCGAAACGTTTATGACCACCTTTTATTAAAAAAATAAAAATAAAAAAAGTGAAGTGAAAATAAAAAAATTATTTTAAATAAATGCTGGGTGTACACCCCCAAAAGGATTATTTTATAAATAAAATCAGGAATAAATTCTGTGAAAAATGTATAAAAGGATAAAATCGTTTATTGTGTGTTCTGCTGTATTGATATCCTTTTGGCCAACTAATATCATTTGCAAATATGATACACAACCAAAAATTCATCTTAAAAATGGCGACCTTGTTGTGGAATCAGCTTATGATCGCAACATAACGTTTCGTTTATCACGCGATTCTTCGTTATTTCTGAATAATGTAAATCTGTGGGAGAAAATACGTCAGCGGTATACGCCAACTACAGTGGACAGTGAATCTAAAGAAAAAGAAATGTTTTCCACCGATGATATAAAAATGGAAATTCAAAAACTACATGATGATCTAGAGCGATTTGCACAGAGACTGATGACATCGCAGAACCGAACAAGGCGTACATTACAACTTGGTGTGATTCGTAGAAATTTGGGGCGTATCAATAGATTAAATGGTAGACTGCTTGTATTGGAGCGTAAGTTGAAAAAGGATGAATGTGCAGAAGCCACAGAACCTTGCAAAAATGGTGGGACGTGTTATGATTCCTACAATGGATTTCACTGTGAATGTACCGAAGGATATACAGTATGTTTAAGAATATAAAAAGAATTTTTTTTAAAAATATTTGAACTTAATTAGGGGCGTATTCAAAGAATTAATGATAACGTTATTGTGTGTGTTTTTTAATTAAGGGTAAAACTTGTGAAGAAGATGTGGATGAATGCTACTTGTTCTCTGGTACTGATATGGGCTGTCAAAATAATGCTGTTTGTGTTAATACACCAGGCAGTTACAGGTAAGTGTGTATGTGACAGCGTTCCCAGTTTTGGGGATTTGTCCCCAACAGGGGATTTTTTTTTTGTAATTTTAGCTAAACATTTTGTGAAAATCCCTAGGGGATTTTAAGGAGAAAAAGCTCTTTTTTCGCTGGAGACTTTTGTGGATATAATATAATTCTAAATGCCATTTGTGCAATGGCAAGACCGGTTTGGTCAAAATGTGGTAATTTAAGTAATTTTTGTTCCAAACTTTTTCATACCAAGATGTTGCTAAAATAGCTTAAATATGGTTTATATACCAACAAGTCACGCTTGTGTTGCACGAGCCTTTTCTGTTATGCATATAAGTCATCGTCCAGACTTGCAATTTTGGTTGCTTCAATTTTTAAAAATTATGCTTTGAAATTGCATTAGTATCCAGATTAAGAAATTATAGTGTTGCAATTTTTGTATATTTATCTTGTCTTTCCTCTTCTCACTTTTATATTTTATATATAAATGCAAATACACCTACATCCAACTTTAAGTTTAAAAGTGTGAGAATAACAAAACGGAATTGAGGAGTAAATAAAACTGAGTTCCCCTCCCCAATCTTCTCATCTCTTTCACCAATAAACTCTAATAAATAAATAAATAAAAAAATAAAAAATAAAAATAAACTCATGAATTGCTGCAACAAAAAATGCATGTCAGCACGATGACTACTAAACAAAACCAAAATTCGCAGCAGAATGCAGTATGAATGTTCTTTAAATAAAAAAACCCTTTAAACATAATTCAGTTTGCTGTGACAAATTAACTCTTCACTACAAACAACATGTACAACAAATTTGCACTGAAAGATGAATAAGAAGATTTTGATTCTGAAGTTTTTGAAATGATAAACAAAATGTTTTTGTTATATACATGTGTATGTAAATCACTGATGTGATTTGTGGTGCAATTGTACAAAAATTGGTACAAACGAAACACTATTGGTACACTGGTACAATACATCATTTTTTGGTACAATTTAAAAAAAGTACCCACGAAGTTTTCTCATTTCTTTGAGGTGGATTAACTCACTTTTCTTTTCAATAATAACATTTTTTATAACATATCTCCAACCCTGGCCAGAACTACCATTATTATCAATTTGTGTTCATAATGTTATAATAACATATACAGTACTGAAGAAAACCCGGGATCAAGTGTCTCGAAGTCGTCACTTTTGTCGATAGTTTTGGTTACACTGCTTACCTTTTTTTTGTCTGTCTTAAACAATAAAAGAGAAATAGAGATATGTTTGCTTCTTCTTTATTTTGTATACCCACACCACAATAGTGGACTCAATATCACTTTCAATTTGCGATTTCCCTCAGTCCGGGTGGCTAGTTGTCTTTCCTTGTAACCCTGTGCGAAATGTACATGTCACAATTTTTAAGGTAATTGTATGCAATTTTGTACATTGGCATAGTGAAAATGGGTTCAGAATTTCACATAGCCCCCATACAAATTTCTTTCCGGAAAAGTCCTTGTGCCTATAAACCATCTTATTATTTTGGCATTTAGATTGAAATTTTGGCAAACTTACTTAATTGCAATCTTAATCATTTTACCAAATTTTATTGGAATCGCACCATATTGAATCATAGCTACCATACAACTACTACTCCCGAAAAAACCTTTTTTTTAATGCTATAACTTTCTTAAAAAAGTTGGTATTGACACACAAATTGGCTACATTAACATTTACGATAGTTACTATGTCTTAGCAAATGTTGTGCTGGCAGGTCCGAAATTATCCACATAAGAGTCCTTTCTAAAATCACTGTGTGGTAGCAAATGGTCGGACTTGACCTACACTTTTTTACTTGCTTTGTTTTTATTTTTATTAAATAAAAAAGTGGTTTTAAAAACTATGGGGAATTTCATGTCAAGTGACCCAACTTTTGAAATCGATGTCTTCCGATTTGGATGAAATTTGCACATGTTATGTAATTTGCAATGTTAGTCCTATTGGACAGTAGCTTAGACACAAATTATCAACAAAATCGGTCAAAAAGTTTCTGAGTTAGAGTGGTCCAGTTTTTCATCTTTTATGTAGTAAATTACTACTGTAAATATAGTTGCTTGGTCGTTATTGAAGTGGAATAATCCTCTACACATTTCTTCCACAAAATCATGCACATTTGAAATGATTGTTTTCAATGTGCATCTTTCAGTCTGAAAATTGAAAAATATAACCCACCCGCGGCCAAAAAAGCGACCAGAACTACCTTTAAGGAAAAGAGATAAGCTTTCTTTTGAGCAAAAAAAAAAAAAAAAAAAAAGTACCTGCTTGAAAAAAAAAAAAAAAAAAGTTTAAAAATTAAAAAAAAACAAAAAAAATTCTTTTTCGAAAGATTGAAGAAATAGCTATCTAATTTGTTTGGGACAAATTTCGCAAACACCAATAGATAATAAGTTGTATGGATGAGAAAGAACACCTGTTTGGCCAAAGTGTCAAATTTTAACCCCCTCTAACTCAGAAACTTTTTGACCGATCTTGTTGAAAATTTATGTCTAAAGTACTATCCAATAGGACTAACCTTGGTGCATTTCATCCAAATCGGAAGACATCGATTTCAAAAGCTTTTAAAAAAAAATGCATGTTGACTAAAATCAAATAAGCCAATAAAACACAAAAAGTATATAATTGAATAAAGAATATGTACATGTTCTAATGTATGTAAATTTGTAGCGACACTTTTAATCAAGTTAAAGTTGAATTTTTATAATGAAAAGTGTGAAATTTTCGATCGCGTTTTGTACACGATTTTAAATACATTTTGTTTTTGTATTGTGGTATACGTTTGCGATATTATAATATTTATATAGTTTAAAATTCATTCATACAAAAACTTAAATAAAAACAAACCAAAAAAGAAAAAAAAAATAAAACCTTGTTTGTAAAGTTACGATTATTGAGATTTTGTTTTTTGAAAAGTTTCGTTAACAGAGTCAACAATGTATTGCGATTATCGGGGAGTTGTGTTTATCTAGGGTTGCGTTAATCGAGGTTACACTATATACAGTGATTCCAATAGTAAGATATTTTCCCTTTTGGCAGAGATTTTTTCGGAAAATTTAAAGCGTAAGGGAAAAAGGACATATATTTTATTTTAAGACGAATGCAGGGAATTTTCAAAATATCTCATTATCAATATATTGTGTAAAAATAAGTAAATACTCGTCTTAGTTTCATTTAAAAATTATATACTATGAGCCCTAACAGCCTGGCAATCTTCAGTAAGTGCCAGGTGTTAGGCAAAAAGGCATTAAGTCAAAAAAATGCATTTTAAGATTTTGATTGAGGTTAACTCAATTTTTTTTTTCGTTTGGTATCAATAACTAAAGTCTAGCAGAGCTGCCTCCAATCGTAGTCATTTGCTTATTATGCCTTCAATCAATTAAATTTGGCAAATCAATAACTTTTAATTTTACATTACGAAAAACAACAGTTTTTGACTTAAGACCTTTTTGCCTAACTACAGAAATGTTTCCTTTGGCATAAAAATATTTTATTTTTAAGGATCTCAGTCGATTGGAGATTAGAAAATAGATATTTTGGGAATTTTGGGAGATAACATTTGGGCACCCTGTTTAGAGCATACATACCTTCTCGCACTTCCTTTAAAAATGATTTAATTCTATTTGTAGGTGTAACTGTGCTAAGGGCTACAGCGGTACACATTGTCGTCTACGAAATGCAATTTGTCATCAGGAGCAGTTTCAGGAGTTGTGTGCCCATGGCACCTGTGTGCCGGCCAATAACAAACAGGGTTACACTTGCATCTGTGAACAGGGTTGGAGAAGAAACTCCACTTTGTCAAATACTACCGGTTTAGCTTCGCTGGCTTGTGATGATGATGTCAACGAATGCGAAGTTTCAAGCAATCCCTGCCATAGTGAATGTATAAATCTTCCGGGTAGTTTTAAGTGTGGCCCTTGTCCCGCCGGTTATACTGGGAATGGTGTTACTTGTTTGGACATTGATGAATGTGCAACAAATAATGGCGGCTGCAGTACTCTGCCAAAAGTTCGTTGCATTAACACGGAAGTAAGTTTTCCTTTCTGCCCGTTGAACTTAAGTCGTATGACGTAGTTGATTTTTATTGATAGGGCTATTATATATGTGCCAACTGTCCCCCAGGTTGGGTAGGGGATGGTCACACTTGTGAATTGGCTCCATCAAATTCTTGTAATGAGCAAAAGATATGTCATCCCCAAGCCAAATGTGAATACATATCAGATGTCGCATCTTGTACTTGTCCAGCTGGCATGTTTGGTCACGGGTTTGGACCTTTAGGCTGCCATACTAATCCTTTAGCTGATTCATGTGCAAACCACATATGCCAAGTAAGTATATTATTTCCTTAATCCCCAAAAGCATTCTAAGGACATTTTACTTATATTTAAGAACAATGGCACTTGTATATCAAATGACCGCACTACGTCCTGTATATGTCCCAGCGGATATTCAGGACCTTTGTGTGAAATAGCCGATGGTTGTCATCCAAACCCCTGTCAAAATGATGGAAGTTGCAGACCTCTAGGTGTGAAAGCATTCAAATGTTCTTGTCTACCCGGTACAACTGGGAAACGTTGTGAAGTCTTGCGTAGTGTTTGCGCCAAAACCATGCGACTTCCTTCAGGAAAACTAAAGTATCCGAACGACGATGTTCCAGAGTATTCAATAAACGAAAAATGTGCTTGGATTATACGCACTACCCCAACCGAGATACTTAACGTGACATTTACCCAGTTTGATGTTGAAGATAGCGAGGATTGTACTCACGACTGGCTGCAAATTCACGACGGTAACAGTTTGGCGTCCCAATTAATTGGAAGATTTTGTGGCAAAGAATTACCTCTGGGTGGCAATATTTTGTCGTCACACCATCTCTTGTTCTTTTGGTTTAGTTCAAATAATGTCACAAACAGACCAGGCTTTGAAATGTCTTGGAATTCTCAGCCCCACGTATGTGGCGAAAATCTCGAACTATTTAATAGAGACGCTGGTGTTGTAAAATCGCCTGGTTATCCTGGCAAGACACCATTCAACCGCGAATGCCAGTGGGAACTTTCAGCACCTTATGGCTACCGTTTTGTCATAAGAATATATGAAGTAAATTTGGGTGCTTTGCCTAACTGTTCCGGAGACATACTAAAGGTATGTAAACTATATTTTTTTTGCTTCGTTGGAATTTAAAAATGATTATTTTTTTAAGATTTACGATGCCGAATTAATGCTAAAGCAATATTGTCAAACTTCTAAGTCCGAAGTTTTGCGTTCATCATCCAATAAAGTGTCATTGCATTTACACACAGATCATTTCAGTTCCGACAGTTCATTCCAATTGCATTATGAAGTAGAACCTGGACTACCACATTGTGGTGGTATATTCACTGCGCCTTCTGGTTACATAATTGGTCCTTCGGAACAGGCTACTTGTTTGTATTTAATACAACAACCACCGGGAACCCAAATAAAGTGGGAATTTTTAGGTTTTAAAACTTTTGAAGTGACAAATTGTAATTTAAACAGAATTGAGGTAAAAACTTGGATTAAGATAAAAAACTTTATTAACTAATTTTGAAATTTTATGATTTTAGATTTTTGATGGCAACACAGATGAAGATCCTAAAATGTTGGTGTCTTGTGGTGGAAATATACCGGAGCCAGTAGTAAGCAGTTCCAATTATATGTTGATTAGATATAAAAATAATCTAGCAGATGAGAGCAAGGACATTAAACCAATTAAGGCCAAATATTCTAGAGGTAATTAAGTCAATATTTAAAAGTCATAAAACTTTTTTTTAACTTTATGCTTACAGTTTGTCAATTTCGAGTTTTTGGTCCAGAGTCGGGTGTACTAAATACCCCGAACTATCCCAAACCTTACGTAGAACATATTACTTGCACTTTCCATATATACGGTCCAGGTGATACTGTGGTATTAGCGAATTTCACAGACTTTTCTATAGCAGAAACTTTAACTAGCAATACTATAGATAATGCTGATAATAGTACCTTCAGCAGCAGCATTACCCAAGCTAACAAACTAAATGATGACTTAATCACTTATGTGGATGTAAGACCCTCACCTCTACCTACACGTTTACACCTTTAATAATTTAACCACTTTTAAATCTATTTCAGATCTATCTTTCCAGCACGAATAAGCGACGTTACCATAAAGGTGCACCTATAGCCCTGAGATCCGAACGTAACGTGATGACTATAGTGTTCCACGCCACAACTAACAGTGAAAAGGCTCGAGGACTGCATTTAGAATACAGTTTTGAAAACATTGCATGTGGAGGAGTTTTTACTGAATATAAGGGGTCGATAGATAAAACGCTAAATGGTGGAGAATGCGTCATAATATTTGAAGCTGTCGAGGGACAACACATCACATTGGACATGGAATACACTATTTTTGGAGATGTTGGTGAACTTTTGATATATGCAAACGAGACAGCTAGAGGAGATTTCCTTTTAAAAAAGTAAGCTGATTAGAAACATGATTTTGTTCTTTAACAACAATTTACATATATAATACGTTTTTAGCATCACAAGATCTTCGACAATACAAGAAACGTTTAACTTTAATACAATTACGTTACTAATGAAATATCGAATGAAAATCTCCGGATCATACGAGTTTGTAAACACAGCACAAGGTAAGCCAAAACTAATATAAAACAGTCCTAGTATGTGTATAAAATTCATTTTAGTTTGTGGTGGAAATTATAGTTCACTGTACGGAGCACTGATATCTCCATCATGGCCCAGACCTTATCAAGCAAACCTCGATTGCGTTTGGATAATACAGGCGCCCATAGGAAAGAAAATTGAATTACAAGTACACAATTTTACTTTGGAACCCACATGCTCGGGAGATACACTAGAAATCAGGTATTCATACCAATATGCATTTTAGTCTTACAAATTTTTTTGTAAATACAAAAATACAAATGTCTATTTTACCGTTTAATGTAGAAATGGCAAATTTTCAAATTCACCTTTGATAGGACGTTATTGCGCTAGTCAAATTCCCTCTCGAATAGCATCATTTACCAATAGCCTGTATATTAGATTTGTGACTGATAATTACATCGAGGGTCCGGGTTTTTATATCAACTGGCAGCAGACCACAACAGGGTGTGGTGGAAGATTAACTTCATATAAAGGCTCAATACACCCTCCACACTTTGATGCACTTCCTGAAGTTATGGTCATAAATAACATGGACATGATTTGCGATTGGAAAATAGTTGTATCTCAAGGATCGTTCATTGATCTGAAAATAACAGCTGCCACCGATGAATTAGAGTTTTGCCATAAAAACAATTTAAGAATTTATGACGGCAGCTCTACTTTAAGTTCGATGCTTCAATTCAACTGCAGTAACATTCTTAAGGGACAGCATATGCAATTGAAATCCTCCTCAAATCAACTCTTAATTGTTTACTCTATGTCCGAAAAATCTAAACACGTGACCCCGGAATTCGTACTGGAATATGTAACGAATTGTATAACTGTCATTGATAACTACCGCGGTGTTATTGAGTCCCCCAATTTCCCAGAGAACTATCCTGAGAATCAACATTGCGATTGGGATTTGAAAGCGAGGCATAACAATAAAATAAAGTTAGTTTTTTCTCACCTCGATATAGAAGCTGTAGATATGACGTGTGAATTTGATTATGTGGAAGTTTGGGATATGAAAGACATGGAGTTTTTGAAAAAATATCATTTATGCACTCATACTCCGGAGGCAATAATATCGGAAGGTAATCGTATGAAAATATATTTTGTAACCGACTATTCGAATAATAGAAATGGGTTTCGTGCGGAATTTACCCGTGTGGGTTGTGGAGAACACATGGACAAGGAGTTCGGTTATATCAGTTCTCCTAATTATCCGTATAGCAATGATTTGGACTGCGATTGGTACATTGAGGTCATACCTGGTAAACGAATTGTTTTAACTGTGGTTGATTTTCACTTAGAGTCTGATAGCCCCGATTGTAACCAGAATATATTGCAACTTAAAGAATCAAAAAATTCAAGCATAGAACTTGCAAAAGAATGCCATGAACAGCAAATGCCGCTGACAGTTATATCTCCAGGAAATCGGTTATATGTACACTTTCACACAAGTCCTACTAGAAGTCGTAAATATTTTAAGGCAGTGTATCACACAAAGTCATCTGCATGTGGTGGCATTTTGAGAGGATCATCCGGACTTATTAGCTCTTCAAATTATCCGAATGTGCCTAGTGATGAATCTTACAATTGTGTCTGGGATGTTACTGTTCCCGACTCCTACGGCATTCTTTTAGACTTTAAACATTTTAAACTAAAAGATTCTCCAAACTGTACTGAAGCTTCAATGGAATTCTCATTAGTTAGTGGCTCATCATTGCAGTATCTGGATAAGTTTTGTGGTGCAGAGAAGCCAAATATTAAACTTGTTAATGGAAATCAATTAAGGGTGGAATACAAAGATAATGGCAAACAAAACTTGGGCATATTTTTCATAGAATTCAAAAAACAGTGCGGAGGTCTTATAAATAAATCTTTTGGTTACATTAAATCTTTGGCAAATGAAGAATGTATATGGGAATTAGATGTTGAACAAGGTAAATATCAGTTGCATTTTCCAACAAATACACTTTTTATTTCTTAATTCATAATTTCTTCATTAAGGCACTTTAATAAGTCTAAATATTCTGCAAATGGATTGTTATTGCCGGAAGAATAGCCAGGGTGTAAAAGAGTGCAATAATGGTTTAGGGGTAGGTTTTGTTGTCTATCTATTTTGTTGTCTATCTAATATTCATAACATTTTAGTTCAAAGAAAATCATTTTGATACCAATTTGCAATCCGGAAATTATACCTTATACGTATGTGAAGAATACCAAACAGATCTGGTCTTCGAGACCTCAAAGTTACACATCTTTGCCAATTACATAAATTTTCGAGCTAAATTTTCCACTACTCAGCATTCATGTGGTGGTAACATAGAATCACCTCGCGGTTCTTTGGCTTCTCCGTACTATCCATCAACATATCCGCCAAATGTTGACTGCAGTTGGACATTGCAGGGGTCAAAAGGAAGTTTTCTGGAACTACAATTCGAGCAGTTGGATATTGCTAACTCAGAGCATTGCAATGAAGATTATTTGGAGATAAGAAGCTGGTCGGAAGGCAAGGTGTTTGGCATATATTGTGGATCAAATTTACCCGAAAATACAGTTGTATCTTTCGAAAGGTTTTGGTTAAGGTTCCATAGCTCTGATGGTAGTACTGCAAAGGGCTTTAAACTTTCTTGGAATTATGGTATAAAACAAAACAATTAAAAAAATTATAAATATATATTTTTTAATTAATTAAAATGTTGTCTAATGGATTTTAGTGCATTTGAATGAGTTAGTAAACATGACTAAAGGCTATATTGCGAATCCCCCCATTAAGATGGTGCAAAATGAAGAAGAATCATATGCTTGGCGTATATTAGTCCCTAGAGGCCAATTTATTCAACTGAGCTTTGAGGAATACAACAAAGGATTATATGTGAGTAATTGGAATACAAAATTAGACATACAACTATTTAAATTTTATAAAATATTACAGCTTTTTGACGGTTTTGATGAAACTGCACTTTCAGTGGACATACACCCTTCTTTGTGGCGTTTTGTGTCTAGCTCGAATGTTGTATATTTAAAAACGGACAATAAAAATATTGAAAAATTTGCCTTATTGTGGAATGCAACTACAAATAAACCTCTCGAAGCAAATACTACACTCGCCAAATGGCATTCTGAAGAACTTATTAAAGTCCATCGTTTTAATGGCATTCGAGTTACTTCGCCCGGCTACCCCAAAGGCTATGATCCTGATCTTAAATGCGATTGGATTTTTAAACCAGCTAATTCTATTGAACACGTCGCAGTTTCATTGTATGATGTTGACCTAGAGACTACAGGTGATTGTTCAGCCGATTATTTAAAAATATCTACCTCTGTAGATTTGATATCTTGGCAGGAACAAGAACAGCTGTGCAACGGTTCTAAGGTTCAAAAATGGGTAACAGAAACACCATTTTTATGGGTTCATGGTACACCACACATTAAATTGGATTTTGTGACAGATAAAACAGTGAATAAGACAGGATTTTTAGCTAAGGTAGTTGCTAAATGTGGATCAAATATGACCGAATCAGTTGGCTTTATAGGTGGCAGCATGTTTCATGACTTTAATGATGGACCTAATAGCCAGTGCATTTGGCATATTAACGTGAAACCGGGAAAAAGAATACGCGTGCAGCTTGACTATCCAAGTGTTACATTTGGTAAAGCAGATTTTGATGAAGAATGCAGTACTCATGCGTTGATTTATGATGGAGTTGATGACCATGCACCACTTCTATCACCAGGAAAAATTTGTTATCCACAGAATGTTACTTCAATTCGAGTTAACTCTTCAAGCAACCATTTAACCATAAAATATAATCTTAACCTGGATCACTTCAGCCCAAAACACATACGTGCGATGTTTTGGAATCTGACATATCGGGAATATTCCGAGTGCAGCGAAGAAATACGATTAATACCAGAAGCTTCATCTGTAAATATTAGCTCGCCGCAGTATCCGAACGTACCCCAACCCCACACAGAGTGTGAATGGCGTATAGTGGCTCCCCAAGGCGAAATAATTCAAATTGAGTTCTTAGAGCGTTTTGATATGAATACAAGATATTGTTCAAAGGAATATTTAGAACTCTTTGATGGCTCTACATCTGTATCGCGCAGCTTAGGACGTTACTGCCGTAAGCCTCCCATGAGAAGGACTACGCAAAACATGTTATATATGCATTATTTGACTGACATCGCGGAACCTCGCAATGGCTTTAAGGCTCGTATTTCCATTAACAAGTGTGGTGGCTCATTTGCAGAAAACTCTGGCACTATTACATCTCCCGACTATCCGGCATCATACCCATCGTCAACACAATGCGATTTTGTCATCAATGTTAGGGGCAAAAATATAATTCGTTTAAATTTGGTTGACATAAATCTTCCCTTCAATGAATCTAAACTGCAAACCTCTGACCACTTGGAAATTTATCCCATAAATGGGGTCAACACAAATATTTCATCCATTTTGGTTTATGGTAATACCACAAAAAATAGTAAATTTCAGATTGATTCCAACAAGGTGCTTATACGATTCCATACCTTTTTAAAAGCCGTAAATTTCAGAGGATTTTCATTAAAATATTATTCAGACGGTTCTTATTGTGGTAACGCGATAGAAGGCATTTCGGGTCAAATTATAATAAATCTTCCCACTAAGCCACACTTTAGAAACACGTGCACGTGGGTGATTACTGTGCCCAAGAAACAAAGAGTTCGTTTGGAGTTTCTTAATATGGAGGATATGGATCAGAACAATTTAACAATGTAAGTAGAAAAGTTCAATACATATGAAAATTTAATAGTATATATATTTTATCTGGACTTATTTTTAGGCCCCTGCATATAACTGCTTACAACAACTTTGATTTTTCCTCAGATATTATATCATTCGATTCCAATAATTTTAAGCCCGGTACAGTGATTCAATCAACTGATAATGTAATGTACTTCAGAATTATAATACCACGGTCTGATGTAATGCTACGACCTCTAAAAGCTCATTACAGCTCAAGCGAAGAATCTCCCTGTCCTCAGAACATTGCGACAGACACTAAATCAGGTTCAATTGATATACCTGGTTTGGAACCCGCTTTCAATGGAAGTTATTATTGCCTTATAAATATCAACCTTAACGAAGAGGAGACAATAGTCTTTAACATTTCTAAACTTTCAATCTCAGGCTATGGATCGATGGGAATGTTGAAATATCCCCTGATATTCAAAGACAACTACATGAGCACGTTTTATCGAAGTAATCTAACTGATTACATACATGCACAATCCCAAAGAACCGGTTCCATGGCAATTACTCAAAATTCTCTCAATCGCATACAAAAATTGAAGATGTCTTACAAGAAATATTCTTGTGGCGGTGCAGTGCATGTGCAGACTGGTGTAGAAATCAAACCTCCTCAAGGAAACGCAATTGACAGTGATGGACGAATCATGTGTGTCTGGTCTTTCCTTAAACCATATCTTATCAGCAACAGAGTCAAGGAATTCAAGTTGATTGGTAATTTCTCGTTTACAGATTCATGTGAACATGAATATCTGGAAATAGTTGAGGGTCAGTGGATGAACCGTACTTCTGGTTTAAAGATTTGTAGAGAAAAAACTACTGATAGTTTTGAATATTTTATTACCAAACGCAATACATATCTCATATACATATCCAACCATTTCACTGCAGAAAAGGTACCATTCGCCTTGAGTATTAAAAAGAGTTTTACGTGTTCGAGTGAAACTATGGTCAGTTTAGTCTCTTCCCCCGTTAAGATTGACAAGAGTACTTATAAAAATAATCAAGAGTGTTCTTGGATCTTCTACACCAACCCGGGAATGTATTTGCAAGTTCAGTTTTTAGGTAGATTTTTTGTCGAAAATTCACCAAACTGCACTAAAGATTATTTGGAAATTCAGGAAAACCACAAAGGAATTTGGCAACCCGCAGCTCGTTTTTGCGGCCGAGAGGTCCCAGCCTTATACAATTCAACTTCAGAACGTTTACAAATAATTTTCCGTACAGATGAAGCTGTGGCCACTGATGGTTTTGAATTTTTAGTAAAAACACATTGCAGACTGGTAGTAAATGTTACCTCCTCGCAGCCGCAGGTTATTATTGGTCCTCCAAACACCGGTATGCGTTGGCAGAAAATGCTTTGCGAATACATATTTAATGGCAATGATACTGATAAATTAATAGTCGCCAGGGCAAAGTTCGATACCAGATTGTTAGTGTATGCTAGAGACTCATGTAGGTTGGGTTCAATGACGGTCTTCAAACGTGATAATGAAGGATTAGAGAAACCAGGTGTTTTACATTGTGAACTTGAGTTTGAAGAGAGAGCTTACAAGTATCTACGTTTTACATATGATTCATATTTAGGACAAAAGTTCACTATCGAATACTCCTATGATACATGCGGTGGCAATTTAAGTGCCCCCTCTGTAATTCGCCCATTAAAACATGAGACCGAAAATACATATGCCGAAAATATGAACTGTACCTGGTACATAACGGCACCCCCTGAACACTCGATAGCAGTGAGATTTAAATATTTTTCCACCGAAGATATATACGATCAACTCAGCATTTATAGTGGTTTTCTAATGAAAGCAGAAAAAGTTGTTGCCAAATTAAGCGGAAACTACACGTCCAAAGCGCCAATTGTTGTGGATAACAACCAAGCAGTTATAAATGCACGATCAGATGGCAGTAATTCCAAACAGGGTTTCGAAGCCAGTATAGTATTTATAGCGAATTGCAATGAACGGATCTCACTTACCGAAGGAAACTCCCCCGTGACATTGGCTCGCAATATCAAGTTCAATGCCAGTGAGGAATACATATGCAAGTATCGCATAACGGCGCCTAAGGACTATCGCATTAGAGTGGAGATTAAGAAATTACAAATTAATAGCGCCAATTCCACGTGTCAGGTTTTGCGAACGGCGTGTGAATACAACTGCAATTACTTGGAAGTATTTGACAACCCCACCGCATACGAAGATTCCACTCCCAAATTTTGTTCTTCCTCCAGCACGAACAAAACTTTTACTAGTTCCTATGAGTTTGTTGCTTTAAGATTGAATGCCCACATCCCAGGCCAATATAATTTTGAGATTATCCTTAAAATGGAACAGACCGAATGTGGTATTTCCGAATATAAATTGGGAGAAAATGAGGTTAGTAACACTGTTATGTGTTGGTAGTAATTTTGCGTAAAAATTTATATCTTTTACAGAAATTCAAATTCACGTTCCCGCCCAATGGACTAAATACATATGCCCCTAATATTCACTGTACGTGGCGATTTATTTCGAACAAAGAATTAGAGTTCTATTTTAACTACGTAGACTTGCAAAATAAATCTCAGACTACAGGAAAATGCTTGGATTATATTAACATTAAGGAGATGTATGTAAGTAAAATATTTGCATCTTAATATTGAGTTCATTTTGGGACTTTTAAATTTAATACGCACTCCCACATTTCAATTGAGAAATTAAGTACGAAAGTTCCCGATGGCGAACGTCATAATACAAATACAATGTTAAATCATCGATGACCGATGCTGATACTTCTTTGGTGTCATATATATGAATTTCTAAAGTAAATGTCCAATTTTTCATAGATGACAGACGTTGACTTTGTCTCGCAGGCCTCCGCGTATTAGTGAGTTCTAACAGACAATATCATTGAGATTCATTACCGAATTTTTAAGTTATGCTTGCAATAATGTTTTCACGCAAAAATCCCGTTTTCTGTGTCATTGCCACGTGGATTAATCAATGACATTTTCACTTAAGATAATTTCTTTTAAATTTCGGCTTAAAACTAATTCACTGACGATGATTCATCGATAAAAATGTCATAGTGACGATGTGGCTCAAATACGCCAACCTAGTCTAGCAGCAATCTCATATGATCTCAAATAAATTTTTGGATACATATATAAAAGCGTCATAACATTCGAACAGAAGAACAAATCACATTGAAACAAATTCAGACTTCAAAAAATGTTGTTTTAGGTACAAATCCTTCAAAAAGAAAATTACAGTCGGCTGTCGAAGGCTTTAACTTTAACGTTGGTCTTAAATGAGCGGATGAGAATATCAGGTCCTTGAAAGTTTAAATGACCTTGCAAAATTCTAAAATCATTGCGTTGCAAAAACAATTTTTCATGTAATACATTGCAACCGAAAATTGTACATTTTTTTCGTTTAAAACATGACCCAGTAAGAATTTTCGTAAATACATCACTGCGCTGCATCAGTGATTTCAAATGTTTATATACCACTTGGCGTTTACAGTTAAAATAAATCCTTTTACGCACATATGAAATATGCAATTATTATTTAATAGCAGGGACCGAAAATAACAGTTATTTTGAAATTTTAAAAGAACAAAAGCATATAGAAGTAAATACTGGCAAACTGATTCAAGTACTTTTCTATGATAAAATATAATGATTTTTAAAGTTTTGATTTTTTTTTTGTCGATCAACAATTACAGTTATTTTTTTATTCATATTTTTTGGGACAAAAGTAACAGTTATTTTTTGATTTTTATTTTTATACTCGAAACTTTATCATATACGTATTGGAAAAATAGTAAAATAGTAAATAAATGCTTTATTTATAACGAATAAAAGAAAATATGAAAAGACATTTATTTTTTCTAAAATTTAGGTAGCTCTGTTATTAACTGTTATTTTTGATCGAAAAAATAAAAGTAAAAAAATAACTGTTATTTTTGTTCAAAAAAATAAAAATAAAAAAATAACTGTTATACAGCCATGTCACAGAGTACAATTCCGTTCGGAATTGAAGAAAACATATTTGTTTATTGATAGAAAGTATATTTTGATAGTTTTTTGGTCTTTGAGATACAGAAAACTCCCATACCGTTCATGAAAACAAAAATGGTTTCATTCCGCAGAGTTTTTTCGTAATTTTCTGAAGCACCAAAATACGGAATGAATTCCGTTTCCGAACGGAATTGTACTCTGTGACATGGCTGATAATCTGACTTTTATTTAAAAAGGAATAACTGTTGCGGTCCCTGTTTAAAATGGCTACCTTAATTTAAGAAAAAATAAATGTCTTTTCATATTTCCTTTTATTTATTATTATTAAAGCATGATAAAGTTTCGAGTATAAAGCCTAGTACTCTGTTCAACATTTCACGTGAAATGCTGTCAGAACCCATATGAAAAAAACTTGTTCGGAATTTCTATGAAAAAATGTTGATAAAGTTGTACTCTGTTTAATTTGTGAAAAAATTGCGAAATGTTTCTGGCAACATTTTTTTACAACTGCGAAATAATATAAGGTGCACTTATTTCACGTGGAATTTTAAGCAAATGAAAATAAATTTGCATGTGCCCGGCAAATAAAAAACTGAAATGGCAAGCTGCTTTATTTAGCAACTTGTTTTTTTAATTTTGTTTTTTTCTATCCTCTTACAACTACAATTCGTGTTGGAAAAAACCCAGCCAATTGTAGGGGAATGTAAGAAAGAAAAAATTCACTATTTATTGTTGTGTCTTTGTTGAAGCTTTGATATTGTTACAAGTAAGAGCTGAGTGTTTAAAATTCTTATTCACTTTATGGTCTTACTTGTATAATATTTTTAGCTTTTCTAAAGTATTTGGAAAAAGTTTCCTGACGAGCTGGCCTAAGCAACCAGCGAAATGCGCATAGAAACTAGCTTTCCCACAACAATAAATTTCAGTGTTTTTTTTTTATCATAAATTGGGATTATTAGCACATCATTAATAAATGAATTAATTAATAAATATTTCATTCCCGAAAATAATTTTTGATGAAAAAAGTTTAAACTAAATATTAAAATGAGAACTGCAAAACATAAATAACACAACCGGTAACAGTTTTTCATCAATAATTTTTACTTAATTTTTTATTTAAAAAAATACTTTTTAGTAAAATACATGTGGGTTTTGTTTACATATGCAAAACAATGTCGCATACTTTGAAAGATTAAAAACGTCAAATTGTGCAAACTCTCGAGATAGGTAACATTGATACATGTCAAATTTTTCGCATGAAATAATAGATGTTGCTGAACATTTTTCACAAATTGGAACAGAGTACTAGGCTTAAAAGGCAAAATAAAGCCTCGTATACAATGCTGGCAACAATTTTGTTTTTTCTTCTATCTTATTTCTTCCCAAAGTATTTCATATACATATTTTCCTTTCATTCTTCGAAAAAAAAAATGTAACAAAATTTTTCTTAAAATGTAGATTCTACTTCTACTTCAGCAACAATTTGTATGAAAATGTATATGACGTATAATAATTTTATTTAGTTTTGAATGAAAATTTTAACAAAATGTTTTAAAAAATAATAATTACGTAATATTGTTGTGGGCAAAATTTGCAATCGGCTTCTTAATGGAAAATGTGTGTGGTTGTGAAAAAATCGTTGCTTTATTGCGAACACCAGCAACAATGTTGCTAGCATTGTATACGAGCCTCAAAGTTTAAATTGCCTGTTCTTAGAAACAAAATAAAGAAAAACAATATGTATATTAAAACAACAATAAAAAAATATAAATTTCTGAACGAAAATTTTTATTTTATTTTCAAAAACAAAAATTTATATTGTGCATATCTACACAAAAATACCTTTAAAACGATAAATATTTCATTAAAATCGGTGGACGAAAAGATATTTGAAAATCAACTACAACTACAAATTCCCGAATTTATATATACATAAGATATGTCAATGAAGTAGATGTGGACCAAAAAATTGTCAAATACTCCACAAAAATAATAAATAAAAAATATAATTACTTATATAAAATTTTCATATTAATTCGAATGTGTATTCTAAGTCAAATCGGAAATGGAAAATATTGAAAGAATAAGACTATTAAAATATGAAAGCTTTATAAATTGTAATATGACTTAAGGTACGTTCAGACTGATGAAATATTTGAAAGCAAATATCAAATATTTCATTAACGTAGTCTGAACACAAAATATTTTTGAGTATCAAATAAAATAACAGCTGATTTTGAGCAAATAAAAGTATTTGCCGGCAAACAAATATTTGTCCAATGTGAACATAGTGTGAACACAAAAAATCAAATATTTTAGTCATTTTTAAGCAAATATTTATTTGATATTACAAAAAAAATTGTAAGAGCAAACAACGACAAATAATTTTAGCCATGTTGCGGATAGAAGCAATTTTTCCTGTAAGTTTTCGGATTCTTTACAATTTTAAAGATTTTTTATAATTATTATATTTTGCTATCGTGCCGCTATTAGCAAATTTTTGCGAATTACCGCTAATTTAGCAATTTTTATAGAATTTTTGCCATTCCTTATAGTTTTAGGCACTTTTACTAAATTTTATGGCTTGTTGCTATTTTTGCAACATTTTTTTTTTGTTTTTCCCCTAAATTTTGTTTTTTAACCAATTAAGCAATTTCAAATATATTTGAGGGTTTGTTTCCAAGTTTGCAATTTTTCGCATTTTTTTCTTCTTTTACATTCTCCTATAAGAGATGCTGATCCACAGAATAAAATAAATAAATTAGCTTTTGCGCTCATTTTTACTATTTGAGAAATATATTTTTATTTTTGAACACTTTCATTAAATTTATTTAATACAAATATTTCTTTTAGTCTGAACGCATGGCAAACATGAATTAATTTATTTTATTTAACACTGTTTGCCAACTGTTTCATCAAACAAAAATTATCAAATATTTGAGCTTAGTTTGAACATTAAACAAAATATTTTTTTGTTTGACACAGTTTGAAGCAAATATCAGAACAAATATTTTCGTCAAATATTTCATTAGTCTGAACGTACCTTTAGAATGCACATTCGAATTAATATGAAATTTATTATAAAAATGTCACTCAACTGGAGTACTAAAATTCCCAGATATAAAAACTTTTTTATCGGCAATAAAAAAGTTTGCTTTTCTGATGCAGCGCAGTGATGCGTTTACGAACGTACCCAATGTGTAGTTTTAATTTAAAAGTAACATTTGCTGTTTTTAATAACTCTTGTTTTGGGCTTGAATTAACCTCTTATCGAAAAATAGGCATAGACATTTTTGATTCTGTTTTCTCAACGCCCCTAATTTCTATTGGTTGCGTTAATCAAGGTTGCACTGTATTATTGTTTTATATTATTTTGTATATGTATTAAATGGGAAAATTATCTCAATCTTTTCTTTATCTTATATAATTTAATATATATATTATTTATTTTTACAGTATGTATATAATTTATGCGGACGGTCTAAAAATTTCACTATTAACGCTTTAAGTTATTCTGAAAGCGTTGATATAACATTTCACAGTGATGAATCAGAAAAAGGCAAAGGCTTCGAATTCGTCGTCCAGAGAGCCGATGGTAAGAATACAAAGGAACCTGCTGTTTTACAATAAAATTTTAAACAATTTTTAATTTTTTTAAAAACAAGCTTGCAATCGGACCTACAATTATCTCAGTAAAAGCATTCAGTATCGGGGCTATGGCAAGGAGGATGAAGTTTGTATGGACACCATTGTGGTACCAGAAAATTATACATTAAACTTTTTCATAACATCATTGTATTTAAAACATTATAAATGCTCGAAATACAATTTCAAGGTAAGAATAAATAAATTTCAAGTTATTCAGTTAAATATCTTCATCATTTCATGATTTATCTGAGGACTTTGTCAATTTGTTCGTAAATTATTTTTAATCAAATTTTTAAAATACAAATCAAAATAGTGTTTCTAATATTTCTGAAGGAATCGTGCAGATAAAAGTTGGGAAAGCTTGTTTTATCTGAAAGGGATATTTTGCAATGTATTCATGACATCAAGGACTCATTTTCGGCTGATGCTAAAGACATGTGTGCATTTTTGTTGAAAAAATGTTCCCAGTCAGTTGTTTATCCATTGAGATTCGTTTCCAATAAATCTTTAATGGATAGTGTATTTGCTAACCGTTAAATTAACATTCATTACTCTAATATTCAAGTCTCGAAAGAGATATGCAGTAATGAGTTACAGAATTATTTCAAAATTAACAACTGTATCTATAGTTTTTGATTCAAAACTAAATAAAATTATTATAAACGTCATTTATAATTTCATACAAATTGTTTCTAAAGTAGAAGTAGACTCAACTTTTTTAAAAAAACCTTTAGATTTTTATTCGTAAAATGAAAGGAAAATGTATGAAATACTTTTAAAAGAAATAAGATAGAAGAAAAAAAGAAATTGCTGCAACTAAAATTTTTTTTTACAAAGTTGAGTCTACTTCAGCAACTGCTGGTATAAAATTATAAATGACGTTTATAATAATTTTATTTAGTTTTAAATGAGAATTTGAACAAAATGTTTTAAAAAATAATAAGAAATACGTAATAATTATTGTTGTGGGCAAAAATTGCAAGCGTTTTCTTAATTGAATATGTGTGTGGCTGCGAAAACAATTGTTGCATTATTGTGAACACCAATTGAAAATGTTGCTGCCGTTCTAAACCGTTCTAAACGAAGCTTAATGCTGAGGATTTGAAAATATTTTCCACCACTAGTCGCTTGAATGATTCCATGAAAGTATAGCGGGATATTGATAAATGAAATACATGTTGTGTAAAAAAATACTTTAAAAATTAATAAGGGTTTTCATGAAATCGCTTAAAATTTGCCATTTGTGTAAATGGGAAGACTCGTTTCATGAAGCCCCTTCACAAATTTTTTGCAATTTTAAACAATTAATGTCAGCTTGTAAGAAACGTCAATAAAAAATTAAATTAAAAAAAAAATATATACATATACATATATAAATATACAATTAAATTAAATATTTAAGAAAATTGCATACAGAATACCAAAAGCCTAATTTGTTCATTTTATTACAAGTATTTATTAATTGTGATTTGTTAGCGCTTAAACTTTTCGTTAAAAACGTCGTTAAGTATTAAAAACAATCTGTTGGTATAAATGCACAATTAAACAGCGCAAGTGTACGAGGCAAAATTGTTGGGCCAATTTACGGAATTTGTGTAAATTATGCGGTGTTTCCAGGTGACAGGCAATTGATTGTGTAGTAAAATTTATATAAAAATTACTCAGTTTGTTGACACAATCACTTGCTTGTCACCTGGAAACAGCACATTAATTATCATACAACGGTTGACAGTTCATTTGCGAGAGCGTAAAAATGAACAGTTTGCGCAGATTGCGAGACTTTTAAGTGAAATCATGAAAACCCTTAATATGAAACTGCGTTATCATGTTTTATACACAATGGTGTGTTATCCCTTTTAATTTTTATTCTACATACGACATACATAGAGATTAATTTTCGTCAGAAAACGTACGACTTGTGTGATCGTGTAAACTACCCTTTAACATTTTTCACAAGTTTGAACAGAGTACCAGGCTGAAGGTGGTAAACTAGACGTGTTCTCTGACACTAGTTTTATTACGAAAAATAATTTTATTGCTGGCCAGTGTAATTTTTTGCTTGTGTATATTATTTTTATTTTAAATTTAGATAATTGACCTCAAAACTAATAAAACTTTACTGGAACGATGTGAAAATGCTTATTCCAATGTCAACTTATTTACAACAACAAATGCCGTTCGCATTGAGGCTTTCGATTATTCCTCCATTGACTTTGTTTACACATCAAGTAATCGTAACTTACCACCCGGTTGCGGTGGTATTTTCACAGCTAGTAAAGCACAATTTTCCAGTCCTCCTTATGAAAACGATCGGAATTTTTCAGAATGCCGTTGGGAAATTATTACGCCTACAGAAAGTCCTAAAAATCTTCAGTTTTTTGGTAAATATGGAAAGATTTTAGAAATCATAATTATTTATTTAAATATTGTTTACAACTACTGTTTTATTTCTTTAAAATTTAGACTTTAATATGGGCGCAATAACTAATTGTAATCTCGATAATGTCAAAGTTATTGAAATATTGGCCAATAACACAGAAAAACTACTGAAAACTCTGTGTGGTTCCGAATCTCCCAAAGCTATTACGTCAACCAGCTCTCATTTGGTCATTATTTCAAAAAAATCACCCAACTTTGATGGTACTGGCTGGACTTTGATCTATGATACTGCAACTTATGTAACGGATCCGAATACAGTTTATGTCAACAATCAGCAAGAACTTATTTATGCAACCAAATATGTAACTATTCAATAAAATTTTTTCTTGTTTTTCGACGCACTTAAAGTAAATTTTAATAATAGAGTAGCTTAAAAATATTACAGATCTACGTACATACAATGTAGTATTACAAGGAGCATAATAAAAACGCTTTTCTTTCAAAATAGTTACGTTTTTTTTTGTCAAATTTTGAAATATTCCTTGAATAAATAACTAGTAAACTCATGTGATTTATATAAAACAAATATATTTAGTCCATATTTCAGTAATGATAACAAGACAACAAATTCATTTATTGAACAAAAACATAACTTCAGGTATGTGCACATTAAACAAATATTTAACTAAAAAAGCAGAGAAAAGCATAACCACTAAATTGATTTACCTTTAACTTTCTTTTTTAATTTTTGTTGATTTACTAAACATTCACCCTTATTCTATTTAACGTCGTCGCCATCGTCATCAATTTAATATCAACATCAATTTTTATGGACGTCGTCATTAATTCAATACAAACCTTGTATTCCAGAACAGCAATGTAACGATGTCGATTGTTTATCGTTTTTTAAAGCACATCTCTAATAATTTAGACAGTTGACTTGTTTTGTCTGTTCAATAAAATAAGTAAGAGTGCTATATTCGGCTGTGACGAATCTTTGATACCCTCCACCGACAGGAGTGGGCTCTATATGATAAATACATATATATTATTAACTAAGCTTCACAAAAACGAACGTCAGCATTAGAATTAGTTGCGGTTTAGATCTATTTTTGACCGACAATTACAAAGTTTTATGCGTTTCTTGTTAGAACTTTGAACTGTTAACAGTTTTAGCCGAACTAAAATGATTTTTAGGAGGGTAATTTGTATTGGACCTATGGAAAATTATGGACCAACCATCCTAAAATTCTGAAGACGGATTTATGGTATTACAAAAAATAAATTAGAACAAATTTTAATACAGCAGTGTAATTAGTTTTAGCGTTAACAGCGAATTTAACAAAATTGCATGATATTGTTTCTGGCCATATGAATCTAAGTTGGAAGAATTTTTGTTATGGGTTTAGGCGAATAAAATTATTTTCCCAAAGTGGGCTTTATTTGGTTTTAGGCGCAATAAACTGCTTTCCGAGAGTACGGCTTATATGGGGCCTAGGGTGAATTATGGACCGATCTTCACGAAATTTGGCAGTGTGAGTTCTCGTTCTATATAACTGTACCGTACCGTAGTTACGATAGCATTATTTATTACGGTTTGTGCGGCCTATGGTCAATTATGGAACGATCTTCAATTTAACAGTATGATTTGCAGTTATATAAAGCAAATTCGCGCAAAATTTTTTTTCATTCCGTGCATTATTCCAACATTTATGTTGGTTTTTGTATCAAAATTATCAATTTTTTGGGTGGTGGTTCCACATTTTGATACGAAGATCTGATCCTACTGAACCGATGTTGCTGGATTTCAATCTCAAACTGCTAAGGATAACAACTGCAAGCACTTCAGGACCAAGTTTCTTCTTTTATTTTGCGTTTTTCGAAAGTAAGCGTGTTTTCAACAGACGGACAGACATTCGGGTATGGCTAAATCGACTTAGAATTACTCAAGGAGACAGAATATATATAATGTAAAGGGGTATAATAAAAAAGTTTCACACGGAATGGCAAACTTAGTATACCCTCATTCACCACCAGTGGTGGAGGTTGTGCTCTCATAAAGGGTAGCTTAATTTATTCTGAAAAATTCCCTTACTAATGGCAAAAGGCCCCGTATAAGTCGACAGTGTTAATAATGCCCTGTCTGTATATTTATAACGAAGACGATTGCCGAAAAGATTGCAAAAAAAAAAAAATAAAAAAATGCGAAAATTTTTGATATTTCAAACAAGCCATAAAATTGCTTAAAATTCCTTAAAACCATAAAAAAATTGTAAGTTAGAGCATGATAGCAAAGTTTAATTTTTAATAAAAATCGTTAAAGCTGTAAAAGATCAGAAAACAGAAGAGAAATTGCTTCTATTGCGAACATGGCCGAATTTCCGCTAACTTAGCCATTATGATAAAATGTTTGCCATTCCTTATAGTTTTAGGGAATTTTCATCAATTTTATGGCTCGTTTGAAATATTAAAATTTTTCGCGAATTTTCGCTCTTTCTGCAAATTTTTCCAATTTTCGCGTAGCTTTGTTGCTTTTTTCCATTTTTTTTTAAATTCAACATTATTATTATTGAAAAATAGGAAAGGAATAAAACTGTTTCGATACCAATAAGACTAACGACAAAATCAAAATTATACCGATGCAGACGTTAACGTTGCGTACAGCATACCAAAAATACATCGACGCTTATCGATTAAACATGATATTGGCAATGGGCATACCGATTTACAACAATCGACACGAAACGACATTGTTTCGTATTGATGACGCTAAATGGAATAAGTGTGATTAATTTAATTAACCTTTTTAAATTATATATATAATATTGTCTTAAGCCATTTTGAAATAATATTCCTTTTATTAGTAGTTCTTTTTTTTTTTTTTTTTGTTATGGTTATGGTCACACTATTAGTCAATTCACAAGGTATCCTAACATGTCATATTGTCAAAATGTCCTAATATTTCACAATGGTTTAAAAATATTGTTGTTGGTTTGTTAACAAAAAGTGTCTTAAATAAATAGAACGTTGCTTGCGGTGTTTATTGTGCTGTCGTAATTAATCCAAAAAGTCCAGCGCTGAGCGGCTGAGCCGTACAACAATATCTTTAAACCATTGTGAAATATTAGGACATTTTGACAATATGACATGTTAGGATACCTTGTGAATTGACTATATGATTTAATTAATGTAATACTCATGTGAAATATTAGGATTTAAGACGAATTCTTCGTTCTATGAGGAGTTCGTCATTCGGCCAGTTGTGTTTCGACCAAAACACGTACAGCTGTGTGAGTTGCAGGCCCATGCGTATTTCATGAGAATTAAAAAAAGGTTTATACATACATATTGTACATGCTTTACGTACCTTTTTAAGTCCTTTTTTACTTAACCACTATTAAGTCTAGGAAAATTTTCAAAATAACTCAATGATGCTATTAAAAAGCTATAAAAATTTTTTGGCTTTAAATTTCCCTCCTTAGGTCTATTTTAAACATGGTTTAGCTATATATTATACTAAAATCTAGTCATACTGTTAAGAACAACAAATTTAGTTTATAAAGCTGATCGTTACATTCACCAATTTGTATATGGGCAAAATAAAGAAAGTGCTTTCTATGTCAAAAATTTATTCCTTCAAGTGGGAACTCGCAGGGCAAGACTCTCAAGTTTGTAGCAAATAAATAAAAAATAATTTTTGTACCTATACATGATAATAAAGATAATGATTAGTTATAAGATTTATAAACTGTACACTAGACCGTCTCAGTTTTGTCATTTTGTTCGATGGTTTTTTATTTATAGCACTACAAATTCAGATTTTCAAATACAAACTTAACATTTTTTTTTTAATTTTTGCTTACCTTTTCATATATAAAAATTTAACGATTATATTCTGTAAATGCTGTAAATTTTGGTGTATATATCAGTAGCATTCTGTTAAGAAAAAACTGCATTTGTAGTTGAAATAAGTAAAGTTGTTTATTTCTAGATTTGCTTCTATTTCATAAATACATTATAAAGTAAGAACATATTGGTTTTCTTGTTTTTAAAACTTGCTAAAATTGTGCTTTTATTAGAGTTTGGATGCGTTTTGTGAAAATGCTCGATGACTTGAAGTAAATCATTTTGGTTGTGGCACTTCCCATACAAAAACGTTATACATTTCTGTATATCTGGAGAACGAAACGAGCTAAAGTTCCCAACAAACAATAGATATTTCCGACTCCAAGTGTTATAATCTAAGTAAATGGTAAATTTCTTCCTAAAGACGTGGGTATATAAATCTGCCAAATCGGTTATGAAATGGTTAAGTTATTAGCAAAATACTCCAAAAATGGGCTAAAAAGCATCAACATTTTTATAAAATCTAAAATTTTAGAGCTGTTATATGACCTATGGATACGTCTAATATATCAAAACCCGGAAAAATCGGTTCAGATACAAAATAGTAATTACCAAAATATATATTTTTTTATATACATATATCGCTTTTTTACTTCAATAGTGTCATAACTCACAAAATATGATTGTGTAACTTAATATGCCGAAATTATTGCGCATCAAGGTTGATATTGTTGACACAATCTTTCCGAAGACTTTTAAAATTTACCGCTTGTAATTTTTTTAAAATTTTATTTATTTCCGATCTAATTTCTAAAAAACATTAAGTAAATTATTTACCCCTATATTCATAAAAGATATTTGTGATTAATAAAAGGTTTATTAAACAAATTTTCATATAAAATTTGTTTCATAAATCTGCTATAAGCCTAAAATATTTTTTATGAATATGGGGGTTAAAATTTATAAATTACAATTACTGCTGCCAGATTTGACGATTTATTGAAACGATTTTTGGGTCCAAAAATGGCCTATTGACGATTTATTCCATAAATTTGACGATTTTTCAAATGACAAATTGTTTAAGGTTTTAAAAAGGCTTGAAGTAATATTTCATATATTAAGTTAGATTTTTTGATACTTTTGTTTATTTGATTTGCTGTAATATTCATGTTTTAGCATTCAATATTACTCTTTAAGTATTTTAGCACAGCGAATGTTTATCTTAGGAGTTCATTTCGCTAGTTGGTCCGGAATTGAATATGATAGTTTACGCCAAGGATTCTAAAAACAAATCCATTTTCAGCCAATTTATTTTTGAAGCACTGAAACAGTGTTTCTGTTTTGTAAAATCGGTGGTTGATATCTGTCTGCTTAAGTTCACGTGTTACTAAATTTTCTTCCTTTTTTATGATTTCCAATACTTTTGAACAATTATAAAAGTGGGACTACAATGATTCTGAATCTTCATCGAGTATTCAAACTCTTGTAGCCTCTTCGGATGTATGACATCCTAAATAGTATATAACAAGCAGAGTCATTTGTTGTCAAGCTTAGAGAATTAACTTATAACATCATAATGCTGGATATATTTGACTATTTTTGGATTTATTGCTATTAGTAATAAAACCGTTTTAGATTTGTTTTTTTAAAACTGAATTTTTCATATTTGGGTTGACCTGTAAGTGCTAGTTCACACTCTTCAAGTTTTATCCATCAATTCTTGAGCTTTTAGGCGAGAAGGGAAAAGAGAATGCCATTTCCTTTCCTCTTTCTCCTAAAAACTAAGGACTTTACGGCTAAGACTTGAAGATTTTGAACCAGCACTAATAGAAGTTAAAACTTGAGTTCATAGTTAATGGAAGCAGGATTTTGTACACATATTTCCTTGTTTTTAATTCAGTTAAATCAAACTGAGAATAGTTAAATATTTAAAAAAAATTAACGAAAGTAAAAGTTATTAAACAATGTGGATTTTTTTTTATAATATACATAAAGGCTAGTTTACACTATTATACTTTTTATTAATACATGTCAAAATCTCAAGTTATATGTAAAAATCCGATAGTGTGAATGCGATGTGTTATGAAAATAGCAAGTATTATGAAAAAAAAAATTGACATCCCATACATCATCGTGTTTAAAATTTTTTTAAGTAATAATACTTTTCATTTGATCTGGGCTGCATTTTAACATAAACATGTTTAAGTGTGCTAATGTGACTATAAACTGTAATGTTACATCAGATTTTTGGACAATTTAATTAGATTTCTATCTCACAAAGCATTGTGGAATACGTAAAACTTGTGTGATAAATCAAACTATACTCATGTAAGTCAGTTCGACAGTTTTTTCCCCATAATTTGACGATTTTCAACAAATTTCAACTGGCAACTATGCAACTATGTCCAATTACGGTTAACAACTCAACTTAGTTGAGTTGAAACATAACAACAAGTGGAAAAGTTTTATACACCATTGGATGCTGCTTCAAAAATCCTTTTCGATGATACCCAATTTTATTTATGTCGCCTTGGAGCAAAGTACAAAAAAATTCGAAAAACCGAAAAAGACCTTTTTTAAAAATAGTCCAGCTCACGGATGGTCAACGGTAGAACCAAAATATTTTGGGAATCATCATAAAACATATCAACCTTTATTTTCAGTGGGGTAACAAAATCACTTTTTTTTTGAGTCGCTCTAATGTATATATATATGTGTACTTTTGATATAAAATATAATTTTTTTTCGAAAAAAACTATTAATTTATTTTTTCTTTCCTGCAATATGCAATTATTATTTTTTTTTTTTAATAATAATAAGTTCTTTATTTACAATCTATCCACTTAAGGACAATAATTGATATGCAGATTGACAGTAATGAAATGTCAAAATATGTAAAAAAAAAATATAAAAAAAATAAGGAAAGTTAAGCCGCTTTTGTTCGAAATTATAAATTAAATAAATAGTGATGGATTCCGTGGCATTATGGTTTGAATACGAAAACGAACGCGTAGAACGAGTTACAAGAAGAATATTACGAGAAAGGTCAGATGTACACCCAAAGAAAAAATATGTTTAAATATGGTCACCTCCAACAAAACTAATTTTAAATAAAATTGTAAACATACTATGGTTATTTTAACCATATTATTGTCATCGACAACCATATTATGGTTGAATTAGTCGTCCATCAAGAAGGCACAACCATATTATGGTTGCCTCCGAACATGTTTTGGTTAATAATAACTAAAATATTTGTAACACTTATAATATCATGATTGATTTTTAACCATAGAATGTTGCTCTTGGAAATGAGGAAAATACTATTGTTAAATTAAAAACAAATTATTGTAATATTTAACCATAACATGTTTAGAGGCAACCATAATATGGTTGTGGCTTCTTGTTGGAGGACTAAATTAACAATAATATGGTTGTCGGTGACAATAATATGGTTAAATTAAACATCATATGTTTTTAAATTTTCTTAAAAAATAGTTTTGTTGGAGGTGACCATATTTAAACATATTTTTTCTCTGCGTGTACACTCTTTAAATGATCGCAGTTAAGAAAAAAAAAATTTGGTGGAAAATATTTTAAATAAGGCCTTATTTTAGCTTTGTACAAAAGTTTCGTATGAATCAGGAAGCATTTTTATATATTTTAAACGCTATTTCAGCACGATATGAAAGTTCCAAACAGATCCGCAGCAATTACAACGGTAATAAAACTAGCCGCTGCTTTAAAACTGCTTGGGCAAGGTGGATATCAACACCAAATTGGCCAATACCATCTATTAGGACTATCGCAGCAGTCAATGTCTCGTTGTTTAATAGAGATATGCGTGGTGATTGAGATAATACTATGTTCCAAGCATATACAATTTGATATTTGATGCCTGTGGAAGAGGAACCAGAAGGCAAAATATCTTTTTATCATACATGCGGCATTCCTGGAGTGATTGGAGCAGTGGATGGCACTCACATACAAACGATAAGACCGGTCAAAAATTAGCACTTGTATTTTAACAGAAAGTTAAAGCACAGTATGAATTGTAAAGTGGTATGTATGTATATTAGGGTGGGTCAAAAAAAATTTTTTTTTCGTAACGACTTCTAATAGCGTAAATATGTAGTATGTTTGTCTGCATAAGACCCCTGTAAAATATTATGAATTTATTTTTAGTGTAAGAGCCCGCGCTTTGATGTTCATTTTGTTAAATTTGTTATATAACAGCAATAGCATTGTATTGCATAAAATAATATTACTGTATCCTAACGGTTCTTAAGTTCTCGAGGATTCAGACAAGCAATTCATTCATTGAAAAGTATATATTCTTCCAGGAAATATTTTTGATATAATACATATAAAATAATGCACAATAAAAATATCAGTTTGGGTTTACTACGCGGACAGTGAAATTGCGTTTTTTTTTATTTGAACTGTTTTAACTTCTATACAAGATTATTTCCAAGATTATTTCTGCACGAGATTCGAAAATGTAGAAGATATTAATGATAATGTTTTACCAACACAGAAAAAATTATTAAATTTCTCCAACCACCAAATTTATTCCAAATTCATAATATCAAGCAAACAAGTTGATGACTTTGCACGTATTACCAAAATGATTATATTGATTACTTAAAATTTTAAAATTTTTCAAACAATATGTTAATTTATTTAAATAAATATTGACTATTCCCAACACCAATTCTATATATTAAAATTATTTTATTTTAAACGAAAAAAGTCAATTAAGATTTTTTGTTATTTAATTAAAATTTTAATTGAAAATTTATTTTAAAACAACTAAAATGTTAATTAAATCAAAATTAAATTTTTAATTTTCTTTCAACAAAAAAACAATTGATTAAATTATCACGTTAATTAAATTTAAAAACTTCTTAAACCATTTTTTTAATTGATAAAACACTTTTTTATGTGAACTTACGAATAGGTTACGAAATACTATGATTGGAATAGGGAGCAACTAAAAATAAAAAGGAATACTACCAAAGAACCATCGTTTTTAGATATTGCAAGACTTGTAGCTCAAAGGATAGAATGTGTTTGGAGAAAATTGTCTCTTCCTACAGTGTCAAATACAATAGACATACAAGTAATAAACGGTTATCATATAAATTAAAAAAATCTCATAAAGTCGTTGAAAAAAATGTCCGTTTATTAGAAAAAACATTTTCTCCGACGTAGCAGAGTTTTGTTTCATATTTGGTCCAGTAGATGTAAACAAATTGAGCTTTTTTGATGACCAAGGCAATATAAGGTACCCAAAGAAGAACAGGATTTTTTGAGTTAGATCCGAAGGCGAGAAATACGCGTATTGGAGGAGTAGTTCGAGATCTCCCAACTAAATTGCAAAAAAGAGCAGCGCAAGCACCAAATACAGAAAAAAACGTAAATAAAAGTCACGACAACATTAACTTAAAACAGCAGGAGTTATCTGTAAGTAATTCCAGCGCTTCTTGTGACGGCTCTTTTAATTTACTTTCCACGTCACAGGCAGAAAGAAAAAATCTTTTAGTTTGCCTATGTTTTCAAAAACTTGTAACCGTTACAGTGTTTCCGATAGCGTAGCGGCTGCTATTGCTTCGTCTTTATTGCAAGATATCTCTCCTAGCAGTGAACCAATTGATAAATCAATAATAAGACGGGAAAGAAAAAAGTACTTAATGAACGTTTTCAAGACCAGAAGCAGCTAGACCTTGTAGCTTTATACTTTGACGGCCAAAAAGACATGACGCTTAATATTATTTAAAAGCGAGCTTGGAAATATAGACAATACTGATTGAGGAACATGTATATGTTAAGGAGCCAGATTCAGTTTATGTTGACCAGATCGAACTACTTCTAAAACTATTGAAATGTCAATTATTGCCCTTCCTTCGTCTCAAAAAATGAAAAAAGAAAATTTGATGGCAATTGGTTGTGATAGTACAGTCACTAACACTGTGAAATTTAACGGAGTAATAAGAGTATTGGTAAAAAGACTTTAGCGCCCACTGCAATGGATTATTTACATTTGAACGAATTTCCATTAAAACATCTATTTAACAAGCTATATGGTGTTACCAAGGGTCCATATCCGCATGCTGGTCCTATTGGCAGCTTATTAGAAAACTGCGAAAAACTTGCTTCTGTCGATGTTGTTGGGTGAAACAGTGAGAGACAGCCAGACGTGTTCATGAAGCTCACCTCCTACCCGAAAGCAACCTCGCGTTTTTGAGGGCCCTTCTATCAATTTTGACGCAAGTAACTACTTTGAAGTTCTAAATTCGAATCAAAAGTTTTTCGATCCACCAATTCTTCGGAACATCACTACTGAAGAAATAAATGCGGCAGTTGAGTGTCAAGAAGTGACAATCTAATTTTTTAAAATGCACAGATTTGACAGTATACAAGCTTTTGTGACCAAAAAATAACTAATAAAATTTCGTGTTTTTGTTGTTTTATGTTGTATAGAAACCAAAGTTTTATTTTTTTATGTGTTATTAAAAATGGGTTCAGATTTAATTAATAATAAATAATTTATAGTAAATAAAACATGAAAATTTAAAAAATGGCTTTTTTTAAAATACTTTAAAATACTCAAGATGTGACCTTTTAAACTTTTTTTTTAGCATTTTTTATTTGTTTTAACGTAAGACAACACAATATTGCTATTAGAATATGATTCAAGAAGTTTTATTTTTTCTCATACATCAGTGACCCACCCTAATGTTTATACATATACATATGTATATACATATATATAGTACATATATATAGAACATATATATAGTACATTAATATAGTACATATATATGGCTACTGAAGTTTAACCATTATTGTAAATTTTTAGATATGTGATCACAACATGTTAATTAGATTTGATGATTGCCGATACGGTGGTGCTAGCCATGACTCACATGCATGGATACTTTGGAATGCAAGGCAAAAGCTAAAAGAACATTTTTAAAGAGGTGAAAAGGGGTTTTGGCTAATTGGTTATTGATTTGAAAATATTTTTTAAGAATGTTTTTAATTTCAATTTTCTTTAAGGCGATTCGGGATATCCTCTGGAACCCTGGCTGCTAACACCATACAGAAACGCTACGGAAAACTCTGCAGAGACATATTTTAATGCCTGTTAGCAGCTAGAGAACTGCATTACGCCCCAGAAATAGAAGTTCAAATAATGAACGTTTGCTGTGCGCTGCACAATATTTGTGTGAATTTCAACGTACATCTTCCACTAAACGAAGTTGTTGAAACCGAAAGCCTGAAAGAAATCGTGCAGTTAATAACTTTGAGACAAACAATGATGAAATAAGAATTTCCACACAGATAAGAAACAAAATTAAAAATAACTTGATTTCAAGATAATAAAATTTAATTAGAATATTTTAAAAACATAAATATTAAATAATTCATTCTTATACTGTAAATTTATATAAACTAAAGAATGCACTTCATTCACATATAACAAAAAAAAAATCACAAATATTAAAAAGAATTTGGCGCAAAAACAAATACATTTTCTTTAAGCTAATGGTCCCCACACGCGGAGAAAACACTTGATTAAATATTGTCACCGCCCACAAAACAATTTTTAGACAAAATTTTAAATATATTCTGCTGTATTCATAAAAATATTTTTAATTTAATAAAGGTTTACAGAACAAATTTTCTATGAAAATTTTACTTAATAATCGTTTGTTAAATTTTATAATCGTTTATGAATACGGGGAATTATGTTTAAATGTTTAAATTTAACCATATTATTGTCACCGACAAACATATTATTGTTTAGTTAGTCCTCCATCAAGAAACCACAACCATATTACGGTTGCCTCTAAACATTTTATGGTTAAATATGACAATAATTTGTTTTTAAGTTAACAAGAGTATTTTCCTCTTCTAAAAGAGCAACATGGTATGGTCGAAAGCCAACCATGCTATTATAATTGTTAAACACATTTTAGTTATTATTAACCAAAACATGTTCGGAGGCCACCGTAATATGGTTGTGCGTTCTTGATGGAGGACTAATTAAACAATAATATGGTTGTCGGTGATAGTAATATGGTTAAATTAACCATAATATGTTTACAATTTTCTTTAAACATATTTTTGTTGGAGGTGGCCATATTTAAACATAGTTTTTCTCTTTCAAATATAAACTGCTTTTTTCTCTATCGGCTCCACTTTTCGAGGTGTACCGTTCTGTCAAAAATTAAGGCACTGCCACTACATATGTTGGAATAACTTATGTTAAAAATCGAAATCAAAATTCGTCAACAATATTATCGAAAAGTAGAGCCGATAGAGAAAAATGGAGATTAGATTTGAAATCAGCGATCTCAAATTAGTAAAAAATTTGCAATAAAGCTCCAAACCGCATAATGACTGTTCCGCAGTGTTATTGTAAAGTATAAATTTAAATAAATTTATCTTAAGATTGTTATTATAAATTATTATTTCGACTGAAGGAAAAATATTAACATATAGAGAAAAAAAATAAATCGCTCTTTTACGGTTTACAACTCAACTCGGTTGAGTAGTAATTTTTGTATTATGGTTTACAACTTTTCTATATTATATGTAAGTTAAACGAGTCACTTTTGCACTCGCGTTCTACAAACATTCAGTTAATTACCGTAATATGAGGCCTTATTTGTTTTTTATATTTTTGATGCATTTTTCATTTTAGCTCTACTGAAAATATTGCTTTTATTAATTATGACAACATTGAAATAAATAAGCGATAGGTATGTGTGTTTATGTAAAATCTTTAACACACTGGGACTATTAATGGAATTGAAACAGATTTATAAATAAGGGGGATTTCATGTCAAGTGACCCAACTTTTGAAATCGATGTCTTCCGAAATTTAAACAAATTGAAAAAAAAACAAAAAAACATTTTTTTCGAAAGATTGAAAAAATAGCTTTCTAATTTGTTTGGGACAAATTTTGCTTACACCAATAGATAATAAGTTGTATGGATGAGAAAGAACACCTGTTTGGCCACAATGTCAAATTTTGACCCCCCTAACTCAGAAACTTTTTGACCGATCTTGTTGAAAATTTGTGTCTAAAGTATTATCCAATAGGACTAACCTTGGTGCATTTCATCCAAATCGGAAGACATCGATTTCAAAAGTTGGGTCACTTGACATGAAATCCCCCATAAATATTATAGAAATTTAAAGAAAATTGTGTGTTAAAGATATTTCTTATTTGACCTCTTTTTTTAAGATTTTGTGAATTTTTAAGAATTTAGTTCGATCCCAAATATTTTAACCTCTCAGTATGCTGAGAAAGTTTCGTGCAGCCCATTTCCCTAATATGCAGAAAAAATCATTAACAATGTAGAAATTGTTGCATACTAATGTAATGCCTATTGTAAACAGTGCATATTACATGGTAAGAAAACAAGTCATTATTTTTAAAATGACTAGCATTTTTTATTTATTTAGTTTTTATTTCTTTGTTTTCTTTTTTTTTTTATTAATATTTGTGATGTAATAAATAATTTATTTATAAATTTTATAACAACTTCATTATGATTAATAAAAAATTACTTTTTATAAATACATTTTATACAGGAAGAAGATAAGTAAAAAGGAAAAAAGTACAACAAAAGGAAACAGAGAAGGGAAATAAATATTTAATTAAGATACATACTTAAACATTTATTAAATCACATTTTGGGAATTTTATACGATTTTAAAAATAGTTGATTTTTTTTTAAATTAATACAGTTTTTGTTTTTAACTACAACATACTTTGAATGTGTTGTTTTTTTTCATTATGAATACAGAATAAATAAATTTTACGATCTCTTTAAAAAACTACTTGCTAAAATTGCCTCCGTTTCATATTTTGAAAATTTATTAAGTATAATTTTTTTTTACTTGCTAATAAATTCGTACAATATTTTTTTTTTTGGTTAAAATTGTGTTGTTTTTGCCTGCTTCTTTCGCAGGAATCTTAAACGCCTTTTAAGATTCACTTTGGAAATAGGAATTTTGCATGAGATATAATTTGTCAATGGGATTTATAAGGCTGTTATTTAAATTGGCTAAAATTTCTTGCGGATTTGAATTGTGATGGTGACCGGATGACGAGGACGACTGCAATTCCAAATTGTTGAGGGATAAAGAGTCGGCATCGTCATCTAAATGATCGAAATTGCTGCCGTCTAAAGAAAGATCTGAACTGCAAAAACTATCATTTGAATTGGCAGGATAGTCTAAAAACGAAAAGAAAAAAATACTTATAAGTTTTCCAAGTTCCTTGCACAGCAATACTTACCATCTGGAGAAAAGGGTAGATTGGGATTTAATGGTCGCGTGGCAAATGAATTATCCATACCCAAATAACCATTTTCACTTCCCGATGCAGAGCCGCCCTCCTGCTTTATACTCTCCTTATCCAATTTATCCTTATCTTTATCATCCCCTCCCCCATTATTGCCATTACGGTTATTTTTAGCTTTACGCTGTATTTTCTTCATTTTGGCTCTCTGATTTTGGAACCACACTTGCACTACTCTCACCGATAGCCCTGTATCTTTGGCCAAAGCTTCTCTTACTTTACGACATGGTTTAGGTGATTGTTCGAACGACGCCTTAAATTGCTTACGCTGTTGTGAGGTCAGTATAGTTCTCGGTCTCTTGGGTCCTCTACGGCCATCTCTGGGTCTCATTAGATCGTCCTCGTCTAAGCCCAGGTAACCACAATGTTGAGCAGCTGCGGCAGCTAAGAACATTTCCTTTTCCAGGTCGTGTCTAAAACAAATTATTTGCCCGTCTCGCAAAAGAAATTGTTCACCTTTTTGCAGGGGAATACGACAGGCTACGCAAGCGAAACAGGGCAAATGAAATAATAAATTTGGCAGGGGACGCATGACCATGTCTTGGGGAAGTATGGGATGACAACAAGCTGCACATTTGAAAGAGAATAATCTAAAAGTAAAATGAATAATTAAATAAAAAGTATGCCCTATTTTAAAATTACATGATTTGTATATATTTACTTAAAACGCAAAAGGCCCTAACTTACTAAAAATTAAAAATCTTGTTTTTCATTGATTCTGATGTATTGCACACAACACAAACGTCCACAAGATAATGTTGGAATCTACGTAGCAGTTTGCACAATTTGCAACATTGTCAATTGTCAAAACAACTGGTATGTTTTACAAGAAAATAAATTATAAACAGTTTAAGGCAATATATTAATTTATCATTTGCTTCTCCTGTAAAATTTTCAGAATGTTAGATATGGCCTTTTGCGGTTTCAATGCAACAAATAAATAATTTTAAATTTTTTTAAAAAATATTTAAAATGTAAGAAGCACATTTATGATAAGAATATACATTTTTGATTTGCTCACCTTTCATAATCTATTTTGCAATAAAGCTTGCCACTCCGCATATAACAAGTCTGATGGAGTTGCATGCCACAATAACAACAGGCCAAGCAGTTCTCATGCCAATTCGTTTCGCCCACATTCATAAGATAACGATCGTAGATTTTCTGGCCACAACCTTCACAAACCTCATAATTTTTCTCGCATTTTATTTGATCAACTCCTAGAACATATAAAAAAAAAATTAATTCGAAAATAGATATACGTAAATATAAAACGAAAACGTGATTATTTCAAATCTTATAAATGCATAAATGCTAATGCCAATTCATGAAGTGCATGAATTTTTTGTTTTTTTTTTTTTTTATTCTACACACGCGAACTAAGTTTTGTTTTGAAAAATTACAATAATCTCCATATTTTCTAACAAGAAAAATTTATTTTTATTTTTATTAAATAAAACCCATAGATTTATTATAATTTTTTTTTTTGTTTACTATTGTTTGAGAATATACTTTTTGTTTGTGACAGATTTTTTTTGCCTCAATTCAAATATGATTTACTAAGCATATCAATAAATCGTTTTTGCTTTTTGTTCCTTTCCTTTTTATGCATATATATTTCAGATACTATAGTTGTTGTTGTTCTTTTTTTATTATTATTGTTGGTTTTTAT
This sequence comes from Pollenia amentaria, assembly GCA_943735925.1. Lineage (NCBI taxonomy): Eukaryota > Metazoa > Arthropoda > Insecta > Diptera > Polleniidae > Pollenia > Pollenia amentaria. Next base: position 227,859,100 of record OX031009.1, read on the forward strand.
AGAATTTCACTTCAATAAAAATGCGCTTTTTTCTATGAATTTTATTGCACACACCATGTATTTGAAGTGTTTGCGCGTGTGTGTTTGTTTATGTGAGTTTGTATTCTTCTAAATGTTCTACACACACATAAATCAAAATGGCAAAGTCTCTTGAGCTCGTATTTTACAGTTAAGCCCCCTCTAATACAACTGAAGTTTTTTATTTGAATGCGAAAGCTTAACCATTAATGCCTCCATCACCCTACCACCTACAACTTCCCACTACTCTCCCTACCGCATTTCCTTTTCTTTTAAAAGAATAAAAACTCTCATATATTTCATGTTTATAAGTGTGTGTGTGTGTGTGTGTGTGTGTGTGTTTTTATACCAACAAGTACTTGTAATATGAGTAAGTAAATGCACTTGTTGGTTTGGTGTGGTTTTACCCAGTAAATAATTTTTAGATAACTTTTTGTATCTTAAAGATAAATTTAATTCCAGCTTTGAATATAAATTTGGAATTAGGTTGATTTCCTGAATAACAAAGACTTTGGTAAATATTTATAAATCTTGTTTTAGAAATTAAATTTGTTTATTCGGCAATCGTTTTTTTTTTTATGTTTTATTTGCACTTTTACACCCTACACCACAATAATTAAGGATGGTTAAAGGCGTTTGTGATATAGTTTTGAAGTCAAAAAAATACAAATTAGACCTTTTAGTATCCCGATTGACTCTGGAGAACGGTAAGAGTAAAATTTTAAACATTTGTTACAAATAGCCTGATTACAAATACACAACATCTGACCAGAGGTGGACGGGATCGGGTAAGCGGGCGTGGTAACTGCCATAGAAAGATAATATAGATTTCAATAGATGGTGTAATGTAACAGTGAAAGTATTCCAATTTTGTACAAATAACTTAGATATACGCAAGATCTGTTAAAAAGAAGGTTCAATTGAAAAAGTAGGTATGATACTTTCCAAAGCCACTTTAAATGCATGTATATTTGTAGAACAAATTGCTTCGTTATCATAACACGAGATCAGTTTAAAAATAAATTTTCCTTATTTATTTTATTTCGAGGGGGGTAGCGAATCGTATCTGGTTAAGATAGTTTTAGATTTAAAAAGTTTGGAACTACAAGAAAAAACATATCAAAAAAAAAAAAAAAAAAAAAATACCATAATAATATAACATAGCAAAATAACGTAAAAACTAATAGAAACTGACAGTATAGTTCTTTAGCATTAACCCAAACTCGGTATTGTAACAGAGTCACTAAAAATTTGTTATTTTAAAACGTTATATCATTGACTACCTATTAGAGCGTACCACCTTGAAAGCAAAGAAAAAAAAAGTGAACCGTCACCCCCTGATATAATAAAAAAGATAATAAACTTTGGTCTCTAACATTAACCTTCTCGAGGCAAAAACTTTGATATATCACACTGTACGGGTATTTTTTTTTTTTTGAGATACGGTATACTACACGCAGAGAAAAAATATGTTTAGATATGGTCACCTCCAACAAAACTATTTTTAGACAAAATTTTAAACATATTATGTTTAAATTTAACCATATTATTGTCACCGACAAACATATAATTGTTAAATTAGTCTAAACATGTTATGGTTAAACATGACAATAATTTGTTTTTAAATGAACCATGCTATTATAAATGTTAAACATATTCTAGTTATTACTAACCAAAACATGTTCGGAGGCAACCATAATATGGTTGTGCCTTCTTGATGGAGGACTAATTTAACAATAATATGTTTGTCGGTGACAATAATATGGTTAAATTTAAACATAATATGTTTGCAATTCTCTTTAAAAATAGTTTTGTTGGAGATGACCAAATTTAAACATATTTTTTCTCTGGGTGTACCCATACATAATTAGTCAATTCACAAGGTATCCTAACATGTCATATTGTCAAAATGTCCTAATATTTCACAATGGTTTAAAAATATTGTTGTTGGTTTGTTAACAAAAAGTGTCTTAAATAAATAGAACGTTGCTTGCTGTGTTTATTGTGCTGTCGTAATTAATCAGAAAAGTCCAGCGCTGAGCGGCTGAGCCGTACTAAATATTTCAATCGGATAAATATTTTTGTTTGTTTGGAACCATTATGTTCTAATATGTTAAAAATGATCATAACTCAAAAATTAGCCATTAGATATAAAAATCTTTACCAGATTCGTGTTCAGCATGCCAACAACTTCCCTAAGATTAAGGTAGATTTATAATAAAAAAATGTTTTTTTATAAAAAGTTTGGAAATTTACTATTGGATCTTACATTTATTTTGGCGCAAAAAATTTCTTTGAGATGGCAGTTAAAAAAATTATATGAACATTTAATTTTTTTTTTGCTTTGAAATTTATTATACAGATGGGCATTACATAGGAGAGCTACTTGTATTTGGAAACTTATTTTGACCAAAGTTGACTTGGCATATGTATTACTTTTTGTTCCGCTTCCAATCACATACCAATTTTTTTTTTTGCTTTAAATAAATATATGAAATACTTAAAATAAATATGCGATTAATCGATATCGATTAAAGGCTTTTGTTTCAATCGTAATCGCTATTATGAAAATTTGCGATTAAGTGCAAACCCTAGTCTATATGTTCATTTTATATAAGTGATTTAAAAATGGGTCTACTAAAAATGTTAAGAATTGGAGTTCATAATTTGATTTGATCTATTTAGTTAATATTTATAAGTGATACAGACCAACCAACAAGAATTGTCCGTCTTTTGTTTTCTTTCCTGTTTTTTACTGTACTTTAGGTAGATATTAGTATTTTCTTGCTTATTGGGCCTCGTTAATAGTGTGTTGGTATTTCAGTGTCAAAGTTTCGGATTCAATTTCATCTAGAGACTCTGATCTGTTTCACTACAACGAGCTAAAGGTATGCGCTACCATGGCTGGGTAAATTAAGTTGGCATATAATTTGTAATGGTTTTTATACCATATAATAACTCTATAAATATTCCTATAATAACTGTTAACTTTTTTATATGTATTGCTAATTTTAAAAATTCTATTTTCACTATAGATTTAAATAGGAAAAAAATTATTTAAATTTAAAGTTATAATAAAAAACAAATGCCACAAAACAAAAAATACGAATATAACAATATAACTTTTGTTTTAGCTAAAAATACTTTTTTAATAATACCCTCTGGTTCTGATACATGATGTCCTTGAACTTTTTTTTATTTAGTAGTTAACGACCATCACTAATGACCAATTTCACCAACTTATTTAAATATGAATTCATACTGAAATAAAGTTTTTCATAGAATTTTATTTTTATTTAACATGAAAAACGAATTTTAAACATAAATGGATATATAAATAGAATTTGTGAAATTGGCCATGATTGTATGACACGTTATTTAACTACATATCGCACTTGTTCCTCTAAACAGCGTCAACTCAAAATTTTTCAATTTTCACTTTTTGCAAGAAAAAGATAAACAGTGCCCATATCTACCCACTGTAAAAATCTTTGATCTATTTCTCTAGTATTTTGCCTAACAAAATGCAGTTTTATCTCCTTTTGTAATATAAGAATACATATAAAGAAAAAAGTTTTTTGTCTCTACTGAAAATTTATAAATTTTGAGTTGACTCTGTTTCGAGGAACAAGTGCGATATGTCTGTATTTTGATAAAAATAAATTATTAAAATTAATCATCCAAGCAGTTAATCTACCAAATGTGGAGATTTCTTATGATAACATAAAAGTTGAATATTTTTGAGAGAAAATATCATTAGAAAATGGGGAAATAATTTTGGTTTTTTATGTTGTAATTGCCGTTTGAAATTTCATGTTTAAACATGTTTTAAACAGACATTAACCTCCAACATGAGACTCCGATTTAAAAGATTAAGCTATTTTTAAGATCTAAAAAAACCTTTAACTGTAATAGTTGAAAAGCTTGTGAGCTTCCAAAAACATCGATTTTAAGTGCACAAAAACTAGAACTACATAGTCATAGGCTTATTATGACGAGACTTAAGCCTATAGTACACGGCATGTAAAAAGACACATGCGCATGTGGTTCTGACGTAATTTTGACGTCAATGCAAAGCCACAATAAACATTACGTGTTGTGTGATGACGTCAAAATTATGTCAGAACCACATGCGCATGTGTCTTTTTACATGCCGTGTACTATAGGCTTTAGTAACTAACAATTTAATCAGAACTACTGGGTACATACTGGCATCTTTAAGAAATCAAAAATCGCCATTTTTTCCTCATCGCTCATCGATTCCTTTATGTGTCTTTTTGTAAGTTACTGTTTTTTTTCTGAGCTAGTAACACGTCATTATGACAATAAAAAGAAACGTGTTCAAGATGTTACCAACGACTAGAAAAAAAAATTTAAAAAAAAGTCGAGTGACATTCGCGTATCAATTCAAATGACAAGTTTATCAGCATGATACAAAACATGTATTAAAAGTATTTTCCTGCATTAAAGAATCAATACTTTAAACGCTGCCGTAAGAATCTATTGTATTTATAAATTTAGTTGAAAACTTTAGGTTGGAAAAATTAAAGTAAAAAATATTTAAAATCTCAATAGTGAAAAAAATTTAATTTTTGACGATAAGAACAAGAACGGCCTTAATTACAAAAAATAAACATGAAATTATTACATTGTTGCCAACAGTAAAACAAAAAGTTACACAGCTATTGGTACAAAATTTTTCAAAACCATGAAAAAATTACATAACAAATATTGAAAAAAGTTTCGGTTTTGTATTCGTAATATGCTAGTCGAGTTTAAGGTGAAGACCAAGAAAATAAACGATACAAACTGATTGAATGTTAACGTTCAAAAGAGAACTAAATAAAACCTGTTCAGGTCAACCTGACGTGTATGAACCAGCAAGAATTTCTAATAAATCAGTAAATGTTTATACGGTGGTTTAGTTGAACTAAACTTAAATTTTATGAAGCGCAAACTTAACAGCTGTTAATAAGTTCACCTTATATTATATATGGTTTAACAATAAATAATATTGTGGCAACACTACGATAAATGTTGTCAAATTCATATGGCCTTTATTAATAGTTTATACGCCCAATTTTATGCGTTAATATGTTTACTGGTTTATATATTTGCTGGTTTAAACGCATGTTAAACCATAAAGAGAGTTTACGTTGTTGTACTCTGCATTTACACTGGTTCGTAAGATCCTGAAATAATGCTTTCTTCATTAGTATAGAGATCTAATCCGATATAACGATATCCATCTAAGGGCTTATCATGTTCAAATAAACCATATAAAAAATAGCATATTATTATTACATATTGACATATAGATGACCTTATGTATGTCATGTGCATAAAAAACCTCATTAAGTGGCTTACAAAATTTTGTTTCAGATTAAAGCCTAGTACTCAGTTCAAACTTGCAAAAACTGTTGAGCATCATTGATTATTTCACACGAAAATTTTGACATGTATCAATATTATCTATCTCGCGATTTTTCAAAACTTTACGTTTTTATTAGTTGCACGTATAAAACATTGTTTTAGGAAGGTAAGCAAAAATCATGTTTTTTAAGTGTCATTAAAAAAGGTAAAACAATATTGTTTTTATAATTTCCTAAATCAAAAAACAAAAAAATCCAATTTAATTATTAATTTTAGCACTTTTCTAAATTTTTTTTTGTGAAACGCTTGTTATAAAAATTATTTTACAAATCCAAAATAAAAAATTACAAAAAATGATAAGCAGTTGCTTAAAATGCAGAGCGAAATAAATTGAGCTCCACTTGTTTCACACTGAAAATAAAAATGTTGCTAGCAACATTTCGAATGTTAATCGTAATATAAAAAGAGTACAAATCTATCAAAACTTTTTCATTTGTATTGCACAGAAATTTTTTATATTGAGTTTGGCAACATATGGCACGAAATACTGAACAGAGTACCAGGCTTAAAAGTAAAAAAATTAAGATATTGGAAAAAATTTATTTGTTATCTTTCACTAAGAATTTTTACTTCTTGGATATCAATAGTTTAAAAACGTAATTTTTTTTAATTGCAGAATTTATTTTTTTAGTCAAAAGATATGTCTGTTTAATATTCACTTTTGTCTATGTATGGCTATTTGTTTATTATTATTTTTTTTTTGTTTTTTTTTTGTTTTATTTAAAATTGTAGCAATAAAAAATTTTTTTTCTACTTTTCCGTTTTAGAGAAATAACATAACAAACATATACAAACAAAAAGGATATACAAATGCTAAAAGCATACTCACACACTCTTAGACACATACACACAAATTCTAGCTGGGATTGAATGTATAAATTTATATACATACAATCCCAGTAAGCATTTAGAAAATCATTTTTTATTAAATCAATGCACTGAGTCTTCTTCGAGTAAATTTGATAACTAGAACTTTATTGCGAGTTTAAAAAAATGGATTAAAAATATTTTGCTCGACTTATCATTTGATTTACAAATATATATCAAAGATCTGAATTTGATCTTGGATTAGTGTAAGGTTTATCTAAGATTAAATTTAGTTTAGGCAATTTTTTTTTAATTTCAGCAATCATTTTTGATCATTTACATCAAATACTTTTGGAAATAAAACAATTTTTGAATTGCACTAAAATCACGAACAGTTTTCCTTAACGAAAACTTAAAACAGACTTTTATTAATATTTTACTATGTTCTTGGAAAATTATTTAGACGTCCTTGTTATATTTCTTAATTTATAGATTACATCGCCCTTGTTCAACAATTGTGTATTAAATCAAAATTTTTATTTTTTAGTTTTCGGAAATCGACACGTAATATTTATATCTCTTTCTTGGTAATACGGGAGATTTAATGTCAAGCGACTAGACAGATCGATTATTCGACTATTTTCAAAAACTGATTTTCGAATGTTTTGAATCGTTGCTATTTTAAAAAACCGGTTTTCGGTAAAGCATTTATAAAATAGCCGGTTAACCGGTTTTAATTCGAATACATAATAGCACAAAAATCAATTAAGCTTTTGTAATTCACAAAGGTGAGGAACCAACAAAATACATACATAGATATGACATAAGGTACGTTCAGACCTAACCAATATTTGATGATAAAATGCAAAAATCGTGACCAGTTAATTGATCAAACTATAGCTTTATTTTAAAAATTTTCTATTTATTTGCTTAATTTTATTTGTAAGAATATACGTGTATTTATTTATGTTATTTATAAATTATTAAATGATGTTTTATCTAGACAAAAGCAAATAAAAAATTATAGGAATTTAGACCCTTATCATGTAAAACGCAATGCAACGCCCGAGAATAACATTGAAAGCACAAGCAATATCATAAATAGTTTGTAATTTTTTTGTTGCCAGAAATTCATGTACCGCCACAAGCAATGGAGTGCTTGAAATTTTAAAACGCAATGAGAATTTTTGTAGGAAGCAACAACAAAATTACAAAATATTTATGACATTGTTTGTGAGACTAAAAATAAGAGGATCAAGTTCCTAAAAAAATGCAGCCTGGGATATTTTATTATTCACATTTAATACATTTTAGACAGAATTAAAGTTTTAGTTAATATCAATAAAAAATTTCAAATATTGTAAAATCCGTACAGGAAAGAAAGGATGTTTTTATAGATTTAAACAAAGTTTTGTAAAAATTTATACATGATTTTTGTGTGAAAATGGGCGTTTTTTTGTTTTGTTTTTGAAATTGGAAAAATACACACACATGTAGATATTTTGTTGATTTTGTTGTATATTTTGTTTTTGCATTTTTCTTTTGTTTTATAAAAACGCTTAAGGATTTCCGTCAATGATTTTTCCAAAATAAACATCAATATATTGTTCAATGGTTTTTTTTTATATTATATGAAAATTTCTTTGCATACATTTTTTTTGAATATATATAAAAAAAAAATATTTAGTTAAGAAGAAAAATCTTTAAGTTTCAATTAAATTGTAAAAACACTTGATTTGGTTTATTAACAAAAATTGCCAAAATAATATTAATAAATATTTAATATTTAAAATATTTGCTTGTAAATTTGTGCAAGTACTTGCAAATACATATGCACATTCATTTACATTTAAATATTTATTTTAATAATTTTATAAGGAATTTGAAAAATCTATAAACACGTTAAAATATGTGGATGAGAAGGAATTTTAAACTCAACTGTAAAATATTGTATCTATGACTGGCTGACTTTTCCATATGTGTGAGTGTGTGTTAGTGTGTCTTTTTCAGTTTGTTTGTGAAAAATAAATTTATTATTTTCGATATTCAGAACAAACTAATTGCATATTTTTTTTTGGCAATGAACCTGAAAAACTCTGCACAAAGTAATAATATAATTTATATTTGTTAAAAATTTTATAAAACATTATTTGCGAACAGTGTAATCCTAATGTAAAGGCTTTTTTTGTATTTATCTATTTATTGCTCGGAAAACGTAAATTTGCCCTAAAATCGAAGTTGAAATGGGGAAAAGCGATCACTCAAAGAAATTTAACAATTTGTAATGTTGCCGTATTAACAATTTTATTCGTATTTTGTTACAAATCGAAAAAGATTGCCAAATATATACAGTTTTGCACGTTTTTGAAAAGTCCCTACATTTTAATAATTTCAAAATATCTGTCCTTCATTTACCTACGGGCATTTCTTTAGAAGAAAATCCCTACGAATAAGGATTTTTCCCTACGCATAAGATCACTGAACATGTGTGTCAGTGTGAACACAAACTGTAATGTTAAATACGATTTTGTTTGCAGTCGTAAAAAAACTTGTTAGATTTATATCTCACGAAGTATTATGGAATAAGTAAGACTTGTGTGATGGTGTAAACTAGCATTAAAAACTTCTAGCCTTAAAGGGAATTTTACACTATCACACAAGTTTTACGTATTTTGATGAAAATACTGATGAAGCAAAAACTCTCTTCATTGAAAAATAAGCTAAAATTTTCAAAACTTAATAAAAATTGATAATCTCTTTTTAAACAAACGAAAACTAAATGTTGATAAACAATAATAAGACCTTTTAGAATTTTGCTGCAAATAAATTTCAATATAAAGTCAATAATTAAAAAGCTGCAATATTATACTAAACACAGTTTTTTTTTATAAATTTTAGAATAGAAATTGAGAAAATTGTAAATTACTCCCCGGATGATTGCAGCAAACCCTCGAAGATCACTTGCATCATTATTTCCAGATAATTTGAATTCAATGTTCTGCGGAAAAGGAATTGGAATTAAATTAATCCATATTGTACAATAGTTGTAGGGTGTTTTAAGAAATTGACAATTTGGTACCAATTTTCAGTGCACTTTTAGAAAAACGTGTACGCCAAAATCTACAAATTTTTATGTTAAATTTTGTATTTGAGAGTTCTAACAGATAAAAGGACATTGTTTTTACTACTTCGTGTAAGAAAATACAACAAAGTCGTTTTTACAAATACGCAAAAAACCACAACAAAAATATCCCAGTGTAACGAATGAAAAGAATTAGATATCTTCACCTTAAATGCAATGGATGAATTTGGTTCAAACATTTGAATACGTATTTTGAATTGATTACACTGTTTTTTGCTTTTTAAAAAATCATAAAAAATTGGAGAATTCAGCTAATGCCAAGAAAACTTTTTTTATTTCTGATTTTATAACGTTTTTTGTTATTCCTGTAAATATTTGTATAAAAGTGAAGTAAAGTTCTTTTGCATTTCATATGACGATATGTACAAGTTGGCGCAAAAGTTGTCACCCGATAATTATTTTAATTAATGAAAAACTCTACTTTTGCTTTTGGAATGTATTAATGTGATGTCAGCCTTATTTTTGTAAGTAGAAAAAGGGAAATTACATTTTCTATCACCCGCATTTATGATAGATATTCTCTTTGAGGACTTCAAGAGTCTAATGATGGATGTAGTTATGAAGTGACCTCAGTAACGCAAGTGATCGCTGTGTTTTCCTTCGTATTGTGACGTTTGGTGCCGTTTTTTTTGGTTTATTTTATAGAGGTATTTTGACATTGGCCGTCTCACTTTTAGCAACAAAATGTCATTTTATAGTCTTATTTGTATAATATTTTTAGCTTTTCTAAAGTCTTTGGAAAAGTTTCCTGACGAGCTGGCCTAAGCAACCAGCGAAATGCGCATAGAAACTAGTTCCCTCAAAAATAAATTTCAGTGGTTTTATCAAAAATAAAAACAGGGAATTTAGCACGTTATAGATAAATCTAATTAATACTAAAATGCCTGCTGTAGTACTGAGGTACACTTTATTTATTAATTTTGGTCTGAGGCTTGTTGACAAAGACTCGTTACCTTAAAAAACCCCACAAAAAGAAGTTTAGATCGGTTATCAAAAGAAGAGATTAAGCCACCCGAAAATGTAGACCTCAGAATTTCAGTTGTAGGTCGTGTAGTAAGTGCCTCTGCTCCATGTTGGAACCATTTATTTTCCAAAATTCTCCAAATTCGTCCTGTTGAGGTATGGGAAAATCGTTTAGGATGGCTCTGCAGCGGTCGCCCTTTAAAGTAGTAGATTGACCCACGCCGTTTTCAAAAAATAAAGCTTGATCACGCCTCCAGCGTAAATACAACACCAAACAATAACTTTGGGTGGCTAAAATGGCTATTCGTATGTTGTACGCAGATCTTTGGTGCCTCAGATATGGAAAAGGCCGAGTTGCTGATGACAATTTTCGATTAAAAGTTATCAGAACGATCCATTGCTTATTGACGTGTATTTTTCACAAATATCAAAGCAGATCTGCTATTTACCGCCAGTTGCAAAAATGTTAGCATCTTCCGATAGGGTAATGACTTTTGCACAGCGACCGCAACGGTTATAAGTTATATCAAAAAAGTTTTTGAATAACAGCTATTTTGTAAATAAAAAAAATTTTCATCTATTCATATAAAACGAAAAGGTCGAATAAAACTTCGCAAAAAAGAGTTTTAGCCGTCATAAAATGAAACTCATTAGAATTTATTCTCTTAGATAATAAATTTTTAGTAAATTCCTATAATTTTTGAAAACCAAAATCCCTTAAAAATTACAAAGACAGCACTAGTTTATAGGTTCTGTTTTAAATCAGCTGTTTTATTTCTGTTCAATACAAAGTCTGTATTTGTTGTTTCTCTTCCCTGTTTCGCTGTGTTCTGTTGCGGACAAATCTGTTGAAAATAGAATTCAACGTGAAGGGACAGCCACAAGTGCGTATGGATTTGTTTGTTGTGATATGAAAATATATACATTTTTGTAAAAAGCTAGTTAAAATATTTATAATTAATGGTTTTTTTTAAAAATTATGTAATTTTGACACAAAATATTAATTTTGTAATTATTAATTTGTTTCTATTTTCTGATTATAGAAGCAAAAGATTTTTACGAAAAGTTTTTTTTCACAATTCCAATGTTCTACTTTTAATTATATTTGATTTTTTTAAATAGCTTTACAGAAAAAGTAATTATTAAATATTTGCTAGAGAAACGGCAACCGAGTGTAAGAAATAAAAAAATGAGGCCTTAGCCAGGGAAACCGAAAATATACTCTAAAAAGTCTGTAGTGAAATGTGAACAGATCCCAAAAATATTTTAATTTCCAGTAAAATATTTTTGGTGGGAATTTAACCAAAAAACCAACATACAGGCCTGTTCTGAAAATCACTTTAACCCAAATCATGTGATTTTAAATTACATGTGTCGTTTAAAATAACACGTGTGATATAATGGTGTTCAGTTTTTGTGTCGTTCAGTGGGATTTTCAATTGCCGAATGCGCACTGATAAACACAAAAACGGCATGACTTTTAGAAAACCACAAAATCACATACATATGTGATATTAATAGCACCCGATTTGAAATCCCGTGATTTTCTGAACAGACCCGATAATTAGATGGTTTATGGACACAAAGAGTCGATTTAGGAAAGAAGTTTGTAAGGGGACTATACCGCATACACCGATTTGCACCGTTTACATAGGCCTCGTCCTTAGCAAAATTAAAACGTATTCACTAAAATTTATCAATTTATTTACAAAATTGCAACATGTTCTTTGCGCACAAGGTTTACATGAACAAGCAACCATTCAGACGGACAACAAGCAATCACACAAACGTATGTATATATTTGCTTCCTCCTTAATTTTTGTTTATGTATAAAATTTTACCGGTAATAATAACATTTATCTTTAATGACAACCTGCTTTGGCTTACAATTACACTATGGAACATTTTTGGGATTATTGTCTGGGGGGTGAGAAATTCCAAGTCAGGGTGATGGTACTAGGTCAGTATAGTAAAACCCTCAAAGGGTTTGGCGTTCGTATGTGTCAGTTTTTTTTTTATGACATTTTAAATTTTTTCCTTATCTTGATGTTTTTTCGCTTAGTTGTAACATTTTGCCAAAAACGTAGTTTAACATAACTCGATAACCACTTGTCCGATTTAGATGAAACAAATTTAGAAAAATTAAGAATTACAATTTCAATTACAATTATATGTGCAACACTTTCGAAGTTAAAAATGAATGTATGAAGGGAAAAAAGTATTTTTTGCCTAAAAATTTAAATATTTTTTTTTTTTTAAATTCATAAAAAATCCAAAATGGAAAAAAGTGCCAAAACTAATTACTTTCGCGTAAAGTCACATAACTCATGAGCAAAAAAAGGCATAGATCATGAAAATCGATGCACGCGTTTCTCATTTATTCACAATTAGGTAAATGTATGAATTTCAAAAATTTGCTCCAGATATGCACAACATTATTTGGAGAAAACATTGACACTCACAAGCCGAACTCTCTCATATTTTTCTACTGTACTAAAAGAGAAATATTGATGTGGCAACACTGGTTCTGTATAAAACATGCATTGTCATTATTCGGACCACATTCCTGTGCCAAAAGCTTCTAGCCCAGATATTTTCTCTTCTACGACTGCTCCGACATATCATGCACGTGATGATCCCCCATATGAGCCACCAGTATCCAATGAGCCAATTTTAATAAATCAAAATAAGCTTGATTCAATTGTTGCCAAGTTGGAATTAACACAGCATAAATCGGAAGAGCTGGCTTCCATTTTGAAATCAAACTATTTGTTGGCACCCGGTGTGAAAGTCTCAGCTTATCGAAGTCGTAAGGCAACACTCCAAAGTTTATTCCTTGTGAATGATGAAAAAACTTCTGCATATTGCCCGGATGTAGGAAAATTGATGGACGCAATGGAAATAAAATATGAAGCAGATGACTGGAGATTATTTATTGACAGTTCAAAACTCCGCTTGAAGGCGGTTTTACTGCATAAGACCAATAAAAAACCTTCAGTTCCAATCGCCTATAGTACAGAAACGAAAGAAACATATGATGCACTGGAAAATATTTTAAAAATGGTTAACTACGCCAAACATATGTGGCGCATATGCTGCGATTTAAAAGTTGTAGCAATGCTTTGCGGTCTTCAAAGCGGCTATATAAAATATATGTGCTTTTTGTGCGATTGGGACACACGATTTTCCGGTGACCAATATGCATGCCACGGATGGAAACTCAGAGAGCACAGCAGGTTACAAACGGCCAATATTATTCGTGAGCCTCTAGTGCCGAAGGAGAAGATATTGCTGCCTCCACTGCATATTAAACTTGGAATTGTTAAGAATTTTATCAAAACTGTCGCCAAAAGAGATGAAGTTTTCTTGTGTTTGAAACTAATTTACCCGAGACTTAGCGAAAGTAAAATTAAAGAAGGTAAGTTATAATATCACATTCATTTCCCATGATTTTCCATCTTAACAAATTAATTTTTTCCAATCAGGCGTACTAAATGGTCCAGATATACGAAAGCTGATTAAAAGTGACGCATTCAACAATATTTTGATTGACGCTGAATTGAATGCATGGCAGGCAATCAAAGAAGTAATAGAAGGCTTGTTGGGAAAGCATCATTCTAACAACTACGATGTTTCTGTCGCAAGGATGGTAAGAGCATTCTCGGAAATTGGTGTCTACATGTCCTTGAAAATCCATTATTTACATCATCATCTGGACTACTTCAGCAAACAATTGGCTACCGAATCTGATGAACAAGGTGAACGCTATCATCAAGTTGCTATGCCATTTGAAATGAGGTAATACTGATTTTTTATTTTTTCAAACTCATTTTAATAAAACAAAAACTTATAGATATAGAGGCAAAAAGTCGCCGAGTGCAATAATTGCGAAAATTTGCTGGTGGAGTAAGCTTGTGTGGCAAGACAAGGATGATCTTGATGATAAAGAATTTTCAGGAGATGCAGAAGTCACACATTGACATCATGTGTGGTTCAGAAACTGATGATAGCGATGAATGCGATGCCACTAGTCCTGAACAACCACCATCGAAAAAGTCTAGGCAATATTTATTGAAATAAATAAAAATAAAAAATTATAAAAATGTTTACCTAATTTTTTTAGTAGTTTATGGCCAGAAGTCTGGAGTTATTGGGGAAAATTTATAAAAAAGGCGATAAATGACACTTTTTTGAATAAAAACAAATATCAATATTCTTGTCAAAATGGGATACCTTCACTTAATTGTAAATAAAACCAGAACGCGTAAATCGATTTCTATGATCTATGTCGCATTTTGTTTATAGGTTATGTGACTTTACATGAAATTAATAACACTTGATCCTTTTTTCCGTTTTGGATTTTTTATGAATTTAAAAAAAAAAAATTTAATTTTTAGGCAAAAAAATATTTTTTTTCTACACAAATTTATTTTTACCGGCAAAACTGTTGATTATAAAGAAAAACGTTATATAAACGGATTAAAGAAATTGTAATTCTTAAAATTTCTAAATTTGTTTCATCAAAATCGGACAAGTGGTTCTCGAGTTATGTTAAACTACGTTTTTGCCAAAATGTTACAACTAAGCGAAAAAACATCAAGATAAGGAAAAAATTTAAAATGTCATAAAAAAAAACTGACACATACGAACGCCAAACCCTTTGAGGGTTTTACTATACTGACCTAGTACCATCACCCTGACTTGGAATTTCTCACCCCCCAGATTGGCTGTTGTACTGTGTTATTAGAGTGAAAATTTGCCACAGAAAAAAAATATTTTTTTAATTCACTCCGGCAGCACTTGTTCGCTTCTATAAAAAATGTTAACATGTTTCAAAATAGGCTTTACGCAGAAAAAATTAAAAATTGTCGCTAATCATCAAATTCATAGAATCAAGCAAACAATTAGTTGATTTTGCACTTATCACCAAAATGATTATATTGATTACTAGAAATTGTAAAAATTTAATACATAAAATATTTTTTTTTTTTCAATAAATTATATTCTTAATTTTAATTAAAAAAATGACCAAAAAAATTTGTTAATTGATTTAATTAAATATATAGCTCAGGTTTTGACAATTCCTCAAAACAATTCTACAAGGTTAAATTATTTTATTTAAAAAAAATCAATTAAAGTTTTTTGTTATTTAATTAATATTTTAATTAATAATTTATTTCGATACAACTAAAATGTCAATTAAATCAAAATTCTATTTTCTTTCAACTAAAAAAATAATTGATTCAATAATCACATTAATTAATATAAAATACCTTTAAA
This sequence comes from Pollenia amentaria, assembly GCA_943735925.1. Classification (NCBI taxonomy): domain Eukaryota; kingdom Metazoa; phylum Arthropoda; class Insecta; order Diptera; family Polleniidae; genus Pollenia; species Pollenia amentaria. The sequence goes on from OX031009.1 coordinate 227,874,743, forward strand.
ACAATTTTTTTAATTGATAAAAAACTACTGATAATTTTTTCTGTGTTAAAATGGGAAATACGCACTATAAACTTAAAAAATGCTGGAAAAATGTTCTTAAAATCAATTATGCAAAGCAAAGGGTAATAAATATTACATATAAAAATATATTGATTCTGCCTTCATTTTTGTCGCACAAGGAAAACATGCAATTGCATATTTACCTTTGTTTATTTTTTTTTGTTTTTATTTAAATAAACATTTTATTTCAATAACTTAATTGGTTTTTGTATTATTATTTATCGGAATAAAACAGGTGTATATTTTACTGTTAAACCGAAAACATTTTTTTTTTTGAAAAAAATCACTCTTCGGAATAACCGAAAAACGGTTTTTAATAAAAGTCGAAAAATCGATTTCCCTATTAAATATTAGTGAAAAAAGAAAACGTCTCCCTCGGATAACATTTTTGCATGAATTTAATTTTCACTCGGTTATCTTTGTTCACGTTGAAAACGCGATATTCGCCAAAATTTGCTGCTATCTGACATTCGTTTGTCACAAATTTGGAACAAATTAGCCAAAATTTGGCTACTGATTGAGAGTGTCGCTGACAAGATGGGATAGTTAAATATAGAAAAAATTAATTGGTTTTTAATATTTTATTATCGACATTATATTTAGCATAACTTAAGTTATTGTCTGTCAGTTTTTGTAAATGAATGTAATATTTGATTTTCGACTTTTATGTGACAACACATGTCCATAGAAAGTAAATAGGGACACACTGTTAAAGAGTTTTTTCCTTCTTTTTTGTTGTTGTAAATTTCACTACTAAATAGTTTGTGGTATCATTCGATGAGTTTGAGTAGGTGAAGTGTTTATTTGTAGTCCTTGTTAAATTGTTAACCTAAACTATTTCTGTATTAATCTTATCAAAAGTTTATCAATATTTTTTTTGTACAAGTTAAACGTTTAATCTTTTGTTATCTAAACAGTTTTATACTGAAGTGGAAAAGGGGTAAGGGGTTGCAGTTCTCATTCGATTATTTATCAACATCATCATGTCAAATATGTAAATAAGTTTGTCATATTTCAAGTGCTTTAGGGGTAAAAAGTATTTTCTACAAAAGTTATTTGCGATTTTTTGTATTTGTTTTTGTTATTCCTGGAGCTGATGGTCGTCGGCCTGTTATGGTTATCGCTTTATTGTTATTAAGGGCTTTTCAAGTGCCTAATAAGAACTGTAGGGGACTTATTTATTTTAGTTAAATGCAAAATAAATTTATCATTTCTGTGAACTAACGTATAGAGTATAGAGTTGTGAAGAAAAAAATTTAGCTTCAATAGCTTTAGACAGTCATACGGAATTCGGTTAATTCCGATTAAAAAAATTCGCATTTTTTGAAGCGCTTAGGAGAAAAACCGCATAATCGGATTTTAAATACAAATCTCAATATCATATTAACCATAAGTTGGATTCTTCGAACACATGTTATGCTGTACAGCAGGTAACAACTAAACAATACAAAATTTGGGACATTAATAATGCACGAGCATTACTTTTGCTATACAACAAATTTCAAAATTATAATTCCAGGCCCGTTTTCTCAGCTTACCGATCGCTAAAGGTAAGATTTTATCGGCTGTATAAAAAGTGTTCCATTATAACAACTTTAATTTACCACTCTGGCAGCATTATTTCACTAGGGATTTCAATGGATTTCAATAATGGCCCAACAGCATGCCAGGAAAAGCATCCCTACACCAATTTCTTACAATGTATGTTTTAGTAGTGCAACGTGGATTCAATTCTGCAATTTTTGGACGCCTTACCCATGTTTTAGCATCATTTCCAATGATTTTAATTGCCGCACCGGACCCAATTCGGATTTAATTGCCGAACCGGACTTGAATGGGTCTCGACTAGATACAAGTTGTATATGTTTATCTACTTTTTGAGTAGTCTTTCTTAATATTCCCAGTACCAAGTGTGGTTTTGGAGCTAACAAAGCATTATAAACAAAATTCTGGGACCTTCCAATAGATTTCGCTGTTTACCGTTGGCGATGACATTAATTTTTCAGCCTTCCAGTGATTAATCCTTCGTCCTCCTAACCATATTTCCTAAATTTTTTATGTTTTTTTTTTATTGAGTTTAAAAAAGTTATCAAATTAACCCCTTAAAATAATATTTTTGCTAATATTTTTGACGTAAAAGGAAAAAATGTTAAGTATTTTTTATATTGACTCTATTGTTTTTCCCGCTTATATTCACAACTTTTTACAGTTAAGGGAATATTCCAAATTCAATATATTTCTAAAGGATACATTGTTAAAAAGCGATAAGTTAATCATAATTTTCGCCAAAATATATTGGCACTCTGACTAACAAATTGCCCAAAATATAAAGGAACTTATGAAAATATTAGTGACCCTATTCTTTGTCCTTAGCTGTTTAAAAAAGTAACAACGATTTTTGGAGGTAAAGTGAGCTATTTTTGTGTGAGCTATAGTTAATTTTAAAAATTGGGGTGTAAATTTGTAATAAACTAAAGCCCCAAAATATATACGAATCTGTAACTAAAACTTTAATGGTTGGGGTCATATTCCCGAAACTTAAAATTCCGAATTCCTTCTTGGTAAGTGATTCCGTAAGATGGCCTGCTTTACAAAATAGAATTCTATGTAACCATTATCTTTTGCTGGGAAGTAGCGTTGATGGGATAATACGAACCTTTGCCGTTATGAGGCTACCACGAGTATTTTCTTAAAATTTAATCCGTTTTGTTACCGAAATTATTTTTTAATTAATTCGAAAATGCAATCTAATTTCTTGTCTTAAATATTTCGGGTTTCAAGCCGATTATTGACTTGTAGTAAGAAAAAAATTAAAAATAGATTTGTTGCAAATTAAAAAAATTATCAGAATATTCTATAAAAAGCGAACATTTTATAATTTAAAGCCCAGACTGCTCCTTTAAATAATTGAGGCATTAGGATTTTCGAAAAAGGAAGAAAAATTGTACAAATTTGCACTAATAAGAAGAGTCAGATAAATTGGGAATGTAGACCCAGAGAAAAAACATTTTTAAATATGGTCACCTCCAAGCAAGCTAAAAACTTTAAGAATATTATGTTTAGTTAAACAAATTATTATTAGTCCTCCATCAACAAGCCACAACCATATTATTGTTGCCTCTGAAGATGTTATTGTTAATAATAACTAAAATATCTTTAACATTTCTAATAACATGGTTGTTTTTCAATTATAACATGTTGTTCTTGAAAAAGAGGAAAATACTATTGTTAAGTAGAAAACAATTTATTGTCATTTAAAATAGTTGTGGCCTCTGGATGGAAAATAATATGGTACTCAGTGACAATAATATGGTTGAATTAAACCTAATCGGCTAAAGTTATATCAAGTTAATAGCGTTTCTTCATACAAAATCCGTTTCGTAACCCCTTTATTAATTTGTTTTATTTATTATAATTTAGGCCGAATATGCTTAGAATTTTCAATAAAAACAGTTTTGTTGGAGGTGACCATATTTAAACATGTTTTTGAATTATTTGTTTTTTGAAGTTGATGTTGAAGTTATTTAATTCAATACACGTCAAATACAGAACTTTTAATTAAATACAGAAAGATTAAATTTTTTGCAAAAAAAAAAAAAAAAAAAATATAATTTACAAGGAACAAAGCTCTTAAATATATTACTGTTCTATATAATACAGACCGCATGGTCACCGTTGCTTTAGAATAAAATTTGCTTCTTTTTCTTTTGCTAATAATTGCAGGAATTTTGCGCACTTTATTAAGTTGTTTTTTTTATATAAGGCCTTCGATTTGAATCTACAATTTTCGTCATGCACAAAAACTTAAACCTGATTAAACTCATAAACGAATAGAACTGTAAGAAACTGCAATCAGTTGGAATTGAAATCAAAATGATTCCAACCAAACTGATTTCAGACTTGCAACGATAACAATCAAAAGATTACAATATTTTGTGATTGCACTCATTTAAAAATCATTCTTTTTAGAAATCATTGAATGTAATCAATTTACATGCAATCATTTCGATTGCAGTCAAATTTTAATTGGAATAACAATTCCCTTTGCAATTACAACTATTAGGAAATTTCAACGAAATAATTTACACTGGGAATCTAGTAGTTGTAAAAAACATTTGACATTGTTGGCAACTCAAAATGATCAGAGTCAACTTTATTTCTGAAGTAACAGTTTTCATTTAACGAAGATTTTGATTGTGATTTCATTTTGATTGCAATTACTGAATTTGAATGCAATCAATTATTATTAAATTTATTACATTCAAAATCAGATATCAAATTTAAATTATACATTCAATTACCGACTTTGAATGCAATCGGAAATTTCCAATTATTACCGAGAAATCAATTGATTGCAATTAAATCGATTGCAATCGTTTACAGCTCTGTTAACTTATAATGAAAATTTTTGATTCAATCAAGAACAAATGTAATCTATATATATAAAAACGTTTGTGCCGTCTAAGTGCTCCTAAAACATAAGAACCGCTGGACCGATTGCCACTAAACTTGGACAATAAATTAGTTTAGTCTGGAGCCAGCAGTGTTACCATCAGCAAAATTCAAAACTACACTTGACATGAGGCAACATTACCCAGTTTATATGAAATTACACCTGATATCAAATAACGTTTAATTATAAAAAAAAAACTTTTACAAAAAAAGAACAAATTAAAGAGTACATAGCCGGTCAATTCTGAACATTTGATACCCTACACCACAATATTTACAGACAAATTTATAAGAGTGTTCCCCAGTTTGGTCCCATTTGCAATAGACATTTTTAAACAAAATTATGAGGTTAAGACAGATAATATAAGAATTCTTAGCGCCGAATATTATCTAAGTAAATAGATTTATTTACAATTTTTTCGTCTTAAAGTGATTAAAGGGAGGGCGTTTATACATGACCTACGTTCAATGCTTTACCTACCAGCACAACATTTTGCATGGCATAGTAGCTATTTTTGTTTATCTATGTTTTGATTTTTATACGGCAGCTATGGCATAACAAGCTTTTTTCGTGAGAGATATTCGTATGTGAACCATGGTCAAAAATGGCCTGTTTCAAAAATTTATTTCGTAAGATAATTAAGGTTGAAATAATATATATTTGGGGGCAACTATTGTCCAAATATCAACATAATAAGATGGTTAATGTGCACAAAGACTCTATTAGGAAAATAGTTCGCATGGAGACTATCAGCCAATTCACATGGAGGTTTTTACGACGTCGTTTTTTCTTAATTCCCTTTTGAAGCAACTTCCAAAAACCTCTTGCGTTTATACGATGATTTTTAGTGGCATGTCGCTTTTTTCAATTTTTATTTTTATTTGCAACCAGAGTTGATTTTTTTTGCCTTATCGGTAAATCTGCTTTAGTTGATTTTTCTCATCAAGAAAAGTATAAATAAAGTGTTTTTTTAAATAAGAAATATGTTTAAATTAAAACTAAAACTTTTGTTTTATATTCTTTTTTATTATTTCAGTATTTGTTTGCAACCTGACGCTTCAAAGAAAGAAAAAGAATAAAACAAAACAAGAAGAAGAGAAATAAGTTTGAAGAGGAATATAAGAAAACGATATGAAAAACACAAAAAGAGTCGTTTTGTTTACCTCTCTTTCTTCTCTACACCGCTCGCCCACAAACCAAAAGAGACGTCGACAAAGCGGCGTCGTAAAAGCCTCCATGTGAATTGGCTGTATGTGAAATTACAGACCGATTCTCAAAATTTCAGAAAACGTATGAATCAAATTGAATTAATTTTAAAAATTACGACCTGTACTTTGCACAGAAGCTCTACATGGACAGACAACCAGGCAGCAGGATGGACGACTCAGATACGGATTCTAAGTAGATCTGTATACTACAAAAAATATTTATATGTGTTCACACATCAGCACAAATTCATAATGCTTCCCAGCGGGGAAAAATAAGTAATACGGATGCCATCTAGAAGCCCTATGTACTCCTTCTTTTGGATGTACAAGGCCTGCTCGCTTTATTCCATACTCATTCATTTTTACACAAGCTGTCATTGCGAGATAGACCTTCCGCTCGCGCTTCTTTCGCCAGAGTTTCTTAAAGGCATTCAAATTGATAGCTCTAAAACTTAGAATAACAAATTCTACTTTCATACATCTAGGGAAGGTTCAAAATATTCATTGCCGTTCCTTTGTATACATTATTTAGTAAATAAAATTTCTGCAATGGTTTCAAAATTTATCACTTTTGGTAATATTGGAAACACATCTTCCTCCAGGTGTTTTTTTTTTTAAATAAATACCTTCTGTTTGCAACTAATTTCGGGTTCTAACTCACCATGAGGCTCATAGTTATCAAAATCTAATTGTCTCTAAGTCGCCAATCACTCAATCTTTTCCTTGTTTTTATATAAACAGTGACTTTGGTTGATTATACTGTAAATTTTTCAGATCAACACTATCTTAAATGGTAAAAATTTTATCACTAAAATCAAATCCTTATATTATTTGTTTTGAAATTAAAGAATTTCAAATTATAGCTGATCTACACCTGAAAGGAATTACCCAAGCTGTACCCACGAGAGTAAAAATTAAACCAAATTCGGTTAATTACCCACAAAGTGGCAACACTGGGAGCCAGGTTTCGCTTTAGTTTAATTCCGATAGGTGGCGCTGCTGTCGTGATTTTTAAACTTTTTTTAGTTTGTGGTATCTACACTGAACCAAAAAGTGTTCATAATATTAACGAACAACGTTTATTAAAATAATTTTCGTTGGCGCAATGAGTTATTCGTTAATATAATGAAAAATTAAATTATTCAGATATTTCAATTTAAGTACGATTCGTTGACTCAATGAACATGCATTTATTAATTATTTCGTAACCTTTTTTCTTATATTAGCGAACAGTTTTTTAAATAATTAATATCAAATCTTTTTATGAACGGTCATTCATTGTCTCAACGAACAAATTCATTGGACGAGAATTAATAAATTTTTCGTTTGCTCAACGTAAATTTTCATTGACTCCACGTACCTTTTTGGTTCAGTGTACGATTTAAAATTCACAAAATATATATGTTTAAGAAATATAAGTTTCCTGACAAAATTTTGACCCGGTAGTTTGCGCTGGGGTCAAGTTATTAACACAATTCTTCATTTAAGTCTAATTTGCCGGCCCTTCAGAAGGTATGCATGTATTTTTTTGAGGATGTATGAATATGGTCCCGATATGTGGCGCTATGATGATGCTATTTAGACACTCATATGTTTTTGCGGAGACATTTTACTTAAACTCAGAATGTATGTATTTTCCTCATGACAATTTGTTTAATGGACGTTCGAAAAAAATAAATTTTCAAAATATCAAGGCCTTAATTGCGTTAAACGCAGTGCAACGTCAAAAATTACATTGAAAGCAAAAACAAAGTCATAAATATTTTGTATTTTTGTTGTTGCTTTCTATAGAAATTCACATTGCGTTTTAAAATTTCAAAAGCTGCATAAATTGTATCGTTGAAAATTTTAAAACGGTATATGAATTTCTGTTGAAAGCAACAACAAAATTACAAAATATTTATGACATTGTTTGTGTTTTCAATGTTATTCTTTGGCGTTGCGCTGCGTTTTACATGATTAGGGCCTAAGTTTCCATGAAAAACAAAAGTCAATTTTATATTTCGAAAAATTAAATTTCTTTTAAAATTACGCCGATCCGATCTGGAGGAGGAAACGTTGATCAGAAAATGATTCTGAGTCTATCGGTATACTAAAAGCACAATACACTCTACTAGAATTTGAGGGTAAGATAACAATTGCCGGTCTCAGCTAGTTTTTTATAAAAATGCTTAAATTATCGGAATGAAAAAAATCAACTGATATATTTTCAAGATATCTTGTAGATTTTTGTTAACACTAACAAATTCTTTAAAATAACTCATTAACACTTCAAAAAAAATCTAACTAATTTTAAGTATTTAACTACTTTAATTCCAACTTGTTTTCATTTAATTCATTAGCCTGGTTAATAAAATGTTTAACATCTTTGTTAAAAGTTTTAAGTTAAAATTTAACCCACAACCCGTTACTTTGGCGAGCCTTTTTCCCTAATACCTGGCAGAAAAGTATTTCGAAAATAAATTTTCTACCAAGAAAATAAATTAAGGTAAAACATACCAACACCTAAAGTTTTAAACCAAAAAAATGTTTAAGGATACCAACAACAACAACAACAGATAGCAAACTTACAAATAAACGCAACTTCAAGATAAACAGTTTAAAGATGCAGTTTAGAATTTTAAGGCACCCAAAAAAACAAACAAAAAAAGGATGATGTAAAGGCTTCCATCCCATTTAATTCAAGGTGAACTACAAAATAAAGGATACTTGTATAAAACGAAAAAAAAAAAATTATATAGAAAACTTTTTTTTTAGCAACTTTTAACTGTCTGTTAAAAGTCTATGAAAACTGAAGAGGAGTAAAAATAAAAAAAAAGTGAAATACAAACTGAAAATAGTAAAAGTCCAAAAATGCAAAAAAGAAACGAAGAAAATAAAAGACAAAATGATAAAACTATTTTTGGAATACATACCTGTGCGTCCATTGCATTCTAAGGATAATTTCGAGCAGGACGAAAGCAGTGTAGCAGAATTTGTGCAATTATTAGACGAAGGAGTAGAAACGGATGGTGTTGAATGGGAGTTGGAGGCTGGGGCAAGAATGGCAGACGTAGAGTTTTGCCGAGATGTGGCAGAACAATTATTAGACGACGACTGCTGTTGGTTGTTGTGTTTACTGTTATGGCTGTTACTAATTGTTAAATGTAATGAGGTTGAATTGGTGGCGTTGGATGAGGCGGCAGAAGTGCTGTTAGAGGTTTCTGGGTTAACATCATTAGTTGTAGTCGCAGCAGAAGTTAGACATAAAGTTTGTGCTGTTAATGAAGTTATCGAGCAGGTGTTTAAGGAATTGTTATGATTTTGTGGCGGACATGCTGCTTGGCTGGGTGAGGCAATCATTTGTTGCTGTTGTTGTTGTTGCGAATTTGTCTGCTGTTGCTGTTGATGATGATGAGTCAAGGTGTTAATGGTGCTTATATTTTGTGAGGCAGGATTATCCAAAAATCTGGCTCCACCATGATTTTGTTGATGGGGATACAGCGAAGCGCCATGATTTAAATTTGTAGGCATGGGATAAAATTCCAACATTTTTAGAAATATTTTTTTTATAATGAAATTTTTAAAGTATTCTTAATTGACTTGTTTTGAGCACTAAACTTTTTTATCATTTAAATTTTTTCACTAATGCCATTCATATGTAAGTGTATTTTTTTCTTCTTTTTTAATGTTAAATTTATCAAGTTTTTCTCTTTTTAATTTTATTTCAAACACTTTATTTCGTTTCAGAATTTCTCGTAAAATTTCTTTTTTTTTTGGTTTCGTTATTTATTTTTATTACAATATTTTACTCCGCCGCGGCAACCGTTTTCAAATACTGTCGTTTAGCAAATGATCGACAATCAGAAAAATCAAAGCATTTCTACTATTGAGGCCCTTCATTTATTTTTGTGTGCATGTGGATTTGTGAGTGGCAGAGTGATTGTGTGTGTATATTTTACCATCAAACCAACAAAATTCCAATTGCAATGTAAAACCTCAACTAGAATTCAACCCTCTCGGAAAGGAAACAAAAAAAAAAAAAAAAAAAAAATAATAATAAACAAAAACCATTGTTGTTTTGTCATTTGTTTTTGTGTTTGTTTTTTCATTTTTATTACCCTTTGGTAAAATTATAGCTCACAACAGAAATAAATACTCAATTGTGAGTGCTCTCAAAAAAATCCCTAAGTTAAGCAACCCCCTGTTTAATGTGATGATAAGGGTTTGTATATTCTAATTTCGCACACTCTCTTTTAAAGCTGCGCAAAAGTTTGTGCTCTAAAAATTTTGATTTATAAATTTCCCCTTTCTAGTCATTTGTTTGTTGCAAAATCAGCTAAATATTTTTAGTTGACATTATTTGAACTCATTGAGCAACTTTTAATATTTTCAATTCTCATTTTCAAATTAAGAACATAGAAAAAGGGACAAATGGTACTTTCGGGTTAAAGCAGCAGAAGTATGTGAGTGGAATGATTGAAAATTTAAGAGAATCGAAAATTCAACTGAACTATGACCCTTAAGTGTAATTTGTGATCTAAACTTTCTTACTGGATTTTTGCTTTCAGTTCTGTATTTGGAATCACTTCCTTGTAATTTTTTTTAATTAAGGCCCTAATTGTGTAGAACGCAACGCAACGCCAAAAATAACATTGAACGCAAAAACAAAGTCAAAAATATTTCATAATTTTATTGTTGCTTTCAACAGAAATTCTTACTGCGTTTTAAAATTTTCAACGCCACAAGCTACGCAGCGTTTGAAATTTAAAAATTCAATATGAATTTCTGTAGAAAGCAACAACGAAATTATAAAATATTTTTGACTCAGAAATAATTCTCAGTATTTTTTTAACAATTAAAAAAATTATTTAAAAAGTATTAAAATTATATTAATGTGATAATTGAATCAATTATTTTTTTTTGTTGAAAGAAAAATAAAAATTTGATTTTGATTTAATTAAAATTTGTTTTGAAATAAATTTTTTATTAAAATATAAATTAAATAGCAAAAAATCTTAATTGATTTTTTCGTAATTAATTAATTAATTTAAACTTGTACAATTGTTGTTGGGAATTGTCAAAACCTGAGCTATATTTAATTAAATCAATTAACAAATTGTTTGAAACGGCAAAGTTTTTTGATCATTTATTTAATTAATATTAAAAATATAATTTATTGGAAAAAAATATATTCACAATTTTAAATTTTTTAAATTTTTAGTAATCAATGTAAACATTTTGGATATAGGTGCAAAATCAACAAATTGTTTGCTTGATGTTATGAATTTGGTGATTAGAGTCAATATTTAATTTTGTCTGTGTTTGTTTTTGCTTTCCATTTAATTTTTGGCGTTGCGTTGCGTTACGTTTTACACAATGAGGACTTAAATTTATTAGTGAAGGAAAGCTTATTAGTTTTTTTTTATACCGAACTTTTTATAGTTTCGTATAATTGTGTGATTCTTAATTAAAATTTATCGCTTAAGAAAATGATACCTGTGGTGCGATTCACTAACTTTTAACGATCCGACAATCGTAAGTTTGGTCGACACACAGTAACGTCGTAATATCGCTTGCAGTAACGATAGTGTGATTCTATAATTTATTTTTAACGATTGTAAACAGATGTAGTTTTTGTAACATCTCTGTCTACAAAATGTTAAAATAAACAAAAAGCACAAAAGAGAATAAAGAAAAAACAAATGAAATTGTGCTTAATTTACTGTCTTTATATTTTGTTTTGTGAATTTTACATTTAGAATTCAGTTTTTGATCATAATTTGTTTTTTTTTTATACATTTTGAATTTAGAATTTTGTTTCTGTTCATACATATACATGTGTATGTATGTAAGAAGTCGGGCCTCAGTCACTTTAAACATAAAATACACTTTATCGATTAAATAAACACAACGTAAATTATTGTTGTTAAAATAACGAAAAAATGCTTGAAGTAACAGCTGACTTCAATCGACAGCGAATATCGTTAAAAATGTAACTAAATAGCAAATTTGATAAATTTTCGTTATAATTATTTTAACGAAACGATTATAGTAAAAAAGTAATTGAATCGCACTACTGTTCCAGACTATGCGACATAACCCTGCAACAATGATCGTTTTTCTTTTGGTATCGCTTTCAAAACTCTTACACGTTCAGACGTTACGTTTTTTGTTTTCCCAATTTTACGTTTAGCTATCAAATTCAAATTTAAGCATTTAATTAAAAAAATGTATACGATATATTAAATTATGGATTGATTTTACATTTCGTGGTACATTGTTTACCCCTCAAGCGTCGCTACACAGAAAAAATTCTACAAAATTGTTCACCAATTAAAGCAGTTAATCAAATGAATCAAGTTTTATCAAGTGAATTTAATTGATACTATTAATTTGTTTACGGTTCAAATTGAATTAATGTTTTAATTAATAACACAAATTTTTTAATTCAAATCAATTTCTAATTTTTTCTGTGTACCATTCGTCGCCAATCTTCTATTTTATGAAATATTTCTGTGCGACATATCGCATAGTGGGAAAGAGGCATTATCTACACACAATACTTATATAGAATGTATTCCTATTTACACTTTACGTCATGAATTTAGTATCAATCTTTTTGAACCTTTTGCGTCGCAATTTTATTTTTTAGAATTTTCGAGGATTTTCAACTCTACATTAATTTGATATTTGACATTACAAAAATCCGTTCGCGTACTTTTGGGCAACATAGTTTTTTTAAGAGCAATTTTTCAGTTTACTCAGTAATTACTCTTTTACTGTAAAAGTACTCGAACGCACCTATTAATCTTTGCCATTTGTTTTCCATTAAATTTTAATGTAATGTTCGTTTGCAAAAAGTGTCACATGTTATAATTACATTTGAGTCGTGAGAACCAGGTATTTTAAAAGTTGAATTTTAAACAGAATTTAAAAATATTTTGCACTTTGCAAAATTTTTTAAAATAGATACCCTTTTTAGGAAACAAAGTTTGTAAGTATAATTTTATATAAAATATAAAATTTATAAATATTTTTTTTTATTTAGTACTCAAAGTTTTACGATGTTGCACTGGGAATTAAATGATTAAATATATACAGTGTCGGAAAAATATAAGGGGTTTTTTATAAACAAGATTAAGTATAAACATATATTAAGCTTAAGTTATTCAGTTTGACTTTATCAAAGGTTAAAAAAGTTACAGTCCATCTGTATTCGGAAAATTGATGCAATTGGAAAAATAGGTCTGGAAAAATTAATAGGGACATTTAAATTTTGCTACTTTTTTCTTTCAAACCCAAATATTATTTTATTATTTGGTTGAAGCTCCTTTAATTTTAATTACTTCTTCGCATGTCCGCCTCATTCAATTCACGAAATTGTCGCAAGTATGGGGGGAAATATAGTACCAATCTTTTTGAACCTTTTACGTCTCAATTTTATTTATTAGAATTTTCGAGAGAATATATTTAAAAAAAATTTTAAACATATAATGCAAAATTGTCTACGATTTATTATTACGAAGAAAGATATCGTCCCGCTTGTTTTTTCCGACACTGTGTATTTTCATGTAGACGGGTTAAACCTTCCCTGAAAAGAAAAACGGCAATACAAAGCGATATAGCACCAATTCAAAAAAAAAAAAGAAGAAAGTATAGAGTAACAAATAAAGAATGAATGCGGTAATATCGAAAAAACGTGTTTGGAGTTAACCAAAAAACTAATATTGTCTAAAATATTTGCCACAGTTTTTGCATATACTGTCTACATAACATCCTAAGCTGCATTGCTGCTTATGTATATTAAATACAAATATTAAAAATATATAGAAAAATATGTCACGTAACAACTATTGCTTAAGCAAAAAACACTAATAACAAAATTTCGCTTCAAGCACTAACGTAAAGCGAACAAACTGCAGATCATTTTAAATGTTGTCACTTTGAGACAGTGAAAATCAAAACCAAATTCAATTTTCGTTACCTGTGCAACATTATTTGCTTGCTTATTAGAACATTCCTTAAGCAAAATTAAAGATTTTATAATAAACATAGTGATAATCTAAGTACATATCGCCCTTGTTCAAAAATAGTTTATTAACTCAAAATTTTTTATTTTTCACTTTTTTAAAAAAATCGACACGTAATATTCATATCAAACCGCTGTAATTATTATGTAAACATTGTGATATTTTGTTTACTTTGGTAATGCAACTTTCGGTTTACATTTTTTTTCATAAACTCTTTGTAATTATTTAAAAAGGTTTTTGCTTAAACTGAAAATTTTGAGTTAATAAAGTATTGCTTTAATTTAATTATTTCATAAGTCTCAGTTTTTTTTATTAAAACATTACGAAGATTTGAAAAAAGTATCGAGTTTATAATTTTTAAGACGTTTTCTTTAGATATTCAAATCCCTAAAATAACTATCGAGGAATTGTTAATATTCAAAAAGTCGGAAACAAGTATTTTATGTTGTATTAGAAAAAATTTAATTTTTGTAAATTTAATCACTACTAAATTATGATTACTCGCAAACTTTTATCAATAATGGGTTGGATTTTTTTTTGTTATGTTTGCGGGTTAGCAGTTTTTCAGAAAAGGTTCAATACATCACTGTATCATTTATACCTGATGTGTAATTAAATGTTTCCCCAGGTTCTATATTTTAGTGAAATCCGAATTTTAGAGGAATAGAACTTGTTAGGGTCAAAAGGGGTTAAGGAGATTTAAGTACCATCAGTAAGCTCTTTAACCAAAACCACTAATACGGATTAACGATGCCAACTCTCTCCCAAGTTTCGAACTGCTTCCGGAATATTCGAGGTTATTATTAATCTTTACATTTAATAACATTATGCATTAACACTATGGCTGAATTATAATGGAGCTATTATACATCATAAACTAAAACAAACTTTAAGGATAATTATCGAATTTCGAGAAAATTACAGTGGGGTTGAAGTATAATTATGCATACAAATTTTAATAATACATTTGTACTAGAAAATTTTGTACAGTGGTTTTTACACTAGAAATATGAATAACTAATACAATAACAATTTAAACTAAAAAAATAACTACCATATACAAAATATCTAATAAATACAAAATAACTAATAAATTAAACTACATAATTCTTAACTTAAGTTACTTTCGTAACAGTATGAATACTTTTTACTATAATACATTTTTACTATTTCACCAAAAGATGGCTATGTTATTTCGCTGATAAGAAATATATAAAATTGTTTATATTTTTCGAAGGGAAATGTTATGATTATGCTTGTAGAGGCAATTTTAGTCAATTTGACTTATGTTTCTCCCCATGCCCTATCCAAAAAAAACCAAAATTTTCAAGGAAAAAAAATAACTTAAGTATAATTTTGATAATTCAACATACCGATTTTTATCGAATTAGAACGGTAATGTTTTCTAATATGTCCCGGGAAATTTTAATCAATTTTTTTTTTTTTTTTCGCTTATTTATTCACAATTTTTAAAACTAAACACTAGTTAACAATATTAATTTGTTTATATACAAAGTCCCTTCATAGAGCTCTCGAGTATTATAAGAGTAACAAATTATTTACAAAATTCTTAATTTATGTAGTACATTAGAGCGACTCAAAAAAGAAAGTGATTTTGTTACCCCTCTGAAAATAAAGGTTGATATGTTTTATGATGATTCCCAAAATATTTTGGTTCTAGCGTTGACCATCCGTGAGCTGGACCATTTTTAAAAAAGGTCTTTTTTCTGTTTTTCGAATTATTTTGTACTTTGCTCCAAGACGACATAAATAAAAATGGGTATCATCGAAAAGAGTTTTTGAAGCAGCATCCAATGGTATATAAAACTTGACCACTTCCGATCTACTTATTGATGTATTTAACTAAATACATATTTTTGTTTCGGGTTTTCATACAAATTCTACGTAAAAAACGTCAATTCTAAAAAATCAACTTTGACCTAAAATTTCTCAACAACTACTAAACTGATTTCAACAGAATTAAAACTGTAATAAAAGTTCAAGAAAACTTCTCTCCAACGGGGGCAAACTTCTCTGCGGCGGGGCAAAAGGGCACGCCGCACTTTCATGCTTAAAGTATTTGGATTGTTCAGAATGAGTCTGCAATCTGGTAATATTATCGGTAAATAATTGAAAACTCTAGACTTTTATTTAAAGTAAGTTTAAAAATGTTAGAGATGGCTTTAAGGGATTTTTTCTTTCATATACAAGGAATTTACTTTTATATTTAAAACGAATCAAGAGTTAAATAACTAATTATAAAAGATAATATGATCTCTATACTACATTAAGAGAATAATAAAATACACACCTCCAGTAATTCACAATTACTTCTTGTGGAAAATTTTCATAACTTTAGACTTTTTATTCTCATAAAAATTCTTTTAAGTTTGTTCCCACTACAATTGAGTTAAATTTCTCATGCACAAGATGTTAGAAGTCATACTATAGAAATTTGCTCACTAGAGAGGACACACCTTTTCACTATTCTGATTGGTTGTTTTTTTTCTTTTGCTTTTAAACTTCCCCTGTTTGACTGTGTAACTGTAACTCACCATTAAACACACCATTTTTCTAAAAGTGTTTCATGTTGTTGCTGGTTTTACGGGTGCTCGGTTGTTGTTTTTGTTGTAGGTGCGTGTTTAATTTCCAATTGAGCATGTCCGTCCCTTGAGTTGTTGCACAAAAAAAGGTGATTGCAACAAGAACGACAAAAACAACAACAAAAGTAAAAGAAATAGAAGCAAAACCAGTTTTAGTAAAAATTTGAATTTTGTTTATTTGTTGGTTTATGCTTCACTGAATTTTTAATGGGCATTTGGTTCGGGTTCTTTTGGCTTTTTCATTCGCATTCATTCAAGCATTTACAACAAGATCGTAGGTACTTGGAACGTTTTTATTTTTGTTTTTAGCTTGTATTTCTCGAAATGCAAACAATATAAAGGGAAAAAACTTCAACAAACAAAAAATAAAAACAAGATTAAAAAAATTTTGTTAAACTTTTACAAACGACATTTGAGTATGTCATCATCATCATCGTTGTCATTTAGTGTATCCTTGTGAGTGTATGTTTTGTTGTTGTTGAATGGTTTTTCTACTGGACTGTGTATTTTTGTTGTTTTTATGAACTTATACAAAGTAAAGGAAGTTCGTAAAACAATAGTAATAAAAAAAAAACTAAAATAAAATGGTGGCCTTGCTTTTTTTAATCTTTTTTGGGTTGGAGAACTTTTTCTTTTATTCTTCTTTCGACTTTTCCTTCTTGAAAGTTTTTTTTTTTTCTTTTTTTATATCTCTTATTATTTTTGTTGGAGTTATTTTGTGTTTTTTATTTGTTTTGTTTACTTTTGCTTGTATTTTTGCGGCCGTTTGCTTGAAAGCCATTCAAAACGATAGATAAATAAACAAAACCAATCTAAGAAAATATCCTTAACAGGGTCAGGATTCCAAATAAATTTTAAGTAGGTATGAATTTAAGTTAACAAATCAACTCTAATAGATTTATAACGTAAAAGAAATATTAAAATCTCTTAAAATACAGTTGTTTCTCTATTGTTAAACAAAAAAGTTGGGATCTTTCGCGGATCAGTGAAATGCAGCTTATATAAAAAAAAATATCGGAGTACGACATTGGTGGTCTGAAGGTGGTCTGTAAAAAAGTCATATAGGTATAGCCCAGATTTTCTTATTGTTAAAATTAAAGACATAGGGAGGTGATTTGTAAGCCCTTTCAATGTGCGTGGCGACAATTTTTATACAAAATCTTTTTTAGTTTTAAAAAAATTGTATGAAAATATTTTTTAAGTAAAGTATTTTTGAAAATAAGTTGGATGACATTCCCTGTAAAAATTTAAGTAATCAAAATTTATTACAAGGAATAAATATTTTTCTAGTCTTGAAATATTTTTTCTAATCGCAACCATGGTAGAATAAATACAAGGTTTAGTCCTTGGCCCAATTAGTAGGTCGCTCGAAACGCCTGCTGATTTTTTGTAGAGTTGTATTTTTATCGTGCAATTGTTTTTGTAGCAATTGTGTTTGACATCTTGTCCATTTGTTACACAAACAAATGCATAGGGGTTTGACAGCTTTAACATAATTTACGCAAACAAAATGCAATGTTGTTTTTTCTATTATTGCCTTGTTGTAGTTTTGCGCACACCTACTAATTGGGCCATGGTATAGTCATTAGAAATTTTGTTCTCAATATTAAAACCCATATAACGCCAAACAAAAGAAAATACGGAAAAAAAATAAAACAAACGTCAAAAATCAAATAAAATAATAAAATTTTTGAAAAATTTCTTAATATAAAAATTTTGTGATAACAAATTTTAACCAAAAATCAATTTCAAATAAACAAAACATTGAATAAAATATAGTTTTATATAAAAAAGTAAGTTTTTAATATCTAAAAAGTGTAAAATACGTTCAAAATTAAACATTTACAAATGAGTAATATTTCGTTGTTTGACATTACATGAGCAAATAATGACAACTCTCCCTAATGAACATACCTGGTACTTAATATACAATGATCGCAACTTGTTCTTTTAAGTAAAAGGTAAGCGATATACAGAGGGAATTTTAAACATTTTCCACTATAAGTGGGGTCGTTATATGGATACCTTTACGCATAAGTTTTGTCTTTTATTCTCAACTCTACTTTACACGCAGAGAAAAAATATGTTTAAAAATTGTCACCTCCACCAAAAATATTTTTAAAGAACATTTTTAAACATATTATGTTTAATATAACCATATTATTGTAACCGACAACCATTTTTTTTTATTGTTAAATTAGTCCTCCATCAAGAAGCCACAACCATATTATGGTTGTCGTTAAACATGTTTTGGTTAAATATGAAAATAGTTTGTTTTTAAATTAACAATAGTATTCTCCCCTTTTCTAAGAGGAACATTCTATGGTTGAAAACCAACCATGCTATTATAAGTGTTAAGCATATTTTAGTTATTATTAACCAAAACATGTTTGGAGACAACCATAATATAATTGTGGCTTCTTGATGGAGGACAAATTTAACCATAATATGTTTGTCGGTGACAAAAGTATGATTAATCAATATTACTTATTAATCGACCTTTTTCTAGAATTTGTTATTATTTTTATAGAATTTATCTAAACAGGCTTTCAAGGTCATTTGTATTTAAATAAAAGAATATTTATTTATATATTCATCCTACGTTTCGTTGGTATTTTCCAACTTCATCTGGGTTTTTTCAGTTTATTAAATATTTAATCTTTGTTAAATTTACATTTTATAATACAAACACATAAGTTTTACAACATAAAACACGAAGTTTTTAAAATAAAAATAAAAAGTGATTAAATATTCTAGTTTATTAATGCTAATGTATCACAGTTGAACTAATACTCCTATGATTAAATTAAACATAAAATGTTTAAAATTTTTCTTTGGAAATAGTTTTGTTGGAGGTGACCATATATAAACATGTTTTTTTCTGGGTGTACTGGCGTTTTCGGTGAGAATCCTTATTTTGGCTTCAATATCCCCATATCGATGAGCCATTAGACAAATATCATTAGCGTAATCTATGCCGTTTAGGTCTCTACCATGTTCCATCGAATGGCAATCGGCGCCTTTTTATTAGTCCCTTCCATTACACTGGCAAGAAGCAAAAGAAATAATGTAGGGGATAATATTCAGTCTTGTCTGAACTCGGTTCCAATTGTAAAAGGACGACTAAACCGTACCTTACACTGCGCATCTTTATAAAGTTCGCGTAATAAGGTGATAATCTTCTTAGGTATTCCCTTGTTAATTAATGTGATCCACATAGATCCATAGTGATCCATATCGTGTCGAAAGCTTTTTTAAAATCCACAAAAAGGAGGTAAAGGTGTGTATTATATTCAGCCGACTGCTCAATGATTATGCGAAATGTGTTTATATGATCGGCGTACGACCGCCCGCGCCTAAAGCCAGCTTGCTCATTACGTAGAATGCGATCGACTGCAGCAGAAATCCGATCTAATATTTGTGTCGCCATTACTTCACCAATGGCGTTGAGCAATGCCACATTTGTGATGCAGTGAGTAACACATAAAAAATATTAGTTCCACACCTTTTAGTATACCGATTGAAATGTAATCATTTTCTGAGTTGATATAACGATAATCGTGTTCAGCTCATGTTGGAAGGCAACAATAATATCGTTCATTCGATTCAGCAAAGAAGTTGACTTCCACATAAATGAAAGGCCTCGAATAGCGATTATGAACATCGGACAGAAAGAAAAGTTTTATAGAATTGTTCAAGAAATTAAGTTATTACCAAAAAATTAGAAAAGTTTTGCGTTATTAGCTTAACCCTCCAGATATGTTTCTCAGTAAATTTTATTTGTTTCGACCCATTCGATATAAACTGAAGCAATAAGGTTCAAATTTAAAGCAAATCAATCGAAGCTGTTTAAATTTAGCTTTATTTGTTACTGATCTCAAAGTTGGGATTTCTGTTCGGTTTTAGCCGAAATCGAAACCGCAGCTTTAAATGCCTAAAAAACGAAACCGAGAACCGACAAATACCTCGGCTTTCAGCTTTTCTTTAAAAAATATATTTATGCTTAAAGAAATAGCAAATTATATATAACACCCGTACATGTCATAAAAAATGCTTATACATTAAAAAGAAGTACTGAGAAGGTGCCGTATCGGTTTAAAATAGAAGGATCTTTTGTCGAAATCTTTAAAAATTATATTTATAGATTAAAAAATTTTTTTTGGAAGATTTTTTGTGTATCTATTATAAATTTCTTGAAGAACTTTTTTTTTTATAGTATGGAAATTTAAAAAAATCACTCAAAAATGTCAAAATATGCAAAAATAAATATGCATTGAGAACCAAAATATGCAATAATATGAAAAAACCAATCGATGCCATTTTAGCGCAATTTTAATGACTCGGAAAGTTAATTGGTCGACATCGTTCTTCGTTCATCGACAAAAAACATGCATTTGCATGGAAATCGCAGTTGATTACCAATAAAATTTGGCAGCCTTTTTTTAATTTAATTTATTATACTAATTTTATTTAAAAAATGTCTGAACTAAAATCTGGATTTTGGAAACATTTCAAGTTATTAAAGCACCAGTCAAACACAACAATATGCAAGATTTGTAAGAAAAACCGAAAACCGAACCGAAACCAACCGGTTTTAATACTTTTAAGACCGAAACCGCATTTTCACATTTTTACGGTTTTTAGCAAACTCTTCCTCAAAGTATGAGCAGTTTTTTTAGTTCGTGTTCCAATTGGTGGTAAAATAATTGAAAAACACAGCTATAGATTATTAATTTCTAAATTTATGTGGTAGTGGACAATTTTCTTGAAATAAAGTAAAATTTTCGATAAACTAAAATCTCTGGAAACTTTTTTTGTAGAGCCAAGATTAAATGGATTTCAACTGTTTCTGCAATACAACAATTTCCTTTTGCATGAGCACCCTGTATTTACTATCCTAGAATTTTTTTTCACCCCAAAAAGAATGAGACAAGAAAAAAAGGAAAGGAAAAAAGTTTTGTGCATGTGTACACTCTGAAAACGGAAGCTCAAAAGACAAACCAAACATGGCGTACTTCAGAAAAAAAAAAACAAAAAAAAACCTGACTAATTTTTTTCTTTGAAGCATTTTGTGCCATGTTCCTGCCGAAGTTGTATACGTGCATGCATGTATGTGTATGAGAGTGTGTCACCGTTAATGTGAGTGTGTATGTTAGTACGTGAGTGGTTTTTTTTTGTGTTAGTATTTGGTTTGTAATACCAGTTCTTGCAGAAGTAAAAATCTTTGTTGTCGTATTCGTGATACTAAAAATGGTAGCAGTAGTTGAAGTAGAAATATATAGTCCGAAATCGTTGTAGTTGCTTCAGAGAAAGAAGCATCTTGTTGGCTTTTCGGCTTAAATCTTACAGTTTTAAGCTTAAATTTCTTGTTTGAAATACTAAACAAAAAAAAAAAAATGGAGTATAAGAGAAAGAAATATTTGTACACTGAAACAAATTTTAGTTTCTTTGCTGGTTTTTCTTGGTATCACAGTACAACAGCCAATCTGGGGGGTGAGAAATTCCAAGTCAGGGTGATGGTACTAGGTCAGTATAGTTAAACCCTCAAAGGGTTTGGCGTTCGTATGTGTCAGTTTTTTTTATGACATTTTAAATTTTTTCCTTGTCTTGATGTTTTTTCGCTTAGTTGTAACATTTTGGCAAAAACGTAGTTTAACATAACTCGAGAACCACTTGTCCGATTTTGCTAAAGCAAACTCAAAAAAATTTAGAATTACAATTTCTTTAATCCGTTCATATAACGTTTTTCTTTATAATCAACAGTTTTGCCGGTAAAAATAAATTTGTGGAGAAAAAAAAATATTTTTTTGCCTAAAAATTAAAATTTTTTTTTTTTAAATTCATAAAAAATCCAAAACGGAAAAAAGGATCAAGTGTTATTAATTTCATGTAAAGTCACATAACCTATAAACAAAATGCGACATAGATCATAGAAATCGATTAACGCGTTCTGCTTTTATTTACAATTAAGTGAAGGTATCCTATTTTGACAAGAATATTGATATTTGTTTTTATTCAAAAAAGTGTCATTTATCGCCTTTTTTATAAATTTTCCCCAATAACTCCAGACTTCTGGCCATAAACTACTAAAAAAATTAAGTAAACATTTTTATAATTTTTTATTTTTATTTGTTTTAATAAATATTGCCTAGACTTTTTCGATGGTGGTTGTTCGGCACTAGTGGCATCGCATTCATCGCTATCATCAGTTTCTGAACCACACATGATGTCAATGTGTGACTCCACTGTTGGCCCTTCTGCATCTCCTGAAAATTCTTTATCATCAAGATCATCCTTGTCTTGCCACACAAGCTTACTCCACCAGCAAATTTCCGCAATTATTGCACTCGGCGACTTTTTGCCTCTATATCTGTAAGTTTTTGTTGTATTAAAATGAGTTTGAAAAAATAAAAAATCAGTATTACCTCATTTCAAATGGCATAGCAACTTGATGATAGCGTTCACCTTGTTCATCAGATTCGGTAGCCAATTGTTTGCTGAAGTAGTCCAGATGATGATGTAAATAATGGATTTTCAAGGACATGTGGACACCAATTGTTAGAACGATGCTTTCCCAACAAGCCTTCTATTACTTCTTTGATTGCCTGCCATGCATTCAATTCAGCGTCAATTAAAATATTGTTGAATGCGTCACTTTTAATCAGCTTTCGTATATCTGGACCATTTAGTACGCCTGATTGGAAAAAATTAATTTGTTAAGATGGAAAATCATGGGAAATGAATGTGATATTATAACTTACCTTCTTTAATTTTACTTTCGCTAAGTCTCG
This sequence comes from Pollenia amentaria, assembly GCA_943735925.1. NCBI lineage: Eukaryota > Metazoa > Arthropoda > Insecta > Diptera > Polleniidae > Pollenia > Pollenia amentaria. The sequence goes on from OX031009.1 coordinate 227,897,870, forward strand.
GGTAAATTAGTTTCAAACACAAGAAAACTTCATCTCTTTTGGCGACAGTTTTGATAAAATTCTTAACAATTCCAAGTTTAATATGCAGTGGAGGCAGCAATATCTTCTCCTTCGGCACTAGAGGCTCACGAATAATATTGGCCGTTTGTAACCTGCTGTGCTCTCTGAGTTTCCATCCGTGGCATGCATATTGGTCACCGGAAAATCGTGTGTCCCAATCGCACAAAAAGCACATATATTTTATATAGCCGCTTTGAAGACCGCAAAGCATTGCTACAACTTTTAAATCGCAGCATATGCGCCACATATGTTTGGCGTAGTTAACCATTTTTAAAATATTTTCCAGTGCATCATATGTTTCTTTCGTTTCTGTACTATAGGCGATTGGAACTGAAGGTTTTTTATTGGTCTTATGCAGTAAAACCGCCTTCAAGCGGAGTTTTGAACTGTCAATAAATAATCTCCAGTCATCTGCTTCATATTTTATTTCCATTGCGTCCATCAATTTTCCTACATCCGGGCAATATGCAGAAGTTTTTTCATCATTCACAAGGAATAAACTTTGGAGTGTTGCCTTACGACTTCGATAAGCTGAGACTTTCACACCGGGTGCCAACAAATAGTTTGATTTCAAAATGGAAGCCAGCTCTTCCGATTTATGCTGTGTTAATTCCAACTTGGCAACAATTGAATCAGGCTTATTTTGATTTATTAAAATTGGCTCATTGGATACTGATGGCTCATATGGGGGATCATCACGTGCATGATATGTCGGAGCAGTCGTAGAAGAGAAAATATCTGGGCTAGAAGCTTTTGGCACAGGAATGTGGTCCGAATGAGGCAATGGTGTTGCGACACTTGCAACACCAACGTAATTATACGATTTTCTTATTCTTTTTGCGGCTCCTTTATTCGCACATGCATAGCAATTCAATGGATTGTGACCTTCGCCAGGATTAGTCCAAGTCGTTGGGATACCGAATGGCATACTTTCACGTCTTCTATTTTTCCAATCCATTAGACGGTTGTAGCAGCTTTTAGACACTATATTTGGTACCCAATTTTCGTTCACTATAACATTTTGGTTGAAGTACATCTCGTATGTTTGAACAAAATCAGTACTGAAATTTCCCCTTTTTTTATGTGTTGAGACATATTGACCACAGCAGTAGCAAAAGCTATTTATATCTGGCTTGCACAGTTCCATATTCTGTTCTCTTTTGTTCACTTTTAAAAAACTGGAGAAAAATCACTTTTACTGTTCGCGTTCGTCGGCACTTGTTGAATGACAAAAATCACAGAACCAGTGTGAGAAAGAGAAGAAGTATAATGACAATGCATGTTTTATGCGAACATTACAGAACCAGTGTTGCCACATCAATATTTCTCTTTTAGTACAGTAGAAAAATATGAGAGAGTTCGGCTTGTGAGTGTTTTCTCCAAATAATGTTGTGCATATCTGGAGCAAATTTTTGAAATTCATACATTTACCTAATTATGAATAAATGAGAAACGCGTGCATCGATTTTCATGATCTATGCCTTTTTTTGCTCATGAGTTATGTGACTTTACGCGAAAGTAATTAGTTTTGGCACTTTTTTCCTTTTTGGATTTTTTATGAATTTTAAAAAAAAATATTTAAATTTTTAGGCAAAAAATACTTTTTTCCCTTCATACATTCATTTTTAACTTCGAAAGTGTTGCACATATAGGAAAACGGTATAGAAACAGATTAGAGAAATTGTAATTCTTAATTTTTCTAAATTTGTTTCATCAAAATCGGACAAGTGGTTCTCGAGTTATGTTAAACTACGTTTTTGCCAAAATGTTACAACTAAGCGAAAAAACATCAAGATAAGGAAAAAATTTAAAATGTCATAAAAAAAAACTGACACATACGAACGCCAAACCCTTTGAGGGTTTTACTATACTGACCTAGTACCATCACCCTGACTTGGAATTTCTCACCCCCCTGACAATAATCCCAAAAATGTTCCATAGTGTATTCAGTTAATAAATTTATCTATTTGACAGAACATGTCGGTAAATTTTTGTATAATACTTTACTCCCCGTTTTCACAACTTACCGATATCTAGAGATAAGATTTTATCGGCTGTATAAAAAGTGTTCTATTATTACATCTCTACTTTATCCTACCAGGTAGAACAATCCTTTCTCTTATTGCCAATTTTAGGTTTAAGTAAAGTTGTAATAATGGAATTCTTTATATACGGCCACTAAAATCCTCTCTTTAGTTATCGGTAAGTTGTGAAAACGGGTCTTCGAGTCCTAAATTTTAAATAAGATATATCTATGGAAGACTGACTATAAATTTATTTCAACTGTTTTATAGTTTTTTTGTGCAAAATAAACAAATTTTTTTATAAGAATGATTCAATAATTTATTCCAGGGACCGTAAATAACAGTTATCCAGACAATTAAAACTTAAAAGCTCTTCATGTTTTCTACTTTACAACTCTATCTTAAAGGCAATTTGGTGCTACAGTATTCAGTTATGGCCCACTGCCTGGGCTTCTAACATCGAAAAAATTCAAAGGTACCAAAATAAACTTCTTCGAATAATCACAGCCGCTCCCTGGTACGTCAAAAACTCAAATATCCACAAGGATCTCAATGTGCCATTAGGAAAAAATATGATAACGAAATATGCAGTAAAATATTTAAAAAGGCTGGGACTGCACCCAAATCCATTAGCTCGAAATATTTTAAATTATCGCGGCCCCATTTGCTTAAGAAGAAGAGCCACTGCAGCACTCACCCCATAAGATGAGCGATAAACACCTACATATGTGATAAGATTTGATTAATTATTGCTAGTTCGTATTTAATATATGAAGACTCAATAAATAAATACTGAAAAAAAAAATGTTAAAGTCAACTACCTTAACTGCCATATAGTAAGTTGTTTTCCAACATAAAAATAAAAGATCGAATAAAACATTAAAAAAAAGAGAACTAATTTGAGGAGTTATGTACTGTTTCCAGTTGACAAGCAAATGATTGTATAGTAAAATTTATATGAAAATAACTCAGTTTTTGGAGTGCTTTTCATATAAATTTTACTACACAATCCATTGCCTGTCAACTGGAAACAGCATATTATATTTTTTCCGTCTGAAATCAAACTCATTTAACCCCAACCCTCCTGACACGGGTAGCCCGGTACCTGAACGAACTTTAAAGTCAAATATCTTTTAAACAATAAATTATACAAAGTTGAGGTTTCGCAAGTTCCTTCAGCTCATAATTTTTTAAAAACGATTATAAGTTTAAGTTTTCCTGATTTGATTTTGTTGGCTGTGGAGCTAGCGAAAGTGAAATAGTCCTTACACTCCTGATATAAGTAAAAGCATTCTGTATATAAAACGAATAAATAAGAGTATCCTTTTGTCTTTTATTTTATTTAGAAGTAATGAATTTTTATTAAAGATATATCGGCGATACTTCACGTTTGCCGATGTATCGGTATCGGCGATATTTTACTGTCAATATGCCGATACTTTTTTATAGTTTTTTTTGAACCAAGAATTTAATTTTCAATGCTTATTTTTTTGCATACCAACTAATAGCAAAATATCAAACAGAATAATAAATTGTTTCTTTTAAAAGTTATATTTGGGAATACAATTATTTTTGAAATGATTTTGTTTGTTGTGCTTAATTTCCTTTTTTTAATAATTGATAAAAAATACTGAAATTTATTGTGGGAGGATAAGCTGTTCCTATGCGCATTTCACTGGTTGCTAAGGCCACGCGTTTTTCTTTTTTTCGAGGAGCATGCTAAAGTAGTCCTACTTCATGCCTTCCAAATGTATATGTATTTTCAACGTTTGATGTGTAACTTTTCAATACAATTTTACACCTCGACTTTTTGGGCATAAAATCCTTGAACGCCTGGTGTGGATCTGCAGCATCAGCCGTTTTATTTTCATCATAATGGTAACACATTCTCCCATTGATAAATCTTGTATGTATTTGTACATTTTAAGAATTTTTTTTTGTCAATTTTTAATGATTTTTGTAAAAAAAAACAATCATTTCGCTACAAATTTTGGGTTACTTAAAAAAGAATCCATAAGCAAATCAACTGCTACATTTGCTGATGCACACAAACACGAACATTATTAGAAAATACGATAAATTAATAAACTGAGATGCAGAATAGTTCAGAGTCCCAAAAATTGGCGAATTATGTAGCATTAGCTCTGAATGAATGATTTGAGGGCTAAGAGAGTAATACAATCTTTTGTTTATCTAAAATTCTCTACCTTCAATACAAAACTAGACCATTTCAAAGACAATAGATCGAAAAAACGTCTCATTTGGCTACTTACATGACTCTGCATTCCGAAAGTGTTAAAGACACGAACTACAAGAACTGAACTTTGGAGCGTTTGTGAAAATCTTATAATAAAATTTGGAGAAGAATGATCTTGTGTCCATTCTACGAAGTGGTTCAGCTACATAATAAGTATAAATATACCTTAGATCTTCTAATTTTTCAAGAGACGCATATCCGTTTGTTTACTGTGAGCTAAGGCCATGATGGCTTTATCTCCCATTCAAATGGAAAAAAGGCTTTATCTCTCTATTGAATGAGAGATAAAGCCATCATGGCCTTATCTCACAGGGTATTAAAGCACCCCCTCGTATTTTCATATGCACTAATATGTTTTATTTTTGGCGACGAATATTCGCGGCCAAAAATTCGTCGTTCGTCCCAGTTGTATTCCTAGCATTACTTTGTTCTGGTATCATTATATAAAAAAAACCTTAGGAAATTAAATTAACATTTTGTGAAGCGTGAAGAAATTGTTTTGTTATTCGTGTTGCACATTGGCTGTTTACAGCCATCACATATTTTTCGTGTTTTGCGATCTGAATTCAAATCAATTGAATCAAATATTATAACTGATAATTCTTTTACGTCACTCCCTTTGGCCCGGCTTTAAATGAGAGGAATAAGTCTCCATGGTAACCTTCATCAGAACAAAGGGTATACACCGAAAGAGCTACGGCCAAACTGCAAAAAAATTGCTCCACGCTGCAAAAAACGTTAACTTTCTAAGATTTATTTTATCCAATTATACCAGTTCAAAGTTTGAAATAAAATAAAATTGAAAACAAAATGCTTTAACTTACAAACGGGTACCCAGTACCCTTATCAGGAGCCAGCACGGTTAGGGTTAAAGACTTATTTTTTCCGTCTTAAATAAAACTTTCGCCTTCATAAAATTAAACTCTTTAGAAAAAATCAGGTTTTTGTTTTTTCAATAAACTAAATGCAAAATAAATTGTTTGAATATGCAAATTTGATTCTGACGGGGGAAATGAAACTGAATTTTCTGACGGAAAAAAACTCCTCAAATGAGTTTTATTTTATGACGGTGAAATAAAATTCCTCAAAAGAGTTTTATTTTCTGACGGTGAAATAATATTTTTTTTTAATTCACAAAATAACTGTTATAAAATAACTTTTTTGATATCACTTATAACCGTTGCGGTCACCTGATTTATTCCCCAAATTTCTTTTATTTAAACAATGAGCTGAATATTTTGTAAACTTAAAAATAAAATTAAAATATTATAATTATGTGTTGCTTTCTATCAATATGGCCCAACTATACTCCACAATGTTAATTGTGAGTCGCACTTTAACATCAAGTTTTTTGGCGAACTTAATTTGACATTTCTTTGTTTCGGTGTTTGACAAATTCAATCATGAATTGGTACGCAATTGAGCAGCGCGTTAAGACTGTTGAAGCCTTTTCGAAAATGGGCGTTCAAATCAAAATGAATTTCGTGCACTTTGTGTGTTTTTTTTCTCAACATAATCGACCAACTGTGTCCACAATCGTTAGAATTGTGGGAAAATTTCGACGAACCGGGACTATAGGATATGTGAATGTGTTCGCCCAGTTCGTTCTGCGGAAAACATTACTGTTGTTCGCGGTAGTGTGGGAGAATAACCGTCAACATCGACTTGTCGTCGGGCCCAACAATTCAACATCTCACGAACATCACTGATTGAGGATATGGGCGATATGTGGTTCCAACAGGATTTTGCCACCTGCCACAAATCCAACAAAATAATTGCTTTGTGTTATCTCACGTCGTGGCGATTTTAATTGGCCGCTACGATCATGTGGTTTGAGACCGTTGGACTTCTTTCTTTGGGGATATTAAAAAGAAAAAGTGTACGTCAATAAGTCAAGAACAATTCAAGAGCTAAAGGATGAGTTAATTTGGCACATTAACAAATCATTGAACCTCAATTCTGTCTCAGAGTCATGGAAAATATGGACCATCCGTGGCGTGCATTTGACCGATATTTTGTTTCACACATAATTGTCATAGATCCTTCTATCATAATACAAAATATTAAGATAATTCTCTTAAATTTTTTTGTTTCATTAACAATTAACATCGTGCGTTTTATTTGGACTACCTTTAATATTGTTCATATACTCGTATTTGTAGTTTACCCTCTCTAGAACTTGTATTTTTGCCAAAAGCTGTTTATTCTGAAGTGGGCGGTTCTTCTTCAAAAAAATTTGTCAGGAAAGCAACATGTATTTGTTGTGTAATGGTGTTCTAGATTTCATTTCGTATCATTTAAAAAAATAATCTCCCTCACAATCTTATCAAACTTGTTTGAATTGGCATTTCTAGATTTGTTTAATAACTTCAATGTGATCCCACTTCTATTTGTGGGTTAAAGTTTTTTTTTTTTTGCTTTTCAACATCATCTTCCTTTTTAAGTTGCCAACAGAGAACAGCATCAGCATTATGACTCTTATTTCTTCAAAGTTTATTGTGTAAGTAAAAAAAAAGAAAAAGAAAAGAAAAAAATTGATAATAATTTTGTTGCCTTTCGATTGTTGGTTCTTTTGTTTTTGACTTGTTTACACAAGTTTGTAAAAACTTTATTTACCGCTTTATAGAACATAAACAATAGAATCAAGGAATAAAAAAATTAAGTATAAATACAAAGGGACATTGAAAAATATTACTGACTAGAAGTGGAGGCAAATGAATGTATTGGAAAGCCGAAACATTAATGCAGTTCAAACTACATAATTGCTAAGAAGGTTAAGGCTCGATGTGTACTACTTTTAATATTGTATTTAGATCGATACATTTATGGGTACACTCAAATCTCTACACAACATACAATAAATTACAACAAAAACATGCGTGTATAATCAAATAACATTCTAAATTAATTTACCGAGCAATAGTATTACAGACCTTCAGCCAGTTACAGTGAACCAGACCAGAGCTTGTGGTGGAATTGAACCCGCAACCCTTGCACTGATAGACTTGCTCAAAAGCAACAAGCCCAATAACACTTATTTACAATTTTTTATTTTCTACATTTTGGCTCATACTTTTTTTATTGCAGCAATATATACACATTTCATACTGGCATTATTATAAAGTTAAATTTTTTAAGAGCCGACTAAATATTTCAGATGAATTTGTTTGTATTCTTGCCATTTATTTACGGTGGAGGCTATAAAAAGAAAAATACTTAAAATATACCCAAAACGTATATAGAGCATTTACATAATTATGTAATGCTTACTTAATTACCTGCGACGGGGATACCCAATTCAATTTCTACGTACAGCCAGTTACACTAAATAATGGGTGTTTTTTTAGACACTTTGAACTTCCGATATTGATAACTGTAAAACTAGTTGTCATACTAATAAAGTGTGTTTGCCTCTTTTTCAGTATACTTTGGCAAATCACCATGCAAAGATTTATACTAGAAAAACGTTTACAAATCGTGGAAATTTATTTCCAACTTTCACGCTCTGTTCGCCAAACTTATAGAGCACTTCCTATGAGCAGCTAATACGTAATAATTTGTTTTTCTTTTATGACCACATTTACTCTTTGGGATAATATTCGTCTAAATCGAGGCCGTACAGAAAAAGCTACGCCGCTGGAGAATTTATTGATCCGAAGCCGTTCACAGGCTCGGTTGTGCCCGTCTACTACTTGGAAAATTTTAAGGCCTACATCCATATACGATCCAATTGGTGTAAGAATTAAAGCCAGGGGAGCATCAATTGCGTCGTGTGTTCGGTCAATGGGTTGCAAATCAACTGGAAGCAGAACCATATTTTTATCATCAAATCATCTTTAGCGATCCGGCCTAACGGGATTTTGGAGAGAGCACAATCCTCATGCGACTCCATTTACAGAAAAAAGTTTATTATCAATTAAAAAATGGCTTAGACAATATTTCAATTTAAATAATGTGATAATTGAATCAACTATTTTTTTAATTGAAAGAAAATTAATAATATAATTTTGATTTAATTAATTTTTAAGTTGTTTTGAAATAAATTTTTAATTAAAATAATAATTAAATATCAAAAAATATTAATTGACTTTCGTTTAAAATAAAATTACTTAAACTTGTAGAGTTGTTGTTGGGAATTGTCAATATTTAATTAAATAAATTAACACATTGTTTGAAATGGCAAAGTTTTTTGATAATTTTTTTAATTAAAATTAAAAATATGATATACAATTTTACAATTTTTAGTAATCAATCATTTTGATATTATCATTTTGATAATAGGTGCAAAATCAACCACTTCTTTGCTTGATATTATGAATTTGGTATAAATTTGGTGATTAGAGACAATTTTTAATTTTTTCTGTGTTACATCCCTGTTTGGTGCGGTTTACATGCTCAATGCGTCATCGGCCCATTTGTCTTTAAACCCGAAACCGGTGCCTACATAACCGTGAATGGCAAACTCTACAGACAAATTATTCGTGATTTTTTTATTTATCATTTAAAGGAGAAATAGTTTGAACAAATCGGCGCAACATGCAGCGTGTGAAACCATCAATTTGTTGAGCCAAACGTTTGGTGACTGAATCATATCAAGAAATGGACCTGTGAATTTGCCACCTCATTAGTGAGATTTTGTACATTTGGACTACTTTTTATGGAGGTACGTCAAACCCTGGTCTTTGCTAATATGTCGATATGTCACAATATTAAAGGTAATGTTTAATGTATTCTGTATGAGAAAACTTTTTTTAAGAAAAAAAAAAAAACTGATACAGGAAATATTTTTTTATTAACGAATAATAAAAATACATACCAAAAAAAAATTTTTTAAAAGAAATTTTTTAAAAGAAATTTTTTTTTCTTACGTCAAATATCCAACCACAAAATATCCAACTTATGGCAACTTTCTCAATGCATCTTCAAACCGCATGTTACTTAATGTCGAGAGAAATTTATTAGACCGATAAACTGATCGTTAGCGGTTTTGGTTCTCTCAATATACCGACAAAAAACATTGTTTTCAGTTGGCAACACCTCTCAAAATACATGTAAAAAGTTGGGATTCAGCTGATTGCATTTATCTGTACGGCAAATAAATGGCAAATAAATAATTGGCGGTTAGCGTTGCGACCAGTGATGCCAACTCTTGCATCATCAAAAGCACTGTGAGCATATAGAAATAGGGTAAAAAAAGGGTAAAAATGAAAAAAAATGTTGGCAAAAAAGCAACAACCTAAATTTTTCTTATTATTGATATTTTATAACGAAAAGATAAAAAACGCTTTATTTTTGTATTGAGATCGGTTGGGTTTTATTAAAATTAAATAAACAGAAACAAAGAGTCCCAAGCTTTTCTATATTTTTGCTTTTCCATCTAAAGGAAAGCCATTTTTAGTTGATAAACTTTAACAAACAAAAAATTAATGAAGAACTTACTTTTAATACAACTGTGTAACTTTATAATAGCCAATGCACTTTCTTGCTTAAAATTGCACAAAAACAAATCAACTGATATAATAAAAAAACTGCTAAACAATGATGCTTGAGAAAAGACTAGAAGAGTTTGCGAATAACACTCAAAACACAAATGCAAATAATACGCAGTTGGTTAAAAAAGTATTCGCTGTATTTACATAATAGCAGCAAAATGAATCAGTGCCAAAAATATATGTAGATTACTTAAAAGGCACTTAAAAGCACTGTGAGAAATTGTTTAAAGCACTATAAATACCCGCTTTTCAAAAACGGGTGTTTAACAAAATTTCGGGTATTGCATAAGCAAAAAAGCACCAAAACATACCCGAAAGGCACCAAAATGGCAACGCTGGTTGCGACAGAATGGAAACAAATGAGACATTGAGAAAATCAAATTTCTTTGATGTGCAGTTTTGAAAACGGCCAATGAGAAAACAGCCATTAGTGTGTGAATTTGTAGTGGGGAACTTAAGAAAAGAAAACCTCACTGTTTATTTTTGGTATTTTGTTTAAGCTTTGATATCGTTGCCAATAAGACTTGTGTGCTTGTAATTCTCATTTACACTGATGTTTTATTTGCATAATATCTTTAGCTCTTCTTAAGTCTTTGAGAAAAGGTTTCCTGATGATCTGGCCTAAGCAACTAGTGAAATGCGCATATGAGCTAGCTTATCCTCCAACAGTAAATTTGAGTGGAATGAAAATTGAGAATTTAGCACAACAAAGACTTGAATGGTCCTTTTAGGCCGCAATTTTTTTTTTCTTATAGTGTATGCTTAAAGGAAAAAACCCTTAAAAGAAAAATTTTCTTGGCATTTTTTTTATTCCTTATATTCGTTACCTACTGTAATCTGTATGCATATAATAATATTCATTTGGGGGATTCACAAAGTAGTCATAAAGTTATAAAGTCATATGCCTTAAAATAATAACAAGAGAAATATATGACTGCTGTGAGCAACCGCGCCTAATTAAGATTTCAACTGTGTAGCTATGGCAAATCAATAAACACAGCATAAGGATATGCTCAAATTTATAAGCGTAACCACTACATTTCGCTCATTTACTTCAACAACGTCATAACTCAAAAAATCCATTTCCATTTCGCGTTTAAGGTTTTTAATTTGCTTTAACCACATAGAAAAAATATCGATACATTCTCTTCAAACGGGAAAAGTATAAAATAAATTAAGATGAATTTTATGCACAATATAAAGAAAAAAATAGCGAACAATTCTGCATCACTAACTCCAAAATTTAGTTTTTTGAGTTATGACGTTGTTGAAGTAAATGAGCGATTTGTAAATAGTTAGTGTGATTTATATATGACCTTAATATCAAACAATAAAGCTTATTATAATGGTAGACATACCAAAAAACAATTTTGATATTTTTTTGTAAGATATTGTATCAAAATCAAAATAAATATTGAAATTATATTTCATTTTACCTGTGGGTCACGTTCTTTTTTTTTGGTCAAATATTTGCCAAGTGTGACCGTAGCTTAAGAATTCTTATTTTGTATGAAACACAGCAATATATTTTTTAAACAATTGTCAAATATTATTTAGGATATTAAGACTATAATACTTCATAGCACACCTTGTGAATCCCCCAATTATGTGTAAATATGTTGAGAATGATGTGTCATACTCTGATGCGTTAGCGGGTTACAAACGCTTGTAGGAACTTAAATTACTTTTCATTTCTCAATAGCGCTGCTCATAAAGTAAAAACTTGAACAAAACATAACAAAGAAACAGAAGAAAGAAAACTTTTTGTTGCCAATAAAAATAAAAGAAAACGTAAAGAATTTCAACAAAAGTTTAAAAAACAAAAAAAATTTAACTTTTAAAAACTCAGTGATCTAAATAAACTTTTAGAATTATTAAAAGGTGTTTTAAGCTTTTCGTTCGATATGATTGAAATTTTGAATAAGGCATATGGAAGAAAGTAATGCACAAACGATCAGTATATCAATAATTTGGCAAATTTTGATTTGAAAATCCGTAGCTTCTGGATTTTTATTGTAATAAAATTTATTGAAAAATAATTGAGTTTCGATAAAAATCATAGCACTGTTTCAAAAATAACAATTGTAATTTTTGTTAGTTTTGTATTTTGTAACAAACAGTAAAGTTAAAAAAAAATAAATAATTAGAAACTTACCATTCTGTTAATTAAAGCAATTGCCCACCTGGAACTAGAAACATAAAGACGGTTAGTTAAAATTTTGGTTACAAAAATAGAAAAGACAAAAAAAAACTGTCAATGGCTTCGTGTTTGAAGTTGTCAATAACCCCTTTAAAATAGCAATTAATACATACCGATCCACAAAATGACCTAAAAAAAGTCACAGCTGCTAAGTCGAGAAGTGGGATTCCAATGCCAACATTTCAACGCACACACAAACACTGTAACATGCTCATATATAAAGAGAGACATTACAAACTAATTAAATTTTTCTATTTATACTTTTTTTAAAGAAGAGCATTTTGGCAAAATCCTAAATAATTTTGCAGCATCACTTGAGCTACAAGTGGGTAAACAAAGAACGCAAGCGTGCAACCGCCAACAACAATAATAATAATAATAATAATAAAAAACAACAAATAGCTAACATATAAAAATACTACGTACTTTTCATCTGCCCCATGTTGCAACATAAATATAAAATACATTTTTTAGAGAATATACAACAAGAGTGCAACAGAAATGAAGACCACAGCAGGCCTGCTGTTTAAGAAGTGAGCTAATTTTTCAGCCTCATTGCCACATGAAATAAAATCTTATGAAAACAAAATCATTCAGCACAAAAAAGCAGAATGAAATGAATGAAAAGAATTGTTTGTACAATATTTTGAAATTTAAACAAAACCCTCACGCTCTTCTCCAAAATATTCTTGTGTATTTTTTTCCTAAAAATATTGATTAGTATTTGTTTCAATATCTCTCCTGGTGACTCTTAATGTGTTAAAGGATTTACAATCGTGTAAAGGATATTTTCATTTCTATGTTTTCTTCCTTTTCGTTTTTTTTTTCTTTTTTTGAAAGTGGTATTGTGGCAACTAAACAGTGGTTGTGCTATTAAAGGATATTTTTGCAGATGTTTGAAAATAAAATCCAAGTTTATTTACATTCTTGCTGACTGACATCACCACTTAAGCGCAATGGATTCAAAAAAAAACAAATATCTACATATAAAAATTATTTAAATACGGACTGACATACAAGAGTAGCTAAAGTAATCGTACTTATTTATTGCTCATAAATACAGACTAAATTAGTTCACTTATAAGTTCAAGCTGCTATTTTGAATTTACAAGGACTATCAGTGGCAATCACTTGTTCAGCCTGCTGTTTGGTTAACGTTTGGTGAAATATGGTAACATTTCATGAATAAAAAATTATTGAATACTTTAAATACCAAAAAGAATACTGCAAAGTAATGCAGATTTGCTCGACTATGACTGCCTTTGCATTAGGGAAGGTTAGGTAGAATTAGCAGTCAGTATCCATGTGTCACACTTAGACCCAATGATCCATTGTGATACCATGGGGTGCCACTAAACTGAACCCCCACAGCAGAACCAACCCGAACTTCTAACGAAGTTCAAAATGCACTTCAGTTCAAAGCCAGAGATGTCGTATAATCCATCAAAGGTGTCAGATCCCAATCATCTTTTAGCCATTGCAGGACAGTAACATAGAATGTATTCTACGTTCTTTGAAAACAAAACAAAAATGATATATGAATGTTTGTACTAAATATGATTGTGTTGTTTATTGGCGAAAATAAAACGGAAACCAAGTGTGTGTTTGCCAAGCCATTTGTGTGGTTTATTTTGCCCATAAAACAAATATTTGCATCAAAAAATTATTTAATGAAAGTGTTCAAAAATAAAAATATATTTCGCAAATAGTAAAAATGAGCACAAAAGATAATTTATTTGTTTTATGCTGTGGAGCAGCATTTCTTATGGTGTAAGAATATTAGAATGTACAAGAAAAAAAAAACTGGATGTCAATGGGTACGGAATTGGAATTGGATTGATTACAGATCACTTAAATATAATTGTTCCTGAAATTAGCTGTAAAGAGATCACAGGAAAAATCGCTTCTATCGGGAATATGGCTAAAATTTGCGAAAAATTCCAAATTTGGAGACAAACCTTAAAATTTATTTGAAATCGGTTTAAAAAAAAATTCTAAGACAACACTATTGTGTGATATCTGAAATTCCTGCGAAAACTCTTCGTTGCTATTGGCAGATCATTGTCAGAAGTTGTAAGCTCATTTTTTATTGTAAGACTTGCGAAGTTTATACATCTGACAATTGTATCATTGTCAAGACATTTTGCTATTGGCAGCGCTGCAAATACATACGTGTCAGAGATGGAAAATGGGTTTTCGAATTTTGTACTAACTTCAAAAACAAAACGTAGTTTTTACACTATGACGGTACCAATTTTAAATTTTCTTGCGCATCTTTTGACAAATTTAGAAAAAGACTTTTTATTGATTACGAATTTTTTTTTAAAGAATAGCCACCAATGTATCAAAAAAAGTACAATTGCACCCTAGTTTCCATCCCTAATGAATATTAATGAAACCTATTTAAAACAACTTATCCTTGCAAAATCCTTGCTATTTCTTTTTCCCTTCAGTAACATTTTTTCATAATAAGATTTTCTAACAAGATCTTGATTATTTTGCCTAATATTTTCACCATTCTACTCTATTTTTTCTTTCTTACAATCGTCTAAACTGACCATTTACTTATGCTGGCAATTTTGCTTTGGCAGTATATTGTCAGCACATTTCCAGACCTTATAATATTGTAAGATCTGACAACCGTCTGCACACAATATTATTGGTTTGTAGGCTTAAACCAATGACTTAACATAGCCCCATAAAAAGTTATCTAAAGGCGTTAAGTCGCACGAACAAGGGGGCCGGTGAACAGGACCACTTCCGGAAATGAAAATTAAAAAATTGGAATAACCAAATGGATTTCGCAAAAAATCGATTGTTAAGCGAGCTGTATGGCTGTTTGTGCCGTCTTGTTGGAACCAAATATCGTTGATGTTTAGCTAAATAAGTTTTAAAAACAAAAACTTAGTCAGCATGGCTCGATAACGCTCGTCATTCACCGTAACGGCAGCTACTTGCTCATTTCGAAAAAGCGTGTAAGCCGCACCAAACAGTCAATTTAAATGGATGGCTTGAGGATTGTCTTCGCTCCATATTCGAAATTCCTTACTGACTTAGACATTAAACCAGAAATGAGCTTCATAAAGTGGACGAAGTGCTCTATGAACTTCAAGGTTTATTTTCTTCAAAGTAAATTTCCACAATTCATGATGACTTGCCAAACCTAACTGAATAGAAATGTCAAAACAGTTTGACATTCTCTGCTTTCAAGCCATAGTAATCGATATAGAAAGTTCTCATGCAGAAAAAACATCCATTGGAAATATTTTACAATTAATTCTTTTACATCAAATAATTTATCTTGTATTTATACAACTTTAGACTTATAAATCAAATTTGACTCATTTTCAATAACATACAGAAATACCGATATATAAAAAAATATTATAGTCCTCTAACCAGTTTTGACCCTATCAAGTGTTTTGTCTCCGTATTTTTTTTAGTTCCCGGGAAAGCGGGCTATTTTATAATAATCATATTCCCAGGATTCCGGGATTTAGACCCAAAACTTTTTACTTATTTATTTCCTTGATTCGCCAATTAAACTCATATTAATTAAGGCGGTTTTACACCATCTCACAAGCCTTAAGTATTTTGACTATAATGCCTTCCCAGTGATGGAAAATTGAAAATTTCAGATGGTACTGACCACTTAGCAAAATAGTACTTTATAAACTATTTTGGTACTTTTTTACCCTATTTTTTTTTTTTTTTTTTTTTTTTTTTTTTTTGAAAAATATAAAAAAACAAATAAATAAAAGAATAAAATATTGATTACAATTATAATTAATATTAAAATTATAAAATTTTGCTTAACAATCTAAAAATTAATTCATTATTAATTCCTGAACAAAAATGTTATTACATATTTTCTAGTGGTGTTCAAAATATGTTTGTTAATTATTGGAGAGTAAAAATAGGAAATTCATACTAGTATGTTATGCCGTCGCCGAAACCATGTAGTTAAAACGCATTAAAAATTAAATTGATGCTTTAAGAATATCAATATTTTTGCAACAAAAAAACATGAACGATAAAGTACTTTAAAGTGTATGTGTACCCTGTATGTTATTGGCAGGTAGGAAATGTTAAAAAAAAAATAGAAACGCTGGATTTCTTAACAAAGAAGCATAACAATAAAACAGTACTAAAACTGACGTGGGGGTACTGTGGTATTTATATAAAGAAAGAGTACTGAAAATAGTACCATAGTACTGAATTTTCCAGCACTGTGCCTTCCTGATCTAATTATTGTTTGAAAATTTTCAAAAAACAATAACAACTTATCATGACAGGGTTGTATTTTCTTTAAAATACGTAAGACTTGTGTGATAGTGTAAAGCACCTATTTATTACTGGCTAGAATACTTGAAATAATTTAATCTAAAGCATCAGTATTTAGCAAAACTTATGAGGTTATGTTAGACCAGAGAAATCAATATAAGTATAAAAATTGATAAGTTCAGAGCTCATTCGGTGGATATTAAGACCGAAAGTATTGAACTCTTAAGGGATTATAATTTCTGCAGAGGCGAATAGGAACTGAAAATTAAGCCCTAAAAGTAGAAATTCTGAAATAATCTCACTGTTTAGCAAATTCAACATGCATAAAAAATTAAATTTACCATATTTATTTACAGTTTGATTCCCATAATCAGCAGTGGTGAATTAAGTAATACTCAGATTGTCATTCCATGTGTATCTTTTTAAATATTCAACCAATACCCCATAAAGTAATTCCATGTCGATTAGGCCATGTCCGTCTGTTAAAATTACAATAAATTCCGAACGGCTCAGAAGAAAAGAGCAATTTGTGCTTGAATAAGTTTGGCTTAGAATCTATTCAGTAGGAAAAGAATAATGCACCCAAATGTGGGACCACCTTAACAAAAAATCAAAAAAACTATCATAAGCCACCGAATTTCGTTAAGATTTGTCCATAATTTACCAAAGCCCCATATAAAGACCACTCTCGGAAATAACCTAAATAAGCCTTTAACGCAAAAAATATTGATATTGTTGGTTGGATAAAACAACTAAAGATACGAGTCCCACTTAGATTTACTAAAGCTTAAAAAAATTGTTGTTAAAAATTTCCCGGGAATCCCGCAATTAAGCGCGAATCGAAAACAATTGAATATCCCCGGAGTTCCCGTGATGGGAAATGCAAGGAACAAACTCTAACCCTAACTCGTGATGAGTACAAATTATGATTTTTGTTAAAATACAAATATCACAATAACTGTCGTATTTTTCCTCATTCCCATTGAAAGATTTTATGTCAACATTAAACAAAAAAAAAAAAAAAAAAAAAAAAAAAAACCATTCACTCTCCACTGAAATATTCTTATTGTTGGTTTATCCAGCGTCATGCTGTCTACGGCGTTTAACTGCCAAATCTCACAGCTTTTAAGGAGAGTGGGTGTTTATTTTTATCTGCAGTAATTTATTTTTTCAATGGCCATTCCTTCGTTCTATAAATAATCTGTCTTAATATAGAATGTACTAAATATACACTTCTACATACATGCATACACCCAAATACGAGTACTTAAATACACACAGATTTAATATTCATAAAACTTGTACTCAGTTCAGTTCGACACTAATATTTTTGTTTGTTTTTACAACAAAAACGATTCCAATTCCGCATTCGGAAAAAATAAACAAAAAATGTAATAAAAGACAAAATCTCCACTTCAAATTTTTCATTAAAAATGTTGGCGCACCAGAATCTGAATCATGCAGCCGAATTTTTTCATTTGTTTTTGCTTTAAAGATGGGTTTAATTTACAGTTTCGTTGACTCTTGCCATTAAGTAGATCTTAAGTCTTTATTGAGGGTGTGAGAAAAAAGTTGGTTGGTTTATTTAGGTTTGATTTTATATTTTAGTAAATAAACGAACATTTTCAAACTTATGAGTGCATCGGTGCATTTTTGTTTTTTTTTTTGTTGCAATTTTTAAAGGGAAATTGTTTGTTTTAAGAGACCAGCAAATAAAAAATTTAAACATTTTGTTTTGATAAACACTATTTTTTCACACTCTTAATAGGTTGTTCATATCATTAACGAAATATTTTTAAAAGTTCGTTGGGAAACTGACTAAATATGTATTCGATGATTCATAAAACTTATGTGAGTTATAGGAAGGAGACTGCCAGGAAAGAAAATATACCAAGTTAAAAAACTTATAAAGAAGTATAAACAATTATAATGGATTTGTTCATTAATTGAGTTTAAGGAAGCCTGCTGAAGATATTTAGCTTAAGTCAAAAACTTTTATTATGTGGTCCGTTTTATGCCCAAAGTCTTAAGGCCCAATTTTAATGCGCTTAAGTTGTCTTAAGTAACTATGCGAATACATGTAAATAACATGTGCCAAACCATATTGTACTTAATGCAACTTTTTATTTAGTTTTATAAATCTGTAATTTTCTTAAGAAAAGTGCAGAACTGGTCGAAATTTCCGTACGGAATCAAATGTTTTTTGATATTGTTTTAAGGGGGGTTTAAATGCATTTAAAAGGCTTTTTGCTTATTTACATATTATATGTATATCTATTTAATAAATTTAAGAGCCGTGGGCGAGGACAAAGTTAAAACTTTTTATACCGTCCACCACCACTAGTGGTACATGAGGGTATACTAAGTTTGTCATTCCGTGTGAAACTTTTTTGTTATACATCTAAGACCCCACAAAGTATATATATTCTGGCTCCTTGAGTAATTCTAAGTCGATTTAGCCATGCCCGTCTGTCTGTCCGTCTGTTGAAAACACACTCACTTTCGAAAAACTCGAAAGAAAAGAACAAACTTGGTCTTAAATTTTGCTTGTAGTTATTCTAAGCAGTTTGGGATTGAAATCCAGCAACATCGGTTCAGTAGGATCAGAACTATGAATCAAAATGTGGAACCACCAACCTAAAAAAATTGATAAGTTTGATACAAAAACTTATATGCATAGTGGAATAAAGAACGGAATGCAATAAAAAGTCGCTTTATACAACTGCAAATCATACTGTAAAATTTCGTGAAGATCGGTCCATAATTTACCCTGGACCCCATATAAACCCTACTCTCGGAAAACAGTTTATTGCGCCTAAAACCAAATAAAGCCCACTTTGGAAAATTATTAAATCCGCCTAAAAGCATAACAGATATACATAGATATTTCGGTAAAATTTCTCCCATCTTAGATTCATATGGCCAGAAAAAATATCATGCAATATTGTTAAATTCACTGTTAACGCTAAAACTAATTACACTGCTGTATTGAAATTTATTCTAATTAATTTTTTGTAATACCAGAAATCAGTCTTCAGAATTTTGGGATGATTGGTCCATAATTTACCATAGGTCCAATATAAATTACCCTCCTAAAAATCAGTTTAGTTCGGCTAAAACTGTAACGAAACATGATATTTTACTCAAGCCAGGTCAAAGTTCTAACAAGAAACGC
Source organism: Pollenia amentaria (assembly GCA_943735925.1). Classification (NCBI taxonomy): domain Eukaryota; kingdom Metazoa; phylum Arthropoda; class Insecta; order Diptera; family Polleniidae; genus Pollenia; species Pollenia amentaria. Next base: position 227,917,362 of record OX031009.1, read on the forward strand.
ATAAAACTTTATAATTGTCTTTCAATAATTTAATTCAGGTCTAAACCGCAACCAATTTTAATGCTGACGTTCGTTTTTGTGAAGCTTAGTTAATAAAATATATGTATATATCATATAGAGCCCACTCCTACTGGTGGAGTGTATTATCCTGTTGGTGGAGTGTATTAAAGATTCGGCACAGCCGAATATAACACTCTAACTTATTTTTTATAAAAAACTAGCTGACCCGGTCCGCGTTGCTGGCCCTAAGCAAACATTAGTGTTGTATTACCAGACGATTTAAATTGATCCGAAATTTACGGCCTTTAAATAAAAATCCATGAAACCGCATTCCCTGGCAAAATTTCATGTCAAACTGCATGTAAAACATCGTTCATCCCCAGTTCTGTTTCATCATTATAATATTATAAATTAAAATGTTGTTCATATACATATGTTTGATTTACATTTGATTTGAAAATACATATGGTTGTATGTATGTATATATATGCTGTGAATCTTACGGAAAAAGTGAGCGTAAAAGTGGGCGGGGCAACATTTTCTTTCCGCAAAACCTAAGTTGGACCATGGCGATCATTTTAAAGAAAAAATCGTTCAAATCGGTCAAGCCGTTCTCAAGTTATGGATTTTGCCACGCCCCTCCGCCCCCAGGCCATTAATTTAAATAATAACTATCCTATCATCTAAGTTGAACCAAATTACATATATATGCATATATTGACTCGTTTTTGAGTTTATTCGAAACATACACAGTGACACGGATTTTTTATATATTAAGATAACACACAATAATAACACTATTTATTTAACACTATTTATTTTTTGCTTAAGGCAACCTTTGTTTAACTACCAGAATATCTTGTACCTTTATGTTACATGTTTTTTGTGATTTTTTTTCAATTAATGATATTTTAAATTTTAATTTAAAAAATTAGAAAAAACTTCCGTTTCAAACAAAGTCCTAATTGATTTATTTAAATATAGCTCAGGTTTTGGCAATATTTTATTTAAAACGAAGAAATAAATTGAGATTTATTGTAATTTAATTAATATTTTAATTAAAAATTATTTTAAAACAATTAAAATTATATTTTTAATTTTCTTTCAACCAAAAAAATAATTGATTCAATTGTCACCAGGTTTTCACGAAAAGTTTTTTTATATCTGGCCGCATTGATCAGGGGTTGTCTTAACGACTTCAGGTGAAGTATACAATCTCTCACCGTGTTTGGATTTATTCGTAGCCTTAATCTACTTCAGTGAACGCTTGGGTCGCGGTGCTTCTGGCATGCACATAATAATAATGTAAGTGCACAGAAAAAATTATTAAATTTCTCCTATCACCAAATTTGTTCTAAATTCATAATATCATGCAAACAAGTTGTTGATTTTGCACCTATTACCAAAATGATTATATTGATTACTAAAAATTTTAAAATTTTAAAAAAATAATTTCAAAAAATGATATTTTTAATTTTATTTAAAAAAGTGATCAAAAAACTTTGCCATTTCAAACGATGTGTTAATTTATTTAAATAAATATTGACAATTCCCAACAACAACTCTGCATCTAAATTATTTTAAACGAAAAAAGTCAATTAAGATTTTTTGTTATTTAATTAAAATTTTAATTGAAAATTTATTTCAAAACAATAAAAATGTTAATTAAATCAAAATTAAAAATCACATTAATTAAATTAAAATACTTTTTAAACCATTTTTTTAATTGATAAAACACTTTTTTCTGTGTGAAGGAATTTGAAAATGATAAGTAGTGGCAATCAGGTGCGAAGTTGATAGTTTCAAATTTGTCCATCGGATTGTCATAATAGTTATAATATTTACGCAGACGTTAAAATGTTTATATTATAGCAAATGTCGTAATAAAGGTGCCTATTATGAACTTCATTCGATTTTCGAAAGCAGTGTAATTAGCTGATCGAACGAATTTTCATTTGGTATTATGACGCACATTCGATAATAATAGACTACTGTTATTAAATTTATTCACAGTGGTTTATTCTAATCAACTTGCCCTTTAAATAAGAAAATTTTGTTTACAAATTTAGAAAAAAAATTAAAGTTAAACACGTTTCCAAAGAATTTAGCCTCTGCGAGGTTGCATCCCACTTCTTAACAGGCAGAACTTTTATGCAAATCCTCTTTGCCAAAAAAGGAGTTTGTTCCATAAGGAAAACGAGCCTTTCTATTTGCTGTTTACGACCTTAGGCCTGCATAAAATTAACCAAAATAATTAAGAATGTGGCATTTGGTATACGAAAGCTAAAAAATTTACAAATACTAATTTAAGTTGCCAATTACTTTATTACATTTATTTGAAGCATCGAAAGCAAAATTGTTTTCGTTAAATAATTCTAAGCACAACACAATTTTCGACATAATAAAAAAGAACATTCGATAGTCGATGTTCGATAGCCAGCGAAAATCGTTTGTGGAATGTAACTCATAATAGAGGCCAACGCTAAATTGTTATAACTTTTTGCTAACAATATTTTCGAGGGAGCTCACGAAAATTAGCAAATTTTAATTTTGCTGATTGAAACAGAAATGCATTGTGTGACTTCTTCTTATTGCCAAAAAAGTTATGTTTTTACACATCCGTTTACATGATGTTTTCCTCATCAAGGACTTGGAAGACTTAAGTAACGAATTTGTTCAAAAAATAAAATTTTTTTTTTTTTTGGCTTTATACCTAAAATGTAACAAGTTGTTTTATTAAACTTTAATAAATTGTGGAAAACATTTTTAACTTAACCTGTTTTGTTATGCTTTCATTTCTTTAACATATTAATTTTAATAAATTAAAAAAAAATTTAAAGAAAATTAAATCATTCTTTTCAGAACAAAGAACATGTTCACAACCCGTCTCAGTTCAGTTCTCTTGATTTTCTACTTGACTTGTTTTTGTTTTTTTCCTTTTTTGCTTAAATCATTTCATTACTAATATTTTTCTCTTTTGTTGCTGTCTTTATAGAAAAATAAATAAATATTTCTAATAACTAAAATAAGCCACAAGGTGGTCTAATACCTCTTTAATATCATGTCCTCAAGCCAAATAAAACCGCACCGTAACAACAAGACTTACAACAAAAACTCTGTTTCATTTACTACACAATTTTTTTTTATAATTTTTATAAAATTTCATTCATGCGTTTCCTAAAGAGTCTTTAGTGATGTTTTGTAGCACCACCAGATCCCAGACGCATACGAAAATCAGGATCTCAATAAATTGAATTGAGTTGAAAAAACATGCCGATTTGCAAAGTATAAAAACAGACAATGAATTGGAAATATTTTTTGCCTCTTTAGTGTTTATCATGGTTAAATGATTATTTAAGTGTTTTTTGTTGTGTTGCGGTTGTTATTGTTGTTATGTATCTTTAGTGTTACCATCATAAACTGTAGAGGGGTTTTAGAGTGTTTTGTTTTCTAAATGGAATTTACCTTTGGCCCATTGTCATTGTTATTAAACCCTTAAAAAAGTATTGTTTAATATTATTATAATAAAATAAATGTACCCTACACTAGGATAATTTTATTTATGAAGGTATAAATTTTAAATTAATTCAGAAATTAAAAGAAATATTATTTACTTTAAGGCCCACTAAATTAATTCGAAACCTTTTGCTGAGTTTGAAATACCGATCCAATATTTAATTTTTTTCAATAACAAGCTCGAAGTAGTTGATCTCGGCTGTAGAGTGTTTTTAATGTGACTATCGCTTTCTTTATTTGTTGACGCACACATTCGCAATATAGTCAATTCTGTTGAAGTGCCGCATTTATTGTCATTGATCTGTTAGTTTTATAATTTCCAAATTCACAATGGTACGCAGAGAAACAAATTTCAAATAGCTAAAATATTCGTATAGTTATATTTTTTTTTTAATTTGACCCAATTTTAAGACTTATTCCCTTCCTGTTCATCGATTTTGAACGAAGACTTCGTTGCTTAACTCACATGTAAAACAAAAACAATATATTATTATTTGTTTTTGTTTTAAATGAAAGTTAAGCGATCGAAGTCTTAATTCGCAAACAGATGAACACGCATTTAGAATTTCATTTTTAAATAAATTTTTTTATCAAACATTTTTATTTTTCGAATTTATTCTATGAGTTAAATTTCAGTTATGTATTTTATAAAGCTTTTTGTAATAGTTATATTCCTTAAATTTTTTAGGAATGACTTTATACACTACCAACAATTTAAAAAATTTAAGGAATAGAACTATTACAAAAAGCTTTATAAAATACATAACTGAAATTTAACTCATTGATTAAATTCGAAAAATAAAAATGTTGAATATAATAAACTGTTGCTTATGAAAAGAAATAATTCCCAATATCTATAAATTTCCAGTTTAAACTTAAGTAATCCAAATCTTAATTTAGACTAAAGACTTTTTTAAATTATTCCATGAAACCATCAATAATTAAAAAACATTTCTTCTTTTATTAAATTCATTCCTTTATTCATTATAACCACACCACAATAATGGAGAGGGTATTATATGTTTGTACTAAAGATAAGTAACGCATAAAAATTTATATCTAGATCCACCTTCTTGTATTTGAATCAAATCGGTTAGTGCAGAAACAGAACTAATTCAAAACATTTATTTTGAGATAATGAATTGAATCAGTTTAGTTAACAAAAATAAATGCAAGTTTTTTATTCTTAGCTCGTAGAGGGGAGAACTGACTTTAACTTGAAGTTGTATAAGATGACACTCTTTCCACTGGCTTCGTAGCAATACTCAAATAAGGTACATGAAGTAAGTGTCAGTAGTTCCCTTTCTGCACTTATTGATTCAGGTACTTTTTGCGTCCGGCTGGTTGTCTGAACGTAAATGTTTTTCGCAAAGTACAGGTCGTAATTTGAAGAAAATTTGATGAAAGTTGGTACAACATTTTTATAATTTGTGGTCTTAAGGCCCAACTATAATATGTTTAATTCGGCTTAAGTAACTGTACGAATACATGTAAGCCATATGTGTGAAACCATATTCATCTTCAGGAAACTTTTTGTTAAATTTTTGAATCTGTCAATTGCTTAATTAAGCAAAGTGCGAAACTGATCGCACCTTTAGTACGGAATCAATCATTTTTTGATTCTGTTTTTGTGTTTTTAAATGCATTTCAGAGGCTTTTTGTTAATTTTTGACAGAAGCTTAAGCAAGCTTATGCATATTATAGATGGGGACTTAGTCTTGTTTTTATGGCTTTATTTCCCATAGTGTAAACACAAATTGTTACGTAACCATTATCTTTATTCCATTTTACAGCTTACAATTCACGTTTTTATGGTTAATGGAGAATTTGGTTTTATTGGCAAAAAATCCAATACAAAAATTATTGGCATGGATAATATGAATTTTTTGATTAGTTGTTATTATTTAAGATAAAACGTTATTTTCTTAGAATTTGTTTAGTACTTCTGATAATAAATTGAATATTGCCACTTGTAATTAAAATAGTTATTGTTTTTAATACATTTTGCATAAAAATTTCATCACACTTAACAAATATTTGATGGTCAGCACGCAACTACTATTTAATTTAAACATTTGTTTTATTTTGCATAACAATTACAAACAGAATCTTGCTGCTTATTAAATTCATTTCACAATATGTGTTATAAAAAAACTTAAATGTAAACTTAAATATTTATAAAGGTTGTGTGTGAAACGGTAGAAACGATAGATAGGTTCTATCGTTAATTAAAATTGTCAAGAATTTATACGCTAATGTCAAAATTTATACTAGTGAAATTTAATTCACCTGAACAGTGTCAACACAACATTTTACTTCCATGAGTACTTTGTGAAAATACATTAGAATCTTTTACTTTTATTTCCTTTTTGTTTCTACCAATATTTTTTTTCTAGTACATAAAAAGTCTAATTGTTAAAAATAAAGCTAAAGTCTGATCAATTTGCTGGCCATGCTTTTTTGTATTTTTTCGTCAAATATTTTTAAGGTCTGAACACACATTTATTCATAGACTTATTCAGTTCTCTTCTTAAATATTATATATATAATTCCAAAATTTAGCACGGGTTCCATCGCCGGAAATAAATTGATTACAGTTAAAAAATTTGTGAAATGAATTAAAAAATTAATTAAATATTCACCAGTAACCAAATTAAGGTCCGTTTTCACAACTTTCCGATAGCTAAAGGTAGGCTTTTGTCGTCCGTATAAAAAATATTCCATTATTACATCTTTACGATAAGACTTCATTTAACTTATCGCTCACTTAAAGTTAAAGTAAAGTTGTGGAAATTAAACACTTTTTATACGGCCGGTAAAACCCTACCTTTAGCTATCGGTAAGTTGTGAAAACGGGTCTAATAGTATCAATTTATTATTATTATTTTTTTTTTTTTTTTTTGGTATCAACAACATTTTCTGCAGTGTAATGTTGCTGATATAAGTGAATTTGTAATTCACTTGATTAAATTTTTAATTAAAACTGATTTTATTTTTGATTAATGGCTTAATTGAAAAAGAATTGGCGAGATTTTTTTCTGGAAATAAGAACCGTTCCGAAAATAAATATACAGGACTCACAGAAAAAACTATTTTATCAATTAAAAAAATGGTTTAAAAAATATTTAAATTCAATTAATGTGATAATTGAAAGAAATTTAAAAATTTAGTTTTGATTTAATTAACATTTTAGTTGTTTTGAAATAAATTTTCAATTAAAATTTTAATTAAATAACACAAAATCTTAATTGACTTTTTTCGTTTAAAATAAAATAATTTAAAGATGTAGAATTGTTGTTGGGAATTATCAATACTTATTTAAATAAATTAACACAATGTTTGAAATGGCAAAGTCTTTTGATTACTTTTTTAATTAAAATTAAAAATATCATTTATTGAAAATAGTTTTTAAATTTTTAGTAATCAATGTAATCATTTTGGTAATAGGTGCAAAATCAACAATTTGTTTGCTTGATATTATGAATTTGGAATAAATTTGGTGATTGGAAAAATTTAATAATTTTTTCTGTGCTGTCACAGAAATCAATTCCGATCGAAAGTGATTTCGTTTTTTCGAGAAGCAAAATACGAAACACTTCCGCTTTCGATCGGCATTGATTTCTAATAATGTACATCAAATCGTAATGAACAATGAAAGTCTTATAAAGTATTTGCCCTCCAGAGACTTTAACAAGAATTTAATTGCAGCGAATTACGATATTCTCATGAAATTTTACACAAATATTGAGTATAAAATTCAAGATTTTAATTATGGACTTAAGTATACATTTTTTGTTGCAACATGTGGAATACTCGCCACAAACCTCCTGCCTTTTTACGACCAAGAACGAGTCGGACCAATTTCGAATATCCTGTACTGAAGTGAAGCGTATTTCAGTGTGAGCGTCCTGCATCGGTCGAAACATATGGAAGTCGGACGAGGTAAGATCTAGACTCTAAAACAGGTGTGGCAAAACTGCCTAATCACTATTTTCTAAATAGTTTTACGGCATATGCTATTTTAAACAATTTAATTATGTTCGGTACAGGTCCTCTTTGATAGGCTTTCCCGATTTTAGCTGCTCATAATATCAAAATAGAGAGCATTTGTGTGGGTATTTAGCTTTGGATGGTTGGTCGGGTTTCATACGTCAAGTTGTCGCAATACATCCATTTTTTAACTCTAGTATTGGTACAAAAAAACTTTTTATGGCGTTTAAGCAGCGTTTTGAACGTAGAAAATCGTCGTTCAACATCTCTAGGCTTGTGGTACCCAATGTCCTTGCTTTTCAATGATTCATGCTGCTTGCTAAAATTTGGAAATTGGTGCTTTAAAGACTTTCAATGGTTATTGAAATTTCGACTTATTTTTCTATAACAATCTTCATGGGGCATTGACTTCAATTCATAATCATTTCCATACTTTTTTTTAGCTGAACTGGGCAGCTTTCGTGACAAAACTTCTGAGCTGCTCAAATAATCTCTAGCCCGTTAAAAACGATGGAATATATTCAGGAAAAGCATGAATATACAATCGATGTGCTTAAAGGGTACTTTATACTATCATACACGTCTTACGTATTTTAAGGGGAAAAAAATCCTGTCATGATGAGCTGCATTATTTTTAAATCAGGGAAGAATTTTCGTCAATATACTTAAGACTTGTGTAATAGTGCAAGACGGCCTGCAATTCTTTTCAAATTGAGGAAGTGCCACAAAACCCATACAAAACATTTTCGAAGCTAAGCCAAAATTTGTTGTTTGAATTTTTTTGTAAAATGACTATATAATAATAATCGTAAATAACAGATGTTTAGCATATAAAAGGTCATTATTAGAGATCATCCGTGTTGAATGCCGCATTTGAATTTTATATTGTACAAAAAATTTGACTTAAGGCAACTATAAAAAACTTTTAAAGGATCGTTATATAAAACAAGATAAAACTCTAATATGAAATATACTCCGAGAAAACTGTTTAACGTGTAAAAATTGTAATACCATAAAAGTTGACTGAAATTATATTAATAAGATTGGAATTTAAGATAAATTTTTCTGTTTTGGATACGAATTACGTCGTTTTTATCCCAAAATATAAATTTTTTCCATAAAAATACAATTCTTGTAATAGTAACGTACTGATAATAATAAAATTGAATTCGTAATATCACAAGAAATATGTTTTACAAAGATCCAACAACAAAAGTTGATTTTTAACCTAAAAAAAAAGTAAAAACACAGTTTTTCCTAAATCAATCCAAAAGATATTAAAGGTAAAAGTAAATATCAAAAATAGATTTCTCGACCCCAAAAACAGTAAGATACCATAATTTTCTAGTATAACAAAAATAAATAAATTTTATTCTATCATATTTTTAATGATTTTTTCTTGTTAGACAGCGTTCCGAAACACCAACTTTAAATGCGTTTAAAAAATCTAGTTCTGACCTAAAAAAAGGTTTGAGGATTTTGTTATGGTAAACGTCAACTTTCATGTGTCTTTGGTTGTATCCCACTAAGATTTTTGTTGCTACACTGTGTAATTAGCCATAACGCCCACGACCGAAAGAATGGAACGTGTATAAAATGTCAACTTGTCTCAAATCGTAACAAGCAACGGTTCAGTTTATGATTTCCTACAACTGACTTGTCAAATTGTTCAAATCGATTCGAATAAAATTTCATATAATGGAAAATTTTAATTATATTAAAATTAATTTGTTAGTAAATATTTTTCTTCATTTTTCTAAGTAAATATTAATCTAGTCCATTTCGGAGTGTACCAAAGGTTTGGCACAGCCGAATATAACATACTAACTTGTTTTTAAATAAAATTTCTTTTGAATTACCAAATAACTTCATCCAGAGACAAAGAAATTAAAACAAATATTCATTAAAAACTAAAAATCTAAGAATCTTCATTGAACAAAAATATAATAAAAATTGTTTATTTTTCGTTAATTCTATGGTACTGTGTCGGTTCAGTGAATAACAACAACAATAAGAAACACCGAATTACGTCAAAAGTTAAAAAGAGCAAAAGAAATGTCAACGAAAACGGTTATTGGCATTTTGTGTTTATTTAAGTGTCACCCAATAACAAACATCATCCAACCATTATAATCATTATCAGCGTCATCATCATCATCGCAATCTATTTTAAGCTCACCCCCCCAACTAAATGTTCTTAACACCCCCATCCAACAATAACACTCATTCATTCACTTGTTCATTCGATGAATTCAATTCATTTGAAAATCTCAGTTTGAAAATCATGACAAAGTTAAACAAACAACTAAAATACGAATAAAAAAATTATTTGTTTTCTTTGAATCCAAAAAAAGTTAAAGCAACCAAATAAATGTTTATACTAGAATTGTTCATCTCTATTTGCAAACCCACACACACACACACACACTCATACACACAGAGAGAATAAACTTTAATTTTGGTATTTATTTATTCATTCTTGCAAAATCATTTATTAAATCTTTGAATACAAAAAAAAAAAACACTTTAATTTAGAAACAATTTTAGACTTGTGTATCCAACCAGAGATACTTTTAAATACATTCAACGACCTTTAAAAGTCAAATATATTTTAAAATTCATTTATTTAAAAATTGTAATAAATTTATTAAGATAATTTACTACAATTATGATTTCAAATCTGGACTTAAAATTTGAACTAGTTTGGACTTTAGATTTGTAAGTTCTAGGAAGAAAAATGAGGTGGTTTTTACGGCGGGTAACACTTTTGAAAAGGCTTACTTTTTATATTTATGATTAGTACCTGTACCTGTCAAATTATAAGGAATAGCTCCATGCTTGAACAACGCTTCATTATTATTCAAATTAACCTTGATAACCAGTCATTAATTCGTGAAACTTATAGACGACTTTGTAATTTTTATGGCGCATGACTTATTTTAGCCTTAACATGTTTTAAAATAAACAAAATTTTCGCAAATGGAGTGAGACCAATACACAACAGACGTGAATATTACATCCAGACTCCATAACATCCAGAAAAATGCACCGTTTGGTACGTTTTATAAACTGGTAGCATCACCGGCTGAAAAATGATTTAAAATAGACGTCCAGAGATTGCCCTTAGCCAAGAACAGCAGCGTGTCCATATACCTAAAATGGTTTTTAAATGTAAATGTCATGTATTGATATTTCTATTAAGGACCTTTTCCTGATTAAAATTTAATTGCTTGTGTTACTTTTTACAATTTTAAATTTAATTGTATTAAAAACCCCTTTTGCACCAAAGACATTTTTTTAAATCTTTTTTTTATTAATTTTGTCTGCAGTAGATCGATACAATCATTTAGGATTTCCCTAATATATTCCAGCAATGCAGAAAAACTCACCCGATTGCTCTTTTAATCACAATATATGATTGAAGAGAGAACTAAGAGGCACCAACACAAATATAAGTCTGAAATAAAGATTTACAACATAGATGCCCAAAATGTAAACTGTGGTTGTATTGCTTTATATTAGTGAATAAATGGACAAATATTCTTTAACAAAATATAATAAATTTGTAAGCATCCGCCGCATGTGCACTCGTCGCTTGATACTTGACGACTGAATTGTGTACTCTCGTGGACTAAATGAAAAAGCGTAAGAATACGTGTGAAGAATGTGTGTGAATTAATTTCCACAATTGTGGTATGGGCTGGACATCAATGATTTACAAGCAGGACCTGGAAGAAAGTTGACCTCTGATTTGTTTGGTAATAAAATATTACGAGTTCAGGCCATGTTTTTATCACTTCTCCATACAAATGTGTTGTGGTACTATGCGGAAAATATGGGTCAAAATATATCGAAAATAATTTGACCTTGACTAATTAGAAAGATTTAGAAAGCGTAAAAACAGTGAAATAGGTCAGAAATGTTTTTAGAAAATGAAAATATTTGTTCGTTCGTAAAAAAAAGATCGAAAACTTATTTAGGTTTTCATAAAATTAAAACACATTTTAGGGGAGTGACTGAAAAAGCTTTGATTTTTTCCACATACGTTTGGTTCTTATAAAATGAACATCTTCGTAATAAAAGAACACAAATGTTAAATAAGACGATAAGTAAAAGGCATTCGTTTAAAAAAAATAAATAAAAAAATGAAAAATAAAAAGGATATTTAACTGAATGAACCCGAAATTATTTACAATATTATTAAAGGTTTGTGTATCTATATATGTATATGTATAAAGAATTGTTACATTATTGACTGATGGATTCACGATCTCACAGCCTAAACGCCTGAAGCTAAAAACTTGAAATTTGTACCGGTGGCTGGACTCTTCCAAAATAGATCCACTTAAACGGGATTTTTGGAAAGTCAAACATTCGACATTCGAGGGGGTAACAAGGGTAAATTCGGTAACCTTATATTTCCAAAACTTAGAGAGATACAATGAAATGTAATACTTATCGTTGTCTTTAAAAAAATAAGTGGACGAGTGTCTGGTACTTTTTTGAAATTCTCCTCTTTCAGTTAGTATTTTGGTACTTTTTTGTCATCCCACCTATCTTTTAAGCCAGTAAACATAGAAATAAAAGTTACATCACATTCGAAACTTATCTAAAAAAATGCAAAGTCAAATTTGGTACTTTTTCGAAATTCAAACGTTTAAGGGGTGAAAATCGTAATTTCTTTTTCGGTACTTTTTTTAAAAAAACATTTTTCTTCATTCCCACTACAATATTGAAATTGTTAATAGTTCAACGGGGAGAAAAAGTATCAAAAAGGATAAATAAGAGAAATGAAATATCTGTCTTTTACTTTTGATTTGTGTGAAGTTAGAGACTCAAAATTAAGCTGCAAGCTCCTGAGTGATTATCATCTCATAAGATAAAAAAATTTTAGTAGCAGAACTATAACCCTTGGCACGCAAATATGATCATAAAAAAAGGACCGGACAAAGTAGCGGGTTAAATGCTAGTAGCATTAAAACAAGTTAAAACCTAGAAAAATGAACTTTTGCATAAAAATATACTTACGAAAGAAAATGAGACGTTAATAAAGTAGCGGGTTAAATGCTAGTAATTACATAAATGTGTATTTACAGGTTCAAAAAATTCTAGAAACAAGTATGTACATAAGAATGTATGTATGTGTGTATGTAAGTTCTTCCGTATGTTTTAAAAAATTAGTGCTATTACGCAAATACCTTCACCATTTCTATATGTTGATATGTAGCAAAAAATCTTTTTCATATATTGCGTTTATTTCTAGCAATTTTTGTAAACATTTTAATTCAACATTTTTAGTTTTTACCAATTTTCTAACATTTTTTTATAGTAGTTTTTGTTTTTTAAATTTATAGTTTATTTTTGTAAACAAAAGCCAGGGTTAACCTTGAACACAAAATCCATATATGCAAAGAGCATGAAAAGGTACGAAAATAAACGCATTGGCAATAACGTTATTTAACGATAGAAAAAGCTCTATTTATGTCAAACATGAATAGACGAAAGCTTTTAAATGTTTTTTAAAAGCCATATTTAACACGTTTTCGTTTTAATGCGTAATATTCAAGTGAGAACACTTGTGTTTAACTAAAACGGGCTGTAAGAGTTAATTGCACATAAACCTGTTTAAGGTGCCAAAATATTTTGATTGGGGTGAGTTAAAGAATATACGGTACAGTATACGCAAAGAAAATCAAAACGTTTTTTTTTAAGATATTATTGTTACTGACAACCACATTATGATAAATAAGTCCCCAATATGTGCACGACAAACATGTCATGGTTGGCGACGATAATTTGATCGTTTTTGTAATAATTTATTTGTTTACTTTCTGCAAATAATTGAAGCACTGGCGCGAATGACGTTTAAAGTTACAAAATAATTATTTTTCAGGAGAGCAACAAAACGATTTTAACAAGCAAGATTATTTTTTTTTTTAATTTTTTTTTCAGATTTTTTTTAAAAAAAATGATAATAAAAACTTTTATGCAAAAGGCCTTTAAAAAGTTATTCTACGTTGCAAAACTATTTCGTTTGTATAATTTTGTTAGTAACTTACAACGTTCTTAAACTGGCTGACTCTTTGTATGCCATTCTAAAAGCCTTAAGGTGCATAATTTTGGGTGATTTGAGGTTTTAACAGTGTAAGAGAGTAATGTTAACGGTTAATAAGCAAACAACTCGTTAATATCTATATGTTTGTTAAGATGCACTTTATTTTAAAGTTTTCGATTTTGAAAAAGGAAGGGCACTTTGTTTGAGGTTAGGGTAAAACAAATTGGCAAACATTTGAGCTCGTTCAAAATTGGTGTGCCACACGAGGTCTAAAGTTCTTAAGAACGCAATTGGCAAAACATGATTATAAAAATATTCGCAACTAAATAGAAGTCGCTCCTAGAGCGGCAAAATATATGGGCAACCCCCATTATTCATATCATATACATATCAATATTTTCCTAATACAAATATACCCTCTATCTCCAACCCTTCAGGGGGTCCCCATACAAAACAAATGATTTTTCACGAAAATTCACCAAAATAAAAAACAATGACAATAGTCAAACACTAAAGTCGGTTCTTTTTAAAAACAACTTTAAAATAAAAATCTCCTTTTAATTATTTTGTTACTATTGTTATTAAAGTAGGTTTTTAATTGAATCGTCTTTAACTGGGTGCCAGTAGAAAATGTTTTTATATAACATACAACAAAATATAAGCAAGTGGCACCGCGAAACAGCTAACATTAAAAATAATAAAAAATAATAAAAAAAAAAAATATAGAAAATGGTAAAGATTAGGGAGATCGATTATTCGACATTTTTTAATAACCGGTTTTCGAATATTACGAATAGTTGCTATTTTAAAAAACCCGGTTTTCGGTTAAGCATTTTTTAAATAACCGGTTAACCGGTTTTAATTCGAATACATAAAAACACAAAAATGAAATAAGTTTTTGTAATAAACATAACAAAAACAAAACAATTTGCAAAGGTAAGGAACTAACAAAATACATTGATATGACTAAGATCAGACCTTACAAATATTTGACGATAAAATCCAAGAAAAGTGGGACCAATAAATTGATCAAAATTTAGCTAAATTTTCAACAATTTTTTATTGATTTACTATACTTTATTTGTACGAAGATATTTGTATTATGAAATTTAGAAACTGTTGAATGACATTTGATCTAGACAAACGTTTTGCAAAAGCAAATAAATTATAGGAATTTTATGAAGTTATTATTTGAAATATTCTCTCAAATTTATTTTGAATCAGTTTTAATTTGTTGGTGGTTAAGCATGTCTATATAAATCAACCATATTTTTCAAACAAAACCTCTTAGCCAGGATTATCTATTTCAAATTATTTTGTTTTCTTTTTGTGTAAAATATTTGTCAATTGGTCGACTACAATATAAAACATTGCATGACATTGTTTGATTTCTTCAATTTTGTTTTTTAGTTCTTGATGTTTTAATAAATTAAACTGGTAGAAGTTTTTCCCAAATCGTTGATTCCGCCGAAATGTTGTAGTTTTCAGCATGAAGAGATGCTAAAACTACTTAAGAGTTTTTAGTGCATTAACGGGCATTTCGTCCTCGGCAACACAACGGGCTAATATTTCACCCAATGACTAATTTTTTGCAGCGTATTTAAGTAAGTTCTTATTTGTCGTCTCTTTAAAACTTCTTCGAACGGAGCTAAGTTTTATTTATAGCACATTAATGTCAAGCATGTAGACTAATTAAAGGTGATTAATAAGTCGTGACATGGAAGAACCTTTGTAACTTATCATTTTAGGGCAACTCAAGCACCTAACTTTGTCTTTTTAATCGCGTTCGAAAAATATCTAGAGATAACCTTTATATAAAAATATATTTAATTTTTAGAATACTCTTGCACAAATTACTATTTACTTTTTAACTGCACACGTTTTTGTAGTATTTTGAATAGTTTTTGGTTTTTTTTTTCTACAAGAACACACGCTTTTATAAGCGATTTGTATTAACAGTGCTCATAAAGTTTTTTGACCTTTGTTACATTTTGTTTTGACATTCTTCATTAAAAGTTTAAGTTTGGCCAATATTCAATTAGAAAAATACTTAAATTACCAGTACATCTACAACAAGAGCAAGAAAAATATATATAAACTACACATTACTAAAATAACCGGTTTATTATACCAAAATAACCGGTTTATTTGATATTCGAAAAATGGGCATTTTAAAATATCCGACTTGGGCAAAGCTAAAATAACCGGTTAAAACCGGTCGAATAATAACCGTCCGATCTCCCTAGTAAAGATATAGAAAATGTAAGATTAATATTATTTTCAACCTTTTTTTATTTTTCGAATTTATTCTATGAGCTAAATTTCAAGATAATAGTCTGGTAGTGTATAAAGTCTTTCCTAAAAATTTAAGGAATAGAACTATTATAAAAAGCTTTATAAAATACATGACTGAAATTTAGCCCATCGAATAAATTCGAAAAATAAAAAAAATGTTGAATATAATAAATTAACTTATGACAAAGAAATAATTTCCAGATTCTATTTGATTAATATTATTATTAAGATATTTTGTACATATTACTAAACGTTTAATCAAGTGAATTAAAGCCTATAGTCAAGCATTGACTTTTTAACCAATAGGTATTGGTGGATCGAAATTTAAAAATAAGTCCAGTTTTTTCGAGAAACGAAAAAGTCCGGGAAAAGAAAAGTTATAATTACTGGACTTACCATTAAAAATGCCTAAACGTTCTTATAAGCTTAGAATAATTAATTGGACTGTAATTGAAAACAAATAATAATATTGTTTGTCTTCAACGATATACACTACTTATCCTTTGCTAAGGTACTAATTTCAGTAGTCGCTCGCAAAAGCCGTTATTTTCCTGTCTCTTTTCTTTATAGTGTTCTTTTGTCAATGCAAATCAAGCTGTCTTTTTTCCTCTGCCCAAGCAAAAACTTTCTATTTTCCTTTATTGTAATCGTTAGGAGTGCATTAACATGGGCATTATCGAAGAGGTCGTCTAATTCTTCGACAAAGTTTTCTTTTTTATCTCAAAAGACGACCTGCTCTTGTTCAATTCAATTTCTTCCACTCCTGATACAATAGGTCAACTTGCTATATGACCCCAGAATTGTCTAAAGTCAGAGTTCGTGTAACCATTGTAATGATTTTAGTATACGATAGTTTGTTCAAGGAAAATATTGAGGACATACAAATAATGGCGGTTGGTCATACATTTCATTTCCCTAAGGGCCATTATTACAACTTACAAATAGTTATTTTAAGGATGCTATCTGACAGATAAATAGTTTTTGGTTATTACAAGTTAACATTAACCTAAAAAGTGACTGATAAGCTAACATCAGGTTTGTCCTCATGGTAACTTTACAAGTGAACTTTAAGAACTTGAAGATGCCATATTTTCTGCTGAAGATATGGTAACTTCAATGACAGTTTTATGTCTTATTAAATTATTTAAACTTTTAAAATTAAATATAAAACACAAAAAACAAAACAATTTTAAATAAAAACCGAAATAAAGCACAAGATATAAACTTTTGTTTTCAATTAAAAAATTAAACAAAACTAAGTCGTTGCCACTACGTATTTTAAACAACCAAAAGAAGTCGGTATATACTGCAATGTTGCCACAGTATATAAATTACATTTTTTATTTTATCGGACAGTTGAAATAATGGAAAAAACTTATTGGTCACTTTATCGTTCAAGATAGCTATTGTTCACGTTAACTATCAGCAACTTTATCATTAGGTTGTAATAATGGCCCTAAGGGTGACTTCTGAGTGGTTACGAGCTTTTTTCTACCCATTTTCCCCCAATTTCGTTCTCACGAACTTTAACTCTCGTGCGGCACAGCACGCCAATTTGTTACCGATCGAGCTTAAATTTTGCTCTTCGTTTTTAAAACGGAAGAGTCTACCATTTCTTCACACACCTTAATGTACATATGTATTTATCAGTACTGTCACACATTTCGATCGGAATGGTTTAATTTCGTAGTTGCAATTCCCATCGAACTAGTTTTAGTTTCTTTCATTAGATTTTTTTTTTTTTTTTTTTGAGAATCAAATAACGAATTTACTTTCTATTTCATTCGGAATTGATTTCTGTGACAAGCCTTTATTCTTAAAAAAATAGATCAACCCCTTCTTATACCCTCCTCCACTAGTATACTAAGTTTGTCATTCCGGATGAAACTTTTTTGTTATTCATCTCAGACCACATCTCAGACCTGGGTCCTTAAGTAATTTTAATTGCTTCTAATTATCCCAAGCAGTTTAAGATTGAAATTTAGCAAATTCAGTTCAGTAGGAAAAGAGTTATGATGTGGAACCACCACCCAAAAAAATTTATGATTTTGTAACAAAAACTAACATAAATGGTGGCATAATGTACGGATTAATATAAGCTTTTGCACTAGAAACCACACTGTCGCATTTCGGGACGATCGGTCAATAAGCATGATCTTGGAATACAGTTTATTTCGCCTAAGATCATAACAAATAATGCTATTGTAATAACATTTGGAATGGCACAGTTTTATATAGATATCACACTATCAAATTTGATAAAGATCGGTCCATAACTTACCAAAGAGCGCCATATAAAGCTTCCTATCAGGGCTGTCAGATGTGGCGATTTCTCGCCAAACGTGGCTATTTTCAAACTTGTTTGGCGACCTCATTTTCGATTTGGCGATTTTTTGGCGATTTATAAAAAAGTTGGCAATTTTGTTGGCTGTTTTTCATGAGCCATGAATTTGTTTTGAAATTTGGTAAATTCAATACGAAGAAATAATATTTTTTTTTTATTCTAGTATTTCAATGTATACAATAGCTCTGTTCCAGATGCATAACGAAACAGTCCGAACTTGCACAAAGTTACCCAAAAGCGTTCCACATAACAATTTTTGTGCATTTAAGAGAGTAATTGAGAGAGTATTTTTTTTTTCATTTCCTGTACAAATTTGCACGAACTTTTTCTTTGGGTAAGTTCGGACAAGAATAAAAAATCAGCTGTTTTTGTTTACATATGAAACTGAAAAATTAATCAGGAAATTTACAAGCAAAAGAAAAAGTTTAGGTTTTATTAAAAAATATATAAGAAAGCAAAAAGTAAAATTTTAATGAAAAAATTAAAGTTGTATATACATTATTGCATACATATTTCCCTTAATTTTTAACATAAAAGAAAACAAAATATAAAAAATGACAATGATGCAAATATTTTGGTTTGATAATGTTATGACTTTTAAGCTTCTAAAATCACTTAAATATATCTTAATTTGAAAAGTAAGCATCATTCGTATTTGAAGAAGTGCAAAAATGGTTTTTTGCGTTTCAGTAATATTGGGTAGTTTTGGCAAATTCAGAAAGTAATTTTCATTTTACTCTCATTAGTCCGAACTTGCTCGAGATCTTGTGGATCACACCTAATTTGATGCATTCATATGTATGACCAGTATTTAAAACTAAATTATGTTGAAATGGCTGATGAAGATAATGAAAAATCTTCGAGGCATTTTTTTTCACATTTAAATGTGTTCTTGAAAGAATTAATAAGTAGAATTCTTTAAAAAATTAATATAACTAAAGCTTATGGACATTTTTCCATTATAAAATGTGTCAAAATATCACAGATAAAATTCGTTGTTGTTAAAGATATTTTAGAGATTTTGGATGTTCATGGATCACATTAACAACCATAATATGGTTGTGCCTTCTTGATGGAGGACACATTTAACCATTATATGGTTGTCGATGATAATAATATGGTTAAACTAACCATTATATGATTCAAATTTTCTTTAAAAATATATTTGTTGGAGGTGACCATATTTAAACATAGTTTTTCTCTGGGTGTAGCTACAAGAATACGGCAGGTAAGTACCATTTTAAGGAACTTGCATTGGCGTTTCTTTACATACTGGTTATTAGAACTAGTAATGCCTGTGTTGAAATAATGAACTCCACTAAAATTCGCTTTCGAAGTAAAATGCGATATGAATTTTTCGACAAGTTTTTACGAGTAAAAGTTAAATGTAAATAGTACATGTTGCATTTCTTGTGTACCTTCACAATGTATTCCAAAAAAAAGACAAAAAGGAAGTCTTCTCGATGATGTATATAGCGTTTTAGATATACAATAGAATTGCAACTACACACAAATGTATTGTATATCGAATATTTGTTTAATAATTCCGCAAAAATGTTTTTTTGTTGTTTTAAGTAGACTACTATAACATATTTTAAACACTGCACCTTTTGTGTTCACTAATAATTTTTTACTTTGTTCTAAATTTTTGATGTTTTGAATTTTTGGCAGATTTAGCGATGGGGAACAAATTCTTTCTTGGAATTTATAAAAAATATTATTAATTATTCTAAAAATACGTATATTATTGTCAAAAAAAAACTAAAAAATAAATGCCTTGGCGATTTTGGCGATTTTTGACATTGAATTTGGCGAAAAAGTTCAAAATCAATCTGACAACCCTGCTTACTATCGGAAAACAGTTTAGTACGCGTAAGCCCGTAACGAATAACGCTTTTCTAATAAAATTTTGGATGTCACAGTTTAATAAGACTAACGAATTATGCTGTCGTGATGAAATTTGGTCTGTCATAGTTTTATATTACCAAAATTTAGTGACAACCGGTCTATAATTTATCAAAGGCGCCATATAAAGCTTACTCTTGGTAAGAGTAACGTACGCTTAAAACGCGTAAGCCGGTAACGAATAAAGATATTGTAATAAATTTTGGTATGTTACAGTTTTAAAATTTCTCATTTACCATAAGTGCCATATAAAGGTCGCTCCTGAAATATTCTAATTGTCGTTGGAGCGTATCAAAGATTCGGAACAGCCGAATATGGCACTTTAACTTGTTTTAATTTTACAAAGTTAATATGGTTGCGGGCAACCATAATATAAGTATGGTATGTTAAGGAGGCGAAATTAATAATAATAAACAATGGGAATGATTAATTTGAACATATAATTTTTGTTTGTGACCATACTGAACAAAAGTTTTTCTATGGCTACAGAAACATTTAAGTTAAATAAGTATTCTAAAGGTATTTATGTATTGTGCAGGTATTTTTTTTCCTATTTTTTGGTATTCACAAAAAAGAAAATTCTAATGCGTTGGTTTAACTATTTATTTGCCTAATTTCTTTTTTTTTGGTTTTTCTTGCTTATGCTTTTCCAAAATCAATATACGTTAATACTTGCATATGTATCTATGAATGGATGAATGATATTCTTCGGAGTTTATTCATTAAACGCAGGTGAACGATTTTTGTTTAACTTGGAAAATTCGTTGCCGTGTTTCTTTCCTTTTTTATTCAAAATTGACATTTTTTATTTGCCTAAATTGTGGTTGCGCCTTCAAAACATTTTGGTAACGTTTTGGATTTTTTTTAAGATGTATGTAAGTGCGTATGTGTGTGTGTTAGCAAGTCATATATTACATTTCGCCTCACGTTATTGTCTTTTGTAGACTTGGGAAAAATTTAATTTTGAATTTTGCAGCTTCTTTGACATCAAAGGCAATAAATCCTAGTGTTATTCATTCGTTGTAGATTTATTTTTTCTTTCTGTGAAAAATTTTTTTTTCCTTTTTCGGTTTATTTATTTTTCTAACCCACAAAAAAACATCGTTAACTTTTCAAAATATCAAAAGCCACAAAAAGAGCAGGCCCTAAAGCCACTTTTAATGTCAATAAAAGTTGCTGTGTGATACATTTTTGGAAAAGTGATTTTTCTGTAACTGTGTTTTTAATCACCCTGCTACACACGTAGTTTGAATTGGTGTAAGTGAATGATGTATTGAGTTGGTATATGTAAATGGAATTAGAAATCAAATGAAATATTATAAAGTTAGAACACATTTTGAAATAAAGATTTTTAAAATATATAAAGATATTTTCTCAATATCTTTAAATTAACAGAGCTCGTAAGACAGATTTTTTTTTTTTTTTTTTGATTTGTGTTCGTATGTTTTTTTATTTTTAAGCCGCTAATCTATTTATTTTAAAATTTTTCGGAACGATAAGTTAGATTTAAATATTTTATATAAGAACTATTTTTCAATATACTGATTCATATCAACTAAGAAGCCTATTAGGGAAAAACTTTCTGGAAATATTTGAGAAATATATTTTTGAAATTCTTAAGACTTAAAGAAGAGACTTTAATTAAAGATTTCCTTAAACAGAAAAAATTCAAAATTTATTTCAATTCAAAAATTTGTGTTATTAATTAAAAAATTTAAAAAATTTGCACCAGTAAACAAATTAATAGTATTAATTAAACATTTTTTTTTTTATATTACCAACATTTTTTGTAGTAATGTTGTTGATATAAGTAAACGTTTAATTAACTTGATTAAATTTTTAATTAAATCTTTAAAAAAATTACCTTTTCAGAAGGAGTTTGGACCGTAGTACTTAACTAATCTTAGTGTACTTGCATCATACATTGGTTTGGAAGCATACATATTGCAAGAAACCTGGTAAATTTCACCAAACCTTTAAAACTGCATCAACAAGTTTGTCGCCAGGACGTGATATTTGACTTAACATTCGAAACAATGTCTAGCTTTACAAATTTTGAATAGTAAGAAGCAGATGTGGTCTTTATTTTGAAAAAATATTTAAAATTTTTAAGATTAAGGTTCCTCAATAGGCTTTTAACATTATTTTCTATTTTCAGTTAAACTCTGGAAAACTGAAAAATATGAATTCGAATATTCCTGTTAATCTTTTCTCTTTATTCCCATTACAATATTGTCTTAGCAACAAGTGCGCACTATGTCAAGCGTGTTCTCCTTAATTGTTATGTCCGCCCAATTCGAGTATAAAAACAACTATGGCCTACAATTTTTATACTTTGTGCTTATTTATGCAATGTATTAGTGATGAGCGATCCCGTGATTTTTAAAGAACATCGTGATTAGTGAACGGGATTTAAAAATCACTGCTCCTTAAATCTGTGATTGTGATCACTATTTGTCAGTTTTCAGTTCTTTTATAGCAATTGCGGCTAAGCTACATAGACAATACGCGAGCTTTCGCAAAATAGCTTTTGTAAATACTTTGCAAAGAAACAGCAGTTTATAAACTTATTTTTTTGTTTTTGGATATATATCCTCGTTAATAAATTTGCAGAACTCTAATCCTTTTGCAAGTGGTAAGGGTAAATCGCCCGCATTCTTATAAGTTCTTCTTTAATATCACTGGTTTGATTTTCAATATTGCATAGTAGAAGGACTTAGCAAGTACCTGCTACTTGACAAATTTGGTCACAACTGTGATTCGTGATTTTTCAATAACTGTGATTAAATCACAGGTACAGAAATATCGTTCATCTCTATAATGTACAAACATATCGTTTCTTTGGTCGCTATAGTCGTACTTAACAAATACCACTTATTAAATACATTTTACTACAATTTTTGTAATATAAAGTTAGAGTGCTCTATTCGGCTATGCCGAATCTTTGTACCCTCGACCGACAGTTACAAAACTTCAGGAGTACGTTCTATATTTCTGACCATATTAAGCTAAACTCTGCGAACTTTCACCACAATCTATATATTTGTTACGGTTTTAGATGTGTTTAAATGATTTCCCAGAGGGGGCTTTATATGGGACCTACGGTAAATTATGGGCCGATCTTCACAAAATTTTATACTTTAATTTCTGGCCTTATAAAACTTTGACGGACCAAATTAAACTACAAAAGCATTATTCTAGACGTTCTAAAAAATTACAATTTAGTTTTGAGGGTTGTTCCACATTTGGGTTCATAACTGTTATCCTGCTACACGGATTTTCAATCGCCAACTGCTTAGGAGAACTAGAATCAATTATACACCAATAATGTTTTTTTTTGAGTAGTTCAAAAGAACGTGCTTTCAACAGTGGGCATGGCTTAACCGCCTTAGAATTACTCAAGGACCCAGAATATATATACTTTATGGGGGGTTAGATGAATATAAAAAAAGGTTTCACACAAAATGAAACTTCTAGTATGCCGTCATACACCACTAGTAGTGTTTGGTAAACGGATAAAAACGTTTAAAGTGAAACAAGTAAGACTGGTGTATTCGGCTCTGCCAACTCTTTGATACCCTCCACTGACAGTTAGAATATTTTCGTGGGGGCCCTTTATTGGACTCATAAATTAAAAAGAAATCTCTTCAGTCTTAAAATTCCTCGTGGCTTAGATTTGCTTAAGTTAGATTCTTCACCGACAATCCGAAAGCTTTATGCTTTGTTTCTAGTCATATTAAAGTTAATTTGAACAAATATTATCGGGAGGATATTGGAGAGGATTGGATCCATGGCAAATTATGGACCAGGCATCAAAAAATTCTGTAGTCTTTTCAGGTATTAAAACCCCTAAATATGAACAAATTTAGATAAAGAAGTGAAATTTGTTATAGCGTTTTATAGTTTTAAATGGGTTTTCAGAAGGCTGCTTAATATAAGACCTAAGGTAAATTATGGACCTACTTTTACATAATTGCTTGGTATTATTTCTGGCCATATAAAGCGAAATTGGTCCAAATGTTACCACAACATCTTTGTCTGCTACGGTTTTTGGCGTATTTAAATACTTTCGCAGAGTCCTATCGTAAATTATCTTCACGAAATTTAACAGCGTGATTTTCAATCATATGCCGTACCAAACTTTTTTATCTACAGCAGCATTATTTGTAACGGTTTTAGACATACTAAACTCTTTTCCGAGAGTAGGCTTTTTATGGGGCCTAAAGTTAGCCATGCGCCGATCTTCCAAAATTTAACAGTGTGTTTTCTAGTTAAACTGTGACGCACCAAATGTTATTACTATAGCACTATTTTCTCAGAGTAGGCTTCATATAGAGTTTATGGCTAATTATGGACCGATCTTCACAAAATTTGATAGTGAGATTTCTAGTACTATAAGGCCCAACATTACAGTCTTTAGTTAGCTAATAGCAATGGTTTAACCAATAAAATATTCCTTCAAGTTTTTTGTTAACCATTAGTTAAACTATCAAATGTTATTAGTTAACTACTAGTTAGACATCAGCTCTTCCGTTAAAAATTATTATTTACATTTGGTTTTCTTTTTGTAAAAAATGACTTTTACAAATTGTACACAGACGCTGCCACGCATATTCTTTTTGTTTAACAGTCACACTGCCACTTTGCTCTGATAAAAAAATTTTAGTTAACCAATATACTGTAAATATGAAATGCTAGTTAACCAATAGTTATCATTTTGGCTTACTAGTAATTATTTAATGACTGTAAACTTATACCTAACGTACCAGATTTTATTGGTAGGCTTTATATGGGGCGTATGGTCATATAGAACAAATTTGTGTAAAATCTTATATCACTCCGTGCGTTATACCATCATTTATGTTAGTATTTGTAAAAAAAAATTATATATTTTTTAGGGTGGTGGTTCCACATTTGGACTCATAACTCTTATCCTACTGAACCGCCACAGCTGGATTTCAATCACAAACGGCTTAGGATAACTAGAAAAGATGTTACACCAACATTATTCTTTTCTTTGGAAGTTTTCGAAAGTGTGTGTGTTTTCAACAGACGAACAGACAGACGGACATGGCTAAATCTACTTAGAACTACTCAAGAAGCCAGAAGATATATATCATTTATGTGGTATGAGATGAATAATTAAAAAGTTTCACACAGAATGACAACTTAGTATACCCTCTTTCACCACAAGTGGTGGTGGAGTGTATAATTCGTAATCCTGTTTTTAGTAAATTTTTCGGTAAGTGTGAACCATACCTTAAGCGTGCGGTTTTTCTATTAGCCAAAATTCCATAAACAGTATGTTCCGAAAGCAGATCAAACAAACAATCGCAAAAAATTTTCTTATTCTTATTAATGAACTTTCTTCATTTTTGAAATTAAGGTTATGTATTTATGTAAAATCATATTTTTTTAAATATAATTCTTTCAAAGTAAACTCAAGTGCTCTCTTTCTATTGCAATATTTACTCTTATTGCCTTGACGACACTCTAAAATATTCCAAGACCACAATTCTTGGCCATTTAACAAGAAACTGCAACAACTACTGGAAATATAACAACAACTACAATTTTTATTTTGATTCAGAAATACAACTGAACCGCAATGTACAAAAAGTTATTTGTAATACTTTTTTTATTGCCAAAATTGTTGTTGCTGTTGTTTGTGTAACTATTGTTTTTTAAGGATACTCGCTCTCATAGATATTCTGGTTACGTTCACATTTAACTGTTGTTTTTATATGCTGCAGACAAATATTTGCTTTCCGACAATAGTCATAAATACCAAAAGCTACATGCTCAGCATACTTAGAACACTTATGGATGAATGAATGAATGGATGCCTGGTTGGATGTATAGACCAACAAGACGGACAAATATACATGT
The DNA here is from genome assembly GCA_943735925.1 of Pollenia amentaria. Taxonomy (NCBI): domain Eukaryota; kingdom Metazoa; phylum Arthropoda; class Insecta; order Diptera; family Polleniidae; genus Pollenia; species Pollenia amentaria. Next base: position 227,943,356 of record OX031009.1, read on the forward strand.
ACACTCATGCCTGCATTTGGACAAAGCGATAGTTGAAAAAATATGTATAAGTATAAAGAAAAAAAATAATATTATTTCTAGAGAAAAAAAATCCCTCTGGTTGAAATAAAAACGAAAACTACAAAAAAATTGTTCATTGTCGAACAACATTAGAAAAAAATATGGTTTAAACGGAAAGGAAACCATAGAAACCAACCAGTCATCGACAAGTTAAGCAAAAAAAAAAAAAAGGAATATTATGGTGTGTGCACATATTGGTGTACTTTTATGCAAGAGTGTAGTTGATAGTTTTTAGCCATGTTTAATTCTAATAGCACGATATGGTGGACTACAGCTACAACTACTGCTAGAAAAAAAGAGAAAATAAAAAAGAAAAAAAACTCAAAATATATTTTGTACAACATGATACAAGAAATTCTATAAAAACAGTTCAAATATTGCAAAAAACTAAAAGCTAAACCCTGTACACTTTGAAAAAAATCTGTAAATTTCTATTTTTCTCTATAAGATTTTTTTTTGTGTTTTAAAATTCATCTTTTTTTTAAGAAAATCCTTTCCCAGATTATAAACTTGAAAAATATTTCAACACCCCACCTTCACGAGCCATGAAATGATGTTAAGAGATTATATTATGAGAGCTTTCAATACATTTGTTTTACAACGCTATTAAAACACTAACGTCAGCAGTCTACACCTCACACCAGAATGATTTAAGGCCTGGAACAGAATAAAGTAGTTGCAGTAGTAGCTGAAGCTGACAAATGCTCTGCAGCGCAACAAAGTCAAACATTTCGAACTTTGCGCTTCAACTTCAATTGCAACGACTAATATAACTACGTATTCTGTTGACATTACTTAAGCTGGAGGTCCACTCCACGCTTTTTCGCCTCCACGCATTGCATGATTTTTATACCTTACTTGCGTTCTACGTTTCAAGTTACATGCAACGCTTTTTATGCGGCATTACTACAAGTAAAAATTAGATTTCAGTTGTCAACATCAGCTGATATGTTCAAATGCTGCTTGTGACGCTTGAAAAAGTAGAAAGTAACCCTACTTTTTGCATTCAACGCCTCAATGCATCCTACGCTTTTGTGCATGTAACTTGTTACATATAATTATAAAGATTCTACTTTTTTGACAGCTGCGAAGGCTGCGAGAAGGCGTGTAACGCGTAGTGTCGACCTCCAGCTTTAGAAACTGATATTTTAAACTTTTCACAGCTTTCAGCGCTATTCGTTACGTTGTACTACAGCGTCTATTCTGTTCCCCACTTAAGTGATAATGTTAGTAAGTTTATTTCTCCTAAACAATAAATAAGAGAAAAAAATGTTAATGAGAAACAAAAAAATTTTAAAAAACAAATTTTTTGAATATGTAGCTACATTAGGGAGATAACCAAATTTAGCCCTACCACCACGAGATGGTGAATGTGGTTTTACTTATGAAAACTGCACATTTCTTATGAATCACCCACAAAAACGATTTTTTTAAAAACTCCCAAAAAAAAAAAAAAAAAAAAAAAAATAAAAAAAAAATTTATCTTAAATTAAAAATTTTTAATATTTAAACATTAATTAGTATTGCGGTTATTTAATTGAACTGTTAAAGGTTTTTAATCCAAATTGCGATATTTTAATCAGGCTTAAGTTCATTAAATTATTTTTATGAAGAGAGGAATTTTACAACATAAAGTGAATTAAAATTTATTGATAATTTTTCATTCTTGACTGAGCTGCGAATTTAACCCAGGTTTTCACGGACAGGTTGCCCTCACTAGTTTCGATTGTAACAACACAATCTCTTCAGAGGGGTTTGCCGTTTAACACCCACCGCCATTGACGACGGATGACCTCAATAGTCAAACAACAATCTTTAAACCAAATGGTATTTTAGCTTGATAGATCGAAATTTGCTTTTTGAATGAATGATTACCTATTTTAATTGATTAACATGCTCTTCCTTACTTCTGTTTTTCGTACTTTTTGTCAACAATTCCTCTTGAAATCCAAAGAACATTTTTTTGTTGTTCATGTTTTTGTCTTTATTTTTCTTGTTGACTTTTTTCAGCACAACTTGAAGGACAAATGTAAACATATAGCCCGTGCCGTAGCTGTTAACAATATTTAAATATGCTTAAGTATTATGGCCAATTATTTTAAGTATTTTAATTATTTAAGTATTATGGCCAATTATTTTAAAATAAATTTTATAAAATAAACATGCGCTGAAGAAAAAGAAAATTATTGCGGTCGTTTTGTCGTTACTTATTAAAAAGAAAAGAAATTTAAAGCATAAAGAATTAAAAAATAAACGTTTATGGACGAAGGAATGACCTAAGAAGCGAAATCAGTTTACTGTTGAAAACCTTTCAAAAATAGTATCCATTTGAGAATGGATACTACAGGCTATTTATAATGAATTGTTGAACTTGGTGACAACTCAAATGAGAGATGATATCCCGATATATCAACGGCTATCTGCTGCCCTTCGATTTTTAGCTTCAGGGAATAAATTTGAGGACCTTCAGCTTAGTACAGCGATTTCTACACATTAAATTGGTCAAATAGTTTTGAAGGCCTGTACAGCACTTATTGAAGTTTTAAAAGATTTTGTAAACGCAATGTAAAGGTGTTTTATGGGAAGTGAATATCCCTTATTTTAAGTCGTTTAAATAAGCCTGGACTTTTATGTCTCTCATCCAAAAAGTCTACCACATATGTAGATGCATGTAGCTTTGCTTACATTAAAGGACTTGTAGGCGATATTGGCAATCTAAAATTACAACTCATTGATTTTTTTTATTCCTTACGGCGATCAAAGTATTTTGATGCGGTGTTTCAAAGCAAAAGCATTTAATAAAAAGTCCTGAAATTTTTAACTTAATAAAAATAGTTACATTTTGCTTAGAGAAACTTGTTTATTTAATTAAATTTCTGAATACATAACATTTTTATTTAAATGAAGAATAAAATCAGCAATTGATTCTGTAATTGAAGCGTTTGAATTTGATTCGGAAGTACCAATTTGTAAAGGGTTCAAAGAATTTTTGTGTTCTGCAATTTATACACTGTAACGATGAACATTTTTCAGCCCAACGTTGTTGCGTTTTATCCATTTTTCTAATTTTTTAAGCACACATTTAACCGAATTGGTTAGTTCCCTTTCGACGTTGTTGGTGTTTCAAATTCACTCTGTAAAGAATATGTAAATAAAACTTTAAATTTTATGTTTGTATGTTTCAGATATCGCAAAATGAAAGTGAGTGGAATGAAATTGCCAATGGTTTTGCAGAAAGATGGAATTTTCCGGATAGTGGTTCTTCCTATTTGCGAGATTGGGCGTTCTTCAAAGCTCAATTAGTAATTATGAATTTAAGTTCGTTAGAATAAGAAGTCCATAGCCCCACTTTTATTTTGCTGGGGCAGACGTTTGACTTCCCGCCTGTAATTAGTTCTTAATATGTTTATCTTCTTTCATGAAAGTGAAATTTCATTTTTAAAATGTAGTCAAAGGGCAAACTTCTATCAACAATTTCTCTTCTTCTTCTTTTATTGTTTTGCTTATTTCAAGCTTAAGAGTTGCCGAGCCAATTATTCACGCCGAACTTCAGGCATTCGTTCAAAATAATATTTATTTTTATTAGTTTTCATGATATTTATAAATTTTAATTGGAATCTTTGTGTTCTTAATATTTCGTTGAAAAAATATATTAAAATTCTTTATATATACGAAAAAAAAATTTCAATTGGCAACACTGGTTAGTTATTGTCGTTTACTTTCATGAAACCGCTTTCTTGAAATTTTCATTGAAAGCTAGCTGAAAGTTGTACTGGAAGTAGAAAAATGTCAATGTGTTAGTGAAAAAGTGTGAGCGTATTGCGACTTTCAAGAAACTACTTTCATGTGTAAATGCCCAGTAAATTTAAAAGAAAAATATTTCAAAAAATTAATAAATTTATTTCATTGTTCAGTTGAATAACTGCCAGGAGCCAGGCGAATTCATACAGGTGACATTTTTGAGTCATCTGCTTATTGTTTATTTATTTGTGTATATACTGAATGTCAAGCTTTGTTTACATTTTGTGAAAAAATTAGTAAACATTTTTAATCTAAATACTTGAATGAAAAACTTATTTAAATTTAATAAAACAAAAAAAAATTGAATATAAAATCCAGGTATAAAAAGTGCGTAAGGAATAAGTGGAGCCACAATAAATTTGCAATACAGGAAAAATATTTACCTTCTAAAGCAATTGTTTAAACAAAAAATCCCTTGTTTATGTTTTCTACAAATTATTTTGACATTCACTCTAACTTTTTACAAAAACAAAATACAATGTATTTTTTTTAAAAAAAGGGATAGCTAGCATAACTCTATCTCATGATGCGGTCACCTGTATGAATTCGCCTTGGTCAGGAGTATGAGTTCATTTCAAAATCAAACCTATTTTGATTTTTCATATTGCATTGTCTGTGTGGCGCATACATAAACAAAAATTTCAATTTTACTAACACCTGCTTATTGCATGAGCATACGCAGTATGTGTCTTTGGGACCCTTTAAAGATAATATTGTTGAAATATCTTGAATTTTGTTTTTAACCGACTATGGTGAATCGTTTTCAAGTTATTCCAATATATGTAGCGGAAGTGCCTTGATTTTGGACATAACGGTATATTGTAAAAAGTCGAGCTGATAGAAAAAACTAGGTGCAGATTTGGATTCAGCGTACCAAATAACCTTAAAAACAATATGCAGTTCTTAATCAACAAAAATATTGTTCCCTTGTGTTATCATCCGACCGGTTTTAACTGTTTTTATTTCAGTTTTGCTAAAGTCGTCTATTTTTAAATTTCCATTTTTCGAATATCGAATAAACTGGTTATTTTGGTATCATAAGCCGGTTATTTAAAAGATGTGTTATTTATATACGTTTTCCTTACTTTTGTTGTATAGAGCAATTCCATATGAAAGCGATCACCTTTTGGACGACCCCTCTCCGATTTTAAAATAAATAGTCTCAATCGATTGCCCAGCAAAAAATAATGTACCTACATATTTTTTTTTTTTTTTATAGTGACTGGTTTAGTGGTGGTGTACACCACTGTCATGTGACAAAATTGAAGAATTCTTCATAAGGGACCTCATTGAAAGTTGTTTTAAAATAAAACTACTAAAGCGATCGCAACGAGTGATAGCTCGTTGGAAAGGTATTGAATCAGGCTTTAATTGAAAAATAAAATTTTCCTAATTTTTCTTAGAAATTTACCTTTAAATTTTCCCAAGAAAATTAATTTTCCGATTTTCCACAGAAGCTCCTAAATTTTCCGGCTAATTTTTTTTTGGATTCCTCATAATTTTTGCTTTAAGAATCAGCAATAAAAAAATGGGCCCGACTCCTTGTTTGGACAGGAGAAGAGCATTTAAGAGACCACCTTGTTAAAAATACATTTTAAAAATTATTTTACAGTTAAAAATACATTTATGAAGAAAAAATCAATTTTTTTTTTAAGAGCCCCAAGTTGAGTGTGTAGTGAATATGGTCTGCCTGCCTTCACAAGATCGGCCATAAATCCATGGATAATAGCAGCAGTGGCATGTAATGGCACACCAAACCCGACTGAGGCTACAGGTCATAAAATGTTTTGTAAATTTTTTAAATTACCAGGTAATAAATATTTCGCCTAAAATGACACGTGCAGAAACAAGTCATAAAACACGGATTTTCCATAAATATGGCGAAATATTTATTACCTGGTAATTTAAAAAATTTGCAAAACATTTTATGACCTGTGGTCGGCTTATTGGCAGTAACCAATTAAGTCCCTTTTAAAAAACATTTTATGACCAGTAGTTCACGCAAATTTTCCTATTAAAGAAAAGCAAATATCGCTTATTTTTTTTTACCTATTTTTTACCAATAAATAAATATAAATACTTCACACACTCTGAGTCAAATTTCAGTTGAATACTAAACGTGAAAGTGTTAAAGTGTTTTTTTTTTTTTTGTAAAGTAAAGAGTGAAGCTGTAAAGACAATTTAAAGTAAAATGAATAAATTTTGCTGCAATCCGTTTAACAAGAGTGGACATCGTTCGAAAAAGATAAAAGTATTAAAATTAACTGGTGTTTCGAAGCGATACATGAATGAATTAAATATACAATACGGTGAAGAAGCAGAATTCATTTGGCCCAAGTGTAAAATCGATTTGTCTCAACAAGCAAATGCATTGAAACAAATGCAGCCACAATCCGAGAGTGAAATGACAAGTGAACAAAATGTTTCATCTGATAGTGAGGCAGACATTCCGATGGTCAATATGTCTTTGAGTCCTTTGAATAAGGCTATTACCACTTTAGGTGAAACGCCTATTAGAAAAAGAAAGTTGCGAAGTGAAACATACAGGAAAGAGAAAAAAGGCAAGGTTATGAGTGCAATCGCGACAATATTTGATGAAGGCTCTGATAACGAATGCAGTCAAGCAGATGACGTTGATGACGGCAAACAAATGATTGAGCAGTTGAAAAGAAAATTCAATTTAGCGACCACTTTTCCGGAGAAATATCTCATTTTATCTGTGCTGCCTCAATCATGGTCTATACGCAAGATTTCTGAACAGTTTCAAACATCTTTTTACATCGCGAGAAGAAGCAAAGAATTAGTTCGACAGAAGGGCATATTGGCGACTCCCACCAAGAAATTTGGCTCAAGGACCCTCAGCGAAGCAACGGTGAAATTGATTCAAGATTTTTACTGCAATGATGACAACAGCCGCGCCTGCCCAGGTACACGTGACTATGTTATCACACGTGAAGATGGAGAAAAAGTACACAAGCAGCGCAGATTATTATTATGTAATCTATCCGAAGCATACCATCAGTTCAATGAGAAATACCCAGCAGAAAAAGTGGGATTTGCTAAGTTTGCCATCCTACGACCAAAAGAATGCGTGCTGGCATTAGACAGGCACGGAACGCATTCAGTCTGCGTTTGCATGTTTCATCAAAACATCAAATTAATTTTCTTTCCATGCAAGAAATTGAAAGTATTTCACGGTGAAATTGAAACATATAGGGACCTCCTGTCGAAGTCGTTGTGCGCATACCCCACGGAAAATTGTCATCTGTCCAAATGCGACAATTGTCCGAAGATTGACGAGCTAGAGCAATATTTGGCGGAAAAGTTTGAACAGCTGTTAATTCAGGAGGTGCATTTCAAACAGTGGATAATTAGCAGCGGCAGATGTTCCCTTGAGACCGTGGTAAAGCAGATTCCGGAATTCATCGAGGAATTCGGATTCAAGTTGAATGAACTGAAGGCACACCATTTCATATCCGAGATGCAATCGAAATTTCTAAAGGAAAGTAAGGAGAAATTAGCCCAAAATGAATTCATTGTGATAAGCGACTTTGCCGAGAATTACACTTTTCTCGTTCAGGATGAAATTCAGGCTTATCACTGGGCAAACGATTAGTGCACGGTGCATCCTTTTTGCATTTATTTCAAAAACGAAGATAACGAACTACAGACCGTAAGCCTTGTTGTTGTCGCGGAGAGTTTAGCTCATAAACGAATGGCGACTAAGGCAAGTTTGCAAAGGCCATATACTGACCAGAACTTAAATGTACAACATTTGTTTTCGTGGATTCAAAGCAAGGAAATTACCATTAACACAGTTTTATGCACTCAAAAAGAACACGATGCCATGGAGCGACGAATTCAAAACAGATATAATAATGTCAAAACTATAACTGGAACGCAAAAGTTTCATTGCTTCATACCAAATATTTCTGATATGTCAATTAATGTAAAGCGGTACTCTTCGTCTGCCGACGTGCTAAATTTAAAGTTACTTTAATTTTATAATGATGCCAAGACAATTGAAATTTTTAATAAATATTGTAATTAAGTATAAGCAGCAAAATAAGAAAATTTTATCTTCATAAATGTATTTTTAACTGTAAAATAATTTTTAAAATGTATTTTTAACAAGGTGGTCTCTTAAATGCTCTTCTCCTGTCCAAACAAGGAGTCGGGGCCCATTTTTTTATTGCTGATTCTTAAAGCAAAAATTATGAGGAATCCAAAAAAAAAAATTAGCCGGAAAATTTAGGAGCTTCTGTGGAAAATCGGAAAATTTAATTTTCTTGGGAAAATTTAAAGGTAAATTTCTAAGAAAAATTAGGAAAATTTTATTTTTCAATTAAAGCCTGATTCAATACCTTTCCAACAACTTTTAATGAGGTCCCTTATGAAGAATTCTTCAATTTTGTCACATGACAGTGGTGTACACCACCACTAAACCAGTCACTATAAAAAAAAAAAAAATATGTAGGTACATTATTTTTTGCTGGGCAATCGATTGAGACTATTTATTTTAAAATCGGAGAGGGGTCGTCCAAAAATTTGCCAATTTTGATCGTTTTCATATGGAATTGCTCTATATATACAAAAAAAAGGAGGCTTAAGAAGACCTCTTTACTAATTATTTTTCCCCATGAGATGAACTGTCACATTAGTACGTATGTTTGTATGTTTCAGATATCGCAAAATGAAAGTGAGTGGAAGGAAATTGCCAATGGTTTTGGAGAAAGATGGAATTTTCCAAATTGTTTAAGTGCAGTCGATGGAAAACACATCGCAATAAAAAAAAACACCGGATAGTGGTTCTTCCTATTTGCGAGATTGGACGTTCTTCAAAGCTCAATTAGTAATTTTGAATTTAAGTTCGTTAGAATAAGAAGTCCATAGCCCCACTTTTATTTTGCTGGGGCAGACGTTTGACTTCCCGCCTGTAATTAGTTCTTAATATGTTTATCTTGTTTCATGAAAATTTTCATGAAAGTGAAATTTCATTTTTAAAATGTAGTCAAAGGGCAAACTTCTATCAACAATTTATCTTCTTCTTCTTTTATTGTTTTGCTTATTTGAACTGTCGCATTAGTACGTATGTATTTGTGTAAAAAAGCCGTCATTGCAGATTTTTTAAAATTTAATAATGAGGTAATTATTCGTCTTTTGTGCAGCAACGTTTTGAACATCCGTTTTCTGTTAATGCAAAAAAAAAAACTCACAAACAATATCGAAAAGGGTTTTCTTTACGATCGTCAATGATTTATGAATTCTTATAAGATTTATAGAAATACGTGTACCAAATATTAAGATTAACATGAAGAAATGTGTTGTCTCATTCTGTCGACGTTCTCTCGGATTAGCGCTTAACTTCTTCTTTATTGAGTTGAATAAACCAGTGGAATGAAAATCAAATTCTTTTGATTTTTAATTCAAACTACGACCAACCACACTTTTAACGTAGCAATTGGTTGTACAACTTGGTAAAAATGTACAACAAGTCGCAACGTGTAGGGGCCGCATTATATCACTTGAACTAAGCCCCTGCACGAATGCATTTGTTTCTTCAACACCAAATTATTGTTGTGTCAACTACTGTAATTTTTTTTTAAATCAGCTCGAATGATCCATTATGAAAAACCAAATCAATGTTAACACAGTAGTTTGTTTCAAACAAATCAGTGTAAAGCAGTAGTTGGATTTAAATAAACCAACTCAATCCATAATTTGTTTTGAACGAAAAGACAACACACAACAATTGTGTGTCTATAATACAGTTATGTACGGTAAACTTTTCAATTCCCAGTGTGTGATCTTGATGTTTATTGCCGATTGTTTCTCAGATTTTGATCGTTGTTTGTATTATTTTTATATTAATTTTTAAACTAATAGAATTACCTTTTAATTTTTTTTTTTACTTTTAATTAAATATTTGATAATATGTTTTGGTAATAATAAAATAATTTAAAATAAAAACTTAAATATTCTATAAAAATATTTTTCATCTTTAATTGTTTTTTGCTTCATACAAATCAAGCTAGTCATACCTAATAATTGAAGAAAAAAAAAATAATTCATAATTATCACCTTTTTTGCTACAGTTCTTTCGTGTGATTTGGTTTAGTTAGTGTGATTTGTTTTGATTTGTTGCTGTTTGGTGTTAATTCCGTACTCTTTACACTTCGTATTTGGTCGTTTATAACACACTAATTACAATTAATTTGCAATTCGTCAGCTCATTACTGGTTTGACCTACTGACCATTTTTAAAAAAAATGAGTTAGGTATGAGGAACATATTTTTTGAATACCCTCTTTCTAAATCAAAAACCTGTTTCGCGAAAATTTTTATGGTTTCTGAGATATAAAGCATTAATTTTGCTGCATATCAACTGTTTCAAAATCTTTTAAGTACTGTTTTGCTCTACAAGCCATTGTTTGGCGATTGCAGCAAATTCTTCATACAAAAACGTACAAAATATATTTTACTGTTGCTTTGCTGCATAGACCTATATAATATAATAATAAGAACATAAGCAAAAGCAAAATAAAATGACAACAAGAAAATAAATTTGGGAAAAATAATTTTATAAAATAATAACAACCTCGTGTTAATAAATAGTAAAAACTTATAAAAAAAAAATATAAAAATGGAATCTTCTTCACCAGCTCCTACACTTCCAGATGAAATTAAGTAAGTATTATTTAAATTTTTACCATATTAAGATATTTGTTTAAATTTTTAATGCTTTTAGAATGATTTATGAATACCTTGAGGATGATGAAAATTGGACCGATTCTTACCTATATGACACATCTTTAACTCAAAAGCTACCGTTTAAATGTGCGTCAAACCCTCCACAAATGGAAAACAATAACAGGTACATACTTGAATATTATTTTGTTTTATTTGAAAATAAAAGTTCATTACTTATATACATTCATATGTTATTCAAAATCCTTCCTTCGTCATCAAAGAAAAGGCAAACAAACCCTGAACTGTGGGAACGTAACGTAAGAAAACGGCTTCGAGAATCTGGACAAGCTTACCTTTCTATAAATAAGAAAGAATCTCCAGCAAAAACTCCTCAAAATAAAAATCGAATTAACTCAACCGCAATCAAAATGTTTATTAAACAAAATAATATTGATACCGTAATACAAAAGTTTTCAGAACCAGGACATTCTTTAATTCAAGAAGTGGACTGTGTTCATGGTGTTATTGACCGGTACTTAAAGAATATTGAAATTCATAGTCCTCTTCATTTACTAAATATGCTTAAAACAATGCCAAATAATAAAACAAAATTAAAAGTTATGGAAATACTTCCGGAAGATTTTCGCACATACTCGTTGGTAGCAAATAAAATGGACTTTCGACAAGTCCCTTTTGCTAAAATTAAAGTACTTCTATACAGTAAAAATAATGATTTACATATGTATACATTATAAAACTTCGACGAGAGAGGAAAAATATAAAAATGCAATTTTGGTTAAGTCTGCATCAAAAAATTGTTTGAAAACTCCTGAGAATTTGTTGACGCACGTTTTGAAAATATCGAAACCATCAATTATTTCCAGCGATAAAAAGAGAGACATAAAAGACTTGCTTATATTTCTTCCACATGTTGATAAAAGTTATTATAAAAATTTACTCAATATTTAGTTTTAAATTTTAAGTGTTTTTTCTTGATTCTATTTTACTTTTGTATTATTTAAGTTGTTTACTTTGTGGCTTTTTATGTACCTTTTCATAACAGTAGAACTGTTTTTTCTGTTTTTGTAAAATAAAACCAAATAAAAAAAAAATTTCATTAATGTTGACTTTTTATTAGATTGTAAATATAGAAACATTCATCTCAACAATAAGTTACTCAATACACAGCAATAAGTATACGTATGCAGCATAAAAAGCCATTTTTTAAATTTTTTTTTAGAAAAGTGGCGTATGCGGCACAAAACAATATTTTTCATTTTCAAAAAAATACTTTTAAATTCTAACTTTATTCATGAAAGTGAGCAAAAATTTACATTTTTCTTCATAACATATACCGGAAGCAGTGGTAAAAATATAAAAAAATTCTATCGGGTACATTTTGAGAAATCTTCATGCAAATCTTCTTTGTCGTTTTTCTCCACTCCGACTTTTTGGCATATGCGCCAAACCAATTCTGAGCTGACGAATTGTGTGTTTTTATTTATTTTTTGTTATATGTGTTTTTCACAACATAGCATTTGATTCGTTAGCAAAGAGTGAGCGACAATCAGTATTTAAAAAACAAACGAATGTCTTGAAATAGCTTTTAAATGCATTTGTGCAGAGGTTTACCTCGAACACAAGAATACATTTTTTTAAACAAATTAGGGCTATTGTAAAAACTTAACTAGTTTTCTTTCAGTGTACTCAATAGTTTTATATGTACAGAGTGTCGAATAACATAAAACATGACGATTTAGCAAAATGGAAAACATTGTTTTTTAGAAAAAAAAAAATAGAAAAAAACAATCTAGAGAAAACTGCAAAAAAAAAATAAAACAAGTATGTAGAGAATGAACAATCGAGAAAAAAAGAATAAAAAAAAATGGAAAAAATAATAAAAACCAAACCAAAGCTAAAACTGTCTATTCTAGTGGAAAAAATTGTTAAATATTCATCTAGAGGTCTTTTGTGAAAATGGTCAAAATCATTGCTAAAAGGATTTTTTTTTTTATTTCTCAGTTTTGTTGGTTAATGTTTTGCTGTTATTGTTGTTTCAGTTTTTTTTATTTTTCGCTGTTGTATGCTTTTCTTAAGCGTTACGAAAAACTAACATAGTAATAAAAATGGCGTCCCAGAAGTGAGAATAACATCGACAAACCCGTACAAAATATACGCAAAAAAAATTTAAATGGCTAAAATGGAGGCAAAAAAGTCAGTCATGCTTCAATACAAAAAAAAAAAAAAAAAAAAAATAAAAAAAGACAAAGAAAACTTTTTTTTATGTTTTTTTCTCCCCTATAACTTGTTCGGGTTAACATTCAGTTATAACAAACAACTGCCACAAAAGTATGAGCATTTAAAAGTGCACACTCAATTTTGTGGCAATAGAATAAGAGATGATATTTGAACTAAAAAACAAAAACTGTTTTATTCAGTTGGGGACTCAAATAGATCGTATTTTGTAATTGAATATGGTTTTTTTACAATTTAAATTTCTAGAAATTTTTGAGTCCATAATATATTTAATAAAATTTTTAACAAGACATGTCAGATTGCACCTGGGACATAAATATATTTAAGTCTATAAAATTACCAATAGTGAATGTTTTTGCCACAAATTTTTTTTTATTTATTTATTGGTATATCTTGTATACAGATGTTTTATCACATTCTTTTAGTTGCTTTGGCCATAGCACGAATTAATGCAGTCCTAAGAGAACCAATGTTGGGGTATCTTTTTTGTCAAACCATATTCCCTAAATCGGTCACAAATTTGTGATCAATAGGGTACATATTAAGGCTGCCTGAGGACCATTCTTCTAAGCAAATGAAAGCTGGCAAATTGTTTTGAAGCAAAGTTTTCATTGTTTTAGCCTTAAGAACCAGTGCACAATCTTTCTGAAAAATCCACAGATTGTTTTGGAAAATAAGATTGGTTAAGTCACAAATGCTTTTACCCCTTGTTCACACACCCAGAAAAAAACTATGTTTAAATATGGTCACCTCCAACAAAACTATTTTTAAAGGAAATTGTAAACATATTATGGTTAAATTTAACCATATTATTATCACCGCCAACCATATTATGGTTAAATGTGCCCTCCATCAAGAAGGCACAACCATATTATGGTTGCCTCCGAACATGTTTTGGTCAATAATAACTAAAATATGTTTAACAATTATAATAGCATGGTTGGTTTTCAACCATAGCATGTTGCTCTTGGAGAAGAGGAAAATACTATTGTTAATTTGAAAACAAATTATTGTCATATTTAACCAAAACATTTTTAAAGGCAACCATAATATGGTTGTGGCTGCTTGATGGAGGACACATTTAACCATATGGTTGTCGATGATAATAATATGGTTAAATTTAACCATAATATGTTTAAAATTTTGTCTAAAAATAGTTTTGTTGGAGGTGAACATACTTAAACATGTTTTTTCTCTGCGTGCAGAAATGCAAGTAATTAATACAATCATAAGACTTACCCAACCGATCCATTACTACAGCTGAGTGATTATTCTTTTCCACCCGTAGAATAAGCACAATTACTTCCGTAGATGACCGTGCATACACCCAATCATTTTGTTTGTTAAATTCATCCTGCGCGTTATCAGCGTTCTTTTTTTAAAGTTGCCGTCATAAACGTCTAGTACGCTGTTTGAAAGCCATAAAGACCCCCGACTTTTTTGATAGTTGGACTCATGGACTTTGGCGTAATATTTATCTAACGAGTCATGGTTTTCTGAATTTTGGTTTTGACAGCATTAATTGCTTGACCTGTTGCGAATAGTTTCGAGCGAGTAGAGGGGTTTGAGAATAATGTCTTTTTTAAAATCACACTAAGAATGCAATTTTTTCATTATCTGACAACCCTATGGTAAATATGATATAATTTGGAATTACCTTTGCAGACTAATGCTAATTATATAGGTCATCTCAAAATCTATGATAATAAAAATGTATATTAAATTCTAGTATTATTATGTTTATGATCGATGCTGTAACTGCTGTTGTGCCCCTACTTGGTACTAATAAATGCAATTTATCTGCTTTTTTGCATATCTATTTACTTTAAAATCCTAATGATCCTAAGCTGATAGCGTTTTCATATACTTTCATGAATTTCAAACCAGAGTCGCAAAATAAACATTATATACTGTACTTTAGTGTTATGTACGGTAGAAATATGGAAAACGCCAAACGACGCTCTTATGTTTGTGTAATAAATATTTTCAAAAATAACCTTCTCTATTTGTTATCTTTCTACACTATAAGAATACTGTCCGAAATAACTCCACTTAAAGATGAAAACATTTTATTGTGTTCTGTTTTTCGTAAAAAATCAGAAACTTCATCATGTTCGGTTTAGCGCAATAATGCTCGTTCGTTTCAGTTGTGCAAGCGCCCTTTTGGCTGGTAAAGACAACAAAATTTTTTTCCAAAATCAAAACATGTACATGATACACATATAGGGTATTCGTGCTGTGGTCGTGCAAATTGCCAAGCAACATCAACAATACTAGAGAGGAGCGTTGCTAAAATTTTTTGTTGGCTCAATCCCTCATCAATATAAAAAAACACTACAGAACATTAAAAAATAATGTTTGTCCACAGCACGACTACAATTGCACTGTTTTATAACAAAGAACAAAACATTACATAGTGTTTGTTACTTTCATGAATATTGCTGTGAACGGTATTAAGGGTTGTGTACTAATACAAATTCCCTAATAAAACAAATATTGTTCCTGGGTGGTGTGTGTACCGTACGCTAAATAATGTCCGGTTTGTTTTCGAACACTGTTTCGAATCAACCAGGTCCTGCATAAAAACTTTTATTCTTAAATCGTTTTATGGTTAAGTCTTCTGCATAGCAACATTTCTGTGGTTTCTCTCCATCATTTTATGGTTGCCACTACTAACTTTATGTTACCCCCAAATAATTGTATGGTTAAAAGTAAAACAGTTTTTTCTATTAAAAACGTGCTCATATTCACTTATAATTGTTAAACATCATAATATAGTTGTGATGCAAGTTTAAAAACTGCATCAATAATAATATATGCAGATGCGGTGACATTAAGTATGGAAAATGTCACCGCCATGACCATGATATTTTGAAATGTCTGCAACTTGCCTGAATGAAGTGCCTGTGGTCGTATGAAAACAGGTTGGTTTTATTGCGGGTTTTAATTCAAATGTGGTGTGTTTTCTTAAAATCATTTAAAATTTTAGAATAAACAAAATCGGTTCAGATTTTTTTTAAACTTAATGTTTTCAAATTTGTATCCCATAGTGTTTGTCAAGATTAAAATGTTTATTAGCATGTAATAAAAACTTTAAACATAAAACAGTTGAATTAGTAAACAATTTCCGCTTGAAAAATAAAAATACAAACTGAAACAAACTGAAAACCTCTTCCCCCCTTTACATTATCATCCAAATACACTTTTTAAACAACCGCATGTAAATTTCCTTTTGCCTGTTTGAAACTAAAAAAATAAATAAATCCAAATAAGAACAACAACAACCACGAGAGGAATAAAAAAGTGCAAACAGAAAGTACATTTTAAAACTTTTGCAACTTGTATTGTGTTTGTGTGCATGTTGTTAAACGGAAACGGAAGTGTGAAACAAAACTCTTTAAAGCCCAATCACACGCACATGAACGTTGTTATGAGGACTACCAATCATCGTCATCATGTTTCCACAACAAATACAAGACAATACATACATCAGCAAAAAACAAAAACATACATTCTTTGAAAGCTTAAACTCACTCATACACTGACACATACAAACACTTTAAAAGAAAAAGTATTCAAGTTAAACAAGTTGAAAAGAACAAGATGGCAGCAAGAAAGAAAACAGAAGAAAAAAATGGCAACAACTTTTGAAGTGGGTTGAAAAGTTAAATAAAGACTTTTTCTTAAGAAACTTGATTTTTATTTTAAGTTTTTTGTTGTTTTGTCTTATTGTTTTAGATATTTTTTTTATTGTTGTTATTGTTGCTTTATTGCAATCTACACATGCTGATAAATATTTGCTGTGTTTTGCTTTTGTTTTTGGTTTGAGATATTTGGTCTGACGTTCTCTCACTCCGTGTTTACTCTTTTGTGGTATGTATCCCTATGCCTTTTTCCAGATGTCTGATGAAGCCGATGAAAAGTTTTATAAGTTTGGAAAAAATTGTTTGGCAACGGAAACCACAATTTAAGACAATAATCAAGAATGTTTAAAATGTTGATTACCAAATAAGTGTGTAAGTGAATGAAGGAGTCTTGAGCATTCCTGTTAAAAACCTTAATAAGGATCTACAAGTTTCTTGTTAATCAAACTTCAAAGGAAATAATAACAAGAATAAAAATCAAAAACTTTACCAATTTAATTTAAGCGATTTTAAACCTAAACAAACTATTTGTTTGCTACATATTTTCACTTTTTATACATAAATACATATTTGAGGAGCCGCAGAACAAAACGTACTTTTTCGAATTTTTTTATATACTTTTTTTTTTTTTTTTTTTTTTTTTTTTATAACATTTGAAATGAAATATTTAATGAACGTTTGGGACTTATGAATGTTTGATGCAACAATTGACAACTTGTTACCATATACAGGCTCATGCAGTTTTTAACGAGATGAAATAAATTTGAATGAGCAAAAACGTACGTATTGCTCTGCAGCTCCACATTTATGATCACATAAAACCTATTTCTTAATGTGAAACGTTTGTGAAACGTATGTGAAATATATTTTCTCGATTGAATAATAAATGCGAACAAGAATTTGTAAAGGAAATGCAGGCCCACTTTCAAAAACAAAACAAGCTGTTTGTGTAAAAGTTCTGTTAAACTGTTTAGTTAGCAACTGTAATCTAAGTGGGTCAGGCCATTCTAAGCCGTGGCCCATTTCTCTAATAATCTAACTCAGAAGAAAATAAAGATTAAACTTCTAGTTAGACATTAGTGTTAAAAAAATCTTTTCCTAAAGGAAAAACTTCAGATCTAGACCATTGGAATATATTTTTAAATATAATAGATATAAAATTCTTATAAGCAAACATTGTAATACTTCTTGTTTTTCAATAGATGATATTTACCAACGCCATCTATTTATTTCCACTCCATATTCTTTCATAGCACATTTTTATACATACACACAGTCACACCAACTAGAACGTAAAACAACAATTAGAAACAAACCCCTAAAAGAACACAATAGAAATAAGTATTTGCTTAAAAGTGATTTAAATGACGTTTCCCATGGAATTGTTTGCCACCAATTCGAGTTTGAACAAATAAAGAAATGAAATCCACATAAAATTATCTATCTGATCAGATCAATTGGGTTTAAATAGAATTGTGTTTCCATTGAAAAAGTAAAATAGTTGTTTGCAATAAAAAAAGGGGATTGTGTGGAGGAAGGGAAATTTTTTTCAAGCAGAATCAAAAATCATTTGATGGATGATTATGTGAATTGATGTAAGTCTAAATAAAACAAATATAGAAAATTTCGAAAATGGTTGATGTACATTTTTATAAGAGAGGCGTTGAAATCTATGGCAACAAATATGAAAATGTGTTTAAAAATGATTGTAGTATAAAATACGAAATCTCAGATAGTGCCATAATAATTGTTTGATTGTGTTTATATTTTTAGCTTAAATTTGTTAATGCTTTAGAAAATATTGTTTTTGGTTTTTAAAAGTATGTACACAGTTTTGTATATACATATTTGTATTATATGTTTCTTCTTGCTTAATAAGTTGATATATACAAAAAATCATTTCATAACTTTTGTTTGTAAAATATTTTCCAAAAAATATTTTAATGAATAAAAATTTTTGTTTTGAAAAAGTATTGTTTGTTATAAAAGGAAAAAAACATTTTAGTAAAAACATTATTTGACTAAAGTATTAAATATAAATATTTTTAGTCTTTGGTCTGGTTTAAGAAGTCTTTTTTTTTTTTGGTTCAAGAGTGGCACACAAAAGGACTTTATTTAAGTTTGTATCGTTTATATGCCCTACACCGCAGGCAGAATAGTATACATATGTATATAAGTTTGTCATTCCGTTTGTGATTGATATAAGACCCTATAAAGTATACAAATTTATATATTTTGGCTGATTTTACGATGTCCGTCTGTCCGTGTGTATTTTGAAATGGGTTTTCCGAAGACCCCACAAGTGAGTGGGATTAGGTTATTATATATTTATGCCACATTTTGATTTCTATATTATATTCCTGTCACATATATTCATATGTTCTATGGAAACTTTCCTCTATAAACGTTTGTCAAATATAATAATCTATATGTATATCTAAAATGGTAACGGTACTGACTCAGTCACTGACTGACTGACGGATTAATCATCGCACAGCCTGAGGCTAAAAACTTGAAATTTGTTCCAAAGATCAGTCTTTCCTCAAATAGATCCACAAAAGTCGCAAGTTTTGGAATTTCGAATGTTTTGGGGGTAAAAAAGGTAAAAACGGGTAAATTCGTTAAACTTATATCTCCAAAAATAAAAGAGATATAAAAAATTTAATACTTATCGTCGTTCTTTAGAAAAAAAAGCGAAGAGCTGGCTGGTACTTTTTTGAATGTCGTTTATTTTAGGGAGTAAACGGATAAAATCTGTATTTTGGTACTCTTTTGTCACCACATCGTTCTTTCAAACCAATTAATAAAGAATTAAGGGTTATATCACATTCGAAACTTATCTTAAAAATACAAGTCCATATGGTACTTTTTCGAAACACGAACGTTTAAGGGGTGAAAATCGTAAATATTTTTGTTACGTTTTATACAAAAAATTTTTCTCCATTCATTGACAAAAATATTAAAATTATTGATACGTCAATGGGGAGAAAATTAAATGTCTCTCCTTAATTTTGGGACTTTTCTGTTCTACAAATTCAACTTTTTTTAATTATCGTTAATGTTGGACCTAGAAATATAAAACTAATCATTCAAGGTCCTGAGTGAATAAGAGTCGCTTAGCGGGATCTTTTTGGTACTTTTACGTTCTTTAAGTGGTACTTTTTTAATTTTCTTTAATATTGGACCTATGAACATAAAATTAAACATGAAAGGTCATGAGTGAATGAGAATCTGTTAAAGTACCATTTACTAGTACCATTTTATATTCGTTAATATTAAAGCTAGAAACATAAAATTAAACATGCGATGCCCTTAGCGGATGACAATCAATAGGAGGAAACTTTTTTTGTTTTTTTAACGTACTTTTAAAATATTCGTTAGTATTGGACCTACAAACATAAAATTAAACTTGCAATGTGCTAAGTGAATGAGAATCTGCGATTTTCTTGATACTTTTTGTTCTTGAACACTTACTTTTTGAACATGCAAGTTCCTGAGTGAATGAGAATCTGTAAGAGGGATATTTTAGTAATTTTTGCTTCTCTAAATGGTACTTTGTTAAAATAAACTGGCTTTTTTTTTAATGTAATACTTATTGTTGTTCATTAAATAAAAAAAAGCGAAAAGATGCCTGGAACTTTTTTGAAATTCGGCCTTATTAGGGAGTAAACGGGTAAAACCTGAATTTTGGAACTTTTTTTCCTCCATCTATCTTTTTAACCTATACACATAGCAATAAAATTATATAACATTCGTAATTTACAAAAATAAATGCAAATAAAATGCATATATGGTACTTTTTCGAAATTCGAACGTTTAAGGGGTGAAAATCGCACCTATTTTTTGTTCTTTTTTAAAAAACATGTTTTTCCATTCATTGACATACGTATTTATACGTAATAAATTATGGGCTTCCACTACAAAATTGACATTTTTGATACTTTAATGGAGAGGAAAAAAAGTGTCAAAAACTATAATATTGAACTTAGAAGCACAAAATTATAGTTGGAAGGTCCTGAGTGAATATCAACCTATAGATGAAAAATTTTGGAACTTTTGGTAAAGCCTTGAAACATAAGAAAAATGAAATTCGAAATAAAACAACGATAATAAACCATAGCAGTAGTAAAAAATTTTGTAATTTGATGTAGCAATAAAGTAGTCGAAAGACAAGATCCCAATAACAATCTTGATTTAACATAAAAGTATTCGTATTTTAAATGTAATAAAAGTGTGTTGCGATGGCAATAATTTGTCTGTTTTGTTTGATTTGTTTATATGCTACTTCTATTCCTACATCACTTGCTACTTAGTTTATGCATTGGTTACTATAGTTACTGCCGTTTCTGTTAGTTCTTCGCCTTTTTTAAAATATTAAAAACGTCTCTTAAAATTTTACTTTTTTTGCAACGTCTGCTATAGTAGATAAAACACTGTGAATGTATCCGTGATAGAATTGAAAATATGTCTCCCAGCTCTTTATATGTTAATCGCACTATTAGGTAAATTTTCAATGATAGTGTTTTAAGCACAATTTAACAAAATATCAACACTAGCTACAAAAATAATTTCAATTGTTATTAAAAATCAACGTATGAATGAAATAGGTTTTTGGTCTTAAAAATCATTGTCTTAATTGGATGGGATTGCAAGAATAAGTGTTTGGTTTTACTAGGATTACGTGAAAGTACACACGCCTATTTTTATAGTCTTGGAACCAGTTATAATTCATTTTATAAATTGTCACTTTACTTACTAACGAATATTTTGTTAATTCAGCCAAGTATTGCCGAAGTTATTATCAAAAATATCTTCGCAGTTACACAGAAAAAAGTGTTTAATCAATTAAAAAAATGGCTTTAAAAGTATTTAAATTTAATTAATGTAATAATTTAATCAATTATTTTTTAGTTGAAAGAAAATTAAAAATTTAATTTTGATTTAATTCACATTTTAGTTGTTTTGAAATAAATTTTTAATTAAAATTTTAATTAAATAACAAAAAATCTTAATTGACTTTTTTCGTTTAAAATAAAATTATTTAAACATGTAGAATTGTTGTTGGGAATTGTCAATTTTACTTCAATAAATTAACAGATTGTTTGAAATGGCAAAGTTGTTTGATCATTTTTTTAATTAAAATTAAGAATATAATTTATTGAGAAAAAGATTCACAATATTACAATTTTTAGTAATCAATATAATCATTTTGGTAATAGGTGCAAAATCAACAAATTGTTTGGTTGATATTATGAATTTGGTATAAATTTGGTGATTGGAGAAATTTAATAATTTTTTCTGTGTAATAAAAAAATCCACAACTAAAATTTTCAATTAGAATTTATTTGCAAAGAATTTCAAACAAATTAAAAATGCTGGAAGGTTCAGCGTATTTTGATTTGAAGGAAATAATTTACTCGAAAGACCCTTCGAGACTCTTCCCTTCTAACCGCTGACTGTCCACGGCTGCTATAGGTACCACTATCCGCAACCTCTGACGCGTCCGATACTACTCAGTTGTGCTTCCTGTAAACAGATAACATGGGTAAACACAAAATTTGTCTTTGCCTTTGAAGCATAAAATTTCGTATTTTAGGTCGTAATTAGACGAAAAAGATATATATGACATGAAAAAGTTTGCTTTTGTATTTAGAAGAACGATTGAACGATATTTTTCAAAATCGGTGGTTTTTGTTTCTAAATTCCAGATGAAACCATTCAAATAATTATGTTTTTTAAGTTTTACTATCAAAATAACTTACAAAAAAGTGGAAAATAATTAAAAAGTGCACGCTTTTACTTTTTCTTTTATGTTCATAAGTACTTTCTCTCAATAAACCCCAAATATAGTTTCATATCATGTTTTCACTGTGTTGGCTTTGTTGAGTCGTGCAATATATCATACATCAGCATAAAGCTTTCAATGTATAATATATTATCCGCAAGGGCGGAAATATATTATACATTGTATTAAAAAAGATTTTTTGTTTTCGATTAAGAATAAATAACTTCCATTTGTCCGTTGTACAGAAATCGTAACACACCGCACAAATTGCTCAAACTCGTAAATTATGATTTACCCATGATTATGGATTTGGTTGTAACAAAAAAATTTAAGAAAATGAAAATTAAAATTCAATCTGTTTTTTAGAATTTTTTTAAAAGTCTTAAAATTTTTAAACAAAAATAGTGTAACAATTTATAAAAAAAACTACGTAAAATTTAAAGATTTTCCCTACACTACTGTTTAAATAAAGAAATATTCAATATGTAATTATTATTTCCTACATCTGGCATTGCTGCGTCGTATAAATGACAAGTCGTACGAGTCACTTTTAATGTTTACTAAAATCGTCAAAAGAATATTTCTACTCATGTCCATTTCAATTCCAATTTTAATTTAATAGTTTCAATAATTGAAACCAACTTCTGGACTAAAATATAAAATTCTCAAACATTTTATAAGAAACTTCACAATCAAATTTTCAAACTTACAATTAAAAGCCATCATAAGCGCAACATTACAACCAGGGCTGTGGAGTCGTCAAAAAATAGTTCTAACTCCGACTCCGACTTCAACCCCTGAAATTTATTAAGTGCGACTCCGACTCCAACTCTAACTCTGATGATAAAAATATATGAGACTGTTCCTTATTTGACTTTAAGCGATTTGTTAATGCAATACTGTTTAAATGGTTAAAAATAGCAAAAAAAAAAACGATTCTGTAAAATATTGCATCGCCAATTTGGAAGAATTTTTATTTTGGAAAATATTGTAAAAATTTTTTTTAATTCTTATGCAGACAAATTTTGGAGCCGAAGTCGCGAGCTTTTGATGGTACTTCGACAAGGACCCCGACTCCGGTACAAAAACCACAACTCAGACTCTACAGCTCTAATTACAACCATGATAATAATGATGAGTAGTGGGGCATTTAATAAATAAATGATAAATTTCTTTCTCTCAAATGATAATGTTTAATAATAAGAATGACAACATTGTTCCCATACCCGCCAGATACAAGTGAATGCCTTATGGGTATCACACTCCGTCCATACTGTTGCATGACCTGGAGTGTGTCATAACTTAATTGTTAAATACTTTTGTAACATTTTGTTGCAGATTAGCATCGCAAAAAAAAAATCTAAAATAAAAATCAGATCTGTTACAAGTCTTCAATAAAAAAATAAACACAATGCCTGTATCTATCACCCTAAAATCTCTTTTGATTCAAATGTTAAGTGGTTGGTCGTGTGCAACATTGTTTATGTATAAACAAACGCTTACAACAACAATAACAATAAAAAGTGAAAATGCTGAGCAAATAAAAAACTAGAGATATTATTTGATATAAAAGTAAAAAAGTTAAACAGGTCTTTTTGATTTTCTAAATCATTGAATCTGTGAATGGCAAAAACTCGTAGCCTTCAAGAGTTTCAGGAGTACGAGACTGGCAGGCGTGTGCTTTTAACGTATGTGGCATGTTTGATTGTTTTGATTGTTCTATTCCACTCACAGGATTATCAGCAACATCAACATTGTCGACACGTGAACAACAGCAGTTCTAATGAGACACAAATAAAAGTGCTTGCATGATTGAATGACTTCATTCATTCCTCCAAGCAGCCAGTGTATGATGGAAATTAGCGATTTGTTTGATCGAAGGTGTAATTCCCTAAAAATGGTCACATGGAGATTTCAATTGCAGCTTATTATATTATAAACAAAGAGGGGTTTTTTTGTAAGGTAAAATCATTGAGATAGATTTTCTCATGGATAAAGTTGCTAATTTTTTTTTTCAATTTAATAATTCTCGGGTAAAATTATGCAATTTATGGGTAATTATGTATTTTCAAGGAATAGTAAATGAGATGTAATTTTCTCGATTTTTTTTAATAATATTTTTCAGGACTGTGTCTTCTTCGACGGATTATTAAATTAATAAATCCAACTAAATGGTAATGAAAAAATAGTTTGTTCCGGTTAGTTGATTACTTTCTACTTGATTGAAATTCGAAATTGTATAGTTTTTTTTTTAATTTATGTGGTTGCCTTTGTTTTTGTAAATATATTTTGAAGTTATTTTGCAAGATATATTCTTATAAATATTTTTTTTGTAATTAAAATTTCATATTTAAACAAATAGAATCTGGCAATTATTGCTTTTCATAAGCTACTTTATTATATTCAACATATTTTATTTTTCCAATTTATTTCATGGTGGTGTATAAAGTCATTTCTAAATTTTCAAGGAATAGAACTATTACAAAAAAAGCTTTATAAAATACATAACTGATATTAAGCTCATAGAATAAATTCGAAAAATAAAAAATGTTGAATTTCATATTTTAGTAGCTTGAAAAAAAAAAAATTTCATCAGGTGGAAAATTTTTTGGAAATTTATTTTGTACATTTTTTTGAAACTGAAAACAAATTTTCATTGCATGTAGTAAATTGAATGTTCTGAAAAATTTAGAAATGTTATAATTGCGCTAAAATTTTTTAGAAAATAAGAAGGCCAAATAAAAAAACAAGTTATCTTTAAAATCATATAAAATTATATATAATAGAAAAGAACCAGTTATCCCTAAACTAACGCAAAATAAAATGGGGGCAAAATCCAATGTGGAACTCATTAATATATATAAAAAACAGTAATTTTAAGATCCTTAAGGAGATTTGTAAAATAATACAAATTTATTATTCCAAAAATTTAATGCGAAACCGAACGATGAACGGGCATTAAGAAAATTGTGAACAAATATAAAAACAAACAAAATTCGAAAGTAAACAGTTTATAAATCCAGAATTTTCGAAACTTTTGAATGCTCTTTGAAGATTCAAAAATGTAGATGCGTAAATTAAGTAATTTGCTGTAAACGATAACAAAGGATATATATTTCAAAAATCCAATAAATATTAGTGGCCTATTTTTTAACTTTTCGTATCATATTTTTGTATTGACGTGTAATTATTTGGGAAAGCGTGTGGCTTCACTTAAGTTAAATTTTCATTCACACCTATTATGTAAGTCGACGGCGACATGAAGTCATTTCAATGGCTTAAAGTTGCAATTTACATTGTCGCTATAGACAACAATTGATAATGGCAGTTACTTGCAGTTTTGTGTTGCGTTTTTAAAACGCAGTCGACTTTAATCGACTTCGTTTTTGTCGACACATTTTTTGACAACGACTCAAACGAGAAAAAAAGATATAACAAGTTTTAAGCAAATCAAAAACTATTGTTCAAATTTTCAGAATTTCAACGTTATCATTAGTATTAACATTAATATTTGGTTGTATATTAAAACTTGCAATTGAACTGGTTGAATTTTAACAATGTTTAATGTTAAATTTTTTTAAAATTAACCATATATTTTGTTAAGAATTAAGAAGAATATGGTCAATCAACATTCAATGTTCAATGTGCTTTTTGAGTCAAGCTGTATGTACACTGAAAAGAAAACGTATTCCATCCCTACTTTAATCAACCCGAAGCGGTGCCAATAGTATGGAATTCTTTAAATCAAGTGCGCCGGACTTAATATAACCCGAAAACGGGATGGAGTTAAACAAATGAGATAATAATTTGTGTAAAACTTGGCTTGATTTAAAAATCTCTAAGTTGATTTTATCCCGAATTCGTACTTGAAATAATCCAAATGTGAAGTTGATTCCAACCTAAACCCTTACACCCCAGGGAAAGGGAGAACATTATTATTTCCTTACCCGTTTAACATGTTTATTTTACTTTTGTTGTGTACTAAACCCTTTGATTACAGAATAACTCTCAATAAGACACCACCAGCATGCCGGATAGTCATTCTACTTTCAAAATGTAAAGTTTTTAACTAAATAATTTTAACAAATAGAATTTAGGAATTTTGGCTTCTTATTTTAATTTTTAAATATGAAAGTAATGAATGTGTTTCTTCTTGTAGTGTTGTTGTTTCTACACAAAATAAAATAACCGTTTTTTACCTTCTTTTGTAGTGTTGTTTTTGTATATACAACAAAATTTTACAAACACACGCGTATGCCCCCATTTTCGTTTTCGAAAGTTATCCCATTTTAAATTGCTTTTAGTGTTATTCGTACTTAAATTTTAAAGTGCGATTCGTACTAGAAGTAAGAAAAAAATTTGCTTTTATACGAGTTTTTCTTTTCTCTGTAATTATACCCACTCCTCAACAGTGGAGAGGTTATTATGCATTTGTGCTGATGTGTGAACACTAACAAATATTGATCTTATACCCACATTTTAGTATACCGATCGACGTAGAATTACTATTTAAGTCCGTCTCACGATCTCCGTCCGTCCGATCGGCTGGCTGGTCGATTGTCTATGTAACTTTGCGCGAGAAGTACATGTCGCAATTTTATAAATAGTTTCATTATATTTGGAAGATAATTTTTAATTGTTATAAAGACGAAACTTATTGAAAATGTTGAGAATCGGTCCATAATTTCACATTGTCCCATATAAACTTCTTTCCAGAATAGTCTTTGTGCCCATGGAGAGGTCCCATATAAGCCCCATTTCCAAAATCGGTTAAAGACGAACAAATCTCATATAGATGTTGATATTTCCAAAATATTTTTCACAAAGAACTCTTATATGAATCTTAACATCATAACAAAATTTGGTTTTCCGGATCCATGATTGACCATGGGTCTAAGATGTGAATATATGTCTATATAGTCTGTGCTATAGGGTTACAAATACTAGAGCTTGACCAACTATACTTTTTTGCTGTGCTTTAAGCTATTGTTTAATTGAAAGTAAAATAAATCGCATGTAATTCATTTTCTAGCTCGTGACGACCTTAAACTTTATTCCTTCGATTTTACTGATAGATTTTATGTTTTAAATGAACATCTAAAAGAAAAAGAATGTGAAAATTGTAAGAAAACCAAGCAAGGGCAATTTGGTTCCAGATCGATTTATTTGGCATACGTTTAATTAATCATGCTAGAGATTTTATTTCTGCATATTTAATGGCCATGGCATAAATAAAAAAATAGCCAATTGGACCACGCCTACACCATACACCCACTTAAAGGCCAGGTATCCCAACTGAAATTAATGATATCTTTGAAATTTACACAGATGATAGAAAATATAAAATCAGATCAACCTGCTCGAGCTTATCGGATAGTGCCCAGCCCTATCGGATCCTGTCCAGCTTTAGAGGTTAAGATTGGGGTAAAAAATTACCCACTTTTTAGTTTGCTTAACAATATAGTACTGGTGTATATATACACATTAGGGTGAGTCAATTTTTTTTTTGCCACTGCGGTGAGATTTGAACCCAGGCGTTCACGGACAGGTTGCCAAAACTAGTGTGGGCAACCTGTCCGTGCAGCGCAGTCAAGAATGAAAAATTTTCAATAAAAATTTTAATTAATTTCATGTTGTAAAATTCCTGTCTTCATAAAAATAATTTAATGAAAATTAAATTCAATGAACTTAAGCCTAATCAAAAATATCCAAATTTGGATTAAAAACCATTAACAGTTCAATAAAACAACCACAATACTAATTATTTTATTTTATGTTTTATTAAAACTCACTTTTCTATTTCAAAAAATCAGTACCTTTTGAAAAAAGAAACTGATGTGCAGGTTCCAAATGACATGCAAGGTATTGCGGAGTAAAATTTATATAAAAAACACTCAGTTATTTGAAACAGCACATAAATTTAAAAAATAAAATAAAATTAACAATTTCCAAAAAATATACTTAAAATAAAAAATATCTTGAAAAGTGAAAAAAAAAAATTTATTAAAACTAAAACAAAATTTAAAAAATTATTTTTGTTTACCATACACTTCTAAAATGGAATTAAAGTGAGCATTTTAACGCGTTTATCTCACTTTGAGAAACGGTAAATTGTGTGATACAACGAGAGAATTACACACTTTTTAAGTTTTTCATTACCAATTTAGATTTTTGTTTTCAAATTATGTTTTTTTAAGTAAATATTTTAACTGCACCATCTCCAATTGTATTTCACAATTTTCTAACTGTATTTCAAAAATTTTCAATTTAATTTCAAAAATTTCCAATCGTATTTTAGAAATTTCCAATTGTATTTCAGAATTTTCTAACTGTATATCAGAAATTTCAAATTCAACTTCAAAAATTTCCAATTGTATTTCAAAAGTGTCGAATTGTATTTTAGAAATTAATGTTTTATAACTAATACAATTTTCTAAAATACAAATTGACATTTCTAAAATACAATTGGAAATTTTTTAAAGTTGAAATTTCTGAAATTAAATAGGAAATGGCGTAGTAATTTTTATATATTCTGGCAGTTGCATTCCTTTATTTATTTTTAAAATCATGATTACCAATAGTCGTTTCTTATTTTGAATGATTTGTGCAGTTGAAATCATTTAAATTTAGTGTTATTTTAACTTAAAATTGTAACAGTCTTAGGTTTTTTACCAGCTTGACTATGACTTTTTTGACAAAAACCTCTAAACCAATTACTTATGTACAGAATTTTCTAAAAATTAGCACAGATATAGAAAGCTGAGAAAATTTTAAATCCTTTAAACAAGCCGTCTTTCAGCGATACAGTCAACTATTCACCAATTGCAATATATGTGACCCGGTCTATGAAAAGGTGGCTTATGACTCAAAAAACAGAATGAAGGAAAACAACTACCGAGAAACTGACGAAATGCATTGTTTACCTTTAACAGCTGATTTTGTTTTTGAGTCATAAGCCACCTTTTCATAGACCGGGTCACATATATTTCCAAAAAAGTAGCATTTTTTCGGATTTCCTGAGCAACAAATTTTCAGGTCAAAAACGGGAAGCTCGATTTGGATTTTAGAACGATGAAAACTTTACGAAATTGTTATGATCGAGTTGAAGTCTCTAAATATCTATCCTCTTTACAAAGTGTTAATATGGCAACACCACCATATATATTTTTGCATAATCATTCTTTTTTTTATACTTTTTCCAATTGTCTTTTTTCTCTTAGCATCAACGCGTTTTCATTAATAGATTTAATTAGTTATAAATAAATAAACATTAATAATTGAAAAAGCGTGTATAGTTATTCCGGGAAATACAACAGTTGGCGACGAGTGTAAAATTCGTTTCAATTATTAATTTTTTTTGTACAATTAATAATACTTTTTTTTTCTTGTTGAAGCAAGTGCAAGCTTACAAGACAAAATGGATGCCGAACAATTCTCACAGTTTATGAAAGTTCAACAGGATTTAATAATACAAATGTCGAGGTTGTCTGCTGGTACTTCAAGTGCAGTGCAGGGCAATACCAACATCAACACGGCGTTGGTTCCTAATTTCGAAGCTTTTGATCCGGCAAAGGAGACGTACCGTAATTACATTCAGCGGTTCAAAAATTACGTAAACATGAAAGGCGTTGATGGTAATAAGGAGTACTGTACGAAGCTCCTTTTAAATTCGATTGGTGCTAAGCATTTTGATAGGGTGACCGCGTTAGCGGCACCAAAAGTAGCTACAGAGCTACAGTACGATGAGTTGTTGAAGCTGTTGGGAAATTATTTGGCCCCAAAAAGAAATGTGCTTGTGGCACAACACAGATTTCTATCAAAATATCAGGGTGAAGGACAGTCAGTGGCAGATTTTGTGGCGACACTTCGCACTGATATTATCGATTGCGAATTTGTGTCAGAGTGCAAGTGCAAAAGTTCAATTGCTGATGTGTTTTTGAGGGCACAATTTATCCGTGGTATTAATGACAACGGAATGCGTGAGCAACTGCTTCAATCTGAATCTTCTAAATTCGAAGAAATCGTTTTAAAGGCGTTGGCCCTCGAAGCAGCACAATATGATTCGAAGGAATTGTCACATGCTGCGACAAATTCATCCAGTGCAACTATAAATAAAATTTTCCATAAAAGAAAAACTAATAATCGTACTAGACCTCAACAACCCCAACACAAACGGAAAATAAATTATGAGCAATTGGGTATTGCGGGGTTATGTTTACGATGTGGTAATAATGATCATTTTGCGAAGGAGTGTCGCTCCAGTCCAAAACTAAAATGCAATTTGTGTGCAAAGCACGGGCATGTAGCTAAAGTCTGCATTGCTTCTCTTTTGGCGGATAGTCCTAATGCCGGACCTAAAAATAAACCCAGTACACGGGGAAACTCAACAAATAAAGTGCGTGTCGATGATTCTAATTACGGAATTTACAAAATTGTTGATGTGTACCGCAATGATTACACAAATAGGAATTCTGAACGCTATTACGCCAACATTTCGATAGAGGGAAAAATTGTTAAATTTGAAGTGGACTCTGGCTCCGGCTATTCATTTTTGCCCCGAGGCGTATTCAAATCATTAAAGTTGTCTAACGAAATAACCCCTACAAATATAGTTTTCCGCTCCTATACACAAAATACATTTACAGCTGACGGCAAAGTACGGGTGCTCATTAAATTCAACAATATTTCGATTTTTGATGACATTTATGTTGTACCAGACGATTGTACAGCCTTGATAGGCCGAACCTGGATACGCCGCCTTAATATTAACCTAAATGAATTGGATCAAATTAATTCAGATATGTCTGTTACCAATTCTATTACAGATTCGAACCAAATTCAAGATTTAATGATCGAATTTGCATCTGTCTTTGAACAGAAAATTGGGTGTATCCCTAACTACAAGGTTTCACTGCAATTGCGTGAAAATGTCAAACCTAGCTACACCAAAGAGCGCCAAATTCCATACGCGTTGGCAGAACGTGTCAACAAAGAGCTCGAAGATTTGGAAAAAGAGGGCATCATCACTAAAGTGGCCAACAGTGATTGGGGTTCGCCCTTAGTGGTCATCCCTAAAGCTGACGGTGGAGTGCGACTTTGCGTCGACTATAAGGTAGGCGTAAATCAAAGGTTGGTAGACGCACATTACCCAATACGCAAAATAGATCAAATTTTCAACAGCCTCAAGGATTCGAGATTTTACTGTCGCCTCGATCTTTTCAAGGCTTATTTGCACGTTCCTGTTGATGAACTTTCATCTGAAATTCAAACAATTTCCACGCATAAAGGTACATTTCGTATGAACCGGCTGTCTTTTGGTATTAAAACGGCTCCTGCTGAATTCAATAGAATCGTAGATCAAATATTGCGTGAAATTCCAAAGACAGAATCCTATTTCGATGACATTGTGGTTCATGGTGAGTCTTTAGCCGAGTGCAAGGCTAATCTAAAATCTTGTTTGTCTCAGCTCAAAAAGTACGACCTTCACTTGAATCTTACCAAATGTACGTTCTATCAAAAACAAATTGAATTTTTGGGTCATACCGTGGAGTATAACAAAGTTCGAAAATCCGTTTCTAAAGTAAAGGCCATTGTTGAGATGCCACAACCAAAAAGTGTGGAGGATGTCCGTCGATTTCTTGGCATGGTTACATACTACTCCAGGTTTATACCCAATGCTTCTACGTTAACTACACCGTTACGTATGTTATTACGTAAAAATGCCATTTTTAAATGGAACTTCAGTTGTCAAAAATCATTCAATGAACTGAAAAAAGAGATTGCCAGTGAGCGAGTGCTAATGCCGTTCAATCCGAATTTAAAGGTTCAACTTGCGTGTGACGCTAGTCCCACAGGGATAGCAGGCGTTTTGTCTCATATCGTGGGAGATGAGGAAAGGCCAATTGCGTTTGCATCAAGGTCGTTAACTGCTGCCGAACAGAATTACTCTCAACTTGACCGTGAGGCTTTGGCGATAGTGTATTCTGTGCAACATTTCCATGAATATGTCTATGGTAGACTTTTCATACTCATTACGGACAACCAGCCTTTATCCCGGATTTTCCACCAAAATTCAAAATTACCGCAAATGACGTCATCTAGGCTTCAAAGGTATGCTGCTTTCCTGACCGGCTACAACTACGAGGTTACTACAAAAAAAAGCGAGGAAAATGTTAATGCCGATTGCTTGTCAAGATCCCCTTTACCCACAGGTATGTCTTGTATCAATTTTATGGATGAGGAAGTACACTTTATTTGCGATTCCACTTTGTTACAAATAAATTCGTTAGAATTAAATTACAATTCAATTCGTAATGCTACAAAAAGAGATGCACAACTTTCAAAAATCATGACGGAATTGCGTAGTTCAAACGTAATCGATACGGAATATACCATTGATTCCGATATTTTATTCAGGGGAAAAAGGGTCATGGTTCCTAGCTCACTACAACAAGCGGTACTAAATGCACTCCATTACACACACATTGGTATAACCAAAATGAAGCAACTGGCAAGGAGGTACGTATTCTGGTCTTCAATAGACAAGGATATCGAGAGGTGGGTTCGTTCGTGTGCTGCTTGTGCCTCTGTTCAAAATAATCCTCCAAAAGCTATTTTACATCCGTGGGATGAACCACAACAAAATTGGCAACGTATACACATTGACTACGCTGGGCCTTATCAGGGACATCAATTTCTGGTAGTCATCGACTCTAAATCTAAATGGGCAGAAGTGGGCGTGTGCTCATCTGCACCAACATCAGCATCAACCATCGAAATGTTATCTAACATCTTCGCTAGGAATGGATTTCCAGATGTTATGGTATCTGACAACGCAACCATCTTCAAAAGTGACGATTTTATTCAATTTTGCCGCAACTCTGGTATTTTTCAAAAATTTATTGCTCCGGGTCATCCGGCAACAAACGGACTGGCCGAAAGGAATGTCCAGACTTTAAAGAAACGACTGGCAGCTATGTCAGACGATATATCCCCCATACCTAAAAAGGTTCGAGAGATACTTTTCCGATACAGGGCGACACCTCTGCAAAATGGGAAATCGCCATCAGAGCAGTACCTTGGAAGGCAAATTAGAATCCAACTAGATGCTTTAAAGCCTCCAAAGTTTTGTAAAAATTCCACTTCAGATATAACGGTCAGACATCTAAGTGAGGGAGACCGCGTTCAGGCAAGATATTACAACGTTAATAAGCCTGCATGGAAACTTGGTATCATCACTAAAAAACTTGGCCATCTACATTACCTTGTTCGTCTTGACAATGGGTTCATATTTAAGCGTCACTTAAACCAAATACGCGCCACTAATGTACAGTTACCTGCAACGACAACAAGTCAACCGCCTGACACTGAGTCAGACAACGGTCCAATTATGGATCAACAAATTCTTCAATATGCTTTAGCGCATCAAATTCCGGCTCAGGTATTGCGCGATGACTTGACATTTCCTTCTGCTCCTACAACTACAGAACCACCACAAGAGCAACCGCAGCCGTTCACTTCACAGAAAGCTGAAGCTGAATTGACACCAAGCCGACGAACATCTAGTCGACAAAAGAGACCACCCAGTTATTTTAGCAGTTATATGCGACATTGATTAAGTGAGGGAGAATTGTTATGATCGAGTTGAAGTCTCTAAATATCTATCCTCTTTACAAAGTGTTAATATGGCAACACCACCATATATATTTTTGCATAATCATTCTTTTTTTTATACTTTTTCCAATGGTCTTTTTTCTCTTAGCATCAACGCGTTTTCATTAATAGATTTAATTAGTTATAAATAAATAAACATTAATAATTGAAAAAGCGTGTATAGTTATTCCGGGAAATACAACAGAAATGTTCTTAGAATTTTCCGTAGATTACGATTTTGCCATACGCTTTGTCACTTTTTTGGGTCCGAACAAATTGACACACCCTAATACACATACATATTTGTAATAAAATTAAAATTTTAAATCTGAGTATTTTCTTCATACTTATAATCTCGCCAAAAGCAAATTCATAAATTATGCACATACATATGAATTATTATTACAAGTATTTATTTTGAATATTTTGGTTAATCTAACACTGAACAACGAGGACTGTTATCAATCAGTTATTGCAAGAGTGTGTCAGTCAGTCAGTCAGTCAGGGCAGCAGTATGAGGGAGTGTTTATTGTAATCGATGCCACTAGAGATTTTTTTTCTTTATGACACGGTTCTTTTTTATTCATTCGTTTCCCACTTGTACTTTTGTATTTGCTGAAAAGTGTTTATTTATGAATATGACCCTTGAATTTATTTATTTCTATTTATTTATGCGCATTTTTTATGAATTTAGGTTTATGGTCAATAGAATTTAGGAAATAAATCCCAAAAATGAAATAAAATTCATATTCATTTGTTGTGCAAATTCGTTTGCCCTTATTTTCTGCCACTTCCTTCATCAATTTTAATGATTAAAATGGCATATCAATGCCAAAAATGTTATATTTTTTTCAAAGTGCTTAAGAGTTTTAAAAGCTGTTCAAAAGCTTAACAGGGTCTTGTATTGGGATTGCAGAAAGTTTGACAAAATTAAATTCTCACGCTTTATCATCTTGCAAATAAAAAAATTTTTATACATCAATTTAAGGAGTCCCTGACTCTTCATCGCCATTTTTTTTTTAGTGGCTCGTGTTTGTGTGTTTAGACTAAGCCGATGGATATTAAAATTACTTTGGGCCAAATACAAATATATTTTAAATATCACTTCTTAAGCCAAATATTTCTATTTTGAATAGAAAGAATCCTTTCATTATTTACTTGTGCCTGTGTTTGTGTATGTGTGCTAATGGGGGCATATTTATATTTGCGGACGCATGTCATTCAGCTAATCCAGGGGCAAATACCGAATGATTTCAATTCAATTTTTGGTGACTATAAAGAACGAAAGAAAAAAATAGCTGAAATATAAAAATAAATAGAGGTATGATGGTGCAAGTTAAGTTACTTTAATCCCTTAACGCTTTTTTCAGCTAAAGGCACACACACACACAGCATACATAAAAGAGTAAAGATTTACCCCCGTCCACTAGTTGTAAATAAAACGAAAGAATTTTCACAAAGGCAACAAACGAGTGTTAGAGTGCACGTGCTCCTTTTGTTTACTTTAACCCAAACGACAGAATATGAATAGGAAGGAAATAACTGCGTGAAATCTGTTGAAAGGAAGCGGCAACTAACTGTGTGGCGGCACCATTAAATATGTATGTATCATCGGCGTAAAGCGGAAGGCAAGGTGAGTCAATGTCTATGATAATGGGTGAGTGTGTGAGCGTAGGTATAGAAAGTGTATCCTTAACTTACTTGTTGAAATTATCCTGTTATTTTTACACTTACAGAAAATATGGATATATATAAAATAAAAAAATTTTAGAAATAATTACAATATATATTATTATGGGATATAGATTTGCAACATTTTTTCTTAAATAGGGAAAACAAAAAAAACTTATTTAAAAAAAGTTTTGCGCAAGCTTAAATCCTATTTTCTTTAACATGAGGCAGCAAACAAATAAAAATACGATAGAGTATATTAAGTGATTGGTAATAAAGATACTAAAAATTTAAAATTTTAAAATAAATTGAATTATTAGTTAAAAAAACCAAGAAAACATATTTTTTAGAAAGTCGGACAATAAGATTCCCCCCTCTTTTTGTCCCACATTCTTGATTTTGTTTTAAATAATTTAATGAAAGCTTCAAAAATATAACTGGAGAACAATTCAAATTAAAGTCACCACAAGGTTCTATTGCATTGGAGTATAAATGCTAGAGGCCTGTATAATTCCAATTAAATACAGATTCAAATTATAGAAAATTTTTCAAACTTCACACTGTAGAATCACTGTCACAAACAAATACTGAAGAGAAGGTGACGAATAAACGTAAGTGTGTGAACGTGTAGAAGCAAGAAACAAATGCTCTACTATAATAAAAGTGTGGGTATACAAATTACTCTTAAATACTAACACGGGAATGAAAAAAAAACACGCAGCAAACAGCAAATTTTTTAATGTGAGTTTGGGATATGTATTTACGAAATATTTTGTATGGTTATTTGTCAACGACTGTCAACGTTGCGTTCGAGTACTTTTACGGTAAAATGCAGTTAATGAGTAATTACTGAGTAAACTGAAAAATTACTCTCATAAAAAGCTGTTGCCCAAAAAAGTACGCGAATGAATAATTTGTTAAGATTCGTAAGATATAGGGAACAGCTGATGGCAAATTAATGTAGTGTTAAAAAGGTTTGCTCTTTTATCTACTTAACTTGTTTTCTTATCGGTACTCGATTAAATACTTTTTATAACACGAACATTTAAGGAAAATACAAAGAAATTATTTTATATAATCTTTCATGTTTATTTTATTTTATTTGATTTTACTTATTTGAGGGTGGGTTAATTTATTGAAAAGAATATGAATCATTTTTTTGCTATTGATTACTTTAAAAAGAAGTGCAGTTCTAAGTATCAAAATACTTTATACTTTCACAGCTCTCAAAAATTAATATAACAAGAAAAATTTCAAAAGTTGGTATTTAGCCTTATTTAGTTTTAAATGAAAATTTCAGCAAAATGTTTTAAAAAATAATAATATACTTAATATTATTGTGGGCAAAATTTGCAATCGGTTTCTTAATGGAAAATGTGTGTGGTTGTGAAAAAATGTTTTTCTCTATTATGAACACCAGTGAAAATGTTACTGCCTATTGTGCAGGAGGCGTTAATTAATATATATTAACTTTTGGTTTTTATTTAAATTTTTCTTTTGTTAAAATTTTTTTTCAGAATTTGTATTCTTATTGTTTGTTTGCTTGTTTACCTTTTGAAACAATTGTTTATTTATTTAACTAAATTTTACTGCAAAAATTTCTGCAGTAAAAATTTGTAAATACTCAGTCAAGAACTATCACTTTACGCTCTCAATTTTAGTAAAATGCAATAAAGTTCAGTAAAAATTGTAAAAACTTTTGTGCTCTTGAAGCAAAAACCATTTTTTCTTGTAGACTGCGCGAATACTAGGAGTAAAGACAATAATTTGTAACTGTATTAACAGGTTTTGAAAGAAACCAGTACTGTACTGAGTATATTTCTTTGAATTCTCGTACCCTCACAATACTTTTCAAATTGATTGACGGTCAGTACCGTATATCATTTGTTATTGTGGTTGTACACAAACGTTTGGTAAACACATTTGATTTTTGTTGTGTGTTCGATTTTCAAATACATTTTATTAGGCAGCCCTTTGATAAAAAGGAATCAAAGAAGTGTAAAACAGCGAATTGAACTTTTTTTTATAAAACAATCCACAAAATTTAAAAACTTATTTTATTTTTAAGATATTTCAACCTTTTTTACCGTAAATTTGTAAAACTGGTGGGAGAAAAAGGGTAAAATTTTTACTCTCAAAATAATTTTAAAATGGTTAGTGTAAACCGAATTGAATACCAGACACAAGCAAAGGGAAATATAGAAATGAATGTATCTTAAACCGAGACCACGCCTAACAGTAGCTTTTTAGAGGCCAAAAGTCTGGAACTTTTAAACCGATAGAAATATTTTAGAAATTTTTTTTCATAAGATTTCATTAACTTTTGATTTCTGTTTTTAGTTTTTGCTGATGTTTCTAAAACCTAAAAATATTGGTCCCAGACGCACTTTTTAGTATACCAATGTCAATGCGGCTGGCTGGCTGGTCTATTTTAACTTTTTGCGCAAAGTACAGGTCGCACTTTTGGAGTTAATTTGATATATATGTTTTAATTGCCAAAGGGACCAAGCCTATATGGTCACAATCTGTCCATAATATATATAGAATAGAGTCTTATCAATAACTTTAAGTCTCTTATAAAAGTCTCTTATAATTAATATATAAAACTGTTATAATAGCCACTATGGCATGATATGCGTAGGTCCAAAACTAACTATAGGTCCCATATATATACCCTCTCTCCAAAATCGCTTTAAGACGAAAAAATCTAGTAAAGATGATGATAACTAGATTATATTCGGCACAACGAATGAACGTTAAACTCATATTATAATTTTGATGTGCCGGGGCATGACTACCCATGGGTAATAAATAGGGTACACTCAATAAACGTATCTTAATGCCAATACAAAGAGATAGTTTATGCGTACAAAGACTATTCAGGAAAGAAGTTTCTATGGGGGGGGGGGGGGGGGGGGCATGTAAAATTATGGCCAGATCCGCAACATTTTCAATAGGATTCGTCCTTATGGCAATAGAAACATGTGTACTAATTTTCATCACAATATGATTGGACATGGACAGACAACCAGCTAGCCGGCCAGCCAGGAAGGATGGACATAGAATTAGAATCCATTTCTGAGTCGAGCGGTATACTTAAAGGTCTGTCTAGAACCAATTATTTTATATGCTACACATATCAGCTCAAATGCATAGTACAGTAGGGGAGATTGTGGAGCGCAAAATAAAGCAATTTAATTCAAATGTAAAAAGTGGTCTACAGGTGGGTATAAGTGGGTACAAAAATATATATTGCATTAAAGACGAGATTTTCACCTTTCTGCGGGTATTATAGATTGTTTTACCATTTTTGACCCTCAAAAGTTCTATTCTTTTGAATTTCAAATTTTACTAAAACAAAATGGTATAAGCGATACAGCGATGCAGAATTTAAGACAACTGTTCTACCATATAACAAAAAAAAATTGCAGCCCATTATCGATAATAGTTTGCGAAGAAGAATAATTTCTTTCACAATTTTTTCAAAAGTAACATAAAATATTTATTGGCAACAGCATGCCACTTGTTTTGCTACTCTAGTTGTAATATGTTAACTATTAAATGTCATTAAAATTTTGGGAATTTTTAATAGCAAAAAACTGGACTTTTAGCCAATGAAATTAAATTCTGTGCTAAATGAAATATCAGCTTCTGTTTATTAAAGAAAGAGAAGCGGTTTTGAATAAAGATTTCATACAGCTTTCCAGTTCAAGTTCCAAGCATTATTATTTGTACGACAAAATTTTTTTTTTCTTAAATATCGGCCAGTATGCTTAGAAAAAGAAACTTCCTTCAAAGATTATTTTATAAGAAATATATTATGTTACACATAAAAGTTCTAATCAATTTTACTTTCTCATTAAAAATGTACTTTTCAACTAAATGTTTACGGTATACAACCTTTACGGTACATAACTAATATTTAAGAAAAAGCTAACTTATAAAAATCAGTATTTGCATTTCATTTTGAGAGCCGAGATACATATATGAATGAAAAGTTTCCAGTTTCAAAATAATCTTTCTTCAAGTGTAAATTTTCTATAGCCAATTTTTTTTAGCATAAAACCAAGGGGTTGCTTTAATTTTTCATTACAATTTTATTAATACATTTTGCCACACCATGAATATTTTAAACAAGAATAAACCACCCACCAGTCACTGTTTTGTACCATTTTGTATCCAACCTTAATTTAACAACTGCCTGCACTATGGCTTTCTCTTAGTTTGTACACACACAGAAACACACACACACACTTATTCACATGCACAGCCGCAGCCACACACAGATTTCTACTCCTAAACTCTTTACATATGAATGAATGAATGTATGTATGTGTATGTCCTGCTATTTTTATTTTATTTCTACATTATTTTTCTTCCATTGGCTCCTGCCTGAGTCCCTCGTTTAGTTATTTATCCCGGGTAGAGAGACAATGTTTTGTTCGATGTTGGGTTATGATGTTGTCTGTGGAAGATTCATCTCATTTCATGTTGTTGTTGTAATTTAATAGTTTCAAATAAATAACTCAATTGTTTTGTTGACATTTTATTTGACACGTGACTCCCTTTTATAATCAAGTTCTGTTTTTGTTAATAGTTTTCCTTTTGTTGTTGTTGTTGTTCTTGTTTTGTTGGCTTCACTCAGGTTATTTGACGGTTGGTGGGTATTTAAAACAACGTCGCCCATAACGTCCATTAGTTAATCCCTTGGGGCATGATCTACTAGATGCTGCCGTTGTTTGTTATTTGTGCTTTTTTGCGGTTCATTGCTGGTAATTATTTCGAAGGTGTCTATTAGTGTCAACACGCTTTTACTTTATTTTGTTCTTTCAGGCTTTTAAGAAGATTTAAAGGGGTGAGAGGAAGTGGCAGTAAATTACTTAACGATTAACCCGCAATTTAAGATTGTTAAAGATGTTAATAGATTTTCCGATTTTCTATGAATGCTCTGAAGCATGTCGACATGGTTGTTAAAACTGCGAAACACGGAAACACATATTTTTTTTATTTACTTTTTTTTTTTAATTTAGTTTTCATTAAAAAGCCTTAGTTCAATCTTAAAAACATAATTCCGATTTACAGCGAAAACAAACGCAATTTGCTTAAGCTTAAGCCTTAAATTGAAATTTATAATGCAAATTATAATGAAATGACTAAAGAGCCAAATAAACTACACAAGCAATTCGACAAGAACAACAAGATGTGACTGTAAATATCCAAAAAAAAAAAATTTAAATAATTTTCATACAAGAATGCTTCTTTCCGATTGTGTGATTTATTTGGCCCTTAAGTGCTGATTCACACGCCTTACATTTTAGTCGTCAAGCCCTAAGT
Organism: Pollenia amentaria; assembly: GCA_943735925.1. Classification (NCBI taxonomy): domain Eukaryota; kingdom Metazoa; phylum Arthropoda; class Insecta; order Diptera; family Polleniidae; genus Pollenia; species Pollenia amentaria. The sequence continues at coordinate 227,984,248 of OX031009.1, forward strand.
CTTTTCCCTTCTCTCCTTAAAAGTCAAGACTTGATGGCTGCAACCTGAAGCGTGTGCATCAGGACTTATATTATAATATTCCAAAACATCAAACGAGCACATACTAGGGTGTTCAGTCAATTAATTCTTGTTACTGGTTACTGAAAAAAATTTCAGTTACCAGTAGCAATTGATAGCTGTGTCACAGACTGCACTCAATTTGATAATCAATTTCATTTTAAAAATGCCCCCGACCAGGAAACAACTCAAAATAGTTGCATGACTCAAAGTATTTTGTAAAAAAGCACAAGAATTTTTTAGAACACAATTTCTTTTAAGAAATATATTTTTTATAAAGAAAGCGCCAAAGTGAATTTGTGGAATTTGAGTGAGTGCGTTAGTAAAAAGTGAGAGAGAATGGCAAATTAACAGGAAAGACAAAACTTGATCGTGTGGCTTCCAAGTAAAATGAAACATTTTATTTTAAGAGGAGTATTTTAAAAGATCTGTTTAATTGTTTGTACATATCAATTTATATGATCTCAATACATGTTTAATTTTTTTTATCGTTGTGAAGGTTTTATTAATTAATATGAGTACCAAGTACCAATTTTTTCTAAAATTATCGAAAAAAAATATCTTAATATAAAAAATTTCTGGATTTTGAATTATTCGATTAATCGATCAATTTTAAAATGTTATACCTTTAATCGAATAAGTCAAAAATGCCATATATCTATTAATCGTTTAATCGAATAAAAAAAAGCCGATTAATTGAACACCCTAGTAGATACGCAGAAAAAAGATACGATAACGTTTTGGATCCAGCGTTGAAAGAGTATTTTTGAATTAAATATAAATACTAAGGTCAGACGTGGCGTATCGAAGAGCGAATTGCTGCATTTAAAAGCGTTCGAATCGAAATTTGTTTAAAAATTTAAAAGATTTGTAGTAGAATAAAAACGTATGATTCATTTCAGATAGAAGCAAATAAATAAAAAACAAGTAAGAGTGCTATATGCGATCAGAGCAGAAAGTTATATTAATACCCTTCTTAAGACATAAATAAATCTCGTTTGTGCCACGCCCACTTCCTAATCAATTTCTTCGGATGTTGTTTACTGATATCCAAGATGCTTATACCTAATTTGGGAACTTTGGCAGGTATGCAAAAATCTATTATTATTTTATTTATTTAATAGATTCATTTACATTCATTTAATAACAAAATTTGTTTAAATTTAAATAATGATCTATAACTGGCATAACATATAGTTGTGAGCCAGATTGGCAAAATTAAAGCTGTTTAAAATAAAAATTCAAAAAGATAAATTTGTAAACATATTTACAGCATAAAATTGTTTAACAAAAAACAAACTAAATACAAATATTTATATAAATTTTAAAAATATAAAATGTAAAAAAGGAACTAAGCAAATTCATTTAATATCAATTTTCTGTATTTGAGGCAAGATTCCAGGTAATTGACAAGGGAACCAAAATTAAAGGCATCCCCATTCAGAATATTTAGAACGTCGAGTAGGTTTAGTTGATGTTTGTTGAAAAATGTACTTCTAAATCCACTATAAATGGGGCATGTACCAATAAAGTGTAGAGTATTTTCCGTTGCGTCTAGATTACAGAGAGTGCAGATTCCGTCTGATGTACTTCTAAAAGATCTAGCATTTATATCCAAAAGTCCTCCTCTTGCTCTTATCAATAGACTTATCGCACGAGACGAAAGTTCCGTAGTAGTGATTTGTAGTAAAGAGTAATTTAATTGTGAGTATAAGTCATGAAACTGAGAGTTTCTAGCGTCGGCAATAAAGGTTTGATTTTCATAAATTTTAACAAGTGGTAAAATTGATTTGCAATGTTTGCTTAGTGGTACAGAATTATTATCTGGTACAAAATTAATTTTAGCACACAAGTTCGTCCAATCCTCAGCCCAAAAAGTTTGTTTAGCGATTATAATTTCTGCAAGCTTTCGAGGTAATCTGTTGCAAGGCATGTTAAGAACTTTGTTGATGTAATCAAAATGCAATTTTAACGTATCTAGGTATAAAGAGTTTAAACCCGTTTCTAAAAAGAGCATATAGTTTGGAGTGTTGCTAGGTAAAAGTAACATCTTTTTAATAAAGAATCTAAATAGTTTTTCAACTATTTCGTATTTCATGTATCCCCATATTTGGGCTCCGTAAAACATGATTGAGCGAGATACAGCACTGAAGATTTTAAGTTTATTTTTATTAGATATTTTGGGATGGTTTATATATTTTGACCAAGATGAAGATATTGCCATTTTTGATGTAGTTAGTTTATTTTCCAAATGTTTTCTAAAGGATAAATTGTAACACAAGTCCATACCAAGATATTTATATGAATTTACGATTTCAATTTCATTTTCTCCAAATGTCCACTTTAAGTTGTTTGATATTCTAGTGCCACTACGAAAAACTAATACTTTCGATTTAGCAAGGTTGACTTTTAAATGCCATAAGTTACTATACAAATGAAGGGAATCAATCATCGTTTGGAGACCCCTGGGTGAATCAGATAGTATGACAATGTCGTCTGCGTAAAGAAGAACTTTTACTGTGATGTTGTCAACAATTATCCCGCCAGTAAGAAAGTCGGCTAAGCCATTTCTGTTACGAACCTGTTTGTTCTCGAGGCCATGCTTACCCTGCAACTCTGCGGCTTCTTCTCATAGGGTGTGTTCTCAACCCTTTATCTGACCCAGGTTTGCAACAAGAAAAAAAATCTCTGAAACAAAACAACATTCAATACCAAAACTTACTCATTACACAGCAATGCCAATCAATAGCAAAAATCTATAATGTCTTTGAAGGAGAAGAGCCACGTCCACTTATCCAAACACGCCCTTCGGTAAAGGGTATACAAAATGATAGCATAAAGGCTGACTTCGTTAACGCAGTATTGCAATGCAACACTTAAAAGAAGAGCTTTATAAACTCCAAAACTTTTCTGTAGGCAAGGCCTTGAATGCATTATTGCATTGGCAACGGTAGTTACTGCAAAATGGTTGCGAAATTTGTGCATTGTTTTTATTTGTGACGCCTTGTCAACGCATTTGTTTTTAGTGATGCTTTGCAATAATGCGTTTATGAAATCAACCAGATATATTGAGTAAATAAATAACTTATAAGTAACGGGTGATTTATCGTGATGTTGGATTTATAATGTAAAATAAAACACATAAATTTGGAAGTGGACATAAAACTTTTATTATCGGCTAAATGAAAAATTTATGGCATTTACTGTTCGGAAATTATATCATGTAAATGTTGGCAATAACTACGTCTTAGGTGGTCCATTCGGAGGTCCAATATTGGGCGACTCGTTCTAGCATAGCGACTGGTATCTCGAATGTTGGCTTCCAAAGCGTCATTCGTAGCTGGTTTATTCCGGAAGATCTCACGCTTTGCATATCCCCAGAGAAAATAGTTCAATGGTGTGATATCGCACGATCTAGGGGGCCAATTTACCGTAGCAAAACGTGGAATTAAGTGCTCACCAATTGATTTCTTAGCCAGATCATTGTTTCACGCCCTGTAAGGCTCGTAGCGCCATCTTGTTGATACCAGAGCTCAGCAAGACCATACGCTTGAATTTCAGGACACACATAGTCCGCTTACATGGCGCGATAATGGTTACCATTGATGGTAACATTGTGATTTTCCTCAAATTTGAAGAAATATGGACCAATGGTTCCACCAGCTCATTTTTAATGGATGTAATGGAAGCCCTTGGTAATCTTGGGGTTGCTCTTCAGCCCAAATCCGTCATTTAAGTTTATTAACGTATCTATTAAGCCAGAAAATATGTCGAATCGCACAAAAAATATTTCTCACGGAATGCTGATTTTCGTAATACAACTGAACAATTTAGAGTCGCTGTTGTGGTGAGAATCTTTCCGCAATGATTTTTCAAACGATGCTGAACAAAAATTACAAAGTAGTTTGATATGAGTCACGAGTGATCTTTAAAAAAAAGCATATTGAAAAGCAAACTTCACGATGAATCACCCTTTGCATATCGCTCATTTACTTTAAGAGTGACATAACTCAAAGAACTAAATTTTGGAGTTAGTGATGTAGAATTTTTCGCTATGTTTTTCTTTATATTCTGCATCACTAACTCCAAAATTTAGTTTTTTGAGTTATGTCACTATTAAAGTAAATAAGCGATATGTATGTACTAAATGGGAGTACAAAACATTTTGGTAAGTAATCTTCATATTGTGCGGTACCGAATTGTTCTCTTTTTTATTGATCTTGGCTGTTGGAAATTATAATTTGGTGTGCATGTGGTATATTATCTTATATGTATATAAAAACGTTATCTTATGTGTAAAAGTATTGGAGATAAACAGTGCCCGGTATTTATAAAATGGGAACCCGAGAATACATTAAGAGAAAAATATAGAATTTTTTTAATCACAAGAGTTCTACCTATCGAACGATAGGTTCTCGTTATCGCATGTCATGATCCCAAAATTTTGTACAGGCTATTCGATTTCAATAACGGCGATTAAAAAAGTATGATTTCGATAAAAGTCATTCGATCACGAACGCAATGGTTTAGTTTCATACAAATTAAGGATAGAACGATTTAAAATTTTGTTAAGAACTTGCCCTTTTTATAAACAAATATTTTTAGTATTCTAAAATATTTAATTGGGCACAAACGTGAAATATGCAAATTTATCTGATTTTATGATTAGAAAAAAAAAAACAATTTTTAAAGTTTATCCATATTGCATATTTTCATATAAACTAAGGAGTAAAGAAATGTGATGACAGATTTTGATTCTTTTTCAATTTAGTTTCTTTAGTTTAAAAAATAAATACGATTTAATGCGATTTCATATAAAAAATCAATAACTGGGAAGAAAAATCAAAGTTTTGGTGAAAAGTAAAATTGTTCTTTCTTATCGCTTTAGGATCTTGTATCTAAAGAGCTTGGGGTCGAATAGCTCATAGCTCTTTCCCACTGGAATGTATAATTTGTATGCCAAATATTATTTTAATTGCTGCAGTTATCTTAGCATGTGTGAAGAAATATATTTTTTATAACGAGTTATGTTATGAGATAGAGTTATGTCTTTAGTTTCTTCTGGAAAATAATTATTCATAATGCCTAATTACAAGAAAAAATTGTTTCAGTAGTTTTGCCGTAAACGAATTATAAGCATAAAGTGCTATATATTTATAGATATATAGGATACACCCTGTAGAAATCCTGGGATCAAATGTCTTCTCGTCACCACTTTTGTTAATTAGTTTAGTAACACTATGCACAAAGCTTCTACAATTTTGTCAGCCTTTGAGAGAAAAAAATATTTTTGCTAATTAGAAGTAATAAATGGAAATTAAACATGTTATTTTAACAAAATATATTCATATGTGCAAGTATTTGGATTTAATTGATTACAATATCCACTTATATTAACTAATGCAAAGATCTAGTAAAAAGTTTTGAAAATGTAGACTAGCCCCCTTATGCAAAAAAAGTTAGAGTTCACATTAGTTAACCAACGCACAACGCCCAGCAAAATAGAATGGGATTAATGTGTAAGTTAACTAATGTGAACTTTAACTTTTCTTTGCATAAGGCGATAAAACTATAAAAATGGTACTAGTGAATCTCGGGTACTTATACCTCTCAAATGGTCCGACAAGAACTACCAAGCCAATATTTCTTAGGTCAGTAGGATGGTTTCAGTGACTAGCGCGTGCTAAATGTCTGCAGCACATTTCATTATCTGGTCTTCGGTTGGTCAGTAGTTCTGGTTACAAAGTCAATTGTGAATTAGTACAGTTTCACTGTTAACATTTCCTACAGGGTACAAACAAGTACATGCCTATATGAATGTATATCAAATGAATGTGAATGTTGAACATTTTACATAAGTGTTTAGGATGTAGTAGTTGTCTTTTTTAAAAATTCTCTATAGCATGTGTTACACAAAACACTAAAGCAAAACCATTTCATCTTTATGAAATACAAACATACAAAATTTTATGAAACAATCTCATTGTATACAGTCAATGAGTTTGACCCATTCATTTCTTGAATAGTTGGAGATGGTTGGTGCTTTTGTTTAACCAACTCATGCCATATGGTGTCACCTTTTACAGCCATTAACCACAATGACACTTTTAGCTTGAAAATTATTTGCATAAAAAGTTGTGTGTTTAGTTCAGAAAAATGTTCAAGTCAAAATGAGAATAAAAGAAAACTAAAAATAGCATCTTAAAAAAAAGAAAAGGATTGCATGAGGGATGATACACTTAAAGGAAAATAGTTGACAAAAACGGTAAAGAATATTTAATATTCTGCAATTAATGTTTCTAAATATTCTTGCAATATGTCGCTGGCTCAATATAACAATGTTGCATGGAACAATTTAATTTTTTTTTCAGTTACTAATGTTTTTGGGTTGTATGGGACAATTTAAAACATTTACTGGTAATTCCAGAGAAGAGTTTTATAGTTGTATGTCACACGTGATCAAAAGTTAAGCAACAAAGTTGTAAGTACTTCATTATGTAGTCTACATATAACATAGAAAATAAGGTTTTAGCGTACTTTTGAAAATACTGTTCTTTTATGACACCACTGTAAGTGCATAAGTGGGTATAATGCATTTGAAGTGATGTGTTTAACCAATTGAACAGAGGGCAACTCTATCAACATCATTTCACAGAAATTCCACACAAGTTTTTTTAATATGAGTTTCGATAGCATTTCACGTGAAATGTTGAACAATACCGGGCTTTAAAAATTAAAAATGTATCCCATATTGTTTTAAGCATATTTCGCTCAATTTCAGAATTGTGAATTTTCTCAGACTGTATTTTGTAATTATACCATATTCGTTTTAGCTTGTTTCACTAAATTTTGGTATTGTACGTTTTCTCTGAGTGTATGTTATATTAAAGAAAAAGCAAAACATAACCGAAGTCAAATATGGCATAAATTATGCAAATCATAATCGTTCCTTCCAGTTAGTACGGAATAACTGCTAACCTTATGAAATGTAATGTTTGTTGAAACTATTTTCATGTTAATGTAAGCACGAATAAATTGCCAGCCAGAAAAAAACCAAAGGTCTTTGCTTTACAGGCCTTTTCGAAGACATTCGCCTACCTTAATAAAAAATTTAATTCTTTCTGCAAAAAATGAAGCGTAAAAAGAATAGAAACATTTTTTTTTACCAAACAAAAATTATCAGGTAAGAAAGATAAGTGAGTTTAAAAGACTTTTTTTTATAAAATTCTTAGCTTTCTCCGAAGTTCCATGTAATTTTTAACTGTTGTCTAATAACTTTTTCTGGTTTTTATAATGTCAGCTTGCCAGACCTTCTAAATACGTTTAGTAAAGAGCAAAAATGAAAAATCGTTAATAAGTGCTTAAGGCCTGGAACAGAATAAAGTAGTTGTAGTAGTAGCTGAAGGTGACAAACGCTCTGTAGCGCGACAAAGTTTAAAATTTCGAACTTTGCGCTTCAACTTCAACTGCAACGACTACTACAACTACTTATTCTGTTGACACTCCTTTAAAACTGTCGTTTTTAAATTTTCACAGCTTCTAGCGCTATTCGTAACGTTATACTACAGCGACTATTCTGTTCCCCACTTAAAGAGCATCTTAACATGAAAAGCCGCACTACCGGTCTATACCACTTCTGGAGACCATAACTGGGCATCACGGCCGTCGAACATATGGGCTTAAATGAGAGGGGTCGAAAAGAGTGGATGTCTGACGAAACATGAAAACTTGTTGTAAATAGGAAAGTAGCTTACAATGACATTAACAATGTACCTACACGCTACGCAAAGATGGAGAGCCAGGAAAAACACTATTATAGAGATCAAGCTGTGAAAAAGAGTGCAAAACGTGAAAAAGACTCTTAACAGCGAATATAGCCAAAGATGCTCAAAAAGCAGCGAAAACCAATAGCAGCAGAGACTTATAATGAGCAGTAGGAAATCTGACAAATGCTCCAGTACATGGGTGAATACCCTTATTAGACGATAACGGGGAGATTACAACATCCAAGTAAAGATTAATGCAGATTTGGACCGACTACCTCACAAATGCTGGCTTTAAGCTCCGGGAAAAATAACACTCATTATGCGAATCACACGTGGTGAGCCAATATGTGAAAACTGAATTTCCCTGTTTCTCTGATATACGCGAAGCTATAAAAACATTAAAAAGCAACAAATAGCCAGGCCTAGATAATATTCCGCCTGAACTGTTTCTGGTCGAACCAATGATTAGCTTGAAGCTGTTGATTCCCCTTATTGATAGGTTCTGGTCCTCCATTCTTCTAGCGGAGGAACGCTTGCAGGGTGTAATAATAAAAATCTCGAAGTTAGGGGATTTTTTTGAGCGTAGTAACTGGAGAGGTATAACACTCTAAAATACAATGCTCAAATTTATTGCCCATATTATTAAACGAAGCCCTTATGATAAAATTATACCCAGTATGAAGAAAGAGCAATCTGGGCTCTGCCGAGGAAAGTCCTGTGTTAGCCATGTCAACAGTCTTCGAATAATAGTTGAGCAGTCCGTAGAATAGACATTAACACTATATCTTCTCTTTATCGATTTTGAAAGGGAATTCGATTGCCATTTGGAAGGCATTAGCATGTAAAGGAGTGCCATAAGAGCTGATTTCTATCGTCAAATCAATGTACGCTAACGAAACATGTGGAATCGTGCATAAAAACGACCTATCTGCCAAAATTAATATCGGCAAAGCAGTTCGCCATGGATGAGTTCTATCACCACTTCTCGTCAACATAGTGTTGAATTTCATTATGCACTAAGCTACGGCATCAAGACACGGTATAACATGGAGCCTTCACAATAGTCTTGACATTGAACCATGAATGGCAATGGAAAATAAATTACGCATGATCGTCGCTTACGCCTCCAATGGAGGCCTTTGCTACCTTGGAAGCTTTATTGACAGGCAGGGTGGTTCTAGTGCTTATATTTCTGAAGGTATTAAAAATGCAAGGCAACGTTTGGAAATCTTCAATTATATCGCGAAAACCCAAACTGAAAATCTTTAACTCAAACGTTAAATATGTTCCTCTGTACGACTTTGACACTTGGAATGCCGTCAGCTCGGATGTCCTCACTCTAAAAGTTTTAATAACAAATACCTTCGTGGACTTTTATATTTATTCTGGTCAGTTACCATCTCCAAAAGCCAGAAAGAAACTAAATAAATAGCAACTAATAACTCCTAACAGGAACAACAGAAAAAATATATATAATATAAAGAGCGTCTTAAAAGAACTCCTTAAAGCCTTCAAATAGTTTAGAGAATATTTTTAATCAAATCATTGTAATCTCAATCATTTTAATAACAACTGCTACCATAAATATTCAAAAACTATCAAGTCAAAGCTTCGCTCTTATCAACCTAGAAGAAAAAATATTTTTCGTTGAAGCAGAAGGAAGAAAAGGACTAATAGAAGGCCTCTTTTCCCTGTTAGATTTATAATATTTCTTTACATACATTTGACGTTTAAACATCAAGGATCATAACTTGATGTGTACACACGTACAAATACTTACATAAATTTATGTATAAATTAAATCCAAAAGGAAAGCAAATGTTGTCAGGACTACATCAGCAATTGCCAAAACTAATAGGCCAATAGTTGAAACAATATGTTGCCATAATCAGATGACATTTCAGTTTTGTTCACATTCTGCAGAAATTCTATTTCCAAAGGGTCAAAGGGGAATTGAAAAGAGGCTTGCCAAACAACGATAACTGACCATGACAAATGTAATAAGTTTGTACATATTGCGAATTAGGTTGACAAAAATATTAAGAAAGGAGTGGAAATACACTGGCCATATTTGTTGTAATTTTTATAAAAATAACTTGTATTTGAGGGTTTGAATAAATAAAATTTGCTTTTGCATATTAAGGCATAATATTTCTTTTTTTTCCTTAGCGTCAATGTTAAACAAATTATTTGCAAATTTTTTTTATATATTAGACTTTCTATAGTCTCCTGTTAATTATATAGAGGACTGTTAAATAAACCGCCATTAGGCTATTTATTTATATAAGTTTAAATGTTTGTATTTATTAATAGAAATTGTTTAAATTCATTTTCCGGAAATAAAAAACTTTTTGTATTGACTTTTTTCCTAAAAATGAGGTTGAGTGTACTTTTGCTGAATATTTTTCTGCAAAATGAGAAATATTTATAAAAAAAAAAAAGAAACACAAACATGGCTTAATTGAGTGCGGTTTAACGCACATTCATTAACAATATGAAAAAATATATAAACGAGTATTTCGCCCAAAAACACATTTATCCCATATATTTCCTTTATTTTAAAGGGTCACAAATAACAAAACATTTTTAATTTGTTTCTCTTTATTTTTTATTTGTTCATTTAGGATTTTATTTTCTACAAAATTCTTTTCACAAGTATTTTATTTAAGTGAAAATATTTTTATTTTATTTAACACATTTATTTGTTGTTGTTGGTTGTTTGTTGTTAAACAAACAAAACAATTATCCTGTTTTTAATAAATACAAATATTTCAAACATTTGTTGCCCTTTTTTTGAACAGTGAGAAGGATTTTCATTTAATTGTGCGAAAAGGAAGAAGAAAGTCTGGCTACACTCGAGGTGTTAATTGGCCCAATTTGTGAGGTTTTTAAAGGACAACAAAATAAAATGGCTAAATACGGTTAAGATATTTAGTATCTATTTAAAAAAGGGTTATAATCATAAATTATTTAATGAGAAAAGATCTACATTTAAACATTCATATGTATTTATTTTTTGTATATTCCTAAAAAGAATTTAAGCATTTATTTACTTTCTCGAATAAAAATGAAATGCAATGAAATCCTTCATTCAATAAAAATATGATAAACTATAGGGAAGTAACGAATACCGATATATCGGCAGTACTTCACATTTATCGGTATCGGCGATATTTTACTGTCGATACGCCGATGCTTTTTTATAGGTTTTTTGAACAAACAATTTTATTTTCAATGCTTGTTTTTTGCATAACAACTTATAGCAAAAAATCAAACAGAATAAAAAATTGTTTCATTAAATTCGTAAGCTGGAGGTCGGTCCACACCACGCGTTTTATGCATATGTTTATTTTCTGACCTTTTTTCGAGGCGCATGCTAAAATAGAAAGTAATCCTACTTCATGCTTTTGGATACGTATAAGCATTTTACGCGTTTGCTGTGTAACTTGTCAATACAATTTTCCACTACGACTTTTTGGACTGTTGCATAAACGCATTGAAGGCTTGGAGTGGACCTGCAGCATCAGCCGTTTTGTTTTTCACCATAATAGTAAAACGTTCTCCCATTGATAAATCTTGTATGTATTTGTACGTGTGAAAAATTTTCTGCTCATTTTTTAATGTTTTTTGTGAAAATAAAAATCATTTCGCTACAAATTTTGGGTTAATTCAAAAAGACCACAAAATCCATAAGCAAAGCACCTGCTATATTTTCTAACGCTATATCGATAGTTACAAGTCTTCGAACATTATTAGAAAATACGATAAATGACAATTTACGTAGCATTAGCTCTGAACGAAATATTTGAGTGTTAAGAGAATAATGAAATCTATTGTTTATCTACAATTCTCCCTTCGATGCAAAGCAAGAACATTTCAAAGACAAAAGATCGAAAAAACGTCTTATTGAGCTACTCAACATGACTCTACATTCTGAAAGTGTTGAAGACACGATCACCCCTGCACCTATTAAAGTACTGAGAAGTCTACAAGAACTGACATTTGGAGCGTTTGTGAAAATCTTAAAATAAAATTTGGAGAAGGATTATCCGCAGCCCATCCTACGCTTTGGTTCAGCTAAATAAAAAGTCTAGATATACCTTAGATATCCTAATTTGTCTAGAGATGCAGATCCGCTTGTTTCCTGGCGCTATTAAATATTATACTCAAAATTTTAGACCATGGCGCAGAAATACTTAAGTTGTCCGATAAGTTTAGTCACATCTGAGAGTCTGCTTCAAACGTAGTTGCGAAATTATCTCCGTAAAAGTTGAGAATACTTTTTTTTAAAGGCGTATCGGTACTTCCCTAATAAATACGTGTGTTAAATACTTAACTGGGCTTAGTTTCCTTCTCTCACGCATGGCTCTTTTAAAAGGGCCATTTCGAGTTTAACACCCTTAAAAACAGAGGCTACTTAGTGCTGGCTCACACTCTTCAAGTCTTACTTGTCAAGTCTTGAGTTTTTAAAAGAGAGATTCTCTTTTCTCAGTCGATCAGTAAAAAAAAGCAAAACTAAAATGCAAAATATTACAATTTACAATTTACCAAAATTCAATGCAATTTTTTTAGGAAAATTCTTAAAACAACAAAAATGTCAATTGTTTTAAGAATTTGTTTAAAAATTTTATAAAAAGAAAAAAGAAAAAAACCAAATATTTGAATCCCTGAAGAAGCTATCCATTGAGAAAGCGAAATATTGGATAAAAAATAAATAATTTTTTATATAATTGACCTTGCGCTTGAATATTTATTATATCAAACTTATTAAAAGGTCGAAGAAAATAAAACTAAATAATTTATTAGTTCATAACTTATAGATTCCAAAAAGCCGCAGTTCGGATATTATTACTCCCGGTGAAGGGTATCAAAGATTTGGCACAGCCGAATAAAGCACTTTTACTTTATTTTATTTATATAAATCTACCAGCAGTGGTAGATGCACATTAAGAATCAAAGTAAAACATTTCAAAAAATTATACAAACATACCAAAGAATTCAAGGGATCAAATAAAATGTTCGATGTTTTTTTTTTTTGTGTGTGAAAACTAGGCGGACTACTAACAAATCGCCCACGCCTCACAATAATAATAAAGACTGCGATAACATTTCAACTTAATACCTGGCAATCTTGCCGTGTACTTGGAATGTAAAATTTAAATGACTTAAAGAAAAATGTAAAACAGTTGAATATAAATGGTATAAAAGAAGAATAAATGTATGTAAATGTGTAGTTGAAAATAAATGTAAGAAAAGTAAACAATAAATAGAAATAGCACAGCAGGAACTTCAAAGACGGCGATGGAGTTAGGAATAATCTCCTACACTTTAGCTGCTTATTGCTTTTTTCTGTATGTTTCATGGAATAATACAATTTTTTCGAACTATTTTTTAAACTTTACTAAAATAGTTTATTTATTCTGAAATGTTCACGCTTAAAACTAAAACATTAGGTGTGATCCCGTACTCAATGTTGGGAGCCCGCGGGATCCCAATCTTACCGAAAACTGTTCCCGTATTCAAAGTTTGGTAAAGTGAAAGGGCGTTTAAGAGACAAATATTCTTCTTCCTACACGAAATAGCCCGCACTTTTTCTATGGGCTGATGGGAAACATAGTTAAACAATCAGCTGTGTCCAAAAATAAACAACAAAAAACTACAAACAAGTATAACCAAAAAAATTTAAATAAAAAATATTAATAAAATAAACCATAGAAAATGTAAAAACATGATTAAATTTTACTTTCATACATGCTTATGTGTCATTTATGTTTAAATGTATGCATTTCAACATATTTCATACTAACGAATTCTTTTGAGGTAGAAATTTGCTTTTTATTATTCCCATACTTTTATACATTTTTGTGTACTACTGAGAGACATTTTACCGAACTTTGCCCAAAAAGTACGGGATCGCACCTATTGTTGATACTATACAAAATCGGTTATTTTTTAATATTATTAATATATAATTTCTTTAAATTTATAATAATAACCAATTGGAATAACATTTTAAAATTGTGATTTCTATTTAATAAGGCTTGTGGTCAATTTGTTTTATTTGTTATTAAAAAATTAATATATATTTTTATTTTAAATTTTCGTAACTTCCTTGTGTAACGTGTTCAGGATATAAAATACACCAAATAGAAATACATTCATACATTAAATAAAATTTTTATTTATGGATGGTCGAAAAGTTCATAATAATATATTTTAAAATCATTTTTTTAACTGCAATATTTAATATACGAAAAACATCTTGAGTAAAACACCCTGAGACGCAACATTCAAAAGAAAAAAAAATCAATGCATGCACAAATAAAGTCACACTGCCCATCCAGTGTGACCAGATCTAAAAAAATATTACAGCTAAATCTGGCATTAGACATGGCCCAAAAATGCTTATAATGATTTAAAAAGATGCTAATTTTTTTTTAAAAATTTATTACCAGTATGAAATTTTATTCGAAACTAAATACATTTTAGTGACTTATTGTTAAACGAAATTTATATAAATGGTTACATTTAATAAAGCATCTGATATATATAATTATGTAGCACAGGTAGTTGAGATTTAATTTTAAATTTAGGGGCCAGCAAACCCCTGATAGATGCAAAATGTAAACGATTTATTTCTATGATATACAATTTTTTTTCAATCAATTTATTTTTTGTAGTTTAACAAAATTTGAAGCTTTAGAACTATTATTTTTTCAGCAGTTTAGAGCAAACAATTTTTTCAAAATTATATATAAAAAATTTTAATAAACGAATTTTGTTGTTGTGAATCTAACTAAATAACCATTTAACCTAATAACCAGCCTTACGTGAACAACCGAAGTATATTTCCGAAATAACCCAAAATCAAATTCCCGAAAATCAAAAAAAATATATTCCCCGAAAATTTTTCTCGCGTATAAATCCTCATATCAAATGAAAATTAAGAATCCGATAAATTTAAATAAAACTATTGGCTTTCATTTAAAATTAACGTTTTAAATTTAAAAGTTCTTAAACATAGAGAAAATGATTAGTTAAAAATTGTATTTGATTAAGAAAATACCTTCATACGCTGCAACAATAAAGTCGGACTGGCAAAATGTATTCATAAATTATTATGTCGAATATTTTATTACATTTCGATGAAAAATTTTGTCACTTTACGAAACCGAAATATTGTATTTAAAGTGTTTCAGTGTTACCAAATAATCTGTCATCCTAATAAAATCCTTTTCATATGCAGGGTGAGATACTAAAAGAACAACTTTTAAGAAACGCCATTAAAGCCACATGAATGAAACTCAGTGTGTAAACAACTGCTGTACAGAAACATAGAGCACACAACAAAACGTTGCTGCTCTTTTGCAACATTTAGGTTGCCACAATGAACATAAAGAAGAAAAACAGCAGCAAAAACAAAATATTTCTCAAAGTCAAAATCGGAGTCACACGACTTGTAAATAAATTTTAATGATGATGTCATGAATAAATTAGTAAGAAACAAACACCAACAACATCAAAAAGGATGCTGTCCGTCCTTCTCTTAGGCATTCAGTGAACGACTGTGTAAGTAAATTCCACAAGAGACTGAGCATTAAACGTGCGGGTGAATGTTTGTACAAAATGTTTAGTGTTTTATGAGTTTTGCGTGCCACCTTCTTGATCGACACACAAACGCTTTTACTCACAAGTCACAGTGAGTGGCAGGAGCGAAAGCAAATGATTCATTTAATTTTTAAAGTGTATGTACGTGTAAATGAACCAGAACGTGTGCATGTGTGTGTGTGTGTGTACGTTTGGGTGTTGCTGGAAGTAGGCGTAGCATTTTCCACCTCGTTTTTCTTTCTTGTGAATTTCTAGACATTTTTCCTGGTGGTTTCTCAAACAAACAAAGACACACTCCTTCATCCACACATTCGCATAAAGGTAGACATGTTGTTTATTTGTTAATGCTGGGATTAACACTAAAAAGTCTGTAGTTGTTGTTTTTAGTATTTTGTGGTATTAAAGGTTTTAATGAGAAAAATGAAGTAAACCACAGAAAAGTTGACTTTTTGGTGGTTCTTTGTGGATAAAAATGTGGGTGTATTGGATCTGGCGAAGTTCCTGTTTTGGTTTTAGTTGTTATTGCCGCTTAACTCACTTTGTGGCATTTAAGTCATCATTTTGAGCTAGGAATATGTTGTGGCTTAACACGAGTACTGTTGACAAGCAAGTTTTAAAACCGCATATACAAATAAATCGCATTTTATGTACAAAACACATTTTACATATTCACTAATATTAACTTTGATGTGTAATAAAAAAAAATATACAGAGTGACATTAAATGCGGTTTCACTCTGTGAAACAAGTCCTAAGTATTTTGACAAAAATGCTTTCCTGATCTTATTATTTTTTGAGAATTAAAAAAAAAACAATTAAATTGCAGCTTTTCAGGTCAGTGTTTAATTTTCCTCATAAAACTATTAGCACTTGAAACTTAATAAGTGTGAAACTGTGCGAAAATTTAACTTTTTCGAATTCGATATTAATGGTTAAAGCCCATTATGAAGAAATATTGAACAAGATTCCAATTGCTTTTGCTCTAACTGCCTAAACAAATATTTTAATTTTTCCTTTTGTAACGCTCGATCTACAGCCCTGTAAAATTTAATTTTCAGTACGTCATTATCTTGCGATAATTTGCTTGTATGATTTGTTTATAGTAACACAAAATCCCTTCAAACACACACAAACATTAAAAGTATAGACTTCGCTTTATGTTGACAAAAATTTCATAGATTTTCATTAAAAACCACAAAATAAATTCATGCATCAGCAAGCAGTGACATGTCAAAGTTTGTAGAAAAAAAATCATTTTATCCAAAAACAATGTTTGCTATTTAGCCTCAAAAAATAAACTGGTCTATAAAACAGGTGTAACTAAAACATTATAAATCAAATTTGTTTTAGGCGGATAAAAATAATATGCACACAAAGAGTTTTTGGCATAAAAGGACTAACGTGTTCCTTCCTGTTTCGATGTAACATGTCAAAGGCATAAAATTAATTAGTCCCACTAGCAAAAACCCATTGGACAATCAATCAAAATTTAATTTGATGTTTGTATTTTTTCTTCCTTTCTTTTACACAAAAACAACTCGTCAAGCTCGTCATCGTCATCAGCAGAAAAATTGCTCTATTATTCTCCACTTCTCGATAGAAGAGTTGCATGTTCTTCCGCATTAAATTTCACAAAATTCCAAAATAATGTCGATTTATTATTTTTGTTAATGTTGCATCCAGTTTGAACCCTGTCTTCTTCGTACTTAATAGAAAGAAGAATGCACGTTGTTTAGTTCCTTGTTTGTGACAACACTTGCGACATGTTACACTTGTGGTATTGCAATGATGATGATAATTATACAAAAAAGATTACATTGTATACAATACAGTCGTTGGTAAAAGTATTCTTGCACTATACAACATTTGCCAGTTTTATTAAAAATTCTGTTTCTAAAAAGCTTAAAGTTTTTATCGGTAACATTTTTAAGTTTTGATAAATTTTACGGACAAATTTTTTGTTCTCCCCTTAATGAAAGAGTTTGTTGAAATTAGGAACAGTTTGTTAAAACCTTTTTTTCAGTATTGGATACATAAAATAATTCCAATTTTCCATTTTTTTCTGTCACGATTTCAATCCGTGACTGTAAGTTTCCCTTCAAACCCAGCGGGAAAAAGAAGCAATACGGATGCCTTCTAGAAGGCCTCTCTACTCCTTCTCGATCCATTCCATACTCACATCTTTTTTACAAACGTTGTTATTGCGGGATAGGCCTTCCGCTCTCGCTTCTTTGGCAGGTACATAAGAATAGCAACTGAATAAAAAGAAACAAAAATTATTTTGCTTTTGCTTTGGCCTAAAAACAAAACAAAAAATTCTACTCCCTCTCATCTCCCTTCTCATAGAAGCGAGTGTGAAAGGTGTATCTTATCTTTTATACAAAAGAGCCGAGGCATTCTTTTTCAGTTAGATCAGAATGTTAATTGTATCAAAAAAATTTCTAAGTAGGCCTGAAGTAAAAAGGTATTGTGAGTTTTACCGCTGGGAAGTTATTCACTTACACATTGAGACATACTTATTTTTAAGTTGGCACACACACCCTCACACACATACATTAAGAGAAATAATGCGATGAAACTGTTTGTTTTAAGAACTGCTGCCGCATCGGTTACTGCGTCATGAAAATCATCAGTCACGCATACAGATTGTAATTGTGTCATCGTTAAAACATTATTGTAGTTAAAAAACAATAACAACTACATGAAAAATAATATTAAAAACAATGAACATTTACACTGTCATCACTTGGTGGCCAGTTTTCGTTTCCTATTCAACTTTAGAAGAAGGTAATTTAATGCTCTATTCAAGCAAAGCTAAAATATGCAGGGGTTGGTTGATTCTGTTTCAGCTTCATTTTTTTACTTTTCTTAAACGAAGGGTGTTTACTATTCCTGCCGCAGGGTGATATTTTAAAGGATTCAGTTAAAAAAACAATACTGCTTTTCGAATCTATTTATCCCACTTTTTATTAATTTGATTGATAGTGTAAAATTACAATGAATTTAGTAGAATTTCTTTAAAGGCAGACGAAAAAATCAAATATCGCAAAATATGTATGGTTGAATCTGATATTACGGGATAATTTCCACATCATATTTGTGATTGAAGTTTTTTAGGTTAGTATTGTAGGTAATAGGTAAGTTAATTCCTTCTAAGAGTAGCTACTTAATTGTCATAGGTATACATTAATTTCTAATAACGGGCGGTTAAATTTTAAGGGCCGATGTTGAATGTGAACCACACCTAAACGTCAACTTTTTTTCTGCATTTCATTTGACATTTCTTAATTTCAGACTAACTCGATTTGAACCATCATTTGAACACAATCGAGCATCGCGTTAAAGTTATTCAGGCTTATTATGAAAATGGGTGTTAAAATCCAAATGCATATCGTCAATTTTCGAAGAAAATCATCTTCAGTGATGAGGCACATTTTCATCTCAGTGCATTAGTCAATAAGCATAATTGCCCCATTTGGGCGAATGATAATCCCAGAGCGATTGTCGAAAAACCAATGCACCAATAAAGAGTGACTGTTTGGTGCGGTTTATGGACTGGCGGCATTTTTTCCAAAATGAGGCCGGTCAGGTAGTTTCGCTATCGTAAGATGATAATGATTTATAGCCCGAATTGGAAGATATGGATGTGGACGATATGTGGTTTCAACAGGACGGTGCCACTTGCCACACAACTAACGAAACAATGGCTCTTTTGCGCGAGAAATTCAATGACCGTGTTATCTCACGTGGTGGCGATGTCAATTGGCCGCCAAGATCATGTGATTTGACACAGATGGACTTCTTTCTTTGAAGAAAATGTGTACGTCGATAAGCCAGCAACAATTCAAGAGCTAAAGGATGAGATAATTCGGAACATTACCGGCATAAAACCTCAATTATACCTCAGCGTCATCGAAAATATGGACCATCGGATGCAGGTGTGCCGCCGGAGTAGCGGCGGCCATTTGGCCGATATTTTCTTCCATACATAATTGAACCATACCAATATTATGATAAAAAAAATAAATGACAATAATTTCCTAAATAATTTGTGTTTTATTCAAAATCAACATCGGCCCTTAAAATTTAACCACCCTTTATTTAACCGAATTATTAAACATTTTGCAAATAAGTCCCCCAGGATGTACATATTTTTACGAGGGGAATGACGGCAGGGGAATGACAGATATCTAAAAAACTCTCTTAAATTACAATTTAAATACATGTCTTCAAAAAAATTTGCATGAATCGGAAATTTATATTTAAAATAAACTTAAACAAATTTCACAAAATTATAAAAGATATTGAACTTTTTCTAAACAACAACACCAGGGGAATGAGGAACTTAAGTGTAAAAATTCATTACGACAGACAAAACGCGAATGACTTTATTTTAAAATCCTGAATCATGTATACGTAGTAGATATAATGTTCTTTCAAATTTTAATTATTGCAAATCAACAATGTTTTGAATATAAGAATTTTAATAAATATAAGATTTTACAGTGGAATGACGTATACTTTCATGGTCAAAGGATATTCATCCAGAAAAATATTAATTGATAAACAATTTTGCACATTGCAATGCAAATTTTAAAAAAAAAACTAAAAATTATTTTTGGTATAAATTGAGAAAAATTTTAATTAAAGTCGTGTTATGGACAGCCAGGGAAATGATATTTAAACACTTTGGTAGGCAATTTTTTGAAGAACAAACAAATTTTAGGAATAAATCTTTTATAAAAAAAAATTCATCATGACATTCCCCCTGGAGAGGATAAGGAACACAATATTAATCTTTTGTATTTATTTGATTAGCTCTGTTAATATTGTCATTGAAAACGAAAGAAGAAAGTTAAACTTTGTTATTCTTTTTAAGCGTATCTAACAATTATAAAGAAATTTTAATGTGAGAATTGCTGAAAATATTGAAAGAAGAAATTTAATCAAAGAAATAAATATATTTTGAAATGCAAAAAACAAAAAGAAAACCAAAAAGTTCTTGTGGTTTTAATATCTAACTGATTCCACTGGTGCACCAAACGCAAAATTTAAACTTTACTCTTTACAGGATTAGGCTTATTAAAGTGTTTTTTGAGAGTGGGCATGGGATTACCGTAGGATTTACGGGGTAATTTCGCGAAATTAAATAGTGTAATTTAAATTCCTACCACTATGTAGTGGTAGTGGGTATAAAAATTTGTTGTTATTAAAATAAGATTTTTATGGTTAACTAAAAAAATTGTTTTTGTTAACTAATTTCGAATTCAAATTTCAATTATTCATCTTAATTCATTTAATAAAAATTTTAATAGAATCTTGCAAATAAATCAATTACTAGTTTGATCTATTGAATAACTATATTATTTATTTCTTTATTAAGTTTGAAACAACTTAGGTAATTGAGTAAAATATAGATTTTATGTTAATTATTTTTTAATTGAATCAATTAACACATTGTTGGAAGTCGTACGTTGTTTTTTATTTATCATATTTTTAATTAAATTAATCATTAATTAAGAAAAAAATCACAATTTTCCTTTTTTACAAATTTTAGTAATCAGCATAATTTTTGAACAACTTTGTAATATAAAATATATTATAAAACTTTTGTTCGTAAACCTCTATCAAAGACGTTTTTTTTTTAATAAATATTTATAAAAAGTATTTATCTTTTGACTTTCAAAAATCCCTAATCCTGAAAAATCCCGATATCCGGAAAAATCCCGTGAACCCGTAAAATCCCGATTCCCGGGATTTGCAAAAATCAGTCCCGATTAAATACCCAAGGACAGCAAACTAGCCGGTAATCTAAGAATCAACCGTATGTATTTTTAAAAAATATTCAAAATGTTAAAACGGATTTACGAATGCCGACCGTTGAAACATAAATATTTGAGCGCAAATGATTTTCACAAAAGAAATATTTGAAGTTTATCAACAACAGTTGGAAACAGTTTTCAAAAAATTTATGAAATAATTTTAAAAACATCATATTTTTTTATTCCTACGCTAATCCCGCGAAGCTTTTTCGCTTGTCTGCAGGAGACCAGGGTCTCTGGTGGGAATCGAACCCGCAACCCCGGTACTGATAGACTAGCTCACTACTAGCTAGCCTACCTTGGCACTAAATCAGCTTTGTATTGTAGTTATCTAAATACATATTTTTTAATAAAAAAAAATTCACTTCGAACTAAATATTGAAATTATAATACACAAGTAAGAGTGCTATTTTCTACTATGCCGAATAGAAAGTTATGTAAATACCGTTCGTTAGATATAAATAAATTTATTTTGTATCACGCCCACTTCTCCAATCCCGCCTACATTTTGTCGGATGTTGTGTATTGATAACCAAGATTCTTGTACTTAATTTGGAAAATTTGGCTCTTGCCGTTCACCAGATATGTATATGATAAAAAACAACAACAATGAATATGTATAGCAAACGTATTTTTGATAGATTTTTAAACAAATACACTAAAACAAAACGAAGAAATATTTGTTTACTTCGTTTAAGGAAAACTGTAAGCAAATTTAAAAACGTGCTTTTTGGTTGGCCATTAAAAATCTTGACAAAACATTTTTTTGTTGGTTCTTGACGAGCACTCAAAATTCTTGTAAATCAAGAAAAATCAGGACTGTCCGGCAAGCCTAGGTAAAGGGTATAAACAAACTAACAAGTAAGAATTATATATTCGGCTTTGCCAATTCTTTGATATACTCTAATGAGAGTAAGATAATTTCAGAACTGGGAATAATGTATAAGGGATCTATAAGTCAATCTTCAAGTCTTAATAAAAACTTTTAGGGGTACTCCTAATGCGCATTTTCGAAAACAGGCTTTATATGAGGTCTATGATAAACTATTAACTGGTTTTCACGAAATTTCGTCGTGTGTTTTCCTGTCTTATAAAACTATGACTAGGGCGTGAAGTTTCAGGCAAATTCATGTTTTTTCTGGAAGACATAAATATTTACGGCCTTATTTGAAAACTGGTTTATAAAAGCTTTATGAAACGGATTTTCTATGAAAATAAGTGAATTAGTTATATATCCAAATCACAATTTTTGCTGAAAAATTACACCGATTTGTTAGTGCATTTTTATGGTTAATGCATTTCTTGTCATATAATGTTTAAGAATGCATACAAATTCTTACATTAAGTTTATTTTGAAAAAATCAAATTTTGTACCTTGTTCTTGTTAATTTTAGACGCTACCAAAAAAAAAAAATATTAACAAATTATTTTAAAAATTGTCTACAATATATAACCTGAATAAAATTAAGCATTTTTTTGTAGCATTTTAAAACAAAAATTTTTTTTTTTTTTTTGCCAAATTCTCAAAAAAAATTTTGTCGCTAAAAAAATGTTGTTAGAAAGAAAAGAATTCGCTGCAATAGTTTTTGGTACAACTAGTTTTAGTACGGTTATTTCTTTTTAGTACATCCAATCGAAAAAGTTAGCTCCAAACATATTTTTTTATTAACTTTGATGTGTAATAAAAAAAAATATACAGAATGACATTAAATACGGTTGCACACTAAAATACAAGTCTTAAGTATTTTGACGAAAATGCTTCCCTGTAGCTCGTTTCTGTATTTCTCGCATCGCAAATTTTCTCATATTAAGTGTGAAACAAAAAATTTCATCGTTTCTCGATTTGTGAGAAAAAAGTGTTTCTGTATTTAAATGCGAGAACAGACAACACAGATTCTGTTTTAACTGGAATACTTCCAGTAATTAAGTGTCAAATGCCAGCGAAACGTCAACGAAAGAAATATATATAATAAAAATTAGGCTGCCAGATTTAAAGATTTATCGACATTTTGACGATTTTTTGTGTTCCAAAATTGGCAAAGTGAAAATGTGCTGATTTTTTTCTAGTGACGATACAGTCTTTGAAATAAAACAATTTTAAATAGTTTTATATGTTTGTGTATTAGGCACCACAGCAAACCGATATCTTTAAAAACAAGGCAGATTAAAAAATGTATCGGCAAAAGCAAAATTTCGAACGGAAACTGTTTAATTTTTATTTGCTTGGATTATTTAATACATTTGTTTGTGTGATCAAAAGATTAAACTATTACCCCATTTTTCAGTCAATGCACTTTAGGAAATTTTTGCCTTTTACCTTGTCCAAAAGTCTTTATTTTATTTCAATATGATATTTTGTCACTCCTTTGTGTGATTTCTGCAGGGAAAAATAACAATCTGAAATTTTAAACTCTTATCGGATAAAGGAAAATAAAATAAATAATTTTATTTAAATAGACCTCAAGCTTATGTATGTATAAAATATGTATTTTACCCATGAACTTAATGTTTTTTTTTTTTTTTTTTTTTTTTTTTTTTTTTTTTTTTTTTTGATTATGTGTTTATATGATAAAAATTTCTGATTATATGATAAAAATCGAACAAAATTCGTCAAAATTAATTTTAAATTTTCCGAAAAAAATAGACGGTTTTTTTTATTTTTTCTTAGGATATTGACGTTTTTTTCACAAATTTATCTGGCAGCCCTGCATAAAACAAACAATGAAAGGCTAAAAAAATTTTAATAACAAAATATAACAATTGTGTTTTATATACTTATTTTCATCATTTAAATTCTTTCTTTTAAAATAAAATAAAATAATACACATTCTTGTGTACATACATACATAATTTGGGCTCCATTTTTTTAAATTTTTTTTTCTCGCATCAATTTCAAATATGACTTATTTTGACAGTTCTTGTGAGAAAGTTCTTGCAAAATATTGTTACAGAAACACTTGTTCTCACATCCTTCCAATAATTGCTGGAAAATTATTTAAATGACAGATAATTCTCGCAAAGTAAAAGTACAGAAACACTTATGTGAGAAAAATCATTTTTTGTTTCATATTGCACTGTTTTTGTCATAATTCACTTGTTTCATGCGGGAAATTTTACGATGCGAGAAATACAGAAACGGGCTACTGATCTAACTATTTTTTTAATTTTTAAAAACAATAACAACTTTTCAGGTCAGTGTTTCATTTTCCTCAAAATACTTATTAAGACTTGAAACTTAATAGTGTGAAACTGTGTTAATATGTAACTTTTTCGAATTCGATATTAACGGTTATAGACCGTTATGAAGAAATATTGAAAAAGATTCAATTGCTTTTGCTCTAACGACCTAAAAAAAATATTTTATGTGCTATTTTCACAACACAAGTGATTGAACGTTTAGTAAAATTTATATGAAAAGCACTCATTTTTTTGAGAGTTTTTCATATAAATTTTACTACTCGTTCAATCACTTGTGTTGTGAAAACAATAAATTAATTTTTCCTTTTCTAACGGTCAATCTACAGCCATGTAAAATTTAATTTTCAGTACGTCATTATCTTTTGGTAATTTGCTTGTTTGATTTGACTTTAGTAACACAAAATCCCTTCAAACACACACAAACATTAATAATATCCCAGCTAGCATATGATGTAATTTGGGCGATTATGTTTAATATACAACTCCTAAAAGAAAAAGTTAGCTCCAAACTTAGCGGTATAGATTATGAAGGCATAACAACATCGAACATGCTAGAATCCTGTGTGATATAAATAGGCAAACGCGCGGGGATTATGTCACACCTGAGACAATCTTTGATCGTGGCTTCACCGTAAGGATTTTGGATAGAATGGCTTACTACGATGACGTACAAATTACCGTGGATGCGATACGGATATTCACTGACGGGTCTAAAACACTGAATGGTATTGGTTCTGGCACTTACTCCGAGCAGTTAAGCTGGGACATTCCTCTTAAGCTACCGGATCATTACAGTGCCATTCAGGCTGAAATAATGACTTTCTACACAGCCGCTGGGCGCATTTGGTATGGTGAGATATCTGTGAGGGATATTCAAATTATTACCGATAGTAAAGTGGCCATAAGATCCCTGGAGAGTGTGTTTATCACGTCGAAAATTGTCCAAGAATGCCGGATGCCTCTGGAGGATATAGCGAAAAGACAAAGGTTCCCTTACAGTGACCTATGTAGAAGTTGCGGCGACTAGGAGGTGGAATAGTCAACGGAACATCTTCTCTCCCATTTTCCGGCATTCGGATACCTAAAACTCAAACTCTTTGGTCAAAGAACCCTTAGGGGCATAACATGTCTCTCTGACATTCATTTTATCAGGATCCATTCCTTGATTGAATAAGCCCGGTGGCTGCCAGGTAACATAGAACCTTTGGGAAACGGTGAAACATGGTAACACAACGGAAACTAATTATTGAACCCACGTGAGCTGAGCTTGCTAGCGCATGCCAATGGAACCTTACTTAGTTCAGCCAATAAAAATTAAGGCCCTTATCATTTAAAACGCAACGCAACGCCAAAGAATAACATTGAAAGCACCAACAATGCCATTAATATTTTGTAATTTTGTTTTTGCTTTCTACAGAAATTCATGTACCGTTTAAAAATTTTCAACGCCGCAAACTATGCAGCGTTTGAAATTTTAAAACTGAATGTGAATTTCTGTAGAAAGCAACAACAAAATTACAAAATATTTTTGGTTTTGTTTTTTGCTTTCAATGTAATTCTTTCACGTTGCATTGCGTTTTGCATGATTAGGGCCTAAGTTTGCTATTAAAAAATATTATGATTTTGTTTTAATTCTATTCAAATTAATGCGAAAAAAACAAATACAGTAAGTAAAGCTCAAATTAGACGTGACATAATCATTATCATACAAAACAGCTGTTTAAACCAACCTTATGGGCAATACTGTTTTTGATTATAACGGAAAACCCATAACCATACAAAAAATGAATTTTGGTTTCTATGGTCATCGTTACGGCAATGGCATTATATTAATGTCACGTCTAATTGGACCTTAAACTGTAAATTTTTTTTTTTTGTAAATAATAAATCCATATTTGAGTAATTTTTAAAACATAATTTGAATTTTTTAAGCATGTTTTATGCGCATATTTTTCAATAAGAAATGCATGAAATTTCACGCCCTTACTATGACATACCAAATTAAGCCACAATAGCATTTGCATTTGTTACGGTCTTAGACATACTAAAGTAATATGGACCTATCAAAATTTAGTTGTATAATTTGTGGAGAGTATAATAATAATCGGTGCATTCCGCCCCTAATTAATGTTATAAATTTTTTAGGGTGGTTGTCTTTTACTTGGGTCTACTCATATAACTCTTTTCCTACTGAACGGATTTTGCTGGACTTCAATCTCACACTGCATAGGATAACAAGCAATAATTTGACAATATGTTGTGTCATTCGGAAGTGAGCATGATCTCAACAGACAAATACACAGACACGGCTTAATCGGCTTAGGATAACGCAAGGACCCAGAATGTATACACTTTATGGGGTCTTAAACCAATAATTAAAAAAGTAATTTTGTCATTCCAGGTGAAGAATGACAGAGACTAGTAGTGTGTCTGAGTTCACACTATGGAGATGTTTTTTCAAAAAGTCTGAGGTTATTGGGGAGATGCGAGAGAAAAACAGCGTGTTCTCTTTCCTTCTCACCAATAACCTCAGACTTATTGTAAGAACACGCTGTTTTCCTCTCCCATCTCACCAATAAACGCAGACTTTCTGAAAGAAAACTTTTATAGTGTAAACCAGGGCTGTGGAGTCGGAGTCGGAGTCGGGGGTGAAGAGTCGGAGTTAAGGTTTTTGTACCGGAGTCGAAGTCGTAGTACCCACAAAAACTGGCGACTAAGACCTCAAAATTTTTCGGCATAAAAAGTTAAAAAAAAATGTTTTAATATTTTCCAAAATAAAAATTCTTCAAAATTGGCGATGCAATATTTCAAATATTGATTTGAAAGTTTAACAGAATCATTTTCTTGCTCTATTTAACCATTTAAACGGCACTGCACTAAAAACAAGTTAGAGTGTTATATTCGGCTGTGCCGAATCTTTGATACCCTGCACCGACAGTTAAAATATATGAGAGCTATAAATGGTTCCGGTTTAAGCCAAGTATATGACAATCAGACAGTGTTATGCTTTTATCTAGCAATTTGAATAAACTTGAATGAAATATCATGATAAGTAAGAGTTTATGCCGAACTAAAATGATTTTTTTTTTATATTTCAATACATTAATAGAATTTGTTTTAGCTTTAAAAGTGCTTTTCAGAAGGCTGCTTAATATTAGATCTCAGGTCCTATAAAATTATGACGTAGCACATTTTAATATGATAGCAATATTTATAACGGTTTTAGACGTACAGTATGATTTCTAGTCATATAGATCGGGTTTATGCAAAATCTTATATTATTCCGTGCATTATTCAAACTTTTATGTTAGTTTTTGTAACAAAATTGTCAATTTTTTAGGGTGGTAGTTCTACATTTTGAATCATAACTCTGATTCTACTGATCGGATTTTGCTGGATTTCAATCCCAAACCACCAACAATGTTCTTATCATTTGAGTTTTTTGAAAGTAAGAGTGTGTTTTTGAACATACGGACAGACCGATGGACTTGTCTAAATCGACTTAGAAATACTCAAGAAACCAGAATATTTATACTTTATGGGGTCTTAGATGCAAAATAAAAAAGTTTTACCCGGAATGACAAACTTAGCATTCCCTCATTCACCACTAGTGGTGGAGTGTATAAAAAGAGTTTAAAGTTAAATAAGGATCAGTCTTAAGGATTCAGCATCAAGGTTAGAGTAGTAGCTGGAGTCGGAGTTGGAGTCGCACTTAAAAAATTTCAGCGTTTGGAGTCGGAGTCGGAGTTAGTACTTTTTTCTGACGACTCCACAGCTTTGGTGTGAACCCAGACTTACAATATTCCATTATAATACACAATTTGGTTCATATCTAATAAGCTAGATTTGCGTAGTCTTCCAATATATAAAAAAATCAATATTTGTTGTCCTGTTTGGCTATTTAAAAACATTTAATGTGATCAGAGCACCAAAATTTTATAATAAAAGATATATTGAAAAAGGAGGTATTTTTGAAAAATTTTATTTGTTTGGCAGTGTTCTAAAATGTATTTTGATGATCTGTGTTTTAAATAGCATATTTAATAAAGCCACCAAAAAAAACATTTTTTATATTTCAGTTAGCAATTTCCGGAAAAACAAACACGAAAAGTTTTTTCGTTGACGTTTTCCGTACATTTTCATGTTTTTAACTTTTTTTCTTGCTTGCTGCATTTTTCTGCATACAAAAACCTGGTTCTACCAATAAAATCTAAAAATATATATTTAAACATATCTTTCAGATTTTTCCATTAATTGAACCTTAAATTTTAAACTTTTTTTAAATTCCTTAAAAATAAACTAACGCATACTCATCACCCATAAGGTCATCAACTTAGGACTAGTTTGTCCTTAAACACATGCAAATGTACATTTGACTATATTTCGTACCTGTAAACTCTTCAGATACATAATCGGCCAGTTGAAAGTTCAATTCAATTCGTTGGGTATACAGTAGGGCTTCCAATCGGGACTTATTTTTTTGAATCCCGGGATTCGGTATTGAAGAAAATATTTCTGGATCGCATTTTCGGGATTATCGGTATATTGTGAATCCCGGGATTCATGGGATTTTTTTTAATTTTTTTTCGGGATTTTTTTTAAACTATTTTTTATTTATACTTAATATATAAAACTATTTAAAAAACAACTTAATTTTCCAGTGAAAATACATATTTCATGAACTTTGTATATTATTTATTTGAAAATATATATATATATATACATATATATGTATATACTATAATGAAAACAAACTTAAAGTCCTAGTTGATCACAATTCATAAAGATCTTGTATTAAAAAACTTAATAAAAAACATAAAAATCTTATTTTTATCCACATTTGATTATTGATATAAAAAATTACACCATTTCCAATTGTATTTTAAATTTTCTTATTGTATATTCAAATTTTCCAAATGAATATATTTTTAAGTTTTTTAAATGTATAATAAAATTGTCCAAATAATAATATTTAAAATTTTCAAATAGAATTTAAAATTTTCCATATGTATTTTTAAATTGTCCATATGTATTTCAAAATTATATAAATGTGTTATAAAATTTAACAAATGTAGCTCAAAATTTTCTAAATGTTTTTTTTTTAAATTGGTCAAATTTTTTTTAAAAATACAAGTACATAGGGATTATTTTAAAATACATTTGAAAAATTTTTAAAATACATTTGAAAATTTTGAAAAAACATTTGGAAACATATGGTACAGTTGAAAAAGATCTCAACACTCGTTAATAGAATTGTTTGTAAGTACTTAAAATTTAAATACTCGTACAATAAAATATTTATACTAATTATTGAAAATCCAGGGCTTTCTGGGATAGGGATTTCCCGATTGGAAGCCCTAGTATACAAATAACAATTTGATAGTTTTGCTTTTTTTAATTTTGTTTTCCCTTACACGTTCATAAGTATATGTGTTTGTATCTATCTATTTAATTTCGTATGTGCCAAGTCAGGAAGTTTTCATAGATACACATTTGACCATAAAGACTCTTCAATATTTTTTTTTGTTTTTTCATCAAATTGTGGAAAAAGAAATTGAAAAAAAGAGCAACAATTTTGCATAAACCAATGACAATGCAGTATGTGGTTGGGCAACAAAAAAGGAGAGAAATCGTTTGTAGTTTACTTTAAATTGTGTTCATAATACTGGTTGTCAGTAACAATATTGTGGTTTTCTTCTTTTTTCTCTCTTTTATCCTTGGTACATCAAATATTGCATCAATGTACTGAACGCATGAAAGTGATGCCATTTGAACTTGTAAAATTAATTAATGCCCTAAAAATTAGCCGCGTCAGTCATAAAGTCCTTAAAAGTAAACAGAGGGATATTCAATCAGCAAATAGAAATAATTTATTCATTTTTATAACATCATATATTAATCGATCTATTCAAATGTATAAATACAAATACAAACAGCATTTGTGAATTTTTGTTTATTCAAAGTTTCCATATTGCTTGTATCGTTCCCCAAAAGTGATTTTGATTATGAATGTATTCATTGTTTTATAAACGGAAGGACACATTTGGATTCATAACTCTGGCAACTTTGACTTCAACCGCATGCACATGCATACAAACGAACAGTAATGTGTATTTCAATGAGGAATAAACTTCAGAATTTACATACTGGTAAATTCACTCACACACACACAGACACATTAACATAGAGTTGGGTTATGTTGGTAAATTTTGCATTTTGCTGATGTTTCAAAAGTCTTTAAGTGCGTGGCCTTTTGTATGCGAACATGTGAGAATGAAAATGATTTTTGTGTGTTTTGTAACCAAATGTATGTGTGTGCAAATGAACGAGAGTGTATTACCGTTTTTGTCTCATTGTGTGCGTGTGTGTGTGTTTTTGTTTGTGCCAACATACTTACCAAATGTCAATATGGCGACAACAAACGCACAAAGCATGACAAAACTGTTGGCGCCTCGTCTCCGAGCATTTTAAACTTTATGTGGTTTATGTACCAAATATGTGCATGTACATATCTGGTTGTTAAACTATTTGTATGTGCACCATCAAATGACATACATACTACAAATAGTAGAAGTGTACTGCTCTGTTCTCTTTTCTATGTATAAAACACACATGTATGCATACTTCAAGTTAAGTGTAATGCACAATGGGATATTAAAAAAAATGGAAGAAATAAGTCAGGAATTTACACATGAATAGTCCGAAACTTATTTTTGTTTAACAATAAATTTATTGTAGAAGATTATAATTGAGTGGGGTATTTTTAATCGGATATAAAAACAAAGTGCCTTCGATAGAGATTTTGCATACACCTGAATAAGCCTACGACTTGTTCGACTCCAAAAGATGAAAATTATATTGTTTTGAATTTTAAGTACACCTAAAGTGGGATCCATCCCATTATACATAACCCCTATAAAAAAAATATTATTTTGTGATGCACTGATGGTACACGTTAAAAAGTAAGGGGACATCTATGCGCTTCTCATAAAGACATACAGACATGCAGTAAGGCCAGTGAACAAGCTCTCAACAAATTAAAAAAACAACGTTTAAAGGACCACAGCTTTCCCTTAATATAAAACAGGTTTGCAAGGGAAAATAATAAAGAATAGTTGTAACAACAACAAATTCAATCTTAAAGGCTGATCGACACGAGTTTTTATATGCGTTGAATAAAGCACTTTAAGTGTCAAAAAAGCATTGCTTCAATCTCGTAATATAAAAAGCATTCCTTCTGTAAAGGGCAAAATATACCACACAAATGGTTTGGCCAACACCCACTTTGTTCGCTACTAAAACACACAAGCAAATTTCTTACAAACATAAATTTTTTTTTTTTGTGTTGTTTTTTTTAATGAATGCAGATTACAATAGTATTGTGGAAATTTTGCTCGCTATTTATTTAAAACGGAGGAGAATTTTTAAATAAGTTAGACAAATTTTGTTTAAAGAGGGGTGTAACCAACGAGCTGTTTTGTGGCGAACAATTCTGCTTAAAAATATTAGAATTTACGACTGAAAATTATTTTAAGGCAAAGTTTTTCCTGAAATGATTATATTTAGCACAAGACACCACAAAAATTTTTACAAATATTTGAAATGTCTGCCAAATATTAATAATTTTTAATATTTCTGCAAACATGCTTCAGATGTTTGTCCAAACAGCAAACACTCCAGTTAACAACCCAAAATTTTTGTACATACTTAAATAACGTGTTTGTCAAGCAATTTGTTTAGTTTATTTTGCCCGTAAGCGACATTGTAGGTGATAGTTTTATATTTCTTCCTTAAAAACCTGCTACGTTTGAAGATCCATTTTTTTATTAGGAAGCTTGAAGCCGCTAACTCAAATACAACTCTAACGGAAGTGAGTGCATATTTTTCTCTTTCCTTAGAAATCCCCATTATGCGATGTTGATGTTGCATATAAATTTGTAATAGAGCCGATACTGTGCTTTGCATATTTCACTTGCTTATGGTTTTTTTTAACATTTATTTATATTTTTGTGTAAGTTTTGTCCTTCCTGTTCTTATACTATTGAATAAATATTTCTGTGGCTAATTACCAGTGAAATGTCGATATCAATCGTACAGCCAGCAAATAAGAGATGTGCAAAACATTTTATGGATTGTCGTTAATGTTGTCATAGAATTTAAAGGGTAATAGAAATGAAATAATTTTGCAACAAAACAACATAGGAACATCATTGAAAATAAATCAGCATTGCAATCAAAAGAACCATATTAAATTTATACACAAGTTTTTCCCTAACAAATTCAAAATGTTAAAGGAAGCTTTAAAGGGTTTTTCAAATACTGAATATTTTTACAGTCTAAAACAGTTCTTCATACAAACATGTTTTCACACATGGACAAATTCATACCCGCTACAACTAGACACCAAGCATAATCAAATAGCATTCACGGTTTTTAAGGATCACATCGGATTTCCTTTCAAAGGAACGTAAATGCTAAAAAAAAGAATGTTTGTATATGAATAGCAAATGAAAGATAAATGACACTCCATTTGACGTACATAAATTTTTTTCTCTAGATGTTTTAAAATAAATAGTTAATAAATTTTGAAAATCTGAATTAATAATTGTAGCGAATGAAAAAGTGTTCAAAACCCGAATTTAAAACAACACATTTAATTGGAACTGTTGCTTGACCTCTTCTGTTATTTCTGTCCAAAAAATTTTAATTAAATTTCAGAAATTCTTCTTTTTTCGTTATATAATTATTTGATTTTTTTTTTATTGTTCTATTTTTCTAAGCTTCAACATTAAAATAGAGATCATGAAAAACACAGTATGGAGTTTGACTATGTATTTTTCCAGTTCCATGTTTATTAATTTCTTTTATTTTCGAAAAATTCCTGTTGCAGCGTGTAATCAGCACTTTGTAACAAATCTTTGTTAGTTAAAAACTTTTAAAAATATTTCTCAAAATTATTCACCGATTGCGAAGCTGCCCAGAAAGATGTTTGAATATGCTTTGTCGACTACGAGAAAGCTTTTGAAAAATTAATAGAAATGTAACTTCTATTGGAATACGTGAGAAATAACTACGCTGCATTAATAGCACTGTGTCACAAAATTTTCAACAAAGTCTTGACCAAATGAATCTAACACCTAATCTTTATGTAAACTTGTCTGCTGACTCCGACTGTGACGTCAGTATGGTCAAAAGTTTTCGATATATTCCAAAATAACACTTATTTGTGTTTTTAAAAAATATGATGTCACTTGAATGGAAATATCTTCAAAAATATTAGACAGAGGATGTATTTCTTTTTTAATAAAAGATAATGAAGTTACTAAAACAGCCAGGGGTCGTTTGTAAAAATTGGTCAAGAAATTTTAATGATTTTTTGCAATTTTGCTCTTCTGAACTTAATTTTTTAAAAACAACCAATTAAATTATTTCAAGTTTAATCACTTACGACGTTAGACTATTTTAATAGGATTCAGATCGGTGCAAAAATGAATTGAAGTATCCCGCTCTTCGATTTTTATCAAATAAAAAAATACATAATACAAAATTAAATGTAAATAAATATTAAAAAAAAAGCTTAAAACTGTTGAATTGCTATGCGGGTAAATTCACTAAATCTTCTATAGCTTTGTCGTTTTCAATCTATGTCTTGTTGGTCGCAAAATGTTGGCATTGAAATAAACTAATGTCCTAGGTAATAAACCATTAAAAGTTTTAATTGTTTGGTTCAAAAAAATAACTTGAAAAGAGCAAAATTGCAAAAAATCATCAAATTTTTCATGAAGTTTGAACTTTTGTCCATTCTAAATCTGTCCATTGTTATTTTAGTAATTTTATTATCTTTCATTAAAAAGAATTACATAATCTATCTAATATTTTTGAATATATGTATGTATTTGCATTTATATGACATCATCTTTTTTTAAAAACACAAATAACGGTTATTCTGGAATATCTCGATCACTGTTCTAGTTTTGACAATTCTGACTTCATATTCGGATTTAGCGGACAATTTTACATAAACATTAGGTGTCCGATACATTTGGTCAATAAACTGTCACGTAATGTAACGTCTAATGGAAACAGTCGGCAAAAGATGATGTCGGTGGTGAAGAAACTGACGAAAGTGTCAAGTCAAGAGCAGTCGGACAGGGGTGAATACTATCCCCATTATTAATCAACATATATTCTGACAATATATTTCAAGAAAAACTTGAAGGGAAAAACATTGGGATAAAAGAAAATGAAAAATTCTTCAATAATTTAAGATATGCAGACGATATCACAATGCACTCAAAAAATTATTACAGTAGCTGATTGTGACTTATTAAATTCGTTTTTCGTACTGCTAAAATTAAATAAAAATATTGTTATTTTACGACTAACTTTATTTTTTAACATTTATGTTTGTTATTCAAAAAACAAACTACCAAAAAATAATGTTTTTCCCTACTAATATTGTTATGTAGCTTGATTTTTTGGCGGTTAAATTTAATTTTTTTAAAGCAACAACTATTAAATTTTACGAAATAAACTCTTAAATAAATAAACATTTAAAAATTAATGTAAAATTCATTTATTTTAAATGAATTGTGAGTGATTGGTTGTTAAAATGTTTAGTTGTTTAAAATGAATTTTCTGTTGAATTTAGCTAGAATCTTATAGGCAAACTTGCACGTAAGCGAAGTGTATTTTTATTAGTAGAATAAATTGCTTTCTCAACGCAGAGTTGAATATACAAAATATTAAAATCGAACGAGTGTGAAGTGTTCATAATCTGGGAGTCTTGACAAATGGCCAATGGGAACATTCAAAACAAATGAAATGCAGCATAGAGATGCATTTTTTAAAATACAACAAAGTGTTAACCAAACACGACATCAACGTAGCAACAAATGTACACTTTTTAAAATGTTACATTCGCTCGGGGCTACTATATCCCTTTAAGACCTGACGCTAAGCTACGGGGAATTTTGTCATCATTTTTGAGTTTGCCATCACAACATCTAAAATGTATTTTTCACACAAACTGGCTATTATTTAAGGTTTTTCACTTATTTTTGGCATTGTGAAAAATTTTTATATTTTTTTTAATCAGCTGATTTAAATTCAAAATAGCACATTAAATTATGAGGGGTTGCTCACAACGGTCGTATTGTTTCATGTTATTATTTTAAGACATATGACTTTATGACACCTTGTGAATCCCCCAAATGTTTAGGTTTTACCATTTTTATATCCTTTAAGGATTTTTAGGACACGCAAATTGATGCATCTCGTTAACATTTTTGCCAAAACGCATTTTTATTGCATAAAATGAGTTCAATTGGCGTAAAATATTAAAATTTATCATTTTGTTCAGTTTCGAAATGCGGATATTCCGTTGAATACGGAATATACCATGAGCTGCAAGACTCTGGCAATAGAATGAATGTCGGCCGGCAACTAATATCAACAAAAAAAAGAGAAAAATTTCAGACCAAGCACACATATTAAGAAACAAAAAATACTAAATTCTACAGGGAGTCATTGAAAAAAATTGAAGAAAGACTCGGAAGGTATAGATAAGAAACGCCATGGTTGAAAAACATCCAGAACTGGACAGTATACAGCGATGAAAGTACACTAATACACACCCCTTAAATCCGCATAGTGGATGAGTAGATAGAGAAGAGGATTACAACTTGCCGTTAGTTGAATGTGGGATTTCATCGGGCGTACAATTTATTTATTATTGTTACAACTTTGCTTTAACCTAAAATGAGTGATAAAGGCAAGTTTATCCTATTCTAATAATGGCCCTAAAGAAAAATGTTTTTAATTTTCAAAAATATTAAGTTTGAGCTTTTTCCAGTAATCCCATTTGAATAATTACAGTAGAGCACGACTAAACGGACACTAAGTAAATAGTTTTAACGAACACTTGTTCATTGATTTCATGCAACTGACAACGAACAAATTTATTTGTCTCAAAAAAAAAAAACTAATTCTTACAACAAACCACAAGGCCACAATGTATTTTAATAAATGTGGAGAGTATATTATGCGTTTGTGCTGATGTGTGTAACAAAAATATAGGCCAGCTGGTTGTCTGTCTATGTAACCTTGTGCGCAGAGTGTAGGTCGCAATTTTGAAGATGATTTGATTAAAATTGGCACATATGTATGTATTTTACGCTTTTTTATAACAAAGAAGCCTATTGAAAATTGGTTTTATTATGGAGATTTTCGAGGCGGATATTACAATATATATTAATAACAAATTGTCTGTCGCTTCAGTTCATTTTAGCTGTGTTCTACATGCATATGTACATATTACTTTTCTAACAGAGGAAATTAATTTGGAATGTTATAAGTAACCCTAGGGAAAAGGGTACTAACACTAAACTTGTCACGTGACAAGTCACTTTAACATGGCGATGTCCTACGAGGGGTTGAAATAATCTTAATGGACACATCCAATTTCGGTTAAAATGATGCCTGTCGCAGATACATGAATAGTTTTGTGCCAATTACCTTCCCTCTGGACCAACTACACTCTAAACACATTATCACCAGTTTTGTGATAGGTCTTGCTTTTGCCTATCACAATTCGTTCCTTTTTATTATAAAATTTTGTTCACTGGTCACGGAATAAGTGATTTAAGAGCAATTGACACAAATTTCCCGCAGGAAACTAAATAAATATTTATTTTTAAATTATTTGTTTAAATAATTTCAAATGTATTCTGGCTTTAACTCAAAACCCTTACAAAACAAAATTCTAAGAGAATCATAAAATTTAAATTCAACACAAAATTCTATGATTAGAAAATCTAAAGTTTAATAATAATTTCATTTACTGAATATTTAAAGCGACTATTAGTCACAGTGCCACCAGCTTTCTCGAATATCTTTCATAACAACGTACTACATACATATTTACTGACTGACAAATCACGTTTTTGTCAAATTGCGCAATACTCTGGCAATCAAGGGAGATGGAGGAGGAAGTTCCAAGCACGTTTTGTTACTGAATGTTTTACTTTTTATTTAATTTTTTTTTTCTCTACCATCTTTACGTTTACTTCTGTGAATATGAAGGCTTTTTTATTTATTTTGTTAGATATTTAGCTTAACAATTCAAACAGAAAACATTTCTTGGAATTTTTTTTTTAATTCTTCATTACCCAATAAAAAATAGTAGATACAAATTATTTAAGCAAATCGTACAAAACATTAACAAATATTTTGCTGGAGGCGACTAGAAAATCAAGTTTGTTGACAATCCACAATTAATTATACTTCTGAATTTTATACTTTTAATAATATTTTGGCCTCTAGCAACACTTTTTTTAAGTAAAGTATAGCAACATTGTCCTTATTTTTATTTGTTTGAAGATTTCATTTGAAAATCAATGTCAGCCCCGAAAGACAAAGGTGTGTGTGCCCCTAAAATTGGTCAACTCCAACAATTTTAAGTACAAAATATATAAAAAATCAACATTTAAAGTGTAATCATTAAACACACTTCGTAAAACCCAATAATAAATATAATACATACATCTATAAATAAAATTATATACGGCATAGGTTGCCTTTTTCATAGTTTTACACAACTGCATACATACAGGGTATTAAACTTAGTATACTTTTACATTTATGAAGTTCCTTTAAAGAAAAATAAGAAAAAACTTAAGAGAATATAAAATTAGTAATGCCAGTTAACATGTTAAAAGATATAAAAAACAAAAACGTTATAAGAAAGAAGATGAGTGAAAAAAAGACAAAGGAACGCTTCAAACGTCAACACAAAACGTCAACGCAGCCATTTTGTTTTATATATACATATATTTTTTTAAACACAACAATTCATTGTAGTTTTTTTTTCTTACGCTAAACCTAGGTCTGTACATATTTATCCAGGCTGTATCTGTTTGGTGAAGCGCATAAAACAAGAGTTTGAAATGTCTAAAATGTCAATGTATAGTAAAGTCTATTTCTAGTCTATGTCTATGTCTAGTCAATGTCTAGTCTATGTCTAGTCTATGTCTAGTCTATGTCTAGTCTATGTCTAGTCTATGTCTAGTCTATGTCTAGTCTATGTCTAGTCTATGTCTAGTCTATGTCTAGTCTATGTCTAGTCTATGTCTAGTCTATGTCTAGTCTATGTCTAGTCTATGTCTAGTCTATGTCTAGTCTATGTCTAGTCTATGTCTAGTCTATGTCTAGTCTATGTCTAGTCTATGTCTAGTCTATGTCTAGTCTATGTCTAGTCTATGTCTAGTCTATGTCTAGTCTATGTCTAGTCTATGTCTAGTCTATGTCTAGTCTATGTCTAGTCTATGTCTAGTCTATGTCTAGTCTATGTCTAGTCTATGTCTAGTCTATGTCTAGTCTATGTCTAGTCTATGTCTAGTCTATGTCTAGTCTATGTCTAGTCTATGTCTAGTCTATGTCTAGTCTATGTCTAGTCTATGTCTAGTCTATGTCTAGTCTATGTCTAGTCTATGTCTAGTCTATGTCTAGTCTATGTCTAGTCTATGTCTAGTCTATGTCTAGTCTATGTCTAGTCTATGTCTAGTCTATGTCTAGTCTATGTCTAGTCTATGTCTAGTCTATGTCTAGTCTATGTCTAGTCTATGTCTAGTCTATGTCTAGTCTATGTCTAGTCTATGTCTAGTCTATGTCTAGTCTATGTCTAGTCTATGTCTAGTCTATGTCTAGTCTATGTCTAGTCTATGTCTAGTCTATGTCTAGTATATGTCTAGTCTATGTCTAGTCTATGTCTAGTCTATGTCTAGTCTATGTCTAGTCTATGTCTAGTCTATGTCTAGTCTATGTCTAGTCTATGTCTAGTCTATGTCTAGTCTATGTCTAGTCTATGTCTAGTCTATGTCTAGTCTATGTCTAGTCTATGTCTAGTCTATGTCTAGTCTATGTCTAGTCTATGTCTAGTCTATGTCTAGTCTATGTCTAGTCTATGTCTAGTCTATGTCTAGTCTATGTCTAGTCTATGTCTAGTCTATGTCTAGTCTATGTCTAGTCTATGTCAAGACTATGTCAAGTCTATGTCTAGTCTATGTCTAGTCTATGTCTAGTCTATGTCTAGTCTATGTCTAGTCTATGTCTAGTCTACGTCTAGTCTATGTCTAGACTATGTCTAGTCTATGTCTAGTCTATGTCTAGTCTACGTCTAGTCTATGTCTAGTCTATGTCTAGTCTATGTCTAGTCTATGTCTAGTCTATGTCTAGTTTATGTCTAGTCTATGTCTAGTCTATGTCTAGTCTATGTCTAGTCTATGTCTAGTCTATGTCTAGTCTATGTCTAGTCTATGTCTAGTCTATGTCAAGTCTATGTCTAGTCTATGTCTAGTCTATGTCTAGTCTATGTCTAGTCTATGTCAAGTCTATGTCTAGTCTATGTCTAGTCTATGTCTAGTCTATGTCTAGTCTATGTCTAGTCTATGTCTAGTCTATGTCTAGTCTATGTCTAGTCTATGTCTAGTCTATGTCTAGTCTATGTCTAGTCTATGTCTAGTCTATGTCTAGTTTATGTCTAGTCTATGTCTAGTATATGTCTAGTCTATGTCTAGTCTATGTCTAGTCTATGTCTAGTCTATGTCTAGTCTATGTCTAGTCTATGTCTAGTCTATGTCTAGTCTATGTCTAGTCTATGTCTAGTCTATGTCTAGTCTATGTCTAGTCTATGTCTAGTCTATGTCTAGTCTATGTCTAGTCTATGTCTAGTCTATGTCTAGTCTATGTCTAGTCTATGTCTAGTCTATGTCTAGTCTATGTCTAGTCTATGTCTAGTCTATGTCTAGTCTATGTCTAGTTTATGTCTAGTCTATGTCTAGTATATGTCTAGTCTATGTCTAGTCTATGTCTAGTCGATGTCTGGACTATGTCTGGACTATGTCTAGTCTATGTCTAGTATATGTCTAGCTTATGTCTAGTCTATGTCAAGTATATGTCTAGCTTATGTCTAGACTATGTGAAGGATATGTGTGGTGTTAAAGGGTACTGTAAATTCGTTGCTTTGGCGCACATATTTGGCTCTTGCTTGATTGGTACATTTCTTCTTTTTTGTAAAAAAAAAACATTTTTCTTGATATGTGTGTGTGTGTGTGTGTGGTGATAAATGTTTTAAGAGTGTGTGCTTTTTTCTGTTTTTTTGTTTTTTGTCTTGAATGTGTGTATAGATTGTGTTACGCATTCCATCGGAGTTAACCATTAATACTTGTCTACTTAACGGTAAATTACAAAACATTAAACACATCCATTTATACACAACAAACTAAGGCACACATAGACACACAGTTATACATTTTTGTTTTTCCGTTTCCCTCTTTATTCTTTTCTAAATACTGTTGAAGTATTTAGTTGTCGACTATATTGTTAAAAATTTAACGAAAAAAATGTTGATGGATTTTTTTAACAACAACAATTACAAGAAAAAAGGACGAAAATAAATGACTTGACTTTGTTTGATGGAGTGTTAGCAGTTCTTTTATATGGTTGGGAGGGACAAGGATGCAGAAATGGGTTTTTAAACATTTGTAAAAACATTTATTTTAAAATTTTCTTTTTTTTTTCTTTTGTAATGTTCGCTATTCAATTTAGTTTTTAAATTAGAAGCTTGTTTAACAGCAATGCTGCTTGAAATAAACTGGAATTAAAGAATGTATTTTAAATTAGTTGAATAACAGTTTCTGGAAATAAGAATGATATTGCATATTTTGACTATATGTATATATATTTTTGTTTAGGAATAATTGTGTAAAAAGATTAAAATGTGCTGCATACTCATAGTTTAGAAAGAATTTTAGACATAAGGAAATATTTCTTTGTGTATGTTTTAATTTTTAGATGTGCATAGGGCTGCCCGATCAATTTTTCCTCCTCAAATTTAAAAAAAAATTTCCAGAATATCCAATCTAATGAGAAAAAAAACCAAAACAAATCACTTTGAACAAAATAGTACAAATTTTTTTTTATGTAAATGTCACAAATGGAACGTGTCAATTTACTGTACACAGTCAATTCGCTTTGAGTGAACTATTTAAGATCAGCAAATTTATTTTTGCCAAATAATAAAAAAATACGAAAATTAAAACTAAAAAAGGATATTTATAAATTTTAGTAATAATTTTTAACTTTACTCTTGGTTTTTATTCTTTCCTTCGTCTTTTATATTTGCCATTCACATTATTCGATACCATAAAATTAAACCAGGTATGGGAGCTTAAATTTTATTTGATATGGTAACAATTACACAGTACAACACATGATTTGCCAACTCAATTCTGTGAACTGTATGTGAAATTAGACCCAAAAAGAAGAATTTCTGCATCATTCGTTTTGTCTTCTTACCTGCGATTTGAAGTTAGTATCGATTTGAAGTTAGTACTATCCTATAGGGGAATTTATCACGTTTTAGGCCCTGTTGTTTGACATAGCTCGACAACCCCTAGCCCAATTTAGTTGAAATAAATTTTAAAAAATTAAGAATTACAATTCCCTTAATCTGTTCATATATTGTTTTCCTATACAAGTAACACTTTCGAAGTTAAAAATGAATGTATGAAGGGAAAAAATTATTTTTTGCCTAAAAATTTAAATTTTTTTTTTTAAAAATACATAAAAAATCCAAAATGGAAAAAAGTTTCAAGTCTAGTTATTTTTTCGCAAAGTCACATAACCTATGAGCAAAATGAGACAAAGATCATAAAAATCGATGCACGCGTTTCGCTTTTATTCGCAATTGAGTAAAGGTATGAATTTCAAAAATCAGTTATAGCCACCACCCTTAAAATAAAAATATAAATTAAAAAATTATCATGCAAAAAAAAACTTTATTTATAAAAACTTAATGAAAATAAAATAATATGCAATTAATACGCAATTATAATATGCATAAAAACAAAATTTAGAACATTTTTTCAATTATTGGCAATATCCATCCTTGTAGAAGTTGACGCTTGTGGTTCTGATGATCTTGTTTTCTTCGTAGGTTGTTCATATTCATGGTCTGAGTCAGCTTGGCGTTGTCGGTATGATGTTGCGCTGACATTTTGCTGTGTGAGTTTTCTTCTCTTCAAAAATGATGTCAGC
Organism: Pollenia amentaria; assembly: GCA_943735925.1. Taxonomy (NCBI): domain Eukaryota; kingdom Metazoa; phylum Arthropoda; class Insecta; order Diptera; family Polleniidae; genus Pollenia; species Pollenia amentaria. Next base: position 228,026,794 of record OX031009.1, read on the forward strand.
CATTCGGAGTCGTGTTGTGATAGTCCCAGCTTGGCCACAATGTAATCCATTTCGATTTGTGGTAGCGGTTGTGGTGCACTATTTTCAATATCGGGTATCCAATGAGCATCATCCAAATCGGTCGGATTGGTGAAAACGGTTTCGGCTAGCAGGGACACAGTATCCGCACTCGGAGGTTTAGGTGCATCGGTATCAGCAGGGCGTTGCACTGGAAGTGTGGCAGTAAATGCAGCAGTGTATACTTTTGTTTTCAATTGTTGTCTGTTTAATCCAGGACGAAAATTTATGCATGCATAGCACCTGGATTCATCATGTCCAGTTGTGTCTTCCACCCAAATTACTGGCTTCATAAAATATAACTTTCTACTTTTTCCGTGAATCCATTTTAGAAGGGTAGTATAACAACTGTTGCACACTGTGTTCGGCGTAAAATTTGCACCACTTAAATCTGCTTCATCGAAATAATTACAATACGCGGTTTTGAATTGCTCAGTAAACAAATTTTTTCGATCTTTTTTCTGTATTTTTCGGACGATATGACCACAAACGTAACAATATTCATCCAAATATGGGCACTTGTTGTTTTCCATATTGATATATTTTATGTTTTGTTGTTATTCACTTTTAAAAAACTGGAGAAAAATCACTTTTACTGTTCGCGTTCGTCGGCACTGGCTGAATGCCAAAAATCGATCAATGCACACCTATAAATACTACGTATTTTTGAATATTTTACTGTCAGGTACTTATAAATGGGCGCATATTTTAAGGGCGGCTGGCTATATACCTGATTCAGCACTTGTACGTTTCAAACTGTGCAAAACTTTCCAAATAATGACCACCCTTAAATGTGGGTGCAATTTCTGTAAAAAAATCATATAGGTAGCCACCGGAAAAACCCAAATAATAAAAAGGTCCACTTTCCGTTTAATTGTCCACGTACATTTATTACCGCAATCATAAAAATCAAATAACCTTTTGTTTATTCCTTTTTTTTAATTCTCAGAATCATGAAAAAGGTGTCAATGTTTTCTCCAAATAATGTTGTGCATATCTCTAGCAAATTTTTGAAATTCATACATTTACTCAATTGCGAATAAAAGCGAAACGCGTGCATCGATTTTTATGATCTTTGTCTCATTTTGCTCATAGGTTATGTGACTTTGCGAAAAAATAACTAGACTTGAAACTTTTTTCCATTTTGCATTTTTTATGTATTTTTAAAAAAAAAAATTTAAATTTTTAGGCAAAAAATAATTTTTTCCCTTCATACATTCATTTTTAACTTCGAAAGTGTTACTTGTATAGGAAAACAATATATGAACAGATTAAGGGAATTGTAATTCTTAATTTTTTAAAATTTATTTCAACTAAATTGGGCTAGGGGTTGTCGAGCTATGTCAACCAACAGGGCCTAAAACGTGATAAATTCCCCTATACGATAGTACTTACTTCAAATCGATACTAACTTCAAATCGCAGGTAAGAAGACAAAACGAATGATGCAGAAATTCTTCTTTTTGGGTCTAATTTCACATACAGTTCACAGAATTGAGTTGGCAATCAATTAACTGAAAAATGTTGTACTGTGTTATTAATTGATATGAAATTATTATTCAAATAGTTAAAAAATAAATTGAAATGAATTTTTTAATTAATATATGTTTATATTAGTCATTAAGAAGAATTAAATGTTTGTAATCACATTCTTAAAAGATATTTACATATTAACCAAGCAAATTGTACATATCCAGGCCTGGTATATATACAAAATTTTTCACAACACATACAAATCAAACCTATAATTATACTACACTTTTCTGTGAAAGTTTCCAACAACAAAAATACAACATTGTATAATTATACGATTATACAACATATACGACAATTATGCGAGCTTGTGAATTGGAAAAATGTTTTGTGCCAGATGCATCCTAAAAGTTATCATCCTTTGCTCAAAATTGCATTAATTTTAGCTGAACGTAATTTTTTCAAATAATTACTTCAATTGGTTTATGGAAGTTTAGTCCCCTTAATTTCATAAAACATCCATTAACTGATAAATTAAGGCAAACATTTTGTTTTAATAGCAAAAATTGTTTTTGTTTTAAATGTAATTTTCTATGCGAACGTTAACGTTCGATATCGGCGAACGGGCAGTAAATTATATAAAGATTTTCAGGTAAATGAGTATTTACTTCGTACCAATTTTTTTAAATACTGCAACAACTGTTTGTCTTTTAATATAAAAATCTCTTCACTAACTAAATTAAAACTTGATTATGTGAAAACCAACTGCTGGAGCAAATATTTTGAGACATAAAACTAAAACCGACATGCTCATTTTGTCATACAAACTTCCACCATCGTAGGTGCCACAATGAAAATCCAATTTAAAAAAAATTATTTATATCATTAGTGATTGGAATAAAAGAATTTAGAAATAATCTTTTTATGTTATCATGTATCTCTGCATTGATCACCTTTGCAGTATTATCCTTTTTAACAGTTGCAATTACAAAATTAATCCATTGCTTACAGGCATACGGGGCTTGCCAAAGTGTTTTCGTAATTTGTATTAAAGTTGAATATTTTATTCTACCAACTCCAATTTTATACGATTTTATAGCAAATACAATTTTTGTATAAGCGCCAATTTTCATATAAAATTTTTATGAAATATAATAAAAAAAAACCTTCTCCTGTAAAATATTGTTTTTCTCGCTTCAGCTTTTTTTTTTTGCGGTTATGGCTCGATATGTATGTATCATGCCCTAAAATTCCTAAAAAGAACAAAGGGCCCCAACAGACTATATAAATGGTATTTTTTATAGCTGCATTACAACTTAAAATGATAATACAAGACAAAAATACTGTCTTATTGAATTTTTTATTATAAACTGGTAGATCATTTCAAGGCATTTATCGCTCAGTTCAATTTTTGGCTACTTTTTCAAATAAATCTGGCCGTATGGCGTATATTTTGCCTTTAGCATTGACTTGCAATGCTGCAAGAGCTGCTGGTCTGTCGGCATAACCCAATGACTTAACGTAGCCCCATAAAAAGCAATCCATAGGCGTTAAGTCGCGAACAGGTCCAAAAACAAAAGTTGGCGCAAAATTGATTTTGCAATAAATCGATCGTTAAACACGCTGTATGGCAAGTCGCGACTTGATGGAACCAAATTTCGTTGATGTTTAGCTGATTAACGTTTGGAAACAAAAATTCAGTCAGCAGTGTATCGATAGCACTCGCCATTTACTAAACATCAGCTCCTTGCTCATTTCAAAGGAAATAACGACTGATGATGCCGACAGCGTGTAAACCGCACCGAACAGTCAATTTTAATGAATTTTATGGTGATTGTTTAACGGCTTGAGGATTGTATTCGCTCAAAATACGGCAATTTTGCTTATTGACGTAGCCATTTAACCAGAAACGAGTTTCTTCACAGTTCTTTATAAAAAATGCACATCTTCGGCCAGTTCTAAATAAGCCCAATCAGCAAAAAAATGACGCAAACGTTGGACGTTTGGCTTTAATTCTAGTACAAGCTGTATTTAATAGACACATAAGCCAAGATCGTTATGTAAAAGTTCCTCGTAGTTAAAGGACAAAGGCCAACAATTTAAAAACGACGACGAATCAACATTTCGCACAGAACAAATTGTCGCCAATTTATTATCAATTAAATTATTAATCAAAAATAAAATGAGTTTTAATAACAAATTTAATCAAGTGAATTAAACATTTACTTATATCAACAACATTACTGCAGAGAATGCTAGTAGCAAAAAATATTTAATTGATTCTATTTATTTGTTTACTGGTGCAAGTTTTATTAATTTTTAATTGATATCACAAATTTTTTAATTTAAATTAATTTTTATTTTTCCTTCAATACTTCGCGCTACAGCAGCAATATTCTCCTCGATACGCACATTTTTTTTGTCATGTTGATGGTTTTGAAGCGCGAAGAGTAAAATAAGTGCAAAAATGATCAATAACTGCACGAATTGCTTGCTCACTAGGCCAGTTATGTTAACCATATGTTGCTCTATGAACTTTGCTAACAGATTTCTTTTTTCCAAAGTAAATTTCCACAATTTAGAAGCGTTGTTCTAGCGTTGCACTATTCATCATAACATGTCAAACCTTTTACTGAAAAACATAATTATCGATATCGATAGTTATTACCAAATATATTTATATAATGGGCCAGATATCAGTTTATTAATCGATTGTGTCCATAAACACAATTACAACTACAAATCTTAAAATAATTACCCAAAAACTCCTATTTTTTACTAACCCAAATGACAACCCCAAATTAAAAATGTTTATCCCTTACAACAATTAAACTTCCCTTTATTTAGGGTTAGAACTCCAAATCTGGCCGTCCAGGTTGTGCAAAGATATTTATTTGTAATTTATCAATATAAATTGAATAACAATTTCATTATGAGGTTATATTTATAATTTTTTTATACTGGAATTATTTTATTCTAACGTGATATTTAAAGAGCATTTAACCGTAAAACCAAAGTAAACATGATTGAAACACAAACGTTCGCTTGCATTTTAACAACTTATTTCTATTTTTTTAATGAAAAAGAAAAATTTGTTTGTACTTGTAATTTGTATTTCGAATTCCGGATACAAAACTGGCTTTTTATTATTTTGTTACTCGCTTGCATAATATTCAATCTCATTGCAAATTACATTGATTGCGATTAAAATAGAAAATAAGTAACGGAAACACTGGTGTGCACTCATTCATACTCAAGCTTAGAGGTGATTCTACTGAGTCACAATCAGGGAATGCCACATGAAATGAGCCAAAGGTTAAAAATTTATAACAAATTTGCAACAACAACAACAAAAGCATCATTATTGCAGATGGTTTTGTCATGGAAAATTAGTGAAAAACATTCAGGGCTTTTGTTGTTATGGATGAGTTTTTCTTTTCGATTTGTAGCTTTTTGTAGTTGAAATGTTTTGAACCTAAAAATTATCTATTTTTCAGTCTCGCGTAAATTATTGAAATTTTTGTGTGTTTCAACAACAATACAACAAAAAAAGAACAACAACGCAATAACAAATATAAACTTAAATACAACCAATCTAACAATTACAATCAACCCATAAACTCCCGTATTCTTGCTTTTTACTCGTATATAGACTACAGTGCACACACGCAGAGAAAATTAGTCCTCCATCAAGAATCCACAATCATATTATGGTTGTCTCTAAACATGTTATGGTCAAATTGGTCAACAATTTTTTCATCACTAAAAGTTATTTGGTGCTAAATTAACAATAGTATTTGTATATTTTCCAAGAGCAACATTCTATGGTTGAAAACAACCATGCTGATATGAGTATTAAGCATATTTTTGTCATTATCAATAACATGTTTGAGGCCAAACATAATATGGAGGCCGTTTTTTGATGGTAGATTTAGTTGACCTATTTTGTTTGCCGGTGACAATAATATAAAAATTGTCAATAAAAATATTTTTATCGGAGGTAAACATATTGAAACCTATTTTTTCCCAGGGTATGGGTGTTCTTACGCAATAACATGTTGACCTTTTGGCAACCAATCATCTTATTTTTCATGGCAACTTGATAAAAAATTTAATCAAATTATTAAATCTTAAAAATTTGCTCTCAAAATATTCTGCAAAAGGTAAACATTTAAATTAAATAAATCTGTTAAATATTAATCTATTTCCTTTTCAATTGAATCAAGATATTACTCAACCCTCATATTTGATGCAACTTTAAAAGAGTTGGATGTTTTATTAAAAAATTTGCTGGAAACTACATCCCACTAAAAACTTTCATAGGTTCTTTCAGTAGAATTTTAACCCCAGATTTAGGGGGTTTTATTTTATTAAGAGGCAAATTAAGGGCATACAAATTCTTAGGGGGAAAATTTGGGGGGCATAAATTTATATTTTGAGGGTTTCTAGGGGGTTTCACTATTTGTTTGTCTGTACATAACAATTAATTTAAGATTAACTAATTTTGTTTTATTAATAAAACGTGCTTTCTGCACAAATATAAACCTTTTGCGGTTATAAAATGGGTTTTTTTTAAACTGGTGGTCAACATCTTATTAACTACGTATAGAAATGAAAATCGGGCAAAAAATGGTTAAATTATTTAAATTTTCATAAAAATCCACTTAAAAGCATCAAAAAACCGACATAAACATCGCGCTATCTCGAGTTTGTGGTTAGATTTTTAAAATGCTTTAATGCAGAATACGCACATAGGCTTTGGAGGATGTAGACTCTTTCTGTTATCTCGGCTCTATATTAACAACAACAGGCGGCTCGAGCGCAGATATCTCACACAGAATTAAAAAGCAGCACAAACTTTCGGCCAACTTAATTACATATGGAAATCATCCACACTCTCTCGTGGTGTCAAAATTAAACTGTTTAATTCTAATGTTCGTTCTACTTTGTTATACGTCTGCGAAACATGGAATGCGGCCCCTCCAGACATTCAGGCAATGCAAGTATTTCCAATGAGAGGCTATGGTTCGAAACGCAGCAATCTCCTCTAACCGCTCAAGTACGTAGACGAAAATGGAACTGGATAGGTCATACGATAAGAAAAACACACCCAGTCATTGCTAAAACCGCCATAGAGTGGAATCCACAAGGTAGTCGTAGAAGAGAACGTCCGACCCATACATGGAGAAGACAAGTCATAGCTGAAGCAACAACTTTCAACACCAGTTGGAACGATGTGAAAAGAATTGCGATTGATAGATCAAAGTGGGGAGATTTTGTTGAGGCCCTATGCTCCTTATAGGATCTTCGGGAACATATATGTATATATATATTTAATGCAGAATCAAAGAATCCCTAAATATCTATTACATTTGGTCGTTCGCTGGATACTATTTTCGCTAGAGTCAAAATATTTTGGGAGTCTTCATTAAACATGTCATAGTTCATTTTCAGGGGGTACAACTTTAACTTTTTTTTCTAGCCCGTGTTATGTGAGTCGGTCTAAAGTACATATCGATAGTTTTCTTCCGCAACCTCGTAACTCGAAAGCAACTGCTTTTCAGGAGAGACAAAATACTTTTTTTTTTACCAAATATTTGAAACTTTTTGCTATATATTCTTTTATAATCCAAGAATTAGGAAAAATTCCGATAAATATTTATTTTATAACAATATAATCAGCCATGTCACAGAGTACAATTCCGTTCGGAATCGAGGAAAACATATTTGTTTAATGATAGAAAGTATATTTTGATAGTTTTCTGGTCTTTAAAATACAGAAAACTCCCATTTCGTTTATGAAAATAAAAATGGTTTCATTCCGCAAAGAATTTTCGTAATTTTCTGAAGCACAAAAATACGGAATGAATTCCGTTTCCGAACGGAATTGTACTCTGTGACATGGCTGAATATATAATATAATATTTACCCTTTTTTACATACGAGTTTTCTGCACTGAAAAATTGCTAGAAAACATGACATACGAGATTGCGTTATGTTTAATTAGATTCACACACATGATTAAAATAATTTTATTATTAGAACATATTATTAACTCCATTAATTATTTTTAATTAAATAAAATTTCATATTTTTTAATTATAACAAAACAAACCTTTTCGAACGCCTTTTGGGAAATACATTTGAATGATTCTTTTGTACATCAGTATTACTATTATCATTTTTATTATTAATAAGTGAAATTATGTATTTCTTATAATATATTGCCTTATAAAATATTGATTGTTTTTTCTCATTCTTGTATTTTAAACTATCGAAAAAAGTGTGGTAGTCCTTCGGTATAAATGTTTTATGAGATTGCAAATCGTTATACTTTTGACTAGATAAAGAAATTTCTTCTGAATATAAGTCCTTAATTTCGGAGTCGATAGAATATTTTCTGTTTAAACGTTGAGAAAAACAAGCCATTCGTTATCGAAAGATAGTTAAACATTACTTATCGTTGCTATATTTTAGTCCTCATATCTGTATAACAGTAGGGGATCCAGCTTTATTTTCAGGCCGAATTGTTTAAATAGTTTTAACTCAGAATAGTTTTAAAAAAATGTATAATCAAGATATTTAACCTGGTATGGGTTTTTTTGTCTTGATTCTTTAATTAATATAACGAAGTTACAAGGTACGTATAATTCTCGGTTTTTCTTACGCCTTTCGATTACATAATGAACTGAATCACATTCCATTTGTGTGTGACCTTTAACTAAATATTTTTGATAGAGCGTAACCTTGTTTTTTGCTGCGAATTGAAACAAAGAGTTGGCTATAGTCATATTACGGTTCTGAGCACTGCATCCACCACTGTAAAATGCAATTGGTGTTGTTGAAGTTGACTTAGTTTCTAAGAAATCAATCAGACAGGATGCAATAACGTTTCCATCCATTCCGCCTTGACCCTTGTGCCAGACATAGATAAGTCGTATACTGTAAACTGATGACACTTTTATTTTTGCTTAAAATAAAAACCACTTACGCGTAAATATGGTATCATCTGCACAGCTTGAACATCTACCGTGAAAGCTTTTACTTCTCCAGCAATAGCCTTTATGTTATCAGTATCTTTTTCGTCTCTAGCACAATTTTTTCCTTTCTATGATTATTGTACTCGTCGGAAGATATATTTTTATTTTGAAATGCGAAACGAACACCACAGAAATCTTTGCGAGGTTGGAAATTTGCATTTTTTCATATTTTGCATTTTTTTTACTAACAACCCATAACTTGCTCTTTTAGTGGCTGCAATTTTACGTTTGTCCATATATTTTAAATAATCACGATAAACATCTTTTGCAGATTTATACAAATTATCTATAAAGTTTTTTAGTGAATTTGCGACAGTGTGTGACTCTATTTTGGGTAATCTGTTTAAAATGTCTTCTACATTTGTTTGTTTTAGTTTTATTATTTTTGAGTTTTTTGAATTTTTCGATTGAGTTTTATTAGTTAAACAATTGTCGTTAATTTCTTTAACCCAGTCCAAGACTTGAGATTTACCTAAACCTAAAGTATTTAGCAGGCATCACTGTGCGCCATACTTTAATTTAAGTTACGAATTTACATAGTTTCCCTTATTACTTTGAAAAATTGTAAGGCGCTATTGGCTACTGGCTACTTTTTCGGTTAAGACAAAAAATCGGAAAAAATAGAGTTACGTGGTTGCGGAAGAAAAACATCGATATGCTACAGACCTTTTAAACTGTTTTTTAATTGTTTTTTAAGATATTTTATTAAAAGAAAAATACTCAAGAAACTTTAAAAAATATTTTTGGGGAATTTCAGTAAAATGTTAATTAAACAATTTGCGAATTGTGCTTAATTTAGGTATTGAGATTAGAACGTTGATTAGAACTGAGTCAGGTTAAACTAATTGAAATTAAACTAAGATTAGTTTACATTCAGGAGAATTTTTTCAAAATACGTTAAATTTGGTGGGTTTTTAAATTATTTTGGGGGGAAGAAAAAAAATACCTGTCAACACTTACTTTTTTCTGATTTCTCAATTTATATGTTGAGATTTATATGTTTTTAATTAAACATTTATGTACTGTTTTCACAACCCGAGTGCTTGAACGAGTAGTAAAATTTATATGAAAAGCACTCAGTTTTTTGAGTGTTTTTCATATAAATTTTTCTACACGTTCAAGCACTTGTGTTGTGAAAACAGCACATTAATTTTAAACAAAAAGCTGTGCTTATTTGTACATAAATGAGTATTTTACAAAATGCAAAAGCTTCTTTTTATCATCCCAATGATATTTTGGCGATATCTTTCTATTTTTTTATAAATAGTTATCTGGCGATATTGATAGTTTGTCATCTAGCAAAATTGCTTTCGTATTGCTTAGGGGTATTGCCATCGTTGACACGTTGACATATTGACACGTTGCTCCCCGAAGGAAGTATCTTCCGAAATACGAAATCGATTATTGCCGGAATAATATTTTTCATCAAGGCAATACGTTTGGCAACACATATGGTAGATTTCTGAGTTGGCTGGGTTGGTACACATAGCTGTTTTTTATTTTCTTCAAATATTCAACAATGTTTTCCACTGTATATTCGTTTGAGTATTTCTGAGTTAGTATGAGTGTGTAGGTTTAGCCATTATTTTTTAGCCATAAATTCGCGTGTTAGTAATTTTAACATTTAATTTGTAAAATATGCATTGAAGCAAAAATGTTCAATAAATATACACAGCCATAGAAAAAATGTGCAAAAGCTCGGATACGAAAACAAACACACACATACGCTCGCATAAAACCAATCATGGTTGCATATGTAGATGTAAAGTAAAAAAAAGTCCTTTGCAAATGCTTATGTTAGAGTCGTATACAATACATTTTAAACGTTTATAGACACAACCACATTGTTAACCTCATACTGAATTGTGTTAAAGGCATTAACTGTATGCTCCCTCCGCACTTGTTTACACATGTATGTGTGTACAAATGTGTGTACTTTACACACACACACACAGTGCAGCTTTTATATGCTCTTTTCTTTTTTACGGTCATACGAGTAAGTAGTCGACATATTAACAGGATTCAGGATAATAATGTTAATATTTGTATGAGTGCGAGTACTGCTACAAATACAAGTGCACAGTATTTTGTGGAGGTTCTTCTTTACTTTTTGCCCTGTTCATATGTGTATGCAACTGTGTGTGTGTGTGTTTATGTTCGGCTTGTTTGTATTTTATTTCAATTTTACAATTCAACCATAAAACCACAGAAAACATGTTAAACGCATTTTTAATGGACTCAAATATGTTGCTGCAACAAAACAGCAAAAAAGTAACTGCAACACCAACACCAACATACATGTAATTTGCAAACATCAGCTATAAACGATCGATTAAAATAATATGAGAATGTAAAAAAATAAACATAAAAGGAAACACAACAACGACTGCAATAAATTTTAAATGCATTTTAACTTGGCTTTTATATATTTCACAGTGTATGAAATTTATAGGATTGTAGAAATCACTAAAATTTAAATCTAAAGGAGTTTTGAGACGAAACGATTTTAACCTTAAAGTTATTTAACTGTAACAATTCCACAAATTTTATATGTTTCCAACTACAAAATAAAACGGATGAGACTAAAAGCTAAATTTATCCTTAAACAATTTTGCTTGCAAACAACAGCAATAAAATCTAAAATAAGGACTCAGAAATAAGGAATAAATTAAAGTATGAATGACATAAACACCGTTGCGCTAACAAGCTGACGCCAAAGAGCACAATATATTTATACAAAAAAAAAACCATCTAGGGGAGGAAACCCCGGACTCAAAATAAAATTAAACTTTTACCTCTACAGCACAATCACTTCATCACTGCAAGGATGTGCACAATATTTTGTACCTTCTTTTGTTTTGCTACGATTCTCTTGTATACCAAACAACTAGAAAATACAAACAAAAAAAACTAAAGCCATTCCTTTTTGTCCATCAATAAATTTGGTCATGTTTATAGTTCAAATCCATACTCCCACACACAGACATTCTCCATCCCAAGAAAACGGAACACAAAATCCAAAAACAATGAAAAAACTTAAAAATATGAAGGTCCTGTATTTACGCGCGTAACATTTGTAAATGGCAGCAGCTGGAATCGCAAAAAAAATTAATTCGAAAAAAAAATCATTCGAGTACAAAGAATTATGAATTGTTTGAAATGGTTTATGGAATGTAGCGGTTGGTTGGGTTCGGTTCAGTTGGGTTTAAAATCCATGGACACTTAAAGGAAAATTTGATTAGTTACTGGAAAAGTACAAAAATGTACTAAGAAGTTTTTACAACATTAAAACTTTTTAAGGTTTCTTAAAAAAAAAATGGAGTAGTGTTAACTTTGAAATTTATTTTCAACTAAAAAAATAAAATTGTTGAATTGTATTCTTTTTGTAATGTAAAATTATTATAGTCCGAAGATATGTTTGGCTGTATCCATGTCATTGTGATATTTATTCATTTGAATTGTCCCTAAACAAAAACTGTCAAGCAGCGGCACCTGTTTATGTCTCTAAATCAGGGGCTTTCACCGATTTTTGCTTCACGTACCCCCTAAGAAATTATGGAATGAAGAAATATTTGTCAATGAAGACGTGAATACTATTTTCAGTCAATATTTATTTCTTTTAACATGACTATTAATCAATGTTAATGTTAAAACATCCAACAACTACATATTTTGCGTTATCGCTTGCGGACCCCCATTTGAGAACCGTTGCTCTAAATGCCATCAACTCAAATCGTAGGTGGGGAAAACTTCAACTGTATTGCATGACAAGAAATGCCGCCAGATATTTTCGCTACATGTTTGAACAAATTATTTTCTTTTTTTTGTTGTGCACAAAGAAAATTTAGAAATGGAAATAAAAACTATTAGCAAATAAATTTGTGATTAAACTTTTTTTCTTGTTTAAATAAAAATTTATAAATAAGTCTGTTACAACCCCACTAAACTACAGTGTGGTGCTTTAAGCGATCGAAGTAACCATAAGCACAACATGAGTACAGAAAGACCTGAACTATAAAACTTTTTTGAAGCAAATCTTTTCTTTTATTTAAAAACTATACTGTTAGCGAAATCAATTCCGATCGAAAGTGAAAGTAATTCCGTGTTTTGCTTTTCCAAAAAACGGAAATTTAATTTAAAGAAGCTGAAACAAATTCGATCGGACTAAGAAATACTTAATTAAAACCAATTCGATTGCAATATTTGACAATCCTGATTACATGGTAATTACCTTATTATTGTGACTTTTTCCATCACTTAGAATCTGCAATAGCAGAATTATGCCAATAGGCCTGTGGGGTAGAACAACCTTTCTACACCCTTCGCCTACAAAACACAAAACCCTGCACGTAGAGAGAAAATTTTTTTCAATGTAGTCACCTCCAACAAAAATATTTTTAACGAACATTTTTAAAAATGTTATGGTTAATTAAACCATATTCTTGTCACCGGCAACCATATTATGGTTACATTAGTGTTCCGTCACGTAAACACAACAAAATATGGTTGCATCTGAAACTGTTATGGTTAAATATGATATTAATTTAACCATAATATGGTTAAATAATTCAAAACATGTTTAAACATTTTCGTTAAAAATAGTTTTTTTGGAGGCGCACTCAAGAGAAAAATCAATCCATCCGTACTCAAATCAATCCGAAGTGGTATCAATCAGTGTTGCCAGTGAATTTTCGAGATATATACATTTTAGTTTCCAAAAAGATACACTTTTTCCCAAAAAGATACATTTTGAAAAAAAATTTTAAAATCCATTTTTAACGTGTAACATCTATTAATATAACATTTTTATTTCATATTTAATGAATATTGCAAACAAAATGATATCATATAAATTCATATGTAACTACCTTTGGATGTTATCAAAACAAATTCATTTTTGTAAAAAATAATATACGAGTTAAGGCGTTAATACTAAGGCGATTATATGAAAAAGTTCACATTAATTTTTCTTCTAAAATTAACACACAAACACAAGAATAAGCAGACGACAGAAGAATTTTGAAAACCTAACATCAAAATACATTTTATTTTTATATAGCTTCGTACAGACGGTGGTCAGATCATACAATATTCTAAGCAGGCGTTGCCAATAGAAAAGTTTTCCTGACTGTGCTGCCATTGTCAGATGCATTAATTTTACACGTCTGCCAAATACAAATGAGCTTACAATGTTCACACAGTAGAAAGATATTTTTTGTCAGTTTTAATGCAATTTAACCAACGCTGTTTACCAATATTGTAAGATCTGACCACCGTCTTTACGAATCTTATTTTATTGTTACTGTTTTTTTTTTCGTATTCATAACGAAAAGATAACTTTAAAAAACTTTGTCAAAAACGGAAAGTTTAATATTTTATTTCTGTACATTTTGCGTACAGATTCAAAAGATACAAAAAATATCAGGATACTACATGATACATGAAGCCATCAAAAGAAACGAAAAATTTATCTTTCGTATCCTAACGGCATCACTGGTATTAATAGTACGTTGAGTACAGATTTTCTTGAATCAAGTACAGAAAGATTGATTCAAGTACGGATTATTCAATCGCGAAATACTCAACTTATCTATATTCAAGCCCGAATTCGTACTTAAAATAATCCTAAAATGAGATTGATTTAAGTAAAACTGAGATTGAATCAATCTCAAAATGTGCTTGATTCAAGTGTTATAAAATTGATTTAATCCCGAATTCGTACATGAAATAAACCAAAAGTGAAATTAGAAGAAGAATATTATTATGATTGATTTACTTCCCCGTTTCACACCTTACAGAATTCCAATTATAAAACAGCAGCATCATGCCCGATATGATCTTAACTTTAAAAACTTAATGTTCATATTTAACTAAAAATATTTACTAAATGAAAACGCTTGCTTTCAATTTTACTTTTTCAAGTTTAAAAATTAAAACTGATTAAGATTTAAACATGAAAATAGTGCGCTTTCTCCCCGTTGTGTTGTTTTTGTTGCTTCTACACACATCAAGCAACCCGTTTTTTAGCTACGTGTGTGGTGTTGTTGTAGTGGCTAAAACAAATTTATATGAGATTAAAACGCTCATTTTGTAATTTTACGCTCAGAGTGGCAATACCAGCGAAAAGTTAAATCCTTTTTTCACTTGATTAAGAACTTTATACTTATTTTAAGAAATTCCGGGATTGATTATCGAAAGTTATCCCATTTAGAATTGTTATGAGTACGTTTTAGTGTTATTCGTACTTTAATTTTTGAGTACGACTCGTACTTAAAGTAAGTATAAAAAGCTTAATTTATCCCGAGTGTTTTTCTTTCTTTGTGACTATATTGAAAAATATTTTTTCTCTGGGTGTACCATTTTCCTTTTAGTAAATAATCATTATGGATATGCAGGCTATATTCTCATTAGGAATCGATGATTAACGGGGTTAAACGACGGCTTCAAGGTTTTCCATTAACATCGTCAACATCACTGATATCTCGAAATATCATGCTAAAAATAAATAAATATTTTCAACACATGTAGATGGAATATCTAGTAAAGCAACTTTTGTTTTTATGTGTGATTAAATGTTCGAGCTTAAGGCCTTATTTTTGGTTTGATATACTATTTTTCATTGATAAATTTATTTCATATATGTTAGTCAGATTCAGTGTCAACAGTTTCAAAATATGGAAAGCTCAAAGCCTGGTGAATGGAGCTAATCCTATACTGCCGAACTGTAGTAGCAGACACAATTGATGTTTTTACAAATGGTGTTTTCTATAGAGCTATAGAACTTTAAGTTGGCAAAAATTTTTTAACTGGCGACCATTTTGTAAGGTCTCAAGTGATTTTTCTTTAGTTTGGTTTAGCATTTCAACATGAATAGGCATGATCACCTAGCAAGGCATAGATTCGGTGATGTGAAGTGTATGTTGAGACACCGTTACATCCAGAAAAACTGACTGTTGGGTGTACTTTATGGGCTGGTGGAATCATTGGTCCGTACTTCTTTAAAAACGATGCTGGTCAGAAAGTTACAGTCAATGGTGGCCTCTATAGAGCCTTGATTACTGACTTTTTCATTAATCAATTGAACAACCATGATATGCAAGAGTTTCAAGTTTCGGACCGCTGAATTGGCCTCCAAGATCGTGTGAAGTCGCTAGTCTACACTGATAAGCCCGAAACGATTGACATTCGTCGCGTTATTTCCGATATACGGCCACAACGTTGGAAAAAGTCATCGACAATTATACTATAAGATTAGACTATGTCCGAGCCACCTGAGGCGGTCATATGCCAGTATTTAAATTATAATGCCAGAAGATTATCTTTCGAACAAAGTAAATTTCATGTCAATCTAACAAAAACATCTTTGTTTTAGTACATTTCAAAGTTCTATACCTCTATAAAAAAAACACCGAACATAAATAAGAAGTGGTAGTATCAAAATCCCGAATTTCAAGACCCGGAAATGTCAAAATTTCAGAATTCTGAACCTCAAAATACCAAGCTTTATAATCCCGAATTTCGAAATACTAAAGTTACAAATCCCGATATCAAATACCAAATTTAGAGGCTGAACTTAGCGAAGCTGGAGCTTGTCATGGCATAGAGGAGAAACTCCTTACGCCCGGTTAATGGCGGGTTTTGCAGAGAAGCTCTAGTTACCGATTCGGGATTTTTTAATTCGGGATTTTGAATTTGGGAATTTAAGTTTCGAGCATATGACACCAACCCAAATAAAAATGTAAGTATGTTTGTTTAAAACTGCTTTCTAAGAACTATTAAAAAATTACTTAATAATAATTAGGTAATTTTGCATTATTTTTTGGGCTTTTTCACCATTTTTGGATAAAGTTTCCTTTAAAATTTTTTGGGCAATTTTTCGTATACGTTGGGCGGTTTTTCACACACTGATTTAGCCGGTTATGCTTAAAACATTGAAAACTTTGGATCAAAATAAAAAATTGACTAAAAATAAATGTTTAAAAAACAAATTTAAAAGTGCTTCACATGGTTTGAACACAAAAACGTGATAAAATTTGCTTTGACGCCGATAAAAATTTTTAATTTAGATAAAGTGTTCTTTCTTCTTTTTGTATTTTTTTCCAAGAAATTAAAGTCAACGTTTAACTTTTAAGCTCTCAAGAAATTTAACAAACGATCTCTTTTGTATAATCCACAAATTAAACAATGAGAATGATTGTATCCACCAGAATTTCTTAGTCTGCCCCATTCCTCATACATTTTACATAAACTTTACGATTAAATAATCCCGGCGGGTTCTATAACATGAAAATGGCGTTTATTTTGTAGGGCGTTTTTTAATGCATTCAACATTTAATCTTTTATTGATGACAGAAACAAAAATCATATTACAAACACATACTGACATGATAAACTTCCATACACACACACTCTCAAACATTTTTACATATACATAAGTATGACAATATAAACTCGACATATTGTTGACACAAATGTGGTTATTTAATGGTAAATTTCACATTAAAAAGAAAACATCAAACTAAAACGGAGAAGAGCCAAAGTATCCCAGCCATTTATTCAATCAGTCAACCAACCGTTTCATTCATTTATCCAGCCATTCATCCGTCCATTAAATAAAATAATATAAAAAAAATTAAACATCATAAAAGTTGCATATGTATTCAGCAAAAAAAAACATCAAAAGGGAGTTAGTTGTATACGTTTTTTTTAAATGTTTGTCTGTCCGTCAGTTTATGTCGGTTGCACGCTTAATATGACGCATGTCCTCAATACACATATTTTTGTCGTATAAATTCAATATTCTCAGGACATTTTGTTCAGTGAAAATTACACGTGTCAATTTGACATTAATTGACATCGTAATTTAAGTGTTTTTTTGTTACTTCTATCTGTGTATGAAGTTCCTATTTTTCTTTTTTTTTGAAAATATTTTAATAATTATAAATAAACAAATTTTCAAAAATCTATCACTCAATTTTTGATGGTGTACAAATTTAACGAAAACAAGAAGAAGAACGTAAGAATATTATCGAAAATATATTAATTTAAATTTAAGAATATTTAGTAAAATTGTTTTAAAGTTTCTTCTTTTCTTCTAATGGGAATTACTTAGGGTTCCTAAGGGCCTTGTATGAATTTTTATTCTTTATTTCCGAACCTATTTGGGAAATCTTCATCCACAAATATTTTTTCATCAGCATTGTTGGCCACTCTTGAAGGCCAAAGCAGCCTTAACTTATAGCATACAAATGGTTAAATGCTTGCTAACAATGGCTTAACTGAACTAACTTTTCACAATAAAATTCCCGCTAAGAGATTAAATGTAAAAATAAATAAAAACACTGTACAAACTACAAATGTACAAGTTTTGAAAGCCTTAAAATGCAAATCTACAACAGAGCTCATGTTATTCAGCCATTAGCCGTTTCTATGAATTAAAAAAATCTGCTTTACGTCTTAATTAAAGCTGCATTTGTTCATTTTTTTTTTGGTAATTTTTTTTAAATTTTTTCTTTTAGTTTTTCGAATATGTGGAATGAATAAAATTTCAATTTATAAAGCTTTCTTGTAATAGTCCTATTTCCTCAATATTTCACATACTTTTTTTGTTTAAGCTAGTCTTTGGTTAACATTGAAGCTATAAATATGTACATCTCGAGCCTTTGCTGCAATAGAGTCATAACTCAAATTTGAATTTTCTAGCACCTTAAAATTTTATTCTTCTCTCTAAAGTTCCATATGTAAGATATATGTATGAAAGTTTTAACAATATGAACACATTATTAGCTAGTTGGCGGCTCTATGTACCACTGGGAATTAAAGAGTTAAAAACATTAGCTCGAAAATCAGGTTTTTTTGATTTATGACTATATTGCAGAAAAGACTCGATATAATTAGGAATAATTCTATACACTTCCAGACTATCTTGCACCTTCATGTTACATATTTTTACTTGAGCTACTCTTTGCTTAGCAATTAAGTAAATTGTGTATGTACAGACAATTTTACAATTATCAGACACCAGCAGAATTGTAATGCATTTTATGGTCTGCTACGGCCAAATTCGTCAAAATTCTTTGTGTCACACTAGATTGTGATACTTTATAAATGTTATGTATTAAAGATAAAAGTATGATAAATGTTGAGGGAATAGGACTACTGCAAGAAAGCTTTATAAATTGAAATTTGATTCATTGAACACATTCCAAAAATTAATATGGTTAATAATTCTCAAATTCAATATTTTTCCAATATTTATTTATTAAATCTTTATATCAATGGCTTAATATAAGGGAAAGAAAATAACTTAATAAATTCGTAAAATTCAAGATATAAACTAAGTTTAAGTGCACCTTTTAATAAAAAGATATAACAAATTTTAAATTATAGCCTCTGAAATTTTCAAGTACGATGCATTTGGCATTTGTCTACCATAATAAACAAAAACAGGTGTTTTACGCCTTTTGTATACTTGGCCATCGATAGATATATTAAATATGAAGTTACAATAATCAAGAAAAAGTTCATAAGAAAATATTCACCATTCTATTCTGTTCATATATGATGGGGTTTAGAGCTCTTCTAATGGGATGAGTCCTACAGTATCTGTTCTCTTTAAGCCAGTGTGGAAGCCATCATTTAAAATATTTCAAGCTTGTAGATTTAGTTGCAACTCATGCCTTTTTAAATATTTTGCTGCATATTTCGTAATCATGGTTTCTGCTAATGGCACATTGGGATCCTTGTGAATATTTGTGATTATTTAAAGAAGTCTATTTTGGCGCCTTTGAGTTTTTTGCGATATTAGAGGCCGAGGCAGTGCCCCATAACTGAATACCGTAGATCCAGATTGGCTTTAAGAAAGAGTTGTCAAGTAGAAGTTTTCAATCGAGACTAAGGACAGAAATAAGCCAATAAATTTTAATTGCTTTTAGTTCCATTTGAGTTAGTAACCAACCAACCAACGTCGATCAAGATGATACCGAGATATCTGGCATGCGAGTGTTGAGGTATTATTTGATTATAGATTTTAATGGGGGCAATGATTCCCATCGCAAAGTTAATGTTATGAATACGCATTTTGCTCATTGACCTTTATCCTTCTTGGTTTTAACCACATTTCCGGTTGAAATATCTGTGGTTTTCATAGTTAAAATTCGAATGTCTTATAATCGAATTTTTCAGGAGAGCCAAAAACCATTCTAGATCAAACTACGGGCTAAGTTTTGAACTTTTTGAACTTGGTTATTGAGTTAAAAAATCGAAATAGGTCCAGCTTTTTTCAGAAATTTTTAAAACCATGTAAAGAGCATTTAAAATCAACCAATATGGCATCAACATCTCAAAATCGAAAAATTTGCGGCTACCCATAAAAACCACAGATGTATGATCCTGTAAGTAACTGCGGTTTTCTTGTACGCTTAGAAAAGCTATATAATCAGCAAGAGTTCAAGTTTCGATTTATTTGTATGTTGGCATGTCCGAAGTATATATTAAGTATAATAGAGGGCCCACGATGCTTCCTTGAGGGGCTCCAGGGTCAATGGCTGAGGTGAACTTAAAAAATCGCCTTCTTTAATAATAATTTTTTGACCAACAAATTAGCTTTCTAATAGCTTTTGTTCTTACTGGTAAGTTAAGCTTCAATTTAAGTAATAATCCTTTATGCCAAATTTTATCAAAATTGCGAAACGTCGATTAAAAGTGCAGAACAAAATTTTAAGTTTTTTTCGGTATATTTCCATGAATATTTTAAAGATTTTGGTGCTTATTGAAACTTTCTCTGCTCATTAAATAATTTTGTATTGCCTCCATGACTGACCATTGGTCCCAAAACTGGTATACTCTCGAAAATTTATCTGTTTATAATGTGGTGTTGGGTATTAAAAAGCCGGGCTTGATCGAATATAATTTCTTTCTTGTTGTTTTTATACTCTTCTTTCCATAGCAACAAACTGACTTTGTAAAAAATGTCCCGGGAGTTACTAAAATATTTATTCCGTTTTTCCGTATAGGAACCCTAGACTGTCTGCAAATGTTTAGAAAATGAACTCATCAAACAAGAAAACAAACATGCCATCATTTAAAGACCGCGCTGATGTGAGGCAGGAGAACATCCTTTTCTAAATGTTTTCTTTTTTGTTTTAAAAATTACAAAAAAAATTGTTTAAATATTTTGCCTTAAAAAAAATTTGCCAGTCAAAAGGGTTCTCTGTACAAAACGCACCCACATACAACAAATGCTTTAGTTTTTTTTTTTTTTATTTTATAAAAAGAAAATACTTGCACAAGATTAACAACAAAGAACGAGTATTTACAGGACATGTCTAACATCCCTCAGGGCCAGTAGAATACAAAAAACAAACAAAATCAAACATTTTACATAAAAAATAAAATAAAATAAAATAGAAGATTCTTTTAAAATAAAAATAAAAAACAATTTCTTAAACATTTTAGATAACGATCGTTAACAATTTACAAATCGTTGCTTAAACGCTATTTAACTTAAGGATTTTTAACAACATTTTCCGTAATTTTCTAGATTTTTTTTCTTTTAAATGTTGCCTATTTCAACAAACGATACGAAAGGAAGATTATAACCCAGTAAACAATGTTAAAAGGATGATTAAAAAAATTTCTCAACAACGATATATTAAAATAATGCTATTGCTTTTAAATTGATTTATATGTAATGTTTTTCAGATCGTATTCTCACAATGATCTTATGCTGATCATAAAGTAACACATTAAATGAACCTTAACTACCAATTTCACGATGTCGAAAGAACGCTTTAGCTCGATTCACCCACGCGTTCCGAACAATATTTTTTCTGGACAAATTTTTTTTTTTATTTGGAATTTGATGTCTTACTTTTGAGAGAGAGAATTGGTTTAATTTTAATTATTGTTCGGAACAAAATGAACTGAGATGCCACGTTTTTCAATTTGTACTAAAAGTTGAATTGAGCTACCACATCATAAAGTGTTTTTGCATTTATATTACAACAATTGTTTTTTTTTTTTTTTTTTGTTGAATAATTAAATAAAAACATAAATATAATTAAAAATAAAAACATCACTTTCCTTTTTTTGTTTATTTTCTTTAACACACTTTTAGAAAATTATTCAATAAAAGTAGTTTGCTAGTTGTGCTGCCATTTTTTCATAATTGCTTACATCTTTAAACAACATGGTAGCTTTGTTTTTCCGGACAAATTTTTCGAAATGGGTTAATAGTTCCGCAAAACACTCTCAATAACAAAATTTATCTCCAGACAATAATATTGCCCGGAACGCATGGGTAAATTAACATTTTCCCCCGCATCAATACAACCAAAACAACGTTTTTAGAATTTGTTTTTAATGTAGTTGTTTAGTGAATAGAAATATTTATTTGAAAACAACTATCCCAAAAATTAAGCGCAGGCCACTTCTTATCGAGAATCGTACTAAAGTTATAAATTAAGGTGTGAGCAGGCTGGTTTTAGAGCTGGTCGTTCGTGTGTGGACCAACTTAATAGTCTGAGAGAAATCGTAGAGAAATCTATCGAATGGCGCTCACTATTATAATTAATCTTCATTGATTTTGAGAAAGCCTATGACACACTTAATCACAACTCAATATGGAAAAGTCTTGGTTGCAAAGGTGTGCCAGGCGAACTAATCGAACTCATCAAAGAACTCTACAACGCTGCTTGTTGTCGAGTCTTATATGAAGGACAACTCGGCGAAGCTATCCTTGTTAATATTGGTGAAAGACAAGGTTGCAACATTGTGCTAGATACTGTTATGCGACGTGCAACGGCTGCCACAAGGGGTATAACATGGGGTCTACCGGGCAGATTAGAGGATTTCTATTTTGCAGATTTTGCATACTCTCACACAAGTTTGAGGAGATGTCGATGAAACTTAATATGATTCAAGAACTGGGAAGGAAAGTCGGCCTAAAGATCAACTTCAACAAATCAAAATTCCGAGTAAATGGAAGGGAATTGGAGGAAGAAAATAACTTTTGCTATTTGGACAGCATCATCTCAGCCTCAGAAGGATCTGACGAGGATATAGAAAGCCGTATAATTAAGGCAAAACAGGCATTTGGTGCCCTTAGCCCTGTATAGAGATCTTCTCAGTACTCCATCAACACCAAACTACGGCTGTTCTCCTTAAATGTTCCTACACTGTTGTATGGATGTGAATCCTGGAACACATCTCAGCGCCAGATCCACAACCTACAGGTTTTTTTCAACAAATCGTTCAGAAGAGTTCTTCCCATTTTCTGGCCAACGGTAGTATCTAATATTGAGCTCTGGAGAAAGGAAAACCAAATACCCTTAAAAAGTGATATCCAAAATAGGAAATGGAATTGGCTGGGTCATATTCTGAGAAGACCACCAGAAGATATTGCTCGGAGGGATATAGACTGGAACCCGAAACGCAGTAGATGACCAGGATGGCCAGCCCACACGTGGAGAAGGATGGTTGAAATCAAAGTAAAATCGGCAAGAAAAAGCTGGAGTGAAATAAAAAATTTGGCAAAAGACAGACCAGAATGGAAGAAATTCGTTTTGGCCCTTTGTTCCACTATGGAACTCTAGGATGGAATATATATATATATATAATATTAAAAATATGAAAGTTTGTATGTTTGTGGCCCAATCACAAGAAAAGCGTTTGATAGATTTGGATGAAATTTGGTAGACAGATAGCATATGGCCCAGATATAAATATAGGATACTTTTTAAGACGTAAATCAGGGAAAAATTGTTACTTTGGTACTTTTTCTCCTTATGATAAATTTGGGTTGCAGATTGCATATGGTTCATTTTAAAATATAGGGTTCTTTTTAAGAGATAAAATGGGTTCTTTTAAAGGGGTAAAAACGGGATAAAATAAGTACTTTTTCTTGTTTCGCTAAATTTGATATACATCTTTGTCTGTTTTCGAAAATTTGGTATAGACTTATCATATGGCCGCCCAGATTAAAAAATAGGATACTTTTATTGATGAATAAACATAAAAACTGGTACTTTATGGTGTAGTGGCTGGATTAATACATATGTTAATTGGTACTTTTCTCTTTTTGTCATATTTGGTATACAGATTGCATATGGTCCAATGGCCGGAATATACATATTTAGAAATCCCTTGCTGTTCATATGGACAGTTAAATGTCGGTTGCTCAAGAGTACCGAGTGCTCAGAAAATCGCTTTGCTCGTTTTTTATTATACGAGTGATAAAAGAGGGTAAACTAAATTTTTCATTCCGTGTGTAACATCAAAAAATGGACACAGAAAATCCCATTAAGTAAAAATACGTGTCTGTATGTTTGTGTGTTTGTTGAAAACACGCTTCCATCCGAACGACTCAACAGTTTCGAGTTCTCCTGAGCAAAATCAGTTTTGTAGAAGAAGCGAACAAAGATTTAGTTTCAGTGATAAAATTCATACCATTTTAGATTTTATTGATCCGAAAAATTCAGAAAAGTAACTGATTCTTTTTAAGAAAGGATTTTCATCATTTCATTAATATAGACTTGCAAAAGTTTGATGTTAAAAGAGATCAAAATGGACTCTTAAATTTCGGATAATTATTAAGAAGCAATCTGTTGAAAGATATGATGGAATTAGGGATGCCAATCTCGAAATCCCGAAATCCGGAATATGAATTTTTCAATCCCGGGATTTTCGGGATTTAGTCAATCCCGACATCGTTAACTAGATTTTTTTGTACCTCTTATTATAAAAAGAAATTCATCATGACATTCTCCCTTGAAAGGATAGGGAACACAATATTGATCTTTTATATTTATTTGATTGACTCCGTTCATACTGGCATTGAAAACGAAAGAAAAAAGTTAAACTTTGTTATTCTTTTTAAGCGTGTCCACCAACAATTATTGAGAAATTTTAATGTAAGAAGTGCTGAAAATATTTAAAGCAGATAATTAATTAAAGAAATAAATGTCTTCTGAAATGCACAAAACAAAAAGAAAACCTAAAAGTTCCGTGTGGTTTTATTATCTATGATTCCACTAGTGCACCAATGCAAAATTTAAACGCTACTCTCTACAGGTTTAGGCTGAGTAAAGTGTTTTCCGAGAATGGGCATGGGACCTACGGTAATTTATTTAATTTATACATTACATAATTCCTACCACCAGTTTTTGTTAAAATAAGATTTTTATGGTTAACTAAGAAATGGATTTTGTTAATTAATTTCGAATTAAAATTTCAATTATTCATCTTAATTCATTTAATAAAAATTTTAATAGAATCTTACAAATAAGTCCATTACTAGTTTGCACTAATCAATTAATTATTTATTAGGTATTTTTTTTTATTAAGTTTGAAGCAACTGAGGAATTTGAGTAAAATATAGATTTTATGTTAATTATTTTTTAATTGAATCAATTAACACATTGTTGGAAATCGTACGTTTTTTTTATCATATTTTTAATTAAATTAATCATTAATTAAGAAAAAAAAACACAATTTCCAATTTGTACAAATTTTCGTAATCAGTATAAGCAATAAAAAACGTTGTAATATTAAATGAAAAAAGCTGGATCTAAACAATATTTCTAATATTGATCTCTTTTAAATTATTTGTTTGTGTTTTTTCTCTTTTGTAAAAGTTTTTTTTAATAAAACGTAAGTAATATCAGGTCTCATTTCTTTTGAATCAGGTAATTTTTCATTATATCAAGTGTAGTTTTGAATTTTGGTAGTGGTTACACTGAATGATCCAACCTCCCTAAACATTCCTTTACTTTTTTGTTATTTCAGTTAAAAAATATATGACAACCCTCAGTATTCAAAGCTTAAAAAGAAATTTGTTTACTGGGTTGCATGACATATTTCAGCATTAAGCGAATGTAATGAGGGTGGTCTTTCTCACTCACTCATAGACACATTCACCCATCAGTACGAACAAAAAAAAAATTGAATAAATGCACGAACCAATGGATTAAATGAATGGCTTGTTAAATGCTTAAACGAACAAACGTTCCAAAATACACATCCGACACACACATTCATCCATCCACTTGCACATGAATGTATGTGAATAAGAAATTTGTGCTGAGGATTTTTTTGGGCTACACCAAACACAAAACAGAACACAGGCTAAACGGGCAACAAAAAGATGAGTTTTTAATGGTTGCAAATATTTTGCTATTTAGCGAACGATTAAAAGGAATTTTAAATATTTATTCCTTCAATTTTTGTTAAATTTTTTATTTTTTAAAGCCAGAAAGAAGTTAATCTTTATTATTTTCATGATTAACGTCTACGATTTTTAAAGTTTATTTCTTTATCCAAAATTATTTAATGGGGGTTATTACTGTAACATTTAAATTATTTTTTTCTAGAATGACCAGCTGTTAGAAGCAACCAAGCTGTTGGTTCAAGACACTTTCTGAGGCATTAAAAAGATCAAGTGCAACTAAAAATAAAGAAAAAAAGACATTAAAGAAAAGCAAACTGCATTGTTTAAATCCACATTAAAAGTTAATTTGCATTTTTTATTTAATTTTTTTTTAAAGCTACACATCATAAAAGACACTGACTCATTGAACAACATAATATTATAGTAAAAGTCTCTAATTTTTATAACTTTTCAGAAATGGTTATTCCTATAAAAGTTTTATTTTGTTTAAGAATATTTACATATGTATAAAGTTTTGTAGTTTATTTGATTTAGGGTATGAACAAAGTCTTATAACACATCTTATTTTCGTGCGATACATGACATTAAAAATAAATTTACGATACAATTTAATTTTTATAATATTTTTTTAATGTTTGAAGCAACAATCGTTTAGGAGTAAATCCAGCTGTATAAAAATGATACTAAACCGAAACGTGAATGTGCAACATAAAAAAAAAATTGCAAAATAATTTCGAAAAGTGATTATTTTTACACACAATTTTTCTCGTTCGCATTTTATTTGTTTGTGACTTAAATTGTCTTAATAAAATGTGTGTCTGCAGGATTGTTTGTTTGTATGTTTTAAGAATGTGTTTCATTCAGTCATAAAAGTAAAAGCGACAAAAGTAACTGTTGTGTTCATGATGTTGTTTATTGACTGTGATTAAGTAGCAGGAGGGCTTCGCTAACGTGGGCTGTTCAAAAAGTCGTTCCCTACTATTAAAGTGGAAAAAACTTTAAAGCTAAATTTGTCTAGTTTTACATTTAAACGCAAGGAGGCGAAGTTAAATATTGATTTAGTATTGGCACAAGTAACACTTATGCTAGAAACACAATTGGGTCGCATGTTGTTGGAAGGTAGGACATATCACCGAAAATTTCTAAAAACATGCTCTTTTCCCTACAATTTTTGTTAATTTTTCTGTTATCTTTTGAAAAAGTTATTAGAAAATTTTCGTAAATGTTTCTTTTGATAAAATTATTAGAAAATTCCAATTTAAGTCCAATTGCTGGCTATTTATTTTTTTATTTCATTTTCATTCAATTTGAAAACACAAAAATAATAATGATAATTAAATGAAAAAAGGAATATTATTTTATATTTTTAATTTCTATGACAATACGGTCGCAACTGGCGTGTAATTATAAATATAATTAAATCTAAGGCGGCATTCATACGATGTATTTTGAGGAAAATGTCAATGCTTTAATACGCATGTGACGTGACATTGGTGGAAAATCAGCTGAATATCGCCAACATAACACGAAAAAGACAAAGGCTATCATAATAAGCCGCGATAAAAACCAAAATCAAATACATATACAGTGACTCAATGTGGAAGAGGTCCGTGAATAATAAATAGTTTTAAAATGGTAAGAAGTCTAAAAAAACAAATTACTAATGCAAAAAAGTATTAGTTAGTTTGTTTATTTTATTGACATAATATAAACACAAAAAAAAAGATATAAAATACATGAAATTTGCAAAAAAAAAAATTATATTAAGCAAACTATAAGAAACTTATGTCACAACGAAAAGGGTCAACTTGAAATAACGTATATTAAACAAGGTTGTAGAACAAAATAAATTTTGCTGTTTAAACAGATTTGAGGCGCTTTGGAATAGATTCTACAAGTTTTTTTGTGTTTTCCGGGCTTTTTTTACTCTATTCTTCCAAAAGGGCCATTTTAAGCTCAATTTGGTTTGAAGTAGTGATGGACATTGAAAAAATACATCAAAGTTTTTTTTTTCGATGCAATGCATAGCATACAGGCATCGATGTTATATCGATATATCGCAAAATATATCGATGGTTTCTATACATCGATTGTTTTTTGTTACCTAATATATATGTTTGAATCTGGGCCCAAATTACCGCATTCGATATCGATGGACAATACAATTTAAATGGGAATTTCGATCGATATCGAATGCCGTAATTTCTCCCCTGGCTTATAAGTAAATAGGGATTTCCTAACAAAAAGCTTTATTACGTTTACAATTATAAAAAATAATTGATTTTTTACGTTTTTCACATGAATCGTCTACAGCGATTTTTCTTCTATCTACATTTCTTGAATGTTGCCACACACTTTGGTGAAAAATCGTAAAATAAAGTACTTATTTTAGTTCTGACATACTTATTATTTAATAATTTTAAAATAATATTAAATAATAACACCCGTATTCATAAAAAATATTTTGAATTTTCTATGAAAATTTGTTTAATAAAACTCTTATTAACAAAAAATATTTTTTATGAATATGGGGGTAAATGTTTTTAGAAACGCTTTCTTGGAGTAAAAATCATCAAATCATATAAAAAAAAAATAATTGGCAAAATATAGCACAGTCAAACTTCTGGCAACATTGATTTTGATTCAGTTCGAATAAACTAAGGACAAACAGCAGATAACGATCATTTCTTCTTTGCTTCGATCTCAAAATTTTGTATGAGGAAGCACAAGATATAAAAATAGTTGATGATAATGAAATTAAACATACGTCACAAAGTTCGTTTATTAAATTTGTCGCTTCGATGCATCGATGTTTAATCGATGTTGATGAGTAAAAAAAAATCGGATTGTTTCAATGTATCGATACCTTACATCGATAGGTTTTAAAACATCGATGTATATCGCCCACTACTAGTTTGAAGTCTTTTATTTTCTTATTCCCATTTCCAGTTTTTACACCATGTTTTCTATTACATTTAAGTCTGGTAATTAGGGATGAGTTTGGAGTACTCGAGGACAATAAGACAATAACCAATTCTATACAACACCACAAGTTGTTTTGGGTCATTGTCCTGATACAGATAAAAAATGCCTTTTATCCCAAGTTTTTCTGCACTTTGTTGAAAGTTATTTTTAATTTATTTAAATACGGTATTTTGCCCATATTGGCTTCAATAAACAGCAATTCAGCAACTCCAGCAGCCGCACAAGCACCCCAGACCATCACGTGCCAACCACTTGGTTTGACTGTTGGACTGGGCGCAAATTTTACAGATGCATTTTTTGGTTGGGCTTTTTCCAAACGTTTACTCTTCCATTTGACCCAAAGAATTTATATTCACTTTCATCGGTGAATAAAACGTGTTTCCAGAACAAAAAGTTTTTTTCAACGTAAGGGAAATTTCTCAGCGGTTTTTCCACTTTTATAATCGTCAATTATAAAATTTCTAATTTTAGGCCATAATTTTTTTTTTAAAATAAATGCATCTTAAGAAAAGAAAATAAATTTAACTAAAAAAAACTGCACATAAAAATTGCAAAATAAAAAAATATAATTTACTTAATTTTTTTTTAACATGCGTGTAATACAGACACAAATACAATATTACATATATTATTAACGAATATCGTTACTCTGTTGGCCTAGATATAAGAGGAGTACACAAGGACATGTAGTCTTGCGATTTGTTTTGTTAATCCGAAATTTATTTTAGTTCGGTCTCAGATTTGCAATTTGTCAAGTGAACATAAATGAAAAATTGCTGCTACAATGCAAACTCAAATGCAACTTTAAAGAAGAAACATAAAAAACACAAAATGTAAACAGGGACATAATTTAATTTTCAAAAGTAAAAGCAAAATAAACTATTCAAACGGCTTAGCAAACATGCCAAAATTGTTCATGTGAACAATCCTCTTGCGTTGTTAATTGGAGTATTTGACAAACGACTAAATCACGTTTGTAGAAAAATCGAAATGTTGTTTTTTCCAAACTGTTTGCGCTACCTAGTGCTAAATTTAATCATTTAAGTGAAAATTCTGCAGAGTCAAGAAAGAAACGACGAAACATAAAAATTTAAAAGGATAACAATATTTCATTAGAATTTATTGAAAAATGATTAATTAGTTTTCGGTGGATTATTTTTTAACGGAAAGTGCGCGTTTCCCAAGCCGTTTGCCTTTTTTTGTTTGGCTCTTAAAGCCTCTGTTATACGAGTATGTGTTAAACAAATTAGGTAAGATTATGGCTTAAGAAATGAAATATTAAATAGCAAAATTACAATTAAAAAATTTTAATGCAAAAACTGCAAAATCTGCAGAATTTAAAAAAAGAACTTATTTTTTTAACAAAAAACTTCAAAACTGCAAAACACAGATAAATCTGCCCATTTGGCAATGCTGATGGCGACCCATCTTGAAATTTAAAATTAAACATATTGCAAGTGCCGTTTATTGAAATAAGTCACCTAAAAAGTAGTTAGAAGTAAAATATATAAAATGTCCACTATTTTTTATGAATATTAATCGTGGACCATTTTCATTGTAATATAAGTTTTCTTTATTTTTGTTTAATATCAATTTTGTTGCAAAGTGTAATGGAATTTTATAACTTTTTTTAAAGGGGCGTTTCATATCAAATGAGTCAACTTTGAAATGAGTCTTCCTCTCGATCTTTTTTTTTACTTTTGAAACCGATGTCTTCCGATCGATGCTTTTTTTTGAGCAACAATTTTAATTTTTATTTTCGAAAGATTGAAGAAATAGCTATCTTAACTATTTGGGCCATATTTAGGTAAGAGCAATAGGTAATAAGTTACATTAATGCGAAAAACACATGTTTAGCCCAAAGTTTCAAATTGTGACCCCCTCTTACTCAAGATTGGTCAATTGTTGTTTCGAAACTACTGTCCAATAGGACTAACCTTGGGGCAAATTTAATCCTGATCAGAAGTCATCGGCTTCAAATATTTATGTATATTATGCTAATATTTTAAACTTACTATAGTAACTAGTCTAGGTCTTTGCAAAACCATCTTAAGCCTTTCCTTGGGTTGATTTTTTACATTGTAAAATTCTTATTCACAGATGGACCAATTATACTGTGATTGATCCAGTGTAGGTTCTGAAATCTTAAAGCAGGTGGAACAGTTCCGCTATTTGGAAATCACAATTAGTGAAGACGAAAAACCTGATAGGGACTTGAATTGAATCGCAGAATAGCCATAACTTTAATTGTATACTTCGCTTTAAATAAAAACTGTATTGGTATAGGAGAATTCTCAAAGGATACAAATCTTGCAATATTAAACTCCAGATATATATAAACCTTTACTATCGAATGTGAATCATGGGCCCTTACATCTAAACATCTGTGCATTGTTCTGGAATTGGAAATTAAATATTAACGGCCCGTGGCCCTGTAAAACGCGACGAGACAGAATGCGAAACGACACTACACGAGCAGGTCTATCAACAGAAACCTTAAATAATAGGACCGAACCCCAAAAGCTAAGATGGTTCGGGCATGGTGCATGTCGCCTGTCGAAACGAGTATTAAAAGCAACACCGATCGGTACAAGAATCAGAGAAAGAAAAATTGTAACTTGGCAAGACACAGTCAATACGATTCTAAGCCAAAAATCGATCCTAGAACAGCCAAAACAGCGGCACACGATAGATCAAAATGGAGAAGTCTTTGCAAAACCATCTACACTGCAAGGTAAAGTGTGGTTTGGAATAAGAATAAAACAGATCAAAATATACCAGTTTTAAATTCATTTGGATTTCCGAAATATTTATTAAAAACTCTCTCAACCTGTGTTAGCGTTTTGATATTTTCCATGCAGATTTCTAACCGACCAATTATTAAAACAAAATTTTATTAATTTTAAAACGGAAACTACAAAAAAATATGGCGGCATTAAAAAAAAATTTGTTATAATATATCTATTTTTCCAATTTACCCCAAAATCGATTTCCACTTAAACTTTCGAAACCTGAAGATATGATTATAGTTACTTGAACTCATGGTGTTGATAGTATTATCTCGGTTTATGGTTATGACTCCAGTAAATCTTCTGTTTTCTGTTTTACTTGCCACTTTTTATTTAACATTTTTTATGAGAACGTTATTAAGGATTTTTATATTTTGTAGCCCCTTTTAATGCGAAGTATATTTAATTTTTTTTATTACAGTTAATACACAAGACAAAAAATTAAGCAATAAAAACTGAGATATTTAAGAAAACAAACTTAACTAAAAGGTCCTTTTGCCAACAAAATGTTAAATCAGCAGACTTTTAGTGTTTTCATAATGAATATTCAACATTTTAAACAGCTTTTACACTTGCGACCGACCGACTTTTAGATTTTGAATTAGAAATAGAAAATTATTTACAAATACAAATTTATTCAAGTAAATTTAAGGAAAAAGCAAATGCTGGTTTCACTTATTTTTTTTTTATACCTCTTGGCAGAAAATGCATAATTTGCTAGAGTTTTATTAATATTTTCTTCATTTTTTTTTTTTGTTTTTTTCAAACAGCCTTTGGCACCTTTATAATTTTTTTTTCTTTCCTCCCTCCCACTCCTTGCTGTTGTATAATAAATGTGGTGACATTTGGCACGTCAATATGACAGAAGCAAGAAAAATAACAAAAGTAACAAAAATCATAAAAAAAACAGCTTCTTAGAAATTGTATGATGCTATTAGAGAAAAAAATAATATATAAAAAAATTCTAACAGCTAAAGAAAAAAATTTGAATTTATATTAATTTATTAGCATAACAAACGTACTTACTCTTAGACTTGGAGGACACCATTTCCTGCAAGAAAAATGAAAAATAAAAAGTTGGTGAAGACAATTTTGAGGGACATGAAAATATCATATCGGTATCTGACCAGCACTCTTATTAAGCGTGATCCATTTCGAGGTTCCATACTTTTTTAAAGAAAAAAACACAGAAAATTCAAATTAAATGGGGAATGTTTATTATCATTTGAAAGAACATTCTTTGGCATTTATTTTCTGAAGATTATTTCTATCAAATGTTGGCCGTTGCTACGTCGCAGATGGTCCATCAAATGAGTAAAATTTTCGATGACTCGTTCTAGCATTTCGACTGGTAACTGGCGAATGACACGCGTGATGTTTTCCTCCAATGCCTGAATCGAAGCAGGCTTGTCCGCATAAACTTTAGACTTCACATATCCCCACAGGAAAAAGTCTAACGGTGTGATATCACACGATCTTGGTGGCCAATCGACTGGCCCAAAACGTGAAATTATGTGCTCACCGAAGTGTTCTCTCAATAAGTCCATTGATTGATGCAATGTGTGGGAAGTGGCGCCGTCTTGCTGAAACCAAATGTCGCTGAGATCACGAGCTTCAATTTCAGGCATAAAATAGTCGGTTATCATGACACGATAACGGTCCGAGTTGCTGCGAACGGCGCCGAATCGACTCTCCCCGGTCTTCGTGTCACAGCGTGCTGGACGTGGTCTATTCGGTCGAATATTATCCAATAATGAATAATGGGTCTCAAAATTGGTGATGGTGTTGCAAATAGTACGCTCAGTAGGCCGATTATGTTGACCATAAGTTGAGCGAAGTGCACGAAACACATTCCTCACAGAACGGAAATTTTCGTAATAGTTTAACGATTTGTAAACGTTGTTCATGCGTAAGTCTTTCCATTATGAAATGCCAAACAATACTAAACAAAAATAGCATGACAGCATGACACGACTCACACGTGATCTGTCAAAAAAGGGCTATTGAAAACAATATCTTTACTTGAATCAGAAATCGTTCCATGGCGGCAATACAAGCACCACTAGTGATATATGAGGGTCTACTAAGTTTATCATTCTGTGTAATACTTTTTTAATAAAGTGCATACATAGAAAAAATTAAAAATGTCCTCTAATCACCAAATTTATCCCAAATTCATAGAATCAAGCAAACAATTTCTTGATTTTGCACCTATTACCAAATTATATTGATTTCTAAAAATTTTAAAAATTTTATATTTTTAACATTTTTTTATTTTTTCGAATTTATTCTATGAGTTAAATTTGAGTTATGTATTTTGTAATATATGATATTTTTAATTTTAATTAAAAAAATGATCAAAAAACTTTGCCATTTTAAACAATGTATTAATTGATTTTAATAAATATAGCTCAGGCTTTGACAATTCCCAACAAAAATTCTATAAGTTTAAATTATTTTATTTTAAACGAAAAAAATCAATTAAGATTTTTTGTTATATAAGTTTTATTTTAATTAAAAATTTATTTCAAACCAACGAAAATGATAATAAAATCAAAATTATATTTTTAATTTTCTTTCAAATAAACAAATAATTGATACAATTATCACACTTATTAAATTGAAATACTTTTTAAACAATTTTTTAATTGATAATAAACTACTGATAATTATGTCTGTGTATGTATGTATACATATTCTGCAGACCTTCAGTAATTCTAAAGGCCCAACCATAATATGCATAAGTTAGCTTAAAGTACTGTCAAAAATTAACGAAGAGTCTGTCAAATGCATGAGAAAATTAAAAGGGTCTTTAAGGTGGCGATAATGTACTTACAACAACTTAAGATCCATGTTGCATATTTGTGCAATATTTGGTTTTCTTGCGAGTACTTCAAATAAAGAAGTATCAAAAATTACAGTCATGTATTTGTTAATTTTATGTTATATTTAATTTGCCAGCAACGTTTTAAAAAGAAACAAGTAAGAGTGCTATATTCGGCTATGCCGAATCTTATATACCCTTCACCATGGTGCGATAAGAATAATCTACATATATAATATATTTCTTGTTTTGAGATATTAAGGTTTACCAAAAATAAATTGTTTGGTTTTTATATCAAATTATTAGCTACATAAAAAAATGCGCATTTATTTAGAACAAAAGTCTAAATTTTATAAAAAGAAAGTGTTTTTTTAAGTATATAAAAGTAAAAATAGCAAAAACTGATATATTTTTTATTTAATTAAAAATAATTTATAAATACCAAGAGAAAAAAAAAATTTTTCGAATGGGATTTGAACCCGTCAACACTCAGACGATTACTTGTGACATAACGGCTAGACTACTCGACCACTGGTACGCATGCGAACTCAACTTTAATATAAGTAAATAGGCCGTGGAATATTTTTTTCATATAAGCAAATATCTTTGTGTGAGTTTGTTGTTTGGGTATGAAAGGTGAATATGCGAAAAAGGGAAACACACAACCACCACTGGCGTGTTGCCGTACAATAGATTTATCTGTTTTTGCAAGTTTTTAAGATGCAAAAATTCCCAATCTCTATTTGTAGAAATTATTTCGTTAAATAGATCAAAGTTTAAAAGCAGAGTGATAACGGAAGTCATATTGGACATGATGCTGGTGCCTGTAAACAAATGGAAAAGGAGGAGGGGGGGACGCAAATAAAACAACTTAATTATTATTTTTTTTATATTTATTTTTCCGCCCACTTTTCCAATCGCGCCCATATTTTGTGGGATACTGTGTATTGATAACCGATATGTTTGTACCTAATTTGGGAACTTTAGCTCGTTTCATTCTCCAGATATACAGAAATGTATAAAGTCTTTGTATGGGAGGTGCCACACCCACTTTTAGAGAGTTTGTGTATTGGCAAGCAACATGTTTGTACTAAATTTGAAAGCTGTAGCTCTTACCGCTCTCGACATATGCAGAAAAAAAGAATTTAAAAATCAACAACAACATGGGATTTATGGGAAAAATTAGAGGTAGTCGTGGTTTTTTGCTCATATCTCAGCCATTTATGGACCGATCTTCCTTTTTTCAATAGCAAACAATTCCGGACTATATGTGACATAAATGTATAAAAACCTAGCCTCCATCATATCTGGGGTCTTCGGAAAACCCATTTCAACGGACGGACAGACGGACAACCGGATTTGAACTTCCCTTCTCATTAGAAGCCAGAATATATATACTTTATATGGTCTTAGATCAATATTGTAGAAATTACAAACGTTCTGACAAAGTTATATATACCCTTTTACCTTCGGTGAAGGGTATAAAAAATTGGTGATTGTTGAACATACTTTTTAATAAAAAATGGATACAAAATTAAAATATGTAAAATTCCTCTTTTTCTATATTCTTGTTTTTCTTTATCCACTTCAATTTAGTTTATTTTTTGTAACAAGACACAAACAGCTGATTCCGTACGGAATGTGCGTTCAGTTTGGCACTTTGCTTAAGCAAATGACATTTGACGAAACTTAACGAAAAGTTTCATTAAGTACATTATAGTTGGCAACATATGTTTTAAATGTATTCGCAGAGTTGCTTAAGTTGACTTAAGTGGCCTCATGCATATTATGGTTGGGCCTTAAGACTCACACATATTAAATATTTGACATCTTTCACATAACCACTAGTTTTTTAGAAAATTTTTTGCTTTTGCAGAACGTTTGCTGGATCAAACACTTTAACAATTTCCGTTTTCCATTTTCAGTTTAACAATTATCTTCTTACAAATAAATATAAGGAAGCGAATTAAAATTGTTAAAAATAATTCTAAAGTTTGATTAATTTGCTGGTCAACCTTTTTTAAATTTTTTCGTCAAATATTTGATAGGTCTGAACATACATTTACTTGATTTAGTCATATTCGTTTGTCCGTCCGTCTGTTGAAAACACGCTCATTTTCGAACAACTCCAACATAATCAATTCAGAAGGAAAATAGTTCAGAAGCCAAATGTGGAACAACCTGCTTAAAAATTTTTTTATTTTTGTTACAAAAACTAAAATAAATTTGTGGCGGAATGCTCCGATTTTCATTTAATTGTCCACAAAATTATGTGATATAACAAGAAATTATACTAATACATTTTGTGAAGATCGGTCCATAATTACCCATAACGAATAATTCTATTTAAGTAAAATTA
The DNA here is from genome assembly GCA_943735925.1 of Pollenia amentaria. Classification (NCBI taxonomy): domain Eukaryota; kingdom Metazoa; phylum Arthropoda; class Insecta; order Diptera; family Polleniidae; genus Pollenia; species Pollenia amentaria. The sequence continues at coordinate 228,063,487 of OX031009.1, forward strand.
AGTCTATCAGATTCTCAAACGAACAAAAACCCCAATTTCGCAAAGATCGCTCAATTATTTCATATAGGATCCATACAAACGATACTCTCGGAAAACACTTTAGTACGCCTAAGCCCAAAACGAATTATACTTTTATAGTAAAATTTGGGATGTCCTAGTTTTATAACACTAGAAAGTTACTGTAATTCCAGAAGTTAATAAAATGACTGTATTTAATAAAGGAATTTAAAATGGATTTTGAAAACCTCAACATCAGTTTTTATTAATACCGGTTTTTAAATTTTAGATATAAAGCCCAATCCTGAAATATTCTTAAGTGGAGGATATCAAAGAGTCGACCCAGTAGAATATGGCACTTTAACTTATTTTATGTCAAAAAAAAAATGTTTATTGTTAATTTAAATAATCTTTAGGCAATTTCCTATTAAAATTCATAGAATATCTTTGGTCTGGCCTATTTAATCAAATATTTGCACAAGGTAAATATTTGATTAAATAATACAAACTAACATTTTGTTACACCAGCAAACAGTGTAAAAGTTTTACTGTTTCTCTAGAAAGCAGTGGCATTTAAATTATGGACTTTATGAAGTGGTTAAGAAAAAAATTACTAAAAGACATTTGAAATGTAAATAAGTTCTAAGATAAATTAAATGAAATGAATCTTAAGAAATCAAAATGTGTAGGAAAATAAAAAAAGACTTTAAGAATAAAGTAAAAGTACTGACTAAAGTCAACTTAATCCAGTCGTTATGAACGTCAAAAATGTTAAATCCCCACAAAACAATTTGACACTTAAATTTTTGTTATTACCATATTTAAAACAAAAGATGTGAGTAATATTTTCATGATAAGGTGGCATTTAAGCCAATATATGTAACTCAACTTTATTATTTGACTACAAAATAATCAAAGCAACGCTACTACAACTGCTCTGAAATAATCCATCTCTTTAAATTTTAATTCCACATGTCAGGTTGTTTCAGAACACATATAAGAACTCTTAGTAATCTGAAATAAACTTAAAGGACGAAAATACCCCAGCAATATTGTGTCTGCATTTGAATGGCCATCGGGGTGATTAAGGCAGGCAGTAAGAGAGAGAGAGAAAAAAAGTTCGCAATATAAAGTAAATGTGTGGCATCTTAGTATTTACAAATAATGTTTACCAGGCGTCTGATTTGACTTTAGGTATAGAAATACTTAAAATATTTTAACAATACTTTATATTTCTATACTCACATCAACATCACCATCGGCAACTTCATCAGCACCAACATCTCATCATCATATTTATCAACAAGCGAACTCTTTTGTGATTCCCTGTTAGTTTGCAATACTTAGTCAATAAGGCAGATTAACTGTTCCAATGCAAATCCAGCATTCATGTCTATTTATTTAGTCTTTTAGTCAAGTACTTGGTAATTTCCAATGGTTGTACTTCGTCATATACACATAAAAGTTGTTGGTTTGCGGCATGGTAATGCATTTAACAATTTTAAGAATGAGCACTAATCAATATTTTTAAATTGCAACACTTAATATTAAAAAAGTACTCTTAGCCTTTATCTACCCCACATTTAACAAAATGACTTTTTTTCTAAAATTGGAATACTTTTTTAAAAATACAATTACCCTTAACTATTGTAGTACTTAGAGAACTATGTACTTTTTAAAAAAGTTTATTTATGATAGGTCACAATAATTATTAAAGACTTTAACTTCTTCCGGCGATTTCTAAAAACAGGTACTTAATGAAAGACATCTTTGCGAAAAGTATTTTAGAAAAGTCTTGAAAAACACAAGAGGACATTATAAAAAAAAACTTTATAATTTCCAAAATTTTAATTAAAACAAAATTCCATTGCACCAACAGCTTTTCTTAAAAAAAATCATTTTATTGCACGTAACCACTAGTTTTATTAAAAAAGCAAAACGTTTGGCTGGATCAAACATCATTTAACAGTTCCTAAATAACATTATAGAATTATCTTCTTAAAATTAAAGTTCAGTAAATCTATGGAAATTGTCAAAAAAAAAAAATATTTGTTAGGTCTGAACACACCTTAAGTAATTTTTATAATAACTAAATTTTTATAAACAAGAGTCTGAGCATCATATTTGGAATATTCTGCCCTAAGTCTAGTACTCTGTTCCAATTTGTGAAAATTGTTCAGCAAAATCTATTATTTCACGTGTAAAATTTGACATGTATCAATCTCGAGAGTTTGTACAATTTGACGTTTTAAATCTTTCAAAGTATGCGACATTGTTTTGCACATGTAAACAAAACCCACATGTATTTTAATAAAAAGTATTTTTTTAAATAAAAAATTAAGTAAATATGGGCGAAAAACTGTTACCGGTTGTGTTATTTACGTTTTTCAGTTCTCATTTTAATATTGAGTTTAAACTTTTTTCATTTGCTTAAAATTCCACGTGAAATAAGTGCAGCTTATATTATTTCGCAGTTGTAAAAAAATGTTGCTAGAAACATTTCGCAACTTTTTCCAAGCTAAACAGAGTGCAGCTCTTTCAACATTCAGCCTTATTCCGGTTGTCGTTGTCGTAAACGACTGTTTCGTCTTTTGTAATAGATTAAAGTAAAACACAACTTATGATCTTTAATCTACTACAAAAAACGACACAGTCGTATACGACAACGACAACCGGAATAAGGCTGATTATTTCATAGAAATTCCGCACAAGTTTTTTTCATATGAGTTTTGACAGCATTTCACGCGAAATGTTAAACAGAGTAGCAGGCTTAACACCATAACCCAAGAACACCTCTAGAGTTTGACCAGCGAGGAGCCCATTCACATACAAATAAATTGCAGAAAGTGGAATAGCATAAGTGGAAAGCGTAACCAGGATGGCATTTGAATGGAGCCCAAAAGATAGTAGACGACGAGGAAGACCCAATAGCGCTTGGCGCAGAACCGTAAGAAAAGAGCTTGCAGTAATTCATAAATCCTGGGAAGTAGCGAAAGTTATTGCAACAACTAGATTAAGTTGGCAAGATCTTGTTGAAGCCACATGTTCCCTCGAGGAAAAAATAAAGGAAAGTTCTTTCAAATGATAATAAACATTCCACATTAAATTAGAATATTCTGTGTTTTTTTCTTTAAAAAAGTTGTGAAATAGACCAGAGTCTCTGGCGGGAATTTAACTGGCACCACTCTTTACATTATTCAAATTATGTTTTATCTTTTGAGTTTTCTAAAGCTTTTTAATAACGAATTGGAATAAAATTTGCAAATGTGTCTCTTGCAAAAAATTTAAAAAAATTCCGATTCCCTTTTGTGCTGCACATCTTATTTTGTAGAACTTGATGTTGATAACAATTTTTCGCAAATTTAATTCAAAGAAAAACTTAAATCTTAGGATTAAAAAATTTGTAAATTGCCAAACACTTACAAGGACTTTTTTTGAACCATAAAATTATTTGGTTATGTTTCTTTAAAAAAGATTTCTCAGCATTAGGGAATATTCAAAATTGTTTCCCGCTTTCCCTAGAAATATCAAAATCCGAGAAAAACCCCTAGTACTTGTCTATATAAATCGGTGTTTGGTAGCCGCTTTTTTCCGATTCTAGATTCAGCCATGGAAAAATTAATTTAGCTTTAATTTCCTTTAAGTTTTTAAAAATTTTAAACCAAAAAAATTCAGTTGCGCTGTAACATTGAGCTTAATTCGTTCTGCGATAAAATAATCAATTTAATCGATAAAACAGGTCAACATTGAAAATATTTTTTATAAACATTCCACCTGATTCTCATCTTTTTGCATACCAAAGCCGAGTATGGGCTCAGCTTTCTACCATCAAATCACATTTATCAGATGACGGTAAATTTGTGTTTTTCGCTGTAGACTTCTCTTTTAGCCAACTTCCAGAGTCAAAGTTTAGTTGAAAGGAGTCATATCTGCTTTGAAAGGCCGCCAAATTACGCGTCGAATAAAGGATCAAAACAATGATGTTATGAAAATTTCAACGTTTCTTTTACCAATTATTGTCATTTTGAATGATGTTTTGTACCACAATCAATTTTAAGCCAAAATGGACCGTAAATAAATTCAACAATTTTTGGAGGTGAAGATTTAGCAACACTGCGGCCACTGCATTATACTGTGGGTATTGCATACCTTAGATTGAACATTTATTCATTTTGCCAAAATAAAATAGCTGTTGTTTAAAACAATGACTCATGTAAAACAAGAAAAACAAAATTATTTTTTACTTTTCAAAAATGAACAATAAACCCCAATAGTAAAATGCATACGAAAACCAAACCACTAGAGTCCCACATTAAGAAAAACAATTTTTATAGAATTTCCAAACGAAAAGAAAAAAGGCTGCAGCATCCCCAAGGACACACTAAATAATGACCAACAAAAAAAAACACAACATGCAGCATAAGAGAAGTATCAACAAAAATAACTGATGATTTTCAAAACAAAAATTTGAAAAAGACAACTTGAAGCTTTAAGAAGGAGGGTTGCCCCAGAACGCTACCAAAATTATTCCTAGAAATGTTTTGGCAACATTTACCAAACATACACTCTCATACATACATAAATGTATGTCCATACACATACCAATACATTACCCAAAAAAAAAACACACACACAACAAAAAAAAAACATAAAATAGTATCCCTACTTAAAGTTGTTGACTGTATGTGATGGAATACTAAATGTTGAATGTGCCTCCCACTCTCTCTTCTACTAAAGCTGCTCTTTTGCTCGCTGAAAAGAAACCAACAAAAGTGTAGAAAATCCGACCAAGCATAAAACCCCAACTCAGCACATTGTACAGCATCCAACAACCAGATCTTAAACACTGTAATTCCGTAAAATGAACATGAAATTATCAAAAAGAAAAAAAGACGGAACAAACAACGACAAGAGTAGCAGCAGCAGCAGTTGAAAAGATTACAAACTGCTGAAATGTAAGTAAAAGTATGCAGCCGAGAATCCCTATCAAATCCCATCGCACACACACACACACACACAATGCAGGCACATCACAGCAAGTCATCAGCACATTAAGCTCCAAAGATTATGAGACTTTGCACAACAAACAAGCAAGCAAACCAAAACACAAAATTCCCCACTCTTACCGAACTTTAGCCTCCATTTTCATTCATTCAGTTATTCATTCCATCAAAAACCAGAAGGTAACTACACCGAAAAAAAATATTTTTGCACAATTTTACAAAAAATGGTATTTGTAATTTTCATTTGAACCATATCCAAACAACAGTCGGAGATCCCGTAATTTATACATGGTGTCAATACTTGTAAATGGCTCTATATCTGATAGCAATCTTTTTCATGTCCTCATCGAGAATAAAATCAAGAAAACTGGATCAGTAAAAATGTTGTTAAATAAATTACCAGAAATCGAATACATACAATAGGTAACGCATATAAGAAAATAAAAAAATGCTACGAAATTTTTTCTTTTAAGCGAGTGACTGCCACTGCAACTATTTTTGTGTAGCTGATTTTTAAGTGTCTTGTCATCCACCGAATTTAATGAAACCTATATCGTTTTAAAGGAATTTGTGTGCAGATTGGCTTGTAAACACACGCACATACATGTATAAATTTAATTTCACATTTCATGAACAAAGTTTATGGAAATAAAATACACTGCCTCTTTTTGAAAATAAAATAAAAATGTTCGTCCATATTTTTTTTATTGTTGTTTTAATACATTTTCCCAAGCGAAAATTTTCATTTTATTTAAAAAAAAAATAGGAAATGTTCTATGTAGATATCAAACTAATTTCTTACAAGCAATATGTGGGCCGAATCTAGCAACAACTTTATATCGGAAAGAATTTTGTATGAGGGATATGTGAAATTATTGTCCCATTCTCACTGTTAACAATAGACACCATTTTTTATTCAGCACAAACGCATAACACACTGCCCAACTTTTTTGATGTGGGATTTCAGGGAGCGGGTTTATATGTGTCCCATGGTTAAATATTAATACCAACATTTCTACGGAAGTTATGGCTTTAAATCCAGTTTTGTATGGGAGCTATGTTCAAATATGGACCGATTCCAAAATGATTTGGTAAGGTGATTAAGGTTGCAATAATATATTTTAAGTTCAACTTTAATGTAAAACCCTATATAATAAGATAGGTAATGGGCACAAAATAATATTCCGGAAAGATTTTTGTATGATAGTTAATCATATGAAATTCCAATTTTATTGAGCGCCATTTTTGCTCAGCACAAACGCATAATATCCTCCCTGCCTTTGGTTTTGTGGGTATAAAAACAAATCTTCTTGGTACCCACAGTACCATAGATGGAAGGGATATACCCAGCAAAAACTTTCCTTACAATCCTAATTTTAATGACTTCCTGAATTCGTTACTTTGTAGCTTTATTCGCCACGTTTTGCATTATTAGTTATATATTGAATAATAACTTTATTATTTTTAAATCTTAAATAAGTCATAATTATACATTACAAAAAATACTTTAATATAATGATTTAAATAAGTTATTGTTATATGATTTTAAATAATTATTTAAATAAATTTCCAATATATTCCATTAATATTTGTTAGATATCCGGTAATACTATAACGTTTTAAGAATAATTTCGATGTGAAATCCATGGAAAATCCAATTATCGATCAAATATATGTAAATATATACATAAATATGTTCCAAGATTACCCCCACAATATATTATAGTGATTAGAACACTAGTAGTGATATTGATCTAATGTAAAGAATGTTTTTTAAACAACATAATATTTAAATATATAAATGTACACATCGTTATTAGAGTGTGATAGCTATAAATGATTTTTTGCAGCCAAAACACTCTTTATTAAATATTTTCTTACATTTCGAAAAATTTATTATTGTGTACACTTTTTCAACAAAAGTTCTATAAAATTTCACATGCATCTAAAACCAATTTTAATTAGGAGGTTTTAACTTGTTTGAAAGTTAATTTGTAACAACTTAATTTTTGTCTATTTTTGTAACTACATTTTTTTATAAAACTTTTAAGTACAAAAGAAAGGTATTATTTTTTTAGTTTTAATTGGCAAAATTATAAAGGATTACTTTTAGGACATCGCGATCAAAAATAAGTAATTTTTCTAGTAGAAAAATAAGTACTCTTTTCCTCAAGTTCTCATTATTTTTCTGCTTATTTTGTAAGCAAAGTTTTTGCTGGATAATGCGATTGTACTGATGTGTGTAACTGATAAAAACATTGGTCCTGGACCCCCCTTTTAGTGTACCAATCGACTAAGCTGGCTGGCTGGCATACACTAAACAAAGTCTCTATTTCTAGATTGCAGTTGATTGGCCATACTACACAATTTTTCATTGAAATTGTGAAAATTCCAATTTGAAATTGAGAAAGTTCCAATTGAAATTGAGAATATCTATTTGAAATTTAGAAAGTTCCAATTGAAATTGAGAATATAAATTTGAAATTGAGAAAATTCCAATTGAAATTGAGAATATCAATTTGAAATTGAGAATTTCAATTTGAAATTGAGAAAATTCCAAATGAAATTGAGAATTTCAATTTGAAATTGAGAAAATTCCAAATGAAATTGAGAATTTCAATTTAAAATTGAGACCAAAGCAGTGACCATTTGAACATTTCAAATTCCCATCACTGTGTATGTTGTTTTATGTATACTAATGCTTTATTGTTTATGTATTTGAAAAACAGATGCCACGTTCTAACATGTTCTATAAGTGCATAAACAAGCTTACAGCACGTTACGGTACGTTACATTGCATTTCATTACATTAACGGTCGGCTAAAGCGGCCTTTACATTCAAGAACAAAATTATGTTACGTTTTATAATTTTAACATTTACAGGGTAATCAATAAAATTATAGAAATCATTAAAAGTTTTGCGTTATCTCCTTAACACTTCATGCTTAAGGTTATTTTTAATACGTTATGACTCATGTTAGTTATTCGACTAACAAGACCAAAAATATGAACTCTGTTGTGCTCCTAATCGATAAAAGTTACTGGAAAAGTAAAATACTATACCTTATTGTATATAAAAACAACAACCATTAACATTTGTTTTGTTTTATACTTTTTTTTTAAACTCGCCGTTTCCGCGGCGTTGCCCGCCCAGAAGGAATTTTTTACTAACTGTACAGAAATATAAAGCCTCTGTGTTTAATTGTGTTTGGATCGGTCTACATAAGTTTTAAACTTCATCAAACTCGTAATTTCCCAGCTGTCCCTTTATATTCCTAGCTCTGAAAAACATATTAACCCAGTGTGTCTTAATTACTGATCCATCTATTCAAATTTCATCAAAATTGGTTAAATATTTTCTCCGTATGTCTCCTCTTGATCGCTTTCGCATTCGGTCAGCGGAAGATCGAGCAGAGAGATAGACTGGAGACGAAATGGAGGGTGAATAGCGTCCTATATTTTGAGTATGGTAACTATTGATCTCTTCTGAAACGATAATTAATATTTTCTGAATAAGGGAGGCTTAGCGGCCCTGAACCCTATCCTAAATTAGAACCTTTTAGAGAAATACAAGCTACCAAAAAAAAAAATACTCTTGCTTGTTTAATTTTATGTTCATAGGCCCAATATTAACGAAAATAAAAAAACTACCAGTTAAAGAACGAAAAAGTACCAAATATATCCCTTTAAAGATTCGCATTCACTCAGGACCTTGAATGTTTAATTTAATGTTAAAAAAAGAAATTTAGTTTTCAGTACTTCCCCTTTTTGTTTCTTTTTTTCTCCCCGTTGAAGTATCAAAAATTTTAATATTGCAGTGGGAGCCCATTTGGCATATACATATGCCAAAAAATGGAGAAAAATACTTTGTAAAAAAAGTATCAATAACAGTTACGAATTTGACCACTTAAAAGTTCGAATTTCTATAAAGTACCAAATTTGTATTTGTATTTTTTAAATAAGTTTCGAACATGATATAATGTTTATTTTTACGTGTATTGGCTTAAAAGATAGAAGGGGTGAGAACAAGTACATAAATTCAGGTTTTACCCGTTTACTCCCCTAAAGGGTCGAATTTTAAAAAAGTGCCAGACACATGTCCGCTTATTTTTTTAAAGAACACCGATAAGTATTACATTGTTTTTCTGTCTCTTTTAGTTTTGGAGATATAGGTGAGGTTAGAACAGAAGGTTTAGGTCCCCTGGACCCTTTCCTAACCCTTTTAGTGGAACCTTATATATCATATGTACGTTAGGAGGTTCCATTCTTCATTTTGTTGAAGAAAATTTTAAAATCGGACCGACAGTTCCGGAGATTACCTCTTAAAAAACACACAAACATAGAAACATTCAAACTTTTCAGCTTTATAATATTAGTAAAGATAAATTATTTAATGTTCTTAATTAGTCAAATCAGAGAAAAAGTTACACTGTTAGTCGAAACGACTAAAAACCGATCTGGATACCTTATAAAATCGATTTCATCCAACAAACGGACAGACGGACATTATTAAATACAAAAGGATCCAAAATATATGGAAAGACAAACTAAGACATATACCCCCTTATGCAAAAAAAGTTAAAGTTCACATTAGTTAACCAAGCAAAAGTGAATGGGTTTTTATGTGTTTGTTAACTAATATGAACTTTAACTTTCTTTGCATAAGGGGGATAGTATATTTATCCTTAAAAGAAAACGGTATAGAGCAATTCCATATGAAAACGATCAAAATTGGCAAATTTTTGGACGACCCCTCTCCGATTTTAAAATAAATAGTCTCAATCGATTGCCCAGCAAAAAATAATGTACCTACATATTTTTTTTTTTTTTTATAGTGACTGGTTTAGTGGTGGTGTACACCACTGTCATGTGACAAAATTGAAGAATTCTTCATAAGGGACCTCATTGAAAGTTGTTTTAAAAACTACTAAAGCGATCGCAACGAGTGATAGCCCGTTGGAAAGGTATTGAATCAGGCTTTAATTGAAAAATAAAATTTTCCTAATTTTTCTTAGAAATTTACCTTTAAATTTTCCCAAGAAAATTAAATTTTCCGATTTTCCACAGAAGCTCCTAAATTTTCCGGCTAATTTTTTTTTTTGGATTCCTCATAATTTTTGCTTTAAGAATCAGCAATAAAAAAATGGGCCCCGACTCCTTGTTTGGACAGGAGAAGAGCATTTAAGAGACCACCTTGTTAAAAATACATTTTAAAAATTATTTTACAGTTAAAAATACATTTATGAAGAAAAAATCAATTTTTTTTTAAGAGCCCCAAGTTGAGTGTGTAGTGAATATGGTCTGCCTGCCTTCACAAGATCGGCCATAAATCCATGGATAATAGCAGCAGTGGCATGTAATGGCACACCAAACCCGACTGAGGCTACAGGTCATAAAATGTTTTGTAAATTTTTTAAATTACCAGGTAATAAATATTTCGCCTAAAATGACACGTGCAGAAACAAGTCATAAAACACGGATTTTCCATAAATATGGCGAAATATTTATTACCTGGTAATTTAAAAAATTTGCAAAACATTTTATGACCTGTGGTCGGCTTATTGGCAGTAACCAATTAAGTCCCTTTTAAAAAACATTTTATGACCAGTAGTTCACGCAAATTTTCCTATTAAAGAAAAGCAAATATCGCTTATTTTTTTTTACCTATTTTTTTACCAAAAAATAGTAAAATGAATAAATTTTGCTGCAATCCGTTTAACAAGAGGACATCGTTCGAAAAAGATAAAAGTATTAAAATTAACTGGTGTTTCGAAGCGATACATGAATGAATTAAATATACAATACGGGGAAGAAGCAGAATTCATTTGCCCCAAGTGTAAAATCGATTTGTCTCAACAAGCAAATGCATTGAAACAAATGCAGCCACAATCCGAGAGTGAAATGACAAGTGAACAAAATGTTTCATCTGATAGTGAGGCAGACATTCCGATGGTCAATATGTCTTTGAGTCCTTTGAATGAGGCTATTACCACTTTAGGTGAAACGCCTATTAGAAAAAGAAAGTTGCGAAGTGAAACATACAGGAAAGAGAAAAAAGGCAAGGTTATGAGTGCAATCGCGACAATATTTGATGAAGGCTCTGATAACGAATGCAGTCAAGCAGATGACGTTGATGACGGCAAACAAATGATTGAGCAGTTGAAAATAAAATTCAATTTAGCGACCACTTTTCCGGAGAAATATCTCATTTTATCTGTGCTGCCTCAATCATGGTCTATACGCAAGATTTCTGAACAGTTTCAAACATCTTTTTACATCGCGAGAAGAAGCAAAGAATTAGTTCGACAGAAGGGCATATTGGCGACTCCCACCAAGAAATTTGGCTCAAGGACCCTCAGCGAAGCAACGGTGAAATTGATTCAAGATTTTTACTGCAATGATGACAACAGCCGCGCCTGCCCAGGTACACGTGACTATGTTATCACACGTGAAGATGGAGAAAAAGTACACAAGCAGCTCAGATTATTATTATGTAATCTATTCGAAGCATACCATCAGTTCAATGAGAAATACCCAGCAGAAAAAGTGGGATTTTCTAAGTTTGCCATCCTACGACCAAAAGAATGCGTGCTGGCATTAGACAGGCACGGAACGCATTCAGTCTGCGTTTGCATGTTTCATCAAAACATCAAATTAATTTTCTTTCCATGCAAGAAATTGAAAGTATTTCACGGTGAAATTAAAACATATAGGGACCTCCTGTCGAAGTCGTTGTGCGCATACCCCACGGAAAATTGTCCTCTGTCCATATGCGACAATTGTCCGAAGATTGACGAGCTAGAGCAATATTTGGCGGAAAAGTTTGAACAGCTGTTAATTCAGGAGGTGCATTTCAAACAGTGGATAATTAGCAGCTGCAGATGTTCCCTTGAGACCGTGGTAAAGCAGATTCCGGAATTCATCGAGGAATTCGGATTCAAGTTGAATGAACTGAAGGCGCACCATTTCATATCCGAGATGCAATCGAAATTTCTAAAGGAAAGTAAGGAGAAATTAGCCCAAAATGAATTCATTGTGATAAGCGACTTTGCCGAGAATTACACTTTTCTCGTTCAGGATGAAATTCAGGCTTATCACTGGGCAAACGACCAGTGCACGGTGCATCCTTTTTGCATTTATTTCAAAAACGAAGATAACGAACTACAGACCGTAAGCCTTGTTGTTGTCGCGGAGAGTTTAGCTCATAAACGAATGGCGACTAAGGCAAGTTTGCAAAGGCCATATACTGACCAGATCTTAAATGTACAACATTTGTTTTCGTGGATTCAAAGCAAGGAAATTGCCATTAACACAGTTTTATGCATTCAAAAAGAACACGATGCCATGGAGCGACGAATTCAAAACAGATATAATAATGTCAAAACTATAACTGGAACGCAAAAGTTTCATTGCTTCATACCAAATATTTCTGATATGTCAATTAATGTAAAGCGGTACTCTTCGTCTGCCGACGTGCTAAATTTAAAGTTACTTTAATTTTATAATGATGCCAAGACAATTGAAATTTTTAATAAATATTGTAATTAAGTATAAGCAGCAAAATAAGAAAGATTTTTTCTTCATAAATGTATTTTTAACTGTAAAATAATTTTTAAAATGTATTTTTAACAAGGTGGTCTCTTAAATGCTCTTCTCCTGTCCAAACAAGGAGTCGGGGCCCATTTTTTTATTGCTGATTCTTAAAGCAAAAATTATGAGGAATCCAAAAAAAAAAATTAGCCGGAAAATTTAGGAGCTTCTGTGGAAAATCGGAAAATTTAATTTTCTTGGGAAAATTTAAAGGTAAATTTCTAAGAAAAATTAGGAAAATTTTATTTTTCAATTAAAGCCTGATTCAATACCTTTCCAACGGGCTATCACTCGTTGCGATCGCTTTAGTAGTTTTTAAAACAACTTTCAATGAGGTCCCTTATGAAGAATTCTTCAATTTTGTCACATGACAGTGGTATACACCACCACTAAACCAGTCACTATAAAAAAAAAAAAAAATATGTAGGTACATTATTTTTTGCTGGGCAATCGATTGAGACTATTTATTTTAAAATCGGAGAGGGGTCGTCCAAAAGGTGATCGCTTTCATATGGAATTGCTCTATAACTACAATATTATGTAATACACAAATCCTCAATGCTAAAGTTTCCAGAAAGTTTTTTGCCAGAATTCTCTTTTAAATTTTCTCAGTGTAAAACTTTTGCCCAAAAACTAAAAGAAATCGTTTAATACACAGTATCGAGAAAGAAACTAAAACACGTTTATAACAACATCAGCAGAGCATCTCTACCACTGATACTGAAATCGAGACTTGACGTTGTTTAACAAACTTTCATTGGAAGGCAGGCAATGTATGTTACGAAGAGTGTGTGTGTGTGCCTTTTTGTTGGCACACCAAATTGGGGTTGAAGGTTTGGTTTATAACTCATTCCCCTTTCAGGTCCCCCAGCATTTGCACATCGCCACATACATAACAGGACTTTTACACTGTCTTTATTTTCATTTAGAAATGTTCGTGCATCACAGCTACAAAGGCAGCACATGTTGTTGCCTCAAACACACATTGAGGATGTTGTGGATTGTGACGTTTTGACGCCATATTGAATGATGGCGAGTAAGCTTGATGGCTGCTTGCCTGACTGCCTGCCTAAATGAGTAAGTGACTGAATCGTTGGGTTGGATATATGGGTGAATAAGGAGTAGTGAATGGTTGGCAATTTATAGAATGTGAACCCACACCACTGGTACTGCTATAAAGTTCAGTGTTTTTTAGGTTTTAGGAATTTGTTTTTTTTTTATTTTTTTTATTCGTAAACCATCTCCTGTGGTGTTTTATAAAATCCTCCAAGCAGTTTTATACTCAAATCCAACTGCTGTACATAGATATGTAAATATGTGTGTATGTGAGAAAATGTGTAGATGTGTTCGAGAATAATCATGTTAAATCTTAAATGTTTATCATTTTATAGACATTTCAAAGTGTTTTTTATTTCTAGTTTTTGTGTCTTCTTCCGATTCATAGCCGACTGACGGATTTATTTAAATGTGTCTCCTTGTCTTGCATTTTATGTTTTATAGAGTGTGTGAGTGTGTGTGTGTGTGTGTGAAAATATGCGTGTTGTTCGATTGTTAAGTTGTAAATGTGTGTTGTTTGTGTCGTATGTATTTTGCAGCTTTAAAACATTTACATTGTACTTTGGATCATCATTATCTGAGTAAATGTAATCGTAAATAGATTTTTATATTTTGCCATCAACTGCGAATCAATTACTTTTTGGTGTAAAACATCATTAACAGCCAGTGTCAGTGTGTCTGAGTATAAAAATCGTCTATTAAGAACTGTTATTGAAATAGTAACTATCCTGTTGACTTTAATGGCTTTCATTGGAAAAAAGACAAGATTGGATTAAATTATTTGGTATCGACATCGCTATTTCTTTCTTTTGTATTTCTCCTAATAAAATCAAGAGTAGCATATACACTTGGTATTAAATTTTTCTAGGCGAGGTATAAAAGTAAGTTTTGAAGCAAATAAAATTCCCAAATCATCAACTTCATCTACCATTCTTACTACTTCATTGCCAAGACTATAAACAGTCTGGAGGGGATTTCGAACCCTTGTATATAAAACATGAAAACACTTATTCATATTAATTTCTTAATTATTTTTTACACGCAATGTATTTAAATTATCAATATCCTGCCGTAATATTATGGAATCATTCAAACAACTGATTTTGAAATATATTTTCAAATCATCAGAATAAAACAGAAAGTTTGAAAAATTTAAACAATGAGAAATATCATTTATAATAAGATTGAACAATAAAGGTCCTAATATGCTACCCTGAGGAAGACCTGAGGATTGGACATAAGGTGAGAATTTATAATTCTCAATTTTTACTATGAAATTCGTATTGTGCAATTATAATGACAACCAACGATGAAAACTTGAATGAATTCCATATCTCGACATTTTCCTTAAAAGAAGACTATGGCCGTATTCACAAAACCCCTTGTATCGATTGTATGTTGTAAAAAAGCAGTAATGAACTTGTATTTTAATACAACATACAATCGATACAACGATACATGGGGTTTTGCGAATACGGCATATGCGATAATTTATCAAAGGCCTTTGATATATCCGTATAAATAACATCTACTAACTTGTAAACCAGATTCAAATTGAGAAAAGCAATAATCTGTAAGAACAGCTCGATTCGAAATTAGGGATCTATCAGTTTTATCCGATTCGGTATACCGGTGCAGAAACTTTTATACCGGTATATATCGGTTTAACAATTTCATTTAATTACTTAAACCAAACAAGAACATAGAAGGTGTCTAACTGATTTATGACCCATTTTTAAATTTTGTAAAAAGGTTATAGAAACTTAAAAATGTTTAATTCATGGACTAAAGTCTGAATGCTGCTTTTATGATAAAAATCGCTATAATACCAAAATGTATTTTCTGATAATATTTAAAATCGTTTATCTCCGGACTAGTAAAATATCTTGCATATAGATAAATAAGGAAAGTGCGAAAAAATCGACGTTACATTTTACGTCATTACAAATTGAGAAATCGTCTGTCGTATTTGTGACATATTTCCAAATGTGTTTTAATATATACATTTGATAGGATAAGGCCGGTGGCGTTTTGCAATGTGGATTAATCTTTAACTTAGTTTAACGTACTCTGAAACTAAAATGGGATTTTTTTTAATAATTTACTAATAAAAAAAATTTCTGTTCTGCCATAAATTTGAATACAAACTTGGTAATGGTGGCATAAATCTGTTTTCAGATTAACTAAACCTTGTTTAACTCAGATCTTAAAAACCCTGCCAAAGAAATCTATCTTTTTTTTTTTTTTTGTAAAATATTTGAAGAAATGTAAAAGAACTTTAGAATTGCATTTTAAATATACTCTAAGAAATTTTCGAAAATTTTAAACACACGGAAAAGGTGACAGAATGAGCCATACAATTAATCCTGTATTTGAAACCCATTTCGATTTATGGGGAAAAAACTTCGATTGATTTTCTTTTTAAACGATCAAACATTCTGCTGATATTTCCAATACAGTTCAATAAATTTTGATTTTCCTAGGAAACTTTTACAACCAACACGCACATTCACATTTAAATATAATTTTATAAATAATTTGATGCTATCAACATTGCAACACAAATCAATGTCATGTGCCACAAATCATTTAATTTAAAACTATAGTTTACGCACAACATAAAGTAATCAACACCTCTATCGAATATTAATAAACTTGTCTTGAAATCTTTCAAAATTTTCATTAAGTGTAAAATTATTGATTTGACCTTAAATAACAGACAATAAATGACTTTTACATTTAGTACTTTCCTTTTGTAAAACAAAAACGCTCATACACACTCACACACACATATGTTATGCATGTGTATAGTTCGCGTGCAATATAGTGGATGTTTCAACATGTAAATTATTTAATACCACATGTTGCACTTAATTAACAAACCCCCTAACCCCATCATCGGCAGCAGCGAAAACACACTACTAAAAACCAATTTCACCCAACACTAACAACGACAACAATAGCAATAACAACCAATTCCACATTAACAGACTGCCTCATAGCCGCCCATCAGCGTCGTCACCATCATCATTATTTTCCGAGGAATACGCACACACACACTTCGACTCATATACACAAATACAGCAGCTCACAGATAGACAGTCACCAGACAGACAAATTAATGTGTTGTTGTTGTTGTTGCAGAACAATACTTTTCCTTTAATTTAGCCCAATGACCCAAATTAATCTCAAAAACATTTTATAGTTAAATTGAACTTTTTAAAGAGACATTTAAAATTATGAAACATTAAAGTCAATCCTCTGAGGCAGTTGTGCTAACTAACAAAACTTTTCCAAATAAAAAGTGTTATTAACACTTTCCGTTGGTGTTGTTTCACTTTCAAAAGGAAATTAGTGTTTTTTAGACATTTTAGGTATTTCTTTTGTAGGCCCAAATCACACTGTCTCACACTCAACAACTTTCAAAGTCATTATGAAGTAATTAAATCAAAACAGACGTTTTAATCCGCTTCTGTAAATGCTGGCATATAGAAAGAAACTCAAGAAAAAGTTTCTCAAGAAAAGTTATTCAATTATGGCAAAAAAAATTTCAATCCGAAGTATTTCTTGGGCTTCATTGTAAGACGCAGAAGACAATACTTTTCTTGTTAACACATTTCTTGACACTGTTTAAAACTCATTTCAAAATGACCCAGAAGGAAGTTTTTTAATTTTTTACATTTTTTGAACGGTTTTTTATTATAAATTTATTTAAAAAAAATTGGCTCCTTTGATCTATCCACATATATACATAAATGAAAATCTGTTCGTTTGTTTGTTTCCTATATACTCCTTAACTACTTACCCGATTCACTATATAATTATTACAGGCAAAGATACAACATTTAAAACAAATTATTTGGTTATCACTAGAGTATCCAATTATTTGAGTTTTGGTTTTGTTCGAATAAGGAATGCATTTTTTTTTTTATTATTATTCCTACACTAAATCCCGCGAAGCTTTTTGCTTGTCTGCAGAAGACCAGAGTCTCTGGTGGGAATCGAACCCGCAACCCCGGTGCTGATAGACTAGCTCACTACCAGCTAGTTATGTATTTTATAAAGCTTTTTTGGTAGTGTATAAAGTCATTCCTAAAAATTTAAGGAATAGAACTATTACAAAAAGCCGAAAAATATAAAATATTGAATATAATAAAGAAGCTTTTGAAAAGAAATAATTCCCAGATTCTATTCGTTAAAACTGAAATTTTTAAGCCTGTCGATTTCTTTATTGTATTGTAAAACTTTTTAAATCGGAATTCAATTAAAAATTTTGGATCGTTTTAATTTTTTGTGATACTCGAGGTGCCCTTTTGTTTGGTACCTATGCTGTCTCTCTTGAAAAGTATATAGATCCCAAATCAAAATCTTAAATTCAACTACAACATTTTCATAAATTCTTGTTTGGCAGCAATTCTAATATTTGTGTCTGTTTTTTACTTTACATAAAGAAGATTTTATTTTGCGCTAAAGGCAAAGGTTTTTTTATAAAAATTATTAAAATTAATAGTTTTTGTTTCATTTTAAACTTTTTTATTTGTTTTTTAATGTACTAACAAAATATTCACGTGAACTTGGCGAATGCGAATACGAATAGTTGTAACATCACTATCACACACCACTATCTCCTACTGAAAATTGGTAAATTTTAAGTTGACTTGCTTTAAAAGAATCAAAGTTTTTAAAAATGTTAAGTAAATATTTTCCGAAAAGTGGTTTTAATTGTCATTTAAAAAAAAAATTAAATTTGTATTTATCCTGTTATTGCAGTTTTTGGAAATAAATATTGAAAACATTTTATGCAATATTTTTCCAATATTCAGTTGTATTTCGAAAAATGTTCGCCCTGCGCACCACATTTGAGAATTCCCCTGATAACGATTATATAGAAATCTTAAACGATTGTATTTTACGAAAAAGTGATTAAATTTTGATACTAAATCGAATAATTTTTTATACTGGGAAGTAACAAAGAAGTTTAAAAGACCACCCAGTATACAAAATATCAAGTTCTATATTAAGTTGGTTTTTTAATTTTTCAATTTAGTTCCCAAAATTTGAAAAACTGAATCGTTTTCGATTCTATGTAGAATTGAGGTTTTTTAAAACTTAAGGTATTTGTATGTTTTTATAAAGGGGAATTCGAAAGAAAATTTAAACAAATTTCCAGAAAAAATCGTGAGCATTATTAAAGAACACTTGACGAATATTTGATTACATTTCGATGAAAAAAATCTATTCGAAAAATGTACAATATTTCGACTAATTTTCGATTTGCACCCCTAAGGCTACACGCAGAGAAAAAAACATGTTTGAAGTAGGCTTAAAACCCCAAACAAACTATTGCTGGTTTTATCAGTACTTTAGTCACGATTAATTAAATTCTGTTTGTGTTTTACCATAAAATGATCAACTCTCTTAAAGCTTCAAAGGCAAATTGAATTTAGCTATAACCATAGATTTTATAAAATACAACAATTGTTTGTTACATTTTAAAAATAATATGTTTAAAAGTATCAACATAATGGTTGTTTTGCTCTCTAGAGTAATTTAATGCTATTTATTCGCTTAAAATCCACAAATTATTTTTCTTTTCATTGTTAATTTAAATACACGAAAAAAAGCCAAAAAATTCTAATGAAGATAATCGCGGGCTGGAAAATTAATTATCTTCAATTTACTTAACTATTTGGTTAAAGGACTAGCTTAAAAACGTGGAAAATGTAACAGAAATAAAGAAAAATAAATTAAATTATAACTTGACTCAAAAATAAGTACATTGAAAAAATGGGTCAGAATATGGGTAATATTAATTATATTATTGAAATTCTGACCATAATATGGTTACTTTTCTTGCTTTTACCATGGTCATGGTAGATATTGCCCATCATATGGTTATGTTTGACCAAACTATATTTAATTTTTAACAAATTATGGTTATATTTACCTATAATATAGTTACATAAAACTATATAATATTGCTCTTGGAATATGGTTACCTCCAACCATATTTTTTCTGTATGTTAATTAAAATTTTAATACAAATAGGGGAAATAAATTGTTTTATTTACAACTAGCGGACCCTGTGCCTGCTTCGCCAGGCAAAACAAAATAACAAATTTTAAACGTCAGAAATGAAATACACCGGTTTAAAACAAAGTAGATTTTTTTTCTACTCTTATTTTTATTTGTTTACAATATTAATCTTATGTTTTAACTTGAACTTTTGCAGAGCTCTTTCGTTAACAACATATTTGCTTAGCCCTTCGTTGTAGTGTAAATAAAGAGAGCTGGGGGCTAATTCTGGCAGTCGTGAAAGCTTTTATTTGAGTTTTCACAACACTGAAAAAATAATTTCGATTCGTTCAGTATCGACTAAAAGAATTAGAGATAAATGCCTTCAAATCGAAAAAGTATTTGATCCCGACTGTCAGTAGTGCGATTCACTAACTTTTATTACGATAATCGTATCGTTAAAATAAATATAACGAAAATTTATCGAATTTGCTATTCAGTGACATTATTGACGATATTAGATGTCGGTTAAAGTCAGCCGTTATTTTAAACAATATTTTTTCGATAGCTAAGCGACAATAATTTACGTAGTGTATTTTAAATCGATACAGTGTATTTTGTGTTTAAAATGGCCTTTGAGTATTTGGCATTTGCCTATTTTTATAGACAGAAATGCCACATTATATTAAATTAACTGAATAGAAAAATTACAGAATCACACTATCGTTACTGCAAGCGAGCATATATGCCGACAAATATAACGATTGTCAGTTCGTTTAAAGTAAGTAAATCACACTACAGAATTAGCTCAATGATGGCCTGCCAACACGTGAACAC
Organism: Pollenia amentaria; assembly: GCA_943735925.1. Lineage (NCBI taxonomy): Eukaryota > Metazoa > Arthropoda > Insecta > Diptera > Polleniidae > Pollenia > Pollenia amentaria. The sequence goes on from OX031009.1 coordinate 228,083,985, forward strand.
GATACATATACTTAACGGCGGGAGAAGCATGGATATTCCAAATCAATTCCACACAATGCTAATGATTGCCCTTTCGCTTTATTTATTGTCATAGAAAATACAAGACTGATCGGAAATTCAAGTCTTTGGAAAGCCAATGGTAGATCCTGTGGCATCATTGGAATGCGCGGAATGAATAAATCTTCCACTTTAAATTTTAAAAGTATCAATTTTTCCGCTTTTTTAGAGGGCAATTTATTTTTTTATATAAATATATTAGACCGACTCACCTTGTATGGAATTAAAAAAAAGTGTTTTTGTTACCCCTCTGAAAATAAAGCTTGATATGTTTTATGATGATTCCCAAAATATTTTGGTTCTAGATTCAAATTTTCGTTTTGGGCTTTCATACAAATTCTACATATGTGGAAATAATGTTCTGCTTTTCAAATTGAATCTCTTTTTAAAAATAATGTTAATATATTTTTTTTTGTAATTATTCACATAAAACGCGAAAATCGCGATATATTTTATCTTTTTTCATATATAGCCTATATGGGTATCAAATTTTTTCATTTTTCAATTATAATAACCTGGTGATAAGCAAAAGATCCGTTTTCAAACCCTGGATGCTGTGAGATAAATTTAAGTTTTTAAATATTAATTTTTTAATAAAAACATATTAATCTATTATTGACAGGAGCACCATACATTTATAATTTTAAACTTAAAATAAATTTATAAAAACACTAAAAATGGATTTTTCTCCTGTTCAGCTGAACAAAACCAATCTTCCGACAAAATGTGACATAATCCAGCATTTGTTATTTTTGCGACAGCAGTGCAATAACCAGTCATGGGGACTCTCAACATTTTATAAAGCAACGATTACGCAGTTGTGTGAGTTATGGAAATTTGTTCAAATTCCAGTAAAAAGTTTTCAAGCTATATGGAAGAAGGTGGAATACCTCACAAGGAGATATCGTTCTGTTATCGAAAGTAATCGACCAGGCCTTATTGCAAACAAAATGGAATCGTGCAAACTTTATACAAAGATAGAACCGCGAAAAGATTTTTTATAAATTTTATATTTTTTATTGTAATTGTATTTTTCACATTTTGATAAATTGAAAAATGAAAAAATTTGATACCCATATTGCCTGCAAACGAAAAAAGATACAATAGATCGCAATTTTCGCGTTTTATGTTAAACAACCATGCTTTTATAAGTGCTAAACATATTTTAATTATAATTAACCATAACATGTCTGGAGGCAACCATAATATGGTTGTAGTTTCGTGATGGATGACTAATTTAACCATAATATGGTTGCCGGTGAATATAATATGGTTAAATTAACCATAATATGTTTAAAAATTTTCGGTAATCATAGTATTGTTGGAGGTGATCATATTGAAAAATGCTTTTTCTCTGCGTGTATGAAAACACAAAACGAAAATATGTATTTAGTTAAATATCTCAATTAGTAGGTCGCAAGTGGTCAAGTTTTATATAACATTGGATGCTGATTCGATGATACCAAATATTGTTTATGTTGTCTTGGACCAAAGTACAAAAAAAATTCGAAAAACTGAAAAAAGACCTTTTTTAAAACTGGCCCAGCTCACGAATGGTCAACCCTAGAACCAAAATATTTTGGGAATCATCATAAAACATATCAAGCTTTATTTTCAGAGGGGTAACAATATCAACTTTTTTTTTGAGTCGCTCTAATATATACATACATATGTCTTTGGTAATAGTTTAAGTATAAAACTAAAAAACTTTTCAAATTTGCAGTATAAATGAGGCCGAATTTCAAAATTTACTTTTTTGCGACATGTCCGTAGTTATAGAAATTCTAAAAAACAAGAAATTTTTCAGTTAGGATTGCAAAAAATTGGAAAAAAGCGTGTTTATAAAAAGTACCAAAAATACGAATTTTTACCCTGTTTTGCCCCATTAAGTTAAAATTGTTCAAACCTACATCCCTGGTCGTAGTTTAGGCCAAAAAATATATAAACTTTAAAAATTTTACAATTTAAATTAAGTTGATCAAAATATAGCTAAAATTGCCTTTTTACCTGCTTTTGCCCACTAAAAAACGATTTTCGAAATGTACTTTCTTGTGACATGCCGATGTAGCTACACAAATTCGTACGAAATTCGGTTTGAGTTTTTCCTACTTTTGACTATTTTATCCCTCCCTGGTCCAAAGTTTAGGGAAAAATATAGCCTATAGTAATTTCGCTATAACATTCTCTAATCGTACTAAATTTCATCCAAATCGGATCAGCCGTTTGAGCCGTTTTGATTGCGGAAGAATAAATATATGAGTCAGCAAAACAATGAATTTATGTTATCTTGAAATTTATTTATCGCTCACATGCGATTTCTGATTTCTGATTTTATATAAAAGATCCCAATAAAATCGGGTGACGCGTTTGTGCGTGATTCGGCGACATACGTAAGGCCAAAGTAGCCTCCTTTTTATATTTTTTATTTGAACATTCTTAATCGAAATTTTAAAAACGTTTGCGAAAACACTTGTTGCAAAAATGTTAACTTCAAAATTTTAAACTCAGCTTATTTTTATCTGAGTCATAAACGATTTATTAGCAGTTTATGGTGATAAACGAGATCATTTTTAAATACAGATGTTTTTCAATACAAATCATTAACCAGTTATTTACTAGTTTATCTGTGTGTCTTTCCTCTTTTAATTAAAATCAGAAAGTGTTGTTTCTTGAAATTGTCAAAATTTATGTGTTAAAAGACGGGATTGTTTTTCAGAAAAGTTTACAATATTGCTTTTGTTTTATTGTACATTTACAATTTGGTTTTTTTTTAGTTCAAATATTTTTAAACGAGAATATTTTATTTCATTGAAAATCTAAGGAAAATTAAATTTAATATTTTGTAGAAAAAAAACTGGAATTTTTCTCAAAAAACACTGATTTTTCAACTATTCTGTAACAAAAATTTAACTTATGAAAAAAAAGAATAAATCTTTATTTTTTTAATTCTTCTTCTCTCAATAAATTCAACAGAATTTTTATGTGCCAGAAATTTTATGAGCTTGTTACATGGCCAGACTCTGCACTTGTACTTGCTGTTTATTTTTCTCATTTTTTTAAACATTTTTTATTTCTATAATAATTTCTGTTCAACCAAGTTCTTCGAAGACGTAAATGGTCTTCTTGGTTATTGTTATTAAAAGCTTAAAGGAATGAATGCTGACACAAAGATACACGCACACAAGCTCACATCTAAAGTATTCAGGACCACAAAAAGGATGTAATGTCCGTTACATAAACATAAATACACATTTGCTCTTACAATATTTTACTACTTTCTTTATGTTCTTCGTCCATCTTATTTTCTGTTCTTGGACGTATTTTTTTATGATTCCAACAAATTTGTTGTGATTTGTGGCTGACTGGTTGTTCGGTTGGTCATGTAACAATGCGAATGATAGATACAAATCAAAATTGAGGGAATATACAGAATTCACCAATGAATTCCTATGACTTCACAGTTAATATTTCTTTAAAGAGAGAAATCTTTTCTGAAGTTTGATTATATCATAAGATTTCTTGAATTTTGCGTGTTTGTAAGTTTTCAAACTCGGCAGGTTTTAAATCAATATTTAAACACTGTAATTCAAATGCACACATATCCCGTACAATTCAGCATCAACTTGGTTGGAATATTGCAAATAATTTTTCAATTTCATTGTTCAAATATTTGCAAATTTATTTTATTTAATTCCTTTGTTTGCTCCAATTAGTTTTAACAATATGTTATTATTTGGTTAAATGTTGTATTCTTTCGTAAACCTACTCCGGGCGGCAGAGAAGCTCGCGCGTCGTTGTCATTTTCGTATAAAGGGCAATCAGGCCATTCTTGTGTATCTGCTTTCGTTTATATTATGCTTTCTATTCATTCTAGTTAATAGTTTCCCTTCGCATAGCTGTATCGCGTTAGGTTTTTTTTTCGACATTTAATATTTGCGATGGAGTACCAACTAAAAGTCATTTTTGAATCTTTATAATATTCCGACATTGGAAGTTCCGGCTTCCAGCATGAAAGTGTTGGTGGTTCGATAATTTCGGGAGGTGGCTCATCAGTAGTTTGTGATGGCTACACAGAAAAAATTATCAGTTGTTTTTTATCAATTAAAAACATTTATTAAAAAGTATTTCAATTTAATTAATGTTATAATTGAATCAATTATTTTTTTAGTTGAAAGTAAATTAAAAATATAATTTTGATTTTATAACATTTTAGTAGTTTTTGAAATAAATTTTTAATTAATATATTAATTAAATAACAAAAAATCGTAATTGATTTTTTCGTTTAAAATAAAATAATTTAAACTTGAAGAATTGTTGTTGGTAATTGTCAAATGCTGTGCTGTATTTAATTAAATCAATTAACACATTGTTTGAAACGGCACAGTTTTTTGGTAATTTTTTTAATTAAAATTCCATTTGTTGAAAAAAATATATTCAAAATTAATAATTAGTATTGTGGTTATTTTATTGAACTGTTAATGGTTTTTAATCCAAATTTAGATATTTTAATTAGGCTTAAGTTCATTGAATTTAATTTGCATTAAATTATTTTTATGAAGAAAGGAATTTTTACAACATGGAAGATTAATTAAAATTGTTATTGATAATTTTCATTCTTGACTGACCTGGGATTCGAAGCCAGGCTGTCTGGCGTGTGATTCGAACCCAGGCGGCTGGTTAATCTGACATGTTTCGACCTCAACCACTAGGTCTCCTCAGAGGGATTTTGCCGTCTTACACTCGCAGCCATCGATGACTGCTGACGTCAGTAGTCAAACATCAATCCTTAAACCAAATTGTATTTTAACCTTTGGTAGAACGAAATTTGCTTTTTGAATGATTATCCATTTTTAATTGATCTCACATGTTTTCCTTACTTCTGTTTTTTCGTACTTTTGTCAAGAATTCTTCTTGAAGTCCAAAGTACATTTTTTTGTTTTTCCTGTTTTTGTCTTTCTTTTTTCTAGTTTACCTTTTTCAGCACAACTTGACGGACAAATGTAAACATAGCTCGTGCCTTAGCTTTAAATTTTGAAAATTTTTTGTAATCTCTCAGTAAAAAAAATTTATGTTTTTTGAAGCACTTAAGAGAAAAAGCGCATAATAGAGCGCATCAATAAGAGAGCTCTTTTACAGCAGTAAATGGTAACGAATTATATTTACAAAAAAGCTGTTATTTTAATGCTGACAACGAAGAAGGTTATAAAGCGAAAAAATAATATATAATATGGTTTACGAAAATGATTGAAAAAAGGCATTTAAAACAAGTAGAAGCAAAGCATTAATGAATATGTTAAAAAAGTACTTTAGGAGTGCTTTGTTTGCATGTTTTATTAGTTTAAAAGAATCGTTTATTGTCAGCAGAAAATAATCCTCCAAACCGGGAACACCCCATACAAAAATCAGTCATCCCATAAGCAGGTTTGAAGCGATTTGAGGTATGAATTCATACATAAAACCAGCTCCTTTGGAGCACATTTTTTACTGGGCTACATAATCATTTTGGTAATAGGTGCAAAATCAACAAATTGTTGCTTGATTCTATGAATTTGGTGATTAGAGCCAATTCTAAATTTTTTTGTGTATGTACAAATTTTAAATAGTTCCTTTTAAGTGGCTTCGCTGTTGAAAAAGATGCACACATATATACATACATATCGATTTTTTGCGAAATTATCGTGGGCGCCCCTGTAGGTTAGTTGGTAGTGAGCTAGTCTATCAGCTCGGGGGTTGCTGGTTTAATTCCCGTTAGAGACTTTGGTCTCCTACAGATAAGCGTAGAGCTCAGCGGGATTAGATTAAGAAAAAAAACGACATCTTGAAGAAAAAAATATTTATGATTAAAATTCAAATTTTTTTGATTTATCCACACAGAAAAAATTATTAAATTTCTCCAATCACCAAATTTGTTCTAAATTCAAAATATCAAGCAAACAATTTGTTGATTTTGCACCTATTACCAAAATGATTATATTGATAACTAAAAATTTTAAAATTTTGAAAAAATATTTTCAACATATGATATTTTTAATTTTAATTAAAAAAGTGATCAAAAAACTTTGCCACTTCAAACAATGTGTTAATTTATTTAAATAAATATTGACAATTCCCAAGAACAATTCTACATGTTTAAATTATTTTATTTTAAACGAAAAAAGTCAATTAAGATTTTTTGTTATTTAATTAAAATTTTAATTGAAAATTTATTTAGAAACAACTAAAATGTTAATTAAATCTTAAAAATTAAATTTTTAATTTTCTTTCAACTAAAAAAATAATTGATTCAATTATCACATTAATTAAATTTAAATACTTTTTAAATCATTTTTTTAATTGATAAAACAGTTTTTTCTGTGCATGTTTTATAAATAAAAAACTCTCAAAATTGCTAATAATGTCAAATGTACAAGTTGTTCAATTTGATAGTAAATCATGTTTAGATTTTTTTTTTCTACACTAATTGATCGTACAGGGAAAGATTGTGGAAGAATATTTAAATAATTTTGAATTCTGTAAACGGCTCGTCTGATTAAATAACTTTCCAGGTGCTAATTAAGGAGCTGTATTCGGGTTCAAGTTTGGGATTTGTGATAAATAGACATATCAGGAGGGCTTCCCTAGGTTCCCCAATTAGGGCACCTCGGGTATTACAAAAAGTAAAAATAATTCAGAATTCTTAAATTAATTCCTATTTTAAATCCGTAGAATGTAATAGTCTTTTTCTACAAAAAAATTAAGCGACATGCATAATTAATCTCTTATAGTTTACGAAATATCCGACTTTAAAAATTTAAATTTTCGCTTTTTGACCAACATTGATCTAGTATTTTGCAAATAAAAGATTCAAACTTGTCCGATTAGACCATATATGTAAAAATTAACAGTCAAATATTCTACAGATAGAATTGTAAAAAAATATTTTAAAATTAAAAAGTTTAATTTAATTTATGCTTAAATTATGATGTTTTTTGCCTTTTTTAGTTAAAAAATATTTTCGTTTCCTCCAAATCCAAAACTCGAACACAAGACCTTAATTAGCACATAGAAACGGTAGAAACGTACTCATGGAAGTTAAATTTTTAACACTGTTGAGATGAATAAAATTTCCCTAGCCCTGGGGGCGAGTATAAATTTTTATATTAGCGTAGAAATTTTTAACAATTTTAATTCACCATAGAACTTTGCTACCGTTTCATACACACCCTAAGTATTAATATAGAACTGGTTGAAAATCGTCGAATTTTAAGAAAAAAAAATTTGTCAAATGGACTTACCTAAATCGTCATTGCAAAATAACACTAATTTTTAATAAGCTTTGAAAATGTTGTATTATTTTTCATTTCCATTTTCAATTAAATGCTAATATATTACTAAAAATTTCTAAAATAAAAATTTTCATTAATGTATCCCGCTTCCATTAAGATATCGAAAACACATTTTACAAATCGGAAATCTTTTTTAAACTTTAAAAAAATAATGGTTAAAAAATTTATCAAATAAATCTTTACCAACGAGAAATTTTAACCCTAAAAAATATAATAAAGAGTATTTTGTATTATAAACTGGTAAGAAAAATAAATCAAGCGTCAACTTTTCTTAAACTATAAAAAATAAAATTATCTAAAAAATGTTGTATATCCTGGAAATAAATGGTTTAAATTTTGCAGAGGCTTAAAATTTAATCTCAACTACCTGTGCTACATATGTATATGTAGGTATCAGATGCTTTACCAAAATGTAGCCACTTGTGTAAATATTACCATTTCTTTACAAAATTAGTCACTGAAATGTATTTAGTTTCGAAAAAAATTTCATACTGGTAATAAATTTTTAACAAAAGGCTTTAAAAATATTTTAACATTATTTAAAATCATTTTTAGCATTTTTTTGGCCATGTCTAATGCCAGATTTAGCTGTAAAATTTTTTTAGACCTGGCCACACTGGTCATAGCTGGGAGAAAGTTCCCGCTTTGAACTGTCAAATAAACTCACGAAGAAAAACACTGAAAAATATATTTAAATTGCAAAATGCAATGAATAAAAACACGGAAGAGGTAAGTATTTTGTTCTGGTAGATTTTTTCATGTTTAACTAGTTGGCTTTTAACATTTTTGAAAAATATACAGATTTTTTCAAAGCTATTTTGTAAACAAAACATTAAAGTCGCACTCTACATTATTTGGTATAGGCGACGGTTGTATTTTCGCCGCCGCCGTTAAATAATTTAAAATTTAAGTAAATTTTGGTTGCGGTCAGCGATATGTGTGATTGGCGTTCTCAGCGTCGGAAATCATCTCTTTTGATAGTTTTCGACATGAGTTACAGACACACTTTTTTCTCACTTAACGATGAAACCAAGGAATATTTTGTTTCACATCTTTTTGATGGAAGAAGTTCTCACAAAAGTTACAGAACATGGGTACAGGACAATTTTTGAATAATTAGACAGGCCAATCAATTTTTAACTCATACCCCAGAGGGTTTGAGTTGCGCTGAATCCGAATCAGTACTCATTTGTCGCCTGAGAGTCCTACGAAATACCCTTCTGTTATCTTGTTCCCTCTCTGTGATATCTTAACATGAAATTTGGAAAATCCGCTTAACATGATATTTGAGAATTTCGTTATATTCATTGTATTTTCGCTATGACTGCGAATTCGACCGATTTTTTGCTACATTTCGGTTTTAGTTTACAACAAACTTAAAGTAATAATTTATTCCCATAAAATTATTTTTCAATTGTTTAGTTATCTCTACTATTTGCCATTAAAATTTTTTTATATGATCTGTTTGTTAAATGCAAACTATCGCTCTCAGCCTAAACCAGAGTCACGAAACAAGGACGTGGAGGAATTTACTACATTTTTATAGCATCGTAAGAAAACTTAAATAAAGTATTTTTTTTTTTTTTGGTCGTGATCCTGTATTTGTCGTGAGCCTGTCTTTTGTTAAGAAAGGGAAGAAGATATAACAGAGGTAAACCATTTATTTTACAAAATAGAATCTGAGAATTATTTCTTTTTATAATTTATTTTTATTATATTTACCATTTTTAATTTTCAAATGAGTTCAATGCACCCAATAAAAAATGGAGCTTCCAACGAAGCAGATTCGCTTACGGAAGACATGAATTTTATATGGCGAGTTCCCACTTTGAAGCAATACATTTTTTACACAGAACGCGCTCTGTTCAACGCATATAAAAATTGGTGAATGTAACAATCAGCACTGAAGTTTTTTTTACCGTTATTCTTTCATATGCTCCCTTAGAAAGGGAACGTCGTGGCTCTTTATTTTTTATATATGTATATTTTTTAAACTCACTGCATCTTTGTATGTCTTATTGCGTAGCGCATAAATGTGTGCCTAAAAATAAGAAAACTTTTTATTGGGAATCAAATTTCAAATTTTTAAAGCTTTCTTGCAATAGTCCTAAGTTTTGCTTAAGCAAAAAGTAAGTAAAATATTAAGAGAATGGGACTATTTCAAGAAAGCTTTATAAACTGAAATTAGATTTATTCAAAAATAGATATGGTTAACATTTATTTTAAAGGTAATTGGTAGGACTTTCAGATGACATATCAGGTTTTATAAATTAATATGAATTCGCGCATTTATAAGACCTCGAATATGGAAAAAAAAGATTTTTCAAACTTTGCGATGGAGAAATTCGGACTGAGCGTCATAAAAACGTATACTCAAGTCCCAGGATTTCGACTTTTTTTGTCTTCCTGTGTTATTGAATAAGTGGCAACACTGCTAAAAACGCATGCCTCTATAATTAAAAAGGACCCACTCCTGATTAAAAGTTAATTTGTACCCATAAACTTTCAATTTATAATTCGAAACTTGTTTTTTCTCTCAATAAGTTTTATACTTTGACAAGCTTAAAAATTAAAAATATTAGAAACAGTTTTATGAGTAACTTAAAAAATAACGTTTATATCCACCTGCAGTCGCAACCAATAACTGTCGAACAAAAAACGAAAATTTGTGTACAACCTTTCGCTTTTTGAGTTGGTTTGACAGCGACTGTTTACATTTAATGAATCAGAAGTAAAAGCAATAGTTTTTTTTTTGGCCAATGACAAATGAAGAAGTAGAAGCAATGAAAGTTTTTCTACTTTAACTGCAGTTTTTTAAACGGTTATATATATGGCTGCTTTTTTTTAAGAAAGGGTTTTAAAAAAATTATATTTATTTAAAATAAAGTTATGCGAATTAGACAAATTTTGGTTTTAAAATTGAAGCAGTTTCATACAAAAACTAATACTTCACAAATAATGATGTCCTAAAGTTGGATTATTTATATATCCTTAATAAACATAATTATTTTCTTCCTTTTTCTCTATTTCTCCTATAAACTTTTATTCGGCCCTAAGGTAAATAATTTGATTTCAGTTCTGAGAGCCGTACGCATGCATGACTTACAATTTTTTTTTTTGTTGGTTTCGGTTTATTATTCCCTTTTTACAAGGAATTGGCGAAATAAATAAATTGCGTAGGCATTGAATGGTGTGGATGGTACGTTTACAGCATAATATTATGGCTCGTATAGATAAAAAAAATGACCCCTTCCTGGAAATAACTAAAGAGAAATTTGTTTGCTAAAGCCAAGTACATTGTACTTACATTCATACATAAAATACATACAAATATTATTCATACGTATGAATTGAAAAGAAAGCTTTAAGGGCAAACGAAAAGTAAACAAAAATGAATAAAAAAAAGAAATGTATATGTCTGTTTGTGTTTGTGTGCAATAAGTGTGTTTATCCTTGCACACATACATATTTATATTTTTTTTGTGTTCGAATTTATTGTTCTGTATTCTTTATAGTGTGTAAAAATAGTCTATTTTTTATCATTTTCGGACCACCAAGTGTGTGTACACAAATACTTATACAATAAGCACACAAGCACACATATAATTTGTTGTACTTATTAGTATGTGAAGATACAAATATCAAGGATAAAAAATAAATAAATAATCATTTCGCATTAAATTACAGTTTAAATGCTGGGAGTTTAGGCCAAAAAAGCGTTACACGTTTGACATTAAATCGCTACAAATTGTTATGTGAAATATTTTATTCATTTATATTGCTCGCATTTATTTCTTGCCAATTGTTGTGGTATTTGATTAGTTTTTTTTTTAACTTGCCAGCAATGAAACTAAAAACATTTGTCTGACGGGGTTTGTTAGATAATAGAAATCCCTTCTACTCCTTATTTTACAAAAATAATTTACAACTCTTTTAAAGACTGATAGCCGAGGAGGTGGTGGAGAACCGGTTACCTCTTAGTATTACATCCTCAGGGGAATGCAGGTGCAACCAATGTCTGGGGCAGGGTATGCCATAATCGCAGGGCTTAAGATCTTAAAAACACTGCGTTAGGGAATAACTTTTGCCTGTAATCGAGGGCTTAATTATACCTGTTGCGGAAGTCTTTGCATTCTGTTAATATTCAAATGCAAATGGTACTTTAGTTCGAGTAAAGATGACCCGGTAGTTTTGTTGTAAGTGAGCTAGTCTCTCAGTACGAGGGTTGCTGTTCGATTACCCCCAGAGATTCGATCTGCTTCACTACAACGGGCTGATGGTCTAAGTTACTATTGCTCAGTTAATTAAGTTAGAATATAATTTGTACTTGTATTTGAAACTTTGAGTAAAAAAAAAAATAATAATAAAACTAAAAATTCTAGGAGGTAAATGCATGGTCCAGAAAAATGTACACTTATATTTGCACCCTGTGTTTTATTATAGGGGATGTTAGTAAACGCATTGGCAGGGTTATTCCTTGAAAGCATTTTCTCTTGTGGAAAAAAATTAAACCGTTTAACTCTACACGGTGCCCTGTAGTGCGATTCTCTAACTTGTTTACGATAATCGTATCGTTAAAATAAATATATGGAAAATTTATCGAATTTGCTATTCAGTAACATTTTTACCGATATTCGCTGTCGATTAAAGTCTGCTGTTACTTTAAGCAGCTTTTTTCGTAATTTTAACGACAATAATTTATGTTGTGTTTATTTAATCGATAAAGTGTATTTACACACATACTATATACATACATACATTTGTATATGTATGAACAAAAACAAAATTATAAATTCAAAATGTACAAAAACAGCAAATTATGAACAAAAACCAAATTCTAAATGTAAAATTCACAAAATAAAATATAAAACCAGTGGATGAAGCACAATTTCGTTTGTTTTTTCTTTATTCTCTTTTGTGCTTTTAGTTTATTTTAACATTTTGTAGACAGAGATGTTACAAAAACTACAACTGTTAACGATTTTCGGATCGTTAAAAGTTAGGGAATCGCACCACTGGGGAAGATTTAAATAAAATGTTGGTGTTAACCCAATTTTTAAGCTGCTTCTGTTTTAAGACGATGAAAGAACAAGAACGAGCTAAAAAATAAAAAAAAAGTACTTTGGCTTCAGAGTCAATTGGAGTAACGCCAAAATTTTATTTAAATTTTCCCTTAGGACACCGTGTCTAATATACTCAAAAAGAAAACTCTGTTTGGATATGATCAAATATTACCATACAAAAAAAAAAATTAATACATCAACGTTACTCTTTCTCCTTGACATCGAGAAGGTTATAACCGTAATCAACATCGAAGCGCCGAACAAAATACAATGGACACCATTCACCACACTTATATTTCTGGACTACGTTAATGATCTGTACCTCCTGGCCTTAGAGCACGTAGACCAAAACCTCTTAAGAAGGCGAAACTAACGAGAATCAACAGCCATAGTAGTTGCAAACTTCGCCTCAATAACACCATAGCCGAGAAAGTCAACAGTATTTGTTATCTAAGGTAATATAGATGCACTGTTATTTAGTCATAAGCAATAATGCCATATGGCCATATTTCTCAGTGGAGTGAAAAATAAAATCGTATGGCCCGCTCCGGTATTAAGCCTTCCTAACTACTATTTGTTCGATTGTTGAAAAAAGGAAAAACCACATTTTTTTCAAGATTTTTGATTTTGTAAATTTTCAAAAATCGAAAAAAAAATAGTTGCTACCAGACCGGGCTTAAAAGTTGTTGAGTGGATAGAAGTTCAAAATTACACTTGGCAAGTTAGAAACACCCTGTCAAATAAACGATTAAAAACAACTCTGCTTGTCGGTCACTGAACGTACGGAATAGAAGACGTCTCATGGGTTTTTAAAACAAACGGTCATTCATAGACGAGGAACGAGATAGACGCTAACAAACATATTTTATAATTATTAAATTCATTTTTCAAATCAATAAAAGTAAAAACTACATTTTAGACGTTTATTATTTTTCAAGTGCTATCCTTTGACAAACTTTTTCAAAATATCGAAGGATACACTCATTTTCAACAACACGATTTAAAATTTCAAATCCAAAAATCTTAATCAGAAAACTTGGAATTTTGAGCGTTATTAAGAAAGTTATTAACAAAAAACTAAAAAACCAAATTCTCCTTTGAAGGAGTAATCAAAAAATTATCAAAATTTAAAAAGACTTAAAATGTACTAAAAAATATCACAAAACTGGGGAAATCAAAAAAAAACTTTTATTTAAAACCATCCGATTTGTCGTGGAATGCCTCATATATATATTGCCATAAGAATGAGGTTCTATTATCAGGTGTTTAATAAATATGGTACAGGAGATGGAAAAGGGGGGGAGCAGGGGGCGCGAACATCGCTTTTGCAGAAAAGCTTTTACTAGCGAAACCCGTGTTTGTTTTACCATATGCAAGGAAGCTTTGTTTAGCGAAGCTGAGGAATTCAAGATCCCGAATTTCCAATTTTCAAAATCATGAATTTTAATATCTCGAATAATGGTAGTTTAGGTTTTAAAATTCGCGCGGTAAATAGCATGGTTGGACCTTTCGCCGGTTACAAGAATTTTCTCCTCTATGGTAAAAAAAAAACACCGGCTTTGATAACTAAAGTTTCTCTGCACAGCTGGTCTTCGCCCGTGCTCAAGAAGTTTTTCCTCTATGGAATAGTTAATAAACACCGGCTTTGCTAACTAAAACTTCTCAACTTAGCCGGCCTTTGGCCGTATGCAAGGATTTTCTCCTCTGTCCTATAACAAACACCGGCTTCGAAAACTAAAGCTTCTAAATTAGGGATCTTATATGGGGATTTTCAAATTTTGATTCCGAAATTCAGGATTTTGATACTTTTTAGGGCTGTTTTTCATTAGAAGTAGAGGAGGACAAGAACTGTCTTAAAAAGAGTTGGTTTTAAAACTTAAATGGAGACCGTTTGCTCCCTAGAGGGAATTATGTGACACCAAATTCGCATTATAAATGAAACACTGTCTAGAGTTTCTCAGATTGGATGTTCAATGAATTTAAAACCTAAATTTTTTATTTAACAGTAACATGATAAAGGATTATTTCTAATGTTATAAATAATTACGCAATTCACCGAGACTAGACCCAAAAAAACTTAAGTAAGAATATCATAAATGCTTATTTAATAATATAATTATTAAGAAGAAAATGTTTGCCCCACTTAAAGAAACTTTGTAATCGACACCAGAAAAATAAAACTTTTTTAAAGCCACCTGGCCAAGAAGATAGAAAGGACATTGAACAGAGTTTTAGGTCAAGAAGGCCAAGATAATGAACGCAGGGTATTTATAAAAAAATTTCAACACGCTCATATTTTGAAAACAAGTCAAACACATTAAAGTAAAATATGCATAATCCGTCCGTCGGTCGTTCTGTCTATTACAAATTTCGAATATGTTTGTATGGTTGCCGCCGTAAGTCTAAAGAAATCATTCATACATAAACACTACTCATACAAACGAAATTCTACACGTGAGTTTGGCTGTTTGTAAATTTACACTAGACCCAGAGTAGACATTATAAAACGCACCCAAACACACACTTTCATACATTCACACTCATTCTCAGGCAAAAATATTTCAAAGGACGACGAAAGTCTGCTAAAGAATTTCTTAAAGTAATAGAAACCTCGATTATATATTCACTTAATTTGATAGACTTTAATATTTGTGGGAGTCTGTGTAAGAGAAGGCATATGGGAAAGAGAGGCGAACGAATTTAAAAGGTGCAAGAGGTCTATGTCTCTGTTTATAGAAAACGTGTAAATAAAATTGAAAATAAATGAAGCTTTAAAACGAAACTAAAACCAAACAACCATTAACACTTTCCGCAAATAGGAAACGGAAGATGAAGGGAAAAGGATTGACAGCATGAACAACAACAAACGTGTTGTAAAAACGTGTATTTTGAAGTCATTAACATTTGCTACAACGAATACACTTACACTTACAATTCGTTTGGCAAGGACTAAATAATCAGCTGTTAAAAGGACGTACAAACACCGACAGCATGTGCAAATTAAGAAGCAGAAAGAAAAGAAGAAACTATAAGAACCACAAGAACGCGGATATAAAAAAGGATTATTGTAAAAAATGATTAAGGAAAATAATGTCAAATACACATGCACTGGCTCTTACAGCTAACGTTTTTAAAACAACATGAAATTCTTAAAAAAAAAATAAAAGAAAAAATGAAAAACGTTTAAGGGTACCAGTATTTTAAACAGTATCTCTTCTAAATCTAAATCTTTTTATTGAATTCTAATTTTTTTTTAAAATCTATTAAAATCTATACTAAAATCTATTGTATATTTTTAGTTTCGATGAATAAGGAATAAAAAGCTCCCTTATTTAGTTTTGTATTCATTTTTAAGACTTTCAGCGCATGTGCCCTTTTTTCTGTGGAATATCCCTTTGTGGCACAAGTAAACTCCCCAAATACAGGGGAAATCCAGTAAGAGCTTCACTCATTTTGCCACTACGCGGCCATCTTCTCTATTCTGCATGGCCAAAGCAAATATGGCCCCCTTTTGTTTTGTTTTCCCAGCAAATTTCCAAAGGAAATGCTGCTTTGTAAAACCTCTCAATTTTAGCCAATTACTAAAATTTTATTGTATTCTATTTTCAACAGGACTTCCCCTATGAGCAACCAAAATATCCTTTCTATCCAACTTTGAGCCAAACTGTATTCCAAATATATTTTTACAAATTTCATAAGTGCCAGAGGTCCGTAATCAGTCAAGCATTGCGTTACACACAAAACACAGGCGAATACGTTTCAAGCCAATACGCCATTTTCTAACAAAAAAAAAAAAAAAAATTTATTAAGAAATACACAAATTGTGTGAAAGTGAGTTAGTGTTGGTTAAAAGGAAACGATTTTAAAGTAAACGGGTCAAATGAAATCATAAAAATATATTATTGAATGAATAGAAAATTAGAAAATATCCAAATATATTTTAAAAAAAGTACAAAAATAGACTTTTTGAAACAAAAAAATTTATTAAAATGAGTTTGAATTTGTATTTAAATAAAACTAAAAATGTTCCAAAAGTTTTATATATGTGTGTCTTCTAAGGACTTTTAATTTTAAAGTTATTTGCAAACTTAAAAAATAGTGTCTGTGTAATTTTTAAATAAATTCGCTAAATTTTGGAAGTATAACTGAACATCATCATGATTGAAGAACATCATCCCATACCAATTGGCATGTGTAAGTGTTACAAGACATTCCGACGGTACACAAAGACATTAAGCATTACCGTCGGTAACATCATATTTGAAAACCGTCGGTTGAACAGAAAAGGTGTCAATTAGAACCGATTGTTTGCTTTTTTTAATGTTCGTAATACCTTTACATCTGATGTTTTCTGGCTGTTTTGTACAATTTCTATATTTTTCTAGAAGTCAACACAACATTACCTTCAAAAGTTTTTAGCACGTTCCAACCGATTATTTTACTTCTTTGTAAATAAAAGCTCTTTTAGATAAAAAAAAATTGGCTTTTAATAAATTTTTCAATTATAAGAATAAATAGCACAGGGCAAAAACACACGGACTGGACAGTATAGATTTAATTGTATTACCAACGGATACTAAAACTTTGATTAGTTTGATGATTTTGGTTAAAAAATTTTTTGAGCAGTTTTCGTTTTTGGTTTTTTTTTTTGTAATCAAAAAAAATAAAAATTGGTTTCGTTTTTGGTTTTTTTTTTTTGTACTCAAAAAAAAATAAAAATTGGTTTCAAGGTTTCAATTAAAAAACTTGTGATATTAATGAAAAAATTAAATAAATTTATGCCAGTGAACAAATCAAAATAGTATCAATTAAACGTTAATTCACTTTATTCACTTGATTAAATTTTTAATTAAAACTGATTTAATTTTTGATTAATCCTTTAATTGGTAAACAATTTTGGAGAATTTTTCTGTGTATAACTGGAGAACGGCGTGGGCGTGGCACTTCTACTGGTTTTAATTATATTTTAATTTACTTGCTGTAATCAATTTTACATTGTTGTTAAATTTTCGCGAAAATAAACAGATTATTTCAAATGATTTTGAAAACATGTCGTGCTGTGTAATTTTATAAGTTTGTAATAAATTAGTAAAGTGCTTAAAACTATAGTGTCTAAAGTAAAATTTAATAAGTTTTTTTAAAGATATTTCAAAAATCAAAATCTATTAAAACAAGCAAATTAGAGTGATATATTCGCTGTGCCGAATCTTTCATGCACTCAACCGAAAGTTATTATATTTCAGGAGTAGGCTCTATATGGGATATATAAGTAATTAACGAATTTGTATAGTATATATAAATATATTTCTTTCACTCTTCGAGGGAGCATAGTGCAATAAGAGCACAGATATGTCACAAGACGGAAGATTTTGAATTTTTTTTCTGTCTCTTTCTTATAAAGCTGCCCTTTTTCATTGCTCTTTGCACCATCTTTAATGCGGAAATACAATGAACAAAAATTTGTTTGGTTGAGATTTATTTGCAAAACTGTTGTAAAAATTAACTTTTAAGTCAAAGCACAACAAACAAAATCTTTAAATAAATAATAGTATTCCCACAAAACAACTTTGATAATAAATTTTAGCAAGTGCACGTGCATAAAAAACTGAACTGGCAAATTGTTTTTATTTTGATTTCTTGCGAATACAATAAAAGCACTTTGTTTTTGTTTTTAATATGTTTTTTCTTTACCCACTTACAACTACAATTAATGTTGGGAGAATTCCAAATAATTGTAGCGGGAAATGTAAGAAAAGATAAAACTCATCACTGATTTATTGTTTGGTATTTTGTTTAAGCTTTGATATCGTTGCAAACAAGACTTTCTGAGCGTTTGTAGGTAAGTCTCATTCCCTCTGCTGATGGCTTTGGCTTTTCTAAAATTATTTAGGAGAACGTTTCCTGATGATCTGGCCTTAGCAACCAGTGAAATGCGCATAGGAACAGCTTATCCTCCAACAATAAATTTCAGTATTTTTTATCAATTATTAAAAAGGGAATTAAGCACAACAAACAAAATCTTTAAATTAACTTTTAAGTTTACCACAGTATGAGAAAATAATATTTAAGTAAGTAAATAACTTTATAAAACAAAACAATATTACTAAATACTCGTACATTTATTTGCACAACATAAAACGTTTGTTGATCTAATGCTTTTGTGTTTTGTTATTTTTGTTTTGATCACGCAATTTGTGTTGATTGTAGCAGCCTTTTTTTATACATTGCAACTTCACTACCAAAAAAAACGCTTTTTGTCTATTTCTTTGAAAGCTGGCCTCGCAAATGATTTGGGCCTTTTTCTTTTTATGTTTAGTAATCTGTGCCCTAAGAAAATTTGTGTAAATTGCTCTTAAAGCACTTATCCTGTGACCAGTGAACAACATTATATAATAAGAAGAAACGAATTGTGAAAGGTGAAAACAAGACATATCACTTAACTGGTGATAACGTGTTTAGAGTGTAGTTAGTCCAGAGGAATGGTAATTCGCACAAAACTTTTCATGTGACTGGATTTTGTGCGGGTAGTGGCTGACTATCTCTACTTCTATTACTTTATATGAAGGGGATCTATCATATTGACATGGCTCATTTGGGACAATATCTGCGACAGGCATTATTTTAACCGAAATTTTGACATGTTACAAAGTGTCAAAAAGGTGCCAATAAACCCCCTCGTAGGATATCGCCATGTTAAAGTTACTTGTCACGTGACAAGTTTAGTGTTAGTTCCCTTTCCCGTAGGGTAGTAATAAGGTGGTTTCAATAATCTCGATCTTTTGCTCGCTGCTTGACTTCGTCCCACTTCAAACGCAATTTCGAAAGATTTGTTGTCAATTGCCGCTTTCAGGCCTGCGCTGGTCTCCCGGCTCGTTTGCTTCCCCGCGGGTCTCAATCTAGGCATTTCTTGGCAACATCATCGTCTGGCTTTCGGAGGCTGTGCGCTATCCAACTTCAGTTCCGCTTACTTATTTCCGTTCTAATAGGCTGCTTGGTTTGCCTCCATTCAGATTTGGTTTTTGGATATTGTTACAGGCCAGAAAATCCGTAAACCATGTTCCA
Source organism: Pollenia amentaria (assembly GCA_943735925.1). Classification (NCBI taxonomy): domain Eukaryota; kingdom Metazoa; phylum Arthropoda; class Insecta; order Diptera; family Polleniidae; genus Pollenia; species Pollenia amentaria. The sequence continues at coordinate 228,103,492 of OX031009.1, forward strand.
GGTCTCGCATCCATATAACAGAGTAGATTTTATGATGCAGTTAAATAGTTTGATTTCTTTCATTTCGAAATATTATCTTCAGCCCAACCAATTTTGCGATGTCGCTGATGGTGGACATTTTCGACTGCATCTCTGAGAATGGGAGGCTAAGCAGGCATTTATTATCGACAGAATCTAGGTCCACTAACTGTCCTTGTAAGCCGCACATAATACCTCTCTTATGATGGTTTATTGCCTAATGCATCACAGAATCGAGGACGCAGTTAAAAAGTTGAGGTGTTAAGACACGCCCTTGTCTAACTCCAGTTTTCACCCTGATCCTGTTGCTCAGTTGCTGTTCATGCAACACACGGCAAGTGGAATTTTTTCAGGGCTTTAATTCGTCGTGTCAGTTGTTCGGGGACACCCTTGCATACCAGCAAGTTCCATATAGTGTTATGGTTTAGTTTGTCAAAGACCTTCTGTATATGACTGATTGCTCGACAATAATCCTAAGACTTTTTACTTGGTCAACACAAGATTTTCTGGAGTGAAAGCCAGCTTGCTCATTTCTAAGTGATGGGGAAAGTGTTGTTGAGAGCGTTTTGCTTATAATATGCGCAATTACCTTGTTACCATGCTTAACAAGGTAATGCCTCTCTAGTTCTTCCTGTTGTTCAAATCGCCTTTTTGGGAAGATTCATAATGACTCCATTAGAGAGCTCGTCAGGTAAAGATTCATGGGACCGAAGCGCACTAATAGTGGGTTCCAGCAGTCGTGCACTGGTTGTTCAGTCGGCTTTAGGTAGTTCTGGAGAGATATTATCCAAACTAGGAGATTTGTTTGACTTAAAAATGCACGGGGTTATTTTTGGTCCTATAAAGCTGAAAAGGATAAATTTTACGAAAATATCTATATCTGCTACGATTTTAGGCGTATTTACATGTTTTCCAGATTGGGCTTTAAATGGGGCTAATCATAAATTATGAACTGATTTGCAAGAACTTTTGTGGTATGGTTTCTACTCTTATTTAACTATGACAGATCAAGTTTTACTACAATAGGATTATTGGCTACGGTTCAAGGCGTACTAAAGAGTTTTCCAAAAACGGTCTTTAAATGGGATATATTGAATTAAAGACCGGTCTTTACTTAATTTTATGGTATGATTTCTGGTGTTTTTAAACTATGACAGACCAAATATTCCTAAAATTGCGTTACTTGTGGGCTTTATATGGGGCGTATGGAATATTATTAACCGATCTTCACAAAATTTGGCAGTGTAATTTCTTGTCGTATAAACGAATTCAAGCTTAATCTTATGTCAGTCCGTGCATTTCGCCACGATTTACGTTGCTTTAAAATTATCATTTTCTTAGGGAGGTTGTTCAGCATTTGGATTCATTGGTCTTATCCTACTGAACCGATTTGCTGGATTTCAACCCGAAACTGCTTAGGGAAACTACAGTTGATCCAAAAACTGAGTGCTAATTAATAAATTTAATTTTCTAATTACTTTTTTGAAAAAAATACAAATTTATTATAAATTGCATTTTAAGAGATTTTCAAAACTCAAAACTTTAAGACAAAAATAAAATCTAGGTAAAATTTTTCTTCAATAAGTGATTGCTAAATCATGATTGATATTGCAAAAATCACTTAGAACACAGTTATAAATAATATTTAATATATTGTTTATCCTTCCTTATTTTCATTTATGGCTTCTTATCTACTAGGAATAGTGTTGACCAACATTTGGGCCATTCTTCTTGTAAAGCCTGTATGAAAAATTTTTGCTTGGAATTTCCCTTTCCATAAATTTTATATTCAAGTGTTCCCAGAGTGAGTGCATAGATGGAGATTGAGGAGGTGTTTCCATCCATGTTGGGACGTTGTGCAAGAGCAAAAGCTTTGTATTAGTCGTGTAGACCCAGCGTTTGTACCCTGTAGGCCAAATTTGTTTTTAAAATGTCGATATATTTTTGTGGTATATAATGCCATCTAAAATCTATAAATTGCCGACCCTCATACACCCCAATACCAAGACTGAGCTTGGTTAATTCTTGGGGCAGCTTCCTCCATAACTAGCAGCTTCCATCATTACCAATAAATTTAAATTAGTCTGTAAAAATAACGCTATTCCAGAATTCCATAGACTAACTTTTTTGGGTTTTAGGATAGCGAAGACGTTTTTTACTTTTAACTTTGCTTTTTTCTGTGACTCGGCCATGGAAACGAGCTTTATAGAGCACATTGAGAACTGAATTATCATAAATATTTTAACCAAACTTATATGTTGAAGGCTTCGGTTATCTTTGTAGCCGGTAATTTTAGATCTTTTTTTGATTTTCTGAACTATCACGCGTTTTTCGCCTTCAGATGGTCGCACAGATTTTTGATCTTTTGTTAACTATTATGACCTTTTAACTATTTCTCCAATTTGCCCGATTAATTTTTTTCTTTTCGCTTCGGTAGTTTCTTTTCGTTTGGAAGGCTCATTATTGGTTTGACCTAACGACCATTTTTAAAAAAAAAAGTTTGTTTAGTATGGGGTATATATATTTTGAATACCCTCTTTCTGAATCAGAAACCAGTTTCACTAAATTTGTTGTGGTTTCTGAGATATAAAGCATTAATTTTGCTGTATATCAACTATTTTAAAGCTTTTTAAGTATTGTTTTGCACTACACACAACTGTTTGGTGATTGCAGCAAATTCCTCATACAAAAACGTACAAAATAAATTTCACTCTGCCTTGATTCAGTGCCGTAAGAGAAAAAGCAGTTTAATCAAAAGCAAAATAAAATGAGAACAAGAATAAAAATTTCACTCTTGCTTTGCTTTATTCCCGTATGAATAAAAGTAGTTAAAGCAACAGCAAAATAAAATGACAACAACTCAATAGCAGCAGTAAGTGTTCATAGGCAGCACAAAAAGCTACTTTTTAAAAATAAATTTAGAAAAGTGGCATATGCGGCACAAATCAATAATTTCCACTTTCAATAAAATACTATTAAATTCTAACTTCATTCATAAAAGTTCATATTTCTCTTCAAAAGGAGAAGTGGTGAAATTACAAAAAAAAATCAATCGGGTATATTTTCCGAAAACTTTATGTAAAGCTTCATTGTCGTTTTCTCCACTACGACTGTTTAGCATATGCGCCAAACCAATAATGAGCTGACAGCGTATCACTTATATGTAATTAAGAATCTTTAAAAATTTATATTTATTAACTTTGTTTTGATTTTTTAAAATAGCGTTATTTTTCCAATCAATAACAAAATAAACAAATAAAAGCAATTTAGCACTCACTTTTTGAAGCAAAAATTTTACATAAATTTTGTTTTTGATTTAAAGTTTTGAATTCTGAAAACCTCTTAAAATTGTTAAGTACATAAATAAACTGAAATACAAAAAGAATTTTTTTTATTATATTTATTATACAATTAATATATATTTGATTAAAACACTAATTAGGAAATCGAAGTTGTTGGCACCCAGTTTTTGGAGCGAATTTAAAAACAATTTGACACGAATGTTGGTCTTTAGTTTTGAGTCGTTCGAAAATGAGCGTGATTTCAACAAATGGACAGACGGACTAATAATTACTCCAGGAACAAGAATGCATATACTAAATAAGAATATATATTCTTAAAAACGTTTCACACGAAATGACAAACTTAGTATACCTCATACATTGTAAAGGCAAAAAAACTTTATTTCCAATATTCTTTAAAAAAAAGTGACCGAAAAAGCAATTTTTTGGCAAAAATATGTCAACTTCATTTGTTCGACGGACTCTTAGCTTTATTGTTACAACATGTAGTTACATTAATACTATAACAAACGCCAATAGAATTGTATCTCCGTCTATTGATTTAGTGACGTCAGCCACATAAATAAATTGGTTAAAATATAAAAAATATCTCAGACCCACAGCACTGAAAATACAGTAGAATCGCGAAAAAGTTAACTCTCGTAAAAGTTAATATCACGGTTAAGTTAACCAAATTGAAACGCCTAGGTCTCGCTCTATAAAACTAACTTTTCTGAGCGCATTGATAAAAAAATTTCTTCAAGTCAGTACAAAACAACAAATCAGTAACCATGTTCTGTAACTTTGGTGAGAACTTCTCGCATCGAAAACATGTGAAACAAAATAGTCCATCGTTTCTCGAAAAGTGGGAAACAAGTGTGTCTGTAACTCATGTCGAAAACTATCAAAAGAGATTACGTCGTTACGTTATAAATGTCATAATATTCCACTCGAAGCCGATATGAAATTGCAGATGTTGAGAACGCCAGTCAAACATATCGTTGACGGCGACCAAATTTGACCAAAATTGAAAAATTTTCAACGACGGCGGCGAAAATACAACCGTCAGCTGTACAAAAAATGCAAAGTGCTTTAATGTTTGTTGATTAAAAAATTGCTTTGAAAATATTCGTATACTTTTAAAAAATGTTAAAAGCAAAATAATTAAACAATGAAAAAAGAAGAACAAAATACTTATCTCTTCCATGTTATTATTCATTGCATTTTGCATATTTATTATATTTTTTAGGGGTAATATTTTTTCTCACCCCGTTTTTATGCGTGAGTTTATTTGACAGTTCAAAGCGGAAACTTTCTCACAAAAATTTTACAGACACACTTTTTCAGTATATTGGCGATTAATTTCCTTACGTGACAGCTATTACTCGCCAAAATTGTTACAGACGCAAATAAGTGAGAAAAACAGCTGTTTGTTTCAATTAATGGCATTTTTGTTTCATTTCTCACATTTTAATCGAAAAGTTTCTCGGCGCGGGAGTTACAGAAAATCGGCACAGATTAGATTTTATGCCGAATGTGGAAAATTTGAGCGAAATTGAAAAATACATTCAAGAAAAACTACTGGCATTGTATTATTGTATATCTGAAGTAGCCTGCTCAAAAATAAAAAAACATCAACAATTACTAGATGCTTTGGGGAACACATAGGAAGAAGCACCCAGTAAAACATTATACAGACCGAAATATGCTGATCTTGCAGCAAGTTTGTTTAAATATTTTTCTTGGAGCAACGAAAAAGTAATTGCGTTACTGCATCATCAAAAAACAATAATGTAAGTAATATGTGGCAGAATTTTTTTTAGAAAATACACTCCTTTGATGACATACCTTAGATGTAGCACCTTTAATTTATAATACATGACTGATTATATAATTATTAATTATAAAATGTAGTTTTAGAGCAATTGTGAACTTGAAACCCGGTATATAAGTTTTTTTTAACGCTGAAAACTAATGGCCAATTTCACCAATTCTATTTAAATATCAATTTAGGTTTAAAATTAGTTTTTCATGTCAAATAAAAATAAAATTACATGAATTGATATTTAAATAGATTTGTCCATAAATCACTGAAATAAATTTAGTGTGGTTTTTTTCGAAAACTCTAGGTATGCTAACTATTGCAGTTTTTACAATTTAAAATCACTTAAACAAGTTAATAATACGTAAAAGTTAACAACCCTTAGGACATTTTGGTTACCATTTTCGCCATTCTACTGTTCACCGGAAAATGTGGATCTTTCTATTGTAAATTTTTACAGTTATCTTAAACAGCTGCTCAACATTCCAGCATAACGCCCAAAAATAATAAAATTTATTCTACCCCAGTAAAAAACGTGCTCCAAAAGGAGCAGGTTTTATGTATGAATTCATTCCTCAAATCGCTTCAAAGCTGCTGATGGGATGCCTGATTTTTGTATGGGGTGTTCCCGGTTTGGAGCACTAATTTCTGCTGACAATAAGCGCTTCTTTTAACATAATAAAACACGCATATAAAGCACTCCTAAAGTGCTTTTTTAAAGGCTAACTAAATTAACATATTCATTCATGTTTTTCTTTTACTGGTTTAAATGCCTTTAATCAAGCATTTTCGTAAACCATAATATATTTTTATTTTGTTATCGCTTTAAAACCTTCTTCGTTGTCAGCACTAAAATAGCAGCTTTTTTTGTATATTTTATTCGTTATCGTTTACTGCTTTATAAGAGCCCTATTATCGAAGCGCTCGATTATGCGCTTTTTCTCTAAAGTGCTTCAAAAATCACAAATTTTTTTTACTGGGACAGATGTCGAACGTCTTTTGACTAAAAAAATTAGATTTTATTAAAAGAGTGCATAAGAAGGCTAAGAAAGTTACTGCAGTCTCAGAAATTACGTTCTTTTTTCAACAACTTCAGCTGATGGCAAAAGCTTTATAAAAATAATAAATTTTAAAGCACATTAAAGATTGAAAATTCGTATCAAATTTTAAGAGAGAAGAAGAATTTTTATTTGTTATTATTTATTTTAATTTATTTTTTAATACGATTTTTAAAGTAAAAAATCAACAAAAATTTCTTTTTTGTTTTAGAACGTTCGTCGATTCGACAAAGAGTATCCTTACCCTGCGGAAAATTTGTGTCAATTGCTCTGTGAACAGAGAAGTGAATAAAATTTTATAACTAAAAGGAACGAATTCTGATAGGTGAAAAGAAGACATATCACTTAACTGGTGATAATGTGTTTAGAGATTAGTTAGTCCAGAGGAAAGGTAATTGGCACAAAACTATTCATGTGACTGGATTTTGTGCGGGTAGTGGCGGATTCTCTCTAGTTCTTTTACTTTTTATGAACGGGATCTATCATATTGACATGGTTCATTTGTGACAATATCTGCGACAGGCATTATTTTAACCGAAATCGGATGTGTCAATTAAGATTATTTCAGTGACCTGTTACAAAGTGTAAGAAAGGTGCCATTACCCCCTCGTAGAACATCGCCACGATAAAGTGACTTGTCACGTGACAAGCTTATGGCGATTTCTTTTCTGAGAAAAATGTTGCATAAATGGTACATGCTCTACACAAAAGAGATAGAGCATGTACCATTTATGCAACATATTTCTCAGAAAAGAAATCGCCATTAGTCTTAGTTCCCTTTCCCCTAGGGTAATGTACTAAAATGAAGAGTTACCTTTCAGGGTTTAATAGCTATTCGGAACTTTTCGAAATAACCGAAAGCCGATTTTTAAAAAATATCTGTCTTTTTTCAACCTCCCAAATATAGCGAACAGTGTTGGTGACAAAATTGATCCTTTGGGATACACCTGCAGGTAAGAATTTTTTGTAGACTCTTCGGTATATCTCCTAAAAGCAAAGTATCTTTCAGATAAAAAACTTTTTATAATTTTTTGTAAATATATAAGGTAACCAAATTTATTGAACATGTAGATAATTCCATTGTACCTTACAGAGTCAGAAAAATTATTCCTGTATCGTTCTTTCCTAAAACCAAACTGTTTTTCACATAAATAACCGTTCGTTTCTGTTAATTCATTGAGTCGATTTGGTATGATAATTTCAAAAATTGTATCTTAGCAATTCAACATACTTACTCACAAAAAATGATCAGTAGTTTATTATCAATTAAAAAAATTGTTCCAAAATTAGTTCATTTATTTTAGTTGAAAGGAACTTGAAAATATAATTTTAATTTATTAACATTTTAATTGTTTTGAAATAAATTTTTAATTAAATTATTAATTAAATAACATAAAATCTTATTAGAGTTTTTCGTTTAAAATAAGATAATTTAAACTTTTAGAATTGTTGTTGGTAATTGTCAAAACATATGCTGTATTTAATTAAATCAATTTACACATTGTTAGAAATGGCAAAGTTTTTTTAATTAAAATTAAAAATATCATTTATTGAAAAAAAAATATTCACAATATTACAATTTAGACAATTTTTAGTAATCAATATAATCATTTTGGTAAAAGGTGCAAAATCAACAAATTGTTTGCTTGACAATTTAAATTTTTCCTGTGTATAGGCCGATAGCTTTTGTCTGATATTACTTTAACAATTTTGAATTGCTTTGGAAGATTACCATTTTTAAGCACTATTAAAAATGTTAGTAACAATGCCCATAAATTTATTTGAAATTTTTTTAAATGATCGGTTTTATATCATCTATACCAGGTGATTTTTTTTTCTCTTAATTAAAAACTAAACTTCTTCCACTGTTGCCATAACACCAGTTACACTATCAGGAATTGGTTGTAATTCTAGACATTGGCTGTGATCAGCAAACTTACGATAGGGTCCATATTTCCTGGGCCTACATTTCGCATCAGCATAATTTTACCTTTTTTAAACAAAATTTCATTGAATTGATAATTGAATTAAAGCGAAATAATTTATTTTTAATTGGGGGTTAATTTAAAAGAATTAAGTGATTTTTTTTCCATTTGGGATTTATTTTATTTTGTTGGGAATTTTTCCTTGGGGGTTATTTCATTTTCTTAATGCCCTTAATTTCTGCAAACAGATATATAGCAGTGTATAGATATCTATGGACCATAGATTATATGGTATTACGAATTTTTCATAATTTAAAACGTATGTCTTACCTGCTGGTTAAACTGTAGCGTATTTTACACCATCGATTTGGACAGCTAATTCAAAAAATTAATAAAAAGTACAAATGTTGCCATATTTTTAAAAAAGAATACTTAAAGGAAAAAACACGTAGGCAGAAGTAACGTTGAAATTAACAGAATATAATATATATTTTATTAGACCTTTATTATTTATATAATATATATTATTTATATAATTAAATTATCGAGCTTAAGGTCTTTTTATATAAAAAACTTTAAATGTTTATTATATCCAATATTTCGGCACTTCGTTGAGTGCCTTCTTCAGGGCTTTTTTTATTTCTTTAACAAATTTTTGACAAATTTAACAATATAACAATTAATGGCAACAGGCTTACTACGAATTTTAATAACAGATGCCATGACTCTGACTTTAACCACATTAATGAGCTGGGCTCAACGTAATTTAATTTTCTAACATTAAATCTCTTTTTATAAAAATCAAAAATGTTCAGTAAGGTTTTTGTAAATTTTTCCTTCTCTAAACAATGTTAAACTTAAATGCAAATAAATTACACATTATTGATATTAAATAATTAAGTAGAAGAGGAAAATAGTCCTAAACTCTTAAAACATTGTTAAATTACCTTATACTTAAATGCTAAATAAATAAAAAAATAAATTAAATTAAATTAATTAACTTCCGTTTCTATTTTTATAAATTAAATGTCTATAATTTTGTGCAACATTTTCAGTGTCCGACTTTAAATTAATTCTTGACATTGTTGGTACTTTTATAATTTGTAACATTTCTAACATAAATCTACGTTTATAATTATTTTCTGTGTTTAATACTATTGTATTCTCATGATCTGGATAATGGACAATGAGTTGATAAAGCTGTTTTTCGTTATGAAATACTTCTATATTTTTGGTCTGACTTATGTCCTGTTATGCTAGTTTTTAGCTTATTTTTTGTTGTAAATACATATACTTTATTACACTGTCCACTATCATTACTCTTACAAGGTATTTTATAAACAATATTTGACATTTCCATCCTATTTATATTTTATATTGGATGTAATAAACATTTAAAGTTTTTTATATAAAAAGACCTTAAGCTCGATAATTTAATTATACTATAATTAACAAAATAGTTTTACCGGAAAGGTGAAGATAACTGTTAGGTACGAACACGACCAGATATCTCTTTGTAGAAATTACGAGCAAAATTAGGCCTTATTTAATTGGGCCTTTTTGCATGTCGCCATAAATTTAAACCTTTTCTTTAATTAGGATTGCTAATTAATTGTCATATTTTGTTTAATCCTATCCAACTTTTCTTTCAATGCAGTTCTATATCAACCTATAAGTCTTAGGCACCCCTTGTTAAATGCTGAATTATTTATGTACTCGTATGTATGCTTATCACTTTTTATGTTAATAGCGATGCAAACCTGTCATGAAATATTCTTTTTCGAAAATTTTGTTAAAATATGTTTAAAAATTCTCTATAATTCTATTATTTCTAATGTTGATACAAAATACCAACATTTAACTTAAATGTCCATCAAAACATCAAAGTGTCATTTGCCACCAAAATAAACAACGACAGACAATAGAAAAAATCTTGACAGAAGTCAATCCTTTGTAGATTAAGAATGCCACTCGCCCGCACTATATTTAAATTCATTTTTTCTTTTTAAGACAGATAAAAGTAACACGCAGAGCCATTGTATAATTCGACAAAGAAATATTTTTATATGGGGCCAAATGTAAGTGATAATCTGATTAGAGATGGCAATAACATGCAAACTACACCTGTTACACTACACAATACAGTTCCATAGACACACTAACTTCTGTACACTACATATAGCAAAGAGAAAGCAAGAGGAATTATAAAATGTTCAAATCAAAAGGGCATTTCAGCAATGAACAAAATCTATGGATGAATTTTGAAAATCTAAAAAAGAACAAATGTTCCATGAATGATTTGGCCAAAGTTAAAAAAAAAAAACAAAAATACATGACTTGGCATGATAACAAAAGATTTACACTTGTTCAGAAAAGAAACACCACCCGACTCAAATCGAAAAGGAAATATTTCTAAAAGCATGAACAACACGACAACAACAATATAATACCGTGCTATCCAGGCGAAAGAGTGTAAACGGATGAAGCGTTTTGTTTACTAATTAGAAACTAATGTGTTTAAATACGAACAAACGAACGAATAGAAGTAAATTGAATGAATTGCCAGAAAATGTTCGAAATTACATTCGTGCACAAGCACTCACAAACAAATTGAATGTAAGATATCTAACATTTTAAAAGGGGTTCCCTTATTTGGAATTGTTTTGATAATCTAAATCATCCCTGTTTAAACAGATTTGCTTATAACTAAATTATCAAAGAATTTTGGATTTGAAAAAAAAATGAAAATTGAAATCATTGTAGAATAAAAATATTCTCGTTTGCAGAAAGAAATATTATTGCAACCCCTAATTGTTTAACTGACAGAATTATTTGTTTATTTTTTTTCATTTTCCATTCGGTCTTTAAGCATAAACATATGTTGAAGGATTTCAGGATATTTATTTCAGCTTTCAACGTTCTACATTAAAACGAGTCAGGTCAGATAGTTGAATTATTTTTATTGTTATTTTTGTTGTTTTCAGATTGGATTGTTATCAGATAGATTTCACGTTAATCGGATTTCTTTAGCACAATTGAAATTTTATCAAGTATTTAAGCTGGAGAAAGTCAAAATTTTGATAAACAACTCATTAGTTTATTCGCTTAAGTACAATATGGTTAAATTTAGTTAAATTTAGAATTAAAAGTACCAGTTTGTTATTGGGAAACAAAATACATAGAGAAATATAATCAATTCATGTAAAAGCCCGTTTACATTACAATGAAATCTGGTAGATTTGATTTTAAATGATCCTCAAAATATAGTGCGTTTACAATGAATTTTGTAAGCAGTTGCAGTGTGAACGGGTTATATGTTGTTGTTGTATTCCTTTCTATAATTATGTCAAGTACTAAGACAGGGGGCAAGTTATGGCGTTCAACATTGATGGAAATTACAATTAAATAAAAATTTCAAACGAAAACGAATGCCGCAATTTGGCCGCAGACTCCACTTCGATATTATTGTATTTAAAAAGTAACATAATCTCTAATCATGAAAATATAACATTTTAAGAAAAGGATTTTTTTAAATTTTTTTGCAAAATTTTCAATTAGAGCGTCGGTTCATTCAAAATAGTGGTCGTTGTCACTTTTTGTTAACATTTTTGTCAATAGTTAATTTCCGGCCAAAATAAAGGAATTACATTTTGTTAGAATTTATAAACTGATGTTCTTAAATTCGCATGTGTATATTAATTCAAAGTTATTGTTCGAAAAAAATCTCAAGAATAAAAAAAACAGCTGTTTTCTTGCTAATACCAAAAATTATCTCTAAAAATAAAATTTTTATATAGAAATGTCAAAAGCTTTTGTTTTGAAAAACAGCGTATGATCTCCTCCCAACACACACCTTAATGACCCATCTACGCCAATGGTCATCATACCAAATTAAACTTGATATATTTTTAATATAATGATGAATGCAAATTTGGGTATTTATTAAAGTTACCCTCGATTTACTACATATTTCGTTAATTAATAGCGAATTATTACTTTATTTTTTTAATCTATGGAAAATATAAAACTATAAAAGACTTTGCATCAACTTTCATTTGGATGTGTCAGAAGCTAAAAGGGTTAACTCCACTTTTCGGAAATTTCTCAATTTTGTTACATTACTATCTTATTAGTTGCGATCACTTTAGAAATAATTTTGTTCATCCATTATTTAAATATTTTCTATTAAAAAAAATCAAAAGTCGGTATAGGTTTTGAATCTTATTTGATTTTTTTCAGAAGCAACCAGCCAGATAATAAAAAAAAATGTTCATTACAAAATCAGGCCATAACATATTGCTCCGCGTGTTCGGCAACTTCCTTTTTGTAGTATCTTAAATTTTGGAAATTAATCTTTCAAACATCAATAATTTACTTTACTTTTTATTTTGTGGAGTTACGCATTTTAGCTTCTGACACATCATTATATAAAAGTAAATAAATACAGATAACAAATTCAAAAATACAACAATTTAGACGCTCTTGTTAAAGTTCCGTTGGAACAATACCCTAGGGGAAAGGGAACTAACACCAAACTTCTTACGTTACAGTTCTAAAGTGTTAGGGGCCGGTTCTAGTTTTAACACTTTATATAAAGGGAACTTGTTACTTTAACAGGGCGATGCCTTAGGAGAGAGTTAATTGGCATAGTTTTGGCACTTTGTAACAGGTCGCAGAAATGACCGAAATGGACATATTAAATTTTGGGTTAACTGTCGCAGATATTGTCCCGAATGAACCATGTTAATATGAAAGATCCCCTTCGTATAAAGTAGTAGAACCAGGTAGAATCTGTCACTACCCACACAAAATTCAGTTAGATTACTATTTGTTTGTCAATTATCTGGAGTAACTACTCTTTAAACACATTATCACCTGTTAAGTGATATGTTCTGTTTTCACCAAACACAATAAGTTCCTTTTTATTACACAACTGGGTTCACTGGTCACGGAATTAGTGCTTTGAAATAAATTGGCACAAATTTCCCGCAGTGTATATATCCGTATTAAATATTAAACTTCGGCTATAAGAGTTAGAAAGTGAAGAAAAGTCGTAGAATTTTACATAGCGGCCCATACACTTGCAAAATAATTGTTACATTTTTCGTATTGCACAATTATATCACTAGAACACATACAACTCCGAAGGTTGCACAATATATTGGCAACAATCAAGATCTGATTTGTGTTGCCCAACGAAAATAAGTGCAATATACTGTGAATGTGTTGGCAACAGTTTACAATATTGGTTTTATTATAGGTTATAACTTTTTTTTTAGTGTAAGTTGCGCCATATTTTAATTAAAACCATAGGGCAAAATGGAAATAACATGGCGAAAAACATATACAATAATATTGTGTAATGGATGGGCCGCTTAAGCGTAACATTGTTGTCTTTGCCGACTCGTCATAAAAATCTGTCACGTATGTTTACATGTATGTTCGTTTAATTTTGGTCGCTTTTTTTAAGAATTTTTTTTTTTGTTGTACAATATTATTGACCAAAATATTAAAATATTTTAAACTGTTCATTAATAATCGTTATATTTTTGATTGTTCTCATGAAACATTTGTCTAAAAATCGCTCTCTTGATTACAATTCAATGTAATTTTTTCATAGCATTTTTTAAGTTAAACGCCGACTTCCATTCGTATCTACAATTACAATAAATAATGTTTGCATTTTCAATGTTTATGTGTCTGTTTTTTAAAAAAAAATATTTTGTTCAAAAAACAAACTGAAATATTTAGTGCAACAAAAAATGAAATTGTTTAAAAACACCATGAAAATGTGGTTAAATAATTTCATTTAATCCAATAAATAAATTGAGACAACATTAACAAGTGCACAATATATACAAGCAACACACATTTACTAAAGCTGTTGAAGTAGAAGTAGTGGTAGGAGAATTTGTTGGTCACTGGAATACAACGGCCACCGAATAAACCAACTGACCAAAACAGTCAAACATCAGTCGAGTCATCCATTGAAACTTGACCAACAACTGTGGACAAATGCATTAAATACCAAACGTAACCGAATACACAACAATAAATAGCAAATATAACAGTAGTCGCAATAATAAACAAAAAGTTATCAGAGGTGTAGGTGTCGATATTGCTCATAAGTGTTGACAACTCTCTACGATTAAAAACTACTAAATTTATAGAAAGAATAGCCCGCCATTCCTCAAGATCTTATTACAAATATTGAAAATATTGTATTAACCCATTTCTGCCTAAAGGGTATTTAAATAACCAAAAATGAAATACACCAGTAAAAAATGTGATCCAAAGGGAGCAGGTTTTATGTATGAATTCATACCTCAAATCGCTTCAAACCTGCTGATCGGAGGATTTTGTATGGGGTGTTCCCGGTTTTTACTGGTTTAAATACCTTTTTCAAGCATTTTCCTAAACCATAATATTTATATTTTCTTCGCTTTGAAACATTCTTCATTGTCAGCACTAAAATAGCAGCTTTTTTTGTATATTCTATTCACTACCTTTTACTGCTGTATACGAGCTCTCTTTGAAGCGCATAATTACTTTTTCTCTTAAGTGCTTCAAAAACACACAATTTTTTTTTTACTGGAACATTAAAAAAATTCTAGTGCGGGGATGAAAGAGTCCTGCTGAAAATTACATTTTCATTAAAAACAGTACAACTGTTTTTCTTTAGATTTCATACATCAAGACAAAAAATTGTGGTTTTTCTGTGTCGGAAAAGGCTAGAAAAGTTTTACCAAATAAAAGACAATACTAATAATCAAAAAGACACGAAATATTTAGTTTTAGGCGTTCCCCGAGCAATGTAAGAAACATTTAATTTGGCGTAAATAAATCTATTAAAAAAAAGTTAGAGTGCATTCTTCCGCTCTGCCGGATCTTTGATACCCTCCACCGACAGTTAGAATATTTCTGGAGTGGGATTTATATCGGACCTATAATAAATTGTGATCCGATTTCAACAGACGGACAGACATGGCTAAATCGACTTAAAATTACTCAAGGACCCAGAAAATACCTATGGGGTCTAAGATGAATATTAAAAAAAGTTTTACACGAAAAGACAAACTTAGTATACCCTCTTCACATAAAAATTACAGATTATTAAGCTTTTGCAGCTTTAGATTCTGAGCCAATTGTAGTAGTCCTTAAAGCATGAAACTGAGTGTTACTGCCTATTTCACTTAATGCGAAAGAACTCTTTCTATCGGATAACTACATTTAAAACCAAAACAAACTCAAAAAACTTTAGTTTTGTTTAATATATATTTGTGCTACAGAAAGCGTTATTTTAACATCTTGAATTCGCCTGGCCGTTTACGCATCCATATACGGTTTTGCAACCGCACTGTAACAAAAATTATGTCTGGGTTATTTTTTGACTTAACGATCGTTGCGGACACCACTAAGTCCCACTGGTACCCGGAATGCCGTATTTTAACGCGATTTCGGTGATTTGTTAATAATAGTGAATTATTGACTTACATATCACTACTCGAAAATCAAACTATGATATTTGTCCGAAAGACAACGAATCTTCCATCCATTAGTCCATTCTTATACTTTGTGGAGACTACCAGATTCGAAAATGGCAAAAGTACTATCATTTTTCCTAACTGTAACTGTAAGCCTACTACTTGTATGCACAAGCGTATTCATCAGCGTTGAGGACAAGAAACAAAATCCCAGTTTTTATACCAATTGATAGCAATTTTATATTCCCCTGACAAGGAAGTGTAACATTTCACTGATACGCTTCTGTTAATAGCCAAATTGATTCCTCACAATGATCAGACTTGGGGATGGTGTAATACGAAATAGTAGAGTTCCGACATAACAAAAAAAAAATGTATATAAATATACAGTTATTTCAATAATTGCAAAACCACAAATTTACTAAAGTACAATCCAGTTAAATGGGAAACTGACCGAATACAACCAACCGACCAACCAACAAACTATTCACAATAAAAAATCTACGCACAGAGTAGGAATTGTGGGCAGATACGAGAAGTTGGTAAAACAATAACAAGGCCACAAAAAACAAATCCTGAACAAAACCACAAAAACAGTAAAATTGAGTAAAACTTTGTTACAAATACACACAAACGAACATAAAACTAAAAGTTGCTACAGTTGGCAGGGACACAGCCAAAACGAAAAAATAGTTTTGAATAAAAAACTAAAACCAAAAAAAAATTAAATAAAATTGTATCTTGTTTTATAGTTCCTTTAGATATTAAACCATGTCAGCCAACAGTTACACAGCAGCACATTTTGCTACATCATCACCAACAGCAGCAGCATCAAAGTACACACAGCAACTCTTTAATGGTCATGAACGGAAATGAAAGAATGTTAACAACATCTACAACAAATACTTCCGTCTCAAACAATAATAACAACAATAGTACAGCTACAAGTGCTTCCAGCAACAGTAGTATGAACAAGAGCACCTCTTCACCGTTAACGCCTCAACAAACGACAACAACAAATTCCACTCAATTGTCTGTAACACAAGTCAATGGCAGTCATTGTCTCTCCTCAGCTAATGGCCATGGTAATAGTAATGGCAGCAGTAGTTGTGGAAGTGGTACTGCCACTACTACCACTAACACCAGCAGCAGAAGTCATGGTAGCAGTCAGGAAACTCTTAATGACAATATGACAAACAACAGCAATACTACAACAACAAGTATATCAAGTAATGGTCAACAACAACAACAAGAGCTGTCATTGACAGGAACAACTCTTGTCAACGGAAGTTGTAACAACCACAATGGCAACTGTAGTCAAATAACTACAAACAACAATAGTAATACAGCATGTGATAACAAATCATCAACAAATCCTTGTGGACCTGGACCACCATCAATGCAACAGCAGCAACAACAACAACAGCAGCATCAACTTCAATTGTCTTTACACCAACAGCACCAACAAGCCTTAAATATATTGCAATGTTCAGCCAACCGTTTGACATTAACCGAATGCAATTTGAACAGCAACAACATTAACAACAATAGCAATAGGAATAACAATAACATAAACAATTGCCACAATAATAGTAGCAACAATCAACAACATGCAATTGAAACAGCTTTAGCTTTACAACAGCACTTGTTACAACAGCAATTGAATACAGCCAACGGCATTCACTGTACCCATTCCCATTCACACCCTCACCCACATCACCATTCGCATTCTTCCACACATATTATTGATTCTCTGTGTCCGTTGTCGGCTTCAGCATTCTCATCGTTGCCATTGTCGTTGTCTTCAAATGCCTGCTCAACACCATCGTCCATGTCCAACACCTCAATGTCCTCATCTCTGGCCTGCGGTTATTGTTGCCAACCAATTTGTGATCGTTATATAATGCGTGTCGTTGACACTTCATTCCACGAGAGCTGCCTTAAGTGTGCAACATGTTCGTTGCATTTGGTACATTCCTGTTTTGCCCGCGATGGTAAACTCTATTGTCGCATCGACTATGAACGGTAAGTTGTAAAGAATGTTTTGCCACACATACTGATTAAAGGACATCTATGGCTTTATGCCCTTTTTCTATTGTCGAAAACTAAAAAGATTTTAAAACTAAAAATTTGTTTCTTCTTTTGCTTTGCACAATTTCGTAATTGAAGGTCATGGTACGATAAAAGCCCATAAAAGGGGTGAAAATTATTTCTCCATTTAGTATCGATAGAAATCATTCAGTTAAAAAAAAGTTACTGTCGTTTTTGTGATGGATTTAGTGAGTGGCATATCCCTAATGTAATCCAGATCTTCAAAGCAAATCCAAATATCCCTGTCTCATTCATATGTAGACCGAAGCCGCCAACAGGTGTATAAGTGATTCTCCTCCTTAAGTCCCTTATTAACTCCTACAATATACAAGCTTTCTATTTATTAATTTGCTTTAATTTTCAGAATAATCAAAAAAGTTACTTTATGCTTGATAAACCTCCTGTTTAAACTCCCGTTACTTATTAAATAACCCGATTAAGGGAATAATGTGGAAAAACATATACCAAAACCATTCTTAATCTTCCAACAATTCAATTCCGATAAATGTTCAATTAATTCAATTAGTTCAATTAAATACACTGTGCTCGAGAACGCTCAAACCAGTGGTGCCAACCGTTTTTTAGGTTAGCTCTTGCTTTCGAGATATAGAGTTATTTGTGCAACCTCCACCGCACAATATATATTCGCGTAACTCGAAAACGGCTTAGTTTATTGAATTAACTAAAAAACCGAAATTCCGCAATGAACAATTTATTTCATATATATTGAAAAAAGTCACAAAAAGTCGCCCTTAGGAGACAAAAAAGTATGACCGCCCGTGATTCGATTTTTGTCTAACATTTTCTTAAATCATACTTGCCCTTTATCTCCATCCCTTAGTGGGGCTCCAATACAAATATGGCGGCTTAATGAAATTTTAAAATATGGCCCATGCAGCGCCTTAGATTCCCCTTAGACGGGACAGGTGTATGACCAACCCCTCTTTATTTTTCATCTCCATCATTTGTTTCTAATAAACCTACCCGCTAACTCCATTTCTTAAGGGGGCTCCCATACAAAATTTTCAATACAGGCTAGAAATATATTGAAGAAAAAGACCCATAACTTTTTTTGTTCTAAACATTTTCTCAAAACTTAGTTGCCCTTTTTCTCCACCCCTTAGGGGGCTCCCATGCAAATATGGCATTTTATGAAATTCGTAAATTTAATTAAAATGTTTCATCTTTTAAGAATAAATTAAAAATTTGTTGACAGATTTCAATCATTGATGGCTTGATTTTCTTGGAACTTTCTATACGTGTAGAAAAATTTGGAAGCATTGCTGCATTTTTTTTATGCCGTTTTGAAAAATAAAATATTTCGAAATTTTGCTAAAAAAATATTTTTTTTTGCGCAGATTAGAAAGAAGACGAAGCCTTACTTAAAGGTAATTTTTTGAGGAACTATTTATTACCTAATTCAAAAATCAAAATCTTTTTTGAGTTACGCAAATATATGTTGTGCAACCTCCTCCGTTTTCGAAATAACAGTGTATCTCAAAAAAAAAGGGCTAAACTAAACAAGGGTTAGCACCAATCGAATCAGCGTACTCGAATTAGGTAAACCCACTGCTTCACAGTTTTTTCAACTAGCCCAGTGTTATCAATTAACATCGAAACCAGAAATATGTTCTTAAAAACGCGTTTTATGCGCATTAAATATGCAGTAAAAACTCGAAAATATGCCCATAAAAATCAAAATGGTCAAGTTGCGTTGTCAAACTTGCACAACTTAAAAACAGTTGCATTAAAAAAAACAATCCTGGAAATATAATCGGTAAAGCCCAAGTATTTACAGACGAATTTTCGAGATTTTACTCTATCTGAAAACGATGGGCAGTCATGGGCTCACAAAAACAAAGTAACATTATTAGGTTAAAGTTCTTATAAGAGTTGTTTGTGGCGAATATTATCTAGATATTAACATCCCTATGAGATTTCTTGTCTTAAAGGGATTTTAGGGACGGTCGCTAAATTATTTATTAATGTTAACATTTAAAAGAAAGTTAAAGATATTAATATATGGGAGCTTTGGGCAATTGCGAGTTGATTCGAAAAGAATTTAATTTGCAGTAAAATGTTTTTGCCGCGAATTTAATATAAATACCAACATAATTAGATGGTTTTCGGACACAAAAGTCTAATTTGAAAAGAAGTTTTTATGGTTAATATGTGGAATAAAAGACCGATAGTCTCCATTTACATTGACTTCGGCCTAAGTACAAACTAAATGTATTTATAAAATTTGATAAAATTATCTACAAAATTGCAACTTGTATTTTGCGCACAAAGTTAACATGGACAGACAACCAGCCAGACGAATGGATGGACTTCGTTAGATCACTTTAAATGGTATACTAAAAGATTGGCCCTGATTTATATGTATCACATCGCCAAAAAAGTATATAATTGCTTTTTTCTTAATTTTGGTTTAAAATAACATTTATCTTTAAGTCATCAATTTTAGAGCAAAAATAAATTGTAGATGGCGAAATTGAAGCAACACGTTGGGTGTAAAGAAAGATATTTTAAACAGAAAAATCTGAATTTGGAAAAATAAATTCTTTTTTTATTTGCTGCGAAAGCTCTTTGGAAAACGTTAACATGCATCAAAATATGCCTCAAAAAGGCAAAATATGCGATATAAACTTAAAAAATTCTCTTTTAACTAAATTATGCAAAATAATGCTGTAAAGGGTAAAATATGCAAAAATATGCACTAACAAATCGATGCCAACATTCATAAAAAGCTCTAAAACGGATAAATATTTTGTTTCAGCCTTCGTTGATCGCAAAAGGAAAAACATGCAATTGCATAATTATGCTTTCCCTGTTAATTAGTTTAAAACATTTCATCGCAGAAAAATTTAATTGATTCAAGGCCTTAAGATTGGCTCTCAGTAGGCCGAATAGTCCATATATTTCTAAAAGGTATCCTGCCAGTAAAAGCCTGCTTCAACCCAGACTCATCATAACATTTCCACAAAGATTCGAGTGATAACAATTCCAATTGTAATTCTTTATCTGCGGAATTCACTTCCAGAAAGTTTTTTTCTCTAACCCATAAAAGTATTTGGTTAAATAAAATTATCTGGCAATGGGTTACGGTGATTAGTTTATAAATTATGGCTTGTTCAAAATAAATAAAACCAATTTAAATTACCAAACAGATAATTATTATTCAATAAGCGAATGAATGCATTTTAAACACAAACATTTCACCACTCTAACCAAACATGTATTTTTATGTAAACTTTAATTGTGTTTAATATTTATTTTCTTTTATCAACAGACTTTTTTTACGAAATCGTTGCCTTGGCTGCGGTCATAAAATTGCTGCCGATGAGCTGGTGATGAGGACTCTTGAAAATGTTTTCCATTTGAAATGCTTTGCGTGCGTTGTGTGCGGTGCCATACTCAAGAAGGGCGAACAGTATGTTGTGAAGCAGGGCCAATTGTTTTGTCGTTTCGATTATGAGAAAGAAGTGGAAATGTTGCAAGGATACGGTAAGTAACAGAACACTGGCACCCGCCGTTAACAATTCTTGGCTTTTTTCGCTCTCTTTGCCTCAATTTGGCTAAATAATAAATTTGTTTAAGTGCAGGCAAAGGCAAAAGAAGAAAATAATAATAAAAAGGGCTTATTTAGCTGGAATGTGATATTTAAATTAAACAGATTGTAGGAAACGTGATTTGAAAATTTCTTATATATTTCCCTTTGTTACGCAGATTTCTATGGTGATGATTTGTTTGCGCCAAAGCTGGATGGTCGTAGAGGACCCAAGAGGCCGCGCACAATACTAAATACACAACAGAGAAGAGCTTTCAAGGCATCATTTGAAGTATCACCTAAACCTTGTCGTAAAGTAAGAGAAAATCTGGCCAAGGAAACTGGCTTAAGTTTAAGGATTGTGCAGGTGCGACAGCCGAACGAGTTAATGTTTTTTTTCAGAATTATTAATTATTTTTAATTTTTATTTCATTAAGGTCTGGTTTCAAAATCAAAGAGCCAAAGTGAAGAAAATACAAAAGAAAGCCAAACAGGAGGGTCATGCAAAAGGCAACAGCGATTCACCGGATTCTCAAGAGTCCGACAACAGCAACATGACAAAGATAAAGGATGAGGCACAAAGTGATAATGAGTCTCTGATGGATTCACCATTTGCCACTGCAAATACTGCGGACACAATGGCGAAGCTAAGAAATTGTATAAAAGATGAAAATGAAAATGCTCCTTTTAATTGTACAGAAACTAACAAAGGTAAATTGAAATAAATTAAAAAATAAATACACTAAACTAAAGCTACCGTCATTCACACTTGACAAGCATTTAACACTATATTTTATACACCGTTAGTTTGGTTAAACATCCATTGGCACTTTATAAATTACATTTTACTAGGATTTTTTTTATAAATAAAGTTTGATAAATCAAAAGTAAATACTTGACAAATTAAGTGGTCACTCTTGTTTTTTTCTTTTTTTTTTTTTTTTTTTTTTTTGTCAAATATTTGTAAAGTGTGAACATACCTTAATAATTGATTTACTTATTATGTTTATCGTTTTTATTTCAGAAAACTGCAATAAAACCAATGAACCCATTTTGAATACCATCTTGGGTTTGAGTTATTCCACATTCCAGCAATTGATGGGTCCTTTTTCCCAAACTCCCATGATCAATCCCATTGATCGATTGTACAGTATGCAAAATTCCTATTTTCGACCTGATGAATTGGCTTATAGTGATGCCGGTGGAGGTGGGAGCGGTGTGAATATTGGTAGCGGTATGAGTAGTTTAGTTAACAAAGATATTGATGATAATTAGTTTTTAGAAATGTAAGTAGTTTTAAGTTGCCCTTAACTTTAGTTATTATTAATTAACAACCACAAAGAACAAAAATCAAAATTAGTATTTGTAAAAAGAAAATTAATTTTATGTTTGTCACAGTTTAAGTGTTAATTAGAAAATCAAAACAAAAGAATTTAAAGAGAAAAATATAAGAAATAAAAAACCTAAATATGAAAACCATTAGAGTATTATTGCAAAAGTTAAAGAATTATTTTTTCAGTTTTACAAATCAATTTAAAAATCTTTGAATGTTTTTGTCACACTCAAGATGTTTTTATTTTCAATTCCAGTACCCATATTCTGTAACTTTGGTAAGAACTTCTTGCATCGAAAAGATGTGAAACAAAATTTTCCATCGTTGCTCGAAAAGTGAGAAAAAAGTGTGTCTGTAACTCATGTCGGAAACTATCAAAAGAGATTACGTCGTTACGTTATAAATGTCATACTATTGTACTCGAAGCCGATGTAAAATAGCAGACGGCTACCAAAATTTACTAAAATGGAAAAATGTTCAACGATGGCGGCGAAAATACAACCGTCGGCTATACAAAATAATGTTAAGTGGGATTTTATTGTTTGTTGTTTAAAAAATAGCTTTGGAAACATTCGTATGCTGCTCAAAAATGTTAAGAGCAAAATAGTTAAACAATGGACAAATCGACAAGAACCAAATACTTCATTGTATTTTTAATACATTTTCTATTATTCAAATTTTTTCTCACTCCGTTTTTATTTGTAAGTTTCTTTGACAATTCAAAGCGGGAACTTTCTCACAAAAATGTTACAGACGCTTTTACGTTAGAAAAACAGGTGTCTGATCACCGCATTCGATATCGAGTAAACTATCGTATTTTTCTGTATACGAATTTACTGACATACCGAATGAAAACTCGAGAGATGTTATGTCTTTTGTTACTCGATATCGAATGCTATCAACTCAAATTACGATACATTTAATTAGATATCGAGTGACATGATACCAAAATAACAAATTTCGATAAATTTTGCTCGATATCGTATGAGCTGATTAGACCCCCAGCTGTTTGTTTTAATTTATCGCATTTTTGTTTCACTTCTCACATTTGAATCAAAAAATTTTTTGACGCGGGAGTTACAGAACATCGGCACTGAAGTAGTTAAAAATGCCTAAAAGTAGTTATTGTCATCACTAAAATAGAAAAGTAGGAAAATCGGAATGTTTTTAATTTGTTATATATTAGGCCCTTTTTAAATCGCTGTTATTATATAAGAACACAATTCAAAAAAACTGCCAGGTAAGCCCAGCTATATAATACCCTACAATACTTGTCTGTCTTAATATATAGAATGATTTTTAAGAGAAAAGCCTATTAAAGTTCTACGGGTAATAAAGTACCAGCTAATTTGTTAAGATTTATTTTCTTGGATTGTTTCAGATTTCGGAATTTGATTTTAAGTCGTCTTCTTATTAAGTTTATCGGATAAAGCTTAAAAATTCTAATGAATAGAAATGCGCCAAATTACCGCATTCGATATCGATCGAAATTACAATACAATCTTAATGGAAACTTCGATCGATATCGTAATTTGCCCCCTGTTTTATAAAGGTAAAAATGTTTTAAAAATAAAGGAGGTGACTTTATCCATTTCCATAACAATATTAAAAAAAAAACAGTGGTCACAAAAATTTTAAACTTTTCGTAAGATAGCTTCACACTTAAGATCCGCGTCAGAGACGAGCGGTTTTAACGATGATCAAGTTCGTAGAGATTTTTTTATTAAAATTTCTGGTAACACTGTTTAGCACCAAAAACTATCTAATCAGGATAAGATTAGATTATTTAGAAAACAGTACTATTTTAAAATGCTTTAAGCCCTATTTGTGTTTCTTTCTCCGTCCTTATTTTCAATAGCATCCCAACCATTGGCGTAGATAGGGGTGGGCAGAAGCCTTTTCCCGTTTTTTAAAAAACATAGTTACGTAATGCAATGCTTCAGGAGCGATTTTCAAATTTAGGAGTTTTAAATATTGAAAATGAAATAATCGAATACAAAATGTTTTCAGAAGAGTTATTATTCTTGTATTAATGCCCTAATTGCGTAATACGCAATGCAATGCGTTTAACACAATTAGGGCCTTAGTAAAAAGAAAAAATAGAAAAAAAAACGTAAAAATAATTTTTTCAATAATAAATTAATTTTAATATAAAGTTTATAAAAATTCCCAAAGGGACACAATTGCACCGTATTAACGTAGTAGCGTATGATGTAAATACGTTGCCAAACTAAAACGTATATTTTGTAGAAAGGCACACAATAGTTGGCGCAAGTGTAAAAGCGTATCTACGTCGTACATCGGCATAGATCTAATTCTATATCATACGCCGGTTACGGCCGTGTTGTCATAGAGAAAGAAAAGTTAAAAATATAAAATGAAATTATTTGTGTTCTCAAATTGAATATGTGAAAACAAGAGAAAAGGATAAAATAATAAACAATAATTTAAATAAGCTTGGAATTTTTTAATAATATTTTTAAAAGAAAACAAAATACGTTTTCGACGGCATTGTGGCTAAGTGAAGCGTGTTTCTAAAAAAATTATGGCGTTACGTTCTACGTTCATACGACGTACGACTTAATTGTGCCCCTATTTAATATACGTCTTATTTTGAGTACCACTTATCTGCATCAGAACTAAATCTTAAAATCAGTGAAAACACGTGTTATCTTTAATTTTTAAATACTTGGTTTTTTGGGTCATTCATTAGAATTGAATTTTTGTGATATTATTTTTTTAGTTTTGTTTTAATAAAAAATTATGTTACAAAAAAATTATAATACAATAAATTTTAGTGTGTTTATCATGAAGAGTACGAATTGGGAATTTAGCACATTAAAATTAAATCTTATTAAAAACTTATTTTGTTTTAATAAACAAAGTATTTATTTTTTCTTCTTGGGAAGGAAGTGCAATTGCCTACTCCAGAAAAACAGTCTAGCTACATTAATGATCCCAACAGAACCGATTTCAACTAAAAATACTAATTCATTAAACGATTTTTAGCTTAGAAAATTAGTCAGTATATTTAAAACTGTAAAGCTTCGTTCACAATAGCAGCAACATTTTCACTTGGTGTAAAGCAACAACTTTTCTTAGCAACCACACACATTATTAATTAAGAAAATGTTTGTAAATTTTTCCGAAAACAAAATTATGTTTTTATTATTATTTTTAAAAACATTTTATTACAATTTTCATTCAAAACTAGATCAAATTATTATAAACGTCATTTATAATTTCATACGAATTGTTGCTGAAGTAGAAGTAGGCTCAACTTTTAACGAAAACTTTAGTTATATTTTTGTTCCAAAAATCTTAGGAAAATATTTGAAATTCATTGGGAGGAAATAAGACAAAAGAAAAAACGAAATTCTTGCTGCTATTGTGAACGAAGCTTTAAGATCAAAAATTAATAACAATTTTCCAAACAATTATTAAAAAGCCTACTTGTCCTCGTATTACATAAAATGTTTTGTATACGCAGAACTAGTGGTGATAAAGTTTTTTTTAAAGAGCTGATCAAAGAAAGTGAATACATAACAACTGAAAAAATTAAATATGCCATAAGAGAGAGTGAGAACACCACATCAGCGGTAATAAAAAATTCAATTAGGGAAAGTGAAGAGAAACATTTTGAATACATTAAGAAGTTAATACTAGAAAGTGAAGAAAGAATACTCTCTGTAATGGAAATTAAAATATCTGATCTCAAAAATCAAATGAACTCTATTATTGAAAGAGTCGAACAATTAGAAATAAAGAGTATTCAAATTAAAGAAATATAAGAAGAAATGGTAGAGCTGAAAAGGAAAATTAACAAGCAAGAGAACTCGGTCGTTGCCAGTAATATTCGAATTACTGGTATACCCTTCTATGAAAATGAAAATTTACAAACTGTTTTTGATAATATTTGTAATAATATAAAAATCCAAACACCCCGAGTGGATAACATTTATAGACTGAAAAAAATTTATAAAAATAATAAAGCATACAATCCAAAGGAAGAGACTATCGTTGTTAAGCTACATTCGCCGTTTGAGAAAAATTTTTTGTTAAAATCTATTTCCAAATTTCGCAGGGAAAATCGCGCCAACCTGAATCTCAGGCATGCAGGATACGAAAGTAATGTGAACATTTACGTAAATGAGGATTTAACCCCCAACAACCATAAAATATTTAAAGCTGCTTTAAATATGAAAAAATCAAATCAGAACATTAAATCTACTTTCACTCTACGTGGACTTGTGTACGTCAAAAAGATTGATTCTGACGAGCCCATCCTCGTGGAATTTTTGGAAGATTTAAACAAGCTTTTTCGTTAAAGACAAATTTATCTTTTTGTTTTATGTTTTTAAGAACTATAATTTTTTCATTAAATTCTTAATTAAAATAACTACAAATTTAATGTTAAAAACTTATGTTATGTTAACAATTTTTATTACTATTTTTAACTCTAAAAATTTTAAATTTCCTTATTCATATTGCGTGGTGCTGAATTTTGTCTTTAATTGTGAGTATGACAAGCCATTTGGGTAATCAACTTGATTCCAGAGAAGGTAACTTTTTCATGGTTAGAATATTGGCAAATCGTAACAACACATTTAGTATATTTCATATAAATGCGCAGAGTTTGTTACCTAAAATCGATGAGTTTCGTTATTTTTTTGAAAGCTCTGACATTGATGCCATATGTGTCTCGGAGACATGGTTTAACAAGGAAATAAGTGATGGTGTACTTGGTGTGGAGGGCTATCGTCTCTTTAGATCTGATAGGTCAGGGAATGGAGGTGGTGTTGCTATATACATCAAGAACCATATTTCTAGTAAACTCGTGATGTGCTCTTGTGAAAGAAATCAAACTGAATATATTTTTATAGAATTGAATTGTCAACATAATAAAATGCTACTAGGATGCGTATACAGGCCAAATAAAAATATTAGATTAGACAATCTCACTGAAAAATTAGAAATTCTGTCGGTTAGATTTTCTGACGTTATCATCGTAGGCGATTTTAATAGTAACCTGCTTGTTACAAATGAGCTAACTGAAAACATGTCAACTTTTGGTTTATCACCGGTTAATAATTCTAGGCCTACTCATTTTACAACCACTTCATCTACCCTGTTAGATTTATTTTTTGTCAACCAAATACATAATGTAATGCATTATGAACAATTATCTGCAACGTCTTTTTCGAAACACGATGCCATTTTTATTTCTTATAATTTATTATCAAAGTTGTTTGTGGGAATACTATTATTTATTAAAAGATTTTGTTTGTTGTGCTTAATTCCCTTTTTAAATAATTGATAAAAAATACTGAAATTTATTGTTGGAGGATAAGCTGTTCCTATGCGCATTTCACTGGTTGCTTAGGCCAGATCATCAGGAAACGTTCTCCTAAATAATTTTAGAAAAGCCAAAGCTATCAGCAAACAAAACTACAGAGGGAATGAGAATTACCTACAAACACTCAAAAAGTCTTGTTTGCAACGATATCAAAGCTTAAACAAAATACCAAACAATAAATCAGTGTTGAGTTTTTATCTTTTTTACATTTCCCGCTACAATTAGTTAGAATTCTCCCAACATTAATTGTAGTTGTAAATGGGTAAAGAAAAAACATATTAAAAACAAAAACAAAGTGCTTTTATTGTTTTCGCAAGAAATCAAAATAAAAACAATTTGCCAGTTCAGTTTTTTATGCACGTGCACTTGCTAAAATTTATTATCAAAGTTGTTTGTGGGAATACTATTATTTATTAAAAGATTTTGTTTGTTGTGCTTAATTCCCTTTTTAAATAATTGATAAAAAATACTGAAATTTATTGTTGGAGGATAAGCTGTTCCTATGCGCATTTCACTGGTTGCTTAGGCCAGATCATCAGGAAACGTTCTCCTAAATAATTTTAGAAAAGCCAAAGCTATCAGCAAACAAAACTACAGAGGGAATGAGAATTACCTACAAACACTCAAAAAGTCTTGTTTGCAACGATATCAAAGCTTAAACAAAATACCAAACAATAAATCAGTGTTGAGTTTTTATCTTTTTTACATTTCCCGCTACAATTAGTTAGAATTCTCCCAACATTAATTGTAGTTGTAAATGGGTAAAGAAAAAACATATTAAAAAC
This sequence comes from Pollenia amentaria, assembly GCA_943735925.1. Classification (NCBI taxonomy): domain Eukaryota; kingdom Metazoa; phylum Arthropoda; class Insecta; order Diptera; family Polleniidae; genus Pollenia; species Pollenia amentaria. Next base: position 228,132,195 of record OX031009.1, read on the forward strand.
AAAAACAAAGTGCTTTTATTGTTTTCGCAAGAAATCAAAATAAAAACAATTTGCCAGTTCAGTTTTTTATGCACGTGCACTTGCTAAAATTTATTATCAAAGTTGTTTGTGGGAATACTATTATTTATTAAAAGATTTTGTTTGTTGTGCTTAATTCCCTTTTTAAATAATTGATAAAAAATACTGAAATTTATTGTTGGAGGATAAGCTGTTCCTATGCGCATTTCACTGGTTGCTTAGGCCAGATCATCAGGAAACGTTCTCCTAAATAATTTTAGAAAAGCCAAAGCTATCAGCAAACAAAACTACAGAGGGAATGAGAATTACCTACAAACACTCAAAAAGTCTTGTTTGCAACGATATCAAAGCTTAAACAAAATACCAAACAATAAATCAGTGTTGAGTTTTTATCTTTTTTACATTTCCCGCTACAATTAGTTAGAATTCTCCCAACATTAATTGTAGTTGTAAATGGGTAAAGAAAAAACATATTAAAAACAAAAACAAAGTGCTTTTATTGTTTTCGCAAGAAATCAAAATAAAAACAATTTGCCAGTTCAGTTTTTTATGCACGTGCACTTGCTAAAATTTATTATCAAAGTTGTTTGTGGGAATACTATTATTTATTAAAAGATTTTGTTTGTTGTGCTTAATTCCCTTTTTAAATAATTGATAAAAAATACTGAAATTTATTGTTGGAGGATAAGCTGTTCCTATGCGCATTTCACTGGTTGCTTAGGCCAGATCATCAGGAAACGTTCTCCTAAATAATTTTAGAAAAGCCAAAGCTATCAGCAAACAAAACTACAGAGGGAATGAGAATTACCTACAAACACTCAAAAAGTCTTGTTTGCAACGATATCAAAGCTTAAACAAAATACCAAACAATAAATCAGTGTTGAGTTTTTATCTTTTTTACATTTCCCGCTACAATTAGTTAGAATTCTCCCAACATTAATTGTAGTTGTAAATGGGTAAAGAAAAAACATATTAAAAACAAAAACAAAGTGCTTTTATTGTTTTCGCAAGAAATCAAAATAAAAACAATTTGCCAGTTCAGTTTTTTATGCACGTGCACTTGCTAAAATTTATTATCAAAGTTGTTTGTGGGAATACTATTATTTATTAAAAGATTTTGTTTGTTGTGCTTAATTCCCTTTTTAAATAATTGATAAAAAATACTGAAATTTATTGTTGGAGGATAAGCTGTTCCTATGCGCATTTCACTGGTTGCTTAGGCCAGATCATCAGGAAACGTTCTCCTAAATAATTTTAGAAAAGCCAAAGCTATCAGCAAACAAAACTACAGAGGGAATGAGAATTACCTACAAACACTCAAAAAGTCTTGTTTGCAACGATATCAAAGCTTAAACAAAATACCAAACAATAAATCAGTGTTGAGTTTTTATCTTTTTTACATTTCCCGCTACAATTAGTTAGAATTCTACCAACATTAATTGTAGTTGTAAATGGGTAAAGAAAAAACATATTAAAAACAAAAACAAAGTGCTTTTATTGTTTTCGCAAGAAATCAAAATAAAAACAATTTGCCAGTTCAGTTTTTTATGCACGTGCACTTGCTAAAATTTATTATCAAAGTTGTTTGTGGGAATACTATTATTTATTAAAAGATTTTGTTTGTTGTGCTTAATTCCCTTTTTAAATAATTGATAAAAAATACTGAAATTTATTGTTGGAGGATAAGCTGTTCCTATGCGCATTTCACTGGTTGCTTAGGCCAGATCATCAGGAAACGTTCTCCTAAATAATTTTAGAAAAGCCAAAGCTATCAGCAAACAAAACTACAGAGGGAATGAGAATTACCTACAAACACTCAAAAAGTCTTGTTTGCAACGATATCAAAGCTTAAACAAAATACCAAACAATAAATCAGTGTTGAGTTTTTATCTTTTTTACATTTCCCGCTACAATTAGTTAGAATTCTCCCAACATTAATTGTAGTTGTAAATGGGTAAAGAAAAAACATATTAAAAACAAAAACAAAGTGCTTTTATTGTTTTCGCAAGAAATCAAAATAAAAACAATTTGCCAGTTCAGTTTTTTATGCACGTGCACTTGCTAAAATTTATTATCAAAGTTGTTTGTGGGAATACTATTATTTATTAAAAGATTTTGTTTGTTGTGCTTAATATTGTTTTTATTTTGATTTCTTGCGAAAACAATAAAAGCACTTTGTTTTTGTTTTTAATATGTTTTTTCTTTACCCATTTACAACTACAATTAATGTTGGGAGAATTCTAACTAATTGTAGCGGGAAATGTAAAAAAGATAAAAACTCAACACTGATTTATTGTTTGGTATTTTGTTTAAGCTTTGATATCGTTGCAAACAAGACTTTTTGAGTGTTTGTAGGTAATTCTCATTCCCTCTGTAGTTTTGTTTGCTGATAGCTTTGGCTTTTCTAAAATTATTTAGGAGAACGTTTCCTGATGATCTGGCCTAAGCAACCAGTGAAATGCGCATAGGAACAGCTTATCCTCCAACAATAAATTTCAGTATTTTTTATCAATTATTTAAAAAGGGAATTAAGCACAACAAACAAAATCTTTTAATAAATAATAGTATTCCCACAAACAACTTTGATAATAAATTTTAGCAAGTGCACGTGCATAAAAAACTGAACTGGCAAATTGTTTTTATTTTGATTTCTTGCGAAAACAATAAAAGCACTTTGTTTTTGTTTTTAATATGTTTTTTCTTTACCCATTTACAACTACAATTAATGTTGGGAGAATTCTAACTAATTGTAGCGGGAAATGTAAAAAAGATAAAAACTCAACACTGATTTATTGTTTGGTATTTTGTTTAAGCTTTGATATCGTTGCAAACAAGACTTTTTGAGTGTTTGTAGGTAATTCTCATTCCCTCTGTAGTTTTGTTTGCTGATAGCTTTGGCTTTTCTAAAATTATTTAGGAGAACGTTTCCTGATGATCTGGCCTAAGCAACCAGTGAAATGCGCATAGGAACAGCTTATCCTCCAACAATAAATTTCAGTATTTTTTATCAATTATTTAAAAAGGGAATTAAGCACAACAAACAAAATCTTTTAATAAATAATAGTATTCCCACAAACAACTTTGATAATAAATTTTAGCAAGTGCACGTGCATAAAAAACTGAACTGGCAAATTGTTTTTATTTTGATTTCTTGCGAAAACAATAAAAGCACTTTGTTTTTGTTTTTAATATGTTTTTTCTTTACCCATTTACAACTACAATTAATGTTGGTAGAATTCTAACTAATTGTAGCGGGAAATGTAAAAAAGATAAAAACTCAACACTGATTTATTGTTTGGTATTTTGTTTAAGCTTTGATATCGTTGCAAACAAGACTTTTTGAGTGTTTGTAGGTAATTCTCATTCCCTCTGTAGTTTTGTTTGCTGATAGCTTTGGCTTTTCTAAAATTATTTAGGAGAACGTTTCCTGATGATCTGGCCTAAGCAACCAGTGAAATGCGCATAGGAACAGCTTATCCTCCAACAATAAATTTCAGTATTTTTTATCAATTATTTAAAAAGGGAATTAAGCACAACAAACAAAATCTTTTAATAAATAATAGTATTCCCACAAACAACTTTGATAATAAATTTTAGCAAGTGCACGTGCATAAAAAACTGAACTGGCAAATTGTTTTTATTTTGATTTCTTGCGAAAACAATAAAAGCACTTTGTTTTTGTTTTTAATATGTTTTTTCTTTACCCATTTACAACTACAATTAATGTTGGGAGAATTCTAACTAATTGTAGCGGGAAATGTAAAAAAGATAAAAACTCAACACTGATTTATTGTTTGGTATTTTGTTTAAGCTTTGATATCGTTGCAAACAAGACTTTTTGAGTGTTTGTAGGTAATTCTCATTCCCTCTGTAGTTTTGTTTGCTGATAGCTTTGGCTTTTCTAAAATTATTTAGGAGAACGTTTCCTGATGATCTGGCCTAAGCAACCAGTGAAATGCGCATAGGAACAGCTTATCCTCCAACAATAAATTTCAGTATTTTTTATCAATTATTTAAAAAGGGAATTAAGCACAACAAACAAAATCTTTTTCTTATAATTTTATGACTGTAAAACCAGCTCAAAACTTTACATATCGTAATTTCAAAAATATCGATTACCAATGCCTATATCATGACATTGAACAAACCAATTGGGATTTGGTATACCATATACATGGCGTAAATGAAAAACGAATGTTTTTGAATGACACCATTGTAAAGATATACAATGACAGGGTACCTATATCAACAAAGAGATTACGGGAAGGCGTTAGGCCATGGTTTACCAATGAGGCCAAAGCATTAATATCACAACGCGATCGAAGCTATAATTTGTGGAAACGTTACAAAACTCTTGAATACTTTACTGAATTTCGCAAGGCTAGAAAAGCTGTTGTTAAGAAGATAAAACGGGATAAAACTGCGTATTACAGTAAAAAATTTAATTCAGCTACGGACAGTAAGAAAAAGTGGAAATGCATTAAGGAGATCGGAATTGGAAAAAATCTCCGTAGACCGTTAGATGTTGATGTAAATCTTATCAACGAAAATTTTGTTAATATACCACAACCTAAAGCCAATGCTGACTTTTATAATGAAAATATAAATAAATATTTTCCTGGCTCCCTCATGCAATTTGATTTCCAAACTGTTCATATTTTTGACGTTGTTGAAGCCTTTTATAAGATGAAATCCAACTCGATTGGGTTGGATGGCATAGATCCACGATTTGTAAAGATTATCTTACCATGGATAATTCAATACATTACACATATATTTAACTGTATTATTATGACTGGTATATTTCCAAAATTGTCCCTGTCCCAAAACCTGGAAATGAATATCGTCCAATTGCCATTTTACCCTACTTTTCTAAGGTTTTTGAACGTCTCCTGCATACTAATATTTACACCTATGTAAATGAAAATAATCTGTTGACCAGTCGCCAATCTGGTTTCAGACCCCGACATAGCTGTATAACAGCACTTTCGGATGTAGTTGAAGACATCAGAGAAAACTTGGATGAAGGTAAACTTTCGTTTTTGGTGCTACTGGACCATTCTAAGGCATTTGACACTATTCACCACTCAATTCTTAGCATGAAATTATTTAAGCAATTCGGGTTTTCTGTACAAGCTACAGGACTAATTCAGTCCTATCTTGCAGACAGAACTCAATCTGTCGTTAATAACGATCAAATATCACGTTCTTTGCCTGTCACCAGAGGAGTACCTCAAGGCTCCATCCTTGGACCTTTATTGTACTCTCTTTACGCAAATGATCTTCCACAACAACTTAGCTTTTCAAACATACAAATGTATGCTGACGATATTCAATTATATCTCAGTAGTACCAAAGACTCAATTGTTTCTAAGGTAAACGAACTTAACTCTGATTTAGAAAAAATCTTTATCTGGGCTTCTGCTAATGGTTTAAAAATTAACCCAAATAAGTCAAATTTTCTTATCATTTGTAAAAATAGCATTAGACCGGAAGGTGAAATTGATATTTATATTGGTGGCGCGAGAATCAAGCAGGTAAACACGGCAAGAAATTTAGGTGTGACGTTTAACTGGACCCTAACTTGGTCGGACCATATAAGTCAGGCATGTGGTAGGGTATATAGTAAGCTGCGCAGTTTATGGGCCACTCAATATTTTACTCCCCTTAGTATAAGGACGCTGTTGGCTAAAACATATCTACTTCCCACATTGTCATATGGGTCCGAAATTTTTTCAGGCTGCTCTTCATGTGATATGCGCAAACTAAACACAACATACAATAATATCGTCCGCAATGTTTACGGTTTAAAAAAATTTGACAGGGTCACACCTTTTTCAAGACATTTTATGCAATTGCCTTTTAATAAGTTTTTGAAAATGAAATGCTTAATTTTCCTTCATAATATTATTGTAAAAAAGAATCGGAATACTTATATGATCGCCTGAAATTTGCAAGATCCCAAAGAGGCCGATACATTATTCAATTACGACATCGAAATCATGCGTCAGAATGCCAATTCTTTATCATGAGTATACGTCTCTGGAATCAACTCCCTAATTATCTTCAAAGCACCGACAACGCAATAAAATTTAGGAAATTACTTAACGATTATTTAAATGACTAAAAAATTTTTATATGTATTATTATATTTTTTCGTTTATATTTTTATTTCTTTTTTATATTTTTATTTCTCTTTTTATATTTTTTATTTCTTTTTTTCTTTTTTTTTTTTATATTTTTCATTTATTTTTCTTTTACAAATCTGTTAATATTACAACTTCATTCACCTTGTGATTAGTTATGTCAATTTAATTTATATAATTTGTAAATTAATTTAACTTTGTTAATCAATATTGTCCACTATTGCATTTTTCATTTTAAATAATTTTGATTTTTCTGATTCGCATACTGTAATTAATAAGATATATGTCTTGTTGTATTAGAAAATCAATCATAATAAATAAAAAAAAAAAAAAAAAAAAAAAAAAAAAAAAAAAAAAAAAATGTGAGAAAAAAAACAATTACGAAATTATAGTCGGTTAAGACCGATCTCATGATACCCTATACCATATTACTGACAGACATATTTATGAGATTGTACCCTGTTTGGAACCCATTGGCCATCATGGAACCCAAAATAAAATCATACTTTGTGCCGAATATTATCTAAATATCTAGATCTATTTGAAATTTATCTTAAGTTATTTTAGGGAGGAGGTTTATATGAGATATGATGTAGCTACTTAGAACAGAAGTTATAGTAATTTTATATCAATACCAATATTTTTAAGGAAATTGAGGCATTAAAAACTATTTTCTGTAGTGTTATTTCTGTGGCAGCTGCAGTCAAATATGGATCGATTTCCAAAAAAATTTGTTAAGATGACTTAGGTTACAGTAAAATATTTCTAAGCCAAATTTAATCTAAATGCCAACATTGTTTATGAGAACGAAGACTCTATTACGGTTCTATAATCACTATTTGCAACAGGCTTGGCCCTTGTGCTAATTAGAACCTATGTACCAAATTGCATAAATTTATCTCCAAAAATGTCCCCTGTACTTAGCGCACAAGCTTACTTGGACAGACAACCAGCCAGCCAGCCTTCCGGACGGACAGACATCGTAAGACCGACTCAGAAAGTGATTCTGATCGGTATGCTTAAGCGTAGGTCTAAAACCATTATTTGTATGTCTCACACACAACAGTACAAACGCATAATTACCTCTCCACGTATGGTGGCTTGGGTATAACAAGTATTTTAAAATGTTTAAACATGTTTGCAGGTGCAGTCAAACGAAATTTGTTCCACTCAGTTGACATAAAAAAAGGGAGCAGGCATCGCATTTACAAAATGTTTCAAATTAGAAACATTTGCCAAATCGGAGGATGGATAGTTAATGTGCACGAATGCGAGTATACAACGATAAACCTTCAGCCACTCTTAACTAACAAAAAAAAACACATTGTTCAGACAGGCAAGGCAGTAAAGGCACAAAAACAAAAACAGAAAAAAAAACAACAGAAAAGGGAACATAAAACGTTTTACTTAAAAATGCGTATAATCTTATTTCGTCATGCATTGTTCTAGAGGGCGACAATTGTTGTTTTTATGTCACATTGCATCCAAACAATGGCCGAAAAACATCACAAACACTTGTGCCATACAAACCGGCTGTTGTTGCCAAGAGACATTCGATATATCGAAGTGAGGACAGAAGAGATGCTACACAGAATATCTAATGTTCGACATAATGTCACACTCAAACACACTGACATTCTGCACAATGTTTGAGAGATTATCGAGCGAACAAACTCCCCAAATATTTTGTGAATGCTATTGAAGCGGAAATGCTGTATTTTGTTAAACATTGACTTGGGTGCTAAAGTTGAAAAGTTGAAAGAATTCAATGAATTTCAATGATTCAATACAAGCACATGTTTCACAAACACAAACATATACAATACATATCTACGAATGTTTGGATATTTGCATGTACTTATGCATATTTTAACTTAAAAATCTTTAATGTTTTTGGTAATTAATTTGTATATACGGCAATAAAACATGTGATTCATTAAAGATTCAGGATCAAATTCTGTTAAGGTCTTTAAGTCGTACGTTTTCTTTTTATAACCAACCAATTTGTTGTTTTTAACTCCCTTTTATGCAACCGTTTCTAGAAAAGTTTAATTCGTCCCTTAACGAAGGGTGATTTGTCACAATATGTGTCACATTTGTTACAGCAATTGTACGATTAACTATGCCACTAAAACGATTAGAACTAAGGTGGATGTATAAATACAGGCAAGTGTTCATTTAAAGGGAAAAAATTTTATTTTGTAAAACATTTTAGCATAAAAGGCCAATAGAATAGCATTTGTGCTTTTCAAGGTTTGGTAACCAAATTGTTTTTTTATCGGTAGACATATTTTTGTGTTTTAAAGGCAATTTTTTTTTTATCCAGATACAGGCCTGTTCTGAAAATCACATTTTATCAAAGTGATTTGAAATCACAAGAAAGGTGTTTTAGGCATATTATTTTGTGATTTCAAAACGTTCGGCTACATAAACAACTTTTTGAAATCAGTTTGTTATTTTTGCGACTATTGTAAGATGGCCGGCATAATAAATTACTTAAATAACATTCAATGAGTTGTTTATAAAATTTGTTATGCAATTTTTTTACAATAAATCATTTAAAAATAAAAAAATTCGACGACACTACAAAAATTGATATTTACTTTCGTGAATTCTGTTGTGATTTCAGGCTTGATTTCCTAATTAAATTAAAGATCGCTAATTTGCTGAGAACGGCATGATAGCAAATTCTAATATTTACAAAAGTCGTAAAAGCTGTAAAGAATCACAGGAAAAAATCGCTTCTATCGCGAAAAAAAAGCGAAAAATTGCAAACTCGTAAGTAAACCCTGAGATTTATTAGCAATCCCTTAAGGGGTTAAGAAACAAAATTTCAGAAAATAACAAATAAAAAATTGCAAAAATAGCGAAAATTCGCGAAAAATTTCTTTTTTTAATTTCAAACAAGGCATAAAATTTATTGATAAGACTATAAGGAATGGCAAAATTCGGTAAAAATTTCTAAATTAGCGGAAATTCGGAACATTTTGCTTACAGCGGCATGATAGCAGTGTCTACTATTTATTATAAAAATTTAAATTAAAAAATGTTTAAAAAGTATTTAAATTTAATTAATGTGATAATTGAATCAATAATTTAGTTTAATTGAAAGAAAATTAAAAATATTATTTTGATTTAATTAACATTTTTGTTGTTTTGAAATAAATTTTTAATTAAAATATTAATTAAATATAACAAACTCTTAATGGATTTTTTTCGTTTAAAATAAAGTAATTTAAACTTGTAGAATTGTTGTTGGGAATTGTCAAAACCTGAGCTATATTTAATTAAATCAATTTAGAGAAAATTTTTAATTTTTTCCCGTAATATTCAAAAAATTATTTTGCCTTTACTGAAAATTTTAAAATTTTCAGTTGTATGGTGCTAATTCTTATTTATATTGTATATTTTAAATACATTTTTAAATTAAATTAGAAAATGTGTATCCCATGTAACGAAATAATTCCTTATATACTCTGAAATAGAAACGTTAAAAAAACGGGGTAGAAAGACAGCAACAAAACTACAAATAAGAAAAGAGAAAGATAATTAATTATGACTTTCACAATGTGGGAGGAACTTCAAAATCCCACTGAAGTGGAAACAATTAATTGAATTAACCAGAAGATTAAAGAAAAAATATTAAAAAGAATTAAGGAAAACTGGCCAATTTGCGAAGAAGTTCGCAATGATGTAGATATTTACATTATCTACTTGTTACTCTGGAATAGGTACATATAATTATGTACACTGATTAATCATGAGGCAGACGCGGCTGCCATTTAGCAACCACTTGTTAACAGATATCAGTATATCTACTCTCACTCATTTACTAACATTTACACTAATTTTCTTCACGTTTGCTTAAACCAGTTAATTTTTTACATGATAAAGTAAAAGGTTTATTACTTATAAATTTTATTACATACATTTTAAGTACACGAATCAAAAATTACCGATAAACTATTTCACGATGTCGGAAGAACGCTTTCTTTTGGACAAATACATTTGAAACAAAAACAAGATTTATAGAATTTGTTTTTGTTCTTAAAGCCCTTATGACCATGGTGGAATAAGTAGGTGGCAGCGCTACGGCAACAAATACAACATTACAACAAAAATGAAAAATAAGTCTCCGTATACGTCAAAAATTATATTCAGCTAAAATCAAATTTTGCCGCCGAACGCAATGAAATAAATTAATTTTTAGCCAATTTTTATTTCACTATGGTTACTATCTTATTTAATTTTAATTTAAATAATCAAAAACTTTAATACAATACAATAATCACAGCACAAAACGTGGACTTTTTGTAAACATAAACAAAACTTTGACATAAGACTAGACAAACAATACAAGAGCAAAAAATCGTCATCTGGCGTAGTAATGCCACCTGTTTATTTCATCATGCTTATGACACTACATTTTTTATTCATTGAATTCAAGGCGAATTCATGTATAAGGTGGTGTCGATACTACAACAAGTAACAACACCAAAAACACAACAATGTATTTTTTTGTTGCTTTCGTTAATCGATATGTCAAAATCATAAGCAACTTTTGACATTTCTCTCTCTTAGTAAGAAAAAAAAGTAGCACAGCTGTGCTTTCAACGCCACCTGGTAAATGAATTCGCCTTGATTGAATTGATATAGAATTGATGGAAAGAAACAGTAAATGTTGGAAAGAGCAAACTATAAAAAATTAAACAGAAATTTTTTTTCATGTTACTAAATGTTGTCAACTTTTCGTTTATAGGAAACATAAAACAAAAAAAAATGATCTACAAGATCAGTTATATAATATTAATGATTTAAAAAATAATGTACACTATCAATGGATATTGAGAATAAATAATGAAAGGCTCCATTCAAAATTAACAAAACTTAAAGAAAAACAAAATCATCTTTTGGATATTCAATATGATGATGATTTCATTAAAAACATTTCTGGTTATGAGCTCCCAAAAGAAATGTTAATTTTACTAAGTATGGGGCCAAAATTCATATTGCCAATTGAAGAAGTACCTTTACTGGATTTGATAGCTGACATTGAATATATTATAACACGTTTCAGTAATGAACATATTAGGAGAGCAATGCGAGCCAACCTTACTTATTTAATTACTAAGCATTTAAATCAAATTAAACCACTTAATCGCATTCAAAAATTTCTTATTAAAGCAGCAAAAACCACAGCAAAATTTCTTAAGAAACACCCAGATATTTATGTATCAAATAGTGATAAAGGTAACATTACAATTATTGCTAGGAAATCAGAATACCAACAAAAGATGGATGAATTTTTAAACAACACGGAGATTTTTGAAGAATTAAGAGCTGATCCAACTTCATCATTGGAATTAAAACATAATAAATTAATTAAACGTTTATATGATAGTGATAATATAAGTAACCAATTTATTACGGTAAGGCAAAAACATTTTTTAACAAATTACACATCAATTCCACCAAGAATATATGGTCAAATAAAAATACATAAGGAAGATAGACCAATTAGGCCAATTATATCTACTATAAAATCAGTAGCATATAATTTATCACGTTTTTTGGCAACTATTTTGAGAAAATCTTTCAAACCTAAATATTCGGTTATGAATTCAAAAGAATTTGTTAAGAACATTATAAAAATTAAAATTCCAGAAGATTATACGTTGGTATCATTTGATGTTGTAAATTGCTTTACAAACATTTCAACGAAAATTGCTTTGAAAATTATCGCAAGAGATTTTGACCAACATATTAGTAAAAATACTAATATTCCAAAAGAATTGTTTTTGGATTTACTTAATTTTTGTCTTAATGAATGCAATTATTTCTGCTATGAGGGAAGGATACTACGTATGAAAAATGGACTTTTTATGGGTTCTAGCTTGGCGCCAATTTTGGTAGAAAGAGTACTTGAGGATGTTGTTGATCAGACATTGTTAAATCTTGATTTTTCTTGTTTATTTTGGTATTCATATGTGGATGATCATATAACAGCAATTCCAAATAATAAGATACATAATGTATTAAATAAATTAAATGAATATGATGATAAAATAAAGTTTACGGTAGAAACTGAACAAAATAATCAGTTAAACTACCTTGATATTACTATTCATCGTAAAAATAATGGAAACATCATAACAAATTGGTACCATAAATTAATTGCATCAAATCGCATTTTAAATTACTATTCAGCTCATCCATTACATATGAAACTGAACACGGTTAAAAATTTCATAAGAAAAGTATTTACTTTATCACATAAAGTTTTTTGGACAAGAAATTTAGTAAGAATTAAAAATATTCTTTCTAAAAATAACTATCCATATAAAGTTATTTATTGTTTAATTAACTCAGTTCAACAACAAAGGCGTAAACATAATAATAATAATTTAAATACAACAGGAATCAGTTACGAGTATTTGTCCACTAATGAGGATAATATACTAACTGATAATGAAACATCACCATCTCTAGTTAATTTTGCATCGATGACGTATGTTCCAGTTTTAACTGAAAATTTATCTAAAGCATGTAAATATTTCACGCCAAATGTAAAACTTGCTATGAAGCCATCAATAAAAGATAATAATAAAAAATTTTTCAAAAATCTAAAATATAAACTTAAAACTGGACAAAAATCTGATGTGGTATATAAAATAAACTGTAAGAATTGTAATGTGGTTTATATAGGAGAAACTACTCAAAAATTAATTAAAAGATTAAAACAACATGAAAATGATTGTAAAAGTTTGAAAGAAAAAAATAATTTATCAGCACTAGCTAAACATGCTAGATCAAACAAGCATGAGTTTGATTTTAATAATGCAACAATTCTGAAACAAGAAAGAAATAAATTTAAACTACAAGTTCATGAAGTTAATCAAATTGTAAAGTTTGAGCAACATGCATGTAATTATAAGAGTGATAAAAAAGATTATGTTAATACATATTGTAATTTAATAACTCTTTCAAAAAAGTAAATTATATATATATATAGTAGTATAGTAGGTTGTATTTGATTTAAATGTAATTATTGAAAATTTTATGAAGTTTTAGATTTTATTTTATTAATGTAATAAACATTTTTTCAATCATATAAATTAGGTAAGATTTTTAAAATTGTTTAATTATAAATTTATGTTAATAATAAGAATTATCATTGTATATAATATAGATCCTGAAGATGAACTGTTAGTTCGAAATATATAGATCAAGAAGAAAAAAATACAATGATGTGTTTTATTTATAAGGATTAAGAAGAGGCAATACAAAAGCAAAATGAAATAATATAATTGATCCAGCAATACAATAATAAAAAATTTTAAAGATAAAGTTTAAAAACTTTCTATTAAACTTCACTCATTTTTTCTTTTGGCTAAGGGGCCAAAATTAGGACATTAAAATGTTATAGAAGTGAATTAGAATAAGTGGAATACAAATTTAACTAAATAATAAACACCGGCTTTATTAACTTAATTTTTCCTGCGTAGTGCTTAAGTCTATTTTTTTAGTTTTGTAGGAGAGCAATTTAAAAAGTGATTGAAAATGTATTCCTATTCTAATAAAATTATCATTTCTTTTAGTTTATTGTTTTTTAAAGTTTTTATAACTAAATATTGGTAATGTCACTGACTAGAACTAAACTTAAGTTTTTAATTGAAATATTATTGTACAATGAAAAAGATAAGCTGAAAGTAATTTTATTTAATTGTATAATTTATTAAGCTTGAGGTTTTTACATGTATATATAAAAAATAATAATTAGTATTGTAAAATAAATATGAAAACTTGGATTAAAAATATTTAAAATAACTTTCAACATTTATATCATTAAGTATCCAATATTTCGATACAGTAATGTGTATCAAAAAAGAAGACCAAGCAGCTTCCGAGTCCCACAGAAGTCGTGATATGTACAGAATAACAAAAAAATAGGAAAATTGTGTGCGAACGTTTACGTTTAAAACTGCTGTTAAGTAAAGGTTGAATAAAATAAAAAATCGTACAAAATAACTGAAACTTTTTCCATGGGTACTTTGAACATGAAGATCTCAAAGATTTAGGAAAGTTCACATTCGACCGATTTAACTGTTCCCAATTTTTTTCTATGGGGTTACCTTAAGGGTAAGGTGTAAGCCAATACGACAAGAACCATCCAAGTGAGATTCTAAGAAAATTTATTGGAAATCTACGTCAGGTAAAAACAAACAACTTGAAAGATATTACCTTTAAAACATAATGAGAACATATTTTCAGGCAATAATCTAAATTTTAATACCTGAAATTTTATTTAAGAATTTATATTCAAACCAAAAACACATTTGAGTTTTTATTGTTATTTTAATATAAATTCCTAAACGAAAATTTTTATTTTATTTTGAAAAAAAACCAGTAAGTTTTAACAAAATAATATATTATGCATTTTCGAAAAATTAAATTTTGGTTACAAAATCATCAATAATATGATAAGATAAGATCATTGTTCTGGCAACGCTGATGCTCATTATGTTAAGTACTAAGAATAATTTAACTTGGTTCCACTTCTTTAGGAATCACTCATTTTAAAAAGACAATTTTTTGAGTAACTCTACTAAAAAAGATAGGACTTTTATATTACTCTCTTCAAATTGAGTACTTTGATAACTTACTTTGTTATCTTCTCGGCCGCAATTTTACATTGTTTTTGACATAACTTCATTTTTTATCGATAACTTTAGTAAAATTTTTGACAGTTTGCTATTTATCTTAATACAGCTGAACTCTTTGCACTTGGTAAATTTTTCTATTACATTATATTTGCACTGTTCACCAAAACTAGAACAATGCATTAAAAATGTAGTGTCATAAGGCCTTAACGAGTTGTGCGAAAGAATAGTTCCAATCACAGAGTAGTAATCTGTGATAAAAAGTAGTGCTAGTTTTTTAATGCCGTTTTCAAACGCCCTAAGTTTTTAAAAAGATTTGAAATCAAGATTTCGGGAAAAGGTAGACAACCTATAAATAAAATTCGTAACAATTTCAAAATCTAAATTTTCCACTACTCTTCAAGTGCCTGTTAATTTTTATTGTTGATTTGTGCTACTCTCTTTCAGTATCGCCAGCCCTTTACGATTAAAAACGGCTTAACTTTTAGAAAATAAATTGAAAACAACATTAAGAAAAGCAAGTCAGATCAAAATATTTGGCTGTCCCGATGTTGATTTTGAATAAAACACAAATTATTTAGGAAATACCTCCATCTGATAGTCCAAATTTTCGATGACGCTAAGGCATAATTGAGGTTTTATGCCGTTAATGTGCCGAACTTTCTTATCCTTTAGCTCTTAAATTGTTGCTGGCTTATCAAAGTACACTTTTTCTTTCAAGTAACCTCAAAGAAAGAAGTCCAACGGTGTCAAATCACATGATCTTGGCGGCCAATTGGCATCGCCAGCACGTGAGATAATACGGCCATTGAATTTGTCGCGCAAAAGAGCCATTGTTTCGTTAGCTTTGTGGCAAGTGGCATCGTTCTGTTGAAACAACATATCGTCCACATCCATATCTTCCAATCGGGCCATAAAAAGTTCGTTATCATCTCACGATAGCGAACACCGTTCATAGTAACTGCCTGACCGGCCTCATTTTTGGAAAGAATACGGCCCAATGATGCCGCCAGTCCATAAACCGCACCAAACAGTCACTCTTTGTGGGTGCATTGGTTTTTCGAAAATCACTCTTGGATTATCATTTGCCCAAATTCGGTAATTCTGCTTATTGACGAATCCACTGAGGTGAAAATGTGCCTCATCACTGAAGATGATTTTCACGATATGCATTTTGATTTGAACGCCCATTTTCATAATAAGCCCAAATAATTTCAACGCGTTGCTCGAATTGAGTAAGTCTGAAATTGTCAAATGAAATGCAGAAAAAAACTTGACGTTTAGGTGTGGTTCACATTCAACATCGGCCCTTAAAATTTAACCACCCGTTATACATAACAGTATAATAATTGGTTGCGGTTAAGACCTGTATAGAATTATACGCCGACCAACAGAGTTTTGTGCTTTTATTTCTAGTCATATTAAACTTTATTTGAATAAAATATTATGATGCTTAAAAGTTTTAGCCATACTCAAGTGATTTTCAAAAGGGATTTGACCACTGGTAAAAAATGAATCAATCAACATAAAATTCTATAAAGTAATTTCTGGTAAAAACAAAAAACTTAAATTAGTCTAGACTTCAATGCAGTAGTAAATATTGTTTTAGCGTTTTATACGCCTTAAAGAGCTTTTCAGAAGACTGCTTTATGTGGGACCTATATAAAGCTAAATTGTGCCAAATTTAACCACAGTATTTATGTTTGCTATGGTTTTAGGCGCATTTAAATGTTATCCCATAGTAGGCTTCAGATAGAACCTAATTTATGTAAAGAATTTCACGAAATTTGACCATTTGATTTCTAGGCCTATGCAACTGTTACACTCCAAATTGTATTACAATAGCGTAATTTGTTACGATTTTAGGTGTACTTAATTGTTTTTCGAGAGTAGGCTTTATATGGCGCCTATGGTAAATTGATGCCTTGTGATTTAACTCATGCAAATCATTTGCCGAGCTGTAGGCAACCGGACGGGTCACAGGTTGAGGATAGTGAACGGCCTTTAGATATAAAGGTTAGCTGCGAATAAGTGTTTTTTTTCACAAATAAGCATTCCCGCACAGCCAGCGGATGTATGCCATGTTGGCAACATCGACAAGGTGAGTGAGTACCACCTTTAAATTTGTACTCCCATAATATGGCAGCGTCTGTTCACCTAATTGGTAAGGCTGCAAGCGAACATCTGTATTTATACTAAGCGGTTCGCTATACAAACGTGAAATATGTACAGCCAGTCTGTTGGCTAAGATGGCAGCCCCATCATCAGAATAGGATGCAGTAGGCTAATCATTTGCTCATCCGAGATATCATGATTATCGAAACCTCAAGAGGCCCTATTCTCCTTATAGGATCGATGTTAACATATATATATGGTAAATTGTGGAATAATCTTTAATTTTAGAAGTATTATTTTTAGCCATATATGTTGAACAATTTTGTAGAAAATCTTATATCCCGTGCATTATGCCACTATTTATGTTATTTTTCGTGACGAAATTATACATTTTTTTTGGGTGGTGGTTCCACATTTGGATTCATAACTCTAATCATACATAAATGTTATCCTACTACTGGATTTCCATCCCAAACTGGTTAGAATATTCTTATTTTCTTTTGAGTTGTTCGAGAGTGATAGTGTAAAGTAGCTTTTAGGTAGCTCAGTAAACGAAAGGAAGAAGTGCTTAAAATCAGTGTTGTCACCAGCAAAATTCAAAACTACACTTGAGATGAAAAAAAATTACTTAATTTAAATGATATTACAACAGATATCATATTAAGGATAAATATTATAAAAAAAAACCCACTCTTGTATATATGTGTTCCGATAGAGTTTTTTTTAAGTAATAATGCCTTCTTTTTCTCATATTTATCGAAATATAACTGCCTATTTGACTCAATGCGAACGAACGCTTTCTTACGACATCGTGAAATTGCAGTAATTGTCCATCTGGCATCATTCACTATCAATCCTTTGCTTGATAAACGATGGAAATCTTTTTTTTTTTTTTTAAATAAACAGTGAATTTGTTTGAATAAACTGTAACTTATTAGATCAACAATATTTAAATTGGTATATATTTGATAACTAAAATCAAATCCTCATAATTTTTGTTGTAAAAAAAGAAAGAATTCGAAATTACAACTAGACCCTGTTTCTCAAAACTACAAGTTACAAATCTACAAGTAAAATACGTTAAAAAAAAAGCAACAATTTTAAAATTTTTGTTTTTGTTTCAAATGTATTTTACTTGTAGATTTGTAACTTGTAGTTTTGAGAAACAGAGCCCTGATCAACCTACGACAGTAAACATTAAACCCATTTCGGGCAATTGCCCACAAAATGCAAACTCTGCTTAATATAGCCGGGAAATTTTTAAATTGGCAATACTGTTTTCTCCATCTCTTGGATGTTTGACAATTTTAAGGGCTGTCGTTGTTAGTTTAACTGACAGTTTTATATGATGAAGGTTTTTTGTATAATTTTTATAATTAATTACAGTTTTAAATTGTGGTTGATAACAACAAATGTTGAATCCACAATTGATTTAATAGAACAAAAAAAACGATTTAACAATGTACGACAAACCAAATCTAGTACATATAAGTGTCGTTTTCATATTAGGGGTTAAATTTACTTACTGCGTTGACTATTCTAAAAACTGGAAACACGTGTTTTTACTTAAATTTTGCTTTTATGAATCTTTGCTGCAACTGTTCGGCGATATATTATGAAGTAATTATTGCCTAAAATTTGCATATCAATATGTTCGCACTGAATACAAATCATAAAACGTATTTAGTTTTATATGTAGGATTTTCGAACTGATATATTTTTTACTACTACCAACTAGCCTACCGGGGACCACAACTTTGTTTATATTTTTAAACGTATTAAAAATAAAAACCCTCGGAAAAATAATTAAAGAGTTTATATGGATTTACTACCGAACTCTTTTTTCCCTCCCCCCATGGACATTATGACATGGACATTGACACTCTTAAAAGTGAATAATCAATGGTAGCATGAAATAACTCCCTAAGAATTAACTCCCCAAAAAAATTGTACAGAAGCAACAACAATGTTTTTTGGGGAGTTATTTCATTTTGTTGTGGGGTCTCATTTAATTTTTTTAATTGGGGAATTATTTCATATGAAATTACCCCACAAGAAATCATTGTGAAATAAAGCCCCAATATATTTTTTGGGGAATTATTTTAGTTTTAAATTTATAACGAAAACGTTACTGGGAGCAAGGACTTTCTTGTATTTATTTTACAAAGAAAAAAATTGTTAAAGTTATTAGCGGTTTTCACCCTTTGTATTAAATGTACCACTCTTTTATATTTAATACGATTTTATACTTCAAAGCGCGAGTGTCTTTTTCGTATGCATTGTAAATTAATGAATTTGCTGAGTGAGAGAAAAAGACAGATAAAGTTTCTTCAACTTTTTTATTCTGGTAAATTCACACACTTTGTTTACTACTGCTTTTTGTGGGATTTTTCAACCACAGCGTAGTATATTTTAGTGTAATACATTTTGTTGTTGCAGTGTTGTAAATGTTAGTATTTTTACTAAAATTATAAGATTAACAAGGTCTACAAGGGACTTTACAATCAAGGGTGAATTCCGCTATTGTTTAATGGATGAAACATGAAATTAAAATGATCAACAAACGTAATTAATGATACAGTATTTAGTAAGTTATGTGAAATTGTTAAGAGTAAATTGTATATTTTAATATAATTGTATATTTTAATATCAAAATATCTAACAAAAAAAAATTAATAATTTTGAAATTTTAATTTAATTATTTTACTTCATTACAATTACATATATATTATGTAACAAATAAATTTAAAAAAATATTTAGTTAAAATTTCAAAATCTCGTTCCAATGACTGCAGGCCTGTCGTCGTAATAGTCTGACAAATTTCTTTTATTTCTTTTTTTGTAAAGGTAAGGGTGTTAATATTTATTGAAAATAACATGGGAAAAATTAGGTATGTGTTGTAAAGACAAGTACGTTATAAAATAACGATTCAAAGTAAATTATTAATTTGAAAAAAAAAATGTTAAGATTCAGTTCGAAGTATCTGTCGAATTGGTTTTCCTTTCATCCTTTCTTTTCCTTAAATTAACGGTCGCGAAAACTAAGCAAAAAAAAGCTGGTTATTAATGTATCAAATTGAAAGATTTTATTACGTCGATGTTGTCAGCACCTTAAGCAAAATTGCCTCTGAAGATTTAAAAATAAATTTAGTTGAAAATAATCTGTATAATCAATTGAGCTCTATCTAGATTTAATAAAACATATCAGCAGAGCTATTTAATCTATCAATGATTGGAATCTGCGAACTTATTAAAATTTAGTTTATACAAATCTAATTTTAGTTCAGATATATTACCTTCTATTACAATCTCTTGATGCTTATCCAAAAAAATATTATATTCATCGAACAATAATTAAAAAAAAAAAATTTAAAGCAGAATATTTTTAACAATTTTATCAATCAAATTCTAGTTTTAAAATGAAAAATTTATAGAAAAAATTGAACATTAAAATCAAAGTTAATTTTTCGCATAGAAAATTACATATAAAACAGCAACAAAATTTTTCTTGAGACATAAAATTGTATTCGAAATGGATACATTCAACACTTATTCTCTATTACATTCACTTTATAACGATTTTGTATGTAACTAAAATCAATTAATATAAGTTATCAGGAGTGTGTTCTGGAAATAGAAAACGGAAAAATTTAAAAATTGAACAACAACCCCAGCTAGCATTTTCAATCGTCTGGGAGTCTACTGGGAATCTCATGACGAGTGTTTTTGATCGTCGACGAGCTCATTTTTTAATTGTAGACGATTCCTCGCACGGGAGTAACTGTTACACAAGCTGATTCCTCTGTGAGATACTTCTACAACACAGCGGAGGACGCTTATATTAATCGTAGAGGGAATCGTTTACGATGTATGTAGAGATTATCTAACGAGTCTTTCAAAAATCATGCCAAGAGTCGTATGAGACTCATAAAGGGATTATTTTACAACTCGTGAAATGCTCAGCCGTATAACTGAGCTACCTAAATAAGGGCATCAAGCATGTTTTTCATGTCAAAACTTATAATTTTCATACAATTTATATCAAACAAACCTTAAGGTCGGGAAATCAACACCATCCTGCCGGAAAATCTTATTTTACAGATCCTTAGGTCGGTTTGTTTTATTGAAATTGTATTGGCAATAGAATTTTCATATTTCAAAAACGCTCTTATTTAGGTAGCTCAATAATTCTTATATGACTCTTACAGAGAGTCTCAAAATTCTCATTCCAAGATTAAAAGACGAGCGTGTCAAAAACTTAAAAAAAAAATTAAAAATAAAAAAAAATTAGATGTTTTTGTTTTTGTAACTCGTCAGATAATCATCAGAAGACTCTTTTAGGAGTTGTATATTGAACATAATCGTCTAACAAACAGCCTATGCTAGCTGGGCCCAGCTAGCATTTTCAATCGTCTGGGAGTCTACTGGGAATCTCATGACGAGTGTTTTTGATCGTCGACGAGCTCATTTTTTAATTGTAGACGATTCCTCGCACGGGAGTAACTGTTACACAAGCTGATTCCTCTGTGAGATACTTCTACAACACAGCGGAGGACGCTTATATTAATCGTAGAGGGAATCGTTTACGATGAATGTAGAGATTATCTAACGAGTCTTTCAAAAATCATACCAAGAGTCGTCTGAGACTCACTTAGGGATTATTTTACAACTCGTGAAATGCTCAGCCGTATAACTGAGCTACCTAAATAAGGGCATCAAGCGTGTTTTTCATGTCAAAACTTATAATTTTCATACAATTTATATCAAACAAACCTTAAGGTCGGGAAATCAACATCATCCTGCCGGAAAATCTTATTTTACAGATCCTTAGATCGGTTTGTTTAATTGAAATTGCATTGACAATAGAATTTTCATATTTCAAAAACGATCTTATTTAGGTAGCTCAGTAATTCTTATATGACTCTTACAGAGAGTCTCAAAAGGCTCATTCCAAGATTAAAAGACGAGCGTGTCAAAAATTTAAAAAAAAAAATTAAAAATAAAAAAAATTAGATGTTTTTGTTTTTGTAACTCGTCAGATAATCATCAGAAGACTCTTTTAGGAGTTGTATATTGAACATAATCGTCTAACAAACAGCCTATGCTAGCTGGGAAGGATCTGTAAAATAAGATTTTCCGGCAGGATGGTGTTGATTTCCCGACCTTAAGGTTTGTTTGATATAAATTGTATGAAAATTATAAGTTTTGACATGAAAAACACGCTTGATGCCCTTATTTAGGTAGCTCAGTTATACGGCTGAGCATTTCACGAGTTGTAAAATAATCCCTTTATGAGTCTCATACGACTCTTGGCATGATTTTTGAAAGACTCGTTAGATAATCTCTACATACATCGTAAACGATTCCCTCTACGATTAATATAAGCGTCCTCCGCTGTGTTGTAGAAGTATCTCACAGAGGAATCAGCTTGTGTAACAGTTACTCCCGTGCGAGGAATCGTCTACAATTAAAAAATGAGCTCGTCGACGATCAAAAACACTCGTCATGAGATTCCCAGTAGACTCCCAGACGATTGAAAATGCTAGCTGGGAACAGTGAAAAAAATTAAAAATGTATTGAACGATTAAGAGTAGTTAATTCAATTTTGACCTGAAAGGACCAAAATAGATTTCCACAGGGCAATCAAGCATTCAAAAGTGCCACGATTGTGCCACATTTTGCATCACTGACAACAGAGTTGTACACTTAACACAAAGGGTTAAACCCGCTATTGTAACTTTCCATGTTTTTTAGTATTGAGTCAATATTTTTTTTTACAATATTCCACTTTGCAATAATTCCGTTTCAATTTCTGTTTTGTGCTGCAACGCTCCCAATTGATACGAAAAAGATTCAGAAACGAGACGGTAACGAACACCAACGTGTATGCGGAAAAGCAGCATTAAGTGTATTAAAGTGATTTTACATCAAAATAAAAATAAAATCACACGATTTTTGCTAAGAAATTTTTATTTTCTCAAACATCATGTTCACATACTTCTTTCTCATATGTTTTTTTAGGCTTAAAACTGCAATTTTAGTTTATAAACAAAAACATTTCAATCATTTCGAATGGCATAAAACCCAACGAACTCAGGCACATACAAATACAGTTTCGTATAAACCTTAAATCCCAGTATTTTATTGTTTTTATTGACGACAGACATAATTTATTTATTGACAATGTATAAACAATATGTCAGTCAATTGTTGTATGTATGAAACATGTATGTACATACCACTCACATATTCTTGCTCGTAAAATTAAATGGATGTGGCAAATGACATTAAAATAACATTGCAATTTTTGGAAAATTTTACACAAAAAACAATTTCACTCCTCATGCCCACATCCACACAACTTTATGGACACACGCATATAAAACCAACAAGAAAGATAAAGTACATCATCTCGGCAAAACAAACTCGCATGGAGGGAACTGAGAATCGAAACGTTTATTTTTGTTATTTATTTTGGAATTGATTTTCACATACGAATACAATCGAATGGAAACAATTTGTCAGTACTTGTGTGAATTTTATTTTACCTCAATGGGAATGTCCATTATTATTGGTTTAACATCCTGTGGTGTTTTTGTATCGAGTGATGAGGGGGGAGTTTTATAAATGTTCTTTTTAAGAAAAAAAAAACACAATGATGTACAAATTTAAAGTTAATGCAATATTGTCTATATTTTATATGAATATTCGTCAAATAATATTTAATTTTTTTTAAAGATTATTGATGACGATATTTTTTTAATAAAGGTTAACAATTTTCAGTAAAATTTTTACTTAATAAACGTTTCTTAAATTTAATAATAGTTTTTGAATACGGGGGCTAAAATGGTAATTGGTGTAATACAACCCCAGGAAAAACTCTTTGAATTTTGGTAATAGGTAGTAGTTATTTCATACGTTACCTGGTAAGTAGTTGTCGCTAGAATTGTCATTATTCGGAAAACCTCAATAGCCACTTACTAGTATTGACCTCAGTAACTACTTATTTCTTCTATTATTTTTACTACTGAATATTTGCTTACTAATAATCAGCACAATAACTACTTATTAGTTGTGTTGTTTACAGTACTGAATATTTATTTACTGGTAACGAGCTCAATAACTACTTATTAGGTCTATTTACTAGCCAATTTTTAATTTTACAATTGGCTAGCTGTTCAACAAAAATAGCTATTCAGAATTCTAGCATAACCCTCAAAAAATCATAGTAAAATATTTTTTACAGATGTCGAGCGTCTCTTGACTGAAAAAAGGAGAGCTCGAAGAGAGTGGAAATTGGATAGATCCCCTCAACTTAAGAATTTACTAAAAGTGTGCATAAAAAGGCTAAGAAAGGAAACAGCATTATATGAAAAAAATCTTAAGGAACTTGATGCAACTCCTCAATCAGACTACTCATTATGGCGTGTAGCTAGAAATGGCCAGTTATCACTAAGCCACCATTAAGAAACTTAAATGGAAGTTGGGCACGAAATGATATAGAAAAAGGAAATATGTTTGTTAATCATTTGAAACCCGTATTTACGCCTCATACACCTCTCGATATTGCGGTCGAGTTTCCACCTGTTGCTGTTAGAGCAGCTGTTCCATTAAGATTCGAGATAAGAGAAATCGAAGAGGCTATTCATGATTAGGGCCGCACGAAAGCCGCTGGTCTTGATAAGATCAGTAACAAAATTATTTTGGAGCTACCCTCATTCATATCGATCGGCGTTTAACATGAAAATTACATATAGAAGTAAAACTAACACAAATGAAACTAAAAGCAATTCAAATTTATTGCCTTTATAAAGAAATTCTGTTCTTAGCCTTTACAACTCTATCTTAAAGCCAATTTGGTGCTACGATATTCAGTTATGGGACACTGCCTCGGCTTCTAATATCGAAAAAATTCAAAGGCGCCAAAATAAACTTCTTCGAATAATCACTGCCGCTACCTGGTATGCCAAAAATTCAAATATCCACAAGGATCTCAATGTGCCATTAGTATCAACTATTATTACGAAGTATGAAGTAGAATATTTAAAAAGGCTTGATTCGCACCCAAATCCACTAGCTCGAAATATTTTAAATGAAAGCGGCCACTCTAGATTAAGGAGAAGAGATACTGCAGGACTCATCCGACGAGAAGAGGGCTAAACATCTACATATGTGAACAGAAACCGTGAAGAGAAAAATGTTCAACTGGCATTGGCAGGACAAAAATAAAGTATTAGTATAAAATTTGATTAATTATTGTTAGTTCTTATTATATATATGAAGATTCAATAAATAAATAATGAAAAAAATAAAACAATTGGCTTTCATCAAAAATATTAGAAGAATTTTTTATATGCAATTAAGGTATTATAAAAATATTAAAATTAAATCTGTTACTATGTAAGTGGATCTGTTTGACTCTTGGACTAACAGGCAGCTAACTATTTAGTTTTTGGCTTCTAGTAAGTATTTTGTAAGTACTTTCAATTTGACTTACTGGTAGTTAAATAATAACTTAATTTTTTTTACTTCTAGTAAGTTTATTATAAGAACTGAATCTGGGGACAACTCAAAGAAAAATAAGTAGTTATTCATCCGAAAAATAAGCAGTGTTTATTTTTCTCCAACATTGTTAAATACAATTTTTCATTGAGTTTTGGGCGGAAACTTTTTTCCTCAATTTTTTTTAGACATTTTTGTTTTAACTCAATAAAAGCACTTGAGGGATTCACAAGGTGTACTATCGAGTTATATCGTCATAATGTCAACATTTAAAATTTTAATGCAGTGTTCATTGATTCGTCATAACTTTGTTTTTTTTATTTTGTGCTTATGAATTTATTAATACGTTTTTTCATTACAATATTTGTATTGCCCCAGCGTCACATGACATTGTTGGGGCGAGTTGGCACAAATAATCTCAAAATAATAAATTAATTAACAATATGAGATCAGTATAAGGTTTCAAAAATTAAAAAAAAAAGAAAGAAATTACATTTACATTAACAGCATTTCTAAATTATTTAACAAGTGCTTTTTTAAATTCAATTTAAAAGTCGATATTCTATCAGTGCTTCTTAAATCTTGTGGTAAATTGTTAAATTCCCTACAACCAATATATTCTATCTTCTGATTAATAGTTTCTAGTCTGTATCTTGACACCCTTAGATTTGAATGGTTTCTTGTGTTGAAAACTGTTTGATTTCTTCCAAATAATATCGTATTATGACCAATCTTATGCAATGCCTTAAACACGAAAACTAGCAGTTGCATTTTATATAATCCGTTTATTGACAAAACATTTTTGGACACATCTTTATATAATAAAAACGTAGAATGCATAATTGGTAAATTAAAAATAGTTTTGAGTGCTTTGCTTTGAACTCTTTGCAAGGCCAAACCAACACCAAATAATTAAGTTAACTATGGATTAATGCTTAAAGTATAAGTTTGGTTTGTTCATTAAACTTGTTCTTGAATTTATATAGTTACCCAATAACTGGGGATATTTTTAAATAAAGCTTTTTATTTTGTAAATGTACTCCCAAATATCTAACAGATTCACTTCCAAATAGTTCCTCGCCTCCCACAAATATACTGAAGTTACCAGCATTACTGTTCATGTAAGGCTTGAAGCTTAAAATTTTTGATTTTTTTAGTATTAAGAACCAACTTGTTAATTCTCAAATATTCAAAGATAAGCGATGCATCTCTTTCCATATACGCTTTCACTTCTGCTTCATGTTTGTATGGATAAAACAAGAATACATCAGCTGCATACAAATATACTTTACTAGAGAGACCAAGGTTCATAATAACATTCACATATATCGAAAACAACAGCGGACCCAAAACTCTACCTTGAGGCACACCATGCTCCACATCACCAAGAAAACTACGACTACCGTTTATTTCAACGTATTGTTTTCTATTCCTTAAATAGCTTTTAAAAAGATTTAGCTCGTTACCGAGAATTCCATAATATGCACCCAAAGAAAAAATATGTTTAAAAATGGTCACCTCCAACAAAACTATTTTAAAAGAAAAATTTTAAACATATTATGTTTAACTTAACCATATTATTGTCATCGACAACCATTTTATGGTTAAATGGGTCCTCCATCAAGAAGGCGCCACCATATTATGGTTGCTTCCAAACACGTTTTGGTTAATAATAACTAAAACATGTTTAACACTTATAATAGCATGGTTGGTTTTCAACAATAGCATGTTGCTCTTGGAGAAGAGGAAAATACCATTGTTAATTTAAAAACAAATTATTGTCATATTTAACCAAAAAACGTTTAAAGACAACCATAATATGGTTGTGGCTTCTTGATGTAGGACCAATTTAACAAAAGTATGGTTGTCGGTGACAATAGTATGGTTAAATTAAACATATTATGTTTAAAATTTTTCTTTTAAAATAGTTTTGTTGGAGGTGACCATTTTAAATATATTTTTTTTCTGCGTGTGCAAGCTTCTAAACCATTATCTCATGATCTTCAAGATCAAACGCCTTCGAAAAGTCGTAAAAGTTACCAGCTACAGCGTAAAAACCTTGAAATAATTATTAAATGTAGTTTACAACGTTCACAACTGCATTCTCAGTTTCACTTCCCTTTCTTAAACCATATTGGCCTTCATAGAGTAATTTATTAGATTTCAAGTATGTAAGTAGTTGTTGATGAATAATTTTCAGTCAGAAGTTTCCATAATACTTTGAAAAATGCTAATCAAATGTGGTGTAATTTCATAACTACATTTGACAAATATCTTTGGCGATAAATTATCAAGACCTGGGCTTTTATTAAAAGAAAGATTTTAAATAATCAGTATTACCGTTGAATTGGGCAAGTGAAAGTGGTTGTTATGATACTTCAGAGTTCTGAGGCTATTAAAATGGTCCGTAGGAGCAGTTTGAATTTGATCCTTCATAACTTTAGGAATTTGCAGGAAATATTAATTAAGACGTTGACATTTAATAATATCATCACATACCAGCTCGCCAAGGACATTTTATAAATTAGTTTGAGTTTTAGTCTTCCTTCCTAGACTGTACAGTATAATTCTAAGTTTTAAGCGGTTGTCCACAGCAGTCACATACATACAGTCCCGCACAAAATTATTGGCACAGCAAGGATTTTTTAATTTTTACCTGTTCTAAAGCGCTTTAAAATTTTTTAAGAAGAAAATAAATGTATTTTCAGTTATGTTATCTACTAAAGAAACAAATTTAAATTGTTGTAAATCAATATTTTTTTTTATTAATTCATTTATAACGCGTTTAACATAAAAACATTACGATTCTATCGCACAAAAGTATTTGCACATCATTTATAGCACATTTTTAATTAACACATTTATACTAAATAAGCTAAAATTTTTATAAATTTTACCACTCTTATACTTAGTGGGCAAGCCTTTTTGCTTTATAACCTCGTTTAGACGCCTTGGCATAGAATGCACTAACTTTTTTGTGGTTTCTTTCCCAATCTTCATCCACTCTTGAATTGAACTTTATTTGAAACTGACCGCTTTTTGACCCTTCTGTCAAGCTCCTCCCACAAATGCTCAATTGGATTGAGATCTGGAGACTGTGGAGGATGCGGTAGAACATGTGCTACATTGAAAGCTAACCACATATGAACGTCATGAGCTGAATGTTTGGGGTCATTGTCATGTTGGAATGTAAATGATGTTGACAAATTTAACTTTTCTGCACATTTTTTTAAATTTTCTTTGAGTAAATTTAATTAAACGAATTTGTCCATAATACCTTCTAAAAAAACCAACTCACCGACACCCTCCGACGACATACAGCCCCACACTATTACACCACCTCCACCGAATTTAACTGTAGGAGCAATATTTTGTTTTTCGTATGCTGTATTGGGCTTTTTAAATTTACTCTTATCCGAGAATAGTACTTCATCCCAAAAACTAATAGGTTTGCTTTTAAATTTGTTCGCATAGTCTAATCGCTTCTTTTGATTAATTAAAGAAACAAGCGGTTTACGCCTTGCAACTCTTGAAGTATAATTAGCCTCGTGTAGCCTCTGCGAACTGTCATTGGATGAATATTCTTGCCAAATTCCTCTTGAACTTCAGCGGCAAGTTCGGTCGATGTTTTTTTTTTTTGGGGGGGGGGGGTTTTGCTTTATTTTTCGCACTATTGTCTTGCTCTCACGATCAGTTAAAGCTCTAGGACGTCCTGTTCGATTAGCACTATTGCAGCTTGTCTCTCCTTTAAAACGTTTTATAACACTGCGAATTGTAAAACGACTTCGTTCCATTATTTCACCTATCTCAGCGTATGACTTGCCTTGATTATGCAGAGGTAGTGTTATTTTTCGCTGAGATTCTGTGGTTTCTTTTTGTTTTGAACTCATTTTAGTATTCACAAATTACTTTTTTGAATTTTTTTTAAGCAAAACGTCAGTGTAAAAGATATAACGGTTAAATCAAGATTTATGGTATACATATAAAAAATATTCTGAACAGCGTTGCCAGATTTCCTAAAGGTTGCCCATAATCAAACCATAAATCAAAATGCTGCCTGTGTGTGCCAAAACCTTTGTTCGGCAAAATTATTCCTTTTTTTCTAAAAAAGTTATAAAAAATTTGTTTGCTATATATAAAGAGAAAAAAAAAACATTGCTATTAGTTCGAACACTTCAGAGCGTATTAAGAATACAGCTTTTTTCTAATAATATTATTTTTAAATGGCATTAAAATAATGATAAAGCTGAGTATGCTTGCTGTACCAAAAGTTTTGTGCGGGACTGTATACATCTTGTAATTATTTTAAGACATATGACCTTAAAACTTATTGACTACTTTGTGAATCCCACACTGTGTTAGTGGAAAATTGTAACAAGCGGAGCACCCTACTGGTAAAACTAATTCAAGTATTCAGCGTTTAAAAAACTGCCGTCCAAGTTGAAAAACTTCCATTTCTGCCACTTCTTCATTTGTCATTGGCCAAAAAAACTGTTGCTTTTACTTCTGATTCAGTAAATGTTAACAGTCGCTGTCAACCCGTTAAAAAAGCGAAAAGTTGTACACAAATTTTTTTTTTTTTTTTTGTTCGACAGTTTTTGATTTCGACTGCAGTTTTTTAAACCCTAGTAATTTTTGTTTCATTCATATTTTCTTCGCAAAATTTTGTTTTTTTTAACTTTGCCAATAATTCAATACGAATAAAATAAATTACCAAAAACATTTTTTCTACAAATAAAATTTCAATGTCATGTTATTTTGTATGTATTCAATAGGATAATAAAAATATTCAATAGAGTTAAGAAAAAACAAATTTTTCAAAATTCGCGAAAAAAATATTTAAAAATTGTGTTTTAACGAGTTGAATTGATTTTAATTGAACAATGATCCCAAAAGTATAAAATATATCGTTCCGTTGACTATTCTTCCTCTTCATCGTCGCAACTCCCACACAGGTCATTATAAGGTAGCACTACAATCTATGTTATTCAAAATCCTTGCGGTGAAGCCAGGATCGAAGAATGTCTCAGGTGTTATTTAATCAACGCCCAAGTGTCAATTTATCTCATACTGTAGCCCGTTTCTGTATTTCTCGCATCATAAAATTTCCCGCATGAAACAAGTGAATTATGACAAAAACAGTCCAATATGAAACAAAAAATGGTTTATCTCACATAAGTGTTTCTGTATTTTTACTTTGCGAGAATTATCTGTCATTTAAATAATTTTCCAGCAATTATTGGAAGGATGTGAGAAAAAGTGTTTCTGTAACAATATCTTGCAAAAAGTTTCTCACAAGAACTGTCAAAATAAGTCATATTTGAAATTGATGCTAGAAAAAAAAATTTTAAAAAATGGAGCCCAAATTATGTATGTATGTACACAAGAATGTGTATTATTTTTTTTTATTTGAAAAGCAAGAATTTAAATGATAAAAATAAGTATATAAAACACAACTGTTATATTTTGTTATTTTAATTTTTTTAGCCTTTCATTGTGTTTGTTTTATGTAGGGCTGCCAGATAAATTTGTGAAAAAAACGTTAATATCCTGTTTTGTTGGGACAATTTAAAATTAATTTTGTTCGATTTTTATCACATAATCACAAATTTTTATCATGTAAACCCATAATCAAAAAAAAAAAAAAAAAACATTAAGTTCATGGGTAAAATACATAAGCTTGAGGTCTATTTAAATAAAATTATTTATTTTATTTTTCCTTAATCCCATAACAGTTTAAAATTTCAGATTGTTATTTTTCCCTGCAAAAATCACACAAAGGAGTGACAAAATATCATATTGAAATAAAATAAACAGTTTTGGACAAAATAAAAGGCAAAAATTTCCTAAAGTGTATTGACTGAAAAATGGGGTAATAGTTTAATCTTTTCATCACATAAACAAATGCATTTAATAATCCAAGCAAATAAAAATTAAACAGTTTTCGTTCGAAATTTTGCTTTTGCCGATACATTTTTTAATCTGCCTTGTTTTTAAAGATATCGGTTTTCTGTGGTGCCTAATACACAAACATATAAAACTATTTAAAATTGTTTTATTTCGAAGACTGAATCGTCACTAGAAAAAAATCAGCAAATTGTCACTTATCCAAATTTGGAACAAAAAAAAATCGTCAAAATGTCAATAAATCTTTACATCTGGCAGCCTAATTTTTATTATATATATTTCTTTCGTTGACGTTTCGCTGGCATTTGACACTTAATTACTGGAAGTATTCCAGTTAAAACAGAATCTGTGTTGTCTGTTCTCGCATTTAAATACAGAAACACTTTTTTCTCACAAATCGAGAAACGATGGAATTTTTTTTTAATTAGTTCATTTATTAATGATGTGCTAATAATCCCAATTTTTTAAATGAAAACACTGAAATTTATTGTTGTGGGAAAGCTAGTTCCTATGCGCATTTCGCTGGTTGCTTAGGCCAGCTCGTCAGGAAACTTTTTCCAAATACTTTAGAAAAGCTAAAAATATTATACAAGTAAGACCATAAAGTGAATAAGAATTTTAAAACACTCTGGTCTTAAATGTAACAATATCAAAGCTTCAACAAAGTCACAACAATAAACCGTCAATTTTTTCTTTCTTACATTCCCCTACAATTGGCTGGGTTTTTTCCAACACAAATTGTAGTTGTAAGAGGATAGAAAGAAAAAACAAAAATTAAAAAAAAACAAGTTACTTAAATAAAGCAGCTTGCCATTTCAGTTTTTTATTTGCCGGGCACATGCAAATTTATTATCAAAAATTATTTTTGGGAATGAAATATTTTATTAATTAGTTCATTTATTAATGATGTGCTAATAATCCCAATTTTTTAAATGAAAACACTGAAATTTATTGTTGTGGGAAAGCTAGTTCCTATGCGCATTTCGCTGGTTGCTTAGGCCAGCTCGTCAGGAAACTTTTTCCAAATACTTTAGAAAAGCTAAAAATATTATACAAGTAAGACCATAAAGTGAATAAGAATTTTAAAACACTCTGGTCTTAAATGTAACAATATCAAAGCTTCAACAAAGTCACAACAATAAACCGTCAATTTTTTCTTTCTTACATTCCCCTACAATTGGCTGGGTTTTTTCCAACACAAATTGTAGTTGTAAGAGGATAGAAAGAAAAAACAAAAATTAAAAAAAAACAAGTTACTTAAATAAAGCAGCTTGCCATTTCAGTTTTTTATTTGCCGGGCACATGCAAATTTATTATCAAAAATTATTTTTGGGAATGAAATATTTTATTAATTAGTTCATTTATTAATGATGTGCTAATAATCCCAATTTTTTAAATGAAAACACTGAAATTTATTGTTGTGGGAAAGCTAGTTCCTATGCGCATTTCGCTGGTTGCTTAGGCCAGCTCGTCAGGAAACTTTTTCCAAATACTTTAGAAAAGCTAAAAATATTATACAAGTAAGACCATAAAGTGAATAAGAATTTTAAAACACTCTGGTCTTAAAGGTAACAATATCAAAGCTTCAACAAAGTCACAACAATAAACCGTCAATTTTTTCTTTCTTACATTCCCCTACAATTGGCTGGGTTTTTTCCAACACAAATTGTAGTTGTAAGAGGATAGAAAGAAAAAACAAAAATTAAAAAAAAACAAGTTACTTAAATAAAGCAGCTTGCCATTTCAGTTTTTTATTTGCCGGGCACATGCAAATTTATTATCAAAAATTATTTTTGGGAATGAAATATTTTATTAATTAGTTCATTTATTAATGATGTGCTAATAATCCCAATTTTTTAAATGAAAACACTGAAATTTATTGTTGTGGGAAAGCTAGTTCCTATGCGCATTTCGCTGGTTGCTTAGGCCAGCTCGTCAGGAAACTTTTTCCAAATACTTTAGAAAAGCTAAAAATATTATACAAGTAAGACCATAAAGTGAATAAGAATTTTAAAACACTCTGGTCTTAAATGTAACAATATCAAAGCTTCAACAAAGTCACAACAATAAACCGTCAATTTTTTCTTTCTTACATTCCCCTACAATTGGCTGGGTTTTTTCCAACACAAATTGTAGTTGTAAGAGGATAGAAAGAAAAAACAAAAATTAAAAAAAAACAAGTTACTTAAATAAAGCAGCTTGCCATTTCAGTTTTTTATTTGCCGGGCACATGCAAATTTATTATCAAAAATTATTTTTGGGAATGAAATATTTTATTAATTAGTTCATTTATTAATGATGTGCTAATAATCCCAATTTTTTAAATGAAAACACTGAAATTTATTGTTGTGGGAAAGCTAGTTCCTATGCGCATTTCGCTGGTTGCTTAGGCCAGCTCGTCAGGAAACTTTTTCCAAATACTTTAGAAAAGCTAAAAATATTATACAAGTAAGACCATAAAGTGAATAAGAATTTTAAAACACTCTGGTCTTAAATGTAACAATATCAAAGCTTCAACAAAGTCACAACAATAAACCGTCAATTTTTTCTTTCTTACATTCCCCTACAATTGGCTGGGTTTTTTCCAACACAAATTGTAGTTGTAAGAGGATAGAAAGAAAAAACAAAAATTAAAAAAAAACAAGTTACTTAAATAAAGCAGCTTGCCATTTCAGTTTTTTATTTGCCGGGCACATGCAAATTTATTATCAAAAATTATTTTTGGGAATGAAATATTTTATTAATTAGTTCATTTATTAATGATGTGCTAATAATCCCAATTTTTTAAATGAAAACACTGAAATTTATTGTTGTGGGAAAGCTAGTTCCTATGCGCATTTCGCTGGTTGCTTAGGCCAGCTCGTCAGGAAACTTTTTCCAAATACTTTAGAAAAGCTAAAAATATTATACAAGTAAGACCATAAAGTGAATAAGAATTTTAAAACACTCTGGTCTTAAATGTAACAATATCAAAGCTTCAACAAAGTCACAACAATAAACCGTCAATTTTTTCTTTCTTACATTCCCCTACAATTGGCTGGGTTTTTTCCAACACAAATTGTAGTTGTAAGAGGATAGAAAGAAAAAACAAAAATTAAAAAAAAACAAGTTACTTAAATAAAGCAGCTTGCCATTTCAGTTTTTTATTTGCCGGGCACATGCAAATTTATTATCAAAAATTATTTTTGGGAATGAAATATTTTATTAATTAGTTCATTTATTAATGATGTGCTAATAATCCCAATTTTTTAAATGAAAACACTGAAATTTATTGTTGTGGGAAAGCTAGTTCCTATGCGCATTTCGCTGGTTGCTTAGGCCAGCTCGTCAGGAAACTTTTTCCAAATACTTTAGAAAAGCTAAAAATATTATACAAGTAAGACCATAAAGTGAATAAGAATTTTAAAACACTCTGGTCTTAAATGTAACAATATCAAAGCTTCAACAAAGTCACAACAATAAACCGTCAATTTTTTCTTTCTTACATTCCCCTACAATTGGCTGGGTTTTTTCCAACACAAATTGTAGTTGTAAGAGGATAGAAAGAAAAAACAAAAATTAAAAAAAAACAAGTTACTTAAATAAAGCAGCTTGCCATTTCAGTTTTTTATTTGCCGGGCACATGCAAATTTATTATCAAAAATTATTTTTGGGAATGAAATATTTTATTAATTAGTTCATTTATTAATGATGTGCTAATAATCCCAATTTTTTAAATGAAAACACTGAAATTTATTGTTGTGGGAAAGCTAGTTCCTATGCGCATTTCGCTGGTTGCTTAGGCCAGCTCGTCAGGAAACTTTTTCCAAATACTTTAGAAAAGCTAAAAATATTATACAAGTAAGACCATAAAGTGAATAAGAATTTTAAAACACTCTGGTCTTAAATGTAACAATATCAAAGCTTCAACAAAGTCACAACAATAAACCGTCAATTTTTTCTTTCTTACATTCCCCTACAATTGGCTGGGTTTTTTCCAACACAAATTGTAGTTGTAAGAGGATAGAAAGAAAAAACAAAAATTAAAAAAAAACAAGTTACTTAAATAAAGCAGCTTGCCATTTCAGTTTTTTATTTGCCGGGCACATGCAAATTTATTATCAAAAATTATTTTTGGGAATGAAATATTTTATTAATTAGTTCATTTATTAATGATGTGCTAATAATCCCAATTTTTTAAATGAAAACACTGAAATTTATTGTTGTGGGAAAGCTAGTTCCTATGCGCATTTCGCTGGTTGCTTAGGCCAGCTCGTCAGGAAACTTTTTCCAAATACTTTAGAAAAGCTAAAAATATTATACAAGTAAGACCATAAAGTGAATAAGAATTTTAAAACACTCTGGTCTTAAATGTAACAATATCAAAGCTTCAACAAAGTCACAACAATAAACCGTCAATTTTTTCTTTCTTACATTCCCCTACAATTGGCTGGGTTTTTTCCAACACAAATTGTAGTTGTAAGAGGATAGAAAGAAAAAACAAAAATTAAAAAAAAACAAGTTACTTAAATAAAGCAGCTTGCCATTTCAGTTTTTTATTTGCCGGGCACATGCAAATTTATTATCAAAAATTATTTTTGGGAATGAAATATTTTATTAATTAGTTCATTTATTAATGATGTGCTAATAATCCCAATTTTTTAAATGAAAACACTGAAATTTATTGTTGTGGGAAAGCTAGTTCCTATGCGCATTTCGCTGGTTGCTTAGGCCAGCTCGTCAGGAAACTTTTTCCAAATACTTTAGAAAAGCTAAAAATATTATACAAGTAAGACCATAAAGTGAATAAGAATTTTAAAACACTCTGGTCTTAAATGTAACAATATCAAAGCTTCAACAAAGTCACAACAATAAACCGTCAATTTTTTCTTTCTTACATTCCCCTACAATTGGCTGGGTTTTTTCCAACACAAATTGTAGTTGTAAGAGGATAGAAAAAAAAAACAAAGCTTCAACAAAGTCACAACAATAAACCGTCAATTTTTTCTTTCTTACATTCCCCTACAATTGGCTGGGTTTTTTCCAACACAAATTGTAGTTGTAAGAGGATAGAAAGAAAAAACAAAAATTAAAAAAAAACAAGTTACTTAAATAAAGCAGCTTGCCATTTCAGTTTTTTATTTGCCGGGCACATGCAAATTTATTATCAAAAATTATTTTTGGGAATGAAATATTTTATTAATTAGTTCATTTATTAATGATGTGCTAATAATCCCAATTTTTTAAATGAAAACACTGAAATTTATTGTTGTGGGAAAGCTAGTTCCTATGCGCATTTCGCTGGTTGCTTAGGCCAGCTCGTCAGGAAACTTTTTCCAAATACTTTAGAAAAGCTAAAAATATTATACAAGTAAGACCATAAAGTGAATAAGAATTTTAAAACACTCTGGTCTTAAATGTAACAATATCAAAGCTTCAACAAAGTCACAACAATAAACCGTCAATTTTTTCTTTCTTACATTCCCCTACAATTGGCTGGGTTTTTTCCAACACAAATTGTAGTTGTAAGAGGATAGAAAGAAAAAACAAAAATTAAAAAAAAACAAGTTACTTAAATAAAGCAGCTTGCCATTTCAGTTTTTTATTTGCCGGGCACATGCAAATTTATTATCAAAAATTATTTTTGGGAATGAAATATTTTATTAATTAGTTCATTTATTAATGATGTGCTAATAATCCCAATTTTTTAAATGAAAACACTGAAATTTATTGTTGTGGGAAAGCTAGTTCCTATGCGCATTTCGCTGGTTGCTTAGGCCAGCTCGTCAGGAAACTTTTTCCAAATACTTTAGAAAAGCTAAAAATATTATACAAGTAAGACCATAAAGTGAATAAGAATTTTAAAACACTCTGGTCTTAAATGTAACAATATCAAAGCTTCAACAAAGTCACAACAATAAACCGTCAATTTTTTCTTTCTTACATTCCCCTACAATTGGCTGGGTTTTTTCCAACACAAATTGTAGTTGTAAGAGGATAGAAAGAAAAAACAAAAATTAAAAAAAAACAAGTTACTTAAATAAAGCAGCTTGCCATTTCAGTTTTTTATTTGCCGGGCACATGCAAATTTATTATCGAAAATTATTTTTGGGAATGAAATATTTTATTATTTAGTTCATTTATTAATGATGTGCTAATAATCCCAATTTTTTAAATGAAAACACTGAAATTTATTGTTGTGGGAAAGCTAGTTCCTATGCGCATTTCGCTGGTTGCTTAGGCCAGCTCGTCAGGAAACTTTTTCCAAATACTTTAGAAAAGCTAAAAATATTATACAAGTAAGACCATAAAGTGAATAAGAATTTTAAAACACTCTGGTCTTAAATGTAACAATATCAAAGCTTCAACAAAGTCACAACAATAAACCGTCAATTTTTTCTTTCTTACATTCCCCTACAATTGGCTGGGTTTTTTCCAACACAAATTGTAGTTGTAAGAGGATAGAAAGAAAAAACAAAAATTAAAAAAAAACAAGTTACTTAAATAAAGCAGCTTGCCATTTCAGTTTTTTATTTGCCGGGCACATGCAAATTTATTATCAAAAATTATTTTTGGGAATGAAATATTTTATTAATTAGTTCATTTATTAATGATGTGCTAATAATCCCAATTTTTTAAATGAAAACACTGAAATTTATTGTTGTGGGAAAGCTAGTTCCTATGCGCATTTCGCTGGTTGCTTAGGCCAGCTCGTCAGGAAACTTTTTCCAAATACTTTAGAAAAGCTAAAAATATTATACAAGTAAGACCATAAAGTGAATAA
Organism: Pollenia amentaria; assembly: GCA_943735925.1. Classification (NCBI taxonomy): domain Eukaryota; kingdom Metazoa; phylum Arthropoda; class Insecta; order Diptera; family Polleniidae; genus Pollenia; species Pollenia amentaria. The sequence goes on from OX031009.1 coordinate 228,170,306, forward strand.
GAATTTTAAAACACTCTGGTCTTAAATGTAACAATATCAAAGCTTCAACAAAGTCACAACAATAAACCGTCAATTTTTTCTTTCTTACATTCCCCTACAATTGGCTGGGTTTTTTCCAACACAAATTGTAGTTGTAAGAGGATAGAAAGAAAAAACAAAAATTAAAAAAAAACAAGTTACTTAAATAAAGCAGCTTGCCATTTCAGTTTTTTATTTGCCGGGCACATGCAAATTTATTATCAAAAATTATTTTTGGGAATGAAATATTTTATTAATTAGTTCATTTATTAATGATGTGCTAATAATCCCAATTTTTTAAATGAAAACACTGAAATTTATTGTTGTGGGAAAGCTAGTTCCTATGCGCATTTCGCTGGTTGCTTAGGCCAGCTCGTCAGGAAACTTTTTCCAAATACTTTAGAAAAGCTAAAAATATTATACAAGTAAGACCATAAAGTGAATAAGAATTTTAAAACACTCTGGTCTTAAATGTAACAATATCAAAGCTTCAACAAAGTCACAACAATAAACCGTCAATTTTTTCTTTCTTACATTCCCCTACAATTGGCTGGGTTTTTTCCAACACAAATTGTAGTTGTAAGAGGATAGAAAAAAAAAACAAAGCTTCAACAAAGTCACAACAATAAACCGTCAATTTTTTCTTTCTTACATTCCCCTACAATTGGCTGGGTTTTTTCCAACACAAATTGTAGTTGTAAGAGGATAGAAAGAAAAAACAAAAATTAAAAAAAAACAAGTTACTTAAATAAAGCAGCTTGCCATTTCAGTTTTTTATTTGCCGGGCACATGCAAATTTATTATCAAAAATTATTTTTGGGAATGAAATATTTTATTAATTAGTTCATTTATTAATGATGTGCTAATAATCCCAATTTTTTAAATGAAAACACTGAAATTTATTGTTGTGGGAAAGCTAGTTCCTATGCGCATTTCGCTGGTTGCTTAGGCCAGCTCGTCAGGAAACTTTTTCCAAATACTTTAGAAAAGCTAAAAATATTATACAAGTAAGACCATAAAGTGAATAAGAATTTTAAAACACTCTGGTCTTAAATGTAACAATATCAAAGCTTCAACAAAGTCACAACAATAAACCGTCAATTTTTTCTTTCTTACATTCCCCTACAATTGGCTGGGTTTTTTCCAACACAAATTGTAGTTGTAAGAGGATAGAAAGAAAAAACAAAAATTAAAAAAAAACAAGTTACTTAAATAAAGCAGCTTGCCATTTCAGTTTTTTATTTGCCGGGCACATGCAAATTTATTATCAAAAATTATTTTTGGGAATGAAATATTTTATTAATTAGTTCATTTATTAATGATGTGCTAATAATCCCAATTTTTTAAATGAAAACACTGAAATTTATTGTTGTGGGAAAGCTAGTTCCTATGCGCATTTCGCTGGTTGCTTAGGCCAGCTCGTCAGGAAACTTTTTCCAAATACTTTAGAAAAGCTAAAAATATTATACAAGTAAGACCATAAAGTGAATAAGAATTTTAAAACACTCTGGTCTTAAATGTAACAATATCAAAGCTTCAACAAAGTCACAACAATAAACCGTCAATTTTTTCTTTCTTACATTCCCCTACAATTGGCTGGGTTTTTTCCAACACAAATTGTAGTTGTAAGAGGATAGAAAGAAAAAACAAAAATTAAAAAAAAACAAGTTACTTAAATAAAGCAGCTTGCCATTTCAGTTTTTTATTTGCCGGGCACATGCAAATTTATTATCAAAAATTATTTTTGGGAATGAAATATTTTATTATTTAGTTCATTTATTAATGATGTGCTAATAATCCCAATTTTTTAAATGAAAACACTGAAATTTATTGTTGTGGGAAAGCTAGTTCCTATGCGCATTTCGCTGGTTGCTTAGGCCAGCTCGTCAGGAAACTTTTTCCAAATACTTTAGAAAAGCTAAAAATATTATACAAGTAAGACCATAAAGTGAATAAGAATTTTAAAACACTCTGGTCTTAAATGTAACAATATCAAAGCTTCAACAAAGTCACAACAATAAACCGTCAATTTTTTCTTTCTTACATTCCCCTACAATTGGCTGGGTTTTTTCCAACACAAATTGTAGTTGTAAGAGGATAGAAAGAAAAAACAAAAATTAAAAAAAAACAAGTTACTTAAATAAAGCAGCTTGCCATTTCAGTTTTTTATTTGCCGGGCACATGCAAATTTATTATCAAAAATTATTTTTGGGAATGAAATATTTTATTAATTAGTTCATTTATTAATGATGTGCTAATAATCCCAATTTTTTAAATGAAAACACTGAAATTTATTGTTGTGGGAAAGCTAGTTCCTATGCGCATTTCGCTGGTTGCTTAGGCCAGCTCGTCAGGAAACTTTTTCCAAATACTTTAGAAAAGCTAAAAATATTATACAAGTAAGACCATAAAGTGAATAAGAATTTTAAAACACTCTGGTCTTAAATGTAACAATATCAAAGCTTCAACAAAGTCACAACAATAAACCGTCAATTTTTTCTTTCTTACATTCCCCTACAATTGGCTGGGTTTTTTCCAACACAAATTGTAGTTGTAAGAGGATAGAAAGAAAAAACAAAAATTAAAAAAAAACAAGTTACTTAAATAAAGCAGCTTGCCATTTCAGTTTTTTATTTGCCGGGCACATGCAAATTTATTATCAAAAATTATTTTTGGGAATGAAATATTTTATTAATTAGTTCATTTATTAATGATGTGCTAATAATCCCAATTTTTTAAATGAAAACACTGAAATTTATTGTTGTGGGAAAGCTAGTTCCTATGCGCATTTCGCTGGTTGCTTAGGCCAGCTCGTCAGGAAACTTTTTCCAAATACTTTAGAAAAGCTAAAAATATTATACAAGTAAGACCATAAAGTGAATAAGAATTTTAAAACACTCTGGTCTTAAATGTAACAATATCAAAGCTTCAACAAAGTCACAACAATAAACCGTCAATTTTTTCTTTCTTACATTCCCCTACAATTGGCTGGGTTTTTTCCAACACAAATTGTAGTTGTAAGAGGATAGAAAGAAAAAACAAAAATTAAAAAAAAACAAGTTACTTAAATAAAGCAGCTTGCCATTTCAGTTTTTTATTTGCCGGGCACATGCAAATTTATTATCAAAAATTATTTTTGGGAATGAAATATTTTATTAATTAGTTCATTTATTAATGATGTGCTAATAATCCCAATTTTTTAAATGAAAACACTGAAATTTATTGTTGTGGGAAAGCTAGTTCCTATGCGCATTTCGCTGGTTGCTTAGGCCAGCTCGTCAGGAAACTTTTTCCAAATACTTTAGAAAAGCTAAAAATATTATACAAGTAAGACCATAAAGTGAATAAGAATTTTAAAACACTCTGGTCTTAAATGTAACAATATCAAAGCTTCAACAAAGTCACAACAATAAACCGTCAATTTTTTCTTTCTTACATTCCCCTACAATTGGCTGGGTTTTTTCCAACACAAATTGTAGTTGTAAGAGGATAGAAAGAAAAAACAAAAATTAAAAAAAAACAAGTTACTTAAATAAAGCAGCTTGCCATTTCAGTTTTTTATTTGCCGGGCACATGCAAATTTATTATCAAAAATTATTTTTGGGAATGAAATATTTTATTAATTAGTTCATTTATTAATGATGTGCTAATAATCCCAATTTTTTAAATGAAAACACTGAAATTTATTGTTGTGGGAAAGCTAGTTCCTATGCGCATTTCGCTGGTTGCTTAGGCCAGCTCGTCAGGAAACTTTTTCCAAATACTTTAGAAAAGCTAAAAATATTATACAAGTAAGACCATAAAGTGAATAAGAATTTTAAAACACTCTGGTCTTAAATGTAACAATATCAAAGCTTCAACAAAGTCACAACAATAAACCGTCAATTTTTTCTTTCTTACATTCCCCTACAATTGGCTGGGTTTTTTCCAACACAAATTGTAGTTGTAAGACAATAGAAAGAAAAAACAAAAATTAAAAAAAAACAAGTTACTTAAATAAAGCAGCTTGCCATTTCAGTTTTTTATTTGCCGGGCACATGCAAATTTATTATCAAAAATTATTTTTGGGAATGAAATATTTTATTAATTAGTTCATTTATTAATGATGTGCTAATAATCCCAATTTTTTAAATGAAAACACTGAAATTTATTGTTGTGGGAAAGCTAGTTCCTATGCGCATTTCGCTGGTTGCTTAGGCCAGCTCGTCAGGAAACTTTTTCCAAATACTTTAGAAAAGCTAAAAATATTATACAAGTAAGACCATAAAGTGAATAAGAATTTTAAAACACTCTGGTCTTAAATGTAACAATATCAAAGCTTCAACAAAGTCACAACAATAAACCGTCAATTTTTTCTTTCTTACATTCCCCTACAATTGGCTGGGTTTTTTCCAACACAAATTGTAGTTGTAAGAGGATAGAAAGAAAAAACAAAAATTAAAAAAAAACAAGTTACTTAAATAAAGCAGCTTGCCATTTCAGTTTTTTATTTGCCGGGCACATGCAAATTTATTATCAAAAATTATTTTTGGGAATGAAATATTTTATTAATTAGTTCATTTATTAATGATGTGCTAATAATCCCAATTTTTTAAATGAAAACACTGAAATTTATTGTTGTGGGAAAGCTAGTTCCTATGCGCATTTCGCTGGTTGCTTAGGCCAGCTCGTCAGGAAACTTTTTCCAAATACTTTAGAAAAGCTAAAAATATTATACAAGTAAGACCATAAAGTGAATAAGAATTTTAAAACACTCTGGTCTTAAATGTAACAATATCAAAGCTTCAACAAAGTCACAACAATAAACCGTCAATTTTTTCTTTCTTACATTCCCCTACAATTGGCTGGGTTTTTTCCAACACAAATTGTAGTTGTAAGAGGATAGAAAGAAAAAACAAAAATTAAAAAAAAACAAGTTACTTAAATAAAGCAGCTTGCCATTTCAGTTTTTTATTTGCCGGGCACATGCAAATTTATTATCAAAAATTATTTTTGGGAATGAAATATTTTATTAATTAGTTCATTTATTAATGATGTGCTAATAATCCCAATTTTTTAAATGAAAACACTGAAATTTATTGTTGTGGGAAAGCTAGTTCCTATGCGCATTTCGCTGGTTGCTTAGGCCAGCTCGTCAGGAAACTTTTTCCAAATACTTTAGAAAAGCTAAAAATATTATACAAGTAAGACCATAAAGTGAATAAGAATTTTAAAACACTCTGGTCTTAAATTTTTTGTTTCACACTTAATGTGAGAAATTTTGCGATGCGAGAAATACAGAAACGAGCTACTGGATTCTAGCATGTCTGATATTATAATCTCTCCATGCTCTAGCGGCCCCTAAGGTGGATTCATCCATGCGTTCCGAACAATATTTTTGTCCGGAGAAAAATTTTTTACTGAGAGTGTTCTGCAGAACTATTTACCCATTTCGAAAAATTTGTCCGAAAAAACAAATGTAATTTGGTTATTAATGTAATTTGGTTATTTTTAACAAACACGTGTACACAAACGAAAAGAAATGCAACAAGAAATTTATATTTAAGATTTACTTTCTTCTGGTTTTTGTGCGCACTTTCTTTAAAGAATGTTTTGTATTATTTTATTAAATAATAAGCCCAACACAAGAAATAAAAAACCAGTAAAAAATAATAAATAAAAAAAATATTTTTAACTGGAAATACAATAAACGGTACATTTTACGGACTACCCAGAGTAATGCTCGAAGGTTTTATCACTTACTTGCCCGATGTTGGTACAGGCTGGTCTGACTCCCAGTATCATGAGTGTTTCTTTATTTTTTTTTTCTTTCGTTTTGTTGTATTTTGAGGCATGTACGAGTATTAAAAAATATTTTTCGAAAAGATTCTTGAAACTCCTTCTTTAACTTTTTTGCATCTTTACGTTTTTAGTCTTGTGTTGTAGTTGTATACGTTATTGTTTGGAACAGTTAAAGTTACTGTTTGATATTTTTGTTGCCATTTTTGTTGTTGCTGTTGCCGTTTCAGTACAACTGATGCAAAGACAAGATGAAGCTTAAGTCAGATTTTTTTCAGAAACATTTTTACGTACAAATAAATGAATATACAACGTCAGACTTAAAAGGTATTTCGATAAATTTTAATTTTGTTTTCTTCATTCGAAATGGCATACAAAAGTATGGTGTATATGAAGATGTATAAAAAGTGTTTCTGATCTTTTCCATGTCTTACATTAGATCTTAACAACCCATTAAAAATGGAGCTTCGAATGTAGCAGGTCTGTAAGGGAAATATTTAAAAGTTTCGCTTACTATCTCGCTTACGGAAGACATTAATCTTGTATGGCGAGTTTCCACTTTAAAGCAATATATTTTTGTTTCAAAAAGCTCTCTATTCAACGCATATAAGAACTGGTGAATTTAAAGATTAAATTTTTCATTGTTCCAGTAATTCTTTAACATTGGATTGAAATTGCAATTATAAATTGAATTAAAAAAAATTCTCAATTCTCATAAAAGTATCGGTTCAAACTTGAGTCAAACACAATAAAAAGGGAACAAAAATTATTTTATCAAAACTAAAATTGCTTAATTTTAATCAAACGTTGTATTTATTCATGTACTTTCGATGCAAGTAAAAAAACTTTTTTCATGATGCTGATGAAAATTTTCTATTAAAGCACAGTTTATGTATATTAGCGAGTTTTCAGAAATGCATTTCTCGTTTAAAAGCTCCAAAAAACGTACAAATTATAAAATGCTTTTAAACGATAAGTCCCAATTTACATTATACGATTTTTGTCGTTGCGATTATTGTCGTTTCTTCTTTGAAGTCGGTCTGATGTTTACATTGTACGATTTTTGTCGTTACAACTTCTTGTGTATACATATAATTTGACACTACGAATGAAAGAACAAAACGAATCGTAGAGTACACTCGCTTGTGTACCCCTTTTAAAGCCTGTCTCCCCTCTGGCCAATAAGGTAAGAATCGCAACGACAAAAATCGTATTATGTAAATTGGGACTAAATGCTGTTGTAAATAAAGTTATACAAAAAAAAAAAGGATTTCTCTTATTTTGTCAGTGATGCCAGAATAATATTAGAATAGAATCCAGTGATGACACTAAAAATATCAAAAGAGGTAAAAGGGAACAAAATGAGATAGAAACATCTTGCGAAGATATTGATTTTCGGCCTGCTACATTTCTTATACCCTTGGTACATTTGCAAACATTTCGGAAGAGCGAATGAAAGATGTTGAAAATGTGAAACATGCATTCACACTTGAAACATCTAACATCTACTTTCAAATAAAAATGTCACCATATCTGAAACAAAAGCTTTTTGTTTTTTTAGATACAATTTCTCTAAGAAAATTCCAAATGTATTTGGAATTAATTTTGTTTATAAATATAAAAAAATATTAAACAAAAAACTCTTGCAAAAAAGGAAAAACTTGGCAAAAGGTAACGCTGCTATAAAACAAACGCAATAATAATAGAATTTATTGCCATCACTAGAAAATTGACACTAAAATAGTCGAATAATGAAGAATGGAATGCAATGAGATAGGAACATCTTCTAAAAACTTTGATTTTTAGCTCCATGCATTTCTTATGGGAAAATTTCCACATCTTCGCAAATTTTTGGTAGATGTTAGATGTTCAAAAGTGTATACTTTTTACTTTAATCCAAATTTTTACTATTTAATTAGGCTTAAGTTCATTAAATTTAATTTTCATTAAATTATTTTTATGAAGAAAGGAATTTTTACAACATGGAAGATTAATTAAAATTGTTATTGATAATTTTCATTCTTGACTGACCTGGGATTCGAAGCCAGGCTGGCTGGCGTGTGATTCGAACCCAGGCGGCTGGTTACCCTGACATGTTTCGACCTCAACCACTAGGTCTTCTCAAAGGGATTTGCCGTCTTACACTCGCAGCCATCGATGACTGCTGACGTCAGTAGTCAAACATCAATCCTTAAACCAAATTGTATTTTAACCTTTGGTAGATCGAAATTTGCTTATTGAATGATTATCCATTTTTAATTGATCTCACATGTTTTTCCTTTAACTTCTGTTTTTTCCGTACTTTTGTCAAGAATTCTTCTTGAAGTCCAAAGTACATTTTTTGTTTATCATGTTTTTTGTCTTTCTTTTTTCTTGTTGACATTTTTCAGCACAACTTGAAGGACAAATGAACACATAGAGCTTGTGCCTTAGCTTTAACAATAATTAGTATTGTGGTTATTTTGTTGAACTATTCATGGTTTTTAATCCAAATTTTTACTATTTAATTAGGCTTAAGTTCATTAAATTTAATTTTCATTAAATTATTTTTATGAAGAAAGGAATTTTTACAACATGGAAGATTAATTAAAATTGTTATTGATAATTTTCATTCTTGACTGACCTGGGATTCGAAGCCAGGCTGGCTGGCGTGTGATTCGAACCCAGGCGGCTGGTTACCCTGACATGTTTCGACCTCAACCACTAGGTCTTCTCAAAGGGATTTGCCGTCTTACACTCGCAGCCATCGAAGACTGCTGACGTCAGTAGTCAAACATCAATCCTTAAACCAAATTGTATTTTAGCCTTTGGTAGATCGAAATTTGCTTATTGAATGATTATCCATTTTTAATTGATCTCACATGTTTTTCCTTTAACTTCTGTTTTTTCCGTACTTTTGTCAAGAATTCTTCTTGAAGTCCAAAGTACATTTTTTTTTATCATGTTTTTTGTCTTTCTTTTTTCTTGTTGACATTTTTCAGCACAACTTGAAGGACAAATGAACACATAGAGCTTGTGCCTTAGCTTTAACAATAATTAGTATTGTGGTTATTTTGTTGAACTATTCATGGTTTTTAATCCAAATTTTTACTATTTAATTAGGCTTAAGTTCATTAAATTTTTTTTTTTTTTTTTTTTTTTTTTTTTTTTTACTTTATGTTGAATAGACCGTTGAGATTCTAAATATGTTATAAGAAAGAATGTTTTGTAAAGCACACATAACATCTAGATGTTAGACATTACATTTACCGCCGAAATTTTGAATATACGAAATTTAAGCAAAAGCGTAGAACACCTCCTTTATCAACTTCGCTGGTTTTGAAACGACTATCCATTACACGATCTGCTGCATTCGATTAACTGTCTAATGCTTTTAGAATTGACTAAAAATGCTTATTGAATGGAATTCGAGTTAGTTCTACGATGGAAGTTGAGTTAAAAAAGAATTGCGTGGGATCGCAATGGATCATGAGGTATTTATGTGTCAGCTAGGACTGAACGCCAGCTGCATGGCAAGTAGAAGGCTGTGACTCAAATAAACATCAAAATGAAATTTCTTTCCTTATAGTGCATTTACACTTGTTATTTTCAAACTGGTTCATGATCGTAAGCTACTTTCATAAACTATACCGTTTACATCGGCATTTTAGACAGTTAAGTTGTTTATCTTTGACAAGTCATAACATTTTTATCCCCAATATTTAAAAAAAAAAACGTTGATGCACGTACATATGAACATACCTTTTATTTAAACAAAAATCTATTTAAAAAACACACATTTCTTATAAATTTGGAATTTGTAAACATTTTCTTTGTTTATTCGTTTCACAGATAAAAGTAAAGTTGTATACCCTCCACCACCACTGGCGGTGAATGAGGGTATACTAAGTATGTCATTCCGTGTGAAACTTTTTTATTATACATCTAAGACCCCATAAAGTATATATATTCTGGCTCCTTGAGTAATTCTAAGTTGATTAAGCCATACCAGTCTGTCTGTCACGCTCACTTTCGAAAATCGCAAAAGTAAAGAACAAACCTGGTCTCAAATTGCATGTAGTTATCCTAAACAGTTTGGGCTTGAAATCCAGCAACACCAGTTTGGTAGGATCAGAACTATGAATCAAAAATTGATAATTTTGATACAAAAACTAACATAAATTGTGGAATAATGAACGCAATGATATAAAATTATGCACGAATTCGCTTCGACTGCAAATCATACTCTTAAATTTCGTGAAGATCGGTCCATAATTGACCATCGGCCCCATATAAACCCTACTCCCGGAAAACAGTTTAGTACACCTTAAACAGTTTTGTAGGACCAGAAATCACACTGCTAAATTTCGTGAAGATCGGTCTATTAACCCTACTCCCGGAAAACAGTTTAGTACGCCTAAAACCGTAATCAATAACGCTAGCATACTAACATTTGGTACGTCATAGTTTAATAGGACCTTAAATCACTCTGTAAAATTTTTTGAAGATCGGTCCATAATTAACGCCAGACCCCATATTAACCCTACTACCGGAAAACAGTTTAGTACGCCTTAAACCGTAATTAATAATGCTATAAAAATAAAATTTGGTATATCATAGTTTTATGTGACTACAAATCACACTGAACAATATCGTGGAGATCGGTCCATTATTTACCCTAGGCCCATATAATCCCTCCTCTCGGAAAACAGTTTATTGCTCCTAAAACCAAATAAAGCCCACTTTGGGAAAATAATTTATTCGCCTAAAACCATAACGCTCGTTTTTGTGAAACTTAGTTAATAATATATATGTATTTATCATATAGAGCCCACTTTTGCCGGTGGAGGTTAACAAAGATTCGGCACAGCCGATTATAGCAGTCTAATTTGTTTTCACTTATTTTTGATATTTCTGAGGAAATGTCAAATATCACCAGAGCGTTGCCAGAACAATTTTTGAAAAAACACAGTTGCATTAACAAAAACTGGTTGTTTATTTATCTCAAAAGCTAGTTACTATGGATAAACAAGTTTCTCAAACTAGTTTATCATTAGCAACAACTTATAACCTGTTTATGGCGTAGGTGTTAATGCACAATAAGGTTTAAAACCGTGTAGAATGGTACACTAATAATTGAAACAGTTCTCAAAGATTACAAGTGACTCAATTTAGGCTTGATGTTGTTGAAAGATAATTGTTAGTTTGATCGAATTGTCCCTATAATGAATTCCCCGTAAGCCTTCGCATGTTTTAATATATGTGTTTAAATTATAAAAAAAAAAATAAGGACCAACACAAAAAAAAACTAAAAAAGAAATGCTGTATTCTTAATACGAGTACTGAAGTATAAAAGAAATCTGTGTTTAAGTTACGACGATGTAAAAAATGTTTTTATTGCATTTCGCGAATATACTCATCGCATAACAAAATATAAAAACAACTAAAAGAAATAGAATATTATGATAAAAAAAAATAATCTTTTTTCTAACTTTACTAACAAGTAAATCAAAAAAATGTTTGTGAAATATGTACGTTTGATATAAAGAAGCGAAAAAATCGAAGGAAAAAAACTCGTAAAATAATATAAAACTAAAAGGTGTATATTCAAACACCCTCATACTTTAGCATAATCTTAATTTTAGGGGTCCCTTACACGTAATGGGGAAGGTAATCTAAATAAACACCTTACAAAATTGGGTTAGTAAAATAACTCAGAAGAGCTTTTTAGAAAAGCATTTAAAAATAATAAAGGAAATTGAAAGAAATCAAAACAAAACAAATTTTGATTCCAAACTGCTAAACAGTTTTAAAAGCAGAAATATCGAATAATAAAGGCGATTTCTCATAAGCGTAGCTAGACTATTATTCTGGGGTGGGCAAGTGCATCCCTTCTTAAAAAGAAAAAATAAATGTTTTTTTATAAAAACGAAATAAATTCTTATAAAACATCAAAACAAATTCAGTTTGTAATGAATGTAACAAAAAACAGAGTATTTAAAAAAAATTAATGGAAACTGGTGTTTTCAAGTTACAAATATAGACATTATATCCTACTAACATTATAAATGTGAAAGCTTGTGTGTCTGGATATGGGTAATTCCACAGGCAAGTCTACTTTACGCCACCAAGCTTTTTAAATTGTTTCTCAAAGAATAATGTATATATTTCGTAAATTTTTTGTATTTCGGTGTAAAGCGCAATTTATTGAAAGAGGGAAAATTTTTAACAGCATGGATCTAAAATACAAGCTTAACTGCTTCGTGGCGTAACGTCACACTTCTGTGGAAGTGCGTATATTTGGATGTTTTTAGATGTTCGTTAGTTTGTGCCTCAATCACGCGACGGGTACCATATGAGCCAAATTCAAATATAGGGTACTTTTTAAGAACTAAAGGCGGGAAAATTGGTACCTTAGTACATTTTCTCTTTTTGATAAATTTCATATGCAGCTGCATATGGTCCATATTTAAATATAGGATACTTTATAATGTATAAAATTGTTGTTCTCTTTTTGATAAATTTGGTATACAAACAGATAACAGACTACATTAACATACGGGAAAAGCTGGTACTCTGGGTACTTTTATTTTTATTTTTTTTTAGTATTCTTTCTTTTTTCGTAAAATATAGGGTACTTTTTATGATGTAAATATTAAAAAATTGGTACTTTTGGCACTTATTAAGCAAATAATTACAATTTGTACAACTGCTTCCAATCGTTAGTATTTGCTCTTTAAGCAATAAGTCAATTTAATAAATCAATTAAATGATTTTTACATTACGAATAAATTTATAGTTTCTGACTTACGACGTTTTTGCCAAACTTAAAATATATTTGACCATAAAATAAGTATAAGTATATATGTGATAGTACATGGAATCTTATCCAAAAAAGAAACAGCCTCAAACAACAACAACTGGAAAATACAAGCCTAAGAGTACAATATAATGCCAGGTGAAAACATCAGCAAGAAATGATAAGCCCAAATACTTTATAAACACAGCCAGCGAAGCAGAAGCAACAGCGGGCCGAACCATATGGGTGTCCCTGAAATATTTTCTCGAAAATAAAGAAAAATTTGAAAAACGGGGAAAATTTTGTGGGTTTAAACAATTAGTTAAGAGTTTTTTTTAATAATATTTTGAGTTTATTTTTTGGCTTTTTTCTTCTTCAGTTCGTACCGTACGCTTCGAGTTTACAAAAGTAAGTAGTATACATAAATAATAATAATAACCATATTGACACAAATAACAACAACTGAAACTTAACGAAAAACAGTAATTAGTCCACAGAACAATAATCAGGGCCCGTTTACAGTCTACGCGTAAACAATATGAAAGAACTTCATCAACTAATTGGTCGACTATCGAACCAAAATTGGATCCAAAATCATGCAATAAACGATACTGACGGTCAGCTACTTACAAATGCAGAAGACAAAACTCGTCGGTGGATGCAACATTCTGAGAGAATCAGTAATGTCACTGAAGATGAAAATATGAAAAGCCTTACACTCATAGAAAAATGAATCTTCATATTGATGATGCTCAACATCAGAATTGTGACATCAATGTTATTACAAATGGCATCAATGAGGCAAAAAGTGACATCAATCCAATGACGAACGTCATCCTAAAATGTTGTCATATGTTGTGCGTCATCTACGCTATGACTACAGCGACATCAATTCGACGCCACATTTTGTTTACACCGATAGAAAAGCCGTCATAACGCTGATGTATTTTGACATCAGTACAGACAAACTGTCATCAGTGCAATGACAAAATAAACCATGTCATCAGTGCAATGCCAAGATGTCATCAATGTAATGCCAAACTGTCATCAGTGCGATGACATAATATATCATTTCATAATATATTATTAACATTATTTTCATGTTTCAAAAGTAAAATAAGAAGCAAAAATTTTCATATTCTGTTTTTTTTAAATTATTTATTTAAATACATCAAATGTTTAAAGTAGAATTATTACGAAAACCATATCGGGCATGGTGCTGGTGCCTTATAACTGAGAGTTATTCTGTTAACAAAGGGCGGTATACAACAAAAGTGAAACAAGCATGTGTAACGGGTAAGTAAATAATGATATTCTCTCAATTTGACTTAAGGTCCAATTACAATAACTCAATTTGATGACAGTTTGTCATCGCACTGATGACAAGCTTTATCAAACCGACTCCGATTCGTCATTTTTGTGATGCTAATGTGTTGTTGACCCTGAAGACAATTTGGCCAACTGATGTTAAGACTGATATCACAGTGATGTAAAGAGTCATGGGGCAAAAAACGAAGACACTTATCATAGTACTGATGTCAAAATACACGCAAATGACGCCTTTTCTATCAGTGTACATCGTCAAGTATATCAGCAACAGTTAATACTGCCCTTTCTGATAGTGTCCCAAACATTGATGAAATAAAGGGCGCTATCTTAAATCTTAAGAGAAACAAGACACCGGAAGAAAATGGCATTCCCCAGAACTTCTTCAGACAAATCCGTCTACGTCAGCAGAAATTCCTTATTTGACAAGCTGCGACAACTGGAGGGGCATTACCCTGCTAAACTCTATATATTAGTTAAAGGCCATACTAATAAATAACAAACTACAATGTGTAGAAAGACCACATCGGAATTGCTTGGACTAGACAAACACCCTCCGTCTCATAATTGAACAGTCTGTTGATTTATTTAGTTTTCGTCGAATTTAAAAAAGCTTTCGACTCTATTAGACATAGCGCTATACAGAACGCATTAGGGGCAAAAGGTGTACCATTAAAATTAATAAGACTTATCAATGCGATGTATACAAATGCATCACTACGTCATAATGGCATGACAAGTGAGCCATTCAATTCAAAAGCTAGAGTTCAACTAGGCTGTCCCTTGTCTCCATTGATCTTCGCGTTGGTACTAGACGAAATTATGCTGTAATTATGTGTACTAAAGAGGGGCTTTGTTTGAGATTTTAGCAAAAATTTGGAAGATCTTGATTTTGCGGATGACATATGGTTATGTCCCACAATTTTAACTATATGGTTAAACTGGTAAAGGTCGTCGGTTTAGAAATAAATATAGAAAAAACATATGCAATGCGCATTAACAACGTCATTGAAAGCGACTTTGTTATACAAAATCAGAGGATAAAACATGCTAATCACTTTTGTTTCCTGATGTCACAAATATCCCAAAAGACAAAGATACGCATATTTAATGCTTGCGAAACCTGGCTTATGACAAGAAATAGACTAAAGACTGCAAATCCTTATTAACAAATGCCTGCGAATAATATTTAGAATATTCTGGCCAGATACGATCACAAACACAGATCTCTTGAGGCTAACAAATGAAGAACCTTTACTTTGCTCAATTACACGACGTAAATGGAAATGGATAGGACTCACTTTCCGCAAACCAACTGAGAGTATTACAAAAACAGCCATGAAATGGATATCTCAAGGAAGTAGACGCGCAAGTCGACCGAAAAACACATGGCGCAGAACAGTTCTGAATGAAATTGGATATTTTAAAAAATCTTTTGATGAAATCAGCAGTAATTTTAGTTCCCGATTTGACAAGCTGCGACAACTGGAGGGGCATTGCCTGCTAAACTCTACATATAAAGTAATGGCCATTATAATTAATAACAGACTACAATGTATAGAACAAACACTCTGCCTAATGTTGTTATGTAATGCGAGAATAAGTTGGAATTCTTTTGTAGAAGCCCTATCTGAAGAAAAAGTTAGATGTAGAAAACTACATAAAATTTGTGTAAATTTTTTATAGGTTAAACCCTTTTCTTAAAATCTTACTTGTTGATTAGTTTTGTTCAACGTTTTAGGTTTGTGAAAAAAGACGCGGTAAAAAAGATTAACCCTTAATAATCCTTGAAAATGGTTAACGAAGTTAACCGAAATATCGGAGAAAATAAATTGTTAAATAATCACACATAATAACACAGGTCAACAAAAGTGAAACACCCCACATATTGCTCTAATTTAAAATCACCGGTAAAAGCTAGTACTTAAATAGTAATTATATTAAAATCAATTTATTATTTAAAAACTCATTCTAAGGATATTTTGTATTCGACCATTTCGACCAGCCCTCCCCTATCTACGCCAGTGGATTTAATTAGAATCGAGGAATAAGTTTTTGTATGAATTAAATATTTTGCCATTTTTATAAATTCATGGTTAGTTAATGCTTCCAACTGAAAGTGCATGCATTTCCTTGGCATACATTCCCTCATTAAATTATTTTAGAAAATCGTCTTCGCTTTCGCGCCTTCTCTTTACTGATATCCTTGAGTTTGGTTGAAGCTTCAAAGTGAAATGCTTGTTGCTGCCTGCTTCTGCTGTTGTTGTTGTTGTAGATGTTTCTTAAGTGGTCCTTTTATGCTTTGTTGATTTGCACAAAATTATATGTATATCCTTCACAGCCTTTTAGAAGGATATCATCTTGAATTCTTTTTCTCATCTTCAGCATTTATTTTGTTCATACATTTTTTTCAATTTAGCGTTCGCTAACCAACCAGTTGTTGTCAAGGTAACTTTTCTTCTTTTTCGCAGCAAATTTTTTTCACTCACTCAATTCATTCAAATTTTTTTATTTTAATTTTTACCCCCCTGCTTTTTTCATCATACAAATTCAAGTCAAGTTGAATTGTTGACAACAGCATCCGTTGAAGGAAAAAAAAATTATGAACAGAAAAAATGGAAAGAAATCGCAGCTACTTAAGTTGTTATTTATTAAAAAACGCAAAAAAAAATAAAAAAAAAACTAAACGAATGTATGTAGTAAAAAAAGTACAAAGAAATATGAAAAAAAACTTCTTGGAAAATTTATTTAAAAAAAAATTTGCATTGGAAAAATTTAAAAGATGATGAAAATATTCACATCAAACGCAAAAGATTTTAATAAGAGTTATTAAATTACTATTATATAGACTTGGGATTACAAAGGATTTTTTTTTATTATGGCATAGATTTACAAAAAAAACCCTGAAACACTAAAAATTTCGAGAAACTAAGTGAAGGAATTCAGCTTGATCTACATTTTTTCTATTTTCAATTTGTTCTTAATTTTTAATTTGCTTAATTTTTATTGAAAATATATCTAGTTTTTTAGCCACTTACAAATATTTTTTAGTTATAAGTTAATTTTTTAGTTAGAAATTATGTTTGCTACTAAAAAAAGTATAATCTGAGCTCCTGTCAACGGACCCGACCATCATAGTGGACCTTTTTAAATTTGGTAACCTCGCACAAACTTTTTTTATCGAAAGCTTTTAAATATATTATGGTTAATTTAACCATATTATTGTTACCGGAAATCATATTATGGTTTAATTACTTCTCCATCAAGAAGCCGCAACCATATTATGGTAAACAAATAATTGTCAAATTTAACTATAACATGCTTACAGGCCAACCATAATATGGTTGTGGGTTATTGTTTGAGGACTCATTTAACTATTATAAAGTGGCCGGTGACATTAGTATGGTTAAAAAAACTATAATATGTTAAAAAATGTTTGTTAAAAATTACTTTGTTGGAAGTGACCATACTAAAAAATATTTCTTCTCTGCGTGTACCTTTTGACGAATTATGCCCCGAATAAAAAATTATGATCCGCTTCAAGCGAACATACGACGAATGACGGCCGGGATATGCGACCAGACTGCTATGTTCAAGCAAAAAGAAGGCTGTTGTCGAAGTGTTGTTGTTGTTGTTCAAACAGAGTTGTTAAAACATCTGTTCGCATAACGATGTCTAAAATTACTGCAGTATTGCCATTTAAATTAACATCATCCTTGCTGTTTTGTTGTTTTTAATTTTTCCCACATCAAATAACATGCATGTCAATAATCCTGCCAACGTTTTGTTCTTGTACACACATAGCGATGGATAGTGGAGATGGTGTGTAAAAATTTAATTTTCTGCAAGTCCAGGGGGCTAAATCTGGTAATCGTGATCGAATACTTGTTCGATTCGAAAGCAATCTTATTTCTAATTGTTTCAGTCGATTTTGAACGAATCGAAATTATTTTTTATTAAAACTCAAATAAATGCTTCACAACACTGAAAAAATAGTTTCGATTATTTTAGTATCGATGGACAGAATCAGATATAAAATGGCTTTCGAATCGAAAAATAATTAGCCCCCAGTTCAAACTACATAAAATAAAAATTATTAACACATTTTAATTAATTTCATGTTGTAAGATTCCCTCCATCCTTGAAATAATTTAATGAAAATTAAATTTGATGAGCTGGAGCCTGATTTAAAATAAAAATTTAAGTTTTTGATATTTTAATCAGGCTGAATTAAGTTCATCAAATTTAATTTTTATTGAAGGAAGGAATTTACAACATGAAAAGAATTCATTTTTTTTTTTTTTTTTTTTTTTTTTGATAATTCGTTACTTAACACGGGATTTAACTCGGGTCGAATTTACATGTTTCAAGGATAATAACATTCCTATCATCAGAATTCTTTGCGTTCTACCGTCTGCTCCACTGTGGCGCCTGCCAGTCTATAGTCAAATATCAATCTTAAACCAATTGTATTGGTAGATCGAAATTTGCTGTAATTGATTATCAATTTTCCATTTTTATTTACGTTCTTTTTCTTACCTCTTGTTTTTTCGTACTTTTTGTCAAGAGTTCGTCTTGAAAACTTAAGTAGATGCATTTTTATGTTTTATCTTTTTGTCTTTTTCTAGTTGACCTTTCTTTGTACAACTTGAAGGACAAATGTAAACCAATAGGGATTGTGCCACGTGCAGGAGAGGGCGAAGGTTCTCATTGGTGACATTAGGATATCTAATTCTATTGACTCCCTTGAGCACCGTAGCAATGTGGGTTGTATTTGCCTGGGTTATCATTACTACAACGGGATGTGTTCTGATGAAATTAGGGATCTGTTTCCCGAAACACTTACGTTTGTTCGTAATACACGTTTTTCCTCAAAAGTCCATCATTATGTGGTCCATTGGCTAATCGTACAACGCATTACAGGGAAAATTCGTTTTTTGGCCGGACTGTTCGTATGTGGAATAACCATCTTGCTGAAGTCTTATCTCTCACTATCAACATGAATAAATGAATAAATTCAAGTCGAGGGAGTAGTGCTCACAAGCATCGGTCAGATGCGATTTTCTTAAACTGTTTATAAAGTCGGTTCCTTCTGTTATTTAACCATGCCAGTTGATTGGAAGACCATGGACAACGAATTATTAAAAATGTTTTTGTCATTGGAGTAGTTGGTAAAATATTTGGATAATTGAATAAAATTTACGAATAAGTCTCTCAAAATTGATTCCATCTTCTTTAATTAAAAGTAATCCTGTCCAGGAAATATTAGACAGCAATTGCTTTAGCAATAAGAAATTTGTACGCTTATAATTAAATGATTTAGCTATAGTAAAAGCTGATTTCTTTTGAGGAAAAGGTGTAGAAAACAATAAAGTTGGATGATGATGATCCTTAGGAGCACATAAAGGATCTGTCCTGCTCACATTAAACATCAATGGACTATTTTTTAATATTAGATCTAACAACCTCATTTTGATGTTATAAACGTTATTTATTTGAAAAACGTTCAACTGTGCAAAACATAAAGCAAAATAATGTCTTGAGTCCAATCCTTGGGTGAAAAATGTATCAAATATTCTAATTCTGTAGTAGTAATCCAGAATAATGAAGGTATATCAAAGGCACCAAGTACGATCAAATGATCAGAAGGTCCAATTTTGTCTTCAACTTATTTAATTGTCAAAGAAATTGTCAAAAAAAAAATTATGAAATCCTCTTTCTGAAAACACTGACCAAAGGAAATTTGACTTATTGTCTAAAATCCAATACCTAAAACCGGATCTGAATATCGTCCAATTGCAATTCTGCCATATCTTTCTAAAGTTTTTGAAAATTTATTGCATTAACAAATTTATGAGCATGTCAATGCTAACAAATTATTAACTGATCGCCAATCTGGATTTAGACCACAACGTAGCTGTATTACAATAATGACTGATTTAATAGAGGAAATTCGAAATAATTTAGATAATAATAAATTAACGTTCCTTGTGTTATTAGACCATTCAAAGGCCTTTGATACTGTACACCACTCAATGTTATGCATGAAATTGTTGAAACTATTTAATTTTTCAACACTAGCAGTGGAATTAATATCGTCGTATCTCTCAAATAGATATCAATCAGTTGCAAACAATGGTTCTTTATCACGAGCTTTACAGGTAACAAGAGGTATCCCTCAAAGCTCCATTCTTGGACCCCTTCTATACTCATTATATGCTAACGATTTTCCCAAATAAATCAGATATTCTAAAATACAAATGTATGCTGACGACGTTCAGCTGTATCTTAGTAGCAACAGAGATTCAATTACGACAAGAATACAAGAATTAAATCCTGATCTTGACAAAATATATATATGGGATTTAGCTAATGGCTTAAGTCTTAATCCAAGCAAATCAAAGTGTCTAATAGTATGCAAAAAAGCAGTTCGAATAGATTTTGATATAGACATATTTGCTTGGGGGTTTAAAAATTGATATTTTGGATTCAGTAAGAAACTTGGGAGTAACATTTAATAAACATCTAACTTGGTCAAATCATATTACTCAAGCGTGTGGTAGAATATGCGGTATGTTGCGTAATTTATATGCCCCTCAGCACTGCACGCCTTTGGAAATAAGGATATTACTAGCAAATACTTATCTCTTGCCTACACTTTTATATTCGTCTGAAATTTTTACTTGTTGTAACACAAAGGACATGAGAAAACTTACCGTTACGTACAACAACATCCTCCGCTATATATTCTCTTTAAAAAGGTTCGATAATGTATCGCAATATTCCTGCCGTATTTTCAGTATATCTTTTTCAAAATATTTACAATTTAAAAACCTTATTTTCTTTACAAAATTATTATGACAAAGGACTGAGATTACCTTTACAAACGTTTACAGTTTACAAGATCGTGCAGAAGAAAAGGTAGACTTCAATTTCGTCACCGTGACCATGCATCTGAATGTCAATTCTTTATATTAAAAATACGTCTCTGGAATCAACTTCCACTTGCAAACCACTAGCAACGCAATAAGGTTTAGAAAATTACTATTAGAATATTTTTCGTAATACTTGTTTGTTTAATTCTAACGCAAAATTATTTTATTTGATTATTTATTATCTTTTAATTCTGTATCTAAAATTTATATTCACTGTTTTTGCAGTATCATTTTTAAATATTCAACTCAATTTGTTTAATTTAACTTGTCTGATTCTAATACTGTAATTTATAAGATATTGTGTCTTGTTGTATTAGAAAATCTAATTAGCTAGCAGAGGCTGTTTGTTAGACGATTATGTTCAATATACAACTCCTAAAAGAGACAAAAACTTCTATATTTTTTATTTATTTATTACTTTTTTATATATTTTTGACACGCCCGTTTTTTAATCTTGGAATGAACCTTTTGCGACTCTCTGTTAGAATCGTATAAGAATAACTGAGCTACCTAAATCAGACCGTTTTTGAAATATGAAAATTGGCAATACAATTTCAATAAAAACAAACCGACCTAAGGACCTGTAAAATAAGATTTTCCGACAGGATGGTGTTAATTTCTCGACCTTAAGGTTTGTTTGATATAAATTGTATGAAAATTAGAAGTTTTGACATGAAAAACACGCTTGATGCCCTTATTTAAGTAGGTCAGTTATACGGCTGAGCATTTCACGAGTCGTACAATAATCTCTACTTGAGTCTCATACGACCCTTAGCATGCCTTTTGAAAGATTCGTTAGATAATCTCTACATACATCATAAACGATTCCCTTTAGGATTAATATAAGAGTCGTTTGCTGAATGGAAGAATCTCCCCTACGAATCAGCACGTGTAACAGTTTCTCCCGTGCGAGGAATCGTCTACAATTAAAAAATGAGCTCGTCGACGATCAAACACTCGTCATGAGATTCGCAGTAGACTCCTAGATGATTGAAAATGCTAACGCACCTACTTTTTGCTTTTATTTTTGTTTGATATATTTTAATATGTGAATAAATTTTCCATTAATTTCGGTAGTTTTACTTTGTTGAGGAATATTTGGACAGTCTAATTCTTCTTGTCTGCGGATTAAAAAACCTTTAAACGAAATTTCAAATGGTTGAAACTGATAATAAAAATTCAAATTCAACTAGTTAAGCAACACATTTCTTCCAAAAATAAATACAAAAAATATTGAGAAAAAGTTCATAAATGCTAATTTCAACACGTTGCTAAACAAACAAATGAACAAACTACTCGAACCAAACAATATCCATATGAATGAATATTTACAGAAATTTCTATCAAAGATTATGAGTTTATGAAGAGCTTCAATGACCGCCTAAACGAGTATACTATACGTACGCTTGCCTATTTGGTTACAAAGTATTACTGTCTGTCTGTCTGCCTGTCGATTGGTTGCTTTTTGAGTTTTTAAGTGCACAGTTATGAAAAAGCCAAAAACACACTTTAGAATTTAATAAAAAAAACCTCATATTTGATCATATCGATGCCGATGTTAATGTAGTTGCTGTTGTTCCTTTTGTTGCACCATTATATAAAATCGAGGAGACTAAATGAAGCCATACACATGGTACAAGTATCGGTATCAAGGATTTTGTAACAAGTTACCAAACAACCAAACAACAATCATATTCAAAATGAGTACTTTACTTATAAATATATTTATGTATATGTGTGTGTAAGTAAGAAAGTATAAGTGTGTAAAAATGTTTGTGATGATTTTATTAACTTGAGATTGTATTGAATGTTTTTGTTGCTTTTATCCAAAACCAAACCATAGTTAACGAATGCACAATGGAACTTTTGACTTTATATTTAGTTCACTTTTTAAAGCACTTATATAATAATAATTAGTATTGCGGTTATTTTATTGAACTGTTAATAATGTTAATGTTAATAATGTTTTTAATCCAAATTTACATATTTTAATCAGTTCATTGAATTTAATTTTCATTAAATTACTTTTTATGAAGACAGGATTTTTTACAACATGAAATCAATTAAAATTTTATTGATAATTTTTCATTCTTGACTGAGATTTGAGCCCAGGCTTTCACGGACAGATTGCCCATACTAGTTTCGATTGTAACCACACAATATCTTCAGTGGGGTATGCCGTCTTTACTCATCCGGCATTAGCAACGTTAATCTTTAGTGTTAGTGAAACAGAGTAGAGTCTTTTGCGTAAAGTGGAAAAAAATTCCAAAAAAAAAATATTTAGCCTTTTTTAGACATTTAAAAAATGTTTCTAAAGTTTATAAATAATGTTACCTTCAGTTGTAGAGAAGTTAAATCCATATTTTTTGAAAAATCGGTTTTTGATGCAGTGCAATAGAGTAAACAAAAATACATATTTTGTAACAAAAAAAAAATACTATTTTATAGGTTTCTGCATTGGTTCAATAATATTGAAGAAAAAGTGGTCGTCAGTTTCCTTTTAATGTGAAATTTTATAACAAAATATTTACACTTGTTGGTTGTAACCTTTTAAATAAGTAAAATAAGATTAATCAAAATAATAAAATAAAATTGATTGAGAAATGAATATTTTGTGAAGTTTTTTTCTCCCTCGTGTAAAAATAAAATTAAATTAAATTGGACTTAGCACTTTTACAACAGATATTGCCCTAGAGCAGGGTTGTCAGATTCTTTTCCAAATTTCTCGCCAAAAAGTATATTAAAAATCGCCAAAAATTTTATTTTTTTAAAATTTTGTTGAAAACAATCGCCAAAAATCGCAAAATGGAATTTTATTGTAAAAAAATATACAAGAGTAATTTTGGCTTTATTAAAATTTTCTATATTCTAGAAGTATGTTTATATTGTAGAAATTTTGACGTTTTAAAATAAATATCTTAAGACTTAATTTAATTTTCCAAAAATATTAATTTTGTCCATTATGCAAAATGAGAACTAGATTTTATTATAATTTTAATCATCTATGAATTATTATAAATAAATTCTATTAAAATACATATCAGCTACACCTTCCATTTTTTCAAATTATTTTTGCTTGATAAACATATTAGCACAACAGATGATGAAAAAAAACATTTTGGCGCATAAAGCGAATTGCATGTAACTTGAATTTAGAAACGCATGAAATGCACAAAAAGTATCATACGCATAAACGCATGGTGTGGACCTTCAGCTTAAGAACTACACCATTTTTCATTGAAATTGAGAAAATTCCAAATGAAAATGAGAATTCCAATTTTAAATTGAGAAAATTCCAAATGAAAATGAGAATTTCAATTTTAAATTGAGAAAATTCCAATTGAAATTGAGAATAACAATTTTAAATTGAGAAAATTCCAAATGAAATTGGGAAAATTTCAAATGAAATTGAGAAAAATCCAAATGAAATTGAGAAATTTTAATTTTAAATTGATAAAACTGAATTATATGATTTTTATTATATTCATACAACAAACATAAAGATGAATAAATTAAAATAAATACAAATCGCACTATTATTGACCAACAGGCAAATCTTCCAGATCCAGAGCAGATTGATTAAACGTTGTAATATGTTGTATGGCCCTACTGCAATCTCCAGCAGTTATACATGTCTTAGAAATCTTAATCACCTCTTCTAAAAAGGCAAGCCTCTGCTCTCCTACATTGGGGGGAATTACTTTTGGTACATTCATCTTTGTTTTCGCCATACTTTTTATTTTTGACCAAATAATTTCAATGGGGTTTAGCATCGGTGAATAGGGGCTCAATCGCAGGAGTGTAGCTGGAGAGTATGGTGAAAACAAAGATGAATGTACCAAACGTAATTCCCCCAATTGAGTAGAAGAGCAGAGACTTGACTTTTTAGAAGAGGAGATTAAGGCTTCTAAGACATGTATAACTTCTGGAGATTGCAGTACATACCACGCCATACAACATACTACAACGTTTTACCAATTTGGTCTGGATATGGAAGATATACCTGTTGGTCAATAATACTGCGATTTGTGTTTATTTTAAATTTTTCCATCATTATGTTTGTTATGTACGTTCGTTGTATGAATAATAAAAAAAATTATATAATTCAATTTTATAAATTAAAATTTCTCAATTTCATTTGGAATTTTCTCAATTTCAAATTAAAATTTCACAATTTAATTTGAAATTTTCTCAATTTCAAATTGATTTTCTCAATTTAAATTGGAATTTTCTTAATTTCAAATTGATATTCTCAATTTCAATTGGAATTTTCTCAATTTCAAATTGAATTTTCTGAATTTCATCTGGAATGTTCTCATTTTCAATGAAAAATGGTGTAGTCCATCAGAAGCAATGAATTATATACTGCACTTTATTCCTATTTTTCAGATAAAGGACATAACTGAATGGAGCGCATAGTGCGTTTGGATAGGAAAGATCAAGATACTGAGCCATCTGCCCCCGATCATACACTAAACATCTTTGTATATTACTTACAAATTTTGTAAGAGATTTAAAAGATAATCAAAGTCATCATTTCCTCCAGGTTATCTAGGGAATGAATATAACGCCAGTATATATTTCTGTCTTACCGTCTTCTGAACAACCGTATTATTTTTTAGGCCGAAGTTTTCGAAATCAGAACACAAGGCATTATATGACTCATCTCTCACTAAATTTATACACTTCTACAACTCACAGAAATGATAGGTCAGACAATGTAAGAACAAGCTGTTAAGGCTGATCGTCTGCAAGACAATTACTCTAGTTTCGGTCCCTGCGTATTGTAGTGTATCCACACAATTCATTCTTTCTTACAAATAAACAAACAGATAATATTATTAAGTTAGGTCAGTAACATAACTGAATTGTTTTCGTTGTCACAATTATAAATTCTTTTTGTGTAATTCGATATTTTAAATAAACAACGGTCAACGTTCGCTTATTTATTTTGACAACAAAATCGACAACAGTAGTTCAATGTACGTTATTACATTTATGCTGATCTAACAAATTCTTTAGTTATGAATGAATTCCTTAATATACTGGACACCGATATGAGTAATAATTAATGAAAATACAATTTGATAAAGTAATTTAAAGATTTCTGTGTGCCTGATACAATACCGTATCATTTGTATGTAAGTTAATGCTAAGTACTAGAATAAGTGATTGAGTGAACTTATTGTAGTCACTCAATATTAGGTTAAGTTTTATTCTCATAAATAGTATTTAAGCAAACAAAATTTGTAAATAAAAATCAATTATTATCCATCAACCTTCGCTTGTGTTTTACTTTTAGTAATAAAACATTACATGGCGATCCTGCCAAATCTCTAATTTAATTAGACATAGCACATCTAAGAGACTTCACAGCAGTCTTGCTTATCTCTTAAGTGCTTAAATTAAATTGAGCATAGATCCTTGACAGACACAGCTTAAGCTTAGTCAGGATCTATGGGCGTTTAAAAAAAAAAAAAAAAAAATTTTTTTTTTATTTTTCTCCCTACATATGACGGAAACCTGGGAGGAGATCCTTCGGAACCTAAAGGAAGCTGAATCACACTGGGCTTAACTGCTAGAAGAAGGAAGTACGGAGCAAAAACCAGCCATACTGGAAAGAGGCCCAAAGCCAGTGAAGCCAAGAAAATGAACAGTTGAGAAGGAAGCCAAGCACCCAATTCACGGAAATCAAGAGGTAGAGAAGCCAACAGGCTTAAAAAGCAGCTTGAAGTTTTAAAACACCAACAGACCTACGAACAAGGGGAATGCCTAGAAAAAATGGAAGAGGCGATAAAGAAGAATAAAATTCAAATAAGAAAGTTAAAGAATAAAAAAAAAAAAAAATAAAAAAAAAAATAATTATATGTAAAAGAAAAACTAGAAATATAGGAAAATGATAAAAATTTTAATAACAATAATATTAATTGAAATATGTTTTCTGTTACTATACAAAACAATATTACTAATGTTAGAAACATTATTTAAAAAAAAAAAATTAAAAACCAATAATAAATATATAAATAAGAACAACTATTAACAAAATCAAATGTATAAACCAAAAAACCTAATAAGCTAGGATTACCAGGAGCCTAAGGAGATCAGTGAAGAAAGAAAAGTAGAATTATTGACAAATATTTGGGGAATTATAGGCAACTCTAACAATAGAAGCATTTTTGAAAAACCACAATGAGAAAATTTTTAATAACAATAATTATAATAGTATTAGTCATAGTACTGATAGGCTTTTGGATTAAAGTTAGCATTGTTAGTGCAATAGAACGAAATGTACAAGGAATTCAAAATTAAAAGAAGAAGCACTCAATTTATTAAAAATACATTTAGATAGGAAATCTTCAATACAGAAAAGACAAGACGTAGCCATGGCATCCTTAGATTTAAATGAGCTTTCAACTATCACAAAGTTAGTACCAAAATTTTCGGGTAAAACTAACGAATTGCAAACATTTTTATCAAATTTAGAAATGGTCTTTGCATCTATTTCGTCAGATAAGCATGTTTCCTTTTTCAATTTCGTTTTTAAATCAAGACTGGAATTATGTGTACAAAACAGAATTAAACAAGTACAAGTACCCACAACCATAGAAGAACTAATATCGATATTAAAAACGACTTACAAATCATTTAAGACATCCAATACTTTGCTGAATGAAATAACACGGATATCACAAAAGGATAACAACATATTGGGTTTTGCTGCAAAAATAGAGAAACTCATTACAGAATTAAACGAGGTGCAGGTATTAGAACAAGGTGAATCTAGTAGGAGCACTATAGTAAACACAAACAATAAAATAGCTTTCAATGCATTTTTGAATGGGTTAACCGACCCACAACTAATATCTACTATCTACGCAAGCCAAGTAACGACATTTTCTGAAGCTTTGAAAATTGCCGAAAGCGCTTCATCTCGTGTAGAACAACAACGGATACTACATTACAACACACAACAGAATCAAAATTCGTTAAACAGAAACTGTAGAAAATGTGGTAGAAACCATAATGGTAGATGCCCCGCAGATGGAAATAAATGCCATAACTGTGGAAAATTCAACCACTTTGCAAAAATGTGTTTGACCAAAACACCAGGCTACAACAACAGAAATTATAACAACAACGGTAACAATAATAACAGAAATCATAACAGCAACAATAACAATGGTAACATAAATTTTAACAACAGCAATAACAGAGGTAATAACAATAACAGAATTCATAATAACAGAGGCAATAACAACAACCAAAGAAGCCGAAACACAAACAACAGAAGTTATAATATAAATCACATGGAAGATCAGGGAAACTTCCAAATCCCGGAGTCAACCCGCACAGAGACTCCATTGGGAATGAACTAGACACGAAAAGAATCTATAGCATATCATCTAACCTCAGAAATTATGTAAATTTACATATCGCTGGCGTTAAGAACAGCCTTACGTTTTTGATTGATACAGGAGCAGATGTCTCGCTGTGCAAAGAACAATTTTTAGAAAGTTATGAGGAAAATCAAGATGATTATTGCAACTTAACAGGAATCACAGAAGATGTAATTAAATCACTGGGTTCTACAAAAATAAAAATTAAAATAAATAACGATGTAATTAGTCAAAAAATACAATTAGTAGAAAATAAATTTCCAATAAAAACGGATGGAATTCTTGGCAGAGATTTTTTAATGAGATATAAATGCAATATTGACTATGACAAATATGTGCTAACATTTAACATCAACAACGAAACAGTAATAATCCCGATACATGACAGTACTTACAAAATAAATGAAATTAGAATACCACAAAGAAGTGAAATAGTTTTACCATTCACAATCGAATTAGAAGAAGATGCCGTTATTACAAACAGAGAAGTTACCAAAGGAGTATTTTTGGCAAATGTAATAGTACCCAAATATGGAAATCAACATATAAAATTATTAAACGTTACCGATAAAATAGTAATCATAGAGAATCTGAAGATAGAAACCGTCCCATTAAAATATTACGATATATGTACCATTAATGAAAAGGAGAATGACGAACAAAGTTCGAACAGTCGTTTTACAAAACTTTTAAATACACTTAATCTGGATGAAGTAAACGATGAGAGCAAAAAGCAACTAATAAATATATTAAAGGAATATCAGTCAATATTCCATATTGAAGACGAATACTTAGGTATCAATAATTTTTATAAACAGACAATAAAATTGAACGACAATAGTCCTATATATATAAAAAATTATAGATTACCACAAACTCAGACAGCAGAAATAAATTCGCAAGTGAAGAAACTCTTGGAAAGCAACATTATTGAACCATCTTTAAGCCCATATAACGCACCACTGCTGCTAGTTCCAAAAAAAGGACAAACAGATTTAAAGAAATGGAGATTAGTTGTCGATTTTAGAAAACTGAACGACAAAGTTGTGAACGACAAATTTCCTTTATCTCGTCTAGATGACATTTTGGATAAATTAGGAAGAGCAAAATACTTTTCAACATTAGATATGACAAGTTCATTTCACCAAATTGAACTTGATCAAAAATCTCGCCCGTATACAGCTTTTTCAACACCTGATGGGCATTATCAATATACAAGATTACCATTTGGTCTGAAGATATCTTCCAACAGTTTTCAGCGAATGCTAACAATAGCTTTATCTGGGTTGGAATCCGAAGCTTTTATATACGTAGACGATATAATAGTATTCGGATGCAGTCTAAAACATCATAACGAAAGTCTTGTAAAAGTATTCGAAAGGTTAAGAAAATACAATTTGAAACTTAATGCTAAAAAATGTTGTTTTTTGAAACCAGAGGTAATATATATAGGACATTTAATAACTGCAGAAGGAATTAAGCCAGATCCAGAAAAATTTGATGCTATAACTAAATATCCCGTACCCAAGAATGCTGACGATGTAAGAAGATTTGTGGCATTTTGTAATTATTACAGACGATTTATTGAGAACTTTGCTGATATAGCGAATTGTTTAAACAAATTATTAAAAAAAGGTCAAAAATTCGAATGGACTGAAAGATGTCAAAGAGCATTCGATACTCTAAAAAATAAACTTATTAGTCCACCTATTTTGCAATATCCAAATTTCGAAAAACCGTTCGTCCTAACAACGGATGCATCAGAATTTGCTTTAGGCGCTATATTATCGCAAGGAGAAATTGGTGAGGATAAACCAATATCATTCGCAAGTCGCTCACTTAACAAATACGAAAGGAATAAATCGGTAATCGAAAAAGAATTACTGGGAATCTACTGGGGTATACAATTTTGTAGACCTTATTTATACGGCAGAAAATTTATCGTAGTAACAGACCACCGTCCATTAATTGCGTTATTCTCACACAAAAACCCAAGCTCAAAATTAACCAGAATCCGATTGGAACTATCTGATTATGATTTCCAAATAGTTTATAAAAAAGGAAAAAATAATACTAACGCAGACGCACTGTCAAGAATACAAATAGACTCAGATATATTAAAAACAATGGTACCTCAAACAATTGACGAAAATATAAAGAAAACGCTGGTGATAACAACAAATATGAAAAGAAAAATTACACAAAATGAGGAAATAAAAAATGAAGAGAATATAAAGAAAACGCTGGTGATCACAAGAGATATGAAAAAGAAAATGATACAAAATGAAGAAATACAAAATGAGGAAATGAAAAATGAGGAAAATAAAAAGAAAAACAAACAGAGAAGAGATCGATCCAAAGAAAATGGTAATATAAATCCTGAAGAGTCTGATCAACTCAAAATATGGGATTGTACTTCC
Source organism: Pollenia amentaria (assembly GCA_943735925.1). Classification (NCBI taxonomy): domain Eukaryota; kingdom Metazoa; phylum Arthropoda; class Insecta; order Diptera; family Polleniidae; genus Pollenia; species Pollenia amentaria. Next base: position 228,200,958 of record OX031009.1, read on the forward strand.
ATAAAAGATATAAAACTTGCAAGAAAGCTAAAATTTATATTAGAAAAGTCGACCAAAGATTTCGTAGTGGAAAACAATCATGCATTAAATCAAACGGCCGTCAGATGTAGCGATAATCCCTATTATTTAGATAATATGTTGGAGAAACTACCTTCTGTTTTAAGCAGATTGAATTGTGTAAAGTTCGCACTAGAAAAAAGTGACGAGATATTTAAGAAAATAAAAATAGAAAGATTGAAAGAAATCATAAATAAAGGTAAAGAAAAAGACGTCATAATTCTACTGTATAAAAATCCTCAAAGAATTGAAAATGAAAATAAAAAACATGAATTAATTAAATTGTATCACAGCACACCATGCGGAGGACATTTCGGAGTTAGAAAAACTTTAATAAAATTAAAACAGAAATACATATGGAAGAATATGTTCAAAATGGTAAAAAATTATGTATTAAAATGTGACCTTTGTCAAAGAAATAAACAGGTGAGACACACCAAGGAACCATTATGTATCACAGACACACCAAAGGATAGTTTTTCTACTATAGTCATAGATACAGTTGGACCTCTACGACCATCAGGAAACTACCGGTATATACTAACTATGCAATGTGAACTAACCAAATACATAATAGCCGCACCAATGGAAACCAAGGAAGCAAAGTCAATAGCAAAATGCTTAACAGAAAACTTGATATTAAAATATGGTATATTTAAAACACTAAAATCAGATAGAGGAACAGAATTTGTAAACGAGTTGCTTAAGGAAATATGTAGTCTGTTGAAAATAGAACAAAAATTATCAACACCATACCATCATGAAACTCTTGGTACTGTGGAAAGAAACCACAGAGTTCTGAATGAATACTTCCTATCATTTGTAAAGGATGATAATTGGGAAGAGTGGATTCCTTACTATGCATTCGCATACAACGTAACACCTCATGTAGACACAGAGTACTCACCTTTTGAGCTAGTTTTCGGAAAATTACCAAGTTTGCCAGGGGATGAAGTCATGAATCATCCAAAGGTTTACAATTTAGAAAACTATGCTAATGAATTAAAGACAAGGTTAAAGCATTCTTTAGAAAATGCTAGAAAGTTAATAGAAATAACAAAAAGAAATAGAAGTATAGAATCGTACAATAAAATGAATAGGATAGATCTTAATATAGGAGATTTAGTGTTAGTAAAATTAGAAAATAGAAGAAAAAATGAAGCACCATACATTGGCCCTTATGAGGTAGTGCATATCGATAATGTTAATGTAGAAATAAAAATAAATGGAAAAACAAAAATCGTACATAAGAATTTAGTAAAGAAACATAAACATTGTAAAATGAAACAAAACCAAAAATATTAGAACATAAGAAAAAAAAAAATTTTTTTTTAGTTATACCTATTATAAAAAAAAAAAAAAATATAAAACTACAAATACTGAAATATAAGAATTACATAAAAATAAATTTTTTTTTTAATACAAACAATATACTTTAAAAAAAAAAAAAATATTAAACAAAACTTTTGTATACATTTTTATTACAAACTGTAAAATCTATATAAAGCATATGAGTATTGTTCCACGCACACATCACATTACATAATAAATTAAAATTTTAAAATTCCAAACAAAATTATAAAATTTTAACTGAAAGATTGGGGGTGTAGTGTATCCACACAATTCATTCTTTCTTACAAATAAACAAACAGATAATATTATTAAGTTAGGTCAGTAACATAACTGAATTGTTTTCGTTGTCACAATTATAAATTCTTTTTGTGTAATTCGATATTTTAAATAAACAACGGTCAACGTTCGCTTATTTATTTTGACAACAAAATCGACAACAGTAGTTCAATGTACGTTATTACATTTATGCTGATCTAACAAATTCTTAAGTTATGAATGAATTCCTTAATACACTGGACACCGATATGAGTAATAATTAATGAAAATACAATTTGATAAAGTAATTTAAAGATTTCTGTGTGCCTGATACAATACCGTATCATTTGTATGTAAGTTAATGCTAAGTACTAGAATAAGTGATTGAGTGAACTTATTGTAGTCACTCAATATTAGGTTAAGTTTTATTCTCATAAATAGTATTTAAGCAAACAAAATTTGTAAATAAAAATCAATTATTATCCATCAACCTTCGCTTGTGTTTTACTTTTAGTAATAAAACATTACAGTATAGAAACTACTTTGGTAATGAACAGGCAGCGAGTTAGCCAGAATGGGATATACTTAAGGTATCAATCGCAATTCCGCTTGGTACTTTTAAAAGAAGCGCAACTTAGACACATGTAGAGTGGGCAAGATATGTGGCCATATTTTTACGCTACTTATTTATAAACCGTAATAGAACAGCTGTTATATTAAAGCTTCTGCCCCAGCATTAACAGGACATTGGACTCTAGGTAAGCATGCAAGTCGGCTTGGTATTTTCCTTCAACGACCATTATCAGGCGCGCAATGTCAAGGAAAAATAGGGAATGGTTTTGCACTTTCTTTGCTAATGTCCGGCTCAAGGTGTCAGGAGAAACAGATACCTTGGCAACTACATACTCTCTCCAACCTTTGTGAGCTATCTGGGTGTAAACTCAATGACCTATTACGATACCTCATGGCTATCGCCTGGCTCGGATACCACATTGGTAAACATTACGATGAAAATGGCAATACATCTGACATGTGGAGGGACCTTATCGAAGCGGAGTCCTTTCGACTATACTTGACTGCTTGCATAGTCTCTATCCCATAGTGCACCATGACGTTATAGCTGCTGTGTGCCAATATGAAATAAAATATATGGGCTTAAATTCAAAAGTGTAAAGAGAACCATATTTGTTAGTCCCTTTGTTTCTTTCTGTCATCGAATGGAACAGAAAGAGTAAAATGTGCGTCAATGTTTGTTTTAGAAACTGTTTTTGAATACAAAATAGTCTTAAGGCACATGTTATTGTTACGAGTACTCGCACTTGTTCTATAGATACTGTTAAAACGTTTACAAGTATTCCTACTAAAAGTATCATTTGTATCTCTATATTATCGCACACAGATACATACATTCATAATCTTTGAAAGTGTATTTGTAGTACATAAATGTAAATAGAATATTTGTGCATGTTTATTGAAAAAATAAAAAGAATGAAAACGGCTCATAGAAATGATAGTAATTGGCTTTTTCTAACAAAACAAGTACAAGAAAGAATACAAACAGTTTTAGTAGGCAATAAACTTTTCTGTAGAATTTTCCAATCTATAGAAATTACAACACTATTTACAAGATGAAGAAAATAACAACAACATTAGAAGGATATAGTGGTAACATTTGTTTTCTTTCTACTTTAAAAAAAAAAAATTGCATAAATTAAAAAAAAATAAAACAATCTTTAAAAGGTTTGTAACAAATTGTTTTTTGTTTTCTTTTTTTTTTCGAAAAATACTGATTAGAATATTAAAATTTTCTAAATTTTAATTAAATTTTCAATATTAATATAAATTCAAATATTTTTTTTAAATCGAAAGACTTAATAGTGTATTGATATTGTATATAATTATATTAAGATATTTAGGAAATTGTTGGCTTTAAAGTGCACGAAATATCTCGATTTAAAAAGTGAAAATAATTTTAAAATGAGTTGACATAAGACTTAACCCCCTATTCACAAAGAAGACAGCAGGACAATTTTAAAAAATTTGTATGAAAAAGAGCTCAATTTGAGTATTTTTTTTCATACGAAATTTTCTCAATTGCCTTGTTGTCTTCTTTGTGAATTAGGCTCTTAAATAAAACTACAAGATAAAATTGAGAACTATTGGAAATTAAATAATTGGGTTATTCACAAGGTGTGGTATCAAGTAATATCGTCATAATGTCCTAAATAATATTTTACAATTGTTTAAAAAAATATTGTTGTGTTTCAAACTAAATAAAAATTTTAATGTTGTGTCCCACAGCAGTCATAAATAATTCTTGTAATTATTTTAAGACATATAACATTACAACTTTATGACTACCTTGTGAATCACCCAAATATTTGCTCATATTTTGGTGTATCTTAACTTAAAATCAGTGATGTCCATAGTTTCAACCCAGCAAACACAAAATCAAGCGTACGAAATATGATGCTGCATTTTATTTTCTTAGGTAATACTTTAAGGATTCAACCAAAAAAAAGAAATTATTTAAATAGTTTATAATAAAAAATACAGTCAGTTATGTTAGGCTAAGTTAGGTTAGAAAGGCTGGTGCGAAGCAAACTTCACAGCCTCACCAACAGTTCAATATGGGAAAAGTAAAGAGTGAAAGCACAGGAAAAGAAAATAGTGGATGATAAAGAATTGGACAGAAGCAAAAACAACCCTACAAAACAGCAAAACTGCCCTACATGTTCCCAGTACCTAGCCTTCTGCAGCGCAACCAGGTCATTTTCATTTCCGTCAGATGCTCGAACCCGCAGCCCGAGACATCTTTCAAATCGCGCAGGAATCTGCTAACCAGCCACCTCAGCCTGCTGTTCTGTAGTCTAGGACAGTGACACATAAAGTGCTCAACTGTCTCCAACTCCTCTGGGTCCTCACACAACCTACTTATGCCCGATGAGCCAGACCCCATTCTCACCGCCATTCTGCCTATCATACAGTGGCCCGTGATAATACCTATCATGGTTTTGACGCAGGCCCTACTCTTACTCAGCAGTGCGTCCGAATTCAACCTACTAAGCATTGGCCACAGCGTGCGCGATACTCGGCAGTCCGTTCGGCCCTGCCAAGCCCGATTTGTCCCGCTCAGAACCCATTCACTAATTTTTCCAAAGTAGAAGCCCATTGGAGGCCTGACCAACTGCAAACTGTCAGGATCCTCCATTTCCGAGCCCAGGTGATGTTGCACTGACCCGGTACCCAGCAGAGCCTCACAACATAATTCCCTAATATTTCTCTTGGCGCCCTCCTGCAACCGTCCACTAGCATGGAGTTCACATAACAGCCCATCAAGGCCCTAGGGGCCGCAATTTCAAAAAGAGTTTATTTTAGACGTTTTGTAAAAAAAACTATAATTTAAAATTGCTCTATTAAGATGAAAATATATACTGAGTATATTTGTCTTCGAGCTGTATTTCAAAGATAATTTTGTGGCAATCACACGTGCATAAAATTTGTAAACTGAGACAAAAATTAAGAAAATCATAAGCCGTTTGGTGAAAAAGACGAATTTCTTTTAATTCAGTTTAAGGTATACATTTTTTTTATTTTGAAATAAATTTTTTTTGGGAAATAAAATCGGCTTCTTCATTTAATTGAGTATAACTTTCTTATATTTTTGTGAGATCTCCTCAGTTTTAGGTTTCTTTTATGCAGCACAAAATATGTTTTTATGTGAAAGAAATAATTAATAAAATTTTTCATATGTATTAGCAAATTAAAATAAAAGGCACAAAATTTCTACAACTGTCAAAAATTTATATGTATGTCATAAATAAAAAAAAAAATTAGTATTGTGGTTATTTTATTGAACTGTTAATGGATTTTAATCCAAATTTTGATATTTTAATTAGGCTTAAGTTCATTGAATTTAATTTTCATTAAATTATTTTTATGAAGAAAGGAATTTTACAACATGAAATGAATTAAAATTTATTGATAATTTTTTATTCTTGACTGAGCTGGGAATTGAACCAGCTCAAAATTATTATGAAAAAATATCATGAAAAGTTACGAAGAACTATCAATAAATTTTAATTCATTTTATGTTGTAAAATTCAATTCTTCATAAAAAACATTTAATGAAAATTAAATTCGATGAACTTAAGCCTAATTAAAATATCAAAATTTGGATTAAAATTTATAGTTTCAGAATAATTAATTAGAAAGTGACAATAACAACCCAGCCAGCAAAATTCTCCGACTTTGTCTGAATCAGACATTTGACAAATGTCTGACTTTATTCTTAAAGACATCGTTCAGATTTCTGTCGGACATTGATAACACGTACTGTCTGGATTATTATATTAGAATTTTATTCCAAATTCTTTCAGTTATCTGTCAGAAAACAATAAGAATTTCGGCTAACAAATCAGAATTTCCCATGCCATTCTCAGTAGATTTCTGTCAGATTTCTATTAGAAATGTTGGCAAAAAAATCATTATTTCTCACGACAACTCTGCCAGAATTCCTGTCAACCACTTCATACATTTTTGCGTCAGAAATCTGACAGAATTCGTGTACGATTCCGAATTTTTTGTCGACGTTTCTCTCAGATATCTGGATGATGTCGGACAATTTTTCTGGCTGGGAACGCATCATTTTTATTTGTAGGTCGCCGAAAATGCGTCAAATAAACGAAATAAACACATACGGGTTTATTTGATAGTCTACAGGGCACTTAAGGTACACTCGTCGCTGGATGACTAAATGAGAGAGGATAAGAATGTGTGTGAATGAATTAGTTTTAGGATTGTGCCATGAATCAAATAAACAAGATTACGCATTAATGGTTTATATGAACTAGAAAAATACTATTGTGCTTTGCCTTGAAAGCTAAATTTCATAGAGTTTTGCCTCATATGCAGTAGATAAAAATAGGATTGCGCCATCTCTGTTCGTTGTTTCATGCAATTGTGGTATGGGCTGGGCATCAACAATTTAAGACTTAATTCGAAAGACGGAATTTATAAATTAAATTGAAAGTAATAAACGCCCCTTCTTCTGCAAGGAAAACAATTTCTCCACGCAAACTGGAAAAGTGGTATTAATCTTTCAGTTCGACGTTGTTGTATTCATAACAGTGAACTGTTTACAGTTGTCCCCATTCCAGTGAGGAGTATATTTAGGCAAAATAGCGGTTTTGTCGAGATGGCGACTTTACAAATCCAAAGGTGAAATTTTTTTTATAATGTCGCATTTGAAGGTGCTGAATCTTCTTTGGTAATCTGTTCTTTTGAGAGTTGTCCGCTATACAAATAAGCCACATAGAAGAATTCGATGAACTAGGATCCTAAAAATCCAGCAGATTATCCAAGATGTTGACCCCAGGATTTTCTAATAGCACTATGGCAAGAATATAGAGCTTTTCTAACGCCTTCGATGTTATTCTGTTTAAAGCTTAGTTTGTTATCCAGAATGATTCTAAAGATATTTTGCACTTTTGACCAATTTTATCAGGGTGTTGTTCATGTAAAGATTCGGAAGTCAGGTATATTATACTTTCGCATACGTAACGAACTAACCATTACCTACATATCCTTTTTGTCGGTTTTATCTGCTCAATCTGTTCACTTAAAGGCTTAATTGGCGAAATTGTCCACCGTCGTAACTATATTCTATTACTATTTTAAAGGAAACAATCATCATGTTTTCCATACATACATATTTTTCAAACACTTTTCCCAAGTGGAATAAAATATTTTGTAATAATACAGTCAAATAACTCTTTTTTATCTTTTCTCGCGAAATTGTGTTTTCATTAAAATTTACAACTGCCATGGAGACACATTCAAATATCTGGCAAAAAAATACAATTCCAAGAAACTGCTCTACAGCAGAGTAAAACGAAAATTAAATAAAATTATATTTATAAATATTTATTCGACGGTTGCAGGATTCGAGTTTATTTTTCACAGAGACGCTTATGATAGAAATAAAAGTATGCAAATCATACCAAACGAAAACATTCAAGCATTCAAACTCCTTATTCGTTTTTTTTTTATTATTATTTTATTTCTTTTATAATGATTATATTTAGATTCTCTGACAATACTCATATCTTTCATTTGAATGTATTAAGTGGCGAAAAAAAGCTAAGAAATCTGTAGTTTTTTAGTGAAATTTTTTCTTTTTTGAAAAGAAACGGGAAAATAGGAATAAAACGTTTGCATTGTGGCGTGACATGTGGCATCAACGACTCGCAACGTTCTTATATTTAGTCGAGCATCAGATTATGTTTCCCAAAAAAAATTAAATTGTAAGGATTTTAGCATCATTTTTACTGTTAAAAGTAGAACTATTTTGTTTTTTGTCCATGAGTGTATGTGTGCATTTTATGTTGTTTGGGTGTGCTACTTCATTTTTGTCAAGACACGTACTTTTATTACTTTTATGGCAGTGATGTGGTACATGCAACGACAGTCATTTAAGCAGAGTTGTTGCTTTAAATGGATTTTATTACTGCTAGGAAAATAATATCTATAGATGTGTGTGACACATGTGAATTGGCCTGTTTTCTTTTAAATTTAATTTTTTTTAAGCAATTTAATAAAATTTTCTGAACAAATTTTTTAAACAAAAAATGTACCCTAATCAAGCTTTAGAACTTTTTCGTGATAATTATATGCGTTTGGCGAACAAAAACTTTTCCAAATATTACCAGCCACCAAACAAAGTTTGGAATATATTACAAAACTTTTATTTTTTGGTAAATTAACCAACCGTTTTGTCCATGCATACATTTTGAAATTGTTTTTACTTTTTTATTTTGTTATGCCTATTGAAAGCCGAAATAGAGATAAAACGAAAATGATTTAAGCACCATATTGCGTTTTATAGAGTCATCATCATCACATCATCTGCCACAGCTTTAGTCCAATAAGAGAGCAGCTACATTTTTGTTTTTTTTTGCAACTTGTGTATGCATTTAAAGTGTTGAAAAAAAAACAAAGAAAATTTCTTCATACACATCATCATATAGGAAATGAACTCAGAAGTGTATACTCATACCAGTGTTGCCGGCTGTTCAAATTCAAAAATGGGTAAATATCGGCTAACAAATATATGTATGTATGTAATAGTAAACGTGGATTTTAACTCAAAATTTATTTTTCAGCAGGGAAATATTGACATTGTATGACATTTTTGCTGGCAGACATATCAGTAGTACGTATTTATTACCAACATTTGATTTTGCTCCAAAGGCTCACTAAAATACTGAAAATCTACTAAGAAAAAAATGTACATTTAAAGGCCATGTCAGATAAAACTTTTGCTTCGCGTTGCGTTACCGATTCGCTTTGACATCTAAGATAAAATATACATACTTATACGAAACATGTCACATAAAGTACTTTCAAAGCGGAGCGAAGCAAAAAGTTAGCCAACTCTCATCTTTTTGCGCGCTTTGACAATTGGCTTGTATAATTTTCTTTTTTTTTAATTTTTTTTGCCAAATTCAATTCCAAAAAACCGTCCAATTAAATTTTTAACTTTAATTTTTGTAACAAATAATTAAATGTACAAATTACCAACCACTTTTATAAGTAAACAAACAATGCGTGTGTGTTGTCAAAGTTTTCATTGTGGCATACACCTTTTGCTTTGCGTTTTTCTGCCAAAGGTAGAAACGTCACGCAAAGCGACAAAGTTGTATCTGACACGGCCTTAAAAGCTTCTTTTCGTACATTTTGTCTTTCTGGGCAGTGTGGCCAGATCTAAAAAAAAATGTACAGCTAAATCTATCCAAAAAACGCTAAAACTGATTTTAAAAAATGCAAAATATAATGCTAACATTTTTTTATGATTTTTGTAAAAAATTTATTACCAGTATGAAATTTTATTCTAAACTAAATACATTTTAGTGACTTATTTTTCAACGAAATTTAAATAAATGATTATATTTAAACAAGTGGGTAGGAAATGGTAAAACAACTGATACATACAAATATGTAGCACAGGTAGTTGAGATTAAATATTAAGTTTAGGGGGCCTGCAAACCCCTAATTCATGCAAAATTTAAAGGAATTTATTTCTATGATAAATAAAATTTTTTAGATCATTTTATTTCTTATAGTTTAAGAAAAGTTGAAATTTTAAAATTATTATATTACAGTTTTCATATATATTTGAAAAAAATGTCCTGAAATTTTGAAATTCCTTTGTACTTTTATAACGTAATATCAAAGGGCAAATAATATTACCAACCAACATGATGAAGGCATTTCTAATATTCCCTCAATCTTCTATTTTTTTTTAACAAGGCAGGTAATATGTTACTTAATATAAAAATGATCCATTTACATACGAAATTTAATTTTGGGAACAACTATTTTTAGTCAAAATGTATTTACACAGAAAAAATTAGCTGTTCTTTTTTATCAACTTTTTTTTTGACCAAAAAAATTTTCCTTTTCAAATCATTTAAAAGAATCACTTACACTGCATGGGTTTTGTTTCTATATATTAAAAAATATAACATAAATAATATACATACAAATGTATGAACTAATAAATATCACGCATTAAATTCTTATATTTTGAAATGAACTTAGCTGAGTGAAGCTTAATTTTAATATAATATAAGTAAATTTATGTAAGATACTTAAATTTCAGAACAAAATTTTGCAAGAAAAACAATATAAATCTTACGATATGACGACACTCTACACAACGCTTATTTAATCGGGTCGTTCAGTTGAAAACAGCGAATTCGTGAACACAGTATTGAAAATGATCCGAAAATGTGGATAACTCTTTAATGTTCTCTAACAATAGAGTTATCCACATTAAGCGTTTTGCGTTAAGATTTGGCTTTGAAGCTTTAAAAGGTGCTAGTGGAGAAGCAAACAACGTCCATTTTTAAGACAACAAACAAAGTTGCCGCATTTGGGCTGCCGAAAATCCAACAGTAGTTGTTCAAAAGCCTTTGCATGCTTAATTTCTCACTGTACTGTACGCTACGAGATCTAGAGCCGTTATTATATCCAAATATGATTGAAAATTTCGACACCTGTTTATACCTGTCCGATATATTTTTTTCGTTTCAAACTGACAAACTTTACTTTTTCTAAAAAAAAAATGAATAATTTAATGTTTATCTAAATTCCATGCTTTACTTGTTTGTTTTGAAAAATAAATTTATTGTGTATGGGACAAAATATCGGCCAAATGGCCGCCGCGACCTCGGTGGCTCACCTCCATCCGATGGTGCAAATTTTCGATGACGCTGAGACATAATTGAGGTTATATGCCGTTAATGTGCCGAATTATTTCATCCTTTAGCTTTTCTTTCAAATAACCCCAAAGAAAGAAGTCCAAGGGTGTCAAATCACATGATCTTGGCGGCCAAATGGCATCGCCACCACGTGAGATAACACCCTTGAAGCTGTCGCGGAAAAGAGCCATTGTTTCGTTAGCTGCGTGGCAAGTGCACCGTCCTGTTGAAACCACATATCGTCCACATCCATATCTTCCAATTCGGGCCATAAAAATTTCGTTATCATCTCACGATAGCGAACACCATTCACAGTAACTGCCCGACCGGCCTCATTTTGGAAAAAATACGGCCCGATGAGGCCGCCAGCCAATAAACCGCACCAAACAGTCACTTTCTGTGGGTGCATTGGTTTTTCGACAATCAGTCTGGGATTATCATTCGCCCAAATTCGGCAATTCTGCTTATTGCAGTATCCACTGAGGTGAAAATGTGCCTCATCACTGAAGATGATTTTCTTCGAGAATTGATCATCCACTGTTTCATTTGAGCGCCCATTTTCATAATAAGCCTGAATAACTTTATCGCGTTGCTCGATTGTTTTTCTTTCCATGATTCAAATTGAGCTAGTCTGAAATTGAAAAATGACAAATGAAATAAAAATTCAAATTATTGATAAAAAGTACTTTGTTATTCCATTTGTTAGATCTACAATATTGATCTTAGATCCTACACTGAAAAGAAAAATCAATCCATCTGTACTTAAATCAAGCCAAAACGGTGTTAATAGCACGGTAAGTACGGACTTCTCTACATAAAGTACATAAAACTTGATTCAAGTACGAATTATTACAGTGCCCCGTACTTAAAATAAACCGAAAACAGGATTGGCATAAGTAAAAGTGAGATTGAAATAAAAACTAATCTCAGGCTGATTCAGGAATTTCTAAGCTGGTTTTATCCCGAATTCGTTCTTGAAATAATCCGATTGATTTGAACCCAAATTCTTACCTAAAATATCAGAGGCATTTGATGTTTTTAACTAAATAAATTGGCTCTTATTCGACCTTTAAAATTTTTTAATTAATCCTTTTTATTAAGCTTGAGGTCTTTTTCTTTTTTTTATAAATAATATTAAATTTTATTGAATCCAATATTTCGGCACTCCGTTGTGTGCCTTCTTCTTTTTCTAAATAATTTAGAAAAACAGAATATAAAAATAATTGAATAAAATAAAATATGGGAATTTTTGCTTCATATTTTACTTTTTACAACATGAAAATTATGTACGTTTTTCTTCTTGTAGTGTTGTTTTTGTCTCTACAAAAACACACAAATCGTTTTTTACCTTATTGTGTGGAGTTGTTGTATTGTCTACAACAAAGTTAAACAAACAGACGCGTTTTGTCGCATATTGGTTTTCGAAAGTTATCCCATTTTAGATTGCTTTAAGTGCTTTTTAATGTTTTACATATTTAAATTGTTAAGAATGACCATAACTAAAAGTAAGTAAAAAATTTTTAATTTAGTGGGAAGTTGATTTAACAATGTCCATCTTGGCGTCTGTCCGTTTGTATGTGGAAAAGGGGGCTTCCAGATATGTTTAGGATTGGGTTGTAATATATTTATATCACATCTAGTCCGGAATAGTTTGCTATTAAAATTCAGCCTGATCGGTCCACAAGAAAAAACCACGACAGTGCAAAAATAAAACCAAATACAAAATAAAACCCAAATATGAAAAAAGTAACGGTACTAATCCTATTTGTAATTATTTGTCTAGAGATCAGTTCAATAAAATTATAATAAGTAGAACAAATATCATTAAACGAATTGGAGTTTCGCAAGTTGATTTGTAAGGTTTTTGCAAATAATCCTCATAAAAGACAGTATAAAAATTTTTGACACTTCTCTGAAATTCAAATCAAAATAATATTTTATTTTTAAGGCAATAAAAGCTTTTAAAAGCTTGAAAATATTTAATACAATGCAACCAAACTCGAGCTATCTTGAAGGCAGAAATTGCCGTATGTACTGTAAGATCTTGCCGTGATTACCACTACAATTAAAAGATGCAATAATTCGCAATTTTAACCCTAGTCCTTATATCCAACTTTTACTACGAGAACGTATACCCAAGTACAGGTGTGGCCAGTATCAATTTTTTCCGTTTTTTCTTTGTATTTTCGAAGCAAAAGGATTTTTTCATGCGATTTTGTAGCTGAATAATGATCCAAGGAATACTATGTGATCGGGATAACGTGTCAAACCCCTATTTTGTCAAAACCTTAAAAACCGGCCAATATGTTTGAAGCATTCAAGCAATTCGTTTGTGTGCGAAACTTGCAATAAGGAGGACAGAATTTAAATAAGTTAAGTTATAATAAATAGTTATTGTAATATTAATGTTATTATTATTATTGTAATATAAAAATAGAAACATAAATTAACGTTATCAACACAAAAACATTTTTTGATTATGTAGTCAATTCATAAATTTGCATTAAAATTACACCAAGTACACCAGTACTTGGGTATACGTTCTTGGGGGGTATCGACTTTGGAGGCTCTTCAATGCCTTGACCTAGAAAAGTATTTAAGGCATCAATCGTCGCAGATTTGTACCATCTTCCTACCTTAGGCAGTACATTACTAGGAGATACATACTGGCCACATAAGGTATAAGGACTAGGGTTAACTATAATCGGCTTGCAATCTCTAGTCCATGTCATTACTCAGAAATAATTTTCTGGATTATTGTTTATAATTTTAGTTCACAAAATCTCTTTTAACAAAAATCGGTATGTAAATCTCTTCGTTTAAATTTAAAAATTTAGATATTTAAAAAAACATTCCAAATAGAATAAAACTAATAATAAGCAACTTTTAATATTAATATCACTCATACGCTCTGTCTGTCTATAAAATAATGTGAAGAATAACTTTCTTCTAATAAAAAACAAATTTTTTTTTAACTATACGAAACTAATGCATGAGTGCATAAACACACACATTTACACTATTTTACTCACATATATTTAAAACCAAAAATATCAAATTTTAAACAAAAAAGAAACCTCATTTATACCCATTTTAATATAAAATAATATAAAAAGCCGGAAACTAAATATAAATTAAAAATTATTACATTTTTTACCATGTGAAAATAAAAAAGCAAACGCTTTTATGTGTCTTTTTTCTACTTCTTTTCATTGTTAACAGTTTTGAATAAAAAAAACGGAAACGCATATTTAACATATGCAGTTTTTTCTCGACTCACACACATACACACAAACACATAAATATTTTAATGTTTACCCAGCAAACATTAATTCAAAGTTTTTTTTAAATAAAAATGGTTTCTTTCTTAATTAACCCAATTATGAATAAAAAAAATTCACTGGGAAAATGTTTCACTTCTTCCATATTTTCTATTAAAATTCAATTGTAAAACAGGGAAAATAAAAAAGATTCCCATGGAATTTTTATTCACAATTAAGATGAATTTGTCAACGTCCAGACTTGCAATTTTTGTTGCAGCAGTTCTTGAGTTTATGGGTGAGAGAGTTTAGAATATTGACCCTCTCCAATATTCTCCCCTCTCTCACCCATCTCTCACTCAACCTCATGAACTCTGAAATTATGTTTTGTTTTCTAATTCGCACCCTTTTCAACTTGAAGTTGGCTGTGGGTATATTTGTATTTATATATAAAATATAAAAAGGACAAGATAGAAATACAAAAAAGCAGCCATTGAATTTCATAATCTAGTGCAATTTCAAAGCAGAATTTTACAAAATTGCAGCAACAAAAATTGCAAGTCTGTACGATGACTTTCAAAGGTAATATTTTAAATTTTTTTAAACCCTAACATATCCTTAGGCTAAATGTCTGAATTCAAATTAATGTTTATTTGAAAATCGGCGTTATAGAAATCACAATTTCACAAATCGGTATTAAATGTTATTTAAGGATTTGACGGTAATTATGAGCCAGAATTTGATGCTTTATATCGTGTTCAATTTTGCTGGGTATCAGTTAATGGGTCTGTATGTGTGCGAATGATAACTTTAAATTATCTTTAATTCTTCGTTGTACATTCATGTTTTTCTTTGTAATTGTCTTCTTTTTCAATTTCTGAGTAAATGCTCGTTTGTTTTTAAAGTAGAGTTTTGTTTTTTCCACCATTTTTCAGAATATTTTACCGTGTGTTGAATATTAATAACTTTTGTTTAGTCATACGTGTTAATGTGACTTTATGACTTTGTTTCTGCTTATTTTATTCTCTATTTATTTCTCGTATCTTGTCAAGTTTTCCTCCAAGTCGTATGTTAATGTATGCGCCTTTGTTACCATCACTACAGGTACCCAGCAGTTCACAAAGGAATATTTCATCGTAAGCAAAAACTATAGTATGCAAAAGCAAAATTTTAATTTGTACTCCATAAAAGACTAGTGCAGAAGTATTTTTTGAACCACCTTTCGCTAGTAAGATCACTAACTAATCACTGTGAGAACTGCTGGACACTAAGACGTATAACACTATATGGACATTTCCACATTAAAGTCTAAGCAAGCAAAATAAAACAAGAAATATGTGCAACGTTTGGAAAAATTAAACTCAGATTCTCTGAGGGATTTCTGGCCATTGTGGACAAAATAGATGACCCACCAGAATGTGACATATATATCATTTTACACCCATGTCATTCAAATCTTTATCCTTTTACTACATAAATACAAACAAGTTAATAATACGTATGTATATAAATTTGTCTCTGAGAAACATTTTTAATTGCTTGCTGGCTTAACGTGACAAAAAGTAGACTTTGCTGTGGAAATGCCCATATAGCTGTGTTTCCCTTTCAAATCCAATATTTTATGTTAAATTTTTTTTACATAAAGGGTGGTGCAACCACAATGCACGATGTTAACTGTAAGTCACACCTTATCTTCAAGTCTTTAGCCCAACCTGATTTGAAATTTCTTTATTTCAGTTAACTTTTACCATGGAGAGGTACAAAATTGAGCAGCACGTTAAGATTGTTGAAGCCTTTAAAGAAAATTGGCTTTCAAATCAAAATGCATTTTGTGTACTTCGTGAAACAGAATTGCCACATTTGGAAAAATGAGAATTCACGAGTGATTGTTGAAAAGCCGATGCATACGCAAGGGGTGACTGTTTGGTGCGGTTTTTTTGGCTAGCGGCGTCATCGGGCCATACTTCTTCGAAAATGAGGTCGGTCAAGCAGTTACCGTCAGTGGTGTTGGCTATCGCGAGATGACAACGGACTTCTTGTGGCCAGAAAAAATACTCTTTTGCGCGATTCAATGTCCGTGTTTTCTCACGTCGTGGTGATGTTAATTGCCGCCACTATTATGAGATGTGAAAACGTTGAACTTCTTCTTTTTTTTTGGGGATAAAATAAAGAAAAATTGTACGTCAATAAGTCAAGAACAACTCCAGAGCTAAAGGATGAGCCAGTTCGACACATTACCAACATTTAACCTCAATTATGTCTCAAGGTCATTGAAAATATGGACCATCGGATAGAAGAATGCCACCGATGCTTCTATCATATTAAAAAATATTAAGATAATTATTTGTAAACTTTTTGTTTTATTTACAATTAACATCGTGCGTTTTGATTGGACCACCCTTTATTTTCATTTGCATATGGGCGTTATCACAAGCAACAAGTTTAGTTTATACAAATTGTTTTTCTAACATTTCTTTTTTTTTATTTTCTCATTAACATCTCAATTAGATTAAGGAGAAGGGATACGATATACAGCACTCAACCAATCTGAAGAGCGCTAAACACCCATGTGAACAGGAACCGTGGTCAGTAGAATTTTCGTCAGGTTTCGTGATTAATTATTGTTAGTTCATATTTAATTTATGAAGATTCAATAAGTTAGTTATGAAAAAAAAATTAGAGGTCCAATCACTCTTGACTAGCGGTGACTATAGAAATCAAAATTCAATTGGTTTTTATGGTTATGGCTATGTCGTTATGGTAAGTAATTTATAATCAAAGACAGTGTTGTCCATAAGGTTGGTTCAAACAGCTGTTTTGTATGGCTTTGGTTATGTCACGTCTAATTTGTTTAATTTTTCGATAAAACATTTTCTTTTATTATTTTTATTTTTATTTGGAAGCTTAAAGTGAAAAATGGTGACAATTATATCTCATCAAAAATAGGAACAGGGTGAATTCAGGGTGATATAGGAACAGGGTGAAAGATGAAAACACATTGCAGTGATGCGGGATTGAAACTGTTTCGACACAAAGTAACGTGCTGCTTTGCTTAATTTGTAAAAAAAAATTCAGCAAAGCGTAGACACAATTATTCATGCACAGTTTGCCTTTTGCTTGCGAATCGGCAACTGTTATTATATATTTAGGGACGTCGATGTTTATATGTTGGCGTTTAGGAATGCATAACTTTGTTCGGTTGCATTGCAAATGACGTTTTGGAATTCGCCCACACTTTGCTATTAAAAATTATTTGATCTCTTAGTAAACCGATTTTTTGTATAGGAGACCTTAAATAGCATTTATTTCGAAAATTTTGAAAGGGAAAAACACATTTCATATTTTTCCATCATATTCTGACCAAAATAATCATTATGATTATATTCACCCTTATTCTTACCAATCGAAAAAAACGTATTCCAACAAGAAACTGAATCGAAAGAAAAAGAAGACGACAACATTATAGCAAATACACCAATATGACACAATAGAACACTTTGTGAATTGCCTAAATATTTATTCATGTCATAAACTTCTACGAGATGATTAAATATTTCTGATTTTGATAAAACATAGTGATGGGAAATTATCGAAAGCCCTATCGATAATATTGATTTAAATAATTAAGAGTTATCGGAATACCATTAAAAATGTTTATTACACTTAAATTGCAGCACAAAGATATTTGTTGAGCAACACAAAGACGTTTGCATAATTTCGGGAGTACCCAAACGTTTAGGTTTTTTGTACTTTGTAATTCGCTTGCAGGTGTGTAAATTAGGGATGGGCAATAAATATCGATATATCAAAATATTGATATTTAAAAAATTTATAATCGATATATATCGCCGATATTTTGGCTTTTCTAAAATTATTTAGGAGAACGTTTCCTGATGATCTGGCCTAAGCAACCAGTGAAATGCGCATAGGAACAGCTTATCTCCAACAATAAATTTCAGTATTATTTTTATCAATTAATAAAAAAAAGGGAATTAAGCACAACTAACAAAATCTTTTAATAAATAATAGTATTCCCAAAAAAAACTTCGATAATTACCTTAAAATCTAAATTTTTAAATTGGTTTTTGTTTTAAATAAAAGTTTAGCAAATGAAAGTTTCGTTCGAAATCGAGGTACAGGCAGTAAATTTGAAATTAAAAGAAACAATAAAAAGTAAGAATGGAATTACATGTAATATCCCAGTAAAAAAAATTTGTGTTTTTTGAAGCACTTTAGAGATAAAACGCATAATCGAGCGCTTCAATGAGAGAGCTCTTCTTATACAGCAGTAAATGATAACGAATAAAATATACAAAAAAGCTGCTATTTTAGTGCTGACAACGAAGAGGGTTTTAAAGCGAAAAAAAACTAAAAATATAATATGGTTTACAAAAATGCTTGAAAAAGGGCATTTAAACCAGTAAAAGCAAAACATTAATGAATATAATAAAATAGTTAGCCCTTAAAAAATCACTTTAGGAGTGCTTTATTTGCATGTTTTATTATGTTAAAGGAAGCGCTTATTGTCAGCAGAAACTAGTCCTCCAAACCGGGAACACCCCATACAAAAATCAGGCATCCCGTCAGCAGGTTTGAAGGTATGAATTCATACATGAAACCTGCTCCTTTTGGAGCACATTTTTTACTGGGATGTTTGTACATATGTAAATATGTATTGACATAGGTATATAAAGTTTTTAAATTTGGTCATCATTTTCGCTTAATACGTTCGATACATCAATAAATCGATATTTTTAATTCATAAATATCGATACTCTTAAAAAATATCGATACGATGTATATCGATATATTTTTTTAATTTGCCCATCCCTAGTGTAAATGGTTGGCTAGTAGAAAATCGAACGACGCTTCCTCTGAAAGCGGAGGATTGCTATCGTTTATACAAGATTAACAAGCGACTATTATTCGCACCAATGCAACTATTACTATAAGACAATATAGTGAAAGCCCGGCTAACAAAAAATTAATTATCCTAAAATCTGTTTTGGGTTGCGATTAAAAGTCAATTCCAGTATGGATTAAACTTGGCTTTTAAATATCTTACAATCCCTGCTACTTCTCTACCTTTTTAGAGTAGCTTTTCAGCTGCCGGTGAAATAAATTAAATTAAATTGATAGTAATATCGATGTTATCGATTGTTGGTAATAGACTATCGATATACTTGTGGCCACTTTCGATAGTTTCCCGTCACAGATATACATACATTTACATGTGTAGTAAAGGCTTCGCCAAATTAATACCAAAACAAAAACAGAATTTACAAAAATAGTTTTTGTTATTTATAAATTTCTAAAATTAAAATAACGCGAGAGTTTTAAAGCGTTTCTTTCTCTTTTAAGAACTGTAAAATTTGTATGATAAGCAAAAACTATTTTTGTAAATTTGTATTTGTTTTCATGTAAATGTTCACTCCTTCGACGTGTTTTCAAGAATAGCCTCCATTATACAAAACAGTGTTCGAAATTAAATAGAACCCAGAAGCGATATCTACTTTTTAGTGTTTGTGTATACGAACACAATCCTTAATACCGTTTGAAACTATTTTCATGAAAGTAACGAACATTATATAGTGTACTGTTCTTCAGAAAATTACGAAAACACGGAATGAAACGATTTTTGTTTCCATGAACGGGATGGGAGGATATACTTTCTATCAATAAACAAATATGTTTTCTTCGGTTCCAAACGGAATTGTACTCTGTGACATGGCTGTATATTTTAATGTTCTATAGTGTTTCTTTTTTACATTGATAAAGAAATGAGCAAACAATAAATTTTAGCCAGGAGCACACCACGAACAGCTTGTGTGTGTATTGTGCACATATTTTGTTTGTGTAAAATTTTTTCCCTGGCTTTTTGTTTTTTTTTTTCGTATATGATATTTTGTTTTTGTAAAAAATTTTTGGTTTTTTTTACCAGCCGAAAGGGTGCTAAGCAAAACTGAAACGAACAAACATTAATGTGCTGAACCGAACCCAACGAAGTTTGTGGCTTACAAAACAGAACTGTACTTATCCAACAGAAAGTCTACATTCACACGCTTCATCTTCATCTGATGCTCAACTCTTGTGTTTTAAGGAGAGGGAAGCAAGAAGAAAAGGGTTGGTACGGAGATGCCTGTACTCGGGCAGTACGCTTTGTGTTCTCATTCGTAGGTATATGCACAACAATGGCTACATGTAAATTTTTTTTCTTTTATTTTTCTCTTTGGTTCGCTTTGAATAAAAGTGTGGTTGTTTTGAAGCAAAAAAAGTTGAAACCGGATGCTGCGTGTGAACATAATGGCATCTTCAAAAGGGAATTAAAAAGAAGTCGAGCATCAAAAGATGAAACGTGTAAACTGAGACAAAGTTGAAAAGTACAATATTATTTTTGTATTCGAAGATCATAAACAGGAAAACTAATTTTTTTTAGTTATTCACTAAAAAAAACACTATTAGCGTTTGTGTTTTCCACAAATCTACCGATCCAAACACTAAGAAACGATATTTTATGTTTATTTTCGAACACTGTTCAAAAAACAATCGCAATAAGTGTTTTTTGAGCCACCCAACATAAAAGATGTGTTCATTTATTTACTAGCAGAAATTTGCAACAAGAAAGTAAATTAAAGCTTTACAACATTTTCTCCCAATTATTAAAAAAAAAGTAAATGTAAGATACAAGATTATTTCTTCCTAAATTAAATTACTTTGAACTTTTTGCGCAAGAATATTGATCCCAAATCTTAGAACAATAAATATTTTATGTTATTAAAAAAATTTTAATTTAAAAATTATGATAATTATTTTTGTCTTGTAAACAAAAACATGAAACAGGTGGTTGAATGATTCTTGCTAGTAATAATTTTACTAACAGATGTTTCCAAAAAATTTTTTGTCTCTCAAATTGTTATTGTCCTTTCTCACTCTCTCGTTGCAAGTTTTTCGAGGAAGTGAACACTTATATTTACACTCAGAGAAAAATACTGAAAATCATTAAAAATCCATATTGAATCAATAAGGAACTTTAACGAAAATCTAGTAGTGCTGAAGTTTTTTATTTTGATATGGATGGAACAATATTTATTTAAAGTTGCCCTATTTTGATCAGTTTAATATGGAAATAATATAGAAATAATATGTATTGGCATTGACTTAATACTGATTTTTTTAGAACAATATAGTCGTTTTATTGAAACAACATGGAAAAGTTATTGATTTTATATTTTTAATTTTAGAAATACGAGTACAATTTAAACAATATAGAATTAAGAATGAAACAATTTAAAAATATGGTTATTTAGATTTGATTTAATATTGAAGCGTTATGAAATTTAGAATGCCCACTATCTGGTATCAGGTAAAAAATATTTTAAATTTATGTATTTATTTATTTATATTGTTGAGCCATTCGAAAATGATACTTCGAATTCAGGGGTGTCGTTGAAGAAGTACTATTAAGACTGCTGTCTTGAACCCCTCTCTTATTTCAAGCCCGAGTGAGGTTGTGCCATTTTCAATTCTAAACCAAAAATAATTGAAAGCAAAAAAGC
This sequence comes from Pollenia amentaria, assembly GCA_943735925.1. Lineage (NCBI taxonomy): Eukaryota > Metazoa > Arthropoda > Insecta > Diptera > Polleniidae > Pollenia > Pollenia amentaria. The sequence goes on from OX031009.1 coordinate 228,222,702, forward strand.
AATTATTTTTCTTCAAAATCGATTAGATAGATTAAAGGCAAAACCTACCTTTTCCTTTCTTCATGCAAAGAGCTTGCTGCGGAACTTTGCACGGATTACTAAGAGAAATATTGCAGAATATCAAAAGTAACATTGGCGCATACACAAGTATATAAACACTTAATTCTTTACCATAGTCAAAAATCAAACTTACCTTTTAAGTCTGGGAAAACATTGAACATCCAGCCTATTGAAGCCATTCGATAAATTCTTTTGGTATCATCTTCATCTGACGATGGGTGAATGTATACCTTAAAATAAATTGATTTACTTGCAGTTGTATCAGAGTTATGTGTCAATAAGATTTAAAACGTGTACATATTTGGCTTCTTCGGTATTAGCAAATTAATTCTTCAAGATGATTGCTACTTTTTGGCTTTTAGAGAGGACCATGTTACCCGAAGTCGATGTGTCACGATCTGCCAAATCATTTCTGGGTATAATAAACCATCCACTAAATTAAATTTCACCGATATCTTTTAAAATTTCACAAAAAGTAACAACTAGTATTCCGACTCTTTGACAGGTACATAACTCAAATGTCAAGTACCCAGTTCATGTTTGCATTAGTAAGATTTTTTTAAATGTATTGTAGTTGCATAAAATCGTATTGAATGTGGCAAAAAAATTTTAAAATATGAATTTTTTTTAATTCGAAAAATTTTTAATATATTTAATGCGGAATTTTCCGCTGGTCAGCAGTCCACTGGGCAGGTTATCCGCTTGATCTATCAATATCATTTCTCACGCGAAATTTTGTTTTCTTTTTCTGCAAACAGGCAGATATTCGCATTTTGAAAATTGTATTAAATAAACCATTTCATGTTATAAGACGTGACCCCCAATAGGTATGTTTACCGTTGTAATTGATTTATAATATTGGCTTTCTGATATTGTAAATCTAGGTGAACAGTATAATGATGAAATTACTAAGTGTCGATAATACTCTGCAATACAAATGTTTATTGCTTAAAGGAAGTCTTCACGAATGTTTGATTCGAGCTCTTATTAAAATGGCCGAACCCCCACAAGCTTTACCCCGAGGGTCCGAGGTATCATATAGTATACAACAATTGATTTTAAACGTATTTCTTGATGGCAGATGAGTTTCAAAAACCATCTTTACATCAATTTGCTTATTTTTAAGAAAGTCTTCTAGTTCATTTTTATGTTGGCGGATGCCTTTTGAGTTCGAAAAACAAATTTTAAGACGTTCAAACATCAATTGTGCAATTTGTAGAAATGTGCCATAAAAATCTTCGCATATTGTGCTATTCGCGCCGATAGAGTGATTTTAATATTTAAGAAAGCTTTTCCATGCAATTTTAAATAAATCAAGAATTTAAAACAAAAACAAAATTTTTTAAATAATTTATCTTTCAATATTTATTAGATGATATCTCGAGTTAAGTTTTTATTTTAATTTTAAATATATTTTTACTAAAGCTACGGTCACACTTAACAAATATTTGACGGCCCATACGTAACCACAATTTTTATTAAAAATTTGTTTGATTTAATTGCTAGATCAAACACAATTATAAGTTTATTAAGCATATTCCGGATTTTTTTTTATTAAAGTTAAGTAAGTCAATAAATTATTGTATAATTTATTGAGCTTGAGGTTTTTTTCTTTTCATATAAAAATTTTTATTACATTTATTTTATAACTCCAATATTTCGATACGGCAATGTGTATCATCATCAGGGAAACAAATTAAACAATTAAACTAACGTTTTTTTTTTAATTAAAAACCAATAACAATTGTCGCATAGAAAAAGTTATTTACAATTAAAAAAAAATTTTATACAAATGATCTATTACATTCTAAAAAATTTCTTTAATTTCCTGTTTTGTTTTTATAAACTAAATGTCTATAAATTTTTGGTACATTTTCCGTGTCCGATCTTAAATTAATCCTTAACAATTCTGATACCTTAATGATTTGTAACATTTCTAGCATATAACGGCGCTTATAATTTTTTTCTGTGTTTAAAATTAATACTTTCTCAAAGTCCGGAGAGTGATTTAAACTAGCACAGTGGGTTGGTAATGCTGTTTTTTGTGACGAAATATCCTTAAATTTTTCATTTGATTTGTGACCTGCAATTCTAGTTTTCAGTTTATTCTTTGTCGTACCTTCATATACTTCATCAATATTTCCCTTACAAGGTATTTTATGAACTACATTCGGCATTTCCAACTTGTGTACTTTATCTTTTGTTTTAGTGAATAATTTACTGATTGTATAATACGACTTATGTGCTATTTTATATGTCTTTGTGTCAAATATTTTCGACTTTTCTAAACGTTCCGATATTTTAGAAATATAAGTTTGTGATTTGTTAATATTCGGTTCTGTAATTATATCCGACTTGTTTGCCCTATGGTTATTGTATTGTCTTATTAAGTTCAATATCAGTTCCATTGGAAAGCAATTATCCCTCAAAATATCTTTAATTTTCTTCAAATAAAAATTTTCAAATAAAAAGTAAGTTGAAGGTTAGTCAATTCAGGGGGCTACCGCGTATTTCGATTCGAGAAGTGAAATTTTTGAAAGCAATTTCCGATTCGAAAGTTAAACCGTACTGCGTAACTCGTTCGAAACGATGACAGAGTCATATTTATAAACAAATGGGAAATTTGATTAAAAGTTGGTAGCACTGCTATTAAAATAACAAAATGGACGAAAATATCCCAAAACAAAAAAATTATTAAATACTATTCAATGTGTGAAAAATATTATAATGATTTTTTTTTAATAAAAACTGATTGTATTTCCCTGTGGTTTGAAGATTCTAAAGAAAATGTTAACCATTTCTTTATAATGTTTTTTATTTGTATATGTCTTTTTTTTTTTTTTTTTTTTTTTTTTTTTTTTTTTTGAAGTATTCCTTGAAAATTTCAAGACCACAAATATTAACGAAATTTCAACAATAACATTAGTAAACATTTTTTATATCAAATCTAACATTATAAGGATAAATTTGATTGTTTTACACTTTTATTTATCATGAAACATTTAAATACTTACATTTTTATTTTTCTTTCACTTTGTCACTAACCAAATAGCTTTCGAACAATTTCCTAACGCTTTTTATTAACAGACTCGTGTTTTCGTAATACAGAATTGCACTTTTTAAAGCGATTTTTATTGTTCGTAATAGAGAGTTGCCGTTTCGAAAGGGATTTTTTGTTTTTGATACTGTATAAAAAATTTCCGTTCATTCGAAACAAATTGTACGAAAATCGTAATACACAGTACAAATTGTTCGAACTCGTAAATTATTTCTTTCGAATCGAAATACGCGGTAACCGCCCAGTGGTCACACTTTGTTCGTCAAATATTTGTTAAGTTTGAACATTCTTAAACAATATTGTTCCACATATATTGTTCTTACAACTAAAAAAACAAAAGAAAACCAAAATTTTTTATTTAATCATAAAAAAAATAAATTTTAATGGATATAAATATATTTCTTTTAAAGATTTAACTAATTTTTTATAGAGTTCTAATTGCTATAATATATATTCTAAAAGTTAATAACTTATTAACACTAAAATTACTCTTAACTTAATTGCTAAGGAACTAAAAACTATGTCTTTTAACAATTTATTAAATTATTCAATCTAGATTTATATGGATCAATTTACTTTAGATGTAGAAAAGCTAAAAAGTGTTTTTAGTTGTCTAGGCAAGATACGAAGGCAAAACAGGTGTGTTTAAACAAAAAAAACATGAAGGCCCTAATCATGTAAAAAGCAACGCAACGCCAAAGAATAACATTGAAAACACAAACAATGTCAAAAATATTTTGTAATTTTGTTGTTGCTTTCTACAGAAAGTCATGTACCGTTTCAAAAATTTCAACGCCACAAGCAATGGAGCGTTTGAATGTGAATTTCTGTAGGAAGCAACAACAAAATTACAAAATATTTTTGACATTGTTTGTGTTTTCAATGTTATTCTTTGGCGTTGCATTGTGTTTTTCATGATTAGGGCCTAAATCAAAATATGATTAATAAAATTAATTAAATAATAAATAACAATAATAGTAGAAGCGTAGTTAGTTGTGTGACTAGTTCACAGGCAGAGGCACTATAAATTTAAGGATTCAATTACTTTTAAAGGCAAGCTCAGCTCAGCTCGGCTCAGCTCAGCGTATGAAACTCAAATAATTTTTTGTAAAAATCACTTTTACAGGTTTATATTTATTTTAGTTGTGCATGCAAGTTTTTCTTTATTTATATACCATTTGAAAGCTTTTAAGTAAATGTTATCTTATAAAATATGTTGTATATAATTTAGTTAAAAAATAATAGTTTTAAAATAAAAAAATTGTTTTGATTAATATTGTCAAATAATACAATCGTTTGGTTTTCTTGTAACTTAGTTTTTATAAATAAGAGTTAATTTTATTTTCTCTCAGACTTTCAAATGATATCACTTTAAGCCAGTGGTTCCCTATCCTATACAGTTATACGATTTAACCAAAGAAAAAAAATGGGTTCTCATAAAGGGCGCAGGGAAATGTGACCCCAAAAAGCAAATGAAAATTTACCCCAAATGTAGGGCTATTTTTCATTATTCAGTGTATTCCAATTTTTTTTAATGATTTTTTAAAAATAAATTTAAATATGACCCTAAATTTAGGGCAATTATCAGATACCATCAACATATAATGGGTAATGTTGATACCAAGATATGCAGATTTTGTGAGGTTGATGACGAAACGTCAGAACATCTCCTCTGCTGCTGTCCCGCGTTGGGGACTTCCAGGCGTTTTTTAGGGGCTCAAATGATGGGTTCAACGGAAATCTACGATCTTTCGCCGATCAGGGCTTTATACGCAGCCTGAACCTGACATGATGATATACACAGGCTTAACAAAAGATCCTCTGGGTCGCGGTGCGTTTGTCTTTCTTCATATCTGTCTAGGGTAATTCTTAAATTTTTAAATGAACAGTTACCCCCCAAAAAAGTTAAAATTAAAAAAAAGGAAATATAAAGAAAGTTATATGGGAAATATGGGTTATATGCCTGAAACTCCCGAATTCAAAATCCCGCACTAGAAAATCCTGAATTTTAATATTCCGACAACACTTTTTTAACTGGCGGCCATTTTGTTATCTGTCAACTGATTTACGTAAAGTTTGGTTTGTTTGGCATTTCAACATAATAGACACGATCACCTAGCAAGGCGTAGATTCGGCCCAAAACAAGATTGCAATTGATCCCGATTTTGATAAGCGAATTTTGTTTAGCGATGAAGCTCACTTTTGTTTGAATGGATACGTCAATAAACAAAACTGTTGTTTTTGGAGTGATGATAATCCTCAAGTGTATGTTGAGACACCGTTACATCCAGAAAAACTGACTGTGTGCTTTATGGGCTAGTGGAATCATTGGTCCATACTTCTTTAAAACCGATGCTGGTCAGAAAGTTACAGTCAATGGTGACCGAAACGATTGACCACTTGGAGAACAACATTCGGCGTGTTATTGCCGATGTACTGTTACAAATGTTAAAAAAAAAAGTAATTTAAAATTGGACCTCCAGATTAGACTACGTCCGAGCCAGTCGTGGCAGTCATATGCTAGAAGTCATATTTAAATTATAATGCCAGAACAATATCTTTCGAATAAAGTAAATTTCATGTCAATATAAAAAATTCATCATTGTTTTAGTCCATTTTCGCTACCTAAAGCTTTACTATTGAAAAAAATAAAAATTTTGAATTAATTTGGACTCAATTTTCATTCATTGGTATTGCGCTCACTTTTCAATTCACTTGTAAAAACACCCCAACAAAAGAATTCAAAAAACCCAAAAACAAAAAAAAATACCCTTAACCTATTTTTCGCCGCACCAAATAAACTGACAATATAATAACGAAACAACATTTTAAGTAACTGACAGAAAAAAAAACATTGCAACAAAAAAAGGAGTATGAGTTCTGGTGATTATAATCACCGGTTGGCGAAAAACGGGTTAAGCTCCTATTCCTCATTTGGTACTTTGGGGTCAAATTTACTGAGGTCATATATCGCAGCGCCCTCAAAAAGTATGATAGTGTGAACTAAAAATTAAATTGAGTGACAGATTTTTTTGACAAGTCTGTCTGACCTGCAAATATTTATAAAATTTTCAAAAAATAAGATTATATGCGATCAGAGTTGCATATTGTTGTAAAGTAGCTGAGTCATATGATAAACAACAGATATTGCAGACATTTTTTATGTCGAATAGAATTCTGTCACATGTTCGTGTGAATAAATCGTACGATTGTGTGGATAGTGAATCCTGGCCTTTAGAAATAGTTTTTTTTAGATTAATTTTTATATCTACAACAATTATTGTAATTTGTTAATAAATTATTAAAATATTTTACTTTTATAATAATAAATAATAAATGGGTTTTTATGCAAAATTTTATGATATTCTATACTCGAGTTTGGATTTTCTATTTGAAATTTTTTGGCAGCTTGTTTCGTTATTTACATCTTATAACATTAACTTTTTCATTTATTTATTTATTTTATTTTTTTTTTAATAAAAAATGGTAATCCTTCTTTTCATTAAATTAAATCTTTTAATACTTTTTAGAATAAGTTTAAACTACTAGCTCCAAGCTCGTTAACTCTTTGATAATAATCGTATCACTAGAAACACAAAAATGGTTCTACATTTTCAACATTTTCAAAGAACTGCTCTGTTCCTTATATTTTTTCAAAAATATTTAGGAAGTATATAATAATTGTAAAAAATAGGTGTGTTCATTTACTTTACTAGAAGAAACTTTACACGAGAGAGTGGATTTTTAAATTTACAAAATTGTTTTCCCAATTACTCAAATAAATAAAAAAGTAAAAGAAACTTGCTAGTTAATTGTTTTGGACTATTTGCGTTATTGAAAAACTTCTAATTTAAAAATTATGAAAATAATTTTTGGTTTGTAAACAAAAACATGAAACAGGTGGTTGAATAATTCTTGTTACTAAAAATTTTACTATCAAAAATTTTCAATCAGTTTTTTGTCTCTCAAATGTTTGTGCTCCTTTTTCACTTTCTCGTTGCAAGTTTTTCGAGTACGTGAACACTTACTAGTAGCAATTATTGAAAATAACCAATCATTTTTTGTAAATGAACCCACCTTATATAAAATCAACAACTCTCTAATACATTTAAGATGCCTTCAATTAAGTTTCGGGTGTTTTTTAGCTGCATGAGAACTTGCGATGTCGATAACTATGGTTTGACAACTAAGAATGTCAAACTGTGTTGACATTTCTGTTCAGTAAGGCTTGGCAAGTAATTATGAATCGTTCAATGCTAGACCCACTTCCAAATTATGGACATTTACTTTGAAGTTCCAACAGCACTTCGTCCATCTTAAGAGGCTCACTTCTGGTTAAATGGCTACGTCAATAAGCAAAATTACCGTATTTAGAGCAAAGACAATACTCAAGCCGTTAACGAATCACCATTACATCCATTAAAATTGACTGTTTCGAAATACGCAAAGAGCTGGGGGGGGCTACTCTCTATTGCGATGCGAACATAATTTCGATGCGAAAGCTAAATGCCAACTTGGCTCTCTCTATCACTTTCGCAAAATTGTTTGAAAATTAAGCAATACTGATAAAAAAAATCAAAGATGGCGCAGATTTCTAGTAATGAAATGGCAAAATATGTAAATGGAAATTGATAAAAAAAAATTGATAAAAGAAATAATGATGATTTGCGAAAAGAAAAAAAAAAAGATGCGAAAGGCAAATACGCAAACGCATTAAAGAGTACCAATCACTAGATTTGCTACAATTTTCTTTTTCGCATCGCCATAGAGAGTAGCCCCGTGCCGTTACGGTGAATAGCGCGCGCTGTTGAGCCATACTGACTGAATTTTTGTTTCCAAAAATCAATCAGCTTAACATCAGCGACATTTGGTTCCAACAAGATGGCGCAACTTGCCATACAGCCAGATTTAGTGTAAAAAGTAGTTAAAAGTGGACTTATCGGATGGACCATGTAACTCGAAATCGCGGCGGACGTATGCCGAAAATCATATTTAAAAAATATATGCCATGAACTTATCTACCAGATTATAATAAAAAATATTTCATTCCAACCATATTTCTGTCTTTTATTATCATTTTAAGTTATCATGCAGCTAAGAAAAACGCCATATATTTAAAACCACTAATATTTTAAAATTTTGTTTAAATTGTTTTTTTTAAGTTTACGATATTTCAGATTTTCGAAGATTTAATTATTTCAATTGGAATGTAAATTTTTTAATTGAAATCAGAAAGTGTTTAAGAAAAATACTAGAAGTTCTACTATAAAAAAATTTTGAATATTTAAATAGATAAAGTAATTTCTAAAATCTTATAAATTCTGAATATTTAAAGAAAATTAACTCTTCAATAAGATTTAAAAGATTTATTTTTGTTTTAAATATGTTAGATTTTTATAGTACGGTATTAATCGCTTGTACGCATATCATAATTGGCACGTATCTTAGTAAGAAATGCTGCTTGATTGGAAGCAATTTTGTTAAGAAGAAATTCTTCCAATGCGCATTTTTTAAGACATGATTTTTGGTAGAGATGCCACGCTTAAAAACAATTGCTTCCGCTGCCTATAATTGTTAAACAATTATTATTTAATAGTCGTTACGTGACTTTATCGCGTCTCGAAAGCAATTTTGCCATTAAGTAAGCAATGCATTGCATTCTCGTGCTTTTACTTTAAAATCTCGATAATTTTTTGCTAGAATATTGTTGATTTTAAACAGCAAATGTCTCTAACTTTAAAAACAAAATTCGCCTTAAACATTTACGCTAATAAAAACTACACAGAAAAAATTAAAATTTGTCCCTAATCAACAAATTCATAGAATCAAGCACACAAGTGGTTAATTTTGCACCTTTTACCAAAATGATTATATTGATTACTAAAAATTGTAAAAAATTTAAAATTGAAAATATTTTTTTTTTTTTTCAATAAATGATATTTTTAATTTTAATTAAAAAAATGATCAAAAAACTTTGCCGTTTCAAACAATATGTTAATTGATATAGTTAAATATAGCTCAGGCTTTGACAATTCCCGACATCATTTCTACAAGTTTAAATTATTTTGAAAGCAGAATTACATTGAAAGCACAAACAATGTCATAAATAGTTTGTAATTTTGTTGTTGCTTTCTACAGAAATGCAAATGCAAAATTTCAAACGCTGGATAGCTTGTGGCGTTGAAAATTTTAAAACGGTACATGAATTTCTGTAGAAAGCAACAACAAAATTACAAAATAATATTTATGACACTGCTTGTGCTTTCAATATTATTCTTTGGCGTTGCATTGCGTTTTACATGATTAGGGCCTAAATCAAAATTATATTTTTAGTTATCTTTCAACTAAAAAAATAATTGCTTCAATTATCACATTAATTAAATTGAAATACTTTTTAAAACATGTTTTTAATTGATAAAAAAAACTACTGATAATTTTTTCTGTGTACTTGCGTCAAAATTGCATTTATAATTATAATTTAAGATTTTTGAAAATGCAGTGGAGCAAAATTAGTATGTACGGTAACATATTGAAATCAAATTTATAACGCAACTGGATGGATCCGACCAAAATAACATGACAACAATATAATTGATAAATAATAACCATTTTAAGATATTTGCCAAGGCAAATCTCTATAACAAAAATAATTATATAAGTCAGATACTGAAAATGTAGCCCAAAATTATAAAAATAGAAACGAAAATCAAAAATTAATTTAAACTGTAATGGATTAGGCTTGAATTAAAACCCCTTTTTGTATTTAATTGAAAATATGACATTTTGTTAAATTTATTAAAAATTGTTAATTTTGTCAAATATTCAAGAAAATAATCCCTGAAGAAGGCACACAACGGAGTGCCGAAATATTAGATTTAATAAATATAATATTTTGTATAAAAAAAGAAAAAGACCTTAAGCTTAAATTAAAGGATTACTATAAAAATTTTAAAGTTCGAATAAGAGTCAATTTATATAAAAATAATTATCGTTATGATTAGTAACGTGATTATTAAGTTCTAAAATGTAAAGTAATTGATAACATACTTGAATTTCAGTGATGCCCGATTACTAATTGATTGCGATTAGTCATAAATCAAAACTAGTCTCGATCAAATGTAATCCTAAATCTTTCAAAAATAATCCCAAAGGTTATTCAGAAAAAAATTTAAAATAATTTTTTGATTACACAGGCCAATAAATTTTTTAACTCATAGTCAGATTTTCCCGATGTCTTTGCTTAAATTTAAAAAAACCCAGCTTTTCGCCGTATTCGAGATGTTATAATTCTGCGCATTTATCTTTGTTTGTAAAACCTAATTTATCTATAGCGGAATTCACCCTTGATTGTAAAGTCCCTTGTAGACCTTGTTAATCTTATAATTTTAGTAAAAATACTAACATTTACAACACTGCAACAACAAAATGTATTACACTAAAATATACTACGCTGTGGTTGAAAAATCCCACAAAAATCAGTAATAAACAAAGTGTGTGAATTTACCAGAACAAAACAGTTGAAGAAACTTTATCTGTCTCTTTCTCTCACTCAGCAAATTCATTTATTCACAATGCATACGAAAAAGACACTCAAGCTCTGAAGTATAAAATCGTATTAAATATAACAGAGTCGTACACTTAATACAAAGGGTGAATACCGCTTATGTTTATAAAATCTGATACAAAAATTAAGTAAAAATTATAAAAAAATCACAAAAAAAATGGCGAAAAAACGATGAATACAGCGAGAAATTTGATTTTCCAAACTTCAGGTTAAAATAACTAAGAGAAAGCACAAGATGAAAAACTGAATTTTTTTTAATTTAAAGCGAAGATATCGTTAAAACCTAATGTGTTGGAGAAATTCTGAGTACAGATGCGAATTCAGCACAACTCAAACCTTTAGAACAAATTTTCCCAAATTTTGCAGGCCTGTAGTATCTTATCATTACGATTATTTAAAAAAAATATAATCTAAATCATAACTAATCAATTTAGCAGTTAATAAATGGATATTTTCCCCAAGTTTTAAGTTAAAAAATGTTAGGGGGTCGAAATAATCTGTGATATTTTAATATTCCAGTAAAATTTGTCTTTATATTGTAACTAACTAGGATCTCCTTAGGATTAGGATTAAGGCCCTATTCATGTAAAACGCAACGCAATGCCAAAGAATTACATTGAAAGCAAAAACAATGTCATAAATATTTTGTTATTTTGTAATAAAAATAATTTTACACGTTTTCAGTAAAGTGACTCAAAACCCATACCAACGGTTATGCAAACATATGACAAACGTATGGAGCATATTTGTTTGAATATTTAAAGTTTTTAATATTCGCACAAACATCTTTTTTGTTGTTGTTGTCAAACTGCTTGTGTCGTTTATTTATCCCTTAATGCATTTACTACATTTTCACTGTGCAATAAAAACTCATGAACATTAATTTTCTTTAAAGTCCGAGTAATGATAATAATAGATAAATTTTCTGCTTTAATCGAATTTTGACATACATTTTTGGTCTTAAAAAAAACCAACATTTTGCACTTATTATTGGCATTACCAAAATATTTGCATAAAAACCCACCTAAAAATACCGCGATAATATTGTTACTATATATTACATATTACTTAATTCTCGCTAAAAAACTAAGGATATTATGGGATTTTAATTGTGCGTTAAGGAAAATTTATTGTATGGAACAAACGGCCGAAGAGCCGGTATATTGATTATTTAATCTACGTTTCATACCCTCCAAATAAATATCACGACAAAAGAGACCAGCTGCCAATGGAATGCTGCAAGAAACAATGGGAAATGAAAAAAAAAACAAATAAAAATATATTGTAATACTTACGAATCTGTACCCGCTCTTATAAGAGTCTTAAATAGAGCCCAAACAGGTTTATGGTCCGACGTTATAATGGACGGAACAGAATCGTATAATAAGCACTCGACCAAGGGTTGTGAGGGCGATGGTAAACCGGGTAAAGTACTTTGGCGTCTCATCATCAAACCCTGAGCATGACGATATTTGTATAAAATGCGATCGGTATAAGCGGGAGCACGTTGTTTAGATGACGTGTCAAAGTGCTGGGTACCGGGATCATACTTAAAAAACAAGACAAACGAAATTAGATTATAATTGTATGTACATATACGCTTTTAACAATCGAAATTATTTAAAACTAGCATAACCCAGATGTCATCCACTGATATCAAAGCTACTTTTTCCAAACTTTTACTGCTACGATTCTCCAGATAAACAGCAATCGATTTTATATTTTAGAGAGGTTGTGTATTGATAGCCCAGTTATGTGTACCAAATAAGGACACATTTTCGCTTACCGTTCTTTTGATATAAATAAATATATTTTTTGACATGCCCACTTCTCCAATCCTGTCCACATTTTGCCAGATGTGCTGGACTTACATTAAAGCTACTTTAACTTTTCCTGCTACGATTTTCCAAATATACAGAAATCGATTTTGTATTTTTATGGGAGGTGTACCCAATTTGGAAACTTTAACTCTTGCCGTTCTTCAGATACAGATATCTATAATGTCTTTGTTTGGGAGGTGCCACGCCCATTTAAAATTTCCGAAAGTATATATCCTATAACTTTCCGGAGGTGCACAAATTTTATTGCACAAATTGACCAAATTTTATCGCGATCCGGTAAGCGGTTTGGCCGCGCATAACATACACAAATATTTATTTTTATAAATCAGAGAGATTAACTGCCTGGTCATCAATTTTTAATTTAAAAATGTTATTGCTGTTGTTAAATGTAATTTTCTATGCGAACGTTGACGTTCGAAATCGATGGACTGGCAGTAAATGAATTTTTAAAACTTAAAGATTAACAAATTATGATGCTTGAAAAATCTTATTACTAAACTTTGAAAGAGGATCATTAAAAAAATAAGTGAATAATACAAATATAAAAATTTACCTTATAAGTAGGCGGAAATGTTATATTAGCCTCCATAAACCCACGAAAAGCTGCTCCATCTGCCAAAACTGATGACAATTGATCAGTATGCATGTAGCCGTGAGGCAAATGTGACGGTAGAGGAAATTTCGTGTTTTGAATCCATTCCAAGAGTTTCTCTCTTGGTTCACCTAAACGAAAATTCAAATCCCCACACCAAAATACATTATCAAAATTCTGGGTGACATCCTTATTTTTATGTCTTAAATTAAGATTTTTTGGCAAATCTAATGCGTGAATAATTCTCTTGACATCCGATACTCTTTCCTTGACTTTTTGCTGATGGGCAGTTAAATGAGAGGTAACAAAAAGCATTGAGGTACCAAAAAGACAAAAGGAGATGGCTACGGCTCCTTTTGTACGAAACGCCGAACCAGTTCTAACGGACATATTGGCATCTTCGGGAGCCGAGCAGTACCAGATTAAATCTCGTCTGATATACACGGCCAAATGGAGTGTACCCAAAGTTGTAGAGTGAAAGAGAACATGTGATGGACCTAAAGTTTCTTGTATGGTGACTTCCCATTCAAAACGATCTGGACTAGATTCCTGTGTGCCTATAGCAACAATATCGGGAACATGTTCTACATTTGCGGGTAACACGAAATCGTTCATTTCTCTGTAGTGGAAGAGAAGAGATAATAATGTGTTGTAATTATTAATTTCAACGACATTGCACTTACTTGGGCGGGTTTTGACCGTTCATATTCCAGGTACCCACAAATATAGTCACTTCCTTATTGGGTATGATTTTACTTAGTTCACTTGGGCCTAACAAGGAAGATGACCCCAAGCGCCCATCCAAATAACTTCTGCAGTACAACAAATATTTTAACTTTTTATTATTTTCAAGACCAGGGGGCAAATTATGGCAGTCGTGATCGAATAGTTTTTCGATTTGAAAGCCATTTTTTCAGTGTTGAACAGCATTAACTTGAGTTTTCAAAACAATGAAAATATAATTTCGATTCGACTGAAAGATTTCGAATCGCAAAAGTATTCGATTACGAATGCCATAATTTGCCCCCAGATAAAACTTACCTCTCTCTTGCCTGATCGGTTGGTATCAAACTCAAAACTTGAGCTGCCATTAGTGCCTGTAGTGCCAAGCCCGAACTTGAGCTCTGACGTTCCATTTGTATATTCTCATGAGACATAAAGCGCTTAGTTTGTGAATCGGTTTCATGACAAATAGAGCCCGATATCTCTGTCTGACTGGCAATATTGGGAGAAGACATATGTTGTGGTGTGGTGGCTCTCTTGATATCAGAAATGTCTCCTTCTGCTGTTGCTGAAAATTCGGGCCCAAATGGTGGCAATTCCTTTCCTGGAGGAAACAGTTTAAGTCTTAGACGAGAACGACAAGCCGTAACGGCTATAGGTCGTATGGGACCAATACCTATTGAATTATTTGCACCATTTGGTGTATCACTTTGATTGCTTTTTAGCGAGGAATTCGAAGGTGATCCATAGGAGGAATCAGCATTTGAAAAAATCATTGATTTTCCGGTGACCGGACTCTGTGGTGCACTGGCACATTCAGTTAGAGCAGCGGAAGGTACGGCTACAAATGAGGGTTGTAAGCAGGAGTGAGGATTTGAAACAACCGATCCTATAGATAAAGACGTGTTATCTGCTGTAGTCCAACTTAAAGACATATTGTCTTTCTTTACAGGTTGACCACCATCTGAAATGGAGTTATAGCGCACTTTAACAGGAGGCGTAACGGATTTCTTTTCAGCCTTACAGCACAAACTGAACTGATGGCTTAATCGATTGTGATTAGGGGATCGATTTTTTGGGGTCTTTCTTAGCATGACATCAATTCCACTGGCAACCCCACTATCACTTTGTGTCCCATCTGTACTGTGGCGATGTAGGTGGTTTTTATTTTTACCTGTCTTTACCTTACGATGTAAATTTATAATGCCACTACTCTGGGACTTCTCTATGAACTGGACTTCCTTGATCATGTCATTAGGCGTGGCATTATTTGGTAACGTTTGACTCCTGACATTAGATCGGCCTACATGATTGCGATCATTTATAAGCGGTGATTTCTTATCGGGTGTGCATTTTGCAAAAGAGGCGTCACGATTGACGGAATTATTTGAACTATTTGGTTGATTACTGTTGTCTGTGGCATGTTTTTCACTGTGTTCAATTTCTACGGCAGGATGAGGTTCAACTTTTGTGGAACGCTTTGTAAGGAGACCTAATATTACAGATCCAGGATATTTATTGCTATGGCGTGGACTGGAATTAGCAGCTGGAATACGTTCTTCACTACCACCACGTTGCATACTGGTCGCTTATGTTTTCTATGTATTTCAGATATATTTAAAATTTGAGCATACTTTTAGGCGAGTTTAAAGCTTCTTTTTGTGCTTATTAATTGTTACCAGGAACTGGAGTGAATTTAAGGTTTACTTGTGCAAAGTTCTGAAAATAATTTTAAAGAATTTATATAAGAAAAAATGTGTATATTCATACATTCATATAAGTGTAAATACATACAAACATACATACCAAACAAAGCTCTAGGCTTTGAGCAGGAGTGGAAAAAAACAGAAATTAATTCTAACTCCAAAGCTGGGCAAAACTCTAGGGGAACCACAATCATATAGACCGATTATATGTGGGCGATTGCAACTAGATATCGATAGGGTAAACGGTCTCTCGAATATGCAGTTGGATTTCCGTTGTGGATATGGCCAAAACGGCCAAAATGGATAAAGGTACTGCTAGGAAATCTTGCGCTTTAATTATCTTTGATATTAAAAAAAGCCTTCAATTCGGCTAATAGATTATCAGCAATGCGAGACAAAATACTCCGATTTACCTCATTAGAATTGTATGGACTATTTTTCGGAGAGGACCTTATGGTTTGAAACCGACAAAGACTTGGAGACTAATAAGGCTACGGCGGGATTTCCAAGAGGTGTTGTCCTTGGACCGCTACTTTAGAGCATTATGTATGACGGGGCTCTCAGGCTTCAGGCTTGCAGACAGAATCTGTTCTCAGAAGGCGGGAAAAGGAAAATAGAAAGGCTAACAATACATGTCGGTAATATCACGATAGTGTCTTCGCGGAAAATAAAATATGGCCGGCTCAATTTAAAAAATGAATTAGAAAACACGTGTAAAAAAGCAATCGGGGTTGTAAACGCCCAAGGTAAATTAATACCAAATATTGAAGAAGAAGAAGACATATTTCGATACTTCTGTATGGAGCACCAGCATGTGGGAATTTGGCAAAAAAAAAGTATAATATAAAGGACATCATATACCTCATCAAAAGAAGTTGCCTCTAAGTGTGTAGTGCATATCGCACCATATCTCTGGAAGCAACCTGTGTGAAATGACGTTGGACATAACAGCTAAGGAATTAGAATTATATATATACAACATTACTTAGTTTCTATCAGGGAATGTAGGATGCAGGTGGTACCTATACTCGGACATAACACATTACTTAGATGTCCAACCTGTTTAAACGAAGACGAGACGGCAGAACTTGTGACATTTAACTGCCAACGATTCATATTTATTAACGAAAAACATTATCTTGGTTTATTTTGCCAAAAAAAAAAATTAGGCAACAAATTAATTTTCTAAATCAATAGAAAAAAATGTTATGATAAAAAAACGAATTTTTTACATTTATGCAGTTTTGTTTTTGTTTTCCATTTAACTTTCACAATTCGACGCGTATTCAAGAATAGACAACAACATACATATAAGGCATTATTCGTAAAGCCGGAAAACCAAAAAAAAATGTTGCCGAAATTTCTTTATATTTGGCATGATAATGTGTGACAAAAATTCTTTTGTATGATGTTTATTTGTCGAGTTATGGGGTTCTAAAGCATTGCTGTTTTTGAAAAATGTTTTTTTAAATTATCGTGTTGAACTTGAAAACAACTATTCGAATGTTTAGGGGGTAAAAAAGGGTAAATTCGGTAACCTTATACCTCCAAAACTAAAAGAGATAAAAAAAATGTAATACCATTCGTTCAGAGCTGTAAATGAATCATTCATTTTTGATTTTAATTCATTAATGAATTAGCAAATTTTGAATTAATTCCTTTCACACAAATAAATGAATTGAATTAAATTTGAATCAATTCAACAAATTAGGCAGAAATGAATTTAAATTCGTTTCTAATTCAAATGAATCTGAAAAATGAATTGCAATTCATTTTGACAAATTCAAATGAATCTGTAAAATGAATTGCAATTCATTTGAACTGAATTGATTTTGAATTAATTCAAATGAGTTAGAAAAAAAAATTAACAATTCATTTCCAACTCATTGGAATGGAATTGAATGTAATTTGAATTGACTTTGTAAGTAAATCTAAAGTAAGCATCACTGTCGTTTTGTTATTCAACAATTTTTTTTTGTAAAAGACAGCAAGCTCGTTTTGTAAATCACCTAGCAAAGTCCAAAGACAAAAAATTCCTAGATTTAAAATTCCTATGATATACTGGAATTGCCAGTAGCGGCAGAATAGGAATTCATTTATTATTTATCGGCGAAAATCCTATCAAAATGTGAAAATTTTGGTTATTTGCTAAAAGAAACTTAAATTTTTATTTTTATCAAATAGTGTGAAAGTTGTTTGTATATTGTGGAAAATTTCTTTTTTTTATTTTTAATCGAATTTTAAAGATTCTAGCAACTTTGAATCTCAACATAACATTTTTTGCTGTCAAAGCTGTATTCGTTTCCTCCATGGTATAATAAGTACCAGGTATGTTCATTAGGGAGAGTTGTCATTATTTTGGTGAAATAAATACCCATAACATTACCAAAAATTTTTTCGTTGGGTTTTTTATTTTATTTTTTAAATTATTTATTTCCTCTTGAAAATTAAATGTGTTTTGTCGTTCAGAATAAAAATAATTTCTTCTTGAAGAAATAAACTCCAAACACTGAAAAAAGAAATTTTCATTTTTTATTCCCCCTAGATCTGCTCTTGAATTTGATTGATTGCAACTCATTTTAGATTTCATTCATTTGAATTGCTAATTTTTTTTTTAACTCATTTGAATTAATTCAAAATCAATTCAATTCAAATGAATATGAAAAATGAATTGCAATATTGGACCTAGAAACATAAACTTCAACATGCAATGTCCTGGGTGGATAAGAACCTATAAGGGTACCTTTTGGTACTTTTTTATTTCAAGCAAGCAGACAAAACAGTATTAAAACCAAATTTCCTAATAAATTTTACTTTACTCACTTGCATATACATAATGATTATATACTGTATTATGTATATTTTATTTAGGTACATATTTTCTTTTTTATTCACAAGAACCTGATTTTTTTTTTTTTATTCATTATCGCACGGGATTTAATCCAAATGGTCTCTTAATCCATCACATGTCTATGAATAACCAAAGCATATTTATAGCATTAACTTTGAAATAAAATAATTCATACTATATTTTAATAATTCATACATATTTATTAACTTAATACACTTAAAACAATAAGACTTTTGTAATTTTCCTTCAAAATGTTAAATCTATTTAGTTACAGTTTTAAATTTTCTTAAAAATTTAATAATATTATTGCAAGTTTAACGTTTTTTTTTTAATTGAACAATATTTATAGTGTGCAATTTAATATACATATATTTTTTTGATAAAACAAAGTCACGCTGATTTTGCTTGTGATTTTAAAAATGTTTCGACAGCTTTTAATATTCTAATATCAGGGACTGAGATTTATAATGTTTGCGTGACAATTCGTATTACTTGTGTTTTTATCTGTTGCCTCATTTCTGTAGGGTTTTCTTTTGTTAATTGGCATCGTTTATCTGAACACGTTTCGAATTGTTATTGTTGGCGATTTTTTTATACATGCATATTATGCACACGCACACATACTTACATACCTATTCCCAAAGATGTCGTCACATGCTTTGTTTATGTCAGTGATTTCCAATCTTTAACAAACAACCTTTACAAAAAAAGTATCAAATAAGAAATTTTTTGAAACAGTTTTTAATTTTTAGTGAATTTTTTTTTCTTAAGATTAAGTAAATTTTTCAAAAACTTGCTATCTATAATAAAATTATTTTTTTTTAAATTTGCTATTGTAGCAAAATTTTTCGAAAATTTTCTGTTGATGGATCTCTCATAAAGTTTTATATCAGGGGTGTGCTGGAAATCGAAAACGTAAACGCAAGAATTTTAAAAGTCGTTCTTTAATAAGATTTCAGTAATAAAAAAACTTTATTATATTCAACATTTTTCACTTTTCGAATTTATTCTATGAGTTAAATTTCAGTTATGTATTTTATAAAGCTTTTTGTAATAGCTCTATTCCTTAGTGTATAAAGTCATTTCTAAAAAAAAAAAAAAAAAAAAAAAAAAAAAATTTAAGGAATAGAGCTATTACAAAAAGCTTTATAAAATACATAACTGAAATTTAACTCATAGAATAAATTCGAAAATTGAAAAATGTTGAATATAATAAAGTGCTTATGAAAAAGAAATAATTCCCAATATCTATTTGTAATAAAAAAACTTTATGACAAATATTTTATAACAAAAAATATATTAAAAAGAACTTCCAAACTTTTGCGTTTTACGTTTGAAATTTCCAGCAAACCCCTGTATTATAAAAAAAAATTTTAAATTTGCTATTAACAGATAAATTTTCGAAAATATTGCACTGTTTTATGGCTTTTAATCCAAATTTTCAAAATTTTTAATTAGGCTAAAGTTCATTTTCATTAAATTATTTTTTTAAAGGAAGGAATTTTACAACATGAAATTAATTAAAATTTATTGAATTATTGATTTTCATTCTTGACTGATGTGGGGTCGAAGCCACGTTCACGGACAGGTTGTTCTGATGCGTTTCGATAGTAACCACACTATCTCTCCAGAGGTCTTTGCAGTTTTACCCTCAACTTTTTAAAAATATAATATATGTATGTATGTATATAGAAACATTTATGATAATTTGATGTTCACAGAAAATTTGTTATTTATAGAAAAGTTCTTGTAAATATTATTTTTAGAAAATTTTCGTAAATTTGCTGTTTATAGAAAAGGTTTCGAAAATGCTTTTTATATAAAAATTTTCGAAAATGGTGTCTTTATAAAAATTTAAATTTACTATTTATAAAAAAAATATGCTATTAGAGAAAAAATTTTCAAAATTTACTTCCTATAGAAATATTTTCAAAAATTTACTGTTAAAAAAAAAATAGTTTCCCAAAATTTGATTTTTATAGAAAATCTTTTAAAAATTTACTTTTTAGAGAAAAATTTTCGAACGTATGCTATTTATAGAAAAATCTTTAAAAAAATCTGCTATTTATAGAAAAGATTTCGAAATACCGAATCTACCAATCGACTGCTTTACAAATTTTTAATTTGGAAAAATACCAAGAAGGCCACATGCCTAGATATGTTAATTGGGACCTCCTGAACACGAACAACGTTATAATTTTTTTTTCTAAGTAACGTTTTTTAGATAACGGTACTTTTGTGTTTTTCATTGTATGGTCCCACTCAAACTTTTGTGGAGCCCAACCGTAAAGATCGAGATAAATGGCATATCGTTAAAAAGGTAATTGAATGCCTTTTCCGTCGATATGCCGGAAATTTCTATTTGATAAGAAATAATTATTTATAAAAATATTTTCAAAAATTTGCTATTTACAGAAAATCTTTGCAAAATCTGCTATTTATAGAAAAATTTTCCAAAATTCTCTTTTATAGAAAAATTTTCTGTTTATAAAAAAGATTTCTAAAATACTATTAATAGAAAAATTTTCGAAAATTTGCTATTTATAGAAAACCTTTCAAAAATGTAATCTATAAACAAAAGTTTTTAGAAAATTTGTTGAAAATCTTTCAAAAATCAACTATTTATAGATAAATTTTGGAAAGTTTGCTATTTATAGAAAAATTTTCGACAATTTTCTATTCATAGAAAAGTTTTCGAAAATACTTTTTACAGAAAAATTTTTCAAAATTTACTATTAATGGAAAAGTTTTCGAAAATGTATTATTTATAGAAAATTTGCATTTAATAGAAAAGTTTCCAAAAATTTGCTTTTTATAGAGTTTTTTTAAAGTTTACTACTGATAGAGATGTTTTCGAAAATTTGCTTTTTAAGGGAAACCTTTTGAAAATTTGCTGTTTATAGAAAAGATTTGGAAAATGCTTTTTATAGAAAAGTTTTCGAAAATTTTCTCTTAATAAAAAATTTTTCGAAAATTTGATGTTTATAGAAAATTTGCTATTTACAGAAAAGTTTTCAAAAATATTATTTATAGTTTTAGAATAATTTACGAAAATTTTCTGTTTAATGAAAAGACTTCGAAAATACTATTTATAGAAAATTTTTCGAAAATTTACTATTTATAAAAAAACTTTCGAAAATTTGCTATTCTAGAAAATCTTTAAAAAATATGCTATTAGAGAAAAAATGTCAAAATTTACTTCTTCACAAAAAATTCACTATTTAAAAAAAAATCTTTTAAAAACTTACTTTTTAGAGAAAAATTTTGGTAAATATGCTATTTATAGAAAATCTTTAAAAAAAATCTGATATTTATAGAAAAGATTTCGAAAATACTATAAATAGAAAAATTTATTATTTATAAAAAATTTTCAAAAATTTACTATTTACAGAAAACCTTTGCAAAATCTGCTATTTATAGAAAAATTTTCCAAAATTCTCTTTTTATAGAAAAATTTTCTGTTTATAGAAAAGATTTCGAAAATACTATTTATAGAAAGTTTTTTTATAAATAGTAAATTTTCGAAAAATTTGCTATTCTAGAAAATCTTTAAAAAATATGCTATTAGAGAAAAAAAATTTCAAAATTCACTTCTTATAGAAAAATTTTCGAAAATTTACTGTTTATAAACAATTTGTCCAAAATTCACTATTTAAACATTCACTATTATTAATTAATGTAAATAAATGTTTTGATAATTTGCCATTTTGGTGAAATATTTATAAAATGTACATCGGGGTAAGTGGAATCTCTGATACCGAGTAAAATGTTTAGAATTTGTTTTTCCTTAATTTTTGTCTGTGTTTCTTTTTTTCGTTCATATGATTTGTTTTTGTTTTGGGGGTGAGTAAAATCCCATGTGAATTTAAGGTTTTTTTAAATTGTTTTTGCTTATTTTCATAATGTCTGGTGGCTATCAACATCTGTTTTTTTTTTTT
This sequence comes from Pollenia amentaria, assembly GCA_943735925.1. Lineage (NCBI taxonomy): Eukaryota > Metazoa > Arthropoda > Insecta > Diptera > Polleniidae > Pollenia > Pollenia amentaria. Next base: position 228,245,035 of record OX031009.1, read on the forward strand.
TTTTTTTTTTTTGTGTAAAAAAATCATGTTGAAATCGATGACGTTCAGTTGCAATAGTTTAAAAGAAAAAGAAATGTCTTGTTTTTCAGTTTAAGAAGACATATTCATATATATTTTCCACTTTGCACATAATTTTGATATAATTAATTGTAGTTTTTTGTAATTTCAGAATTCATTTGATAATTAAGAAATGTGTGTTTAAGTATTTTTAAGTTCCTTTTTTTCTTTAGGTATATCACATGATTATATTATTAAAAAAATTGCAACAATAAAGAATTAAATTAAAAATAGTCATGTTTTAAAAACAAAAAACACAATTGCTTTAAATAACAGTTTTTAATTAATATGTTAATTAATAAATGAATTTAATTCAAATATAATAATACGAAAAAATATTAAAGCATTAACAACCTGCTTTTAATTTAATTTTATTTATCACAGTTTCAATTGCTTTTGTTATTTTTCGGAAATTTCACCTGTAGGCGGGATACCTGTGCCACTGAATGCGGTTGAAATAATAAAAAAAGGAAAATCAATACTACATGGGACGGGTTGTTAAAGTCAAAAAGACTTGCATTAACATATTTCCATAGAAATATGCTGTAACCCTAGAAAGCTTAAATATTTTAATGGAACAAGTTTTACGTACTAAGCAGCAATTGTGCGAACAATAAACCAAGATTTGTTTACACATATACATATGTATATAATTAACTTAGTATATAGAACGCCCTCGATAAAAGGATACTCAGAAAAGGCATTTACGACAGTTGGTGGCGAAAGTGCATAGACAAAATAGTAATTTACATTTTTATGCAATAATTTGCAATACACACAAACTGCATGCCCTTATGCAAAAAATCATTTACATGCTTAGGTTTTAAAAAAATTTATTTTAATTTCAATATTATAGTAATTTAATTTGTTGTACTTTTATATGGTTTCATACTTTCTGATTAACCTTAAATTTTTATTAAAAAAATTAAACGTTTGTTCGAAAAATTATTATTGACACTGTTTAAAAAAACATGAATCATTTCTGGACATGACTGCACCAACACAATTTGAATCCCACCAACAATTTTTAGTTAAAAGGACTATGGTTGTGTATTGAGTACAAATGTTTTATGCAAACTTAATACATATACCTACTCATTATATTATAGATTTAAAACAGAAGAGGGCTTATGTCGAGCAGAAGTATACAATATTTTAAGCCAACCTCTAGTAGGCAAAAGAAAACATAGACAAAAATCTATCGAATAAATGTTCATTCCAGTGTTTTATTAATTCACCAAAAACAAATACAACATGTAAATTTACAAATTTATTATTAATAAAATAAATGAAATTGTTTATAAATTAAAGGCAATGCAAATTTTTACTTGCCTATTTCTTACTGTGTCAATATGTATGTGTTACACAAAAATCTTTCAGTCAGCTGTTTTTTTTTTTTTTTTATCAAAACAAAATCTCGCTTATGTCACAATAATGCAATTTTGAATAAAATTGCAAATCAAATCTACTAGATTTTCGGTTAATTAATTTAGAATATACAGGGGTGTTCTGAAAATCGAAAACTCAAAACGCAAGAACTTTGAAGTTTTATTAAATACACTCTTAATCCAATTTTTTTTAATTTTCTTAAAGAATTCTGTTTAATAAAGAAATATTTGTATGGTATTGTATTTCTATTTCTTTTACTACAAAAATCTTTTCGATTTCCAGAACACCCCGGATAATATTTAATTGTATTTGTAACATTTAATAAATATAAAAAATAAATTCCAATTGTTTTTATTCTTTACTGTGCCTTGTTCCAAAAGAAGTTATTGGTTCTGCTCTTTTTCAGTCCACAACTAAATGCGAAAGGAGGCCAAAGTACACTACTTTTTACTTTAAAAAGAAAAAGCTTGAAAATCAGTTGCCAGGTTGTTCGGTGGTAGTTGTGGCTTAAAAAACAAAGCACAACACAAAAAAAAACCATAAAGAAAAGAAACAAGGAAATGCATTTAAGCTGACTGAGAGGGTGGTTTATAGAACAAGGAATTTTATAAAAGAATTTTCCATAATTGGCGCCAAAGTAGTCATAAAAAGGCTAGAGAGAGTAAAAAATCCAAAAAGAGCCTATGAGTAATATGTATTAAAAACTTTAATAATTCACCATCAGGCTATAAAATAATACAAATTAGAACGACTGATGGACGACAAAGATAAAATAACTTAAAGAATGTTTCGTCATTATTTTCAACAGTGAGTTCTGTCTCATTAAAATATTTCGAATAATTGAATAAAATATTTTTACACATTACGCCCACATGCAAACTGAAAATTTAACTTTCTGTCTTTAAAAGCATTTTATTTTAATTTTTTTTTTAACTCTCCAAATTATATACACATTTATACTTGCACACACACAATTTCAACATGGTGTTTCCTTCCTTCCTTCAAGTTCAGGTTCAGGTACAGTTGTTTTGTTTTTGTTGTTGCAGATTTCAACATTGATTTTACTTTTTCAGAATTTATTGTTACTTCTTTCAGAAAATCGGTAGAATTTACTCAGTTTTTGTTTTATTTTAAAATTTTAGCATTTAATATTTATTGTTTATGTAACTCGAATTATTATTATAATTTTTCTTTTTTGTTAATATAACAACAATATTTTTTAAGTTGATTCTTTCCTTGACTATTGGTTTTGTGTGTATGTAATTTTTTTGTTGCTTCTTTTGTGCTTTTTCACAGTAGTTTTGCGTTAGAATATTATTTGTCGTCGTCGTCTCTCACCGAAAATTTTTCCGCAACTAGTTTTTGTATTTTCACAAATTTAACAACAAACCCCCAACAAATGAGTCTCATATCGACCCAGAGACCATCCAAACAACCAGTGTTGTCAGGTAAGGTGATTTATTCCCAAATTAGATTTTTAGACGGAATATAGAGATTTTCTTGTGGATTGAAGAATTTGTTTGGGTATGTTGAAAGTTTTGGGGATTTTTATTTTACATTTATATTCTATAAAGTATTTAGTTTAATTATATTGCAATTCTAGTTATTTATAATGTTTCATCAAATCACAATAAAGTTTATTTAGAGGAAGGATTAAATTCACAAAAAAAAAATTATCCAAAATTATCTATATATTGCTGTTCCGAATATTTGATACCCTCCACCGAGAGTTGGAATGTTATAGGAGTGGGATTTATATGGAATCAATCTTAAATAAACTAACCTCACAGTATTTAAATTCGTTTCGGTATTAGAGAGTTGGCTTAATATGGTGAATTAAGAACCAAATTTCACGAAATTTATCTAAATTGATCACGAATTTATCTATTCATATAAAACGAATTTGTGGAAAATTTAATTACAATCTATGCATTCCTTTCATAATCTACATTAGTTTTTTTTTTTAATTTCCATGTTCACTCTTCTCTAATGAACTATGAAATTTAAAACGTTTTTAAATTATTACATTTCAAAACACACAATTTAAAATTAAAACAAGTTAGAGTGCTATATTCGGCTGTGCCGAATTTTTGATACCCTCCACCGACAGGAGTGGGCTCTATATGATAAATACATATACATATATTATTAACTAAGCTTCACAAAAACGAGCGTCAGCATTAAAATTAGTTGCGGTTTAGACATGATTTAAATTATTGACCGACAATAAGAAACTTTTATGCGTTTTTTGTTAGAACTTTGAACTGGCTTGAGTAAAATATCATGATTCGTAAAAGTTTTAGCCGAACTAAAATAATTTTTAGGAGCGTTATTTGTATTGGACCTTTTTTTGTATTGGTAAATTATGGACCAATCATCCCAAAATTCTGAAGACTGATTTCTGATATTACAAAAAATAAATTAGAATAAATTTCAATACAGCAGTGTAATTAGTTTTAGCGTTAACAGTAAATTTCACAAATTTGCATGATATTTTTTCTTGCCATATGAATTAAGGAAAAAAATTTCACCGCAATATCTATATATGTGATGGTTTTATGCGAATTTAGATATTTTCCCAAAGTGGGCTTTATTTGGTTTTAAGCTGTTTTCAGAGAGTAGGGTTTATATGGGGCCTAGGGTAAATTATGGACCACTCTTCACGAAATTTGGCAGTGTGATTTCTCGTCCTATAAAACTGTGACGTACCGAACTTCAATTTGATAGCATCATTTATTACGGTTTTAGGCGTACTAAACAGTTTTCCGGGAGTAGGGTTTATATAGGGCCTAGGGTAAATTATGGACCACTCTTCACGAAATTTGGCAGTGTGATTTCTCGTGCTATAAAACTGTGACGTACCGAATTTCAATTTGATAGCATTATTTATTACGGTTTTAGGCGTACTAAACGGTTTTCCGGGAGTGGGGTTTATATGGGGCCTAGTGTAAGTTATGGACCGATCTTCCAAAAATTTTACATTGTGATTTCTGGTCCTATAAAACTGTGACGTACCAAATTTTAGTATGCTAGCGTCATTTATTGCGGTTTTAGGCGTGCTAAACTGTTTTCCGGGAGTGGGGCTTATATGGGGCCTATTGTTAATTGTGGACCGATCTTCAAAAAATTTTACGGTGTGATTTCTGGTCCTATAAAACTGTGACGTACCAAATTTTAATATGATAGCGTTATTTATTACGGTTTTAGGCGTACTAAACTCTTTTCCGTGAGTATGGCTTATATGGGACCTAGTGTAAATTATGGACCGATCTTCAAAAAAATTTACAGTGTGATTTGCGGTATTATAAAACTGTGACGTACCAAATTTAAGTATGCTAGCGTTATTTATTGCGGTTTTAGGCGTACTAAACTGTTTTCCGCGAGAAGGGTTTATATGGGGCCTATGGTAAATTATGGACCGATCTTCACGAAATTTAACAGTATGATTTGCAGTCGCATAAAGCGAATTTTTGCAAAATTTTATGTCATTCCGTGCATTATTCCACGATTAAGGATTGTTTTTGTATCAAAAATATCAATTTTTTTGGGTAGTGGTTCCACATTTTGATTCATAGTTCTGATCCTACTAAACCGATGTTGCTGGATTTCAATCCCAAACTTCTTAGGATAACGACAAGCAATTTGCGACCAAGTTTGTTCTTTTCTTTTGCGTTTTTCGAAAGTGAGCGTGTTTTCAACAGACGGACAGACGGACAGAGGGACAGACGGACAGACAGACGGACATGGTTAAATAGACTTAGAATTAATCAAGGATCCAGAATATATATACTTTATGGGGTCTTGGATGTATTATAAAAAAGTTTCACACGGAATGACAAACTTAGTATACCCTCATTCACCACAGTGGTGGTGGAGGGTATAAAAAATGAAATGTTACAGCAGATATTTTTGAACCACAGCAAATTTATTTAGTACAGTGGTGCTTTATTTTGACACAACGTTAAAGGTTTTTGTATCCGTTCTCAAAATAAGACCACTTTGTAGTAATTTGCCTTGCCGCCACCGGATACTTGAATTCGCCTTGCTCATAAATATGAATGATCAAGGCGAATTTAAAATTCGCCTTGTGCACTATATCGTCAATTTTTCTTTCCGTTAAACACTGCTGCCAATTGTTTCCTAAATAATATCGCTAAAACAGAATGAATATTAGTTAAATATAAAAAGTATTAATAAAACACTTCTGTACAAAAAAAAAAAAAGAAAACATCAGTAATTTATGTAAATTACTATTAAATTATAACTGAAAACAAAATTGTAATGCATTACATATGTAGGTAATAAACACACCAAAATTCTTGAAAAAGTTACCAAATGTGAAAAAATATAACCATATTAGAAATGCCTTTTGTTAATTGAGAAAAACATTGATAAGGCAAAGGTTATTTGCACTTAATAGAAAATATTAATTACCAATTTAGAAAACAAAACAAGAAATGTAATTCTTGTACGTATTAAAAAAAAATAACGAGTAACTTATATTAAATTTTTTTTTTTCTATTTGAGATTTTTTTTATAAAAAATATTTTTTATAAGAAAATGCAAACTTCATTATATTGAAAGTTAATAAATTGAGTTTTTTTTTAATATTTCCTTTACAATAAACAACATTTGTACTTCAAAGTTATAAATAACCAAAAAAGAAATATTAAGTTGTTTTCCGCTTTTTAACTGTCAATGACAATGCTATAAAATATGGCGATTTTTTAATCCTTTTGGGGATGGAAATTTACATTTGGCGATTGTTTTGGCGAAACTGGAAACTGTTGGCGAAATGCATTTTTTGCGAATATGTTCTAATTTACATATATCTTATGTATTGTAAATTGTATTTAAAATTTTTATATAATTGTGTTTATTACGTTTTAAAATTGTTGTTTTAAATAATATAAACGAATTCGTATATCAGAACGTACATTCAATGAGCAAAAAGTATATGACTGACAGTCAAAGGTTTTGTTTTATAAATTAAAAATATTGCCTTATCTAAAAAACATTGAATAAATATATACATACTCCCGGGTTATGAAAAGTAAAATTTAAACTTCTTAAATTCAAGCAGATTATATATCAATTTATTTTTCAAAAATCTTTAAAATTCCTATGTGTATTTAATATATTAAAATAAGCTACTGCAAATGAAGTAAATTTAAACTACTTTTGTGTACTTTTTCAGTCATGTTCTGAAATCGAGTCCGTGTGATATTATGCAATTGCTATTTTAAGTACCACTCATCTTTACTACTATTTAAATCAGGAAAACTGCACTCATTTAAAAAAAAATTAATTGAAAATCTCCATCGATTAAAACTTCATTTGATTTTATTTTCAGAATACGGCCATTTCTAATATAAAAATCACATTTGGCAATTTTTTTTAACAAAAATCTTAATAATTATCTGGTATCTATTTTGAAATGGATTATTTGTTTTCGATAAAGTATAAAAACTTTCGTTCATTTGAAACAAATAAGGAGATCTATAATTCACTTCGAAGCGAAATACGTGATGCAACTGTATCATGAAAAACATATTCATACGTATTTTATATTTTAGAAAAAATGTAACCAATATGAAAAAAATATTCACATCTCCACATTGAGAAAAAAATGTTACCAATTTTGGTTAGAAATAACCAAAAACGGCAGCTCACAGGTTGACAGTTAAAATATACTTTAAAAATTATCTAACGTGTTGAAATGAAATTTTAATTTTCAGATTATCTCTCTGATTTTTAATATTTTAAGGCAAAAAGTAAAGTAAACTATATGTTTGTATATATGAATAGTTTAAGTTTGAGCAAGCTTTTATGATTATAATATAAAGACATTTACATATATACATTAGGGTTTTCATAAAAAAAACACTTTTTTTTGAAGTTTATAGGTATAAAAAAGCTCTTCCATAAGATCAGCTCCATATTTTGATTCTACACGACGCAGAACAACTTTCAGTTTTTCCATATAAATAACATGTAAAAATGTTTTTTGCAAGTAAAACTACTAAAAATATAATTTTATAATTTTGATTGGCATCTGTTATAGGAAACTAAATTTTTCATACAAAACATTTGACAGTTCCTATTACAAAACAACAAAAAAAAGAATTTTTAAAATTGTAGACTTCAATACAAAATTCAAAAGTTCTTTTCTAATTTTTAAATTTTTGCTATTTTAGATTATTTAGGGAAAATTACTATTTTTTTTTACTTTATGGGAGACGTAACATCTATAAAATTTTTTATGAAATCAATAATATTTGCTTCAATTTTTTTTGGCTTAAATATCAAAAAATTTTGCAAAAAACCAAAATCACAAAGAAAGCATCACAAGAAAATGGATAAAGCATCAAAAATATTCCGTTTTTTAAAAAAGGGTATTCCGAAAAATAAAAGCATAACAAGACTAAAAAAGCTTCATAAAATACCCGAAGAGCGTCAGAATGGTAGCACTGTCACGGTACCAACAAGGTCCAAAAGGTAACAAAAAAAAGCCCAGCTGTACCATGAGTTCCAACCATGTCACTGTTGCCAGCTCGGCTTTTTTCTCGTCAAATCTAGCAATTTGTAATCCAACTTTGCGGGAAAAAATTGTAATTTAGGGACAAAAAAATTAACCGCAGGAATGAGATATTTTCTAAGCTAAATTGTGGCTGCTAAGTACGAATATGGCATTAAATTTTTTTTCTCAAGAAGCGTTTTCGAAATATTCGCCAAAATCGTGTTTTGCTGCAGTTGTTTGAGCTATTTCGAAAAATCTTGAGAACTTTTCATCTGAATTGTACAAGATTTTAACATTTGCGTAGATACAAACTTGGTGACCAAAAATGGCTAAATTAACGGGGGAAAATGGCTAAAAAATGAATACAATTTTTTTTTAATAAAAACACATTAAAGTTCAATAACAAAACAAAAATAATTCATTAAAATTTTTTTACAATGATATTGTAAATTGAGATCAATTTGTAACTTAAAAATAAACGAAAATTAAATATTTGTTTAGCATTTAAAAGCTTAAATCGTCGATAACTTCGATGTCGTTATTGTTTATCTCATAGGAATCACTTGAACCTATTAGTTTTAAATATTTTGAAGGTAAATCCTAATCATGATAACATTTACCCAACCTTTTGAGTCCAAGTCTCCAAAAATAAAAAAAATAAACGATAAAAAATATTTTGTTGTTATGGTAAAAATATTTTCCTAATTGATAAGACCGAATTATCGGTTACTAAATGTAACCTATTTCTCAAATTACTTTTAACGATGATAACATGGCTAAATACCCTCCCTACTTCAGCATTAGCCCATGGAAGTGTGAGCAACTTTATATCAAATTCTAAAAATTTCTTGTTACCACAATACACTGTTGTATATTTTGGCGCTTTGTTGCTTTTTTTGGTGCAAATTGGTCGTTCATAGGAATTTTCAACTTTTGTAAAAGTTGTGATATAAATTAAATGCGCTTGAGTTGTTAAAAATGTTTATTTTACTTTTAGCAATTTTAAAAATTTTTATAAAAAAAAAACGGAAAAAAAATTGATGACAAGAAAATGGATAAACTCATTTTTTAATGGCTAAACAAGGTGAAAAATGGCTAAGCCACTATATTGGCAACACTGCATAGATATGTCACTTCTCTTTCAGCCCATATACATATGTACATTGTATATACTGTCTCGATCGGATTTACTAAGCTACAGGAATTTAAACTTGAACAAATGTGATTTTTTGCGTTTTTTTTTTTTTCAAAATTCAAGGCAATAAAAAACTTTTAAAAAATTATTTTAAATAATATTTTGTTTCGAACGTACTATGCGTAAAATTGTTATCATCAGACAAAAAAATAATAAATAACGACCTATTTAGTGGAAGCATTCGAATGTTAATTGTCGTAAAACCCTTATTACATTTTAAGGTAGCGTGCTTTCACTTATGGGTCTATTTCAAAATACTAGATGTCTTCATACATGCAATGTTGCAAAGCATCACTGAAAACGAATGCGTTGACAAAGCATCACAAATAAAAAAACAATGCACAAATTTTCTAACCGTTGTGTCTTGAATATGGCTACCAGCAATAATGAACTCAAGGCATTGTTTACAAAAAAGTTGTCTAGTCTAAGATTTCTATGCCTTTTAGGGCCATTATTACAGATTACCGTTAACATTACTCTCTTACACTGTTCAAATATCAAATATTATATAATTTAAATTAACATTATTTTTGATAATCTAAAAAAATTAAAATATATATAATCTTGCCTGTCAAAAACGTTTTTTTTTTTTTTTTTTTTTTTTTTTTTTTTTTTTGCTCTCCTAAAAAATACTTATTTTGTAACTTACAACGTTATTCTCGGCTGTGCTTCAACAAATTTATGTTTTGGATCCGCTTTGTCGGAGGTAATGGCCATGAATATTGGTTTTTAGTTGGGGGATAGTTCATGGCTTGTTAACACCTTTTGATTCAAAGTGTCAAAAAATACAAAGAGTGTGCAAATATTTGGCTGTGAACCGACGGAGTGAAATACTGATTTTGAATTACCTTTTAGTATATAAATAATGTTGGGGCGATATTACACGAAAATTTTATGATCCAAAAATAGTGCAAGGAAAATTTTTTGTTCTATTTTTGGATAATAACACAGAAATCGGCAACACTGCTTAATTCTCTTTTAAAAAGAAGAATAAAAAAGAGAGAGTTAATTAAAAATTTACCTTAATGGTTCAATACAAGGTCTATCCAATAGTCGCTCAACTCTACAACAATACAAAAAACATCAGGCATTTTGTTTTTGTAATATTCCTCTTCGTTATCAAAAGCTTGTTATACCACACGAAAAACATAAGGAAAAACATTTTCTGTATGCATGTGTGGCAAAAAACCAAAAACGTAAACATAAATATTCATGTAGATATAAGCAATATCTAAAAAACTTTTGACAAATTTTAGGAATAAACCAAGTAAACATCTGGTGACTTGCACAGACCTAATGACCTAATATATCTTGGTACAATAACACAAGGTAGCCGAGTGATTGCAACATACATACATATGTATTATAAAATAACAAACAGGGCTGTTTTTTGTTGTTTTGTGATAAGAGCTGTCCATGGCCCAATTATTAGGTCTGCGCATAACTACAACAATACAACAATAGAAAAAACAACACTCATTTTGTTTGTGTAAATTATTTTAAAAATGTCAAAAACCAATGCATTTGTTTGTGTAAAAAATGGAAAAGATGTCAAAAACAATTGCACGTACAAAACACAACTCTGCAAAAAATCAGCAGGCGTTTCGAGCAGACCTACAAATTGGGCCATGGAACTGTCCAAAGGCAGCAAATACAAGAAAAAACAAACAATAAAAACACAGTTATGTATTTAATAGTGTCTGTGCGTTTTGGTAAAACATAAGCATCATATAACAGTTTGTATGTATTACAAAACAAGCAAAATTTGCTGGTGCTTTGAGAGTACCTTATATTATTGGACCATAGTTCCCTTTTAAAAACGAAAGAAAAGACAGATTAAAAATTTTAAGCAATTTAAAACAGACAAGCGGTTTTCCCCATTGTGTCAAGTGTACAACTCTGCTTTAATTAATACGAGTTTATACTACAAAGCGTGAGTGTCTTTTTCATTTTTCAGGTGGAGTTGAAAGCACAGCCTTGCTTTTTTTCTTAGTCATCGTCCAGACCTTCAATTTTTGTTCCAGCAATGCCTTAGCTTATTAGTGAGAGAGGTGATAAGATTGGGGAGGAGTACTCACTTTCATGTACTCTGCAATTCTGTTTTGTTTTGTTATTCTATCAGTTTTTAACTTGAAGTTGGCTGTAGGTGGTTTTGTATTTATACATATATGTATAAAATATAAAAAAGAGAAGAGGAAAGACCAGATAAAAATTGAAAAATTGCAAAACTGTTATTTCATAATCTGGACAATAATGCAATTTCAAAGTGTAATTTTTAAAAATTGCAGCAACAAACATTGCAAGTCTAGACGATGACTTATTTAGAGAGAGGAATGTCAAAAATTGCTTTGGTTTTTTTTTATATTTATTTATTTTTTTTTTTTTTTATTTATTTATTTTATTTATTTGGTATGGATTGAAAGCCCTTATGGCAAATATTACTTCTTCTTCTTTTTTATTAACTAATGTATCACTATTTTTAACAACCCCCTATTGCACAAATGTTGAAAAAGATATAAGGACAATCCACAGGTGGCAAATTTATACAGTCAACTTCCACTTCTCTACAGATTTTCTAATAGCATTTTCTTAAACTTTGAAATAGAATTTGAGAACGCGCGCTCTCTACAAGGTATGAACGAATTCCACATCCTTGAAACTCTGACAGTAAATGATTCATAATTTGAGTAGAATGTCTAGGTATGATCCATAAACTAGTTCTAGTAGAGTGTCCGAAACTAAATTTGTCCTTAAGGTACACAGGATTTCCAAATTTAAAAATCTTATAAAATTGTAATAACATTCTCATAATAATAAAGCATTCAAAATCACATCTCAAAAGATTTATAGTATAAGAAGTCATATGAATGTGCGATCTAAATTTTAGTCCAAAGATATAACGCGCTACTCTATTAAAACACTGTTTAAGTTTATTGATACTAGTTTATGATACCCCAGAATATACTTCAAGTCCATATAGTAATATAGGAAGACATAATGCTAAAGCAACATTCCTCTTTATATTACTTGGCAAATACAGTGCTATAGCATACAACATCCTCAAAACAAAATTAATTCTTGAAACAACACGATTTTTGATATATCGACCAACGAAAACAACAAATAAAATATATTGTGTTTTTTTTTTTTTTTTTTGGTATTATAATTGTTTTAGTATTGCCAGAGCTGCCAATGTACCGTATTTAGCTTTATCGGCACGCTCTCAAAACAGAGTTAGGCGGGTTTCTCTGAGCAACAATTTTGCGTTTTGGAATGTACCAAAGGTACTCAAGCGGGTACAAGTCATGCGTCTAAGAGGTCACTTTAATATCATATTCCCAATTTCCTTTAAACAAAAGTTAAGGTTTTTACGCAATATGCTTGGGGTAAAGATATCACCCTATCGTGGTTCTTAGCCGAGTATGGCTAATCTTGGAATGTACGGGTCTTCAAGGATGTTTAGGTAGTACTTGGCACACATTTTGTCTATGAATTAACGGAGTGCTCGCAGCTGGTTCCCGCGAAAACCATCGAAAGTCATTTAAGCCCATAAAAATTTTAATATTTAGAATGATTCCGTTCTTAAACGCTAACACTTTTATCCAGTAGTGCTTACTACCTACCGTAATCTCATAATTTTTGTCTGATCTAAGCATGTTACACGCATTTAATCTTTAAAACTGAACTTCTCTTACTTTTTTACAAACTTCAGCCGTTTTCAGAGTTTATTTTTGCGTAAAGGAGAGTTTTTGCTCTTGATTGTAGTGCTAATCCACTAGCACTTAAGCTACTTCGTACGCTTTTAGTGCTTACTCTTAAATTGTACTCTTTGCTCAGTACTTGCTGGACCTCAATAGCTATGTTGACTGCACCAGTAATAATTAGTAGCTTTGCTTCGCGGCAAGCCTTTGGTAAAAGTTAACCAAAGTTTGGCTTAAGCAAAAAAGTATGTGAAATATTGAGGGAATAAGATTTATTATTATTGTAAAAAGCCTTATAAATTGAAATACAACTCATAAAAGCACATTCGAAAAATTATTAATATAATTAAAAATAATTTATGAAAAAGAAAAAATTCTCATATTCTTTGTATTTTATATATTTTTTTATTTAAAAAATTTAAAAAAAAAATTAATAAAACTTGGTTCTTTAACATTTCATTAAATTATTTATTTAAATTTTATTAAGCGCTATTTAATTGGGGCACTGCGCTTTTTAATTAAAAATAATGCACAACCCTGAGTACTGCCACCACAGTTTACGAATTCGCCTGAGGTATCTATTGTAAACAGTGTTGCCCTTTTTTCTACTTTTGACCAAAATTCACTTTTTCTCAATGTGTACTTCTTTCCATTTGGGTTACTTTTTTCCACTGAATAATAACCAATTTTTGATTTTACTTGAGGGTTAAACGATCAAGTTCTGCACTTTTAATTTTAATACATTCAAACTTTTTTACCAATTCAGTCATACTTTTTAAAATTTAAGCGAATTTGCTTTCAGTTTCTCTTTCAAGTTGAGTGCTTAAATTTGCGTTCAAGAAAACAGCTAATTACAATTTGAATGCGCAATCTTTTTCGATTGGCTTTTAAAGTTGTTTTCTTGATGAAATCTTAAAAATAATTTTTTTTAAAATTGTGTGCAGCCTACATCATAGCTACAGGTAGTCGAGGTGGTTCGCGGCTGCGGTGATGTCTGGGAAATAATCTGGTGGATACTGGCTGACTCTAGTCACTGGCTAAGGGTATCACAAAGGAACCGCTTTAAGGACCAAGTGAGTAGTCTTCGTGCGGCTGTCCATGGAACATAACCAAACCTAACATCACAGCTTTCATTTTTGTGAATTTTGACAAGCAGTATGTGTAAAAAGCAGCACTTGTTCGTGTAGCTGCAGCGTTAGTACTACCATTTCCCGCTCCGCTTTTCTGGACATATGGACATATTGTGTATGGTATTGATGCATTCAACATTTATACTATTTTTTATTCAATCTATAACGATCTTTTCTGTAACCGATTATCAGTTTAGCCTTATAAGCTATATATACTATAAATAATAATCACTATCCGGAAGATAAGTGTTAGCTTTGTTTTGGGAGGTGCCAATTCCGCTAAAAGCTTCGAAAAGTTAAAAAGTCTTCCAGACCATCATCAATCAAAATCAATCCAGAGGCTTAGATGTTATATTATATTTTTTAATTGAAATGCAAATAAAATAGTATTTTTAAAACAAAAATATTCTGGTTACTTTTTCTTGCATTTGTTGGTTACTTTATTTTAACATTTTGGTTACAAATTTTTTTGGTCGTGGCAGCACTTATTGTAAATTATTGAATATGCTGAGTGAGAGAAAGAGAGAGAGATAGAGTTTCTTCAAATGTTTTATTCTGGTAAATTCAACACACGTGTTTACCAAGAATGATATAAAAAGAGATTACGCCATGCGCATGTTTTCCCGTTAGATGACGTAGCTTAGCCCAAGCTAGGGTTACCTATTCGTGTATGTTTCGTGACGTCAATTGACCCACCTGCGCAGAAAATTCAATTTTGAGTTCGTGTTGTCGTAATCTTTCTTCTATCATTCTTGCGTGTTTACTACAGATTTTTGTGTGATTTTTCAGCCACAGCGTAAATAATAGCGGTTTTCATCATTGATAGTAAATTGTCCTTGTATACCTTGTTGATCTTATTAATTTAGTTAGAGTACTAACATTTATAACACCGCAACAACAAAATGCTTTCATTAATTATATTGTGTGTCTTTGAAAGTTGTGTCAAAGTTCATGACAGATTTGAAAAATTGTACTAGGCGAATTGCGTGTTGTTTTTTTATTGTTGTAGCCAAGAATGATAGAAATAAAGATTACGACATCAGGCAGACATAAAAAATTTTTTACTGCGCATGTAGGAACTCTGACGTCACACAACTTGCGTTCTCAACTTGGCTTATCATTTTTAGCTTTCAAACTGTTATGTTTATGTGTAAACATGACAGTGGGAAAATTTATTATTTTTCTATTTAAATTATTTGAAAACAGAAAATTTAAAATTATGAAGAAAAAAAATCATAAAATAACTTTTATTTTTGCTCAAAAAATTAACAACATAACTGTTATTTTGTTCAAAAAAATAAAAATAATAAAATAACCGTTATTCTTGTTCAAAAAAATAAAAATAAAAAAGTAACTGTTATTTTTGTTCAAAAAAAAAAAATCAAAAAAAAACTGTAATTTTTGATCGAAAAAACTAAAATCAAAACTTTGAAAATCATAATATTTTATCATAGAAAAGTTCATAATGATCAATTTTGTATATAATTGAATCAGTTTTCCAGCATTTACTTCTATATGCTTTTTTGTTTTAAAATTTCAAAACAACTGTTATTTTCGGTCCCTGATTTAGAATTCATTTTGTTTAATAAATACAAAAAAGTTAAGCAAAAAGTCTTGCAAAAAGGACAAAGTATCTAGCGCAACTCTTGATTTGTAGATGTCAGGGGTAAGGTCTTGGTTAGGGGAAAAAATTGAGTACAGACTTTATTGTACTCGGCAAGTTACTTGCGCAACTAACTTGCCGACTCTTAAAGGGGGCGTGACAAATCGAAACGCTTCTTTCAAAAAGAAAAATGCCATTTTATCAGTGATGCCAACATAATAATATAACTTATTGGCACTATTCTAGTGAAGACACTACAATAATTACAAGATGTAGAATGGAATAGATAGGAACATCTAGTAAAGATGTTGATTCTTACATCTATTCATTATTCATGGCAAATTTCAACATCATCGAAAATGGATGGTAGATGTTAGGTGTTGACAAGTGGGAGAAGGCTATAACTGGTATGCCGCATGGAACATTTTTGATTAAAGTTAGTTATAAATCAATTCTATAGAATTAATGGGGTCTTTTTTTTAATCCTTAATCCATTTCTTGATATATTGAACATATTAAGAGATATCTAACATTGCCTCATATCTACAATTTTATAGTTATATTAACATTGTTTTGCTTCATTCGTCATTTTTCTTCATTTTTGGGCTATGCAGCAAATTTCCAAAGAAAATATAGTATTGTAAGTAAAAATTATATTGTTTGTTGTGCGGTATGTGAATCTGTAACGCAACGCGAAGCAAAAGTTTTATCTGACATATCCTTATAAGTTACTTGGAGGCAACACCATCAAGTTCTGTCTTTGCAAAACACTCTCTCTTTTTCCATATGTTTGGCAATTTTACGTTCAATTTTACAGCTGATTACAAGTTTATTGTTTTTATAAATAGTTTTATTGATCACATCTTGAAATTAAATTGCGTGCAGTCTACATCTTTATACTTTAACTGCCTATTTGTAGAACGTAAGCGCAAAAGTGACTCGCTTAACTTACATTTTTGAAATTTTTTTTTTTGTTTTAAGTGCAAGCTGAACGAGTCACTTTTGCGCTTGAATTCTACAAACAGGCAGTAAGTTTCCTTTTTTAGCTCTTTTTCAAACATGATTTATCTTTATATTTTACGGTTTTATTTCTTCATTACATAGCGTTTACATTAGACAGTACTGGCAAGACAGTCAGAAAATACATATTAGTTGAGAAAAACACTACTTACTGAGCTACCTAAATAAGAGCGGCAAGCGTTTTTTGTATGTCAAAACTTTTTGCATAAAGTTTATACGAAAAAAGCCTTAAGAACGCGAATTCGACACCACCCGGCGAAAATCCTATTTGACAAATCGCTATGTCGATTTGTCTTATTGAAAATGTATTTGAAATAGAATTTTCATGCTTAAAAAACGCTTGCCGCCCTTGTTTAGGTAGCTTCAGTTACTGTCTTCGTGACGTAGGCGTCCAGACAGTAGTTAAGACAGCTCACTTTTAAAAAATTTTCTAACGTGAATGTCGCAGTGCAAGTTATATCTATACGTGTTTTATATGAACTTAACAAATTAAAAATTGCATTTAACAACTACTTCGTGTGAACATAGATAACACTTAAGTAAAACATACAAAGCCAGAACATCATTTATTAATTTTCTTTTAATTGTTGACTTTTTTTATTTTTGCGAATGAAACTTCAAATTACTGTCAGCAAATGTCAAATCACTGTCCAATTTTACTTTAGATCTTTTTTTAGATCTCGATGTAAAATATAATAAAATTTGTTTTTTTCTCTCCATTTTTGCTAATAAAAGTTTACAATACAATTTCTTTCCTTTTTCAATCAGCTGTTTTTATTATGACAATGAAATCCGACAATATGTCAAAAAGTAGTGGTGTAAACACCAACAAATTTCTTTAAGACTTTAACTAAAATCTACTAGATTTGGTGTTGGTGTAAATGTGGTATAAAGATAGTGACAGTTGAGCATATTAAATTAAAAATTTATTTTAATTTACTGCCCGTTCGCCGATATCGAACGTTAATTTGTGTTGGTGTAAATGTGGTATAAAGATAGTGACAGTTGAGCATATTAAATTAAAAATTTATTTTAATTTACTGCCCGTTCGCCGATATCGAACGTTAACGTTCGCATAGAAAATTAAATTTAAAACAAAAACAATTTTTGAAATTTTGTTTTTGTTTTAAATTTTATTTACTATGCGAACGTTAACGTTTGATATCGGCGAACGGGCAGTTAATTTGCTAAGTTCGCATTCAAGCTTTTCAACTTTTATAGTTGTATTTATAGTTCACCAATGTTGCCATTCTTAGTACTAAATTTAACAACCAATAAGTTATGAATTCTCTCAGCAACATTTTGTTCAGTTCAATTTTTGCACGAATTCACGTTAGTTTTACGTCCGCGGTGTATCATTTTTTCTTTTTTTTGTTTTAAAGAATATACATACAAAAAGTGGATTTTTGTTTGAAAAGTTAATTTTTTAAGTATTAAAGTGTAATAATAAAAAATATGGCCGCACAAACAATTTTGTTTGATTTCACTGTCGACAAGGAACGTGCAGGCGATGCCAAAGAACGCCTGGGTATAGCAAAAATACTACGCCATGAATTGGAGCACATATTTCCCCAACTGGAAATGGCCTATCAAATGCCCATGGATGATGGTTACTTTGCGGTTTTGGCTGAGAATAAAGAAACTTTTGTAACTTTGCGTATATTCCCACAAGGTTTAGTGACCATCAATGTGGAGTACTATTTGGAAGATGGCAAAGAACAATTAATGTCTTTCGATGTAAGGGAATTAGTTTTTGTTAAGCTGTTTTTTTTTATTTCTGTTACAACATATTTAAAAAGCATGTCTATTTATTTTTATTTAACGAATTATTTATTCATTTATTTTAAATTTTCATTAACAAAAATTGATTTTTCTTCTGTTGTGTTTGCCTGAAAATTTTCTTTCATACTTTTGTGTTCATTTAGCCTTGCTGTTTTCCTTCCTCTTGTGTAAGGGGTGGTCGAAGAAGTGGTGTACTTAGTGGGGCTTTGGTCCTCCAAAGGGTGTCAAGTTCATTATTGTTAAGACGCCAACCAACCAAACAAATTATATTGTATGCACATGGGTGCTTAACAAATGTACACCATTATTGGGCTATTTTGTTTGCCTTTAACTGGGAATTTCATATTATATCATACATGCAGCATTGTTGTTGTAGCTTCTCTACTTAGTCTGTTGGATTTGCTATTAAAGTGCGCTCTCTTCTGGTTATTGTCTGTCTTTCCATTTGCCGGTCGTTGATTTTGTTTGTATTATTTATTTTTAAGACATGTGCTCTAGTAAGCTTTTATTTACTTATGTTTTCGCCCTTACCCCACTTTGTTGTGATTTTTTCTTTAAAATATTCATTCTTGACCAGGGTCGCAACTAAGAAAATAAAAGTATTAAACATATTACGAAATTTAAATACATACCTACCTATTGTCTTTCAATTTCTAATATGTATAGTATTAAAGCATACATATGTGTGTATATTTGATAGCCGGTATTTTAAAAACTTTCTGCAAGAGAAGTTTTAAAATACCGGCTTTTGGTGCTACTGCTGAGTTAAAAGCTACAATTGTCATGGAATCAAATTTTATTTGTTGATGTTTTTGTTGTGGTTATTTTGCTATTTTTTTCTAATTTATATTTGTTTCTTTTTTTTTTTTACTCAAGTTAATATATTCCTACCATTGTTGATTACAAAATTTTAGCAAAAAATGCAATTTATACAGAATTGTTGTTATTTCTTGATATGTTTTTTGACAAAGAACTTAACAGAAATGCTGGCCGTTTTAGGCTATTTATGTCCTTGAAAGAAAACATTTGTATTCTTTTAGTTTTTGTTAATATGCATTAAATATGTTTATTTAAGTATAGCAAACAAAAGACTTTCAGTTTTTAATAAAATTTTTATATATACCTATTTGCCAAAATAATACACATTCCCGTTCTATAAACAGAACCAGAACCAGACATAATATTAGTTTTATGTTAAAGCTAAAAATAAAAACAAAATAAAATCACACGAAATGAAAATAAAGAACGCAAAAACAAAAACTTAAGTTATAATTTTAAAATTGAACTAAAAGCACATGGTTGTTGAGTACTCTTTCGCTACTTATACTACTGCTAGTAGTCGTCTTAATAAGTAGATTGAGAACAAATTGAATATAGGCATTTATATGTATTATTTGGTCTTTTTTACACCTTAAGTCGCATCTTCTATAAATGTGTTCGAAATAAAATCTCACTTATTTCCCCAATAAACTTATTGTCATCATGCCGAAAGAATAAAAACAAAATTTGTTATCATCTTGTTCATCATATTTTTTAATTTGCATTAAAATTTTCTTTAAACTTTTGTTTATTTTAATTGTGTCTCTTGGTATTTGTTCTTGATTTAAATTTAATTACTTAATTTAATTTATTAACTAATAATGACTATGGAGTTTATTATGATGATGTGTGTGTCTAAATAATGTACAATTACAGACCATGCGTGCATTGGAATTAATATTACAACAAAAATTAAATTCAGATCGTTCCAAATATTTGCCGCCTATAAAACGTGGTGGATATATTGATATTTACATGACTAGTTCAGGTTAGCATCTATTTCTTCTTTACTTAAGTCTACAACAAATGTCATCTTTTACAATGGTTCGTTCATTTAATCATTCTGAAAAATTAAAAAAAAGATCAGAAACCTAATAAATGTTTTATATTGAAAGAAAGCAATACATACGAATGACTTTGTTAGTTGAGAACTCTTAAAAATCCAATTTGTTTTTCTACAAAAAACTTGTTGAAATTGTTAATAGTTTTGTTTAATTATAAATATGTATAAGTTAAATAAAATGCTAGTTATTTCTTTCCTTTTTAAGTTAAACACCTAAACTTAAGCTTTCAATTCATACTACTCCCTTTTTCTATAGATTGGTCTCGTATACATAATTGTAGTTGATTTTTATTCGTAACTAAAAGCAAACAAAAAAAATTGAGTTGTACACCATTAAAATTCCTCTTTAACAAAATGTTGGTACTTTAATTTTAAACTTCTTAATTTTAGTTTTAATTTCTTAAAGCTTTTTGTTTATTTACCGCATGCTTTGTATTTATTTCTAAAAATTTTCAATAACACAACCATAAGTTTATTTTCAGTCATTTAAATTAAATTCTCTATAAATAAATTGACCTTTATTTTTTATTTTCTATAACCAAAAAAGCTGTAAAATTTATTAAATCGATTTTAACATAATTTTTTATTTAATTTTATTTCATATCAAAAATTCAAACTCTTCTATTATTACTCGCTGTTGTTCACTAAATATCAAAAAAAAATCATGTCGCCACTTAAACCACCGCCACTGCCACTACCACCACCACCAATTATTACCAATATGTGATTGAATGATTGATATTTGTTTAAATTGTCAATACATTATTATCAAACAAAAACAAAAATCAAATCAAAAAATAGTCATCAAAACGTCTTGAAAATAACATTGCCAAGAAATTGAAAGTTTATTCTGGACAAGTATTGCCCACTTTAAAACGTGGTGATGTTGCTAGATATTTTCCATCTGCAGGTAATAAGT
Organism: Pollenia amentaria; assembly: GCA_943735925.1. Classification (NCBI taxonomy): domain Eukaryota; kingdom Metazoa; phylum Arthropoda; class Insecta; order Diptera; family Polleniidae; genus Pollenia; species Pollenia amentaria. The sequence continues at coordinate 228,266,233 of OX031009.1, forward strand.
ACATTGAATTATTCCTTTTTTATTATTTACATATTTATTTGTTTAAATTTTAAACTATATGTATCTACTTTCTTTGACCTTTTAAAAATAAAATGTATATGTTGTATTTTAAAAACTTCGTTTTTCATAATCATAATTAATTTTCTTAATATCATGCTTTTTTGTAAGCTGCAATTGTATTTATATTTTTTTGTTGAAAAATGTTTGTTCTATAAATTTGCTTTTGTTCGCTTAGAAGTTGATTCATAACTAATGACATTTAAAGGTCCTTTTTCTTTAAATTGTTTTAATTGTGTATATGCGATTTGCAATTAATCGGTTAATCAAAATTCTAATACAACAAATTGTTAATTAATCGACAATTTTAATTAATCCGAGTTCTGTTGGTTTACCGCGTATTTCGATTTGAAAGAATAATTTACGAGTTCGAACAATGTAAACTATGTGAAAGAAATACATATGAAGATACATATCGCACTTGATCAACAAGAGGCTGCTAACTCAAAATTTTTATTTTTTCACATTTTAAAAAAGAAATTACAAGTTATATTAATTTCTAAGCGCTAGAATAATATCCGTGCTATTTGGTCTATTTTTGGCATAAAACTCTTGGTTTAAAAATTAATTTTCATATGATTCTAATATTAAATCAAAAATTATCGTTCTTCTACTAAAAATTTTCAAATTTCGAGTATATACGATCTTGTAGATCAAGTGCGATATGTATTTAAAAAAAAAAATCCAATTATTCAAAAATTAAATTTGAATAAAAAAAATTTTTTCTTAGTTTATATCTAGCCATAACCGCAAAATAAAGCTTACTGAGCTACCTAAATAAGCAAGCGTTTTTTGTATGTCAAAACTTTTCATTTGCATAAAGTTTATACGAAAAAAACCTTTAGATCGCGAATTTGACACCACCCGGCTGGAAAATCCTATTTGACAAATCGCTATGTCGATTTGTCTTATTGAAAATGTATTTGAAATAGAATTTTCATGTTTAAAAAAACGCTTGCCACCCTTGTTTAGGTAGCTCAGTTAAGCGACAACATTTTCAATTTATTGGCAACACTCGCATCATCTAAAATCTCATGGTCACAGAAGGTACCGTTACGATTTTATACCAAAAACAATTTTAGCTTAAGCGCCAATTTTCATACAAAATTTTTACGAAATATAATAAAAAAAACTTCCTGTAAAATTTTGTTTTTGTCGCTTTAGCTTTTTTTTGCGGTTATGGCTCGATACGTATATTTTTCTTCAATATTACGAAGCACAAAATATAAAACTAAAACACATTGGAAGTTATTCGTTTTAGTAAATTGACATGTTTTTTCCTCTTCAAATTCCAATAATTTATATTTAAATAAGGGCAAGGACTAAGAAAATTTTCTTAGATCTGTTGGCAGAGTATTCCAGAATTTTGAGACACGGATCTGATACGATTTTTCAGTATTTAAACGTCTAATAGGAAAAAAATTTGAGGATTTCTTGTTAACTGAGAGAAATGAACATTTTCAACAATATCATCAGGTTAACCATTTACAATGCATTTATAAAAAAATAATATTCTAATAGCAATAATATTTTCAAAAGACGCCCGTAAAAAGTTAAGCGTATGCTGAATCCTCAAACCAAAAACATAACGAATAAAAAAAATAACCTTGAACTTCTCCAGCACATAATTACCTGAACCCGAAAATACTTCCGAACAGTATGTATAGTATATGTGGCATTAAAACAGCCATATCAACCCGTTTTCTCACTGAACAAGGCAAGTAAATATTTAGAGAATACAGTCTTTTCAAGACAAATGATACCCGTGACATAATTTATTTATATACGGGAAAAAATTTTACATGTTATCTATAACGACGCCTAAGCATTTCTTTTGTCGACAACAATTACAAGAACACCGTCGATTGTGATGTTTATATTATTAATCTCAAATTCAAATACCATCACTTTCATCTTAAATCGGTTCACGCAGAATCCATTGTCAAACGTCCATGTTACCAACTTACGAATCACATAATTAATTCCCTTCTCTAACACATCCAAAAACAGCATCAGAATAACTAACAAATTGTACATCATTACATAAAAATCATAAAAAGGAGGAGGCCAATCACAGATCTCTGTGGACCACTACATGAAATCTGACTAATCTGGGAGTAACGATATCCTATTGTTCAATCAGTTTACATACGTAACGGGAGAAATTAAATTCATGAAACAATTTTAGAAGCAATTAAGAGTGTACAACTCTATCGAACGCTTTTGAAAAATCAATAGAAAGTAAAACCACATTCTTGCGACTGTCTAATAGAATCCGTCAGCGACAACCGCAGCGAAGTTGTGTTATAATTTTTATGAAATCCCGACAGTGCCGAGTGAATTAAAGAAACTTGATCCAGAAATTCAACCATTTGGTCTTTAAAAATAGGCTCAACTCTTTTAGAAAGAAGAGAAAGTATTGAAATAGGACGTAAATTATCAAAACAAGACGACTGACCTTAATAGGCACCACTTGGTAATGTTGTTATAATATCTATTTACAAGTTGAAGTAAATGCGAGGAGATAAAAGGAAAAATGATCGTCAAAAATATGCCTAACGGACAAAAAGTTATTAGCCCTTAGACCGTTGGTAATACAATCGAATCTATACTGTCCAATCAGTGTGTTTTTTGTACTGTGTAATATTTCACTTACAGTTAAATCGAGTCCCAAAATTTTTGTTTATTCATTTTAGGTACTTAATGGGAAACAACTAAGCGTTCGTTAAATCGCGAATTCGTTAACCGGGATACCACTGTAATTAAAAATAAAATTTTATTATAGAATAAGTCAGCTTTTTTTACATTGAAAAACCAAAATACTAAAAATTGTCTAAATATGAAACAATATTTATAAAAAATAAAGTCCACATTTGAAAATTGTTATGCTGTAGATTTTTAATTATGTTATCCTTTTAAAACTCATTAATATTGAAATATGCAGATTGTAGGTAAATCCTTTAAAATGTCTTTCTAATGAATTTAGTGGCAAATATTTTTTGTTGTTGCTTTTTTTAATTTTTTTTTAATATCCTTAAGTGTTTTAAATTGTCAGCTCATGTGAATGTAAGTGTAATTCCAAATCAAGTGTTTGTGTTGGTGTAAAGAAACAGAATATGTACAGACATATGCATGTATTAGAGTATCCACTCGACTAATTGTTGGATTAATCGAAGAAATTTTTCGCTATTATTTGATCGAACACTATTATAACTCAAACAATTAATGTCAATTAATCGATTAATTTCTTACGGCCTAAGTTATAATAACATGTTAATAAATTTTCATACAAAATCCATTTCATAAACCCTTTATTAACCTGTTTTAATTTTTATAACTTAGGCCGTTAGAACATAATACTTTTTTTAATATAAAAATATATGTTTTTAGATTTCTAACTGATTAAATACCTTAAAACTAAATTACATGTTGTTACATTTTTGCATTTTCTATAAACTATCTTAAATTTGTCTGTCATCTCCTTTCATCTTTTCTTCCTCTATACTGAAGAGATTCACAATGGACCGCATTGGTCTCCGAGTGGAGGTGTGCCCTAACGTTTTGCATTTATTTTCATTGCACATATTTTAGTCCGTTTTTTGATGATGATTAATGTGTGACATATTATAGAAATCAAGATAAACGTCAAATTCCATACGTAAAAAATTTTAAAATTCGTAAAAAAAAAATCATCATTTTGTTTATAAATGTGTAAACCATGCCCTGTCAGATAATGGGTTACCTATTTTTACCCGACTGTCAATTTCTTTATTACCTCGTACCTTCCAATCGGATGGGATTTGACATTTGAGGTATCGTTAAATTCGTTTTAAAAAGCTCTGTACGTGTCCTTAGAAAGGTATTTGAAATAGAAAACGCAAATTTTTTCGCTAAAAAACAGATTAAACAGGTTAAAAACCAGATTAACTAAACCAATAATGAAATAATATTAAAAGAGGATTACAAAAATATTTATAAGTTATCCGCCATGTTTTGTAAATCGAATACATACGAGTGAAATCGAAAATCTAACAAATTTTGAGAACGATCCGATTTCAAGAGTTATTAAAAAACTCTTATTTATACAGCCAAGTCACTGAGTACAATTCCGTTCGGAAACGGAATTCATTCCGTATTTTGGTGCTTCAGAAAATTACGAAAAAAAATTTGCGGAATGAGACCATTTTTTTTTTTAATGAACGGAATGGGGTTTTCTGTATCTTAAAGGCCAACTAACTATTAAAATATACTTTCTATCAACAAACAAATATGTTTTCTTCGGTTCCAAACGGAATTGTACTCTGTGACATGGCTGATATAGTTCATAATTTGAGTTCTTATCAGGAAAAACTATGGTGATCTTTAAAAAAATTTAACAGAGAATTTCCATTAATTTCAATTGCACTCGATTTTCAGGAATAATAAATTGATAAAGTTTAATTGCGGATAATAAATTGGTTTAAATAGTTTTCATAAAAGGCCGCGACAAAAATGTCTCAAATAAATAATAAACAAATATGAACTGAAAGCCTGTGTTGAATACCCGTATGAAGTGAATCATGCAGGGCACAATTGCAAATTGGACACCGAAATAAAATTAATAGATCCCGCCTGCTACTAAACCTAATGCATGTATTAAACTTTGGCTTTCAGATCATTTTATAGTCTGTTAAAACGAAGTAGTGTTTACTTTCCTTATATTTTTTTATTATTTTGTTATCTTAACCTTGTTTCGGTCTTATTATTTAGTGAATTAAAACTGTTTTTTTGCAGCCGGGTTTTTGATTTTTTAGAACTGTATGCGTAGTACAAATGAATTGTTATTTTATTGTTTGTTGTTTAACTAAATTTTTGTTTTTTATTGTTGTTTTCCTGTTGAATTATTCAAGTTATTCGATAGAATTAAAAATCTTATTCGATTCACCAAAGAATATTAAAATTAAAAAATCGATTAATTTCTTACTCGAACAAAACCTTAAGTCAAATAATTGGATACTCTAGTATGTATATTCTAGAATAAAACAAAACACATTGTTCATGTAAATTTTAGTGAGCACACTTTGTTCTTTATTCATCTCAATGTGTCATCGTCATAATCTGTCATCATCTTTTACATCCATGCATTTATACTAAAATTCATTTGTCTTCATAATGTAAGCAATCTGAAAGCATTTTAAATGAAATAAAAAAATTTAAAATGAAATTCTTTTTCTTTTGGTATATTAACACTATCGTATTTATAGATGAACGTATTATTGAATACGATATTGATGCTTTGATTTATGAGACTCGTTCACCATTCCAAAAAATACAAATTCTGCACTCGAAAACATTGGGCAATATGTTGATTTTGGATGAATTACAAAGTAAGTACGATTTTTGTATTTTGCAATAATAACCTTTAAAAATACATTGGGGTGTTTCGATCGTTATGGAACGCCTCAAGCGAATCAAAATATTTGGTTTTTTGTATTTAAATGTTAAAAAATTTTAATTATCGATTTTGCCCGTAAAATCTGATAAATAGTTTTTTTTAAATAAAAGTTTCGACTAACATATTTTGTAAAAAAAAACATTTCTAAAAATTGTAAAAAGTCCCTTAATTGCATGAAAACCAGGGACCGTAACAGTTATTCGTTTTTTCATAAAAGTCAGATGATAACAGTTATTTTTTGATTTTTATTTTTTGAACAAAAATAACAGTTATTTTCTGGTTTTATTTTTTCAATAAAAAATAACAGTTATTTTCTGGTTTTATTTTTTCAATAAAAAATAACAGTTATTTTATTATTTTTGTTTTTTTGAAAGATAATAATAGTTATTTTTTGATTTTTGTTTTTTCAATCAAAAATAACTGTTATTTTATGATTTTTATTTTTTCGAGCAAAAATAAAAGTTATTCTTTATAGAAATGTACGTGTTATAATTATTTGGTTGACTTTAAATATTTATAAGATATCCCAATGATGATAACACATTTAATATTTAAAGAAATCTCAATAATTATAGCACGTTCATTTCTGTAAAGAATAACTTTTATTTTTGCTCGAAAAGATAAAAATCAAAAAATTATTGTTATTTTTGTTCAAAAAAAAAATAAAAATCATAAAATAACTGTTATTTTTGATCGAAAAAATAAAATGTTATTATTGTTCAAAAAAATAAAAATCAAAAAATAACTGTTACTTTTGTCCAAAAAAAATATAAATCAAAAAATAACTGTAATTTTTGATCAAAAAAAATAAAAATCAAAACTTTAAAAATCATATTTTATCATAGAAAAGTTCATAAGAATCAATATGTTATACTTGAATCAGTTTCCAGTATTTACTTCTATATACTTTTTTTGTCTTAAAATTTCAAAATAACTGTTATTTTCGGTCCCTGATGAAAACAAATCTAAATGCTAATACATACAAACATATGTATGTCCATCGAATTAATATTAGTAAAGTACCATACATGTTTGTTTATAGGACTTAATTTTAAAATTCATTAATTTATGTTTTTTTACCTTTCCTAGATATTGCTGAATCCGATTTAATTTATACTGAAACCCTAATGGGTCGTGGCATTGAACATTATGAAGGCAAAGAAATTTGTATTTTAGGTGGTGGGGATGGTGCTCTTCTTTATGAGCTGCTCAAAGAGAAACCAAAATTCGTTGTCATGCTTGAAATTGACGAGTTGGTGATGCAGGCTTGCAACAAGTATTTAAACAGTATTTGTGGGGATGTACTGGAGAAGCGCAAGGGAGATAACTATGACATAATTGTCGGTGATTGTGTTGAGTACATGAAGAAATTCATTGCCGAGGGACGTAAATTTGATTATGTATTTGGCGATTTAACCGATATTCCAATATCTGGAGCCCCTATTGGTGAATGTTGGGATTTTATACGTACAATTTTGGAACACTCGTTTAAAATTCTTAAGCCAAATGGCAAATATTTAACTCACGGCAACGGTTCAAGCTGTTTGGAGTCATTGGAATTGTTTGAAGAGCAATTGGGTCTATTAAAACCAAAGGTTAAGTTTACTACATCCAAAGCATTTGTGCCATCATTTATGGAAGAATGGCTTTTCTATCAAGTATTCTTGGCTTGACGAGGTGGTAGAATATCAATGGCAAATATGCTGCGACGACTAAGCAAAAAACAACAAAAGGCTTCCTTTACACACAAACGTATCATCCACCCCAACAAGAGCTTTTCAAAAGAATCCGTATGTCTTTTAAATTTTCATCAATCTTCCAGTAAACGTTTTATGTATCACACATCGATATCTTAATCACATTATATTCTAGAATTTAAACTTGCCGCCTCTTTTTATTTATTTTATATTCATTTTATCTACTACGAGAATCATACCAAATATGTAAGACCAACAATTAATTATTTTAAGTTAGCATTTAGTTAACTTAAGTTGTATTCCGATGGCCCAAATTTACTTAAAGTATAAGCTTACATCTGTGTGAATTGTTTTTGTATTAAAAATAGTAAAAAAAGGTTTAATTTAAATTATTTTTAGATTTTGGTTCCTTAAGTTAAAAATTAAAGAAACTTTAAAGTGTAAGAAAAAAATAAACAATAAAAAAGAACTTGTTAGTATTAATTTTTTCTTTGGTTGCAATGCAATTTATTTATATTGTTAGTATTTTTTTTTTTGTTCTTGACTATATGTAGCAATAGTAGCCGTGTGTACTTATAAATTATTAGTTTTCTGTGTTTCTTGCTAGCGGAAGAAATGACAAATTTATTTTACTTTTTAAACTTTCTGTGTTTTAATCGCTTTTAAGTCATAATAAAAAATTGTAAAACAATATATTTATAAGAATGTATAAGAATACAATACAATAATATAAATAAAATAGTCGTACGCAAAAAATGTTTACTTTTTTATTTATTTATTTTTTCTTGTAAAGAGGTTGTATCAGAATGCATTTAGTTATAAAGTTCTATAACAACCAACTAAAACCATACAAAACACAACAAGCAATTTTGTTATCATAATTTTTAATTTCATTTGTATATCGAATATATCGAATTCACATTCAGGCCAAATTAAAAATAAAAACAATATTTTCATTGGCTGTTCATAATGTAAGCAAAAAATTTATCACAAAAGAAAAAAAATATGTTTAAATTTTTCCCGAACAATTTCATGTATTTAGTAGGGACGTAACTAATTCCGATAGCGATATATCGTTGATACTTCAGATTTTCCGATATATATGTATCGGCGATATTTTGCTGTCGATATGACGATACTTTTTATATATATATTTTTTTTTGGAGTATTTTTCAACAAATACATAGTTTAATTTTGTATGCTTGTTTTTTGCATTGCTAGATTATTAAGCAGAGCATAAAATTAAAACAGAATAATAAAATTGTCTCATATAATAAATGAATCAACGAAGACGGAAAATAGTTCAGAGTCTCAACATTTGGCGGCTGACCTAGCATTAGCTCTAACTTAAAGATTTTTTCACTTTGTAAAAAATATCTTTCTTTCGTACAAGTACATTTAAAACAACATTTTTGAATTTGTTTTTGATTCGAATGCAGTTGTACAAAAGATAGAATTCTTTTGACATGGTGAAATAATAAAAACCATTGAATTGCATTTTTTTTTGGCTTCGCACAATCATCTACAAACAGATTTGTAAAAGATCTGACATGGGTGATATTAACAGATTCACAAATTCACAGAAGAAAATTTGGTTGGATAGGGCACACACTTCGAAAGCCCTCTGAAAAATTTTCCACCACGCTCTTGTTTACAACGCCCAATGAATTATAAAAAGGACGGTCCAAAACCATCTGGCGACGATCAACACTAGAGGGAATTAATTCCATATCCCATCGTCTTAGAATATCCTTCAATACCACCGGAGAGATCAGAGATATAACCGAACGTCGACAAAGGTGGAGACAACATTTAGCGGCCTATGCCCAGTATAGGGACAGCTCGTAATCAAGGCAAGCAAGGCAATTTATCGCATTAACTCGAAATTTTTATTTTTGCACTTTTGGAAAAAATCGACACGTAATATAATTCATGTCTAACCGCTGTAAAAATATCGTGCTATTTTGTCTACTTTTTGGTAATGAAACAAAAGGTTGGTTTGTAAATTCTTTTTTATATGCCTTTAATGTAAAATTAAAAATTGTTTGGCATCTAATGAAAATTTTTAAATTTTGAATTTATAGGTATTTGGTATGGCTTGAGGTCATTTATTATAAATTAAAAAACTATTTTGATTTTAATTTTTATTATTTTAATTTTGTACCCAATATATCGAGGCAACTCCGCTGCTCATCTTCAGCGGATTCATTTAAATAAAAAACAAATTAAAAAATTTTTGTTGCCACTGTGCACTGTAAGCTTTGGAATGCTAGTAGTATTGCTAATGTATACAATTATTTTAAATGTATATAATTAATGGAATTAAACAAAATATTATTTTATTTTATATTATTGAATTAAAAATGTTTAACTCTTTTATTTTCTAATTAAAAATAGTGAATGGTTAAAGAAAAACATTATGAAGTGGAATTGAAATCGAACGAGATTTTGATTTCAGTTATTAACAAAATGACTGCAGTTTTTCATGTTTTTAAGAGCATATCGAGTACATAAAAATTTCTTGCACTTGAGTAAAAATATTTTCTTTTAAGGTGTATTTTTAGTTTAGAAAATGCATTCACGCGTATATCTCTAATGAATATTTTAAATCCACCACTAATGAAATACAAAATATCTACTAACTACTACACTCTCAACCTTTCTAAAAACCACACTGTATCTGTGAGTCCAAAGAGAATGAAAAAACACAACAGAGACATTTTTAAACATGCAAGTTTATTGAAATGAGTAAAATTCGCCAACAAAATACGAAGCAGGTAGGTAGTGGGAACAATTAAGTACATACACAAGGCCACATTTTGTATAAAAACATATTTGAGCAAACGGCGTGCATTCATTCAAGAAACACACTTTGGAAGAATAAAACCACAGAAAACTAAACAGGCCAACGCCACTAGAGTGTCGAACAAAAATCATTAAACGTTAGGGAAATCGCGCGGAGTGTGGTGATAGGAGCGATAAAAACGTAAAAGTGCACGAAATCCAAAAACAACAATTAGAAAATAAATAGTCACAACTAAAACAAAATTGTTTTATTACTTAATCAATATTCAAAAATTAAGAGTTGGAAATAATAAAATACAATTGTTTGCTGTAAAGTTAATATTTGTTTTTACTACACTATTCAACTACCTCATCATACTAAATATTTAAAGTAAAAAAAATGGATAAGAAATTACACAGTGGTATACACCATCCCACTTTGCGAATGTTGCAGGAATCTGGTTGCGAGATTACACCGCACAATTTGATGTATCCAATATTTTTGGTATGTGATGACAACAGTTTCCAACCCATAGCTAGTATGCCCGGTCAGGCTAGAATGGGAGTAAGTGTCCTAAGAGATCATTTGACACCGTGGGTTGCCAAGGGCCTTAGTTCTGTTTTACTCTTTGGCGTAGTTGATTGCACAATGAAGGATGAACATGCTACACATGCTGACTCCAAAGAAAATCCTGTTGTCAAGGCCTTACCTTTACTACGGGAATGGTTTCCTAATCTGTTAATAGCCTGCGACGTTTGCCTATGTCCCTATATGTCACATGGTCACTGCGGCATTCTAGATGAGAGTGGTTTGAAGAATGGTGAAAGTATTAAACGTTTGGCGGAGGTTGCTGTAGCATATGGCAAAGCCGGCGCCCATATCGTGGCTCCCTCCGATATGATGGACAATCGCATTAAAGCAATTAAAGAAGGCCTTATTGCAAACAATTTAGAAAATCGTGTTTCTTTGCTTTCCTACTCGGCAAAGTTTGCTTCTAACTTTTATGGTCCTTTCAGAGATGCAGCACAATCTGCTCCAGCTTTTGGCGATCGCAGATGCTATCAACTACCTAGTGGCTCTAAAGGCTTGGCCATGCGTGCCGTGCAACGTGATGTTTTAGAGGGTGCCGACATGTTAATGGTTAAACCGGGCATGCCTTATTTGGATATTTTAAGACAAACTAAAGACACCTATCCCAACTATCCGTTGTATGTATATCAAGTGTCGGGGGAATATGCCATGTTGTATTATGCCGCTAAACATGGTGCTTTTGATTTAAAACAAGCTTTAATGGAATCAATGAAAGGTTTCCGGCGTGCTGGTGCCGACTGCATAATTACCTATTTTACTCCTCAAATATTGGAAATTTTAGAAGAAGAGAAATTATGATTGGATGGGGCGAAGGAAGTGAATAAAAAGAGCATAGGAAAGAAGGTGGTTAATACAATTTAAATTAAGTGTACTTATTAGTTTAATTAAGTTCCTTGACTAAGAGATAAAAATGTTAAAAAAGTTTTAGTGGTATGTATCTTGAAAATTATAAAAATTAGAGAAAAGAAAAGATATAGAGAATTGGAAAATACTCTGTACCGAAATAAGAAAATAATTTATTTCTTAGAATTTTTATTTCCAAACTTTATTTATATATACCTAGGTATGTACATACATACATATTTACATATGTATGTACATAATTTAACTTTGTTATAAAATATTAAAAAAAAGTTAAATTTATTATGCAATTTATATTTTAAACTTTTTACTATAGACAATAATAAAATACTTATACCTACATCTACATCTACATCTTTTTTTGGCTTATGTAGGTATGTTAAAAGCGAAACCATTCTATTTAATACATATTTTGCATGTCATCGTTATTAGTTTGTATAAATTGTATTGTAGTATAACGAGGCAAACGAAAAATGAAAGTATAATTTTAGGTTTATAACAATTATCACTGATTATCGAAAATTTAATTAAGTGCTTACTTGTGCCTATTGCATAAAAACAGAAATATATATGTATATGTATTGTACATATTTATTATAGTGAATTCGTAATAATGTGATTTTTTTAAGTTATCAGAGAATTAATTTAGAGTATTACAGTTTTCAGCTTCAATTAGTGATACATATTTTCAGTTTAAGTATTTTTGTACAGTGTACTAAAAAATAAACTGTTTCACACAGGTACAAGTCATTTGTATTTAAATATTTTAAAAATATTAAGGGAATTCACGCCACAAGTTGCACCCTTGCGAAAAAGCAAATTTGACAAAAACATAACAGGAACCACATGGACAAATTAGTTCGCACAAATAATTGTCTATGAGGTTGTTGTTAAGTTTTCGCAAGGGTGCAACTTGTCACGTGATTCCCTTATTTTTTCGTTATTTCAATAACCAGGTAAACATTTTTATTATACCTATTTACGAAAATTGGAAAAATTAATTAGTTCTTGTTTAAAGAAGTGATATCAGACAGAGTGGGACAGAACTTCTAATGATAATCACATTTTTTTCGTAATAGAATTTTGTAAATTTTTGCTTTATTTCGCATCTAAATTCTTTAGCGTTAGGCAAAAAGGTCTTAAGTCAGAAACTTAAGTTTTTCGTAATGTTAAATTGGAAACTTTTTATTTGGTTTATTTCATAGACTTTTTCCGAAAGAGCAAATGATTGCGATTAGAATCAGTTGTGCTAGACTTAAGTTATTGATACCAACCGAAAGAGAAAAATTGAATAAAAGCCAATCGAAAACTCAAAATGGGTTTTTTCGACTTAAGACCTTTTTGCCTGACGGCAAAGAATTCTTAATAACAGTTTGTTCTTATCATTTGGTGTGAATTTTTAATATTAAAAATTAATAGTCAGAGAGGAAAACTTAATTTTTTTTAGGGCTGACTATAATTATAGACAATTCACACCTTTGATTCGGTTTGGACCTTGCTTTCGAAATTATAATTTCAAAGATATAGGGTGCGTTCGTAAATGCATCACTGCGCTGCATCAGAGAAGCAGACTTTTTTTAATCTGTGAAATCACTGATGCAGCGCAGTGATGCATTTATGAACGTACCCATATTTACTCCTCTTGAATATATTCGGCCTAAGTTATAAATAATTAAAACAGGTTAATGAAGGGCTTATGAAACGAATTTTCATACAAAATCCATTTCATAAACCCTTTATTAACCTGTTTTAATTTTTAATAACTTAGTCCGATTGTTTATAAAAAATGTTCTGTATTGTTTGTAAGTGATCTGTGAAAAGACTACATACATACATATGTATATTATTCTCCAAAGACATGATGTTTCAATTTATTTACTGGTTTTTTTTTTTGCTTAAATATAATTTTATTTCACGTTTTAAGCAGTTTTTCGTGATTTCATTTTTTAATGTTATCAGGTACTTTAAATTATTCTTTAGAATTACAAAACAATTTTTTGGGTTTACTGTTTTATTTGTTTTGGTTTTCATTAATTTATTTATTTAACCCTTTCGGTATAAACAGGGGTGTTCTGGAAATCGAAAAGCAAGTTCTTTTTAATACTCTCTTAATTTTTTTTTAGAGAAATATTTGAATTGTTGTGTATTTTTATTTCTTTTACCACAACAATCTTAATAAAAAACGACTTTTAAGTGCTTCCGTTTTCGAGTTTCAGAGCACATCTGTTAGTATCCATATGGATACACGTACTTGTAAGTCCATTTTACAAGCTTCAGCTTTTTTATTTAATTTTTCCAGTTTTAAATAAAAATTTAAAAAACAAACTTTTGATTAAGGCCTAGAACAGAATAAAGTAGTTGTAGTTGTAGCTGAAGCCGGCGAATGCTCTGTAGCGCAACAAAGTTCAAAATTTCGAACTTTGCGCATCAACTTCAACTGCAACGACTATTACATCTACGCACTCTGTTGACACTATTTTCAAACTGCCGTTTTTAACTTTTCACAGCTTGCACCGCTACTCGTAACATTGTACTACACCGACTATTCTGTTTCCCAATTAACTGCCTGTTTTCAAACTAAAATAAAAATTTTCGTTTATAAATTTATATTGAAAAAAAAACACAATTTGGGTTTTTTTTATTGTTGGTTCAATATAAATTCCCAAGCGAAAATTTTTATTTTATTTTGAAAAACAGGCAGTTAATTTTTTTCATCAAAATTAGGGTTTTTTAATATATTTTATTAATCTAAATATCATTAGTTGCTAGAAAAATCTTCAATTCAACATTTTGCATTAAAATAAATTAAAAAAAAAAAAAAATATGGGCACGTTCCAAAAGACACATTTAGGGTAACAATTTTGAAAAAAAAAGATTTGTTATTAGGTTTGTTCATTGACTTTACTAACAGAAACTTTCACCGGGAAAGTAAATTTAAAATTTACGAAATTTTTTCCCAATTACTCAAAAAAATAAATGAACGATTTACCAGCAAACACTAGAAATTAAGGCACTTCTTAATTCTTAATTTTCCTTAATTGAATTGTTTCGAGCTTTTTGCATATGGTTATTATTCCTAAATTTAAGAAAAATATATACTTTATGTTATTGAACAATTTTAAATTTAAAAATTATGAATATGTATTGGGAATTATTTCTTTTTCATAAGCAACTTTATTATATTCAACATTTTTCATTTTTCGAATTTATTCTATGAGTTAAATTTCATTTCTGAAAAAATTTTAAGGAATAGAGCTATTACAAAAAGCTTTATAAAATACATAACTGAAATTTAACTCATAGAATAAATTCGAAAAATTAAAAATGTTGAATATAATAAAGTTGCTTATGAAAAAGAAATAATTCCCAATATCTATTTGTTAAAATAGTTGAGTTAAATACATTCAATTTATAAAGTATCACTATCCAGTGTGACACAAAGAATGCTGACGAAGGCCGTAGCGGGCTGGAAAATGCATTACATTCTGCTGGTGTCTAATAATTGTAAATTTTTCTGTACATAAATATACTTCATTGCTATCCAACGGAAAGCTAAGGTAAAATGTAACAAGAAAATACAATATAATAGTCTGGTAGTGTATAAATTCATTTCTGAAAAAATTTTAAGGAATAGAGCTATTAAAAAAAGCTTTATAAAATACATAACTGAAATTTAACTCATAGAATAAATTCGAAAAATGAAAAATGTTGAATTATGAATATGTTTTATTCTGTTACAAATTTTTAAAAGTTTTTTTTGTAAAAAAAAACATGAAACAGCCAGCCGTTTCGAAAATGCTTGCAAGTAAAAATTTTCAATAATTTTTATGGTTGCAAATTTTTTAGGTTAATATAAGGCGAATTCACTAGAAGGTGAGGTTAACTCTACAACAACACTGATTTGTGGTTCAATTGTCAAAAATGTTGCTAGTAAAAAAAGTTTGTTTACATAAAAAATGAAGTTTGTATAAATACTTTGACAAATCAACCGCCGAAAAAAATACCATTTGTTGACTTGACTAGTGAATTCGTCTTGGGTTAATTAACACTTTCCAATAACAATTGTTACAAATTCGTAATAATTTTTAGTAAATGAACACACCCTATTGTTTCTTGAAGCCGTATTAGTACAAATACAAAAAATTAGAACTTTTGACCCGCCCATTAAAATTTGTACTGAAAGGGTTAAAGCCTTCAAGGCCAATCTTTATTCATACATATGTACATATAGATGTGTTTGTATAAAAAGTATGCAAATGTATAAAGAAAACGCTGTACATTTTAAGAAAAAAGGTCCGAATCTTTTTATACATGTAAATATATATATTTTTTAAGATTGTATATACATACTATTTACATTTTAATTTATTATTAAGTTTTAATTATTTTAAAGCTACAAAGTTCTTGTGCATTTGATTAGCATTTTTTAAAATAAATGAACATCAAATAATTTAACCGTAGGATTATTGTCGGAAACTTTTTATCATCTTGGTCTGTCCAGACCACAATTAGAATAGCTAAAAACCCCAATTAAATAAAAAGTAAATAAATGTATTTTTTGAACGTTTGCTTGTTATTTTAGATTATACGAATTTATTATATAATTTTATTATTTCATTTCACTTTATATTTGTCGAAAATGTAGACTTTAATTTCGCACAATGGTTTTTCGCGTCAACCACAGCTAAAACAAGTTTTGCGTTTTGTTTTTGTAGTTAAATTGAACTTAGCCATAATTTTTTTATTCTATTCAAACTTGAATTATTTATGGAATTTGCTCCAATCGATTCCAAATTAGTTTCATTCGATTCAGCCCATATCATTTAAAGAATTCACGTCCCCGTCATTTAATTTTTCTCTCAATAGTTGAGTTGATAATACATATGTTCATATGAATTAATTAACACTTCATAAAACAATATCTCTAGAACCTCCGCCTGAATTACACTGCAGTCGTCAGGAAGCCTATATGATCTGATGTTTAGATCCCAGAACCCGTGCAAATCTTCCCTCATACAATTTGAGGGCTAAATCTGGCAGTCGTGATCTAAAACCTTTTCAATTCGAAAGCAATTTTATTTTTAATTCTTTCAGTCAATACTGATCGAATCGGAATTATTCTTTCGATGTAGAAAAGCATTTATTTGAGTTTTCACAACACTGACATTTACAGCCAAGAGCCATAATAAAGGAGAGAGAGAATACCGCCTTGTGGGCGAGTTATTTCACACGTACGAAATTTCGATGCAGTAACCTGAAACTGCGGTATTTATGGCGTCACTTTGAATATAGTTCGAAGCTTCTCAATACGAGGTGTGATCTAAGGTATCTTGCAAATAGCTTCGCATCTTCTGCTCGTATACATAAAGATACTTCGTGACATAACTGCATCCAACTGTGTGACGTTAAAGTAAGGATAACTCCACCGGTGACATCCAAGGAGGAATTGTTTAGTCAGCAAGGTGTTGTGATCCCTGACTAAGAGAACCTTCGTTTCTTCGTATATGTGGTCACCACACTCGAACAGCGTAATTTACCACTGATCGGCCAATTGTCTTGTCCTTCGAAGGATACATAATTTTTCGTATTTTTTTATGATATCTCAGCAAAGTTTCGCAACTTAAAAAAAATATTTTTTATTTATTTAAATTAAGAAGAAAGTAATCAACAGATAAGAGTATTGCATTTTCGAGATTGTATCCTATTCGGGACATTTAGGCCATTATTGGAGGAGGTCTATATTGGACTGATGGTAAGTTCTTGACCTTTTGCCACAAATGTTTAATACAACATACAGGCTATTATATATATTATATTTGTGACAATATAATATGTGACAGTGATTTTCTGGATTATTATTTGTAAGAGCTATGGTCTTGCAAATGTAGA
The DNA here is from genome assembly GCA_943735925.1 of Pollenia amentaria. Taxonomy (NCBI): domain Eukaryota; kingdom Metazoa; phylum Arthropoda; class Insecta; order Diptera; family Polleniidae; genus Pollenia; species Pollenia amentaria. Next base: position 228,283,547 of record OX031009.1, read on the forward strand.
CTTTTTTACTTATATTTTATTTTCCAGCAGCATTAAGGGTGAAATAAAACATTTTTGACAATAAAAACGTATAAAATAACATATCTCTAGAATTGCGACATGTACTTTGCGTACAAGGTTTACATGGACAACTCACTAGCTAGCAAAGCCACACAGGTAGACATAGTTAAATTGATGCAGAAAGTGAGTCGAACCCTTTCTATTTACTAATTTTATGAAGGGTATAAAAACCATAGAATTCGAAAAAGCATTTGACACATTAAATCACTCAGCGATATGGAATGCATTATAATGTAAAGGTGTACCTAATAAGTTAATAAGACTTATAAAAGGTCTATATGTTAACGCAACCTGCCGAATTGTGCATGAAAGGCAAACAGGTAAGAAGAAAATTAACATTAACTCTGGTCTTCGACAAGGCTGTGTTTTATCTCCTCTTTTATTTAACTGCGTACTTGACGTTGTGATGAATAATGCAACTTGCCATAAAAGGGGAATCACTTGGGGCCTTCAAGGCAAATTGGAAGACCTCGACAACGCCGATGATATCTGTTTACTCACCCACACATTTGCAGACATGCAGACCAAGTTGTCAGTAGTCCAAGAAACTGCAGCACACGCTAGCCTAAAAGTTAACACTGGCAAAACTAAAACAATGAGAATAACCTCTAATAAGTAGCAAAGACTTTCCGTGCAGAATCAATGGCTTGATGAGGTAGAGTCATTCTGTTATCTGGGAAGCATACCTGAGAAAAGTGGTGGTTTTAAGGGTAACATATCAAGCCGCATAAAAAAAGCAAGGCAATCATTCGGACAACTTGAGCCGGTGTGGAATTCATCGTACATATCAAGACGTACAAAGAAAAAGCTATTTAACTCAAACGTAAAATCCAAACTGTAGTATGGATGCGAAACGTGGAATGCAGCATCACGTGATGTACAATCCGTACAAGTTCTTATAAATAAATGCTTAAGAATTATCATACATATACATATGTATAATGACCCAGAACAATTTCGAAAAACGAGCTTTGGTTAAAAACCAGACAACCGATCCATCTGGTAATTCGAAAACGCAAATGGCAAATGGTTGGATTGGACATACATTACGGAAACCATCGACAGATATTGCAAAACAAGCAATAGACTGGAATCCGCAAGGCAGTCGACGAATAGGAAGACCTTCACATACCTGGAAACGACAAGTCGAAATAGAAACATCGCATCTCATGAAATAAAACTTCGTGCTTCCGACCGAGTATATTGGAATAATCTTGTTGTCAACCTGTGACCGACGATATATAAAAACCCGAATGCAAAAAAAAATTGAAGAAATTTAAAGAACCGGGTAGAAAATTATCAAAATAACTTTAAGAGAAAAGCCTCAAAACTTATGTTTTTATATGTTTTACAAAATTGTTAAAAAGTCCTGTTTCTTCCACAATTACTATTTGGCGATATTGTCTGAAAAAATATTTTCTGCAATTAGAATATTATAATTGCCGCAATACCACTTTTCATACTGGCTAAACGTTTGACTTATGAACTTCGCATTTTGCTGTTTTCTAGGTAGTCTATATTCACAGTTTTTAGTTGTTATAGAAATAGAAGAAATTTTAAATTATTAGCAAATTCAAATAATTATTTACAGTTTTTAGTATTTTATTAGTTTTATATTTTGTATAAACATTAGAACGGTGTTTACAATATCTAAAGAGATTTAAGTACATCAATCAAAATGCTTCTAACAAAACATGCAAAATTAAATATTTTAATAAAATGTGATGTTTCTTTAAGGAAATTAATTAAACGATTAAACGAAATTGTAAAAACAAATTAGTTTGAAGTTCTTTTCAAAATAAAATTTTTTTCTTTTTGGAATTCGATTATATTCGAAAATGCAAACTTTTAACGGACAGTCTTAAATTATTACGACTTAAAAAAATGATTAAGTACAAAGGAAAATACTTTTATGTGTTTAAAGAATTTTTAAGTTTCTTGTGTTTCCTCAGTGAATATTTTGGAATGTTCTAATATGTCAGTGTTTTGCATGGGTTCCAAATCAGTGTCCGATATAATCTCTGCTAGCCACTGTTCAATTTGTACAGGATGAAATGATTCCTCATCCCCACTGCTATGCGCTTCTAATATGATTTTAAGGTTTTCGAAATTTTTCAATACCATACGCTTACCTTGGGAATTTTCACCCAAGTAATCATTAAAACTAGTAGAAGAATCGGCATTTTGTTGTGTCGTTTGGGAATTCCCGGTGGTTGTAGTACATTTAGAGCGAACTTTTTGTTGTTGATTAATAGATTTTTTAATTTCATTTAACAAACGATTGTAAAAATCACATGTCACTTCATTGGTCATTGATGAAGCGGAAGATTCATCTACATTTGCATGAAAATCGGTGTTGTCGGTGTTTCTTATGCTTTTGTTTTCCATGCTGTAGGATTTCTCGGTTTTAGTGTGAGATTTCTTGGATTTCGGCTTTTTGGTAGAATGAGAACGAGAACTGTTGTTGCTGGAATAGTTGGATAAACTGTTAGGTGTGTTGCTGTTGCTGGTAGATGTAGGTGAGCCACAATCGGTATTGGAACTGGAAGAAACCAAGGATTCCACCAGAGTTTTAGATTTTTGTGTGGACTTGGATACAACATTGTTTGTTGAGGATGAGGCCTCCTCTTCCTCATCATTTTCGTCTTGATTGGGATAACGGACCGGTATTTGTGCTTGGACTTTGTCTTCTGTGGTGCAGTTAATTGTTAACGAGGCAATGTTTCTTAAGTTAATGGTACCATTACAATTGTTAATAGTAATTTTTGGTTTAAACCTTTTTTGTTTCGTTGATTGTTGTTGTGTTTGTGAGTATTTGTTATTCGACATCAATTCCGAATGCTCTAAAGATCCTTGCTCCAAACTTGAAACCACTTCAGCAATAGAAGATTCTACTTCGTCATCTAGTTCCTCTAAATTAAGAGGAGGCACAGGTTGTTCCCTTTTAAGTTTAGCCTGTTTTATAAGTTCTTTGGCTTCTTTCAATGTAATGTTAATAATGCTTTCATTCATTAGCTTGGCGTTGTGCTCCATAAGACTTTTGTGTCGAGAAAAGTCTACTACAACACTTTCTCTGCCCTCATCATCCTCTTCACCTAAATCTCCCTCTTCGCCACTTTGATTTAGACCCTTAAACATTGTCTCATGGTCATCTGACGGTTCAATGTAGTCCTCATTTTTCAAATAAACATCTTGAAGAGCTAAATTTAAGTTGGTCAACTGATAGCGTCCAAAGTTGCGTATGGCTGCCAGCAGCTCATTTTCGTTCTCACATAAAAACTCTACGCCAGAATCGATATCCTTTTCCTGCTTACCTGCTTGTAATTGTTGTTTTCTTGTTGTATTTATCACTTCGAGTTGTCGTAGCAACAACTTTTCACGCATCATTACGGCCGATTTCAATTCAGCAAATTTTTTTTGAACATTTTGTTTGATCTATAAAAAGTTTTTTTACTGTAAATAGTTTTGAAAATATTTTTAACTTAAATATGTAATCTCACCTCGTTAACAACATACTGCTCTGCCATTACTCAAAATTAATTGTTTTTCCTATATCGATAAAATTGTTTATGATTTTAGTTAAAACTTAATGCAATTTAAATATTTCGAGTCAAGTTGTTCAAATGTGTTGCTACACATAAAATATTTACTGCCTGAGAAAACCTTTTTCTTCTTTTTGTTATTTTACCTTGTCGTTTTCTTTTCGTTTTTACATATGTGTATAGAGGATTTCCTTAGAATTTTCTTCTATTTAAAAAAAAAACATCTGGTTAAAAAGGTGTTGAACAAAACAAAGGCGGAAAAGTAAACATTCGTTTGTCAAAATGCAGCTTTGTAACATAATTTATTTGATACGGTACTTGTAATTTTATTTATACAGTCCTAAGCAACTTTAATGTGAGTTGCCACCTTATTTAATTTTCATGATTTTTTTTATTTGTTCACTGCTTTCACAATTTTAACTACAAGACTACGTCAAATGGACAAAACCGCTTGTTGTTGGTTACGAAGAATCCAAGAGCAAAGTCTTCTATTTCATACGATGTATCGCCCGGAAGGGTAGGTAGATAGGTATGTATATTTGAAAGTATATGTAAAAGTAAACAAAACCAACGCACACATGTCTGCAGCTCATAATTGGTTTGGCGCATATGCAAAAAAGTCGGAGTCATGGTATAATCTTCTACAAGGTACGCTCGAAGCGCCAGCTGATTATTTTGTTCTTTGCTTTTTAGTGCTTCTTATTGTTGTTTTGTAATAGGAACTGTCAAATGTTGTGTACACACACACATGCTAAATAAAAACATACACAAAATTTTACAGTTCCTATCACCAAACATCAATAAAAGCCCTATTGTTTTTTATTGTTATTCTACATTTGATGTAGCTTCGAGCGTACCTGGTAGATAATTATACCATAGTCGGAGTGAAGAATATAATCAACAAAATTTTTGGTATTTTTACCACTGCTTCCTGCATATGTTTTGAAGATATATACAATTTTTTGTGAATTTTCATGAGTGAAATTAGAAGTTAATTATTTTGTTAAAAGTGAAAATTTTGTTTTGTGCCGCATACGCCACTTTTTTAAACGAATTTAAAAAAAAAATGATTTAGTGTATTGAATATACTAAAAAAAACCGAAATTCTGCAATAAAATTACCTTTAGGAAAGGCTAAACTTTTTTCTAATCGCCGCTGTCGTTTTAGAAACATATTTTTTTTTTTTTTTTTGAAAAAAAGAACCAAAAATGGGAAATACGGGAAATTGAATTTCTTACCTTAGCTTTTTGGTTCTACAACTGGCAATTTTTTTAATTATCGTTAATATTCTAATAATCTTTTTTTGTTCTTTAGGAAAGGCTAAACTTTTTTCTAATCGCCGCTGTCGTTTTAGAAACATATTTTTTTTTTTGAAAAAAAAGAACCAAAAATGGGAAATACGGGAAATTGAATTTCTTACCTTAGCTTTTTGGTTCTACAACTGGCAATTTTTTTAATTATCGTTAATATTCTAATAATCTTTTTTTGTTCTTAGTGTTGGATAGACCTCAAGGCAGGCGTTAAGAAGACCATAAAAACCAGAAGAAAATTCATGAACAGAACCGGTGGTGGCAGCTGGGCAGACGTGCCCCGAGATTTAAATAACTTTGAAGAACAAATACTCCAGATTATAACAGTTGATGCCGTTGATGGCGACTCATGTACTCCTGAATCCGGTATTACATTAGAAGAATCAGTGGTACATAAATACATATTAAAAAATTTATTAATATTATACTTATTTTCCTAGGATTTTAAAACCATTGAATTCTTAGATAGCGATGAGTTATATATCCCGCCTATTAAAAAAACAAAAATGGCACAACAATCACCACCATCAAGTTCAGCAAAAGCTGGGCTTAATAAAATTTCACCGACAACTAAAATAGCATCAAAATATGCCGATGCTTTAAGTGAAGCAATATCAATGCAAAACGAAGTGATTCAAAAGTTAAATAGAATTGAACAACAGAATTCGGAAATTTTAGAAAAACTAAATAGAATTTTAGATATTTTTCTTGCATCTACTTGAATGCCATAACCTTTTTTTTCAACCACATCTTTTAATTAATAATAAGTTTTTTTGTTATATTATATGTGTATAAAATGAATTATTTATTTATTTTCTTTTTTCAATAATCAAATCAATAAAATCAATAATCAATAAAAAAATTTAATTAAAATTATCTTCGGCTACAAATTCTTGTTTTCAGCCTATCTCGAAGACGACAAGCTTCACGTAGTGGTTCTTCTAATTCGCCATCGTTCATTGAAATAGTTTCTTCGTCTTGCAGAACTATTTCATTATCTTTGCGCATTAACCCATGTTCCCTTCTGAAATTTTGAAGAACCACACATGCCTTTATAATTTTGCCTGCCATTTGTGGGGTGGTATGCAGTTCAACATGCAAACACCTAAAAACGATTTTTAAAACACCATTTAAGCGTTCAACGCAATTTCTAGCCTTAGCATGTACTGCGTTAAATTGTTTTTCATACTCAGTTGATGAACGGTATGGTGTTATTAGCCATGGCCGCAAGGGGTAGCCAGAGTCACCTGCACAAATCGACACAAAATTAGAAATTTTTTAAACAGAAAAAATTTAAAATAAATGAAAGTTGCATTTTAATTACAATTTAAAGTATGCATGAAAAAAAATAAATATTGTTTAATATAATATACCTGTTACGACACAATGCTTTGGGTTTAACAATTTATTACGAATGGAAAAAAAAATTTTTTCTTTAAAAATTATTGACAATAAAAAGGTTTTACCTAAAATCTATGAATGCATATAAAAACATATTTACATACCTAACAACCAAGAATCATTGCTTCTGTCTCTTTCGTACCGCTGTTGCAATAAACTGCTAATGCGCGAAGCTTCCCAAATGTAAGAGTCGTGCGCTGATCCACCAAACCTTGCAAAAACTCCCAAAATTTTCACATTATAGTCGCATATCTGAAAATGTATGTTGGTGGTTTTATTGCTATAACTATAAAATATAATGAGCGAAATTCTTACTAGCTGTACATTTTTGAGTGGTAGCCTTTTCTATTTAAAAAGCATCCTTCAACTTCTCGTTTTGGTTTTTTAATACGGACGTGCAGTATATGGCCCCTATCACTCCAGGAAAACCAGTCTCTTCGTAGAATCTGGAAATCGTTATAAAAATTTAAATTGTACAGTTAATGCCCTCTGAAGTGCGATATGTTGGTCAAGCGCAATGTGTGCTTTTGTATGTATGTAGAAAAAACAAAACAAGTCAATGGATGTAGCTCCAAATAAAAAAAGTACATACGTTGATCGAAAATTTAAAAATAAGAGGAAAATATATGCGTTTGCAAGACTTTTATCATTTATAGTTTCTTATATTTTTCATTTTCTATCACGTACATATGTACTTCTTTTATTTTGAGGTTCGTCTATAAACTATATTAAAGCCGAAAATACTTACTTTTGTTTTATAGCTCCATATTTAGAAACTGCTGGAAACTTAATCCATTTCGGCATTAATTTTTGTTCTAAAATATCTGCTACCTCGTGAACAGAGCGACAGACAACACTTTTGCTTACAGAAGCTGTAAAATCCTGTCCAATGTCTCTGTAGTAGGAACCAGTTGCAAAAAAATGTAATGCTGTGCACATTCGAATTGGTTGTGATATATATGTTTTTTTGACCCCCTTCGACATGCAGGGACTCAAATCATTGAAAAGGACAAGAGCTGCGTCTCTGCTCAACCGATAAAGGTCCCTGAATCGCTGCTCGGGAATGCTGAATGGGTCCGTTGTATCCCTTAGTTGTTGGCGATAAAGACGCAACATATTTCGCCGATCAAGCTGTTCAGCAGTTATTAATGCCGCACTATACATTTGAATTTTCACTTAATAAAAAAAAATTAATAAAACACAATTGTTATTTTGTTATTTAAAAATTTGTTTTGTCACTATATAGTTATATTTTAATATTATTAATGTCTTTTTAATTTCACAGTTTTGTTTTTTTTATTATTTATCAACTTTGTTGACGTTTCGCATGCATTTGACACTTTAATACTGGAAATATTCCAGTTAGAACAGAATCGGTGTTGTCTGTTTTCGCATTCAAATACAGAAACACTTTTTTCTCACAAATCGAGAAACGATGGAATTTTTTGTTTCACACTACATGTGAGAAATTTTACGATGCGAGAAATACATAAACGAGGTACTGGTTACTTTCGCAAAAAAGTTCTGGTTCACACTCTTCAAGTCTTAGCTGTCAAGTCTTGAGTATTTAGGAGAGAGAGGAAAATAAATGGGATTCTCTTTTTCCTTCTCTCCTAAAAGCTCATTTTTTATACAACAACATTTTGCAAAATTTTTTTCTTTAATATGGAATACCCCATAAGCTTTTGATTTGACGAAAGTGACATTTGTGGACCTTGTAAGCCCTGGTAACTTATAGTTTTTTTTTTATATAGCAAACCATGTGCATAATTTTTTAAATATTGTATGTATGGAGTTACTCTCTTAATAATAAAAATATTTAAAATTTTGTGAAATAAACCGTTTTTAATTTTAAATTCGGTATAATATCTCGAAAACGAGAGATATGAAACACCATCGAAATTTTTCTGTTTGTGTTTATTTCTAGAAATGTTTCGTTTAACAAATACACGTGCTCAACAATAGCGTTATGTTTGCGGCTGACTTACATATACAAAAAAAAAAACTTATTAAAGGCGGTTGAAAAAAGTTGTTTTGTTCACAATGAAGTAAAAATTTGTAAATTCTTTGTCAAGAACTGTCACTTAAAGCTCTCAATTTGTGTTCTCATATACTGTATTTTTACAGTAAAGTTCAGTAAAAAAAATAAAACTTTTGGACTCTCGAATGCACCTATTCTATAAATAAATATTGCCTCTTACTACTATTTATTTGCTACGTTTTTCAGCAACCCTTGCTTTATTATTACCGCACTGAACGTACTGCACGTATTCTGTGCTGAATTAGCCAAAGTTAAGGAAAGTCACCACTTTTAGGAAAAAATGTTAAAATTTTTTTTTTTAATTTTTTACTTGAAAATTAATCGGCTGACCGACTGACCGACAGAAAAAAACACCAAAGAACAAAAAAATATGAGAAAAATAAATCATCGTTCTGGCAACGCTGAACGCAGTAGAATACATAATCCCCCAGTGATGCCATTAGGTTACGAAAGATACATTATTCGTATCTTTTGATGACTTCAGGTACCATGTATAATTCTGAAATTTTTCGTATCATTTGAATCTGTACGCAAAATGTACAGAAATGAAATATTAAACATTCCGTCTCTGACAAAGTTTTTTATAGTTATCATATCGTTAGGAATAATTAAAAAAAAACAGTGACAACTAAATACGAAATAACATGTATTTTGTTGTTAGGTTTTCTAAGATCTGTCGTCTGCTCATTCTTGTGTATGTGTGTTAAGATGAAATTTTAGAAATATTATTTTTTCGATCTTTTATTTGTGTTTGCTGGGAATATGGGGAGTATTGCCCTGCATATAATACGTCGAGTCCATACACGCGTCCTAGGGCTGGTCCATATAACCCAGCTTTGCATTACAACGAAATAGTCTTAAAACTGCATACTCCCAGTGGATTAGTGTTGAAACTACTCCATGGTATACTCCAGAGGACTTGGTTTTAAATCGTTTAAAGCTAAAACATTTCGTCTAAAAACGAAGACATGTCGTTTAATTACAAACTCATTTTTAACCATGATTGCATTACATCGGACCATGTTGTTAGTAGTCCATTTTATCTTAAATGGATCTAGTAGTCCAATATTATTTGAAGGGTTATTTCATACTAACACAATGATAAAATTTTTACTAACACATTCTCATCACATAAGTTTTTTTTGACAACAGACTTAGGTTTTTGACAATGGAGTTTTTCATACCTATGTAATCTAGGATTACAGGCATCAGTGTTGTAAATGTTAGTACTTTAACAAAATTAATAAGATTAATAAGGTCTACAAGGTACTTTACTATCAAGGGTGAAAACCGCTAATATCCTGTCAGTTTTGGCCATTTTCTGCTTTGAACATAACTGTGCTCCTTTCAAAATATTTTTTGCATACCATTTCGCAAAATCGTGGGTGTAATGTGTATGATTTCATTTAGAATGTTGGTTTTCAGTTAGGGGATGGGTTGTTATTGTCTTGCTAACATACATACATTCTGTCTTTTATGTATCCCCAAAGAAAAATGCTGAATAAGAAGAAAAGTTATTACAGTTATTAAATTGGAGGGTGAGCATACCTGATTGGTGGCCAGGACTTTATGGCCTGGCTATGAGGCGACGAGAACTCGCGTGCTACTTGGTCTCGGCAGGAACCGGATAAGGACGGTGACATCGGTCATAACGGGTCACTGGGCGAAAGAGACTCATGCGCGGAGAATGGGTCTTGATTATAATGACTACTCTAGAAGTTGATGAGGAGGAGGAAACGGTGCTTCACTTCCTTTGCCAATGCCCCGGTCTCGGGGATATTAGGCTTAGGCATTTCGGGAGACCGGAATTACCATGTCTGGACGATATGTCCAATGTGGGACTGAAATCGATCTCTCTGTTCTGCAGGGAGTCGGTTCGAGGCTGCGGTGACTTCTGGAGAATAGTCTGGTGAATACCGGTTGACTCTCTTCGCTGGCTTAGGGTATCACAAAGGGACCGCTGTAAGGAGCCAAGTGAGCCGACCTCGTGTCGGCTGCCCATTGAACCTAACATAACCAAACCTATTAAATTGGAAAACAGGGGCTCACCAAGGTGTCTTTTATTTCAAAAGCTTTTGACCAAGAGCTTTCAACATCTAAATTGTCAAAATTTAAGTAATAAAAAATGCTTTTTAAATGAAAATAAATATTTTTATTGGCAAATTTACCGTTACATATTTGAAATAATGTTGAGACAAAGCTACCCAAAAAATTTTAAATTTTAATAAATGCACAGAAATCGGCAACGCTGTGTTGTGATAGAAATAAATATTCTTATATCTTCACAAGACAGATAAAATCTTTCTTACGCTGGGTCTCCACGTAGCAATTTTTTTGCTAAGCACAAGCAAAAACATCGGCAGAATACTGGCAGAATAATGGCGCAATAATTGCTGATTATATTGCTGGAGAACACGTGAAATTGCTTTGCCATAAGCAAACGTATAGAGGAAATGAAATGTAAGATATATGACAACTGATTTAAAACCAGATTGCTAAGCAATAATTGCTCAAATTTGTAGAATAAAGCAAACATCTAATAAAAAATGCTAAAATAAAATTTTCAGCTAAATAAAAATTTTTAATACTAAATTCAGCTGTAAAAATGCCAACATGGTCACACTGCATGCAAGAGAGCAAGAAATAATATTTAATAAGGTCTGCGCAAGTCACCATATGTTTATTTTGTTTATTCTTTGAAAATGTCAAAAGTGGTTGACATTTTGCTTATAGACTTACAACTTTGGGTTTTTGCCACATAAATATGAATACCATCACGTTTTGGTTTATGTTGTCTTTATTGGATAGTAAGCTTTTGACAAAGTTAAATTTTTTTACACAAACAAAGTTCCTGTTGTTTTTTGTATTGTTGTAGAGTTGCGCAGACCTAATGTTTGAACCATGCAAGAGAGTTTATAAAACAAATAATTCGGTCGCGCTAACGTAAACGTTTGACGGACGTCGCACTCGTAATCATTTTGTGTGTTGTCATTTTATTTAGTTGTGCGGTGCCGTGTTGTTAAGACGTCTGACTAATAAGTGAACGGAACATTGACATAGAGAAATAAAAATCTATGAAAATCATTAACACAGATTAAATAATAATAGAAATTTTCATGTTCTTATAAGAAAAAAATGTAAAAAGTTGAAGTGCTGCGATAAATAAAATTAATAAAACAAATTGTAGCGTTTAAATCTCAAAAAAGAAAAGAAGAAAAGAAACAAGTGACTTAATAAAAACCGCTATGAAACTAAATAATAAGTGCTCCTACGACATCACAGTCACACAAACACATGCTCGCCTGCAACACTCACATTTATACAAACAGTAACTTAATCAAACGCATGCATGAGTTTATAAAACAAATAATTCGGTCGCGCTAACGTAAACGTTGAACGGACGTCGCATTCATATCTTGTTTTAGTAGTAAACGTCGCTGTTTGAAGAAGAAACCGTAAAAACGAGTCATCGTTTTAAATTTTTATTTAATTTTTTTATAATTGTTTTGTTTTAATTTTTTCGGTTTAATCATATTGTTTTGTTGTTTTTGTGTAAGGGTTTTCTTTTGTTGGTTGTATAAAAGGTAAAGAAATAATAAAAAATTTAATACCTAATAAAGTGTTTAAAATAATAGAATTTGAAGAAAAAGATGTAAACAGTGCAAAAATTTAAGCAGCAAAATATTTTAACTGAAATCTAACTAAAATTGAATACGAAAAATCTTTATTTAGTTGGACCTGCATTTTTTTCATAATTTTTATTATTTTGTGTTGCTTTTTTAAGTTTTTCCTTTTCCACACATTTTTTGTTCAGTTTTTTTGCTTTTGCATTGTTATACATCAGCTCGTTCGTTTGGTTTTTCTTATTGTTTTTGTTGGAATTTCATATAAACGTGTGCTTAAGTTGTCGTTGTTTTTGTTGCTTTAGTGTCATTGTGCATTTAGTCACTAAATTTTAGTGTATGATTAAATAACAACTACAACAATAATAACACTAACTAAACAGCAGCAGCAGCAGCAGTAGAAGAAGAAGAGACAGCAAAAAAGCAGAGTGCAAAGTGTCATTCACGCGACAACAGACCTATAAAGAAGAAAAAACTAAAAAACAAGAAAATAACAAAAGAAGGAACAGACAGGAATTAAAAACAACAACGACAACAGCAATAACAAAATTCATAATAACAGGTCAGTACAGATAAAATTTATACAAACTCGAGTTTTGTTTATTGTATTTGTTAAATCGTTTAGTTTTGTATTTTTATTTTTTCATTTCTTATTTTTTTTGTTTATAAATCAATATAAACCCCGTGCTTCAGCTTGATTTTAATCTGTTATGAATAAAATTTAAAAATTTGTCTTAAACAAGTGAAAAAGTGAAAAAACACACACAATCACACGAACAATGAAAAACTTGCACTGACCTAAAATTCAATGTAGGAAACATTTTTGGGGCAAACGTTTTGCATAAATTACTTTTACTATTGTCGGTTAGATGATTTTTTTGCAGTTTTGTCTCTTTCTATGTTGTCTTTAGCACTTGCACCAGCATTGAAAATTTCCACATATCCACACAGTGCAGTCAGTGACCAATTATTTCCCAGGTAACAATTCCAAGCAATCAGAAATAAAAACTTAATCATTGTTATTGCTCTAAATTAGAGATGTAAAGAATACCGATACCGATATATCGGCGATATTTTACTGTCGATAATTTTTAATGCTTATTTTTTGCATAACAACTAATAGCAAAATATCAAACAGAATAATAAATGGTTTGTTTACCTTTTTTTCGAGATGCTGGTAAATTAGAAAATAATCCTACTTCATGCTTTTGATACGTATAATGAATTTTACGCATTTGCTGTCTAACTTGTCAATAAAATTTTATACTACGACTTTTTTGACTGATGCATAAACGCATTGAACGGCTGGTGTGGACCTGCAGCATCAGCCCATTTCTTTGCACCATAATGGTAAAACGTTCTCCCATTGATAAATCTTGTATGTAATTGTACGTTTTAAGACTTTTCTGCTCATTTTTAATAATTTTTGTGAAAATAAAAATAATTTCGTTTCCACAAAATCCATAAGCAAAGTCAGTGCTAAATTTTCTGGCGCTATTTCACTAGTTAACAGTCTTCGAACATTAGGTATTAGAAAATACGATAAATGAATAAGATGAGATGCAGAATAGTTCAGATTCCCAAAAATTGGCGATTTACGAAGTATTGACCCTTATCGTGGTTGGCGAATTTAAAATACGCATGCGACAGTTTGGTAATAGATAAACGGAAATAAATTCACGTTCTCTTTAATCTATAGATTAATGAATATTTTATACATGTAGCTTAAGCATTAATTACTTGTAATATTGATTTTTGGCCTTAATGGCTTAATATTACGTAAATAAATGAATAAATAAATAAATAAATAATCTATTACCAAAGCGTATTTTAAATTCGCCAACCACGATAAGGGTAATTAGCTCTGAATGAAAGATTTGAGTATTTAGAGAATAATTAAATCTATTGTTTGTCTACAATTCTTTTCCTTCGATGCTAAGCTAGAAAATTTCAAAGGCTATAGATCGAAAACGTCTTATTGAGTTACTCAACAGACTCTACATTCCGAAACTGTTAAAGACACGGTCAGCCCTACATCGAGTAAAAGTTCTGATAAGTCTACAAGAACTGACCTTTGGAGCGTTTGTGCAAATCTTAAAAGAAAATTTGGAGAAGGATGAGATCCTCTGGCGATCGTACGCTGTGGCTCAGCTAAAGAAGAAGTCTAGATATACCTTAAATTTTTTAAATTTTCTAGAGACGCAGATCCGCTTGTTTACTGCCGCAAATAAATTTTTTATTCAAAATTTAAGACCATGGCGCAGAAATACTTAAGTTGTCAAATGAGTTCAGTCACATCTGAGAGACGATTTTTAAATACAGATCTGCTTCCAACGGAGTTGCGAAAATATCTCCGCCAACTTTGTTTTTTAAACACAAAAATCTAACTAATATTAATTTTGAATATTAATAATCTCTTACACTGTTTTTTTTTTCGTTTAACAAAATAAATTAATTTTACGATGAATTTTAATTCATTTCGTTGTTTTTTAAATCGTATTAAAATCAATTTTAAATAATAACTAATTATCTCTTACACTGACTGTAATTTGTAATAAAGAATTTACTCTATGTTTTGAGTTTTGTTAATTTTACCTTGAATTTAAATTTAATATTCGCATCGGTATCGGCGATATCTCTTTTTGAGTATCGGTATCGGTATGGTATCGGCAAAAAGGTACCTACCTGGTACTTGTTATACTATGCTTCAAATTAAAAATTTAAGTGGGGTACCGAACTTAAGTGACAGTTATAAATTTCGTCAGTCAATAGTCAACCACAAATTAGCGGCCACAATCAGTACTTCCAAGACTGATAAACTTTTTACAACCAACATTTTTGAAAAAGTTACCAAATGTGGAAAAATATAACCAAATTAGAAATGCCTTTTGTTCATTTTGAAAAACATTAAAATTTAATTTAAGTTGCATTGAAAGACGGGTTATTTGGACTTAATAAAAAAATATTAATTACAAATTAAAAAAACAAAACAAGAAATGTAATTCTTGTACATATTGAAAAAAATAATGAGAAACTTAAATTAAAAGTGCTTATTTATTTGAGATTTTTTTTTTATAAAAAAAAATCATATTTATTTTATAAGAGTTAAACCCGACAAATTTCCATACAAAATTCAGTACCTATATTGAAAGTAAATAAATTGATTTTTGTGAATACCTACATACATATGTCCTTTACAGTAAATGAAATTTGTACTTTACAGGTTTAAATAACAAAATCAGAAAACTTAAACTGTTTTCTGTTTTTTAACTGTCAGTGGCAGGGCTGTAAACTGTTTGGCGATTGTTTTGCCGAAATTGGAAACTGTTGGCGATATTCGGAATGCATTTTTTGTGAATATTTTCTAATTTACATATATCTAAAATATTTTCAAAATGGGATTAATAGCATATTTCCGATGTGCGAAACAGTTCTTTCTTTCGTATAACTACTTTGCAAACAAAAACTAATTTTTAGACTTTGTTTTTGTTTTCAATGTAGTTATGCGAACGAAAGAATTCTTTCGCACATTGGAAATAGGCTATAACTTGTTTCTTTTGCTTGTAAATTTTATTTAAAGTTTATAATTAGTATTATTACTGTTTCAAAATTGTTCTATTTGAAAAATTTTGTGAATCATATTATCGCGAATATAAACAAATTCGTATTTCGAAACGTAAATTCAATGGGAAAAAAGTATATGAGCGACAATCAAAGGTTTTTTTTTTTATAAATGGAAAATATTACCAAATCATTATCTAAAAAAACATTAAATAAACATATGTACATACCGACAGGTTATAAAAAGTAAAATTTCAAATTTCATAAATTCACGCCATTTTCTTATAGTAATTAATTTTTAAAAATCTTTAAAATTCGTAAGTGTATTTCAATATATTAAAATATACTACTGGAAATAGTGTAAATTTAGAACATTTTACTTATATTCAAGTGTTTATAAACACTAAAACTACTTTTGTGATATTATGCACTCTCTACTTTACGTACCACTTATCTTTAATACTATTAAAATCAGAAAAAACTACGTTCATTTGAAAAAAATTATTTCAATTTCATAACATGGCCGTTTCTAATATAAAAATCACATTTGGCAATTTTTTTCTTAACAAAAATCTTAAAAAATATTTCTAGTATCTGTTTTCAGAAAGATTTCGTTTTCGATAAAGACCGGGTGTGAAACGGTAGCAAAGTACTATTGAAAGTAAATGGTTGACACTTCTGAGATGAAGAAAATCTCACTTTTTTGAATTTTTGACACAATCAATAAAATTGCTTACAAGCAGCATATTAGTAGTTAAAATCGAAAAAGTAAAATAAAAACGTTGAGAAAATTTTATGAATTCAATATAAATAATAATCAAAATGCAAATAGAGCCATCTGCAAATTTATTTTCCTTAAATGTTCATTCTTTAATAAATATTTTTAATTATTCTTTACTAAAGTCAAAATTTGATGAAGTCAAAAAAGCTATCATTTCACACAGCACAAACATGAAATTTTTATCCAACAGGAAAATATTTTTTTACAATAATACTTTGGTACCATTTCACACGCCCAAAGTATAAAAACTTCCGTTCGTTTGAGATTTATAATAAGAAAATCGTAGTGCAAAGTACACATTCGAAGTCGTAAATAATTTCCTTCGAATCGAAATACGCGGTAATCCCCCATATAAATAAAAACGTTAAATATTTAAAAAAGCGTGAGCAAAAAAGTAACCAAAATAAGAAAAATATGCACATCTCCACATTGAGAAACAAATAACCAATTTTGATTAGAAATAACCAAAAAACGATCACACTATCAAACAAGCATAAATTTGAGCAAAACTGTCATTCATGTACGATAGTGTTTTCCCACCTCACTTTAGAGTATGGTTGCCAGTTGTACCGATTTGGCCGGATTTTACCGCCTTTCTTTTTTATTAATCTACACGTACCGCGCAGGATTCGAAAATCCCGCTTCTTCAGATATTATTTTTTTTTTATTTTAGCATAAGCAATTTTCCAGTGAATAACAAAATAATTAATTAAGGGGTATCAGTTTTGTTATCTGAACTGAATTAAATCTTTACAATTTATTCTTCAGAAAGTAATTTTTAATTAAATGGACATATTTTTCTTTAAATTTTGGTATGATTCAAAATAATTTGTTTAATATTAGACAATTTACAAAATGTTTAATTGTGTCATATTGGTTCTATTTACTATAATTTTATGAATGTCACATTCATAACATTTTAGCTAGAAAGTTTCAAAGGCTATAGATCGAAAACGTCTTATTGAGTTATTCAACATGATTCTACATTCTGAAAGTGTTAAAGACACGGTCACCCCTACACATAGTAAAAGTTCTGATCAGTCTACAAGAACTGACCTTTAGAACCTCATTAGAACGCTTTGTGAATTGCCTTTATGTTTTCTAAAGTCTTCACCAAGACTATGACCAATTATTCACAATGTAAGCAATTAAAAAATGATTTCGTAAAGTAGACGACTGAAATGAAATTATGGCATTTGTAAATTTTTAGAATTTTTTTTTCGAATTTTAACATCGCATTTACATGTTGAAAATATTGGAACCTATATTAGCAGATTACCGGGGCATCATGATTTTTAAAATGAAATCGATTCGACCAATTTGTGAAACATCATATGATGCACCATTAAACATTTTTTATAG
The DNA here is from genome assembly GCA_943735925.1 of Pollenia amentaria. Lineage (NCBI taxonomy): Eukaryota > Metazoa > Arthropoda > Insecta > Diptera > Polleniidae > Pollenia > Pollenia amentaria. The sequence continues at coordinate 228,301,228 of OX031009.1, forward strand.
TTGTTGTAACTCAGTATACTCAAAATATTCACTTTTTTGCACATAAAAGGTCAGATTTTGTAAATTCTTTGTTCATCAATTTTTTCTTAGTGTGCTGAGCAATGAATTACAATTTTATTTGCAGATTCGAATATTTGTCCAGGTCAAGTTGTAATTGACCCTGCCATATCCCACCCCTTTGGTAAAGCTAATACTATGACTATATTTAGGCCAAGTTAAAATATAATCCCGAAAGAAAATTGAAGAACTTACGACTATAAATTTAGTACATTTATTCCCTGCATTTTTCACAACGCAAATAAAGACAAAATATAATAATAAGTCAAATATACAGCCGTATTCATAACGAAAATTTGGCATGAAGTTAGCACAAAGCTTATTCATAATACTCTTACCAAACTCTGGCTAACGCTGCCAAACGTTTGCCAACTTGTGATAAATAATTTTGTTAAATAATTTTGTTTGTTTTTTTTTTAATACACTGTTTTTTTTTTTTAAGTTTAAACGCCCGGGAGACTATCAAATAAATACATCAATCACATAGTTGTGTGCGTGCAGTCGTTCTTTTTCGGGTACACATACGCGTTGTCGGCAATACTTGATGAAAATCAAAAAGTTTTGATTTTTTTATTTGATGGCTGATTATTTGATAGTCTCCTGTTGTGATTGACAAAAAAAAATTATTTTCTTTGTGTTTGTTGTCATGAAAAATATAACAGCCGTATTCATAACAAAAAGTTAGCCACAATTTGTACACTACGTACAACGAGCTGCTAACTAGAAAGCCGATTAAGCTTAGCAGCTTGTTAGCATAGAGTTTATTAATAACAAATTTTATCCGTCTGCTAACTTTTAATAAATCAACTCTGAATATTAATGATGCCACATTATAATACTCAAAAATGCAACACGTTTTGCATTAATCATCGCTGGTTTTGTCATTTCATTTCATTTTTTTTTCCTACTTTATATAAAAATTTGAAATGTTTTTAAATTAAAATATATTTAAAAAAGGACTCTAAAGGGCTCTGGAGACTTTCAAATAAACCCGTCAATCAGTGCATATGTGTAAGTGAGATGTACATATCAGCATCTTCTTTTTGTTTGTAAATTTTTGTTACCCTTGCAACTGTGCAAAATGGCATAGTTTCACTGATTTGACGGGAGCAACCCATTTTGTTTGCACCTTAAATATTCAGCTTTTCCGAAACAATTTTTTAACAACATTTTAGCAACATCCATATGAGAATATAATTTTTTTTTTAATAAATTTGGACAATAAATTTTAATAAATCTTGAAAAATACACAAAATGATTAATTTTTTTAATTTACAAGTCGAATTTGTAACTTATCTACCTCAAAGTTATTTTCAGATAATTATTCCAGTATTATTATTATATCTGCTTCTTAAATTTTTCGACGCTTTTTATTTATTTAATTTTTTTTTTTTTTTTTTTATTCCTACACTAAATCCCGCGAAGCTTTTTGAAGCTAGCCTACCGGGGCACCCTATTGTTTTGTCTTGTACAAAGTTCGTCTTTAAACACTACAATTTATAATATTTTTTAATTTAAAGAAAAAAATGTACGTCAAAATGTAATTCCTGCGTTGTTGTTTAGAGTAGAGTGAATTTATGAGTACTTTTTTTTAAACATTTTTTCAACTTGACAATGCCAAAAAAAAGTTGCAACATTTTTATGCTTTTACTCTGATAATCTTGCACTTACTTAGACCCTGACAGTTTTCCATCGTTTGGGCGAAATAATTGTCTATGTCGTTGTTATGTTTTGTGCACTTATGCTTTTTCGCAAGAGTGCAACTTTTCACGTGAATACCTTTAGTATTATAAATTTTACTCAATATAAATTATATTGAATCAAGTTAAAAGGAGTTACAGATAAAAACAAATTATTAAAAATATTATTATTAATTAAACAATATTTAATTAAAAAACCAATTAAAACAACTGAGCACATATACAAAAGTTATTGCCAACATTAATTAACATTAAATAAGAAATACATTTTTCTAATGAATTCCTTTTTTTCACACTTAGTAACACTGGCTACTTAATTGTGCATTACGTTATGTTTTTGTTTCAAAAATTTATTTAATTAACGAACAACCAAGATTTCCGATGGAAGGACTTCATAGGATATTACGATCCTCTATATTTTTCATCTTTATTGCCTTACGTCATTATATATTCAGTTTATTTTTATTTCCCATGTTTAAAACTATTGAATCTAAGTTTTATTTTGATACACGTAGATTTACATAAGGGATATTGTTGGGTTTTCTAAATTTTGTATAATAGTCTATATAGAACTAGTGTAATTTCATTAGGCCTAACACAGCCAATATTTAACTAATCAGGAGAGTCTTGCAATATCTTTTCTAGCAATAAATATTCTATGTCTTCCTGATTATCATCGACACTTGATTCGGACTTCCGAATTAAAGTTATCATGGTTGTATAAGTAGTTTTGCGGGAACCCACTTACATATTCATATCCAGTAATACTTAGCTTTATGCGGTTCTACAACAAGTACCGTTAATATTTCAAGGTTTCTAAAACTGTCCCTTGAGGTAAATGATATATATTGCTGCATTTTTAAGTATGAAAGGTATGTCAACATCAAAGTTATAAAAGCACATTAATTAAGACAATGCCAAAAGGTTGTCATAAACAAATATTACAAAAATAAAAAATGGCTATGAAGAAAAAAAAATGGCTAGATAAAATCGTATTATATTTTATCGCTAGATGAAAAAAAACCGCCAGATCTAGCCGGAAAATGGCTAAATTGGCAACCTTGATGGTATGGTCGTTATTCTGCCAAAACCAAAGTTTATAAATAACTTTATTTAAGGTGCATCTGAAAAAAGTTCATAGATTTTAAGGAGACTTCGAGTAAAAATTAAAGAAGTTGGGGTAAGAATATGAAGAAGTCGTCGTTTTTTCTCATATCTCCGCCATTTGTGCACCGATCTGTCTGAATTTCAATAACAATCTATTCCGGTCTATATGCTATATAAATATAAAACAACCTTTACCCCCATTATATCAGGGGTTTTAGGAAAGCCAATTTTAACATACACGGAAAGAGAGACGTCGCTACTCATAAGGACACAGAATATATATGTTAATGTACTTTTTAGCTTCTCAGATCAATATTGTAGAAATAACATACAGAATTACAAGCCCCAGTTGTGAAGGTTATAAAAAATATTTAAAAAAAACTACCGTAACTTGTTCTTTAGAAAATGAGTTATGAATCTATTTAACGAATGTTGTTGCATTAGATGATAAATATAATTGTTTACTATGAAATTAACAGCCCAGCCCCCGATGTCGACCGCAATCGTTCGCTTGCATTTTCACTTGTGTTGTAGTTGTCGACATAGGTACCTACGTATTTTGTTAAATTATTTAACAAAATTTTCTTTACACACAAACACTAAATATTTTTTTAAAACACCACTACTTATAAAATTATAGAGGTTTTTATAAAATTCTATTCTATATTTTTTATTTACTGCTTTGTTTGTTTTTTGTTTACTCCTTTGTCTTCTATTCTGATTTGGTTGCAGCCAGATTTCTATTTTTTTGGCTTAATTTATATGTCTTGTCGATTTTTAATTCCAAACTAGCATTTTATATATGGAATTGATCATGTGACAACACAGTCATTTGATAATAAATAAATGAATTACGTTAGATACGTAAATCCTGTCGACCGGCAAGTCAATAGTTAGGGGGCCGCTTAAGAGAACGATAATGAGTGACTTGTTGTCGCTCGCTTTAGATGTCGATCGTCATCGGGGGCCTGGCTGTAAAAAAATTCTTGAAGTTTATAACGAACGGAATTAGACACATTTCTATAATTTTGTTTATTGATTAATGTTTAAAACATGGAATTATATTCTACTCTTTAAAACATCACCTATATTTAAATTTTTTTTTTTTGCAAAACTAATATCAATTCTCTAACAATTTTCTAATGTTCACCTAGAAATATAATTAATAAAAAATATTTCTTAAATTTTCTTTGTCATTTTAAATCTTTAAGCCTCTTTTTTTGATTCCTACATGCGATATGTTTATTTATTAAATTCACAAACCTGTTTTTTTTATTAAATGCCATACAAAATTCTACTTCTATAAACTGTAAACCGCTCTTCATTTTTTTTAAGTATATCTGCATTTAAACAATTTTTAATTCTTATTTTTTCATACGTCTGTCTGTTCTAGCTTTAAAAATTAAAAAAAAACACACATTTGTATTAAAACTTTTTGTAAATAAGTGGTTGAAGGCAGACATGTCTTGTTTTTTGTTGATTTTATTTTATAAACTCACGTTTTTTTCCAATCTCCCAGACTTTTTAGTCATAAAATACAAGTTTTAAGTTGTTGTTTCTTTATTTTAGTACAAATATTTACACATTTCAATAATTTAATAAATGATGTGAAAAATAGAAAGAATAATTTAACTTCAATATTAAATAAACGTTTGAACTTCTAATAAATAAATAATTAATTGCGTTTACGAAACTCAAATTTTGGTTTTTAATTAAATGTTTTAAATTATATTATATATTATAATTTAATGTTTCTTAAGTTTTTGCATGTACAAATTTCTTTTTATCACGCTGTCATTAGAGACATCAAGTTAAAAATTATTTATTATTTTTTTTTTAATGAAATTAGTTCAATGAAGCAGCTAATCAGGGTCAAGCATACTTGACTCAACGTTATAAAATGTTTGCGTTTTTTTTTATTTCTTGTATATTACACAATCTATTTTTTTATCTTTTTTTATGATGAGACTCAATCAATGCTGGATGAATGGAGTTTGGGATATTAAAAGTGTGCTTCACTAGCAGTAGTGCTGAAGTGGCTTTTAAAGCAAAATCAATTTTTAACTTAATTATGTAAAAAACGTAAAATGACTTTATGATTTGTTTTTAAAATAAATATAAAATTGAATTATTTTCAGTGAGAGCTCATCAATATTTTACACATTTATTTCATAATTGATGCAAATAATGCAATAAGCAAAAAAAGTGATAAAAAGTTTTAAAAAATTGTTGAAAATTAATTAAGAGCATAAATATTATATTTAATTATAAGTGGTTAGTTAAGCAGGGTTTTTTTGCGTAGTTTTTTACTTTCACCGAAAAAGAACAAGAGAATTTCAAATATCCCCGAATCCTGGGAATTCCCACTACAGAGAAAAAAAAGAAAATGTTAATAATATAGTTATTCGAAAAGGCTTGAGAAATTTTAATAATTTCACAGGCCAACAAATTTATAACCCATGGACCATAATCTGTACTCAGAATTTCTCCATCTCCATTGTGAAAATCGGAATGTTTTTAAACTTCAGGATAAGATATCTCAGAGAGAAAACAAGACATTACAAATGTTAAATATTTATTTTAAAAGCAATTGGTGGAAATTTCTGGCGACATATCTCAAATATTGCAAAAAACAGGGGTTTTTGTGTATCAGATGCTTTACCAAAATCTTTCTACTGGTTTAAATATAACCATTTTTTTCAATTTCGTAAAAAAATATGTCACTGAAATGAATTTTGCTTCGAATAAAATTTCATATTGGTAATAAATTTTAAACAAAAAGATCTAAAAAATGTAAGCATTATTTTTAGTATTTTTTTGGCAATGTCTAATGACAGACTTAGCTGTAAACTTTTTTTAGATCTGGTCACATTGGTGCTGGGCGTAATATTCGCCGTGATATCTAAATTTTTTGATTTTTTATCCAGCATCGTCGGTGTCACACATACAAACACATTTACACTAATACTACCATAGCGCTTGATGAGAAATGCCTGACCGTGTACAGACCCCTTTATAAACCATTAATAAATATACTCAATTATATAGTCGTTTAAAAAATAATAATAATAATAACAATAATAAAATAAAAAAAACTTAATTTTCTATTAAAAAAGCAATAGAATTTTTCAATTATATTTCCATTTTAAAGTTAGTTTAATTTCTCTTTGTATTATAACAATTTTGAACTAGCCATATACATATATTTTCTGATACGCCCATTTCTCCAATACCCGCCCACATTTTGTCAGATGTTGTGTACTGATAACGAAGATGCTTGTGCCTAATTTGGAAACTTTTGCTCTTGTAGTTCTCCAAGTATACAGAAAGACAGACGGACATCGTTAAATAAACTGCGCTTTACATGTATGAATTTGTTATGTGTAAAAAAAAAGAAAAAAAATCTACATGCACTGTTACTGTCAATGGGTATAAAAAAACCACAATTACAAGTAATTTAATGAAGCAAATCAGTGGCAGTCGTGGTTTTTTGCTCATATCTCAGCTAATAAATGACCGATCTGCTTCAATTTCAATATAAATATATAACAACCAAGTCCCCATCATGTCTGGGGTCTTAAAAAAACCAATTTTAACAGACAGCCGGACATCGTTAAATCAACTTTGCTACTTATTAGCTCCCAGAATATATTATAGGGTCTTAGATCAATATTCATATCACAGACGGAAAGACAATCTTAAATATACCCTTTTAACTTCGATGAAGAATATCAATATGAGAAACAAAACGTTTTAAAAGTACAACTGGTAACAGCTTCTCATCAATATTAATATTTTCTTGATAATCCAAATTTTTAATTTTTAATTAGGCTGAAGTTCATTAAATTTAATTTTCATTAAATTATTTTTATGAAGGAAGGAATTTTACAACATGAAATTAATTTAAAATTTATTGATAATTTTTCATTCTTGACTACCGTGGGGTACGAACCGACGTTCACGGACAGGTTGATTGGCCGATTTGATAGTAACCACACTATTTCTTCACAGGTCTTTGCAGTCAATAGCCAAACATGAATCTTTGAACATTAATATTTAAACCAAATTGGTTCAAACCAAAAAAAAAGAGAAGTTTCTAAAAAAATCTTCACTTCTCTTTGGTTAAAGTTTTTTATGGTTTTATTCCTAAATACTTTCAACGTGACTGATCGCAGCTTAACTTAAGTTATTATTATTAGTAGGCACCACGTAGGAAAGTTACTCCCTCTACAGTCCCCTCAACAGAAACAGCCGGCCTATTTCCCTGACAAACACCAGTAAATCGACTGGATTAGATCCAGCGATGCACCCCAGTTCGTCGTGAAATCTATCCCCCAGTCATTTCTGTCTGAGACCCTGCATTCTAGGAAAGTGGCACAATGCATGCTCAACCGTCTCTAGCTTCTCAGAATCATCGCATAATCTGCAGAAGTCCGGTATGGCATTGTCCCATTTACTCGTAAAATCCCTAACAGAACAATGAAAACACGGAGATTACAAAGGTGACATTAATTCAAATTTTGCTTAAGTCAACTTTTTTCCTTTTTACCACAGATATATATCAATATTTCGCATGTGTGCCGTGCATGCATTTTTATTAAAGTAATTAAAGATGAAGAATTTGAAAAAGTAATATTTTAGTTTTTAAGGCTTAAAATTTTTGTAATGAAATGGACTGACTATACAATAAAATTATAAAACAATGGATTTTGCTTTTTGATTGTGGTACAAAACATTTTTTATCCAATCAAAGCCAATTAGCCACTTTTCCAAGCGTAAGCGTTTCTAGTTATAATTAATTTTAATCTCTCTGGATGGCGGCTGAAAGAGAAGTATACAGCGAAAATCACAAATGTACCATTATCACATAAATGTGACGGTGTTTATTTAAACGAAGTTTATACAAACTTGAAATAAATAGACCAACATGTTGATATAAAATTATGTTAATAACTTTTTCAATGACGACCAGTGTAATTTGATGTGTATTGTGAGGAGATTTAACTTAATTGTTGGTCGCATGTTGCTTTGTGTACAAGTTCAACAATATATGTGAGCACACGTTTAACACGAAATTTCGCTTTAGACCTTGCGCTCCAGTAACATTTGAGAATTCGTGAAATAATTGACAATTTTTCACAGTGTTACTGGAAAAGATTAGGAGATCTAAGGTATCTTTCGACTTCTTCACAGCATAGTATGGAAAAAGGCTCATCCATCCTCTTATAATTTTTTCACAAACGCTACAAAGAGCAGTTCTTCCAAACTTATCAGAACTTGTACCACCTGTAGGTGTGGCCGTGTTTTCATCAGTTTCGGAATGCACAGACATGTTAAGTAGTTCAATAAGACGTTGTTAAGTACGATTGAATACAATTGTCTTTAAAATATTCGAGCATTGTACTGAGGGTCAACAATTTTAGATAAAGAATAGTTTTCATTATTTTCTACAGCCTCGATTCTTCTTGTTAGAGCTAATGATAAGTCAGCCGCTAAACTCTGATACTCGGAACAATTTTCCATTTTCGTTGATACTTTTTCTATATAAAACAATTTTATTATTCTGTTTTAATTTAAAGCTCTGCTTTTTAATGTGTAATTTCTCGTAGTTGCTATGAAAAAAATAAGCATAGAAAATTAAATTCTTTGTTAAAAAATATTCTAAAATAAATATAAAAAGTATCGTCGTATCGTCAGCAAAATATCGCCGACACCGATTTGTCGGAAAATCAGAAGTATCGCTGATATACCGGTATCGGTATTCGTTACGTCCTTTCTTGTAATACAAATTAAACTGAATAAACTGGCTCAATTTGTTTCGCTTCTTGGTGGTCTCTATGCATTGGCATTTGCATTGGGCAAAGCAAAAAAAAAAAAAAAACAGTACCAGTTTCGATAAATTTTGAAATACAACCTCGTCATTTTAGTTTTTCATTTTAACTATTTTTATGCAAAACTGTTTCAACACCATGTTTCAATACATATTTATTTCATAATTTCAGAAAACTTAATTGTATGGTATTGTTCTCTACTCATACATGAGATCATTGAGGCATAAGTTAAATTGTTAAATTCGTACTCATCTTTTCTTTTGATAAAAAACATATTCTGGACTTAAAAATTCCATTTCTTTTAACATTCAATCATTATTAAAAATACAATTTTTAGCATTTATTTCGTATGAAAAAATATGAAAAATACCTACATTTTGGCGAATATAAAAAATAAGTCTGAATTTCCCTACGCTCTTATTTTAGAAAAACCACTACATGCAGCGTTACCGTTGTGATACCTAAGTATCAATTTGTCCCTTTTTCGACGGTCTTGAAACCTTTTATATGACCTATTTTTAAATTACCCTTTTGTATAATTTCAAACTTTTTCGTGCCACTTTTTGACCCTTTTTAGAAATAGCACTTACATTTTGTTTTTTGACAACAGCTTTTGTAAAGCTTAGTTTACAGGATCACAGAAGTCGTACGTAATTCGACGAAAAAACTTCCCTGAAGTGGCATGTTGCAAGCCGGTTTTGTAAGCACAGCGTTGCCGTTATGCCACCAAAGCGGCAAGTTTTACCCTTTTTTAAGGACCTTGCCACTTTTATGACCCTTTTATAAAGTACTCTTTTGTATCATTTTAAATCAATTCACTTTTGGCCTATTTTTTAATTTTATGCCACGAAATTGTGTCAAGAATAAATAGAAAAGAGACGGGGATGAATGTTTTTAAGATTTTTAAAGCCCGTATTTATAAACTCCAAACAAGATTTTTTTGAAATTATATATAGGGCGTCCGCTGGGAAGGTATACTACTTTGTTTGTAAATTGTGTAAATGGTCTTGTGGAAGAAGCTCTTGTGTCAACTGAATATTAAATGGAAACAAATGAAAATCCTTGTGCAAAATTGTGGCCAAAGTTGTTCTTTGAGGACCAAGCTCCTGAGCACGGCGTCGAATTGAGGTTGATGTATTGTTTTGAACACTTTCTTGAGCAGCAGTAATGTTTCAGCCGATCTTGCAGTACGTTGTGGTCCATGCTTGGACCCCTTTCTTCGAAATCATTCACTACACGATAAATAGTGCGTTTTGTTGGCACGTTGTTTCTCCCAAAAATTCCACGTAGCTTTCTCATCGTCACAGTAATCGATGATTGATTTTGATAAAATGTTTTAACGATTAAAACACGTTGGTTTATCGAATAATAAATTTGCTATAGAGCAATTCCATATGAAAGCGATCACCTTTTGGACGACCCCTCTCCGATTTTAAAATAAATAGTCTCAATCGATTGCCCAGCAAAAAATAATGTACCTACATATTTTTTTTTTTTTTTATAGTGACTGGTTTAGTGGTGGTGTACACCACTGTCATGTGACAAAATTGAAGAATTCTTCATAAGGGACCTCATTGAATGTTGTTTTAAAAAAACTACTTTAAAACTACTAAAGCGATCGCAACGAGTGATAGCTCGTTGGAAAGGTATTGAATCAGGCTTTAATTGAAAAATAAAATTTTCCTAATTTTTCTTAGAAATTTACCTTTAAATTTTCCCAAGAAAATTAAATTTTCCGATTTTCCACAGAAGCTCCTAAATTTTCCGGCTAATTTTTTTTTTTTGGATTCCTCATAATTTTTGTTTTAAGAATCAGCAATAAAAAAATGGGCCCCGACTCGTTGTTTGGACAGGAGAAGAGCATTTAAGAGACCACCTTGTTAAAAATACATTTTAAAAATTATTTTACAGTTAAAAATACATTTATGAAGAAAAAAGCAATTTTCGATCACTCGTTGCGATCGCTTTAGTAGTTTTTTTTTAAAACAACTTTCAATGAGGTCCCTTATGAAGAATTCTTCAATTTTGTCACATGACAGTGGTGTACACCACCACTAAACCAGTCACTATAAAAAAAAAAAAAATATGTAGGTACATTATTTTTTGCTGGGCAATCGATTGAGACTATTTATTTTAAAATCGGAGAGGGGTCGTCCAAAAATTTGCCAATTTTGATCGTTTTCATATGGAATTGCTCTATAATCAATTTGCCACGTGTCTACTTCACGACTGCCAAATATGAACTATCAAGACTAATGTTTACCAAAATGGCGGCAAAACAAAGTAGTATACCTTCCCGGCGGACACCCTGTATTATATATTATCTTGAAATTGTTTCAGGACTTCAAGACATAATTTTGAAAGCAGAGGCTTTTGTTGAAAAATTCAAGTTATAAGAAAATTAATTTAAATTTACAACTCGTAAATAACAAAACGTATGAAGCCAAATGCGGAAAATTTTAAGCTTGAGGTCGGAAATTTAAAACCAACATATGTATGAAAAATATTTACTCAAATTAAAACCAATTCGTTTTCAAAATTAGCATTGCTTAAAAACAAATTCTGAACAGACTCAAAGCAGAAATTTGCGATTTCATGCTTACGTCTATTAATTTGTTCGAAACGGAGCTGTAAGAATGAAATTTAAGTGAAGGTTTAGTAACAAAATATAGAACGAACATAATAAAAAATATTTTGTAATCGTAAAAACATTTACTAAAACATATTTTTGCAACTTCTAGATTAATTAAACGATAGTAAAGTACAAATTAAAAGTAAAATTTTCGTAGTATATATGTACATATTTGTTATTTTTTAATTTATTGAATAGCTTAAATTAATACGAGTAAATAAATAAAATTATGTTTTTTGAGCAATAGCTTGCCTGAAATAAAACTTTTTTCGACCCCTCATTGGTAAGTACTATTTATAAATAGCTTGACCCTTTTTTACTCTGATATACCCTTTTTGGGTCCCCTTTTTTTTTTTTGGAAAATCCCCTTGTTGTGATCCTTTTAGAAAATTTTCAACGGTAACCCTGCCTACATGTAGGGATTTTTCCCTACTTTTGGCAACACTGATTGTTTACACATTTTTAAAAGTGCAAACACATGAATACATATTTCCAGTTTCTTTTTATTCTAAAAAAATCTACAAATGCTTTCATTTTCAATTAACACACACTTAGAATTATTAATTAACTTTTGCTTTAAATAAACATAAACATTGACACGGCTGTCAGGGCTAAACTCTTAAAACGTGAGAGTTGGGCCCTGAATAGTTGCATTTTTCTTTTCATAGCGTATATTATTTTTGCAGTGAAAGTATTTTGCAATTTGATAGACACTTCTGTTTATTTAGTTGTTTTAGTATTAGACTTTTTTCGTTAATTCAAAACTTTATTAAATTTTATACTTGATGTATAATATTTAATCAAGCTTTTAATCAATCACGGTTGTCGGTGTTACTCTGAGGGCCGCTACAATTCCACCGTTTGTTTATTGTTTGTTAACATGAACTTCTTAAAATGGATTTCTAAATCTCCCCCTTCCTACAAGTTGTCGCTTTGCTGCCTTTTTGTTCTTTAATTATGAACACAAATATCATTTTCCTTTTAAAGAAAGAAACTTCTTTTGTGTGTGTGTTTTAGTATTTCCATTTTGGGTTTTGCTAACGCCAAAAACGTGAGAGTTTTATACTTTTTGTTATTAATAAATAAAAGAAAAAAAAAAAAAGAACTAAAATTAATAAAATAAATGATATACATATGTATGTATGTATGTAAGTTTATTATTAAAAAAAATTCTTATCTGAAGTTTTGTATTTGAAATAAAATTAACATTTACATTCATTATATTATCATTTAAGGCGCTATTTTATGCTTTGCCTTTTTTTTTTTTTAATTATAATTATACTGTTAACAATATAATGGGCAACAGTTGGAGGCAAATTACAGTCGGTACTACAGGCTGTAAACAAAAATAAAACAACAAAGTTCTGCGCCGTAGCTTATATGTAGCTTTAGGGCTTTATGTTTAGATTAATATTAAGATGCTTTTTAGTACAAGTCCTAATTTCTTCTCCAACATTTTTTTTTTTACTATTTTTAACTATTTTTTAACTAAAAAAATTGTTTACAACATTAGCTAATATTTTAAGTAACATTCACAAAATTTTTTTTAAGTCTTCGCTTTACGACTTAATTTTATCTACGAATTCATTGCCTTTGCGAAAGTTAAATTTTTAATTTAATCTATATGTATATGTATATAATTGTGACGTTACTGACTGACTGATTTATCATCTCATATCCTAAACGCCTGAAGCTTAAAACTTGAAATTTGGTCCAGGGGTTGGTCTCTCCCCAAATCGATCCACTAAGACGGGATTTTTGGAAATTCGAATGTTAAGGGGGTAAAAACCGGGTAAATTCGGCAACCTTATATCTCCAAAACTAAAAAAAGATAAAAAAATTGTTATACCTATCGTTGTTCTTTAGAATAAGCGAACAGATTTCTGGTACTCTTTGGAAATTCAGCCCTTTTATGGAGAAAACGGCTTAAACCCGTATATTGGTAATTTTTTGTGACCTCATCTATCTGTTAAACCCATAAACATAGAAATAAGGGTTATATCACATTTTAAACTAATCCAAAAAATGCAAAAACTATTTTGGTAGTTTTTCGAAATTCGGAAGCTTGAGGGGTGAAACCCGTAACTATTTTTTGTTGTTTTTTTACAAAACATTTGTGTCCATTCGCTGACATATGTATACGTATTAAATTATCGGCTCCCACTACAATATTGAAATTTTTTATGCTTCAATTGGGAGAAAAAAAAGTACCAAAAAGGGGAAATACGGGAAATTTGATTTTGCTAGCATTTAAACAATTTAAAGCCTAGAAATATTATCTTTGGCGTAAAAAGAAAAAAAAAAAAACGCTAACGAAGTAGCGGGATAAATGCTGGCTTAAAATAAATATCCGGCTGGTGGACTCTATGTATAGTGATCTTATATATTTTAACAGTTTTTTTTCTTAATTTATAAAATTGATCTATACATATTTAGATTTAAGCATACAATAATAAAAGAAAATTGTAGGCTGCCATTTGTATGGAAATGATTACAAACCCTAACACGGAGGAAAAATTAAACATTTTAAGAACTCCTCATTGTCATTCTGTCTTCAACTATTATTATTTTGAAAACGCAGCGTTGTTACTGTTTTCAATTTTAAAACGTGCCGTCTTTTGTAACAACTCATGTTCTCATTTTGAAAATGTTATATTTTGGGTTTTAACTATATTTTTTATTTTTGAATTTGATTAAAAACTTTAAAGGAATCTACTAAAAAATAGTATTTTTTGAATTACGTATAACACTCAGTGCTGCCAATCCATGTGTAATTACACATATTGTGTGTAATTTTTACTTACATATTTAGCTCATGTGTAATAAGTTCCATCTGTAATCTGTGATCTGCGTAATTTTACAATTGGTTCTTATTTTTCATTAATTTTTGACAGTCAAGCTTTGTTTTCGAACATTAAGTTATGGTAATTCTTTTCTGTTTCCATTAGAGTCAAACTTGGTTTTTAAACCCTGACTTTTTTCACTTCCTTCCCCTCTCAACATTAAAATTAATCTTTCTGCAAGAAAACTTTCATAATGTGAACCAAGACTAAGACCATATGTAGACCGTAAAATCATACATACACATACAAAACATATCGCGAAACATACATGGGCATACTGCATTACTTTTTTACTGCAGCAAGCGTTTCAGTAATCAGTAAATGCTTACTGGTAAATTTTTACTGATTACTGGAATACAAAATCAGTATGCAGTAAAGTTTACTGATTACTGGAATAAAAAATCAGTATGCAGTAAATTTTACTGATTACTGGACAAAAATTTCAGTATTCAGTAAATTTTACTGATTACTGAAAAAAAAATTCAGTAATCAGTAAAGTTTACTGAATACTGAAAAAATGACAGTAATCAGTAAATTTGACTGATTACTGAAAATTTAGTCACGATTACGTATTTTTTTTTTTGACAAGCTCAAAGCTTTGCGGGCTTAGCACAAGAAATATTTGTAAATTGGAAAATTTGTTGAATAAAGATAAAAGATTTTATATATTATTGGCTTTTCTTAATACAAGCATTTCAAAATTTGTATCACTGAGCTTTTGTCTTCTGGAATGATTCACAATCCCAGCGAAAGAAAACAATCTTTCTACAGGAGCAGACGAAGGCAAAGGAGTCAGTTGAAATTTCACTTAAAAAATTTGAAGAACTAGGTGTATTTTCTTCGCACACATAATCCGGATCATTTACCGAATCATCACTATTAAGATCAGAAATTTCACTCATTTTTTTTCAATATTTAATAAATTTAAATACAAAATTCCAAATATTTGCGGAAAGAATTTCTAACCTCTAAAATACACAACTTGTTTAGCAACAACTTTTACAATTAATCATGTAATTAACACTGTTAATTTAACAGCACAGGTTGATTCACATATTTATATTAACTGATAAATATTGTATAGTCCATAATTTTTTTAATTACAAAGGAATGTACATTAGGTCCGTTCATCTCCACTTTTGTTTTATATGCATATTGGAATTTCGTTTTATTAACGTTTATTGAGTACGAAAATTCTTACAGTTTTATAATTCTTGTTTTTTTTTTTTTGTATGTATAGGTAGTAAAAACCTCCCGATACTGCATTCTTATCAGTAATCAGTAAAATTTAATGATTACTGATTTTTTTTCAGTATTCAGTAAAATTTACTGATTACTGTAATTTTTTTCAGTATTCAGTAATTTTTTTTTCAGTAATCAGTAAAATTTACTGAATACTGAAATTTTTTTTCAGTAATCAGTAAAATTTACTGAATACTGATTTTTTTTTCAGTAATTAGTAAAAATATACTGGTAATGAAAATTCAAGTGTAGTACCAGTAAAAAAAAAAAAATACTGAAGAAGTACTGGTACTGCAAAGTGCCCATCTATGTCGCGAAATAAGTTTCCGAACATTTTTTGAAGAAATTATGTTTGACATAAACTGTCAAATTTGATTTTGATCTCTTTGGTATTTGTTTTTGCGCTAGTGTGTACATTCTCGAGATTTTGGAATTTAAGAAGCAAGTTTCTAATGTTTGATTAAAGAAAAAATAAATTCGAATGAAAAATTGGGCAATATATTTTTATTTTATTGCTTAACTTATTGAATAGTGTGGAGCAAAACGACAATAAAAATAGTAATAAATAAAAATAGTAGTAGTAGATGGGTACCTCAAGTCAATAAGTTTGTTTGCATCAAACTGTGCCAATCACAGTGAATTTTAAAAATTTGTGCTGCTTAAGCTTGTACAAAAACTTTTTTGTGCTGTTTTTCTGTTGACGTTACCGGTTGTAATTACCGAACTCTTCCATGGCAACACTGATAACACTATTGAAGTAAATGACGAAATAATCTCAATATTTTAATTTCTTTTTAAACCATTCACCGAAGGTAAAAGGGTCCTTATGAGAAGTGAAGTTGATAAAACGATGTCAGTCTATCCGTCTGACCGTGTTCGTTAAAACGGTGTTTCCGTGTATAATGGGAACTTGGTAGTTATATATTTATATCACATATTGTCCGAAATTGTTTTTTTTTTTGTATTGAAATTTAGCCAGATCGGTCCACAATTGGCTGATATATGAGCAAAAAACCACGAGTGCCTCTAAATTTACCCAAAAATCCCTTGTTGTTTTTTATTTTACTTTTATGTATATCTGTAGAAGGGCAAGAGCCAAAGTTTCCAAATAAGGTACAAGCATCTTGGTTACCAACACACAATATACGACAACATGTGGACTGGATTCGACAAATGGGCGTGGCACAAATTTGATTTATTTATATCTAAAGAACGGTATTTATATAACTTTCTGTTATTACCGCGCCATAGTGAAGGGTATATAAGATTCGGCATAGTCAAATGAACCACTCTTACTTGTTTATAATACACTTTATTATATCTGCACGTACTTTTAGCCTTTTTGTTCTTCAATTGATTGTTAGGACATTTTAACCTTAAAGGATTTTGTAACACATTTTTGTATGGCTGTTATAAAATTTAAAAGTTTTATACCAAGGCGTTGTTATGTAGAATGTTTTTTATTGTTCCTCTAAAATTCCATATTAAAACAACACGGGGTTATTCGAGAAAGAAGAAGAAATTTTAAAACAGGTGTTCTTATTCGTAAGTTTTAACGTATTTAAATTTATTGATGCGAAATTTATTTTCTTCTAAATCGACTTAAAATCCCTTGAGCTATGGCTTTTTATACATTAAATATTTTCTAACGGAGGTAAACGGGGATTCTTTTGAATTCGTTATTGTGGTAGAAATTTTAAAGCAATTGTTTTTTTTTCGCTACAAAGGTTTTCGTTGTTTTATGATGTACTCGTACATCAATTCATATAATATCAGTTATATTGTTTTGCTTTGTAACATTTAAGATTAGTTATCTCAAAACAAGCTTTGTGTATTATTTCCAATACAAAAATATGTACATGTTTTTAATTAAAGTTTACTTTCGACAGTAGTTTAGTGATTTGTGGGCTAATTTAAAAGTACGCACAATTAATAAATTTGATAAAAAAGCAGCATATTTTAGAAAAATATTTAATCTATATATATAAAAATAAGTTGTCCTATGTTCGTCGTTTTATAACTCGATAACCACTCAACCTTATTTTCAAACGAGTACATGCGTTGGAAAGGTCTACTTTCACTGATGGTTTATAAAAAAAACCATCGAAAAATTTCTACGAATATGCGTTATACGCTCACTTTTATGATGGTGTGTTTTCTCTTTATAAAATGTATTTTGTCCTTATGAGAATTAAATTTTGTCGGTATAGGGCTCTGCTTGCTCGCGTCATTTGACTTATTTAATTTCTGTGTGTTTATTGATTGTCATTTAAGTTTACTTTTTTAATTATTGATTTGTAATCCATCAGTTAAAATTTAAATCTTAATAATGTGGTTTTCAATTCAGATATTAATATATGTTTTCATTTATTCGAAAATTCTAACCAATTTGTTGAATATTAATTAAAGATTCAGGTTCAGGTGTACCATAAAATTGGTGCGTTATTGCCATTCGACAACTAAGACTAGAAAATTTAATTTTTAATACAAAGACGTAAACGTATGTTATTGGCAGGGTTACTCTAGTATTATAAAACATGTTCTTACAGAAAAAAGTGTTTTATCAATTAAAAAAATGGTTTAAAAAGTATTTTAATTTAATTAATGTGATAATTGAATCAATAATTTTTTTAGCTGAAAAAATTTAAAAATTTAATTTTGATTTAATTAACATTTTAGTTGTTTTGAAATAAATTTTCAATTAAAATTTTAATTAAATAACAAAAAATCTTAATTGAATTTTTTTCGTTTAAAATAAAATAATTTAAACATGTAGAATTGTTGTTGGGAATTGTCAATATTTATTTAAATAAATTAACACATTGTTTAAAATTTCAAAGTTTTTTGATCACTTTTTTAATTAAAATTAAAAATATCATTTATTGAAAATATTTTTTCAAAATTTTAAAATTTTTAGTAATCAATATAATCATTTTGGTAAAAGGTGCAAAATCAACAACTTGTTTGCTTGATATTATGAATTTAGAACAAATTTGGTGATAGGAGAAATTTAATAATTTTTTCTGTGCTTAAATCGGTAAAAATTGACATCAAAGACTTAATTTTAAATTTATTAAGAGTCGAAGCCGACTAAATTTTAGTGATGGGTGATGATTGTTTTTAAGAATTGCTCTGAACTATTGACATGAAACTGCGACCTAAAATATATGCCCTCCTAAAATGTTCCGTTATTTTGGCAAAAAGATATTAAACCATTGCTAACCGAAACGATTATTACGAATTTGGCCATAAAAGTAGGGTTGATCTTATATGATAGGCGGTGGTTTTATCAGGAGACTTAGTAAGCGTGTATCTTGGTAGAATAGGATTAAGTGAAGTAGTGCTTCTAATTTGTCACTTTGTAATCGGCAACAGAAAACCAGTGGATAGTTTATCTTATTTAGCCACTTTTATTTACCAAAATTTCCCTTGAGTTTTAAAACATTTTAAACCAACAAATTTGTTGCCCTGATTATCATCTAACGTAGAATTTTTGTACCCACACCAAAATAGTGAAAACATCTAAAAAAATATTGGCGCTAAACCCACCGGCTGGCTGGCTTTCGTCCATGTAAACCTTGTGCGCAAAGTACTGGTCGCAATTTTTTAGATAAAGTGATGAAATTTGGTAGATAGGTTCTTATTGTCACAAGGACCAAGCCTTTTAAATTAAATTTGTACCAAATTTATTTCATAACAATCCAAGCAATTTTACTGAATTCGGTCCATAATTGACCATAGATCCCATACAAATTCTATTCCCGAAAATAGCTTAACTTTTACGATAGCTACTATGTCACCACAAAATGTTGTGCTGGTATGTACAAAATTAACCATACACGCAAAGAAAAAACATGATTGATACAATCACAATCGCAAACTATCATTAATATTTGTGGTTATGATTGTGTCAAACACGGCTTCAGCAACAATACATGTTCAGACAGAATGTTTTTAGCTAATTATTGTCTCAAACATAAGAAACAAAAGAACAACGCAAACGATCTTTCAAACCATGTTTCTTTATTTTCCAACCCCATACAAAATTTATATTTCAACATGTAATATGGTTCTCGCAATAAAAACAATAAAAAAATTATTTTCAAAAATTTATGTTTTATTACGAATATACAGCATATATTAATAAATAAAATATTGCTTATGTTTAAAAATAAAATTAAATACATACATTTATATACATGTGTGTGCGTGTCAATTTATAAATTATAAATTATATTTTGTGGTACAAATTTATCAAAAAAAAAAAGGAGATCTATGTAGCCTTACTTCGGCATGCATTAACACTTTTCATTATTTTTATCCGCGCACTTGAGATTTGTTAAGATAAAGTCAAATTAAACTTACATTTTATTTCTTTTATGAAATATACTATATAAATATGCTGTTGAACAGTTATTGAAAAAAAACGGGGCTAATGACAACATCTTGTGCCAAAATTTCTATGCTGGTTTCAGTGTTCTAGGTTCTTTGGCTGCAAGAAAGACAAAGTAATTGCTTATTTATATATTTTTATAATTATATATATATATAAATATCTTACCTGTTTCAATAAATGCATAATAATTTATATCGGTAATTTTGCAAGGCAGCTTGGGCATTTTCTCCCCGAAAAATGTTTTAATTATTTTGTAATCATTCATGTTTCCTGATTAACTAACGCTCGCGGATGGTTTGTTTCGACTGGTTGTTTCGACAATAAATGTTTGCTCATTAAGAGAATGTGCTTTAAAGCAAACATAAATTATGGTATTAAAAATACCTTTTGTGTGCAGCAATATTATGATTTTAATTGTATAGTTGAAAATATATATATTATAGTAGCAATCATATTAAATAATTTAAATTGTTTAGCTAGATCAGAGTAACTTTTTAGGTGTAAAGACTATGGTCTATATTATTATAGGGAATTTTAAAATGTTAGGACCAAATAACAATTTTTAAGGTTATATTATGACTATAATAAATTTATTAGGGTAAACATATTTGGTAAATATGAATAAAAATGGTCGTAGTGACCATTCCTTAATCATGTTTTTTCTTTGCGTGTAGGTCCCATATAAACCCCCATCCTAAAATCACTTGAAGGCAAAAAATCTCATATATTGATGAAAATATCTAAATAATATTCGGCACAAAGAACTTTTACACGAATCTTAACCTCATAACATAATTTTATTCTGGCGGGCCCATAATTTCCCATGGGTCCCAAATAGGATACACTCTCGAAAATTTATTTTTAAATATTATGGTATATTATGGTATAGGGTATCATATGTTCGGGCTTGAGCGAGTATAGTTGATCGGTATAAATTCATATGTCTGTATATTAGAGCGTACCACCTTACAAGGGGAAAAAAGTGCGCCGAACCACCTCTAATATAAAGTATTTTTGCAAGGAGGTTTCGAAAAATATTTTTTTTTGACGAATGTAGGGGTCGCCAGATCTCTGTTCGAACCACCCTAATATGCCACCCTAATCTTAAAAAATTACAGCACGCAAGAAACTATTAAACTTTTGCTAAGGAAGTAATTCGATAATACCAGCAAAACCATTTTGAAATTTAATTATACAAAAATAATTAAAAAATTAAGATATAATAAAGTGTTTATTATTTTATTTTATTTTATCTTAATTTTTTTAATTATTTTTGTATAATAAAATTTAAAAATTTAAAAGGGTGGTACGAACAGAAATCTGGTAGATATATACTAGAACGAGATACTTAAGGTCAATAGCCCATAAGGGCAAAACATTGGTCTTCTCGGGACAAAAACATCATACATATCATACTTGAAAAAAATAAAAAAAAAATTTTTTTTTTCGAACCTCCTTGCAAAAATACTTTATAATAGAGTTAACGGGGATACTTTTTTTTTTAGGTACGGTCTAATGTACATGCAAACAATGATTTGAATTTTTCGTTTTATAAAAAAATTTACGAATGTCTGTATTATTGTTATAAAAATTTTTTTAGTATGATGAAAATCGTTTTATATTTAAAATTTTAATGTAACCTAATTTTATATTTTTATAACCACATCGAAATAATAATCGGAGTCCCAATAAAGTAAAGATTTAGCAATCGATATTGTGCCAATAGAAAAATAAAAAAAATTTGAAATTTTTTTTCATACCTACTAAAAAAACCTTTAACATTAACGCGTAAAAAAAAAATGTTTTCAACAAAAACTCGTCCAAAACCACCATAAAATAAATCTGGCGTTTTGGAATTTAAAATTGTGCGATTTTCAGAACATGGCTGATAGTACATTTTTTTAAAGGAAAACTAACTTACAACTTTTTTGTTTTTAATTTTGACACATTTTTATAAAATTAAATTTAGTTTTACTTACAAACATCAAATTTTTGAAAAGTAAACTTAATTTTTATTGGCTGGAGTAAAAATTAAAAACTCAATACATCGAATTCTTATTTTTCTAACAAAATACTGTTGACAACAACAAAATTAAATTAAAAAAAGTTTCTCTTAACAATTCGTCTTATTAAAAAAAAAATGCTCCAAAAATTCAAATAATTTTTGAGGAATTTCATGCCATGCATTTTCTCTATCTGGAACCAATTGTTTGCTTAGTGTTCACACTTTATAGCTTGAGACGCCAGACGTTTGTGAAACACAAAAACATCTTGCAAAATCATTAAACATAACATAGCAGATATACATCGAACGGTGATTTTGCACATCGGAAATTATAGCTTCAGCATTAAAATAACAGACATTTTTAAATTTTAATTAAGTCATTTATTGTCCCCAATTTTTTAAAATAATTTTTTAAATTTTTGTTTGATTGCTACAATTGTTTGATTTTGATAACACCAAAAATCATTTGAATGAAAACAAAACATATTAAAAAAAATAAGTTTTTTTCAGCAAAAAACTAATATAATATGCGAATTTATATGCAATCTTAAACATTATATGACAAAAAACCCATTTACGATAAAATATGCAAAAATATGCACTAACAAATCGATGCCATTTTTCAGCAAAAGTTGTGAATCGGATTAATAACTTATTCATTTAATATTTAATCTCTCGAGGAAAAACATGTCTCTGCATGCAATTACACACCCTAGACATTAGGCATTTTTGGTGAACACTGTAAACAACTTTATAATTAAACTTGAATCCTTAAAATCATTTTGACAACAATTTTAAATCACGAGTCTCGATGAAATAATTAACTACACCATTTTTCATTGAAAATGAGAAAATTCCAGATGAAATTGAGAAAATTCCAAATGAAAATGAGAATTTCAATTTGAAATTGAGAAAATTCCAATTGAAATTGAGAAAATTCCAATTGAAATTGAGAATATCAATTTGAAATTGAGAAAATTCCAATTGAAATTGGGAATATCAATTTAAAATTAAGAAAATTCCAATTGAAATTCAGAATATCAATTTGAAATTGAGAAAATTCCAATTGAAATTGAGAAAATTCCAATTGAAATTGAGAATATCAATTTGAAATTGAGAAAATTCCAATTGAAATTGGGAATATCAATTTAAAATTAAGAAAATTCCAATTGAAATTCAGAATATCAATTTGAAATTGAGAAAATTCCAATTGAAATTGAGAATATCAATTTGAAATCGAGAAAATTCCAAATGAAATTGAGAAATTCAATTTGAAATTGAGAAAATTCCAAATGAATTGGGAAATTTTAATTTGAAATTGAGAAACTTCCAAATGAAATTGAGAAATTTTAATTTATAAAATTGAATAATATAATTTTTTTATTATTCATACAACGAACGTACATAACAAACATTATGATGGAAAAAATTAAAATAAATACAAATCGCAGTATTATTGACCATCAGGCATATCTTCCAGATCCAGAGCAGATTGGTAAAATGTTGTAGTATGTTGTATGGCGTAGTATGTACTGCAATCTCCAGTAGAAGCCTTAATCACCTCTTCTAAAAAGTCAAGTCTCTGCTCTTCTACTCAACTGGGGGAATAACGTTTGGTACCTTCATCTTTGTTTTCACCATACTCTCCAGCTACACTTCTGCGATTGAGTTTAATTGATAAAACTAATTTTATTTTTGATTAATGCTTTAATTGGGGCAACATTTTTTTCTGTGCAGTCTAATATGGAGGTCCAATTTTCGATTACTTTTTCCAACATTTAAGGCCGTATATCGGCAATAACGCGGCGAATGTTGTCCTCCAAGTGGTTAATCGTTGCGGGCTTATCGGCGTAGACAGACGACTTCACAAATCCGCAGAGAAAATGGTCTAGCGACGTTAAATCGCACGATCTTGGAGGCCAATTCACGGGTCCGAAATGTGAAACTATGCGGTTACCAAACGTTTCCTTCAATAAATCAATTGTGGCACGAGATGTATGACATGTTGCGCCGTCTTATTGAAACCACAGCTCCTGCACATCATAATTGTTTAATTGATGTACGAAAAAGTCAGTAATCATGACTCTTTAGCGGTCACCATTGACTGCAACTTTCTGACCAGCATCGTTTTTAAAAAAGTACGGACCAATGATTCCACCAGCCCATAAAGTCCACCAAACAGTCAGTTTTTCTGGATGTAACGATGTCTCAACATACACTTGAGGATTATCATCACTCCAAATACGAAAGTTTTGTTTATTGACGTATCCATTCAAACAAAAGTGAGCTTCATCGGTAAACAAAATTCGCTTATTTCGTATTTCGAACGGAACCATATTGAAGTTATATTGTCAGGGTATCACACGAAATTTTAGGAGCCTCTACCACAATTCCTCGTTCGTCCTAAACCTTCGTTTAGGAAGTCGAGAACTTCCACGATTCGCTCCAGAGCATTTTGGTCTCTACCAGAAAAAATCTGAGTTTTAAATGTTTCTCCACCAGTCTCGTTGAATTATTTTTGGTTCTCCACCAGACAAACAATTTAAAACATTGAGGTTAAAAACGATTGCATTATTTAATGTTTAGCAACCGCAAAAACTGTAACTCGATACAGTTACACGATGCCAAGCCATAAGCCAATTCGAGCTGACAACGCAAAACGTATGAAAAGTAGACAAACAATAACGACCTGATAGTCCTTAAAAAATAATGACAACGAGCGCGAGCTGCTTCTTCACTCAGAGCAGCTTCACGAGTGCAAACCAAAATAACATAAATCAAATGACCGCCAGTTAAAATAGTGTTGTCAACTTTAAGTTTTATACCTCCATAAAAAACAGCCTTTATAAAAAACAATTTGTTCTAACACTTTTACCACAATTACATACTCATACTGACTACATAGAAAACAATTTTGCCCCAATTAAAGCATTAATCAAAAATAACATCAGTTTTAATTTAAAATTTAATCATGTGAATTAAACGTTTAATCAAGTGAATTAAACGTTTAATCAAGTTAATTGATACTATTAATTTGCACCAGTAAACATATTAATAGCAACAAATAAATTTTTAATTCTCTTGATTAAACGTTCGATTCACTGGATTAAATTTTTAATTAAAACTGATTTTATTTTTGATTAATGCTTTAATTGGGGCAAAATTTTTTTCCGTGTACAATTGTACGCGTATTGTGTGCCAATCAATTTTCAAACAAACTGCAAGTAATTTTTTAGCTCTCTTGTAAATATCAGAAAACAAAAATACAAAACAAATGAAGGAAAGTCAGTCGTAATAATATAAAAAACAAAAGATACACATGCTAATAGACATAATAACCACAAGGTCAATTGAATTGTAAGTACTTCTATTTTGTTGTTGTTTCTGCTAAATGCGAGCGCACTTAATAAAGCACCAGCCAGTAGTAGCGGTAGCAGAGACAAGTGAGTAAAGCAACAAACAATCACGTGGCAATCAACTTATTTGCTGAAATATCTTTTACTTACATGATTCCTCTTTCCACTCCTCTTTCTCAATATTTTTTACTTGTGAATACTTGCGAAAAAAAGAACAAAAGCAAAAAGTCAATAACAAGAACAATTACTGGCACACACTAACACTTTTATGTTACAACATGTACATGTGTATCTCTGTGTGAATAAACGTGCGTGTGAATGACTATTTATAGTACGAGTTGGTATATCCCAAAATGGCTTTAGATATTGCACTAATAAAATTTATCTTACCCTAACAACATATCTCTTTGTTGTTTTTGTTTCTCCCCTTTTTCTGTTGTTAAAACTTTCTAATCAACCCCACACACGCTTACTCATTGACATAGGTAAACGTTTGTTCTTGTTCTTGCTGTAGTTGTTTTTGTTTTTTTTTGTCATAAACGACCTTATCCAATTTAATATGCATTATAGCTGTTTTTGTTCTCTTTAAAGTTTGGATTTACGTGATGTTTGTTATTTCAGCCATTATTTTCCTTGTAGTTTTGTGCCTTTTTATTAATTTTGCTTTGTTGTACTTTTTTGATGATACTTGCGTTTCTAATACTTTTACTTTACTTTAGTCATTGCAAATTTACCTTTGGGAACAACAAGTAAAAAAAATGTTTTCCAATATTTTTCCTGGGTTTGTTGTTGGTGGTTTGTTAAAAGCTGTGCCATTAAGTAAAGTTAATAATAACTAGATACTTTTATCCAGTACTGTAGTTTTTTTTTCTTAAGTTGTTTGTTAAGAAATAGAGTGAGAGTATGTGATGAAAGTGGGAGCATAGAGTAAATGTATGTGGGAGTATCCTGCCAAAGATTTTTTTGAAAGTACATTATCTTAATGCAATTAAAACTTCAAAATTGCAATGCAAAACTTAAAGATTAAAATTTCTTTTAGCATAACATTTTAATGGTTTTTCCCTAATGCAAAACATTTTATAAAGTTTTTGTAAACTGCACTTTGGCACTACAGAAAAATGCAACAACTTCTCAAAACACCTCTAAGTACATAGTTACAAATTGGATAAGAACTGAACGAGTTATAAGCATGTGTTAACCCCTTCAGCCCCGTTTTTTTGGGCTTCCAAAAATTTTTTTTAAAAAAATAGTTAGATATAAAAAAAATCAAAGCTTATTGTATTAAGCTCTGCATACACATTGCCAAGATGCATAGTTAACAAGCAACAAAAACCTTTATAAGATTTTCGGCAGTGTGTAATGTTGCCTGTAGGCCCCATTGTTATAAAAAAGAGATGTGTGCATTTGTTTTTTTGTTTTATCCAACTCAGTAAAACTTTAATATGTGTATGGGTGGAAATCAGTGTTACCGCCAGCAGAATTTAAAACTACACTTGAGAAAGGATCAAAATTACTTAATTTAAATAAAATTACACCTGATATCAAATAAATGCTTAATTATAAAAAAAGCTTTTACAAAAAATAACAAATAAGAAAGTATTGTCGCTAAATTCCGAACATTTGATATTTACAGACAAAGTTTTAAGAGTGGTTCCTTTGCAATTATGGACCTATTAAAACAAAATTATGTTACGAGGTTAAGACTAATAACATAAAAATTCCTAACGCCCAATATTATCTAGGTAACTTATCTATTTGAGATTTTTTCATCTTAAAGTAATTTAACGGAAGGGGTTTCTATATGACCTACGTTTAAAGCTGTACCTACCAGCTCAAAATTTTGCCTTGACATAGTAGCAATTTACCATTACAAGCTATTTTTGTGAGTGGTATTTGTATGGGAGCTATGGTAAAATATGGACTGATTCCAAAATGAATTCCGTAAGATAATTAGGTTTGAAATAAAATATATTGGGGTCAAATTTAATCCAAATACCAACATCATAAGATTTTTATGGACTGATTGCCAAAATTTTCAAAAAACGTATGAACCAAACTTCATTAAATTTAAAATTAAAAACTTCCATATGTATTTTGCGCAATAGGGGTACATGGACGGACAATCCGCCAGTAGGACGGACGATACTGATTATTGGTCAATCGGTGTACTACAACAAACACTTGTGTGTTTTTAACATATGCACAGAAAAAAATAAAAATTGATTTTAATTAAAAAATTTGTAATATTAATTAAAAAATTATTTAAATTTGCCCCAGTAAACAAATTAATAGTACATATCAATTAAACGTTTAATTCACTGGATTAAACGTTTAATTCTCTTGATTAAACATTTAATTGGCTTGATTAAATTTTTAATTAAAACTGATTTTATTTTTGATTAATGCTTTAATTGATGAAAAATTTACTAGAATTTTTTCTGTGTAGGAAACATTTTTTTCTCCAGTGTTTTTTTTTATTATAATTACCTTCTTTTTCCAATAAACTTCTGGTTCTAAATCACTATGCAACTCATATTTATCAAAATCTAATTGTCCATCTGGCGCCAATTACTATCAATCTTTTGCTTGAAAAACTATAGAAGTCTTTTTTTTTTTTAAATAAACAGTTACATTTTTTAGATCAACAAAATCTTAAATGGTATAAAATTTATCACTAAAATCAAATCCTTGTATTATTTGTTTTAAAATGAAAGAATTCCAATTACACCTGACCTACACCTCAAAGAAATTACCCACGAGAGTAAAAATTACACCAAATTCGGGTAATTACGCACAAAGTGGCAACACTGGTGGACATATATGATTTTTATTCCCGGTCTATTCGAATTCCCGAAAAAGCGAGAACAAATTAAAAAATTCTCGGAATATTGGAAAATTTCGCTCTAAAGAAAAATTACAAAATTATTCTTAAATGTAACAATTTTTTTTGAAAGATGTTTTAAGTAATTGAAAAATTTTTAATCCTGAGATTGAAACTTTTCGTTTTTTAAGAATGCATTTGAAATAATTTGACTGCTGTATTCATAAAAAGATTTTTAGTTTTACAAAGATTTACCAATTTTGGATCTGAAATTAAATCTGGACATAGCATTTACAGTTCTGAAATGCTTATGGCCTTGGCATTTCAACCTATTAAGGCTAATACGCCCATAATTTCAATTTCTCCCATATTTCTCCAATTTTCCATATGAATTTTAGTTGTAAAATGTTAATTTAGTTGAAAATAGTATTATACTGTTAACATAGCAGTCATTGAGTGAGAAATATGTTGTTTAACATAGTAACATTGCTAATGTTAAAAACGAAGCTAACTTCACACATATCCAGGGTTCAGCTTCTCCAAAATTGAACGTGAGTTCCGGTTTTAGCTGTGTTCGTTCAGTTTTTACAGTGCTGAACGTAAGTTTAGTTTTTCTAAACTTGCGTTCAGTAAAGCCATCATTATTTTATTTTAGAAAGCTGAACAAAACGTTCAGTTTTTATTAGAAAACTTTATATTTTACAATGTTTCGTTCAGTCAATCGATTGAACTTTTGCGAGCTGAACTGCGCGTAATAAATAACGAAATACGCGTTCAGAGACAAGATTTGTGAATCCAACTTTAAAGGCACGTAGTAAATATGACAGTGTTCAGTTTGATTTTTTTTGAATGTTGCGTTCAAGCTAATTTAATTTTTTCTGTGTATAACTACCAAAAAACATACTGTAAACTGGCAGTTGTATTAATATCTAACTATAACTGAACTTGGTGAAATTGGCGCGAACACGGCGGTGCCCTGGGGAAGATTTAAACAATTTTTGGTGTTACTCCAATTGTTAAGCAGAAAGTAGTTTCTTGAAAGTCGCAATACACTCACACTTTTTCACTAACACATTTACATTTTTCTACTTTCAGTCCAACTTTCAGCTAGCTTTCAATGAAAATTTCAAGAAAGTCTGCATTAATACGGCTCATGTCTTTTTGACGTGATTCTTCCTCTTTCTTCTTTGAACATGAATTGGTGTTCAAATGATTCATGTCATGTTGACGACATGTTTTCTTGTGTAGTTTTTAAATACGAATAAGAAAGAAGAAAAGCGAATGAGAAAGCAAAGCGCAATCATGTCAATAAAACATGAGCAACTCTGAAACCTGAAATAAGCAAAACAGTAAAAAAAGAAGAGAATTTTTTTTTATAGATATTTGGCATTCCACTTTTATGGAAATTTCATTATTTTTTTGTGAAATTTGTGGTGATAATACGTATACAGAATTTTCATGAATGTCTTTCATGTGTAAATGCAGCGTGAGGTTGTGATTTCTTGCTCTGACTCTCACAACTCATTAATATTTTGATTAAAAACTCCTGAAATCCTTGTTCATATTATGAAACATTTGCTGCGAAATATTTGAGTTTGATGGTGAAAGTAATGCCTGGAACTGAATAAAGTAATTGTAGTAGTAGCTGAAGCTGACGAATGCTCTGTTGCGCAACAAAGTTCAAAATTTCGAACTTTGCGCTTCAACTTCAACTGCAATAACTACTACAACTACGTATTCTGTTGACACTACTTTGAACGTTGTACTACAGCAGTTATTGAAAGGAAGAATAAAGAGCAAAGGCATGCAGAATAAAAGAAAGTTTCTGCAGAAAAAGTTTCATTATATGGAAGAAGACTAAATTATATCGTATGATTGTTGCGACAAGCAAATCTGTTGCCAATCAAATATATCCTGTTTTTTGATCAAAACATTTTAATTGTAGCAAGTAAATTTATCAAATGGCTAAAGTATTCTATGTATCTTCGAGACAGGGTTCCAGTATTTTTGTATCGCACTGTATCAAACATTTTTGTCTTAAAATGTTAGATTTTTTATGTAACATTTTATTTATACACTTTTTTATAATTTAGTTTTTCTTTTTTGCCAGCTTGAATTATATTTGCTTTTCTTTATTAGTTTTAATAACGCGAATTTTTATTGCTACACGTTTACGTGTGCGTGTGTACTTTTTTAAAATAAATGCTTAATAATAAATGTTTACCGCAAGTGTTTTTCGTTTTTTCATTACAAAAAAGTTTTAGCACCTTCAACAGCGAATTCTTTGTACTTTTCATAAAAAAAATTCATAAAAATTAAGTTTTTTTTAGGAACACAGTTGCAACGTGTGATCGTAGTAGCGTATTCTACGTTATCAAATGATAACGTATAACATATAATGCAAAGGCACAAAAATTAAAAAAAAAATGTATAAAATTAATTTATTTTTGTGTTTTTAAATGCGTATTTGAAAAAAATAAATAACAATTTTAATAAATTGGGAGTTTTCTAAGATAATTAAAAAAAAAAAAACAATAAACCTTTGCAAAGGAAATTTGGGTAAATAGAGCGTGCTGCAGGGATGGAAAATGGGTTTTTATCGTTTTGTACCAACTATTAAAACAAAATGTTCTTTTTAGACCATGACGGTACCATTTGTTATTATTCATTAAGAACAAAACTTAATAAAAATGTATATAAAAATTCACAAGTTCAATAAATATGACATAGATACATAAATTTACATTACATTAGTTATTCAGTTCTAGTGATCAGTTAAATATTAAAAAAAATTTTTATAAAAAAATTTTCTGTTATTTTAAAATTACGCTATACTAATTTGTTGACTTCAATAAATCTTTTGTTTATATCAAATGGAAAACAGCAGGATCGTGTAGTCCATTTCGTTTGACATTGGCCGATGAATGTAGACTGAGAGAATTCCTGTTGCAATTCTTTCAGATATAATTTTTCATCTGTGATACTTTAGACCAGGACTGTTGAGTCGTCGAAATAAAATTCTAACTCCGATTCCGACTACAACTACTGAAATTTTTTAAGTCCGACTGTGCCACCAACTCCGACTCCGACTCCGACTCCTACTCTAACCTTGAAGCGAAATGTATATGATACTAGTCCTTATTTAACTTTAAAAAATTTTTATAATGCAGTACCTTTTAAATGGTGAAATATAGCAAGAAAAGGGTCTTGTAAAAATTTCAAATCGATATTTTAATCCTTACACATGTCGCATTGAGAATTTTAGTTATGTACATACATATGTAAAGTAGACTGGTCCTTATTTTCTGACTTCAAAATTTTTAAA
The DNA here is from genome assembly GCA_943735925.1 of Pollenia amentaria. NCBI lineage: Eukaryota > Metazoa > Arthropoda > Insecta > Diptera > Polleniidae > Pollenia > Pollenia amentaria. Next base: position 228,332,543 of record OX031009.1, read on the forward strand.
GTTGACCCTCTTAAAATGTTATTGTTAGTATAAAACTCATTACGTCACTAAACTCATGTGCTTTTTATTTTAACACAAGTAAATGGCTTAAAAAACAAACATCTTTTCTTCAACTACATAGATCAATTACTGAGTATAAGTTTTGGTTATGCAATTTAGAATCTTGCCCGCACGTATAAACAATATACTAAAATAATTTAAATTATTATACACTTATACTATTTAAGCAAAGTACTTGAATTGAACTTAGATTAAATAAATTAAAATCTACATATTCATAGTGATCTGCAAAATATTGCATCGCCAATTTCAAAGATTTTTTTTATTTTGGAAAATTAAAAAAAAAATTTTTTGACATTAACGTAGAAAAAAACATTTTTTTTTTAATTTTTTATGCCGAAAAATGTTGTAGTCGGAATCGCGAGTTTTTGTGGGTTCTTTGATTCCGACTCCGGTACAAAAACCACAACTCCGACTACGACTCCACATCCCTGCTTTAAACCATAAAGGGCGTGTGTGAAACGGTAGCAAAGTACTCATGAAAGTACAAATTTGACACTGTTGAGGTGAATAAATTTTCACTAGCCCAGGGGCATAGTATACAACTAGTATGCCGACTCTTTGACAGGTACATAACTCAACTGTCAGTGGTACATATTTTATGTTTGTATTAGTAAGATTTTTTTCAAATGTATTGGTGTATAAAACTATTTCCACCACTAAACATAGTTGCATAAAATCGTATAGAATGTGGCAACAATTTTTTTTACAAAATAAAATTTTCTTAGTTCAATAAATTTTCAATTTATTGAATTTATAAACTTTTAACAACCATGTTTGCTAAATTTTTATTCTGCAATATCGGATAATATATAAATAATTAATGATTTGAAATATTATTTTTATACCACAAAATGCTACTCTGCTGGCTTTAATAATATTAACAACAGAAAAAATTTAGTGTCAAAAAAATTTATTTAAAAATTTTTAGTTTGTGAAAAATAAAAACATTTTGCAAAAGCAAATTAGCAAAATGTATTGAAAAAAATTATTAATTATGGGTTTAAGTCATAAAATTAAACATGAAGTGTTATATTGTGAAAAATTTTAAATTGAAAAATTTCAAATTTGGTTTTGTTTTTGTTGTTCTTATGTGTGTTGAATTCACACAGAACCTATATGTGTGATTAGAGTTATAAAAAAAAGAGAACGTTGTCACCAGTCGGCATACTAGTTCTATACTATGCCCAGGGGGCTAGTATACATTTTGACATTAGCGTAGAAATTTTTGACAACCACGCAATTATCATAGACACACTCCCAGGTCGTGCAGATCAAAGTCGCCTCTAAGCCGTCGCCGAATTTAAATTTTGAGATGAAGTCACCGCCGCACAGTGGAAAATTTTACGAGAAGGCGGTCAAAATTCCATAACTTTTGACTGGATCGGTATTTTTTTATGCGATTTTGCTCGATAGGTGCGATATTAGGCTTTAATTTGCCTATTAAAACGTAAAATTCGACTGATAGGAGCAAAAGTTATGGGGAGTTCAAAATGCATTTTCACTTTTTTGTTGAGTTTCGGTGTAAAAGTTGAATATTTCAAATATGAATTTTTTTATAATTTATCATTATTTATCTTGTATTTTACAACTGATACTTATTTTTTATTGTCGAACTTAGATCCTGTCAGAAAATGCCAATATTTGGCCCCTGTACATTTTTTAGTCCCAATATTCACAGGGGCCAAAGGTTGGCTTTTTTTGGGACGAGACGAGTTGTTGTAAGGATAAAACTGAAAAGGAATATTTTGAAAAATGCCCAAATAGCATTCTTGGCTATCGATAACATTTTAGGTAATTCAACTTTTATTTTTGGTTTGAGATGTATGTGTATTTTATTTTTATATATTAATACAAATATATACTTAAATCAAAAATTACATTGCTTGTATTGTTTCTGATCAGAGCTTCCATCACATCCACATTTAGAAAATAAAGTGATGCTGCAATTTTTAAGTTTTTTTAACAGTCAGCATTAAGTGTATTTAATAATCGTTCTGCAGTGTGTTCGAGAAGAGCCTGCAATTTTACTTCTGCTGAACTTGAAGTTACACTAATAGCCGTTTGTGAAGGGAAGCACTCTTTTTTGACAGAAACTAAATCTCGATATGCTGGAAAGATTTCACAATTTTTTTCATTGGTTCGCTTTCGCAGTTCTGTATACTGATTTTTTGTCAGTTTTAAATCCAAAAATAGTGCAAATGCTTCTTCTGGAGTAAATTTCATTTCTTCAGTTGGTGTAGGCATACTTTTTAAAATCCTCTTTGTGCGTTTAGGGCTCGCTTCCACTATTTTTTCAATTATTGAAATTTTTGTTTTCTTATTTTGCGTTGGTTGAATTTGATGCAGAAATGAATCCTTTATCATACCATGAGAAATTTCTTCATTGATATTTGCAAGCTTGCGTCTTCGTGATCTTTCACTGCAATTGTCAATTTGTTTTGCGGGCCGACCCACTTTTCCAGTTTCCTTAGCGGTTATTGACAGCTTCTTAAAAATCAGATCATTTGTTAGCCATTTTTCGTTGCGTAAGTAAAACGTTTTCTTGTTTCTAGAACATTTAAGGTACCGTTTTCTTAATGTAAATGAAAAGTTTTTATTTTTATCTTATGAATTTTGATTTCTTGTTCGTTGCATAATTTAAAGAATGGATTATTCATTATGTGTAACATAATGTTGAAAATATATATCTGCGAGAACTTTATAACTGAACTTAGCCATTGTTTAAACAATAATGAAGGTAAAATTATGAATGCATGCCTTTTTATACTCTTGATAGAAGTTTTTTAAATAATCTTTTTTTTACCATTTCTTTGAAACATAAAAAAAACCCATTTTTTCACTCTTTTTAAAAGGATAACATACCGGCAATAAATTAACAGGTAACATGTAGGTAATTTTCAGGTAAAATATAACTGCTCTTCCATTTTTTTAAATTAAGTTGCAATTTATGGGTAATTAAACTATGTAGTTTATGTTGCGGCTATTTACTTATGTTTAACCTTTTAACTTACTCAGAAATCTAACGTGTTAGTCTATTTATGTCGCCTATTCGTTTTGCAGCATCCGTTCACCCACAATAATTGATAACCTGACGTGCTAGATAATTTATGTGGCCTGAACTGCTTTATTTGTCGAAAATTCTTTAAGATTCACCTTCTTTAATTTCAGTAATGTAAGATTTTTTGAACCGAATATCTTACCTAGGGTCACAGAAATTGCTGTAGTTCGCAAGATCGTATCCAGATGTGTGTACAATGGGGTATAGAAATGTAGGTTAGATTCTGGACTACAAGAGAGTATAGATTTTTTTTTGACGCGTTTTGACGGGCAGGACTTATGTTCTATAAAATAGGAAATTTCCGGGAAATTTTGACATTAATGCTTTAAATCTTGAAAAACAAAAAAGTTATGAGCATTTCAACTTAAAAGTTTACTCAGAAATTCAAAACTATAACCAAATACTGAGAAAGTCCATTTGGGACCACCCTGTTCTCAATGAAATAGTTGAAATAGGGTTGAAATTTTTTGGCTCCCGAGGTTCACTAGTATTTACTTTCACATGAATAAAAAAATTTCAAAATCGGAGAACATAAAAAAAAATAGTTTTGGCCGCCTTCTCAAAATATGAACCAGTGTGCGCCGGTTCGAAAGGCATATTTACACTAATTTTTTTAGTCAAAATTTTCTTTTTAGCCGTGTTGCATATTTATATAAGCTATTAAAGATCAAAAATAGTTACATATTTAATTTTTTTTATTAATAACGTTCTTGTTATTATAATTTGTGCATGTTGACGTCAGTGTCTAATAAAAGTAAAATACTTTTTTTTTAAATAAATTTAAAATTCAGCAATATACTACAGAACGCTTATTACATTTACATTAGAAGCATTTAGTTATACTGCCAAGGCACAATCTTATGTTAGTGTAACTGAAAGACACCAATCACAATAACGTGGAAATATATTCGATTGAGAGGTAATCTAAATAAACAATAAATAATATTTGTTATATCATTAATCCCATAATCGGGTTATTAAGATTTGGGTTACCAAAAACGCGCAATTCGCGAAGGATAAAACAAATTTAGTATAAATAGAAATTTCCTAAAAGTTTAAAAAAACAAAAAATAACTGTTTATGGGTTCCAACCCGTAGAGAAGAAAAAAAACCGCAGAAAAACAGCCAAAATGAAAAAAAAAATGCAAACATTTTTAAAAAAACCAAATGTGCAACCTCCAAAGATTCCTCTAAATTTGATCACATTTGCAACCTGCTAGCAAATCATATTAAAAGTAAGAACGAGTTCTGAAAATTGGCTTATAAATTATGAAGAACCATAAAAAAAAAAAATTTCCGGACAGACAAATTGTCTGTCTGATTTCCAAAACTTTTTGTAAGTACAATCTGTTCCAACTAATTATAATATTTACAGTTATATCCGCAGTAAAGTAAAGACGCCATTATTAAACAAAGAAAACCCTGAAAATTACCGAATAAATTTCCTGAGATTTTTCAGAAATATGTACGGAATCCTGGGATTTTTTCCGGGAAATCCTGTATAAAAACACTACATATAATGAAATTCTGAGTGCGAACAATTCGCCTGACTTTTGTATTCCGTATCCATCCCGAAATGATTAAAAACTTGAAGTATTCGGAGCATCCATAGAAAGTTATCATCCCCCCCGTTTTGAATTTCAAGACAAGTCGATGTCCTATCGCGATCATTTTATTATGGCGGTGTCTGTCAAGTCTGTGGTTATTCCAGTCACCATTTCGAAATCTCCAAAGCAAATTTAATTTCTAAAATTTAGCGCGATTTCGAATTCTGTGCAACTTGCAAATACGTGGTCAAATTTTTAAAAATATCTATTCTACGCACATAAAAAATAAAATAATATAATAATTTTTAAATTAACAAACAGCTTATTTTATTCTACTACTTTTTGATAAACCTTTTATATTGTCAAAAATTTTCATTTTAAGTTTTTTAATTGAATTTTAGATGAAAAATTAATTTGTCAAACAAAAGTTATCCATTAATGAGAAATCAACTAGTTTCGTTCTTTTCTGCAAATCGCATTAACAATTTGTATCTGACGATAATAGAATGACTGACAGATTTCAAACATTTCTCTGAACTTTAATTCTTTTAGTTTTTAACACAATTTTATAGAATTTGTCAACATAAAATTCGTTAACAATATAAAAAGAGGTGAAGAACTTAAAAAAAAACAAATTGACTAAAAATCAATTGCATTGTATGAAAAAAGCTTAGAAACCAAAAAAGATAAACCGAAAAACAGCAAACAAAACAGAAATATATTTGCCAGTCTACACATACCACTCTCTCACTCATCAATGAAACAGTTCACATTCTCGTTAGATTAGACAAATCCATTAAATATGCAACATTTTTTCTAATTCTGCTGCATTTGTAGTTTTTTCCTTCTTCCTCTTTATGTCTTTTGGTGCAACACACCAAAAACGGCTACCAACAAAAGTACAAAACAGTTCAACAATATGTTTTTGAGGTTCAACTAAAAGAAACCTTATGAATATACGGATGAGGTTAAACTGTCTACAGTGGAAAGCAAAAATATTGATGTTAAACGATTATTATGTTAATTAAATTTATGCGCTTATATATTTTTTTATTTTGAAAACTTTTTTTAAAAATAAAGAAGTGTTGTAAAAGATAAAGGGGATGAGTGTTATGCAGTTATTAAATTTTAGTAGAGATACCCAAATATTTATATACATGCAACTAATAAAAAGCATTTTTCTTATATGCATTACGGAATAAAAAATTTGGTGTGTGTTTTTTTTTCAAGATTATATACATATATCTCCCAAATAGCGGACTTTAAAAAAGTAAAGGGTCGCTCTTTAAATCAGAGTACAAAAATAATCTGAGCCAGTGTCCAGAGTCGGCCAGTATCCACCAGATTATTCCCAGACATTAATGCAGCCTCAAACCACCTCGACTCCCTGTAAAACAAAGAGATCGACCTCAGTCATACACAAGACACACCGTGAAAACATGGCTACTATAGTCTCCCAAAATGCCTCATCCTAATAGCCCCGACACCGGGGCATTAGCAGAGAAAGTGAAACACATACAATAGTCAATATAAACCAAACACATCCTACTCGTATGGGTCCCTATCACCCAGGGACCCGTTTTGACCAATATCAATATCTTTATCTAGACCCTATCAAAACCAAGTTTCACGTGCGTTTTCCCCGCGTCATATCCACCGAGCCATTGAAATGCCGATCAGGCCGTCGATGAACATGTCATCCAAGAGACAGTCCTTTTGGCGCCGGCCGTCTGCAGGTTGGTTCCCCAGGCACCAACTGTGCCCTGGAATCCACGCCTGCGTTACTCTAGAATGTTCCGCAATCTCATTTAGAGACATCCGTCATTCCAGAGTTAACTTCGATGTCATGAATCGCCAGCCAGAGCCGCAAAGGCAGCCTCGCTGTTCGTAAATATGCAGATATCTACGATATACGATAATTATACCTCAGGCAGTTCGCCGCCCACTTCATAGCGGAGATTTCCCCCTTAAATACACTGCTGTCATCCTAGTTCCTCGATAAAGGAACATCCACCTATCCTGATGCCTTAGAACCATCAGTGTAGAGATCGCGTATAGTGGAATAGCCCATCACCATTGATATGATGAACTGTGAATAAATTACCGAAAAAGGGTTCCGTAGTGCAATAGTCCAGACCGGCCAGGCCACATGCTGTGTGCAGCTTGATCCTGGCATGACCATAGTCCCGCGTAGACTAAAGGCCCACAACCCCCAGCCTAATCACGTTATTCTGATCCAACTGATGTCAACTGGCAACCAGTGCAACATAGTGGACCGAAGTGATCCTGTGACCATCAACGCAACCAACCTATATACTTTCCTAAGCAACCTGCCGTACAGCCCCTTAACCATGACAGGACCAAACTTTGACCCCATAGGAGAAAATCGGTTTTACGACAGCCTCGAAGATACATTCAACGCCCCTAGGGCATAGGCCCCAGTTTCTGTAAACAGATCTCCAAGAGGAGTATATGGCCACAATGGCCATATCGACCCACGAACGAACGTTTAGTTCCCAAAATCAGTTCAGTTTTCCAAAAGTACAAGTTTAGTTTTCAGTGAATCGACACCACAGTCCTCAGGAGGTATTCCAAGAACTTAGAATCTGCAGTGCATATTCCATACATTGGTACACAGCTAGAAAAGAAAACAAAAGAATCGAAATTGAAAAGTTTTAAGCAAAAATTTTGTGCAAACGCTTGCTTAGTGCTGATGCAGGTCTAAGTGCTCGTCTTCTCTCCTAAAAACTAATGGGTGGCGTTGTCAAAAAGCAACGCAACTAACATTTAAATTGGTATTAGGTACGGCAACATTGTTTAGTTGCCAAGATTCTATCGATAATGCTGTGTTGACAGTTTGACAACTAAAAATATATATAATAAATTGAAAAAAATTAACAAAAAAATCATTCAAAGTGAATATAAAGTTAAATATAAAAAATTAAAAAATATGGTTACTTCTGTGGACCTATTTTTGCAGACTAAGAGGAGGCGATAATCGTGGCATCTATTATACGCTATATAAGATATATCAAAGCCTCTACCGTTTGTTGTTGCCGCTCGTTAGTATTTTGGAGCTTAGTCTCTTGTTCCAACACTTCAGAAGGGGCTACTATCTACTCGTATTGCGATACGAGAGACAATTTAGGCAAATCTAGTGATTGGTACTCTTAAATGCATTTGCGCATTTGTCTTTTACATCTTTTTATTTATTTCTTTTCGCAAATCATCACTATTTATTTTATTTAAATTTTCCTATTTTAAATCTATTACACATTTTGACATTTGATTACTGTCAATCTTTAATTTGTATTGCCAATATTGCAATGTGTCAGCCCCATATATTAAAGCTCGGCTGCAGCATGTTCAATCGGGGCCAAACCTATTTGCTCTGATGGTTCTCCGCCGCTAGCGTCTAAATTTTTTTATTGTACGTAATTTTCTTCTTCTTTAAGTTTGCCTTTAAATGTACCCACACTCGTTGCCAAAATTGTTCTCTGCGATACGCTTCCATGTAGCTTCAGTGCTGGCTTTTGTTTCCCCAAAAAACCTGTAACGTGACGTTACAAACCTATATATATATACATATATATATATATATATTGCTTTTTTTTTTGCACTAATTTAACACTTTTAACAAATAGTTCTATTAATCTTACTTAAATTGTTTTATAAATTATAATAAATTTTAATAAAAAAACAGTTGTACCCAAAATGAAATTTGGTATGAAAATGGATAATTCTTATGTAAAGAAGGGGAGCATAAGAAATGCCCTCATCATGTTGATTGTAAAAAAAATTATTTGCTCTTCGATATAACGATATTAAAATGCAAGGAAATTTCACTTTGTGTTTAGATAAAAATTCTATAGTGCAAATATTTGAAAAAGTTTTGTGCTCTAAACTGCTGAAAAAATAATAAATTTAAAACTTCAACTTTTCTTAAACTATAAGAAATAAAATGATCTAAAAAATTTAGTATAGCATAGAAAGAAAATCGTTTTAATTTTGCAGGTATCAGAGGTTTGCGGGCCCCCTAAATTTAAAATTTAATCTCAACCACCTGTGACATATTTATATGTACTAGTTCCGCCCGGTGGCCGAAATTCGACCACTTGACATTTATATTCGCCAGAACCAGTGCGTTATACAACAAAAACGTGAAAGCAACAAAATGCACTCTTTTCATCCATTTATGTGCTTGTGTGAATAAATTAAAATGCTTTTAAATGCTAAAATTTCGAAAAATAAATTTATATTGTGCATATCTACACACAAATACCTTTAAAACGATGTATATATCATTAAAATTGGTGGTCGATACGATACTCGTACTTAAAAATCAACTGCAAAAAATTGTTCCCCTATTTATATATAAGAAGATATGCGTTTCAATTTTGTAAAAGCCACTTAGATGTATTTAGTTTCAAATAAAATTTGATACTGGTAATTAATTTGTAAAAAACTTTTTAAAAAATTTTAGCATTATATTTAGCTTTTTTTAGAATCATTTTTAGAATTTTTTTGGTCATGTCTAATGCCAGATTTAGCTGCAAAAATTTTTAAGATCTGGCCACACTGCCCGAGTGAACCGAACCAGTAGTTAATCGTATTTACTCGTACAACACACTCTTGAATTCCGTTGGCGCCCGAGTAATATAAACCAGTAGTTAGTCGTTTACCAGTCTCTTTACCAGCTCATTCCCGTCCTATCACCCGGCTCTCGCACCCCGCTACCACCCTCTCCGTAGCTGTTCCCGCCAGCAGCTGCACCGAATCGCCGAGGACCGAAGTAGATCTAAGTACTTAGAGTAAAAGAGTCTTAAGATTTCGTAAATAAAATCTTTGCTCACGAAAATACTTCGTGTTTCATTTCAAAGGAAGCAGAACTTCGCATTGACCCAGGACAGACAGAGTCATACCTCGGCTTGGGAAATTAAACTGCGTTACATACCAAACAACACGAGCAATTTCACTATTATTTTCCATTTCATGGATTAAAAGTTCTAACTGTTTTTTGGTTTTAATTCAAGAAATCACTACATAAATTAAAAAAATACAAAAGTTTTATGAAAAATATACTTGCCCATTAGTTTTGCCGCCTTCTTTAATTTAAAAAATATTAGCAGCAACTACAAATTTGTGGTTGTCAATATGTTAACAATATGGCAGAAGAAATAACAAGCTGTTAGTTGACAGTTGCCAAACGTAATATAAATTTTGCCACTTTCAGTACAACTACAGTTGTGTTGCCATCCCTAATCGGCCATTAAGTCTTGCGTTAAACGTGAAGCGTGTGAATCGGCACTCAATAATTTCTTCTTAAAGCGATTCTTTTTTGAGTAGAATTAAAAGCCAGTTTCTTGAAAAGTTTTTTTGTTTTTGTTAATGCTATAGAGAATATAAAGCAAATAATAAGATTAAAGCGTAAAATGAAAAAATGTTAGTAAAAAAAAATTAATGAATCAATTGTTAAAAATTCTGCATTTATTTTGTTCTCAAATGAACGCTTGCAACGGTACATTAAAGCATGCAGATGAGAAAAGAGTTAATTGTTTTGTTTGCACTCTTTGTCACTTAAACATTTCCGAAATGTTTTGTTTGTTTTCGTACACTACTTTAAAGTTAGGCCTAAATTGTCCCTCACTGTAACAAAATCATCAGTTTTTTCCATTTCGTACGATTAGCAAATAACGTTAACGTCAGTTTTTACGTTAAAACTAAAAGCATAAGGCCGCCCATAATGAATGACTTTAGCAATAGTGTTCCAGTCCAAAAGCAGCAACATGTAACAACATTTAAATTAGTTTGGAAACGTTTGATGGCTCAGTAAACTTTCAATTACAAGGAGGAAAAAATTCAAAAATCGTATTTTTTCCCAATTTTTCTTATATGCTATTGCAATTTTAATCCCACTCTTAAAAGCAACAGACATATTGGCCCGTATTGTTTATTCATACAAACTAATAGAATTGATGGTACTGAAAACACTAACAAACTAGAGAAGCAGTGAAAAATACTTGATTTCTGCCTGTAATTTCGTTATCAAATGAAAATGAAAACAAATCTGAATCAAATACATATATGATACTGGTGGCCAATACATTTTTTTGCCGCCACAATGACTACTGCAATGAAGTCATCTTGTTGACTTGAAGTGTAACGTTCTTTCGTTCGTTCAACCGTCCGTTAATTATAGCTCAGTTCAGGATAAGTTCAATAACAAACACAACAATAGTGTGCATATTGACATATGTATATACGAGGGCGGTCCCAAAATATTTCTTTATTTCTAATCATAATTTTCTTTTAGTCCGATACACTTTTTCCACCGATATTTAATAGCTTCGATACCCTGCTTATAATAAGAACTGGCTAGCGCCTTAATATTGCTTTCATTGTTGGCACATTTTATACCACGAAGCCATTTTTTCCAGTTTGAATATAGAAAATAAGCCAAAGGAGCTAAATCTGGCGACGAAGCCATTCAGATTTGTAATGTATTGATTTTGGCCATCGCAATAGTGGATGTGTGAAATGGTATTAATTAGGCAACACTTTTTCGGAAAGTGCCGCCTTCTCAAAATCGTTTATTTTTCAATAAACCAGTTCACAAATACAATCTATAGCGACCATGAAATTTCGTTTGCGTCACCGTTTCTTCTTTAACATTAGGGAACTCAATTTGATTAAAAAATTGCAACCATGTTTTTGAAGTCAGTTTTCTGCCTCTCCTAAACATCTGTGAAGTTTGAGTTGTTCCTATTTATGATTTAATGTGCGATATGTGTATATTCTGGGTTCATGAAAATACGTTCACTTCCGAAAGGCTCAACAGAAAAGAGACTTTTTTTCTAGTTATCCTGAGTAGTTTGGGATTAAAATCCAACACTATCGGCTTAGTAGAAAAAGAATAATCAAAATCTGAAACATCCACCCTAAAAAATTAATATTTCTGTTAAAAAAAAATCTAACATAACTTGGGAGCGAAATGCACCGATTGCCCTTAAAATTTGCCAAAACTCGTTTTTTTGTGACTAGAAAACATACTACTGAATTTTGTGAAGATCGGTCCATAATTAAACATTGGCCCGATATAAATCCCACGCTCGGATAACACTTTTCACAACTTAAACCGTAACGATATTGTGGAGAAATTTGTTCAAGTTTAGCTTTAAATGCCATTTTTGTGATAATTGGTCCATAACTAAGAATATTTCCTATATAAAGCACTTTCCAAAAAGCACTTTAATATGTAAAAAATGCTAAAAGAAAAAAAAAATTGTATTACGGTATTAAGGCCCCTATTACGGTTTACAACTCAACCCAGTTGAGTTGTAATTAAAACAACTGGTTGTGATGAGTTGTAATTTTTTGATGTTTTTGTTCGCCGCAATTTAGCAAAGTTGTAAACCATAATACAAAAATTAAGAAATTACAACTCAACTGAGTTGAGTTGTAAACCGTAATAGGGGCCTAAAATTTGGTCCGATTTAGTTTTTTTAATATTAATAGGGTATTCATTCACCGTTAATCGGTTAACCGATTAATTACTACCCGATTAACTGATCGGTAATTAAAAATTGACTATTTTCGATTAACGATTAAACCGGTTAATTTCAGTCGATTAACCGATGTAACAAAATTTTGAATTTTTTGTTGTATTATAATATAGTTTTTGTGGATTTAATTATTTTTTTCGTCTCATATACAAAAGGTTTTTGTCAAGACAATATTTGTTCATACAAACAAAGAGGTTGATCTTAATTTTAAATAAGTGTTTGCTGTTAACAGCTTTTGGTTCACGTTCGTTTTATATGTACATATGTGTTATTTGTTTCTTCTCATATTAATCTTTTGACAGAATTAACCGAAACAATTAGAAGTGTTAAACAATTAAAACAGGACTCTAATGGCATAATGGAAGATTGAATATGTTTAGACAAATCCAGAGAAATTACTGTGAAATTAGATATTCTATATTATGGGTTGCTTTCGATTTTTCCAACATCTACGATAAATGAAAGAATTTTTTTCAAGTCAAGTTTTATCCAAACTTAAGCGAATAATCTCTTAAATCCTTAACAATCAGACTAAATTATTTGCCTAAAAGATTATTTTATAAGATCTCCTTAATCTATTGAAGTAACTAATAAAATGATCTCACATAATATGTATTAATTAAAAAATATGTATTACATGTCTATGATTTTTTTTTTGTTTGCTCGTTTTAGTTCAAGAATTGTTATGTTTGTCATGTTATTGTACATTTTTTTTTGCTAATGAACACCAAATAATAAATAAATTATCCATTTTTATTTATTGAAATTACTTAATTTATAAAAAAAACTTTATTAATCGGTTAACCGATCAATAATAATTAATTAATTAATCGAGCGAATAATCGATTAAAGCAAAAGCCCGATTAAATGAATACCCTAAATATTATATATCATTTTACCGAATTTTGGGATAATCGGTTTAAAATTGGTCCAATGATCACTTTAATACACCTAATTCTGAAACGAGTTATGATATTTTATTTAAACAAAGTAAAATTAGGTTTTATATGGCTAGAAAATTGAAAACCAGTGCCTTACGAATGAGACGAAAATATTCTTAATAGTTGTAGGCGTAGGTAGCATAAAATTAAAATTGTAAGAGTAGCAAAGTTTTAATATTACGTTTGATATTGCTATATTTAGCATTTATTGGCAGCAATTATAGCAATTGTCTTAAAGTGAAAGGCATTTAATTAACACAATGATCAGTAGAGATAGCAAACAGGTGCAGCAATAAAGTAGCAATTGAGAAGCATAAGAGGTAGCAATATAACAACATACGATGTAGCAATAAAGTAGCATATAAAGAAAAAAGTCGCTTTTATTGTCATAAAATCAGTAAAAATTAAAGTTAACAACAACAACAGCACAACAATTTTTTTTGCACTGATGGCGATTTTGTTTTTCAACTTTTTTACTGCTACTTCAGCAACTAATTTTATTGATACCGGAATAACTCCTTTTTATCACTTAAATGCAAAGTTGTACAAGTGAAAATAAAAATCGATGGCATTAGCGATTGAATATTTTTCGATTGAAAATGCTTGCAGGGAAATTGCTTTAACATTTTTGCATATGTATTTGTTTGTTTACAGATGCGTGTGGATTTGTAATGAAATCGACCCCCAATCGATTTCAAACAAAACCAACAACACACACTGCGACTTTGATTGCAGCCCATTGAATTCATTGATGCGGTCAGTTTTGTTTTGGTTTTTTCTTTTTTTTTTTGGAATGGCACACAAAAACAGATGTAAACAGATAAAAAATGCAAAATAAAAAAGAAAAAAAATTAATTTTGTATTGTCTTCATATTGCAGTGGCTGGTCAAAAACTACAGTAGTCTATTGCAAATACAATATTTTTGTATTGGAGCACGTACTGTTGCTAATACACACACTCATACACATATCCATACACTTATACATGCACATAAGTAAATATTTTTGTTTATAAAGTGATTGAAACTTTAAAAGGCCGAAGGACCAAAAAATGCTTAAATTGTGGTGGAGTGGTGTCAGCGGCAACGTTGACAACTTATTCTACTACTCCTTCATGTCTTTAATATCTCTTTGTATTTGTAGGGTGGTTTGGTAATGTTGTAGTTGCTTTTCCACGTCTTTGAAAACTTTTGTAAAATAAGTGTTGTCTGTGCTTTCTAGTTTTTCTCTATTTAATTGAGTTAAAAAAGGATGTTTGTGTAAATATACGTAGAATATCTGTAGGAAATTTTTAATATCCTTTTTATTTCTTTCGTTTGCTTTTTTTCTTAATTGATTTGTTAATCTTTTAAATTGAGTTCATGAAGTGATTTAGTGATTTTTGAAATGAAATGATGATGTCATGTTGATATTAAACTGCTTTAAACTGAGTACAGTTTTGAAACAAAAATAAAAATTAAAATCTAATGATTATTGTAAATATTTTTAGGAAAAAAATTACTTTTTAATTAGATTTTTTTTAATTAAATAATTTACCACAATTGTGATTTTTTATTGAACTGTTGGTTTTTTAATTGAAGTTTTTGATATTTTAATTCAGCTTAAGTTCATCAAATTTAATTTTCATTACATTATTTTTATTGAAGGAATAAATAAATAAATAAAAATAATTAAATGAAAATTATATTTGATGAACTTAAGCCTAATTAAAAAATTTACTTGATGTTAATATTTTAATGACAGCTACAAAGCTAAATAATATTATATATGATTTCCTTATTTAATCGCATTTTCATTTATACTCCGTATTATTTAATTAAACTTTCTTCTAAAAAATTAAGAAACTGCCATTGTTTGCAATAAAATATTAAGGCCTCTAAATTTAAGGAAAGATGTGCATTTATTCTTTTAAGATAACCTAAATGTTTTTCAGTTGCATCCAGCCATAAATTTTTGTCCTTAAGTTGGTATAATTGATATCTCTAATCTTAAAATAAAGAATTTTGTTTGAAATTAAGACCAACTAAATAGTGAAATTTATCAAACAGACATCTTACAATAGATTTTATTAAACAGAATTGATGTCTCTTAAATCGTATTTAACCTCCTCCATTCTAGTACGTGAATGGAAAGCTGACGGTACTCTGGTATGGGTTCTAGCGCATTGTAATTACTCTGGCAACGAACAGGCGGATAATTTAGCTTTAGCCTTGAAAATCTTCGATGTCGGATGCAACATCTTTTAAGACCATTTAAAGAGGCATCTACAGATATTAGTTTCAAAGGGGTAAAGAAAGATGGCGCATGCAAGTCTTTGATTAAGGTATTCTTATCCTATTGACTTGTGTGGTCTTGTAATAAAGGGATCTAAAGTCTACTTGCACAGCGAAATATAAAAATTTATTTAAATTAAAAAACTTGTACTAATAATTAAAAAAATAAATTTAATTTGCTTCACTAAACAATTTAATAGTATCAATTAAATATTTTTTAATATTAGCAACATTTACTAAAGTTATGTTGTTGATATAAATAAACGTTTAATTCACTTGATTATATTATTAATTAAAACTGATTTAATTTTTGATTAATGGGTAAATTGAAAAAAAAAAAAAAAAATTGGCGAGAAGTTTTTCCTTGTGAATTTTTGTTTGTGTCCTAAACGGCAGCCACGTTAACCAACCAACTAATCAACCAGATTTTAATAAAATTTTACGTGTCTATAGTAGGAGCACTCAACCTTGCTTCCAATGTCCTATTGCATTTTGAGAAATTTGGCAAAAAAAAATTTCGAGAAATTAAAAAGTCTATTTTTAGGTTTTGTTTAAAGTTCACAGAAAAAATTTAAATTTCCCCAATCACCTAATTTATTCCAAATTCATAATATCAAGCAAACAAGTACATATTACCAAAATGATTATATTGATTACTAAAAATTTTAAAATTTTGAAAAAATATTTTCAATAAATGATATTTTTAATTTTAATTAAAAAAATGATCAAACAACTTTGCCATTTCAAACAATGTGTTAATTTATTTAAATAAATATTGACAATTCCCAACAACAATTCTACATGTTTAAATTATTTTATTTTAAACGATAAAAGTCAAAAAAGATTTTTGGTTATTAAATTAAAATTTTAATTGAAAATTTATTTCTAAACTACTAAAATCTTAATTAAATCAAAATTAAATTTTTAATTTTCTTTCAACTAAAAAAAAATTGATTCAATTATCACATTAATTAAATTTAAATACTTTTTAAACCATTTTTTTAATCGATAAAACACTTTTTTCTGTGTTCTTTCTGAAATTTTAATTTTTCCAATTTTTGGTAATTAAACTTCCACATGACACTTTCAAACAAATCTTCTGACATTCGGATTATGAATGATAAAACACAAAATACTGATTCATAAAATTATATTTTTTGTAAACATTGGACAATATCGGAAAAGTATTTAAGTTAATTAAATTTGTGTAAAAAAAAATATTTAATTATGATATATATTTTAACTTTAAAAACTGACAAATGGATATGCAACCATAGTATTGTCTTTGTAGATACATTATACTAGGGTTTGCATCTCATCGCAAATTTTCTTAATATCGATAGGTTTTTAATTATCGATTAAAAGATAAAAAATTACAATAATTAAAGTAAATACAAATGTTTAATGAAATTAAAATGAAATTTAATTAAAAAAAGTAATTTTTAAATGGCTAATGTAAATAACTTATGCCACTTTTATAATATACAACTCAACTCTAGTTCAGTTGAAATTTTGCATTTTTTTTATTATGGTTACAGCTGTGATATTTTAATTAATTTACATGTTCATCATTACTTCAGTTTTTCATATTGTTTGTCAAGAATTCTTTTTGAATTAAAATTTTTAAAACCTTGCTAAACAATTTCAACGTTGATAGAAATTAAAAAATTAAGCAGCCAATGATAATTAATTAATGCTGTGTTTCTTAGCATTTCTGAGAATAATGATGATGTTTTTTGGGGGAAGGAAAAAATAAAACTTTTTTTACGTGTTGAATTTTTCAAAAATATCACCAATATTATATCCAAATCGGATGAATGTATCGAAAAGTTGTCAAATCAAAAGATGTATGTGAGATCTTTAAGAACTTATATTTTCAAGTCGGAAATTCCCATATATATCGTATAAGCCGCATTTTTAACAACACTAACTCCTAAAATCTCTTCTACGTATTTAAAACATTAAAAGCCCTGACAATCTCATAAACATATTAGTATGCTAGTTATCATCCCAAATAACAAAGAATCAAACAATAGGAGTTCAGTGTTAGGTGGAAATGGTCTGGCGAAAGAGCAAATGCAAAATATCGTCCCTCTTTTAAGAGACCTAACGGAAACGCTGTGTTTTCTGTAGGTAGATTAAACAAGAGATCTATTATATTTTGCATTTTTGCTTTGGCAATACAATTTATACCAAACACTGAACTCCGCTAATATAGTGGTCGGTCCATAATATTTTCATTGCTGTCTAATTAAGTCCAATTTTGTAACTGCTGTAGATTATTATACGGCCAAAATATCAGACTACGATGTTTTTACATGTTTTTGCTTTGAAATTGCATTAGAAAGGGGAATTTTGAATATAAATTTTTTTTATCCGTAATCGATTTAATACTGCGAGTAATTGCAATTACTGTTATAATTGACTTGCGAACCCTACAACATACTCATTAAACAAATAATGCAAGTTAATTAAGTATTTAATTCACTTACTGTATAACTTATTTTTTATAGGCTTGTGTGTATTCCAAAATTTTTTTAAAAAAATTTACGCAAATTATTATTGTATGACTCAAAATTTTGTTTATAATTGTTTAAATCAAATTATGTGAGTTTTAACTCGTACCGATAATTAGCACAATTAAATATTTAAATAGCCTTAAATAAACTTTATCTCTAGGCACTCTTCATATTTATAGATAAGATAAAATTCTTATGATTTTATAGACAAATTGAAATCATGCAAATTGGAATGTATTGTATTTTTTCTTTTCTTCCTCCTTCTCATTTCTCCCTTATTGGAATTGAATTGCAAATTACGTGTATTTCAAAAAAGCAATAACAAGAAAAAAAGAGGGGTGTTAATACGATAACAAAATGAAAGTAAACATTTTAAAATTGTTAAAAAAAAAGAGACTACAACAAGGGAAATAATTTCAATTTAAATCAAATAACCACAAAAAAAAAACAACTAATAAAAATTTAATTGTATAAATAAAAATAATAATCTATCTAATACAAATACCAGCACATAACTAGTAAATATTTAACTTAATATAAACCCATACATACCCCACAGTTCTGGCGGTTTGCATTGAGTTGGTAATTTTACTACTCATATTAAAAGTTTACTAGCTACTACACTAACTAAATGAGTAATACACTAGTAAACTTACTACACTTAAGACTACTTAGGCCCACAAAAGTGACAATAGTTTTTTCTTAAGAATACTTGATATGGCTTAGGCAGTGTTGTTAGAAGTAGGAAACAATTTTATATGGTTATAATTTCAGCTTAAATATAGTAATAGCGCAGAGCAAATATGACAGATTTTTTATAAATTCTGTTAGTTGTATTTAGTTTTTTAAGTTTTAAAAAGTTGAAATTTTTCCCATTTTCAAAGCCAAAAACTCTTAATTTTATCAGGGACCGAAAATAACAGTTATTTTGAAGTAAATGCTGGCAAACTGATTCAAGTATAACATATTGATCCTTATGAACTTTTCTATGATAAAATATTATGATATTTAAAGTTTTGATTTTTATTTTTTCGATCAAAAATTACAGTTATTTTTTGATTTTTATTTTTTTTGGACAAAAGTAACAGTAATTTTTTGATTTTTATTTTTTCGATCAAAAATAACAGTAATTTTATTATTTTTATTTTTTTTTAACAAAAATAACAATTATTTATTTTATTTTTATTTTTTCGAGCAAATATTCTTTAAAGAAATGTACGTGTTATAATTATTGAGTTGTCTTTAAATATTTATTTAAATGTGTGATCATCATTGGGATATCTTATGCGCATTGAAATAAAATAATTAAAGTTAAAGTAAATAATTATAACACGTACATTTCTTTAAAAATAATTGTTATTTTTGTTAAAAAAAATAAAAATCATAAAATTACTGTTATTTTTGATCGAAAAAATAAAAATCAAAAAATAACTGTTACTTTTGTTCAAAAAAATAAAAATCAAAAAAAACCTGTTATCTATCATCAGACTTTTATGAAAAAAGGAATAACTGTTACGGACCCTGAATTTTATGTCTGTGCTTAAACTTTTTTTTCTTATGTTTGAATCAAGGCGAATTCAACTACAGGTGGTGTCGAGTCTACAACAATCCAAAAACAGCAGAAATAATACATGGTTTTTTGCATTGCATTGTTAGTATTTACTGTACAAAATGTCAACCATTCCTATCAAAACACTAACAAATCAAAACAAAGTAGCTCGAACTGTCAAAATCAGATGGCGTTTTGACACCACCTGTAGTTGAATTCGCCTTGGTTTGAATTTAAATTTTTTCAAAAAATTTTTAGAACATAAATTTTAATTTTTTTCCAAAAGATATTTTGAAAAATTATAAATTTCCATGATAAAATTTAAGTTTTTTTGATGCTTTAAACAACGAACTTTTATTCAATAATATTAAAAAAAAGTAATAATACTGATGTAACTAAAAAGTAAACATTTCTTTTCGAATACTTTCGTATTGTATATTTAAAAAAGTAGTTAAAACAAACATTTTTGTGATACCTTTTGTCAAAATTTTGTTCTGAAACTAAAATAATCTGTATTTTTATTTTATAAGAATAATGTTTTACATTCAAAATTATAAAAAATATATTAAAATTTTAATCGAATAAAAGTTTAATGCATCCCTAGTAATAATATGTCAACAATACGTAAAGAGAGTTTCCGCTACAAACATTTAATAGTGGTTTATATTACAAAAAGCATTTGATACTTTAAGAGTGGGTTTTTAACATCGAGTTTTATCTTAGCAGCAAACTGTAATTAATTAATCTGAGAATAAATTTAATTGAGGACTAGTAAGGTTTGCCATGTTTAAGTTGTAGCTTAAACCTCGCAGCACTGCCATACTTTATAATAAAAAATGGCAACAACATATTTTAAAATGGCAACTTTTTATCAATGCACTTTGAATTTTATACAGTAGAAGAAGAAATTCTGCTCTTTGCATTCTTAAAAAAAAAAAAACAAAATTACTTCTTATTGCGTTTTTTAGGTTTTCATATGTTTCAGAATCTCTAAAGTCTTTATCTTCACTAGAACAATTTATTTTTCGTTTATGTATATGTATTCTTTCATGGTATTTTCACAGCTGCTTTTGTATCTGTGTTGACATTTGTTGATTAAGTTTAAACCACCAACATTGACCGCTTAAACTGCCAAAAAAAAGTAATTAATCCTCATCTTTAAAACTAAAAACACAGATTAAAGATGACTAAATCTCTGATCTCCATGTTAAAAACCCACCCTAAGCCTGCCACCGAAACCGCAGGGTACTCATTTAGTTCATAACTGAGCGTGAGTGTGAGTTTGCATACATTTATGAATGAAATTTATCAAAATTTTTTTGCAAGGCAATTTTAGTTTTTATTATTCATATTTTTTATTTACTTAAATATTTCAATGTTTTATATTTTAGACTAAATTAAATTTTAATTTTGTTTCGGTTTATTTGTACTTTTTTTTACTTAATTTTATTTATACATTTATTATTATTATTCATTGTTTATTATAATAAAATGCTTTATTATTATTTTATATTGTCATTGTTTTTGTTGCTGTTGATTGTGATGTTTATATTTTAAGGGTTACAATTGCTGACAACACAGTAAAATTGATAAACGTTTATCGTTTAAACACATGCCCACGATTACAATTGTGATAATGATGACGATGATTGTTTGTTTGCTTCCTGATACTGTGTTTGTTGAAATTTTCATTTAACTAATTGTTCAGTCAAAGAAAATGACGTGGATGATGTACAATTACTCAACAACAAAAAATTGTTAATTAAATGCATGAAAACGTGGAATTGTTCGCAGACAGAAAGATGAACAACTGCATAATTTATAACTGCAAATGATTTATATCCTGATTTTTTGAGCTGAAAAAATTGCATGTAATAAAACTTCTATTTATAAGAAACTTTTGTTCTAAAACTTTGGTTGCAAATATTATTTACCTGTGTGTTTTTTAAATAATTTTATTATAGAAAAGATGCAGAAAAGATAACTCCGAATTATGTCGATGGCTGTTGATTAGTTCAGTCTAGATGACGACGGGGCACTGCCTCGTTGTTATTGAAATGCAAAAATTGCCAATTATATTAATAACGATTCTTAATCAAACAATCCATAATTGGTGGAAAACCATAGTTACCTTAAAATGATCGAACGCTTGGATATTTGTATACCGACATATAAGAATCAAAATCTTCCTTATGCGGCTCCTACAACTTTGCAACTGATCGTACAATTGAGCTTAATAAACAAGTTGATCGTTCGCAGCACAGGCTTAAATTTTTTAACGAACTTTTCATCAAACTTTGTTGGTTGGTTCCTTGCGGTACCAGTAGGCTATGAAGGGTTAAGAAATGCCATACTTTGTCACAAATAGCACAGTTGCGCTTGAGATTTGGGATCTCGTTGCACTGCAGAGTAACATACGTTTATGAAAGCAAAATCTCATTTCGAATATACATAATTGAAACTTTAATTGATAACACTGGTCTAACAATTTTCAACCTTTTGCCATAACCTCAAAAATGAGGTGTTCTCGAAATTTAAATGGGGCTACTGAGCATAATTTTGTCATTAACATTTGTCTTAAAAGGCATTTTCGAGAAATGTTTTTTTTGGAATTTATAAGACTATTTCCAAAAATCTTGAGAACGGAGTTTGTGAATTTGGTACTTTCTTTTTAGAAAACATTTTTCTTCATTCATTGACATTTACGTATTACGTTATGGGCTCCCACTATAATATTTAAAATTTTGATACTTCAGTGGTGAGAAAAATATCTTATCAAAAAAGGGGAAAATACGGAAAATTAATTTCTTTCTTTTACTTTTCCGTGTTGCAATAATTTTTGTATTTTCTATAATATTGAACTTAAAAACATAAAATTATAGGTGAAGGACGCTGAGTGCATGAGATTCTATAAGATAAAAAATCTTCGTACTTTTTTGTTCTTTAACTGGTACTTTTTGAATTTTCGCTAATATTGAAGCTAGAAATATAAGATTAAACATGCCTGGACCTGTGCGAATAAGAGTATTTAAGGGGAGCTTTTTGGTAATTTTCATTCTACAACTCTTTTTGTTCTTCAACTGGTACTTTTTGCATTTCCATTCTTATTGGCCAATTAAACGAGCAATGTCCTGAGTGAATGAGAATCTATGTTTGGTACCTTTTCGTTCTTTTTTAACTGGTACTTTTTGAATTTTAATACCCTGCGGGAAATTAGTGTCAATTGTTCCAGCAGACTGGTCCTGGGATTTGTGAAAATAGAACAAGTACAAAAAGAAGGAACTCATGCCCAGTGAAAATAGAACCAATCCTTTAACTGATTTATGAAGAACTAAAAGGTAGATAAAGTAATGAATTGCAGTACAGTATTCACTGGTGGTGTAACACATTTTGTTGGTTCTTAAGTTTAGTTCTAGGACTTGTTTTATCGAAATAATACTACATTGTATTAAAATAATACTCCATTGTAGTAACTAACACTAAACACGTTCATTGAGAATAGATGTGTGACTTGTCATATGGCGGCTGTTAGGTGTCAATTAACCCCCTCCAATGACAACCCCATGTAAAAGTGATAGGTCACATTCATATAAAGTAAACCGGTCCCTTCCCCCAAAGACCTATCACGGGACTACTTTGGTGTCAGTTCGCTTCGCTCTAGGGTACAGATCCTAAAAATATAAAATTCAACATTCAGCGTCCAGAGTGATTGATAAAGTATAAGAGGAGACTTTTTGGTACTTTTTTGTTAATATAGGAAATAGAAACATAAAATTAAATATGCAATATCCTGAGCGGACGAGAATCTATAAGAGGTAACTTGTTGGTACTTTTTGTTCTTCTATTAGTACTTTTTGAATGCCCGTTAAGGTACGTTCAGACTGATGAAATATTTGAAAGCAAACATCAAATATTTCATTAACGTAGTCTGAACACAAAATATTTTTGAGTATCAAATAAAATAACAGCTGATTTTAAGCAAATAAAAGTATTTGCCGGCAAACAAATATTTGTCCAATGTGAACATAGTGTGAACACAAAATATCAAATATTTTAGTAATTTTTGAGCAAAGATTTTTTTGATATTACAAAAAAAATGTAAGAGCAAACAACGACAAATAATTTTAGCCATGTTCCGGATAGAAGCAATTTTTCCTGTAAGTTTTCGGATTCTTTACAATTTTAAAGATTTTTTATAATTATTAGACTCTGCTATCGTGCCGCTATTATCAA
Source organism: Pollenia amentaria (assembly GCA_943735925.1). Taxonomy (NCBI): domain Eukaryota; kingdom Metazoa; phylum Arthropoda; class Insecta; order Diptera; family Polleniidae; genus Pollenia; species Pollenia amentaria. The sequence goes on from OX031009.1 coordinate 228,356,288, forward strand.
ATTTTTGCGAATTACCGCTAATTTATCAATTTTTATAGAATTTTTGTTATTCCTTATAGTTTTAGGCACTTTTACTAAATTTTATGGCTTGTTTGAAATATCTAAATTTTTCGAGAATTTTCGCTATTTTTGCAACATTTTTTTTTTTGTTTTCCCCCTACGTTTTGTTTTTTAACCGATTTAACAATTTCAAATATATTTTAGGGTTTGTTTCCAAGTTTGCAATTTTTTGCGAATTTTAGCCATGCTCGCGAAGAAGCGACTTTTCACTGTGAATCTTAAGAGCTTTAACGATTTTTAATAATTATTAGGCTTTGCTATCATACCGCTATTAGCAAATTTTTGCGAATTTCCTCTAATTTAGCAATTTTTATCGAATTTTTGCCATTCCATATAGTTTTACGCACTTTTAATAAATTATATGGCTCATTTTTACTATTTGTGAAATATATTTTTATTTTTGAACACTTTCATTAAATAATTATTTGATGCAAATATTTGTTTTAGTCTGAACGCATGGCAAACATGATTTAATCTATTTTATTTGAAACTATTTGCCAACTGTTTTAACAAACAAAAATTGTCAAATATTTGAACTTAGTTTGAACATTAAACAAAATATTTTTTTGTTTCACATAGTTTGAAGCAAATATCAGAACAAATATTTTCGTCAAATATTTCATTAGTCTGAACCAGTGTTTAAATTGCTTGCTTTAAAATAGCAACAGTCGCACATTTTTGCTTTGTTTACATTTTTTGCAGCAAATTAAAAAACTGTGTGTCTAAGTGTTTACTTAACTCTTTGATAACGAGTCAGCAAAAGCAAAAAAGCAAAAGCAAAACAAAGAGAGTAAATAATTTGTTTAAACTCGCTATGTGCATGTACTCTGCTAAATCTGTCAGCAAAGAAGCCACTTAAGAAAACAAATTTTCTGTTGCTGTAAGTATTAAGTTTTTGATTGTTTTTTTTTTTGCTTTTGATGCGCTTAAAGTCAGCAAGTTAACTTCTTTGCTGTTGCTGGAACTTAATATATTATGAACGAATTTGTTTCGAATTTTTTTGGTATTTTGCGTTTTTTTTTTTTAATAAATAGGTACATACATACATAAATGTTTTTTACTTACATCGATTTTGACAACGTGTTTCCTAAATTTTTTTCCGTGTTTTTGTTTTTGGTAACAGAATCGCCGCAATATTCCCTTCGTTTGAAAATTCGTTTTCTTTAATTTTGTGCACTTTAATTATATGAGTTTTAAGATTAAAAACTCTATCACTTTTTAACATATATGAACAAAGTTTACACACAGCTTGGTCATTATCAAATTCAAAATATTTTTCAATCATTCTTCGATTTACACGCGGCGCCATAATTTTTAGTTCTTACCGTCAAACACTTTTTCAAAACTAACGCCTGCAACAGCAAGCAACAGCAATGAAGTCAAAAACAGCAAAGAAGTTAATACTCGCTGAATTTAAGCACATCAATTTACAGTTAAGCCAAAGCAAAAAAAAAAATAAACAAAAACTTATAACTTACAGCAACAGCAATTTTTTTTTTCAAGTGGTTGCTTGGCTGGCTTTTTAAGCTGAGAACATAAACATGGTGAGAATAAATAAATTATTTACTCTCACTTTTTCTGCGTTTGCTTTTGCTTTTTGCTTTTACTGTGTTCTTTTTCTTAAGTTAAGTTAAGCAATTACAAAAACATTAAAAATAGTCAAGCATTTTTAAACACTGGTCTGAACATACCTTTAGTATTGGACCTAAAAAAATAAAATTAAAATTTTCTTCTCTCACTGGTACTTTTTGATTTTTTATTAATACTGAACCTAGAAAAATAAAATGCAACATGCAGAGCCCAGAGTGACTGAGAAACTATATGATGAGACCTTTTGGTACTTTTTTGTTTTTTAATTGGTACATTCTTATTTGTTTATTTTATTGAACTTAGAAATTAAATTAAATATTCACGGACTTGAGTAAAAAAAAAACATGGAGCGCTGGGTGGTCCCACGCCAAATCGACGGAAAAAACAAATGCTCGAAACATGTAAATTCATATATAATATGTATGTCTTCTTCATATTTACATAAATTATTATGGTCGAATTTATACCACTTGGAAAATACTATTTTTTTTTGATTATTTTTCAAATTAAACCAAAAATAAAAAATTTAACAAATAGATATTGGGAATTATATCTTTTTTCATAAGTAACTTTATTATATTCAACATTTTTTATTTTTCGAATTTATTCTATGAGTTAAATAATAGTCTGGTAGTGTATAAAGTCATTCCTAAAAAAATTTAAGGAATAGAGCTATTACAACAAGTTTTATAAAATACATAACTGAAATTTAACTCATAGAATAAATTCGAAAAATAAAAAATATAAAAAATTTAAATTACATTTCCCTCTAGCGCCTTCTGCATGTTAAGCGAAATAAATTCGTAATCGCAAATGATCTGTATAAATTAGATTTGAGATCGTATGGTTTGCTTATCAACAATATTGGGCAAAACGTCCGTGCAATAACATTAAGGGATATAGAATGTGTAGCGTACATTAATTTCAACATTGCCTAAACCAACTTACCGCCACTATTCTATTACAAGCATAATTTATTACTTTCATTCATTTATACTGATAATACGTCATTTCTAATGATTGATAGCTTGCTGATTAGTTGCACCATTTGTTGTTTGGGAAACTATAAAATAGTCATTTTGTGGATGTCATTATAAATACCACGACGTCAAAAATTCCACATGAAATTAAACAAATTTGTAACTTTGCCAATTTAATTAGACTAAATTTGTTTGTTTATTTACAATTAATAATTTTTTTTAGTTCACCCACCACTGCTAGAGATAATTTACTACAACTGTGTTAATTATTAAGTCTTGAATTTTCCGTTTTGCTACAAATTGAATTTCCTCTAAATGTTCAGTAAAATTGAGAAGAGCAACTGAAAATCACAAAATTCTAGTGTCGCGTATTAAATAATTTACCTGGAGTGAAGTAAAAGAAAATCTTAAGACTTATTGAAGAAGCATTTATAACACATGTGTGCATTTACGCAGTAAATCTCTTCCCATCAATTGTTTCCCGCTCCTCCCATCTGCTTTAAAGTTCAGTCAGTGTTAATAATTCCTAAGAACTTATTTTTTTCTTGATGTTTTTTCTGGTTTGTTTTATAATGCAACACAATGAATACTCAAATAGAGGAGAGTGTTGGGAAATTATGTGTTATTTTTCAAGAAAATAAAATCCGTTTACATTTTAAAAAAAGTTTAAGTGATGATGTTTTATATTTAAGTTAATATTGTTACGAAATTAGATTTGTCTAAGAATTATTTATGGTTTTAGTTATAAGTTATCTTGTTAATTATAGTTTTATGTCATATAAGTTACTATTTTTATGAACGCCACTGTAACTAAATTTTCTAGCAATTGTAATTGTAGACTTTAGATTTAAAATAATTCGAACATAATTTTCTAGAAACTACTAGACGGTTCTTGAACCAACTAGAAATAGTTTTGAACTATAAATACAGGCTAACTCATAAAAGTTTAGTTTAGTTTGATTGGAGACATTAAACGGTTCAAATCGATACTTACAATAGTGGTTAAAATTTGTGAACATTATAATTAATTTCAATAAAGTTTGTTAAGTTGAATTCGCGTGTGTATTTATTTTTATTTGCAATTAAAAGAACTCAAAGGTTTATTATAAAGGGAATAAACCTTAACGGGTTTTATAAAGTAAAAACGTAACAATATATTTATGTTAGCTATATGTATATTATTTATTTTAAGTTACAAATTAAATGAAAAATACAATTTTATTCAGAAAATGTACTTCAAGTAGGTACATATATGTATGTTTAAATAAACTACCAGAGTCCTCTTCATCGCTTTCTACCAGTGTGTCCTCGATCTTATCGTCACTTCTGATAGTAAAATCTTTGAGGGATTATTTCTAGGTGCCAATTAAGGCTCAAGTCTTAGATTTGGGAGAAATAAAAAAACTTTTTTAACTCAAAAATGGCAATAAACGTCAGAATTTTAACACCAACTGAATTTAACCTTTTAACAACAACAGATCTTTTGACAATTCTTTCTGTAGAATATCTATAACTTTTGTAGTAATTCATACAAAAATATTAAAAAAAAAAAAAAAATCGTAGTGAATCTTATATTTGTAAAATACTAGACCAAGAAAAGTCAAAAATTACCAATTTTAATTTTCAAAGTCGAAAATTTCCTAAACCATAAAGGGGTCTGTACACGGTCAAGCATTTCTCATCAAGCATTATGGTAGTATAAGTGAAAATGTGTTTGTATGTGCGACACCGATGATGATGGATGGAAAATCAAAAAAATTAAATATGACGGCGAATATTAGGTCCAGCACACGTAAACGGATGAATTCGCCTGCATGACGAGCATTTTGACCGTGTACAGAAACCTTAAGAGATAAACTACGCATGTCTCTATTCTTGTTTTTGTACAACTCGAATAGTACTCGTACATTCCACAGATTTAAAATCGGACTAAAATTAAGAATTCTGGATTGTTTTTAATTTCTTAAATACCCCAGGTACCCTAATGGCGATTTCTTTTCTGAGAAAAATGTTGCATAAATGGTACATGCTCTACACAAAAGAGATAGAGCATGTACCATTTATGCAACATATTTCTCAGAAAAGAAATCGCCATAAGTAAACGTATTGAGGCCCTCCTGATACGTCTATTACCCGAAATCTTAAACTTAAACTTAAATACAAGTCCTTAATTAGCACCTGGAATTTTATTTCAATGGGACTAACCTCTAACAAAGTCTAGAATTATTTCCATTTTTTTTTCTTAATCTCCAAATATGTCGCTTACTTTCAATTCGAACACCGATATATTTGACGTTATATATGTATTAGAGTGACCGGATCTTACATGGGGGGATAAAAAGTCGGATTTTGTTTTGGTCTTAACCCCACTTTCCAGATATTGAGATTAAACTAAGCTAACCCATGCCGCTCGTCGTTCAAAATTTGGACAAATCGATATTTTTGGGCAAAAATCTGACATATGGAGCCATAACCAATAAAAACACGCTTAATAGCTCAAAAGAAAGCTAATATTGTTCTTTAAAATTTATATGATATACATAATTGTTGGTTTTTAAAGTCAAGCCGAGTTACAACTGCTTTTATTCCCAAAAACGTGACCTGGTACCACTAGGAGCAAACTTCGTATATTTTGTTATTAAGTGATACATTTTTGGTTTTTTTTTTGGCATAATTTTGAGTTTAAACTAGAAATATAATAAAAAACAAGTAATACTGATAAGTCTAATAAAATATTTTATTTTAAAATATAAAAACCAGGTATATAATACATAAAAAACAAACACAGAAAAGGTACAGACGTAGGTCCTACATGACTTGGTAATTTTACATAGTTAAGTAATCTATTCTAGATCTTTTGTTTAACTAGTTTTTGCAACGTCAGGATATAATGCTCGGCTGCTCGGCTTTCGGAGACTTAAGACTCAAAATGTTTGGTCGAAGAACCCTTGGGGACAAAACTTGTCTCTCTGATGTTGACGTAAATAGGATCCACTCCTTTATTGAATCGACCGGTTGGCTGCATGGGAATACTAGCAGCCAGATTTCATAGGACCCATGGGAGACGGCGTGATATGGTAACACAACGGGAACTAAGCAATGGACCCACGTGAGCTGTGCTTGATCACGGCTGCCAATGGAACCTAAACTAACCTAATGCTCGGCATTTGCTTACAACTATTTAATCAGTTTAGTTTTTAAAGTGCCTTTGCGCTGCTTAGATCGAACAATTACACTATGCAACAAATCTGAAGTTTTTTATTCCCTTGAATAACCACTGTATTTTTTTGATCCGCTATAGTCACCTTACTGCAAAAATTATGATTAATTCAAATTCTATGGTAAGGTTTTTTTTAAAATTTTTTTTTCTAAAAATTGAGATTTTGATTTTGCTCTTTACATCTTATCGTAACTTTGGAACGACTTTCATCTGACTTTTATGAAAGTTATTTTTGATCGAAAAAATAAAAATCAAAAAATAATTGTTATTTTTGTTCAAAAAATAAAAATCATAAAATAACTGTTATTTTTGATCGAAAAAATAAAAATCAAAAAATAACTGTTACTTTTGTCCAAAAAAATATAAATCAAAAAATAACTAATTTTTTATCAAAAAAATAAAAATCAAAACTTTAAAAATCATAATATTTTATCATAGAAAAGTGCATAAGGATCAATATGTTATACTTGAATCAGTTTGCCAGCATTTACTTCTATATGCATTTTTTGTTTTAACATTTCAAAATAACTGTTATTTTAGGTACCTGGTTAAGACCGTAAAAAATTTTCAAATATAAGATTTGTCTGAAAAGTTGGTATTTAAATAAGCCTTTAGGCAGCATGAAATCCTTCTTGCAAAATAGAACTCTGCCTTATTCCACACCTACTAATTAAAAACCTGATACTTAAAATTCATGTTTAAAAATCGTTTCTTTCTTCCAAAGCCCTTTTTACAATATTTCCTTGTAATTCAGTTCAAAAAAAAAAAAAAAAAAAAAAAAAAAATGGAAAATTTATGCTAATGAACATCCTTTTCATTAGACAAAACTTAAAAACGTGAAAAAATTTAATCAAAAATCTACCTCTTTTTCATGCAAAAAATTATGAAAATTTTATAATTAAACACACACTGCTTACTAGAAATGTTTTGTGAAACTGCCACAACAATTTCCCTTAAAGTTGAGCAACTACCACAACTAACTACTCATAATGTTCATATCCATCAACCGAACGTATAACAACCCTAAAATCTCCTACTACTCAAAATCAACTCTAAAGCCTACACGGAATTAGTTTCTGTGGATTTAGCCTTTATATTCCTGGCATAATTTGTAAATTTTTGAATATCAGGGTAAAATCTCTAATGAGGTTTTCTTGCTTATAAATAAAATCTTTATTTTCAAGAATTTTTCTAGAATATTTATCTTTTTCTTTCTGTCTTTCCAAAATGCAAGTGACAAGGTGGAAAATAAGTCAATCATCTAGGAAAAATTTCCATCATCGTCATCCTAAAAGAAGTTTCTATGCATATGTATGTAAGTGTGTTCGTGTGTGTAAGAGTGTTTGTAAATTGTTAAATCAAATCAGTTTTATTAGTTAGACATCAAGACAAGAGCAGCATTACAGTTGGCTAGAGTGCAGTATTAAACAGTAAAGACATGGGTAAAATGTTTTTCTTTTTAACGTTTTTTTTCTATTTTTTTTTGGAAAATGGTTCAAAGTGACATAAAGAAAGAAAAAAAATTCTGAAAAACTTTACCCGGAAAACCAAATGTGTAATGCATACTTGATTCATTCAAAATGAAATGTTGAATAACAGAAAAAAACGAAAGAAAAACGTTCATACACTCACAAACTCATACACACATACAGAGAAATAAAAAGAGAGAGAAAAATGATGTTGTAATTCAATGAATATAAACTAAAACTTTTAGACAACTTGTATGAAAAACAGTGCACTGTGGTATAGAGAGTCTAATAAAAAAATCAAATAGAAGAAGAGAACTATAAATGACATGTGTCTCATACTTTTCAAACTGAATTGAAATGTTAAAAAGAATTTTTTGCAGTTGTTTCATTGAAAACCTTAAACATGATTTAAAAACGCCTACAACGAACTAAAAGGAAATATGTGGGTTAAACATTGTAATGTGTGATAGGAAATCAAAGTGGAAGTATTCCAAGAAATCAAACCAAATTCCCTATTAATGCCCTAAATATGTGTACTTCACAGAAAAAAATTAAATTTATTTCAATTAAAAAATTTGTGATACTAATTAAAAAATTAATTAAATTTGCTCCAGTAAACAAGTTAATAGTATCAATTAAATATTTTTCGATATTTACAACATTTTCTGCAGAAATGTTATTGATATATGTTAACGTTTAAATAAATTAATAACATTTTTAATTAAAAATTATTTTGTTTTTTGATTAATGGTTTCATTGCAATTTATTAATTGAGACATGGCGAGAATTTTTTATGTGTTTATCTTGTATTTTAGTACTTCCTCTTAATTTGATTAAATATTATCAATAACTTGCTTAATGCTAAATTTTTTTTTCGTTTCAGGTAACTTTATGAAAAAAATATCCAATTAAAGGTAAAATATATTTTATTTAAAATTTCAGAAGATTTGGGGTAAACTGTGGGGAATTTTGCGAATGAAGTTAAACAAATCTCTTGAACTTGAAAAATATTAAATCTAGTGTTGTCAACTCAATATTTTCAAGGATTGTTACCAGTTAGTCATCGTCCAGACTTGCAATTTTTGTTGCTGCAATTTTTTAAAATTCTGCTTTGAAATTGCATTAGTGTCTAGTGCCCATGTTCTGTAACTCCCGCGGCGAGAAACTTTTCGATTGAAATGTGAGAAATGAAACAAAAATGCCATAAATTGAAACAAACAGCTGTTTTCTCACTTAACAGCGTCTGTAACATTTTTGGTGAGTAATAACTGTCACGTAAGGAAATGATCGAGATGAAAAATAAAGTGGGATTGGTCATACATTTGTTCCATCTAGGGGCATCCTAGGCACTTCAGGGGCCAAATTTAAGAATTCTAACACGAATGCGCATATGAGAAAAAAGTTTTATCTTTCTTAAAGGAAATTTTATTGTGGAATTGCGGTTTTTTGAGTTTGTTCAGTAAACTAAACCGTTTTTGAATTACGCGAACATATATTGTGCAACCTCCTCCATTTTTGAAATAACGGTATATCTCGAAAACCAGAGCTAACCTAAAAAACGTTTAGCACCGCTGGATTCAGCGTACCCGAATTATGTTAAAACGCCAGGTGCCCAGCTTGACTCAAAAAAAAGTGTCAATTTCTAGCACAGTGTAATTAGTATTGTGGTTATTTTATTGAACTTTTTAATGTTTTAATGCAAATTTTTAGTTTTTTATTCAGGCTAAAGTACATTAAATTTAATTTTCATTAAATACTTTATTTAAACTAATTTTGTTTTTTAAAAAAATTTGTTGCATAATTATTTTAATTAAAATTCTAACAATCTGATTCACAAAGTTCCACTAAAACACCACTGTACTCCGTTTGCTAACAAAATGACTTCCAAAAAAATATGCTAAAAATGCACTTCTAGTACTCTAATTTTTTTTGAAGAGAAATGCGTATTTTAGGAAATAAAACATGTGTTACACAAATTTACTTCCATTTCATGAAATAAATTGCACATTTTTTTTCGGTATTTTTTTTTGCATTCACTAAAGCTTTTTATACGCGTAAATAATCAGAAAAGCAGGAAAGATGGAGTGGGGAAGAGGGAATACAATGCGATTTCCGTTTTAAGGGGTTTAAAAATATTAAACTGTTTCGAAAATTTTTGGGCGAAACAAAAAAAAAAAGTTAAAAGGTCCCAATGAATTGGTTGGTATATGAGTCAGATTGTGTGCGTAAGTATTATCGTGTTAGCGTTTGCAAGAGTATGCATAACATTCGTTAAGAGGATGTATGTTATATGGGCATTTATGCTTGTATATGTATGTATATTGTTAGTAGCGTGGTTTAATAACATCGAAAATAGGGACAAAAATGCAAAACACTACAAGAAATAAACAAACAAACAAAGAAATAGAAAACAAAAAAATTTAATCCAATAAAAAACAAAATATACAACAAAACATTTACACATACATCCATAGAGCGAGGCTCTAGAAAATATTATTTTTCAGCATTTTGTGGCAGGTCATTGCAGGCAATAGTCAATGTAGCAATTCTAGAAATCGTAGCATCTGCAGAAATAGCTCCACCAAGGGCACCACCAATAACAAACTGTATTCAAACCAATTGTTATAAATCACGCAACGAGGTAAAAAAGAGCTACAAAGAAACGCAGCACTTGCAACAAAACAGTTTCAACACCGACATGAACACGACACAAAAAAAACAATATTAACTTACACTATTGAGAGCAGTGTAAAATAAACTCTAAATCTTTTTTTATTTCCTTTATTTTTGTTTATGGTTTGCTTGAAAGACTCCTTCGTCTGGAATAGGAGGTTCAACAGAATAGACTTTTTGACGTAAAAAGCATTTCTAACCGATTAAAATAAAGAAATAAGTAGAAATTTAAATAAACGTTTGCATGCGTGTGTATCTAGATTTTAACCGCGTTGCACAGTGCTTTGTTTAAGCACACGCGATTTCGCTTTAATATTTTTTCATACCTTATTTGTCGTTTTACGCTTCAAATTACATGCAACAATTTTTACGCGGCCTCACCGCAAAAAAAAATAAAATTTCACGCCGCTTGTGACGCTTGCACACGTAGAAAGTAAACCGTACTTTCTCATTCTACGCGTCAAGGTATCCTCACTTAGTTACATGTATCTTGCGACGGTTAATTTCATTTATGCTACATTTAACACAGATGCGTAGGTTAAGAAAGAGCGTAGAATGGATTTCCGGCGTTAGCAGGCAAAAGTCACATCATAAAAGGTGGTCCAACCAAAACGGACGATGTCAATTGTAAATAAAACAAAAACATTTTTAGAGAGTTATCTTTATTTTTATTTTTTTATTATGATAGAATTATCAATGACAAATATGAGTAAAAACTGAATATCGGCCAAGTGCTTGCCACGGCTTCGGTCTATTCGATGGCTCATATTTTCAATGACTATCAGACATAATTGAGGTTCAATGTTGTTAATGTGCCGAATCATCTAATCCTTTAGGTCTCGAATTGTTCTTGCCTTATTGACGTACACTTTTTGTATTAAATATCGCCAAAGAAAGAAGTCCACCTGTGTCAAATCACACGATCGTGGCGGCCAATTAACATCGCCATTACGTGAGATAACAGGTCCATTGAATTTCTCGCGCAGAACAGCCATTGTTTCTTTGGCTGTTTGGCAAGTGGCACCATCCTGTTGGAACCACATATCGTCCAGGTCCATATCCTCAATTTCTGGCCACAAGAAGTCAGTTATCATCTCGCGATAGCGAACACCATTCACGGTTACTGCTTGGCCGACTTCATTTTCGAAGTCCATAAACAATCACTCTTTGTGGATGCATCGACTTTTCAACAATCGCTCGTGAATGCTCATTTGCCCAATTGCGGCAATGCTGCTTGTTAACGAATCCAATGAGGTCGATTATGTTGACCCAAAAAACGAGATGCACGCAATGCATTTTGATTTGAGCGCCAATTTTCGTAAAAGGCTTCAACAATCTTAACGCGCTGTTCAATTGTGTTGTTCTTGTTGTTGTTGTTGTATCAGCGAGACCTGACGAACAGGTGTTGCTGAGTTGACAATCCCTGGTCGAACTCCGAGTCGTTCCGGTGCGTAGAACCGATTGTCTTGGGAACGTTCAGCTATGTACCTCTCCATGGTTGAATTTGTCAAACACTGAAACAAAGAAATGTCAAATTGAGTAGGGCAAAAAACTTGACGTTAATGTGTGACTTGGTTGGAACACCCTTTTAAAAAAAAAAAATGTATACACGATTTTTATTGAAATCTATTTTCTGTAATTTTTTTTTCTGCCAAAACCTGAAACTTTTTTTTTTTGCTATTTTTAAAAGTTTTAAGCAATATTAGAGCTAACCCTTCAAAACATGTAATTACAAATTTCGATCACAAGGTTCAGCCTACACGAACCATACAAACTGCTTGGCAAACATTTAAAAACTTTACGTTTCTACAAATATTTTGTGTTGTTAATTTGGGTTTTTGTTGGTTGGACAAACATTTAAAGTTTGTAGAAAAATTAAAAATTTTAAATATTTGGCAGACTTGCTGGATATATGTCAACCTTCTTGTGTAGTCTAATGCTAAATGTATTTATTTCAGCGAAAACTTTGCAGAGTTGAAGACGTTGTAGAAAAAGCATTAAAACTATTTTCAGACGTAAAATCTTATTTTTTAAGCAGCATTTTTGCTACAAACCAGTTCGTTGTTTAAACCACTCTTTACTCCAAATTATTTTACTATATTTTATATTTCTCCTCCGTTTTAAACAAATGGAGATCAAAACTGCCGCATCATTATCGTCGTCTAGATTCACTGAGAACAAAACATAAATGAAAAATTAATGTTTGTACGAATTATGTTTGTGTTGTTTATTGGCAACCACAAACCAGTAACAAAGTGTGGGCTTACGAAGCCATTTGTGTGGTTTAATTTGCTGTTGAAAATATTTCGTTATTTGTTTTTAAAACAATTATTTGGCATTTTGAACAACGACATCGAGGTAGGCTAATTTTTCATATTTGTCATATAAATTAAATTTTTTCTTCGGCCTTTGAAAACTGATACTCTTTTAAGTCAACCACTGGTATAAAAATAAATATAATATAATATAAAAATTGTCTAAGAATATATAACATCAATAAAAAAGTACAAAGTTTGGTTAGCTGCGTGTTTTAGGAGTTTGTAAGAGGTTGAAGGGCCGGACTTACCACAGGGTAGTACAAAAGCTCACAAGTACTTTGAGTTTTACAATCAACTGCGGCCAACTTTTTTTATTATTACGATCTTAGTTATCCTATTCAATGCGTGGAAAGTACATTAAAATAAAAAAATTATGAAATAGTAACATTTATTATGAAAAACATCGAGCAAGTCTCAAAAAATATTTAAAAAAAATTAAAAAGTGGTTTGTGTGAATATTTTTATGAATGAATTAAAAAAAAATTTTAATAAACAAAAGCATATAATTGTGTTACATACTAAAAAATTATTTTATTATATGAAAACCAAAAGCGATATTGCAACAGGTTTTAAAATCACTAACCCTGCTTTGGCTTGAAAAATAAAAGGCAAAAAATAACTTTAATTTTGCTCAAAAATATAAAATTTAAAAAAATTACGGCAAAACATGTCATATCGACCTGTCAGCGAACGTGAGTTCGATCCCCCGCTCAGTCAATAATGAAATATCAACAAACTTTTAATTCATTTCATGTTGTAAAATTTCTTTTTCCATAAAAATAATTTAATGAAAATTGATTGCAATGAACTTAAGTCTAATTAAAAAAATAACGGCCTAAATCTATGTTCACATTATGTGTATTTGTCATGTGGATTGTCACTTTTTCACATGTTAAATTTGTACTTTCAAACACTATCATGTGTTATTTCCCTCTGTACAGTACATATGGCATATTTCTTTTAGAACGAGTTCTATTTTCAAGTGACAAAGCATCTGACATCAGCTGGTTCGTATTAACAAAATTGATTGTGGCGGCGAAAATTAATTGAAATTTTGTCAAATATAAATAATTTTGAATGAAAATCCGTTTCCTTAACCCTTTATTAACCTGTTTTATTTTTTATAACTTAGCCCGTAAAAATTTAGATTGAAATAAATAACTTTTATTTTTGTTAAGAGAAAAAAAATTAAAATCAAAAAATAATTGTTATCATCTGATTCTTATGAAAAGAAGGAATAACTGCCTATTTCACTAAATGCGAACGAACGCTTTGTTTCGCACAACTACATGTAAAACAAATTCTCAAAAATTTGTTTTTGTTTCATAAGTATTTGTGCGAATGAACGCCTTCTTTCGACATCGTGCAATTGGCAGTAGTTATTATCGTGCCTGGTGTTCTTTAATTGTCTGTCACACATTCCAACCGAAATGATTTTTATTCCGTAGTTGTATTCCGATCGAATTTTTTTTAAGCTTTTTTAATAACATTTTCTTTTTTTTGGAGAAGAAAAATTCATATTCATATCCCATATTTATTTGATTTATATAAAAGTTGTTGAAGTAATAAAGATTAAATTGATTTTGCGGTAATAATCCACAATTTTTTTTTTTGATGATTTTACTAAACAAAATATTTTTTAACGCGTGACCTTTCTATTCATAAATAAACTTTTCAGATAAGTCTCGTAACACTCGCATCTAAGCACACCAAATTCAAAGCAATAAAGTTTTCCTAGTGTTTTAACAACTTTGGCTTGAAAAAGTATAAAAAGGCAAAATATGTAAACGTAAAACTACGGGGGCTTAAACAACAAAAAGGCAACTATGTCGTACATCAACTCAAGTGCCTGAATTCCTAAGAGTGATTTCTGTTAGTGGTTTTGTTTCTTTTTTCTTGCTACCACGTGTATATTTCTTGTAATTGTAATTTATACTTCACACATACTTTTCATTTTCTTGATCTTCACTGGGCAGTCCTGATAATGACTATGCGTCTTCCTCCCTCCCATTTACATTTTTTCTCTGTGGCGGCAAATGCATGGAACATTTAGCTGATGGTTTTAACTCATTTAATTCATTTTTTTCTATATTTTTTCTTTGTTTTCATTTAATGGGCACTGGTCACAGGTTAAAAGAACGTAATCTATTGTATTTCAAATGTAAAATTGTGTTGGGGTTGGGTGCCTAAAGATGAAAGCGTATAATCAAATGTTGGCTCCATTAAACAAAATACAGTCGTTCTTAACAATTTCATCGTTACAGGTTTTTTTCTTCTTTTGCTTTAATGGCCTACGGGTTGTATAAGTGTTGTGGTGGATTTAAATGGTAAATTGTATGAAATGTTATTTATCATACGTACTGGGGTTCAACGGTTTGTAGATTTTTATTTTTTGTTAACTGTTTTACTTTAGGAATATTTTAAGTTCATTTGTCTTGAAATTAAATTAAGAAAATAAAGAATTGTGTGTTTAATTATAATGTGTAAAACATGTGTTTAAACTTAAAACGTGGTTACATGAATAATTGGATTACGTTATTACGTTTCGGTAAATGTTCTACTAAATAACAGTTTTTACACTTTTAATCCAAATCTAGTCAAATGATGAATGCAATAATCTGTCATAATGTTTGAAATTAACGCATATTAAACGCATGAAACACATTTTTCTTTTTAAGTACAATAATCATTCCTATCTAGGTTTAAAGATTTTCATTAAATTCCTAAACTTTGTCTCTTAATTGAATTCGAACATTGCTGGAATACAACTTTTAGACCTCGCTTGGGAAATCATTGTATTGTGGTGTTTGGTGGATATACTTCAGGATTAAACATTGAAGGAATCGCCAGAAAATGTTTTATTTTTGTTACCAATCCATTACCAAAAGCATTTCATAGTAATGCCTTGTAATTACAAACGTATAATCAAATAAATAGTTTCTTAAATTTATGTTCTCTAGATAGATCTCAATTGTTATTAAAGGTAATTGTAATTGGAATTTTTTAAATACAATTTTAATTAAAAGAAACTTGTATTTGAGATATTTTTACAATAATAAGATTTATTCAATGCTCCATTCCAATTCCAATACTCGCAGTTTTGTAAATGGAAATACCCCAGTTACACATTAAATGTTATTGTAAAATATTTCAAATGTTTTTCATAAAAATTAAATTTATAACCAAAATAAAATTAAGACAAAAAAAATTTTTTTTTGGCAACAAATTAATTTAACCACCAACTAATTTGGTTTATCTTAAATCAAACAATTGCATTTATTGAGTTTTGGGTCAATATGTCAATCAGTCTCCTCTAATAAGTTGTTGCTGCTGTAATTGTTTTTATTGCTTTTTTTTTTACCGATGCCATTGTCTTTTCCAGATTTTGGTTTTGCTTTTTTTCTTCTTTATTAAGGATCTTTTCCTATTTACTTGTTATATCTGTCAGTACCATCTTCATGTCAATATACTTTCCAACTCGTAATACATTTTGTTGTCATTTCATGTTAACATGCTACTAGGACTGCTGCTGATACGACTACTACTCTACACAAACAAAAATAAACACACACTTACTGACTCACAAAAATATATGGATGATATGTGTCAATCATGTTCAATACGTCTCGCTACACAATTTGCTTTTAGCAAGAATTTTCCTTTACACATTCCAACTTTTTTTCTTTCTCTGTTTAACTTCTTTATTCTCATTTAATGGATGCTGTTGATATGAAATGCTACAAAACGTGTTATTTTAAGCAAAAAAAGCACAAAAAAAAGGATGAAAGTCATAGAAAGGGATATAAGGCAATAACAAAAAATACACACGAATAAAAAATAGAATAAAATAACTGAAAGATAATTGAAGTAGCTTCCTGATACCGGAATTTCTATTGACCGTGCTACACAGCCAGATACACTTACACATACAAATGGATAAAAACACAGCCATGCATGTCAATGCATATGTGCACGAGTATTAGTGTATGTAAACTGCACATATATCCAGTATGTACATATATGGAAGTGCACAAAAAACATAAAATAAAATAAATATATCGCTAGAATTTTACTGTGTCTGTTTTAGTGAACATCTATTATTTATATTTATTGCAAAAATGCCAATAATAATAATTTATCATTAATTTTTTTTTTTTACAATTTCAACAATTGGTTTTACAGGGTAATTCAATCAGATACAAAGTGTAGGAATAGAATTTCTCAATAAAGTGGCTTAAATTGTTATTGCTAGTAGAACACTATGGGTATATGAAAAATTTCTTTTTCGAATCTGTTTAAATGACATCTATAATCTAAAAAAAAAAAAAAAAAATTATGCCCAGTAGAAGAAATATCACAGTGTCCTCATTTCATATAACGAGCGGCCAAAAATAGAAAAAGTTATTGTAAAAAGTTGAATGGCTCACATATTTTTATTGGTAAATGGTAACCAAATATAAAAATTTATGTGCAAGGATTCGCATCCCTCCCATATATCCTTAAATGAAAAAATGTCATAGAATATAGAAAAAAAGTTCAAGCTTCATGTAACTTTGTATATTTATTGAATTTTATTTTAATCAAAATCGGAGGAAAAAATGTCCTTGTTCCAAAAATTAAAAAAGTTAAAAAATCTTAATTAAATTTCAAACACGAATCACATATAAGAAGTTTAATGTGCATTTAAATTTTTTTTCGATTCGGAGCAAGGGCGAGATAATATCCTCAACAGTGATGTCGAATGTCAAAAAATAGAATAAGTTTTCGAACGTAAATTAAATTTGGTACATTTTCTTTTATATGTATATGATATTCTGGAACTTTATTTCAAGTTCATTGTTAAAATTTTTGCTTGGATAGATGGTTTTTGCTCCAAGAGCTGGCTATTTTTGATTTAAACCGTCTTATTTTTTGTACACCTTTATCTTTTAACTTTACTCCCAATCGAATTTCTACATATTTTTTTAATTTTTGTGTAACATCTTCCTCGGAACAATTTTTTACTTCAATCCAACAATTAAAAGAATCACGTATTTTCATATGAGCTGACACTAAAAAAAAATACAATAAATTTAAAAGTTGCAACTAGGCGCACCTAAAGTTATGTTTTTTTATTATTCGTACTTGTAAAAAAAAAAAAAAAAAAAAAAAAAAAAAATCAAATGGGGAATGTTTATTATCATTTGAAAAAACAATTTTTGGCATTAATTTTTTGAAGATTATGTCTATCAAATGTTGGCCGTTGCTACGTCGCAGATGGTCCATCCGTTGAGTCCAATTTTCGATGACTCGTTTGAGAATATCGACTGGTAACTGGCGAATGACACGCGTGATGTTTTCCTCCAAGGTCTGAATCGAAGCTGGTTTGTCCGCATAAACTTAAGACTTTACATATCCCCACAGGAAAACGCGAAATGATGTGCTCACTGAAGTGTTCTCTCAATAAATCCATTGATTGATGCGATGTCTGGGAAGTGGCGGCGCCGTCTTGCTGAAATCAAATGTTGCCGAGATCACGAGCTTAAATTTCAGGCTTCAAAAAATCCGTCATCATGGCACGATAACGGTCCGAGTTGCTGCGAACGGCGCCGAATCGACTCTCCTACGGCCGCTATATTTTCTTTAATTTTCGTAATAAAATTGAACGATTTGTAAACGTTGCCAAGCAATACTAAACAAAAATATCATTACAGCATGACAGGACTCACACGTGATCTGTCAAAAAAGGCTATTGAAAAAAGTATTTCTACTTGAATCACCCTATAGTAATAAAATTATATGAAAAGTTCTGCGGGATATATCGAGACTTTTTTTAAGCTTCTGTCAAAAAATGTGATTTTGCAGAAAAATTATTTCAGTCTTGTTTTTTTCTTTATTATTACGGTATTTCTATTGTCATTAATATTTCAAATTAAAAATAGCGTTGCCATATTAAAATCATATATTAGTAAAATTTTTTTTATGTAAATCGATGTAATTTACTTTTTTAGACCTTTAAAGCACATGCCAATTTTACTTATTAAAAAAAAAAAAATTTCGACTTGTTTACTAACTGCAACTTTGTCGCTCTATAACTTCGGCTAAAAATAACATTTTTATTTAATTATTTTCTAATTTTCTTAGTCAGAGTGTATACTATTAAATAGCATCAAAATATTTTCGGGTTTCAAGCACTCCATTTTACTATTTTTGGACGCCTCACAACACTGTGCGACTCCACAACGCTGATAATTAGAAATATCGAAATTGAAAGGGCAATTTTAGGTACCTTGGATTGTTTTTGTGATTGGGATGGTTTTTTATTACAAAATTGTCAAATTTAACAAACTATTTTGTTTCTAATTTATTTTGAAGAAGTTATTGCACTTTTAAAAGAAGGAAATTTATTAAAAATTTTGATTTAATTAATTTTTTTTTATTTAAATATAATAAAAATCTTATCACAAATAACTTTTAACAGAGACAGATTTAGAAGTTTTTAGAGGTTTAAATATGTGCACAAACCAGAATCTTGAAACAATCATCAACTATAAGTTGAAAAGTAGAAAACCCTGTTAAAAATTCGTTCAGAAGTTTTAAATAAAAGCTTTAAATACTCGCAACAGTTTTCAACAACAGTCTTATATATTTAAAAAAAAAGATTTGAATTTTTTTATTTTTAATACAAATTTTGATATTTTAATCAGGCTTAAGTTCATTGAATTTAATTTTCATTAAATTATTTTTATGAAGAAAGGAATTTTACAACATGAAATTAATTAAAATTTATTGACAATTTTTCATTCTTGTCTGAGCTGGGAATTGAACCCCGATTTTCACGGACAGGTTGCCCAGACTAGTTTCGATTGTAACCACACAACCACTTCAGTGGGGTTTGCCGTTTAGCTCTCACCGCCATTGACGACGGATGACGTCATTAGTCAAACATCAATCTTTAAACAAATTAATTTTTTTAAGAAAAATGTTAAAAATATTAGAATTTAATTCTTTAATTCATTTTATGATGTAAATTCCTTCCTTCAATAATTCAAATATCTTTCTACTTTTATCTTTAACGGCACAGTGATGTTAACGATACAAAACCGCAAAACACACATATACTGAGTACAAACTTCGAATTTAATCTTATTCGATAACTTTTAACTAAAACTATAAATATTTTTTTAATATTATTCGCAACAATGTTTTAACTATTTATTTTTACGACTCGATCTTCGTGGCTTCAATTCTTTTTATATATGATGGTTGGCAGTAAAAAGGATTTGTGCCCAAACCTGAAGCATTTTGTTCGTAGACTTTAGTTGTTGATGGAAAATTTTTTAAATAATACCCCTGTAATTTTATGCACTTGTTTATTAATTTATTTATTTAACGATTTATTTAATATTTAATTACTGAAGTTATAATAAATTTGCTTGTTCTTTTTAGTTGTTGTAAAGTAATAAAAAACAAATTAAATTAATAATTCCCTGTTGCCAAGTTGATAAGCAGTAACTTGTATTTAAATAGACCTCAACTGTTTATTCATATTAAATCATTGGGGAGAAACAGGCAGAGAAAATATTTGTTTCAATACGGTAATTTACGGGTAATTAAAATAAAATTTATAACAATATTATTGGCATTGTCATTAACCATGAGCATAGTTAAGAATAACATATTACATGATTTAAGAGAAACAACATGTTATATGATTTACGGAAACAACAGAAATATGATTGGTGTCAATAAGTTCGAGGTTAATGAAGTTGTAGTACAAATCATTGTTGGAATCTGGCAATTCTTAAATTGTACCGTCTCAATGGCAAAATTGTACCAAATTGACATAAATTGTACCAAAATTTGGCTTTAAAATAAAACAGCATGCACGTTAATTCATAACACTTTTTTAATTCAATAAAAACAAAACAAGTTAGAAACTTTAGTCGGTTAAGCATGACCATTAGATACCCTTCACCACAGTATAAAGAGCAACTATTTGTGACCCATGGGCAACAATGGACCAGCCATAACAAAATTATGTTAGGAGGTTGATATTCATGTGAAAGTTCTTTGTGCCGAATATTATTTCAATATACGAGTATGGGATTTGTTTGCCCTTAAGTAATTTTAGGAAGGTCGCTTATATGGGACATATGGTCAATATTGGTCCTACCAGCACAACATTTTTCATGATATGGTACACAGAAAAAATTATCAGTAGTTTTTTTATCAATGAAAAAAATTGGTTAAAAAGTATTTCAATTTAATTAATGTGATAATTGATTCAATAATTTTTTTTTTTAGATGAAAGAAAATTAAAAATATAATTTTGATTTAATTAACATATTAGTTGTTTTTGAAATAATATTTTTATTAAAATATTATTTTAATAAAATAAAATAATTTAAGCTTGTAGAATAGTTGTTGAGAATTGGCAAATCCTGAGCTTTATTTAATTAAATAAATTAACATTTTTTTTGAAACGGCAAAGTTTTTTGATCATTTTTTTTAATTAAAATTAAAAATATCATTTATTGAAAAAAAATTCCTAATGTAAAATTTTTACAATTATTAGTAATCAATATAATTTTTTTGGTAATAGGTACAAAATCAATAAATAGTTTTCTTGATTCTATGAATTTGGTGATTGGAGACAATTTTTTAATTTTTTCTGTGTAGCCTACCGTTAAAGTTATTGTAGCCAATTTGTTTGTCAATGCCAACATTTGTAAGGAAGTTATGGCATGAAAAGCTATTTCCAGGAGTAGTATCGACAAATATGGGTCGATTCCAATAAAATTTGGGAATAAGCCGTAGATTGCAAAAAATAACTTTTGCAAAAATATATTTAAAATAAATACAAACATAATAAGTTTATTGGCACAAACACTATTCCGGAAATAAGTTTGTATGTGAAATTATGAACCGATTCTCACCATTTACAGTAGGCTGCGTCCTTATGAATTGAAACAATGTACAAAATTTCATCAAATTATCTTCAAAATTGTGACCTGTACTTTGCGTACAAGGTTACATGGAATGAAAATCTGTTAGCCTGCCAACCATCTTGACTAAGAGACATCGTAAAATCGAATCAGAATGTGATATGAAGTCGATCGGTATAATAAAAGGTGGATATAGGAAAAATATTTTTTAGTATTACACTCAACAGCAGTATTGTGTTTTGGGTATCCAAAATAAAAAAGAAGCAAAATAAAAAAAGAAACAAAAGTGTAGACAGTGTCACAAAAACAAAAGTGGCGATTTGGAGACACTTGATCCCACACTTCCTTCAAGGCTATACTTATGTACACAGAAAAAAGTTTTTTATCAACTAAAAAAATGGTTTCAAAAGTATTTAAATTTAATTAATGTGATAATTTAATCAATTATTTTTTTTTATTGAAAGAAAATGAAAAATTTTATATCGATTTAACTAACATTTTAGTTGTTTTGAACTAAATTTTTAATTAAAACATTAATTAAATATAAAAAAATATTAATTGATATTTTCGTTTGGAATTAAATAATTTAAACTTGTAGAATTGTTGTTGGGAATTGTCAATATTTTATTTAATAAATAAACACATTGTTTGAAATGGCAAAGTTTTTTGATCATTTTTTTAATTAAAATTAAAAATATCATTTATTGAAAAAAAAATATTCACAATTTTACAATTTTTAATAATCAATATAATCATTTTGGTAAAAGGTGCAAAATCAACAAATTGTTTGCTTGATATTATGAATTTGGTGATTAGAGACATTTTTTAATTGTTTCTGTGTATGTTTGAACATAATATGTCAGTATAACATCAAACAGGGTCTCCACCTGAGATAAGATATAACATTTTTATATCAGCAAACGTCAAATTCAATCGCAGAGAGTATAATCTTACGTTTGGACTTTCAAATCGTTTTAGTATTAATATTATAATAAATGTTATGAGGCAGTTGTTATAAGAAATCTTATAACAACTATCTTATAAGATGAGCTGTCAAAAATACACATAAATATATAAATATATAAACATATAAAACAATAATAAGACGATATCATTAAAATGTTTTTTATTTTTTAGTGCAACTAGTGCAAATCATGTGAAAAGTGATTAAAAAATAATATTAAACACTAAAAACAAAGAAAAAACTAAAAAAGAATAAAAAAACGACACATGTTTACTGTACGAAAATCGGTACATTATGAAATCGTATAAGATACATGTTCCCTCTGTTCATGGCCCAATTAGTAAGTCTGCTCGAAACGCCTGCTGATTTTTTGTAGAGTTGTGTTTTTATCGTGTTTTTGTTGAAATTGTTTTTGACATCTTGTACATTTTTTACACAATCAAATACATTGGGGTATGACTTCTTTAGCATGATTTACACAAACAAAATGCGTGTTTTTTTCTATTGTTGCAAACCTACTATTTGGGCCATGCCTCTGTTTAAGATTAAGATAAACATGAAGAAATGTGCTCTCTTATTCTGTCGACGTTCTCTCACATTTTATATCAGATATTATCTCAGGTGAATACCCCATGTCATGAACACAAATTAACAATAATGCAATTTTTGGTAGTTGTGGCCAGGGCTGGAGATATGTTATTAGACGTTTTACTATTAAAGAAAGTGAGTTAATCCACCTCAAAGAAATGTTAAATCTACGTGGGTATTTTTTTAATTGCACCAAAAAAGGATGAATTGTACCAATGCACCAATAATGTTTCGATTGTACCAAATTTGGTACAATTGTACCACAAATCCCATCAGTGGTACAAATTAGAATTTTGCGATAATTTTCTTTTAAATTTTCAATTAATTTTTTATCAGACCATTTGTTTGTCTTCATATTGATTTTATATTGAATATGTTTAAAGAATTCTTTGTGTCGAATAATACCTAAATCCATTTGTTCATATATCCTTATACGATTTTTCAGTCTTTGGAAGGGTGTTTATATGGAAGCTTAATGGGTCGATTACGGGTAGCAACTGAACTTAAGTTGTGTTGCCAGCAGCGAAATCAGGCCACGTCGATTTTAAAGTATAAAATTAAATTTTTTTCTTTTGTATATTTAAACATGAGCGGCGTTGCCTAATTTCATTTCGTTGCCATCCGTAATCGACGCATAAGTCAATTCACATATAGCAGCTTATATAGCAGTTAGTGGTAAACAGCTATTTTCGGGAGTGGTATTGTGGATATGTATGGGATCTATAATATTCTAAGAAAATTTATATAAAATATTTTTGGCCAAAATTTAATTCAAATAGCCAACATAATAAGATGGTTTATGAGCAAAAATGCTTAGTTGTAAAAAAAGAAGTTTATATGGGGGCTATGTGAATTTATCGACCGATCCTCACCATTTTCCATAGGGTAAGGTCTTGTTTTAAAAAAAGCCAAATTCCAGGTCTTGGATTTATTACAGAAAGAGAACAACAACAACAGTAATTAAATCTATCTTTGATCAATGTTAAGCAGCTATAACAAAAATGTTATCTTAACAATACTGCTTGTTATTTTAAGTAAATCTGTGCTAATTTCTCTTCCAAGGCTGCAGAACTACATATAACTTTGCTTGCATCTATTTATCAATAAATATTTATTAATTTAATTTCCGGTTGATTTATAATTTATTTTACTAACAACAACAACAAACAGGACAACAAATAAGCTGATTTAAATAAAAATGCTTTAAAAAAATACTCAAAAAACATTCAACTTAGGCAACATGCTGTGCTGAGTAGTGTGTCGCTGTGAAAAGAGAGTAAAAAGCATTTTGTTCTTGTTGTCAAACCCAATCAATGGCTGACACCACCACAGCGTATGATTAATACTGCAATCAGATGCTGCACAACATTGGAATAAAAAAAAACAACAAAATCTAGGGCACATTTAAACGCACAGGTGGTTAGTAACTAATTGTTATTCAATACAATTATCTGTGAAAGCAACTATAGAATAAAAAAAAAAATAAATTTTAAAAGTTAAGAGAAAAAATCAAATTTTTTTTATATTTAAATTAAAACATTTACAACAACAAAATATTAAAAACATTTTATTTTTACAAACAAAATGTATTAAATTAAATGATTTTTATAAAAACAAATTACTGCAAGAACGATGAAATAAGTCAGATTTTTAATGAGAAATATTGTTTAGAGGGATTTATTCCTTAACTGAATTGTAAGCATTTTAATTAATATGCAGTTTAATTACTTACATTAAAATGTATTTTTTATTTAATAAATGCAGTTGACTATTATGGAGGAAAACTTCTCGTGCCTCATCAGACGTAAAAATCCGAAATTCGAAGCAACTTAGCAATTTTTTTTTACCATTCAGTTGGTTTTTTTTTTAAATTTTATTAACGAATTAATTTTAAACCGCACAGAAAAAAATTAAAATTGATTTCAATTAAAAATTGTTATATTAATTAAATCTGCACCAGTAAACAAATTAATAGTATCAATTAAACGTTAAATTCACTTGATTAAACGTTTCACTTGATGGAATTCTTTATTAAAACTGATTTTATTTTTGATTAATGCTTTAATTGGTGAACAATTTTGGAGAATTTTTTATGTGCATATACAATTATTACTGTCCGTTGACACCCATTTGAGCAGATAAGCTCCTTGTCGAAACTGTAGAATCAACTTGTTTAGCAAAAGTTTTCTGCGTTTGAACTGCGTGATCTCAATGATAATGCCGTCTTGTAAATGTCCCACGCTCTGCAAAACTTTTAAAGAGCCTTATTTAAGTCCACCTGCTCGAGTCAGTGCCGCCAAACGTGCACCTAAATTCACTTTGGACAGAAATGACTGACTTCAATGCGTGTTAGGCTGAGCCCACACCAACGAAAGGCAATACTGTTTTTGCTTTTACTAATACTGCGACGAAACAGATATAGTGAGCTGTTAACTCGTATTCATCTATATTTTGGTGTTCTAAAAGTTGTCTGAAAAGTCTCATAAAATATGGTGTCTGCGCCGTAAGTTATTCAATTTTTATAGCTCCAATGATGTTAACTTTTATTATCAAAATTGTAGAGCATACAATTTGGGGCAAATTTTGTTTTAAAACATTTTTCATAGGCCCAACCGTTTTTGACATAGAGGTCAGAAAGCCCGCGGCGCACAGTGGCTGAAAATCGTTTTTCATCGGCCAAAAATCTGTAACTTTTGAACCGATAGAGTTTTTTTTTGCAGGAGAGAAGACTTCTTGAACTTTTTTGCAGTGTTAATTTTGTTAAAATCGGTTCAGTAGTTGTTGAGAAATTTAAGGTCAAAGTTGAACTTTTGATGTTTTTTAGCATTTAGTATGAAAATGCTAATGATTGAGATTGAGAATTATGGTATTTTTTATTAAAAAAGTGGGATGTTTTTCTGCCCACTGTTTTAAGAACTTTTTAATCTACATAACTGCCAAAATTCTTTATGATACCTTTATTCATGTTAGATTTATAGAATGTCACACCTTAAAATTATTATTTTTTACTCATGTTGAAAGCCCTTTTATTCATTTACACTATATAAATAATAATTTTAATGTATGACATTCTATAAATCTAACATGAATAAAGGTATCATAATGAATTTTGGCAGTTATGTAGATTAAAAAGTTCTTAAAACAGTGGACTGATAAACATCCCCATTTTTGATTAAGAAATACCCAAATTCCCAATCCCGGAAAACGGCTTTAAATTTATTTTTGTTCAAAAAAGGCAAAGTAAACGCTGCATACAGCTCATACAGTAGACCTTGAAGTTTTACCTCTGCAGAAATTGGTGTGACTTTAATAGTGTCCCTTGGTGGCAAACATTCCTTCTTAGCAGCAGTTATGTGATGATAAGCAGGATACAGATTTGAACCTTTTTCAATTGCACGTACTCTGAGCTGAATATATTGCTCTTTTGTTAACTTCAAATCTAAAAATAATGCTAATGCCTCTTCATTTGAAAACTGTTTTTCATCGCTTGGCGTTGGAACACTCTTAAGAATCCGTTTTGTTCTCTTGGGACTAGCGATAAGCACTTTTTCAATAATATCGACTTTTGTGAGTTCTTTTTGTGATCGCAGTTGTTATAGCAAAGCTTCTTGAATATTTTTATCTCGTTGATATCCTTAAGCTTCCGCCTTTTAGATCTATCGCTACAGTTCTCAAGTGATTTCTTTGGTCTCCCAAGGTTCTTTTCATTTGTACCTTCTGAAGATATCTGGACACTGAGTTCGCCATCTAACCAGTTTGCAAAACTGTTGTAAAATCTAACTTTTTTGAAGAGCTCTTTTAAGTTTTTGACGAAATCGGTTATTTTATTTTGCAGTTCCGATCGTATTTCAGTGCTGCAGGAATATATATTGAGTTTTCCGTCAATGTAACTTAAAACATCTTCCTCCTTTTTATTTTTAAAATACTCTTCGGATAATTCTTTATAGCTGAAGTCTCCATTTTTATAGATATTAAAAAAATTAGATTGTTATTGCTTGGATATATTTTAACAACTGAGATTTTATTCGAATACCACTGGCTTTTATACATAGCTTGCGTTACACTGTGTTCCTAGGTAGCAAAATAAGGTAGAATAAAGAACTAAAATATGCTTAAGTAGGATACGCTTAAAATCCCACAGGTATTGGTAATTATATAATATAAAATACTTGGCTTGGTACACTTATATTTCAGTCAAATGAATAGGTAAAATTAAAAGAGCAAAAGAAATGTTGCGAATAATTTTACACAAACTAAAAAAGTGTTCTATAGGCTGGTCCAAACAGGTACAAAAGTGCATTTGGGTTTAAAGTGGATACTTTCACCTACCTACAGCTAGTAAAATTTCTTTAACCCCTTTTGACCTCATAAATTCTATTCTTCTGAACTTCAATTTGACTAAAATATAGAACCTGAAAAAATATTTAATAGCACAGCAGGTATAATCGGTACAGTAATACAACATAACATTGTTTAAAGACTGCTTTACTACCAATACAAAAAATGTTGAACCCACTATTGATAACAGTTTGACATAAAACTTAATAAAAATCAAGCCAAAAAATCCGTTTTATCCGAATATCTCCAAAAGCAAAGGAGATAACCTAAACATTTAAGCATATTTTTTGTAACTCAGCTTAAGTCAAATTTTTTTTTTGCAATTTATAAATATATTTTTGGTGAATTTTTTAAAAGTTTGAATTTCCGAGGTTACCAATTTTAGAGGTCCGCAAGTCACTCTCCCGACCCTCCATGGACCCGTGTTCTTCCAATTCAACACAAAAGCTACCCGGCCATGACAGTTTAAAATTTCATTCAAATATGTTCAGCAGTTCATAAAAAGCTAAATTATTTTTCAAAACAAAACGCTCGTAAACCATTGTGTTATATTTCAGTCATATAAGCAGCTTAAATAAAAAGAGCAAAAAAAAAAAAATGTTGCGAGTAATTTCATTAAAATGAAAAAAGTGTTCAACAGACAGTTCCAAACAGTTGCACAAGTGTATATGGGGTTAAAGAGGACACCTTCAGCTTTCTGATGGTACTAAAATCTCTTTGACCCCTTTTGACCCTAACAAGTTCTACTCCTCCTAAATTCGGATTTAACTAAAATATAGAACCTGGGGAAACATTTAATAACACATCAGGTATAAATGATACATTGATGTAATGATCCATTTCTTAAAGACTACTATCCCATTAATATAAAAAAAAAATTTCGACCAATTATTGATAATGGTTTGCGAGAAATCATAATTTAGTTCTGATCAAATTTACAAAAATTAATTTTTTTCTAAAACAAAATAAAATATTTGTTTCCAGCACCATGCCACAGCCACAATTACGAATATTTTAATCTAGTTTTTTTGATATCTTAGTTCTAATATGTTTGCTATCGAATGGCATTAAAATTTTTGAAATCGGCGATGACAAAAAATTGGACTTTTGGCCGATGAAATTCAATTTTCAGCCACAGTGCGGCGCTCAGACATACTCACTGTAATGCAAAGTCTCCTTCATTGCTTGAGTTATCTTGATTATCTTGGCGAGGGTTATTCTCAGTAATTGGTGCTCGATTCACAAATTCTATAAGTGTTTATATATATGATTATGAACTGTAATATAATACGGAGTTAATTAACTTTATTTTTCTATTTTTTTTAAATATTATAAATGCAAAACCAAATTCGTTCTAGATAGAAAGAAAAATATGTACGTCTTCTTTGTTTTATACGTAGAAGTAGGATTTTACTTTCTTCTTAAAATGTTTGTACGATTTAAAAAAGTCTTTTTCTTTAAAAAACCATCCTTAAGTGTCCTTACGCTTAAAGTTCTCCATTAAGTTTATTTAAATTCAAACAGTATTGTCTGAGTTAATGGCCCAGTTATAACATTTTCTTTGCATCTTTCACGATAATCGTAGTGCATAAATAAGACATGAAGAAAATTTCTTTGAAAAAAAATAGTCACAATAAGCTGAATTAAAGCTTTAACACCTGCATTTCAGTTCAACTTCAAAGCTGACCGACTTTGAATTCTTTATTTATTTATTCACTTCTCTTCTTTAAAAAGTTTAAACGATTAACTTTAAAAATAGAAAATGTATAACAAAAAATCTTCTGTCCTTTGATAACATTTTAACATCCTACAACAGCGATAAAAGGCAAATTAGATTAAGCGTTTAGTTTGTAACGGTAACATGACAAAGCTAAAAAACATTTCAGTTCGGTATGCAAAATTCGCCTTAAATAAAGAAATTTTTTAAAAGTCCTTCTTCGTTATGTAGTTAAATGAATACACATGCACACAACAATCTAGAAATGCCAATCCTTTGAAACTTTCATGTGCACAAACACACATTGCAACAAAGTTGTACAAAGGAAATTCCTTTCTTTCCTTTTGCTATTTATATTCCTGAACAGAAAAATATCTTGTTTAGTCAAGGTAAATATTGTCTAAACATGTTAATACACCAAAGTCTTAGATGTACCTTAACATATATATTTTTGAAAATACATGTACAAATGTAAAAACGATATTGTACATACATATATATTAGTATAAAGTTGTATATCAGTGAATTACACACACACGCACACACACACACTAAACATCATTCAGTTGAGTTAAGTTGCTACAAATGTTACAAAATACCTTTTATTTGAAACATTTTGTGTAGATCTCGGCAATACTTCTGTTTCCTTTTTTTTAAGTTTATTTTTCTATTTTTTTTTAAATTACAAAAGAAATAAGACCTTGTAGAATTGGTTTAGTGTAGCAACACTGTATCCAGATTGGAAAACTGAAATAAAATTTCTCAAATGAAAATTCGAAAAGATTTCAATAAAATGAGTATTATCATGCTTGTCACACATTCGGATCGATATGATTTTAATTCCGTAATTGCAATTCCAATCAAATTTGTTTTAGCTTCTTTAATTAATCTTAACTTACCCTTTCGATCAAATGAAAGGCATATTACAGCAATCGATATCGTTCGAAATTAGAGTACAGTTTAAATGAAAAATGTAAATCAATTGAAAATAGATAATCACTCACAACAACAAATTTCGATCGACCAAGAAAAAATAAATTTGGCTTAAAGAAAAACTTACTGTTTAGTGTTTTTTTTTATTTAAAGCTTTCATATTGTTACAAGTAAAACCTGAGTGTTTGAAATTCTTATTCGCTTTAGAGTTTTATTTGTATAATATTTTAAGCTGTTCTGAAGTCTTTGGAAAAAGATTTCCTGACGATCTGGCATAAGTAACCAGCGAAATGCGCATACATTCATAGAAAAATGCATCTTCATATTGATAACGCCCTAACATCAGAATTGTGACATCAAAGTTGTTATAAATGGCATCAATGAGGCAATAAGTCACATTTATCCAATGACGAACGTCATCATAACATTTTGTCATATTTTATGCCTATGACTACAGTGACATCAAGGTTAGGCTAGGTTAGGTTAAGAAGGGCTATGCGCCCAAGGGCAAACTTCCACTCGGAGTCCAATGCGGTCCATTGTTCATCCCTTCAGTAAAGTGGTAGAGAAGAGAAATAACAGATAGACAGTGACATAAATCCGATGCCACATTTTGTTTATTATTAACATTATTTTCGTGTTAAAAAAGTAAGAAGCAAAAATTCCCATATTCTATTTGTTTAAATTATTTAATAAATATATACAATTTTCAAAGTAGAATGATTTATGAAAACCATACCGGGCATGCTGCTGGTGTCTTATAATTTAAAGTTCTTCTGTTAACAATGGGCGGAATACAATAAAATTGAAACAAACATGTGTAACGGGTAAGTTAATAATAATATTCTCTCACTTTGACTTAAGTCGATCCCAATGACAAACTGTTATTTAATTGAGCCTAAGGAATCGCTTCTTCGGTGTAAACCATTTTAAGTTTTCCTATTTGATAAATTTTTGTTGGCGCGACATACGGAAGATGACTTGATTTTATTTTTATTTTAAACTCATTTTAATTAACTAGAATTTGCTCTTTTTAACAAACTTAATTGAAGACACAACATTTAAATTATTACCGTAGTTATCAGAGAACTGCAACGAGCAACCGTTTTTTTATTGCTTTTGTATGTGCTCGCCTGGCTCGTAAGAAATTGTGTTTGCAACATACGAGCCTTTAGCAAACGCAGTGAAATTTATATGAGTTCTGTTTTGTATTGTTTCGTAAATATATTTTATCAACATTCGGCAACAGCATTCGTACTTCTGATAAACAACACAAGACATGTTTATGTAGGAATTGGAAAACACACTTGTACATTATTACCTAGAGCAGCGGTGGGCGCTGGTTTACTCGCAGCATTCGTCATTCGTAGTAATACTGAAAGTAGCGTTGCCAGATGGTTTAGGAAAAAATCAATGATCGTATATTTAAGTAAACATGTAGGGCTAAATTCATTATGAAATAAAATGAATTTAAAAGTTATTATAAGAAAAATTTTAATCAAAATATATAACGAATGCGACAGGCTTATAAATCACAATTTTTTTATACGTCAACTTCATTTACATGTAAATATGTTTACACAAATATTGACCAATGGCAACGCAGCGCAGTCCGTTATTTCATTGTACGACGTAGACACAGAATTTACTTTTTATATAGTTATACATTTTTGACAACAAACACACAATTATATTCAAGCAGAGCTGCATCGGAACGTGCCTTTTCATTAGCGGGTAATATTCTAACTGAAAAGCGAAGCAGGTTAAGGCCGAAGTCATTGGACAGTTTATTGTTTTTAAATTCATTTTTTAAAAATTTTCCACAAAATATTACCTAAAATCATTTTTGTTATTTTATAAAAAATAAGTTTTAATTAAATTTGGTTTCTTTTTTCATAAGCTTGAAATGTAATTTTTAATTTAATGTATGTAAAAATGTAATGTTATAGATAATAATAAATAAAATACTATCAAAGTTGTTTGTGGGAATACTATTATTTATTAAAAGATTTTGTTTGTTGTGCTTAATTCCCTTTTTAAATAATTGATAAAAAATACTGAAATTTATTGTTGGAGGATAAGCTGTTCCTATGCCAATTTAAAAAGGGAATTAAGCACAACAAACAAAATCTTTTAATAAATAATAGTATTCCCACAAATAACTTTGATAATCAATTTTTGCAAGTGCACGTGCATTTTTATTTTGATTTCTTGCGAAAACAATAAAAGCACTTTGTTTTTGTTTTTAAATAATAGTATTCCCACAAACAACTTTGATAATAAATATAATAATAAAATTTTTTTTTAACTATTACTAAATTCCACTTTTATTTTATTTATTAAATATAATATTTTTATAAATAGCAAAAAATATTTTTTTTAGAAAACGGTGTATGCAGTCTTGTTTAAAAGCAGCAAAAAAAAGATACAATACAACAAAGTTGTGTGCAAATCAAGAAATTTTAAAACAAACATTAGCATCCATTTTTATTTGAATCATCCCTCCAAGCAATTGGTAGAGTGTTTTTCGATTGTCTACGAATTTTAACTACTTCGTCACATTTGGTAGTTAAACAGTAGATTTTTCGGAATTAAACAACAACAAAATACGGTAGAATCGCATTATGAGTTCTTAAATTATACTTTTTCGTCACTTTAGTGAGTTGTTCAGATAATTGTAACAGTTATACAACTGCAACAATGGCACAATTGAATATTTCACATATTATATTGACTTCTTCGCAACGATTTGCTGTTTAATAGTGAATATTACAAAAGCAAAATACGTAAAAGAGCACAGTTTGTATTTAAGTCGCCATGTGATCGGTGCTACGTGCGTGTAAAATAATATTAATATATAAAATTATGTAAAATAGAGTGAAATTTTTAATATTTGAAAATAGAAATAGTTATAGTGTTGTACTTAAAATTGGGACTCCGCGAAATCCAAATGTTACCGAAAAAAAAAATTTTCACGTATAAATGAGTGCACAAAACTGCCCAAACTTATTCTTCGGTTAGATTGGTTAAAGTTTTAATAATTTCTTATGCATATTTTTTTTAGAGCAAATGAAAATGAAATTGAAAATAATAATTTGATAATTATCTTTTTTAAAGGATATTAGTGATATTTTTAAACTGTCTGTTTATTTAATGACTTTAAAATTTTAGTGTGAAAATTAGTGTTTTTGTTAAACTTTTCTAGTGAAGATCAACAATAACTTTGAGTGAAGAAAGTTTGTAAATAAAAATTTGCAATAAAAAGATATGCTAGTTATAATATGATGAAAGTTTACAAAGTTAGTGTTTGAACAAATTTGTGATTTTGTGTAGTTTTCTTTAACAAAATTTGTCCACATTAGGTTCTTAACTTTAAAACATAAACAGCTATTTTGATTAAATGTAACGTAGATTTTTTAATATTTGTTTAACTTTAAGCTCATTTTTTTATATTCTACTTAGATTTCCCTTACAAAATCAAACAAAGATAAACAGTAAAATTACCCACTTTTTTATTATAAAGAACAATAAGAAAAATAGTACTTTTTGGAGCCAACAGCGATACTACTAAATTTAATTGATATTAAACTTCCAAAGCGCTCTAATTCGTCATATAATATAGACACTAAGTAGATTCTTAAAGTAAATATTACCATAGTGGGACACTTCTTCCCGAACGATGTAACTACATCAATAAGAATTGAATAGCAAAAGCGATAGGTTTTTGCTAAATGGGGAAACTATTTAGATTATTTTTCGATCGAAATTGTTTGCAGGGATTGTAATAATGTGTGCATGTGTGTAACAGAGAGAAAGAGATTGTGTGCGGGCTTTTGAATCGTTAAGGGAGAAGAAAATGGAAATAACAAACATACGAGTACCTACATGCGAATACATATTTCAAATATCTCTTTAGATCATTCTTTTAATATTTGTATATATAATTATATTTGTTGCCTTTACTATTGTAGTGTTATCAAAATCAACTCATATGTATGATTATATTTTCCCTCTTTGGTTTTTCTTTCGGTATTTTCCTTTAACATTTTGTAACTTGAATTTCTTGTAAATTCACGTAGTTCGTAAATTTTACTTGTAGTAGAAAAAATATTTGATGCATGTTTCCCATACAATTGGTAATTTTTTATAAATTTTATTCTTGTGATTTTTTGTCTTTTGTTGTAACATTTCTTTAAAAAAAAAAATTCTTATTTAGGGAATTTTTCGTTACATATTTTTAGTATTTGAATCAAAAGGAAAATATACATAATTGAATTTAATATGTGTGGTTGTTAAGGTAACAAAAGTGTACAAACGAATTGAAGTATTTAAACTAGGGAAGTAACGAATACCGATACCGATGCCGATATTTCGGCGATACTTCACGTTTGTCGATTTATCGGTATCGGCGATATTTTACTCTCGATATGCCGATAATTTTCTATAGTTTTTTGAACAAAGAATTTAGCTTTCAATGCTTTTTTTGCATAACAACTAATAGCAAAATATCAACCAAAATAATAAATTCTTTCTTTGGATTCTTAAGCTGGAGGTCGGTCCACGCCACGCGTTTTTCCTTTTTTCTTTAAAGATACCACAAAATCCATAAGCAAATCCACTGCTACATTTTCTGATGCAATTTCGATAGTTAACAGTAAATTGAGGTGCAGAATAGTTCAGAATCCCATAAATTGGCTACTTATGCAGCTTGAACTGAAAGATTTGAGGGCTTAGAGAATAATGAAATCTTTTGTTTGTCTAAAATTCTTTACCTTCGATACAAAGCGAGAAAATCTCAAAGACAGTAGATCGAGAAAACATCTTATTGGGCTACTTAACATGACTCTGCATTTCGAAAGTGTTAAAGACCCGGTCACCCCTACATCGAGTAGAAGTTCTTATAAGTCTACAAGAACGGACCTTTGGAGCGTTTGTGAAAATCTTAAAAGAACATTTGGAGAAGAATAATCCTCTGTCCATCCTACTCAGTGGTTCGGCTAAAGAAGAAGTCTAGATATACTTTAGATCTTCTAATTTTTCTAGAGACGCAGATCCGTTTGTTTACTGTCGGTATTAAGTAATATATATACTCAAAATTTAAGACCATGGCGCAGAAATACTTAACTCAAATGGGTTCATTCACTTCTGAAAGACGATTTTTTGCTTCAACTTGTGAAATTATCGCCGCAAAAGTTGAGAATACTTTGTTTTTTATACAAAAAATCTTATTAATATTAATTTGCAATATTAAAAATCGCATACACTAAAGGTTTTCACGATATCTCTTAAAATTGCCATTTGTGCAAATGGGCAAACTTGCAAGAGCCGTTTAATTTTTGTGTAATTTTAAAAAATGAATATCAGTTTGTAAGAAACGTCAACGCAAAAAATTTATATATGGGGGATTTCATGTCAAGTGACCCAACTTTTGAAATCGATGTCTTCCGATTTGGATGAAATTTGCACCAAGATCGGTCAAAAAGTTTCTGAGTTAGAGGGCGGTCAAAATTTCACATTTTGGCCAAACCGGTGTTCTTTCTCATCCATGTAACTTATTATCTATCGGTGTTAGCAAAATTTGTCCCAAACAAATTAGATAGCTATTTCTTCAAGCTATCGAAAAAATTTTTTTTTTGTATTTTTTAAAATTAATTTTTTTAAATTTAAAACTTATTTTTTATTTTTTATATAAAAGTATATAAAAATAAAAGTTGTAATTGTGATTAAAATGTGAAATTTGACTTTAAAAATGTGTGAAGAATGCCAAAAGGCTAATTTGTACAAATTATTGGAGGATTTTATTGTTTGTGATTTATAAACACTTGAATTTTTTATTGAAAACGACGGTAAGCATTACAAAAGTTTGTTTATGTAAATACACAATTGAACAAGTTTGCGAGTCAAAATTGTTGGGGAAATTTACGAAGTTTGTGTAAAATAATTCTCATACAATTTTTGACAGTTCATTTACGTGCCCCGGTAGGCTAGCTGGTAGTGAGCTAGTCTATCAGTACCGGGGTTGCGAGTTCGATTCCCGCCAGATACTTTGGTCTCCTGCAGAAAGCTTCGCGGGATTTAGTGTAGGAATAATAAAAAAGGGCGTCAAATTACACAGTTTGCACAGATTAAAAGCCTTTTAAGCGATATCATGAAAACCCTTACTTTTGTTTTGTTTAAAAAATAAATTAATTAAGCATGAATTTAAATTGATTTCGTTGTTTTTAAAATCTTATTAAAATCAATTTTAAATATTAATAATCTTTTACACTGTAATTTTGTATAATAAAGAAATTACTCTACATGAGTTTTGTTAATTTTACCTTGAATTTAAATTTAATATTCGTATCGGCGTTATTCTTGAGTATCGGTATCGTATCGGCCAAAAGGCGTATCGTTACCTCCCTAATTTAAACAATTTATCTCTTCTCCCTTAGCAGGGCAAACTGTGCGTATGAGTGTTTTTAAAATGTTACATGCTTTGATTAATCATACGCACCCAATGAACACTTGTAATTAAGGTGCAGTTTTGAATCAGAGAATGTACATTAAAGAATAATGTTAAGAATATTTAAGGGAAACAGTTTTAATGCACATTTTATTTGTTGTGGTAACCCCGCTCATCATTTGGTTTCTGGATAGTCTGATTTAAGTTAATACTGATTCTAAGTTTGCTGTGTCAATAATTAAATAGTGGGCTTTAAGGCATGACTATGTAAATTGAAGCAGTAACGCCCGGATGGGTTTTGATAAACGAACTGAAATTAAGAAAAATGTAAATGATCCATGGGAAGAGTATGCAGTTTTTGAAAATTCATCTTAAAAGCAGAAGAATGGAAAATTTTGTTATCCAAAAAAAAACTTTCATAAACATTAAACAGTTTAATGCAAAAAAAAAAAAAAAACAAATGAAGGTTAATGATATCTTTATAGAAATAAGTAAAGGATCTTTGGATCTTTGTCTGCCTTTCATAATATTGAATAAACACTGCACTTTAAAAATGTTTTTTAATTTTTTTTTCAATGGTCATTTTCTTTAATTTTTTTTCAGACTTTTGTAAAAAAAATTGTCGTTTCGTCAGCCCATAATTGGTTTGACCCACTGACCATTTTTAAAAGAATATAGTTAGATAAGGGGTACATATATATTTTGAATACCCTGAATTCAAAACCAGTTTCGCAAAATTTTTTATGGTTTCTGAGATATTTGGCTCCAGATTTGGGATCGGCAAAATCAGGTCGCTGCGTTTTCTCTTTTAATACGTCCTTGTGTACACAAATTGAAGAGAATTTAACAACATTAACAACAACCTATGTAAAATTCATACAACGCATACAATCGCTAAATGTAATAGTATAGGCCAGAAATGTAAAAGTTGGTACAATTGTACTTTTTTTTGGTAAATTTTGACTTTCTAAAGTACCGTTGTACTACAGTGACTCATTTGGTACAATTTAAAAATTTGTCATAGTTCCCCCTTTTTGAATTTTTAGTAAAGCAAACAAATTATTGAGTCCTTATCATTGCATTTATGCTGTACAACAAATCGTTATTGTAATTGGCGCTTAAATATGCGACTAGTATTGTGGTGTAAGAGCGCATAGTCCTCTTTTACAATGTGGCAAGTGAAAGGCAGACAAACGAAGTTTTTTGGTAAGGGGCGACGCTGTATGTGTGACACACATTACTTTTTTCCTCTCTCGCTTACAAACTTCTTCTGTCTGCCTTTCACTTGTCAAATTGTAAAAGGAGACTTATGGTACCCACAGACGAGGCAGCATTAGTCAAAACCTGTGTTACTACTTTTGTTTCTTTTCTACCACAGACAATGACACTAAAAGCAAAAAATTGGTTTTTTTTTATGATTATAGATATTACTACTTAACTTAACAAATATATGCGAGAGGAATTTTTCATATCCTGCTTTTTTTTTATAACTTTCACATTTAACGTCCCATAATGCTGTAAAACTTGTAAATCCATTTATAAAATTTCTTCATATTTCATTGTTTTCAATGTTCGTCATTTTACCTTTTTTGTTTTTTTGTGTACAATTGAATTTTTATGTACTTTTTTTGTTGTTTCAATAAATTAAAAAAAAATGGTGCCGTGAAGGTCCAAAAAGTACATTTTTTTTTGGTAGTTGGTTCAAAATTTAAAATCTTATTTAACATCCCTGGTATAGGCTGCCGATCGCAGGTCTAGAGTCGCAAAAACTTACTTGTTAAAAATTATTTAAGAAAAAAGGCGTATGCAGCATGTGCCGCATATAAATTAATAACTTTTAACTTCATTCCCAAAAATTTATATTTTTCTTCAAAACATATGCCGGAAGCAGTGGAAAATATGGGTGTGAAGATCAATACGAAAAGTAAAATTCATGTTTTAAAAATATCGCATGCAATAAAAAATATTTTAAAAAATATCGCAAGCGCCAAAAAAAAGTATAAAGAATTATTTATTTATTTATTTCATATTTATTATAATTAAAATTACAATAAATCTTAAAACTAAAAGCTCTAGCAGCAATGGCTATCGGCTTAATAGTAGTATAAAGAAAATACGAGTATTTACACGAAGTTTTAAAGTTTTTATGAAGTATCAATAATTTTATAAATTTTTTTTAATATTAAAAACTTATTTGATATTTTCTTAGTATTTTAATATTAAAATTTATAATTTTTGAAAAAAAAAATATGAGCTAGACTGAAATTCTTATAAATGAGTTC
Organism: Pollenia amentaria; assembly: GCA_943735925.1. Taxonomy (NCBI): domain Eukaryota; kingdom Metazoa; phylum Arthropoda; class Insecta; order Diptera; family Polleniidae; genus Pollenia; species Pollenia amentaria. The sequence goes on from OX031009.1 coordinate 228,394,792, forward strand.
CGTGATGGATATGGCCATTGTATCCAAACCCTTCCATCTAAAGGAATCAAACCTATTAGAAAATGAAGCCCATGGATAATGGACAAGTCAAATTTTCAAAAATTTATATTTACCGAATGCAGGACTTACCTGCTTGGAACTATTTCTTTCTTTTGCTGCAAGTTATTAGAGGTCTATACATAATTCTATGCCCCAGATAAGCTTGAGGCATCCAAGTAAATTTTTCAATACTATTAGGCCAAACCTCAAGGGAAATTCAAAAGTAGCAATAAATTATAAGATGCTGGTAAATAATTAAATAGAGAATATGAAAGGCAAATGTTGTGCTAAATTGTCAAGAGTACAAATACAAGGTTTCTACATGAGTGTTAAACGGTGTAAAAGCACTCATAAAAGTTTCCTGGGTAATACCGTTCATATTCATTCACAGGAACGTACAATTTAATTCGATTTGTCACCCGGTAATTGCGTGCGAGTGTGAAAACATGCTACGGGTTTAAAATTATTTGATAAATATTTTATGCGAACATGATCAAAGTAATTTAATCACTCATCATCTGTAAATAAAATTTTGATTTTATTAAAATTTTTTAATAAAGTAATATACCGTAGATGGGGGTAGTGCCCTAATTTTGCAGTTTCAAATTACACTTATTATATAGTGCAACATTATTGCAATCATTTTGCTAATGTTTCGTGATGAAATTAGCAATCTCACTAAACATAAGTGATAGGGCAGCGCTACCGCTAGGAATTTTCGAAAAGTCGCACAAAAGGACATTTCAAAAAAAAAAAAAAGTGGCTCAAAAAAGTCTATTGAGAAAATAAAAGTCGCACATCTTTTTTCAACGCTTGTTATTAATAAAAAGCATAACAAAACAAAAATTTAAACAAAACCGTCAGTTGTATCCTTTCATTTTCAGAAGCCTCTTTTGTCATTTAGAGTTTTCATGATATCGCTTAAAAGTCTCGCGATCTGTGCAAACTGTGTAGTTTTACACCCTCGCAAATGAACTGTCAAAATTTTTATGAGAATTCATTAACACAAACTTCGTAAATTTGCCTAACAATTGCGCTCTTCAATTGTGCACTTATACAAACAGTTTTTTTTTATGATAACATCCGTTTTCAACGACAAATTCAACCATTAAAACAACAAATTCTTGGAATAATCTCAGCAAATATCTGACAAAAGTTGTCTTTGTTTAGATATTTTTAGTTTTTTTAATATTTTCACTTGTTAGACACAAATATATATATTTTATATATTTTTTATTTATTTTTTATATTATGTTGGTACATACCTGTCAATGTTTTACAAAAACTGCATCTTTCATTGACTAGGCGGTTAAAAATAATTTTGTAAAATAAGTACTACAATTTTTTATTTTAAGAACTTTTTTGCTAAAACGTTTTTGAAACTTTAATGAAAATTTGCGAAAAGTTTCTTAAAAATACATTGTATACATGACATTGTTGCAAAAAAGTGATAAAAATGCTGCCCAACGAACAAAAATCTGTGAATTGCTTTAAAATTTTAACGACGTTTTTTGAAGATTTTTTTTTTTTATGATAAAAAAAAATAAGAAAATTTATAATTTACTGCAAATTAAATGTTTGTAGTGAGAAACTTTATTAAAAAAGGATAAAAAATTAAATAAGTCGCAAAAGTCGGTGATAAAAAAAGTCACAGACCGCTAAAAAAAAAGGTCAAATTGCGACTTTAGTCGGTAACGGTATCCCTGGATAGTGATGCTAAAAAATTGTGCACTCAAAAAAAATTTTTTTTATCGCTAAAAAAGGGTAAAATTGCGACTTTAGTCGGTTAAGTCTTATTGCAATTATTTGCACTAAATTTAAAATCATAAACATGTTTTTTCAGGATTAAAGCCAAGAATTATTCCGTTATTGATACAATTTCATTTTTGTAAAAATCAAAAACCATGCACATAGAAAATAACATATTTTGGATTTTAGTTACAGTTTATTTAAAAGCAGATTTTTTGAATGCAAAATCAAATTTTGCACTATTTGAATTGATTGCAGATCTTATTTCTTTAAACATAGTTATTAATAGTGACAAAAATTTATAAAACCATTAAATTTTTTTAGTGCTAGTAAAAAAGAATACCAATCATCACTAAAGCTGGTAAGAAAAAGTGCAAACTAATTTGCTGCTTCAGCTTCATTTAATGCTAGTTCATTGTTGATTTAAATCAATATGCAGTGCACTACTCCCAACTATGAGTAATACAATGTTGTGCTCAGTTAAATCTTCTTCTACAGCCATCTAAAGTTAAACAATCTATAACTTAAAATATAATTAACTAAGAAAATTTAAGACCTTAAAAAAACTTTCTGCTAAACTGTTTGATACATTTCCATAACGTTTTCTCATAATTTTAGGAAAATTATAAACCTTTTTGGCTGGCGGTGGATTTTAAAAGACACGTAGATGTTGTATTTGATTACACTCCATTTACAAAATCAAACTTTTGAAAACAAATTCAATTCATCATTCTCATTTCTGTTCTGTACTTTCATCTGGCTTCAAGCTGCAGCCTCTAACGCTGTAATTTGAAATCAAAAAAGAAAATAATGCTGTGCAAATTTTATTTAAAATGTTTTTTTCTATTCCATTCTGTTGGGTTGTGTTTTAAATTTCATCATTTATCGTTGTGTTCGTTTACTGTTAAAAACTCATAAATACAAATAGATTTCCAACTGTTTGCCAAGTAAAAGTTAACGTAATATTTTGCGAAGTTCTCGAATTTTTTTTGTATGTTTTATTTTCGTTCTATTTAAGTTTAAGAACTTACACATATTCGCCTAAATGTGTATGAAATGAGGAAGAAATGTGAATAAGGAAACCTTTAACCTGCTTGTCATTTTAAAGGAAAAAATTGCACATGATTGTTAAAGTTTTAAGGTGTATATATTTTGTTCTTTTCAAAAGATACTGATTCTTTTCTTTAAAAAAAATAAAAAAAAAAAAAAAAAATTGAAACCTGAAAATGTGCTCGTGAACTATTAAGATCCAGTGGAACAGAAAACAAAAAAAAAAAAAAAAAAAAAAAAAAAAAAAAAAAAAAAAAAAAAAAACTTTAAACTTCAAACAGCTTAACGAAACAACAAAAACAAAGTACACGGTACAACAGCCAAAGAGAACCGTATAAAAGTTGTATGCCAGAGCAGCGTATAAGAAAACTTTCTGTTGTGTTGAAAAATAAGAGAAAAAAGTTTGCTAAGATTTTTTCGCGAAACTGACTTTTTTTACGTCTCTTACTAACAACACAATCAAGATTGTTTAAGAAAATCTGAACTGAAATGAACAAAAATTCATATCAAGAAATACTTTAGACAAAACTTAAACATTGTTTGATGACTGTATAAAGTAGCAAATGAATACTGATTTCCTCTTTTTCTCTTAAATTCTTTTCCATGCGACATTTTTTGCTTTTTACCTCATTATGAGAACTAAATAAATGTGTAATTAATGGCACTTGGTCTTGTTGTTTAAAAAGAGCGTTAAGATTTTTTCTGGAAAAAATCGAACTTGTTTAAATTTATTATGGAGTTTTAAAAAAGTAGAATAGAAAAAATTTCCTTAAAAAACAAAAGAAGAATAACGAAAAGCCAATAACTGCGATTTTTTTTCTAAAAATCTACACGCAGAGAAAACAATTTTTCTATGTGGCCACCTGCAGCAAAACTATTTTAAACGAACTTTTTTTAAACACATTGTGGCAACCGGCAACCATATTATGTTTTCGATAGTCCTCCATCAAGCAGCTAAAACTATATTGTGGTGGCTTCCGGGTATGTTATGGTTAAAAATCACATTTGTTTTCCAATATTAATGGTTTGGCTGTTTGTCAACAATAATATCTTGAATTTGGAATAGAGGAAAATGTTATAATTAATTTAAAACACTGTTAGTTGAAAAAACTAACAAGCGGGGCATCTGGCGTTTTAACCTAATTCGGGTACTCCGAATCCAGTGGTGCTAGCCGTTTTTTCAGATTAACTCTTATTTTCAGGATTTCGAAAATGGAGGAGGTTGCACAATATCTCAAAAACGGCATATATTATTGAATAAACTAAAAAAAACCGAATTTTCGCAATAAAAATTACCTTTAAGTAGGGTTAAATATTTCTAATATGCGCAGTCGTTTGAGAAACATTTGCCAAAAGAAAGATATTAATTTTAAAATTTTATAAAGAATTAGAAAATGCAGCTATGCCGCGAACTATGTTCCTCATTTATCTTAAAAAGAAGGCCCTATAACTGCCTAGGAGTTACCCCTGGGGGGACAAAATATGTGACCATTAGTTTTTTATCCTTAACATTTTCTCAAAATATACTTGCGCCTTATCACCATCTATTAAGGGTGTTACCCTACAAATGTGGCGGCTTAATGAAGTTCTTAAATTCGGCCCCTGCAGCGACTAGGTGCCCCTAGTTTATTAGAAAGAAGTTAAATCTTACTCAAAGTTCATTTTATTGCAGGTTTTTAGTTTATTCAATAAACTTAACCGTTTTTGATTTACGCGAATATGTTGTGCAACCTCTTCCATTTCCGAAATAACGGTATATCTCGAAAACAAGAGCTAACTTAAAAAAGTCCCGTTAGCACCACTGCATTAAGCGTACCCGAATTAGGTTAAAACCAGGGTAGGAAAAAATTCTACTCGCGAGCACAATTCGAGTCAACTCTCTCATTTTAAAATTTGTGCTCGCGAGTTTTATTTTTAAACTCGCGAGCACAAATTTTTTACGAGTCATAAGATTTTTGTGCTCGACTCGTAAGCAGATAACAACTCGTTTTAAAATTTGTGCTTACGAGTTTTATTTTTCAACTCGTAAGTACAAATTTTATGCGAGCAGAAAACGAGCGCATACGAGTTGAAATCGAGCAACTCGTTTAAAAAAATTAATGTTTGCTTGTGCGAAGTAAAAATATACATACATATGAATTTTTAGAAACGAAGGGCAGGCAAATGTGTAGGAAGGGGTTATAAAAACATATGCACACATATGAATGCTGGGCATAACCATGTTGATAAGAATGTATGTGTGTTTGTATGTATAAATGTTTTCTTGTTTAAAAATATGTAAACCTGCAAAATGTTTAATGATGTGTAATAAAATGTATGCGTTCTTAAATGACTTAAATAAAAGTGTTTGAGATTGGTAACATATTATTTTCATAAAAGCTGCCTTTAATAATTATAAATAAAATAAACATTTGTCAATCGATTTTCATGGTTTATGGCTCATTTTATTCGTAATATATCTGGCTTTCTGATAAATAATAAAAAAAATTGTTCTAAATTTGTTAACAAATTTTTGAAAACAAAAAATAGTACTAATTTTGCTTGAAAAAAAAAGTTTATCGCCACTAATTTCTGAAAATGTCCGAAACAGTGGAAAATATAAAAAATGTTATTCGTTTGACTTAAAGGAAATATTATTAATAATCATTTGTTGGTGTTTTTATAAAAATCGGCCCTTATTTCGGGCGGAATATAAGTCAAGCCCATAAAAAAATTTGAAACTGCAAACGGATTTAAATTAACCGCTTCAAAATCTTTATATTTTATATGTTTTTATTTAAAGACTTACATTTGTTTTTGAAGACCAGTGTTATAAATGAATTAAGAGTTTTTTAGGGTAGCAAAAGCCATCACATAATTGTCTTGTGACAACCAAATTAGTTGATTCTTATAGAAAACATAAGCAGGTAGTAAACAATCACGACTATTTATAGAAAATGTGATCATTGATATGTTTGTTTGATCCCTAGTGAGTGTTTAAATGTCAGTGCAATGGGTCTGAAAAACTTATTATATTAATGTTTATGTTAAAATGGCTGGCAAGACGTGTGGGAAAGGGTTGTAAAAGTGATGTTTGTACTAAAAAAATGCACACAAGCGAATGCTGCTCATAAACAGGTAGATAAGTGTGATTTAAAATATATGTGCAATACGTATAAATGTTAAATTTTGAATGATGTGTAATAAAATGTATGCGTTCATTAGTGACTTACATAGAAGTGTTTACGATTCATAGGAAATTAATGAACTGCCTTTTTTATATTTTCGAAACGTATAACATGATTGCATTCTTTTAAACGAATCCTTTTCTTTGCTATTTCTTCTTCATGGTTAGTTATACTTGTCACAACGTAATATTTGCTGTATCAATAAATACCTTTTCCCACCTTACTTCTGATCCATTTGCTAATGCTGTGTTGTGTTTCGATGAAATATTCATACATACACACATTTATCCACACATACAAACAAATAAACAGGAAAAATATATTTTTAGTTAAAAAAAATTCATACGCAAAAATAAAACTCGCGAACAATTCTTTTTAGCTCGACTCGCGAGTTGAGTTTTATTTTTGACTCTTAAAATTTGAATTCTTTTCGCGAGCAATATTTTTCAACTCGCAAAAATAAAACTCGCTCGCGAGTTTTATTTTTTAAACTCGCGAGCAGTAAAGAATAATTCTTTTCAATGTTGAAAATAAAACTCGCTCGAATTGGACTCGCTCGCGAGCGAGTTTAATTCGAGCACTCTCCGTACTCTGGTTAAAACGCTAGGTGCCCCGCTTGTCACAAATAGCGCAGTGTTATTAGCAAGGCCCGGATTTTTATGCAAATGCATATTTGTTGTCGTCAGTCTGAGATCAACATTAACTAAATATCTCAGCGAATCATGAAATTCTAAGTAAAATAGCATCGATTTGTCAGTGCATATTTTGCTATAAATGCATATTTTTGCATATATTGCTGATATTGCATATTTTGTTTTATTTTGCGATGCACCGTGTTGCAGAATAGATAAGAGGCAACTGCGTTGATATTGATTTAATAATTTATAATGGGGAAAAATATTTTGCAAAGCACCTCGAGATTTGCCGAATATTATGAGAAGCATCTCTATTTATTTTTCTCTTCCATAGCCTATAACAAGCAGGCGGAGAACGTGGTAAAAGGCAGTTATGTGTTATGCTGAATTTAAGGATGTGGTAGAAGGATTCAACGATGGTGATGCAGTTTCATTAAGAACCCCAAATTTATCAAATATAAAAGTTCAAATAATGTTTATGTCTTCATTTTATGGATTTATCTCTGAGACTATTGTGAAATTAGAGAAATCTAATCCATTGAGAAAGCAAATTCAATTAATTGATAATGTCATAAATAAAATGGAGGGAACTTAGTACACAAATTCGTATCAAGCTTGATAAAGTAAAGTTTTTAGAAATATGAAGGATTCAAAACAATAAAACAACCTGCTGGCATATTTCATTTAAATTTTAAGGAAAACAGCACAATGGAAAATAAATATTGCACAAAGGAACTATCAGCATTTTATCATGTACTTCCGTCGCGTTGAACGGTCATTTTCCATTTTTAAAAGTTTTGTGAGGCCTTGACTTTACATTTGGAAACATTATAAAATTATATATTTATAGAATAAGTTACTTGATTATATTCAACATTTCTTATTTTTCGAATTCATTCCTAAAAATTTAAGGAATAGAACTATTACAAAAAGGTTTATAAAACACTTGCTCATATATTAAATTTTAAAAATAAAAAATGTTGAATATTATAAAGTAACTTATGAAATGGAAATAATTCCCAGATTCTATTTGTTCAATTAGTTGGGCTAATAACATTCAATTTATAAAGTATCACTATCCAGTGTGACACAAATATTGATGACGAAGGCCGCAGTGGGACAGAAAATGCATTGGTGTCTAATCTTCATTGCTATCCAAAGGATAGCTAAGTTATAATGTAACAAGAATATACAAGATATTAGTCTGGTAGTGTATAAAGTTATTTCTAAAAATTTAAGGAATAGAACTATTACAAAAAGCTTTATAAAATACATAACTGAAATTTAACTCATAGAATAAAAGTCGAAAAATAAGAAATGTTCTATTTTTTTAAAAAAAATTTTTTCTTCAAATATCTATCTACTAACAAGTGACTTCTGCCTATTATCGATGTGCGAAAGAATTCTCCCTTTCGTACAAATACATTTAAAAAAAAAAACAAAGTTTTTGGAATTTGTTTTACATGTAGTTGTTCGAAAGAAAGAGTCGGAAATAGGCAGTTAATTTACATGATTATTTTGCTTTTGGGTTTTCTTTATATTTTTGTTCTTCACTTTTAAGTTCTACTTTTGTGCTTATTGTACCTTATTTTCGTTTATGATGATAACTTGTTACGTTTTTATGTTATTTTGGTTTTTTTCTTATTATAATAATGTTTTTTTATCATTAATAAGTGTGTTAAAAAAATTTTAAGTGCTTATTTTTCCAATTTTAAGCGCTTATTTTTCTATTTTTAGTGCATGTTTTATGCGCATAAAACGCGATTTTAACTGCATAAAAGTTCTGGCCTTGGTTATTAGTTATTTACAAATTATTGTTATTTAAATGCACAACATGTTCAAAATTAACATTATTGGGGTTGTCATCTTGTTTAAAGACAAATTTAATCATAATTTTAAAGGTGACCATATCCAAAAATGTGTTTTCTTTACGTGTAGAAAATAACAATCTGAACAAAATAATTTTATTAAAAAAAAAATTACCTAAAAAATCCATGTTTTTTTAGAAAAAAAAAAAAAAAAAAAAAAATCATTAAAATTAATAAAAAAAACAATCTGTAAATTGTTTGAATTTTTTTAAATATTGTTATAACACTGGTCAACAAACTTAAAGTTTCCTGACTGCTATCCATTATTTTTAGTTAAATTAAGAGTGCTGATTATGATTACATCATTACTTTTTTTTAGCAGCTTTAGTTTTAAAGATTTAGGCCACTATTATGGTTCACAACTCGACTCGTGATGAGTTGTAATGTTTTGATGACTTGTGATGAGTTGTAATGTTTTGATGTGTTTGCTCGCCGCAATATAACAAAGTTGTAAGCTATAATACGATTACAAAAATTAAGAGTTTATGACTCAACTGAGTTGAGTTGTGAACCGTAACATTTAGTATGTGTATTTTTGCACCATTTTTGGTATTATTCGCTGAATATTTCACGAATGACCCTACAAACTTTCAAATATTTTCTAGATTTATTAGTCTACACAAAAATCTCTTTCATTTAAATCAAATGCCATTATTGAGTATATCAGGATATCTAATTTGTATTTCAAGGATGTTCAAAATTATGTACTTTTGGATTAGTCCTTAAAACTTTAAAAAATCCAATTGTTTCCCTCCATTTTTCAATGTATGGACAATCTAGACATTTCAACGAACTTATTTTAGTAAAAAAAAAAATTGAAGCCTATTAAAAGGGTCCTGAAATATTTCACAATTTTTTCTTATTTTCAACATGTTATAAATAGTTCCAAAAATAACAATCTGCAGGATGATTACGGGGCTTCCGCCAGATCATTGGTGTCAAATGATAAAGTCATTTCATATTAAAGGTTTGACTTCGTGTTTGTTGGGTGTGTAATGATAATTGATTGAAGTGTGTAAAAATGTGGAGTGTGTAAAAAAAAAAGTTAAGTATTTTCTTAGCACTTCTGCCGCTTTTTGCCGAGCATTAAAATGCACGAATTTTTGAGAATAAGACAAGTCAATTAAGAGTTGAATTAATTCTGATTTATTTTGACAATTGTACAAGCTTATATACGAAATTTATTCTATAGGTCAGCATTAATTTGGGCTACAAACAAATCACGAATTGATTTGCTGTTCCCGTGAGAAAAATTCCAAGGCACGTGAAAGACTTCAATGCGACAATAATAATATAACAAAAAGAATTTAATTTAGGATTCATATTACAAGTCGTTCGCATGCCACACAGTATTACAATTTTATTTCGCACATTATTTGATACAAAAAAAATAATTCTTATTACTGCTGACCAACATAAAATTAAAATAAGTTCATTGGCTCAAAAACTTAACTTACTTAAATGTAAACAATTAATGATACAGTGCTTGCTCTAAGTATGCATACACTACAGGTGGCTTGTTTAAGGTGAATGGTGTGATGCATATGCAGTGTATCTGTATAAATCATAACTGTTAAAAAATTTTAAGTCGCGAAGAAGCAAAAACCTCCAAGAGATATAAAATTATAATTAATTAATAAATAAATATTTTAAATGAAACCAATTTCGTTTTTTAATCATTGTCGAAAAAGTTATGCAGAGGTTTATAAATTATTGTGTAATGTGTTTTTTAGAAAGGAAATCTAGAAATACCCCCAAAAAGAAAATGTACGTTTAACAATGATCTACAATGAAAGTATCAAAGCTTTTAAAAGGGAATGCGGGGGATGGCGAGATAACGTATACAATTTTAATATTTTTAAAGAAGAAGTAAAACATTTTAAAAGAACTTGTATTTATTACCTGAATCAATGGGATGAGACTTTAGAAAAATTGAGGAATTTGTCTGGATACTTTTAAAATTTTAATACAGTTTCATCTTGGCAGTCAGTAAACTAATCGTTGGCTACAGTACCAGAAATAAAAATTGACCTTAATAAAAATCATAACGACATCTTTGATGAAATTACATACGTTAAAAAATTACGCTAAAGCCGAAAAATAGAAATATGTAAAAATTAAAAGCAAATCCTGATAAAAAGTGGGTTGAATTGTTTCTGTATTTCTAAAACGAAAATATTCCTTTTTTAAACATATTAATGTTAGTAGATTTTTCATATGCTCTACCTGATTCTAACTATATTTGGTCTTCGAAAAAATCTAAAATGAAATTGGAATCTCTCATAACCATAAGTTGCAATTTTGAAATAGAGTGTTCTCAATTTAAGAAAGTTTTAACGAATAGGCTAAAAAAAATTATATTAACGTACCCTGTCAGCATGTGGATAATTATATTAGTAAAATTCACTAAACTGAGTATTTTAAGACTACCTGAGATGATAAGAAACTTTTGAAACGTTGTGCGCTTAAAACAAGACTAGAAAATGATTCCCAGAAAGGTGAAGAAAGTGACTTTGTTTGAAGAAACAAATTTTCAGAATGTCCGCAATTAAAAATTGATTATGCAGTTGATCGAAATGTTACTGTTTTAAGCATTATTTTGCAGTCATATATAGCGCAGCCTAACGATGTAAAAGTGTTTATCTTGTTGTTGCTACTGTTTATAATGGAGGGGTGGTTAAACTGGGTTTAATAGGTTTTTTTACTTATTAATAAAAAATTAAATAAATTATAATATTAAAAATTAAAAGGAATACAAAGTCCAACCATAATTAATAAATATATTCACATATATATGTATGTATTACATATATAGCACTTAATCAAAAAGAGGGTTTAAACTCAAAATTTTTATTTTTTCACTTTTTCGAAAACATCGACACGTTATATTCTTATCTAACCAACCGCTGTAAAAATATCCTGCTATTTTGTCTACTCTTTGGAAATAAAACGGTTGCTTTTAGAATTGTGTTTCATATGTCTTCAATGTTAAATTAAAAATTGTTTTGCTTCTACTTTACATTTTGAGGTAATGCCCTTTTATCGATTAAGTGCGATATGTGTTAAAAAAAATCCAACACGCAAATGCTTGTATTGCTACAGCAAAAATTCCAGTATAATATACTTCGAAAAAGACCCGTAAATGACTAAAATATAACTCGGAAAAGTTTCAAAATTAATTGTTAGTAGTACCATAAACTTTCTCGAAAATGAGTCATACTTGATCAGAAACAGGAATTATAAAAGACTTTCAGAAGAGTCACGGGTCCCAGCAAAAACTGATGCTTCCTCGGAAGCAGAAATGTAAGGAAGAATTCAAAGTGAAGCGCTTACACTTCTATGAAATACTACATGATTTCTTTATGGAATTCCTCGCGTAGAAGCTCTGCTTTACAGATCTGAAATAGGCTTATTTCATGTCTTGAAAGCGGACATGATTTACGTGAATAAAGAAAGTGAAAAAATTAAGCATTGGAACAATTTTATTTCAGCGTTTAAAAAACTTTTTATACATCCAAAATATTTTTTTGTAATAACAGGGTTATAGTTTTATACACAATTATATTTAATTGTTGTAAAATTTAGTTAAAATTTTTTATTTTTTATCAAAAGAATAAAGGATTTTACTGTTTTAATGAAGCAGTAGAAAATGTTATCTTAAAAAACCAATTAACAGTGATTCACTTCTACTATTTAGCATCGCATTTAAAGTTTGCAGGATAATATTCCTTATCTTACAGCACTAGAGTAAGGCAGTCATTTTAAGAAGCAAAAAAGGAAGCGGCTTGGATGCAGAATACGTATTTACTGCTTCCGAATCTTGAAATATTTTTGCTGGGGTGGGTGACTATTTTATCTCCCGAAAGAATAGTAATTTTCAACTCATGACACGTGCTCATAAATAAATATTTTTAACTTGCAGAGGAGTTAAAAAAGACTCGAATATGATAAAAAAAATTCATTAAGTGCTGACTGGGTATGAACAAACAGTGAAAAAAACATGGTTCAAGTATGGTTAAAAAAAAAACATATGATGGTACCTGCTATGGCAACAACCAAACAATTGTTTTTTTTTTTTTAAATACAATATAATTTTTTGGGATTATAATGCCGAGGCAAATTTCTTGACCGGTTAGATGATTTGTATTATTGCAATTCAAGCTGCATTTGCATCAATTAGGAGGGCTAAGTGCAAGAACGATGTTATAATTTATTGAAATACGTTGCTTTGATGTTGTCCACATGCGTGGCACTGATAAACAGAGGCATTGTTGTCACCCAGTTTACAGAACACGGTAAAAATTAAACTTATACTTCAAGTAGAAAGAGACAAACAACATCGATAATCGAAAAAACCAATTTTAAATTAACCGATCAGTTAATCGGGTAGTAATTAATCAGTTAACCGATTAACGGTTAACCGAATAAATACCCTACTATTTACAAAAGATGTGGTTACGCTTATTTGGTCAAATATTTAATAAGTGTTACCATTTATTTATGAGAAAAATTTGATTTTACATTATCTTTATTGAAATCATTTTATGTTGAAAACTTAACTTATAAATTTTTTGCACCTCTTTAACACTTTTTTTTTTTTGGCAAAAGTAGAGAATAAACACACATTTTAATATGCTTTCGTCATGCTCTACTACATTTTGTTTCCCAATATTGGCCTACTTTGGTGAACCACTGCGGCTTCTGCAAAATCCCTTTGTGGCGCTTCCAACAACTCTTGAGCAACATTTATTCTTTATAAAACAAAACTATCCAAGTCTTTTGAAGAGGTATCCTTTCATTTTTCATTACAACATAAAAACTTGTATTTTGTATTTTTCCCATCAAAAACTGCAAATAAAACGAAGTGAAACAAACCGGTAGAATCACATTGAGATACTACTTTATTTTGCAAAATGATACTTCAGGGAATATAAAGTATAATTGTTGACAAATGAATGCAACAAATATAATATAAAAACACAAGAACCAAGGAGACCTACTTAAAGGTACTTAAATTTTACACAAAAAAACCCCCTAAAATAATAAACAAGAATACTTGTAAAGAAACCAAAAGTTGCTGAAACAAAAATAAAATATTCAACAAGATTCGGAAGCAAAATGTATTCCAGCAACTCTCGTAACAATTTAAATTGGCTTAATTACGATTAAACAATTAATTAGGTAAATGAGTTTTTTTTTTTGTTTTTGTATAAATAAATGTTTTACAAATAATGAAAAAGTACTTTTCAAACATTTATGCAGCTTATCAAGAGAATTTCATGAAATATTCATACATATTAACAGCCGTATTCATAAATATTTAAAACAGCATTTCAAACCTGTATTAAGCAAAATTCGTTAAAATTATCTTATTTTAAACCTTGTGTAAATTAACGAATTTTAAAATTGGTGACACCCTTGTTTAAACCTATTTTAAAATGACAATTTTGCTTTTTGCTTTGTGTTGATTGTCATTTTGAAAAAATTTCAATATTGTATACTTGAAACAGTTTTCCGAATTTTACAATGTGTGTGCTTTTTAGGTTTAAAAATTTCAAAATAATTGTTATATTCGGTCCCTTAGCTGGATAGTCTCATTGCAATTTTTAACGAAGGCAACAATTTTACACTGGAACAATATTAAAATCAACTATAATTAAAATCCATTTCAGAGATCATACTATAGTTTCATAAAAGCATGCTTTAATCATGTTTTTTCTCTGCGTGCAAAAATACTCAAAAGTGACTTACAAAAATTTTTCCACAAACAAATAATTAATTTTATAACATTAAACGGCAATTGTAAAAAAGGCGCTATGTAGTTTGTGTTAATTTCGAATGTTTGCTGAAATATTTAAAAGGCAGTTTGGCTTTAAAGGCAATTTTATCGCACCACTGCATCGCTTACACAAACCCAGAATGTAAAAATGGCTTCCTAATAATTTCTCAAGAAAATGCGAATTAAATTTAAAATGTAAACTTTTCAGTAACACAGTGACCCACATTGTTAAACGTACAACCTGAATCTTTTTTGCTACCAAAAAGAATATACAATTTCACACAGTTTATTTAAAATTATGCTTTTGTTTTTATTTATTTTCAACATAATTAAATATTTAAATGAACTTTATCTTAAATTGTGGGAATTATGGGTGTTTGTGGGATTGTCGATGTTTGAGATTAAGGCAATGCCTGTGAATTTACAAAACCTTTTTTTTAACACTTTGGCTACAATTATGCTGAACAAACAAACAAACAAAAAAAAAAAAAAAAAATAAAACAAAAAAAACGAAACAATTATTTATTGTATGTATGAATTTTAAACAAAAAGTAAGTGGCGCACTCACATACACACAAGTTCCTAATACACACACACTCTCTCTCTCTCTATCATCCAACCAACAACAATGGAGAAATTTTAATGGCAAAAACATTTGCGTGTACTTGGGTAGAACGAACGAACAATATTATACCAAATTTGAATAAAAAAAATTTTTGATGAACAATTTCTTTTTAAATATTTTGGTTTCTAAAACAACAACCAAATAGTTTTAAAAATTATTAAGGAATTTACTAGTGTCGGACCGAAGTCACTTTTTCAGGCCGATGCCGTGGTTAATGGAACTATTTGCGGTTTTTTAATCCAAATTTGGTTTTATTTCAAATCAGGCTTAAATTAATCATTTTTAAATTTTTATAAAATTGTGTTAATGAAGGAAGGAATTTTACAACATAAAATAAATTAAAATTTATTGATAGTTTTTATTCTTGACTGAACTGGGGGTTGAACATGTGTCGAACTGAAAACGCTGTTTCGAGAACCACCACATACAGCATCAAGTTCTAGCATTTTTCACCCTACCGCCAAAGCGGTTGGGAAATTTGTTTTGATTAGCAAGTTTCGAATATACAAATATTTCGTTGTAAATTTAGGAAGTGAAATACTTCTTAAATGAAATGAAATCATTAAGTTGAAAAATTTACTTGTATATAAAAAAAAAGTTGAAGCAAAATTACAAAATAATATTAGGATCCGATGACGAAGTTCGTCCAAATTCGCTAAATTCGGCCGAACCGAAGCCGAACTTTACTTATCCACAACAAAAAAACAAAAAGCTCTTTGTTTTTTTTTTGCCCTTCAAGCTGTGTTGGAAGATTAACGAAAAAAGAAAGTAAAAAAAGAAAAACATAAAAAACGCAAAAGTATGAAAAAAGTATGAAAAAACAGAATGAAAAGAAAATAGATAATTATTCACAACAACAAATTTCGATCCACCAGGAAAAATACAATTTGGATAAAAGATTGATATTTGACTACTGACTGCCAGCCATCGTGAATGGCGGTGAGTGTTAAACGGCAAAGATTTCTGAAGAGATAGTGTTTTTACTATCGAAACATGTCAAATCAACCTGTCTGAGTTTTCAATCCCAGCTTCAGTCAAGAATGAAAATTTTAATACATTTCATGTTGTAAATTCCTTTCTTTATTAAAAATAATTAAATGAAAATTAAATTTGATGAACTTAATGCCGGATTAATATATAAAAATTTGGATTAAAAACAAGAACAAAATTTGAAATTTTCGAGTTCAATTAATTTATAAAACAGACAAAATGACTTATTTATACAAATTTCATAAAAAAAAATGTATAAGCAGGCAGTTATAATTATTAATTTACATATCGCTTCTTTATTGCAACGCACAGTGTTGTGAGACGTCCAAAAATAGTAAAATGTAGTGCTTGAAACCCGAAAATATTTTAATGCTATTTAATAGTTTACACTCTGACTAAGAAAATTAGAAAAGAATTAAATAAAAATGTTATTTTTAGCCGAAGTTATAGAGCGTCAAAGTTGCACTTTGTAAACAAGTTCAATAATTTTTTTTTACATAAGTAAAATTGGCATGTGCTTTAAAGGTCTACAAAAGTAAATTACATCGATTTACATAAAAATTTTTTACTAAATTCTTTAGTTTCATATGATTTTAATATGGAAACGCTATTTTTAATTTGAAATATTAATGACAATAGGAATAGCGTAATAACAAAGACAAAAACAAAACTGAAATAATTTTTCTGCAAAATCACATTTTTTGACAGAAGCTTAAAAAAAGTCTCGATATATCCCGCAGAACTTTTTATTCCTTCATGCTTTCTGTATATGTAAAAATAATCAGTATTTTATTTTAAACTAAACCGAAGTTATAGCAAAATATATTTTTTATATCAGTACATAAAGGGACATTTTGAAATCTTTAATCACATTTGGCCAAGTTTGATTTTTTTTTGAGCTATGACTACTTTGCAATAAAGGAGCGATATGTGCTACATATTGATTAATATTCAAAATTCAAAACTTTTTTGTTTCGATTACAAAACAGAAATTTTTATTCATCGATACCAATAAGGTTACTTGTGCGATTAGAATAAAACTGCCCATCTGCACCAAACAGTTGCTCGCTGGTAACACTAGTTGGTGGTGCCGACAGATATTTCATTGCTTCTGCCTTTAAGGCTGGCTTTTTGAAATTGTAGTTAAACTAGGTTTAGTTAATTTAATTAGTTTTTAATTAGTTTAGCTTAAAATGTTGGTCTTTAATAAAAGAATAAAAAAATACATTTCGCCGGAAAAATTCGATACTTGGAGTACGTTAAACTCAGTTTAAGCTTAATCCACATCTCTTAAACCCGGCCTAAGTTGGTTAATGGACTAGCGTATGAGCTTATTTATACAAATACGTTTTTCCTTTTCGAGAATTGTTTTATTATTTTCTTCCACTTCAATGTCGTGCTTGTCCCATATAGAAGCTTCTATTTGTTTTTCTATTTTTTTCCTTGATTGTTTACCTTTTTTAGAAATACTACAACCGAATTTTGAAAAAAAGTTCAAGTTAATAATTTTTGAATGGTTTTGTAACATTTGCATATACTGGTATAAAAAAGGTCGGCCTTTGGCAAAACCCGACCAAAATAATGCCGAACACCGTTTACTGGCCGATTAGCCATTTTTGGCCGATACCAAAGCCGAAGATTAATCGGTCGGACACTAGAATTTACCCGTCGCTTATACATAGTTGCAGTTAGTGAATTTAACAGTCATGCAAATAAATAAGTATATTTATTTTCGAAAAAAAAAAAAAGAAAAAAAAAAAAAAAACATTTAATTCATCTAAAACTTGCCACAACAAGTATTTGTTTTAAAGAAATTAGTAAAAAAATATGAAAAGTTTAAAATTCTCGACAAAAGAGCTGGAGTGTAAAAAGTGAGTCATCATGTTGCAACTTGGTATTGTTGTTTATTTCAAACTAACGACAATTAAACAAAAAACTTCTTACAGTTGATATTTTTTTTATAAATAAAACAACGCACACAGACACACTTTTATTTTACACCGATTTAATGCAAATACAACCACATAAAACAAAACATTAAACCGCAAAAGCTGCAGCACAACGTTACAAATAAAATCACTCGTAATTCTAATATTTATCATGACAGAGATTCTCAAATGTTTTGTTCAGTAGGAATACATAAACACAATTGGGACAAAAGACGAACTTGTCGCACAGCAGGACAAATTTGTCGGCAAGAATTATTTGGAATTTATAAAATTAAAAATAATAATATTATAAACATCATGCTTATCCATTTTTGCATGGATGATAAGTACGCACATTAGTATACAACTCTATTCAAGATAGACAAACGACATAAATGTTAGGGTTAAAAAGGAAATTAATTCTGGATAGCTAACAGCCTCTAAAAAAAACCACTGATGGAAGAGACCGGTGTTAGTTCCAACATTTTATACACTGATAGAAAAGGCGTCATAACGCTGATGTATTTTGACATCAGTACTATGACAAGTTTCTTCGTTTTTGACCCCACTTTTCATCATTGTGATGTCAGCCTTAAAATCACCAAATTGTCATCAGGGTTAAAAATTTAAACTATGTCATCAATGGGATGACACATTGGCATCACAGAAATTACGAATCGGAGTCGGTTTTATAGAGCATATCATCAGTGCGATGACAAACTGTCATCAATTTGAGCCATTTTAATTGACCTTAAGTCAAATTTTGAGAATATCATTATTTAATTACCCGTTATACATGTTTGTTTTACTTTTGATGTATTCCGGTTCCCTTTGTTAACTGAAGAACTTTCAATTATAAGACACCACCAGCAGCATGATATGGTTTTCGTAATAACTCTACTTTTAAAATTTGATGTATTTAAATAAATAATTAAAAAAATAGAATTTGGGAATTTATATAAAAAAATTAAAAAAATCTACTTTTTTGTTCTTACTTAATATACCAGTTAAGTGATTAGCTTTCCTTTCACATGCCATTAGTTATTTTTTTCATTCTATTTTCACAATTCCCAGGAACAGTTTTGTTGAAACTGTTGACACAAATTTCCCGTCGGGATACAGTAATTTTAGTTGATAAGACTAATTACACTGTGCAAGAAATTGACACTTTTTTTTCGTGACAAGCTGGGCACCTATCGTTTTAACATAATTCTGGCACGATGAATCCAGTGGTGCTAACCGTTTTTTTAGGTTAGCTCTGGTTTTCGAGATATACCGTTATTTCCAAAATGGAGGAGGTTGCACAACATATTAGCCCGGGTGTTTGTAACTGCAAAAAGTAAAATAACCTTAAGATAATCCCTACACCCCCCGGGCGTGGTTTTGGTACACGCCCATGCTATATGAGCTAGGGGGACTAAATTTAACTTATGGCGATTTCTTTTCTGAGAAAAATGTTGCATAAATGGTACATGCTCTACACAAAAGAGATAGAGCATGTACCATTTATGCAACATATTTCTCAGAAATGAAATCGCCATTAGTTTTTTCTCATTATTCCATTATTTTACTTGCCCCTTATACAAGTGTACTGCCGAACTTAAGATTTCGTTCCGATTTTTAATACTATTGTGATGGGTATTTAAGATTTGGCACAGCTACAGATGTGATACAACCAGATGTTCAACTTAACAATAGGGTGGAAGGACCATGTTCTCTTGTTTGTTTGATTTAAATTATAAGCACGATATGCTGAATTTTTTCACAATTTTCGATTCGAATGTGAGCATTGTTTATGCATTTATCAACACTTAAGAAGAAGCTGTCCAACCAGGGACCGAAAATAACAGTTATTTTGAAATTTTAAAACAAATAAGCATATAGAAGTAAATGCTGGCAAACTGATTCAAGTATAACATATTAATCCTTATGAACTTTTCTTTGATAAAATATTATGATTTTTAAAGTTTTGATTTTTATTTTTTTGAACAAAAATAACAGTTATTGTTTGATTTTTATTTTTTTGAAAAAAAATAACAGTTATTTTTTGATTTTTATATTTTCGATCAAAAATAACAGTTATTTTATGATTTTTATTTTTTTGAACAAAAATAACAATTATTTTTTGATTTTTATTTTTTCGAGCAAAAATTTAAATTATTCTTTAAAGAAATGTACGTGTTATAATTATTAAGTTGTCTTTAAATATTTATTTAAATGTGTGATCATCATATTTTATGCCCATTAAAAAAAATATTTAAAGTCAACTAAATAATTATAACACGTACATTTCTTTAAAGAATAAATTTTATTTTTGATCTAAAAAATAAAAATCAAAAAATAACTGTTCTTTTTGTTCAAAAAAATAAAAATCAAAAAATAACGGTTATTTTTGTTCAAAAAAATAAAAATCATAAAATAACTGTTATATTTGATCGAAAAAATAAAAATCAAACAATAACTGTTATTTTTGTTCAAAAAAATAAAAATCAAAAAATAACTGTTATTTTTGTTCAAAATAGTAAAAATCAAAAAATAACTTTTATCATCATACTTTTATGAAAAAAGGAATAACTGTTACGGTCCCTGGTTCCAACAGAATAAAAAAAAACATAAACAGCACCGAACTTATTATTATCCAAGGATAAATCGCTATAAAATGAATTAAAATCAATCGACTACGTCGTGAAAATTGAAACTCTCATCTTTAAGTACAGTATTTGTCGTTTATAAGCATTTCATAATTTGCACGATTATTTGCTGCTTTTAAGCGAGAAGTGCATTTCTAAAAACTCGCTTTTATGCATATATTGTGCTTATACAGAACTGGCTAATTTTCATCAGTATAATGAAAAGAAAGCGATTTTACTTATATCGAAAGTCCATGAATACATTCAAAATAAGATTAATATTAAGCAAAATTAGTTTCAATGAAAAATGGCATTTTTTTATTATATCTCACTCAAGTTTAAAACGCTGCTTATATTAGAGTTTTTTTTAACTCAATTTATTAAAATTTTATTATTTTGTGATGCATAAATGCGGGAAATGCATATAAGCAAATGCTTATACACGAAAAAATTTCGGCTATTTTTAGTAGCAAACTGTAATTGCACAAGTTTTGATGACTAAAAGCGTAAAATGATTATAACCGGTGTGCAAATCAGCAATAATTTGTATTTAAAAAAATTATTTGATATTAAAAACCTTAAGATTTAGGACTATTGTTTGAAACAATGAAATAGTTTTTAGTGATGTCCCTAGATTGTGCGTACAAAATTAAGTCGGAATATAGAGCCAACATTTTCTTAACATATATTAACCATTTTTCCTTTCCGAATGTGCTTCTATGAGTTGTATTTCAATTTATAAATCATTTTACAATAGTCTTATTGCCTCAATATTTCAGATACTTTTTTTTCTTAGGCCAACCTTTGGTTAACATTGAAGCTATAGATATGTACTTATAATTAAAATAATTTATGAAACAAATTCCCAAATTTTTTAACATATTTAAAAAAAAAGAAAAAAAAAAAAAAAAAAAAAACAAGAATGTTATTATACCATAACAACATTTTAGCACTGCTACAAATTTCCAACTCACAAGTTTCTAAATTTTGACAAGAGTTTTGAGCATTCTTTTAAAACCGTTTAGGGGTCACTGCAACCTTCTGAGATTCGCTACTATTGTTGTTTTTAATGTTTTTCTATTTATACAAGTGTTGCTATTGTTGTTGTTATTGTTGCTGGTTAGATGGATGGTTGGTTGGTTAGTCTTTTAGTCTGTCTCTTTTTCAGATGATGGCTCATTCTTTCTGAGCATAATTAAATGTAAAACATTTTTAAGCTTCTTTCGCTTTATACTCCACACATCTCAAAGAAAAGCACATTAATTGTAGCTTGAAATCTTATATTTTTTATAAAAAGAAAATCGTTGTCAGTGAAAATATATACACATGTTGCTATTTGTATTTTTTTGTTGTTGCACAAATATAAAATTATAATTTATGCAAAAGTACACAGTGGAAAAAATGCACAAAAAAAAATAAAAATAAAAATAAAAAACAATTTAACCACAAGAGGAAAGTACATTTTTAACTTGGTTTTTTCTAGGAAATAAAAATATGCTAAAAATATGCATGGCTTTTTTTTTAATTATTTTAATTTAAGCAATAGCAAAATGTGTAAACTGTGGTGTAAAAAATATGTTGGAAATTAGTAAAACATCTTACAGTTTGTTTTGCCAGCTTTTTGTCAGCTATTTTGCAAAGCATTTTTGTCAGTGTTTTTTAAAATTTCTTTGTTTTTGCAGTCAACCATCGCATTGAGTCATACAATATTGTTACGGTTTGGCGGGAAATGTTACAAACACAACTGCTCTTGCTGTTCTTATTACTACAACATGTATTTAGGGTGATTCATCGTGAGGTTAGATTTTCAATATGCTTTTTTTTTGCAGATCACGCGTGACTCATACAAAACTGCCTTGTCGTATTTGTTCAGTATCGTTTGGCAAGTCATCGTGGAAAGACTCATACCACAACCGCTGCTCCAAATTGTTCAGCTGTCTTACGAAAATCCGCGCTCTGTGAAAAATGTTTTTATTGTAAAATTTTGTTCAGTGATGAAGCACATTTCTGACTCAATGAATACGTTAATAAACAAAATTGCCGTAGGTGAACTGATGAGCAACCTGAAGAGTACAAAACTAAATCATTACATCCATTAAAAACAACGGTGTGGTGTGGGTTATGGGCTGGTGGAATCATTGGTCCATATTTTTCAAAAATTAGGCAAATCTGAATGTTACCGTCAATGGTATCCGTTATCGCACCATGTAAACGGATAATGTGCTTCTCGAAATTCATGAGGAACGTCTCGGTGAGCTCTGTTTCAACAAGACGGCGCTGCGAGCCATACAGCACGTGAAACAATGACCTTGCTGAGCAATCATTTTGGTGACCACTTCATTTCACGTTTTGCTACGGTAAATTGGCCACCCAGATCGTACGATATCAAACCTTTGGACTATTTTCTTAGGGGATTTGTAAAGTCTGAGGTCTTTAGGAATAAGTTTTGGAGGTCAATATTACTCGTGTTATTTGCGAGATACCATTCGCTGTGCTCGAACGAGTCGCCTAAAATTGTACCTTCAGAATCGACCAACTCAGACGTAGTTAAACAGTAAATGCTTGGGTATTCGTTCGGTTAGCCATTAATCGGTAATCCGATTAATTACAACCCAATTAACTGATCGGTTAGTTTAAAATTGGCTTTTTTCGATTAACGATTACACCGGTTAATTTCAGTCGATTAACCGATTAACCGATGGAACAAAAATTCTAATATTTTAAAGTGTTTTTAATTATTTATCTCGTCTTAGAAGTATATAAAATATATGTGTTTAGAAAATATTTTTTCATACAAACAAAGAAGGTGTTCAGTGATGTTCATTTTAAACAAGTGTTTGCCGTCAACACCTTTTTGTTTCGCGTACTTCTTTATATGTATGCGCTCAGTTATTTGTTTCTTCTCTTATCAATCTATTTACAGAATTAACCGAGATACTTCGAAGTGTTAAAAATTTTAAAACATTTCAAAATGAATCTAATGGCATAATGGCATAAGAAATCCAGGAAAAGGTCTGATTCGGGCTTGCTCTGAAAATTACTTTCAAATCACGTGATTTTAAAATCACGCGTGTGATTTTGTGGTGTTCTGAAAAACATTTCGTTTTTATGTTTCTCGGTATGCCTGCGGCAATCGAAAATCATGCCAAAACACACAAAAACGGAACACTTAAATATCAAACTTGTGATGTTAAAAGGAACATGTGATTTGAAATCACGTGATTTGACTAAAAGTGATTTTCAGAACAGGCCTGATAAATTAGATATTCTGTATTATGGGTTGCTTTCGATTTCTCTAACATCAACGATAAGTGAAGGAATTTTTTCCAAGCCGTTTTATCAAAACTTAAGTCCTAAACATATAAACGATATTATTTTTCTAAAAGATTATTGTTTAAGGCCTGCTTAAGCTATTGAATAATTAATAAAATTATCTTACAGTTCATTTTTTATTACTACATAATATTTTTGTTTTAATTAAAAAAATATGTATTACATATTTATGAATTATTTTTTTGTTTGCTCGTTTTAGTTTGAGAATTGTTATGTTTGAATTATGTTATTTTGTTTTTTAATAAACTCCAAATAATAAATAATTTATGCATTTTTATTTATTGAAATTACTTAATTTATAAAAAAACTTTATTAATCGGTTAACCGATCAATTACAGAATTAACCGTTGATTAACTGATTAAACCAAAGCTTTGGTTAATTAATCGAGCGATTAACCGATTAAAGCAAAAGTGCGATTAAATGAATACCCTAGTAAATGCCATAAATTGTTCTTTTAACCGATAGTAAAAATTTCAAGTTCACTTTCAAATTGATGTGTTTATTTTACATTATAAATCAAACCTCACGATGAATCACGCGATATAAACATTTCGTATGTATTTATTCGTATAGAAATAATAAATAGTAGACGGTCGTCCTCTGAACATGAAAATGTATTTTAACTAATATTCTAGAAATAGATGGTGATTTTTTTTCTAACCCAGCATCATGTGTATGTGTGTGTGTGTGTGTGTGTATCTGTGTGTTTTTGTTAATTCTACTACTGCAATATGCTGACATTAGGTGTGGCTTGTTTAATTTTCTAGATGTTGATTTTCCTTTAGTCTGTTTTTGGTTGGAGAGTGTCTTATTTTTATATAAATATTTTGCGTGTTGTCCTTTTTTTTGCAAAGGATTTTGTTTCACTTTCCGGTAGTTTCATTTTAAGCTGTATTTGATTTCCTTTTAATTTTCCGCAAACATTTCAAGTTACTTGAAATTTAATTGT
Source organism: Pollenia amentaria (assembly GCA_943735925.1). Classification (NCBI taxonomy): domain Eukaryota; kingdom Metazoa; phylum Arthropoda; class Insecta; order Diptera; family Polleniidae; genus Pollenia; species Pollenia amentaria. Next base: position 228,419,535 of record OX031009.1, read on the forward strand.
TTTTTACTTTTTTCTTATTAAAATAAAATATTGTGCTTAATTTTCCTGTTGACAAAATTTGTTTATTAAAATTCGTTTTTGCAAGTAGTACATAGTAATTTTTTCTATGTTTTCTTATTTCTTTTTTTTTTTGAGCATAGAAAAAAAAATGATTTCGTAGTTAAGATAATTTTGTGAGGTGTTCATTAAATGGAATCTGTTACAAACACAAATATTTACTTTGTGCAATGATTTTGTGTAATTAAAGGCAATTGTATGCAGACTGACAACTATACAAAACTTTTGCACTTGTTAATGGTGTCATACAAAGAACGTTTTGCGATAAAGGGCATGCTTTCAAATTTAATAAGGATTCATTAGAATTCTATTACAAAGTACATTATAAACAATGAAAACATCGTGCTGGTTAGCAAAAGAGGAGATTTATGCACATACTTTTTAATGATGTTCTAAGTACAGATTGCTTTTAGTATTTTGGCATATCCTACCCGTTTGTTTAAGTTTGAAATTAAAAAAAAAATTGTATTTGGTTTTTGCTGTAGACTTAAAATTATGTCGAACTTACCCACTAAAGCACATCCTTTAGTGGGATAAATATTCAGATTTCAAATTAAAAATAATGATTTTCTTCATAAATCTGCAGGTTTTTAACAGATGGTACGATTTTTTAAATTCTTCTAACGTTTCAGCCTGAAATTTTTCAATTTCTGTGTCAATATTTTATTTAGATTGCAAAACGTTTTTTTTTTTTTACGTTAACCCCTCCCTTCAAGAATCCCCCTGTAAAAAAAATTATTGATAGTCCAAGGGAATAAATTGAAAGTCTCCGATTCAAGGCAGCTTCTGCTCATAACTTGTGAAAAAATTCAATGAAATAAGAAAATAAGAAATAAGAAAAAAAAGATTAGTTCAAAGGTAATAATTATAATAAATTTATTTTACGATGAAGTAAAAAAAGTTGAGAAACTTAACCGTAAAGAGTAACAGCATATTTTATGTCAGCCTGCATTTCGGCTATATTTTTCACAATCTTTAAAAAAATCAGGGGCCGTCAAATCTTGTTGCCGCGCAAAATCTGATTTTTTTTAAATTATTCGGTTATCAGAAAGTTCTCGCAGAAGCGCTATTGTGTCTCTTGGTATGAAATGTAGCTCCAACTTGCTCGAAGCATATGCCAGGAATATTCAGAACTACCAGACTTAAAAAATAAATAAAAAGAGTTATGTCCCCAAATGAGTAGCACCACGACGAGTAGACTTATATGTATCAGTGTGGACACTTGCTCGTACAGCCTCAACAGCTGCTCCAGTACGAAGAGGTAGGTAACTGATTGCTGGTTCTCAATACGGATAATTCAGCCTCTTATCATGTTAACACTTAGATCTGTTGCAGTATGAAAATGTTGACAGTATTTTCCTTCTGTTGTAACAATTAATCGTCCGGAAATTTTAAACAAATTTAAAAAATTTTACAGGTTTATTTTTGCATTGGAAATGATGACATTATAAAATTTTATATTTAATTTTTTATTACCTGCAAAAAATGTAATTAAAAATAAAAAAGTAATAATCATTTCAAATCAGTCAGTCGAAGTTGGGCTACCCTGGATATACAAAAATACACATATAACTAAAGTCAGGGCTAGCAAAACAATTTTTAACGGAAATTTTTCAAACATTTAATAGTTTCTTCAACCATATTGTTATCAGCTTGAACCATATTATTATTCAATCAGTTCTCCTTAATGAAGACACAACCACATTATGGTTGCCTCTGATTAAGTAGTGCTTTTTAATTTTTTTAATTAATGGTTGCATAAATAATAAATGGCACTTTTTAATTTTATTAAAAAAAAGATAAAAAAATCTATTCCAAATTTATAAGAATGTAAGAGACCTCATTCCTATAAATTTGGAGAATTTATAATCGAATTAAATGTATGTCCAAATGCGTGTAAATAATTTTCTCTTACACTATAATTCGGCTTCAGTTAAAAATTTTGGCATGTGCATAAAAGTGTAATCTAAAACTTAATTTTGTTTTCCTATTTTCGAAAGAGGGGAAATAAATATTTCTACTTTTTTGTATTCGAGTGCAGAAAAAAAACTCAAAATTTCTGAATTAAAAAACAAATACTACCTAAATAACTTTTTTTTTAATTAAATTTGTATTGTTTTTTTTTTTTTTTGAATTTCAGAATATTTTTTCTTCGATGGTCTGTCTGTATTTCTTATAGTGGTAAGTTATACAAATGTTCATTAATTATTTAAACATTTTTCGAATGTGTAATTTTTAATCAAAATTCAATTTATAAAGCTTTTTGTAATAGTCCAACCTTAAATGATTTTAACGAGGGGAATTTATATTGAACACATGTCAAATTATGGACAATAACGACTGCCGGAATTAGTCTCCAGTATTGTTCTTTTCTTTTGATTTGTTCGAAAGTGAGAGTGTTTTTGACAGACAAATGGACATAGCTTAATCGTCTTAGAAGTACTCAAGGACACAAATAGGGGTCTAACTAAGATTAATATTAAAAAAGTTTCACGAGTAATGGAAACTTAGTATCCCTAATTGAACACTAGTGGTGCAGGATATAAAAACCAGGGAAAGTCTTCTCATAAAAATAGTTGAACAAAATATAAGGCAGCCGCAAACTGAAAATGAATCTAGTTGTAAAATTTTTAATTACCAGGGCAAGTTTTTCTAGCTTTCTGCTTGAAAAATAAGTTTTTGTTTCTTATTTTGTAATTTCATTTTTGCAAATTTTGGAATTAAGCAAGCAATTTATTAACTAACTTTTATGGCTAAATGCGATTAATATAATAAACAAATTTAAAAACTGCTAAATATAGTCAATAAATGGCTAAACTGGCAACACCGTTTTACGCCTAGCAGGTGATCCTCTAGGAAATCAAAGTACTACTAGCAAAGTTTGAGGCAATTATGTTAAAATAATATTTTTGTTCCTATTCTGTTGATCCATGGCTTTAAGACCGTTATTCATGTTAGTTAACGCTATTAAACTTTTTGGGCACACTCGATTTTTGAACACATCAGTAGTGCGATTCACTAACTTTTTTTACGATAACCGTATCGTTAAAATAAATATAACGAAAATTTATCGAATTTGTTTTCAGTAACATTTTTAAAGATATTCGCTGTCGATTAAAGTCAGCTGTTACTTTCAGCAGTTTTGTTTTCGTTGTTTTTTTAACGACAATAATTTACGTTGTGTTTATTTAATTGATTAAGTGTATTTTATGTTTAAAGTGGCTAATCGCCGACTCAACTGATTGATGGTTTTAATTCAAAAAGCGTGAAAGGAAAACGTTTTCTATATTTTCTAAAAAAAAACTTTGACTGAAATCAATAACAATATTGACTTTGTCAATAAATTTTGGTAGCATATTCTTGCTTTTTGCATATTTTTGGCATATGTTTTTTAAGCATATTTACCCGTAGCCCGTTTCTGTATTTCTCACATCGTAAAACTTTTCGTATGAAACGAGTGAATTGCAACAACAACTGTCTAACATTTTTCTGACACAAGTTAATTTACTTTTTTCAGAATTATCTGTCATTTCAATAATTTTCCAGCAGTTATTGGAAGTATGTGAGAAAAAGTGTTTCTGTAAAAATATTTTGTTTCTCTCAAGAACTGTCAAAATACGTCCCATTTCAAATTGGTGTGAGAGAAAAAAAATTTTAAAAAACATATATTTAAAATTTAAAATGTATTTGTAAACTATTTTTTTAATATTAATAAAAACAAGTTAGAGTGCTATATTCGGCTGTGCCGAATCTTTGATACCCTCCACCGACAGGAGTGGGCTCTATATGATAAAAACATATATATTATTAATTAAGCTTCACAAAAACGAACGTCAGCATAAAAATTGGTTGCGGCTTAGACCTGAATTAAATTATTGACCGACAATAAGAAAATGTTATTCGTTTCTTGTAAGAACTTTGAACTGGCTTGAGTGAAATATCATTATTCGTAACAGTATTAGCCGGACTAAAATGATTTTTAGGGGCGTTATTTGTATTGGACCTATGGTAAATTATGGACAAATCATCCCAAAATTCTGAAGACTGATTTCTGGTATTACAAAAAATAAATTAGAATAAATTTCAATACAGCAGTGTAATTAGTTTTAGCGTTAACAGTAAATTTCACAAACTTGCATGATAGTTTTTCTTGCCATATGAATTTAAGTAAACAATTTCACCGCAATATCTATAAATCCTAAAGTGGGCTTTATTTGGTTTTAGGCGCAATAAACTATTTTCCGAGAGTAGGGTTTATATGGGGCCTATGGTAAATTATCGACAAATCAGTGTGATTTCTCGTCCTATAAAACTGTGACGTACCGAATTTCAATTTGATAGCATTATTTATTACGGTTTTAGGCGTACTAAACGGTTTTCCGGGAGTAGGGTTTATATGGGGCCTAGTGTAAATTATGGACCGATCTTCAAAAAATTTTACAATGTGATTTGACGTATTATAGAACTGTGACGTACCAAATTTAAGTATGCTAGCGTTATTTATTGCGGTTTTAGGCGTACTAAACTGTTTTCCGCGAGAAGGGTTTATATGGGGCCTATGGTAAATTATGGACCGATCTTCACGAAATTTAACAGTATGATTTGCAGTCGTATAAAGCGAATTCGTGCGAAATTTCATGTCATTCCGTGCATTATTCCACCATTTATGTTAGTTTTTGTATCAAAATTATCAATTTTTTTTGGGTAGTGGTTCCACATTTTGATTCATAGTTCTGATCCTACTAAACCGATGTTGCTGGATTTCAATCCCAAACTGCTTAGGATAACTACAAGCAATTTGAGACCAAGTTTGTTCTTATCTTTTGCGTTTTTCGAAAGTGAGCGTGTTTTCAACAGACGGACAGACGGACAGACAGACGGACATGGCTAAATCGACTTAGAATTACTCAAGGACCCAGAATATATATACTTTATGGGGTCTTAGATGTATAATAAAAAAGTTTCACACGGAATGACACACTTAGTATACCCTCATTCACCACAGTGGTGGTGGAGGGTATAATAAAGAAGTAATTTTAATGACGATTGAATAATTTAAATAATGAAAAAGATGTTTTGGTTTACAGGGTTCCCGTTCTTAGTCTTTACCGACCAGATTTGGTCGGGTATTTTTCGTTTGGTCGGAGGGTAGTTAGGCTAAACTTTATTTTGTTCGGTTTGAGAAAATGTATTATATTTATTTAAAGAAATTTAGAACACTGATAGCAAAGCAGATAAGTGCAAATCTAATATTTTTTTTTACAAAAACCAAAATTTTCTCTGATTGTTGATAAAACCACGGATGTGGCAATGACGGAATATATTACTTTAGTATCACGTTACTTTAACGGTGTTCGTTTTATAACGAATAGTTTTGTCACATCATTTGAGCTTACCAGACAGATGCCGCTTCAAATTTTTTTCTTATAAAAACTTTTTTAGTACCAAACAATATTCCTTTAAATTTTTTTTATCGGATTGGCAAGAGTCCGCGTTAACGTCATGGCTTGTAATGTTGATAAGCTAAAAAACTTTACTTACCAATGAAATTGACTTATTTTACATTAAATGCGTGTGTCACTCACTCTCTCCACATTTGTTAAAGTTACGCATGTAAACTGCTGCCAAAAATATTGAGGTGTTTTTTGTAATATTAAGAGTTTTTTTGCTAATCCCAAAATAAGGTGTTTGGCGGAGTTTCTTAAAGAATTATAGAACAGTAGGATGCCTTGTTACTGCAGAACTTAAGCGGCCTATTGCAATAAAATTGTTGACATTTTCGTATTGTGCAATTACATCGCTAATGTATATGCTTATGGGTTATGCTATATTTTTTTTTTTTGAATAGAAATTGCGCCATATTTTAATTGAAACCACTGTGTCACTTTTTGCAAAATATAGGGGAAAATGGAAATAATATGGCGAATAACATATAAATAAGATTGAATAATGGAGGGGGTGCTTTATAAAGTCAACTACTATTTTTTAATTTTGTCATAACACCAACCATAATAAATAATTCTTATAAAAAGTTTCAGTCAGAAAGCTCTTGTTTACCATATTTTAACTCAAGTTTAATGTCTAGTTTTTTTGTACATATTCTTAGTTTTTTTTTAAGATATGATGATACACACCGATACTTAAGTCGATTTCGATAATAGAAATAATCATATTGATGTTTTAGGTACATAAAAAAAAATCCTAATTCAAACCAGGCAAATAAATTTATTTAAATTTGACATTGAGCTTCTTAATCAAATAAAATCTTAGTTTGACTTCAAGCGCGAAGACATTAAAATGTAACAAGTAATCGCACCTTCTTAAGTTCTAAGGTCTATACAGTCACTTATTTTAAATTGTAAATATTTAAGCAGAAACCCCAAATACAAAAACCACTTTCAGAATATGGGACATGTCCCTTAAATAAATTTATTTAAATTTGACATTGAGCTTCTTAATCAAATAAAATCTTAGTTTGACTTCAAGCGCGAAGACATTAAAATGTAACAAGTAATCGCACCTTCTTAAGTTCTAAGGTCTATACAGTCACTTATTTTAAATTGTAAATATTTAAGCAGAAACCCCAAATACAAAAACCACTTTCAGAATATGGGATATGTCCCTTAAATAAATTTATTTAAATTTGACATTGAGCTTCTTAATCAAATAAAATCTTAGTTTGACTTCAAGCGCGAAGACATTAAAATGTAACAAGTAATCGCACCTTCTTAAATTCTAAGGTCTATACAGTCACTTATTTTAAATTGTAAATATTTAAGCAGAAACCCCACATACAAAAACCACTTTCAGAATATGGGACATGTCCCTTAAATAAATTTATTTAAATTTGACATTGAGCTTCTTAATCAAATAAAATCTTAGTTTGACTTCAAGCGCGAAGACATTAAAATGTAACAAGTAATCGCACCTTCTTAAATTCTAAGGTCTATACAGTCACTTATTTTAAATTGTAAATATTTAAGCAGAAACCCCAAATACAAAAACCACTTTCAGAATATGGGACATGTCCCTATAACAATATTCGTATTTGTATTTTGGTGTCCCTTTGAAAACTCTTCCTATACGTTCAGACGTTACGTATTATGTTGCAATTGTAGGCTTACGTTTAAGTCTTTAATTCAAATTGAACTTCTAAATTTCAAAAGTTGTGTTTTTAAACATTTAATTGGTTGGTTTCAAAGGAAATTTTGGGCGGATAGAAAATCTTGAAACGGCAAACCTGGTTGTATAATTTATTAATTTTGTTGACGTTTCGCTTACATTTGATACTAGGTTAGGTTAAGAAGGGTTATGCGCCCAAGGGCATAACCCTTCGCGGAGACCAATGCGGTCCATTGTGAATCCCTTCAGTAAGGAGGTAGAGAAAAGAAAGAATTGAAGAAGGAAAGAAATAAACAGATAGATACAATAAACGATATAAGTAGATACTACGTAGGACAGTTACTCCCTCTACAGTCCCCTCAACAGAAGCAGCCGTCCTATTTCCCTGACAAAACCCGGTAAATCGACTGGATAACATCCAGCGATGCACCCCAGTTCGTCGTGAAATCTATCCCCCAGCCATTTCTGTCTGAGACCCTGCATCCTAGGACAGTGCCACAGTACCTGCTCAACCGTCTCTAGCTCCTCAAAATCATCGCATAATCTGCAGAAGTCCGGTATGACGTGGCCCCATTTACTCGTAAAAGCCCTAACAGATCAATGACCCGTCAATAACCCTATAAGTGTCCTGAGACCACTCCTATCCAATCCCAGCATAACCTTGGTTGCCCCTGTGTCCAATCCAGGCCATAGTGACATAGACACCCTGCAATCCGTTCTGTCCCTCTAGGATCGGTTAACGTCATCACGGAATCTTTCCCGTATCACCTCATAGTAGTGACATGACATAGGGGAGGCTTAAGTCGTGTCAGTGTCCGGGGGTACCCAACACAGCTTTATTGTGAATACATACATGAGTTCCTCAGATTATCCCTACACCGAGCGACCAGGCACGATCGCACAGTATGATTTGTCAGTGCCAAGGCGAATTCATGTATACGGTGGTGTCGATACTACAACAAGTAAAAACACACCAATGTATTTTTCTGTTGCTTCCGTTGATCGATATGTAAAAAACACAAGCAACTTTTGACATTTCTCTCTCTAAGTAAGAAAAAAAGTAGCACAGCTGTGCTTTCAACGCCACCTGATAAATGAATTCGCCTTGGTGAGTGTCCTAAGCGCATTTGACACTAAATTACTGGAAATATTCCAGTGAAAACAAAATCAGTGTTGTCTGCTTTCGCATTTAAATACAAAAACAATTTTTTCTTACAAATCGAGAAACGATAGAGTTTTTTGTGTCACACTTCATGTGAGAAATTTTACGATGCAAGAAATACAGAAACGAGCTACTGTATTTTCATACTTTTTCGCTTGGTTATTTAAAATTTTTTTTTGTGAATATAACAAATTTTTTTTTTAAATTTATATATTTTTATAACTAACTATTCTCCCCATTATTTAAGCCATTCAATGATATTTTTAAAACTAGTTTTATTAGGTGAAAGTTAAAACAACACATACACTTTTTTCATCAGTTACAAAAACTTTTTCTAACTAAAACTGTATGGCATTAATTTCTGCTAAATGGGGGTATAATTTCATAGTTAACCAAACCAAAACTATAAAATTACATTAACACACACACACAGACCGAAACACAGCATGACTGAAGCTATTTTAGCCCTTTTTGTGGTTTTAAAAGTTTCTCTACAATCTTGAGTTAAATTGTAAATTAAATTAAACTTTTAAATAAACGGTTTCTTTTGCTTTGCTGTGCGGGGAATATAAATTTATCAAATAACCGCATTCGCTTACAAAAATAAAATAATTTATTTTTTGCTGTAACACTCTTAATGATATTAACACATTTTAAAAGTTCTCTTTTAAACTCAACATTTATGAAAGAAAAAATTATAAATAATTATACATAAACATATAATTTTTAATGCTATTTTACCTTAAGTTGCACTCATTCAACACTTTTATTTTTATCTTGCAGATTGTTTTTTTTAACACATTTTGTAAAAATGTTGTAGTAATTACGCATATAATTAGTTCCTTTATTACATCTGAACTGGAGTTTCTGTTTTATTTATATTATTATTTGCTTTAGTTTTTTTTTGTTTTTAACTACTATAAAATAAAAATATAGTAGAATCCTTTTAAAACAAGATTTATAAACTCTACAAACAATTTGTATTAACACAACACATACAGATAGAGTTAGACGAGTGTATAAGAAAAGATGAAAATAATAAAAAAAAAAGGAATCGGTTAAATGTTACAGATTAAAAATTTATTACAGAACAAGCCACTTCACTACTACTAACGACCACTAATTATGAGTACGTGGTACACACATACACATAAACTCACTTACAAACACTTTCATGCATGTTACGTACACCACACACATATAGATAAACATATTAAATGTATTAAAGTCTGTTTGTGTGCAATTAAAAAAAAACTGACAAACATTTCATTTAAACAGTGTGGATTAAAAGTGCTAAAATTGTGGACTTAGTTTTTAATAAGGCAGTTTATAAAAGTTTGAAATTTTTCGTCGTTATCCCAATTAAAAAATGTTTTGAATGAGTGATCTTCTTTAATTTTACGATTGCAGCCTTGGATTGAATTTCTTAAATTAAATTTGAAAACATTTTTTTAGTAAAAGTGCATTTAGTGTTTCACTTTACTTTCTGTCCCTTTTTCACACATAGATAAGCACGCACACTTATCTACTCACCAACTGCAATCGTGTGTGTATGTGCAAGTATAATTTGGTGTAAAATTATATATAAAAAATCTTACACCCACAAAAACCCATGCAGGCAGCAGTCAGTTCTGAGCTTTTATGTAATAAATTTATAAATACGTGTTTATTCCCTCCAAGCATTTGGTAGAGTATTTTTTCAATAATTTATCAAAATGACACTACTTCGTTGCATTAAGTAGTTATAACAAAGATTTTAAATATTTTTACAACCTTTTAAATACATTATATTCGAATTTTTGTCTTTTAAAAGGTAAATTTTTGTTGCTTAGAAAAGCTCTTCGGTCAATTTCAACAGTCAGATGACAACAATACCACAATTGAATATTCCCACCTAGAAGAAACCTCTTTGCAAAGATAAGCTGTTAAACAGTATACTTAAAAAAAGAATCGATTTATATATCGAATTAGTGCGTTTCGAAACTTAAAATTTTAACAATTTCACAAATAACGCCAAAAAATAAATTTTATTAAAAAAGTTGATTTATTCAATTAACGTATTAAAATAATTTCGGGCTGTTCTTGACGAAGCGCATTATGCACGTTGAACCACATCTCGTCCGGATCAATGTCGTTCATATTTCAAAAAAAAAAAAAAAAAAAAAAAAAAAAAAAAAAAAAAAAAAAAACATTGATCATGGCGCGGGTCCGGTCTCCATTGTGGTAACGCGAGCTTTGGCTTGATTTTTTTCCTTTAGCCTTAAAAGAGCCTCGTCATAAGTTGCGCGAATCGATGAATGATTTGCAAAGTAAATTTGGATAATTTGGTTGTTCAAGCGTGAATCTTTCAATGATGATTTGGAAGAGAATTATCAAAAAGGAAGAGCAGTATGACAGTTCGTTTGACAGCTAACCGTTTCTTTAGTTTTATCGGGCTTAAAAAATATCATTCGTTACTTTAAAACGGGGATACACAACAGATCACGTATTTAAACAAATGATTTGTGCCCTTAAGAAATTTAATGAAATTTTTGAATCATTGAAGCTGAACCTTATCCTGTTTCGCACCGCTTTCAATATGCGAAAGAAAGTGTGTGTGGTTTAGCTCTGCTACTTTTAGTACGAAAGACAAAGACTACCTAGTTCAGAATAATTTTAGAAGATCAATTGATGGCAATAAAAATTGTTTTAAAACTAAAGAAAAAAATCATATCAGCAATTTTAAAACGTTTGCAAGCAGCAGAATTCATCTAATAGCAGACAAATTGAATCCGAAAGACGATTTTGTATGTACGAAATGCTTCTTAAACCCCATTAGAAGAAGTAATTTTGTAATCGAATAATATCGATCAGTTACTATGTCTAAAGACCACTTATTTCGTAAAAAAAAAATCATTAGCGAAAAAAATCAATAAAAATCACTTTAACTGCCAATTTCACGATGTCGAAAGAACGCTTTCTTTCGCACAAATACATATGAAACAAAAACTAATTTTTCAGAATTTGTTTTTGTTATACATGTAGTTGTGCGAAAGAAAGCGTTTGTTCGCATTTAGTGGAATAGGCAGTCAAAATACTACTTATATCAAAAATCATCGAAAAATTATTTGTTTTACTCAAGCCCCTTTTACACTTTTCTACACGCCTTGATGACGCATATATTTTTTGCACTTTTTTATTTTCATTCAATATATTATTGGTGTTATCAAAATTAAAAAATTGGAGCACTCAAACAAATATTTAATAAATTATTAAGGACAACCAGACCAAAATTCATAGAATTTAACATACTACACGTAAAGAAAAAACATGGTTGTGTTAAACATATTCTAAGAGCAACATTTTATGATAAGATTCATGATTGTAGTCAACATATTACGATTATTATTGAATCATATTATGACCAAATATATTCGTAATATTACATCATAATATTTCTCTCCTAATCCTAATTGGTTTTTGTTAAATCCTTTTATAATTAAATGTAATCGTATTATTATCATGTTAATCATAATAAGTTAAGAAGTAATCATGTTAACATTAACGATAAGATATGCACAAATACATCGATAACTTATTCTCTTTAAATTTAAACCTTCGAGAAAAACATGTATTTGCATGAAATTCTACGCCATGTACCGTTTTAATACGTTTTTACATTAAATATGAGTGATTTATTTAAAAAAAAAAAGCAATTTAAATTTTATATTTATTATTATTATTTTTATCATTCAGTAAAAATATGTGAAAAAACTACAATTTTCTATCCCTGATTTCCATCTTTTACTTCTATGAAAATACAACTCTGATAAAACGTATCGTTATGTATTTTTAGACATTATATTTAAAATTATTTTCACACTATTATACATTTGAGGTTTATGTGAATTGTTGACATATTTTTATTATATTTTGTATAGGACAATGCATACACTTAAACACTAAATAGTGTTGCCAACTGGCCTAAATTGGCCAAACAAGATTTAATTACAAAAACGCTTTACAAAATACATTTTTATACACTTCACCGGATGTAAAATGGTATTCATACATATATAACATTGTCATTTGTAATATCTACAATATTGATCTGAGACCCTATTAACTCTAGTGTTTAGATCACGATGGTCATCTGTCCTGGTGTCCGTTGAAATTGATTTCCGAGGACCCTAGATACGATGAGGACTAGGTATTTATGCATTTATGTCACGTATAGTCCGGAATTGTTTGCTATTCAGCCTGATGGCTCCACAAATGGCTGAGACATGAGCAAAAAACCACGACTGTCTCAGTGTTACCCCTAAATAAAATAAACAGAGGTAACATTTTTGGGTATCAAAGAGTTTAAATAATCGTTAGATTTGGTTTTTTTCATTGATTCTTACGTATTTTTTTGTTGGTTGAAAATTGTACAAAATCTTCTGTAGAGCTACCAAAGGTGACGAAGTAGTGATATTTTGGTAGACAAGCTAAAAAAATCCTATACCAAATGCTTGGAGGGATGACCGTCTATGTATGGATACATTCAAGTACTAACTACAATTTCCGTTTTAAAAATGCAACTACGACTAGATGGGTTCGCTTCTGTAACTCGCTTAGAGCTTAAACCAATTTTATAGTGCTACACAGAATAAGTACGCAGTTACGCTCTTGTCTAAGTAACTTCCTCCGTTTGTTGCTTTAATACAGCTTTTTTATGTTATTTAGTTTAGATACTGAAAAGGGAAAATACTATATAGATATCTTAAAAATAAAGTAAATAGTAAAAAAAAATTAAAAATTATAAAGAAGACGTTGTAGAAGAAATAATAAGTTTTAAATGATTAGCTGGATGTAGTAAAATTTTGCTTGTAAGTGTTAGAAGTCGCAACTAAAGTTATAATATTTACTTGCGTTGCTGGTTAACGTATCGTGTCAGTGGACGGCCACTAAATGTATTTCCGTTTTGGGTGCAATATAAAACTTTTTTTGTTGTTGTTTTTTATATTTTTGGCTGTTGACTAATGGCCACTTAAGAGTGTGTGTATAAGAGTGTATGTTTCTGCGGTCGTGTGGGAAAGTGGGAGTGAGTGTTGAGTAAGAAGGTGTTAAAAAAGGACTTATAGTATATTTGATAAATATTGAGTGAGTGTGTATTTGTTTGTTCGTATGCTTTTTCGTGTGATTTAAAACCTTCTGCACCTGTGCATGCATAAATCGTTTTTCTTTATGAGTTTGTATATTTTGTATTCACCCTGGTTATTAGTTTATTACAAAAATTCAGTTTTGCTTGGACCGGATATTTTCCTTAAAGCTCTTAAGACTGCAATGTATTGCCGCTTTTGATAAAAGGTGGTTATAATTTATCCAAATTTTTGCACATTGATTATACACAAAAAAAAAAAAAAAAAAAAAAAAAATTCTAACATGTGCTTCTTCAATGTATGGAAATATTTTCTAGCATCTAAAGTAAAATTTGTTGCAAAAACCTTTACCACATATGAGGTGGTTTAATAATTTAGACTGGGGTTTTTTTTGTGTAACCGACATTTCTTAATATTATAAACTGTAACTTATTTTTAAATTTTAAAGATTTCTTTAACTTGGGAGGTTTGTTTGATATTAAGTTAAAATTGATTTCAAATTGCATATATCTCTTTTTAAATGTTAAATAGAAGACCGTAGCTTTTATTAAAAAAAAGGGTTATTTTAATTGAGAAATCGGTTATTTCTCCTTTTATTTTAACTCATTTGAATTCATCGCCCAATTTTTAAAATAGTGAGTTATTGTCCAGCCGTGTGGTTAAAGAGTAATTATTTATTTTAGTTGAGCGTATTTTTACCGTTACTTGTATTTTATCAACATAAAAATTAAAGGCATCAAAATTTTAATGGCAGTTTTATGTGATTTGACAAAATAAAACCTGAAAGTCGGATGATCACAATGTCGCGCATTAACAAGAAAGATTATTGTTACATATACAGTATTTTTCGTTTAGCTGCACGTTCAAGTTTGCACGAAAATTCGTGCAGTTACCCAAAATATTCAGTTACGCAGTATTCACTCATCAGCAAAAATAATGCAGCTAAGTTATTCACTTACCTGTATAAATGTGCTCTTATGTAAAAGTTTTTTTCTTATTATCAAGGTTTTGGGAATGCAATTATTTATCAAGAGATTTTGTTTGCTTGCTTAATTTCCTTTTTTTTAATAATTGATAATAAATACTGAAATTTATCGTTGAAGGATTTTTATTTTTATTTTGATTTCTTGCGAAAACAATGAGAGCAATTTGTTTTTGTTTTTAATTTGTTTTTTTCTTTACCCACTTACAACTACAATTAATGTTGGGAGAATTCCAACTAATTGTAGTGGGTAATATAAGAAAAGATAAACTCACTGTTTTATTGTTGGTATTTTGTTTAAGCCCTGATATCGTTGCAAATAGGACTTTTTGAGTGTACTTGGGTAATTCTCATCCCCTCTGTAGTCTTGTTTGCTGATAGATTTGGCTTTTCTAAAATTATTTAGGAGAACGTTTCCTGATGATCTCCCCTAAGCAACCAGTGAAATGCGCATAGGACCAGCTCACCTCCAACATTAAATTTAAGCACAACATACAAAATCTCTTAATAAGTTTTTTTCTTATTTAAAAAATAGATTTAGACATGCAATATCCTTTAATCATTAATTTCAGCAAATGTTTTTAATATAAATTATTTAATTTTAATTATTGACCGACAATCAGAAACCGTTATGCTTTTTTTTCTACTTACATATATAAAACTTAATTGGAACAAATTTGAGTAAGAAGTCATGATTCGTAACAGCATTAGCCGAACTCAAACTTTTTTAGATTTGGAATTTATATTAGACCCCTGGTACATTATGAACAATTTCGTTATAGTAGTGCAATTTGTTGTTGCGATTTATAGTTTTAAAGTGGCTTTCAGAAGATATGGGACCTAAAGCTAGGATCAAACGATTGCCGCAATGCACAAATTTTCACACTTTTTAATACCCCAATCGTGTAACTGCACAATCAAATGCCTCATGTACCACTCAAGAACAATATTGTGCTTATTTTTACCAATAAAATACAACCCTGGCGCGGAAATCGTGTGACTACTTGATATGCAACCGCGCGTCAATAAAAATCACAAAAATTTACCAACATTTATTGGGTTCTGTGCGGCAATAAAACAACACAATACGCGCCAATATTTGCCATTTTTTAAAAATTTTACTTTTGTGTGTTTCTTTTAGTAGGAATAAATATATATATATTTATTTATTTTTCATTATAATTATTTAGATTTTTTTTATATTAGTGCAATAGCTGTTCAGTGTGAATACTTTTATTCAAGATATTGAACAAAATTAAAACAAAACGGAGTATTATTTCTTTTTAAGGAATATTTAGGTGTGTGATGAAAATCACTCGATTTCTAAACGATAAAAATGTATCACTTTCGAGCGATTTTAAAATCTATGTCTGAATTACATTATAAAGTCTTAATTTGTGTTCAAAACATGGTTTTAATAATAATATATATAATAAACAATTTAAAAAAATATTAAATAAAATTTCAAAAATATATACAGGAAAACGAAGCAAAATTTATTGAAATTCTTTAAAGCGAATTTATTTTATATTTTATTGACAAATTTAATGTGATAATTATTTCTTTATAAATTTTTGTTATATTAACCATTTTTAAAAATAATTTAACTTTGACGTTTTTATTTTACCGATATTTGTCGTTAGTATTTCTTAAAGAAAATATTTGTTAACTTATTCGTTAAATTCGTTAAAGTAACCGAGATTTCTCGCTATTTAATATTATACGGTAGTAAAATTCAAAAAGTTACAGATTTGAGGTACTAGTATTTAAATAATATTATTTAAAACCGAAATGTCATTCAAAAATTCTAAAAATTTGAATATTTCTTTTTTAATCATCAATCTTTAAACCAAATGGTATTTTACCTCTCTATTGCTAGATTTACACGATTGAAATTTTCTTCAAAATTGCCCTTCAAAATGCTTCAAACTCGTGTAAACAGCAAAATTTCTTCAAAATTTATTGATAAATTTTATTTATGTAATGTGACATTCGTAAATTTTGCTGTTTACACGAGTTTGAAGTATTTTGAAGAGCAATTTTGAAGAAAATTTCATTCGTGTAAATCTAGCTTAAGTCTTTATATATTTTAAAATAGAATTTTACTTTGTTTAATTTTTGGAATTTCATATATTTTACTTAAAATATTTCAAATAAAACTGTTCAACAAAAATTTGTTTTTAATGAAAAAACCAACTAGAATTTCCAAACAAATAAAAAAAAAAAAATCTACCATGTTTTTGCAGTTGACACAAGTAAGAACAATCGTGTGACTGAGCTGCGGCAGTCATTGAACCCATTTCGCTTTGTACCAACTAGCGGCAATTAAATTTGTATAAAACAGGGCAATCGTGTGATTTCAGAATATTTTATTGTGGCAATTTCATTCTTTAGCGTCAATAAAGCACAATCAAAATTGTGTCATATTGATTGGTGCATTTGCGGAAATCGTGTGATCGTGTGGACCGATTGTCATAAAATTGCATGGTATTATTTCTGGCCATATGACGCTAAATTGGATCAAAATATACCACAATGTCTATGTCTTCTAAGGTTTTTGGCGTATTTCAATAATTTCCCATTTTATGGGCCCTATGGAAACTATGGGCCGCTCTTTACGAAATTTAACAGTGTGATTTTTAGTCCTACAATACTGTGGCGTAACAAGTTGTGTTACAGTAACGTCATTTGTTACGGTTTTAGGCATACTAAACTGTTTTCCGAGATTAGGCTTTATATGGAGCATATGTAAAGTAAATTATGGAAATTTAGCACTACGATTTCTAGTCACATAGAACGAATTT
Source organism: Pollenia amentaria (assembly GCA_943735925.1). Taxonomy (NCBI): domain Eukaryota; kingdom Metazoa; phylum Arthropoda; class Insecta; order Diptera; family Polleniidae; genus Pollenia; species Pollenia amentaria. Next base: position 228,436,785 of record OX031009.1, read on the forward strand.
GTGCGAAATCTTATATCAGTCTTTACATCATACCCCATATTTTTGTTTCAATTTATTAATTTTGAAGAATTATGGTTCCAAATTTGGATTCATAACTCTTATCTGACTTAACCGATTTTGCTGGATTTCCATCCAAAACGGCTTAGCATAATAAGAAGCAATTTTACACCAACATTGTTCTTTTCTTATTATCCAGGATCCAGGATATATATATATATATATATATATATATATATATATATATATATATATATTTTACATCAAACATTTTTATTGTGTATAGACCCCTTTAGATGCATAATCATGATATGGGATTAAATCTCTTAACTAATGAAGAAATCATTATTTCACGATCTTACGAATCAGTGTAAAGGCAGAATATAACAACGTGTCTTAAACTATTTTCGCATGGCATTTAAAATAACGTTGTTCGCCCTTTGAATTACGAATGTGGATTACGCTGTCCACACGGCTTATTCATAAATCAACAAGTCTTCTTCTTACAGTTATGAACATTTTTTTTTTCTTTGAAAATGAATACAAAAGCAAGCAACAATTTAAAATGTCTCCTCATTTTAGCAATTCCTATTTTGTTAATTTATTTGTTGTTTTAAATTTCGCAAAAGCAATTTTGAGATAATTCAAAGGTGTTCATATCGCAACAGCTGTATCAGTCGTATTTTTCTTTTGTAGCAGTGGCAATGACTTCTCAATATTTGTTGTGTCATTTCATATCGAGCCAAATTTTTGAGCTAATGTATTTAATTCCCAGTGGAACATAGGCCCGTCTACTAGCTAATAATGTGGAGTTAATCGCCATATCGTTTCTTAATATTGTGTAAAAATTTCATACAAATTTTTTATATATTCAACTCTAGAGTTGAATTTGAAGGTGCTAGAAAATTCAAAGTTGAGATATGACACTATTGCAACAAATGCTCGATATGGTTTTGAATAAGGAAATGCCCTGGTCCTTTAAACGTTAATTTTTGTTGTTTAACATTTGTTGTCTTCCATTTACTTCACTGCAACTCTGTATGTCTCATCGCGCAGCACATAAATGTGCACTTACTTTTTAACCCACGTCATGATTAAAAATATACTTGGTCTGCCCACAGTATCTAGTGCTGTCAGAACTTTTGGAGAATTGTATTTGCCAAAAATAGATCAAATACAATTATACAGCGGCAAGAAGTAACATTGAAACGGGTGGCCCCAAGCAATTTTGCTCATACGAGATTTAATCCCATTTTTGGACAGCCTTAACTTTTATGTAAATTCTTATTGCCAATTAAGGATTTTATTCCATAGGGAAAACCTACTTTCAAAAAGCTGCTTATTACTTACGACCTTAGATCTGCATAAAATTAACAAAAACAATTAGGAAACTGGTATTTGGGCCACCTAAACAAAAATGTTTACAAATACTTATATTTTCTAAAAGCTCTTTTGATTTATTTGCAGTGATGAAAGAAAAACTGTCTTCGTTAAAAATTCGAGGTACGACGAAAGTTTCGACAGTGCTGTCAACTTATAATACAAATTTTACATTCGACTGTCGAGAATCGTTTGTCGAATGCAACTCATAAGAGGAACCTAAAAGTTAAAGTGAATAATTTGTAATAATTTTTTTAAATAATATAATTTTAAAGAACTCACTATTTATTTACGGGAAATAAACGAAATATTTTTGTTTAATATATAACAACGTTACAGTATACAAACGAACACGCCAGTAAAAAAAAAACTTTGTAATCTTATATAATTTAATTTATTTAAACAAATATTAATTTATAACTGTTTTCTATTTTATTCAAATATAAATTGTATTTCTTTTTCGTTTTTTTCTCATAAATTTCTTTATGTGCATTTCCCGTGAGTTTATTTCAAATGCAATATTCTCGATGACACACTGTCAGTCTTTTTAGACTTTATCTGCAATGACATGAATGTGTACAACATAAATACAATTGTATTACCACAAAATTTAAAACACTAAAAAGAAATCATACTGGATAACAAATTGCACTTCAAAGACATTTCCCTAACTACGGCACTCAACAACGGCTTTACTTTGCTCCAAAGACAAGATAAACTTTAATTTCATTTTACTTGTGGTGGGAAGTAATAAAAAGTAAAGAATAAAAATGAAAAAGTATAAAACATATTGATGTTTTATGCAAATCTACAGAATATAAATTTTCTTGCTTTTCCACTTCTTTTTTTTATTCTTCTGTAACCAGACAAATTTTACTCAATTTTTATGGCTGTTTGGTTATATGTCGGTTAAGAGTATGAAAAGGAAATATTATTATTAAAACTCAACACGATTTGAAAACTAAATTATAAAAGAACAGACAGCGCCGCAGAATAAAGGAATAACATGCTCATTTGTTCAAAAGAATAGAAGAGCACCTGAACCTGAAGATTTTTCTTTCCTGCAGCACTGGAAACAACTGCAAACAACATTTAATATAACACAAGGATAAAGAGTGGAAATAGGACAAGGAAAGGAATAGAAGGAAGAACATGTCTCACGTAGCTGAAACATATTTTTTTATTCGCGCTTAAAGAGGTCTTAAATGCAAATCAAGTCGATGACAGAAAACGGACGCCAGACAAACGTATTGGGATTGGGCGGGTGATTGTTGTGTGGTGGCATCGCTGACGTCGTATCGTCGTCCTTCGTGTCATTTGTAGTTGATGTCCTTATTGTCGGTCACTTATGACTAATGTCGGCAATAACGATGCCATTATGTTTTAGCTGCCACTTATAGTTTCATGCATTTTCATCTACTTTAAATCATATCCAACCTCCCCCACTCCTTTTATGGCTCTTAACGCCATTCAGTTTTTGTGTTTAAATCCCAGTGCTTGCTGCTTTTTCTGGTGTTAAAAGGATAAAAGCCATTTTAAATCAAAAAATATTGGTCAAAATATTTCATGAAAGAACTAAAAACAAAAACGAGAGAAAAACTGTAGAGTTTAACTTGGCTTTTTGTTTTTGTACATTCATTGGGTTTTTTCCTTTTTTTTTTTTTCTTTAAAAACTGCTTAAAAGGATACAACTACATGAAATAAATGCTTACATATTTTACAACAAAGTTTTAAAGAAGTTTTGTTTGTAATAGAACAAATTTTTAAAATGGAGAAACAAAAATGAAAAACGGAAATGGGTACGGAAATCACGCAAATGTTAAAGGTTTACGTGTAAATGTCAAACTAATAGATGGTAAGTGGCACTTAAATTGTGAAATCATCATTAATAAGCTGATATTGGTCAGAATGCTAAAAGAAGAAGACGAACACACACACAATTACCTTCATTTATATGTATGAGTTTGTACATATTGTAAGTTTGAAAATTTCAAACTTTAACAACGATTGATATTAGTCACGGAAAATTATATGATTGGGCGATTTCAGAGGATTTACTGGATGAGTCAAACATGTAGACAAATCCCTTTAAAGGCAAACAGACAAGCGGCTTAAGTTTGTGCTCAATTTTATTTGGCCCATTATATAAAGCAAAAAGGTTTTCAACTTGAAATATTTCCTGTAGTGAAAAAAAAAGAAATTATTTATAATTTAAAAATTTGGTTAAATTAATTACTTGTTACTGGTAGAATAACTAACTCACTGTTCATTACACAGAAAAAATTAAAAATGTTCTCTAATCACCAAATTTATACCAAATTCATAATATCAAGCAAACGATTTGATGATCTAAAAATTGTAAAATTTTTAATATTTTTTTTTTCAATAAATGATATTTTTAATTTTAATTAACGAAATGATCAAAAAACTTTTCATTTCAATCAATGTGTTAATTTATTTAACTAAATATTGACAATTCCCAGCAACAACTGTACAAGTTTAAATTATTTTATATTAAACGAAAAAGCCAATTAATATTTTTTGATATTTAATTAATATTTTAATTAAAAGTTTATTTTAAAACAACTTAAAATTAATTAAATCAAAATTATATTTTAAGTTTTCTTTCAACTAAAAAAAAAAAAAATGGATTCAAATATTACGTTAATTAAATTTAAATACTTTTTTTTTAACCATTTTTGTAATTGATAAAAAACTTTTTTCTGCGTATAAGTTTTAAAGAATTCTTCCCCCTAAAATGTTTGCAATTTCCAGTCTTTAGTATATTTTTTAAAAATAATAATGACAGCCTTCTATTGCAAGAAATTGATCTCTTCTTAATGACCTTTTGGGCATTTAATTCTTAAGCTGATCTAAGGCCTAACAAAAGAGTTTAATATTGTACAATCTCAACGGTCCATTTTTTAGGGCAGTTATCGGATTAAAGTGGTGAGGGTTATGGTCCTTTTTTTCTTTTTTGAGAAACTGATAACAATAACGCTCGAAACACATGAGAAACGTTTTTTTAAGCTCGATAGAACTTACGAAAAGATTAGCTAGAAGAAAACAAACTGTCATACTGCGCTAACTGTTTGACATTCATGATCAGTCCACTTTGGCCAATTGTCAGTAATAAATTCACGGTCGAACAAACCCTACAAATTTATCTTAATTTACTTTGAAAATGAGCAATGAATTCGCGCAACTTACAGAGGACTTCCTGATGAAGCTCATTTAAGGCTTAACGACTTTGTTAATAAATACAATTTGGCGCATATGGAGTGAAACTAATCCACAAATATAGAGTCTAAATTATATTCAGAAAAATACACAATTGGGGGCATAATCGGACCCTATTTTCTCAAAATCAAAGCCGGAATTTGCATTACAAGCAATTGAGATCGTTACCGAACCAGTATCAATAATTTATTGTTTAAAATATGGATAACCTTGGTCCGAGATGTAGTTTCAAAAGGGTGGCGTATTGTGCGAAACGGCGACTACAACCATTTATTTGATTTATTGAAATCCAAATTTGCCGATAAGTTGAGATATAGACCTTCCAATTGGTCTTCATGGTCGTGCTATTTGAGACATCTATATTATTACCTGTGGGGCTAACTGAAGTCTCTGGTTAATACGAATAAATCAGCAACAATTAAAACCTTGCACGGTGGTTGCACTTGTATGAAGAAGAGCTACAAAAATAGTTAGAATAAAGATGTAATCTGGAAATTTACACAGTATATTTCTGACAATATAAAAATGATATCCTGATAAAATGGGCGTGGTCACTTGCCCCTACCGTCCATCTCGGATTTGCAAGTACTGATGTTTTGTTAAATTTGTTTCAATTATTAATGCAAGAACTTCAGCAACTTTCAATTCTGAACAAATTTGTGTTGGTTCTGAACATAGTATAGAACTAGTATGCCGACTGGTGAGAACGTTCTCTTTTTTTTATAACTCTCATCACACATATACAGGGGTGTTCTGGAAATGGAAAACGCAAAACGCAAGAATTTAAAATTCGTTTTTTTAATAAGATTTCTGTAGTAAAAGAAATACAAATACGATACAATACAAATATTTCTCTATTAAACAGAATTATATAAGAAAATTATAAAAAATAGAATTACAAGTGTATTATAAAGAGCTTCAAAATTCTTGCGTGTTGCGTTTTCGATTGCCAGAACACCCCTGATAGGTTCTGTGTGAATTCAACACACATAAGAACAACAAAACCAAAACAAGATTTGAAATTTTTCAATTTAAAATTTTTCACAATATAAAACTTCATGTTTAATTTTATGACTTAAACCCATAATTAATAATTTTTTTCAATACATTTTGCTAATTTGCTTTTGCAAAATGTTTTTATTTTTCACAAACTAAAAATTTTTAAATTAATTTTTTTGACACTAAATTTTTTCTGTTGTTAATATTATTAAAGTCAGCAGAGTAGCATTTTGTGGTATAAAAATAATATTTGAAATCATTAATTATTTATATATTATCCGATATTGCAGAATAAAAATTTAGCAAACATTGTTTTTAAAAGTTTATAAATGCAGTCAGCATTTAATAAATTAAAAATTTATTGAACTAATAAAATTTTATTTTGGAAAAAATTTTTTTGCCTCATTCTATACGATTTTATGCAACTTTGTTTAGTGGTGGAAATAGTTTTATACACCAATACATTTAAAAAAATCTTACTAATACAAACATAAAATATGTACCACTGACAGTTGAGTTATGTACCTGTCAAAGAGTCGGCATACTAGTTGTATACTATGGTTCTGAATGACGATGGGTTTTTCCAAATTTCAACAATTCTTTTGCATAAATATTGTACACATTTCAACAATTCACAAAACGTACCTTCGTCGCATTCAAAATCAATGTATTTTATTACTTCTTCGAACTTTTGCTGGGATTTCACCGAATTTATATTTTACTTTAGACAACCAATATAAAGTTATATTGTTAAATATTTTACAAATTGTTTATATGATTTAAATGAATATGTTCAGGGGCAAATGAAGATATTCTTTTTTATTATTTATTAAATAATTAATTTTTCAGGTTTTAAACAACGAATTGTTGTTTAAAAATATAAAAAAGAAATTAAATAAACAAATCATAATAATAGTAATGTTAATAAAAAGTAAGCAAACCTTTTAATCCAATACTTTCTTACCGTATTTTTAAAAAAAGTTTCAAACAAACATTTTTTATAACCTTTCGCAAAATCTTGTTCAGAAACCTAAATAATAAGAATTTTTATTTTATAAGAATAATTTTTAAGATCTTAAATTATTAAATTATAGAATATCAAGTAAACCGAATAGAAGTTTAATGCATCACTAGCAATAAAAAGCCAACAAAACACATATAAAGTTGCCATACTTAAACAAAAAATCGATACAAACAATTAATAATTATAAAGCTGTTATTGTACGTTTATGAATAAAAATTTTTATAAAAGGTTTCAAAGACAAAAATCGTTTGATAGTTATAACATACTTTAAGCTTAAAATAAGAACTTTTTATGAATATGGCCGTTACACTTTAGTTGGTTACATTTCAAAAACACCGCTAGAAATTATCAAAATAAATTCAGAAGTCAGAAATTTGATGACATAGCGACTACTTATTTCGTTACAATCCCAATATATTAACCCTGCATGCTTAAGGCTATTTTTAATACGTTATAACTAATTGTTAGTCGATTCGACTAACATGCCCGAAATATGAACTCTGTGGAACGGAATCCATAAAAGTTAATGGAAAAGTAAAACACTACACAAAAAAAAAAAACATTAACATTTGTTTTTTATTTTTATTTTATTTAAAAATAAATTATTAACTGTTCTTCATCTGTCAAATCCGAGAAAAAGTAAAAGTAAAGGGGCCAATATTGTTTTTGTTATTTGTGACATATGGCCAGCAATCCTATGAAAAAATGAACAAAAATTGGACGTCCAAAACGCGCTTGGTGAAGAACAGCCGCGATTCCTACATCTTTTGAATAAAAATTTTGTTTTTAACAAAATTTAATTTTTTTTTTGTTATTTGTTAGCTTTTAAGGTTAAACCGTGATTTAAAGAAAAAACACTCTTTAATACGTAAGTTTTCGTAGAGCACCTCAAAAATCTGTAGACACTGTTTTGGGATTTTTATTCCATAATCTATTTTATCACTTTTCCTAAAAAATTTAGAAAAATTTAGAAAAAAAAAAAAAAAAATAATTTACAAATTCGTTTTCCAACAAAACAAACTTCTTTAGATTTAAATACATGTAAATTCAAAATAAAACTTATTTTTCTTGTTCTCTTTTAAACTCTTAACACATTTTAATAGCAAATTACTTTCAGTAAATTTAATTGGCTTAAGCATCTATTAGACTGAGTTGTCATTGGCAGAGACACACAAATAAATTTTCAATGTTCGAAATCAAACCAGAAGAAGAAAAATAGTTAGAAAAAGTTCCATTCTATTTAAAACAATTGTACTCATGTACAATTCTATTTCGAACAACAAAAAAAAAATACCACCTGGAGTATTGGAAAATAGTTTTATTAGCCCTCAAATTAGGCAAGTTGTATGTAGTTGTATCTTAATCATCATCATCATCATCATCATCATCATCATCGGCTTCTTATGTTTGTAGTTCTTGTATTTTATTTGGTTTTTATTGTTCTTGTAGTTTGTTTCGGATTGTTGTAATTTTTTTTTTTTTTTTCAAATTTGTATTTTTTGTTCAGTTTACAGTTGCAGTAAATAAACCATAAATGACAGTTTTAGATTTCTTGTACAACTATTACGGAAATTTTAGCAGTTGTAAATGAAAAAAATTCTACTTATTGTAGTGTATTTATACGAGGTTTTACTGGAGCAATGAAACAAAAAACAAAAAAACAAAAAAAAACAAATCCAAAATGATTTGAAATCCCAAAACAAAAAATATGCACTTAATACAACGCAACTTAGAGGAAATAATAAAAGAAGATGCCATACAATACTAAACAAGAAGTCATTACACTGACAGAAATTTAAAAATGTTTAACAAAATGAGAATCCAATTTTAACTTGAGGATATTGTTCGTATTATAAATTTATGTTATTTGGTAAAAAAACCATATTTAGCGATTTCTTAGTCAGGGAGAACCGCGTTCTTTTTCAGAAGTGGTAAAAAAAACCCTTGAAGCTGACTAATTAAGATCTTCCTTGCCGTAGCATAAACCACAACTACCAGGTACAAATAATTGTCTTAGTTGTTGTTATGTTTTTGCAATTTTGCTCTTTCGCAAGTGTCAACTTTTAACGTGAAAACCTTTATTAAGATTTTTTTAAGATTTTACCTGAATAACATTGAAAGCACAAACAATGTCATAAATATTTTGTAACTTTGTTGTTGCTTCCTACAGAAATTCATGTACCGGTCTTAAATTTTCAACGCCACAACCTGTGCAGCGTTTGAAATTTTAAAACGCAATGTGAATTTCTGTAGAAAGCAACAACAAAATTGCAAAATATTTATGACATTGTTTGTGCTTTCAATGTAATTCTTTGGCGTTGCGTTGCGTTTTACATGATTACGGCTTAAGTTTTTTATTTAGCGTTATTTGATTAGAGGCACGGCGTTTTTTAGTTAGAAATAGTTCACAACTCTGGGTGACCGAAACACACACAATCACAATTATGTGCATTTGGTGGAAGCAGAAAAACACGAAGTAAAAATCTTGATTAATTTAAAAACGTTTCGTAGATAGATCCTACTTCAACGATATCGGAATGGAACTAATTTGATTATCTTTGGTAAAATGTAAACAAAAGTAAACAATACAACAGCCGAAAATCCGTCATCAGCATTCACATGAATAATATTATAGTGTACGTGTGTCGACATGAATGCAGCAGAATTTTTTGCCCTTTAAAGAACGTTTCCACTTAGTCATGATTCAGACTTGCAATTTTTGTTGCAGCAATTCTTGAGATGAGTACCCCTCCCTCTCTCGCCAATAATCTCAAGAATTGCTGCAACAAAAAATGCAAGTCTGAACCAGGACTTACATGTTTTGGGCCACAAATTAGTTTCGAAAATCATTAGCTATTTTCGTTTACCCCAAAATTTGGAAAAATTTGTACTGGATTTAACTGAATACCGTTCGTTTACACATAAATTTGCAAAAATGTTTACTGAATTTAACTGAACAATAACTATCGTGAACGATGAAGTGACCATTAAGTTTTCTCCATTATTGCAATTGTCCGATAAAATGAAAAATGTAATTTATATACTGTGGCAACATTTCCGTACCGACTACTTTTGGTTGTTTAAAATACGTAGTGGGAACGACTTACTTTGGTTTTTTTCTTTAATTAAAAACAAATGAATTCGTATACTTTTTAATGGTAAATTGTTTTTTTGTGTTTTTAATTGTATTCTTTCAATATGTAGTTTGAATAATTTACTGCCTGGCCCACAATGTCGACAAGAACATTTCTTTCGTATATTTATATTGAAAACAAAAACAAATTTTAGTTTTCTATTATTGTTTTCAATATAAAAATGCGAAAGAAATGTTCTTGTCGACATTGTGGGCCTGGCAGTTAATTTGACATAATATTGTCATTGAAGTTACCGTATCTTCAACAAAAAATATGGTGGCTTCAAATTCTTAAAGTTCACTTGTAAAGTTACCATGAGGACAATCCTTCTGTTAGCTTATCAGTCACTTTTTAGTTTAATGTTAACAGGCAATAACCAAAAATACAATTTGTAATTTGTAACAATGACCCTTAAAGTTACTTAGTTCATAGATTTTAAGGATCAACTGGTTGGATGCAAATACCTGTTTAGTATATCCTGCTATTATCATAAAATTTTTATAATGGAATTTTATAGATTTTTATTTTCTGAACATATTCCAAATTTTCTTTGTATGTTTTGCTGAAATTATAAATCAATAAAGCAATTTAGGTTTTGCCAACAAATTTTAAATTTGTTTATATCAATATCTAAAATGTCAGCCAAAAACTTTTACATACAAGATGTTAAAACTGTTTAATAAAAATTAGAACACTTTTAGACATTATAATATTTGCTAAGCTGTTTTTTTTTTCATGAAAAAATGCTTTTCTCTCAGTGCTACAAACAATAAGTACTAAAATATGAACTAAATGTTCATAACAGTTGCCGACTGAGTCCTAAAGAAATCTCAAATCAACAAAAAGACGCTATAACTAAGAGAAGAAAACCCCCTTAAGTAAAACTATAGAACTAAGAAGGCAAAAGTTAAGAAAATGACATTTTCATAGAGCTAAATGGTGAAATTGCAGAAAATAAGACAAGAAAATGGCAAAATACGTACTCCAACAAAGCAAAAGGCAATCTGACAGACAGAATGCAAAAGAAAAAAAAAATACTAGATTTTATTGTTGGAGCACAACAAAAAGTCCTTATGACAACCTTTAATTTCACCAAGGAAATCAGAAAAAAAAAAAAAAAAAAAAAATACAATTGTCCGGTAGCGTAGCCCACTAGAATTTTCAAGGGTTGTAAAGTCATTCTTTTGTTATTGGAATCTGTTTATAATTTGCGATTATTTCTTAAGGAGATATTTATTTTGTTTTTAAAGCGACGTCAATGCTTAACAACAACCCCTATGGGTATTTTTAATAATAATTTTTTTAATCTTTGAAATAATTGGTGGGGGTTAACAAAATACGCCCTACTTCTACTCAGTATTAAATTTAAAAGCTTGTAATTCCATTATATTTATTTACAATACAAACGGAAATTGATTTTTAGTTTTAGTTTGTCATTCCGATTGTAACTTTTGCAATATTGATCAGAGATCCCAGGATCCCTTCGAAAGCGAATTTTATTGTTGAAGTTGTATGTCCGTCTGTTGGTTGCAAATCCCCTGTACAACATTCATATATAATCAAACCGCTAAGAATTTAAAATTTCACGAGAGTTTATTCTTAATTAGGTTGAACATGATATGTAGACAGTAGATGCCTGCAGAATTCCATTTTCAATTTCAATTTATTTATAAAGTCTTTGGACTAACAAATTATCTTTACAGACTACTCACTTATATTAAACTTAGTAAATTAGTTTTTAACTTTTCTTTAGAAAAACTAAAATCTAATATAACATTTTCACTTAATTTATTAAACAATAGTTGAGATCTGACAAGTGTCACATGGAGAGAATAATTAGTTTTATGCAATCCAATATCAAAATATGTGTGATACCTTAAAGATCTACAAGGAACTTTAAAATTTACTAGTGCTAATAAATTAGGACATTTTATGTTATAATTTATTATATCATATAAGAACAACATATACAACAAATTTTGTAAATTTACGCACACACATTCAAATCGTTGACAAATTATCAAACTCGTTACTGTAGTGTCGCTGTCACAAACAAAAACAGAAGATAAGTGTGGACGACGAATTAACGTGTGTGAACGCGTAGAAGCAAAAAAACAAATGCTTTACTATAGTGCGGGTATAAAAAACCCCCACAAAAATTATTACGGCAATGAAAAATACACGCAGCAATGAGAGTAAAAACTAAAATTACACAAATTTTTTATTTATTTTAATTTCAGTTTGGAATATGTATTTGCGATAATTTTTTGTATGTTTATTTCTTTGATAATAATGCAACAACAATTATTGGCAAAAAAAAAAAAAAAATTCTTTGAATGCGTTCTTTACATACGACATTCTAAACATCACAAATTCTCGCAGACGGCACGATTAAATTTTCAAATACTAGGAGATGAGGCAAACATTTTTTACTGTATTGAAAAGTTTTGAAAGAAACAAGTACTGCTTGGAGTGTATTTCTTTGAACTCTTGCACCCTAACAACATTATTTACATTTAAAAACGAACAGTAACGCATACCACTTGTCATTGTGGTTGTACACAAACGTTTTGGACACTCATTTTATTTTGGTTGTGTGCTGGACTTTCCGTGCAGAAGTTATCTTGACGTATATCACAATATAAAAAAATTAGATTAGTCCGTTTCCTGAGGTAAATTTAACTGAGCGATCCCCAAAGCTCTAACGCTTATTGTTTTCCAAAAGTTGACTTATCCAAAAAAAAAAAAAAAAAAAAAAAAAAATTAAAAAATTGTCATACACATCAAAATAACTTCGCAAGACGATGTGTAGATTTATGCAGGCCCTACGCAGATAGATATGTAGATGCTATTTTTTTTTAAAGAATTTTGGAATTGCTAACAAAATCTTCTTGCTGAATAAATCGGTTCAAAATTAACTGAATTTTGAACAAAAACCCAAAAAAAAAAAAAAAAAAAAAATTTGAATAAGAGTGAAAAAATGTTTTATCTTGCATTCGGAAGATACTCAAATGGTGAGGATTTCATACTTGCTTAATGTTATTATATTCTACTATAAATAAGAGTAGCTTATTTTTTAGAAATAAAGTTTAGGAATTCAGTAAAAATGATTAAAAAGAAAGTTAAGGGTTAATCAATTAAGTGGTCACGTTTTTTTGAGTTTTTTTTTGCCAAATATTTGTTAAATGTGACCATACCGCAAGGCCAACTTAATCTATTGGTTTTGTTACTAGTAGGAAACATTTTTATAAAAAATATCAGCAGTTGCACTTAAATTTACTACATCAAACATCACCGTCATCATGCTGTTAGTATTTCATGTTATTTAATGGTTGCATTTTTTACTTTTTATTACATTCTTTCGTCTCGTTTAGTTTTACATTTGTTTTAGAGTTTTATAAATTGTGAATAAATGTACTCGCGAACGAACGTATATTAAATTAATCCTGCTCAAAAACGCCATTACAAAAGGCTGGATTTTCAAAATCGAAGAATTTTTTGTTAAGAAATTTATATCACATTACATCAATAATTTTGTTGGTTTCAGATTAAAAAATTCTAGCTAGAAACCGGTTTAAGGTACAACTCTAATGATTGTTTGAACATGCTTTACTTTTTGTTTCATTATCATATTTTATTTATAACTGTGTCTAATACGAGTATTTTTTAATTTAGACTAGTTTATGTAGAATACGAAGCTGGTACTCTTAGTCTGGTATAGAATTATTCCACTTTGTTTTGGGAGCTTATCCTAATGTCTGTACATATATTCGTTTCGATTTTTCCTTACATGAAATAAATATTGAACCCAACAAACTCAAATATAATGGTTTTCTGATTCGACTTAAGTTTGATATTGATTCGAGAATAACAATTTGTACAACTTAATAAGATATCTTAAATGAAAAAATATATCTCAAATCATTTACAGCAACTAATAATTAAGAAGTGTTTTCATAGCCATCACCATAGGTGGAAAGGGTATGTATTGGGATATTCATTCGGTTAACCGTTAGTCGGTTAACCGTTAGTCGGTTAACCGATTAATTACTACCCGATTAACTGATCGGTTAATTTAAAATTGCCTATTTTCGATTAACGATTAAACCGACTAATTTTAGGTGATTAACCGATGTTACAAAATTTTTAAATTTTTGTAGTATTATTACATATTTTTTTGTATTTTTAGTTATTTGTTTCGTCTCATATACAAAAGGTATGTGTTTAGAAAATATTTTTTCATACAAACAAAGAAGGTGTTCAGTGATCTTCATTTAAAATAAGTGCTTTCTGTCAACAGATTTTTGCTTCACGTACTTTTAATATGTATGCGTTTAGTTATTTGTTTCTTCTCATCTTATCGAAAAACGAAAAACGAATGAAGTGTGCGCGCTCGACAGCTGCTCCTTTTAAATAAAATTAAAAAAAAAAATTAACAAAAAATATTGTGAAATAATAAACCCCAAATTAATTTTTAAACCCAACAACCCCCCGTGTTTTCATAGAGAAAAAACTCAACAAGTAAGTAACAAATAAAATTTCTCGTGTTTTATTTGTGCCTTATTCAACGCTGTTGTTGAATTACCACAATTTCCAAAATAATTAATTGGAATTTGTTCAATATCAATCTTTTAACAGAATTAACGAAAACAATGAGAAGTGTGAACAATTTTAAAAACTTTAACCGAAAAATCAAGGAAGTGGACTGAGAAATTATATATTCTGAATCATGGGTGGCTTTTGATTTCTCGTGCATCTACGATAAATAACTGCCTGTTACGTTAACGTTCGAAATCGTTGAACAGGCAGAAAAGAATTTTTACAAAGTCAAGTCTTATCAAAACTAAAGAAAAAATAAACGCTTAAATCCTAAACATTGAAGCAAACTTACATATTTATTAACTATTCTTTTGTTTGCTCGTTAATAATAATCTTAATCTTATAGCATGTTCGCACGGTGCACAGTGGGATTTTTTGTGCAATAAGTCATTTTTTCGACACATAAAATTTAAAAATGTAATGATGCAGTTTTGTAGAAAATTGATTCAGTATGAAGAATCCATAAACAGTATTCCAAAAAAACGTTTATTTGTCTTTGAAATAATGAAGTAAAGTCACATGTAAATTTTGGTCCAAAATATTGAAAACTGTTTACGCACTTCTAAAGTGTTTGTACGTAAGATAATTTTATTGCTCTGATTTAAATAGTGATTTTCTTCAAATATAGCCTTTTCTGCGTATTTAAAAAAAAAATTATAAAATTCGCTCATATGGTTTAAAAGATATGATAGAATAAAATTTGTTCTATAATGTGCCGTGATTACAAACTTCCTTGGAAAAAAAAAAGGTTGCTCGGTCGTGCTCGGTGCTCTCGCTATAATAAAATGAAAGGTAAGACTCCATACTATCATTTAAAAAAAAAAAAATTTAAATAATTAATAATCTTTTATAAAATCATAAAATTGGTTTCCGATTTCATTAAATTTTTAATTTTAAAAAATTACAAAAATATATTGCATAATTTTAGGCACGTGCGTTATAATGACATTAAGTTACAACAATAACTTATTTAGAATAGATTAAAAACAAAACCATATGATTTAACAACAATAAAAATAAAACAATTTGTGAAAATATCGAAGTGGAAAAGATATTATTAAAATGAGTTTATTTTCTGTGTTATATAGTGAACTGAGTTACGAACTCATTAATTGCAATGCAAGTTTGGAATTAATAACCGATTTCATTACATCAAAAAATGCAATGCTTCAGGATGAAGAAATCGGTATAGTGAAAAGAGCAATTCAAAAGAGGTTTCTTGGTCATTTCAAAAAACGGTGGCAAGAATCGTATAAACTAAAATCCCATTTTTTAAAAAAAAATGAAGATTGGTTAAAAAGTACGTTTAAAGAGTTATACAAATTTATATGTGTAAATGATTTTTCCTATTGTGTTTTTAGATGTATTTGAAGTATCACTTAATAGCGAGCCTAGCTGTTCAACTAAACTAGGAAGGCCAGCAAAAGATTTCGAAGATTGTCAAGTTCGCACAAAGAGGTTCAAGGCAGCTGAATTAGCTTCAAAATATTCACAAGAACATTTGAATATGGCAAGTAAAGTGATGGGTGGAAATATACCAACTCGGTATGTCCTAGCAATGATGATGGATGCAGAGCTTACAAAGAATCAGTATGAAGCCATCAAAAGTTTTCTCAAAAATGAAGGATACGATATTTTGCCACCATATGCAAACGTAAGAGAAGAAAAAAGGCATTGCTATCCAGATGAAATTGAAATATCTGAAAAAGCTGCGTCTGTTTCCTTGCAAAGTTTAATGGATCATACGTTAAGCCGATTATTTCAAACTTTTCCGGATGAAGAATTAAATAGTATGACGGATAAATTAGAGTTTACATGTAAGTGGGGTTGCGATGGTTCCTCTGGACATGTTGAGTATAATCAGAGTTTAGCAGCTGATGTAAGCGATAAAACTTTGTTACTGGCATGTATGGTTCCGTTAAGTCTACAGACAATTTGAAAAAATTAATTTAGAAATTGCTGCTTTGAAAAATACCGAAGTTGTAGTATGCGGAAAGCAATTTTCGATCAAGCATAATTTCGTGTTTACAATGTTAGATGGCAAGACAGCTCAAACTGTTACAGGTACATCTTCAGCAGCTGTTTGTTACATTTGCAAAGCAAAACCAACTGAAATGAATAATCTTAAATTAGTTTCAAGCAAAGCTATTGATGGTGAAGCAATCAAAATGAGCGTTTCCTCCTTACATGCTCGCATAAAATTTATGGAGTGCATACTTCATATCGCCTACAACAAACCATTTGAAAAATGGTCCGCGCTCAAGGACGAACACAAAAGTCTTAAACTGGAAAACAAACTTCGAATTCAGAAGGCCTTAAAGGAACAGATGGGTATACGTGTAGTGGATGCAGTTCAACAAGGAACTGGGTCTACTAACGATGGAAATACGTCCAGGCGTTTCTTTTCTAACCCCGCACTTGTTGCCGATGTGACTGGTGTAGAGCAGCAACTAATTGATCGATTTCGCATTATACTACAAATAATAACTTGTGGCAAAAAAGTTAATTCCTTGAAGTTCAAGAATTTTGCTCAAGATACAGCAAAACTTTTTGTTGAAAAATATAGTTGGTATTATATGCCAGTAACAGTACACAAAATACTAATACACGGAAAGGATATCATGGATGTGGCAATACTTCCTATTGGCATGCTTTCTGAAGAAGCCAGAAATAAAGATTATAGAAATTATAGATTAAGGTTCTCCAGAAAATGTGATAGAGTTGCAACAAATACAGATGTTTTTCATCGACTTCTAGTATCGTCAGATCCTTTTATAAGTAGCATTAGATGTCAACCCCGTAAACAGGTTATGGAACTTGATGATATAGTTACAGAAATGATAGATGATGAATAAAAGTCTATATTTAAATGCATGTATTGAAATTTATTTATAAAATAATTAGTTTTGGTAATGAAACAAAAAGTTGTGGGAAAAAATATAATATGGATTATATGGGCGGTGGGTAGTGGGCGTGGCCAATTTTGATGAAACTTTATTTTTTTCTTAATTAAGCTAACCAAAGGCTCTGTGCCAAATTTCAAAAACTTTGGGCCAAAAATTAATTTTGGGTTCTATGGGCGGTGGGTAGTGGGCGTGGCCAATTTTGATGAAACTTTATTTTTTTCTTAATTAAGCTAACCAAAGGCTCTGTGCCAAATTTCAAAAACTTTGGGCCAAAAATTAATTTTGGGTTCTATGGGCGGTGGGTAGTGGGTGTGGCCAATTTTGATGAAACTTTATTTTGTTCTTAATTAAGCTAACCAAAGGCTCTGTGCCAAATTTCAAAAACTTTGGGCCAAAAATTAATTTTGGGTTCTATGGGCGGTAGGTAGTGGGCGTGGCCAATTTTGATGAAACTTTATTTTTTTCTTAATTAAGCTAACCAAAGGCTCTGTGCCAAATTTCAACATTCTACGAGCACTCCTTATATTTTATGCCAAACAAATCCCTCTGTGCGGTGCTTTGGATTACTTCGCTCTCTGTGTTTATTACTTATTTAGATTACCGTGTTTGCACGGCACTTTGGTAATCGGTTTTGACAGTTCTTCTTATTTTTGTTTATTGCTAAATTTAATTGTTTGTTTGATGTTACATGTGTTAAGAATGGAAAGAAAAAGTAAGTTAAAAATATTATTTCATAGAAATATATAAAATTATTATTTTTTCATAAATAGAAAAGCTGTAAGCAAATGGAGTCAATGCAGCGAGCGGGCATTGTTGGAGATATGGCGAATTTTTAGTGCTTTGACAGCTGGTGATGGTAAAAAACCGATAAAAATTAGAGGTCACATGGATTTTGAAGTAATCCACAGGGTAATAGAAATAGAATTACGTAAAAATGAGATAATCCGCTCTCAAAATTTTGTATGACAAATTATGTAATTTGGACCATAATTGGACTGTGAATTACGAATAATAGAGCGAATTACGAAAATATGATGCCGTGCAAACATGCTATTATATCACAAAGAGGAATACAAATTTATGTTTGTTGGCGTAACATTTGTAAAGTGGCCCAGATATGACCATTGTATATAGTTTTCTAAGAAAAAGTAAATATTTTTCTAAATTTTGAGTTGACCCCGTAAAGAGGAACCAGTGCGAAATTCGGAAATATTTGAAAATGTTTTTTCATATATTTTAAATCTTTTTGGAATGCTACTCATTTAAAATATCGATTAACTGAAATTATTGAAGTTCGCGAATAAATTTTTTAGGCTGGGTTTTTTGGATCTCAGTTATCACATTTCGCCGGAAAATCCATTTAAACTTAATTCACATCTCAAAAACCCGACCGTAGTGTTACAAAAAATGTGTTTTCAAAACAGTTTTACAAATGTATTAAACATTTGATAATGAGTTTGTTTTCTAAAGATTCTCAATTTAAGTTGAATCCAGTGTGTGTTTGCTGGGTACGAATGAATTGTTGCTTTTTTCAGTTGTTGTATAATTTTTTCAAGTGGAAATGAATCAAACAATTGCAATGATGTCGATGTCGTTGCATGTGTTTCTTGTCATTTCATTTTCTTTTCAAACGATTTTTCAACATGACTTTGTTACTGTAGTTGTCGTCTTTAACTGACTGTTTTCTTTTATTACTTTTTTCTATTATTTTCTTATTTGCAACAATTATTTGTTTCTTTTGGTTGACTGTCAGTTATTACTTGTTTCGGCAGCTCTTTGTTTTTATTTATTTAAAGGTTCATTCAGTTTTAGAAGTTTATTTAAATTTTTTGTAACGTAAGTTATTTGGAAAAAAGCTTAATTAAAAAAGAAAAATATTTATTCTTATGTGTAGCATATCAACTTAATTTATAAGAAAATATTTTCCATATATACAATAAATAAGGAGTTTATTTTTCTGTAAAATCTGGCTATAAAGCAGATTTTTAATTCTTGATAGACTCAAAAATTCTGCTACTTTACGGCAAATTTTATTAAAAAAAAATTAAACTTAAAAACTCTTCATATTAGAGTCAACGGAGACATATACTGACGAGCTCTTCCAGAATCTATGGTGGTCTTAAAAAAACTATCTCAACTCCACAACTAAGAGTTATTGCTCAACGTACAAATAAAATGTCGAATAAAACTCTCAAAAAGAGAGTTTTAGTTTTTCTTCTAAAATAAAACTCATTTAAGGAGTTAAAATTTTTCCGTCTTAAATAAATCTCATTTTTCAGTCCTAAAATTAAACTCTTTTGAAGATTTTATGTTGATAAAAACATAACATTTTTCACAAAAATAACCCATAATTCTAAAATTCTATTTGTTAAAATTGCTAAGTTAAATACATCAAATTATCAAAGAAATTATGACGAAAAACATATCGGACCATATCGCTGGCTGATAATAGAAAATGTATTTCTTAAAAATATTTTTAATTTTGATATTTTAATCAGTTCATTGAATTTAATTTTCATTAAATTATTTTTATGAAGAAAATAATTTTACAACATGAAATGAATTAAAATTTATTGATAATTTTTCATTCTTGACTTAGCTGGGAATTGAACCCATGTTTTCACGGACAGGTTGCCCTGACTAGATTCAATTATCAAATTATCAATAACAAACAACTAATTTTTACAATTATTTAATGAAAAAAATTAGAGTTTTTTTCTTCAATAAACTAAATGCAAAATAAATTGTTTAAATATGCAAATTTGGCTCTGAAGGGTAAAATAAAACTGAAATGAGTTCTGACGGAAAAAATAAAACTCTTTATTTTATGACGGCGAAATAAAACTGCTCAAAAGAGTTTTATTTTATGGCGGTGAAATAAAATTTTGTTTTTTAATTCACAAGATAACCGTTAATAAATAACTTTTTTCGATATCACTATAACTGTTACGGTCCCTGAAAAAATTAATTATCAAAAAAGAAATGTAGTTCAAATTTAGAAAAAGAAAGTGTAAACTTCTTTTAATCAAAAGGACACATTTTACATTTTCCAAAATAAATACAAACTAAAGCGCCATTAAATCAGGACTGTGGTGTCGAAGTCGGTGTTGTAGGGAGTCGAAGTACCCACAAAAACTTGCGACTCCGACTCCAAAATCTTTACATAATTAAATAACTACATTAAAGTTCAATGCTGCACGTGTTAGAATTAAAATATCGATTTGACCATTTAAAAGTTACTGCATTAAAAAGGGTTTTAAGCCAAATAGAGACCAGTCTCATCAGCATCAAGGTAAGAGTAGGAGTCAGAGTTAGAACTATTTTTTCACGACTTTACAGCCCTGAATTTAAAAGGACAAAAATAACGTTTTCATATTAAACATCTCTTAGCATTTCTTAGAGAAAACATTTTAAATTTAAAATAAACTTTTTCTTCTGTTTTAGAAATTCAACAGTCTCTTATTCGTGTCATTTCACTTCATTTTTAACCCTCCTTGAAGAAAATTATTTGACACATTTCAAAGTATTTTTGTCAGTTTTTTTTAAAAAATAATAAGACCTAATTACTAATTGCTCATTCGTTATTATCTATATTTGTGTTCGTTCATTCATAATTCACTAATGACCTTCATACACTCCCTCATTTGCCTGTTTCTTCATTCCAAATGAATGTTTCTTCTAGAGCCGTGTTGCCTCTGTTCATTCATTCGAACTCATTTGGTAGTTTCTGTGGGAATTATTGCGACTGCAAGACATTTTTTTTCTTGTACTCGTAGTTTTTTTTTTAGTATTTATCTCAGTTCTCCGCTCATAATTCAAGAATGTCAGTTTTGCAAATTTCATTTTGTAGTTTAAGTTCCATTTGTTCGTTGTTTTCTCTTAAAGTTTTTTTTAGTACTTTCATGTATTTTTAAAAAAAAATTGTGATTACAATTGTTAGAATATCTTGTCACCTCCTGCTGATTTTTTTTGTGAAACACAGGCAGGTTTTGGGTAGAGCAAAACGAAGCAAAAAAAATGTGCAAAACTATTCATGTTTGAAATCATGGATGACAGCACAGCAGCACTATCGCTAGTTCGAATAGATAGTTGAAAATTAGTTTTGATTGTCCTTGAAATGAAAGTGAAATTTAAAATTTGCATGCAAAATCAAGACGAGGGAAGTGGCGTTAAAAGAGAACAATATCTGAATTTTAAAGTTGTTGTATATTAATTTCTCAACATTAATTGTAATAAAAAGATGAGCAGGGTTTAATTAAAATAAAACTTATATATAAAAATTATTTTCTATTATATTTTAATATATTCTTTAAGGTTAAGGTTACTTTTTGTTTATTAAATTTATTAACATATTTTTATTTTTCTCTTAATATTTCGATTTCGAAATTAATATATTAAAATATAATATTTAATAGAAAAAAATCAAAGCAGCAAGAATATAAATAATAAAAATTATTATCCCTAGAAAATAATTATTTTCTTAAAGGGTCCGCAAGTAGAAATCAGCGATAACCCGATATCAAATATCATAATCAAGGACAATTATTTTGACATCTCTGTTTTAAACGATATAATAAAATCGCAATGCATTTTGAGTTTTTAGTTTTTGGGACAAATTGACGATTTAAAAGGGCCAAAATACCTTTAATAAGGCCAAAATTTTGCCCCAGAAATATCCCGCGTATATGGTGGCCAAATAGAATCAGTAATGCAGGCTTGTGGCAAAGAACAAATCAAACCCAGTGCAATTAAATAAAACGTCGATAATGGCGATGTATTGTCTATATATTAGAAGAACCAGCAAACATTTTGCTCAACAAGCGCTTACTTGGAACCCTTAACGCGCCCTTGAAAATATCTGGAAAAGAGCTATTGATGAGGAGCTGCTGAATTGCAGCTGCACTGATAATATTTGTCAATTTTAAACCAATTGAAACTGAATTTATAGAAAATTAAACAAAAAGAATCTGGCAATTTTATTTCTCATGTTGAGTTAATTTTTATTATTCATTTTTATATTAATCCGAATGTGTAATCTAAATACACATTCTAAATTCTTAATACACATTCGAAATAATATAAACATTTCCTATTAAACATTCTGGTTAATTTAAACAAATTGTTACTGGTTAATACGCCTAACTTTAATCAATGTGCATGTCAAAGACTCAGGCACACAGACATGTTTTCTTTAATTTTCCTGTTCTCTTCCAATTCGCTCTTATTCAATTAAAATCTTAAAACTTGATTTTTATTTGTAATTCATTAAATTGTTGAGTAGGAAAACCAATCAGCTATAAAATAATTTTCCGCCTGCATAACAACAGGCATCACATTACAATATAAATTGTACAAATACTCACAGACATACACCTACACTTACGCCTGCTGCTGACTCTCTCAAACATTAAAGTTCTTTGTAAACGATATTTACACGTACTTCAAGCACACGGAAAGAGAAATCTATCATTAATATAAGAACTACAAAGAGGTAAGTAAATAAGAAGAAAATAAGAAGAAAAACTGGGATTTCTTTTTTGCCCTCTCAAATGGTAGGGACCACAAACAATCCACATCAATTTACCTTAAAATAAATATGAAGTTTACACGGATGTTTGTGTAGTGAGTGAGGGTCGATAAACCATTCAACCAGCAACTTCACAACTAGCAGTGGCAGCAACAAACCAAAAAAATGCTATACATCCTCTTGCAACCAACCGAATAATAAGAATGACAAATACACCCGTAGAAGAATTTTGCTCCCAAATCAGAATCACAAGATGAAGTTAAAGTAAAAATTAAAGCAAACTTTGAGTTACTTCTGCATCAGGCTTGCAAATTAAAATAGTACGTGTTGTGTAGGGAAATTTTGTAATTTGTACTTTTTTCAATTGCTTTAGAATTATTAGATGGCAAATATAATAAAAGAAGGTAACATTTTTTTAAATTTTGATTAGTATAAAGATTTAAACGGAGAATAACGGTCAAATTATTTGTTATTAAGTTTTTAATATGCATTATAAAACTTTTTATTTTATTGGATCGTTAAGAGAAATCGTATGAAATCTGTATGTGCAACACGATATTCTATAAGGGGTGTTTTTTAAGAGGAATAGAACGTTTACATTAAAATAAAACTCAACAAATTCAATGGCATGACCAAAATGTTGGCTTTATTAGCTCACAAATTTCATTGCATTTAACTGCGCCTTATGACCACTTTGCTTTCGGTTCAATTTTGCACAACTTTTTCGAGCATACCCAGTCTCACTTTTTTTTCTCTGCAAATGCCGTGAAGCTCTACGCTTGTCTGCATGAGACCAGAGTCTCTGGCGGGAGTCAAACCAGCAACCCTCGCGCTGATAGACTAGCTCATTACCAAGTTGCCTACCGGGGCACTCGTCCAAAGGGTGTCGAATTTTGGCTTATTAACGATAATCATTGGCGCTTTGTCCGCATAGATCAGAGATTTGACGTGCCTCCACAAAAAGTAGTCCAACGGTGTAAAATCACATGAACGAGGTGGCCAATTCACAGGTCTATTTCTTGAGATAATTCGGTTACCAAACATTTGGATAATCAAAGTGATGGCCTCACGCGTTGTATGGTATGTTGCGCCGTCTTGTTAGAACCATTTATCTTCCAAATAATATGTAGTAACATGAGGAGTATAAAAATCATCAACACTTTGCCTATGGCGTTTGCCATTCACGGTAATGTTGGCACCGGCTTCGGACTTAAAGGCAAATGGGCCAATGACGCCTTCGGCATGTAAATCGTGGTTGTTGTTTTTTTTGGGTTGTAATGGAGTCTCATGAGGAGTATGCTCTCTCTCAAAAAACGACAATTGTGCTTGCTTAGATTCTAGGGTATTTATTCGATTTAATTCCGATTAATTAGTACCCGATTAACTGACCGGTTTATTTAAAATTGGCTTTTTTCGATTAACGATTAAACCGGTTAATTTCAGTCGATTAACCGATGTAACAAAATTTTTAACTTTTTGTAGTATTATAAAGGAAGGCCGATAAAGATGTTTTTACACAAAAGAGAAATAATTTTACGTCACAATTTTTCTAATACATACTAGTATTTATGCGCTATAGCAACACTTATTCTGTACAATGTTGAAAATATTTCAGCGTTGATGGTTAAAAAATTCTGATATTAAAATTATTGGCAATTCCTGTCATTAACATTTTTTAGCATGAGTAAATTATTTAAAAAATCACACATCTTTTTCAACTAGATCAATAACTGAGTATAAGTTTTGCTAATGTAATTTAGACTTTTTCCCGCACGTATAAAAAATATACCTAAATATACTTAAATAGTAAAGTACTTGAAATAACTATTTCTCATAAAATAAATTAAAATCAATTTATTCATATTGATCTGCAAAATATTGCATCGCCAATTTAGAAGAATTTTTATATTGGAAAATATTAGACATTTTTTTAAATTTTTTATGCCGAAAAATTTTGGAGTCGGAGTCGCGCGTTTTTTTGGGTACTGCGACTCCGACTCCGGTACAAAAACCTCAACTCCGACTCTTCAACTCCGAATCCGACTCCGACTCCACAGCCCTGATTATAACATATTTTTTTGTGTTTTTAATTATTTATTTCGTCCCATATTATTAAATGTGATCTTCATTTAAAATAACAACAACAGCTTTTTTTGTTTCACGAACTTTTTATATGTTTGTGTTTAGTTATTTGTTACTTCTGATATCTTTTCATATCAATCTTTTAACAGAATTAACCGAAACAATTAGAAGTGTTAAAAATTAAAAAAAAATTAAAACGGGACTCTAATGGCATAATGGAAAATTTTATATGTTTAAAGAAATCCAGAAAAAGAACTGAGGATATTCTATATTATGGGTTCTCCAACATCTACGATGAATGAAAGAATTTTTCCACGTCAAGTATCAAAACTAAAGAAAAGAATCACTTAAATCGTAAACATTAAAACCAAATTGAAATAACTAACAAAATGATTTGACAGTTTACTTTTTATTTAATATATAATATGCATTGATTGAATGAAAAAAAATATATATATATGAATAATTTTGTTTTGCTCGTTTTAGTTCAAGAATTGTTTTGTTTATTTTGTTGTTGTTTTTTTACTAATAAACTCCAAATAATAAATAATTTATGCATTTTTATTTATTGAAATTACTTAATTTATAAAAAAAACTTTATTAATCGGTTAACCGATTGGCCTTAATTCGCCAGTTTGATCTTGAATGGATGTAGGCCAAGATCTTCCCTCAAAATTTTTCAAGTAGTGAACGGGCAGAGACTCGGTTGGTGATAACGGAGTCGAATCGATTATTGGAGTCCTTTGTCACACTCATGTCTACAGGGGTCCAAAGTATTGCGTATTAGATGTAAAGACGGACAATTACTCGCACCGTGAACTTGGCGACATGCTATATAATTTTGGAAATAAATTTTCATGATTTGTCGACGTTGTTCTGGTGTAAGTCTTTGCATGGCGATTTGCCAAAGTATCTATTCTGAAAAAAAATCAAACCCATTTCATTTGTATGACAGCTAGTTTAACATTTCTATACTTCTAAAAAAAAGCTTTAGTTAGCGAAGCCGGTATTTGTTATACCATAGAGGAGAAAATCCTTGCGCCCGGCCGAAGGCCGGCTGTGCAGAGAAGCTTTAGTAAGCGAAGCCGGTGTTTGTTATACCATAGAGGAGAAAATCAAAAAAAATGGGCCATTTTTAATACAACATTTCTTTCAAATTTAAAAAACGAAAAATCACCCAACAATAACGAAAAATAGCCCAAAAATTTTAGGTCACTTTTCATATGAATTTAGGCCCAATTTTACATGGAATTTTTTTGGGCGATTTTTCATTTCTTTTTTTGGGCCATTTTTCTTTGGGCAATTTTTCCCACAGCCCAAATAAACCGTCAAATTTAATTTTCCTGTGAATTTAATTCTACCAAAAAGATCTATCAAATATCTACGCACTATAGTCTATTCGGACGAAAATAGAACTTATGTTAAAAAGTACTAAACTTATTTATCTTTCTATTTTCAAACATTTATGGATGGATATGCAATTGTTTGTGGGAGTGTGTTTGTGGATGCTTGAATAAATGAAAACATTTAATAAACCTTAAGTGATCAATTAAATTTACTACTGACTACATATATCGACAATTTATGTACACATATAAACACAAACACACTCACACTCACACACATACTCGTCTCCACAAGCACAATTTACAAGAATGCAATCCATATCGTTGTAAATTATACGCATTATTTAACGCCCACATGATGATGTATGCGTTAAGTTAAAATGTGTTTGTGTGCGCGTGTGTGTGTGTGTAAATACCTCAGTTTGAATGTATGTAAACATTAAATGTCTCGGGTGTCTGTGTTATGCCATTGAGTACATATGTTTATATTTGTATAAGAACTGTTTTTTTTTTTATTCTTTAATATAAAAAACGAAAACGAAATTAAGTAACAATATTGTTACTAAAAGTAATTTTGTTAGTAATATGAAGATTAAACATTTGGATTGGTAAATATCAGGGCTAGTTTAAATATGCACAAAAATGTTTAAAATATGCCGAAATTTATTACCGAAAAAACTTAAAAATATGCACAAAAAATGCACGTGAAAAAACACAAACTTATAATTTGTATTTAGTTTTATTTGAACAAATGTTTCTTCCAAAGTAGAATCATGTGTTTTTCAAGTTTTCAAATAAAAATCCTCTTTGGTTGCACACAAAATCATAGAATATATTGATAATATACGTTCACCTTCATTCGATGTTACTGGCGCATACATAAATTATATTAGTTCTCATGATGATAGTGTGTCAATATATTCATCTGTTTCGCTTTTATTAAAATATGCGTTGTTGTTTTATTTGGTTAAATTTTGGCCACAAATTATTGGAAGTTAAGTTGTTAAAAGGGATAAAAATGTTAATTTGGGGTTGTCATTGGGGATATTAAACTAAAAAGAATGTGTTTTGTGGGCGAAATTTTTTAAAATACATAGATTTCATTTTCTTATTTGAAAAGGTAAAATTTTCTAATGTCCATTAACATAACGTTAACATATGATATGTGTTTCTCACATGATTCAAATTATATTCCTTATAGAGCTGAGTTTATTTTAATTGAGCTTTATATTTATTTCTACAACAGCCCATTGCGCAGCATTTATTTCAAAAGGTCTTTGAATTTATAAATCTTGAGGAGGAAACAATCAAATATAAACATTTAATGCCAACTTTGAATACACGCATATGGTGCAGCTGTAAATACAATTCCTGAGCAATAAATTAAAATTAAATACATATAATTTTTTAGTTATTGAGTTATTGGAACTTCTGAAAACGATCATACTGCAAATATGATCAAATAAATATGAATTTTTTCAAAATAAATTTTCTTCAATATTTAAAATTATTCAGAAATGCTGTTTTTGGAATCGTATTAAGGACCCTTTGGACTACCATTCCTATATGGTGTTATATGTGTGCAACTCCATATTTGTTCAAAATGGACAAATACTGTTAAGTGGTTGGTTAACTTTGCTCTGCTTACTGCAAAATGAACACGTTTCAAAAATATGGCTTACGTCTTTGCTAGTTAAATTAGAATTTATCTTCGCACGCATTCAATCATTAACAATATAAATGGTTTAAGCTTGGATTTTCAGTGTAAAATTATTGACGCTGGAAAGAATTAATAAAATTCAATTTTAAAATGAAAAACCATCTGTTTGCAATAATTAAAAAAAATTTGTACGAAGTAGTTAATTGTTTATCAAAATAACATTAAAGTTTTAAACAATATAAATGCTTCGGTAATCAAGTTGATACCCAATAACGCAACTAAATTTAAATGTGGTTAAATATAATTTTTGGATAAATTATTTAATAAATGGACAAAAATTAGTCTGCTGACTAATCTGACTAACTTCCTTTCACCAGTTGGAACAGTTATCTGGCTTATAAATTTCAAGATGCATCTGGCACAAAACCTGTAATGAAAGCTAAAAAAATATATTTCTTTTTGTACACATATTTCATACTTTGAGGTCCAGTTATCTTTACAGGACCAAGTACTAAACTAAGGAAAAACTACGGTTATATTGTAAATAATTAATAATAAATTAATTTCACTTCATTTCGATGCCTACAATGCATTCAATAAATATCTTTAATGACGTATTAACTTTTATGTACCACACACAAAACAGAACGGAATAATACACTTTTCAACAGTGTGGCCATTTTGGCAGCTAAATTTAGCATTACAAATTTTTATTTAGCTGGAAAATTTTTATTTAGCACTTGGCATGTTATTTAGCATTTTTATATCATGTTTTTAGCTTTTTTTTAGCATTATTTATTTCAAAAATTTGGACGAAGAGTTTTATTGTTTTAACTAAAATTTTTTATCAATTATAACAAATTTTGACTAAAGATAGTTGTACCCCAAATAAAATTTCGTATGAGAATGGATAATTCGTATGTTAAGCAACATCTAAAATGTCTTGTTAAACAAATACAATGTTCAGGGATTATAAGAAATACCCTTATCATGTCGATTGTAAATATTATTTGCCCTTTTATATTACGATATAAAAGTACGAGGAAATTTCACTTTGTATTTAGATAAAAATTCAATAGTGTAAATGTTTGAAAAAATTGTTTGCTCTAAACTGTTGAAAAAATAATTATTTTAAAGCTTTAACTTTTCTTAAACTATAAAAAATAAAATTATCTAAAAAATTTTGTATATCAAGGAAATAAATCCTTTAAATTTTTCATATATCAGAGGTTTTCGGCCCCCCTAAATTTAAAATTAAATCTTAACTATACATATATATTAAAGACGTGCACGGATATATCTGTTTGTACAAGTTTCTGTGTGTTTACTAAAGTGAGTGTGTATGGATAAGTTGTCGATTGTTTCTGATATAAGTTGATATGGATATTTTTTGTAACATAGTGGATATGAGTTGATAAAAAGAGAATGAGAGTAACATATCTGTTTATATCTGTTTTACAAAAGCAGATACTAGTTGATACTGATCGAATACAATGAGTTACTTATTGTACGATGCCGTTATTTTCAATTGTCTTTCAACGAAAATATTTTGTTTTTGTTTTCGTTCAACAGACATGTAGACAAAAATTATTGAAAAAAATTACCAAAAAAAAACCACATGTATTTTATTTTTGTAACAAATTCTTTGATGCCCTTAAAAGGATGGGGTCTTTTCGTTCAAGAGACATGTATACAAAAATTATTGAAAAAAATTACCAAAAAAAAACCACATGTATTTTATTTTTGTAACAAATTCTTTGATGCCCTTAAAAGGATGGGGTCTTTTCGTTCAAGAGACATGTATACAAAAATTATTGAAAAAAAATTACCAAAAAAAAAACCTCATGTATTTTATTTTTTTTAACAAATTCTTCGATGCCCTTAAAAGGATGGCGTTTATTCGTTCAAAAGACATGTAGACAAAAATTATTGGAAAATATAATAAAAAAAAATTACCAAAAAAACAACACATGTATTTTGTTTTTGTAACCAATTCCTTAAAAGGATGGGTTTTTTTCGTGCTGTGGTAGTGAAAATTGCCGAGCAACAACAACAAAACTAGCAAGAAGCGTTGCGATCAGGCCTGCCATACTTACCGATTTATCGGTATTTTGCCGATTTTTTTCTCTAAATTATCAAAGTGCCTATTTACCGATTTTTTGATAAAAACTTAAAACACGGTAGCTTTTGGTTTATATACATTTTTAATTTTGGGTAACTTTTAACGTTACAAAGCGACAACTGTTATTAATTCAGCGCTTATACTTAAGGAAAATGGGTTAGATTTATTCCATAAATGTACATATGTAGTGTTGTCTAACCCATCAGACACACACATTTTGAAAAATATTCAACTAGGTATAAAGAATAAAAGAATTAACTCCAAATGAAAGAAAAAAAACTATACGATTTTTTGACCAAAGCTAAAAGAAGAGATAATTTATTTTTCTAAAGGAAAAAGGGGTTATTACTTACAAAAGAGTAAAGTTAAGCTTAATTTATATTCACTGTCAATGTAAATATTTAATTTTATAGGATTATATGCTATTGAGGATAAGGCTTCTACCTCCGGTAGGCAATTTAATTTAAGAAAGTAACGTAAATATTCAAGTTTTTTTGCAAAAAGAAAATCAGATTTAAGATGCGAGAATTCTTCAACCTTAAAATCAAATTTCGATATTCACTGAAAAATTAATCTTTGCAAGCAATTATTTTTTTTAAAGATTATTTCAAATTTAATAATTCGATATTTATGGTTATATTTAAAGTTATTTAATAAAAGTGTCAAACTCATATATGTATAATAGACCTGGCGTTAAAAACTTTTTTTTTAAACTTGAATGTGGGTAGCGATGAAAATATGCGATTTGATGCCAAAATTGATATAGCAAATATTCAGGCTGATCGGATGGTGCCAACCCGTGCAACAATGAGGTCAAAGGTCAAAATTTTGAAAAACTACCAAAAAATAAAAAACTCCATATTAGCTGCGCTAGGTCTAATGTATAATAATAAAAAAATTAAAACACAAACTTTTTATATCCATAAAAACAATTAACCAGGAACGGTGGCAGTTATAACTGGTATCAAAAAAGTTCTTTAATAACAGTTATTTCAAGGATCGTAACAGTTATAAAATAAGCGACAAAAAAAAATCATAGAAAAAAAGTCTGTCTATGTAAAAATTGTACGTAAAGTTCAGGTCGCAGTTTTGAAGATAAATTGCTGAAATTTGATACAAAGTTTCTAATTGTCCTAAGGAACAAGCATATTGTCACTGGTGAGAACTTTGACATGAATCTTAACTTCATAAAATAATGGCGTGGTCCATGATTGCCCAAGGGTCCCTAAGCTACACTCTTGAAAAGTAATCTCTAAATATTGTGGTGTGGAGCATCGTAGGGTCGGGCATGCAGACTACTTTCTTATTTGTTTGTAATGGATAATTGCAACCAAAAAAATAAATTATTTGTTTATAATGGAAAAATAAATGCTTTTTTACAATACATATTTTTAACCGAAAATTTTTGTGGTTGAAATAATGGTTATCAATAACAAAAAAAAAATTGTTACTTTAATTGGCTACGATTACTCAAATAAAACATATGTAGCGACAAAATAATAGTTATTATTATTTTCAGTCCCGGAGTTATTTTGTGAAT
The DNA here is from genome assembly GCA_943735925.1 of Pollenia amentaria. Lineage (NCBI taxonomy): Eukaryota > Metazoa > Arthropoda > Insecta > Diptera > Polleniidae > Pollenia > Pollenia amentaria. The sequence goes on from OX031009.1 coordinate 228,468,341, forward strand.
TAAAAACAAAAAAGTCCTTTTTAAACAGTTACCTATTTAACGTAAATATAAAAGGTCAAATTAAACTCCTAAAAAGGGAGTTCGATTTAGCCGTCATAAATTAAAACTCAGTTGAGGAATAAAAGATCGACACTCAAAGCTTGCCGCTGGTCAGATCTTTACAATTTGTATAGCAGTATTATCTAATCAGCTTGTGCTGCAATTAAATTGTCATTAAAAAAAGAAGAAAAACAAAATGAGTGTTATTATCAGTGTTGCCAGTGAAATTTCGAGAAGGATACATTTTAGTTTCCAAAGAGATACGCTTTTTTCCAAAATGAGACATTTTGGAAAACATTTGAAAATCCATTTTAATGTTATCAAAACAAATTGTTTGTAAAAATTAATATACGAGTTAAGGCGTTTATACTTAGGCGATTATATCAAAAAGTTAATATAAATTTTTCTTCTAAAATTTCATCTTAACAGACATACACAAGAATAAGCAAGCGACAGAAGAACTTAGAAAACCTAACAACAAAATACATTTTATTTTCGTATTTAGTTGTCATTGTTTTTTTTTAGTATTCATAACAAAATGATAACTTTTATAAACTTTGTTAGAGTAGGAAAGTTTAAAATTGGATTTCTGTACATTTTGCGCACAGATTCAAAAGATACGAAAAATATCAGGATTATACATGGTACCTGAAGTCATCAAAAGATACGAAAAATGTATCTTTCGTATCCTAATGGCATCACTAATTATTAAAGACGTAAAAATTTAAATCCTTAAAAGAGTTTTATTTGTTGACAGCCAAGTGAGTTTTTTTAGAGAGAAAACTCTACTTTTATTGTTTAATCCGAACTTTTATATATTCGTTGAAAAATTTGTCTTAACTGTGGAGTTGAGATCGTTTTTTCTAGATCACCATCGATTCTGAAAGAGAACTTTAATACGAATCTATTGTTATATGACAGTATGTCTCCGTTGGCTCTAATATGGAAAATTCATATAAATTTTTAATTAACTAATATTTATTTATAAAACGTTTATTTGTATTGATTTTTAAAATATGTTTTATTGTGTTTAAAAAAGGTATTTTTAAACAAAATATTTTTTTAAATTAAATTGCCGATTTATTTTTGATGATATGCAGATTTCTTACCAAAACCATCTGGCACCCCTGGTTGAGATCGTATATAAATTTTTATAAGCTCTGTTATTTGCATCAACTCTCCAACAATATTTGAAAATACAACAGATAACTATAAGTATTGTTAAAATACCATGGTGACAATAGATATTTGTGAGCAAAAAAAAAAGGTTATGATATATTCAATCCAATACCATAAGCAACTGTTTTGGTTTTTTGGATATGGTGAGTGGACAAAAGCAAAACCATACAATATCAGTTACACTCATTCTCTCATTGATATCAATAGTAACAGGTACATATCTGGTGTATCTGTTTTGACAATACTTTATGGTGCACTCGTGCAGGTCTTTAATATATATATGTATCAGATGCTTTACCAAAATGTAGCCACTTGCTTAAATATAACCATTTATTTCCATTTCGCTACAAAATAAGTCACTGAAATGTATTTAGTTTCGAATAAAATTTCATACTGGTAATAAATTTTTAGCAAAAATCTTTAAAAAAATTTAGCATTTTTTAAAATAATTTTTAGCGTTTTTTGGCCCTGTCTAATGCCAGACTTAGCTGTAAAATTTTTTTAGACCTGGCTACACTGCTCTTCAAGGCTTATCTCGTACTATACGAGCATTAAAGTCTTTTTTAGTTTTAAATAAATTACTAAAAAAAACATCCAAAATTATTCCGTAACTGTTTAATTAAGAAAAACTTAACCCGGCGTTTTTTTTTTTTTTTTTTTTTTTTTTTTTTTTTTTTTTTTTTTTTGAAATGTCGAAATAAGAAAATCCATTTGAAAGAAAAGGACCAATATAGTTAATTTGTTTGTAATTGCAAAAGATTGGCTCCAGTGCAATTCTTCTGTTAAAAACGTCTGCCAACCTGCGTAATATGCAAAATTATAAAAAGCATAAATTCTTGGGAAAAAACTTTAAAAAATATGCAAATGTTTTTCATACAAAAAGCATTAAAAACTGGTCCTGGTAATTATACATGTATGTTTAAGTGCATGCTTGTGTGGTAAACTTAATTTCAGTAATAAACACCATTAATTTTATTTATATTCCAAATATTTATTGTTTTATATAAATAAAGTGTTTACTTATAGAAAATTTTACAAAAATTTGCCATTTACAGAAAGTTTTGCGAAAATCTCCTATTGTAAAGTTGTGTGTGAAGATAAATGCGACTATGATTACGTTTATACGCCGACTTATATGCAAATAATTATATTGCAAGTTGAGAAAATTGCCGCATAAACAGTGAATTAAATTTGTATTTGCGAATAGCTAATTCACGAAAACAATTCCTTATTAACGACACTATTTGCAAATAAGATTTTGAATATTGCCACACTTTTTATGACAACCAAAATAAAATTAACTCAAAATTGTGCAAATAAAATATACAAATAAACAATAATTTTTGATTTTCTTAGTTTTTCATTTAAAAAATAAAATGTTATATTCTTACAGTTCTCCCAAATGATTAAATTTTCCATCCTGCATCATAAAAATAAGAAATTTCTGTAAGAATGTTGCCATATAAACAGTAATTTAGTTAATCGCAAATAATTTTTATATGCGAATAGGCTACGTACGAGTATAAACGTAGTATATTTAAATTCTTTTTTTTACACTAAATGTTTTGAAACAAAAATTTATTCAAAATAGATCTCGTGTATTGATAACGAAGCAACTTGTATCAAATTTAGATACATCTTCAGATATATAGACATATGGTAAGGTCCTTCACGCTTACTTTTCCAGTTCATCCCACTTTTTGACAAAGGGTTTGTATTGATAACCAAACTATTTGATCCACAGCTGGAAACTTTTACTTCAACCGTTCTGTAAAAAGCTGATCGTACAGTAGGGTGTATTTGGTATTTACCCTGCTGCCACCTACATGGTGGTGTTGACATTGCTCAGTTGGCGTATTGATTTTTTTCGTGATGCCATCTACTCATAAGTAGTGGTGTGTTGTATTGTGTCAGCTGTTTTTGGTGCTGCCAAGTTCTGTTAGGTTTTTGCTTCATTTCTTGGTGGGATTTCTTTTGCTGTTTTTGTATAGCAGATGCCACGCCCACTTGAAAATTTAAAAATATTTTTAGCTTATGTTAAGCGCCGGGTAATCAGGAAATTACTGGGAAAGTCGAATTTCTCTTCGTGCGGGCTTGAGAGGGGGTTTCTAATTTAATTGTAGTATTCTTAAGAGTGGAGCATTTTTTATCAATCACCGAATAGCAGATAAGCTCGTTTTAACGTCAACATTTGCCCTGATTTTGTTGCTAAATCATTAGAGTGTGATGCTTCTCCCAAAATTGCGCTTTAATTAGTGTGCGAAAGGACTATATTATTACTTCGTTTAATGTTTTTACCGTTTTCCGACTTACTCTGCAAGAATGCAGTTGTAATTTTACGGCCATTACAATAGACCACTTAATCAGTAAAAACATTTCGTGTTGATATGATTTCAAGAAATTGTTGGCGCTATCCCGAGACGAAAAAAATATGTAAGTTTTCAACGAAAATAAAATTAAATAAAATAGAAAAAACCATGTTGTTTATTTTCAGTGATAAAGTGACGGAAAGTGGAATGGAATACCCAAAAGTATGGAAAACGAAAACACAAAACGCAAGAGTTTTGAAGTTGGTTTTAACTCTTAATACAATTTTCTATAAATTTCTAATAGAATATGTAAAAATTTGCTGTTTATAGGAAATTTTTCAAAAAAATTTTTAAAATTGTTTAAAAAATTTCCTTTAAAAGCAAATTTATGAAATATTTCCCATAAACAGCAAATTTTTAAAGAGCTTAAGTAATATCGCATGCAATATAACAAATTGTAAAATTTTTATGAAATAAAAATTACTTACATCAATTTTGTTAATCCAATAGATTGGACTCCCTCAGATGGAAGGATTTAGACACAGTAGCCATATTTTTTACAAAACTAATTCATGAGAATTTCACTCTAAGCCAAACTTTCTGCATTTGAAATTTAAAAATTCAATATCAATTTTTGTAGAAAGCAATAACAAAATTATAAAATATTTTTAACTTTGTTTTTGCTTTCCATATAATTTTTGGAACTGCGTTGCGTTTTACACAATAAGGGCCTAATCGACGTAAATCTAATTCTATTTTACACGCCGCGGCGCTTGCCACCGTTTCGTCATAGAAAGAGAAAAAATTTTTATATAAAATAATATTATTTTTCTTTTTTCAAATTGCATAATTGAAAACAAAATAAGAAAAACAAAAATATATAAAAATTAAAAAAAATTTTGAGTTTTCTTATAAAATAATGACCAGGGAAACCGTAAATATGCAATTGCATGTTTTTCCTCGTGCGACCAATTAAGGCGGAAATAACATATTTATCCGTTTAAGAGCTTTTTATGAATTTTAGCATCGATTTGTTAGTGCATATTTTCGCATATTTTACCATTTGCAGCATGTTTTAATCAAAAGAGCATTACTGCAGCATTTTTTAAGTGTATAGAGCATGCTCAAACTTTTTGAAGCACATTTTAAAAGTTTTAATTTTTTTAAAAAGTGTATGCAAGTGATTTCGCAGCAGAACAAAAAAAATTTAATTTTTCAATTCTGGTTTTCAAGCGGCTTTTCTGTTTCGAATGTGTATCTATCTGTATACCAAACGAGTTGCTTCAATTTTGCCATCAAAATTTTGTTTTCACTCTACAAATGTTAAGCCCAATCAAGTTCTGATTGAAGATATATGTATGTTACTCCCACTGTCAAATTTTATACATAAGGGAAAATTCAGAGTGAAAGCAATTATGTATGTAAATGCGTTTGCGGTAATGCGAATAGAGATATTTAGTAAGTAAGCCGATCGACTCAGAACCACTTTCTGAACGATGTCCGTCCGACTGATTCTTTCTTTTAAACATAATATGGTATAAACGTTTTAGTTGTCATAAGGATAAAGAATATGAAACAGGTAAGAATCGGTCTAAATTTTCACAAAACCCCTATAAAACTTTTTTCCGGAAAAGAGTCTGTGTACGCACAAACCATTTGTATCGTAATTTTGTTGTGGTAGGTCCATGACTGCCTATAGTTTCCAAATAGGGTACGCATTCGAAAAATGCGTCTGTAAACACCGTGGTATTGTACACCATATGGACAGAATGGGCCGAATATTCTTTTTTTATTTGTTTATTATATGCAAATATTATTACATTTTTAAATTTATTTATTTTAAAATAAGCCATTTTTGTTTTTAAGGCATATTTTTAAAAAAATTTAGGATATATTTTAATGCGCATAAAAGAGTTTTTAGAGCATATTTCTGGTTACCCTGATAATGACTAATGACTTATAAAATAGTTATTACGTTTTTACAATCAGAAGAGTGAGCGGGAACTGTGATCAGGAGTATTTTCGTCAGGAAATGGCAGGACGTAAAGTTGGGAATTAGAATAAGACCTGATTAGTTATTGTTAGTTCATATTAAATACATGAAGATTCAATAAATAAATTATGAAAAAAAAAATAATATAAAAAAAATATTTATAAAAAATATGAACTCTATGTACGAGAGCAGATCAATAAGTCTTTGAATTTTTGAATGAAACACAGTTTGTTTTACAAAAAAAAAAATTTATTTTTCAACATAATCTCCTTTTAGCTCAATACACTTAGTCCAACGTTTCTCCAATTTGTGTATCCCTTCCAAAAAATAGGATTTTTCGAGGTCCATTAAAAAAGGCATTTGTTTGACCAATAATTTCATCGTTGGAACTAAATCTCTTTCCACCGAGCCATTTCTGGGGGCTAAATCCGGAGAATACGGCGGATGAGGTACCAATTCGTAGCCCAGTACATGTAATTTACACATTGAGACGGCACACGTGTGCACCCCTGCATTATCTTGATGAAAAATAACTTCTTGGCCATATGGGGTCGTTTTTTTTAAATCCTCGTTAAATCGGTCCAATAAGTTTGCATAATATTCGCCGTTTATTGTTTTTCCCTTTTGAAAGTCAGTAAACCACTTTTTTACCATTGAAATCGATGGTGCAGAGTCCCCACATAACTACGAGGGAAGTTCGCAAAGTCACTTATTGATTCGCCCTCGTATTACAAGTAAGAGTACTTTATTTTGCTATGTCAAATCTTATATACCCTTCACAATGGCGCGATAAGAACAGAGTTATATACACTGCGCGTCTTCAAGTTAGCGCCTCACATTTGAGCTTATTATATTTGCTCTTATTGGTGTTGTTGGGAATATCAGGTGTGTTATGGAAATCGAAAACGCAAAACGCTAGAGTTTAAAATTCGTTTTTTTTTTAAATTAGATTATTGTAGTAAATTAAGTAAAGTAAGAATATTATACAAATATTTCTCTGTTATACAGAATTCTATAAGAAATTTATAGAAAATTGTATTAAGATTAATTTGCTATTTATAGGAAATTTTTCAAAAATTTGCTGTTTATAGGAAATTACAGAAGGGTTTTTAGAACCGGAATTGCTTGGCTATGCAACATCTGCGCATAATTATATACTAAAGCCATCTGATGCGAGTAATTTAGAATCAAGTGACATTATATTTTATGTTGACGATAACTTAAGAGACGTTTGTTTTTGAAAAATTTCCTGTTTATAGGAAATTTTTCAATAATTTGATGTTTATAGGAAATTTTTCAAAAATATCTTAGTTTTATAAATAGATAAATAAATATTTAATTTTGCTCTGGTTTGTTTCACAGCTTTAAATGTGCTGAATTCAATTCATCTAATGAAGGAAATAAAAGCGTTAAAAGTGTGATTAATTGCATTTTGCTATGGAGCTTCGTATTTCGAAATGCCCAACTAAATATTTATTTAAGATTCTATTTCAAGTGTTTGAATAAAAGTAATTTTCATTTATTGTATTTTTTTATCCCGCCCATACCTGACTGTTACAAAATCACAAAACTACATACAGACATTGTATTTAACAAAATGTTTAACTATAAAGGCGTGTTAACAATATCTATAACGAACATATTTTTTTAGCACACAAAGACACTCACCCAACCAACCAAACATCGATATTTTCAATATTCCTTAAAACAAAAGCGTTAACGTCTGTCTACAGATGCCTAAATGTCTGACCACCATTTTTTCCGGCAGAAACACGAAAGAGGAGTAAAAAGTAAAATCCGATCAAGAGTATAATACGAAGGAAATATAAAAACTACTTATTACGAATGCGAACGTACAGTAGTATTTATATGTAAATGATTCCTGTTACAGAATCGGTGGTATTAGTGAAAGACAAGATGTGGGTCTGAGAAAGTTTATGTGTGTGTGTGTGTGTGTAAAAATGTGGGTATTTTTGAAAATGTATCATTTTACTACAGTCAATATGGTTCATTTAATTTCGAAATATTGTTATCCAACATCGGTATATGTATATAAATGTGTGTGCATATGTTTTGCGTTTGTATGCAAAAATGTCTGCATATGTGGGTTTATTGTGTGTAAAATGGTTTTTTTGTACTTTTTCCTCTCATTTCTTCTCTTTCTTCTTTATTTCCAATAAGAACGAAAAAATAAAAAAAGGGAAATTCTTTAGGTCTTGATCTAGCTGTTGGTTGGATGCTGTTGGTATTATACTTGTTATACAAGTAGTTGTAGTAGTTGCATGTATTTGCAATAGTTTAAGTTGTTGATGTTGTTGTTGTTGTTTTTGTTAGACCTCTTTTGTGTTCAATTTAGTATAGATTTGTTAAGTACGTAACAAGAGATTTGTTGAAGTGCGTTTCCTTTTATTCAATTATTTATGCACAGAATAAAATTGAAAATTAAAACCCCGTCTCGGTCCACAATTACCACAAATCCAAAAGAAAATTATAAATTTTTACCATCCGTTTTTATTTAAATTTGTAAATGTGTAAAGGATGCATGGATATATTTATTTGTGTTTTAGTGTGTTAACATGAAAGGGAGAATAAAGTTAAGTTTTTTTGTTTGTTAAAGCACACAAGTGTTAAATCGAAAATATTATCCTCTTTAGCTTATTATTAAAAGGAATTGTTAAACTAGAATATTTGTTGAGTGGGCAAAAGGACTGCAAATGTAAAAAAGAGAGCAGCAAACCAGACCATGCCACCAAGTGATACGAGTACCCTTTTAGTGAAGGATTCGTTCTAGAACAAAAGCCAGTAAAATTAAGTTCAAATACAATATAGTTCTTTGTTTTTTTATTATTTTTTTTTTAGAACCGATTATACCAATTAGGTACTTTTAATGGTTATTTATTTTGTTGTAGCTGAAAGCTACTTAAAACCTAGTGCACTTGAATAACACAGAAGAGAAAAAAAAACTATATAATGAAAAGAAAATGTTTGTATAATCGGTCAATGCCATAATCTATCATATGGTTAATGGCACAGATTTATATGCTGGGAAATAAATTGCAAATTTCTACAGAAAGATGTTGGTTGCACTTCATGAAAAAGATTTTGTAAAAATTAAAAATTTCCTCTTAATAAAGTGAGATAACAAAACGAGATAATGTTTATAAAAGAGTAATTTAATGAAAAGTTGTTTATTTTTTTGGCAAAATTTGGCATATTGATTTGTTGTTTAGGAAAAATTAAATTGCTTAATTTTTATGTTAAGAATGTTTGAAACATTATGTAAGAAAATTTAATATAAAATAAATTTTAGTAGAATATTCAGATTAATTTTGATCAGAAAGAATAAGAAAGGGTTCAGTCGTTTTCTTACATAACCGCGTATGCCATATTTTTTTACAGAACGGATTCAATCCTCTACATTAAATTATCAGATTGGTAAGCCGTATTTTAACTTTAAAGTGTACATGCATAGACAATACTCTTCATGCATAGACAATACTTGTCTATCAGAAGGCGATTTAGGCAATATCAAATAGCCTCTATTAAGGCAACGAAATAGCTACAAAGCAGTGATGCATTTTGAGTTTTTAGTTTTTGGGACAAATTGACGTTTTAAAAGGGCCAAAATACCTTTACTAGGGCCAAAAAATTTTCCCCAGAAATATCCTGCGTACACCCAGAGAAAAAATATGTTAAAATATGGTCTTCTCCAACAAAACTATTTTTAAATAAAATTGTAAACATGCTATGGTTATATTTTTCATATTATTGTCATCGACAACCATATTAAGGTTAAATTAGTCCTCCACCAAGAAGGCACAACAAGTGGTTGCCGGTGACAATAATATGGGTCAATTAAACATAATATGTTTAAATTTTTCTTTTAAAATAGTTTTGTTGGAGGAAACCATATTTAAACATATTTTTTCTCTGCGTGTATATGGTTGCCAAATAGATTCAGTGATGCAGGCTTGTGGTAAAGAACAAATCAAAACCAGTTAAAGAAAAAGTCGATAATGGCGATGGATTTTTTGCTCAACAAGCGCTTACTTGGAACCCTAATCGCTCCGTCGCTCCCTTGAAAAAATCTGGCGAAGAGCTATTGATGAGGAGCTGCTGAAATACAGCTGCATTGTTGAGGTCCTTTGCTCCAATAGGAGAAAAGAATCACAGGATAAGTTATTTGACAGTTTACTACGGTGATTTTTGGTATTAACTTGATAAACATACTTACAAAACATAATTTTTATTTGAGACCAGACAAGTTTGCTAATACATTTTTAAAGATTTTTTTAACAAACAAAACAATAATGTATTAATTAAAATTCGTGCTTGAAACATAGAGAAAATTACATTGAAAAATGTACCGAACTGTTAATAGAAGTAAGTTGAATTTTGCTCTGAAAGTGCCAAGATAGATTAGACACTACCACAGGGTCATCAAACATTCAGAAGAGCCACAAATGTCCCTATTGTGCCACATTATGCATCACTGTTACAAAGCGACGTTGTTCAAATGGATTAGGAAGAATTGGTGCTATTACAAAATGGTATCACAACGGGGCCTATTATTAACCACAAATCAGCTATGCTTAAGGCGGCTACCGAAGATATTACTAAACTTCATCGCCGGTGTCACACATACTAACAAATTTGTTACTCATACTTAAAACATGCTTGAGCGTGCATAGAAAGTCCACTTAACATTTTTAATGCCATAATGTTGGTAATTTAGTGCAAATTTGTTATAATTTCCCATAAGGAAGTGCACCGTAAATTAGGCGGTAATTAAAGAAACTACCAGAAGATTAAAATTTAATCATTGTTAAACTAGTAGTAAAGATCGTAACTCTTACCCTTTGAGCTGTTTTATTTAAGTAACAATAAAAGTTGTAAAAGTGAATAAGTGTATGTTAATTTTTTTTTTCAACATTGATGGAAAATGTAGCACTTTTTAATGTTTGATGGTCTTGTGGTGCTGTCTAATCTATTCTATTAACTAAAAAATTCTTTTAAATTCAAAAAAAAAAAAAAAACCAATCAAAGATATAAAAAGCGTATGACGCATGTTTGTAAGAAAGTCAAAAATATTTTATATTCACACAAACATCTTGTTGTTGTTTTCAAAACTCTTGTTAACTTTATTTGACCATTTAAAGAAAAAACTTACTTGTATTTGCAAATCTGTCTCTTTTCAAATGAAAATTCTTAAAAAAAAACCTAGTAGACTGACAAATAACGATAACGGGAAAAATATAGTTGATTTTGCGTAGGGGTGTAACGAATACTGATATACCGGCGATACCTTAGATTTTTGGATATATTGGTAACGGCGATACTTCAAGCACCCTGAAGACTATCAAATAAACACATACATGTTTCGGCTATACGCATTGTCGGCAATGATTGATGAAAATCAAATATTTTTTATTTTTTTATTTGATAGTTTCATGTTGTGATTGACAAAAAAAATGTTATTTGCATTGTGGTTGTTGTCATGAAAAATATAAATATTTGGTTTTTTTTTTTAGATATTTTTAATTAGGCTTAAGTTCATTGAATTTAATTTTCATTAAATTATACTAATTATTGTTAACAGCTAAGGCACGAGCTCTGTTTACTTTTGTCCTTCAAGTTGTGCTGAAAAAGGTCAACAAGAAAAAAGAAAGACAAAAAAAAAAAAAAACATGAAAAACAATAATGTACTTTGGATTTCAAGAAGAATTCTTGACAAAAAGTACGAAAAAACAGAAGTTAAGAAGAACATGTAAATCAATTAAAATAGATAATCATTCATTCAAAAGCAAATTTCGATTTACCAAGGTGAAATACCATTTGGTTTAAAGATTGATGTTTGACTATTGACGTCATCCGGCTGCAATAGCCGAGTGAGTAAAGACGGCAAACCCCACTGACGAGATTGTGTGGTTACAATCGAAACTTGTCTGGGCAACCTGTCAGTGAACGCCTGGGTTCAAATCTCAGCGCAGTCAAGAATGAAAAAATATCAATAAAAATTTTATTTAATTTCATGTTGTAAAATTCCTGTCTTCATAAAAATAATTGAATGAAAATTAAATTCAATGAACTTAAGCCTTATTAAAAATATCTAAATTTGGATTAAAAACCATTAACAGCTTAATCAAATAACCACAATACTAATTATTTGGTTTTTTTTTACAAAATACAAATGTTGATTGTCGTGTTTATTTGAACGTCTCCCAAAAAGCCTGCAATAAGCGGCACTAAGACATATGCACTGATTGATGGGCCTTAAGATTGGCCTTAGAAAATAATGACATCTATTGTTTATCTACAATTCTTGACCATCGATAAAATGCTCGAATATTTCAGAGACAATCGACTTCAATCGTATCGAAAAAAAGTCTTATTGGGCTACTTAACATGTCTCAGCATTCCGAAAGTGTTGAAAATACGGTCCTCCCTACAGGTGGTACAAGTTCTGATATGTCTAAAAGTACTGGCATTTGGAGTGTTTGTGAAAAATATATAAGAGATTCCGAGGAGGATGAGCCTCTTTGCATGTTTTGCTGTGATTCTGCTTAAGTAGGAGTCGAGAGATACCTTCGATCTTCTAACATTTCTAGAGACACAGATTCGCTTGTTGACGGCCACAATGCCTGTTATACCCAAACTTTAAAAAATGGCGCAGAAATTCTTAAGTTTTCAAGTTAATTTTGTCGCATTTGAGAGACTAATTTCCTCTGCAGGTGTCGTACAAACGGACTGGCGAAATCATCTATCTCGGCAAAAGTGGGGAACAATTTGTTGTTTTTTTTTTTAACAAAAATGTCAATTTTAAATGCTTAAAATCAATTTCTTCCGCTGTTATTTTTGTAAAAAAATTTATTATTTTTTTTTGTTAATTTTATCATGAATTCAAATTTAATTCTTTGTATTTAAATCTTATTAAAATTTAAATATTAGTTGTTAAAAAAAAAAAAAAAAAAAAAAAAAAAAAAAAACTACTACTACTACTTGAGTTTTGTTAATTGAGAATTCAAATTATATATACACATCGATATCGATATCGGCGATATTGAAATAGTGAAACATAGTGTGTTGAATTTAAATGAGACACAAATACATTTAAAAAATATTATTTATAATAACCCTCTTATTATTATTATTAATTATTACAAAAAGTATTGGATTGGATTGGAAAAAAGTTTATAAAACAAAACTAACCGTGTCCTTAATTATATGCACGCCTTAATTTACACATTTGGTGGAAATAAATCAGGCTTAATTTGCTTTGCAAGAAAACCTTTGTATTTCAATGCACATATTCGAAACAAAGTATAAACATTTATTTTATGTTCAGAAAACAAATTTGTTTCTAATTTGTATACATAAATGTATATATAAATTTAAAATTTATAAGCAGAAAGGAAGTTGATCAGTTTTTTTTTTAAGTAGAAGGAGGAATCCTTACTCCCTTAGAGTTTATTTGGGCTTGCTCCCAATGACAACCCGTGTAAAAAATAAATAAGTATGGAATGCGGCGAGGAGGGATTGTGTCTGCTAAATAAGGCCTTCTATTAGGCCTCTTTGTTCATTATTTTACCGCTGGGTAATAATCAAATCAGTGTATATAACAAAATAACGAACAAAGAATAAAAGGCCCTGTCATAGGTAATTTTGCCCTTTTAAATCGTGAATTTGGCCCAAAGACAACAAACTCAAAATGCATCACTGATTTAGAACTAAAGGAACCCAAGGTTTGTTTAAAGGAAATAATCCAACACGCGCTTTTCCAACGGGAAAACGTACCAATACAACGAGTTTTTGGTAATAAAACTTTTACAATTCGTCAGTCCCAAACAAATGCTTTTGCGTATAAAATGGATTTTGACGATCACATGTGTTGACATAAAGTGAAGTCCTAAAATCAACTAAATGTACATATGCGGTTGAAAAGTTTCGGTGAATTTATCTTAATTATACTGCATCTATAACTTTTCTTAACAATAGTTTTATAGCCAAAATATAATTTATAATTTTCTTTCTTATTAAAAACATTTTTGCCTTTTTATTAACCACAAAAAAGTCTTTTGCTATTAGAGTTGCTGCTTAATGCCTCTTATGTCCTTTGCATCATAATATCAAAAATAAAAAAGTTATCGAAATTTTTGTAAAAGCAAAAGTTTTAGTGTCCTTTTTGTGCAAAACGACTTTTAACAAAATTGCAGTTTGATCAAATTTAAAAGCTTTTCAATCATTTTCATTTAGAAAGTTGATTTCACATTTTTCTTGCCCCTTCCACGCGCTAACTTTGTGAAGTCAGTTGCCGCATAAATTTGTTGTTGTTGTTTTTTTTTCACATTCAACCATCCATTCATATTTATTTTGTTTTTTTTTTTTTGTTGGTTTGCTGCAGCATGTAATATTTGAATTATTTTCATCATCATTGACTTGATGAAATATTGTTGTTTTGTTGTTAGTGGCTAAACCAAAAATACACAGTTTCCTTTTCAAGACAAATAGCAAAAAGAAAAAAAAAACACCATCATGATCGACATTTTCATGTTCATCATTCTTTTTTTATTTGAATCCATTAATTTTTTGGTTGATGGAAGTTTGTGTGTGTGTGTGTGTGCTAGTGTTTATACGAATGTATTTAGTTTCCTTTTTTTATTCGTTGGTCCGTTATGTAAATATTTTTCAACAAACAGATTGAGCATTTTTCTTCTTTTTTACCTTATTTTTCCATTTTACTTTATTTAGTATTTTGTCTGTTATTTGTTTTTGTGTGTAACTGTATGTTTTCATTTACATGTGTGTGTGTGTGTGCCTGTGTATGTTTGCATATGGATGTGTATTTATGGGTGGGTAGTGTTTATTTGCCATCGTTTTTCATTTTATCAATTTCATATTTTTTTTTATTTTTTTGCTGTTACTCTTGTTGTTTTGTATCAAATATTTCATATTTTTGTTGTTGCGCCAATCGGACCATCATCCAAATTAGTTGTATGCAGTAGTTGCATTCATATTCACACAAACATACACTCACATGCATGCAAGTGTGTTTTTGTGATACATCTATTTATTATTTGTTTTTCATATACTTCATAAAATTCATTTTCATATGAATATATGATTTTTAATTTTCTTTTTCTCCAAGTTTTTTTACACTTTTCATTAGTTGTTATTGCTTTTCAGGAATGGGGAATATACATTTAAAATAGTGCTCACACAGCTCTAAGTTGACTTTAAAACAAAGTTTTTATTTAGATCTTATAATGAGACCGACTTCCTTTGATAAAGGGGGAAAGGCGTTTTATTACGCCCCATTATATATTATTCACCTTATTTTATTTTTTTAATGATTTCTTAAATGTGAAATTTAAAATTCGAAAAAAAGTGAAACGTACTTGAGCTGGGCGTGCAATTCTTGCCCAGTATTGGGCGATCGGTATTTCGTGGTTTAACTATTTATGATCAGTAATTAAAAAAAAAAAAGAACGAGCATTGGGAATGGAAAATATTATATTTTTCTATAGTGTGATTTGGGAAATGGGCTTTGAAAGTAAAGGTTGAAAGTTTTGGATTTTCACTTACTGGGGAGTGGCCAGGAATAATCCCTTTGTTGAAATGTCTATACAGCTCACGCATTCAAGACTTAGGGTAAGTATTCCCTATGAAGTGGCTGTGAAACACGCGTTCAAAGCTAGCGAAAGTGACACGATGGCTAACGCCGGGTTTTTGAGATGCGGATTAAGGTTAAACTCAGTTTGACGTACTCTGCCACTCAAACTTTTCTGTTCCATCCAAGTTTTGTATACAAACTTAGTAATGGCGGCACAAATCTGTTTTCAGATTAATTAAACTTAGTATAACTTAAATCTTCAAAACCCAGCCTAAGTAACCTGATGGTTAAAATCTCAGGTCAGTTTTTCTGTAACTTAGTTTTTTTTACCAATAGAGCGCTCTAAGTTTGACCAAAGTCTCAGGAAGTAGAAGGCAGAGGACAAGCAGACCCTTTGAAAAACTTAACTTATATGCCGGGCTGGATGGCAGCTGACAGCCACAGCCCCAGCCCCAGAATCGAATTCGGAAGCATGATTAGCTACTGCGTCTTAAAACTGAATGATTACCGAGTCCCAAACAAATAAAACAAAGCATTCTTATTTACGGATGGCAACATTTAGCAGACGTATGAAATACCAAAGTCGTAATTTAGTAATATTCGGTATTTTGAATTCAGAAAAAATATGCCGTTTTTAAAATAAGCAACTTTTTAAAGTTTTAAAAATCTTTTGAATTTTATTTTAAGTTAAACTTTATATCAGTTTGTTAATGTTGAAAGTTCTTTTATTGCTAAAAAGACAAAAAAAAAACTACCTTCTGAGGGGTGGAACAATATCGCCTTTTTTGTTATCTTAACGATTTGTTTTTATATAAAATATTGAACGTGGTGTTATTTTTTTTTAAGTAGAATTGTGCCAACATTTTTCATCTCTGCTGCAGTGGTTATTTTTTGTCCTCCACTATTAATACTCTTATTTGTGTGTATGTGTTTTGTGTGTTAAGTAATTAAAAGTTGTGAATTTTATAAAATTTGACTTTTATCCATATTATTTTGTATTTTTATATTTATTTTTTGCCATCGTTTTTTGTTGGCGTTTTTGTGTCAATTTAATGTAAAATACTTGTTCCATAAACTATTACAGTTTAATTGATTTCAAATAAAAATTCATTTTAAATGTCAGTAATAGCTTTAATAGTTTCCTCGTAATTTTATTTTATAAAATAATAATTGATTACATACATAGAGTTACAATGTATTGCGGAAAAACATCCCGGGAATTCCTAAAAAAAATTTAATTTAAATTTCCGGGAATTCCAAAATTTTTGTTATTAATTGAAGTGCTTATTATAAAAAGTATTACTAACTGCTTGATTATTAATATAGGAAAGAGAATTTTAAAGCATTTTCGACCATTTTACTGCGAATCGATAGCCTTTGAATTTTTCATCTCGCCATTAGAATTTTTTTTAGACATTTTTATTTAGCCAAAGTTTTAATACTTTTAGACCAAATGATTTTATAAATGCAGCATTAGTTGTGTTGTTACGTTGAATTTTTTCTTAATAAATTAACACAAATAACTAATAATAAAAAAAATCTATTTTTTTCGATAAGTTTAGCTTTTCGTTAATCAAAGATTTTTCTTATGTTTAGATTATTTTAACTAAAAATGTATTAATAAAAAACAAAATAATCTCTTATGTGCAATATCAATGTAATAAATAAATTTTGTTAGTTTTTTATTATTAAATGTAGCAATTTTTACTGAAAAATGTAACCATTTTTAGTAGTGAAGAGTTGGCATCACTGCTAATAGCACATATGCTTGCTATCTCTTTTTTTAAATACTATCTGCCGTATTCATAAAAAACCAAAATGTTCATATCCATTTTAAGAAAAATTTGTATGGAAATTTTGTTTTAAAATACGTTTGAAATCTATTTTATTTTTTATGAATACGGCAGGAAGTATTTGGTTTTTAGAAAAAGTTCGAGTGAATGCCAAAATTATTTGTTGAAAATATAAACAGGAGAATTTTTTTGTTTTCAATATTTACACAATTGCTTTAGAAGGTAAATCTTTTTCCTGTATTGAAAATTTATTGTGGCTCCACTTATTCCTTAAGCACTTTTAATTCCTTGATTTTATATTTTATATTAACAGTTTTTGTTTTATAAAATTTAAAAAAATTTTTTTAAGAATTTAGATTTCTATTAAATTTTAACACAATTTTTCCAGAAAATATAAACAAAGCTTGACATTCAGTATTCACCAGTGTAGCCATTTTGTGGGTGTAATTTTTACTGTCGTGGGTAGAGCGTGGGTAATTTCTTATAGGTGTTGTTCAGGTGTAATTTTAATTATTTCGTTTTAAAACAAATAATGTATAGATTTGATTTCAGAGAAAAAATTTGTACCATATAAAATATTGTTGATAGAAAAAAATGCATAGTCTTCTCAAACAACGTCACGGTTTCTTATTAAGAAAATATGTCCAGTGTTTAATATAGATTTTTAAAAGGTTGATAATGAATGGCGCCAGATAGACTCTTAGATTTCGATAAATATGAGCTTTATAGTGATTTAGAACCCGAAGCTTATTGAAGAAAGATATACAAACGAAAAGATATGTTTCCAATATTTCAAAAAATAAAAAATTTCATTTTATATTGCCACTTCCAAATACTTTAGTTGGGAGAATATTTAGGACCCTTTACAGTTGTAAAAATGATTTAAGAAACGTACTGTTGTCGGAAACCATAAAGGATGTTGCTTAAAGCCTACAAACCTGTAAAAAAATAGCATAAAAAATTTAATTTTTTTTAAAAGATCGATACATGGCGTTAACGTTACAAAAAGTTTTCGGGCATATGGGTACCAATGCGGCTGTTTTTGACGAAACGCATTCTGGACGTTCAATTTTGGGCCAATATTTCGAACACTTATATGTTACGAATAACACGAACAATATTGGCCTCCTCAGAGATGTCAAATCTAATCGCACAAACTTGAAGGCTAATTGACAGAACCTTTTCTCGTAATCCACCTGTTTGCTTAATATTTGTAAAAATAATGTCCGATGATGCGGACAGAGTGTAAACTGCACCAAACGGTGCATTTTTCTGGATGTAATGGATTCTGTTCTGGTCTCACTCCATATGCGGCAGTCATTAATAAACCTTTTCAGATGAACGATTATGTTATAAAAATCATAAAGTCGCCTTTACGTTGAGCGAATCGATAACTGACTTTTAAAGCTAGTTTACATAATTTGGTAGCGTTTTTACAAACCAAACGTTAATTTTATTTCAGGTGTAATTTCTTTTAAAACGGGTAATTTTTCTTCGTCTCAAGTGTAATTTTGAATTTTGCTGGTGGTAACACATGTATACACACAAATGAATAAACAATAAACAGATGACTCGAAAATGTCACCTGTATGAATTCGCCTTCTTTCCAAATTTCGTTAAACTTCCTCGTTTGCTAGGAATGAAAGTTTTTCTTTAGTTATTTGGAACGCTGAAAGCGAATATGCACTCCGGTTTTCACCGGCTTTAGTTTCCGCGATATAGCGTATCTAAAAATTAAGTTTTAAATGTCTTAATAAAAGACAAGGTGCTTTCTTTACTTCAGAAAAATAAAAACGCAGTTCTATTTTTCTTTCATGATAAAGAGTTAATTTAGTGCCAGTCTTTATGTCAACAATTCTGCAGATTGTTTAGAAAGATTTGAATCTCTTACAAGATCATCTAGTTTGTTTTGTGTTGAAGTTGGTGTTTCATTGTTTTTTTTTTCTAAGGATTCAGATGTATTTTGAGGCACTGGAAAGTCAGTAGAATGTTTCACCGGAGGAATAACACTTGTATTCATCGAGTAAAGTTTTCGACAATTATTTGACGTTCGAAATTTAAAAGAGCTCCTTTTAACACTTTTCCATAATTTTAAATCCTCAACACATGATTTACAAACACAATGGCCGCTTTCATAAACATACCAATTCAAAGTTTTTATACGGTTTTACTACAGTATTAGAAAAATACAAAGTGCCCAAACAATCCAACTATGTGTTTTGTTTCGAAATGTTGGGGATGCAATGCATAATGTTGATGTTGATTAATATCTCTATAGCCCAATGCATATTTATACAGCTGTAGGGTACCAGCTCAATATGTTAGGCGTTCTAAAGAACTGCCGAATTAGAGACTTGAATATACCCAATAAAAAATGGAGCTTTCAAAGAAGCAGGTTTGTAAGGGAGAAACGTAAAAGTTCGCCTACCATATCGCTTACGGAAGACATGAATTTTATATGACGAGTTCCCACTTTGAAGCAATACATTTTTGACACAAAGCGCTTTATTCAGTGCATATACAAATTGGTAAATGTAACGAACAGCTTTACACACTGAATTTTTTGTTACCGTTACTCTTTAATATGCTCCCTTACAAACCTGCTTCGTAGTAAGGGAATGTCGTGGCTCTTCAAATTTTACACATATTTTTTTAATTTATGAAGAATTTGTTCACTTGCCTTACTGCATCTCTGTATGTCTTATTGCGTAGCGCACAAGTGTGTGCTGACTTTTTAAAATGTACCATTAGTGCTTCGCAAAATAAGAATATTTTTTATTGGGTATTAAAACCAGGCAACGTATGCAACTTAATGTTTTGCAAATGAAGACGAGCTTTATTAATTTTTGGTTCTAGAATTTTACTCCCTTTCGATACCATGGAGGTATCATGATATTCCCGTTGCATAAATATTCTGGCCAATCAGAATGTATGGGTTGCGAATGTATTTAATTATATTTGCAATTATTGTTTATAATTGTTAGCATTAATATCATGTTATTCCCATTGACTTACATTAAAAAAAATATGTGAGTCAATGGATAAATGCCGTAATTTGATCCTTTCATATGCCAATAAGTGTGGTATTTACCCTACTCTGATTAAGGTGGCATATATGAATTTAGCGAGTGCTTAGTGGGTATGCAGTGTACACTTATGAACATTTGAATTTTATATGCATACTTAAAAAATTTGGATTGTTTACAAAAACTGTAATAGTAAACGCAGCAGTTAAAATTTTGGTGGATGGCTTTTTTAATTCATCAGAGAATTCTTATTAAACTACTTTTGAAAGTCGGCCATTCTATAAAGTTTTTGTTTTTGTAATGTCAGCAAATGTAAGCTTCAACTTTAAAACCGATGCCCTGATTGCTTTTTTGCTGCGTTACTAATACTTGACGGTGATGTTTTGGAATGGTATGCATTTTATACATTTTGTACTGCAACGTAATGAAACAGTATGACTTATCTGACACATTTGTCACTCTTTCCAGTTATTAAAAAAATATGAGTAACAGTGTTTCTCTTACACTATTATGTCAAAAGTTTTTTACTAATCCATATTAAGAAACGATGGAATTTTTTGTGTCACACTTTTCGATTTGAAAATTTCATACCAAATTTTAAGAACATGACCACTGTAAGAATAACTATGCAATCGAAAAAAATAATTACACCCGAAATTATGTTAAGAAGAGCACGTATGTGCAAAGCAGAAAATGGACTTCACTAACAGCTAATTGAAAAAAATTTCCCACTAATATTTATAATCACCCCTATTATGTAAGTCGTTGTCGACGTCGACATTAATTTTTATTTGTTGTCACATCAAGTCGACGACTACATCACTTCGACGTTAATTTGGTATTTTATAAGAAAGTTGTATCGACGCACAGTGGCGCCCGTAGAGCAAGCGAGGTTGCAAAAATCAAAATTTTCATGAATGCCGACGAAGTTTTGAATAAACCCATGTTATAGGAAACTTTTCAGCGATTTCAAATATGCCACTCTTAATAATATCACATTTTTAGTTTAGAAGATATAACCGTTCAAAGTTGACCGACTTTCGGTTTTAAAAAAAACACACAATTTTTAGTCAATTTGTTGCGATTTCAGGTGTAATATCACGAAAAATAGGTAACGAATCGCCTTATTTTTTGTTTGTATTGATTGATGTATTTATTAAATGTATAATGATAAAAAAAAATTAACTGTTTGCTTTGTGTTTCTCCTGGTAAATCACTATTTAAAAACTATCCGTTTTTTCACTATTTTTCAACTTTGACGGAAAATAAAAAAAAACTATATTTTTCTATATTTGCCATATTTGCAAAACCTGTTCTTTGATTATTTCTTTACATAATTCAAAAGGTTTTATCTGCCCGTACGTGCCCGTTTGGCTTCTTGAGGTAAAAAAGTTTAAAAAGACATGGTTGCAGAAATTGTATGGCGTCCATCCCTTATATGTTTTGACTGACAGTAGTTTGATCTAATAGTTATTATATTAGCAGGTACGTACCTCACATAAACAATACTTTGGCGTACAAATGGTCAGGAACAATATTGACTTATGGTCCCTACAGGTAGGCACAAATCTTATTTGGACACGTGCATAATATCAAAATTGCATTATTCAGCATAAATCCATATGTATGCAGGGAACAGGTAAATTTTTAGGCATGGTAGCATAAGCCTATATTGCAAAATAAGCATAATGCCTGGATTAGTCTACGCCTGAAAGTTGGCGCAACAATTACTGAAACCATTTAACAATTTAAGTACTGAAAACATGGCGTTGTACAATTTAAAATTATTTGAACTGTTTAGAAAGTCAACCACACCAAAGTTTTTCACGGAAGTGAAAATTCTTCCTGAGAAGTTGACATTGATCAGCAAATGAGGCTGCGATGGATCATCCGGACAAAGCGTTTATAAGCAAAGGATATCTCCCGATGACGCTACAATATCGGACGGAAATATGTTTATGGCATCTGTTGTTCCTTTGCGGCTAAAATCGGATGATTCCCTACACTGGAAAAATCCACGTCCGTCATCAGTGCATTATTGCCGACCAATAATGTTTCAGTTTGCAAGGGAATCGGCAGAACTCATAAGGACTACGGTGAAGGACATTAAAGAACAAATAAGCAAGATTAAGCCTACAAAGCTGCAAATTGGAGAAGGAAAATATATTGAATGCAATTACGAGTTCCACCTGACCATGGTTGACGGAAAAGTCGTAAACGAACTGACAGGAACAACCTCAACAATGTCATGCCCGATTTGCAAAAAGAGTCAGAAGAACTTTTTTCAATTCAATTCAATTTATTTCATATATAATATGTTACATCTCAATTTTATATAATTAGTTGTAAAGAGTTTAAGATTTGTATCTTTTTCTGCTTAATTATAACATATTTCAATTAGTTATCATATACATATATATAGACAGAATTATATTGGAGGTAAAAATTTAGCAAAAACCTATTTAAACCCCTTTTTTCGTTTTATTTTTATATTTTTTTTATCGATTTTATATTATTATTTGTCAGAAGAACTTTGGTAATTTAAACGATTCTACAAATGAGGAGAATTACGAATATGGAATGTCACCATTGCACGCAAGGATAAGGTGTATGGAATTCTTGCTAAAACTGGCATATACCCTACCACAAGAGGAAGAAAACTTCGATGAAAATACATCAATAAAGGATAAGGAAAAGATCAGAAAGAAGCAAATACAGGATGCTTTTTTTAAACAAGTTGGACTAAAAGTAGACTGTCCCAAGCACGGATACGGTAACTCAAACGATGGAAACACTTCTAGGAGATTTTTTGAAAATGATGAGGCAGTAACTAGAATCATTGGAATTGACAATCAAATCGTGAAAAGATTGGGAACGATCTTGGATGTTTTAAACTGCAAAGAAAATGTCAATTCTACAAAATATGGAGAATATGCGTCGAAAACTGCATCTCTTTTAGCAGAAATGTATCCACAGAAGAAGTTGACCCCGACCGTCCATAAAATATTGGCGCATGGTAAAGATATAATTGAGTACCAGTCTTTGCCAATTGGAGAGCTTTCTGAAGAAGCACAGGAGTCTCTTAACAAATTTTATAAAAAATATAGATTGCAGAACACATTCAAAGCATCAAGGGTGAGGCAAAATGAGGACCTCTTCAACATGTTGGCAGCATCTTCCGATCCACTTATTTCTTCCCTGCGGCATGTGAAGTCACGAATAGAGTTACAAAATAATTATAGTTTAGAAATGGTTAGTCTTTTAGATATACCTTCTCTTACGAATTGTGATGAATATTTTACAGAAAATTGAAAAAATAAATTTAAAAAAAAAAATAATTTTTTTTTTAATTTGTTGGGTAATAATTTAAAACATAAAACCCTTAAGAAAAAAAATAAAAACAATCTAAAAATGTAAAAAAAATTTTTTTTAGTTACCATAAAATTGATTTTTCTACTAATTTTAACTTTGATAACCCATAAGTAGGCCCCTACAAAGCGTAGCACCCTTTCCAAACGCTCATTTCATAGGCTGAACAGTTATCTATCATATGCTGTTTAAACTGTTTAATTATCTTATTCGGTTCAAAAGATATGATTTTTGCAACGAAAAAACTCAAATGGCGCCACTGTGCGACGTCGACTATTTATCGAAAATCTTACAAAAAAAAAAATCCCATCTCCAATTAATTTTCTATTATTTTTGTTCTTCATCAGTGAAGCTAATCTTTTAACGCTATTTATGTTATTTTCCGAAATCTTTATTTTTTTGTACCGATTTTAAAGTAATTTTAGAGTTTGTTTCCGATTTTGATTTTTTTGCGAATTTTTGCCATGTTTGCGATAAGAGCTTTTTTTACTGTAAGTTTTCTGATTCTTTATAGCTGTAACGATTATAATCGTAATAATTATTAATAAGACTTTGCTATTATGGAACTGCTAGCAAATTTTTGCAAATATCCGCTAACGTTGCAATTTTAACCAAATTTTTGCCATTCCTTATAGTTTAAGGAACTTTTAATCAATTTTATGGCTGGTTTGAAATATTACAAATTTTCGTGAATTTCTGCTATTTTCTTTGCAAATCTTTTTTTTTTTTTATTTTCTGACATGTTTTTTAGCCGATAAGCGATTAAAAAAAAATTTTAAGGGTTTGTTTCCAAGTTTGCAATTTTTCGCGAATTTTAGCCATGATTGCGATAGAAGCGATAACTACCGGATTCTTTACAGCTTTAACGATTTTAAATAAATATTAGACTCTGCTATGTTTCATGTCGCTGTTAGCAAATGTTTGCGAATTTTTAAATTTTAACCGAATTTTTGCCATTAATTATAGTTTTACGGACTTTAAATCAATTTTATGGCAAACTTTCGCAATTTCGCGTTGTTTTGTTGCTCTTTCAGGCAGTTGTCTTAAATTAAAAATGTTCGCGAATTTTCGCTATTAATAAAATTTGTGTCCAAAACTTCTTGTAAATTTTTGTTTTAACGTAATTAATAAATAAATATGTTTACATTCTACTTAAAATTTCTTTAACTTTCATTTGAGTCTTCGCAAAATTTCCTGTCGACTAAAACAGAGGCATTTATATTAGACGCCGACTTAAAAATGCCTTAGAAAATATCAAGTGCCTGCCAATAGTAATCGATTATTGTCAATAACGACTCAGAAAATACAATTACTGTTCCGATGCCGTCGGCTCATGTCGACGTCGACTTTCATAATAGGGTTGAATATATTTTAAAAAAAGGATAACTGTCGCATACATAAATAAGTTATTAACCATCTAAACCATATAGCTCATTCTGCGCCACCCTGTACTTAGTCACAGCTTTAAACTTTAAAGAAACAAATATATTCAAGGCGAATTATAACAGGTAATCTCTGTACTACAAGAATTAAAACTCGTACAAAAACCACAAACTATTTGTTTTTGTAAAATCAATGTACAATGTCAAAAACAGAAACAAATCCGAAACAGAACCAAAGACAATAAACAAAATTTTTACATCCAACAATTATAAAGCTAAAAAAAAAAAGTTATCAGCAGAACTTTTAAGACCACCTGTAATGAATTAAAATGTTTATGTATATTTATAATTTAATTTTTTATATTTTGATGAAAAGCGCAAATAGCCTTACATTAAGTTACAAAAGAAATGAAATTTTAACAACATGATCCATATGCAGGGTGTCCGCCGGGAAGGTATACTACTTTGTTTGTAAATGTCGTAAATGGTCTTGTGGAAGAAGCTCTTGTGTCAACTGAATCTTAAATGGCAACAAATGCAAATCCTTGTGCAAAGTTGTGGCCAAAGTTGTTCTTTGAAGACCAAGCTTCTGAGCACGGCGTCGAATTGAGGCTGATGGATTGTTTTGAACACTTTCTTCTGCAGCAGTAATGCTTCAGACGATCTTGCAGTACGTTGTGGCCCATGCTTGGGCCTATCACCTACAGACCCTCTTTCTTCGAAATCATTCACTACACGATAAATAGTGCGTTATGTTGGCACGTTGTTTATCCCAAAAATTTCAAAGTAATCGATGATTGATTTTAATGAAATGTTTTAACGATTAAAACACGTTGGCTTATCGAATAATTTTCCATAATAAATTTG
The DNA here is from genome assembly GCA_943735925.1 of Pollenia amentaria. Taxonomy (NCBI): domain Eukaryota; kingdom Metazoa; phylum Arthropoda; class Insecta; order Diptera; family Polleniidae; genus Pollenia; species Pollenia amentaria. The sequence continues at coordinate 228,493,908 of OX031009.1, forward strand.
CCACGTGTCTACTTCACGACTGCCAAATATGAACTGTCAATACCAATGTTTCCTAAAATGGCGGCAAAAAAGTATAATACCTTCCCGGCGGACACCCTGTACAAAATTATTAGCTTTCTGGCGTTACATTAAAAAAGGCGACTTTTTGCTGGAAATTCCCATATGTGCATTAAATAAGCAAAGATTTTTTTTAGTCCAAAGCTCACTAAAAATGGTTTTATACAAAAAGTCTTGCTCAATTTGCAGACTTACGCAATTTTGTAATGCAAGTCAAAGCCCACTTCTGTTTTTTGTAACGTCACGCCAGCGCAATTTTTGCTTATATCTTCAAATCCTTAGGGTTGATTGTTGTAAATTTTTTCCTGAATATAGTGCTACTTCACTACTTTGAAAATATAAAAAAAAACATTTTTACAAATTTGACTTCTTCATTTAATTTTTTTATATTTTGTCGTACAAATTAGAGATGAGCGATTCCGTAATTTTTAAAGAACATCGTGATTAGTGAACGTGATTTAAAAATCTCTGCTCTTTAAAACTATGATTGTGATTGTGAATTAAAATTTATTGATAATACTTTGGATTTCAAGAAGAATTCTTGACAAAAAGTACAAAAACAAGAAGTAAGGAAGAACATGTAGTTCAATTAAAATAGGTAATCTCTCATTCAAAAGCAAATTTCGATCTACCAAGATGAAATGCCATTTGGTTTAAAGATTGATGTTTGACTATTGACGTCATCCGGCTGCAATAGCCGAGTGAGTAAGACGCAAACCCCACTGAAGAGATTGTGTGGTTACAATCGAAACTAGTCTGGGCAACCTGTCCGTAAAACCTGGGTTCAATTCCCAGCTCAGTTAAGAATGAAAAATTATCGATAAATTTTAATTCATTTCATGCTTTAAAATTCCTTTCTTCATAAAAATAATTTAAAATTAAATTCAATGAACTTAAGCCTGATTAAAATATTAAAATTTGGATTAATGTTGAATAATTTATAATAAATTATTGTTTTTGCTTTAACTTCTGCGATATTTCTGAAACTCAAATTATGTTAATATATGGCGTGCTTTTATTTTTGATATAACGCTATATCGCGAAAACTAGAGCTGATACTTTAGTATGTGTAATTTGACAACCGGAAATCGCTATCAACACTTGTATGTATTTCCCCATATTTTCAAAGCAAATAATTAAAAATTCTAAACAGCTGACTTAAAACAAAAGCGTACATAAATTTGTGGGGCAAAAAGTGAGTTAATTTGCTTGTATTTTTTGCTTTTAACTGGTTTTAACAAAAACATTTCTCTCATTTACTTCAATAGTGGCATAACTAAAAAAAAAAAATTTTAACTACTTAAAAGAATTACGACACATTCTCTTCAAACGCGAATAATATAAAAGACTTAAAAATAAATTTTATACATAGTATAAAGAAAAACATAGCGAACCACTCCCTAACTCCAAAATTTAATTTTTTTAGTTACGTTACTATTGATGTATATGAGCGATACGTTATCTTTATAAAAGATTATTTCAGCACATTTTAATTGTCAAGTATTCTTTTAAAAATCAAATTTTTTTTAGTAAATGTTAGGAATTTTGCAAATTTGAATCTGGCAAGCCTATTTGTATTATATTTACACAATTATGTACATATCATAAGCTTCCAGGCTTGCGGTTCTTGCATTCCTAATTAAAAAAAGCTCAATTGATAGCTAGAATTTTATTGTTTGTATTTACACGTAATTATTTGTTTATTTTTTTTTATATTTATGTACATACAGAACTCATAAACTCATTTAATTACAAGCTAAAACTATTTAAATTTAGAAATAAAAATCTTTTCACATTCCCATAGTAGTAACCATTCGTTTGGCTTCCAATTATAAGCGTAATTCTCATATAATGCAAAATATTTTTATAACTAATTTTGTGATGCATACTTTGTTCAAAAACCTCCCGGACATTGTTGCTGTAAATCCTTAATGAATGATTTTTTTTTTTATATAAAGGCATTTATTTTTTTTCGTACACATACCTCTACGCGTAAATTTTTCATGTACAAATATTTTCATTGAGTTTTTGTTAAGTACATTGGTAATATGTACCTTGTGCTGATGGTGATGAGCAGGGTAACCGGAAATATGCAGAAATCAAGCAGTAAAAACTTGAAAATATGCCCTACAAATTTTAAAAAATATGCCCTAAAAAACAAAAACGTCTTATTTGAAAACAAAATATTCAGCAATTTAATAATATTTTCATGTAATAAACAAGTGAAAAAGTATAGTAGGTCAAATATGTTACCATACACCCTAATACTAACAGGCAAATTTCAGAGAATTTCTTATTTGGAACCCATGGGAGTAATCTACACAATATAACAAAATGGTATTATGAGGCAGACAGTGTTGTCATATTTTATTTTTAAAAATCTTTTAATTTCGGAAAAAAAAACTTTTTTTCGACCAAAAAATCTTTTTCTTACCAATCGTCAAAGAAAATAACTAACTCTGCAAGTATAATATACATACAGGTGTGTTCTAGATTTTGACATGTATTGTGATCCACATTATTCATAAATTGGTTTTCTCAAGTCTGAATGTTTTGTGAATTCGAAGTTTTTGTTCGAAAAAAAAAAAAAAAAATTAAAAGTCAAAAATTTTAAAAACAGCTTTTTTTTTTTTAGCTATTAAAAAGAAAATATATTTTGTTTTCGAGATTGTACAAAAATTATTAATTTTAAAAAATAAAATTTTTACATAAATATGACAGGAGCTTTCTTTTCCTTTATTAAACAACTGATGTTCGTTCAAAAAAAAAAAAAAAAAAACAACGTGACATTTTTGGATAAGTCAAAAAAGCTTGTTTTTATTAAAGTTGTTGTGAAAATGTATATTTTTACATCCCATTGCAAAATTTTGCCATGGCAGCTAATTTAAAAGTTATCGGAGCCTACTACAGCTACTCACACTATAATTGTTGGGGCACAATTGTATCGTACGTCGAAGAAACGCAAGACGTAAAATTCTACAAACACGATTCAATTACCCACAATTCCGTCGTAAACGTATTTCGTTTTCTATTAAAAATAATCAAAGAAAGTTCGAAATTTATTCCAATTTTTTTTATTGTTTTCCTATTATTTTCTTTTCAAATATTCAATTTAAAAACACTAAAATAATTTATTTTATATTTTTAATTTTCTTTTTCCTTGATAATACAGTCGCAACTGGACTATGAAATAGAATAAGATCTAAGTTAACGTACGTAAATACACTTTTGCATTAATGTGAGCTATTGTGTGCCTTTGTGTAAAATATCGTACGTTTTAATTTGACAATGCATCTACGTCGTACGCTACTACGTTTAAACGGTGCAATTGTGTTCCTACTGTAAGTGGAACACATAGAAAAATCTTATGTTGCTATGTTTGAAAATAAAAATAAAGTCCTTACCCTCAAAATTCTATGTGGGTAAATCCCACAGAAAATTCATTTTAAACAACTTATAATTTATTTTAAAACCGGATCATTTACATTTCATTTAAAATTAATAAATGTTACATAAATAGTTGAACTGTTTTTATTTAACAGTATATTCCGTAAAATTAAACAGTTATTGCCTTAAAAAAATATAATTTAACTGACAAAAAATCAAAGTACATAACAACATTCATTAGTACGGAAAAACAGTATTTTTTGGTAGTTTGTTTTTTGAATAACAAACATAAATGTTAAAAAATAAATTTATTCCTAAAATAAATTTATTTTCATTAAATTTTAACAGTACGGAAAACGAATTTAATAACTTACAATCAGTTACTGTAATAATTTTATGAGTTTAGTTTAATTTAAAACTGTTCATTAAATATACTTCATTTTATGTGAATTATGAAAATTTAATTATCAAAATTAAATCCAGACCAACATAAAATAATTAACATAAAGTATGTAACCAAAGTATTTTTATAAGGTGTCCCTCTTATATTGTGAGTAGCTGTTTATCAATATTGGGATTTATAAGGAAGTTCTGGCATTGGATTTTGTGTGATTTTTGTGAGTCATTCTGTATCGGAGCTAAAAAATTTGGTAAGCCGATTTTTAAATAAATTATTTTTGGGCCGAATTCAATCTAAATACGAATATAATTAGACGTTTATGAGCACTATTTCGGAAAGAAGTTTGTATGGCTATGGTGTGTAGGGTTCAACCTTATGCCAATTTAAATGTATGTGCTATATTAAATTAGCTCCAAAATGGTGTACTGTACTTTGCGCACAAAGTTTAGATGGACAGAGAACTAGCTGGACGGACAGACTTCGCAAGATCGAGTCAGGGTCGATTGGTATACTTAAAGGGGGCTATAGAACAAATATTTTTATGTGTTACGCATTAATTGTTATGTTGGTATAAATAGAAAAGAAATCTGATAAATCAAATTAATCCATTTTTTAGTTATTCCGAACTTGTAAGAACTAAAAAAATTAACACTTTTCAAAAAATGCTTGAAAACAGTGAAATATGTAATATAAACTTATTATCAAAAAAGTTGTTTTTAGAAATACATAAGTTTTCATTAAAAGATTTTGTTTGTTGGGCTTAATTTCCTATTTTTGTAATTGATAAAAATACTGAAATTTATTGTATAAGATGTTTCTATGCGTATTTCACTGGTTGCTTAGGCCAGATCATCAGGAAACGTTCTCCTAAATAATTTAAAAAAAAACCAAAGCCATCAGCAAACAAGACTAAAGAGGGAATGAGAATTATCTACACTGAAAACGTCTTGTTTGCAACGATATCAAAGCTTAAACAAAATACCAACAATAAAACAATTAGTCAATTCACAAGGTATACTAACATGTCATATTGTCAAAATGTCCTAATATTTCACAATGGTTTAAAAATTTTGTTGTACGGCTCAGCCGCTCAGCGCTGGACTTTTCTGATTAATTACGACAGCACAATAAACACAGCAAGCAACGTTCTATTTATTTAATACACTTTTTGTTAACAAACCAACAACAATATTTTTAAACCATTGTGAAATATTAGGACATTTTGACAATATGACATGTTAGGATACCTAGTGAATTGACTAAATGTATTTATCTTTTCTTACATTCCCCACTACAATTTTTCTAAAATTATTTAGGAGAACGTTTCCTGATGAGCTGGCCTAAGCAACCAGTGAAATGCGCATAAGAACAATAAATTTCAGTATTTTTATCAATTATAAAAATAGGAAATTAAACACAACAAGCAAAATCTTTTAATGGAATATGTAATATAAACTTATAAAAATCCTCTGTTGACAAAAAATAGATTATTTTGTATTCAAAGACTGAAACAAATAAATGAAAAATGCTGTAAAGGGTAAAACAATATGCACATTGTCAAATTCACAAAAGCTCTAAAAGGCATAAATATATTGTTGTGCCGTCATTGGTCGCACAAAAAAAAACATGCAGTTGCATATGTACGGTTTCCCTGGTGATGAGAAATATGCCATGAATTTTACAATCTAAATCAAAGTGCAAACAATTTAGTTAAATTTTAAATATTCGCCTAAAATTATGCAACACGAAAGTAAAACAGTTTTAAAGTCAACCATTCATGATTTCCTGCAAAAAAACACACATCTCCACACACACGCACACAGTTTAGAAGCATTAAGATGAAATCCTAAAAATTGCTGTACGATGGCTATAATAAGTTTACAACATTTTTCTCATTTTTCTATTTATTTAATTTTGGTAAAATTTTATTTATATGATTCTGACAAGTTCTCTAACAATATTAACTTAAAAAACTGTTGGCCTCAATAAATGGAATTATAAAATATTAAGGAAACTCTTAGTAAAATGCTCAATTCATAGTTAAAGTTTTAACTTGTTTAATATTTTGCTCCATCACTTGCAACGTAATAAAGTGTTAAATTTTTAACACTTATTGAAGAAGATTCTTAAGCTGATACTCGTATTTTGTGAAGTTTTTTTCTTGTCTTTGACTTGATTAATAATGTTTCTTTATCAAACATCAATTAACCCAAATAGAACTGGCGGTATTCATCTCCCCCCCCCCCCTCCCCACAAAGCTCTAACACTCCAACATGATTGTATGATTTCTGTTGTTGTTTCTTTTGCTACGGTTATTGTGGAGATTTCTGTTAAATATTTTAGTCATGCAAAAGCAAATGCAATTTAAAATTCACGATTCAAAACAACTAACAAAATATCTTTAGAATTTATGTCACACGGTAGAAATTTTTTGGTTCTCTTCTGTTTTTTTTTTTTTTTTTTTTTTTTTGTCAGCGAGTTAAACTTGTGCAAACTCTATTGAAATTATGTCAGTAAAGTTTTGTTAGTTCTAGTAGTTTGTTTTATACAAAAGTGCATTTTATATAGTTTTTAATTTTTCTCCATATTTTATTTTCATTTAGTTGCTTTCCCTCTCCACGGCGGGTATTGTTTTCATTATATTCCTCTGTGATTTTTTTTTTTCTTTTTTGTTACTCTATAATTTTCAATAACATTGTGGTTCGAATGCTGCCATCATTTTCAGCGCTATTGCCACCGTAAGCTCATACTGCCACAACACATAACCATCAGGTTATTTCAATATTTAAATGTACTTTTGTATGTGTTACCTTATGTGTGCAAAAGTGTGTGTGAGTTGTTAGGGCATTCATAATGTTCACATATATGAAGGTGTATGATTTTCTTTCTTTTTCTCTTCTCATCAGCATCCCAACCCAACCCAACCCAACCCAACCAACCATACACTTCAATTGAAATTTGTATCCGTTAGTTCACAAGTGTTTTAATTATGGCATTAATCTATGGTCTGTGGTTTTAAATAAAGTCAAAGTTATTAAAATAAAAAATTAGAAAAAAAAACTGAAATAATTTTTTTCCCTATTTATAATCCCATAAATTTACACGTATGAATGTGTTTAATTGTGGCTTTATACACATTTCATTGCCAGTGATTAAAAACTATGAAATGCTTAATTAAAAGTGCCTGATTGGCTCCAAATTTGGCCCTCCTTGCTCATATGTTGCGGGCGTTACTTCACCAAAACCAATATTTCAGGTAGGAAGTTGGAGAATGTGGCATATTTCTTGGTAGTTTATGGACTGATTACGGTACTTTTCACTTCAAGTACTCTACTAAGCAGATGATTACACTATGCAACAAATGGGAAGTTTTTCTTTCCTTGAATAACCACTATATTTTTTTGATCTGCTATAGTCATCTAACTACAAAAATCATCATTATTTCAAATTCTATGGAAAGGTTTTTTTTTTTAAAAATTTTTTTCTAAAAATTGAGATTTTTGAAAAGGCTGCTCCTTACATCTTATCGTAACTTTGGAACGACCTACCCGATGTTGGCATACAATCCGTCAAAACATTTTAAATTACGCCAGATTTAAGTTTCTCTAAAATCATTTTTTAATTTAGCCATAATTTTTGGAGTTATTGAGGTCGAAGTGGCAAAAAAAATATTTTTTTTTTGTTTTTTTTGTAAAATTTTTGAATTTAAAAAATTCATAGAAAATTGAAATCAACAAATACTTACCAGTTTTAGTGCTTAAGCTCAAAGCGGCATGTATTAGAAGTAAAATAAATTTTATTTCATGAAAATCCATGGATAAATTCCTGTTTTATTCCCGATAAAGTGAAAGTACCTACTTTGACATTTTTTTATCGCAAATTTGTGTAGAGCTAAAAGTTTTGTGATTTTTTATCGGGTTTACCCTGTTTATTGCACAGTATTTTGTTTAATCCTTTATTTTTATTATTTTTTCATAAAGCTGTATATATTAGAAAAAAAATTTATTTTTTTTCATGAATATCCATGGATAAGTTCCTGTTTTATTCCCGATAAAGTGAAAGTACAAACAAAGTAATCAAGTAATTATTTTACAAAGCAACAAGATTTACAAAGAATAATCTAAAAATAATTTCGACTTTGGTTTTAAGAAACCAAATAAAATCTCCTATCATATTTTCATTTCATAGTCCCTGATAACGTTGCTCCATGGTCTTAAGTTGTTGATGAAATCACCAAGGTTTTCCGGAAAACAGTCCAGATGCGAGTGCAACAAATGTATTGTTAGTGACATATTTACACTTAAAATAAGAAATTAGGAAAAATAAACAAATATGAATAAGAAATTTCATTTAATATTTACCGATTTTTGAATAGTTTTCAAGCAAATCACGGACGATTTCTTTGTAATTTGGACTCCTGATATTTCCTAGAAACAATTTGTCGAAATAAATTCCACGCAGATTTCTCATTTGCTGATAATAACTTTTCAAAGTTAGAACTTAGAAGCAATTTTCGAATTTAAGGGCCATCGAAAACCCCTTCGCCAATTTTTGTACATGAAAGGTTTGGAAATATTGTTTTCAAATAAACAAAGGCTGTACTCTCCTTGTCTAGTGCTTTCACAAAATGGTTAACTAAGCCGGTGGTTAAATTACATTGTCCTTTTTAAACAACGCAGGGTACCTTACATTATGTAAGCCTAAGGTGCTTATGGCTCTTATTTTCCAAACCTTTTTTATGTAGTGATTTTTGCGATCTCGGCTGTCCTAAAGGCAGAGGAAACAGCAATACTTTGTATAGCCACCTTGAAGGCCTGTTAAAATACCAACAACTTTTAAGTCGCAACACACTTTCCAATTGTTATTTTCATACTTCCAATTTCTTAATAAAGTGGCCATAGTTTCATATGTTTCTTTCATTTCATGGCATGTGGAATAGGTATAGATGGCTTCTCGTTGCCAATATGTAATAAAACAGCCTTAAGGCTCTCTCTGTTACTATCAACAAATAACCGCCAGTCACTTGGAATATATTTTTTGCCGAGCTTCTCAAAAAGACCTTTTATGTCATAACAAAAACACAAATTGTCTTTTGTTATATAAAACTTGGCATATGGCTTATGTCGGTTCCGGTACGTCATTTTCTAAGAAATTTTATCGGGAATAAAACAGGAATTTATCCATGTATTTTCATTAAATAAAATTATTTTTTTTTCTAATATATGCAGCTTTATGAAAAAATAATAAAAATATAAGATTAGACAAAATACTGTGCAATAAACAGGGTAAACCCGTTAAAAAATAACAAAACTTTTAGCTCTACACAAATTTGCGTTAAAAAAATGTCAAAGTAGGTACTTTCACTTTATCGGGAATAAAACGGGAATTTATCCATGGATTTTCATGAACTATAATTTTTTTACTTCTTATACATGCAGCTTTGAGCAAAAGAATTAAAACTGGTAAGTATTTGTTGATTTAAATTTTTTATGAATTTTTTTAATTCAAAAATTTTACATTAAAACAAAAAAAAAATATTTTTTTTTTGCCACTTCGGCCTCAATAACTCCAAAAATAATGGCTAAATTAAAAAATGATATTAGAGAAACTTAAATGGCGTAATTTTAAATGTTTTGATGGATCGCATGCCAAAATCGGGTACGTCGTTCCAAAGTTACGATAAGATGTAAGGAGCAGCCTTTTCAAAAATCTCAATTTTTAGAAAAAAATTTGAAATAATGATGATTTTTGTAGTTAGATGACTATAGCGGATCAAAAAAATATAGTGGTTATTCAAGGAATTTTTTCTTGTGGCATAGTGTTATTAAGAAGATGAAAGTAAAATAAAAACAGAAAGTACAAAAACATGTACAGGGACTTTTAAAATTGAGTTTAATTGGTACAGATTCGTTTTTCTATCATAACTTAGAAGGGTTTTTTGTAATCTATTGAGAAATTTGGTCTAACATTTTTATAATTTACAATTTGAATTTCTGATTATATAAAAGTATAAAAATGTATGTTTAAAACTATTCTGGTTATACATTTTCCATTTTTCTTTTCTTTTTTACTGTTTTTTCTAGCTTATTTTTATTAAATCTTGCCAGCTTCATATAATTAAATGTTATTAAATTTTAAATTTTATTGGAAACTTTAAGACTACTATTAAGTGAATTTAACGCAATTTTATTATTTTTAATTTAATTTTTGATTGATTGTATTTGCATATGCTCAGTTCAATACTGCAATAAAAGACTTTAGTCTTGTGTATGGAATATCGATAATAGATAAATAAAAAATAAATAAATAAAAAAATAAATTCCTAATTCGTACTCTTGATAAACACACTGAAATTTACTGTTAGTGGGATTAGCAAGTTTCTATACGTATTTCACTGGTTGCTTAGGCCAGATCATCAGGAAACCAGAGATTTTAGAAAAGCTAAAGATATTATTCAAATAAAACTGAATAGCGAATAAGAATTATAAACACTTCAAGTTTTTCCTGTCACAATATCAAAGGCTCGACAAAACAACGACAATAAACAAATAAACAGTGATTTTATCTTTTCTTACATATTTTTGTTGGAGGGGACAATATCGTTACCTTCACTCGCAATGAGTCCAGTTTTATAAATTTTATAAAAAAAAAACTTTCAAAAACCTGAATAAATGCAAAAAAAAAAGTAAGAACCCAAAAATAGTATTTTTTTGCAAACTATGAATATTTGATTACTCGATTTAGAAACTGAAGTTCCTTTACAACTGAAGGTAACGATATCGAAAAATGTGTTTTCCATTTGTGTTGGATTCGAGCAACCACATAATTTCAAAGTATTTTGAGATAGACCCATCATTAAATAAAACAATTTTCTTGATAAGCAAGTCTAGATAGATATAGCGACATGAGAGCACAGTTCATTCCTCCGAAATCGGATGATATTGAAGTGGCCAAAATAAGTTTTCTACAAGATGGTGATTCATGCCATAGAGTGGTTAATTTATCAAATTTTGCATGTTTTGTATTACAAGTTTAATTCTTCGGTTACAAAAACACAATTAACTAAAATATATGAATTTTACAATTATTTTGCTTGTAATACTACAACTCTTGTATTCCAAGAGTTTATTTGATTTGAAACCATCTGATTTCTTTCAATGCGGGTTATTTGAAGGCAGGGTCTGTGTCAACCACTTCACAACCACATGTTCATTAGGCCTGAACCCACACCAACAAAAGACAAAAATGTTTGTCTTTCAAGTTAAAGGTACTTGTATTTGATGCTAACTCCTGTTGTTTTGCTTGGTATGGGTTGTCATAAGAACTAATGTTCTATTGCCGTATTAGTCAAAAAAAAAAAAACAAAAAACTGTTTCTTCGCTGTGGGCAACATTTTCCCAAAGTGTGATTCAATAATAAACATTATGCTATGGTACACTTTAACTTATTGATTATGATGGAAATATTTTGCTTTATCCAAATTTAGATATTTTTAATTAGGCTTAAGTTCATTGAATTTAATTTTCATTAAATTATTTTTATGAAGAAAGGGATTTTACAACATGAAATTAATTAAAATGTTATTCATAATTTTTCATTATTGACTGCTCTGAGACAAAAACATGAAAAACAAAAATGTACTTTGGATTTCAAGAAGAATTCTTGACAAAAAGTACGAAAAAACAGAAGCTAGGAAGAACATGTCAATCAATTACAATAGATAATCATTCATTCAAAAGCAAATTTCGATTTACCAAGATGAAATACCATTTGGTTTAAAGATTGATGTTTGACTATTGACGTCATCCGGCTTCAATAGCCGAGTGAGTAAAGATGGCAAACCCCACTGAAGAGATTGTGTGGTTACAATCGAAACTAGTCCGTGAAAGCCTGGGATCAAATCTGAGCGCAGTCAAGAATGAAAAATTATCAATAAAATTTTAATTAATTTCATGTTGTAAAATTCCCGTCTTTATAAAAATAAATTAATGAAAATTAAATTCAATGAACTTAACCCTAATTAAAAATATCTAAATTTGGATTTAAAATTATTAACAGCTCAATAAAATAACCACAATACAACTCAACGCCATTCAGAACCATTTATAAAATATATATTGTTAATTAGAAGCGATAATTCCAACTAAAAGAATTTTTCACTTAAAGAGATTTTAGATTAATTAGCATTTTTGTATTTAAGATTTTCATTCTAACTACTTCATTGATAGAATAAAAAAATTTTTTTTTTTTTCAAATCTTCTTATAAAAAATTATTTTAAATTGTGTACTTTCAATTTATTCTTTTAAATCAAGATTATGGTAATTTTTAGTAACCTCCTCAGGGGATAAATGTTATAATTGAATTTGTATTTTTAAAATTAAATGTCAGTTTTTTTCCATTAGGATTTTACAATAAAGATGAAAGAGACTTATTTAAATATTAATTTAATGTTATCCGCTTAAATATTTATATTTTTTGTAATTTCTAATTTGTTTTTCTCTTTCTTTCTTTTTTTTTTATTTGCAGATATTTAAATTTGTTTGGCTGAAATTGCCATGTGAACAAAAGCAACCAAAAAGGTAATTAGTTCTTTTAATATTTTTATTCAAAATACATAAATATATTTATTTATAAAGAATTTTTATTCTATATAATTCATGTTAATTAGTACAGATTTTTGAAACAATATAAATACATACATATCGTTACCAAAAAACGAAAAAGGGTCTAACTTACCAAAAATTTTAAATCGACTTTTTTATTGATTCTGATGTATTGCATCAACTCAAATGTATAAAAAATATTTTGGAATCTTTCAACCAAAACTAGTGATTTTATTAACAAAAAAGACTATACGATAAACGATAAAAGACCTAACTAACAGTTGGCATAATATGCAGCTTTGTCGTATATCAAAACAACTGGTAGATTTTACAAGAAAAATAGAAGAAAAATTAATTTTAAACAGTTAAAGCCAATTTTTCAATTTAGTTTTTCAATAGTTTTTTGCTTCTCCTGTAACACTTTCAAAATGTTAGATAGGGCCTTTTGTGCTTTAGGCAATCGTAATGGAGCTAAGTCAACATTTTTTGAAAATTCAGTTTTTGATGCAATACAGGGCTGTGGAGTCGGAGTCGGAGTTGAATAGTAGGAGTTAAGTTTTTTGTACCAGAGACGGAGTCGAAGTACCCACAAAAACTCGCGAATCCGACTACAAAATTTTTCGGCATAAAAAATTTAAAAAAAAATGTTTAATATTTTCCAAACTAAAAATTCTTCGAAATTGGCGATGCAATATTTTGCAGATCACTATGAATATGTATATTTTAATTTATTTAATCTAATTCCATTCAAGTACTTTGCGTAAATAGTATAAGTGTATAATAATTTAAATTATTTTAGTATATTGTTTATACGTGCGGGCAAGAGTCTAAATTGCATAACCAAAAATTATACTCAGTTATTGATCAAGTTGAGGAAAAGATGTGCGGTTTTCTTAGTCATTTACTTGTGTAAAAATAAATAGCACATGAGTTTAATAACGTAATGATTTTTATACTAACAATAACAATTTAAAAGGGTCAACTTTAAAAACTTTGAAGTCGGAAAATAACGACCAGTCTACTTTACATATGTATGTAAATAACTATACTAATGCTCAATGCGGCAAGTGCTAGAATTTGAATTTGGATTTTAAATTTTTACCAAATCATTTTCTTTCTATATTTAACCATTTAAATCATAAACATTAAGCATCAATTAAGAGTTGGAGTCGGAATTGGAGTTGGAGTTGGAGTTAAAAATTTTCAGCGGTTGAAGTCGGAGTTAGAACTATTTTTGACGACTCCACAGTCAGCCTAACCGTTAGTGCTACTAAAGTAGCAATTTGCCACTTTTTCGACTGCTTGGATACTATTTTGCTACTTTTACATAATGCACCTAAATATGATACTTTTTGAATACCTTGCCACTCTTTTGATACTTTTTACGATTTAAAGAAATACTTTTTGTACTTCCTGTTTTATTTAAACTTCTAGCTTTAATTTTAGTTATAATATTTTAATATACATATGAAAGCAAAAGCTTATTTTAAATCCTCTTTCTTCTCATGCGTGGTAAGCTGAAGTATATCTTTCGAATAATTAACATTTGCACACATGCTTTTATGCGTATACTTATGTCTGTATGAATCAGTATGCTTTGTTTCAACTTCGTTGCCAAATTCTATGCGGAAAATCTACTAAATTCGCCAAATTTAATTTTCTTAACATTTTTGTTAAAAAAAATACGACAAATATCCCAAAATTTCCTTTTTATATCACTGCATTTACACATAAATGTACTTTCATGAAATTTTTGTATACGTATTAAAAATAAAAATTGTCAACCGATTTACTTTTACTTAACTTTCCGATAAATTAAAAAAAATGTAAAATTTTTATTATTTAATTCATTTATTAATGATGTGCTAATAATCCCAATTTATGATAAAAAACACTGAAATTTATTGTTGGAGGATAAGCTGTTTCTATGCGCATTTCGCTGGTTGCTTAGGCCAGCTCGTCAGGAAACTTTTTCCAAATATTTTTACTCTTATAATTTTTTATAAGAATTTTTTAAAACAAAAAACAACATTAATTAACCCGAAACTGTTGATAATAAAAAAAAATTGAATTCCAAATCATCCGTTGGTATCCAAACCGGACAAACCGAAACCGACTTATTTTGAGCAAATTATTAGTCATGCCTGCTATAATGAAAAATACATAAATCAACATTTGTCCACCAATTTTTATAAGATATGCCTAATGTTATTCGTAATATACCTGGCTTTCAGTTAAAAATCTTAGTACCAGTTCATCGATTTCGAACGTTAACGTTCGCAAAGAAAATAACATTTAAAATAGAAACATAATTTTAAAATTGTTTTTTGTTTTAAGTGTTATTTTCTATGCGAACGTTAACGTTCAAACTCGTTGAACAGGCAGTTAAACTACGAAACAGTTGAAAATACAAATAAAATTTTATTTGCATGATTCAAATGAAATTTTATTTCTAATCGTCTGTAAGTATTTTGATCGAAATCGAAATCGTACAAATCGTTCTCAAGTTAATCATAACTTGATATATGTATTAGCATAATCGCCTTATTTCAGGTAAAATATAGACGTGATAAAAAGTATATATATATATATATATTTTTTTTTATTTTTTTTGCCGACCAGTGCTATTATATAATGTTTTCTGTTATATTTTTATACCATTTATAAAAGTTTATTTAAAACTTTAAATAAATTTTACAAAATACGTGGAAAAAACATAATGTGATGTAGCTATTTTGGTTTTAAAAGAGGTGGTCCTTATTTTTTCTAATTCCCCGTTATGGTGACACCTTTTTTGTATATGTATATGCCCTTTTTTTGGTACTTTTCGAAAATATCCAACGGTAGCGCTGTCCACAGCTCTTGTTCAATAGAACAAAAAAAAAAAAAAATAGTTATCAGGAACAAAAAAATACTTTTGATTTGTTGTTTTTCCATGGAACGTAATAGTGCTAAGTCCATTAATGTAAAAGAAAAACTGCCTAATCCCTTATTTTAAAATTTTATAACAAAATATTAACACTTGTTGGTCGAAACTTTTACATAAACCCGTAAAAAATTTTAAGTTTTCCGGAAGCAAGAAAAGTACAAGAGCGCAGATATAAGCGGTGGCTATTACATACTACTTAGAAGCAGCAAAGAAGCGCAAACCATTCAAGAGAATTTTTAATTTAAGTAAATAATAATGATTTAACAATTTCGCATAATCCTTTATAATTAAGCAGGTTGTAAGTGAATAATTCAAATTATTTAAAGAAAAAACTCACGAACAAACTTCTAAGTGCTTCTGTTAATTCCTTACATGAAAGCAGGTTCTATGGCAATGATTTTGAAATGTGTTTACGATTATTTTTATTTTTTGGTTAATTCGCAATCAGTCATCAAAAAGCTTTTTAGCAGAGAGAAAAAGTAGTAGTCCTATTTTTAATTTCTATTTATTCAAGCGTATGGTCTATTTTTTATTTTATAAAAAAGTTAATATTTATTTATTAAAAGATTTTGTTTGTTGTGCTTAATTCCCTAATTTTGGGGAATGTAAGAAAAGATAAACTCACCATTTTATTGTTGGTATTTTCTTTAAGCTTTGATATCGTTGCAAATAAGACTTTTTCAGTGTATGTAGGTAATTCTCATTCCCTCTGTAGTCTTGTTTGCTGATAGCTTTGGCTTTTCTAAAATTATTTAGGAGAACGTTTCCTGATGATCTGGCCTAAGCAACCAGCGAAATGCGCTTATCCTCCAACAATTAATTTTAGTATTTTTTTTTTATCAATTATTTAAGAAAATGGAATTAAGCACAACAAACAAAATCTTTTAATAAATAATTGTATTCCTAAAAACTACTTTGATAAGTTAATAATTATCTTTATATAAAAATCATTCCTCATGTAATCAGGTTTATAAGGCGTTATTGTGATTCTCTTCCTTACAAAACTGCTTACCATTAAGTTCCATTTCTTACTGGAAAGTAAAATAAGATTAATCTAGTAATTTGTTTTTTTTTTTGCAAATTATTAAACTGCGATTTTAACTGTTGCGGTTTTTGTTCGGATCTTTTAAAAAAAGAATACTAATTTTCACATCTTTTTTTTATAGTTTGTTTGTTTGACTAACATTTTTTATTTAATTAATGCTGCGAATTAGCATGTGCGTTTACTTTATCAAAAAAGCCTGTTGGAAAATAACACCCTTAACAATCATATTTTATACTAATGTATTATGTGCAATGCTTTGTTAAAAGTGTTAGTCCAACAACAATGAACTATTTAGCAACATATACATACTTTAAATTTTCCATATAAAAGCCTATTGGAGGTTTGAATGTCTACACACCGGTGATATTGCAGTGACACGGTACCTAGAAGAGCCTCACTACATACTTCTCCAAGATTTTCCTTAGAGCTTTTCAACAATCTTCCAATAGCTTGGAATTAAAAAACAATCCCATTAAGGCCGCCTGGCTGTCAACATATAGAGTAAAGCGACCCTCGAGCACCAGGCAAGGTTACCCCTTATCAGTTCTTTGGCCTTCAAAATCCATAGAACAACCACCAATGATACACTGCAGTCTTCAGGAAGCCTATACGATTTTCTAATTTCTTTATCCGCAAGGTAGACCCCTGCACCCATGCCCCTCATCCACGAATCATTAGTAAAAATAGCAATCCCTCTTATAATCTGCCCTGACCTAACTAGCTCTCCCTAGATGGTAATTACACCCTCGACAAATGCCCAAAGTCGACAATGCCAATCTCATCCTAGATCCGCGATTAATCTATCGTGAAATTTTCTAACAGTCCCAGTTTCCTCAGTATAAGAAGACTTCTGACTGCAGTTCCCAACACATACTACTTAATAATGTAGAATAACATCCAAAGCCCCTTGATAAGTACTTCTCATGCCCCCTGTCATGACGATCGAAACACACCTCTGAGCCTTAGACAAAAGGATCCTCCGACTTGCCAGCCTCATTGCCGCCCAACAAACACAGCATTCATAAGTAAGAATTGCTGTCACCACCGGGTATTTACAGCCATTCCACTACTGACGGCCTGAGTCCCCAGTTCCTACGAATTGATGTTCTGCGAGCATAGTAAGCAATAAGACCCCTACAAAATACTATGCGGAGAGGCTTAACTAAGCGAACCCCGGTGTTTGTTATACCAAGAATTCCTCCTCTATGGTATACAAACACCGGCTCCGTTTACTAAATCTTCTAAATTCCGTAGAACATTTACATAAGTAGAAAGAAAGCAATTTAAACTTTAGACAGGCCGCAGATGTCCCAAAATGTATTATATCCCTAGAGGGAAGCGAACTGACACTAAAGTAGTCCCGTGATAGATTCTTTGGCGTCAGAGACTGGTCATAGTTATAATACTTTATATGAACAGGACCTATCACTTTTACATGGGGTTGTCATTGGAGGGGGTTAATTGACACCTAACAGCCACCATTGGACCAGTCACACATCTATACTCAATAAACATGTTACGTGTTAGTTACTACAATTCTAGTCCTTGGTATTTTTCCCATAAAAAAGTCGCAGAATTAATTTTAAGAACACATTTTTAAATAGTCCCACCACCGGTGAATGAACCTTTTACAAAAACGGTCCTAATAAATAAACAAAAAATCATTTATATAAACAAATTATTAAAACAAAATTAAAAAAACCTTGTTCTTACTTAATATACCAGTTAAATGATTATTTCTCCTTTCACATGTCATTACTTATATATTTTTGTTCTTATTCTATTTTCACAAATTCCAGGACCAGTTCTGTGGGAACAATTGACACAAATTTCCCGCAGGGATACTTTGTGGAAGCCAGGAATGTATTACTGATGCCATGCAAACACTTTGCTACACCTGTTTTAGAAATTTTAATATCAAATCCAAAAGAAAAGTATTTAAAAATACAATGTAATTTCTTTTTGTGTCTTAAAAAGTTGACATTGCGACATATTTAAAAGAGAAGTAACACCAAAAACTGCCACAATGTCCTCGCAGCTTTTGACTCATTTAAAAGTGTCATAAGGTCCTTGTAATGACATTGGACATTTGATAGGCCACCGACAGTAAAACAAAACTCCATTTATAGACTTACAAATATTTAGATTTAAAGATTTTGGCAAGTTTTTTTCCCTCTTCTCTAAAGTTTCAGCACTTTTATGACTGAAGGTAACGATATATTTTTTTACATGCGAATGTTTAAATGACAGGAAGTGTTTTTATGAAAAAAATTCTTCAAGTTTTTAAATGAAATAACTGAGCAGACATTTAGGAAATTAATACATTTAATTAATTACTACTGTATGACAAATCGTTTTGTTTTGTATTTATGTACAAAACAATTAAATTCATTTTTCTTCCAAAGAATTTTATATTATTCATAATAAAATGTCAAACTTACAAACTTTAACCAAATGTGTTTGACTTTGAAGTTGTCATACAAATCATCAATCATTTTAAAGCCAATTCTTTAGCAGCATTTCCTTAAAAATTAACATTAGACATGTTCTGGAGTCAAACATCCTCTTCATTATAAAATACGAGTAAAATAAAATGTTTTTTGAAGAACATAAAACACACATACTTTGACTTGTAATGGGAGCCCTGCAACAACACACATATTTTTTGCATTTTATTCGTCATTTTGCTTTTGTCTCCCTGTTCTTTGTTTTCACTTTTTACAATATCATCATATCCTTTCAGAAACTCCTACTAGATTTTGGGTTCAAATATAAAGAAGGGAGGATGAATTGTTAAGATTTTGAAGACACTACTGGATAGATTACGGATGGAACCACAACTTCTGTTAAGCGAAATCAGGCAACGCCGCTGATGTTAAAATATAAAATAAAATAAAAAATCGTTCTAACGATGTCCGTCCGTCTGGCAGGCTAGTTGGCTGTCCATGTTAACCTTGTGCGCGAAGTACTTTTAGCCATTTTGTAGGTAATTTTAAAAATCGGACCATAATTTCAAATGGCTCCCATACAAGCTTCTTTCCGGAAGAGGGTCTTTATGACCATAAACCATCTTATTATGTTGGTATTTAGATATAATGCTGTTCAAACAATTAAATAAGCAACCTTAATCATCTTACCAAATTTTATTGGAGTTGGTTCATATTTGACCAAAGCTCCCATACAAATACTACTTCCGAACGAAAATAGCTGCCATTTCCTCCTTATAAATGTTGGTATTGACATACAACTTGCGACAATAGCTTTTACGACAGCTACACAGAAAAAAGTGTTTTATCAATTAAAAAAATAGTTTAAAAAGTATTTAAATTTAATTAATGTGATAATTGAATCAATTATTTTTTAGCTGAAAAAAATTAAAAATTTCATTTTGATTTAATTAACATTTTAGCTGTTTTGAAATAAATTTTCAATTAAAATTTAAATTAAATAACAAAAAATCTTAATTGACTTCTTTCGTTTAAAATAAAATAATTTAAACATGTAGAATTATTGTTGGGAGTTGTCAATATTTATTTAAATAAATTAACACATTGTTTGAAATGGCAAAGTTTTTTGATCACTTTTTTAAT
Organism: Pollenia amentaria; assembly: GCA_943735925.1. Lineage (NCBI taxonomy): Eukaryota > Metazoa > Arthropoda > Insecta > Diptera > Polleniidae > Pollenia > Pollenia amentaria. Next base: position 228,513,920 of record OX031009.1, read on the forward strand.
TAAAATTAAAAATATCATTTATTGAAAATATTTGTTCAAAATTTTAAAATTTTTAGTAATCAATATAATCATTTTGGTGCAAATTCAACAAATTGTTTGCTTGATATAATGAATTTAGAACAAATTTGGTGATTGGAGAAATTTAATAATTTTTTCTGTGTACTATTATGTCATGAAAAAATGTTATGTTCGTAGGTCGAAAATAAACCAAAGGCATCATATAAACTCCCTTCCTAAAATCACTTAAAGGCAAACAAATCTTATAAACAGATGAAGGTATCAAAATAATATTCGGCACAAAGAACTTTTACATGAATCTTAACTTCATCACACAATTTTGTTCTGGCGGGTCCATGATTGCCCTTGGATACCAAATAGTGTAGACTGACGAAAGTTTGGTTTTGAATACTGTGGTGTAGGGTGTTGTATGGTCGGGCACTTTCTTACTTATTTAGTATGTAGAAAAAATTTGAATTTTAATATACATAAATAATATAAGATTCAACATTTTTCATTTTTGGAGTTTATTCTATGAGTTAAATTTCAGTTATGTATTTTATAAAGCTTTTTGTAATAGCTCTATTCCTTAAATTTTTTAGAAATTACTTTATACACTACCAGACTATTATATTGTATTTTCCTGTTACATTTTACCTTAGCTTTCCGTTGGATAGCAATGAAGTATATTTATGTACAGAAAAATTTACAATTATTAGACACCAGCAGAATGTAATGCATTTTCCGGCCCGCTACGGCCTTCGTCAGCATTCTTGGTGTCTAATAATTGTAAATTTTTCTGTACATAAATATACGGAAAGCTAAGGTAAAATGTAACAAGAAAATACAATATAATAGTCTGGTAGTGTATAAAGTCATTTCTAAAAAAAAAAAAAAAAAAATTTAAGGAATAGAGCTATTACAAAAAGCTTTATAAAATACATAACTGAAATTTAACTCATAGAATAAATTCGAAAAATGAAAAATGTTGAATATAATAAAGTTGCTTATGAAAAAGAAATAATTCCCAATATCTAAATAATATAAGAAAAATAAAAAATAATTTTTCAAATATTGCTTGCAGTAGATAACAGCCATATTACATTTTAATAACAGCGATTTCCGCTTTGTTGCTTTGCTGATGTCCAACTTTGGGTATTTAATAGAACAGTGAACTCTCGGTAATGTGAACTTCCAATATAGTGAACTATCCAGTAATGTGAACCCCTATTTTTTTATATTAACGCTCTAAATTGTGAACAAAGTTTAATAGCTCTAAGTAGTGAACAAAAATGTTGGCGATATTTGATTATTTTCTAATTTTGAGAATCCCTTTTGTTAATAAAGGTTAGTTGTCTTTCGTTACACATGGAAATCACTTGATCTAAATATTTATTATTAACAAATATGCCTTAGAATAACCGAAAATTTTAACCCTCAATTAAAAATAAGAAATTCTGCAACTTTTGGAAAAAGGAGCAAGTGTTACAGCAATTATGTTTCAAATGCCAAGAGCTTCAATACTTTCTAGCAGTGTGACCATTGCAGCTTAATTTAGCATTTAAACCTTTTATTTTTTTATGTTTATGTTTTTAACTTTTTTAGCATCATTTTCAAAATTTGGATGAATAGTTTTTTAGTATTGATTTTACTTAAACTTTTTTTAAAAACTGTAATAAAATTTTGACTAAAAATAATTGTACTCAAAATTAAATTTCGTATGAAAATGGTTAATTCTTAAGAACCAGCTTGCCTTGCCTGTCTTGTAAACAACAGAATATGCATATTAGAAATACCCTCATAATGTTGATTGTAAAAATCTGTAGAAAGCAACAAAATTTTATGACATTGTTTGTGCTTTCAATGTTATTTATTGGCGATGCGTTGCGTTTAACATGATAAGGGTTTCGAATAAAATTTCATACTGGCAATAAATTTTTAACAAAAATCTTTAAAAATTGTTAGCCTTTTTTTAGCATTTTTTAAAATAATTTGTAGCATTTTTTGGTTATGTCTAATGCCAGATTTAGCTGTGAAAATTTTTAGGTTCTGGTGATACTGCTTTCTAGACTTAAAATAAAAACATAAAACACAGTATGACCCTACAATTTTGTACAATCGAAAATGTGAACAAATTCAATTACAAAAAAGAAGTAATTTTCTAAAAGAAATTTTTTTTAATGTATAATTTTTTTACTTTAAAGTCGACTACCGAAAATATTTTTTTGTAACAGACAATGTTTTAAATGACCAATTATAAACTATTAGGTGTAGCCTTAATACACCGAAAAAAAACTCATATTAAATTCAAATTTCGTTAATTTTTAGTACAAGTCGTACTCTAATATTTAAGGACGATATCACTTAAATGAGATTACCTTCGAAAACCAATTCCCGATTTTCTTAAAATATTTATAAAATTCTTAAGTCACGTTTATAAAAGCTTGAACTTTTCGTTGGTCTTTTCACTCTATATTCTATAAGAGTGCGTACGCGTGTGTTTGAAAGAATAAACAGCAACAACACTACAAAAATAGGTAAAAGACAGTTTGCTTGTTTTGCGTATAAACAGAAACAACAGCACACTAGGAAAAACATACATTTTCATGTTCAAGAGATACAATAAGAAGCAAAAATTTCCGAATTCTATTTGTTAACATAATTTAGTTAAATACAAAAAATTTGCAAAATAGAATGGTCACGAAACCCATTTCGGGCATGCTGCTGGTTTCTTAAATAAGTAAATAAAAATAAGTAAGGTTTAAATAATCTCACTTTCGGATTTTTTTTCAAGTACCAATTCGGGATTAAACCAACGTAGATATTCTTAAATCAAACAAAGTTTGAGATGAATTTTTGTCCCACTTTTAATTAAGACAATCCCGTTTTCGGATTATTTAAAATACGGGGCACCTGAATAATCCGTACTTAAATCAGGCATTCTGTACTTGATTTAAGGAAATCCGTACTTACCGTACTATTTACACCGCTTCGCCTTGATTTAAGTACGGATGGAGTGTTTTGTCTTTTCAGTGTACCTTTCCTGACAATGGTTATAACTATATTTCTTTAACCCAATAAGAATTAAAATAATGGTTTGAATTAAAATAATGTTTTTAATAACCGTTTTCTATCCATAAAATTTTACTTGTTTTATGTATACGCAAAGTTTGAAGTCGAATTTATCTTCTTTTGCGAATTTTTTTTAACATTTATCTCAAAATAATAAAAAAAAACCTTAAACAAAATTTGAGAAAAAGTCAAAATATTTAAATTTAAACGCCTCGAAAATGATGATATTCCTTTTAAGTGGTCACTTAAGTTTTAGCATGAAAATTGTTGTTTGAAAAATATTGCTGCCTCGATGAGACAAAATGAAAGCACTGACTACTTATAAATTGACCTACTCTGTTGGTGAAAACCACAGGTATTACATGATGTTTTTACAAGACACATTAAACCTAAAAAAACTGAACAAAAATGCTTTTCCTTCCTTTATTTTTTGTATTCGCTTTTGCCGCAAAAATGTAATAAAGTGAACGACGACTAGTGTTGTTGTCGTTATAGTTGTAGTAGTTTGAACAATTTGAGCAGCAGTGTCATGGCATGATAACGACATACATACACGTATATTTGTGCGTGTGCTTAGGGTTGTCACTCGGTTGGTTACCTTATTTTCTCTCTCTCTTTGCGTTTCCTTCTCATTTTCTGGTTTTGTGGGTTAAGTATGTGTTAAACAAAGCATCATTTATTAAATAAAAAGTAAAAGAAGGAAAACACGCACACAAAAACACAAAAGATAGATGCAGAAAGTGACAACGTGATTTGACTTAATAAAAACAACTTTCATATATGGAGATACATATGTATGTATGCACATGGATGTAGGAATGTATGTGAGTTTGCACCTCTCAAACATTTTACAACTCATACTTCTAAGTATGAGCAAACATATTAAAAAGGACTTTAAGTAAAAGTTCAACAAAGCTCAAGCTATTGCTAGAAAATTGAAAAAAGTATAACACAAACACAGATACCGCTAGACATGTGCAAAAACTTAAGAGTGATAAACAAAATTTTAAACATGACTTTTTTCACTTCTCGAGAAATACTTAAACACACACATTTTAACGTAAGATGATCTTAAGAGCATAAAATTTGATTGCATTAGTAAATCACTGCTTAGAAAAAACTTAATAAATTTAAATATTAAATACATAAATCTTAGAATTCGTTTAAGTGTGCGTGCAATAAATACACATATTTATGATGAAAATTCTATTTTTCAAAATCTAATACGTGTTGCTACAGATATAGTGAAATATGATGATGATGAAATCCTGAAAAAGGAAAAGGTTTACTTTAACTGTCTAAGAAACATTTATCATTTTTAAAATGTGTTTCCCCACAATTAAATTTTATGGGTCCATTACGAGCCAGTAAATCAGGCAACGCCGCTAAAATTAAAATATAAAATTAAAAAAAAAAAAAAAAAAAATTATTGTTTAATATTGCGGCGTTGCCTAATTTCGCTGCTGGAAACACAGTTCTGTTGCCTTCCGTAATCGACCCATTACTGCCAACCGCCAGACTCAAGAGAAAAATCATGGATGGATATTCGTAGTTATATCAAGCGAAAGCGGTGTCAATCGTACGGTAAGTACGGATTTCTTAAATTAAGTACAGAATGATTGATTCAAGTACAGATTATTCAAGTAACAAATACTTAACTTAGCCATATTTAATCCCTGATTCTTATTTAAAATAATCCGAAAAGGGGATCGAATTAAGTAAAAGTGAGATATTATTTATCTTAAACTGTGCTCAATTCAAGAATTTTAAAGTTAATTTAATCCCGAATTCGTGCTTGAAATAATATTTTTCTTATACTTTTTGCTTTATAAGCCAAAGCACAGCAGCAAGACATTATACATATATATTTATTTAGAATAATTCTAAACACTTTCCCAGAGAACGGGAGAGTGAGAGAGAATATTATTATTTATTTTCCCGTTACTTATGTTTTTCACATATGTTAGAAACTTTGATGTATTTAACTACAAAATTGTAACAACTAGAATTTGGGAATTATTCCTTCTTTTTATAAATTATTTTAATTTTTAAACGCGTTTTTATTCTTGTGGTGTTGCTGTTGCTGTTGTTCCGACAATAAACAAGAACATCGTGTTTACCTACTTTTGTAGTGTTGTTGTTTCTACAACAAACGTCGTCGCTTATTAAGCTGTAGGTCCACACTATACGTTTTCTTCTCCATGCATTGCATGTTTGTCATACCTAACTTGCGTTCTACGTTTCAAGTTACATCCAACGCTTTTTATGCGGCATCAGCACAAGCAAAAATTAAATTTTATTTGTCAAAATCAGATAATTTGTTCAATCGCTGCTAGTGACGCTTACAAAATTAAAAACTAGACGTACTTTTCGTATTCCACGCCTAAAGACGCCTAACGCTTTTGTGCTTGTAACTTGCTACGTTAAAAAACGTAGATTCGACTTCTTTGACAGCTGCGTATGCATCGAAAAAGAGTTGAGTATATGGTGTGCAGGGTTACCGTTAGACATTTTCTAAAAGGGTCACAAAAAGGGGTTTTTTTAAAAAAGGGTATTTCAAAGTAGAAAAGGGTCAAATTTTTTGTTAGCAGTATTTAACAATAAAACGGTCGCAAACAAGGCCTTTAAAAAATCAGACAAAGTTTTCTATAAACAAACAAAAAATATTTATTTTAGGTTGGTATTGCTCAAAAAACTTAACTTTTTTACTTTACTAGCTGGACCCGGTCCGATATCTAGTTTCTTTGATTTCTTCTGCGCGTTCTTCTTGGCTTTGTTGTGAACGATATGTACGTACACGATCTGTTCGTCGTGTATTGCGACCAATATTTGCACGTGGCCATGGCATTTTGATTTAATGTGTAATTAATTTATTTTAAATTCTAAATTTGAATAAATAATTAAATATGATTTGACATATATTTTTTTTAAGCTTAATAATATTGGTTTGAACGTATTTAGTTGCTATTGAAATCCTATATGTATATGCAAAAACACCTAATAGAACCAAAAAAAAAATTTTAAAAAATCGCGAAATTTATTGCACGAACGCGAAACTACACAGAAACACGACTCCCGGTCCATAGAATATGTGTATAATTTTTTTTTAAATCGGTGCAGTAGTTTTTGAGCTTGGTTACGTACAAACACGTCTCTTTTATATATGTATAATGTAGGGTATTCAATTAATTACTACCCGATTAACTGATCGGTTAATTTAAAACTGCCTATTTTCGATTAACGATTAAACCGGTTAATTTCAGTCGATTAACCCATTAACCGATGTAACAAAATGCTTAAAATTTTGTAGTATATAACATATTTTTTTTGTTTTTAATTGTTTGTTCCGTCTCATATACAAAAGGCATGTCTTAAGAAAATATTTTTTCATACAAACAAAGAAGGTGTTCAGGGATCTTCATTTTAAATAAGCGTTTGCTGTCAACAGCTTTTTGTTTCACATACTTTTTATATGGATGTGTTTAGTTATCTGTTTCTTCTCATATCAATCTTTTAACAGAATTAACCGAAACAATTAGAAGTGTTAAAAATTTAAAAAAAATTAAAACAGGACTCTAATGACATAATGGAATTTTTATATATATCGAAAAATCCAGGAAGAGGACTGAGAAATTAGATATTCTCTATTATGTGTTGCTTTTGATTTCTCCAACATCAACGATAAATAAAAGAATTTTTTCAAAGTCAAGTTTTATCAAAACTAAAGAAAATGAACGCTTTAGTCCTAAACATTTAAACAAAATTATTTGTCTAAAATATTATTTTATAAGATATTCTTAAACTATTGAAATAACTAAAAAATTATCTCACAGTTTATTTTTTAATTAATACATAATTGGGTGATTCAAAGGGTGTGATATCAAGTCATATCGTCATAATGTCCTTAATATTATTTTTCAAACAAAATAAAAATTTTAATGCTGTATTCATTGATTCGTCATAACTGTACAGTAGAATTCTAAATTATAAGCGGTTGCTCATAGCAGTCATATATATTTCTTGTAATTATTTTAAGACAGTTGACTTTACAACTTTATGACAACCTTGTAAATCACTCAAATGTGTATTAATTGAAAAATATGTATTACATTTTTATGAATGATTCTTTTGGTTGCTCGTTTTCGTTCAAGAATTGTTGTGTTTGTTATGTTATTGAGGGTTTTTTTTTACTAATAAACTCTTGATAATAAATAATTTATGCATTTTTATATATGTATTGAAATTACTTAATTTATAAAAAAAACTTTATTAATTAACCAAATTAACCGATTATTAACCGATCAAACCAAAACCTCGGTTAATTAATCGAGCTATTAATCGATTAAAGCAAAAGCTCGATTAAATGAATACCCTAATATATAGAGATTAATATTTTAATTTATTCAATAAATAAAATATATATATATATATATAAAAAAACAAATATATATATCGCACTTGTTCAACAATAGTGCAATTTTTGGAAAAAATCGACATATCTAACCACTGTTTTTTATATTTAAGCGATGCTATTTTTGAAAACAATCGTTTATCTGAAGCTACTAACTTTGGGGTAAAGAAAATATAAATGCAACGAATTTATTTAAATTCAAGTAAATATTTTCGTTGAATCTATGGTTTAATTTTTTAATTTCTTACCACAAACTAAAACTATTCGCATTTAGCTTCATACGTTTTGCCATTTTTCTTACTTTCTTATACCTTGAATTCGTTGAAAAAAGCCTCTCCTCTTAAAATTATGCCAACATTAGGAAACAGTTTCAAATAATATATGCTCGTATGTATCTTCCCAGCAAAAACTTAACTTACAATGCTACTTTTAATGACTTCCTGAATTCATTACTTTGTAGCTTTATTCGCCACTTTTTGCATTATTAGTTATATATAAAATAATAACTATATTATTATATCTTAAATAACTCATAATTATACATTACAAAAAAATACTTTGGTATAATGACTTAAATAAGTTATTATTATATGATTTTAAATAATTTTTTAAATCAATTTGCAATATATTATATTAATATTTGTTAGATATCTGGTAATATTATAAAGTTTTAAGAAAAGTTTCGATGTGAAATACATGGAAAATCCAAAAATCAATCAAATTTATGTAAATATATACATAAATATGTTCCAAAATTACCAACACAATATATTCTTGTTATTAGAATACTAGTAGTACTATCAATCTAATGTTAACGATGTTTTTTTCGAGAATTGTTTTGAATTCGGAATGATTTTGAATCCGTAGTTTCATTTCGATCGATTTTCTTAATTCCGACAAATTTTAATTTTGTTATTATTAAGTTAAATGTGGAAATATTGTGCAAATCAAAACAAAAACTTTTTTCGATCGAAAAATTAAAAGTGATTTCATTCCGAGAAAATTTATCGGTTTTTGTTTTTTAAAGAAGTTTTCTCGGAATTAACAAAACTTTTGATCGAAATCGATTTCTGTGACAGGCCCGTATATTTACATATATTAATACACACATTGTTACTACAGTGTTAGAGCTTTAAATGATTTTGTGCAGCAAAAACACTCTTTATTAAATATTTTCTTACATTTCGAAAAATTTAATATTGTCTACACTTTTTCAACAAAAATTCCATAAGATTTCAGAGCAATTTTAATAAGTGTATTTTAACCTCTTTGAGAGTAAATTTGAAAGTACTTATTTCTTGTCTCTTTTGGTAACTACATACATATATTTATACAACTTTTAAGTATAAAATAAAGGTATTATTTTTTAGGTTGTAATTGACCAAATTATAAAGCATTACTTTTGGGACATCGCGAACAAAAATAAGTACTTTTTCTAGTAGAAAAATAAGTACTCCTTTCCTCAAGGTCTAATTATTTTTCTACTTATTTTGTAAGCAAAGTTTTTGCTGGGTTGTTTGAGTTTTATTAATAAATTAATTTCTAAAAATTTTAAAAACGTTAATTTTCGTGTCTTTTTTTATTCTTGATACAAATTCAAAAATGGTCAAATAGTAGCATGACTTGATTTACAATGATTCCCATGGGCCGAATTATAATTTCTATATTTTTGGTCATGTTTATGTTTTGCTAATCTAGTTTTGTCCCAGTTGTTCCAACATATATTTTCCTACATTGTTCATTATCATTACCACCACAATGAATTTTATAAACTAAATTAGACATATCCGAGTTTTGTAATCTATCCTTTGTTTTTGTGAATAATCTCCCAACATTATTGTTCACCTTATATGTGCCATTCTGTATTTCCCTTTGTCATATATATTTGAGTTTTCTAATCTTTCCGAAAACCCAGGTACATTAGTAAATGTTTTATAAATTTTTGGTTCCAAAATATCATCAATATGACGAGATCTTTTTGTATTGTATTGTCTTACTAATTTGCAAATAATTTTGTTAGGAAAACTATTATTCCTCAAAATATTTCCAATAATTACCTTATTTTTCCTATTGAATATATTATCACTAATTGTTTATATCCTATCTCTAAGATTCCTAGCTGTGTTAATAATGACACACTGCTACAAAAAAAAAAAAAAAAACACTTTTTGTCAGAACATGAAAACCGACCTAGTGGGGGGTTGTAGGCCTAGGTGAGGACATACCAAAACCGTTTTCAAAAATTTTGAAACACTCTCAAAATTTTTAGTTATTTTCAAAAACCCTGTTTTGGTGTAGGTCGTAGCACTTTAGTACCTCTAACTCACACATTTTTTGACCGATTTGAAAAACAGTTTTGGAAAGGCAAAGAATTAAGCATTCAAGCAGTATATAAAATATATATTCCAAGAAATTAGGTAAGTGTTTATCAAAAGTTTCCCATTTTTTTATTTTTTCCCCCTAATTCTTTAAATTCAACAAGAGTTATTTTAATTTTTTTCTATGAAAACCTATTTTTTTTTTTGCAATATATTTTAAAGACAAATTTATATAGAAAAAAAAACGAGATATGATTTGTTAAAATCGGTTTATATTTGCAAAAGTTACTAAACTTTTTCTAAAGTAAAAATGTTGCGATTTGAAAAATGAGAACCATGTTTTGTTAAGAACTAAATTTTCTTCATATGTTGGTATAAATTTTTATAAGCTTTCATATTAAAATAAGCTTTTCATCTACTTAAATCAAAAAAGTTTGTAACTTTGGTTTTTTTTTTTTTTTGTAGATATTCTTAATAAAACCAATAGTTATAACTTACAAATGTATCAAAAAATGCACCTAATTTTAAAGCGTAATCAGTTTTCTTTTCAAACGCGTTAAAAATATTTAAATCCGACAAAAACTGACTGAGTTACAGGTCGATAAGTTGACGAACATCACTGAAAACGGTTTTTTAGAATAACTTCTGAATTTGAGGGTGTTTCTGAAATTCGTTGACACAATTTGTAATGTACTCAAGAAGACCTATAACCCACGCTTGGTCGTTTTCCAAGTTTTTTTACACTGTAGCACTGTGTAATTCTCTTCGGATGTTTAATTTTTCCATTTATTGTCAAAAACTATTTTGTAATTTTATATTATTTAAAACAGATTTCCGGAAGATTTCCAACGGAAATCAAAATATTGAAAAATAAATAATATTTTAACTGATTTTTTATAAAAAATAAAAAGCTTGATAAAAATATATGAAAATATAATATTTAATTAAAGGAAAAAGGTCGTTATCAAAAAAGTTGTTTTTGGGAATACATAACTTATTTCATTAAAAGATTTTATTTAATGTGCCTTTCCCTTTTTTTATAATTGATAAAAATACTGAAATTTTTTTGTTGGAGGATAAGCTGTTCATATTTAAAAATACTTTTAAAAAAGGGTCATTGCCGGAAGCAGATCATTAGATAATTTTCTCCTTCGAATCTTACTTAAAATAATTTTTTGTTTTTACTTTTATAACATAAGCAGTGGCTTAAATTTTTTGGAAAAAAACTCTGCTTCAAAAAGTAAAATGGTTAAAGAGATATTCAGTTTTCTTTTGTCTCCTGAAAACTTTGTATTTTTGTACCTGAGCCCTTTTCGAAAGTCATGATTCAATTAATTACAAGGAAAATAAGCGACAAGGCGATAACGTGCTACAAACCAGTTAACCTCCTCCTTTTAAGCATGTTCTCGCTTGTAGTTTCGCAATCATAGAAGAAAATACGAGCAGTGGTTAGTAGCGAGGTCATTGCACTGCTTGTAGCGGCCACTCTGACACCGGCCTAAATTTCCCATTAAAATATTAAATTTTGTTTACAAAATTTACCAGCGTATAATAAACCTTAAATCATTAATATTTTTCGAACATACTCTTTTCTTATCATCCCTTGTATCCCATTTTTTTTTGCACCACCTCTGCATGTAGTTTTTAACCTCCTGATTTATATTCATTCACTGTCTTTGAACCAAACAACCGAAGAAGATTTAAATCTGTTTATGGTAAAACTCAAATAAAAAATGTCTATTGTTTTGAACAATATTTTATCGATACGACAGTAGAAATAGGAAAAAAAACAAAAACTAAACAAAAATAAGAAAATCCATATTAAGTAGTAAGTAAAGTAAGTAATAGTTGTTGTCATCGTCGGAAAACAGGAAAAATAGAAAACAAAAGTCTTTTGATACTCGTAGTTTGTATATTTTTTTTTTTGTTTCTTTTTTTTTTGTGAAAAAAATATTTTAAAGAAAACAAACAAATACTTGGAACCAAAGAAAAGATGAGGCCAAAGCCCATAGACAGAGAACTAAAATCTATTGATAACAGCAGTAGCAGCAGCCGCAACAACAACAAAAACAACCATAATATGTAATAACATAAGTTGGAGGAAGATAGTTGAGCAGGACACCATCCTGGAAAATAAAATTTCAATAATGCGGTTAGTAACTTCATACTCTTCATACTAAACGTATGAAAGTATGATTGCGAATGTATGTGTGTGTGTGTGAATGTATGAATACAATATTAAGTATGGGTTACTGGTTCAATGATCTTTATTGAACACATTTGCCAACAGTAGCAACAACACAAACAATAAGAATATGTTTACAACTATATTTTACTAATACCAACACTATTGTTTCTGCTTCTGCTGCTGCTTCATTCTATTTTTATTCATGTGCTACAATTTTAACTCGGTTTCCTTCCTGTAAATATAAGTTTTTGTTTTGTCTGACTTTTACACTTGTATTTCTTACTCTAATACTTGTCTCTAAATGAGTCTAATATAATTGCTTACATGTGTGTAAGTATAGGGGAGCAATTGAAAAAGTTTATTAGATTGAAAGTGGTTATATTTATAATATTTACTTTAGAGAAAAGTTTTATTTCATGATAAAAAAGATTATATTACAACTAAGCAAGAAAACTGTTTTATACAGGCAGAAGAACAAATATCTTTCCAAATGGTTACGAATAACTAAGATATTTTCTATGGAAAATTTCATGTCAATGCTGTCATATTATGGTTAAATGAGGTATCCATAAGGCAACCGTATTATGGTTTTCTACGGGTAATTATATGTTCACCACAAATCATTCTTTGGTATCAAAAAACATTTTCATGGTTGTGGACAGTGTTGCCAAAACTTAACGAAGGAAAATGGTAGATTTTTATGAAAAAAAATGCTAAAAAATGCCACAAAAAAATTCTAAAAAATGCTAAAAATTATTATATAAAAATAAACATAAAAATCGATTTAATTCGACATTAACATTACGGCCAACTTTACTAAGTTCAGTTAAAACTAAATAATACTTTAACTTTCAGTTATGTTTTCGACAGCTATAACTGATAGTTAATTACAACTGAATTTGGTTAAATTGGCCGTAGTACCTTATAGTCGTTAATAATTTAATTGGGAAATAAAATGTAAAAATCGTAAGAGTGCTATATTCGGATATGTCTAATCTTTAATACCCTTTACCGAGAGTTTAAATAATTCATGAGTGGGCTTTATATGGGATCTATAAATATAAGCCAATCTTCATTAAACCTGACCTCAAAAATATTAAAAAAAAACTTAAATTAAACCGAATCTCTATACAGTAATAGAATTTTATTAGAATCTAATGCTTTTTTAAGTGATTTTACGAAGGTCGCTTTACATGCGGCCTATGGTTAATTATGGACCCATCTTCAAAAAAATTTTGTGCGATTTTGCCCAAAATTTAATGATAATCGGTACATTCTGTGACCCCTTTTAAATTTTGTTCATTTTTATAACAAAAATATAAATTTTTAATCCAAATTTAGATATTTTAATTAGGCATTGAATTTAATTTTCATTAAATTATAAATTTTTTAGGGAGGTTGTTTCTCATTTTGGTTCATAACTTTTTTTCTACTAAGCCGATTTTAAATAGATTTCAATCCCGAACTGCTTAGGGAAACAAAGATGAGTTTAACATCAATATTGTTCTTTTCTGTTGAGTTTTTCGAAAGTGCGCGGACAGGCCAGCGGACATAACTAAATCGACTAAGAACTATAAAAGGATCAAGGGTCTTAGATGCATTCTAAAAAAGTTTCACACGGAATGACAAACTAAGTATATCCTAATTCACCACTAGTGTATCACATAATTTTTCAACATTACAATTAAATCAAAATAGATGCAAAATTAATCTTTAGTTAATAAAAAAATTACGCAGCTTTAAAAAATTTATATTGAATCACATTTAAGATTTAACTTGGTTAAAACAATTAAATTCCATTATGTTCACAATTTATTTTTAAAATATTAAAAATAATAATATCATTTTATGTCTGAAAAAAACAGTATTAATATTCATGTACATGTTTGCACAGCTAGTAGAAACTATACATTTATGGATAAAATAAAAATTTATCACTTAAACTAAAAAGTGCCAAAAATAATTTTGGGAAAATGCTGGAAAAAGTGATACATGCTAGAAGCGTTTTGTTTCGTGCTAAATCTAGCATTAAAAATGCTAAATTGGCAACATTGGTTGGGGGCAACGATAAAAGGAACTTATTCAATGTATATTTCCTGCAAGCATAAAAGAGTTGGACTAGATCAGTTTAAAAACCACTCCGGAAGATTTTTCAAATTTTGTTTATTTTTGATTTACACAATCTAAATAGAGATTATTTTTGCATAATACAATAAATTTTTTTCAAATATTGAACATTTTAAAATCTCATCCAACTAAAACCAGTAAATTATAAAATAATCTGTAAGAAAACAAAACATTACGCGACCTTAAGATAACAAGGTTATATTTGCACCTACTCTACATGTAAGATAGAACTTTGATGTCCTTGGGTCGCTTAGCTTGTTTATATGCGTAATAGTTGTTACTATATTTTTATAGTTAAAATTTTCAAAGGCAAGTAGTGATTACGCCAATATTAACGAATATTTCTCCATGGCTTTTGTTACCAATTTATGTTTGGAGGTCCCCCAAAAATGCGGTTGCTCGAGGGGTCCTAGAAAAATACATCCAATAAGGTTTTAAAAGCACGTAGAGAAAAACAATAAAAAAAAATATTTTTAAGAAACTTAACAGACGTCTCTCGCAACAGAAGTATGTATGAGAATATAATTTTAACTTATGACTAGTATTTTATATAAACACATACATCAATATGAATACAAATACCTATAGGCTATATTTTCCTTTTTCCTTCTGTTTTTATGGGGTTCCTTAATTTTTCATTTATTCCCGGTAATTCCAAAAAATTTTTTGCAAAGATAAATAAAAAATGTAAACACTTGCCTACGGTTATAAAAGATCTTAATGCCTGTTCAACACTTTTGAACTTAAACGTTCGTATTGAATTTATCAGCGGTTTTCACAACACAAGTGATATGTAGAACACGTATTAACATTTGTACACTGAACCAAAAAGGTACGTGGAGACAATGAAAATATCCGTTGAGCAAACGAAAAATTGATTAATTTTCGTCCAATGAATTTTTTCGTTGTGACAACGAATAACTGTTCTTCAAAATATTTTATTTTAATTATTTAATGTACTGTTTGTTAATATAATATAAGTTCAAAAATATAACGAATGAAATTATTCGTTAATTCAGTAAACCTTTTCGTTAATTTAACGAATAATTTTGTTTTACAAATTTGTTGGCTTAACGAACACAGTACATTGTCTCAATGAATTATTTTTTTAAATTTCCCCTCTCAACATTGTACCTCCTGCCCGCCCCCACACAATTCACTTCTGTAACTCCCTATAAAATTCAAAAAAAAAAAAAAAAAAACTAATAATTGAAAGGTACATACATATATATTTTTGCAATTTTATTATGGTATATAATATTTATATCATTGTATAAAGTTTATTTATAATTTTTATAAAGTTTTTGCAAACTAAAGCCACGCTTTGGTGCTTCAAAAGCAGACAAATTCCAACTTTTGAAGCTTCATAGCATAGTAATCCACGTGGCAAAGCCTTAATGCGGTTTTGATAATAATATTTCAACAAAATATAATAATTATGCCAAATAAAAGGTAATTCATGGTATTTAGTGACGATTAGCTTTATATAATTAATATTATTAATTTAAATTTTTGATTTTTTTTTTTCACTAAAATCATTGCGCACGAATTTCATTTTAGGAATCAGGTAACCATGCAAAGCCCAAAGCATTGCCGCATCTCGACTATCTGCAAAAATAATATAAGAATCTGACATTAATTGAATGCTTATATTTTATGTTAAATTTTTTTTTTTTGGTATTTAAAATAAAAGTTTTTGTTTGTAATGTTTGACTCTTAATAGTATAATTTAATAGTAAGCGATAACAGTTGGAATTTTTTAGTTAAGTTTTTTGACTTACTTTCACTTAAATCCGTTGGTTTTATATTATTTAACACTAGTTTAATGGTTCTTTTCCTTGATATGCTGGTTATCTAACAAAAAGTTAAGCAATTTTGCATGTACTGAATCCCAGTTGTCCAATATAGATGCAGTACTATACAAAAATCTGAAGTCCAGGTTAACTTATATGCATATATATTATATACATATGAGTATAATTAAAAATATGTAATACAAATATATATGTGGCAATATGGAAAAGGTGCTTATGTCGAATATTGAAGTTTGCAGATATCCTAAGTTTTCTTGAAGTTTCATTCAAGCAGTTTTTTGCTTTAAGCCTGTATATTATCGTATTAGTAGCAACTTTACTACCTGCTCAACGTGCACATAGAAAATTTCTATGAAAAACACTCAGTTTTAAAAATAGTTTTCATATAAAATTCTATTGTTGTACGGGCAGTTAATAGAGGCTCAAAAAATATTTTTACAAAAATTGTTAGTACATATTAAATTTTTTTACACATTTTCTATTTGTTATTAACTCAATTTATAATAAACTGAAATTTAGCTCATAGAATAAATTCGAAAAATAAAAAATTTTGAATATAAATTTATAAATTATTTCCAATATTATTTCTAATATTCTGGGCTGCAGACAAACTCTTCTGTGAGGCTAATGACACCACATCACTTTCTTAAACAGTAAAAGTTTCTTAGTTTTCCATATCATTTGCATTGGTATTGCATTTATAAGAAATGCAGATGTTATGCAACGAACAACAAACATTTATTATTTTCGCCGTCTTTTTTGGAGCGTAGTG
This sequence comes from Pollenia amentaria, assembly GCA_943735925.1. Taxonomy (NCBI): domain Eukaryota; kingdom Metazoa; phylum Arthropoda; class Insecta; order Diptera; family Polleniidae; genus Pollenia; species Pollenia amentaria. Next base: position 228,530,619 of record OX031009.1, read on the forward strand.
CAGCTCTCTAGCGCCAATAATGCATCTAAATATTTTTTTTTTTAGAGGACACCATTGGTTCGCTCAATTACGTTGCGGCACTTTGAATAAATTTCATTAAATATTAACTCTACCGACCCCTCCTCTGGTGTTCTATGAGGAGTCAGAGACCACGGTTCCAGGGGATTTTCATGGTATTTTTATACATAGATGGGTTAACCTTGCTGTTCGACAGGAGTTTTTAATGGGGTCATGGTGTTTTTGTCATAATTTTTTTTAAATAAAATCTATTTATACATGAACATCCTGCCCCTAGTTAATATTTAAAACCAAGCAGCCAATAATTATTGCAGCCTTTTAGATATTCTTGCTCAAGATGTGGTCGTAATACGCTGGTATTCTAAATAAATGAATCATAATAGCATCTTCAAATACTTACAATGTTTGCGGCAACTCCAGTGGGTTTTCGTCATTACGCAACTCTCTCCTTGCAATCCTTTGCCCGTTTTTGGAATTTTGCTATTCCACAGCTTCTGCTTCTTGAGCTAGCACCAGAAATACCACACTAAACATTTTGATTTATTTAACATTTTTAATTCTTCACTTCGTACGCTTGTTTTTCACAAAATTTTTTTGCAACTTTTAAAACAAAGCAAAGCAGCTAACTCCGAAAAATCGAAATTCGCTTTCCCATAATACTATTCTCCTTTTCTGTTTAGAATAGGGGAATTTTATTCCCGAGAAAACCTAATTCCCAGGGAACTCATCACTAATTTTTAAATATTTTTTCTAAACTCGCCAGCGATAAACTGGCAGTAGGTTCTATAAATTGTCACAAAACTTTTGCAAAAAAAAAAAAGATCTAAAAATTTCGCGAATATCTTGAAATTTTTTCCGGAAGAGAAACCCTAATGTATGTATTTATGGGGAAAATTTCTATCCGTAGACGAGTTCTGTTAATTCAATAAGTGTATTTTTCTAGTTCTTTTTCCACCGTCATTGTGTTTAATTTCTTGTTGGCAATAATTCATAAAAGTCTTATTTGATTTATCTGTATAGTACATGTACGCATGTGAGTGTTTGTGTGTGTGTGAATAAATCTCATTGTGGTTTTCATTCATTCATATTTTATCTTCATCTTGTGCACTTTTTTATTCAATAGTATTTAATATTTGTTTTTGTTTTGAATTTGATATCAACCCCATTTTTATTGTTTTTTTTCTTCTTCTACATCTTTTCCTATTTTCGAAATGTATGTTCAATTATGATTATTGTCTTTATATTTTTATCATTTTTTTGTGGTTAAGGAGTTCGTTGAAAGGAATATAATTTCAAACAATCAATTTATTTTTTTCATTACTTAAACAATTTTCCGCACTCGCAAAAATAACGAAGCGACTCCAAAGTAGTTTATCCATTTATTTTACTTAACGAAACTTTGCCATTTATTCCATAAATTAAGATTTTTTTTTTTTAATATTTTGTATGTTTTATAGTATACTCAGCAAATATTTATTCACCGGAAAATCTTTTTCAAAGAATAGCTTCCTGTAACTAAGAAATTTGAGATTTTATTTTAGATTTTACTATATTTTTAAAGGTTATTTTATAATTCCTGTTGTGTTATTTTTATAAGTTGTTGAAAACTCTGACATACATACAGTAGAAGACAAAACTTTTCACAAAAAGCTTAACATACGATATTTTTTTAACAAAGATATAAAAAAAATTAGTATATACAGGGTGTCCGCTGGAAAATTACTTTGTTTGTTCATAATTTTTGATTAAATGAAAGAGAATGGATCTTATATTGATAAATGTTTTATTTAATGTCGGCAATTATGTATGGAATACAATATCAGATAAATGTCCGCCTCTGTTAGCCTCACAAATGCGAGCCCTTTTGAGCACATTTTTCATTACATTCTCGAATTGAGGTTGATGGATTGTTTTAAACACTTTCTTGAGCAGCAGTAATGTTTTCAGCCGATCTTGCAGTAGGTTGTGGTCCATGCTTGGGCCTATCACCTACAGCCCCTCTGTCTTCGAACTCATTCACTACACGATAAATAGTGCGTTATGTTGGCACGTTGTTTATCCCAAAAATTTCAAAGTAATCGATGATTGATTTTAATGAAATGTTTTAACGATTAAAACACGTTGGCTTATCGAATATTTTTCCATAATAAATTTACCACGTATCTACTTCACGACTGCCAAATATGAACTGTCAAGACTAATGTTTACTAAAATGGCGGCGAAACAAAGTATTATACCTTCCCGGCGGACACCCTGTTTATTCGACCTATAACTAAAACCAAAAAAAAGAAAAATTCAAGAACATAAAATTTATTCAACTCTGAAATAGTGTATTTAATACGTATTAACTTGCGATATCGAACGGTTATTATTCGATCGATTTTAACCGGTTTTTTTACTTTTGCTCAAACCGTTTATATTCAAATGTGCACATTTCGAATATCAAATAAACCGGTTGTTTTGGTTTAATAAACCGGTAACTTTAAAAATGTGTAATTTATATGCATTTTGCTCACTTTTGTTGTAAATATACCAGTTATTTAAGTATTTTTCTAATTGCAATATTGGGTGTCCTTTTGGTAATACATCGCATATACATCGGTAAAGTTTTTAACTGCATACATATAAGGGTATTCATTCAATCGGGATTTCGCTTTAATCGGTTTATGGCTCGATTAATTAACTGAGGTTTTAATAGGTTAATTTGGTATTGATCGGTTAACCGATTAATAAAGTTTTTTTTTATAAATTAAGAATTTCAATAAATAAAAATGCATAAATTATTTATTATTTGAAAAAAAAAAACAAAAACAAAACAAACCTAACAATTCTTGAACATAAACTAGCAAACAAAAAATAATTAATAAATATGTAATATATATTATGTATTAACTAAAAAATAAACTGTGAGATCATTTTATTAGTTATTTCAATAATTAAAGGACATCTTATAAAAAAATCTTTTAGGAAAATAATTTGGCTTAAATGTTTAAGATTTAAGCGATTCTTTTCTTACGTTTTGATTAAACTTGACTTGGAAAAAATGCTTTTACTTATCGTAGATGTTGGAGAAATCGAAAGCAACTTATCATACAGAATATTTAACTTCTTAGTTCTTTTCCTCGATTTCTCTAAATATATAAAATAAAAGATTTTTACATTTCACCACTGTCAGCCAAAGTTGACTTCCTTTTAGCACTATCTTTGGCACTAAACATGGAGCTACCAAAATGATATCGAATTTAAAAAAAAAATGCTAGGGAAAGTTTTGTTTTCTATACTTGTACATCAAAAGCGTACGAACGTACATTCATGACCCTAGGTAAAGCCCATATCCCTGCAGATAATATTGGACTACGTGGTCCATTGTGGCTTAAATGGGATACTTACAAGATGGTCCAATGTACTGTAGTATGGACCATATTAGACAAATTAACATGCAGTGCTGCCAACAACTGCATGATGTATAGGTATACTTTAATATAGTTTACAGTATTACAGATTGGTAGCCCTGATGTTGTCCATTATTAATTGTTTATTTAAAAGTGAAACAGGAAAGTTTTTTAAAATTTGTGAAAAAAAATAAAAAAAATTAAAAATAACAAGTAAATATATATAATAATAGCAATAATGGATTACAGTGCACGCCATAAAAGGCGATTAGTGAAAAAGTAGTAACATGGAGTACTTTTGAAACTAACCCACTTGAGTACTCCATGGAGTAGTTTAGGGACTACTTCGGTGTGTTATATGGTCCACTCCTAGGACATCGTAATGTTAAATAGACCAACTTTTAACCATATATTTTGAGTAGTTTTGGAGTACTCCTACTCCTTTATGGACTACTCTTTACATGCATTATATTATAAATGGGATATTATTTTATAAATGAAGAATGTGTAAATATGTTTCTATACTTTAAAAATAGTTTTCATTTGTTAAAGGCTTATTATATCAATTAGGCATGACATATGACCGACCAATTTACCAATTCTATTTATATATTAATTTATGTTTAAAATTGCTTTTTATGTCAAATAAAAATAAAATTGTTTGAAAAACCATATATAATTATAAATTGATATTTAAATAAATTAGGGAAATTGGCCATTAGTGTGCGAATTTTCAACTTCGAAATGCTGCAACCTCTTATTTTTTGGCGTTAACAAAAACATGTTTGAGTCAGAAAATGAAGGAGGTGGAGTTGTGTCAAATGTTTGCACATCGAGGTTAAAGTTAAAGGAAAAGGTGATAAAAATAAACTAAATGTCCTATAATAGCAGCGGAAATATTCCCAAGTGTAATGAAATGTGGGACAGATGATGCCCATTAATTTTTTGTACCCAACATTTTTTAAAAACATACTTACACCCTATCCACAGTACTTAAGAGGGCTTCCATAAAAAAGTTTAACATTTTATAAAATTGTAAAAAATTGGACGCCACTGCTTCTAGGGTCAATTGTATGACCGACCCAACTTTATTTTTCCTCCCCTCCTTAAGGGGGCTCCCATACCCGATTTTCAGTACAGAATAGAAATAGGATGAAAGAAAATAACAGCCTTAGAATTATTGTCATTGTTTTTTTTTTGTCCTAAGATTTCTCAAACTCTTAAATTTGTCACCTGTAGATGCCCCTTGCAGCGTTAAATGTATGACCGACCGGGGGCTTCCAGTAACAAAGTCCATTTTTATACACTTATATTAATGAAAAATGTATAACGCACTGCGATGGAAATATTGTGGTTGGTCTCGAAAGGCGGCGGGAGAACGTTTATCGACTTCCTGTTATAGTCACATATGATGGTAGGGAGCAACTCTTGGGAGTGGCAAAAATTCCATCAGGTTAAGGAAAAGGAAAACCTGTTTTGGAGGCATAACCACCAAAATTCCTTTAATTTTTAACCAATTTTTAACCAAAATTTTTTAAAAATTCCAAGTCATAAATACAACACAGTTGAATTGAAATTAAAACCACTGCTAGCAATGAGTTGTAATATAACAGATTTGTAAACCATAATACAAAAACTGCAAAATTTCAACTGAACTGGAGTTGAGTTGTAAACCGTAATAGTGCCCCTATTACGGTGTTTGTTCCTTACCTTTAAGAATGGGTTAGGTTTTATTCAAATAAACTTCTTAATTTAATAACTAATTTGATTTTTCTGTTATTATTTATTTGAATTAACCAATTTTGCACGTTGTTTTATAAATGCTTAACCGAAACCCTGGTTTTTTAAATAGCAACTATTCGGAATAAACGAAAACTAGTTTTTGAAAAAAATCAAATATCGATCTCACTAGTATTAACACCCCAAAAGGGAGCCTTCCCCAAATTGCATACGTTAGTACGCTCTTGTATCTATCCGTGTCCATTTGTCATCCATCCAACCCTACACGAATAATCTTCATTTCATCTGACCAAGTAATTCTTTTCCAATTGTCTGTGGTAAAGTTTTTCTAAGCTTTAGCAAACTCTGTGTGAAGACAGCGACTTTGTCCAACAAACACAACGATTGAAATATGATGCTGCATTACATTTTCTTTAAGCCCATTATTTTAAAGACATCTACAGATCGTTCTGTTACTGATGTTGAGTTCATAAGCCCTTCTTTTAGTACTGCATTAGTTTCCACTGCAGTGTTTATGGCTCCTGTTACGATTAGTCGTTTGACTATTCGCCAACACCTGGAGTTAACTTCTAAGGACGGCCTCAAAAATCGTTAGGCACTAAAAACAATTCTGATTTTTATTTTATCCAGTAAAACGTTTCATTTTTTTGCTATTGAGCGGGAAGAAACACAATTTTTTATCTTCCAGAAGCTTTCACTTGAAAATACAATAAAGTTTATTATGTCTACCGTAAACGTTCTTATAACTTGAGAATTTAAATATATATTTTTTAAAATAAACAAGCGGACAATGCGGTTCACACGTATTTTCCTTTAGATAATGCTAATCAATTGTTTTAAAGTAGCGTAAGTGTTAAAGCGTAGTTACTCAAGTTCTTATAACAATTAACAAAAAAGTGTTACCAGATCATCGCATTAAGTAATGCGTGAACTGTTCGTCAACAGTTTTGTCTTCTATTGTAAATACTGGAAACTATTTTATTTCAACATAATTAAATGTTTGCTTCATATTTTATTTTAGTTGTGTTTTCTTTTTAAAATTTCCAATAAAATTTCTCAAAATACGCTTAGATTTTAAAGGGATTTTTGTAGAGTCGTGTAGCGTCCGTTTTATAGAGTCGTGTAGCGTCCAATTAGTAAAGTACTTTGCTATACTTTTGCCCTACTGTGGTATATTTATACTGTCCAAAAGCTTTTTATAAATAAATTTGTGTGTTTACCTTTGATGTCAACACCATAAAACTAATTAAATTTATAAGATAAACACTAAAATCTATTAAATGCAACTCAACCCAACAAATGCACCAACCAAAGTATGCTCTAATTTATTATCAAATCTAAACGCCCTCATGTATGCTATACTTCTATGCTAAATTAATAAAAACTTTTAAAAGTACTTGTAGTAGTAAAAAAAACTATCCAAACAATTTTGTTGCTTAAATTTTTTATTGTCATTTAGTAGTAATTTTGAAGAAATAGTTTTCTCTTTTAATTTAAAAAAAAAAAAAAAAAAAAACTTCTGCTTTCAAGTACTTTTTTTTTATATTGTTATTGCTGTTTTAGATGTTTTCATTGCTGCTTTCTGCTAATGTTTTTGTTGTTCGCTTGCAACCTGAATTCTGTAAATTGTGTATGACACACATTTTTCGGGGATCTAGGTTACTAGATTTTATGTTGTATAGTATTACTACGAACGACGGCCTCAACGTATACTATAGTTTTAGTAGGAAATTTGCAGTACCCAAACGCATACACATACACAATCATATGCACATATATAAAAGTTACCATGGTTGTGTATGATTTTAACAAACCAACATGCGGTATATGCTCATTTACGTGAACTTGTGTCATACTCTACTTGTTTTTTTTTTGTATACGTTGCACATAAGTTTCTCCGAGAGTGTGTGTGTGCGTTTGTGAGGATGAATTTTACTCTTTTTTCTCAGCTTTATCTCTCAATGTTGGCTTTAAAATAAATAAGGGACGAGTAATGGGACTTATGAATTGTAGTACTTTTTTGATTGTAGTTTAAAGACTATCGCCCATATTCATAAAAAAATATTTTTGAAAAAGCTTTATTAAACGAATTTTCTATGAAATATGCTATAAACCTAAAATATTTTTTATGAATATGGGGGGTAATCCCCTTATTTATAAAAAATAAAACAGGGTTGAAAGGTTAATTTTTACTAGAAACCCCGTTTTATGAATCCTTTATAAACCTGTTTTATTTTTTATAACTAATGACCTAAAGCTGTAAAAGATTTTGGACAGATTCATATTATATTGTTACGAAAGTAACTTTTGTTAAGAATTAGTTTAATTTTCAAGTTATTTTGTATTTATTAGTTATTTTGTATTTGTTAGTAATTTTATTTGTTTTTAATCACTGCACACAGGGACAAATTGAAAATTTAGTGCGACAAAATTATTTACTTCATATGGATTCAATAAATTTTAATAAAAATAGGGGCTATAAGGTTTTTGGGAACGCTGATTACGAATCTGATGTCAGTTTTTAAAAATTCAAAATGGCGGATCCAATATGGCGTACAATTTTTAAACAATCTATCGAATTAAATTTATTACACGGGATTTTTGATGTCAGTCTTTAAAAATTAAATTAGGCTTTATTAAAAACTAAGAACGAGAATACTTATAAAAAGCGGAATTTATAATTATATTTTTTAAAAGTTTTAATTTAAATTTGATCCACTGGTGATGATACTACTTAACCAAAATATACTGTAATAGTTGTTCATTACACTTTGATGATGCCATTTGTATTATAAAATTGTTGCTTTTTCAGTACATCAAATAACTTCTTTCTCTTAATTTTCATCTCCTTAAAAGCACAGATCTCAATACACCCAATGTAGTTACGGAATTTCTCTTTCTAATATATTTTCGTTCACACAAATATTTTGTAAGAAGACGGCACTGAATGAAAAATTTTGCTATTGCGGTTCTGTTAGTAACAATTTAGTTACGGAATTCCCCTTATTATATTTTTTCGTTGCAGTTTAAGTATACATCAGTGGTGCACACAAGTATTTTGTGAGGAGACTGCACAGAATGTAAAATGTAGCGAATTAAAAAAAAAATGTAATTTGCATGTGGGATCTTCAGAATTAGGTGTACTACCTTAGAAAAATAGGCTCTATTTATTGAAAGGGGAAACGGGGGGGATATCCACTTACCTTTTTTAACTTATAAGAAAAAGTCGTGGAACTGTTTGGAACTTTTTTTGCAGCTCTAGTTAAAGTAAATTTTACGATATATTTCATAAAAAAACAGTATACTATACCTACACTACATATAATTGTTATTTTAATAATAACTGCAAATTAAATTAGATACCTGATGCTTAAAAATATATTTAAAAAACTTTAAACTGTAAATTTACAAAAAAATTGTCGAGTGTAGCAACAATAAACGCTATAGATGTTGCTGACAGGTATAAGTGCGTGTAACAGATAATAATACTTTTCACGCGCGTACAGACTAATGTGATGCGATAAAACAAAATAAATATTTAAAGGTTGATTGCATACTGGTATATAGAACATATTAAGTGCAATATTGGTTACATTTAACAAAATAAAAAATTCCATTTTTGTCGTCGTAATTCGGTTATTTGTCCCTGTATGCACTGTACAGAATTTTCTAGTACAACTGTAAAGTTAAAATTGTTATACATAATTGTATTTCAAATATTCGATAATAATGTTAAAATTATTGTTAATCCTTAAAGTATGACTTAGGTTATTGATGTATAATAGCACAATTTTAATTCAGCCATAGTGTTAAAGCATAATGATATTAGCTCTTAAGATATTAAAAGCTCAAATGTTCCAGAAATTTCGAAAATGTTAGAGACATTTCGAACACGTCGAACGTTCTAGAGCCATCTAGATGTCAGCGCTCGAACAGAGTATAAATACTGGTGGTGAAGGTGAACATCGATAATCAGTAATAAGTACAAACGTTTAAGTGTGTAGATCGCAATTGCAAATTGTTAAATTGGCTTAGGCCCTAATCATGTAAAACGCAGCGCAACGCCAAAGAATAACATTGAAAACACAAACAATGTCACAAACATTTTGTAATTTTGTTGTTGCTTTCAACATAGATACGTAAAAAATATGTAAAAAAAATTGAAATTGGAAAGTTTAAATCTGGTACTTTTTTGAAATTCGGCCCTATTGGCGTGTAAACGGGTATAACCTTTATTTTTGAACTGCTTTTTCACCACATATACCTTTTAAATCATAACCATAGAAATAAAGATTATACCAGATTCGTAACTTATCTAAAAAATATATATAGCTTTGGTACTATTTCAAAATTAGAATGATAAAATGGTGAAAATCGTACCTATTTTTGGTACTTTTTTACAAAATATTTTTCTCCTTGCATTGTTATATGCATACGTATAAAATCATGGGATCTCACTACAACACTAAAATTTTTAATATTTCAATGGGGAGAAAAAAATCAAAAAAGGGAAATACGGGAAACTAAATTTCTTTCTTATACTTTTCCTTGCAGATTGTGGTAATTTTTAAATTTTATATAAAGTTGAACTTAGAACATAGAATTAAAGGTGCAGGGTCCTAAGTGAATGAAGAGCTGTAAGATGAAGAATGTTGGTACTTTTTTGTTCTACAACTGGTACTTTTTTTAATTTTCGTTAATATAGGACTTTAAAACATTAAATGAAATATGCAATGTCCTGAGTGAGTGTGAATTTAAAAGAGGGCACTTTTTTGTACATTTTTGTTCTTCCAATGGTACTTTTTGAATTTTCGTTGGTACTGGACGTAGAAACATAAAATTAAACATGCAGGGTTCTAAATGAATGAGAATCTCTAATAAGGGTATTTTTGGTACTTTGTCGATGTTTAAAATTTAATTTAATACTTTTATGAAGAAAACATATTTACATGAATATTAATGGTCGATTTTCTGCCACTGGCCAAGCACTAGTTTTATTAAATTCTCTAAATGGCTCTTAGAAGTAACTGATTTTAAATGGGATCCAAGCTGAGAGACGAATGTCTGGGATATTAACAAAAAGTAGTTCATGACTACCTGCAGAGTTGATGTTGGAATGGGTTTTAAATCATTGATATTTGATAGTTTTAATTTATAAACATCCTGCGTATAGTAAACCTACAGGAAAAAAGCGGGCTGCAGTTAGATCTGGGCAGCGGCACCGGAAAGTCTACCAAAATGTTGGTATTTTTTAAAATATTTTATTTAAAATTTTTCGGTGTAACTCTGCCGTAATTGTCCCGGCTATGGGAGAACTTGTCCCATTTTGTTAAAACCACACAGAACAGAAAGTAATTTCGGCGCAGTTCAGGAAAGAAAAAAAAATTTCCGTAAATAACCATCTCCAGTCAGTGTTGCATTTTTCAGAAAACGGGGTCACAAAAAGTTTAGTTTAAAGTAAAAACGAGTCAGGTTTTCATAAGCATTATTTACCAATAAAGGAGTCGCAAAAAGGGCATTTTAAAAAAATAATTAGACCAAGTTGTTTATAAACAAACAAAAAATTTTTATTTCAGGCAGGTGCATAAAAAACTAAACTTTAAAATATATATACAAAATATAACAAACATGTATATGAACTATTCTGTTAGGGAAATTGTACTTGATTTGTACTTTACTTTAAAAAAATTATTTAGAAGTCGTCAACAAAAAAAATGTTGAAATAAAAACTTTCTACGCATGCATACTAATTAACCTTTAAACGTAACCTTTTTAGGAATGTGCATTCTATGTTTTGAAATTAAATCTTCTCCTGAAGTCCGTTCTTCCAGATTCGTTTTGAACAAATTAAGAGACGAAAGCATGGAATTGCAAGTTTTTACTTTGGGTCTATCCCAAATTATATTTTGAAGTAATGATAATTTGGAAAATACTTTTTAAGCTGAAGCCTTTTTATTCAGTAGTGTTGCCAAAAACAAAATGTAATTGCTTTTTCTAAAAAGGGTAACAAATTGGCACGAAACCTTTAAAAATTATACAAAAGGGTAATGTAAAAAATAGTCACAAAAGTTAACAAAAGCGTCAAAAAAGGAACAAAGAAACTTAAGTATCACAATGGTAACGCTCTCCAGTGATCGTGACAGGGGAACGTCTTCTTCAAAAAGTACTCGAGCTTGATGTAATTTTCTCTCTTAAAGAATTTTTGGATTAGAGTCATTCCAAATGCGACAATTTTTTTTAATAGCATTGCCTCTTAGATCAAAATCAGCCTCATCCGCCATAAAGATGATGTTGATCAGGGTTTCGTCCCGTTGCCGTTTATATCAAAATCAGCCTCATCCGACATAAAGATGTGGTTGATCAGGGGTTCGTCCTCTTCCACCATTCGTAGAAACCTCTGGCAAAATTCCAAGCTGACAGGCAAGTCCGCGGGGTTTAATGTGTTTGTGATTTGACTCTTTTAGGGAAACGAATACAAATCTTTGGGAGAGTTGTCTGCAGGGGCTGTTGACTGATACCCATCCGAGAAGATAAATTTCTTGTCGAAACGCTTAGGGTGGCCGGTATGGCAGCTATTACAGCAGCAATTGTTTCTTGTGTTCTAACTGAGGAATTTCTGATGTTAGGCTTTCAAGCATATGTGCCATCCTTGGCGAAAAAGTTTACCAGCCTCATTATTGTCCATCTGTTGGGAGCTAAAACTACCTTTAGACGAAAATTATTAACTCGAGCGCGTGATAGTAGTACACAATTTAAATGCGTGTTTCATTCTCCCAGTTTTGCATTTTTACTAATTGAAGATAACGATCTAAATTAAAAAATATTTAGCATATTATTTTTTGGTTGTTTGTTTCCACAGCCACCCTGTATTTAATTATGGGTGAATTCCTATTATGCATTGGAATAATACTATATGACCGTACTATTCATATTGTGCCACTTAAAAGTAACTTTGCAGAATACAGTTCTTTTGTACCATCATTTTGGCCGCTGATTTGAATGTATGAGTGTGGTTAAAGCCAAAATAAAAAAAGGAACAAAAACTCATTTATATTCAGAATGAATTTCGTTTTGTTGTTTTCTTCTGTTGAGTTTTGTTTTACTCTTTTATTTGTTGTTCTTGGTTTTTTTTTCATTCTTGTTGCTGCTGTTGTTTACCAGTCGTAGTGTATTTTTTGTTGTTTTTGCTGTCCTGTATTGCGAAGTTTTCTGTTTTTTTTTTTTTTTTTTGTTTTGTTTGTCTTTCTGTTTTGTTGTGTTTATTTTCAACTTTTAGTGTCCACTTTTATTTTGCTTGTTTATTCTTTGGCAAATTGTGTTTTCTTTTTGTTTTCATATTCATATTCTTCCTCTTCATGTTTTTTAATTGATATTTTTTCAAGTTATAATCCTTTACGTAAAGTAAACTTTAAATATGAAATATTTGTGCTTAAATTTCTCTACTCTTATAAGTTTTTCTTTTACAAAATGTTTTTCCTCCGAATTTAAGCTTAAATAATGGAACTTCATTGTGGCGTTTTTATTTTGGCTGGTTGTATTTTCCTCTCGTTATGCAAACAAACTTTTTTTGATGACCAAGCTGAAAAATAAATGGGATGAGTTTGAACTAAATTTTCAATTATATTTATCTACAACACATTTTCGTGCTTTTCTAAATTAATTTGTAAATTTAAAATTTTGTAAAAGTTTTAAAACTATTTTTTTCTTTGCCTTAAGCTTTTGTTAATTTTACCTGTGCACTCGAAACCAACCACTATTGATTTAAACTTTCGAAATAGGTCACATTAATATCAAACCCATACATCTTTATTAGATTGTGTACACACAAGTGTGTGTGTGTGTGTGAATGGGTTTGGACCTTTGTGGTTTTACTACCACATCTGAACTTTTAATCTTTTAACTATGCGATTTCAAATGAACATTCGTACATACATAAATACTTACCTTTACAATATTTTTTTTATAATACCCGTACACATAAATCTATTCATAAAATTGACATTAAATTAAAACTTAAAAGTTTTACATAAATTTTCAAAAAAAAAATGTGTTTTATATGGGTAAATAGAGAAATTTATTTAATGAATATTTTTAATGGTAAATTTAAGACAATTTTTAAAAACAATTTTTATTATGAAAGTTGTTTTTTGGGAATACTATTATTTATTAAACAATACCAATTTTTATGTAATACCTTCAGCTCAATTTCTGAGTTGTATGTGTGACACCGACGATGCTGGATGGAAAATCAAAAAATTTTGATATGACGGCGAATACAACGTCCAACACGAGTGAATTCGCCTACATGAAACGATGAAATTCGGCCGGGATTCTGAGATGTGTATACAGTTAAAACTTAGTTTAACGTAGCCTGAAACTCTGATTTTTTTTATCGAAATGTGACAATTTTTATTATTTCATTAAAGACCAAAGTTTTTTTAAGCAAAACTAAGTTGTTCCGTCAAAATGTTGTAAACAAACTTGGATATGCCGGTACGAAGCTGTTTTTAGATTGCCTAAACCTAGTTTAACTTAGGTCTCAAAACCCTACACCCAGAAAAATTTTTTTATCAATATGATCACCTCAAACAAAACTATGTTGAACGAAAATTTGTTAACATATTATGGTTAACCATATTACAGTTACTGGTAACCATATTATGGTTAAATTTGTACTCCATCAAGAAGTCAGAACCATATTATGGTTGCCTCCAATCATGTTATGGTTAATTATAACACAAATGTGTTTAACACTTATAATAGCATGGATGTTTTTCAACCAAAGCATGTTGCTCTTAAAAAAGAGGAAAATACTATTGTTAATTTAAAAATAAATTATTGTCATATTTAACCATAACATGCTTAGAGGCAACCATAATATGGTTGTGGGTTAGTGATAGAGGTCTAATTCAACCATAATATGGTTACCAGTACAGTAGTATGGTTAACATTTTTAGCGAGTAATAGCTGTCACGTAAGGAAATTACTCGCCAATTTACAGAAAAGTGTGTCTGTAAAATTGTTGTGAGAAAGTTACCGCTTTGAACTGTTAAATAAACTCACGCAAAAAACGGGGTAAGAAAAAATACTACAAAAATATATTAAATATGCAAAATGCAATGAATAATATCATGGCAGAGATAAGTATTTTATTTTTGACTGATTTTTCATTGTTTAATTATTTTGCTTTTAACAAAATATACGAATGTTTTCAAAGCTGTTTTTTAAACAACACAAATGCAAGTCGCACTCTACATTATTAGCTATAGCCGACGGTTGTATTTTCACCGCCGTCATTTAAAATTTTTAAATTTTAATAATTTTGGCCGCCGTTATTGATATGTGTGACTGGCGTTCTCAACGTCTGCAAGTTCACATCGGCTTCGAGTGGAATAATATGACATTTATAACGTTACGACGTAATCTCTTTTGATAGTTTTCGACATGAGTTATAGACACATTTTTTTCTCACTTTTCGAGAAACGATGGAATATTTGGTTTCACATCTTTTCGATGCGAGAAATTCTCACTAAAGTTTGCAGAACATGGGTACAGGACTCTAATGACATAATGGAAGATTTTATATGTTAAGCGAAATCCAGGAAAAGGACTGAGAAGTTAAATATTCTGTATTATGGGTTGCTTTCGATTTCTCCAACATGTACGATAAATGAAAGAATTTTTTCCAAGGCAAGTTTTATCAAAACTAATAAAAATAATCAATTAAATCCTGAACATTTAAGCCGAATTATTTGTCTTAAAGATTATTTTATAAGATCTCCTTAAACTATTGAAATAACTAATAAAATGATATTAGCTTAGTTTTTGATTAAGATATTATTAATTTAAAAATATGTTTTACTATTGTTTGCTCTTTTTAATTCAAGAATTGTTATGATTGTTTCGTAACTGTTTTTTTTACTAATAAACTCCAAATAATAAATAATTTATGAATTTTTATTTATTAAATTGCTTAATTTATAAAATAAAACTTTATTAATCGGTTAACAGATCAATAATAAAATTAACCGATTAAAAAAACTTCGGTTAATTAATAGAGCGATTAACCGATTTAAACAAAACCCAGATACCCTACTAAAAAATACACATTCTACGCTTCCCTAATGTACATCTTAACGTCATAAAAAAGTTTTGTGCCCATAAAAAAGTATTGTTTTGCAATATGTGGTGGCGTATGATTAATATGTTTGCAATTTAATAAATATGTATACGCCTTGTCTACTCAAGTCTTATTTCAATTTATAAAACTTTTGGAGGACTACTCCCTATTCCGATGCGAAAGAAAATATGGAAGCAAAGCGAGTGATTGGTACTCTTAAATTTGCACATTTGTCTTTTTTCGCTATTTTAATATATTCCGTTTCCGCTCAATCTTTACTTACCTTTTTTATTTTCTTTAATTTTTATTGCCAGTGTTGCCTCGTTTTCAAAAAATTTTGCGAAAGTGCTTGCGAAGGCGATAGAGCAGGAGTGGGTAAACGGTCAATCGCGATCGACCGGTAGATCGCAAACAGTTCGAAAGTCCATCGCAGACAAAATTTACAAGATTAATTAAACATTTTTTAAAAATGATCAAATTTAGGGAAGAAAATCATCATATCATCAACATGACATAAGAACGCAAAGGCGTCAATCCCGTAGTCAACTTGAATATGCCTCGGAATACGAAGATTAACTTCTTTTTTTGTCATGTTAGTTGGCACAGCAGGGGAAGCTTTTTGCAAATATTTCTAAATTTTCTTCCTGAAATTATTGCATTTTTGAGCTCATTGGTAGAAAAACATGAACAATGACGATGCAGTATCGTTAAATATTTGCATTCCTTACGGAGTTTATGGGTGCAACGCGCTTAATTTACAAATACAAGGAAAAGGAAAACCTATTATTGAATTGTTGTGTTCGGTAAATGCGTTTAAAGCAAAATTAAAACTTTCTGCTTCTTAATTAAAAAGGAATATTTTTAAATATTTTCCATTTTTGGCAATACATATTAAACTTAGTGGTGAATGTAATAGTGAAATGTTTTGTGCTGAACTAGAAAATTTTAATCGAGAACTTGAGAGACAAATCTCAATAATCTTCAAACGTATTTTAAATTTTGTTCATTTTATTTTCGAGAATTCGACAAGGAGCGTATTTCATCAAGTCTAGCACACAACATTCAGTTGAATCCATCGGATCTATTTTATTTAAGCTATTTTTGGAATTTGTTTACAGTAGAAAAATATCTATTGTTGAGATCGGTAGCAAATGAAGACATTTCTTAGCTCCACTTTTAAATGTAAATCAGCGTTCTCTCAAATAAAAAACATCAAATCGCAATTTAGGGGTTCTCGGATGAGCACTTAATGGCATCTATTCGATTGTGCCTAACTTGACAGGACTTGTTGATGAAATAGAATATCAATCAAAAATATTTGTGAACAATATACGTTGCACAAAATACTAAATACAATGGTATTTGATATTTTTATTATTTTCCATAAAGGCCTTAATTTAAATTTTATTTGCTTTTAGTGGAACAGATTTTTTGAAGTGGTTAGCGCATAAATTAGACAAATTAATGTCGATTATATCAGTATTAAGTTTAGAGAGTACAAATTGACATTTCTTAGCATTATGCTATTCCATCGAAATAACATTCGCATCGCAATAGAGAGCAGCCCCCTAGGGGTACACACTGTTGCCAATCAAGCCATTATCCATCTGGCTGGAATTGGCCATAAAAAAAAGTTATTAATCCACAAGTCACTTTTAAAACCACTTAAACGAAATTTTCATTTAGTTTGCAAGTACTTTCTTCAAAAAAAAGTGATACATAGGGCTACGATTATGCTACTTGAAATTTTTCTAAATTAATATCTCTTATACGACAAAAAAAAAATACATTCTTTTAATTGTTTAATAATGAATTTTTAAAATTTTTTTTTATTTTTGATAAATTTAACTTTCAGTTTTTACTTTTAGAAAAAACTTGTCAGTGAAAAATGTTTTTTCCTTTTCTCAATTTTGAGGAGGGCGAGACGCTGGAACACTTTCTCTTCCCCTTTCAGGGCTTCGTCGAATTAAGTTCCAAACACTTTGGGAGCGATGTCATGTTGGACTTATGATCCCAAAGGAACGTTGACTGGAAAACCTTAAGGAACTACGGCCGGAAAACTGAGTTTCTTACCGCCGGATGTTAACCCCCCTCATTATAGGTGGTGGTAGCACTATCTACCTAAATCCCCCATGTTTCTTTCTTAAGGAGCGCACAGCAGGCCCGGTAGTGGCCTAAGGGTACAGATATGAGGTTTCTGTGTCCTCCTTTCGACCTAACCTAACCTATTCTTAATTTTACCAGGACTGGTCGTTAGTGGATGAGACGATTGAAAGATTTTAATTCACATGTTCCGGCCAGCCGATACAATTTAAAGATTAAAAAATAATGGCAATCAAGACTGGTGGATGGGTCCTTTAACTTTCTTTCACATTAAATCCCGGTTACGTGTTTCAGAATGTCCTACCTTAAATAAACTCTTTACTCTTTTCTTCAAAGCAACGTTTAAAAAATTTAATTAATGAGTTCCTCGTTTTAAAAGAACAAAAGAGGTTTTAGGGCAGAATTACCAAACTGCCACACAAATGGCAAACCAAATCTTAGAATGCGATGCACAATTCTTTAAATAAACATTTATTTTTCATAGTGGTAATTAAAAATTATAAAAAAAATAAAAGTTTCCGATTTAAAGGATAAAGGCTTAATTTTATATTGGCAATTCTTTCTTTTCTTGCCTAGTTAATAAGTTTGGCGCGTTGGCTAAAAAGCAATCTTAACTTAATTAGCTTTAGACAACCTTCGTAATTTACTAAATATTTTTTAATATTGTCTTAATCTCTTTTCTGCTGTTTCTCTTCTTGCCGTCTTATTCCTACAACATGGTTTTTCAAAATGACCACAATCACAATTTTATTTCCGCATCGTTTTTTTCTCCTTTTACCTCTCAATTACATATTTATAAAATAGTGAAAAAAAATTGTTCTTGCTATTTGTCTTGCTATGTTTTGTTGGTATAATTTTCATCAGATCCTGATGGCTTTTCCGGTTTTTTTTTATTATATGCATAAAATGGCTATTTTTTATAGTTAATTTTCTTTGAATGACTTTTAAATATTACAGCTGTAGTGTCGTTGGTTGTGCATAAATAAACTGTTGTTACGTGTTGCAGAGATGTTGTGGTATATAATATTTTTTCCAATATTAAAATAGTAGAGACTTGGATCAGCTATGCAGTTTCTAAACACATTATGTCCAAAGAAAAGATGTAATCGAGATAGTTTGGAAATATTCTAATCGGTCCTACCAATCAGTTTCCGACTTTAACCAGTAAAAGTTTAAATTCCCATTAATAGACTATGGCAAAGCCTTTAACTAAAGTCAAAATGTCAAAGATATTGTATTTAATTTACAATTTCTTAATTAATTCATTTATTAATGATGTGCTAATAATCCCAATTTATGATAAAAAAAAAAAAAAAAATTTATTGTTGTGGGAAAACTAGTTTCTATGCGCATTTCGCTGGTTGCTTAAAGCAGCTCGTCAGGAAACTTTTTCCAAATACTTTAGAAAAGCTAAAAATATTATACAAGTAAGACCATAAAGTGAATAAGAATTTTAAACACTCAGCTCTTACTTGTAACAATATCAAAGCTTCAACAAAGACACAACAATAAATAGTGAATTTTTTTCTTTCTTACATTTCTATGACTTCATTCCTTTACAATTCTGCTTCCCGAGAAAGTTAAAACAGTTTTTTGTTTTTTATTGTTACATAATGTGTGAAAATGTTTGTCGTAGTTGTTTGAAGAGGAAAAGAAAATTCTTTATTGTTGTTCATTATTTTACATTTTGATTCTGCTTGGCTCTCTTCGTCCTTTAGCTGTGTAAATTTTGTATTATTAATGGTGTTGATTTTCTAGTCGAATTAAAAATAAGTGTTTCTTAAAAAAAAAGTTGCTACACAGAAAAAAATAACGTAGTAAAAAAAACTAAATAAACGTTCAGATTTTCTGAAATTTTATAAGGTTTATGCACTTTGAACGCCAGTAATAACAAACCAAACAAAACGTGGAGTCTTACGTTAAATGTGTGTTCAGTTTTTATTGTCCTGAGTTCAGCTTCTGCAAAACTGAACGTGCGTTCAGTTTTAAACTCTGTTTGTTCAGTTTTAAAAATGATTTCATATACGATACGTTCAATTTCTTAACATAGCTGAAATTAAAATTGCTCTTTTGCCAAATACATTTAAAAATTTAAATAAAAAAGTTTTCAATTATTTTTTAAATAAAAAATATTTTTTTAGTTTTTGTAATTACACTCATAGAAAAATGAGTTTTATAAAGCGCTACTCAAATCTTTATATTTATAAAAAATCTAATGTACCACCTATAGATTTAGGCCCTAATCATATAAAACGCAGCGCAACGCCAAAGAATAAAATTGAAAGCACAAACAATGTCATAAATATTTTGTCTTTTTGTTGTTGCTTTTTACAGAAATTCACATTGCGTTTTAAAATTTCAGACGCTCCATTGCTTGTGTCGTTGAAAATTTTAAAACGGTACATGAATTTCTGTTGAAAGCAACAACAAAATTACAAAATATTTATGACATTGTTTGTGCTTTCAATGTTATTCTTTGGCGTTGCGCTGCGTTTTACATGATTAGGGCCTTTGTGTGCGTGAAGTTAAATATTTTAAAATTTATAACCCTAGACACATTCTGTTATGGTAACAGAATAATGTTAACCACTTAACAGAACTTGTGTTAACGCTTTTATGAGAGATAAATCCAGATTTCTGGAAAAGGACTCAAGGTGGGCGAACAAAAATTATTACGATTTGTGGACAATAAGGTTCTTCATCGTTTGCTATCATTACGATATTTAACAGAGTGCGCTGAAGCGACTTATTGACAATTTACCCTTAAGAATTCTCTGGAGGATGAGTCCAGATTTCTAGAAAAGCTGTCAACGTGGGTGAATGCAAACGATGGGTGATGGTAAACGACGGAGAAACTTATTGTCCACAAATCGTAATAATTTTTGTTCGCCGACGTTGACTCCTTTTCTAGAAATCTGGATTTAACCCTTATGAAAGCGTTTGCATAAGTTCTGTTAAGTGGTTAACATTATTATGTTAACAGAACGGAATGTATTTAGGATTATACATTTTAAAATTTAACTTCACACATATAAAAATTACTTGTCCCCTATTGGATTTAAAAATGAATCACCTTTTGATTTGAATTTATCAATTAGACATTCTTTTTACTCTAAAAGTTCTTTAACAACACATAGGGCTAATTTTTTTTTTTTGTTGTTTTTGTTTTTGCTTGTTGTTATTTTAAGTTTATTTTTAAGTTTTAGAGTCTTCCGTTTTCGTTTTGTTTATTTACCTGTACTTTTTAACTTTAACTGTGTACTTCAACTTTTTAATTTGTCTTGTATACATTTTTTTCACTTATAATCTTAAGCTTTAAGAAGTGCAAAATCCTCAATAGTTTTACAAATTTGATATCATTTTACTTAAGGAGTAACTGCCTTATTCATAAAAATATTTTATATCTAATAAAAATTTACAAAAAATATTTTATATGAAAATTTTACTTAGTAAACGTTTGTTAAATTTAATGATCGTTTATACGTTCGGTTTCTTTTATAAAATTATCTTGAAACCAGCTAAAAAAGGTTTTTGGTTGTTTATCATTAAAAAAAATCTTAAAAGTCCTTAGATAAATAAAAGTTATAAGGTAAATAATTTTGGGTACTTTGAACCATTTGGCATTAAGAATTTAAAATTGTCTATCCACATAATAACGTTTATTGCCTCTTTGTGTCAATATTCAAAGGAAAGAGGTCACTTTATTTCACTAAAAATTCCCTTTGAATATTTTTTCGATAAAATATGTTCTTTGTAAGTGTGTGTAAATGGTGTTCACTTCCTTTGTAAGTCCTTAAATATTTAAATACCACAAAACTTGGTTTATTGGCCAGCCTTATTTAACATTTAAAGTATTTCAAAGGTCAATATTTATTTGGGATTTATTTATATTTTGAAGCTGCAAAAACAGCAACAAAAACAACCAAAAATAATTCTCTTTACTACGTAATGCTTTAAATACATTAAGGACCTTTTTGTGTTTGTATGTATTTTAGTATGTGTGTATGTACCATAACTAAAATGTTTTTATGTCAGAGTGTCTGCGTTTATTGTGTTTTATTTTTTGAGAGCAAAAGGAAGAGAAAAATAAAAACTAAACAATGTCAAACATAATTATAACAAAATACATGTGTATTTCTTTTTTTTCTTTTTTTTTTTTTGTATACAAAAAGGAGAGATTCAAATAAAAAAAAATTTAACAAACTGTTACAATAAAAATCACGTATACAATGACCCAGACTAGTTGCTTAAAGTGCACATCCACTGAACACTATTCATTCGAATAGAACTTAAAAACTTGTCTTTTTTAACTTTTCCACAGATATAAAAAGAAAAACTGATTCCCATGATATAAATAGATATTTGGTTATTTTTTTCTTCTGTAACTTGTCAAAAGCCAGTCTAATACGTTTTTACTTTATTTTTATATTCCATATAAAGGATTTTGTTCCTGATGTTCTTTCTGAAAACTTTTTTTGTCAGTAAAATCAAAACCATTTGTCAAACAGGATTTTAACACTGTATATTTATATAACAACGAAAGCAGCAACAAATATTTACAACAATCTCATTTTTATATTGTGGATAGATGTTTTGGTATGTGTTTTTAATTTTTTTTTTTCGATTGCATGCTTCTGTCAGGTTATTGACCACAATAAAAATAGAGAAGAAAAAAAGAAATTCAAGTTACTAATTTTATCTACAGACAAATCAGGTTAATATTATTTATCTTTTTGGCTTTTTAAAATAGAACTTATAACACAGTGTGACGAAATGGAAAAAATTGAGTTCAAAATTATTAAAATGATGACAAGATTTCTTCGGAAATCGAGAGGTGGTTGCTGTGATTTAACGACAAAATCTCAAGAAAGGAAACCTTAAAAAATCAACATTAGGGGCTGATTTTTTCCCTTAATGAGAAAGTTTGGCCTGTTGGCGGATCTCCCTAGGCGCTGTTGCTAATAAACAGAAGCTGTTTGGCAGTTGAGTTAGGATAGCAAACCAACTGTGACCTCTGTCTGCCGAGTCTTTCCAGTGCTACGACAACTGTGAAGTGAGGCCCTTAGGGCTCACAGAACAAATGAAATTTAAACTGTTAAATAAATTTCGTATTGATTTTCCACCTGCAAACAAATTGATCATATCAATAAACATATTTGCAAGTTTTAGCTTTTCTTGCTGTTGAGTTTCAATCAATATGTTTAATTGAAATGTGACCACCAGCAAAAGAGGCTATATAAAACGTAACCACAAATCTAAAAATTTTTTCAATCAACCACACAACTCGTCAAGAGTTTCACCAAATTTCCGAGTTTCACTCGCGATATCTTAGAGAATTTATGTAGAAGGTAATTCCCAAGTAATGCATGTTGTGTTGAATTAAACGCTGGGTAATCACATAGTAAATCAAATGCCGTCACCTCAATTCCAGGTTCTCGGCAGCTGCATTCATTAAAAGGGAGACCGAGTCTCATAGCGTGCTTACCGATCGTCCAGTGACCCGTAAGTACGTATGTCAGTCTCAAAATGCCCCTGCGACTAAATTTCAGAAGTCACTCAGAGTGGCCTATATTGTATATAGCCCACGTTACTTTGGGAGTTTACTGAATACAATTCAAAATATCCAAATAAATCAACATATTTTTGACTCTAAGATTTTGGGAACTGAGAGACCTGAAAGTCGGATGTTGCTATAACCAGTGCAGTGCTAGTAGTTTAGCTCTACAGCAACACTTACTGCCAATTACACGATGTGTAATTAAGTGAAATAGGCAGTTATTCTGTACAACATCAGCCATGTCACAGAGCTTAATTCCGTTCGGAAGTGGAATCGATTCCGTATTTTGCTTCTATGGAAAATGTAAAACGAAAATTTTTTTCGGAATGGTACCACTTTCATTTTTCAACGTGGAATTCATATTTTAAGCATTTTTCAGGTGTACAAACTATTCAAAATACATTGTTATCAGTAAAGCACGCTGTCTTTTTGCTTCCTTATCTAAAATAAATATAATTTTATGTGAGTTAAATAAAAAAATTTTAATTTTTCTAAATGCTTTCCAAAAAAAAGAAATATAAACGGAATTTGTCACAAATCACAAATTTTTTACTTTTATAGAAAAACTTAAATTTGGCTGGTTTTCAGGATCAGCTGTTTTCTTTTTTGTTTTGTTTTCTACATTCGTTGCAGTGTTGCCATATTTAATACACAAAAAGTGGTTTCATATTTTTTTGAGGTTTAATGAATCCGAACGGAATCTATAGAAGCTAAAACCATTCCGATCGGAATCATTTCCATTCCGAACGGACTTCATGACATGCCTGTATGAAACATATTTCAGAGTTGACGGTTAAAAAATTTGATTTTTAAACAAATGAAAATTTCTGTCATTAAATAATTTAAGCACAAGTGAATGACTGGAATTCACGCACTTCAGCCAAGGGTTTTAAATTTACCACAAACCTTTATTTGCAACAAGATCGTTAGCCGAACATAAGTACTGCTAATGCTATTTAGACTCTTGCCCGCACTCATAAATAATCAACAAAATAACAAAATAATTCAAATTTTACTCACTTTTTTTATATATTTGATTTTAGTGCTTGAGTAAACGTACTCTCAAAAAAAGTCAAATCTACTAATTCATAGTCATATTTATAATATAAAGTCACCAATTTTAAATATTTGGAAAATTCTTTCATTTTGGATTCACGTATAATATCGAGAAATTTTGGAGTTGAAGTCGCGAATTTTTTTAGGTACTCCGACACCAACTCCTACTCCGGTACAAACACCGTATTTCCGACTCCACATCTCTGGTTTTAACTATAAAAAAGGATGTCCAATATTACTCCACCCGCCTGGCAACTCTAAAATTGTCCTATCTGACTAATATTTGTTTCCATTAATGCAAAATAATCTGGCTAAAACACGTCTCGGTTCACTTGAAGGTATCCAAAATTTACTTGATTCCATTTTTGCTTTAAAACTTTCCAAATAGATGGAACGAGGACCACCTCCTACTAAACCCCTGCACGAATGCATTTGTTTCTTGTTCACAGTTGTCAACACCAAATTATTGTTGTGTCAACTACTTAATTTTTTTTTAAATCAGCTCGAATGATCCATTATGAAAAACCAAATCAATGTTAAAACAGTAGTTCGTTTCAAACAAATCAGTGTAAAGCAGTAGTTGGATTTAAATAAACCAACTCAATCCATAATTTGATTTGAACGAAAAAAACAGCACACAACAATTGTGTGTCTATAATACAGTTATGTACGGTAAACTTTTCAATTCACAGTGTGTGATCTTGATGTTTATTGCCGATTGTGTCTCAGATTTTGATCATTGTATGTATTATTTTTATATTAATTTTGCAACTAATAGAATTACCTTTTAATTTTTTTTTTTTTTACTTTTAATTAAATATTTGATAATATGTTTTGGTAATAATAAAATAATTTAAAATAAAAACTTAAATATTCTATAAAAATATTTTTCATCTTTAATTGTTTTTTGCTTCATAGAAATCTAGCTAGTCATACCTAATAATTGAAGAAAAAAAAATAATTCATAATTATCACCTATTTTGCTACAGTTCTTTCGTGTGATTTGGTTTAGTTAGTGTGATTTGTTTTGCTTTGTTGCTGTTTGGTGTAAATTCCGTACTCTTTACACTTCGTATTTGGTCGTTTATAACACACTAATTACAATTAATTTGCAATTGTGTGTTTTTATTTATTTTTTGTTATATGTGTTTTGCACAACATAGCATTTGATTCGTTAGCAAAGAGTGAGCGACAATCAGTATTTAAAAAACAAACGAATGTCTTGAAACGGCTTTTAAATGCATTTGTGCAGAGGTTTGCCTCCTACAATCATTACACAGAAAAAATTAATAAATTTCTCCAATCACCAAATTTATACCAAATTCATAATATCAAGCAAACAATTTGTTGAATTTGCACCAAAATGTTTATATTGATTGAATATTTTTTTTCAATAAATTATATTTTTAATGTTAATTAAAAAAATAATCAAAAAACTTTGCCATTTCAAACAATGTGTTAATTTATTTAAATAAATATTGACAATTCCCAACAACAATTCTACATGTTTAAATTATTTTATTTTAAACGAAAAAAGTCAATTAAGAGTTTTTGTTATTTAATTAAAATTTTAATTGAAAATTTATTTCAAAACAACTAAAATGTTTTTTTTTCGTTTTTTAATGCTTTATTTCAATTTCATTTAACAAAATTTAAAATTTTGCCTCAGCGCCCATTATGGCTTTATAGAGGCTAACAAAAAAAAAGTAGGCAACAATAAATATATTACACTGTATAATTTAAATTAAAAATTTAACAATATATTACATATGAATATAAAAAAAAAGAAAAAAATATATAAAATAAAAAATATTTACATATTTACATTTTTAAGTTAATTTGTAAGAAGTATTTCGACGTTATTAAGCAAGTAATGTTTTATACTTCCTTTAAAAGTTGACAGTATAAAAATATTTTTAAGATTGTCAGGTAATTGGTTATACTCGTTACCACCAGCGAAAGTAACTCGTTGTTTAGTCAACTCGAAGCGACATCTCGCTACATTCAGATCCGTCGCATGTCTTGTTATTCTCTGACTGTGTATGAGATTTTGATTTTATGAAATCAAAATAAAAATTTTAATTTTCTTTCAACTAAAAAAATAATTAATTAAATTATCACATTTATTAAATTTAAATACTTTTTTTTTTTTTTTTGTTAAACACTTTTTTCTGTGTAATTTTTATTAAGAATTAAATTAAAATTCAAGCATATTTTTCACAAAAGTGTCTTATCAAATTAAAATGTTTTATTTCGTAATTGAATCGCTAAGTGCAGAAAGGGAACTACTTCAAAATATTCTTTTGGAGATAATCAATTAAAACAGTGCTAAAATAATAAATGCAAGTTTTATGTTCTTAGCTCTTAGAAAGGAGAACTGACTTTAATTTGACGTTGTCTAAGATGACACTTTTTACACTGGTTTCTTTAAAAATACTCAAACAAGGAAGATGCGCTTAGTGATTCAGTGGAGTAATTTATGCGAAAATTTAAACATCTTAAAGATTAACTGCCGTATTCATTAAAAAGTTATGATTGAATTTTATTAATTAAATTAAATTTCCATAAAAATTTTCCTTAAAAGAGATTTCAAATCCAATCTAGTTTTGCAATGAATATGGCAGTTGTTTATATATTTCATTAAGTTTAACCGAAAACACCTGAAGGAGTTAGAAACAATTAAACCAAAAAAGATGTGGTCCCAAAGCTTACAAAGGTTTTAAATAAAACTACTATTATTCTCAATAATAACTACTTATTTAAAGTTTTTTTCATTAGAACTTAACCCACATTTGATAAGAAAATTAAATTTTTCTTAATGTTCATAATAAGTTCATAATGAAATTCCTATTGTTATTATTATTACACCCAACATGTTTTACAAATAAACTTATCAATGAATTTTTAACACAATTTCTTTTTATTTTAAGAAAAAAATATGCAGCAAATATTAAATTTAAATACCTCCTTAAAATATACTTCAATAAAATTCAACCGACTTTTGCATTAAAAAATTACACACATACATAAACAAAAATACCCCGTGACTTTAAGCACAGACTCACAACCAACGTTCATCCAAGAGAATGTTTATGGCTGTGAACGAATTTATTTTTGAGAAGTACTCACTCGTACAACAATTTACCTTAATAACATAAAACTTTATGAACATTTTATAATAATAATGCATATTGCAGTATAAAATTACACTGTTAGTGAACCAAAAACAAAAACAGTACAAAAAAACTCTTATTCCAGCTATTCGAACATGCATGTGCAAGTGTTAGTGAGTAGTGGATATGCCCAGTTAGCATTTGGAAGATTCTTCTTCCTTTAAAATACTGAATTGAGTAGTCTTTGAAAACGGTTAACGACTTTCAATTAAAACTGTCAATGACTAAAAAATTACTTGAAAATGATTTATAATTACGATAAAAAAAATAATGCTGATTATAACGGTACACTTTTTCGTTCAGACTTTTCGAAAATGTCTTATTGTTGCCAATTTGGAATTTTTGTTCATTAATATAAAAAGAACCACGGTTTTTTTTAAAAGAAAAGACAATTAAAGTAAACAATATTTAAAAAACGATAAGATAAACAATTGCAAAGAAAAAAACATTAATGTAATCAATTACAAAGACGGCTAAAAAAGCATAATTTTGCACCTTCCCTTCTTAAGTGCTTTTTAAAGTTTTCAACGCGGAAGGTGCTTTTTTAATTTTTAACACATTTTAAGAAGCGTATTAGTCTGCACTTGTATCTTCAAGATAAAGTCAAAAATATTTTATAATTTTGTTGTTGCTTTCTACAGAAATTCATATTGCGTCTTAAAATTTTCAACGCCACAAATGCAGCGTTTAAAATTTAATAATTCAATATGAATATCTGAAGAAAGCAACAACAAAATTATAAAATATTTTTGACTCTGTGTTTGTGTAATTTTGTAATGTAATTTTTGGCGTTGCGTAGCGTTTTACGCATTAAGGGCCTTATTTATTTGATATTTACAAACCCTTGTATAAATTCGAATTCTTAAAATAGCTAAACCGGATATGGAGTTCGAATTTCTAACAAAATTAGTTAAAAAAATTACTTACATTTTTTAGCAATTTTATGCAAAATAATTGTTATGCACATGTTATATCCTATTGAAAAAAATATTTTATCAATAGCTACACAATAAATCCGCAGGCGACTGTAGGGATCATCTTAAAGAAATGTCAGCTTTTGGTGCTTTCTCTTGCGTTCGCTGGTGACCAGAGATCATATCTGGAAAGACGGTAGTCAGTAGCCCTGGTGGAACGGCATTAAACTGAATATTGGTTGAGGCCTCTGTATCTTTTGTTCTGAAAGATTGTCTTTGCGGAACTTACTTTTCTCCCCTAAAAATATATATTCGAGTATCACGTGGTTTACTTACCAAAGTCGCGGAAAAACAGAAATGGCAAGTTGCCTTGTTAAGCAATTTGTTTTTTTAATTTGGTTTTTTCTTTTTACACTATTACAACAATGAACTTCAGTGTTTTTATCAAAAATAAAAATTGGGTGTTTAGCACGTCATAGAGAAATCTTATTAATAATAAATTTTGTATTACCGAAAATAACTTTTGATAATAGTGGAAGTATGGTTTAAAAAAAAACTTGCGCAAATCTATACAGGCGGAAGAATGCTGAAGAAGGTCGCCGTGAGTTGGAAAGTTAATTAAATGCAATTTACTTCAGTGTCTATTAAAGGATAACTTATGCTCCAATACGTAACAACAATAAAAAAGAAAATAAATAAAGTAACGAATTAAATATAAAATCACAACTTTAACCAAGAAGCGCATTGACAAAATTGCTGACCAATGTATTGTTCATTTAGATCATATTATGCTTTATATAGTTTTGTTCCAATTATGGTTAACGTTGATAAAATAATGGTTTATTTTAACCAAATTATAGTCATATTTAACCATACTATTATTAGCTACAAACGTTATGAGTAGTGTAATAAGTTTATTTACCCGTTTTTTTAAACTTCGATTTATGTTTATATTGTTTCATTTCAAAATTCACATGGACAGAAGGACATCGTTAAAGCAACTTCGCTACTAATAAGGAGCCGGAATATATATACTTTGTAAGGCCTACGATCAATATTATAGAAATCAAAAACGGAACGACAAACTTATATAAACCCTTTCCAAATGTAGTGAAGGGTATAATTACCAGCAAATCTGGTAATTAAAACTTTTTTGTAGAACGAAAAAGTGGTAATTATTGTTATCATGCCAAACCACAGACTTTTGTACAGACCTTTCACGAAACAGAGGATGTTGCGTTTTTTATGTCTCTTTCCTCGAAAGCTGCCCTTTTTGCATTTATCTTTGCAACATCTTTTATGCCGCCATACAATGAACACAGTTGAGATCTATTTGCAAAACTGTTGTAAAAATTTACTTTTAAGTTTACCACGACATGAGTAAATAATATTTAAATAAGTAAATAACAGTATAAAACCAAACAATACAGATATCCCTCGATTTACACGATAGATTCGTTCCTGAAGAAATCGTGTAAATCGAAATGAAGAATTTTTGTATGAGAATTGGTGTAAATCGAAAAAAATAATCAAATACAAATACAAATAAAATAAATAAAATGTAGTTAAGAAAATACATTTATTTTAAAGTAAATTAAATTCGATTTGTCTGCATTGAAGACTTTATTAGGAGTGTATGAATGGGCAGCAATAATTTCAGGATCTTTTTCGCGATATTCTTCATTTTAGATTATGTATGTAAATTATGTCTTTGCTTTAATTTTTCAAACCAACCATGACTTGCCGAAAATATGTTTTTTTTTTTTGCAGTTGATGATGTAGATGGTAGCTGATCACAGTTTTTCATAAATCCTCAAAGCTTTATTTTCAATAGCATTGGTATCAATTTAGATTCGCTTTTAAGTTTGATCTTCTATTCAGATCATTAGAGACTTTTCAATATTTTCAATTGTTATGTCGCGAACGTATGAAGTTGTACGCAGGTTATGTTTTCTTTTTTTTGGTCGCTCCGCGAATGGAAATAAATTTAGAAACTGTTGTTACTCTGTCTCCTTTACATACTCTATCTAAAATCTGAATTTAGGTTTCTAAAAATATTACTTGTCTTTTCGCCTGGTTTTTATAAATATTTTTAGAAATTGAAAAAAATGTTAAACAAAATTATACCATACGAATTTCGCAAAACCAAATTCACAAATATTTTTATAAATCTAATTAAAAATAGTTCTACGATACACACCTTGGTTCTGTTCTTGAACACTTATTGTACTACAGTATTTATCGCTTATAAGCATTTCACAATTTGACCGTTTTGTTTCTTTTAACCCTAGGATTCTCGGTAACTTTTTACCACAAAGTTCTCCTCTTGGTCTGGCTAGACCACAATTTGTACAGCTAAAAACCCCAATTAAATAAAAAGCAAATAAATATATTTTTTATTGAACGTATGCTAATAAATTTACTCTCATATTCATAAAAAATATTTTGGGTTAATAAAAGGTTTATTAAACAAATTTTCATAGAAAATTCGTTTTATAAACCTGCTATTAACATAAAATATTTTTTATGAATATGGGGGTTAGATTATACAAATTTATTATATAATTTTATTATTTCAACATTTTTCATTTTTCGAATTTATTCTATGAGTTAAATTTCAGTTATGTATTTTTATAAAGCTTTTTTTTTATAATAGTCTGGTAGTGTATAAAGTAATTTCTAAAATAAAATTTAAGGAATAGAGCTATTACAAAAAGCTTTATAAAAATACATAACTGAAATTTAACTCATAGAATAAATTCGAAAAATGAAAAATGTTGAATATAATAAAGTTGCTTATGAAAAAGAAATAATTCCCAATATCTATTTTATTATTTCATTATTTTATTCCATATGCAAGTCATCGAAAATGTAGTCTTTAATTTCGCACTTTGCTATTTCGCATCTACCACAGCTGAAACGAGTTTTGCGTTAGGTTTTTGTAGTAAGATTGAACTAAGCGCGTAATGGGCCGTAGTTTTCTGAAACTTGATTCATTCGATTTAGAACATATCATTTCTAGAATTCACGTATCTGTTTTATTTTAATACTTTGTCCTATTTGAAATATCTTTCAAGATAAAAAAATTGGGTCTGGCTAGACCAAGAGGGTCATTTCATAGACTTTTACTTAAAAATGGAATTTAACCCCACTTATTTGCTCCAATCGAATCCAAATTAGTTTCATTCGATTCAGAACATATCATTTATAGAATTCACGTCCCTGTGTTTTTTTTTTTTTTTTTTTTTTTTTTTTTTTAGTTATATGCGAAAAATATTTCAAGCAAAACACAAATTTGGTCTGGCCAGACCAAAACGGTAATCCTGGGGTTAAACGAATGATGCATTTCTAAAACCTCGCTCATATGCATATCAGCATCATGAAAAAAGTTATTTAACTTGCATCGAAAGTGCATGAATAAATTCAAAGTATTATCAATATTAAGCAAATTTAGTTTTGATGAAACAATTTTTCTGCGTTTTTTATTGTATTTGGCGCAAGTTTAAAGCGATGCGTTTATGAGAATTTTTATGTAATTTATTAAAATTGTATTATGTATATTCTGATGCTTAAATGTGGGATATGCAAATAAGCAAATGCTTTAAAAAGAAAACTGTAATTGCACAAGTTTGGATGCATAAGAGCGTAAAATGCTTATAACCGGTGTACAAATAAGTGATAAATATTGTATTGATTTTGTATTATATGTTTATGCTTCTTGTGTGTGTGTGTGTGTGTGTGTGTATGAAACAAAAGTGAAACTACCTTTTTATATTAAATGCCATAGGAAAATAAACGTTTGGAAATAAACGTCAATTTTAAATACTGTGTTAAAGCTCGATGTGTAGAAGCTTCATATGTAGAAGCTTCATAACTCTTAAATGAAATAACTATTTTTGATACTTATGCAGGATATTGTTTCTGAAAAAAAGTAAATTTTGCTAAAAAAAAATATTAAAAATAAAAAATCGTGTAAATTGAGGCAATTTGTAAATCCCTCGATGTAAACGAAAACCAAAAAAATCGTTTAAAAGTGAAATCGTGCAAAAAAAAGTATCGTACAAATCGAGGGATAGGTGTAATACCCCTGCAAATAATATTGCACCAATTTGATTAAATGGACAACTCCATGGACTGGTCAGATGTAATGCAAGCGTGGACCATGCCATTGTTAAAAAGTGTTTGTAGTGAGACGACATGTCTTCGTTTTTTAACGACATGTTTTCGTTTTTAAACAAAGTTAAAACTAATCTTCTTGTGTATACAAGGGAGTACTCCTTTGTAATGCATAGCTGGGTTACGTGGTCCAGCCCTAGGACATCGCAATGTAAATTGGAGTATGTTTTTACATACATTTAGGTTAGGTATTGGAGTAGTCCTACTCCCTTATGGAGTAGTCCATACACGCATGTATAGAGTAGTCTCGTTTTTTGTAGGGACTAAATAAATTTCATTTGCACCAAACAAAACGTTTGTTGAACTAATGATTTTGTTTAACGAGGCTTGTGTTTTTTTATTTTTGTCTTGATCCCGCAATTTGTGTTGATTTCAGCGACCTGTTTTTACACTTGCCACTTTGCTACCAAAAAACGCATCCTGTCTTTTTCATCGAAAGCTGTCTTCACTTTTTACAGCTCTGTATAACACTCTGTGTGCCAAACGTCCAACAAAAATATGATCATTATTTTCATAAAATGCTGGCTGGGTGTGTGCATGTAAACGAATGAAAACGTTTATTTAACACAACAACAAAATTAATTTTACGATTTTTCTCTGTTGCATGTGCACTTTGTAATGTCTACTCTTGTTGTTGTAGTTTTTGTTGCGCGGTCGGTTGTTATTGCAGATGCAATTGTGCCAGAGTTTTGTTGCATCAGTGTTGCTGATGACGATATTAAATTGCAAAGGTGTTTAAAATGTAAATTTGTATGTATGTGTGTGCGTATAGTTTAGTAGAAAGTGTGAAGATACCGACATCATGAAAAATAAAGAACAGAAGAATTTTTTTAGTGAAAGTACTGCAATATAAAATCTTACGACAGTTGGATTTGATGATGAGCATCATGCTGATATCAATCTGCACATACATTCTCACATTTTTATTCTAAAACAAACAATATACATATATTTTTTTTTTTTTTCATTTAAATGTTTTTGAGTGTGTGCGTATGTTTGATTTTTATAGTTTGTTTGGGTTTGTTCGAGTGATTGTAAAAGTCAACCACACGAGTGTCACAAAAACTGGCAAAGCATATCAGTGCTTTGCCTTTATAGTTTTTGTTTCTTGCCTTGGAAAATATAATAGACTTCAAGCCCAAGATAGTTGTATGGAAAATTTCGTATGTAGTAGTTGTTGTTATTTTAGTTTGTATTTTATGTATGTATGTAAATACATGTTACATTGATTTTTTTTGTTTTATGTTTGACTGAATGCGTATGAATGTTTGTTTTGAATTCATGTGTGTGCGTAATGTATCGTTATGTAGTTTTATTGTTTCTTTATAAAGAGACGACACAAAGCTCACATTTACACACATTTACTCTTAAACGCCCATTTTCACACACATTACACGTATTTGTAGGTAGTTTCATCAAAAGAATATTATCTTAAACTAACGGGAATATGTTTAACGTTAAATGATTTTATTTTTATATTTTATTTTACTTTGTACTTTTTTAATTTGACATCGTTTCTTAATATTCATTCGCCTTTCTCCTGAAGTTCCTTATTAAGCTGATTTGACGAATATATCATCTTGTTGCTTATTATTGTTTCCCATACTTATAGGAATTATGGTACAAAACTCTTGCATTAGGTATATGTATTAAGCTCGACCATTAAGTTTTTATCATTTGTAATATTAAATTGTAAAAGATTCACAGAAAAAATTTGTGAAATTAATTAAAAAATTAATTATATTTGCACCAGTGCACAAATTAAAAATTGTTTGTTATTAACAAAATTTTCTGCATTAATGTTGTTGATATAATTCACTTGATTGAATTTTTAATTAAAACTGATTGTATTTTTAATTAATGGTTGCATTGAAAAAAAAATGGAGTTGGATTAGTACAGTATTTTCATTGTCAAAGAAGATCACAAACAGAGAAACGTTTTTTTAAGGTTTTTACTACACAAGCACTGTTAGCGTGTGTGTTTTCCATATATCTACCCTACCGAACACTAACAGTCTAACTAAACAAGAGCGGAAGGCGGAACGTGTTCTTTCGCTTAGCATTTACGCTGACTTTCCATTCCTTAACAATAGCTCTATCATTGTGTCACGAACAGTAGTGTTTACTCTCTTGTTTTATAAAACGCAAATAGAAGAAATAAAGAATAAAAAACAGCTAGATTGACCAAAAATTAGCTAAGTTGCCATTATTTATTTACAATAGCGGTAAAATTCACTATTAAACGCGCTTTCAAAATCGAATTTATCAATTGCAAACCGTTGACGGCGCGCTTTATAGAAATGCTTCGTACAAATTGTATGGGCATGATATTTTTTAACAACAAGAAAAGGGTTGCCGCTTTTTTTTTAGGTACGGCTGTAAACAATATTTAATGTTTATTTGCCTACCCCGAATATAAATTTGTAAAAAAAAAACGATCTAAAACAATAAAGTAAATAAATATTAAAAAAAAAAAAAAATAAAACATTTCTGGTCGCATAGTACTTCATAGTGGGGCGCAGATTTGTATGAAAACTTAACGCTCGCTTCCATTGTCAATCGACTGTTTCGTGCTGAAAACTTTTAGTGGGCGCAAATCAATTGTTTGTCAGTGAAAATGCAAGCGAATGAAAGCGGTCGACATCCTGGGCCAAGCTGTTACTGTCTGTTCAACTTTTTAAAATGTTAATGTTCGAAAAAAAAAATTCTATGAAAAACACTCTATCCTAAAAATATTACCCATATAAAATTCTCTGCGAACGTTTTCGTTTAAAATCGTTGAACAGGCAGTAAAATAGAATTTAAGAATTTCTTTGTTTCACATTCTTGTAATGTAATTGTTAATTCTAATGAATTCTTCTTAAATTGTTGCATTTAAATATTTTTAGTTCTCTTTAAAAACAAAGGATAAAAATTGATAATAAAAGTTCACTTTGGTGTGTTGTTTGGCTGAAGCTCCTGAAATTATGCTATGACATTTTATTCCTTTTTCCTTTTTTTTGTTGCATTGCCCGTTACTACTTTTTATACATACATACATATACATATTTTAACATTTCTTTTACATATCTATTCTTCGTTTTGTATTTGGCTTAAGTCCAATAAAGTTGCACTTGTCTAAACCTTAATTTTTGTTTCACTTACATCCTCCTACGCTTCGCAAAGCCATTTCAGTTCATGTTCATTTAACACAGTAAGATATGATGAAATCTTGTTATAAGAATGAAGGAAAGAAATAATTTTACTATATACTTGTACAGTGTGCTCCCGCAGTTTCCAAATAATGGATATTAGCCTTAATTTTGCCATTCATGGTCATCTGAATATCCTGTTGAACAAAATATGTATAAAGGTACCCATACATTTGCAATATTATTGAGTACTTTATTGCTGTTTTTTTTTTGTCGATTCGCTTTACATTATTCCATAAGTTGGGCAATATAAAAAACAAATATCGAGTGGTTCATCGTGAGGTTTGATTTATAATGCAAAATAAAGCACATAAATTTGAAAGTGAATTTAAAATTTTAATCATGGGTTAAAAGAACAATTTATGGCTTTAACTGTTTGAAAATGATATCATGTAAATGTTGAACTTGACTACGGAAGGTTCAATTTTGGGCGACTGCTTCGAGCACAGCGACAGATATATCTCGAAAAACACGAGCAATGTTGGCTTCTAAAACGTCAATCGTAACTGGCATATTCCTGAAGACCTCAAATCCCCAGGGAAAATAGTCGAAAGGAGTGATATCGCACGATCTAGGCGGCTTATTTACCGTAGCAAAACGTGAAATGAAATGCTCACCAAAATGATTTCTCAGCAGGACCATTTTGTGTCTTTTCACGCTCTGTAAACCAGAGGTCACCGATACCTTGCGCTTGAATTTCAGGAAGCACATAGTCCGTTAACCCGGCAATTCCCAGTGTCACCTATACGTCACGAACATTAGCGATAGCGATAATGGAAATACTAGAGGCTGGAGATGACCCCGGGGACATCATACTGTACCCTCTTGGGGATGGAGAGGTAACCGATGGAGAGGTTTAGCCAAAAATGAAGATAAATTCGAGCACTTTCTTAGCTGAATGTAAAGTAAATTATCACTTACAGTTGACACCCCTATAAAATCGGAATTAACAATATTTTTTTAATTTAATTTTTTACTTATATCATTTGAAAGAAAACCCAGTTTCGTTTTCATTACTGAAGGTATCGGAATTGCCGGTTAACATGGTGCGATAACGGTAACCATTGACGGCAACATTCTGATTTTCTTAATTTTTATAAAAATATGGACCACTGATTCCATCAGCCTATAAACCACACCATACCGTTGTTTTGAACGGATGAATTGGTAGCTCTTGGTACTCTTCGGGTTGCTCATCAGGCCAAATGAAGAATGGTGTTCGTAATAATGGTTTCAGTAGATCGACTACGCTCACCGTAAGTTCTTCGAATCGCACGAAAGATATTTCTCACAGAACGCTGATTTTTGTAAAACAGCTGAACAATTTGGAGTCGCTGTTGTGGCGTAAGTCTTTCCATAATAATGAATTTTCAAACAATACTAAACAAAATGACAAAGCAGTAACGCGTGATCTGTAAAAATAAGCATATGGAAAATCAAACCTGCCGATGAATCACCATTTATATGGCGCAATTTTTTTACTGAATGCTGCACGTAAAAGTAAACAAAACCAACGGACGTACACATTTGCTTATGTTATTAACACATTAAAAAAATATTTCTTTTTGCGCAATATAAATAAAAATACTTCCGATTTTATCCAAAATATTGTGTAACCTTCTAATATTCACAGCCAATTTACTTGTACAGTATCCATTATTGAACAATAATATTGCAAATGTATGGGTACCTTTTGCATTGCGTTAATTAAGGACACACTGTATATGGGCTGGAAAAAAATCCCTTAACATTTTTTTGTTTTATTACAAAACAGTTAAGAAAAACAACAATTGAATGAATTAATCCTTTTAACGAGAAAACATTTGTTAAAAGTCTGTATATAGTATTTCTCCAATATTTGGATATTGAACCTAAAATACATTTTTTAAAACATATGCTGCATTTTAAATTATATTAAAAGATTTTGTTTGTTGTGCTTAATTCCCTTTTTTAATAATTGATAAAAAAAATACTGAAATTTATTGTTGGAGGATAAGCTGTTCCTATGCGCATTTCAATGGTTGCTTAGGCCAGATCATCAGGAAACGTTCTCCATTCCCTCCATTCTCATTTTTTATCAATTATTAAAAAAGGGAATTAAGCACAACAAATAAAATCTTTTAATAAATAATAGTATTTCCAAAAACAACTTTGATAATAAATTTTAAATTATATACTATCGTCCAGACTTGCAATTTTTATTGCTGCAATTTTGTGAAATTCTGCTTTGAAATTGCATTAAAGTACAGATTATGGACTTTTCTAGACTTTCTGTTCTTTTATTTTTATCTTGTCAGTCCTCTTCTCCTGTCAGTCCTCTTCTCCTTCTCCACTTTTAAATTGAAAAGTGTGAGAATTGCAAAACAAATCAGAATAACAGAGTTCATTTAATTTCGTACCCTTCCCAATCTTCTCACCATTCTCAGCAATAAATTCAAGAATTGATGCAACAAACATTGCAAGTCTGGACGATGACTAAATATTGTAATTTTTTCCATTAAACCCGGTTGGTTAATAAGAATATATTTCGCCTTTAACTCGAACTAGAGTAACAATTGAATCTTATGGTTATCTGGTTTTGTTAAATGAATTGTCTGCCTTAACGACCATTTATCTGTCTAGTATATGCCTGTCTCCCTTTTGTGTCTTTGTTTCTCTTGCACTCTTTCGTCTTATCCAGATATAATAAATTTAATTGTCCTCCTTTTATTTCCATGCCAATGCCTGAAAGTATGCAATTTGTTGGTAATGACTTGAAAGAGATTTTTTTTTTTATTATTTTTCTGTAGATTTTTCTCTTTCAAAATTGTAATTTCTTAGAAAAACAAGAAAAACTAATAAAATTAGCTTGATTGTTTAGGATAATTGACAAAGAAAACAAAAATTTTGTCAGGACGATAATAATTTAATGTAAAATATGCATAAAAGCGATTGATAACCATGAAAATAATTTTAAAATGAGCAAATTTACAATGGAATGAAGATTTAGAGCTCAAAAATTTAGTACAAAATAGAAGGAGTTCATAAAGTTTAAGAAACAATATTTAAATTAATAAATTAAATCCTTTTATATAGTTGCTGTATTTAATTAAATTTTTTTTTTTTTTTTTTTTTTTCAGGTAAGCAACCCATTAAAATTATTGAGGTTTTGGATTTTATTCATGAAAAGGTTAGTTTGCTTTTAAAAGGTGTTGCAATTCGATCGTTTGTTTTTTAAATGGTGCTTTAATTTGAATTTAATTTGTCATGCAAAATTAATCATTATAAAAGTAAGAATTTTAGTTTAGAGATGATGAATGATCTTAATGTCAAGATTTTAACAGCAATAATAATTTTGTTATATTTTTGGTTTTTTTTTTTTTTTGTAGAATAATATTTGGAAATTTTTATGACTTAAACTTTATTTAATATTTTTATTTTTATTATATGCTATAAATAGAATTACAATAGTAAAGTAAGCGTTCAGCTCTTTGCTTTGGAACAGACCAGAATCTTTGGCGGTTGTACTGAAGTCACTGATAGACATCCTTTCAACCAATCGGGGTACCCTTAATTAATTTTTTTTTTTTTTTTTTTTTTTTTGGAAATCTCAACTTAAAGTCAAAATATTATTCCTGTTTGAATATAGAAAAACACTGATTCCATTTACCGAATATTAAAATATGTATATATATTGAACTTACAGAATACAAATATTAAATTTGCAGATTTTTTTTTAAATAAAATAGAGTTTTCGGAAAAGCAAAATATTCTGACTTTTGGTTAAAAGGTGTTTTTTAATTTAAAAAGGCAATTTCAATTATTCTCCAAGACAAATGAAAGACAAAAAAAACACTATTTGACTTGCCGCCTCTTTATTACGAAGGGTTATTTTTATAACAAACTTTCATACTGCGCTCAATTTTCTTCTTGACTTCTTGATGAGGCTGATTTTAGGCTTAACTGGTTTGTTAATAAACAAAATTGCCGCATTACATCCAGACAAATGCACCGCTTGGGGCGAGCGTGTACGCGATATGTTTAATGGAGATTGCTACGTCACCATTTCAGCTATGAAAAAGATATACATGGATACTACATGGTGAATCTTAACCACTGGGTGACAAATAATGCGTTTACCAACCACCCCCGAGTGTGAGCGCAAACAACACCCTCAGGTAGCAATTTCAGTGCATAACCCGGTAAGATTATACACTTGCACCTTGTTAAGAAGGTAGAGCTTCCTAACCTCCCCTTCTTTTCGAAAAATGTTAGCAGTAGCTATTATGTGCAAACAGCGCCTATCGATAATCCATATTCAAACCAAACTCTCCCACAAGTGGTGAAAAATCAGCCCTTTAGTAGGATTTTCAGGGAATCCCTTCCACCGGTCACCACGTGATCCCCGAAAGAATCTTTTAAAAGCGAAACTTCCACAAAGAGAATTTTCTGAATAACGGAAAGCATCTACCGCAAGAAGAAGGGATGAGCAATAAATATCGATATATCAAAATATCGATATTTAAAAAAAATATAATCGATATATATCGCCGATATTCAAAATACCCATACATCGACACATCGATATTTATTTACGACTATCGAATTCGATATTTTTAAGATCTCCTTATAATCAAATTCAACATTTTAATAGTGGTTTTTTAAGAATTCGATCATAAGTTTTTTAACTAATATTAAGAAAATAACAGCGCTTTTCCATTGTACATTTTCATAGATTACACAGTTCAGTTTTGTCTCGGGTTTTTAAGAGATGACAACAAAAAAATAAGAGCGGAAAAAATATTTTGGAAAGGGTGTCTAGAATTATGCAAAGAATCGCATTAATTATGGCGTATTATCAGCAATATACTCATGAAAGTTGGAAGGTTAATAATAAAAAAAAGCATTTTGTTTTTTTTTTTTTTTTATTTGAGCATGTGCTAATTTATTAAAAATAAAATATTGCACAGTTTACTTGTATAGTATGTGTCACAAGCTTCGTTTACCGGCAGCATATAATCCGACATTATATAACCCCAATTACTTTTTTTTTAGATTTCGGTTGGCGAATAAATAAAAATTCTTTTTTAAATTTGAAATTAAAAGAAACAATAAAAAGTTAGAATGGAATTACATGTAATATGTTTGTACCTATGTAAATATGTATTAAAATTTGGTAAAAATTTCAGCTTAATACGTTCGATACATCGATATATCGATATTTTTAGTTATATTTTTAATAAAAAATATCGATACTCTTGAAAAATATCGATACGATATATATCGATATATTTTTTTCAATTTGCCTATCCCTAGCAAGAAGCATACTAACGGAGGCCTCAACGAATAGTCAGCCCAGTTACCTGCCACCGGTGGCCAGTAATTCCAATAGTACCAAATAGGATCTCTGGTCAGCCGTGATCGTGAAGATCTCCAAAAATCTGTAAATTTTGGATTTTTGTCGAATTACATGTATTGACTGCAACTTATTTCCGCAATGAATGCAACCCCAGGAGTTAAAATATCCTTAAGATGATCCCTAGAAATCCCCGGGTGCGTCAATATGGATAACATTAGCCCAGACGAGGTGGGGCTTCAACAGGAGGTGTTACGTATCATATCTTCGGCTGATAATTTAATTGTCGTATGTGGATTCCGATAGTTTTGACTAAATTGAGTTTAAAGTTTGAACTCTTATAAAATCCACATACGACATTTAAATAATAAATTGATTTTTTGGTCGTTTTATATAGAAATTTGACGTATGTGGCAGTTACATACGACATTTAATTTTAAAATTGCTTCAGCAAATACTACATACGACAAACTCAACACTCCATATCTCGAAACCCGTATGATGTATCGAAAAACTGATTACGCCAAATGAAAGATCAGGTCGGAAAACCTAAGGAATCGATTTTAACTCAAAACCGCAAAAAATCCACATACGACATTTAAATTATCAACCGACGATATGGAGACCGCTACCTTCGACTTGATGAGATACAAATTTGGCATTAAGTCGATTTTAAGAAATATACCTCTCAACTGAACTCCAAGGTCGTAAGATTTCACACCTCTCGATTTTTTCTTGAGGAGCTAAACCAGAGACAATTCACGCCTTGGTGGCCAACACTGTTATACACAGCCTTCAACGCTGCCTAAATTGGACTTCCAGAAACCGCTTTATCAAGAACTGCCGCGTTGGTGTCCATATGCAAAATCATTTTCAAATATTTACGCCATGTAATTCAAGTTTTAATTCATATAAAATAGGAATTTAAATTTAAAACAAATTTCAATTTCATTGCATTACAAAATTGCTAAACATGTTTGCTTTTAATTAAAACTTTTTCTATGTAATTCCACAAACTCACTTGTATAAATTTTGATGCGCCAAAAGGCATGTATTATAATCTGTATTAAAATTCCGCCTAATGTTATGCTCAAACATATTTATTGTAATGAAATCCTTAAACATGTGTGCCTTCTAATAGACATTTTTCAAATGTTTTTTTTTCTGTGATCTATTATTTTGTTGTTTTCAAAAAAAAGAAAAACAATGTTTTTTATGTTCTTAAAAAAGTGCTATCTTTCCCTCTATTTCTTTTATTCTTTGTCCGCTTTTCAGTGTGTCCTGTTATAAATCTAAATGTAGTAGTTTCTATCAAGATAGTGTTTTTTTGTGTTTTTTAAGCTTTTATTTGTCATTTTTAACCCCTTCAATTTAGTTTTTTTTTTTTTTTATTTCATTTGTGGGGTTTTGTTCTAATTCCTCGTTTGGCAGTTTGTCTCTGTATTCTGTTGCATACTTCTGGTCATAAATTCTTTATTGTTCTAGCGCCTTTTTAAACATTATATTTATTGTTGTTGTTGTTAGGTTTTTCTATTTCTTATACTTTTTATAAGCTCTTAACAATAGACACTTATAAACAGCAAAGACCATACTTTAACTACTATATCACTCTGTAGTTGTATAGTATAAGTTGCTTTTGTATCTTGTCTGTAGGTATACAGAAATAGTTTTCATTTCAAAGACTCTAAAGGCTGGTAGCATACTTTTAGATGGCTTAATTGCTTAATTGTTAGTAAGAGCAATGTTTTCAGTTCAAGGCATTGACTGAAGTGAAAGGGCAATTTTCAAAGTAATTTGCTTTCAAGTAATCAACATTTCGCAAAAAATAAAGTGGAAATGAAATAAGTTTAAAGTCGAAAATAACAAAAACTCAAAGATTTTTTTTTTATCTATTTTAACACTAATGAAATTAACTGATTATATAAATATATAGATTTTTTAATTGAAAATTCAATTAAATAAATACTTTTATCTAATTGTGTTAACAAAAAAATAATTGAATGAATGAACACGGAATCTGCATTAATAAAAATACAATTCTCTTGCATATTGTTAGGCATATGTTGCTAACTACTGCATATTTGAAGTGTTTAATTAGGAAAAGGCAACAATAAACACTCTAAGTCTTTTTAATTGTGTGTACGAAAGATTTTGCGTTAGAAAATTGTTGGCCTAATTCAACTGTCTAAAATAAAATTTAATTAAATGTATATCCCATATAATAAAGCATACTTTTAGGTTTTAGTATTTACTTGCTGTTGCTATTTGTATATGTATTACACTTTATTTGTTTGTTTAGTAATCTAATTTCGAAAATATTTTGTTTTTTAATCTACTTATATCTACAAGTATGTACATACATGTATTTATTTTTACGTTTTAATTTTCTATTTTGGTTGGCACGCCAAACTTAAATATTGTATATTTTTTTATTTATTTTCGAAATTTTGAAATTGTTCTATTTGGAAAAGACTTGTTTTTGTTTGTAAAACATGTTAAAACAAAATAACAATTGAAGCATATGTGAAAACATAGAAAACAAGTTATATTTTTACATACAGCATTCTAAAAACAAAGTCAATGTAGGCTTTAACGTTTTACTTAAGGAGCCCAGTTTGTTTGGAGATTTATGAAAATATTTAAAAGCTACATTTTTGAAAGCACTTAATAGTGTTTATTATTTTTAGTAGTAAAATTTTTTCCAACTAGTATTTTTATAAATTTTTTTTTTAGATTTGTATCAATCTCTTAATAGCTGTTAAGTCCTAAAATCATGCTACAATACTTACGACCACCTTCTTTTTTAAGTGAGAGAAAACTATTCGTAATACAAAAAGACGAAATATGCAGTAAAATATTTTAGGCTAAACCAAAAAGCTTCGGATCATCACCCTGTAGCGATTTCCGTTGACCGTAAATGCATTTCCATTTTCGTTTTGAAAAAATATATGGTCCGATGATTCCTACTTACCACAAACCACACCAAACCGTAACTTTTTGTAGATGTAATGGTTGCTCTAAGATAACTCTTGGGTTCTTTTTACCCAAAATGAGACAATTATGCATGCTGGCGTAGCCATTTAGCTGGAAATGGGTTTCGTCGGTGAAGATTTTTTTGTAAAAAAAAATCCCATTAACATCTTGAAAACTTTTGCCATTTTCAAAAAATGTTTTAATAATAAAAGCACGTTGTTCCTTCGTGTAACGTAACATATTAACTACCCGCAATGTATTTAAAATCTGAAAATAAAAATTACAGGTAGAAAAAAAATGGCAGCCAAATCAAAATTATACTTAAATTTTGGATACCCTTTATATAATAAATATTTAGATTTATGCGTGTCATGAAAAAGAACAATAATGTAAAATGAAAAAATTTGATTTTTATTTTAAATCAGGCTCAAATTTATTTTTAATTAAATTATTTTAATGAAGGAAGGAATTTAACAACATGAAATAAATTAAAATTAAATGATTATTTTTCTTATATTATCAGCTTGTATTCCAAAAATTCATTGCACAGTGTATTAAGCCTGGAAGGTTTGTTAAGTGCCCGTACACTCTTTATGCTTCAACTCTCATCCTTTTTTTCATACCGATAGTCGTCTCCAATCGATCCGTTTTCAATACATTTTTTGCGGTTTCAGATTTCATTTGTAGTTTAGGATGTACCGGTCATAAGCCGCATTCGAGTCTTGTATCGGGATTACGGACTTCACAAAAAAAATTCGCAGGACTTTAATTTAAAATTTATAAAAAACAAAATGAGTCACATATTTGTAAAATTGATTTGATTTAAATATAAATGTAGTAAAGGATTTTTATTAAGAATAAAAAACTAAATATTTTTAATGCTATCAATTAAACGCAATTCTCATTTATTATGTGTTTTTTTTTTTTATTTGATTTATTTGAGTATTATGATCATAATTTAGGAGTTTTCTTTAAGATGTGTTAAGCGTTCGTAACCCTCCGTCTTACACATGTTTTGATTTTCCATTCAAAACTCGTTAAAAAGGTCTGACCTATGAGTAAAGCGAAATTTTAACTCTACACAGAAAAATTTCTTTAAAATTTTTCACCAATTTAAGCATAAACAAAAAATAAAAACCGTTTTAATTAAAAATGAAATCAAACGGATTAAACG
This sequence comes from Pollenia amentaria, assembly GCA_943735925.1. Taxonomy (NCBI): domain Eukaryota; kingdom Metazoa; phylum Arthropoda; class Insecta; order Diptera; family Polleniidae; genus Pollenia; species Pollenia amentaria. The sequence continues at coordinate 228,575,541 of OX031009.1, forward strand.
TTTAATCAAGGGAATTAAACGTTTAATCAAGTTAATTAAACGTTTAATGGATACTATTAATTTGTTTACTAGTGCAAATTTGATTAATTTTTTAATTAATATCACAAATTTTTTGATTGAAATCAATTTTTATTTTTTTCTGTGAACATCTGGCACTTCATTGAAATTTAAAAATTTCCAGTAGAAGCAAAACAATTTTTAATTTAATATTTGCTTATGAAAAATAATTGTTCAACCAACCGTTTCATTACCAAAAAGTAGGCAAAATAGCACGATACTGTTACGACGGATAGATATGAATATTGCATGTCGAGTTAATACCCCCTTATTGATCAAGTGCGAAATTTATATTTATCTATAAGGTTTCTATTCAAAGACGGCCAAAAATTAGATCTTTTGCCGACCAGTGTAATCGAAATATAATAAAATAAACCAAACTTCAATTTTAGGCGGTGACTGGAGTAAAAAGTTTTAATGTTTTTATTATTACGAGAGCATATAATAAATTTTGAGAGAGTTGTGAATAAGAAAGTTGTTTTTATTGCTCTTTATATTTATTGTTATTGTATTTTTCGTATTATGTTGTACTGTTCAATGTAAAAGTTGCGACACTTGCTCTAGTATTTTTTTGAAAACCACAAATTTGTTTTTCTTAAAATTAGTTGATTTTTTTTGTATATACACACAAACACCCACATTAATTTATACAATTCAAATCAGACTAATATGTTACATGACAAATGGGTTTTTTTATGTTCGTAAAAGCAAGAACATACGCAAAAAAAACTAAATTACATTGGACAGATGTTGGATTGAAATAAAACAACAAAAAGCTCCGCCAACACATGAATTTTAACAACTTTAATGTTTTTGTTTGAAAAAAATTATTTAAAAGTTTTTATGTTTTAAGTCTCCGTTTCATTTTACAAGAGCTCCTCTTTATCAAGTACTTTACTTTAGTTTGTTATAAAGAATATATAAATGTATTTTGAAAATATTTTCATAAACAACAAATTTCCCCATCATCCTTGACATCTTTGTCATTATCAGGATTATAATTGTATCATGATTTTATTGTGTGCGTGTCAGTCAAACTCTTGTGTATTTGGGGAAGTTTTAGAGAGTCTCTTCTTAAATAATATCACAAAGTATATTTTCTCAATAAAGTTGTATACATTAAGGCGGAACTTTTAAATGAGTAAAAGTGCTTAAGGCCCTTTTACATTATAATACTGAGTGTTACGACATGTCAAAAACTCTCATAAATAAAAAATGTGTAATAGTGTAAAAACATTTGGTTGTCAACAGAGAAACCGGAAATATCCAGTTAAAAAAAAAATGTTTTATGCGCATTAAATATGCAGTAAAAACTTTAAAATATGCTCTAAAAATTTTTTAAAATATAACCAAAAATGGATAAATTGATAGCAAACATTCAAAAATTGTATGTTATTTGCATAAAACAAACAATTATAAAAGTATTACCGGTCAAGTCCGACCTTATTTTACCCTACACCACAGTATTTACGAAATATTTTTCAGTGTTCCTTATTTGAAGCTTATGGGCAGTATTGGAAACACCAGAAAAATATAATTTTATGAGGTTAAAATTCATATGAGAGTTATTTGTGTTAAATATTATGTAAAGATGTTTACATCTTTGTATATTAGATTTTTTTTGCTTCAAAGCAATTTTAGAGAGAGGGTTTGTACGGGTCAATTCTGGACATTTCATCTTTAAATTTTGCAATGACAATATTCCGGAAAGAAATTTGTATGTGGACCATGCAAAATAATATAGACAGCCATTTTGAATCCTTACGAAAAGTATGTACCAAATTCCATCAAATTGCATACAAGGCTTGCTCAATGTAAGAAAATCAGGCAGCCGGACTGACTTCGTAAGCTCTATTCACGAAGTGATTAGGTGACGATCGGTTTACTAAAAGGTGGGCCATGAATCAATTTTTGTATGTGCACATCAGCTCAAACGCATAATACTATCCCCAGCTATTTTTGTGTGGGTAAAAGAAAAATCTGCTAACCAAAATATCAATTAATTTTTTTGTTTCGCTGTGTAAGCACTTGTTGGGGCGGAATGCAATAACTCCCAGGTGCAATAATTCCCAAGTAAAAATTAAATTAGCCGCAAAAATGTTTCGTACAAATGTGGAAGTAATTTGATTATGAAATAGCTCCCAACGCTCTTGGTTATAGTTAATTTTGTGTTTAGGAGTTTGTATTCCATAATGAAATAATACCCAAATGGCAAAAGTCCTTAAAAAAAAATTAACATGGAAGTTATTCATTTTCTCTTGGTTTACGTTTTCATTTTTTCATGAGGGTTTTGTTTAATTTTTTGTGTCATTTGTTTCATTTGCAGTTATTTGCTATTTCTAAAATTTTTTTTTACTTTTGACCCTCCGATGGGTGAGAAGGTCCCTGGGGACCTTTTTCATTTTTAAACTGAAATAACATTTTGATGGTCCATGGGAAGTATACGCGATCCCCACATGTATTCCAAGAATTTTTTTAAGTTAAAAAAAAGTTTAAGGCGAGTTTAGATTCTATTTAGATTTACAGGAACGCGTTAAAAGGTTCGCTGGGACCTTGTACTGAAATTTCAAGAAATCATCACTTTATTTTGTTTATTTTATTGTTTGAACACATCACAAACATGTTCTTTGAATTTGTTTTTTTTTTTTTTTTTTTTTTTTTTTTTTTTTTTTTTTGATTATTTTATTGTGCCTTACCTTAAAAACATATATTGTCCGTCCCCTTTTGAATTTTTGCTACCTGTTTTATGTTTAAACCCATTTCAAACGAGTTCTTTGAATTAATCCTTTCTTTTACTTAAGTCATAAAAAATTAATTATGTTATTAAATAATTTATTTTTTTAAATTCATTTTATATGTTAAATTAGTAAATAATAATAAAGCGAACCAAAAAAAATTGCGTTTTCATATAAAATTCCATACAAATAGAAATAGGTTCCTGTGGACCTTGTACTTCGTATTAGGTTAATGGATGACTCACTCATTGGTGGGTTAAAACGATTTTCCCAAGGATGTTCTCATCTATGGTATAACAAAAAACGGCTTCGCTAACTAAAGCTTCTCTGCAAAGACGGCCTTTGGTAGTTCTTTAATTTTTGTTTTTTGCCTTATTTCATAGCTCTTGATGGACTGTTTTTGATTGTAATTTCATCATTAAATTACGTTAAAAATTTGTGATTTGGTTAATTTTTGATTTGGGAATTATTCATTTTTCCTGTTTGGGAATTATTTCACTGGGACTTATTTCACGGAGCCCTTGTAAGCATTCAAAAAATCAATCAGTATGAAAATTTGCTTAAAAAAGGTGGAACTTGCACTATAAACTTGAAAAATTTTTATTTGGCTAAAACATACACAAAAATGCTCCAAAGAGTTACATAAATAAATGTGAATGTCCTTAATAATTGTATTCAACATTATTTTCTACATTTTTCCTTTTAATATTAATTTCCTTATTAAAGGGTTTTTCTAATTTATCACATATTTTCTTTAATATAAATCTTATCAAATATTTTCTTTTATTTTAATTATCAAGAATTTTGTTATTAACTTTCATTCCAAAAACTTATGTAAAACGATATATTATAAAAAGAACCTGTATTAATAAATTTTAGTTGATTTTGAAAAAAAGACTTTGAAAAGAGATGTCTCTAAATTCAAAAATAAAGAAAATTATTAAAAATAAAAATTAAATGTGTTTGTGTGTTTTTCTTCATAATAAATATTACTAAAGGGAAAAATATGCACTTACAAATCGAGGCCAAAATTTATAAAAAGCTCTCAAATAGATAAATATTTTGTTTTTGCCTCTATTGGTCGCACAGGGAAAATATTCCAATTGCATATTTACGTTTTCACTGGTTATGAAACGTGAAAAAAGCGCAAAGAAATTTGACAGTCGTATGGCTTTTATAGTGTTTTGAAATTTTTCTAAACGATAAGATTTTGTATTTTATCAGAGTTTAATTTTTGTAAAATCACACGAAGAAAATCAGGGATGGAAAATATAAATTTTGTATACAAATATTCACTGCTATTTCTTTTTTAATAAAAAAAATGCAAAATTATGAAAATAAATATAAAATTATAAGTGCATAGATTTAAGTGAATCGATCATATTTAATATTAAGCCTAACTATATACGGTACACAGACCAAAAAGTGCATTCGTATAAACTTTCCCACCCTTGATGAAAAAACCAAAAACGCTTGTTGAATAATTCGACGCTAGCATCAGAATAAAAGTTTTTAAATATGTATTTCAGAAATAAAAAATTTTACATTAATAGCATCTCACTTTTATTTATTTTTTAATCTATTAAAATCACGCAAAAAATGAAAGCGTTCCTGTAATAAAAATATAAATGTTTTTTATACTAAACAGCTGTTTTTATTTTACAAAGAATTTTCTTTTCATTTGTTTGTTAGTGTACACGCAAAATGTAATCAAAAGATTTTCTATTCGATTTTTAGACAATCGGAGCAAAAGTCATTGTATTTTGTGAGCGCTTAAGACTTGTAGAACAGTGTAAAAGAGGCTTTAAATATATCGCACACTTAATCATAAACAGGCACAACTCAAAATTCAAAAATGTTTAGGAGATGCTGAAACTGCCTTCAAAATAATTGTTGCATTTTTTTTAAATATTGAGTTCCACAAATGTTAAAGAAGACACTGACGCAAACGAAGTTTTCGTGGTCGCTGAAGATTTGATATGAGAACTGGTTTATAAAAAAAAAGGTTTTGATAAATTTTGAGTTGTTCCTTGTGAACACAGGTTAAGTGTTACTTTTGTCTATTACAAAAAAGCACAATAAGGCCGATTATTAAGTGTGCTATATGCATACAAGGAGTCAGATCGATAAATTCTTAACACACATACGTTTATTTGGTGGAGTACATTTAATTTTTTTAATTTTAGATTCTCGTGTTTCTTTTTTGAGCTTTCTATTCATTATAGTCCTTTATATGACGTTTTTCTTGTGTACTCTGTCTGTTTCATACTTTTAGTCATAAAATTCTTATTATTTTAAAACGATTGTTATTTTTCATAGAACACTGTTAGATTTTAATTGTAGTTTTTGAAGTTTTAATTAGGCTTAAGTTCATCATATTTATTTTTATTCAATTATTTTTAGTGAAGGATGGAATTTACAACATGAAAGGAATAATTTTTTTTATATATATATTTTATATATTTTATTTTTTATATATTTAAATATATATTTTTATACTTTTATTCTTGAGTGAACACGGGATTGGGAATGTGTTTATTATCGAAACATGTAAATTCGACCCGAGTTCAATCCCGTGTTCAGTCAAGAATAAAATGCTTAAACAATTTTAATTCGTGTCATGTTGTAAATTCCATCGTTCACAAAAATAATTTAATGAAAATTAAATTTGATGAACTTAAGCCTAATTAAAATTTTAAATACTTCTATCATTTTAAATTTTTTTTAATTGTATTATAATAAGTCTCTTTAAAGTTTTAATTTAAAAATATCGATTGAATATATTTCAAAACATAATCTATTTTCTGCGTCTTTCACATGAGCTCAGTATCCATCATCTCCATTTACTTGAAAATCTCCTGCTCAAAGAAATTCCCCTGTACCCATAAATATTGTATGCAGTATTTGGCATTAGACATACTTTATTGTTGCTTTTACAGCAACAATAAAAACCTCAACCAACAACAAATGAGAAAAACATCAAAATTCAATTTGCTATTACAGATAACAATTGTCATGCACTCACATCTGCAATAAAAAAAAAATTCTAAAATGAAAGATGACTGTCTTTTTTCCGATTTACTGCAGTCAAATAAAAAAAAACCAATCACTTTTCCTAAAAAGTGTGTGGGTGTGTATTTGTATGTGTGTGTGTGTGCGTGTCTTCTGGAATTGGGTGTAAATTGAAATATTACAAATAATAGAAAATTAATGTTCAATTGATTGGAATAAATATTTATTGTGTTTAACATGTTTAACATAAAATAAAATGAACTGGCAGAATGTAATAAATAAACGTGTTAAACTGAGATAAATATTTAATTTCTCATTGTCATAGACAAATTTTATTTTAAGTAAACATACGAATTTATTTATTTTTTTGTTGACATTGTTTAAAACTAATTTAGAAATTTATTGTTCTGAACAATTATTAATTTTCTTATTAATTTTTTTAAAATAAAATCTTACTTTTTGTAATAGTTAACAATAATTTCTTATTATTTAATTATTTGAGATTGATATATGTATTTTTTAGAGTCGTTCGATATCGGCTTTCGGTAAAATTTTCGCCGAACACCAAACTTTGTAAAAAAAAATGTTTTTACATGTCGTGGGTGTTTCTTGGTTTTCCAAAGGGCATATTTTTGCCTAATAGGAAATATGGAGGGCTTAGAACTGCAAGTCATAATATATCATACATATATGTATTAAAAATTTTCTGCGAAATTCACTGCAAAGTTTAACTTAACCACAAAAAAGTATAGGCGACCAAATAACGTGAGGGTGTGAACGTATAGAAAAAAAAATTTACGAGGGCGGATCAATAAGTCCAAAAAAAAATTTTTTTTCAACATAATCTCCTTTTAGCTCAATACACTTAGTCCAACGTTTCTTCAATTTGTGTATCCCTTCCAAAAAATAGAATTTTTCGAGGTCCATAAAATAGAAATTTGTTTGACCAATAATTTCATCGTTGGAGCTAAATCTCTTTCCACCGAGCCATTTCTTTAGGTTCGGAAATTGTATTTTGCCATTGAGACTGCACACGTATGTTGTACACGTATGATAAGTCACGGACTTATTGATTCACTAAAAAATATTTAGTGAAAGCGCGGGTTAAAAAAATTCTCTCAAAAATGACCAAGGGAATGAAAAATACACGCAGCAATGAGAGTGGGAACAAAAAATACACACATTTTTTATTTATTTTTTTAATGTGAGTTTGTGTTATGTATGCCCGAAATATTTTTATATGTTTATTTCTTCAATAATAATGCATCAACAATTTTTTTGCAAAACCAATTCTTTGTTTGCGCACGTAAGTAAATATCACAAACTCTCGCAGACTGCACGAGGTAATTTTCAAATACTAGGAGAATAAGTACATATTCGTAACTGTATTGAAAGGTTTGGAAAGAACCAATTAATTTTTTTGAAGTGATGTTCTTTGAATTATTGTTGTACAGCGCAACACTATTTAAATTGTGCGACGAGCAATACCGCATGGCAATTGTAATTGTGGTTCTACACAAACTTTTTTTGCATACGTTTGATTTTTTTGTGTGTAAAAATATTAAAAAACACTTTTACAGACCTTAACTTTGTTATTTTATTCAGGCCTTTACTTCATCAAAAAAAAAAGACTCAAAAGCTTTATCTTAATGAAAAGAACATATACACGGCACCATATTAAGGAAATCCGGAAGAGCATAAAATTTTTGTCAATAAAGAAAATATAATTATTTGACTGATCCTTTAAATTCTAGAATCTTAAATATTTATATGAATACTAGAAATTTAGTTTAGTAGCTAAAAAGTACGGGTATCCCACACTAATGTAGCATCCCAATACTTTTATTGGTAGCATGAATTATGCAAATGGGTAGCATGAAATGTATTTGTGTTTTTTTTTTTAATTTTCCAAAATTAAAATTTTTTATGGAGTACTCTATTGGATTTTGGCCATATTTGGACATATCATTATTTGTCACTCATCCGGACCATATGGAAAATGAGGATAAGGGGCCGCTCTATCCTTCTATGGTGCCCATATGGTTGAATTGTATGTGTGATTTTTTTTTTTTAATTACAAAAATTAAACTTTGAATTTTTTTGGTGTACTCCATTGGATGTTGGCCATAATTGGGCAGAGATATAGAAAATTTTTTTAAAAAAATCACAAATACAATTCAGGCATATGGGCACCATTGAAGGGTAGTGTGATCCCTAGTCCTCATTTTTCATATGGCCCGGCTGAGTGATAAAGAAGGATGTGGCAATTCCAATTTATTTTTGTTTGTCTTTAGAAATTATTAGGAAATAGTTAATATAATAATTGAATATTTTTTCTGCATTTTTTTAATTATATCTTACATCTAAGGCCTGCTTAAATATATGTGATAGGTAAATATGTCCTATTGAAATATTTCGCTACGTCATTTAGTCCAGAGTTAAATATGAAGCGAAGTAATCTGTTACGTCGAAACATATTTAACTCGGCATAAATATCTTCACACACATTATGTGAAATATGGAAAATTTTGATTTGGTGCAACGAATATTTTTTTTCTCAAAACACTTAAACACATCTCGAATTGTAAATTGTGTTTTTTTAGAAAATTAGTGCAACATACTCTTGGGTCTATTAAGCAACCACTTTAAATAGATTTCTTGAATTTTCCTTTTTACTTACTTTTTGTTACATGTTTTAGTTCTTAGAAAAATATTTTATTCCCATAAGAAATTAAAAAGCCATAAACTTGGTTTGACTTTATTCCACAAAAATAAATTTTACTTCAATTAAGAGATCTTGTGTTGTTATAAATATTTACTACTATAAATTCCCCAAGGTATTGCAAAGTAAATTTAAATTATAAACAAACCTCAACATATGCATTTCTGTAATAGTTAAAAAAAATGCAAATGAATTAAAAGAAATTTTCAACTTTTATTTTAATTTGCAAAAAATATTTGCCAATTAAAACATTTTTTAAGGCAATTCATAAAAACTTAAACATTTTCTTGTATTGACAAAGAAACAAAAAATAGAAATAAAATAGAAATTTAGTTTAATCTTTAAAAAAAAAAAAGTGAAGAATAATGAAAAACAAAAGAAAAAATTTGCAATATGTGTGTTAAAATAAAAGAAGTAAAATACTTTAAAAAATCTATTAAAATATTTACAAAGTTTATGGAAACTTTTAAACTTTTTATTTTTTCCTTTGGCTTCGTCATGTATTGTTTTTGTTTTATTGTTTAAATATTACAAATAATAAAAATAAAAGGAAAGTTTTTATATTCTCCTTAAAGCGTTAAACCATAAAGTATGCAATAAAATTGTATGAATATTCCAGTTTGAATAAAAAAAAAATAAAATAAAATAAACTATCAAGACAATCCTTAAAGTATGCAAACAATATAAAACTTGTTTGTTTTCTTATTTTTTTTCTTGTTGTCGTTGTTCTTTATCGTTTGCAAGCTGATGGTCGATGACTCTGAGTTTATGCATCAAATAATCAAACAATATGCAAGAATTTTTTTTTTTTTTTTTTTTTGTTGCAATTTTTACAACAAAGATAACTTTAAAGTCGAAAAGTTATCAAAATAAAAAATAGAATTAAACAAAAAGAAAAGTCAAGATATACACCCCCATATTCATAAAAAATATTTTAGGTTTATAGCAGGTTGAAAATTTGTTGAATAAACATTTTATTAATCAAAAATATTTTTTAAATATTTGTTTTTAATTCATACCTAAAGTCTAATTTTAGTTTCTTCCACTTGTATGACTTAAAATCATTGTCAAACTGCAATGTATTTTAACATAATGGGATGGATTCTTTTGCCAATTTTTACTACATTTCTACAATAATTTTTAAACAGAAATACAAAATTAAACATTTTTTATGGTCTTTTTATTGCTATTTATTTTAAGCTTATGGTCCTTTATTGCTAGATACAACAAATAAAGAGAAAATATTCTTCATTGCATCAAAATTATGCCAAAAACTGTTATTACCCATAACTGAAACAACGTATAATAATTTTTAGTTGGTAAAATTTCTTTTGCCATAAATGAAGAAACTGCCTAAAAAAAATAGTAGGAAAAACAATCAAATTGTTCAATGACCCCAAATTACCAGCAAAATTTTCTTTATATTATTTTATTTTTGCAGATTTAAAATAGTTTATCCTTGTGCCATGGAAAAATTATATATTAAAAAACTAAGAGAAAAGGTAATTTTGGCTGGTTTTTTTTATATAAACAAAAAAAAGGATTTGATACACTTTGGAAAATTTGCTATACGAATCAACCGATGGTTGAAGTTGAAGGTCGTTTTGAGTGGACATTTTGAGGTTTATTTATTACATACATATCCATAAATATTTAATTTTATTTTTATTTTACGGTTTCTGTTGTGCATTAAGTAGAAGAGGGCGTATGATGTATTTGAAATTTCTTTGAATAGAGTATACGCACTGTGAGTCATATACAAATTACTTTTATAAAAAGCGGTGTTTCCACCAGCAAAATTCAAAATTACACTTGAGATGAAGAACAATTACCCGATTTCCAAAAAATAACACCTGGGCCCTGCTTCTCAAAACTACAAGTTACAAATCTACAAGTAAAATACGTTAAAAAAAAGCAACAATTTTACAAATTTTTTTTTGTTCAAAATCTATTTTACTTGTAGATTTGTAGTTTGTAGGTGAGAGAAGCAGAGCCCTGACATTAAATCAACGTTTTATTTTATAAAAACGCTACCAAATTATGCAAATTTACTTCAGCCATCGCTTCGGGTAACTTAAAAGCGACTTGATTTTTAAAGCGCATATAATCTTCTGTCTGAACAGGTTTGTTATTGTAGAAAACTGCCGCATATGGAGTAAGACCAATACACAACAGACTTCATTACATCGAGCAAAATTCACCATTTGATGCAGTTTACACGCTGGTGGGATCGTCGGGCCTCTATTTTAAAAAAATGATGCCAAAAGGTTGATTTCGAGAAAAGGGCCTGTCATTTAGCCTCCAAGGTTGTGCGATTTGACACCTCTCGATTATTTCATTTGGGCCTGCGTGAAGCAACAATTGCACCTTGGAGACCAACACTGTTCGTGTTATTTCGTTACATACGCCCAAAATTGAACGTGCAGAACAGCTGCATTGCCCATATTCCCGAAAATATTTTCAAAATGTAATGCCATGTTTTATTCATTTGAATAAAATTAATTTTTTTTTACTTATTTTTACAATTCCATGTCTTATGGGCTTAAAAAATATCCTTTATAGTTTCAAACAACAGTCTGTTTCTTAAGTCAGTGTTACAACTGTTAAGGTCGCTAAATATTCTCCCAACTAAAGCAGTTGGAAGTGGCAAAATAAAATAAAATGTATTACTTATTAAAATATTGGAAACATAACCTTTAGTTTGAATACCTTTTCCCAATAAACTTAGTGTTCTAAATCACTGTGATCGCATATTAATCGAGTCCATCTGGCGCTATTTATTATCAAGCTTTCAATAAGAAAACGTGACTTTTTTTGAGAAGACTGAATATTTTTTTTTTTTTTGGATCAACAATATTTAAAATGGTAAAATAGTTTTTTTTATCAAATCTTTACGATATTTGTTTTAATACAAAGGTTTTCAATTTACACCTGATCAACACCTATAAGATATTACCCCCTCTTAACCCCAGACAGTTAAAATTACACCCAATTCGTAAATTATGTTAAAGATGTCAAAACCCAATGTATTTGTTTGTGTAAGAAATGGCCCAGATGTCAAAAACAATAGCTACAAAAACAATTGCACGATAAAAATTCAAGTCTACAAAAAATCACCAGTCGTTTCGATCAGAACTACTAATTGGGCTATGATAAAAATTTTATTTGCATCGCATATCGGACATTAAATAGAATTTGCTTCTAATTTTTTTAACTTTTGTGCTCAATTGATGTCTGTAACAGCCTTCAAACACTAGAGAACACACATGAGTTCCAAATTGATAAATATAACATTTTCAGTGATTTCAAGGCGGCATATGACTTTTTCTAAAGGAAAAAATTCTATTAAGCCCTAGAAGAATTTAAAGTGCCAGCAAGTAGAACTAAAAGTACCAGTGAAGTATGGGCTTGCGTCGAATCACATTAAAAGCCCAAATAAAGAAGCAGTTTGACATCAAGATGTTTGTGTGGATATAAAAAAATTTGTTTAATATTTATACAAACATGATTTATTCTTTTTATATTTTTCTTTAACCGTTTGTGTGATTTTTTTGGCCAATGTCGTCTTTCAAGGTGACGTACTTTTCAGTGTCCTTTTTTATTTTTTTCTATAGCAGATTATAATATTCGCTGAAGTGGGCACTAAAGGCACAATTTTCCAAAAGACCGCACAAATTGCAGCATACGCAGGATAGCTGAACTATTCCTTAAGAATGATGCTAAGAAAGAAGAAGTTGGACTGACAGCAAATATAGAAAAGTATTAATTCATGAAAGTCTAAATACATGATGGACAACATGAAGCAGTGTATGGCCAATATCATCATCTTAATTTTAAATATTAAATTATAAAAAAAGCTGCTTTCACCTGTGTAGACGTTAGTCCCAATAGAAAATGTCTTAGGATTTAATATACAAGTACAGCAAAATAAAACAAAATCAGTAAGTTTTCGCTGGCAAAGTTTACAGGTGATTTCTTCAGCCCTTAAATTATTTCAAGCTGAGATTTTTCCAAAATCAAATAATAAAGTCTTAAACCCATTAAGCCCTGTAGACTTTTTTATAAAAAACTATTTTTATTTAATAGTTTAGAACCCAAAAAAGTAAAAGCATCTTAATAAATACCTCTGTAGTAAACACATCCTTATTTTTCTTTATACTTGCCCTAGAAAAAAAAACTTCATCTGCTGTAGTCTTTACTCTTAATTTACTACGATTCTAATCCAAGTTGTTTTGCAAAGTTTTATAATTGTTGTTGAACATTTTGAAATCCATCTACAGGTGGTTGGTTGCCTTTCAGTTATTTGCAGTAACTAAACAAGTTTTACTTGCCGCGGGCTAAAATATGTTTCCTTGTTTTTATGATACTTATTTGCAAGGAAAGACTTTTCTAAGATTTATATACTGAAAATAATTAATATTCGAGAAAGTTTGGGAAAAAGATGTTCGTTGAAATAAATGTTTCAGATTTCTTTAAGTGTGTACCAACTAAAAAATTGAACATTTTTAGATGAAAAGGTACACAAATATAAATATAAAAATTTATTTGGTAACTTTCGTTATAAACATCTCATGTGATTGAAAGTTTGAGTATCTTTTCTTTTTTATTATTTTATTTTTTTCCATTTTGTTCATTGGGAAATGGTTAAAAAAAAAATTTATCCCAGTGCAAACACATCAATACGTAAGTTTTTCTATTGGTTTGTGTCTCTTTTTCCTCTAAATGATGCACATAAAAAAGCAATTGATAAGAAAGAAGGGTTAAGTAAAGGAATGGAAATGGAATCGTCTTGAATTTTAAGCGAAAAAAAATGTAAATGTTTTAATCAACAATAAATGTCTAATACAGGGAGGACAAATTATGTTTTAAGCAGGGGCTGAAAGGAAACATATTGCAAGCATAAAAAATAAATTGATTTAAGTACATAATTCTACTTTTAGCGGTTTTAATAAAGTTTTATTAAAAAGTTTAACTATAAAAATTATTTTCTGAGTTTTATCTCATTGCTCAAAAAATTTAATTTATTATACCCACAATAGAGGAGAGCGGGGTATTATGGGTTTGTGCTGATATTTTTAACATCTAAAAATATTGGCTCTAGATCCAGCTTTAAGTATACCAATCGAATCGGAACCACTTTCGGAAGCGATCTTATGATGTCTGTCCGTCCGGCTGGCTGGTTGTTCAGGAAAACTTTGTGCGCAAAATACAGGTCGAAATGTCGAAGATAATTTGATGAAATTGGATACATGGCTTATTATTGTCAAAAAAAACCAAGCCTATTAAAAATGGAATAGAGGCTTTGTGCCCATAAATCATCTTATAATGTTGGTATTAAGATATAAATAATAACTATTCGGCACGAAGAACACTTATATGAATCTTAACTTCAAAACATAATTTGCTTACCGTTGCCGTGATTGGTCGTGGGCAACAAACAGGCTTTTTAAATATCATATAGTCAGTTTTGACCGAGTATACTTTCTTACTTGTTTTTAACTATTTTAAAGTTACAAAATATAAAATATTTTGGAAGTGTTCCGAATTTTTGATTGATATACGATTACATATTGAGGTGTGTTTCGATTTCCTGCATTGCTAACTATGGGTTGGCTAAAGAAAAAGTATTTAAAAGAAAAAGAACGATGAGTAAAAATCTTTGAAAATTTAAATTCAATTCTAAGAGCGCTTTAAAAAATGTTTAAATAATTTAAATACACACAGAGCTAACGTGGGTCCAGTAATAAGTTTCTATCGTATTTCCATGTGTCACTGTCTGACAGGCATCATATGGGTAATGGCTGGGAACATTATTCCTAAGCCCACCGGTTGTTTCATTGAAGGATTAAATTCCAATTAAATTAGTATCAGAGAATCTAATTGTGTCTAATGGCTCTATGACCAAACAATTTGAGTTTAAATCGTTCGAAGGCCGGACAATGATGGAGAAGAGGTTCTATGGTTTCTTTCTCTTCTTTTTCATCGTCGTTGCAAGCTCTACAAAGATAATTGTGAGGAAGCGCTAACCTCTAGGCGTATTTTTTAATAGGCCAATGCCCAGTTATAACTGCATTTAGGTTTGTAAGGTGAAATCTGGACAGATTTAAAGCTCGTTGAGTCCTTTTTCCATCTAAAATCGGCCAGATTGTTCTGGCTTCCCCAAATGGGGACATCTTTGGGTAACTATGAGATAAAATTAATATGCGATAAGTTGCTTTTTCTTCGAGAGTGGAAGACCTATATCACAAGATTCCAGGTGGTGTATGTTCATGCTAACGAGTCATAATTACAGTTTCCACACGTACCCCCTCTATCCAGGGACCCACTTAAGGGTAATCATTTAATATCTCGCTATATCTTTCAGAGACAACCGGAATTCTTAAACAATTCTCGATGTGATAAAAACCTTCTTTATGGATCTTATTGTCGCTTTACTATCAGTGGGAGTGTGGATATATCACCATACTAAATGTTTTCGACGGCTATGTAGAGGGCCATTATCTCGGTCTGATCGACACTACAATAATCTGGAAGCCTAAGAGATATTCTGTTCTCCAACTATTCCGAGTAAATGCCAGCAACGAAACCATATTGTAACTTTGACCTGTCAGTGTATGCCTGTATCATATTGTCAGGCAGTTGTAGTTCATCCTGGAAAATTTTAATACTAAAAAAAAGAAAAAACTTATACAGTGTAATTTTCAGTACATTTCAATATGTTTTAAAAAAACGAGTTTATTGCATGAGATGATTTAAAATGCAATTTTAAATGTTTAATAATCAAGTGGATGTGATAATATTAAAACTTCTATTAAAAAAATAATCCAAATCAGCATTGAAATTGAATCTTAAAACCATAATAAATATATGTTGGTAAATTTTTGCTTAAAATACATACATTCAAATTATATGGAAATAAAAACGGGGTTATGGTATAGGGGTAAGGCCATAAAACTTTAATAAGGAGCATTAGTTCAATGATGAAATTTAAAACATACAAAGGGTTGAAAATGTTTATAATAAAAAATTCGCTGTGTTTTCAGTTATTTCGAAATGGGTGCTTAGTAAGAAATTTATCTACTCCATGTTTGCACAGCAAACGATCAAACTGCTTTCTTCCAGATCCTTCAATATATCAAACCTAAATTTTAAATTCACGTTGCTTCAAAAACTTTAAACCAACATTTAGTCTAAAAAGTACAATATCAGAAACGCCATTTTCCATTATTGGGTAATTTTTCTCTACAACAATTTCTAGTTTTTGAAATGCTGACCTACTCTACGTATGAGTAATGCAGATTTTCTTAGATATATATATTGATCATACTCTTTGTCTTTAAAAACAAAAATATCTATTATTGCATTAACTTCAAAACAACAATAATAAACTCAACCGAACGCAAATAAAAGTCAGCAAGTCTGGCATATTCCAAAATTTTATCGCAATAATATTTTTTCTTATTTTAAATTCCTGCCAACCAATTTTAAAGAGTTTACAAGCCATTTTATTTTTACCTTTGAATAACCTACGCACAGTCATAGATTTGTATCAAAAAAAAAATTACTTTTTGGCTCACAATCTTGTTTGCTGTTTTTCTCTGAAGAAAACACACGAAAATCAAATAATAAATCTTTATTTGCAGTTACGGATTCTACATGAAAATGTCAGCTATACGAAATACTTACAACATACCAAACACTCACCAACACATCTACAAATTCAATTCATTCTCTACAACGTTTATAAGCTGAACAAGAAATATGACAATTCAAACATGACGATAAGAAATACGAGGACGATGAGGTAGATGAAGAGGCAGGAAGGTAATGAAGTATATTTATCATCTCCTTTCTCATATTTGGTTTAGCTTTCGTGCAAAATTTCAATCTCTTAAGTATAAGCGGAAAAATATGGAAGAGTAGAGAAGACTATTATCAGTTTAAAAATGCACAAACACAATCATATAAACTTCTAGGAGTTTGTGTACATGGAAGATAAATATATTTGCAGAAGTAGCATCATTCGTATGCATGTGTATGTGAATGTTATCATTATACATACATATGTATTAATGCCTGTCTGAATGTGTATGTTGCTCATAGATAATAATGTTGTTGGTGTTGAAATTACAATGACAATGTCAACATCTTATAAGTGACGCATCTACCACTTACATTTTCCTCTGCCATTTAAGAAGAAAAAAAGTCAGTTGCAAAAGGAATTTTTAATGTGTGAACTCAATATTTAAAAGTTTTTTAAAATTATGTAGTTCTAAAGCAAAAATAACGCTCTAATGTTATGAAAATACTTAAAATGTATGGACTTAATACTACTTAGACACTGTTTAAGAACATTTAGTCTAAAAGAACTAAATAGAAGAAGATGTTGAAACAAGGATTTCCTTAAAGATAATATTAGCAAAGATTTCTTAAGTACTTATGTCAAAACTTTACCAAAAGTGTTTAATGGCAATTCAGCATTTAAACAGCAGCCGTTATAGTTTTTTTTTTAACAAATATTTTGCATTATTTTGAGCTTGGAATTTTTAATAATGAAACTAAAAATGTGTTAAATAAATCATTATAATTTTTCTCTAAAATTTATTTAAAAACAAGTATTAAGAGATATTAGTGTGAGTTTTCTAAGCATTTTCCTTTGATGTGATATGCAAAGTCGTTTGTAAATATAAGAAATTTGTCTAGTTCTTTTAGAGTATTTTATAGAAATAGCTTGTATTTTATAAACTACAAGTTTAATGCAAATATAGTTTAATGAAAACCCAACAAAAATTTTACAAAACAATAAAACGCTTTCGGTTATTTGAATAATATTTTGAATGCATATTTATATACAGCTCAAAGCCTAACAAAAATTCAACATGAGCAACTATTGACCCAAAACTATTTATTTTGTAATTTAGAAATCACTTTTATAAGTTTCTTAGTTCAAAACTATTAAATATAAATTAGATACTGCAGGTTAAGTAAGTTATCAAATTATTTTAAAATGGAATGGAATTTTTTTATACAGTATTAAAGAATAAGGATGTAACGAATACCGATACCGATACTTCAGATTTTCCGATATATCGGTATCGGCGTTATTTTACTGTCGATACTTTTTGCATTTTTTTTAGTTTTTTTGAACAAACAATTTAATTTTCTATGCTTATTTTTTTAACAACTAAGAGAAATAACGCATTTAAAAGCAGATCATAAAAAAACAGAATAATGAAATTCTTTTGTATTTAACTTAACTATTTTAACAAATAGATATTGGGAATTATCTTTTTTTCATAAGCAACTTTATTATACTCACCATTTTTCATTTCTAAAAAAAAAAAAAAATTAAGGAATTGAAATTCTTTTGTTTTAATTTTAAGCCGTTTTGCTTTGCACCATAGCACAGAGGTATGTACTGTATATTTCGGCAAAACCTTAATTTTTTTTTTTTTTTTTATATATATAAAAAAATATTGATTTATATTTAATCTAAATATTTTTTTTATTATTGTATGTAAATATGGTTTTTGAATTAGGTTTATAAATAAGAAATTTTTTTCAGTTTATATGAATTGTTTTACTTTGGTTATATTTTATTTTTTGTTAAATTTTTTAAAATTTTTATGACAAATTGGTTTTTGAATTTAATTTATGACCAAAATTTTTCAAAAAAAATTTTAAATTTTATTTAATTTCCTGAAGATGCTAATCAAAGGTTGGCGGAATATTGAAAATAAATAAATAAATATTAAAAAGACCTAGAGCTTAAATAAAAATAAACATTTAAAAAATATTGATACAATATTAGAGCTTACACATTAAATTTCGATAACAATGTACATCCTTTTTTGATTGCATGAATGCCGGAAATGTTGCATATTTCGTTACAAGTTTTTAGTTCAATTATTTGACTAATTTTTAATATGTGTCATATAAATTAAATTTTTGTTGCGTTTTTTTGAAAACTGACGTTTTTTATGTCAACCTCATAATTTTTGATAATTTTTATCCAGCCCAATTATAAATTTTCCCGGGGAAATGAGTTCCCTGGGAATTAGTTTTTCCCGGGAATACAACTCCCCTATTCTAAACAGACGGGCAGAATTGTATTATGGGAAAGGGAATTTCGAATATTCGCAGTCAGCTGTTTTGCTTGAGCTGTGTTGTGTTGACTTAAAACTTGTAAATATTTTTGTAAAAAAACAAGCAAATAAGTGAAAAATAAAATAATTTTGAATAAAAAACAAAATATAATGTTTAGTGTATCATTTCGGATGGTAGCTGAAGAAGCAACATTTAAAAAACGAGCAAAGGATTGCTATGAGATATTTGCCTGATAATGCAAACCCACTCGAGTTGCCGCAAACGTTGTAAGTATATTCAGATGTTATTATAAATATTTTTTAATTGGATGGAGGAGCATTCTTGGCGCTAGAGAGCTGCATTACGCTCCAACAAAAGCAGCAAAAATTACGATTGTTTGTTGTGCGTTGCACAACATCTGCATTTATTTTAAATGCAATACTATTGTAACTGATATAGACTGTTTTGATACTTTTATGTTACATGAGTGTAACATAAAATAATTTGTAACAATTTTAGTTTACGTAGAAAAAACACGCCAAAAATACGCTTTTGTATACTGTATTATTAACAAACAAAATCAAAATAATATTTTAACTTTAAAAAAAAAATAATTCATATTTAGTTACGGTTTGTATGTTTTATAAAAAAAAGGAAAAAATTAATTTATTAAAAAGAAAACTTAAAATATTCTTAAAAAATAAAAGGAAAAACAAAATAAAAATAAAAGTGTAAAATTTTAAAAGCAAAAAGTTTTCATATTCAGGTACACCAATAACATTTCACTTAAAATTTGAAAAACAAAACTTATTAATAGCTACAGTCCTTTCTATCACACTTTATCTGGGGGTTTCCATTTCGTTCAAAAGGATCTCAAACTGTTGTTTATTTGTTATTTTTAACCTGAAAATAAAGAATGCAGTGATATGAATTAATTTATAAAAAAAAAAATACTAAAGAACTTACATTTTTTAGCACCACTTTTTTGGCGGAATTATTTTTAAAATTTGTCATCACATTCTCCCTTTAATTGTCATTCGTAATACCTACTTTTTTCCCGGGGAAAAGTTTGCCATTTTCGAAGTCTGTTTAGAATAAGGGAAAAGGGAAAAGAGAGAACTTTCCCCGGGAGATTTTATTTATAATAGGGGAAAAGGGAATAAATTCCCGGGAAATTGTTATTCACATTTGGGCTGATCGCATCGTTCATATAAAATTTCTGGTAAATAAAATTTTCTAAAAAAATATAAAAAAAAAGACAAAGGTTGGCAAGCTGCCGATTTTCTTTAGAAGTTTTTAGATGTTAAATAGCTTTAACACAGAGTGGTATAAAGGCTCACAAGTAAGTACTATGAGTTTTACGAGCAAGTTAGGCCATGTTTCTTATTTTTCACCTTTTCAGTTACTCATACGGCCCTATTATGAACAAAAATTCCACGGGAGTTTTTTCTCTTTTCCCATTTTTACAATTGAATTTACATAGGGAAAATGGGAGAAGGGAAAAAACTCCCGGGGAATTTTTATTCATAATTGGGTTGATATTATTAAAAATTTGCAATTACAAAATAAAAATATATCGGTCCCTTTCTTTCATATGGATTTTCTTACATTGAAATTTTCATAAAGAACTAAAAGAAATTACATTGGGCTAAGTTTTTCTAAAATAAACGGTTACTGAACATTTTTTGATGTTTTGTTTTTGATTTATTTAAAAATGCCAAAACAAACTAAAAAAGGCTTTAATGATCGTATGGTGAGAAATGTCCCAGCTATTTTAAGAGTTTAATTATTTCGGTTTATCATAGAAGACGTAAAAGAAAAAGTGCAAAATATTAATATATGAAATATTTATTGGAAAACTTAACAAAGTTTTTTTATCGAAATGTTGGGCACTTATTGTTTAAAAATGATATCATGTAAATGTTGGACATGACTGCGGAAGGTCCAATTTTTGGCCGACTCTTTCGAGCATAGTGACTGGTATCTCGCGAATAACACGAGTAATGTTGGCTTCCAAAGCGTCAATCATACCTGGCTTATTCCTCAAGACTTCAGACTTTACATATCCCCAGAGAAAATAGTCCAAAGGCGCGATATCGCACAATCTAGGTGGCAGATTTACCATAACATTACGTAATTAAGTGCTCACCACAATTATTTCTCAAGAAGGTCATTATTTGAAGTTCTGTATGGCTCGTAGCGCCGTCTTGTTGAAACTAGAGCTCACCGAGACAATGCGCTTGAATTTCAGGAATCACATAGTTCGCTAACACGGTGCGATAACGGTTACCATTGACGGTAATATTCTGACTTTCCTCATTTTTTAAGAAATATGGACCAATGACTCCACCAGCCCATAAACCACACAATACGGTTGCTTTTAATGGATGTAATGGTAGCTCTTGGTACTCTTCGAGTTCCTGATCAGCCCAAATACAGCAATTTTTTTATACTTACGTTCCATTGAGCCAGAAATGTGAACAAAATTTCACGATAAAACACAGGATTTTCATTGAGTTTTTCCAGAGCCCAGCTGAACCATTTGGAGACCCTGTTGTGTCTTTACATGATGACTTGCGAAACTCATCACTCAAATGACAAAGTAGTTTCATATGAATCACGCGTGATCTGTAAAAAAAGCATATTGAAAATCAAACCTCACCATGAACTACTCTTTATAAACTGATGAATATATTGGCAAACTATCTCAATATAAAATAATATTATTTATGTATTCGCTATTGACATTAACTTTTCAATATATTCTATTATTTTGTGTGAAAATCGAAAATCATTTCAATTTGAAAAAAACCTGTGATTATGTTTGGTAATAAACATTTCGCACTTGATGATAAAGAGGGTATTAACTCGAAATTTAATGATATTCAGAAGAAGCATCGCAATTTTTAATTTAATATTTGCATATGAAAAATAATTTTGAAACCACCCGTTTCATTACCAAAAAGTAGACCAAATACCACGATATTTTATAGTGGTTAGATATGAATATTACGTGTCGAATTTTTCAAAAATGGAAAAAAAAACATTTTGACCTAATACTTTTTTTACGATCAAGTGCGATTTGATAAGATTTATATATATATTTATATATATGTATATATTTTTCCTTTCGTTCCTATAAGGACCATATGGCCTCTGTTATTTGAGGTTTTGGTAATCATTTGGTTTAAGATGAGTGACTGTTTGGGACTCTACAACTAAACTGCCAGCATGGCCTTCAGACGTGATGGTTTATAAGTTTTGTCACTTTATATAGCGAGCCGCTTGTTCCAAAATTCGACGCTGGCAGTTGGTCGCCATTGGTTATTTGAATGCGCCAAATACCCACCTAAACGTTTCAAGTATTGTAGGCACTCAGAACTCAGTTCCACCCGGAACCCTCTGACATCTTCCACTTTAAATCGCTGTTTGTCCGCGACTGCATAAGCAGCTGCTTCGCTTATCTACGGAACTTTCCACTATTCGCCACCTGTGGACCCGTCCGATAGCACTTATTTGTGATTCCTGTGAAGTAAACCTTATTTTCATCTCATTATCGTCTGTTAGTCACGCCACTCCCGAACACCCGATGGCAGTTGTTTACATAAAACTAATTAAAAAAATATTCTAGTTTTCGTTTTTGCATGTGCAACTGTTTTTCTTTTTAGTAGTATTTGCATGCATATTCCAAACATTTTTGTGCGCTTTTAAACTTGCCCTGTTTTTTATGATTAGGGGCACTTGATGATCCCTTCTTATTTATTCTCTTATAAACTTTTGGTTTTTACTGTTTATTTTATCGAAAAAGTTAATAAATAATATTCTACGGCAATCAAATTTCAGAATTGTAAATCTAGTTAATTTTGGTTTTATGTTTATTAATGAAATGAATTTTGCAAAACATTCAAGCCATTGAAATGGTTGTAAAATAACAAAATATTGCTTTTTCATAGTAAAAGTGTAATAAATCTGTAATATTGAATTTTATATTTGAAACGGAAGCAACAAAGACAACATATAAAATACTTAATAATAAAAGTTCCTTTGATGGGGTTTTATATTAAAATTCATTTTGTATATACAGTTTCCTACAAAAAAGTTTTGTTCAACTTAAATTTGTTGTGCAGTAATATTTAATTAATAAAATCTTTCATACGTTTTCATTTCGATTTGTTTTAAATTTAATAATATTTTGTTGACAAACGTTTTTCCATTTCGAAGCATTTGGCAAAGAAGAAACCTTAAAATATGTTGGTTAAAACTAATTTTACTATTAACTTAAAAGTTAAACTTGTATGCAAAGTAAGTGTTACCAAGCAAAATTAAGTATAAAATTAAATAAATGCTAATTTTAAGTTTTGGTACTTTAACTGATTGCTATGGATACAACAAGAAAAACCCATAAAAGTTGTTTTTTCAGCTCTAAACAAACCTGTAGTCTCTTTGTGGGTATTTGTGGTTGTAATTTTTCAAATATAAAATATTAAACACTTTTGTAGTGGCAGATATGACAAGAGAATATAAGATAAAAGCTGGTGTTCCAGAGGGAAGTGTTCTTGGACATACTCTGTATTTAGTATACACCACCGATTCGTCCATATGTAACAAACTGACCATTTTCACAGTAAGGAAATTCTCCACATTTCACACTTAATAATGTTAAAATACCCCAGTCTGATTTTGTTACATGCTTTGGTATACATTTGGATAAACACACATAGGGGGTTTTTTTTTTTGGCCAATCTAGCCAAACATTAGCCAACAAATTTAAGAAATGTAAACAATTTAAGTACGTAGCTCGACAGACAACAAAAAGATTCTGCATCGTATAGCGAATTTTCAAGTATTTTTGTGGTTTTGGGACACTGCTAAAGTCAGTTCATTAAGTAAAGTAAATTCATTGACTTTCTACGGGTTTGAGAGGCTTCAAATATTTTTTTATTTTTTTTTCTGTGGAAGACTATATTAACAGCTACTTTGGCCGGGTGTTTCAGATGTGGATTAAGTTTAAGCTTAGTTTAACGTAGTCTGAAACTCGGATTTTCCGGCGAAATGTCGTGTTTTTTTTAATATTTTATTAGAGTTCAACATTTTAAACAAAACTAAGCTCTTCCGCCCAATAGTTGTATACAAACTTGGAAAATGGCGGCACAAATCTGTTTTCAGATTAACTAAACCTAGTTTAGCCGAGATCTCAAAAACCCAGCCTTATAATAATTTTAAGAAAAATTTTATTTTAAATGAAGCTTGCGACTTTAAGAATGTTACACATCACGATAAAATTTGAAATCTCTTCCTTTTAATTCAAAAAAAAAAAAAAAAAAAAAAAAAAAGGAAAACGTTGCGCGCTTTTGCACCATTTTGTTTTTTATTTAAATTATCGCAACTAAGACTAATATTACCTGTGTAAAAAAAAGGAATGTGTGAAACAGTAAGTTACAGTTTTTAACCACCTGTGCAGATGCTAAATGACGTTATTTTATCGATCCATGGAAATCCAACTCCTTCATCACCGTGATCTTGTCGACCTATTCGTATCAGATTTGTTAAAGAAACTGCGGATGTAATCCAAAAAGAACTTGACTATGTACAAGATGCTATTGCCATATTACAAAACACTATTTTCTTAATGGAAGGAAAGTTATATTCGATAAATCATACAATAGTTTTTGCAATGACAGATGCAAAAGTATGTAATGACACAACACAAACCACGTCCAAAATGAAGTGCTTTATTAGTGGGGCTACTTCAAAAGAATTTAACAACTTGAACATCAAAAGAGATATAGACGTATTTGCACTTTTTTCGGATTATCTAATTATTGCTAAAGAGAAGTTTTAAATAAATTAGTTGTTATTATTTTAAATACAACTTATTGTTACTATATTATAAATAAGTTATAACAACGAATTAATTAATTCTTTTCATATAAATTAAATACTGTGAAATGCATAAAAGCTTAAAAATTAATATTTAATGGAAATTAAAAAAAAAAATTAAATAATAAATTTTTTTGACAGAGTCGTTTCTGGGGGAGAGTTGCCCATTAAAATTTAAAATGTAAACAAAAGTATGGGAGGTTGGATTAGTACTTCTAGGGGGAACTTTTTCCTCCTTGGTCCGACTTTATTTATTTTTTTAACTTTGCCTGCCTCATATTTCTGCCACGTTTCATCGATCTAGGGGCACTGAATAATTTTAGAGAAGCAATATAATCTAAAACATAAAGAAAGTAAAAAATTGGCATATAGGTAATATGTGAGACGCCTAATTGGCGTCGACATTTAGAAATACCAAGAGACTTCACTTGAAGTTAACAGCCTCTACACCATTTTTCATTGAAATTAAGAAAATTCCAAATGAAATTGAGAATATCAATTTGAAATTGATAAAATTCCAAATGAAATTGGGAAATTTTAATTTGAAATTGAGAAAATTCCAAATGAAATTGAGAAAAATCCAAATGAAATTGAGAAATTTTATTTTAAATTGATAAAACAGAATTTAATGATTTTTATAATATTCATACAACAAACATAAGAATGAAGAAATAAAAATAAATACAAATTGCAGTTTTATTGTGCAACAGGCATATCTTCCAGATCCAGAACAGATTGATAAAACGTTGTAGTATGTTGTATGGCTCTACTGCAATCTCCAGTAGTTATACATGTCTTATAAGCCTCAATCACCTCTTCTAAAAAGGCAAGCCTCTGCTCTCCTACATTGGGGGGAATTACTTTCGGTTAATTTTTCTTTGTTTTCGCCTGTGGTTTAGCAAGAAAAATAGAAGAAAGAATAATTATAAACAGTTTGAGGCAATCTATCAATTTACCATTTTATATAGTTTTTTTCTTCTCCTGTAAAATTTTCAAAGTGTTAGATAGGGCCTTTTGCGTTTTTGGTGACGATATGTATATACATAATTATTTTTTCGGATAATTTGACCTCCAGTTTTTTAAATTTTATTTTTCTCGCATCCATTCAAATGTGACTTATTTTTACAATTCTTGTGATAAACTTTTCGCAAATTATGGATACAGAAACACTTTTTCTCACAATCTTTCAATAATTGCTCGAAATTATTTAAATAACAGATAAATCTCGCAAAGAAAAGATACAGAAACACTTTTGTGAGAAAAACCATTTTTTGTTTCATATTTCACTGTTTTTTTAATAATTTACTTGTTTCATGCGGGAAATTTTACGATGCGGGAAATACATAAACGGGCTACTGGACTATATATATAGTCACCCTATATGAAACCTTTTTAAAATTGATTTAGACATATGGTATGGGGAAAGATTAGCAATATCGAGCTTATAGCGCTGTGGTGAAGATTCCTCTGGTAAAAAATGAAGATCCACATGCAAGGCATTTTTCTTAACTTCAAACACAAACAAGGCTTCGAAGAGCCGATCTTCCTGCACGCTGGGACTAATTTAAGGTTTAAAGTTTTTCCTACTTTCTGGTGGGCCTACATTAAGCAGATTCACTAAGTATAAAAAAAATAAAATTTTGTTTACTGAATTATGATGGCTTTTGGCGGCCCTATGATCCCTGCAGGATTAAAAGCAACCGATATATTGAGAGGCTGAAGCAACCGTACCAAGTCATAAAAAAAATTACATTTATGTTTTCAAAACTAATGCAAAATTCTCCGCAATGGTTACCTCTATCCAGTTCTTTATCGGAATATATCAAAAAGTGTTTCGTTTCTAAGGTAACGGTAATAAACCAAAGCCAAGGGTTTCAGAAATTAATAACAGTTTACTTACTCAAACTCAAAATATTTTCAAATTTTATTTTTTCACTTGATTTGCTTCAGCTCTGAGCCCTCCATATGACATAGACATAATATAATGTTTAATAACAATACTTTAAGCTTGTCAGGGTTGTTAAGGTTTAATCAATTATTCAATTTTAAATGGATTAAAAGTATTTCTAAGATCTTAAGGAAACAAACTATCCTGAATAAAATTTCGGTCGAAATTTGTTTCCTTTACCCTTAAAAATGTATGTGCAAAAGTAAAATTTTAAGGGAAAAATTTTCACTTTTTATTTTTGGTAGGCGTGAATATTATATTTTTATTTTCTTTATGATTTATGTATAAAATTATGTTGTCAATGCTTTTTTAAGTACACAATTATTTTAATGCAAAGAAATTTCATTATGAACTTGAGAGCAAAACATAAAATGGTAATATTTTGCCATTTTTATGAAACTAGTTATATGTTTTTTTACCATCCATTTTGTTTTTCAAACAAAAGTTTTCATATGATATTAAAAAAAAAATTATTTAATTTAATAAAGCGAAACAAACTAGAATATTTATTTAATAAGTGTTAAAGCAAACTAAAGCACTAAATTTTAACAAATTCATACTAAAAATAAAAAAATCAAATGAAATGCGTCTGAAAAGTTGTTTCTTTTTTCCGTTTACTTACAAAAAACCGTTAAAAACAACAAATATTACATTGTGTGTGTGTGTATGGAATTTGTTATCATTTTGTTCGTTATAGCACACATTGAAGGACGCTTTGTTAAACAGATTTTATAACATACTTTTAGGATTATTGCAAACAATGGCAAAAACTTATTTCTGTTTTTTTTTTCTCTTTTTCTTCCTTCTTCTTTGTCTATGAAGTCACAGTCAGGGTCACAACTTTAGCTGCGCGTGGTGGTAAAGTCTTTATTTCACTTTTATGTCCTAAAAATATTTTTTTTTTAGCAAAATATTTTAGTACTTTCTGTAGGGATTTACAACACAGCTCGGTATTTTTAACAAGTAGTAATACTTTAATTTAGTATTAACTTACACCCAGAGAGAAGATTTTAAGATTATTTTAATTTTATTACGAAAATATTAAATTTAAGCAGCAGTTGGGTATTAAGAGTTTGCCATTTTAGCTTTATGACTGTTAATTCAAATCAATTCAAAGGAAAGTATTGTTAACATATTTTTGTTAATGTTATTAAAAGTATTTTTATTTACTACATTAATAACGTTTTATATGATACTTTACTTAATCATGAATATTCCGTAATAAGAGTCTATTGGCTTTACTGTAACAATTCTTCTTACATGTTTATTAATGTCATGCCAGACATTTTTATTTATTTCGTGCGTGCTGAATAAAAATTTTAAATAAAATGTGTTGGACATTAAAAGTTATTAATTGCACAAAATTAAATCACTGCAATGCCAAACAAATAATTGCTTATTATTATTAAATGGTAGGATGGCACAAGGATAACACAACTTAAATGCACTTCAACAAACAACGCTCATATTATTACACTTGTATATGCCCAGTAAACAATTTGTTGCCGACATATCTGATGTTAAACTAAATCTGAAACATTTTAATGTTAGAACTTTTATATTAATTTTTTATATAATTTTTTTTTATTCAGCCCAATTATGAGTAAAATTTCCTCGGGAGTTTTTTCCTATTTTTACAATAGAATTAAAGTAAGAAAAATGGGAGAAGGAAGAAACTCCCGGGAGATTTTAATTTTTAATTGGACTGATTATTATTTTGTAATAAAAAAAGCCTTCAATGACTAAAATACTTATTCTTATTGAAAAAAAACTAATTTTTGTGAAAACTTTAAGTAACACTAAAAATATTATTAATCTTATAAAATAAAATTTTGCTAATAGCTTCAACTCTTAACAATTAAAAAAGAAAAAAAAATAAAGAAAGATAAAAGCCACAATCAGTGATGGAATTATGATACATGATGGAATTATAAAAAGACCTTAATTCATTAGTCATAAACTATAGTTTCGTAAATGAACGGCTTTAATAAATATTTGGATTATTCTCGAATAGGGCAAAAAGTTAAATATATGTCCTTAGAACGAGGGATTTTGCTTTTAATGATCTTAGCAGTGTTAAAATTAATAAAGGACATAAAAAATATCTTCAACATAATGTGTTATATGTATTATTGTAACAACGAATATGATTTCCGTGTTTAATAGCACAACAATTTGATGATTCTGCTTATGTTACTGGCTGTCGTTTAAATGTTTACTTATATACAATGGAATATATGAGACACCAATAAAGCATACGCAACTCTATATTTAACATGATATGGTAAATCAGTAGAGTTGTCAAATATTCGCCACATTTCCAAAACCGGTTTTCGAATACTTCGAAAAACCGACTTCTGAAAAAATCGGGTTTTCGGTTTTGTTAATAAAAACCGGTGTCGAATAATCGGTTTTTCGGTTTTTTTTAAATTATTTATTTAATAAAAAAAGTAAAACAAAACAATAAAAAGTAAAACAAAACAAGCAATTCGTACGTACTTCAGACATAAAAACTAATAATACATATTATATACGTATGTAACCACATCAAATGTAAGTTAAATGTAAATAGAGATCAGTATAATAAAAATAAAAAGCTATTAGTTTTTTTTATAAAATAGTATTTCAAAAATAGTATAAAATTCAGATGATTAGGGGACATTCGGTTTCTCAACTTAGTTTTGATTGTGGATGATACGGAAAAAACACGTTCACTAATCGTTGAGGTTGGGTTGATTGTCAGTAATGCCTTGTAAAGCATATCTAATTTAAAAGATATTTTAGAAAATTTATCTATGTAGTCAAAATCCTCTTTTAAATCATTGTTATTTATTTTTTTTGATCTTTTAGCTGGGTTTTGAATCTCTTTTAAGGTAGAATTAAGCAGTTCTTCTAAGTTTTGAGATTCGCTTTCAAAATATTCTAAGTAAGAGTCTGAACTGTAGCTTAACTCATACTGCTGGAAAGTATTAAAAAGTCTGTTGTAGAGTTCTTCTGCAAGTTCAATGGCTTGGTTCTTTGATGAATATGTTATGTTTTCCGAAGATACTGGAAGGCTTCCCGAGTGTAAATAGAGTAGAAGCGTATTTAATACAACATTTCTACGTTCATAAATTCTTTGGTTAAAAGAATCAAGCAGATTTTTCGATATGATATTTCGCTGTTTCTTGATTGATTTTAATACAAATTTAAATATTGCTTCAGATTCTAAAAGAGTTGCGGAATCACTTGACAACTTTTTTACAGCGATTTCCAATGGCTGCAAAGAGCTGGAAAGGCCTTCCAACAATCCAAATTCTGTGTCTGAAAATGTTTCCTGGTGTAAATCAAGCAAAGCATGATTTACACAAGTTTTCAATTTTAAAAATTTAGAAATCATATTGGCTAATGAATTCCATCTGTGTTTAACGTCAGCTGGAGCAATACCTGATGTCCACATTCTTTTTTAACATAATGCTGCAATTTTTCTTGCTTTTCCTGTGATTTATTAAACATTTTAACACACTGTCTTAATTTAACAATAGTTGGTTCAATGTTGTCCAGAAGATCTATTGACGAATTTAAGTCTTCCAATGAACTTTCTAAATCTGAATCTTCGGAATAATCTGACTTTTGAAAATTTACCTTATTATACAAGGAATCAACTACACACAAATGTATTGCGTGATTGTAACACAGTTGTCCAATGGCTGGAATATTATTCCCAATTTTTTTCATAACTGCAGCACCATCGTGCGTGGAGGCTACTATGTCATTATAGAGGTCCAGTTCAAATTCTAATAGTTTTTGCTTTACGTAGACTTCTAAATTTGCAGATGTTCCTTTTAAATGTATTCGCTGGAGATCTAAATTGAAAATCTTAAATATTTATAAAACATATATGTTGTTAATTTTTTTTTAATTAAAGCTGAAAAAATACCTCTAGATTTTCTCCACTGACATCAGTACACCGAGCGCTAACATTTAAATATTTGAAATTTGAATGGTCAGTCCACTCGTCAACAATTATTGAAAATTTTTGTTTGGTTTTTTTTATCTCTTTAAAGGCTTCAATATACTCCATTTTTTTCTCTTCGTAAAATTCAGATATTAGCTTCCATATTGTTGTGGTGCTTGATGGCATTTCTAATTTTATAGTCTTAAGATAAGCCTTGACAACCTTTGACTTTCGTAGGGAATAAACTGACATGCCATCTTCTGCTACACATTGAGAAAGGATTCCGGCCAAACTTTTACGTTTTAAATAACTTCTTAAGGCTAGTTTACACGGTAATACAATGTGTTACGACATGTCAAAAAATGATGTAGAATGAGAAAAATCTTATCATGTAAAAGCAAAATGCATTGAGTAAGAGAGAATACGGATAAAAATATGACAATCAGTCGGTAAAAGTTCATTTTCTAAACCATTTTAGAAACTTATGTATTCTCATCACACCAGAGTCGCATTTTAACAGAGTATATTGAAGGTGGTAACATTTTTATAAAATTACAAAAACAAGCAGAATCAACTCAGGATGTGTTCATGTTGTTTTTGTAAATATTGTAAAACTGCAACCATCTGCTTTTTTGTTATTAACTCACTTTGCTTTTATTTTACTTAAACCATCCGTGTAAACATAAAAAATACTTACCAACAGATTTTTATTTTTTTTTGTTTTAAACACGGAGAGAATTTCATAATATTTTGATTCGTCGTAATACATTGTATTACCATGTAAACCAGCCTTTAATGGAATTGAAATGCTAGATGAAGATTCAGATAGGGAATTGGAAGTAGAAGGCTGCTGTTCGCTTTCAATCGTAATTTAATGAATTTTTTTTAAATGATTCATTAGTGACGATGTTGAAGACCCTTTGCAAGACAAAATTTTGGGGCATCTTAAGCACTGTGCCTTGCCCTTTTCTTTTTGTTTTTTAAAATATTGCCAGACAATAGAACTCATTTCTGAAAAAGATAGAAAATAAATTTAAAAAACAAAAATATATACAAAATACTTACCTTATTAACAAAATATTTTGTTTTTTAATATTGAACACCAGCAATCGTTTTGATGTGTGAACTTTTTTTGCCACCTTCTTAAAACTTCTTTCTTTCTATTGGCATTCACCACTTGAAACTTTTTATTGCTATTGACATTCACTCAGAAATGACAACATTTAAATAGTGTTAGATTAATAAATTTTATGTAGGCAATGTTGTAAACAGGGCTGTGGAGTCGGAGTTGAGTTTCTTGTACCGGAGTCGGAGTCGAAGTACCTACAAACACTCGCGACTCCGACTCTAAAACTTTTCGGCATAAAAAATTTTAAAAAATTTTCTAATATTTTTTTCCCAAATAAAAATACTTCGAAATTGGCGATGCAATATTTAAAATATTGATTCGAAATTTTAACAGAATGATTTTCTTGGTATATTTGGCCATTTAAAAGGTAATGCATTAAAAAAAAGAGTTAAAAGTTAAATATGGACCAGTCTCATATACATTTAGCATTAAGGTTAGATTAGGAGTCGGAGTTGGAATTTCAGCGGTTGGAGTCGGAGTTAGTACTTTTCGTTGATGACTCCACAGCCCTGGTTTTGAATGTTAAAAATATCAATACTAAATTTCTAAACAAAGAAGCTTAACAAGAAAATAGTACTTAAACGGACGTGGGGGTACCGTGGTATTTTCAAAAGAAAAAAAGTACTGAAAATAGTACCATAGTACTGAATTTTCCATCACTGTGGTAAATATATATTAAGGCAATTATCCACTTCACAAGCTCTATTTATTGTATAATCGTCTAATTATACAATATTTTATATATGTTGTGGATAATTTTTAGACAAAAGTGCTGCCATATTATACGAATGATTTTCATATGTTTTGAAAAAAGTTCGAATTTGTGAATTCGGCCTAATGTTAGATTTGTGAATTTGTTTAATTAATTTCAATTTGCTTTTTAAACTTTATTAAATAAAATTGCTTACCAATTAATGTTTATTGCTATTTCATCTCAATTAAAACTCCCATACCTGGTTTAATTTCATGGTATCAATCAATGTGAATGGCAAATTTTGATAAAGAACGAGATAAAATAAATAAAAACCAAGAGTGAAGTAAAAAACTATTGGGCATGTTCTAGAAATCAAAATGATGTGAAATTGAAATCGAACGAAATGTTGATTGCAATTATTTACAAAATAACTGTGGTTTTTCCTGTTTTTAAGAGTTTTTCCTTTAAAGTTAATTGGTACTCAAAGCATGAAGTAATTTTTATGAACTCTCTTTGCAGGCTCGTTTTAAGAATTTGTTCGATTTAAAATCCACTTCATGACCGTATAACTTAAGCTAAATAATTTGCTTTTTTTGTTTTATTTTTCAAAAAGAAATTTGTTAATTTTCTAAAATTGTTTACTCAAAGTACATTGACGATATACTTTGAATTGATATTTTCCATTTTTGATTGTCGTATTGCTAGATAGAACGATACAAGACATTTGTCTATTCACAAGTGCATAAACAAATTCGTATTTTTTAAACGATAATCCATACAACAGAGCTTGTGAATTGGGCAAATATAATCTTTGGATAGTGAAACCGACCCATGAATATATGTCATGAATATTACTTGAAAAATCCAGATTAATGTCGATAACTATGCCTAAAATTTTTATTTTCTCAGCAAACTCACTCCTTTTAATTTTAACCTAATCGAATTCTCATATTATATCATGAATGCTCATGAAATTATACCTGTAGGTCATCTGCAAAGGAGTAAATTGGACATCGTTTAGACCCTTTACTAAAAAAAACAAAGATATGATAAATCGGAATAAAACAATAATCGGATATGTCGAAAATTCTTTTAAAAATTCCCTAGACCCCGTCTCCAGAATTTGTACAGAATTTTAAATTTTCCTAGACGAGGAGTGACGAATTAGTGCAACCCCCTATAAAATGCTAGTATAATTGTGGTACGAGTCGTGACAGAATTCGGCAAAAATGTTCATGGGGTGCGTATAAACTTATTCAATGTTGTTGTTTGAGTTTGTATTAAATCAAAACGATTTGCATAAAAGATCCCACATACACACTGGCTGAATCACACTCATCATACACATGTTAACACTTGGCCACGTGCACAAACAAACACACTTGTTAGTACACATGTTTGTATGTGCGTGCAAAAAAAAACTTTTGCTTAAACTTTAAGCCTTGAGATTTTAACGTAAAGTCTAAAATTGTATATTTAAGAATTTTTGAAATTTAAAATCTTTAAAACAGTTGTATGTAAATCTTAATGGTCGATCTAGAAACTGAGATCATAATACGTTAACGTAAGTCGTGAGAGATATAACTTTAAGGCCCTAATTGTGCAAAACACAACGCAGCGCCAAAAATTACAAATTACATAACAATCGTACAGGTGTTGGGATACCATTTTTTTTAATAATAAGTTTTGATACCATGGAGGTATTAAAATTTTTAGATTCATCTTGTAAAAAGAGCGGATAATGCAATTTGAAGACAACATTTTATGTCTTAGCTCATTTCTTTTCCTAGTGCGAACATCAGTGATAATAGAAAAAATCCTTGCGCTATTTGTTTTGGCATGTGGCAGTGATGAATCAATTTGTTCCAATTTGTGAAAAAATTTCAGCAGCATATATTATTCCATACGAAAATTTGACATGTATCAATGTTACCTACCTCGCGAGTTTGTACAATTTGACGTTTTTAATATTTTTAAAGTATGCGATATTGTTTTGCGGTATGGAAACAAAACTCACATGAATGTTACCAAAAAGTATTTTTTTACATAAAAAATTAAATAAAAATTAAAGTAAATATGGACGAAAAACTGTGACAGGTTGTGCTTGTTATGTTTTCCTTTCTCATTTAATATTAAACTCAAACTATTTTCGCTTTACTTAAAATTTCACGTGAATTAAGTGCAGCTTATATTATTTCGCAGTTGTAAAAAAAAATGTTCCCAAAAACATTTCGTAACTTTTTCACAAATTGAACAGAGTCTATCAACAAAATTTCAGAGAAATTCCGCTCAAGTTTTTTTCAAATTAGTTTTGAGAGCATTCCACGTGAAATGTTGTACCAGGCTTAAAGGGGGAAAATAAAATGTTTATTCCAATTTTTCATTTTGGTAACTTTACTCCAAAACTTTTTGATCTCCATTCGTGTAAAAGAGATTTTTACAAATTACCTTTAAAATCAAAGCTGAAATGACGGCAAGCGATGCCACAAAGAAATGTAAAAAATTTGTATCAACAATTTTATTAGTATGGTATCATAAAGCGATAAAGGTTGCTGTATGCAGTTTTGTTTCGTTACTCAAAAGTCACTTAATTTAATTGATTTCAAAAAGTATGACCTTTTTTCCCTACGGCCACTTTTTAGAAGAAAATCCCTACGAATAAGGATTTTTTTCCCTACGTACAACGTCACTGCTCCTGTTACAATTCAAGCTATAATTTTATTGCAATTGACAGTAAAGTAAATTTCTTCTAATTAATTTTCCACCCCACGTTGATTTTCATAATTATTCTTTCGGTTTTAATAGTTTGTATTACTCCTTAAACTTATAAGGCCGATAATTGTTTATAAAAAATAAAACCGGTTAATAAAAGGTTTATAAAACAAATTTTCATACAAAGTTTAAATATTTAAATCAATAATTAAAAAAAAAGAATGTGAGAATTTTTAGTGAGCAAAACAACCATAATTTTGCTACTTGAAAAAATTCTAAAGTTCAAAATTAAACATTCAATGTTTAAAAATATTATTGTTGTATTTTAAAACACTTCTCGTGGTAGCTTTATATTATTTAAACATTATAGTTCTTAATTTAATATTATTTGAAGTTTAAGGGGAGGTAAACAAGTTCTTGTTTAATTGGAACAAAGTGTTGTTAATCGTGACAATATTAATGTTAAAAATAACAACAGTTTATTTGTGATCATTACAAGATTTTCACCAAATATCAAATATGTTTTTTTCTGCGTCCCCCAACTTGGTAGTTGTTAAATTCATATTGTGTTATCGATAAAACTTTTTAAAGTTTAACTGCCTGTTCAACAATTTCGAACGTTAACGTTCGCATAGAAAATTTGTATGAAAAACACTCAGTTTTAAAAATATTTTCAATACAAAATTTCTATGCAAACTTTAACGTTCGAAATTGTTGAACAGGCAGTAATTAATTTTTTGTTGTAAAATTCCTTTCTTCATAAAAATAACTTATTGAAAATTAAATTTGATGAACTTTAGCCTGATTAAAATGTAAAAATTTTGGATTAGAAAACCAAAACCGTTCAATAAAATAATTACAATACTAATTATTGTTTTTTTCTTTTCTTTAATTTTGTTAATTGATAAAAAGAGCAGCAGATTTTAAAAATATATGTCCGTAAAAATTCTTAATTTCAATATGATTTTTTTTTTAACATTTAATAGTTTTTAAAAGTTTAATTTCATAATTATAAAACAACATAAATTTGTTTAAAATGTTACCGGTAAAACAAAGTGCACAGATTCCGTAAGAGCTCAACTACGCGTTAAAGAAGTTTCATATTAAATTTGCAATAGATTTAAGTCTCCAAAAATGTGATTAAAACCGTTAAAATAAAAAAAAATATTAATCGTAACACTTGTTTAACTATTAATTGTATCAATTAATTAAGTGTTTGCCACCAAACCATCATAAAATATACCACAAATGTTTTTAAATAATTTTCCATTCTCAATGAGATATTGTTGTTGAAACATTATGAGTAATTAAAACTAATTTGTGACAACTTCACACATCTGCATTAACTATTAAGTACAAAAAAAAATTATCAATAAAAGTTATAACATTTCTATAAATCACACATTTGCACACGCAGTTACACTCACACACACACACGCACACATGAATATCATATACAATGACAATCACAAAGTCATTATGTGGTTCAATAGTTCAAACGACTAAATTGGAGCATCGATAAGAGAGAAGACAGACAACCAAAGTAACAAAGAGATTTGGGGATGAGTAAAAAGGAAGTTAAAGGAAGAACGGCAGGAGCAGGAGAGTTTTAATAGGAAGTAATAAAATAGAACATCCATTAAACTGAGAGAGAATCAGTTACAACGATATGACAGTTTGTTGTTGTTGTTGTAAGTGTTGGTTGTTGGTTGTTTTGCTGTTATTTTAGTCGGCCTTATATATCCAGATGTGGCAATATCAGTAGCTAGTTGTTATTGCTGTTCTTGTTGTTCTTTATTGTACGACAAAAACACCAACAATTATAATAGTAGTGTCAGTAAATATCATTAAATGACAACAAGCTATTTAACTACATTAAACCCCATTTAAGTGCCAATTAAAACCACAAAATGCAAGCACTGAATAATAAATAGCCAACCATCATCACAAATAAACAACCAAGCGAACAAACAAACGTACCGACAAATGGACAGACAAACATTCAAGTAACCAAAAACCAAAATGTTCGTAACAGAACAACACAACATTTGGTTATGATTGTTGTAAAAGTTGAAAGAAAAAAAAATTAAATAAAATTGTTATTAAACCGAGTAATAAACACTTTTATGCATAAATATTTCTATACAAATGAAATACTGATTTTGTAAGGGGGCTGTTTTAGGTGGGCATATATGCGAGTGTGTTAGTCCTAGAATGAATGGATGTGTGGTTGGTTGACTGCTCAGTTGAGTGCAAAAGGATAAAATAAATAAATGTAGAAATTAAGTAGAAATACTTCTTCACTTATTCAAATAAAAACACTCAACACCACGCACTTACTGCTATGTGCGTCGTATGTACGTTTTATATATAGAGTTTCTGGTTTTCTATTCGTTTAAAAGAGTGACTTATTTTCCGTCGTACTTTTTCTTTAAATTTATATTACTAATTATCGCTTACACATTGAAAAAAATAATATTGTCGCCTTAGAGTGTAAACCTGCTAACTAACTTCTAGCAAATTTGAAAGGGCAGACAAAAAACTTCTAATGCTTTCTATTTCTAGCTTAAGAGGGAAACCCTGTATAAAGGGTCCAGCCAAAACGCACGATGTTAATTGTAAATAAAATAAAAAGTTTTCAGAGAATTATCTTTATATTTTTTATTATAATAGAAGAATCTATGACGATTATGTGTGAAACAACATATCGGCCAAATGCTCGCCACGGCTTCGGTGGCATGCCTCTATCCGATGGTCCACATTTTTAATGACTCTGACACATAATTGAGGTTCAGTGTCTTAAATGTGCTGAATTATCTCATCCTTTAGCCCTCGAATTGTTCTTGGCTTATTGATGTACACTTTTTATTTTAAATTTCCCCAAAGAAAGAAGTCCAATGGTGTCAAATCACATGATCGTGGCGGCCAATTAACATCGCCACGGCGTGTAATAACAAGGGCATTGATTTTCTCGCGCAAAAGACCCATTGTTTATTTAACTGTGTGGCAAGTGGCACCATCCTGTTTGAACCAAATATCGGGCAGGTCCATATCCTCAATTTCTGTCCACAAGAAGTCCGTTATCATCTCGCGATAGCGAACGGTCTTACCTTGCTACATTTACGATAAAAAAGAAACTATTTAAAGTTTGAAATATTTTCCAACTCTGATTTATAATAAATGCGTGTTTCAAAGAACGCCACTCTACAAAAACAAATAATTGCCATTGCAGATGTCAGTAGTAAATAAAATAGAAACTTTTTTCATACAAACAAAAAGAAGAACCTCTACACAACTCGTCCTACATCTTAACTCAAAAGGAGTAAGACAATAAAACACACACTCAAATATGTGTATGTGAAGGAACACTGTTTATATACATACTGACATTAACACCACATGAGTCATTTATTTAATTGTATGGTATTGATATTTATATGCATGTGCTAGTGTCTACATAGTATTGTGTACATTTGTATTTGTATTTGCATTTATATTGTGTTCACAGACTGTAAATGAATGAGAGTGTGTTTCGTACATGTTTTATGGATTTATATTAAAAATGTTTAATATAAATAAGAAGGCGTTACTTTTATTTGTCTTTCTTTTATCTCACAATTTACTGCAGAAGACATTTGTACAAAATAAAGACAAACCAACTCACATAATATTTTATAGTGGGACTGATTGAAAAATTATTTTCAATAATGATTAGGCATTCAATAATAAAAAAATTGACATTTCTTTATTGAATTAGATTGTTCCCATCAACTGCCCTGCAGGAAACCTTGGATCAAGTGTCTCCAAGTCCACGACCACGGCTGTCAGATTTTACGATTTTGTGGGCCAAAAAGATAAGACGATTTATTCCCTAAATTTAACGATTTTTCGAATTAAAAATTGTGTACTACTTTCCAGAAGTTCTAAGTAAATTTAAAAAACTTCTTGGATACTTTCGTTTATTTGGTTGAGATTAATTGCCCCATGTAAGCAGTTCATAATACAAATATCAATATAATAGCTAACCCTTCTGATTCTGGTAATAGATCCATTTTCAACCATTTCTTGAGCACTAAAACAGAACTTCTGATAAGTAAAGTCGGTGTTCAATATCTCTCAGTTCATGTGGGACCCAATTTTCTTACTTTGTATACCCTGCAGGTAAAAATTGTGACTCCGTTTTTAATTTTTACAATATTGATCGTTGACCGTATAAGGCATATATATTGTGGATACTAATGAGAAGAGAAGCTCAACTCACAATATCCGACCCTCCGTTTGTACATTGAAATGGATATTTATGCCTCATAATGTCCGGAATGGTTTGCTTTTGATGTTCAGCCTGATGGGTTCATAGATGGCGAAGATATGTGCAAAAAAACACGAATGCCTCCAATATTACCCATAAATCCCTTGATCTTGTTTTTTTATATATGTATATATTTTTTTTTTTAAGAATAATATATTGTTATGTGTATCTGGATAACGACAAGAGTAAAACAATTCTAAATAAGCTACAAGCACCTTGATTATCAATACACAACATCTCCAAAAAAAAAATAGATTCCTGTATATCTAGAGAATGGCAAGAGCCAAAGTTTCTAAATCAGGTACGAGTATCTTGATTATCCATATACAATATACGACAAAATGTGGACGGAATTGGAGAAGTGGGCGTGGCTTGAAATATATTTATTTATATATATAAAGAACGGTATTTATATAACTTTCTGTTCTTATCGCACCATTGTGAAGGGTATATAAGATTCGACCTAACCGAATATAGCACTCTTACTTGTTTATGAATGATTTCGGATCTTTTTCGAGTCACGTCTCTAATTCTAGATTCTTAAACTTATGTAGCATATTCGGATATAAGACAAGAAAAGTCATCTGTTGACAAGCTAGAATAAAACATATTACACAGAACAAAATTAAAATTGATTTTAATTTAAAAAATTTGTGATATTAACTAAAAAAATTATTTAATTTGCGCCAGTAAACAGTTTATCCACAATGGCCAGAAATCCCTCAGAGAAGCATTGTAATTAATACCTTACAACATAAATCTTGTTAAAATAAACTTATGGAACACCAAATTGGACAAATCTATAGATATAAAAATGAATGTATGTATGTTTATTTGTTTATTTGTTTGTTTGTACCTTATAGCCACCTAAACCGCTGAACCGATCTTCATGAAACTTTCACAGTATATTACTGATGGTCTGGAACAAAGATGCCCAAGGTAGTAGTATTGGTGAGAGTGACGAAATAACACTGGAAGAAAACAATTTGCTATTCATTTTATTTAGTCGTCAACGAGATTGCGACGAAAGCACATGTGTGGCGGGTGTTGTCATTTTTTTTTAAATTATATTTTATTATTATGTTTTTTTAAATTATATTTCTAAGTTTTTTTAAATGTCTTATGACAAATAAGACATTGCATGTCATCAAAAGCATTTTGTAACAAAAAATACTTTTCGGCTGACATCATTAATATATCGCAATAATTTCAATTTATGTGTTCACTGACAGCAGTCTCGATGACGATTAAAATGTGACACAGAAGTTCTGCAAGTGTAGTTTGTCTCTCCCACTCAACATGCTGATTTCCTATTGGTTGATTGACGATCAAACAAAAGAGCGTAAGTATACGTGTGAGTTTAATTTGCTGATATCAGCCACTACTGGGCATCTTTGGTCTGGAAGGATATATAGGCTATAAACTTTTCGGAAATTTTGAGTGGACGTGACAAAAACAATATAAATATCTGTATATCTAGAGTACGAAATGACCTGAAGTTTTCAAATTTGCTACACGCATCTTGGGTATCAATACACAACATCTGACATCTGGGCGGGGTTGGATAAGTGGGCGTGGGAAAAATTTCTTTCTTTATACCTAAAGAATGGTATGAGAAAAACTGTCCAAATTTGGTACATATAGCTGGGTTATCAATACAAAACATCTCTGACATAGAAATAGGCTTAAAGATTTCTTTATATCTAAAGAACGGTGAGGCAATAGTTGGCCAAATTTGGTATACACAGCTGGGTCACGACACGCAACATCTGTCAACAAAACGATGGGAGTGGATAAGTAAGTGTGGTCACTTACATACAAATCCAAAAGAGATTTCTGTACAGTTAGAGAACGTTCATAGCTAAAGTTCCCAAAGTTGGTACAAATAGCTTGGTGTTCAATACGCAACATCAGTCAAAAAGTGGGCGCGATTAGATAAGTCAGCGTGGCACAAAATAAAATACCGTATATTTGAAGAACGGTAAATGTAAAATGTGTAAATTTGATGCAATTAAAAGCGCTATCAGTATACAGACAGCATCTGTAAGTAATGTGTGGGTTTGGAAAAGTGGGCGTAGGTCAAACTAGATTTCTGTATATCTAGAGAACGGCCACAGCTACAATTTACAAATTTGGAACAAATAGCTTGATTATAAATGAGCAATATCTGTAAAATGCCCACTGGCTTATTGTAGACATAGGCGGGATAACTACAATACAAATACCATATAGATTTCTGTGCAACTGGTGAATGGTAACAGTAAAAGTATTCAAACTTGGTACAAATAACTTCATAAGGAATGCACGAGATCTGTATTGAAAAAATAACATATTTTATATTAATGAGGGTAGCGAAGCACAATGGGTTAAGTTAGTAATCTATAAAATAAGGTGTGGAGCATCCTTGTGGGTCTCCCAGCTTGTCCACAATGGCCAGAAACCAATCAGAGAATCATTGCAATACCTTACAACGAATCAAGAATATTTCCGAAAATAGAAAGTACAGCAACATCGATGACTTCGAGAAGTAGCGTCAAGAAGGCAAAGATGGAAACTATTTATGTACAGCCTATGCCCAGTATAGAGGTAGTTCTTACAACAACAAGAACAAGGCTTATTATTATTATTATAAACAAATTAATAGTAGCAATTAAACTATTAATACACTTGATTAAACGTTTAACTCACTTGATTGATTTAATAAAACTGATTTTATTTTTGATTTCTGCTTTAACTGGTGAAAAATTTGTGAGAATTTTTTCCTATTTTGGATTATCGCTCAGAAAAAAATTATCAGTAGTTTTTTATTAATTAAAAAACTTGTTTAAAAAGTATTTCAATTTAATTAATGTGATAATTGAATCAAATTGTTTTTTAGTTGAAAGAAAATTAAAAATATAATTTTATTTTAATTACCAGTTTAATTGTTTTCAAATAAATTTTTAATTAAAATATCAATTAAAAACCCAAAAATCTTAATAGATTTTTTTCGTTTTAAATAAAATAATTTAAACTTGTAGAATTGTTGTTGGGAATTGTCAAAACCTGAGCCATATTTAAATTAATCAATTAACGCATTGGTTGAATCGGCAAAGTTTTTTG
Source organism: Pollenia amentaria (assembly GCA_943735925.1). Taxonomy (NCBI): domain Eukaryota; kingdom Metazoa; phylum Arthropoda; class Insecta; order Diptera; family Polleniidae; genus Pollenia; species Pollenia amentaria. The sequence goes on from OX031009.1 coordinate 228,617,864, forward strand.
ACCATTTTTTAATTAAAATTAAAAATATCATTTACTGAAAAAAAATTAGAACAATTTTAAATTTTAACTAGTAATCATTTTGGCAATTGGTGCAAATAAAGTAAATTTGTTGCTTGATGCTAGGCACACAACTGGGACGGTAGGCGAATTTCGCTCAACACGACGAATTTTTCAGTAAACATTCGCTGAGTAAATTCGTCGTATGAAGCACAATAACCATGAATAACACGCAGCTTTTATAACTGAGAAAGTTGATTGCTGTTTGTGCAAAGAGAAAGAAATAGTGTGACCATATTAAAAAAATAATGCTTAAAAATTAAAACAGAATCAAAAACACAATTAACAACTATTTTTATAGCAAAATACTTTGTATATATATATTATATGTTATACAATAGAAAAAAAAAACAATTATTAAAGTAAAAAGTAACTTTATTTACTTAAATACTTCTAAACTAAAACTAAATATGGTCACCTAGTATTGATTTGTTCGTCGTTCGCCGGCGTATGAAATAGAAACACATATATATTGCAAAGACGAATGACGCATTTCGCCGGACGCTACTATTGTGTGTATTTTCATATACACCAATATGTTTTATTTTTGGCGAAGAATATTCGCGGCCAAAAATTCGTGGTTCGTCCCAGTTGTGTTCCTAGCATGCTACTATGAATTTGGTGATTATAGAAATTTTTAAATATTTTCTGCGCAAAAGTTTTTATATTTAAAAAAGGCTGGCTGCTGTTATTTAAGTTGATCTGCAAAAAAAGTTAAAAACTTGATTTTATAGACAATTGGAGTGAGAATGGCGGCTTAATTTTTAGAGATTTTTCGAGACAAGATTGATTGTATGATTTTCTTATTTTAATTAAAACACGGGAAATATCTAACAAATTTTCAAAAAAAAATAAAAGTTAGTTTTTTACAATGGCGGTTTAAGTCAGTTTGACAATTTTGACGATTTTTTTTTTTTTTTTTTTTTTTTTGCAAAATATGCCGAATTGCGACACATTTTATCTAACAGCTCTGCTCGCCACTTTTGTCTATTATTTTGGTGGCACTGGCGACAAAGCGTCTGCACTTTTGTCTGCCTTTGGAAGAATAAGAAATTTTTTTACAGTTGTAAAACTGAAATTAATGAAAATGATGCAACAGTTTATAGTAAAACTACGAATGCTTCCCGTTTTATTTTCCTTTATTATTATTTTTTCTCACTTTAAATCTTTCAACGATTTTTAAAAGCCATATTAACGGGTATGTGATGAAAAAAGATCGATTTCAAAACGAACGTTTTTAAAAGGTGTGATGAATTTCGAGCGATCTTAAAATCAATTTCTGAATTATAATCTTAATTTTTTGTTCAAAATACAGTACGATTAACTTATGTAATACACAGTTTAAATTAAAATAGATAGGATATAAGAGAAATATGCATTAGAAATAAATTTTAAGAGATTCTAAAAATTATATTATGGATTTCACATCGTTTCGTTTCCAAATCGATTTCCATCACATACCTGTAAATGTTGGAATTACAATTAAAAAACGTTAATGTTAAAAAGTAACCAATTATTTTCTATTCAACTCCACAGTCTAACAAAGAAGAATAGATAGTTTTTTGTTTATTGAATTTTGTTTAAGAGTTTTTGTTGTTGTATTGTTGCATCCTGAATAAGTATTTTCATATTTAAATTTATATTATTTATTTTTTGATATTTGTACGAGTGTATTTAGAAGTGCATAAGACTGTTAGTGTGTTATTTACTGTTTTTCTTATTTATCATCTATTTAAAGGAAAACTGTTGTCTTATCTTGCTCTTATCGTTGTCTCTTATCAATTTCCGTAAGAATTGCCAAAAGCTATAATACGTCATCATGTTTCTGTATTTCATTTTTTGTTAAAGCATATTTTTCCACTGAGCAAAACACAAATACAAAATCAACATATGCACAATATGTAAAAACTCATACTTTCACACTTTGTATATAAAGATAAAATATATTTGAATGTACTCGTGGCGCATTTTCCCATATTCTGTACTCTAAGAGCACAATTCAAGTATGGACAATTTATTATTTGCATAAGGGAAGGAAGGTGGATCTTAAATTGCAATTTATTTTCGTTAAACTTCAAAAAGACAGTTCAGCATTTTTTATTTGTATTGTTTTACATTTAAACTTAGCCTTTTTTTAAGTACTTTAGTTATTTTTATTTTGTTTTTTGTAAATAACATCTATAGAGTTTTGCACTAAACGGTAAAAAAAATGGTGTGAAAAGTTTTCGAGCTTGATATAAATCTTAAGTATTATAAACAAAATGTAGAAAAAATATTTACACAAGTATACATATCGCACACTAAATCATAAACAGTCACACAACTCAAAATTTGTTAAAATCGTGTGTGTTTTTTCTTTTCTTTTATAAACCTCTTCACAAATTAAATCTCTAACGACCCCGAAAATTTCGTTTGCGATACGTATTCTTTAACTTTTCTTCTTTGATATTTGTGGAACTCAATTTGATTATAAAATTGTAACGGTCTTAGCCAGTTTTTTTTTTTTTGCATTTCCTGAATATTTTTGGGTTTTGAGTTGTGAATGCTTATGATTTAGTATGTGATACGTCTATTAATGAGCATAATTTAGTATAAAATTTAAACTTAACGGCCTGTTCCCTGATTTCGAACGAAAATTTCGTTCGCATTACTTACATTTAAAACAAAATCAATATTTTAAAATTGGTTTTTGTTATAAATTTTTATTAGGCGAACATTTATAACGAACTGCCTGTCCCACGATTTCGTAAATATTTCAAAATAAGTGAAATATAAATTTAAACTTTTGTATGTTTGATACATGTAGCGATTTAAAGAAATTGTTATTACGTTGTAATATAAAAAAACTTTTTTACAAATTTCACTTCTTCATTTAATTTTTTTACATTTTGTCATACAAATATCATGGCACATCACAACGGAAATGCCCATATAAAAAGTACGTGAAACAAAAAGCTGTTGACAGCAAAGACCTATTTAAAATGAAGATACCTTCTTTGTTTGTATGAAAAAATATTTTCTAAACGCATCCCTTTTGCATATGAGACGATATAAATAATTAAAAACACAATAAAATATGTCAAATTAATAGGTTTAGTCGTCAATCGAAAACAGCCAATTTTAAATTTACCGATCAGTTAATCGGGCAGAAATTAATCGGTTAACCGATTAACGGTTAACCGAATGACTACCCTTGTATTTACCCAATATGCCATAAACTCGTAAAATTAACTCTATATTATCTTACAGAACATACGAACAAACAAACATAAAACAAACTCACATTCGTTTTTTCGTATGCGAGTAAAACAGTCCCTGACTTCTTAATTTGTGTTCATTGTCATGTACTCTGCAATTTGTTTTTATCTGTTTTTTAACCGTTGTCAGGAATAAGTTAGCGAATTTTTTAGTGTGTGTGGTAAAACGAACGTTCTTGTGCAGCCATTTACTACGCTCGTGAGTTAATAGTTGATGGTTTTAGAAGTAAGACAAACTTTTGAAAAGCTCTTCTGCATTAAACTGTTCTCTAGGATGGATTCTAAATTACCCCATTTTTGCTTAGAATTTTTTTATAAACACCCTTTTTTAAGGATTAATTTTATGTAACGTAATTTCATTTGTCTTTTATATTACGACAAAAAGCGTAGACATACTCGGCCTTATTGTATAAGGCGTTGTGGTTAACGCCTAAGTCGTTTTTTGTAATACAGGTTGTGTGTTACGTTACTTACAAACGTTTCTATTTAATTTTTCTAAAAAATTCTTATTCTTATAACATAAAATCCTTGCAGCTCCTAACAACAAATTTGCCTTAAAAAGTGTAATTGATACGTACTTATCTAAGAATCATTTACAAATACAGACATAGAAGTTTATAAAGATACATGCAAGCATGGGTTAGTGATTTTGTATTCTTGTATTGAAACTTTAACTGCCGTATTCATTAAAAATAAAATAGATTTCAAACGTATTTTAAAACAAAATTTCCATACAAATTTTTCTTAAAACAGATTTCATATCCATTTTAGTTTTTTATGAATACGGCAGTAAGAATTTTGATAGACAATATATGCAAGCTTGAGTATGTGCTTTGTAGAGCTACACTACGTATGAGTAATGGTTGTATATTAATCATACTCTCTGCATTTTATTTTATTTTTAATATCGACTAACAATGTCTGCAAAAAGTTATTAGTTGAAAAGTGTGGTAAAAATTACATATTGATAATGTAATTAAACCATATTCACTTTTATACTCCACTGTGTATGTCTTAAGTTATTCGTATTTATCACATGATTATGAGTAATAAAGTTTTAAATAGCAATCCATGCATAATTTTTAACATAAAATTGTTGAGTTAATAAATCATTATTATATTATATAGTTTAAAATATGAACTTTTGACAAATTACAAATTTAAAGTTAAGAAACTATTTATGTACTCAGTTTTTTAATCTTTAAAATTTTTCATAGCTTTAAATAGAGAGTATTTAAAAAACTATAAAGAACAAAACTAATAACAGAAGAAGGTTTGAATAATTTTTTATTGAAATGCACTTGATTGTTTTTTTATTAAAATAAATTAAAATTTATTTCAATTATTTTTTTTTTCATTTTTTTTTCTCAAACAAATTTCTACAAATATCTAAATAATTTTTTTTTATTTAACGTGATTTTCTCTCCTTTCTTTTTTAGGTTTTCTTCTCTTGTTATTTTCCACTAGACGACATAAATATACAATAAACAAAGGATTTACATGATTTTTTTCTTAAGCAACGACAACAGAAGGAGGAACTACAACACCAACAATGACAGAGTACAAATCCTTACAACAATAACAAACAAATACAAGCTTTTCTTATAGAAGAAGAAACAGGAAGTAGCGGAACCAAAAACATGGAGATTAAAATGAAGTTGGAAGCAACTTAATAAAAAGCAATAAACAAATAATAATAACAACAGCAATAACAAAAAATTATACATTTAAATACGAACATACGAATATTGAGAAATAAAAAAAAATAACAACAACAACGCAAGCAGTGAAAAGGGAAATTTCATAATGTTACTGCGACATCAAAATAATGATCGTAAACATAACAGCAGCAACAACTATAACAATAAGAATACAAATAACACTAATACATCCAACGAACAAGAAATTGAAGAGAAAATCTTAACAAAAATTTTTAATATTCAACAACTGCTGCAACAGCAACAACGATAGCATTTAGAATTACAACAAAAAAATTCTTATTTTCTGATTTCATTTCATCTTTTCTAAATTAAAAACGAACAAACAAAAAACATAAAAAAACAATAACATTTTTTTACGATTATTCTGAAAAAAGTAAAATATAACAATTCTAATTGCGAAAAGCAACAACATAAAAAATAGCATAAAAACTTAAAACAAAAAAAAAACGACTGAACAAAATTAAAACATAACTTTTAAATATTTTATTAAAACACATTTCGAATCTACAAAAACCACGCAACAATCATCCACACACACAGCCACACACAAAATTACTTAAACGGAGAAAAACACATTGACTCATTCATTCACTTACTCAATCACAGTCGTACACAAACCCATATTTTAGCATTTGCATTTACGAAAAGCAAAAAAAAAAATATATAAATAACAAAAAACAAAAAATTAGCCAAATTTGATGTTAAAAGTGTCGGGCTGTTCGTTCGTTCATTCACCACCAAACGAGTGACGTATAAATCTATTTACCACCATCATAGTCCAGTACGGTTCATAGACATGCAACCGATTTTCATCATACATATTTATCATAGACTACAACAGCAACAACCTTGACGTCAACATTTATACAACAAGTCTTGCTAAATGTTTGAGAACGCAAATAAAACGAGAAATGTGGTGAATAATACCAGCTTACTCTAATACAAAATAATTGAAATGTGTTCATGCAAAATTTGGATTTACTAAAAATAAACTAGAAATGTGATTAATTTTAATATTTAAAATAGTTTTATGAAACATATTTCTTTTAGTTAGTTGAATTAATAAATTTTTATTGAATTTAACAATAATTGGAATCATAAATTTGTGATCAAATAATCAAAATTAAATTTCATAAAGTAGTTATTTTAGAATTTTCCTATCGATTAACTTTGACATTTTAAAGTCTTATGCAACAATTTATGGTGTTTTCTTTTCTCATAAAAAAAATCAACTTCTGAAAAGGTGCATGTATAAAATGTCTTGCCAACCCTTTAATAATTCTATTTGTTATTTGACGGGAACAAAACACAACTTTTTAACTCTTTTTTATGTTATTTTCCGACATATTGTTTTTTAACTGATTTAGCGAATTTTCGCTATTTTTGCAAACTTTTTTTGTGTTTTTATTCGATATTAAGCGACTTCAAATAAATGTTATGGTTTGTTTGCAAGTTTGCAATTTTTCGCGAATTAAAGCAATGTTCGCGGTAGAAGCGATTTTTTCCTGTATGTTTTCTGATTCTTTACAGCTTTAACAATTTTTAATAAATATCTGACTTTGCTATCATGTCGCTGTTAGCAAATTTTTGCGAATTTCCGCTTATTTAGCAATTTTTACCGAATGTTTGTCATTCCTTATAGTTTTATGAACTGTGAATTAATTTTATGGCTTGTTTAAAATATTAAAATTGTTTGCGAATTTTTGCTATTTTTGCAAACTTTTCCGAAATGTGCGTTTTTCACGTAGCTTTGTTGCCCTTTGATTCAATCTTCGCATTATAAAAAAAGCCACTTATATAAACCAAAGTCACCTATTTTACAAAGCACTATCAACACTGTCGATTTATATGGGGTGCAACAAAGTGCAGCAATGCCTTATGCCTTACTAATGGCGTGAAAATGAGATGTTTTTTTTTTTAGAAAAAAACACTTAACCCATTTAGAGAGCAAAACATTTTTAAGAAACCAACGCCAAATTGAATTTTTTAAAAAAAAAATGTCACATTTTTTTGGAGAATGGTGTTTATAAGTGAGAAAAAAAATCATTTTTTATAAAATCGCCTATCGTGAATAATTTTTTCCCCCGTAATTTGTTCACTTTTCCCTTTGATTTTCTCACTTTATTTTTACTGGGGAACAAAATATTTATGTAAGTAATTCTTCTCATAATTCGAATATTAAAGTTTGCAAAATTAATTTTAAGGTAAAGATCCGTTAACAGAGGCACAAACTTAGATATATATATTGTTCAACAAAATGCAAAAAACAGGTCGATTGATATGAGGAGTTATGGAGCTTTTCAAAGACGTGGTGGAAGAATTTTAGAAATTATTTTACTACATAAAAGTGCAGCAATAAGCTAATGTTGCAATCAAACTATCACTTAACTTAACTTTTTTAACTTTTTCTTAAAATATACGAGTATATTTTTGAGCATATTTTTGGTTTTTAAGTTTTTTTAATATTTCTTCTTTTTTACATTCACTGAGAACTGATAGCGCGAAAAATTGTTCACGGGAGTTTCAAGATAGCATTTTTCCCTTCGAGGGTAATACAAATTTCATGGGAACAAAAATTCCACTTGTTTTTCACGATAGGGATGAATTTTGATACATTCAAAGAAATTTTATAAATAATAATTTCTAATTTAGACTATGAAATCAGCTCAGATTACCATTGCTGATAATTGAACGAAATCTTAAGTGCTTACACGGTGTTTACATTTGCCAGTACTGGCAAGACAGTTGCATACATGCAAACTTTTTCACTAATACATATACACTCTTCCAACTGTCTTGTCTTCTGTCTTGCAAATCTTGCAGACAGTAAAATTAGACAGTGATTTGATATTTGCTGACAGTAATTTGAAGTTTTGTTCGTAAAAGTAAAAAAATCAACAATTAAAAGAAAATTAATAAATTATGCTTTGATTTTTATGTTTTACTTAAGTGTTATCTATGTTAACTCGAAATATTTTTTTAACTACTATTTTTTATTTGTTAAGTTCATAAAAAACAAGTTAAGGTGGACCTTGCACTGCGACCTTCACGTTAAAATTTTTTTTTTAAAGTGAACTGTCTTAACAACTGTCTGGACGCCTACGTCACGAAGGCAGTAAGGAGTGTTTTTGCAACTAATATGTATTTTCTTACTGTCTTGCCAGTACTAGCAAATGTTATGTAAGACGCTATGTAAGATTTGGCTTTTTACCCTAATTTGGGCAGTATTTACATTTGTAAATATTTAATTTTTAAAGTCATTATAATGTTTACATTTAAATTCCCATGGATGGGTCTATGCTTCGGACTCAGTAACTAATTTTTCATGTTTTTCCTGACAAGAGAAAATAATTTAAAAATAAAATAAATACATAAAATTAAAATAATTAAAATAAATTTTATACAACCTTTATTTAATAATTAATATTTTTTAATTATTCATAATTAAAATAATTCGGAAAACATATAAAAGCACACATATTTACAAATCGAAATACTGCCCGAATTCGTAGTAAAAAAAATTGGTGCCCAAATTAGGGTTAAACAGTACCAACAAGTAACAATTGGAAGCTTAAAAGATAAAAATAAAATAAAAATTAAAAACAAAAATAAAAAACAAAAATTAGAATAAAAATATAAAATCTTTAAAAACGTGAGATACAGGTACATAAATATGTAATGGAAATTAATTTCCAAAACGAAACGATTTAAAACCGATAATATCGTTTTCAGTATCTTGAAAATTGTAGGTCCTAATCATTCAAAACACAACGCAACGCCAAAGAATAACAATGAAAGCACAAACAATGTCATAAATAGTTTGTAATTTTGTTGTTGCTTTCTACAGAAATTCACATTGCGTTTTTAAATTTCAAACGCTGCATTGCTTGTGGCGTTGAACATTTTAAAACGGTACATGAATTTCTGTAGCAAGCAACAACAAAGTTACAAAATATTTATGACATTGTTTGTGCTTTCAATGTTATTCTTTGGCGTTGCGTTGCGTTTAACATGATTAGGGCCTTAATTATAATAACAGCCAGGCCTCCGATGTCGATCGACAACTTAAGCGAGTGACAACAAGTCACTCATTATCGTTCTCTTAAGCGGCCCACTAACTATCGACTTGTCGGTCGACAGGTTTCACGTGTCTAACGTAATTCATTTATTTTTTGTCAAATGACTGTATTGCCAAATCATCAATTCCATAAATAAAACGCTAGTTTGGGAATAAAAAGCGACAAAACATATAAATTAAGCCAAATAAATAGAACTCTGACAACAACCAAATCAGAATAGAAAGCAAAGCATTAAAAAAAAAAAATAAAGCAGTAAACAAAAAATATAGAAATATTTTCAAAACCTATATAATTTTATAAGTAGCGGTGTTTTAAAAAAATATTTAGTGCTTTTGTGTAAAGAAAATTTTGTTAAATATTTTAACAAAATGCCTATGTCGACAACTACAACACAATCCAGCAAAAACTTTACTTACCCGGTAAGTTAGCTAGTAATAAAGGAGACATATGAACACTACTTATTTTTCGGCTGAATAACTACTTATTTTTGTTCGAGTTGTCCACAGAATTCAGTACTTACAACACACTTACTAGTAATAAAAAATATCTAGTTATTATTTTACTACCAGTAAGCTGAATTGTAAATACTTACAATATATTTTCTAGAAGCCTAAATATAACTAGTTTTTATTTAGTTAGTTAGTAACACGAAAATATAAACAAAAACAAGAATTTGTATATAATACATATTAAAACTGTTTATATACCTAATAAGTAGTTATTAAGCTGATTATTAGTAAGCAAATATTCAGTAGTGAAATAATAGAAGTAGAAAGTATTTACTGTGGTCGTTACTAGTAAGTAATTATTGAGGTTTTCAGAATAATGACAATTGTAATGATACCTACTTACCAGGTAACGTGTGAAATAACTGCTACCTATTACCAAAATTTCAAAAGTTTTTACTGGGAAGTGACTGATTATGACATTTGTGGTTGCATAATATTTCTTAGTGGGCCGCAAGTTAGTATGAAATCTTTTACCTTATCGGTCGCTTGCATTGTCGATCGAATTGTCGTGCTGAAAATTGTTAGTGGGCCACAAATCAGCTGTTTGTCTTTGAAAATGCAAGCGAACGATAGCGGTCGATATCGGGGGCCAGGCTGTACATTTTATTCTTATTTTTTGTATATATTCCTTTAACTTTTATATTACATATTACTGAAAAAAAAATAGATAAATCTCTACATATGGCTACGCTGTTAACGAAGAAAATTAAAGTATATCTTTATCCTATTGCAGTGGAGCAGTCCATGCGCTTTGGCGGGAAGTAAAACAGCATCCCTGATACTGAAAGACTTATTCATTTCCAACTAGATAATTAAGAAATTTATCATTATATTTTATATTAATATATTGATAATAAACTTCATACTTCTTTAATACTTGAGACAAAAAGTGATAGAAGTTAAAAGTTCCTCTTTTAAAATTATAGTTTGTGGTTTTTAGTTGTAAATCCAAATTTTCTATGAACCCATTTTGTTCAACAAATTGAATTTAAATAAAAACATAAAACAAATTTTATCGCCCTAAAAAAACTAGTTAACAACAATTAATATTGGACGGACAGCTTAAAGCACAGTAGTGAAGAACATCTAAAATAACACAAAAATCCTCACCAAATAAAAAGTAAAAACAAAAATTGTTCAAAAATCATTTTTCTAGGAATATCATATAATTTTCAATGGATGAATGCGTGTTTAACTGGACATGCGACAACAACGCAACATGATGAATATTGCCACAAAACACCAGTAGGAGAAAAACAGCATCAGCATTCCTACCAACACAACCAACAATTACAACGAAAATAACAGAAGGAATCTACACCCTATAAAACCTTAAGATTAAACCACAATTTAAATAACAACGCCAACAAATACAACAGAAAAGCGACTGTGTGCCTGCATGAGCAAAGAATATAAGTGTGTGTTTAAATGCATGTGTATAAGGAAGTAATCCGAAAGTAAACAATACAACAACACCCTCGTCGTCGTCATCAACAGCAACTATCATTTACTATTTAAAGCAACACCAAGCCAGGCATTATTTCTGTCAAACAACCAACAAACATAACAGCCAAACAGTCAGTTAGTCAGCCGGGCAGTCAGCCAAACAACCATCAGCATTCAGCAAAAGTTGTAGTCGTCGTCATCATCGTCGTACATTCAACAACATCATTTAAACACCAACACCAATTATTCACTGTTTGTATGTATGGGTGTGTACGCAAGAAAAAAAGTTCGATACGCTTCATAAACACTTTCACACACACAAGCACACACTTACCAACTTACTCACACTCACGCAGGAAAACGTCTACAACGAAACAATATTCAACATACGCACGCATGCACGCACCATTACAGCCTCAAAAATACACTCAACAACTTTATCATTAACATCGCACAACGAATTACGAAATCGACAACAACAAGAATAATAATAATAAACGTTTTTTATTTAATTTCACCGCCTGTCCGTCTATTTATCGCCCTGCCTTCATACTTTCTCTTCAACATTTTGGGTGATTATTGCAACTTTATTATCATCATCGTCATCATCTACAACAACTACGACAACAAACGGACTTTTAAATCGTCAACGTTAAACTTAATTGCCATATCGCCATCACCAACGTTGCCGTCTCCGTTGTCCTGGCCGTCGTCATCATCCTCGACTTTACGATAACAACAAAAATAAAACGAAAAAATTACAACAACAACAACATTGTTTCGTTAGGGCTTAAATGAATTTATTTTGTTGCTGCTGCTGTAACATGGCACCAAATACACGCGTCACACGCAAATGGGAACTATTTGCCGGACGTAATAAATTTTATTGTGATGGCTTGTTAATGTCTGCTCCTCATACGGGAGTATTTTACTTAACGTGTATACTTATAACGGGCACAAGTGCTTTATTTTTTGCATTTGAGTAAGTATTCAAAATGATTCCTTAATTCTCTTTAAATATTCCTTTACTGCAATTTATTTATTTGTATGTATGAACGTGCAATTAAGGCCTTTTTTCTTTCTTTTTGTTCGATTGCACGTCATGCTTCTCGTGTGTGACCAAATTTTATTTAAGGGATTTTAAGTAAAACGAAATTTTAAATTGATGTAAGAAATGGTTTGACAGGCGGATTAAAAGATCTTAATTAAAGGAAAGTGTTGGGAATGACAGTATGGATTCCATAAAAATTGTCCATATTGCAAACAGTTTTGGATATCTTATATATAAATACGAACACATTTTTTTTTTTTTTTGTAGGATTTGAAGTATCTTGTCGTCGACCAAGAAAACGGCTTACATCTCAATTGATTTAAAATAGTGTGTGGTTATAACTTTTGCATTATAAAAAACATACTTCCGAAAATATTTGTTTTGTTTTAAGAGTCGAACAAAACTGCAATAGAACAATGTTGGAATAAAATAAAGCTGAATAAAATAAAATTGAACGAATGAAAGGAATTCAAACATTAAAAGTGAAATAGAACATTCAAAACATGTTTGAATGTTTTGATGGTAGACATAGACCAAAGACAAACAAAACATAAGAGAGAACCATTTGGGGTTTTTTTTTTGAATATCGTACGAATTGATAATTATTATCAAAAATAGATGCTAATACATATAAAAGTGTTTTCTCTTTTAACTGCCCTAAATACAATTATTTAATTACACTGCTGTTTAATATTTTTAAATTTATTTTTTGTGTTCTATTGTACTCTTTATTTCATTGTCGAAGCTTTAAAGAAAAACTATTCGAATTATGCTTGATTTAATATAGAGAGAGTTATGTTTTGTTTTGTTTTTTATGTTTACACAGAAATACAGTGATTGGAAGTAGTGTGAAATGGAACACATAAGTTTTACAACATTTTGCCCAGCTCTCTAAGCACAAAAATAGATAAAAGTTTTAAATGAAATATATTTGTTTTAATTAGTATTGTGGCTATTTTTATTGAACTGTTAATGTTTTTAATCCTAATTTGAATATTTTAATCAGGCTTAAGTTCATTGAATTTAATTTTCGTTAAATTATTTTTATGAAGAAAGGAATTTTACAACATGAAATGAATTAAAATTTATTGAAAATTTTTTATCCTTGACTGAGCTGGGAATTAAACCCAGGTTTTCACGGACATGTTGCCCTGACTAGTTTATTTGTATATTTGTTTAACGTTTTTGTTTTGCACTAGAAACACACACATATAAATATAAGCTTTCAAAGAGAACGAGTGCTTTTTGTTTTTCTCCTGCTTTTGGTTATAGTCATCGTCCCACAGGCGCGGCTGCCAGATTTGACGATTTATTGTCATTTTAATGATTTTTGAGTACAACAATGATCTATTGATTGAAATTTACAAATGTTTATAATATAATTTTATTTTAGCTTCTTAGATACTTTCGTTTATTTGTCTTAACACAAAATACGATATGTTAGCTTAGTGCATATTTTTAAGAATTCAATTTTATCAGTTAGTGCTGTTTTATTAGATCAATTTTACAATCACTTTCTTTAACCACTATAGCAGGATTTTCGATGTGTAAAATAGGTGTTCGATATCCCTTGGTTTTACTTCACTTTCTTGTTGTTGGTTGTTGGTTGGGTTACTTCAATAATAAGTTTCTAAACGAAAATTGTTATTTTAATAACAAAAACAGAATATATTAAAATTTTATTAGCAACGGAAACAAAAAATAGCAAAAAAATTAAATGACTTATTAAAAGTTAAAGGTTTTTTGCAATGACGATTTAGCTTAGTCAATTTGCCGATTTTGACGCTTTTTTACTAAAAATTTAACGATGTTCGACCAATTTTGTCTGGCAGCTATGCCCACAGGTTGGGTATATATGTATAAGTTCGTTTATATATATACATATATATATATATATATATATATATAAGCTAGTCATTACGTTTATAAAAAACGTATATTAAGGTTTCTAACCCAACAAATATGGAGGTTTGATTTCGAATTGAAAATTATTTGAAATCAAATCTTCTCTTTAACGACAAACGTTTGATAATGATTTGAAAATCATAGCATTTTTAACAAAGAAGGGAAATTAATTTCAAATTTATTTTCATCTTATTTTCAAACGTTATTCTCAAATGTTTTTCAATTGTGGATTTTAATTCAATGTGGAACATAAATAAAACATGAATTTTTTATTTTTTTTTTAATTAAAATTCATTATATATTTAACTGTCAGCTTAACGTTCGGCACCATAGTTAAAGGATGAAATAGTGTTCTTTCCGTCCTCAAATTCTTGGAAAGACGAAATCCTTGGCTCCTTTTTATTTTAGGGATTGTCATAGCGTAGCTCCGTAATCGTACACCAAACTTATATTTTCTTCACTTTCCTTTTTTATTTTTATTCGCCTTCTTATACTTTGTAATAAATTTTCTAATCACAAACAATTTATGTTTTTTCACAAGAAATTTTGCTTTTCTAAAGACGAATTCACTTCACGTAATATGTAATTTTTCTTTAATTTTTTACATTTATTTTTAGCTTGTCAAGTTTATTTCTAATTTAAGAATAACATTTGATATAAAATTAATAAAACATGTTTATGTCATAAGTTAATATTCAAATCATTAGCAATTTAAATTCAAATGATAAAATTGAACAATTGAAAAATCTTTGAGAATTGTGTTTGATGTCAAATTATAAAGTCATTTCATATCACAGATTTGAATTCGAGTTTATTAGGAATGGTATGAGTATCGGTTAGATTTAACTTTGTTAGTTCGTCAGTTTGTCTGTCCGTGTGTCTGTTGAAATGGGTTTTCCGAAGACCATGGAAATTATGGGCAAAAGGCTGTAATTTTTTTCTATGCTAATCACGCGAAGTTCTACGCTTGCAGGAGACAAGAGTCTCTGGCGGGAATCTAACCCGCAACCCCGGCATTGATGGACTAGATCACTAACAGCTGGCCTACCGGCTGTTTATTTTTGCATGCTATTGAAATTCAGCCAGGTCGGTCCATAACTCTAAAATTGTTACCCATTAACATTTAATTTTTACATAAATAAACTCGGTAGAACACTGGCATTATTCTACCCAAAATAATAGTTTTGACTCAATAGCGCCCATTATCAAAAATCCAAATTTGACTTAGATATTTATTTTTATAACAAGTATTAAATATTTAAAATGCAAGAAAACAGCCCTATACAAGTGTAGTCCCGAATTGTTCAACTATACTGTATTAACTCAAGATTAAAAAAATTTTCAGTAGAAGCAAAACTATTTATAATTTTACATTAAAGGCGAATGAAAAAGAATTTTTAAGCCAACCGTTTCATTACCAAAAAGTAGACAAAATAGCCCGATATTTTTACAGCGGTTAGATATGAATATAACGTGTAGATATTTTCTAATAAGTGAAAAAATAAAAATTTATTGTTGAACCCTTCACCGAAGGTAAAAGGTGAGATATAAGTTTCTCATTCCGTTAGTTATTTATACACTATTGATTGTAGACCCTATAAAGTATATTTAACAGTCCGTCTGTGTTGAAATGGTTTTCCGAAGACCCCAGATAAAATGAGCACTTGGTTGTTATATATTTCTGTCACATCTGCTCTGTTAAATTTTGCTTTTGAAATTCCGCCTGCTCGGTCCATAAATGGCTGAGATATGAGCAAAAAAGCACTACCGCCTCTAAATTTGTTCATAAAGTCCCATGTTGTTGTGTTTTTATACCCAGCACCGAAAGTAACAAGGTATTATAAGGAATTATAAGGAAACTTCAAATTTGTATTATCGGTTAAAGAACAATTTATGGCTGTCTGAAAATGATATCTTGTAAATGTTGGCGACGACTATGTCTGAGGTTGTCCATTCGAAAGGTCCAATTTTTGGCGACTCGTTCGAGCATAGCGACTGGTATCTCGCGAATAACACGAATAAACTTGGCTTCCAAAGCGTCAATCGTAGCTGACTTATTTCTGAAGAATCCAGACTTTACATATCCCCAGAGAAAATAGTCCAATGGTGAGATATCGCACGATCTAGGTGGCCAATTTACCGTAGCAAAACGTGAAATAAAGCGTTCACTAAAATGGTTTCTTAACAAGGTCATCACGCGCTGTATAGCTCGTAGTGCCGTCTTGTTGAAAGCAGATCTCACCAAGGCCAAAGTCCTTACGTAAAATATGCGAAGTTGTCGAATACGACAAGCCAAGCTGACGAGAACGACGACTAATCTATACTTCAC
This sequence comes from Pollenia amentaria, assembly GCA_943735925.1. Taxonomy (NCBI): domain Eukaryota; kingdom Metazoa; phylum Arthropoda; class Insecta; order Diptera; family Polleniidae; genus Pollenia; species Pollenia amentaria. The sequence continues at coordinate 228,634,218 of OX031009.1, forward strand.
GGTCTTCGCGTACACTCTCAGCTACAGCTGCTACATTCACTTCACTATGTACTGGATGTGTTCTAACCGGTCGAGTATCATCCACTTATGTAAACTGGGACTCAAATTTCCGGATTTCCGAAAAACGTTTCTCACAGAACGCTGATCTTTGTAATACAGCTGAACAATTTCGAAACGCTGTTGTGGTGTGAGTCTTTCGACGGTGACTTGGTAAACGATACTGAACAAAAATGGCAAAGCAGTTTAATATAAGTCACGCGTGATCTTCACGCATATTGAAAATCAAACCTCATGATGAATACCTTGGAAAATATGTTTTTTTAATTTATTTTTTTTTTTTTATTATTATTATTTTGATGACTTTTTGCATTTTTTTTTACACATAACAAATACATACATGTAAAGTGCAGTTGATTTAACGATGTTCGCCTTTTTTTCTGTATATCTGGAGAACGGAAAGAGCAAAGTTTGAAAATAAGGTTCAAGCATCTTTGTTATTAATACACAACATCCAACAAATGTGGTCGTAATTGGTGATGTAGGCGTGGCACTTCCCATACAAACCAATTGTTGATTTCTGTATATCTGGAGAACGGTAAGAGCCAGAGTTTTCGAACTAGGTACAAGCATCTTGGTGTACAATCCTTTTGCGTTGTTAATTGGGGTATTTGACAAACGGTTAAAACATGTTTGTAAGGGGTGGTCCAACCAAAACGCACGATGTTAATTGTAAATAAAAAAAAAAGTTTTCAGAGAACTATAATTGAGGTTCAATGTCATTAATGTACCGAATTATATTATCCTTTAGCCCATGAATTGTTCTTGGCTTATTGACGTACACTTTTAAATTTCCCCAATGAAAGAAGTCTAACGGTGTAAAATCACATGATCGTGGCGGCCAATTAACAACGCCCGATGATGCAGCTAGCCCGTAAGCATGCATAGGTGTTTTCACATTTCCTTCAGACCCGGTTTGCTGAAATTTGCGTACAATTCTCCCGCTTGTGGACACATTTGGTCGATTATGCTGACCAAAAAAATCACGAAGTTTATTTTGATTTGAACGCCCATTTTCGTAAAAGGCTTCAACTATCTTAACGTCAAATTCATATGGGCAAAAAACTTGACGTTAAAGTGTGACCCACAATAAACATCGTGCATTATGGCTGGACCACCCTTTACAAAAATCGAAATATTGAACATTTTCCAAACTGTTTGCGCTACCTAGTGCTAAATTTCATTTAAGTGAAAATATATCAGAATCAAGAAGGAAAAGACAAAACATAATTAATGAAGAGGATTCAATTTTTTTATTTGAATCTATTGGAAAATGATTAATTAGGTTTGGGTCGTTTATTTGTTAACGGAAAGTGTGTGTTTCGCAAGCCGTTTGTGTGGTTTGTTTGGCTATCGCCACTGTTACACGAGTATATGTTAAGCAAATTAGGTAATATTATTGCTTAAGAAATAAAAAATAATATAATAAAAAAAAGAAAAACTGCAAAATGCAGATAAATCAGCACATTTGTCAACGCTGCTTGGAAGCTAAACGATCAAGTTTTTTCTTTTTTTTTCATTTGCCATACTCTCACTTTTTTTACTAACGCACTTACACTTTTTAAATTGACCACGAGATTACTCTGAATTTTACCTTTCCATTTCTTTGCAAATTTTACGTTCAATTAACAAATTAACTTTGGCACTTTCTTTGTAAAAAATATATTTCTTAAAAAATAGATGTGCTTTATTAAAAAAAATATGGTTTGAGTCATGCTGCTATTTTTAGTTGTTTCTTCGTCGGGGAATTTTTAAAATAAACTTGATTATCAACTTGAGTGCCTCCTGTGACACAGCTGTCAATTCAAACAAGTTTTGACAAGCAGTTTTTGTGAACAACTTGAAAGTGATTTATTGTACGTGTGGCTCCAGGATTAAAAAAATTTTTGCTTGCATTTGTTTCAATTATAAATAATAATTAACGGACTACTGCAATATTTCAGTAATCAGTAAATTTTCTCAGTAAGCAGTCACGGTTTGGTTTGTTTAGTTGACATAAAACTTTAAAAAATTATACGTTTGAAAGAAAAACTATTAATGTATTGTTATTCGATTACTCGGCATAAATTCTTCGATTAATCCTTTAATTGAGATGAGCAGTTTTAAATAAATCGAACAACTAATCGTCTAAAATGTTTCGATTAATCGAACAAGAATTAATCGACTGAACACCCTAATCAATACAAAAATCCCACAAAATTTACGAGAAATTGAAGAAGTGGGCGTGGCACAAAATAGATTTATTTTTATCTAAAGAACGGTATTTTTAAGGGTATATAAGATTCGGCATAGCCGAATACAGCAATCTCACTTGTTTTAAATTAAAATCTCAAGTGGTCGAAATTCGACCACCGGGCGATCGTAGCTTTAATACGGTGTTAAATTTCGAAATTTCAAGTAAAGAAATGTAAAATACCATCTGTGTTCGGTTCTTTTTTTAATTAATAAACATCCAATGCCAAAATTAAAATTTAAAATATTAAGAAAATTGTTTCTTGTAAATTTTCATATTAATTGGAATGTGTATTCTAAGTTAAATAACAATTTATAAAGCTTCCATACTTTAATAGTCTTATTCCTTCAATATTATCCAGGAATATTTTCTATGTACTATCAGAATTCTGTTAAAATGAGAACTAAAATTCCCAGAAAATTTTTTCTGTTTTTGGAGATTTAATAATAATAGTTTGGAGATATGATAAGAGTTTGCCATTAAAAAACTTTATTTTTCAAAATATCAAAATTATTTATCAAGCAAAAAGCTAAATCAAAGCAAAATTTAATTGTTAATAAAATTTTAATATTGTCATTATTACATTCAATTTATTGTATAGATTGTAATTGTAAAAAAACTGTTGCCTTCCAGAGGAACAAGTTTTTTCTCAATAATTGAAAACTATTCAATATGATGTAGTTTTTTTAATGGCTTTTTAAAAATCTACGACAAAAAACAATGTTTTTTATTTCTTTAAAAAATAAAAAAAAATAAAAAAAAATGAAACTTAGTTTTTACAAAATTTCCAAGAGCATAGAATTTATTCTTGTCTAAAAATGTTCTTAGAACTGCTTGAACTTATTGGTAAAAGTTCAGTATTAAAGTTTTTAAATCACTTAATATATTGTACGAACGAATACTTAATATTTTGTTAGTTTTAGCTCTATTTTGATTTTTATTTGTTTTGCAACAATTTTTCAAACTCATAAAAGTTGATGTCAAACAAACTTTTGATAGGAGCAAAACGAAAGGGGAAGTTTCATTGATTTGAAAGACACAGCAGCAGGCACTTCACTTACTCACTTACTCACTTACAAACTTACCAACACGTGATGTCTGCTCAATAGCAAACACACACACTCGCATAAGATAATGTATGTTCACTCTTTTTCTTTTTTTGCGTACACTTATTTAGCTCTTGAATGATATTTTTTGAAATAACTTTTCAATACACAAACTTAATCATCGTAACCATAATCATCATCCTCTGAATAAATCATCAATACAACACAAATTGTGTGTAAGTAAAAACGCTTTGAGAAAACAGTTTAAGGAAATATTTTATTTCAATCGGAAACTTTTTCTAACGTTGCAGCAGTTCCTGAGTTTGCTTTTGAAAGCACCGTTGCAAGTTGCTCCCACATTATTACAGCACGCTACAGAAAATGTTTTTGCCATTGTTGCATTTGTTGGAAACATTATTTTTCGAAACAAAAGCAACACAGCCTTTCAACATTGTTTGCAAAGAGTTGCCTGAAGTAAACACAGCATGCACACCCATTCACATTTATCCTCTTTCTATCAATTCAGATTTCGTTTCAAAGCGGTAACATTCAAAATTATACTGGAACACATACACGTATGTACATGATGGATGTATTAGAACAAAGTGCTGTACAAGTCCTTTGAGAATATTTTGTTCATTGAGAACTAAATAAATTTTAAAACATTTTTATATTCCTTCTAACTAAAGCTTACATTTGCTTGATGTAATTTGCTCTTAAATCTTAAAAAATTGATTTTAACATTTAGTTAACAATTATGTGTTATGTTTAAATGTAGGTTTTTATGTTGTAGGAGAGTGCAAAAGCCATTTCGTTATCTAAGTAGTTTTTAATGTTTGACAACACAGAAAAAAATATTATCCCAATTAAAGCATTTATCAAAAATAAAATCAATTTTAATTAAAAATTAAATCAACTGAATTAAGCGTCTAATCATTTCATTTCATTTATTTATTTGTTTTGGATCACAAGCCCATTGGGCCTAATTGATCCGGAAGATACAATTGGGTTAGCTTATAAAAAAAAAATCATACATAGTTTTTATATATAAGTATATATCAAAAGATAAGTTACATTTTAATAAATTAGAATTTTTTTTGTTTTTTTTATTTTATTATTTATTTTTTAATTCTAATCATAGTGTATGTAAAACACCTCCCCCCATTTGCACAATTACTGAAAATTATAAAATAATATAAACTAAAAGACCTGAAATAGTAGAAATAAATAACGTTTTCCACCCTAAAGTTGAGACAACAACATTTTCTTAAAACTTGACAATGAATTATTGAATCTACGGTCCTCATATGGAATAAATAGATTCCACATTCTTATCACACGCACAACGAAGATCTATTCATAGCAAGAGTTGAAAATCTTGAAAAATCTAATGAGTTTGTTCGGTTAGAGTGACCAAAACTAAATCTTTTAAGGAGATAGGAGGGCCGTCCAAATTTAAATATTTTATAAAATTGTAACATAATCCTTAGTTAAATAAAATCGTCGAAGTCACAACTAGGAGCAATAAATATCGATATATCAAAATATCGATACTTAAAAAAAATATAATCGGTATATATCGCCGATATTAAAAACACCCATATATCGATACATCGATATTTATCTACGACTATCGAATTCGATATTTTTAAGATCTCTTTATAATAAAATTCAACATTTTAACCGTTGCTCAACTGCTTACAATACTGTAGTTTTTTAAGAAGTGCATCATATGTTTTTTTAACTAATATTAAGACAATAACGGCGCTTTTCCATTATACATTTTCATAGATTACACAGTTCAGTTTTGTGTCGGTTTTTTAAGAGGTGACAACAGGTGAAAGGGTTCCTAGAATTATGCAAAGACATATAGACAATAGACTCATGAAAGTTGGAATGTTAACAGTAAAAAAAAAATATTTTGTTTAGAATGGAATTACATTTAATATGTTTGTACCTGTGTAAATATGTATTGAAATTTGGTAATAATTTCAGCTTAACTCGTTCATACATCGATATATCGATATTTTTAATTAATAAATATCGATACTCTTAAAAAATATCGATACGATTTATATCGATATATTTTTTCAATTTGCCCATCCCTAGTCACAACCCAGTACCTTAACCACGTATTAAGTCATATGTCTCTGATCCCTAAAAGAAAGTCCAAAAATATAACGTACGACCCTATTGAAACTTTGTTTAAGTTTTAAAATATTATGTTGTGATACCCCCGAAAATATTTCCAACCCGTATAAGAATATTGGCAGACATAGAGATAGAGCAACTTGCTTCCTTACCAAATGAGGCAAAAGCATTCCTACGCTATACAACCGTCTCACAACGTAATTTACTCAAGTGAATTCAACGTTTAATTGTTACTATGAATTTGGTTCCTGGTGAAAATTAATAGTATCAATTAAACTTTTAATTCACTTGATTAAACGTTTACACTTGATTAAATTTTTAATTAAAACGGATTTTATTTTTGATTACCGCCTTAATTGGGGCAAATGTTTTTTCTGGGAAATGGGGAATAGCTGCAGTCAGATTTTTTTTTTAATTTCAACACGTTTGTACTACAGATTTTGTTAAAGTTTTGAATTGTAATCGTAGAAGATGTGGTAATGAGTTGTCGCAAACGAAGTATATTTTTCAATATGGTCACCGCTAACAAAAATAAATATTTTAACACATATACTGGTTAACTAATGTAAATGAAATCTATCATTCTTAAGGAAGTCACAACCATATTATAGTTGCCTCCAATAAAAAGCTATGGTTAATAATAAATTTATTATGTTTGTTTATCAAGAAGCAATAGCACGCTTCTAAAAAAAAGTGCAAAATGATATCGTTATGAAATAGCCATTGAATTTTGTATTGTAAACATATTAATGATATTATTAACCATAAAATGATCGGAGGCAACTATAGTATGGTTGTAGGTATGTATTTATTTTAACCATAGTATTGCTTTCCTTGACAACAAAATGTTATTATAATATATGGATCCTATTAAATCGTGTAAACGAAAAACTGGAATTTACCATTCGTAGGCAACAGGAAGGGTTTCGATCAAACCGCACATTTATACATTGAGAATAAAAACAGAATAGTCCGTGGAGTTCAGAACCGCTCTTCAACTTATATCCGTCGACTATAGCACAGTGTCCGACAATTCTCAGTGTCACCTATAGGTAAAAATAAGGCTAGATTGTCAAGTGGCACCTGCAGGTGACACTGGGCAGTATTTCACATGTTTACATACTTATATGTACATACTAGGGTATTCATTTAATCGGGCTTTTGCTTTAATCGATTAATCGCTCGATAAATTAACCGAGGTTTTGGTTTAATCGGTTAATAATCGTTAATAATATTGTAATTGATAGGTTAACCGATTAGTAAAGTTTTTTAAAAATTAAGTAGTTTCAATAAATAAAAATATATAAATGGTTTATTATTTGGAGTTAATTAGTAAAAAAAAACAATAACATAACAAATATAAAAAGAAACGACCAAGCAAAACAATAATTCATAAATATCTAATACATATTTTTTAATTAAGACATAAATATTATGTATTAATTGAAAAATAAACTATGAGATCATTTTATTAGTTATTTTAATAGTTTAAGGAGATCTTATAAAATAATATTTTAGACAAATAATTTGGTTTAAATGTTTTGATAAATTTTTGCTTGAAAAAAATTCTTTCACTTATCGTTGATGTTGGAGAAATCGAAAGCAACACATACTACAGAATATCTAATTTCTCACTCCTTTTTCTGAATTTATGTAAACGTATAAAATCTTCCATTACGCCATTAGAGTCCTGTTTAATTTTTTTTTTTTTTTTTTTTTTAATTTTTAGCTCCTTTAATTGTTTCGGCTAATTCTGTTAAAAGATATGAGAAGAAACAAATAACTAAACACATATATCTAAAAAGTATGTGAAACAAAAAGCTGCTTACAGCAAACACTTATTTAAAATGAAGATCACTGACTCCTTCTTTGTTTGAAAAAAAAATATTTTCTAAACATATGTGAGACGAAACAAATAATCGACTGGCATTAACTGGCTTGATCGTTAATCAGTTAATTGGTTAACCGGTTAATGGTTAACCGAAGGAATACCCTAGTACATACACATATATAGTAACTAAGCTTATATTTTGCTAAAGATTGAAATTTAAAGAAATAATGGAAATAATAGAGGCTGGAGATGACCCTAGCGCATTCATACTGTAACCCCTTGTGGATGGTAACGCTGCGTTTACACATGAAAGTTCTTTCATGAAAATTCTGTATGCGTATTATCGTAACAAATTTCACAGAAAAGTAATAAACTTTCATGAAAATTCACATGAAAATGAATTTCATTTTCAAAATGTTGTCAAAAGGTAAACTTCTATCAAAAATTTCTCTTCTTCTTCTTTTTTGTTTTGCTTATTTCAAGTTTCAGAGTTACCGAGCCAATAATTCACGCCGAACTTCAGGCATTCGTTTAAAATAGTATTTATATTTATTAGTTTTCATGATATTTATAAATTTTAATTAGAATCATTGTGTTCTTAATATTTAGTTAAAAATAAATATTTAAATACTTTATATATACGAAAGGAACAATTTCAATTGGCAACACTGCTTAGTTATTGTCATTTACTTTCATGAAATCGCTCTCTTGCAATTTTCATTGAAAGCTAGCTGAAAGTTGGACTGAAAGTAGAAAGATGTAAATGTGTTAGTGAAAAAGTGTGAGTGTATTGCGACTTTCAAGAAACTACTTTCATGTATAAATGCCTAGTAAGGTAACCGATGGAGAGCTGGAGACGAAAATGAAGCTCACTGCGGTCACCTTTTAATCCGAATGTTTAAAATGTGCAATAAATTATGCCATTATAAAATCGGGATGAGCAATATTTTTTTAATGCGAATTTTTTAGTGTAATCTCGATGTATATATATTATTTAGAAAGAAAAAATCAGGTTTGTTTTCATTACTCAAGATATGGGAATTGCCGGGTCAAAATTCAGCAAGATCGGCTTATTAGGAAAATAGTTATGCACCCAAGTGTGGAAAAACCTTCCTTAAAAAATTAGGAAAAACTAACATAAATTGTTGGTGTAATGTACTGATTGTCCATAAATTTCGATAAATTCGTAATATTGGCAACAGATTTCGTAAATCGGATCGGAAATCAACTTTGTATGGCTAAAAGCGTAACGAATAATTCAGTTGTGGTGACATTTGATATAATCTAGTTTTATAAGACTAGAAATCAAAATTCCTTATCGGAAAACCCTTTAGTACGCCTTAAACCATAACAAATAATAATATTCTTTTAAAATTTAGCCTATTTAATAAGACTAGAAATAAAATTTTGTGAGAATCGGTCTATAATTTACCGTACGCTCTATATAAAGCCCCTTCTCGAAAACTAGTTAAATAAGCCTTAACTCGCAACAAATATTGATATTGTGGTAAAATTAAATTAGGTAAAAGAACTAAAGACACTTTAAGGTGCCCGTAGACGACATGTTTTTTACATCTGACTTGTCAACTTATCAAGTCATATGTAATTGTGAATGTCTGTCAAAATTGCTGTTTTACAGAAGGTTAATAAGATTTGGTCACAAACGTACATGTAATTTGCTTCTGACAGTGTCTATGTCTTTTCTCTGTAGTTATGGAATAAACCAAAGTAGTTCTTGGTTTCAAAATAGCGTGTTGCCGCCATAAAAATTTTTATTTGCGCCGTAAAAAAGTTCAACCCTCTAAACATTTTTTTTTCTTTAAATTCGAATATACCAATTTAGGATATTATAATGATGCGTTTTTATTTATATATGTACATAATTTCTATTCAATGGTGAAATGATTATACATATATCGGTATTGTAAAATATTAACTTAAGCCGGCTAATGATTCCGTCAAAAATGCACTGAAGCTGCGGGTTTCTTCCTGGCATAGATTTCTGTCACAGCTGATGTCAGATGGTTTGTCAGAAGAAAATAGAGCACGCTCTAATTAAAATTTTGTCAGATGACTTTGCGTCTGACTTGTACATATGCAATGTTTTAAAGGTAACACACGACATGTATGTATTTTACAGTGGGAAATTTGACAAGTCAGATGTAAAAAACATGTCGTGTACATGCAACTTTAGTAAATATATGTGGGGCTCATAGATTAACTAAAGTTTAAAAAACGTTTTTGTTCAAAGCTTCCTGGGAATCTCGCAATCAATTCCCGGAAAACGCACTCATACAGTTATTACAGTAAGTGATTGTGGGTTAATAAATTCATTTTCCGTACTGTTACAATTGAAAAAAATATGTTTCTTATTCAAAAAACAAACTACTAATAAATAATGTTTTCGTACTTTTATTGTTATGTAGTTTGATTTTTTGTCGGTTAAAAAATATTTTTGTTAAGTAACAACTTTTAAATTTTACGGAATATGTTGTTAAACAAGGCGCATTCAATTTTGAGGCGGCGTTGAAAGGACAGCTGTGCTATTTTTTTTTCTTACTTAAGCCTAGTACTCTGTTCAACATTTCACGTGAAATGCTGTCAAAACCCATATGAAAAAAACTTGTGCGGAATTTCTATGAAAAAATTTTGATAGAGTTGTACTCTGTTTAATTTGTGAAAAAGTTGTGAAATGTTTCTGGCAACATTTTTTTACAACTGCGAAATAATATAAGCTGCACTTATTTCCCGTGGAATTTTAAGCAAATGAAAAAAGTTTAAACTAAATATTAAAATGAGAACTGCAAAACATAAATAACACAACCGGTAACAGTTTTTCATCAATATTTACTTTAATTTTTACTTAATTTTTTATATACATGTGGGTTTAAATACATGTGGGTTTTGTTTACATATGGAAAACAATGTCGCATACTTTGAATGATTAAAAACATCAAATTGTGCAAACTCTCGAGATAGGTAACATTGATACATGTCAAATTTTTCGCATGAAATAATAGATGTTGCTGAACATTTTTTACAAATTGGAACAGAGTACTAGGCTTTAAAGAGAAGAATGTCAAAAGTTGCTTGTGATTTTGACATATCGACCAACAAAAGCAGCAAATAAACTAGAATTTTATGTTTTTGTTGTTGTACTCGTTGTAGTATTGCCACCACCGTTTACTTGAATTCGCCTTGTTGTTAAATAAATAAAAATTTAAAAATTAATGCAAAATTCCTTTTTTTTTTAATGAAATGTAAATGATCCGTTTTTTAAATAAATTTTTAGTTGTTGTAAATGGATTTTCTGTTGAATTTAGCTACATAATATTTTAAGTGCGGGACTCAATTTCCGGAAAGAAATTCTAATCTATCTCATCTGACCTAAATTTTTGCGAATTTATTTGCTCATTTATCTAATAAAATATTTATATGTACGTTTCACTAAAATTGAATGTGATAACAAAAATGTGTTTGAAATTTTCACAAAAGATGTTTTGGACTCTTTTTGTTAGCTTTTTTCCAATTTTCTGCTGATGATGATGAAAATTTATAATGAAATCTAAGCAAATATATAATTATGAAAAGAATAGAACAAAAATATGACAACAACGGCAAAACTTATCATTTACACATAAATACAATAGTCGCTTTTTTACACATACATATAGCCGCTTAAGTCCATTGTAATTTTTGTTCTGTTTTTTACGAGAATACCCCAATGATGTGACAAAAGAAGAAAAATATAACAAAAAAAAAATAGTAAAGATTCTAAAACATTATAATGTGTGACATAAACCCTGAAGAATAATAATAAAAATGCGAAAACGAATGAATACGTTACTATTTAGGCTTACAGATTGCAATTAAATTCAATGCAAAAATAAACGCAAACACATGAACACATTCAATCACACACACACACACTTTCTCTCTCTGCTACAATAAATATCAAAAAAGATTCATTTTTATTTGTATTTGAAATGTTGAAAACTGTTTTGTACAGTGAATGAATTTGAAAGGAAATTGTGTCATAAAAAAAAAGGGTCCCAACTATTACGAACAAAAACCGAATCACTTTTTTGTATTATTTCTATTCCATAATAACGATAAATACCCTTCATTTACAAACAAACTTGCATATACATACAAACGTATGTTTGTACATTACGAATACATTATTAGATTTTTTTGTAATAATATTTACATGTGTTTGTTCAAAGATTTTTATGTAAAATTGCAATTACGTTCTAGATAGAAAAATCTCTAAGTCTATATCGTTGTAAGTCTTTGAAGAGAATTTAAATAATCTTTAATAAATAGTTGCTAAAATCAGTATAATGGAACTTTTTGTGCTGATAAATAGTTTCTAATTATCTTGTTTATGGAATTTTTATTCAAAACTAATTAATATCTAACCAATCTTGTAAACGACAAAGGAATTACAGTTGTGCAAAGGTATATACATTTTGTAGTACTTAACAAACTTTTTTGCATTCAACAAACTTGGTTAAAAACGTTCAATTAGGGACGTAACGAATGCCGATTTATCGGCGATACTTTAGATTTTCCTATGTATCGGTATCGGCGATACTTTGCTGTAGATACGAAGATACTTTTTATATTCGTTTTTTAGTATTTTTGAACAAACAATTAAATTTTCTATGCTTATGTTTTGCATAGCAACTAAGTGAACAAACACATTAAAAAGCAGAGCATAAAATCAAAACAGAATAATGAAATTGTTTCATAAAATTAATGAAACAACGGAGATGAAGAATAGTCCCAAAATTAAGCGGCTGACTTAACATAAGCTATAAATAAAAGATTTGAGGCTTTGGCAAATAATAAAACCTATTGCTTATCTACAATGCTTGATCCTCGATACAATGCTCGAATATTTCAAAGACAATAGGCTTCAATCATATCGATAAAAACGTATTATTGGGCTACTTAACATTTCTGTACATTCCGAAAGTGTTGAAAACACGGTCGCCCCAACAGGTGGTACAAGTTCTTTTAAGTCTAAAGAACTGGCCTTTGCATCCTTTGCTGTGATTCTACTTAAGAATAAGTCGAAAGATACATTTCCACTTGTTTACGGCCACAATGGCCACTATTGAATCTGTACTGATGCACTATTGACACAGTCACCAGTACAAGGGAATTATTTTATCCCAGACAATGTTATTTACTATTGACATATAACATGTGCGTGTTATTGGAAATCTACTACTGACGTTGGTACTATTGACTAGGTAGTTCGTTTGGGTCCATATATACCCATTGGAACCAGGGAATCCCTTGTTCATTTTAGTAAATCTAGTCTATACTTTTGGTAATTTTTCAAAGTAGATGTCGAATTGAAAATTTCATATGTTTTAACATTTAATTATTTTATTCAACATGTTTTTTTTCGATTTTATTCTATGAGCTAAATTTCAGTTATTTATTTCATAAAGCATTTTGTAATAGTTGTATTCCTTAAATTTTTAGCAATGACTTTATACACTACCAGACTGTTACAAAAAGCTTTATAAAATACATTAATAAAATTTAGCTCATAGAATAAATTTGAAAAATAAAAAATGTTGAATATAATAAAGTAACATATGAAAAAAAAATAATTCCCAGATTCTATTTAATTTAAAAAAAATAATAATACGAACTCATAACAAATTTTTTTCATATAAAAAGCAAATATGAATGTAAAGACATTTCGTTAAAAATGTCGACAAAACTGGTGACTTGGAGGCACTTGCAGCCACGTTTCCTTCAGGACTTTTACACTGTAATTTTGTATAGTAAAAAAAAATTACTCTACTTGAGTTTTGTTATTTTTACTTGAATTGAAACTCAATAAACGTATCAATATCGGCGATATTCTATTTTGAGTATTGGTATCGGTATCGTATCGTCAAAAAGACGTATCGTAACATCCCTACTTTCGACATACCAAATCGCTTAATTTCTAAAATGTTTAGAAAACTTTGTCAGAGTAAAACGAACTTGAAGCAGTTTAAAAGAAATATTCTAGATTTCATCATATCATAATAACAATAAAGTTTAGAATTTGCAAAAATAAAATCTGTGATGTTTATAACACTTTGGTTTATTATTCACAAAAAAAAAAAAAAAAAACAAAAAATCAAATCCAAAAATAAATAATAGACTTCATATTCGCATAAATACAAACTATACACATGACATGAAACGCATGTTGAATTTGCCCAAGTCGTGTTGAGCAAAGCCCAATAGACATGGTGGTTAAGAATACATATGAGCATAAAACTCGTACACCATGAACTTTCCAAGTGCCATCGTATACACAAGCTAGTTACAAACACACATACAATGTTTATGTTGGAGATATTTCCCTCTAACATAAACACCATCCCTGACTACTTCCATAACATTCGAATAGTTAGAAATAACACCATCGGACTAAAATATATAAAACAAACTTAATTTAGTAATTTATAACGTGTACAGTAGAGATTGCAAGTCGATTGCAATCAAAATGGCGATTAATCGCACAAAGCTCCAAACATTTATAAATAAAATGTTACAACGACAATTTAAAGTCTAAACAAGTTAAAGAAATGTGACATAACTCGCCGAATTTTAAAATCGAAACATACAGGCATCTCCTCAAAATCACTTTTTAAAACCAGTCAGTCTTTCTTTTGTTATAGTACATTTACACCAAAATAAAATCAAGCACATACAAGATTTCGAGCCAAATCCTGTCGGTTTTTGACAAGATTCCCCATGCAAAATATAATCAACCTCGTGACTAGATTTTGGCAAAATCTCCTCACATCTATTCAGTACCAAGAGATGCCACTGTGAAGAATTACTTAATAATAGACTAAAAATACAGCACTATGTTCTTAAAATTTGAGACTCAGAAAAAAATAAAAGCGCGGCGCAAAACAAAATATTTGTAAAGAGTTTTGGATGCAGTTTTTTACAAAAGCACTTACAAAAAGAAATAACTCTTTTTATTATTGTTCTTTGAAATAAAAAATTTCAAAGTATCCGAAAAGTGTGGAAACAATATAGATTTTGAGGAAGATTTTGAACTAAATCTACAATATTTCGGTAAAATATGCACGTTTTTTTTTATTAATATAAAACAAATATATAACTTGATTCCTGATCAGATCAACAATATTTAAAAATTATTTAATTTTTTTAAATCCTTAATGAAAAAAAAACTTTTTAATTTATTTTAATTTGTCGGGCTGATCCTTCTTCCCCATTGTTAATTTTACTTGCTGCAATATCAATTAATATGACTTGAGTATTAAGTGAACTAAATCACTCCTAATTAGTAATTATTTCACCAATATATCCGTAGTTGGAAAGAGGGTTGTGGAGTCGGAGTCGGAGTTGAGGTTTTTGCACCGGAGTCGGAGTCGTAGTACCCAAAAATAAACTCGCACTCCTACTTCAAAATTTATCGGCATAAATATTATTAAAAAATATTCTAATATTTTCCAAAATAAAAATTCTTCGATGCAATATCGACTTGAAATTTTTACAGAATCATTTTCTTGCTTTATTTAACCATTTAAAAGGTACTGTATAAAAACAAGGAGTTAGTACTTTTTTTTGACGACTCCGCAGCCCTGGTTGGAAAATGCAAATGCTATTTGACTTCTGATGTTATTTAAAATTAATATTTCTTTTACTATTTTAATTGCATAATCAACTTGATACATATTAAATTGCTCAAAGTTGTTTGAAAGGAATTCTGAAGCGTTTAGCCAAGTTCCCCATCTTGTTACTACTAGATGTGGTGTGAGGGGAACCAAGGGATGCATTTCATTAAAAATCATCGAATTGGTTTCTAATTTCCTATGCACGTTTTTTTTTTTTTTTTTTTTTTGCATTTAAAAAATGTTTGAAGAACTTTTTCAGGGCTGTGGAGTCGACAAAAAATAGTTCTAAATCCGCATCCGCCTCCGCTGAAATTTTTTAAGTCCGACTCCTACTCTAACCTTGATGATAAATGTATACAAGACTGGTCCTTATTTGACTTTCAACTCTTTGTTTTAATGCAGTACCTTTTAAATGATCAAATCAATATTTAAATTCTAACACGTGCCGCTTTGAGCTTTAATATAGTTTTTTACATACCGCACTGGTTCCTCTAAACAGAGTCAACTCAATATTTTTAAATATTCACTTTATGCAAGAAATCGATGTACAGTGGTAATATCTACCCACTGTAAAAATCTAAAAACCTCAACTCCGAGAGAGCTATGGAGCTCTGAACTTTTTTATAATATTTTAAAAAAATCACTCAAAAATTTCAAAATATGCAAAAACATGCATTTTAAACCACAATATGCAAAAATATGCATTTTGACCAAAATATGCAAAAACAAATCGATGCCATTTTAACGCAAATTTAATGATTGGTCGACATCGCTCTTAGACTATCGACAAAAATCATGCAGTTATTTGCATAGAAATCGTAGCCCTATTTTCACTAACTTATTAAATTTTTTTTAATCGTTAAGAATAAAATATTTACGAGGGCGGATCAATAAGTCCGTGATTCGCCCTCGTATAAATTTGTTAAAAAGAAACTCAATAATTATGAAGTTTGATTGGTTAAAGTTTAATATACAAAGCTAAAAAAATAATCGGAACCACTGTAAACAGAAGCGCGCGAGTTATTTGCTCCTAGCTTAGAACAATGAAAATCACGTCTCAAGACTAAAAAACTCGTGATTTCCAGAACACGATAATATAACTCCCGTGATTTTAAAACCGTTCGTGGATTAAATCACGTTGATGGGCTAGTCTGTTAAACAAAATGTTTTAAAATTTTATATGTAATGTTTAGTTTGAGATCTCTTAACACTGATAATGAGAAAAATGTAGCGTGTTTAAAGTTAAGCCCGAATAAACTATTCGTGTGCTTAAGGTATTTAATTTAAAATATTTTGACGATTTAAACATTTTTTCAAACAACTTCAACCCATTGTGCGGAACTAAGCGCCTAGAGAATGCAGTTGAAATGTTGTTGGTTGCACGTTCGTATGCATCTATGTGTTTAAATTTTTTTTTTTTTTATTTGTTACTCAAACAATAAAAGGACATGCCACTTGCGGCTACAAAATGCTGCTGGTTTGTAATCTATGTTAAACATTTTATGAATAAATAATAATAACAACGAAAAATACACTCATACTTGTACTGAAATACACACGTACATAAACAGAGATAAGTATACAGTGGAATCTCTCGTGACCTGACACTGAAGAGACAATTTAAATGTGGCCGTGCAATTTAATTGTAATCTCAAAATTTTTTCTTATGGAACGCAGCCTGGACAAGGCAACAAGGTCTTTCGAAAGGAGATGTCAGCTTGAGGAAGGTGTCCGTTAAGGGAAATGACACTGTACATATTTATAAGAATGTTTGTGTATGTGCATATACAATTCTATATTAATGCCTAGATGAGTAATGCAGTTCATAATGTTTTGTGGCAAGTTATACATGAGTTAGTATGCCACTTCTACCACTTCTATTAATTTTTTTTTTTTTTTTTTTTTTTGTAAAAAGTTTATTTTTTTATGTTACATAGAATTGTTATATTGGTTCAAGGGTTATCTGAATGAAGTTTTGTAACACGCATTGCGAAGTTGGAGAATGGGAATTGAATGTTCAGTTTATAAAAAAAATTACATGTTCGTCGAGTTAAAGTTTTCAACTTTGTGGCCCTAAACCCTAGAACCTCAGATGTATGCGAAATGTTTCAATTATTGTACTATATATGGAATCCTCTTGTATAAATATACAAAAAAATTAATTTATTTTAAAATAACTTTTCAAACAGACCTCGTTCGTACATACAATTGTTTGTGGAAGCATTAATTTTAGTTAATAATAGTGAATTCTACTGTATGGAAAACCGCAACACCACCAATGGCACAAGCCAAAATATGAAACGAGAAAAACGCCTTTTGAGACATTTTATGTTTTAATAGAGCGAAAACGTGTAAAAAGGATGTGAAGAATGTGTTTGTGTGTAATTTATTTATTAAGGAAAAATCCCTTAAGACTTAAGAACAAAAAAAACTTAATGTGACTTTTTAGATCTTTTATTTTCACTTATTTCCTCTGCTTTAAACAGGGAGTAGGGCAATGCAAAAAATGTATGTCACATTTAATTTAAATTTATTAAAAAATTCTTTTAATTTTATAATGAAATATGTATATATTTTTTGCACATTCAAATGTCTTAATTTTTCATTTTTCCAGTTGTCCTTTTTTGGCCACACGTATCAATCCCATTATACCAATTGTTGGTGCTATTTTATACTTTTTTACTATGAGTTCCTTGCTACGCACGACCTTCACAGATCCTGGTGTTATACCACGTGCCTCATATGATGAGGCCGCCTACATAGAAAAACAAATTGGTAAGTATTATATTTTTTTCAATATGAACATATTTATATTAAAATACCACATATTATTTAAATTTCAAAATCCACATTCACAAAACTCGTATAGTTTCATGTTTGTGATTTTATTTTTTATTTCCGGTTTTACTTTGTTAAGTATGTTTGTGTAATTATATTTTTAAATGTAGAAATTTTATTTTAATATTTCAATTTTTTTGTATTTTGTGTTCTTTTCGTTGCATTGAATTTGGCATTCTCTTATATTTTTTTTTTTTTTTTTTTTTGCAGAAGTGCCAAATTCTTTGAATAGTCCCACATATCGACCGCCACCACGTACAAAAGAAGTCCTTGTTAAAGGTCAAACAGTAAAACTGAAATATTGTTTTACTTGCAAAATTTTCAGGCCACCCAGAGCATCACACTGTAGTTTATGTGACAATTGTGTGGATCGTTTTGATCATCACTGTCCATGGGTAAGTAAATGTTTTCTCATATAATACTAATAATACATATTTAAAAGAGTTAAGTACTTAAAAAGGCCAAAATATTGTTATTTATCCTTTTCGATATAACTTTTTTTTTTGAAATGTATAATAATCTCAAATACTTTTCGTTAAATTTATAGAATTGGTTGTTCACAAAAGGCAGATTATCAGATTATATGGTTATGTAGTTATATTAACTGCAACAAAATATTTTTAAAGAAATTTTAATAAATGTATTTGTATTTTGTTGTTATGAATATAACTAAATAACGATTTAACCTGATAACCAGCCTTTCGTGAACAAGTAAAATATTTATGTGTTCTAGTGTTTGCCCATTGCAAATATGAAGAAAACATACATAAAGGTATGTATATTTGGCTCAAAATCGCTAATGTTGTAAATTTCAAGATTGATTTTATGACAGAAAAAATTTGAAGCTAAAATGATGGCTATTAATTTATACTATTGCAAAATCTAATCTAATTTTGTAAGTTATAGGATAAAAAAAAAATTAGAAACTTCCAATTGAAAAACAAAATTGGACCAAAAAGTTTCCTCTTATAGTTTATCAATCACCATAGACTCTGAATGTTAAACTTTATGTTTCTAGGATCAGTATTAATAAAAATTATAAAAGTACCAGTTGAAGACCGAAAAAGTACCAAAAAGTAAAAATCTGTAAGAGGGATATTGAAACAATAAGAGAGAAGTTGAAACAAAATTTGTTTTTGTTTTAAATGTAAGTAAAACGAGTCACTTTTGCGATCGCGTTCTACAAACAGGCAGTTAATGTGAACGAGAAGCGAAATTGTAAATTTTAATTGGTACTCTAATGTCGGACTCAATTAAAAAACTCAATTAGATTTCTTCTCGTCTCCCAGCACCAGAAAATGAAGATAAACACCATTCATTATATATTTTATTATATTTATAAGTATTTTATTTTGTATATTTTTTCACAAGACAAGCACTGGCAAGTCATTCACAATAGAAGCTTTTGTTTATAAAGCAAATAATGAAAAATAGGAATGTGTACTTCCAAAATATTTGAGAATTTTGGGAATTTGGGCTTGCTCTCATATAATATATTCCCATAACATTCGCGATAGGGGTGAATATTTCACCACTAAAGCATTATTCGTCACGGTTTTGGACGACAGTGGACCTGCTGTAAGTTATTATCCGATCTTCACGAAATTTGGTAATATAATTGCTAACCATAAAAAAAAATTTGTGCAAGATTTATCGACAATCGGTGCTTTCCGCCACCTTTTATGTTTTGTTTTTTAGTATTTATAACAGAAATATTGATTTTTTCGGAAGGTTGTTTCACATTTATAACTCTTGTTCTACTATACCGATTGTACTGGATTTCAATTCCAAACTGCTTGGAAGAATTATAACAAATTTGGCACCAAAATTGTTATTTTTGTCAGCACCCTTTTCTGAATCGATATAACAATATCCGTCCGGTTGGCTGTCCCTGTTAATCTTTTGCGCAAAGTACAGCTCGCTATTTTGGAGATAATGTAATTTAATTTGATGTGTACGCTTTAATTGTCATAATTTCACATTTCCCCCATAAAAACTACTTTCCGGAAAATTATTCGTGCCAATAAACCACTATTCTGTTAGTATTTAAATTAAATTTGCAACCCTATTTACCTGCCCAAATATCACTGCAATCGATCCATATTTTTCCATAGCGCTTAGGCAAATACTACTTCTGTAAATAGCTTTTTATGCCATAATTTCCTTATAAATGATTGTACGGACGATAATTTCTATAACAGCTTGTATGAAAAAAGTATCAAAAGATGAAAAAAAAAGTTGTCTCAAAAAAAAAGTTTTATATAAATCTAAATCTCATAATATAATTTATTTTTGGCGTGTCCAATATTGTCCATGGGTCCCAAAGTGGGTACACTTTTTAAAATTGGTCTGTAAATACAGATGCGCCATGATTGGATTACATAATTCGTTACATAGATTCGTATATTGTAGGCATATTAGAAAAATTGTTTATTTACTTAAGAAAAATATATTTTCTAACATATTGAATCCAGGAAAATGTTTTACAAAACAATTCTTTTTCGTCATTAAAAAATTTTTTAATTTTGTTAATTTTTAAAATTTTTTTTTTTTTTTTTATTTTAAAACTTTTTGTTTTGACGCTGTTTGATCTTACAAAATTTTTGTAAGAACAAATAAATAAATATTTGCCAAAAAACGAGGAAAATATCTGACATTTACTGGCCATATCAGGATCAATTGTAGAGGAATGTAAGAAAAGATAAAGGCCCCTATTATGAGTTACATTCGATAAACGATTTTCGCTGGCTATCGAACATCGACTATCGAATGTTAAGTTGGTATTATGAGTTGGCTGCACTGTCGAAAATTTCGTTGTGCATCGAATTTTTCAACAAAAACAAATTTGCTTCCGACGGTGTAAATAATTTAAAAAAAAAATTGTTGAACATGTATGTTTTTGTTAATTTATTTTTTGGTTTTGGTGTGCAAATTCCACATTCTTTATTATTTGGTTATTTTATGCAAGTTTAAAGCCGACAGTAGTAAAGGCCGGTATTCACTATCCTATTTAGTCGCACGATATGTCAAAAAAATCGTGTGTGCTCATAATGTATGACAGTGTGGCTTAAAAATGAATTGAGTGACAGATTTTTTTGACAGTCTGTCCGACTTGCAAATATTTATGAAAATTTTCATAAAATGATAGATTCTATGCGATCAGAGTTGCATTTTCTTGTAAAGTAGCTGAGTCATTTGAGTTTGCATCTTTTTTGTGGGATAGTGTGGCATTGACAGCAGATTTTGCAGACAATTTTTTATGTCGGATAGAATTCCGTCAGATTTTCGTGTGAATGAATCGTACGATTATGTAGGATAGTGAATACCGGCCTTAAGCAGCAGTTGGAAAAGATTGTTTCCCTTATGAAACAAATTCCTTTGTTGACAAAAGGAATTTTTACAAAAGTTCAGGCTACAGGTACCGGCCAGTTCCAGTAAGCGTTCATCTTCATCAGATGAATCATCGTACCATAATTCCGTCGTAGTCATGATTTATATTAGTTTTATTTTTTAAATTTGTTAACAAAAATTTTTTATTTAAATAAAGTGACAGCTGATAGAAAATGTACTACTGTGAATAAACTAAATCACAATAGTACTTTTTTATCGAATGTGTGCCATAATACCAAATGAAAATTCGTTCGATCAACTAATTTGACTGCTGTCGAAAATCGAATTAAGTTCATAATAACCAAACTCACTGATTATTGTTGTTGTTTTGTTAAAGCTTTGATATTGTTACAAGTGTGACCTGAGTGCTTTAAATTCTTATTCGCTTTGCAGTCTTATTTATATAATATTTTTAGCATTTCTAAAGCCTTTGAAAAAAGTTTCCTGACGAGCTGGCCTAAGCAACCAGTGAAATGCGCATAGAATTTCCTTGGGAATTTAGCACGCCATAGAGAAATCTTATTAGTAGGAACATTTTTGGTTGCTGACAAATAATTGTGTTTGCCCAAATTCAGCTGATTTTCTGTGTGGCGCTCAAAAATATTTTGTGGTCAGATTTGGGTAAACAAATATTTGACAATTTTTGTCAAATGTTTGCCATATGGGCATTTCCATGTCATCGTACGTGACATTTGTACGCCTTCGGAGCGATGGAATTTTTGCGCAAATAGTATTAACTGGAAAATTTATTAATGATTATGTTTCTTTTAGAGGGTACTATATATGAAAAAAAAATTATTACATTCGAAAACTTGTTGTCCAAAATACCTAGAAAAATAGGTGTATATCGTACGTGACATAAAACGGAAGTGATTTTGGGGTGAAAGTAAAAAAATCCGAAAATCTGCGAATTGTGGGATGTATTTTTCCTTTTTAAAATGTTTTGCATTAAACCATATATTTTTCCGTTATAATCCGTAATGGGAAAGAAAAACATTTTTCTGGATGCTTTTATAATGAATTTTATGATTTTTATGTCAATACCAGCATTTATTAGAAAGTTACAACAATAAAAGCTATTTTCTGGAGTAGTATTTGAATGAGTGCTATGGTCAAATATGGACCGATACCAATTATATTTGTTTAGATCATTAAGACTGCAAAAAAATAATTTTTGATCAAATTTCAACCTAATACCAACATAATAAGATGACACATGAATCAAAGAGATAGTCAGTTTTAACTTTTATTTTTAGCTCTTTAAAAATTGTAATAAGCTGTAAACCCCTTTGCATAGTAAAGTTTGAGTGTTTTTTTACTTTCTACCATATTCGAAAAATTTTTCCAAGGCTATTTATTTTTTTAGTCGTGGTTGACATTCTCATGGAAATGCCCATATGTGACAGTACCTTTATAAAATAAATTTTTTTTTATTAAACGGCTCAATTTAAAAAGTTTGTGAAACTTCTGTGTGTTAATTAAAAACTGAAGAAAATTTGGTTTGTTGATGTTGTAAAAACTTAATAACCATAATACAAAACTCCTTTTTCTCAACAACAATTATAAAAGACTAACCCTTATTAATTATAACCCCAACAATTTTAACGAATAGAATTAATTAATGAAGAACATAAAACACTGACCTATTTAACCTTTTTTCATTTTCATACCACAAGTACGCGAATAGTAAGAAAAATTTAATTTATATTCAATACGAATTCCCAAAAAAAAAAAAAAAAAAAAAAAAAACATGTTTTAACACATCCCTTGGGTGTTGTTGATTTTTGTTACTGGTGAGTTTGTGTGTATTATAAGCAAAGCGCACATATACAAACGAAAATAAAAGTTGAAATGAAAACAAACATTTCAAAGTGTTGCATCCTTTTTAATATTTAAATGAAAGTGCCTTTCATTGACTCCAGAACAAAGCAACGTTTTATCCACAGGTGTTTACGCCTTTAAGCCCCTGGTAAACAGCAGCAACAGAAAAAAACACAGACAGACATTTAAACATGCAATCCCAATAACAACAGTTAAGGGTTGGAATGTGAATAAAAAAGAATAAAATCATAACGGCATAATGAAACACCAACAACAACATTAAGAGGCTATAATTAAACATGAATAACAATAACATCATTATTCTTAACTCATTATCAACATCAGCAACAGCATCAACATTGTTAGCAACACCTTTTTATAAAAATATTGCTTGTAGGTGTGGATGTGTTTATTATGTTTTCTGGACTTGTGTGCGTGTGTGTACGCCCTGCAGATAATACGACTAGCCCATACACAAGTGTAAAATATAGCCCATAAGGGACTAGGACTAGTCCAAAGGTAACCCAAATATATTGGAAAAACATGGTATATTTAACATTACGATGTCCTAGGGCTGGACCATATAACCCAGCTTTGCATTACAACCCAGCTTGCAATTAAAACTACTCCATGTTCATGCATGCTCCCAGTGGACTAGTTTTGAAACTACTCGATGGTATACTCCAGAAGATTCGTTTTGAAATCGTTTAAAAACGAAAAAATTTCGTTTAAAACCAAAGACATGTTCTCTAACTACAAACTCTTTTTTAAACAATGACATGGTCCATGATTGCATTACATCGGACCATGTTGTAAGTATTCCACTTTTTCTAAAATGGATCAAGAAGTCCAATATCGAAATTTTATTTATTATTATATTTTGATAAATATAAGACTAATATGTATAGTATACATTGAATACATAAGTTCATATATAGCACCAGCTACTTGGGATATCGGCTAATCGAAATTTTTATCTCATAGTATTGCATCAAAATAAAGATTTCAATTAATAATAGAAATTAAAATTATGGTTGGTCGAATAATTTATAATAATATGGTTTCAATTAACTTTGTACCCGTTATTTCTTAATTTAGCTAAAAACTTGAAAAAAATATTAAATGAATTGCATTTTTCTTCCGCCAAATTAAGTTAAGAACAAAGCTTAACTTTATTTTATCATCTAACAATGGAAGTTTTTTGTAACAGAATATTTCTCGTTTTCATCTATTCTAAAAACCATTAAACACAAGTTGGAAATTCAAAATTTGCTTAGATTTGAGAAGACTTTTATCCAAATATTATAGGAATCGGAGACATTATTTCAAAAACTCTATATATAGCAGATCAATATATAAATTTTGTGTTACCAAAATTAAATTATCATCAACATGTTAATTAATCCACAGTGCAGCCAATAATTGTGAATATAAGACTCCACAAATTCTCATTGTTGAACATATGAGTCTGATTTTACCAACGTTTTGAAAAGACGAAAAATTACGTGCATAAAGAACAATAAAAACAAGTTAAAACATTGTCGGTCAAGTCCTAACATATAATACCCTACAACACAGTATTTACAAACAAATTTTTTAGAGTGCACTCTATTTGGGACCAATTAGGAATCATGCGCTCGGCAAAACAAACTTATTATGTTATGTGCACGCAGAGAAAAAATATGTTTAAATATGGTCACCTCCAACAAAACTATTTTTAGACAAAATATGTTTAAATTTAACCATATTATTGTCCCCGACAGACATATAATTGTTAAATTAGTCCTCCATCAAGAAGCCACAACCATATTATGGTTGCCTCTAAACATGTTATAGTTAAATATGACAATAATTTGTTTTTAAATTAACAATAGTATTTTCCTCTTTTCTAAGAGCAACATGCTTTGGTTGAAAATCAACCATGCTATTATAAATGTTAAACATATGTTAGTTATTACTAACCAAAAGATGTTCGGAGGCAACCATAATATGGTTGTGCCTTCTTGATGGAGGACTAATTTAACAATAATATGTTTGTCGGTGACAATAGTATGGTTAAATTTAAACATAATATGTTTGCAATTCTCTTTAACAATAGTTTTGTTCGAGGTGACCAAATTGAAACATATTTTTTCTCTGGGTGTGGGTTACTTTCATAAAAGAGTTATTTCTGCCAGATTATATCTAATGAGATTTTTTCGTTTTAAAGTAAGTTTAGGGACCAATGCTCAATTATGAACTAACCAGCACAGAAATTTATCACGACATATCAGCTATTATAAAAGTTATCGTATCAGTGCCATAAAAATATATATTTGGGAGTGATATTTGTACGGGAGCTGTTGTAAAATAAGGATAGATTTCCATAAAATTTGGTCAGGAGATTAAGGTTACAATAAACTATTTTTGAGTTAATTTTAATCTAATAATAAGATGGTTTGTGGGCATAAAGGCTCGTATGAGGGCTATGTGATATTAGAAAACGATATTCACCATTTTCGAAAGGCTTAGATTCCTTATAACATTGAAAATTATGTATCAAATTATCATAAAATTATTTTAAAAATGTCAACACTTACAAGGTTTACTTAGACATCCAGGCAGACTGTCATACGGACGGACGGAAGAAAATCATAAGATCGATTCAGAAAGTGATGCTGTGTCGATCGGTATACTTAAAAGTGGGTCAAGTATATACAAATATGTTTATGTGTTACATACATCAGCTTAAACGCATAATACCCTCTCCACTATGCTGGTATCGGTATAAAAATTAACACACACAACGTTAGACATCATTAACATTTTCTCTTAAGGATAATTAGTCGTGCACAAAAAAGCACAATTAATGAATACATTTTTACATTTATACTCGTACTTTTTCGAAATAAAACTTTTTATGTTTCTTAATGCCTTTTTCTTTATCCACACTTTTTTCTAATTTTAAAAAATTAAATCCTTTCAAATAAAATGATCGACCTTCAGAAAGTGTTAAAGTGAAAGTGTTGCATTTGTATAAAGAAACAAAAGTTAAGAAAAAAATATATGTATGTATAAAAAGTATTAAAATAAAAAATGGCAAACAAGACGCTCAACCCACATTAAATTCTAAACTGAATATACAGAATAGAAAGAATTTCACAAAGAAAAAAAAGGAAAAATTCTAGAAAAAATTAAATACTACACTGTACAGTGCCATAGAATGAATGTAGGATGCAGACATACTTACACATAAACAAACGAAACCGTATCTACAATCCTGCAGTATATTAAATACAAACAAACAAACAAATACTTTAATATTACACTCTTATACACACATACATAAGTATGTATGTATGAATATGTGTTAACGTTTGTACCGGGTAGTGTTGCCAATTAGGGACTATATTTAGGCATTTTTGTTTATCTTATAAAATATATGTGTGCTGATTATGTATGGCAACTGAAATTACAAATTATATAAGCTAAAGCAACTTTTGTCAGTTACCATTTTGGCGGATTGGCTACTAAAATAATGTAAACAATTAACGCAAACAATTTTAGAAAAAAATATGATTACCTCATGTGCATTTACTTTTTCGATGACTAAGAAGAAGGAGGGCCTGGCCTGGTCGTATTAAAATGAAGAAATAATTAAATTCTAGCAAAGATTTAATTTTTCGCTTTTCAAAAATTTAATTTTTATATATAAAATGTTTATAGAGATAATCATATCTTGTTTTTAATTTTATTGGAAAAACTTAATTTTGCAACTTTTTGAATTACTATTGATAAGTTTTTGTAATTAGATATTGTTTAGCCATTTTTTGTTGAAATGTGTGGAGAGTTGGCAACACTGGTACCAGGGTACAACTGCTTCTACAGTTCTTAAAAGTTTTTATGTTTGGAATGAAGTGAATTCGTTTTTGAGTTCATTTTTTATCTTCTTCCGTTTTTTTTTTTTTTTTTTTTTGTTTTTTTTTAGCTGAGGCTACTTATGTACATAAATATGTATGTTAGTATGTGATACCTATAAGTACTTACCCTTTCCTAAATGGAGTAGACTATAAGAGTACGATAACTATTAAAGAGACTGGATTCCTTTTGATTAAATTTTGATATTTGAAGGGTGTGAATAAGTCTTATTTCGGTAAACATAATGAAATCATAGTAGATAATGAATTTGCTCGTTGTAGCGTTTTAAAGTTAGTGGTTTAAGAAAAATCAAATTTGTATTATATTTAATTTTTGAATAAAAATTGCTCGAAGTTAAACAAAATTTAACTGCATAACTATAGTATTATAATATAAACTTTATTTAGCACGACCTTTGACGTTTCAGAAATTACATTAAACTTTTTTCAAACTCAAAATTCAAAATTTTTGCTGAATTGAACACTTTATTTTGCGTACTTAATTTGTGGGGAAATGTATTGTAGACAAAATATTTTTTTTTTTAATTTATGTATTAGGTTTAACAAATAATTTATATAATTACATATTATTTTTTTCTGCCTCAGCGCCATACACAAGGCGAATTCATTACAGGTGAACCCAAGGCGAATGTAAGTGCAACTCTACAACTACAAAAAGCCCCATGCATTTTGTTTTTGCAATTTAATTGGTTGTTTTCAAAAACAGCTGACCAAGGCAGAGATTTTTCTCAGAAATTTTTTCGGTTAATTTGGCGCGAAACATAAACCAAAGACTTTTGACGTTTGGGAATTATATTTTGAATTTGCCGTGGACCTAGCTGATGAGCGGCTGACGAGTTGCACTTACCTTTTTAAATTCGCCTTGGGTGATCCTAAAAGCCCTGCTGATAACATTTTTATCTTTAGCTTTATATGGTTGGATGTCAAAATGTTGTTTATTATCTTCGTTTCTGTGTTGTTTTGTTTCAGTTGTTGACATTGTACAATGATTTTACACAAACAAATTGCTTGTAATGAATTCGCCTTGGTCATACATACATATGTTTAAGGCTTGTAAAGGCAAATGGAAACTAGATTTAATTTTTTAATTTCTCAAATTTATAATTGAAATTTTTTACAACTTACTTTTGAAAGTTTTAAAACTTTATGCAAATAAAATTTCTATTTTATTTATTAAAAATATTTTTAAAATATTTTTAAAGGTTGATTATACGAACGTGCTCTTCAGGGTGTGTGGTAACATGTTATATGCGCTTGGGCCAGCATAACGCATATTAAATGCTAAAATAAAATAAAATAAATAATATTGTATAAAGTCCAAAAAATCATTTTGTTCGGATCACATAAAGTATTTAGTAGCTTGCGCTCTTGAATTCAGTCTAAGCAAAGTGTACTGTAGTAGATAAAAATAAACGTTTTCAGTATGGCCCTAAATATTTTGGCTTTTTATCTCGAAATACCATAAAGTTGTTTATAGTGTAAAAAATCAAGAAAATTAAGTGTTTCTTATTTTCCCTATTTAAAATAATTTATATATTTAAGTATATGCTCACAGAAAAATACATACATACATATGTATTTATATACGAATATATAAATTATTTTTTAAAGAGTTTATGTTGTGGTTAGTACAAGTATTTACTTGCCTAGTTACAGTGCCAACACATATACAGTGACTCCCATTAATATTCGGTTTTTGTTTGGGGTCTCTACTTCCTTATATTGTCTGGGGCTATATATCAGCAAGTAGAGTCGGCAACATAGGCGCATAGGCTCCACGAAAAGCCCCCCAATGAAATAACGCCCAAACGAGAAATGAAATACTCCCCAAAATTTTTTCATACATTTTTGGGTGTTATTTGATATGAAATAACTCCCAATTTTTTGGGCCGTTTTTCATTTGTTTTTGGGAATTATTTCATTCCTTATTTGGGGTTTTCAAATTATGAAATAATCTCCAATGAAATTACACCCAACAAATTTTTAAAATTCGGGGTTTGTTTCATAGCGTGTATAATTTGGGTGTTATTTAATTTTTTATTCGGGGGTTATTTCATTTATAAAGCTGTTGGTTTTTGGGGGTTACTTCATTTTATTTGGGGTTTATTTCACTTGCTTAGTTCGATCTTTTTCTTTTTTTTTGAGAATTCAAGTAACTGTTTTTTGGAATAACAGTGTCAACATATGAGTACAATCTGCCTTGCCTGTTGAGTTGAGTTAATGTAAAACATAAAATATTTTCAGTTGTGTATCGAAGTTCGGACGCTTTACATCATCACTTGTTAATATTCAAAAAAAATGGAATTCGAAATTGTTGGTGGAAAACGGAGAAATAGCAATTTGCTATATTCTTTAATTGAAAAACAACTACATATATGTGACAGCGCATCGAGAAAGGGACCTAAGGATATATTAGTAGCGCCTTTTTCAAAATTTCTCCAAAAACTCCCTCCCTTGGAACGCATGAAAAGACAACATTAACAAACATTTTGGCATGAGTTTGCACCAAGGGAACGACCATAAAAAATTGTTCACTGTCAAATCCTCGAAGCATTTTGTTGATTTTCTATTTGTCAATATGAACAAAAATGGAAATATCTGTAAACATTCAAACGATATTGTAATATATTCACAGGCTAAACGTTTTCTTGTAAAAGGCCTATTTTTATATAATTTATTTTCAAGCAAATACATACCTTTGTGGAAAACTGTATATGGACCATTATTAATTATTAACTAAAATTGTCCGGTTTGAGTTGTTCGGTATGTTGTCTTCAATTAAAAGTACAGTTTTGTCGGAAATAAAAATACAGTATGAGAAGTCCTTCTGTACGTGGCACATCTCCATTACAGAAAATTACTGCATTCTTTACAACATTTTAAGTATAATAACTTCTCCCATGAGGGCCTACAAACGATTCATTTCAATAATTTTGCGACTTTGCTGTTGGTCCATATTGACTTAATGAAATCCTTGGTGAAACTGACTCTTTTATGAATTTTGGACATAATTTAATTTTTCTTGCTGATGGGGTTTATTTCATTGGGAGTTATTTCATTTTCATCATTGGGTGTTATTTTATATGAAATAACTCCCAAATATTGGGGGTTGTTTCGTTTTCGCTTTGGGTCTTATTTCATTTATTTTTCGATGTTATTTCATTCACTATTTTTGGGTGTTATTTCCTATTTTTTAGGGTTTATTTCATTGGGGGTTATTTCCTGGGCGTTGTTTCATTGGGGGGATTTTCGTGGAGCCGGCGCATATTCATAAATGATCACTAAGTGTTGAGTTTTTTAAGTGCCTATTTAAGTTATTCACAGTTGGTTACTTTTACTACGAAAAGTTTGCACTTAATAATGGGTAAAGCTGTAACTAAATTCCAACTAACCAATAAATTCAAAGAATGTATTTCGTCCTTCCAGAAATTATATATCCCTTAGCCTTCAATACATTCGGACTAAGTATGCACATTTTAATCCTATCCGTAGAATGAGCTCTGAATTTAATAATTTTTATACGTATATTGATTTCACTGATTCTATTGGCGTTAAAAATTAACCGTACAAATGTCTTAAGATAAATTTAATGCTAATTTTTTCCTTTTATGTTACGTACTAAAGTATCTAGATTTATTTAGTTTAAGCATTTATTTAGTTTAAACCAGTAAGAAATATTAGTTTCATTGGCGAATTAAGTAAATAAATAAAAATCAACTGAGTGATATAATTTTATAATTTAATTGAAAAGTAATTCAGTTTTTGCGACCAATTTGTGTCGTGAATTGTTTATTTACAATTGCCCAAAGGTGATTGATTCGCCTGCCTAATCACCTGACATGAAGGCAATAGAAAATTGAAAGGCCATTTTTTGAGCATTGCTGGCTGTATTTCACAAACAATAGTGCCACGTAAAGCGTCCATTGTTGCTGGTTTATTAAACCAGCGTGATTTGACGCATCTTCACAGGAAATAATCAAGAGGTGTCAAATCGTACGACCTTGGAAAACAATTGACAAGTCCATTTCTTAAAATCAACTTATCTTAAAATTTTGATTTTAATAAGTCCAAATTTAAAAATTCAATATAAATTTGTGTAGAAAGCAACAGCAAAATTATAAAATATTTTTGACTTTGTTTTTGCATTCAATGTAATTTTTGGCGTTGCGTTACGTTTTACACAATTAGGGCCTAAATTTTTTTGTGTCTGTTCAAGTTAAAGTAAAATTTATTGTTGTTATTTTATTTAAAGTTTATCAAATTTCATTTTCATTAAATTGTTTCTATGAAGAAAGGAATTTTACAACACGGAAATTATTAAAATTTTTCTTTCTTGAGTGACTGAGGGATCAAACCCACGGTCACGGACAGGTTGATTCTGACGGGGGGGTGCTTTAAAACCATGTGAGATAAGGTCATGATGGCTTTAATTCTTAATTGAATGGGAGATAAAGCCATAATGGCCTTATTGCCCAACCATTGAGAGTTTAGGTCATATTTAAAATTTTGCGAAATGAGCGATATAGCCATATTTTTTTTTCGCAAATGAGAGATAAAGACATATTTTTTCGGAAAAGACATTCTTTTATTCTTGTGACGCACGCAGGAAAACTTTATTCAGCGAAGCCACCTGCCGCGTCCTACTGTAGGAGAAAACCCGTAAGCACGGCCGCAGGCCGCCACGTAGAAAAACTTTATTATGCGAAGCCAGATTTCAATACTTAACTTTAGTGTCTCCGGGAAGACATTTATGCACCCCCTCGTAATATAATTGCTAAAATTTATAGTGCTTTGTTTACACAAAGGTGTGCAAATATTGCTTCATTATTATTATTACTTCTTAATTATAAAAATAAGAAAATGATTGATTTTCCCTTTTACGGAATGTTACACCTAATGTAAACATTTCGTAAAAGGGAAAATCTTTACCTCTTAATTATAAAAATAAGAAAACTATTAATCAATGTAAAAAGCAAAAGTTCTTCAAAACTGAAAAGAGAGATAAAGCCATTTTCTAATATTGCTAATGTGAGCTAAGGCCATGATGGCTTTATCTCCCATTCAAATGAAAAAAGGCCTTATCTCCCTATTGAATAAGAGATAAAGCCATCATGGCCTTATCTCACATGGTATTAAAGCACCCCCCCGATTCTGACATGTTTCGATAGTAACCACTCTATGTCTTCAGGAAATCTTTTCCGTTTAACACTCACCGCCACTGACGGCGGCTGGCAGTCAATAGTCGAAAATCAATCTTTAAGCCAAATGGTATTTCTACCTTTTGGTAAATCGAAATTGGTTTTTTTAATAATTATCTATTTTTAAAATTAAATTTGATAAACGTTAACCTGATTAAAATGTAAAAATTTGGATTAAAATTAATTTAATTAAAAATTGTTTTTAATTGACCAATAACTTTTAAGAATATTAATAACAAAAATTTGTTCAGTCAGTAACACAATTATTTAGTGGCCCCATGCAGTTAAGCTCGTTTCAGCATCCCTCCAAAAATCCTACTTACAGTTTTCTTTTAACTATTTCTTTTCGGGAAAGAGTGAGAAATTTCATGCGAATTTTTTTATTAGTGATTGGGCAGATAATATTTTTTAATGCATAGTACCCGGATGTTTACTTTTAGGCAACATTTCACAACTGAGCTAATTGAACCATACACAATGCCACATGGTACCATTAGCAAAATATTACACTCTGTTTGAAATCGCTAAGGCACAGCGTACATTCACACTAAAAGCACATACACGGTCAATCGGCTGGCACATTCGTGTATGGACCACTTAAATCTATGACTGATTTTTAAAGTAAATTTGAATAATTTGGTAGTGTTGTTAAGGCGTGCATCTATTTATGATGATTTGCCAGATCATACTGATCATAAATGTCAAAAAGTTAGCAAATAATGGCAGTTCGAAAGTATTTGAATTATTAAAACAAAAATTTCAGAATTTTTCAACATTTATACCTCGCAATTATATGAAAAAAAAAAACGAAAATTAACGAGAGCCACTGTAAATACATACATATATTCATAGTATATACCTTAATATATATTTGTATATTAAAGTATGTAAAATGTAAGTACATCATATTGCATTTTTCATATTTAAAAAGATTTCTTCATCTTCATAAATTCATACATATTCGTGTATACAAACATATAAAAAAAATTCCCAACTGTTATAAGTGAAATGGAAGTCTTTTGGAATTTAAGTACATATTTTCTAAGTATGTGAAAAAAACATTGTTCAAAAAATGTCCCTACGCAAAAAAACATGTCATCGTAGAATTTAAATAGAAATATGGCCTTGCAAAACAGTTACTTATACAAAAATTAGAAATAAAATATACGTATGTACGCAAATCAGTACATACGTATATTTTTTTAACTTTGATTCGTTAAAATAAATGACCAATCTGAATTTTAGAAATATTTAATTATATACATAAATATTAATTAAATGCTGACATATTTTAATATAATAAAATCATTTCCACATAATTACAACTTTCAGGAGAATGTAAAAACACAATAGAAACTTCATGTATTAAAATGTACAATTACTTGTAAACCCATTGTATTTGATACTTTTATAGCATGTTCGCACAGCAGCGTATTTTTGTAATTATCTCTTTCATTCGTAATTCACAGCCCAAATATGATCCAAATTACATTATTCGTCATACAAAATATTGAGAGCGGAATATCTCATTCTAAAATTTTGAGAGTGGATTATCTCATTTGTACGTTATTTTATTTCTATAACCCTGTGGATTACTTCAAAATCAATGTGAGCTCTAATTTGTATCGGTTTTTTACCATCACCAGCTGTCAAAGCACTAAAAAATAAAAACAAATAATAACATAAACAAAGAAAAGTAAACAAGCAAAAAAGTTAAGCAAGTAAATTTAAATTAAAAAATTTTAATGGAATCAAAAAAAGGAATGAAATCTAAAAAAGAAATTATAAAAAAAATATTGATAAGAAG
Organism: Pollenia amentaria; assembly: GCA_943735925.1. Lineage (NCBI taxonomy): Eukaryota > Metazoa > Arthropoda > Insecta > Diptera > Polleniidae > Pollenia > Pollenia amentaria. The sequence continues at coordinate 228,668,177 of OX031009.1, forward strand.
AAAGAAGGTTATTCGCAATATTGGCAGAGGGCACGAGTATGGTTATAGACAACCTGTTGAATTTATGGGATAGATATTGCATAACATTGTGCATCTCTTTTTTTAGCTCGAGTACTGTGTACTTATACTCTTGGGCTTCGAGCTCATAAACCATTTCCTGTAGTATATGGCTATATTCCCGGCAACAACGTAGCTCGCCCATTTTTTCTCACCATATCTCCAACAATGCCCGCTCACTGCATTGACTCCATTTGCTTACAGCTTTTCTATTTACTGAAAAAATAATTATTATATATATATCTTTGAAATAATATTTTCAAATTACTTTTTCTTTCCATTCTCAACACATGTAACATCAAACAAACAATTATATTTAGCAATAAACACAAATAAGAAAAAGAAGAAAAAGAACGGTCAAAACCGATTACGAAAGTGCCGGCCAAATAAGTAATAAAAACAGAGAGCGAAGTAATCCAAAGCACCTTGCGAACATGCTATTACATTAAATCAAGTTCTACAATTAGACCAACGATATCTAATAGGATGCGATGTAATAGGAATGGTGATGGCAAATTATCGATAATATCGATAGTTAAGAACTATTGCATGCCATTTAAACTATCGATAGCGATAGTTAAAAATAATGTTTAAAAATCATACTTAAAAAAATAGAAAGAGTTATCATAAGGTGATAAAATTTGGCACACATACTTAAATACACAAAATATAATCAGATCTGAACTTTAGTTCTAACGATTCGTGTCCTTCCCATATAGCCTTTAAATACAATTTGCCATAACAATACAGAAAAAAATTGATAGGCATAAGTACAGACATAAGCTATGACATGCTTCATCTTCCGTCCGAAGTTCTCTCAATTGCGAGCATGGATACGCCTACCTTAAAAATGTCCTTCTTAAAAATGGTAAAAAAAAGTGCAAAAATAATAGATGTTCTTATTTAATTTGGCACACGAATAGAAAGAATTTTTCTTTTTCCGGACTTTTTCATTTCCCGGGAAAGTGGGATTTATTTTTGAATTTCCGCCCAATACAAACTGGTGCAAAATGTTATTTAATTTAATTTACTTGAATAAAAAAAAATAACAATTCATGAAATCTATTAAGCAAATAAATAAATGCATTTAAAGTTTATATTTAATGCAAAGTTAAGATTGATATAAAACAAAAAAAAAAGTTAATTTTGTTAACAAAACTTTGTAAAATATTTCTTTGAAAATAGGATTTTAGTACAAAATAAGCACTTACAGAACCGTTTGACAGCCTACTTTTAAATTTAATCAACTAATGATTCTACGCATGTTTGCCTTTATAATCAAAAGAACATTGTACAATATCTGGACACTTTCAGTTTTCTCACCACTTTCATCAAAAATTTGTTTTTCCTTTTTTAAAGAAAATTTTTTTTCTTTGAATCGAATAAGCGTTTTCTATACTAGTTGCTGCATTCAAAATTCCCGTTCTCTTTTCCCATCAGCTTCTCCAGAAATATATACTGCATTTTTGGAATCTAATCCAAAAATGTTTTAATGCAGCTGCTCTACATAAAAAATCATGCAATTGTTTTTAGCAAGCGGGAACAACTTTTTTCTTTTATAATAAAAATAAGTCTTTACAAATTTAAAATTGTTTACATTTTTAATCCTCTTCTTTTACTAGTTTGAAATTTCAGAACATCAAACATTGAATATTGCCTTACTTATCGGATTTGAGTTTACATCTATATCTTGGCATAACTTATTTATAATTATGTCAGTTGTAAAATTGTTTTAATTAAACAAACTAATCCCGATAAATATGCGGGATCCCTGGAAATTGCGTATGAAAAACACTACACACGAATCACTTAGACCCCTTTCAGACTTAGCAAGTTACTTGCGCATCTCTTGGTTTGTAGGTGTCAGCGGTAAGGTCGGGTTACGGAAAGAAAATTAGTACAGATTTTGTTGTATTCGACAAGTAACTTACGCAATTAACTTGCCGAGTCTGAAAGACTCCTTTTCATGAGTTAAATGTGTAACTTTACACATTTAACTTATGTATGTCAAATTACCCATTTATCATAGTGGCAATAGTTCGCATATTTTCTGATATCTTGCGTACTTATCAATAGCTTTTTTCATTTTTAATTAGCTATAAATTTCTTAAAAATTTACATATTTAAAATGTAGTCCATAGAACAAAGCTGCACCCATGAAACTTTAAAGTTGGAACATTATTTTTTTTCATTTTTGGCCGCTCTCATCATTTCAAATTCCAATAACGCTTGCTTAGCACAAATTTTTTTATTAAATCTTAAATTACCTTAGAGTATACTCATAATACTGTAAACATTTTAAATTGGGATATACATTACTTTTAAAGATAACTGTCCATCATTGTCGCACTGCGAAACCGGAAATGGCCATTCCAATAATCATTTTTCTAGATTGTCTCCAATATTTTTTGTTTTTAACCGAAATTGGACTACGTTATCCATATTATATTGTTAAAGTCTTGAAATGGTGTAAACATAACTTTGAAAGTAATGCAAATTTATAAACTTGCGTATTGCACTAAGTATGATTTTAGGCAATTGCCTCTGTAGGCTGGATTATTAAATTTGTACACTTTCTATTATTATACGTCTCTCATACATATTTTATTATATAGGCATCATTGCTAGTCCATTCAGCCTGTCTTCGTTTATTTTTGGTCTTAACCACGTTTTTATTCTACGAAGAGTAGCATTACTGACAGGCAATGAAACAAATATAATAAATATTTTTCGTAAATTTGGGTATATAACCGAATCACAATTTATTAACGCATCGATCACATGTTCCGCCAACAGTTTAACTTAATTGCAAAGGCATGCAAAGACAGTATGTTAATGTAGACATAACATGGCATAACACCTTGTCTGAGTTAACATAACATGTCAATGCATGAAAATATGGAGAACGACATTTTTACATAAAATGTTGAATTGTGCAGTACTTTAATACATATATAATAAATTTATTAACATTTACATAAAAAATATTAAAATGATTTTTTTTCATTCTGTTTTTCAGGTTGGTAATTGTGTGGGCAAACGAAATTATCGCTTCTTTTATTTGTTTCTAGTCTCCTTGGCTTTTTTAGCCGTATTCATATTTTCATGCTCTGTGACGCATTTAGTATTATGTAAGTATGCATTTCATTATGACTCTATTTAGACAAATAAAGACTACTTTAAGTCATTTTATTTTATTGTTAGCTTTTATCATTTCTCTTTTGAACAATTTTAGTGATGAAAACTGAACAGGAAGTTTTTGAAGTAATTAAAAAGGCACCATTCACTGTGATTGTGGTTTTTATATGTTTCTTTTCAATTTGGTCTGTGATCGGCTTAGCGGGATTTCATACATATTTAACTACCAGTAATCAAACAACAAATGAAGATGTATAGTTATACCTTTTTAAATACATCCCTAACAAATATTTTTGTTCAATAATAATTTTATCTTTTCATTTCGCAGCTCAAAGGTTCATTTTCTTCCAAAGGTGGGCAACGTAATTTAAATCCATATTCTCAAGGGAATATATGCTTAAATTGTTGCCACATATTATGTGGACCCATGACACCTTCCCTAATAGATCGGTAAGTTCTGATAAAGAAAAACAGTATTTGCTATTTATTATAATTAATTAATTTTGAACATAAAGGCGTGGCATAGCTACGGATGAATTCATTTTACAAATGCAACAACATTCAAGTCCGCGCCATCCACTCAGTGATGTCATTAGTGCCACTCATGTGGGCAGTAGTGCCATGATTACCTCTCAGCCTATTTTAACGGGTGCCGGTGGTGGCATTAGTATAGGTGGTTCCGATTTAAAATCTAGATACTATGATGAGGTAAGACTTTTAACGAATAGTATATACGCTTTTAATAGATTTTTTCTTAACTACATACTATATTTAAATTTTAAAACTCTCGGTGTAATTTGATCGATTTAAATTTTTATTAGACTTAAGGCACTTGTTTTTTCATTAACAAATTATTTCTAATAATGCACTTTGTTTATTCTTTTCTTTTTTTTTTTGTCTGGTTACAAAACGATCAAAATAAAAAATCAAAATAAACTCACCACACACTCATCAACATCACTATGTCCAAAAATCGGTACTCAACAAAATTTTTGATTTTGAAATCTTCATGCATTTTCAACTCAACAAAAACAAAATCAAACACGGCAAAACATGATTCTCACTTTACTGTACAAACTATTATATATTTATAAATGTCTCTCCTTCTCCATCTGGGGTGAATTTGTGGTTTTACATTGTTTTCCCACAACAACAAAAATTTGTTAAAAATTATTCGAAAAAAACCAACAAAACCACAATCAATCAATCGATATACATAGTCCAATACATCGTCATCGGCAATGGATGCTAGTGCCACGGCTGGCGGTGTTTATAGGCCGCGCAGCTATGACAATTTACAAAATGGTAAGTCACGTAAAAAACATCATCATAAAAAACCAAAACATCAAAATCAAAAATGTTCACTACAAACACTTTTACCACCTGCTCATCAATTTAATAATAAATATCAAAAACAACAAGAGCTTCAGTTACACCCTGAACAAATGACAACTACAACACCAAGTGCATTAGCCACACCCTCGTTGGTGCACTCGCCAGCTGCGTCGACGTATAGACTAAATCTTAGGCGTTCATTACACTTACCTCTCTCACCGTCGTTCGATACGCGCAATTCGCCCCTACCGCTGTTGCATCATCACCATCCCTCTCATCATCAACTCCATCATCAGACGGCCTCGTTGATGGGGTCGTCTACAGCTCTGCCTGCCATAACGCCTGTTTCGGCGACAGGCGTTTCTTTGCAACAACCAAAACGTCCTTCTACACTGCAATTGCAAGCCTCAGCAGCACCCACAGCCAGTACCACGACACTGACGACCATGCAGACCGCGGGGCCTCCTCAACCGCCCGCTCCCGACTATAAATACTTTTCGCCGCAACACAGTTCAAATAGTTCGAACATTTTCCTTAGCTATCCTTTTAACAAGGGGCGTGGCATGCGTCGTCAATCCACACAGTCGGTTGACTCTCAAAAAGTCACCCTACCCGGATATCAACCCCTGCCCATGCGACCGCGCTACAAACATCAGGAGGTCCTATTCGAATTAAAATCGCCCACGAACCGGTTGACCATTCGCGAATGTGACTTTGGTGGTGGCGGTGAACCATGCGATGACGATCAATCGATCAAAGACAGTCAAATATTTCGTGTTAGTAAACGAAATCTTTATATGAATCATCGATCACCATGGAAAGAACGTGATCGTTATTCAAATCTTTATGAATATTCATTCAATATTGATCTTAATTCAATTATAGAAGATGCAGCAGGTAGCGATTCGTCATAGTACGAAATCCATAAAAACTATTTTGGGTCTGATGATAATAGTTCTTCTACATCTTCTATCTCTGTTGTTATTATTGTTATTGCCTTTGTTATAAATTTTAAAATTAAAATTAAAAATTTTTAAATACATTAAAAAAATCGAATTTAAAGAAACGATTTGAATTTGAGTTGCTAAAAAGTAAAAAAAAGAACAGGAATAGAGAAAAAAAAGTTTACAAAATGGTGGAAAATTAAATTCAAAAAAAATATTTTTAATCAAATTAAATTTTAAACCAAATTTCTTCTTAATAGCAATACTTCCTTTTTTTAAGTAATTGGCTGCGGTTTATGTAACAAAATTTAATTCCATATGTGGTTAAATCTAAATATTTGCGTATTTGAAAGGAAACTAACGGTATTTGTGTAAATAAATACATGAGTATGTTCCCAAAACGTAATCGTTTCTAATTTTCTACTTTGAAATAAACTATTGATGTTGTTATACCATTTTGCTTACACAAACCTCATTCCTTTTTATTGGCTGGAAATTGTAAACAGGGCTAAAATTGATATTCTTAAATAGATTAATCCTATTACGTCAGTATTGCTTGAATAAACTTAAAGATTATAGAATATTTGAGAACAAAATAAAGTAAATTTTGCTGCTAACTAATGAATTCTGCATAAGATTATTAATGAAATATTTAAACTTAGTTTGATATGAAAACCGGGCCAAGTTTTTTATGAGTTTTGCTTGTAAATTTTCATCTTTCCCAAATTTTGGAAAGAACCCATTTTTGGATATTTATGCATATTGTGCATTTTAGAATCAATTTCTTAACAAAAATATGATTTTTTTTTTTATTCATTTAGGAAAATCAAATATATTACCACTAGAATATATTTCTTGATAGATTTTCCATTGATTCCATTGGTAATTTTTGAAATGGAAATATTGAAAAAAATTTCTATATTCTTTATTAAAAATGTACTAAAAAATAATAATTGGGCAATTCGCAAAGAGTTCTTTTGTGTCATATTGGTTCTATTTTCTATAATTTTTTGAATGTGTCATTAATAAAATTGTAGCAAATACAACGAATATGACACAATAGAACAATTTGTGAATTGCGTAAATAATAATGTTTTACAATGTTTACTATTAAGCATATTGATCTGTTTTTTGAGCATTTTGTACATATAAAAACTTGTCCTGATAATAACAATTTAATTCAATTAAATATTAGAATTACATAATCCTAAATTGAATTCATTACGTAACAGTTACCTTTGACACTAGAATGATATTTTATATTCCAGTTGAGGAATTTTAGTTTAAAAGCAAGTTATAATTTTCGGCGTATGTATTTGGAACTTAATTTCATATCTTATATCTTAATATTGTAATAAAAATTAAAGTAAAATCATTTCCTTGTTTCAAAATCAATCAAGTTACTAAAAAACATAAATTTTTTTTCTAATAAAAAAAATTTTTGGTTAGTAATTAAAGTATGCAAAAGAAATTTTGGTTCCAAAAACATTTATGCTTCTAAAGTAAATCGTAAAAATTCTTCGTATATTACTTAATCATTTTGCAATAAATATTCATAACGTTAAACTTTTTTTTAAAGAAGTTTAAGTATTTCGTTTTATAAGGTCCATGTGTGTTTTAAAAAACCTTTAATGCTTTGAACGTATTGATCCGAAACTTGCCTTGTAACTTTAGCAAACTACAACACAAAAGATTCCTGTAAGAGATCGCCTTCAATACCATATTCAAATAAATATAAACTTGCTTGTTTTTGTTAAACAAAATTTTTAATTTTTCCCTCAAGTCCACTGTTTTTAAGTATGTATATATAATAATGTATATATGTATAATTAAACAGCTAAAACATGGTTAACATGTTAACGTAAACAGACCTCGATATTCCTATCCATTATAACTAAAAACCCCAACTTAGTTTGCTTGTAGTTAGACCCCCTACTCCACCTTCTTACACCTTGAATTATTTTTTTTATTTCTGTAAATGGTTCATTTAAATTTTTCATTACTCTAGCACAGTGTTTATACTAGTATCCTTTAACAAACTAACAAAAACTAAACCACTTAATTGGTAATATACAAAAAAGAAAATGGAATTAATTTCCATTTTCCTAAATATTACCAGTCGAGTGATTTAATATGTAACTTATACTTTCAATTTGTTTATTCCAAAAATCTTTTTTTTTTATTATATATATATTTTTTTTTTTTTTTGTTGTTTATTTTTTTTTTATAAGAATTCCAAGATATTACAAGTTTTATAAAAAATAATAAAATTGCTTAACACCGCCACCTCCAAGTCTTAATTAAAAAGTGAATACTTACTACTATTAACTTAATACAAAGAACTTCTTACTCACCACATTTTGTATTTTCTTTAACCGAAAAGCAAATACTTCAAATCAAAGAACTTGAAGAAAAATTAAATTGATATTAATTTATGTGTAAAATTTGTTGATAAACAAAAGCGCTTCCTAAAAATAATAATGATTATATTAAAAATATATTTAATGAAGTACATATAATGTAATGTGTAACAAAAAATTAACAACTTATTTAATTAGCACAGCTCTATATTATAAGTTTTTAAAAAATTAACTTACAACATTTTGTTTGTTGTGCTTAATTCCCTTTTTAAATAATTGATAAAAAATACTGAAATTTATTGTTGGAGGATAAGCTGTTCGTATGCGCATTTCACTGGTTGCTTAGGCCAGATCATCAGGAAACGTTCTCCTAAATAATTTTAGAAAAGCCAAAGCTATCAGCAAACAAAACTACAGAGGGAATGAGAATTACCTACAAACACTCAAAAAGTCTTGTTTGCAACGATATCAAGCACAACAAACAAAATCTTTTAATAAATAATAGTATTCCCACAAACAACTTTGATAATAAATTTTAGCAAGTGCACGTGCATAAAAAACTGAACTGGCAAATTGTTTTTATTTTGATTTCTTGCGAAAACAATAAAAGCACTTTGTTTTTGTTTTTAATATGTTTTTTCTTTACCCACTTACAACTACAATTAATGTTGGAAGAATTCCAACTAATTGTAGCGGGAAATGTAAAAAAGATAAAAACTCATCACTGATTTATTGTTTGGTATTTTGTTTAAGCTTTGATATCGTTGCAAACAAGACTTTCTGAGTGTTTGTAGGTAATTCTCATTCCCTCTGTAGTTTTGTTTGCTGATAGCTTTGGCTTTTCTAAAATTATTTAGGAGAACGTTTCCTGATGATCTGGCCTAAGCAACCAGTGAAATGCGCATAGGAACAGCTTATCCTCCAACAATAAATTTCAGTATTTTTTATCAATTATTTAAAAAGGGAATTAAGCACAACAAACAAAATCTTTTAATAAATAATAGTATTCCCACAAACAACTTTGATAATTAACTTACAACTTTAAATAAAAGTTTTAAAACTATAAGTTTTGCAGTTTAGCTAAAATTATCACACAAAAATCACTAAAAATTCAAATAATTTTTTATGTATATCTTCCAGTATAAATGGGACATTCAGGTGTGTCACAGAAACCAAATTCGTACAAAAGTTGAAATGAAAACGTTTTCGCCTTCTCTAGAAAACGTAAAACGCAAAAATTTTTCGTTTTAAATTCGTTTCAAAATAGTGGAGGTGTAATAACTTATTTCAGGGCACTAACATAAAAGAAACGTTCAAAAAATATTTCAAATGATAGAGAATCCTGTTGTTTCTTAAGTTGTGTCTTGAAAAATAGACAAACCATGGAAACTAATTCTGACAGTCGTGATCGAATATTTTTTCGATTCGAAAGCATTTTTATTTCTAATTCTTTCAGTCAATGCTAAACGAATCTAAATTATTTCTTCAGTGTTGTAAAGCATTTATTTGAGTTCTCACAACACTGAAAAAATAATTTCGATTCATTCAGAATAATAAATAAAATTGCTTTCGAATCGAAAAAGTATTCGATCACGACTGCCAGAATTACCCCCCCTGTGTAGATAACAAATATATAATACGTCTTACAGTTTACAAACTTAACAATAAAAATATTTGAAAATGAACAAAAAAAAGCATTGAATTATTTTTGTTCTTTGGTGTTTTCTATCATTGCTGCAATTATTGAAGCAACGGGCATATTCATAACTAGCAATTTTTCAAGGTTAAAATTAAGTTTTTAACAAATTTTTTTATTTTTTTTCGAAGTACCCACATTAATTTCAATTTTTTATATTAACAAAGAATTTGTTTAATAATAGGTGCGTTCGATACTTTTACAGTAAAATGCAGTAAATGAGTAAACTGAAAAATTTGCTCTCACAAAAAGCTTTTATCCAGAAAAGTACGCGAACGCAAAATTTTTAAAAATTCGTAAAATTAAGGCAACAGCTGATGGCAAATAATTGTAGGGTTGAAAAATGTTTGCGTTTTTGACTAGTTAACTCTTTTTCTTAGCGGGACTCGATTAAATACTTCTTATTACACGAACATTTTTGGAAAATACAAACAAATTATTTTTTGTAATCTTTCTTATTTTATTTTATTTGATTTTGCTAATTTGTGTCCGCCTAAATTTTATCAATAGTACATGAATACTTTTTTTGCTATTGATTACTTTAAAAACAAGTGCTGTTCTAAGTACCCGAATACTTGACACTTTTACAACTCCAAAAAATTAACATAACAAAAAAAGTTTCAAAAGTTGGTATTAGCCATAAAAATGCTATACAAACAAGTTTAATTAGTTTATATTAATTCACTTTTTGTTTTTATTTTAGTTTTATTTCCACTTTTCTTTTTTTAAATAATTTTTTCACAATTTGTATGCTTTTTGTTTGTAACTTTTGTTTGTTTACCTTTTGAAACATATGTTTTTTTGTTTTACTAAATTTTACCGCAAACATTTTTGCAGTAAAAATTTGTTAGTACTCAGTCAAGAACTGTCACTTTAAGCTCTCAATTTGTGTTCTCATTTACTGTATTTTGTGTACGCGAACGCAATTTAGTAAAATGCAGTAATATTCAGTAAAAAATAGTTAAAACTTTTGAGTTTTAGAACGCACTTATTGATATCATATTTAATAAAAAAAAACAATGTTTTGATATTTTTTTGGATTTATGAAAACGTACAAAAGCTGAATAAGCAAACCAAAAACGGTACGAATTGAAAAATGTGAAAATTTTCACTTTCGAACAAATTCTGTGACACACCTTATTATATAATTATTTTTAATTATTTTGTGTAGGTATGCATTAAATAACAATAATAAAATTCATATAAATTATAGCGAATGAAGTCTATTAAATAATTCTTAAATTAAGCTGAGGGGTCAAATTACGGCATTCGATATCGATTGAAATTACAATACAATTTAAATAGGACTTTCGGTCGATATCGAATGCCTTAATAAGGGCTTAGGCCTTTTTTTTGAGTTCCAAACATTTAAATTAAACGCGACTTTCTTCTATGTGCCCCACTTGAAGTGTGATTAGTCTCACATATAATTCAAATTATAAAAAGAAAAGAAAACAAAAAATAAATAAGAAAATATATTGTGCGAAATTTTGGGTCAATTCCATTATACTTTTCGAGTTGATACGCGTTAAAGTATTTAATCCTTAACATTTTTATTCATAAAATTTTTTCAAGCCAAATCTTTAACTAATGCCATTGTTCGTAGCGATTTTATGTTCATACATATTTGTTTAAGGAAAAAACCAGGCTTGCCAGATTCAAATTTTCAAAATTCTTGTCATTCACTAAAAATATTCTTGATTTTGAAAAGAATTCTTAAAAATCAAAAACTTTGTAAAATAATCTTTTATAAAAATTATACAATTGTTAAAACCAGTTAAAAGCAAAAAATAGAAGTACATGAACTCACTACTTTTTGCAAAAAATTTCATACGTTTTCCTTTGGATTAAGCTGTATAACGTTTTTAGTTATACTGTAATAGTTCAAAAATGTTACAAGCGGGGTACCCGGTAGGTAAACCTAATGTTCATCAATAATATATTTTTGCAATCGATATTAAAATAAATAAATTGTAGAAAACTGAGAAAAATGGAGTTTTTAGGTACGTTTAACCATAATTTTCAATCTTAATTATTTTTAAAATAATATTACAAAAAAAAATCCGATACAAGCAGTATAATAAGTGTTGAGCATAGAGGGAAAACAATTTTTGATACGTTTTTGTGTTTCAAATCAGCATCTCAGTGTTTTCAAACTATCAGTGTTAAATAAAGAAAATGTAGTTTTGATATGTTTTTAAACAAATACACTAAAGCAAAACGGTAAACAATTTAATTGTTTTTTACACAGCTTTGCTTAAGAAAAATTATTAATAAATTAAAAAATAAATAACGTGTTTTTTGGTTGTGCTTTAAAAAATCTTGACAAAACATATTTTTTCTTGTTACTTGACAAGCACTGACAATTCTAATAAATCTAGAGAATATTAAGACCGTCTGGCAAGCCTTATCCCACCCCAAAAATACAAAATAACTGTTTTTTTTTCCTCTAAATATAAGTTTTGATGTCAATTCAGAAAAACTTTACTACGAAGTACTCATCTTGTTATAAGTTTGTTACACGCTATTTACTTATTTATAAATGTGCAATTTTCCATGACTCCAGCGCATATGTTGACTTAAGAAAACCACACAAGAAAAATTCTTATAAAGTCAAATCGTACGATCCAGGCACGGTGGCCAGTTCACATCACCTCCATGTGCTATGTTGGTCGTAGAGACGTTCTGTTGGAACCACATGTCGTTGGTATCCATATCATCCAATGATAGACATCTACCTACTAACAGCGCTCGCTGATGACGTTAATAGAAATGTGCACAGACTGGACGCCTATTTTTAATTAATCAGTATTAACTCTAAATTTTTATTTTTCCCTTTTTCGAAAAAAATCATACGTTATATTCATATCTACTCGCTGTAAAAATATCGTGATATTTTGTCTACTTTGATAATGAAACGGTTGGTTTTAAAAGTGTTTTTCATATGCCTTCAATGTTAAATTAAAAACTGTTTTTCTTCTACTAAAAATGTTTTAATTTAGACTTAATACCCTCTTGTTAATTAAGTGCGATATGTTCATGAATTTCATGCCCAAAAGCGAAGTCTATTCAATCTGATAGCACGAAATATCATATCCAGCTTAATCGACTAGTATAATTTATGCAGCAAGTTTTGTGTCTTTCTTTTTTCCGTCTTATAAGGACCCCTTTCAGACTCGGCAAGTTACTTGCGCAAGTCTTGGTTTGTAGATGTCAGCGGTAAGGTCGGGTTAAGAAAAAAATAATTTAGTACAGACCTTGTTGTACTCGGCAAGTAACTTGCGCAACTAACTTGCCGAGTCTGAAAGGGGTCAAGTAAAACTTTTCAGTCTGTTAAAAAAAAATTATTCCTTTGTTTTTTAGAGCTGTGCTTTAATTAATAAGATTTAGAAATTCGAAAAGAAAAAAAAATACAAAAATTATTAGGAGTATATAACAATTATTTGTGTTTCTATTTTATATAAAAAATTAACGAGTATTAAAAAAAAAAATCATACTTTTTTAAATTAATTTAGTTAAACAAATAAATTTTTGTAACTTTTTTATATCAGGTTTCAATTTGAAATGGTAAAATATAAATAATAGAGGTAATATAACACGACTAAACAAATTTTAATAATTTAATGAAACAAAAAGAAATCGAAAACAAAATTATACAGTTTATTAAAACAATTTAAGAGAAAATTAAATAATTAGTAATAATAAAAAAATTATAGCTAAAACTGCCATTTTAAATTAACACAATTATTGAAAAGAAAATATTAAATATTAACAAACAAAATATTTTGCAGTTAAAAAAAAAACAATACAAATATTTTAAAAAAGTATAAAAAAAAACTCATATTTAAGTTCCTTTACACAAATAATAATTTAATAAAAAATATGTATACATATTAAATATTATTACGATAATAAACAAATAAATAAACTAAATATTTAATTTAGTTTTAAGTGTTAAACAAATTTATATTTAAATGTAAAACAATACAATATAAACCACAAAACCAAGTTTAAATGAAATAAGAAATTAAACGTATTTATATAAATATATTATAATAATTATAAAATTATATAAAACGTCAAATTGTTGTCATTCGTGAAAAAAAGTATTTTTTTTTTTTTTTTTTTTGTAATTTATAAAAAACAAAAACATAAATTTATTACTAAGAAACTGTACTGGAACAAAATGGATGTTGCTGAAGCTTCAAACAAACCATAACAACAACAACAAAAAACTATACATTCCCAAACTCTGTTTGATCAAATCTAAAATTTTAAATAACCAAACAAAAAACTACTTCAAATCAATTTAGTTCACAGCATTTAACTCTTAATTTTATATACTAAAATTAAACAAATCCAAACATGTCTTTACATTCATACACACAAACAATTGCAATGTCACGTCTTTAGTATGTAATAGAGTTTTTTTTTTTTTTTTAATTTATAATCGTTAAGTTTAAATTTAATTTAATTGTATTTATCATTTATTGTATATTTAGTTAGCCATTTAATTTTTTAGCAACATGTCTACTAAACCTAAGAATTTTTTTTTAAAGATTTTATAATTTTTATTTAAAATTTTCTTACAAAGATTATTGTTATAAAAAAAAACAAGTATATTTCTTAAACTATATATCAGTTTTTCTATGAAAACTTGGGTGCCTATTATGAACTGAATTCGATTTTCGTCTGGAGTCGAAATAGCTGATCAAACGATTTTTCATTTGGCATTATGGCACACATTCGATAAAAAAAAATCACTATTGTGAATCTTACTGATTTGATTTATTCACAGCAGTACATTTCTATAGGCTGGAACTTTAAACAAAAAAATTTTGTTTACATATTTAAATTAAAAAAATAAAAATTACCATGTTTCCTCTGATGAAGATGAACGCTTACTGGAACTGATCAGAAGCAAGAAAAAAGGTCGAGGGATAGCATATTGGAAAAGGAAACTTCTTCGCAAATAAATCCCAACCATATTTAAATAAACAATTGACAGTTGTGTCAGGGAAGGGATCGTACCAAATTTGCTTTGGAAATGAAGCAATTTAGCGAGATTTCATCTCACTGTTTTACAGCTTAAACTTTGATGCAAATTTGTTATGCCAAAAAAGCAAAATTGTTTCCGTTAAAAAATTCGACGCACATCGAAATTTTCGACAGTACATACTGTTAACTCATAATAAAAATTTTACATTCGATTATCGAGCGAAAATCGTTTGTCGAATGCAACTCATAATAGGGGCCTTAATTTTATATCTACTTATTTTATGCTCTACACCATATTTCGTAATATAAGATACATACATACATATGAACATTTATAATTCAGATATGTAGGTTGTTTCTGTTACGAATTATAAATAACGGAGATATACTTTCTAAAAATCTTAAAGCATCTAGTACACGGCATGTAAAAATACACATGCGCATGTGGTTCTGACGTAATTTTGACGTCATCACACAACACGCAATGCTTATTGTGGCTTTGCATTGACGTCAAAATTACGTCAGAACCACATGCGCATGTGGCTTTTTACATTCCGTGTACTAGAGGCTTAAGACTTTATTATTAATTAAAATTAAATTTTATGAAAACTGTTGACTGTTATATCCTATACCAGCCCGTCCGTCTTTTTTAAAACGATGAAACTTATTCTTTACAAAGGAATTCAACTATTTTAAACTTTTCTTTAGAATCATAATACGTTTTCGCCAGAAACTTGTTTGGGTACTATTTAAAGGCTACAAACATGAGCAGAATAAATTTTGAAAATATTTGTGGTGTAGAGCATAATTGTTTTTTATTTTTATCTTACTTTCAATTTTATTTTTGACATAATGAATTTCTAAAAACCAAAACATATTTAAATTCTCTTTAACTCTTACTTATGCTTCATTAACAAAATAATAATGTGAAAATTTTGAGCGGTTTAAATATAAAAAAACACGTTATTTTTGAGAATTTCAAAACGGTGAGTTAAAAAATAACACAAGAAATAATTGTTGGACTGTTAAAGAAGCAGTCCTTTGTAAAATATTTAAATAAATTATATCGATTTTGTTTTTTTAATTTCTACAAAAATACATATATATTTATTCTATACAACTTCAATAATTTTTTTTTTTAATTTGGTTGTGTAATAAATGTTAAACTTTTAATTATAATTTTTTCGAAATTTTAATTCACGTTTAAACACTTTCTTTGCATTTATCAAGAATTTTGAAAATTTCTTCTGTTATTGAATTTAAATTCAAGCAAAAGCTTTTTGTTATGTTTTATAATTATTTTAAATTTTGCTTATTTATATCCTTATTTATTATTGTACACTTAGTTTAGGATTCGTATTTTATTAGAGTTTATTCAAATGGAAATTTAGGTTTTTATTTCCTATCCATTTTCCCAATCGCGTTTCACTTCAAATAAGTACGTACACATCAATACAAATATTTATAAAAACATTTCCAAACATATTTTCATCCTTTTCGAAATTCATGTCATTTTCGAAGTTTCGAACTGGTATTGAGTATGGTTTTAATTTTTAGACATTTTAAACTTTTATTTGCATAACAAAACGAGTATACACACGTATATAAATAAATATAATCGTAAAACAATAACAATTATTTTTGTAGGGGAGATACATTTGAGACGAAAAATCTACTAAATCGGTTAAAGAAAAAATATTAGTTAAAGTCGTGCACAAGTAAGAATAGGTGAAATTATTATTTTATAAGAAATAAAACCATTTTCGAACATTAAATGTTATTCTAAACTAAATCAAACAAAAATTAGTACAACAAATCCAATACTCAATACTAAAGCCATCAATCTCGAACGTTTCTTCACTACATTTGGCGACCTTCTTTTTTTTCTTTAATCTCTACTATTTTCTTATAAACTTTAACACTTTGTTTTTTTGTTCTTTCTATTCTTGTTTTACTCTCCTTTTTTTAATTAATTGAAGCCCCTGAATTAGTTGAACCCTTACTTGGAATTGAAGAACGTTCTCAAAGTTTTTAAATGAGGACGTAAAAAATATTAAAGAAATTGTTGCAAGTAGATAAATGTTAAAATTCACATTTTTCCAAATTTGTTTTAAAGTAATTAATTAACTACATATTTTATGAAACCATCAATCATTTTGTAATTTTAATTTACTTTGCGAACGTGTATTTCTTAATGAAATTGTAAATTGTAATACAAAAAAAAATTCAATATAAGATTTTATTTGACGTGCATACGATTTCATTATGAAAACTGCCATTTATTTGTAAGAAATAAAATTAAATTTACCTGTAAATAATTTTGTAAACACAGTTACAATTATTAAGGTTTTCTTTCTCAGTAAAACACTACAAAAATACTAATCTGGGGGCTAATTCTGGCGGGCGGGATCGAATACTTTTTCGACTCGAAAGCAATTGTTTTTTGTTTCTATTTCTTTCAGTCGATACTGAACGAATCGAAATGATTTTTTTCAGTGATTTGAAAACGCAAATAAATGCTTTACAACAATGAAAGAGTAGTTTCGATTCGTTTAGTATCGACTGAGAGAAATAGAAACAAAATTGCTTAATTGAATTAGCCCACTGAAAACAAATTACAAGTTTATTAATAAAAATAAATTGAATTTTTTTTTAAATGTACCTTGATTTTTGAAACTGTGGTTGGTTTATTATTTTAAAAACTAAGTTGCAGCTTTTTGGATTTAATTTTTAAGTTTCTAGTTTTTAGGTTTTATTTCTATTGTATTGATTATGCTTCTTCAAATTAATATTGATTTGATTTTTTGTTTGATTTGTATACACAAATAATTGGAATGCTAGTTTTTGTTTATTGTACATACTGCAATAATTTTTTTTTATTAAATTTTTTAGAAAAGAATTAACAGAAATACTTTACTAATTCGATTTTTATCGTTATTCTTTTTCTTCCTTTTTTATTTGGTTTCTTTTAGGTAATTCCAATAGTTTAGCTCATTTGGTAGACAATGAGATTCCATTGTCCCAAATGGATACTCCGGCACATCAGCAATTGCAGGGCATTAATCAATCGCGGCGTTTTAGACATCATAAGCATAGGCAAGGCGACAGTAGTTCGGGAGATGAATTGGATAATGTAGAATTGGGAAATACAAATGCCTTGGCCTTGAGTACGGAAACATTGGATGATGAAGAAGTTGTGGTAGTGGGTACCACAGAGGTAGTGGCTGCAGTAGCGGCCATAGCAGCTACGAATAAAGCCCGTGAGCGCCATAATCTTTCAGATAGTTATAATAATTTATTTAACGGTGATCTGGATGCATCACTATCAAATAATAATACCACACCAGCTAATTCACCTTTGACGGATGAGCCTTCTTTGTCAGTCAGTGGTTCTAATTTATTGGCAGCTGCCATGATGGGCACACCCATAACTGAGAATCTTCCCAAGTCAATATCGCAAACGGAGAGCATGTATAGCAATATACCAAATGTTGCTACAACATCTGGAAATGTTGCCAATAGCGAACATGACCCAACGAATCTTCATGTATATTCAAATTTAATTAATGAAAGACCGCATGCTTCCACACATCAAGCAAGCACTTCTATTAACACTAAAATCACAACCAACGTAATCCCGAAATCTACTTCTTTTCCTGCCCCCATCAGCAACCCCCAAAATCAGACGGGACTTATATCATCTATAAGTAATAATCCTTTAGACTTGCCTTCCACTTTGCTGTGCGATGATCTCGATTTAGATGATCCTGTTTCAGCTTCATTTGTAGCCCAACCAAAAAATGACAAACGTAAATACCGCACAAGTTTAGCCTTTATTAGCTCAAATGTTCCTGATGTCTTACAAACGCCGAATAAATCAACTGTTTTAGCTTCGAATAGCTCATGTAGCGCTTCTGCAACCGACAATGTCAAATTACAAATGTCTTCGGCCAACGATTTGAGTTCAAATCGTTTGCGTATTTTACACGACACCACCATGATTGACACGGCACTAGATTTAGATAGTTTAGACGATGCCGCTTTAGCAAATACATCACAGGCTTGTTTAGTTAAAACAACGTCTTCACCAACTTCACCACCCAATATTGGATTTAAAGTTTAATAATTTTTTGCTTCGGCAACTGAAAACTGCAAGATGGTGAGTTTTCAATTAGTTGAAAGGGATAAGAAGAATTATTAAAAGTCAAAATAATTTGTTTGTTTTGTGATGATGAGACATGTGACCACCGCTAATTGGTAAATAATTTAAATGAAAAGATTTATTTATATAAAATTTAAAATTATTTTGATTATGTAAAATAGCAAATGTATTCAGGAATTCGTATTTTTATTATTAATAATATTATTGTATAGTTTTAAATAATAATCATTAAACTGTTTTTAATTTTATTGCATGTAATAAATATTATATTTATAAATATTAAGGCTAGAGATATAAATGAGAAACTTTTAAAATATAGATAATTTTTTTATTAAAACCAAGAGAGATTTTTTAACTAAAAATATTTGTTGTTATTTTTGTGTAAAGATTATTTTTTTAAATTTTTTTTTTAATTTTAATCACATTTAGTTAAACACTAACCCATAAAAAAAATAGCACAGGCTAATAAAAGGTTTATTAAACTGTTTTTTTTTTTTTTTTTTTTTTTTTGGAATGAGGCCGTAATAATACTTTTTAAATTAACTTAAGTTGAATTTCGTTTTATTTTAGTATGTTTGATTCGGATTTGAAATTTTTTTAACGTTTGTTCACATAACTCTCCAAGTTTAACGTTTAAAATTAAAATTTTATCTAATCTTTGCCATACAATTTTAAGCAT
Organism: Pollenia amentaria; assembly: GCA_943735925.1. Classification (NCBI taxonomy): domain Eukaryota; kingdom Metazoa; phylum Arthropoda; class Insecta; order Diptera; family Polleniidae; genus Pollenia; species Pollenia amentaria. The sequence continues at coordinate 228,687,546 of OX031009.1, forward strand.
TAACTTCAGTCAATTAGATTTAAAAATATAAATATTCCACTAATATGTATTAAATTATAGTTTATGGCGATAATCATTGTTTTTTTATAATTTTCTAGAATTAAAACATTTTTGAAGTATATAAATTTTGAATATATTTTTTCTTTCTTTTCTGCGTTAATTATTCGAACATGTTAAAAAGATGGCCGACAAATATTAATTTTGTAATGATTTCGATATGATTTCATCACTAAAGAATTATTCTTTACGATTTTAGGCATACTGACATATTTATTTACGTAGGTCAGGGCGTAAAGTAAGTCATTGGCCGATCATCACGAAATTTGGTAACATATGTTTACATAACGAATTTGTTGAAATTTAATAACTCAACCAGAAAAGTGTAATTTGTTTTTAATTTATTTCTTGTTTCTGGCAGTTTGGGATCGAAATCCAGCTGAATCGGTATAGAAGGAAAAGAGTTATGCACCTAAACGTGAATAACCTCCCTAAAAGCTAACAACAGTCGGTGCATTACTCGTTTCTGTTATGTCGTTCGGAAGTTAACGTAATTTTAACTTAATTTTAAACGACATAAAGAATTGCTCAAGGACTCGGAATATGTATACATATCGCACTTGATCATAATGAGGGTAATAACTCAGATCGACACGTAATATTCATATCTACCCGCTGTAAAAATGTGGTGCTATGTTGTCTAATTTTTGGTAATGAAACAATTAGTTTAACAATTTTTTTCATATGCCTTTAATATTAAATTAAAAATTGTTTTGCTTTTACGGAAAGTTTCTTATTTTTGAGTTCTCTTATGATTAAGTTCGATTTTTCACTTTTTAAACAATACTGCTAATACTAAGCAAAAAACTTTTCAATTTAGTATTTAGAGAAATAATTTTTAAACCATTCGTTTCATTACCAAAAAGTGTACAAAAAGCACAATATTTTTACAGCGGTTAGATATGAATATTTCACTCGATTTCTTACAAAAAGTGAAAACATAAAAATATTGTGTTAATACGCTATTGTTGAACAAGTGCGATATGTATACTTTATGGGGTCTTAGGTGAATATTAAACAAGTTTCATACGGAATGACAAACTTAGTATACCTTCATGTACCACTGCTGGTTAATGGTATAAAACTGTAAATAAATATCGAGGGCCTTAATTCACAATCTCCTATCTGTAATTTGCACCAATATGAGTTTTTGATGGGAAAGTCATCCTTGATGTTATACCCATGTTATGATATCAGTTTGGAAGCGAAGTATATTTTTTGGCTACAGTTTTTGTCATTTCAGTTTTTTCATATTTACAAACAAATTTATTTTGAAATAAGTATTTCAATGTAGAAGCTGAATGAATAAAAGCTTTTGAGCATACATATTTTATGAACGTGTAAGAACTTTTGCAAAGTTTTGGTGATTTGGAAAACCAAAGGCTTTAAGAAATTCATGAGACTAAATTATGTATGTACCTCAAATATTAGTAACCTAGGCGTTAACATGGAACCATTCATAAAATAATTGAATACCTGCAGTATAATTTAGCATTTTCATTTTTAAGGAACTATTTCCTTAAAAGCTATAGTTGCAATATAGCTTGTAATTGTCTTACACAATAATTTGATGGGATCGTAAAACTTATATCCATTAAAGCGTTTGCTAAGCTGTTATTACTTAAATTATTAAAAAATCATAAAATAATTTAAAAAAAAACCCCTATTTGGTTGAGGTAAATTATAATATTTATAATTAAAGGACGCTTAAACAGATAAAAAGATATTACAAAAAATTGCTTTTCTTCATATCGCTGTCATTCATATTTTAATTGGTTTCTTTTGATCTTTCATGCTAAAACATGCTAAAAAATGCATTCACAATAAGGCTGTGTTGGGTACCAAGACACTGCAAGATGGATAGCAACGAGGTGGCGGACGTACTCGCGAGAGCGGGTTCGAATCTGGACTTAGAGGTAAGGGACAGAGGGGTAAAACCCCCCTTATGTCACTACTATGGGGTGATTCGGGAAAGATTCCGTGATGCCGTTAACCGGGCCTGGAGGGATAGAACGGATTATAGGGTGTCTAGGGCCTTAGGGCCCCGATTGGACGCAGAGGCAACCAGGGTTTATTGGATTGGATAGAAGTGGCTCAGGACCCTTATAGGGTGCCTACCGGGGCATTGTTTTGTTAGGGCTTTTATGAGTAAATGGGACAATGCCATACCGGACTTCTGCAGGCTGTGCGGGGATGCCGAGGAGCTAGAGACGGATGAGCATGTACTGCGCCACTGTCCTAGGATGCAGGATCCCAGGCAGAAATGGCTAGGGGCTAGATTTCACGACGATGAAATGGCTAGGGGCTAGATTTCACGACGAACTGGGGTGTATCGCTGGATGTAATCCAGCCGATCTACTGGGGTTTGTCAGGGAAATAGGACGGCTGTGTCTGTTGGGGGGATCGTAGGGGGGACTTGTCCTACGTAGTATCTGTCTATCTGTATCAAACCTTAGGTCTGTTTTCTTCTTTACATCTCTCTCTCCTCTTGTTCTATACTGAAGGGATTCACAATGTACCTCATTGATCTCCGAGTGGAGTTGCGCCCTTGTAATGTTGCTTTTTACAGATATTTACATTGCATTTTAAAATTTCAAACGCTGCATTGGTTGTGGCGTTGAAAATTTTAAAACGGTACATGAATTTCTGTAGAAAGCAACAACAAAATTACAAAATATTTATGACATTGTTTGTGCTTTCAATGTAATTCTTTGGCGTTGCGTTGCGTTTTACATGATTAGGGCCTTAATTTCGCTTTCCCGGGAATCAAAGAAGTGCGAAAAGTCAAAACTAGTGTTGTCATATAATACCTGTTTTCGAATTATTCGAAAAAGCGTAATTTTTAAAACCAGTTTGAGGTTTTTTTTTTTAATAAAATCCGGTTTTAATTAATTTAAAAAATATGGTATGAAATAGGGTTATATTATTGATTTATTACATTTCAGTCTCTTAAAAATTAATTCGGTTCATCAAATAACTTAAATTTACATATTCCACTTTTTTACATACAAATTACACAGAATTTCAAATTCACGATAGTGGAGAGGCTATTATGCATTTGTGCTGATGTGTGTAACATCTTAAAATATGGGTCCCAGACCACCCTTAGAGTATACCGATCGACTCAGAGTCACTTTCTGAGTCGATCTAACGGTCTCCGTCCGGCTGGCTGCCTGGCTGTCTATGTAACGCAAAGTGCAGGTCTCAATTTTGAAGATAATATTATGAAACTTGGTACATAACTTCTAATTAGCACAAGGAAAATGGGCGAATCCATCCATAATTGCATATAGCCTTTATACAAGCTGCTTTCCGGAATAGGGTATTTGTGCCCACTATCAAACTAATTTTTATGAAATTTAAAACATAGATAGATCCATATTTATATGGACACATAAGCTATACTTTTTTTAAAAACTATGAACGGGAGATAGGGGCCAATTTCTTCCTCTCGAAAACTATCAAACCGTTTTTAATGAAATTTAAAACATAGATAGATCCTTTTCATATAGCCACATTAGCTATGCATTTTCAAAACTAGGTTCCAATTTGGTACACTTGCAAAAAAAAATTTCTTATTTACTTTGGTGTAGGGTATGGTCGGGCTTGATAGACTAGACTTTCTTACTTATTCTTCTTTCAGATTGATTTCAACTTTTCTTCTTTTAAATAATTTTTTCACAATGTTGTTTGTTTAATTTTGCTTGATTTCCTTTGAGATCACATTTTTTTTTTTTTTTTTTTTTTTTTTTTTCTAAATTTTACTGCAAATTTGTAAATACTCATTCAAGAACTGCCGCTTTACGCTCCCAGTTTGTGTTCTGTTGTTTTGTGTACGCGAACGCAATTTAGTAAAATGCAGTAAAGTTCAGTAAAAAAATAATAAAAACTTTTGGATTTATCAGCCCAATTATGAATAAAAATTCCCCGGGAGTTTTTTCCCTTTCCCCATTTTTACAATTGACTTAACATAGGCAAAGTGGGAGAAGGGAGAAAACTCCCGAGGAATTTTTATTCATAATTGGGTTGTATATATGTACAATATACATTGTACATATAACATAAATTATATTCTAGTAAATAGTTAGTTGTATTTTTTTAAATAATATTTCAAGAAGAAAAGAAAATTTTATTACGATTTCTTAATTTATTTTTTATCAAGAAAAAAACAGTGAAAACACGTTCACTTATAGTTGATTGGGTGCCCCGGTAGGCTAGCTGGTATTGAGCTAGCCTATCAGGGCCGGTGTTACGTGTTTCGGGTTCGATTCCCGCTAGAGACTCTGGTCTCCTGTAGTCAAGCGTAGAGTCTCGCGGGAGAAGCATAGGGAAATGGGTAGAAGTTTAAAATATGGCAACATTTGTATTTGTATTAACCTCTTGAATTAACTACCGAATGGTGTAAAATACACTACACTTATACCATAAGGTAAGACACACAAACGTGTTCAAATTACGAAAAACTCGTTATACTATACATATCAAGAAATTACGGGATTTAAAAAATTTCCTTGGACAAATTAAAAAAAAAATATATTTACCGAATTAAACCTGTTATTCCAAGCATTACTTACAATTAATGGCGTATTTTTTTTTTTTTTTTTTTAATTTTAAACTTCTACCCTTTTTCCCTATGCTTATCCCGCGAGACTCACCCTTACTTATGGCATAAGGTATGCATTTTCGCCCCGAATAAATCGACAATATTGATGGTGCCCTGTAAGACAGTTGAACTTCGTTATATATGTATATGCGGTTTCAGTAACGGTTATGGTTGTCTCAAAGAGGAGCAACAAAGCTACGCGAAATTTGTAAAAATTCGGAAAAGTTTGCAAAAATAGTAAAAATTCGCGAACTGTTTAATATTTCAAAAAAGCCGTAAAGTTGATTAAAAGTCCCTAAGACTATAAGGAATAACAGGAATTCGGTAAAAACTAGCGGAAATTCGCTAACAGCAGCATGAAAGCAAAGTCTAGTATATATTAAAAATCGTTAAAACTGTAAGGAATCAGAAAACTTACAGGAAAAAGTCGCATCTATCGCAAACATGGCTAAAACTCGAAAAAAATTTGAAATTTGGAAAGAAACTCTAAAAATTTTAAATCGCTGAATCGATTAAAAAAATAATATGACGGAAATTTACATAAAAAGCGTTAAAAAATTTAATATAGGGATGAAGAATAATTTTTTTGTCAGGTGTTAACAGCAGCGTATTCCACTTTTTCAAACGTTTGTTTTGTTCCCGACAAAAAAAAATAGCATTCATTATTACAGGTGATATTTTTTGTGAAGAAAAGATAACACCCACCTTTAATTACAAAATACAGTTCAGTTAACATACATACATACATATCTAATAATAAATTAAAATGAATATACTAGAGGAGAATGTATTAGAAATCAGTTATCAAAGATACTGAATACGATATTTCGATTTCAAATCATTTCGTTATCAAAATCGTTTTCCATCACATACCCGATAAAATAAAATTTTGTTTTTTTTTTTAATTTTTTTAAAAAGCAGTTTTTTCATATTTTCTCATTGATAACCAAAATGCTTGTTCCTAATTTGAAAACTTTGAGTCTTGCCGTTTTCCAGAAATACAGAAATCTATAACGTCTGTATGGGAGGTGTCACGCTCACTAAAAATTTCGAAAAAAAATTTATTGCTTATAGTTCCTTACGGACCATCAATAGAATACTGTAAAAGTTTCAAAATTCAATACATTAAAATAAAATAATACAAAACAAGTGATTTTATGGGTAGAAATTAGAGACAGTCGTGGTTTTTTGCTCATATCTCAGCCATTTGTGGACCGATCTGGCTTAGCAAGCTTTGACGGAGTATAAGTGACATAAATATATAACAACCTAATCCCCATTGATTTTTAAGGTCTTCGGAAAACCAATTTCAGCATACAGACGGACATTGTTGAATCAACTTCGCTTTCATAAGGACATAAAATATATATTCCTCCTATGTTCTAAGATCAATACTGTACAAACGGAATGTAAAACTTATATATACCCTTTCCAACTGTGGTGAAGGGTGTAATAAATAAAAAAACAAAAGGGAGTTTTTTGGGTTAAAGGTAATCGAGGTAATCGTGGCTTTGAGTCCCCATCATATTTGGGATCTCCATTTCAACAGACAGATGAACTTTGCTAATCATAAGGACCCAGAATATATACATATATATATATATACTTTATAGGTTCAAATATGACCCTAATGACAAACTCTCCGCCTGTGGTGAGTGGTAGAAAATTATTAAAGATGGAGAATAACTTTAATTTCTGAATAATTTTCAATAAACTTACCAATTCCTAGATATGTAATGTATCATTTTTAAAGGATCCGTGGATTTTTGTTATTTATATTACAATTACAAAATTAACCACGCTTATTTTTATTAAAAACTAAATCATTTGATTCTGTCGAATAATTCAAGAGAAAAAAAATCGGTTCGTCGAATAACTCAAAAAAAGTGGTTTTTGAAAAACCGGTAGAAACATTGTTTTTTGAATAATTCGAAAACCTTTTTAAGAATTCAAAACAAAACCCCTAAAAATAACCTTCACCTGTTAAAGCAATCTAGTTAATGCTTAAGCAATCATCTCTTATAGAGTTTGGTGGTTCAAATTTGGTTAAATTATCTCCCATTTTTTGCAACTTTTAGTGTTATATCAATGTTTGTATTGTAGGGAATTGGACTTACATTTGAGCTTTCATCTGAATATCGTTGTGTTTTTACATTGTACACCTTTAAAAATTTACATTAGCTCAGTTCCACATGCATAACGAAACTTGCACAAAGTCCGAACTTGCACAAAGTCCGAACTTGCACAAAGTTACCCAAAAGCGTTCCACATAACAATTTTTGTGCAATTAAGAGAGTAATTTTTTCATTTCCTGTACTAAGTTGCACGAACTTTTTCTTTAGGTAAGTTCGGACAAGAATGAACAATCAGCTGTTTTTATTTTCATATGAAACTGAAAAATGAATCAGGAAATTTACAAGCAAAAGAAAAAGTTAAGTTTTTATTAAAAAATATATTAAAAATGTTAAAGAAAAAATTATAAAATTTAAGTACATTATTGCATACCTATTTCCCTTAATCTTCAATATAAAAAAAAAAAACAAAAAAAAAATGACAATGATGCAAATGTTTTGGTTAATCAGCGTTAGTATTTGATGAAGTGCAAAAATGAATTTTTGCTTTCTAGCAATTTTGAGTAGATTTGTAAAATTTAGAGAGTAATTTTCATTTTACTCTCATTAGTCCGAACTTGCCCGAGATCTTGTGGAACACACCTATTCTACACTTTTATGAATAGCATCTCTTTATTTATTTATTTTTTTGTTATTATTGAAATTTATTACCTTAGAGGAATAAATTATTTTTTATTGAATTTGAATTGAAGTATAAAGTAAAGTAATTATTGTAGATAAATTTATTTACGTGTATTATTTAGTACTCGCCAAAACTAAACTGTAAAACTTATTTTTAGCGAGTACTAAACCGAGGTTGCATGAGGTTGAGAACTAATTTGTTGCTTAACTTTTCATTTTGCTTTTCGCACCCAAACTTATAATTTTGTTTTGAATTTGTACATACAGTAACCGTTTGCATGTACAAATGCAACATTTGCAACCTTAATACATACCCCTTTGTATTATATTGCCCACCATTTGTCTTGGAACCTAACTTGAAACAAAAAAAATACCATTTGAAGTTAAATTGGCAATCGCAACTTCTTTCCCTTCTGCAAGAGCCCCAGACTAAATGTTAAACCGGTATTTATTTTCAAATCTTTCCCACCTCTCAACTAATTGTAATTACTATGTGGAGTAATTACACATTAGTCTCATTTACAGACTTCTCCTTTCTTGTCCCATAAGAAAGAGCGATCTGTAAAGTTAAAATATTCTAGCCCCACCGAAGGCAAAAATTTTCACGTTGGTTTTTTCAAAATTGAGTTTTACCACGTCACAAAAATTGAATGCAATAGTATCAAAAATTAAAGTTTTACAAGAAATTTTACGTTTAAAAAAATTCCGTTTCTATTATATTTTACCTTTCCCTATAAAGGTGTAATTAATTGAGTTGGGACCTTTTTAGATGAGACCAGCGATATGTATGTATTAATCTAAAAAAATCTTAATTGGATCATAAATGTTGGTTACTTATAATTTAGGAATTATACGGTTAAAATTCCACAGCTTTTCAATACTTTATTTTCGATACTTTTCATATAAAAAATTAAATTTTTAAATCGGATGATAAATAAAAATTACCATAAAAACAATGAAAATTTCCTATTTAAAGATCCCAAAATTTTATAGTAACATTAATTATTAACAACCATTATTTAAATTTATTCGTATTTGGCGAATATTTGCGCAGATATTCAAATTCGCGAATATTAAAAATGGATATTCGTAACATAGACTACACAGAGAGATCATTAAATTCATTTAGAGCGGGCTTAAACTTAGTTTAACGTACTCTGAAACTCAGATTTTTCGGGCGAAATGTTATTTTATTTTATTTATTAAAATAAAGACCAACATTCTAAGCAAAACTAACCTGTTTCGTCTAAATTGTGTATACAATCTTGGTAATGGCACCCCAAAAATCAGTTTTCAGATTAACTAAACCTAATTTAACTTATATCTCAAAAACCTAGCCTTAATATAAAAGATAAACCGTCCCAGCGGTAACTATTGAAAGCCCCGCAAGAGGCAGGCCTTTTTGAAGGCATCTATACTATCTCTTTTTAAAAGACCTTCCAAAATATTCAGTACCCATTCGCTACTCCCTTCTTTAAGAAGGAAGAAAGGAAGTTGTTCAGTTTTATTTTTTTAGTGACCTTCCTTAGTCCCTTCTTTGGGAAGGGAACGAATTTGTTCCTTAAGGCAGTGTAAAAGGGCTTGCTCCCAATAACAACCTGCTATTAGGCCTCTTTACTTATTATTATTACCGCTGGGTTATATTAATATACATACATACATATAAGAAAACTTTTTTTATGAAAATTTAATGCCAATATTTTTAAATTGGAGCAAATTGCAAATGTCAAGACTTATATTAAATGCTGACAACAAACAAAAATCGAAAAAAAATTTTATTGAGAGCCAATTTATGATAACTTGAAAGGTATTTCTTAAAACAATTCCATATTGGGTAGAATGTCTAAAAATGCATTTAAACTATCTTTGTCTAACCTATTTCGGTAAGAATTTATAATGTATCTGACTCCTAAAAATAACCGCTCCACACAAACATCTGTTGCTGGTACATCTTACATTTTTGCGATGTCATATATTTAATTGCAGTTTGTCTTTACTTTGCTCTTTCCATCAATAAAGAACGTTTAAGTGTCTTAATACTAACTTTTCAATTCCAAAGGAAAATATTAATTCTCGTATATTTTTGTTAGGGCAATTTTTTTTTATATATTAAAGTACTTTCCGTTTACAGACACTACCTTTTTTAGTCACATTAGCGATATTGTCCATTTAATCTGTTTATTCTGCCGCTATGAGTAAATTTAATATAAAGTATTTACGTTATAGTACATTTAGCGATATATGCGCATTTGCCATATATACCATCTATCAGCGGCTATCAAAGGCAAAAGTAAAGCTATTTATTGACGTTATAGTCACATTAGCAAAATTTACTCGTAAAAAATTGGATTTTTCCGTTTGCATTAGTTATACAGCAAAACTATAATTGACTAAACTGACTATGCTGTCAGTGTAATTTATATGAATTTTATATTTTCTATATTCACATAACTTGATTATATTCGAATTCGGTTATATGCCTAATAGTCGCATAGGAATGGGCCTGTTCGGAAATCCATCACTGCGCTGCATCTGATGCGCTGCGCTTTCGTTAAAACATGACAACAAATGTCAGCTTTTCGAAAATACATTTAAAAAAAAGCCGACGATGCGCAAATAAATCTAAAACACGCATCACAAAAATGGCTGATGCATATTGTGTTCAATAATATAACCAAACTCCGCAGCAAACAAGTTGATGCCAAGCTGATTTGCACGAGCATCGCAAACTTATCACAGATGCGCATCAGATGCAGCGCAGTGATGCATTTCCGAACAGGCCCTATATGTGAATTAGGCTTATAGTTATTGATAATTTTTCATTCTTGACTGAGCTGGGAATTGAACGATTTAGCCCACGATTTGTCTGCAAGTAAATAATGTAAATTTAAGCGTAAATTACTGTATTGCTTAAATACAGTCTGAAGATGAACTCGAACTGCAACTCGAAATCATCATCAAGATCTATGAATCTATTTTGGCTAATTGGGTTCAGCTTCACACATACTCTGATGACACTCGTATAATTATTTGCGCGTTCAGCGAAAAAACTTTGAAGAAAGATATTTAAACGTGGAAGGTTTAGGCCCTAATCATGTAAAACGCAACGCAACGCCAAAGAATTATATTGAAAGCAAAAACAAAGTCATAAATATTTTGCAATTTTGTTGTTGCTTTCTACAGAAATTCACATTGCGTGGCGTGGAAAATTTTAAAACGTTACATGAATTTCTGTAGCAAGCAACATGACATTGTTTTGCTTTCAATGTAATTCTTTGCCGTTGCGTTGCATTTTACATGATTACGGCGTTATTCTCACAAAAAAAAAAAGAGAATTTCCTATTTCTAATTTTTATTTTGTTCAAGTTACCGAATATACATATGTTCTATTAGCAAAGGTGTTATTTTATTTGCTACTCTTTAAAAAATTGATATTATTTTGTAATACCGAAACGGTTATAGATTATAAGGGAAGCAGTATACGTATACCGGTATTTTACGCAAAAAAAAAATAATTCGGTATCGGTATTAATACCGGTATTCATTTTATAAGGTATCAGTTTAATTAAAGCCAAATGTTTCTTTATTTAAGAAAATTTTACTTATGGGTACTTTACACTATCACACAAGTCTTACGTGTTTTAAGGAAAATTCAACCCTGTCATGAAAACTTGTTATTGTTTTTTGAAAATTTTCAAACAATAATTAGATCAGAAGTACATGATTTTCGTCAAAATACGTAAGACTTGTGTGATAGTGATAGTTAAAATCAAAAAATTATTATGGAATTTATTTTTTTTAAAAACGAAATTGATTACTTTAGAAAATAAACTTCTTTCCGTGCATGTATTAATTGCTTGATTTTAATTTAATATTTATGTACTAAAGACGTTAAAGATTTTCACAAAAGTTTTAGAAAATTGCTAAGAGTGTGAATGACACCAATAAAACAAACACAATACTAAATCAATTGAAACCATTTTAAAAGAAATGTTGTTCAAATAGATAAACTTAATGTGTGTAACTAAAACCGAACTTAAAATCTAGTTAAAAAGAAAACTAAAAACTAACTATGTACTAAGTAAAAAAAATAAAGCAGATACAAAAAAAAATTTCTAAAAAAAAATCATGTTAACATTGAATGATAGACAAATTTGACAAAAGTTATAAAAAAATTATCAAGATTATAAATATTTTAGTTAAAGATTTGAGTCATTTATATATTTTGTATTAAAATGAATAAAACAAAACTAAATTTATTAGATTTTTTTAAAAAACTAAATTTTTGTTTATTTTAATTTAATTAATGTAACAAAATAAACCAGTAACAAAACAAAGTATTGAGTTTTAGTTAAAAACATTTTTATACAAAGAACAAAGTATTAAAATAAATAATGAAATTTTAGGTACTAAAAATAATTAAAGTAAAACAATAATCTTTTTCAAAAAAAAGTTTTAAATTAAGAAACAGCAATACAGAAAAAACGTATGCAATGAAACTGCAACAAGTTAAATAAAATCAATTGTAAAAAATTAAATAATATTAATATTCTAAAGTGTGTATGAACTATAAAATTTATTTATTGTATTTAACGAATGAATAATATCGAAATGCAGCAAATAAATCATGCAGTAAAAATGGCAAAACAAAAACGTTTAGCTAAATTAACAATTTAAACACATTTCATTACAAATTATAGAAAACATAACGGAAAAAGAAATTATAAATAATAAATAAATTATGTGAAAATGTTGTGAATGAAAAAATAAAATAAATATGTATACATGTATATGAAGAAATATAACTTTGTATTTTGCTTTAGGAGTAAAATTAAAGAGGTATATACTTATTAGAAAAACACATGTAAGTATCGGTCTAATGCAGCGTAATATGGTATCTTCAATTTTGTAAGGCGATTAACGAAATTAATTGGCAATATCTTATTAATTCCTTAATGCTTTCGGGCATAACTTATAATAACATTATTCGTGAATCACTCTGTCTCAGCGATACCGTTGTGTAACTTTAATTGCAATTTCCAACCTTTTTGACGCTCTGAGACTTTTTGTTAAACTTTTTTAATGATAAATCATACAAATACATTTTTGAAATTACAAATGCTGATCATTTTGGCATTCAGTAGGAAGCTTAAAAAATGTTTAAATTATCAATTTTATCTTAATTTATATAAATTGGAAGCGCATGTATTAACTCTAACGCACAGCAATGCGTATGCCAATAGTCTTTTTAAGAAAAAGGATTAATGAAAAATAAATTAACCAACAGGTTAAAAGTAAAAACTTGTGAGTCCATGCTATTAGCCCTAATGCTGCTCGATACCTGTGGTGACCATGTAAAACTCAACCTATCTAAACAAGAAATTAAAAACCACGTTGTTCTTCTTATGCTTTAAACACATTCGAGACAGCAGACTACCGACTTCAATATGTCAACAATAGAATACATGTGTGTATATGGAAATGATTATTTTAACGACGACACGGCTAAATGGCTGCAGGTTGTTGTCTATGCTAATTTTGTCGTTGTAGTCAAATTAAACTAATTTCTATTTTTGTACGCTACAAAACAGAAAAAGTGCTGCTAATATAATCAAAAATTAGAAGAATTAGTGCTTATAATATATAATAATAATTTTTTGGTTAAACAGCAAAGAACCGGATTAAAACAAGAATATAAGCGCGGCTCACCACCAAATCTATATTATTATTACTTTTTAGTATCCTTAAAAGAAGTTATATAGGAAGATGTTTGTCACGCCAACGCTCTTAGTTTTAGCAGTATGGGTATCATTGAAAAATTGAAAGTGCTTTTCACATGGTGTTTAAAGCACACCGTTTTATTAACCCATTAAGAGCCCATTTCAAATGCTCATACTTCTTGACTGACTTTTTTACTAAATTTGCTTTATCTTTAAATTATGTCGATATAATAATAATTATTTAACAATAATATACACATGTTACCAAAGTTATAAGGACTTCGATTAATAAAGTTTTTCTGTATTTCGGGTTTTCAGCCTTACGGAACACTTCTCAAATATTTACATATTACTATATTTCATTATGTAACAAGTGCATAAACTATTACCACTATATATTTTAACTCCAACTTATAAATAAATTGTGAAATTTTCCAAAATAAAAATTTTTTTAACCCTAATAACTTTAAAATTTTATATGATGGAGTTTCTAAAAATATAGCATACAAAAACATGGGGTGTTCTCTATAACATATTATATTTGAGGAAATATTATTATATATATCGACAAAATTTGAAGATAAATCCTCTTAAGGGGTTAATAAATCGGTATATTTAATACATTATATGAAATGTGTTTCGAAAGACTTTATTATTATACCAATACTTTAAAGATTCAGATTATATTTTTTTTCTTATACTATTGATAAAGTGCTCTGAAACCTTTACGACCTATAATTCATAAACTTAGTGCGTTGAACCAAAAAATTACAGTAGAATCGCGATACAGTAATCTTGCGGTCAAGTTAACCAAATTTTAGCGCTTCTGTGCCGATCTAAACGTTAACTCTAAGTTAACTTTTCAGATCGTATTAGTAAAAGTACTAATTTGTACAAACGATAACAAATTAGATTAAATTTTAAGCTGAAAGTTGAGAGTGTAAACAAAATTGAGAAATACATTAAAGAAAAACTATCGGCGTTGTATTATTGTATATCTGAAGTTGCCATCTCAAAAATAAAAACGAAACGTCACAAAATTTTCGAGGCTTTGAAGAATACATAGGAAAAAGCATACAGGAAAACATTACATAGACCAAAATATGCCGATCTTAAAGCAAGTTTGTACAAATGTTTTCTTGAAGCATCGAAAACGTAATTGCGCAATCACTGTTCTATTTTCAATATCAATAGCTAAGCGCGAGTTCGTGTAACTGCAACCTGAAAAGACAATAATGTTAGTAATGGATGGCTGGCAAATGTTTAGAAAATACCCAGAAATCGCTATCTGAAAATTTTTGAAGAACTAATTTTCTGACAAACGTCATATGTAGCATCTAACACATAATACATGACTGATTGTATAATTATTAATTATAAATTGTAGCCGGTACAAATTAGATCTAAGTTTCTTTTTTGTACAGATGAAAACTAAGTCATTGAAAAAAATATAGGTACATATGTATGTTTATTATTGCATTTTTTTGCAATTTAGAAAAGTTAATAAATAAGACGCAAAAGTTAACAACCCTTAGGACATTTCAGTTTACTTTTTCGCGATTATACTGTATATTAGGATTTTTTATTCAACCTACCATGAAGATGATATTCTTTATGAGTTCCAAAAACAATAAAATTAAAATATTTTAAATGTTTTTTAATAAATTCATTTGTTTTTACGTTAAAAAATTTATCATAAATAAGTATTTATATTTTTGTAGGCTTAAATAAAGTTTGTGTACGAGTCTGCAATTAGGAATGTTGTTAAATTTATAAAAATTAAAAATGATAGTGGCACCACTGAAATGTAAATACATAATAAAAAACACAGCTGTTTATATTTTTTCAATTGTGGCTGTCGTCTTCAAAATAATTCATTAGCTTATTACGCGACTACAATTGCAACCTGCAGCATTTGTAGTCGTGCCTTCGTGTTGCCTGCTGTCTCGAATGTGTTTAATGCATTAGAACTATAAACAGAAAGAAAAGAATTCTTTATTAAAAATTTTGATGTGTATGTATAACGCAAACTGACATTATTTCAGAGTTGCCAGATTTGAATATCACATTCTCTCACCCTTATTACTTTTTTTTTTACAATATTCATCTACTTTTAGTATAATGCAGTTCTACTTAGACAATACTGAATTGTTAATATAATTCGAAATTTCATTCAGAATCTATTACGTAATCTCTCAAATGTTCTGGCATTCTACGCGCTCTTGCCGAAGTTCTTTGATTAGGTATCGAAGCTGACAACCGTTGATTGTTGGTGTGTTGATCGCTTCATGCATGTTGGCTTGTTGGTCGCTGCTGTGACGATGGTTGTTGAAAATGTTCGGTCGGTTTATCGGGTAACAATACTAGATCCTCAATATTTACATTTTGCTGGTTACCGTTGGTATCACCTGTCGCAGCTTCCTTAGCATGTTCTGTAGGCTGTACTTCTGTTACGCGAATTTGGTCTATGTGCCTTTTTAGTACGAATCCGCTATCTAATGTAATTATGTAATGTAATTTACCCAGTTTTTCCGTTACTATACCTGGCCTCCAAGTTGCCTTGTTGTTTGAATAATAGCGAGCCATGACCATCTCACCCCTTTGGAGGTGAGCTTTTAATTATTGCACATGAGGGGCATGCTCGCACTAGGTGTTCGATATCCTTGTCGAGAGCCTTCCAATATACATAACGCCGGGCTAGTTGTTTCATCTTAGTGATGCCCAGATGAGTGTGGTGGAGTTCACGTAAAATGTAACGCTGTAACGTTGCTGGAATGACTACCCTTTTTCCTCTAAAAAGAATTCCACAATCGATTGTAAATTCTGAGTCTATCTCCCTGTTATTACTGTGTTTCTGTAACTTTTGCATGATTTCAATGATGTCCTTATCTTTCCGGGTTTCATCCCGTAGTGTTTGGAAATTTATCTGTGAGTTGCTAATTTGTTGGACGCATTCGTTGCAAATAAGATGTACCTCCTGATTAATGGAACATCCACCCAGTTTTGTAATATCAGGAGCTCTCGATAGGCAATCGGCGTTAGTGTTGTCGATTCCTCTTTTTACTTGTATTTCATAATTAAATCCGGATAAGTACGCTGCGTAACGTTGTAATCGGTTCAAGGTCATTTGGGGCAATTTAGCATTGTGATGAAAAATTCTCATTACCGGTTGGTTGTCTGTTATAAGGACAAACTTACGACCGAATAAATATTCGTGAAAATACTGCACAGCAAAAACAATTGAAAGCGCTTCCCTGTCAAGGTGAGAGTAATTTTGTTCTGCTGACGTTAATGCTCTCGATGCGTATGCGATTGGCAGCTCTAGCCAATCGATAAGATCCCCGCGATACCAGTTGGCCCTGCATCACAGGCCAGTTGAATTTCCAATTTTGGATTATACGGCATCAATACTCTATCACTTGTCAATTCTTCTCTTAAGGCGTTAAAAGAATTTTCACATTTATTATTCCAGCTAAATCTGGCATTTTTTTTTAGCAGGAGTCTTAGGGGTGTGGTCACTGATGAAATATTCGGTATAAACCGGGCATAATAGGTCACCATCCCTAAGAACCGCCTAACGTCGTCGGTAGATTTTGGTCTAGGCATATTAAGAATCGCAGAGACCTTGGATGGCGATTTCCTTATTGTATTCTGGCCCACAATGTGTCCTAAAAATTCAACAGTCTCTTTAAAGAATGTACATTTGTTGCGATTAAGGTGCAAATCAAAACGTTGTAATTGTAAAAGACAAGCTTTTAAATTGGACACACAATCTTCCACTGTACGCCCATGCACAATTATGTCATCGAAATATGACTATGTCTTGGGTACACTTCGTAAAATCTGGTCAATAATTCTGTTAAATTCTGCCGGTGCAGTCTTAATGCCAAATGACAAACGTTGCATTTTGTATGTTCCACGGTGAGTCGTAATCGTTTGAACAATACTTGATTGCTCATCCACAGGGATGTGTAAATAGGCCTTATACAAGTCTAACCTACAAAAATATTTCGAATCTCGAAGGCTATTAAAAATGTCGTCGATTTTTCGGATCGGGTAGTGTGCATCGACCAGGCGCTGGTTTACGCCCACTTTGTAATCAACACAAAGTCTTACCCCCCCCCCCCCCCCCCCTTCCGCTTTTGGTATTACTACCAGTGGTGACCCCCAATCACTATTTGTGGTCTTTGCTATTATCCCCGTTCTCTCTAAAAGATCCAATTCCTTTTCAACCCGTTGGGTTAAGGAATAGGCATTTCTTTATTATAAATAGGCGTGATACCCTCTCGTAACTTTAGTGTAACTTTATATTGTTGAGTACAACCAATTTTTTCCTCAAACACGTTAGAAAATTCTTGAATAATATCATCGATTATTCTTACCTGATTAATACCAGCTTTATCTGAATTTGCTGTCTGGGAATTGTTGTCTAGGTCGTTCAAGTTTATATTTAAACGTCTAATCCACGAACGTCCCAACAATGCAGGGCACCCATTAGGGACTATGTAAACCTCATCGATTATAGAGCATTTATTGTATTTGGCATGTACTTTTATCTTGCCATCTGGTACAAATGTAGTTTGTGTATACGAACGAAACGTGATGTTGGTGGGAACAAGTGGTATGTTCACGTTCAACTTGTTGAATTGCCCCCTGGGCAGAAACGTAAATCCCGAACCGGAGTCTACCTCGAACTTTACCATCTTACCCTCGATTTCGACTTCTGTGTAGTACTGTTCGGAATTCGATTTGTTGTTGTTTTGGTAAATATCTACTACCTTGTAAACCCCATACTCTTCCTCCTGTTGTATATGATTAGTTCTATTTGTATTACGATGCGCTTCCGCAGGTGCAGACTTACCCAATGTCGCAATACAAACTTTAGCCACGTGCCCTTTTTTGTTGCACCCGGTACATTTTTATTTCTCTCTATCCGCATGACATTCTTTCGCATAATGATTGCTCCTACCACACCGTAAACATAAGCCTTCTATGCCCAGCTTCCTGTAATTAATTTTAGCTTGTCGATTTAGTTTCGACGACTGTGCACCTTTGTCGTTGCGTTTCTGAATTTTGCGGTTAGAAATCTGATTTATTGTTGCTGACGCTGCTGCTGTAGCCGATTTCAGTGTCATTTCTTTGGAATCAGCTTTGGCCGCCTCAATAGCTATAGCCTTACCGACCACATCCTCAAATTTTGGGGACTCGGACTGAAGAAGCTGCTCCCGTACGTTGTTGTCCCAGATACCTCGTATGAACTGCGCGCGTAAAAATATTTCGGCCACTGACGTTTTGCATTTGCATGATGCTACAAACTCGCAATCTGCTATTTCCGCCCGTAGCGAAGCTACAAACTCGGCAATAGTCTGCCCTTCCGCCTGATACTTCGACAAAAACTGGTGTTGTCTCACCAATACATTTTTCTTTGGTGACAGGTGCTTTTCTAATAGTTCCAGTAATTCGTCGTACTGAACATCGTTTAGTGCTTTTGGAGCTGCTAATGCACTTGCAATTTTAAAAAGTTGTGGTCCCATGGAATTCAATAACAGCTTACCACAGTATTCCTTGTTATCAGAAATACCTTTCATTTGTGTGTAGTTCCCAACACGTTGTATGTAGTTCCTGAATGACTCCTTGGAACAGTCGAACGCCTCAAAATTTGTCAATAATGCGGAATTTGTACCAGCAGGGTTTTGTGCTGCCCCACGCCCTTGCGTCATCATTAACATCATTTGAGCCATGAGGTCTTGTTGAGTCTTCATAAACACCGTAAATTGCTCTTGATCCATTGTAACACGTACTTGTAACTTCTTTGCTGTTAATATTTTCGTTTTCCTTTTAATTTAATAAAATACGTATATTTGAGTAATTATAGGCCTTAACCTCGTCGCCAATTTGTGGTGACCATGTAAAACTCAACCTATCTAAACAGGAAATTAAAAACCACGTTGTTCTTCTTAGAACTAAAAACAGAAAGAAAAGAATTCTTTATTAAAAATTTTGATGTGTATGTATAACGCAAACTGACATTATTTCAGAGTTGCCAGATTTGAATATCACAATACCGAAATAGAAGGTTGGAAGCCAAGAAATGAACTTCTGCGAAAATAAAGAGACGAAGTTACACAAATCTTAAATGCAAAGTGGCGTAACTACAAACAAATTGAGTTCTTGTTTGTTTTATTTAACTACATGTTAATTTTTAGACCCCTACGAACGATGATGGCTACTTTGTTAAAGAAATTGAAACGCCAAGAACACCTTGTTACTATTGATTTTGTAAAGTTTTTTGCTTATCCTGTAAAAACAACTTAAAATGTAGTTACGTCCGTTTGCATCTAAGGAAACGATACATATTAAAAATTAAATGTATGTAAAATTAATGGCGATTTATTTTCTGAGAAAAATGTTGCATAAATGGTACATGCTCTACACAAAAGAGATAGAGCATGTACCATTTATGCAACATATTTCTTAGAAAAGAAATCGCCATAAGTTGTGTTAGAAATTAAGTTCGACCGAATTGGCTATATTCGGCCGAACCGAAGCCGAACTTCATTTATCCAAATGCACAACAAGAAAAAACTATGAAATTTTTAAAATCAATTAAACAGAAAAAAAACATTTATTTATAAAAATTTATGGTAACAAAAACAAACAAAAAAAATGTTATTAACAAGTAGTTAATTAATTAATGTTAATAATATGTAGCACATATAATGTTCTACATATTGATTAAAGCTTCGTTCACAATAGGCAGCAAAATTTTCACTGGTATTCATAATAGAGCAAAAAATTTTTTCATAACAACACACATTTTCAGTTAAGAAACCGTTTGCAAATTATTCCCAGAACAAAATTAATTATTTATTATTATTTTTTAAATTATTTTGTCAAGATTTCATTTAAAACTAAATAAAATTTTTATAAACGTCATCAACAATTTCATTCAAAATGGTGCTGAAGTAGAAATAGACTCAACTTTTTAAAAAAAAACTTCTGTCCCAAAGTATTTCATATATTTTACTTTCATTTTTCGAACAAAAATGTAACTAAATTTTTTTTTTAAATTGAGTCTACTTCTACTTCAGCAACAATTTGTATGAAAATGTACATTCATACTTATATG
Source organism: Pollenia amentaria (assembly GCA_943735925.1). Classification (NCBI taxonomy): domain Eukaryota; kingdom Metazoa; phylum Arthropoda; class Insecta; order Diptera; family Polleniidae; genus Pollenia; species Pollenia amentaria. Next base: position 228,707,808 of record OX031009.1, read on the forward strand.
TCGTTTATAATAATTTATTTTAGTTTTGATTGAAAATTTGAACAAAATGTTTTAAAAAATAATAATAAATAAACGGTTTCTGAATATAAAATGTGTGTGGTTGTAAAAAAAATTGTTGCTTGATTGTGAACACTAGCGAAAATATTGCTGTCATTGTGAACGAAGCTTAATATTCAAAATTCAAAATTTTTATGTTTTTATTACAGAACAGTAATTTGTATGCACTGATACTGGAATAAAACTTCCCAGCTGCACTAAACAGTTGCTCGCTGACGTCATATATGTCGTTTATAATAATTTATTTTAGTTTTGATTGAAAATTTGAACAAAATGTTTTAAAAAATAATAATAAATAAACGGTTTCTGAATATAAAATGTGTGTGGTTGTAAAAAAAATTGTTGCTTGATTGTGAACACTAGCGAAAATATTGCTGTCATTGTGAACGAAGCTTAATATTCAAAATTCAAAATTTTTATGTTTTTATTACAGAACAGTAATTTGTATGCACTGATACTGGAATAAAACTTCCCAGCTGCACTAAACAGTTGCTCGCTGACAACGCTAGTTGGTGATGCTGACAGATATTTCATTGCGTTGCATTACTAATTTACCTTAATGCTTATGGACTTAGGCTTATTTTCATAAACACTTAATTCCTTTTCGAGAATCATTTCATTATTTTCTTTCACTTGAGTCCGGCTTTTCCCATATAGAAGCTTTAATTTTTTTTTTCCTTTTTTTCCAGTATTGCTTGCTAGTTTTCCTTTTTTAGAAACAATATAATTTACCACAGCCGAATTTTGGAAAAACAGTTTTAGTGGATTATTTTTGCATTGACTTGTAACATTTGTGAAGTGAAATAAGTTCAATTTACAATAATATTTTTCAAATTTTATTCCATTTCTTGCAACCAAACACTTTTTCTGTCAATTTAGTTTATTCAAATTAATATTTAGCCCAGTAAAAACTTCGCTTACATTTTTAAAATAAAGCTTCTTTCACTCATTATTTAGCAGCTTTCTTCGGTACTATTTGGGTTACGTAGCCCCAATTATACTACTTATAACGTATATGTATAAGTCATTGTTATAATGAACGAAATAATAACTTACATGTAATGATTTACAAAAGTCATTCCAAAAAAAAAAATATTTTGTTATGAAAATGGATTTTTGACAAGTTTGCAAAAATTTTACTTTTTTGTGTTGCAGCAATTCTTGAGTTTATTGGTGGTTGAGGTGAGAAAATTGAGGAGGGGAACAAAGTATCATGTACTCCGCAATTCTGTTTGAGTTTTGTATTTCACCCAATTTTCAACTTGAAGTTGGCTGTATATGTATTTGTATTTATATATAAAATATAAAAAGGTCGAAAGGAAAGACAAGATAAAATTCAAAAACTGCAAGACTATTATATCATAATCTGGAAAATAATGCATATTCAAAGCAGAATTTTAAAAAATTGCAACTCTAGACGATAACTAAAAAATGTCAACCACTAAAAGAAACTATTTTATATAGTAGACTAAGGTTTCTGTCGATTTCCTTGGGAATCTACGTATTCTATGGTATACAGTTTTATTCGTTAAACGTCTCTTACTGATTTAAAAATGTTTTGTATTTCGTATGAAATAATGTGTTTTAAAAACTATCGATAGTTATCGATGGTGATTAGCAATTTTTGGCCGATACCGCAGCCGAAGACGGATTATCGGTCGGACACTAGTTATCAATGAAAAATCAAAGAAATAGCTGATTGGGTAAGAGTTCGAAATGTACAAGCTATCGAGTTTTTCGAACTTACATTTGTACTCTACGGCCCTATTACGGTTTACAACTCAACTCTTATTCAGTTAAAATTTTCCAGTTTGTCATTCCTTGTGAAACTTTTTTTATATATTTATCTAAGAACCCATAAAGTATATATATTCTGGGTCCTAAAGTTATTCTAAGTCGATTTGGCCATGTCCGTCTGTTAAAATTACGCTCGCTTTCGAACGACTCAAAAGAAAAGAACAAATTGTTTCTAGTTCTCCTAAACAGTTTGGGATTAAATTCCAAAATCGGTTTAGTAGGATAAGAGCAATGAATCAAAATGTGCAACATTTTGTTACGAAAACTATTCATACAAATTCGTTCTATATACCACATACCACAAAATTTCGTGAAGATCGGTCCATAATTTACCATAGGCCCCATATAAAGCCTACTCTCGGAAAACAGCTTAGTAAGCCTATTAATAAAATTTGGTACTTCTCAGTGTTATATATTTATAGAAATCACACTTTAAAATTTTCTGAATATCGGTCCATAATTTACCATAGGCTCCATACATGCCGATGCTGGGAAATTATTCAAATACGTCTAAAGCTTTATAAGATAAACAAAGGTATAGTGGTTAAATTTGGTCCAATGTAGCTTCAAATGCCAGAAATAATACCATGCAATTTTGTGATAATCGGCCCATTATTTACCTTAGGTCCGATATCATGCAGCCTTTCGAAACTCCCTTTAAAATTATATCGAAATTTGTTCTTATTTAAGTTTTTTATACCAGAAATAACTCAACAGAATTTTGCGATGGTTGGCGCATAATTTACCATGGGTCCAATTACGAATCATGATTTTTTACTCAAATTTGCTCAAACTACTCGTAAATTTCATATTACGATAAATAAAAGCATTAAACTTTCTGAATATTATAAATGTGGGTGGAGGATATCAAAGATTCGGCACAGCCAAATATAGCACTCTTACTTGTTTTTTTTTTTTCTTTCAAAAATCACTTTTCTTAATTTAAATTTTTATACACAACACGTTAAGCAGCTTAACTTTCCTTTTTTGCTTATATTCCGAAATTTTATTAGTCTGTGTTCATACAGCGCATGATTTATCGACATGATTCTTACTTTTTCTACTTTTAACTTTTATTTGCGTTCAAACCATTCATGTCATGTTGACGGCATGTTTTTTTTTTTTTTTTTTTTTTTTTTTTTTTTTGTTGTATAATTTTTAAATACGAACAAGAAAGATAAAAAAAAAACATGGAACTTTTCCCATCGTTTCTCTCACCAACAAAGTAGCAACTTTTATTTTTATTCCCAGTGTTGTTAAGTTTACAAAAAATTTTGCGTATAGGTATGCGCATGGTACAACTACACAAGGTAGACTCGTTGGCCCATATGATTGTCAGCTGTTTACCCCAGTTAGAACCTAAACGTCAAAAAATTTTCATGTTTGTTTAAGGCCGGTATTCACTATCCTACATAATCGTACGATTCATTCACACGAAAATCTGACGGAATTCTATCCGACATAAAAAAAATATCTGCAAAATCTGCTGTCAATGCCACACTATCCCACAAAAAAGATGAAAACTCAAATGACTCATCTACTTTACAAGAAAATGCAACTCTGATCGCATATAATCTATCATTTTATGAAAATTTTTAAAACATTTCCAAGTCGGACAGACTTGTCAAAAAAATCTGTCACTCAATTCATTTTTAAGCCACACTGTCATACATTATGAGCACACACGATTTTTTTGACAGTTAGTGCGCGCCATATTTTCCTTCACGTGTTTTTTTTTTCAATTTGTGTTTTTATTTTGAAGGCACAGTGTTGCTTTTTTTGACGTCTCGGTTCAAAATACAAAAACAATTTGGTCTGCTCTTTTTATATTGTTGTAGCAACGAGTTTACCTTGTGTAGTTGTACCATGGGTTTGCGAAAAGCAAAAGAGATTATTAAATTGACCTCTTATCGCATTTAGATTTCGTATCGAAATTGCATTCGCATCACAAAAGCCCTTCAGGTTGTGGAGAAAATGTAAACTGATGCGAGAAACCCGCACATGTACGTTTTTTTTTTTTTTTTTTTTTTTTTTTTTTTTTTTATAAAATAGAAGTTTAGGGAAAATCGAAAAGATTTGCAAAATTCCAAAAATTTCAGAGATCCTATAAAAAAAAACGTTGTTTTCAAATACAATGAGCGCAAAATAAAGTGTACAGTTGGCTTTCCATATAAAAATTGTTATTTTAGTAATAAAAAATTTAAATTTTCTGAAGTTTATTGTCATTTACAATACACGGTGTGTTTTGGATTGTTGTCCTGTTGAAAGTTCCAGGGATATGCTGGAAATCGAAAACGTAAAACGCAAGAATTTTAAAAGACGTGTTTTAATAAGATTTCTGTAATAAAAGAATTTTATGACAAATATTGTACAACTCTATTTAAGAGAATTTGTTAACAAAAATTATAAAATATAGATTAAAAGTGTATTATAAAGTACTTCCAAATTCTTGCGTTTTACGTTTTCGATTTCCAGCATACCCCTGTTTTGTTTAATATTTAAGTAATCGGTTTTGTTTATAAAACTATAAGACTTCTCATACCGCTTCCCGCCACACACCATCGCGCTATTAATTTTTATTTGGCAGCAAGATATGATTATTTAAAAACAAATTTGTCATTTTCCATAATTTTAACTACCAAGCTATTCAATCAATTTAAAAAAAACTTTATTTTTAACTAGTAATTATTACTTTTATTTACAAAAACACAAATAAAATCTTTAATGTATATGTATGTCTGTACATACAAATATATCAACATAAAATGTTTCTTTAAAGTTTTTTAATATTAATAAAACAAAAAAGCTTCTTAACAACTATTGAGCATTTGTATATTATTTAAAATAAAACAAAATATAATAAAAAATTATAAAACAACACACAAAATATGTATACGCACTACATGACTAAACAGACAACAATTATTGTAGTAAATAGTTTATTATATGTAATAGTAGTATTTATAATTATAGTGATATTATTAGCACAAGAAAAATGGCGTTTTAATTTATATAGTAAGTATAGCACGATAGTTTAATTCATTTGTAAAGCGATTCAAATCATTCAGGCTGCGCTTCTTCTAGGTTCATAAAAACATTACGCATTTGTTCCAAATCTGGCGGTGCTGTATCCGGATTACGTATCCATATATTGTAGGCTCGCTTGTCGGTCATTGTCAGGGGTTTAAAACACTTGGGATTTAGAGCCTCCTCTCCAGATATTTTTGAATTATAGCGGGCATAAAGGAAGACACGGTAACGCCAGTTGTCAAATGTCTGTAATTACATATTGAAAAAATAATAAAAAAAAATTCCAAAATGAAATACTAAGATTTTCGATTTCCAAGAAAATTCTAAACAGAACGTCGAAATACCTTTTTAACATTTTGTAATTTTTGCTTCGAAAGTTTTCAACATTATTATTGATTATAAACATTAATAGGAGGTTTGTAAAAAAGGAATGTAAAAGTGTCGCTTGCAATATCGCTTACGAAGGTATGAATATTAGATGGCGAGTTCCCACTTTGAAGAAATACATTTTTGAAACAAAAAGCGCTTTATTCGACGCATTTGCTTTACACACTTAATTTTTTGCGCCTAAAGCTATCTTATATATTTCGTCTTAACAAAAAGTACGAATTTTTGCCCAGCTTCATCCCTCAAATGTACTTTATTTGTTTTCTGGCTTTATGTAAAAGAACATAGGTTTTAAGTTTCCGCAATATTATTTTGAAAAAAAAACGGGTTTACAAAAAGTACCAAAAGTACGAATTTAAGCCATGTTTCTCCGCCCACAGACCAATATTAAAAAATCTGGCTCCACTACGGTCTTTCTCAGATAAAGTACATTAAGAAAGCCAAGATTTAGCTCGCTGTGTCATCACTCAATGTATGACAATGTATGTCTTTCAACAACTTTCTAAAGCCATCTGGGGACATAGAGAGCTGAAATTTGACCCACTTCGAAGCCTTGATCGTGTTTGGAGTTTGGAAAGTTGCCTTACAAGGGGATTTGGACGATTTTCCAGCTTTATAAAAGATATATATATTTTGCACGGACTTTACAAAATGCATATTTTGCTAGTGGAATCTGCAAATCCCTATGGATGTACTCGTTTTTTTTATAACCGTGGCGCTCCGGTCATGGTTTTATACAGAATAATTTTTTTTATTTGCGAGTGAAGTCTAGATGCTTTTTACTTCAAGTGAAGTCTCTTGGTTTCTATATGTCGACGTGAAGTAAGTCGTTAAATGTTTCCTTCTCTGAGTGTAAACTTGAGCAAAAAAAAACTAAACTTCTTATTTTTAAGGTTTCAATATGACTTACATAATAAATACATAAAAAACCAACACGCAGGTCTTTTGGAACCCAAATCAAAAATAATTTGGAACTATAAAAAATTTTCTTTTTTTAATACTATGGTGAAGATAGAAAAGATTTGGAATTAGCATTCTTATTTGTTTTTTTCTTTAGTTTTTCAGTCCATTTAATTTAAATTTAAACATCTAGGAATCTGATATTTTGATTGAAAACTTTACCATACTTTATTTAACACTTTGTTATTCACTAACACTCTAATTAAATTTTTTCTCAAGTAAACAGTCGCTTTGTTGCAAAATAGAAACAAAGTCAAATTACTCACTTGTTTCCATTCCGCTACGTGTTTAACAGCTCCCTGAGGTACTGAATTTAATATGTCTGCTAATTTAATCCAATAACGATTTAATGCTGGATCATTGCGTCTATGGTCGTTTATAACAGGATGCTGTTCCAAAAAGTTCACATAAACTTCTTTTTGCTTTTTTGACATGCGTTCTTTACGTTCTTAAGAGGGAAGTTTAAAAAAATTGAAAAGTACAAAGTTAATGCGTTTAAATTTTTACAGAGAAATAAAAGGACTTACGTCTTAAGCTATTTGAGGAAGATGATTCCTGCATTAGAGCATCTATGTGTGGCTGATGTTGTGGATGCTGCTGTTGTTGTTGTAAATGCTGTTGCTGTTGTTGCATAAAATACTCATGCATACGTTCTAAATGCAATTCTTGTTCTTGTAATTCCCTTTCCATGTACGAAGTTTCCTCATCGGTATCTGGATTATTGTGTAAATTTAAAGCAGACGTTGATGAGCTTAAAGATAAGGCTGTCGTTGTGGCTTGGGCAGTTTGTGATTCGTGCAAAACAGACTGATGCTGTTGTTGTGGTTGTTGATGGTGCAGTTGTTGATGTTCTTGTTGAAGCTGCTGCTGCTGCTGTTGTTGTCCTAGCGAAGTGTGAGTTGCAGGAGGCGGTGATGATACTTCATCGTAATCTATTTTAGGTTCAATTTCAATTTGTTCTGATTCAGCAGTGTTGTCTACTGATATTGTACTTGAAGGCGGCAGTGTATTTACATTGGTAATGCGTATTTTTAAAGGTGGCGGCTCATCATTATTTTGTGAATGTTGTGAATTGGAAGCACTACTCGTTTGCTGGGGATATTGTTGTTGATGAAGTTTATGAAACTGTTGTGGCTGTTGCGGCTGACCATTGTTGGCAGTGTTTGTGGCTGTAGTTTTTGAGGGTTCGTGTAAATCTAAGGCTTGCTTTTGGGTAGAACCACAACGGCAGGAAAAACAATTTGATATCAAAGTGTGATAGTTGTCTTTACATGGATCAAAAACTGAAATAAAAAACAACATTATGAAAATCGCCACATCTAATAATACACACAAAATAATGTAACAATAATTTGCTATAAATTTTTCCAGCAATAAACTTATAATTAATTTTTAAATTTAAAAATTGCGTACTCTATCTCAGATATTTTACATGCAAAAAAAGAATAAAATTATATTTTTTTTATTTTTCTAAAAATTTTGCAAAAAAAACTAATTTATTATTTTCGATTTTCACCCATGATTTAAAACAACGTTAAACATTCAAAATTTACAATTCTTCGCAATTATAGTTCTACAATTCAGTTTTTAGTTTAATTGGAATTATTCGACATGACTGACTTTGTATAAATAAATTTTATTTGTATATTATTATAAACTATTCGACCATCCATTATTTTTATTTGAATTAATTTTGAGCTTATGGTCAATTATTTCTTAAAAAAGAAATATTTAAAAAATAAAAATTAATATTACTTTTTTAAAAAATAATGGACCATAAGCCCGAAATTATTTGAAATATATTTTATTTGAAAATTATTTTCTATACAGAGATCTGCCCTAAATTTCAATATTAATATTAATTATTTAAGTACATTTTTTTATTTATGTACAAATTATTAATTTATTTCACTTTTCTAAAGAAGTGCTTTTTTAAAAATAAATCTATAAAATTATTTATGATATTATAAAAATATGACTTTTTCTTCTTGTAACAAGTGGGTTTTAACGTTTCAACGTAAACGCTTTGATAGATATAAATATAAACTTAAAGTTCTTTGAAAGATCTAAATCTTAATCAGTAATCGTAATCAGGCTGTGATTCGTCGAGACTTGGAAACATCTCCATTTTCTCAAAATCCTGAGGTGCAGTACTCTTATGGCTGGTCCACATGGCGTAGGCTCGTTGATCGGTAGGAGTAAGAGGTTTATAGTTTTTGGGATTTTGGGCAGCAGCACCAGCTAATTTGGTATTGTAACGGGTATACATGAAGACACGATAACGCCAAGCATCAAATGTCTAAAAATACATGGAAGGGTTAACAATTTTCTAATAAATATACATATTTATGTATTAGGGTTTGCACTTAATCGCAAATTTTCATAATCGTGTTTCGATTAAAAAAAAGAATTTAATAGCGACTATAGATTAATCGTATATTTAGTTTTAGTATTTAAAATATTTATTTTAAAATTAAATAAAATTGGTATGTCATGAGAAACAGAACAAAAAATAATATTTATATAAATTGTAAAAAATCAGGCAACAATTATAAATTAATAGGTAGATAGTTTAATAATTATTTAAATAAAAAAAATTTAAGAAAACCAAGGCACTAGGCCTGGTCAGATCAGAGATCCTATTTTTGTATAAAAATTGTCCGCTATAAAAATGCTCTTTCGGATTTCATTAAAGACGGAATTTTTTCTTAATTTTTTTGTTTTTAATAATCTTGTAAATTAAAATATCTCCTCCCAAGTACTGGTCCACTCATTCATAGAACGACTATATTTTTCGTAATTGCTTAATTTATTGCGCAAATTTTAAGAAATAACTCGTGTTTTTATTAATTTTAACTTAAATTGTAAAAGAAACAGTGTTTACGGCAACGTAGATTATTTATTGTGCGAAAAATGTTTTTTGACAGTAATAGTAAGGTAATTCACGTCACAAGTCAAAAGTGCAAAAATAACAACAACCACATAGACAATTATTTGCAAGTTGTACGCAATCTACGTTTATGTGGTTGTTGTTATGTTTTTGCACTTTTACTTTTTCGCAAGGGTACAACTTGTGACATGAATTACCTCAGTCATAGTTAATTATAACTGAACTTGGAGAAATTGGCAGTTAAAATGTAAAGGTTTTAATCGTAATCGCGAGAAATATTATGCGATTACTATTACGATTAAACGGTGCGATTAATTGTGATTACGATTATAATAATCATGCAAGCCCTAATATGTATATTTCTATTGTTTTTAGTAACCTGTTTCCATTCTTCAACATTTTTGACGGCTCCCTGCGGTACACTATTTAACAAATTTGCCAATTTATTCCATAACGGTTCCAACATGACATCATTGCGGCGCTGTGTTAACATGCATGGATTGTCTTCAAAATATTTCACATACAATTCCTTTTGGTCCTTGGACATACGTTCGCCGCGTCCTTGAAATAAAAATTTTGAAATTTATTTGAACAAAATAAATTAAAAAAAAAAAATTTAAACCTACTGCGAAAGCGATTTATCATGGATGGTGAATATTGTGACTGAGAGGTGGATGTAGAATGTTGTATATTTGCAACCGCTGGTTGCATTACAGCTGCAGTCTGGTTAAGAGATGTAGACGGCGGTGGGGACGTTGTTGGCATGGAGGTATTATTTTGTGGCGCAATCATGCTGTGATGTGTGTAGTTGGTAACATAATGTTGCGGTAACTGCTGATGATGTAAAGGTTGCTGTAGTGGTTGCTGTTGTTGTTGTTGTAGCAGCGAGACCTGAAGAACAGGTGTTGCTGAGTTGACAATCCTTGATCGGTGTTCGTTGAACTCCGAGTCGTTCCGGTGCATAGAACCGATTTTCGTGGGAACGGGTTGCTGTTGTTGTGGCTGGTGTTGATGTGAATGTTGATTCTGTTGTTGGTGTTGTTCATGTTGTTGTTGTTGTTGGTGCTGTTCGTGTTGTTGTTGCTGTTGTTGTTCTTGCTGATGATGCTGCAATTGCTGCTGCATTACATCTTGATGTCTTTCGTAACGTAAATCTCTCGACTCCATCATTTCAGTTTCTATCTGCTCAGCCTTGGGTATTATGTCCATGGGATCTATAGATTGAGTCAAGGATTCTGGTGTATTTTCATTATATACTTGGGACACTCGTATTTTATGCGCGGTGTCTAAATTATTCGACTGTTCCGAATGATTTTCTACCCCATCCAACGGAGAACGTGTTCTGTTCATTATTGTTCCCACACTATTGTTGGCAGCATACATTTGTTGCATTTGTGTTGCTGTAAAGGGCGAGTCTATGTTCGATGTAGACTCATTTGATTTTTGTGGTAGAGGTACTATGAGTTTCTGTGAACACGATGGTTCATAGTTGAGTTGTTCCTTAAGCAGCGTATCATCGTTGCCTGCAAGAAAAAGCATTTTAAAATGCTGCGTTTTAATAGACAATATAAACTTCTAGACTTACAAGCAATAATTAAACGGGATGGACGGACTTTAAGAAAACATCGAATTAGTTTTTCAGTGTTATCTTTTTGATTTTTTTTATATGTCTTTCGATGGTTTATTATATTTTATGCATTGGCTCACAAATACTGAATTTTCTATTTAATAAAAAGAAATTCGAAATTGAAACACACAAGTAACATTATTAATTTTAAAGTACACTTTTAAAATTACAATACTAAAGCCATTCTTTAAATAGTCCACAAGCGCATTTTTAACTCCAACCTGTAATTGTTATGCAATTATGGTAGTTAAAACAAACTCTTTGAAAGCAATTTGAAAATTTCCAGTATTTTTCCTTTTTTAAACAACCTTATCAAGAGGAATATTTAATCTAAAATCACTGAATTAGCATACATATATACATACATAAGTATGTGTGTATATAAAAATTTATTATTCGATTTAATAAAAAGGAAAAACTACAAAATTATATAGTAATTTTTAAATTTAAACTAAAGCAAGTAAGAAAGTATAGCCGGTCATGCCCGACCTGCCAGGACAACATTTTGTCATGACATAGTAGTTATCGTAAAAAGTTATTGTCGCCAATGCCAACAATTATTTTATTTTATTTATAGCGCTTCGTCAATTATTTTGATTTGCTTGTGCAACAAATTGTTAGAGCTAATCAATTGTACAGGATTATCCAATTAGTGATTTCAAAACTGCCGCACAGTGGCTGAAAATCGTTTTTCATCTTCTTAAAATCTGTAACTTTTGAACCGATAGATTTTATTTTCACTTTTTTGCTGGTGAGAAGACTTCTTGAACTTACCTACAGTTTTAATTTTATCGAAATCGGTGTAGCAGTTGTTGAAAAATTTAAGGTCAAAGTCGAACTTTTGATGTTTTTTAGCATTAAGTATGAAAATGCTAATGATTAAGATTGAGAATTATGGTATTTTTTTATTCAAAAAGGGGAATGTTTTTAGTAATATGTTTTAAGAGAGAACATTGTAATCTACAAAACTGCCAAATTTCATTATGATACTTTTATTTGTCAGATTTATAGAATGACAAACATTTAAATGATCATTTTTTTACTCATATTGAAAGTCCTTTCATTCATTTACACTATATAAATTATAATTTTAATGTTTGAAATTCTATAAATCATGATTAAAGGTATCATATTGAAATTTGGCAGTTATGTAGATTAAAATGTTCTTAAAACAGTGAACTGAAACACATATCCATATTTGATTAAGAAATAGCCTAATTCCCAATCCCGGAAAAACCGCTTTCAAAAAATTTATTTTTTTTTTCAAAAAAGGCAATACTATTTACTACTCGATATTGATCAGAATTTTCTGGAAAATAATGGGCAAATTAGAAAATCGTACTGTTCTAATTGTTTAAGTCGGTGTGTTGAATTATTAGAATTGTTTACTTAAATAATTTTTTCTTTTTTTTTTTTTTTTGTTTGAAAAATTTTATTTGGGATAGGGCATGTGGGAGTAAAAAAAGTCAAATTTACTAAAAATTGTTTCTACAAGTATACTAATAATGTTTTCTTTCGAAAAATATAAGCATTTTTATATATTATTGAAGAAGATATTTTTTTATCAGCAAAAGTATGCATATGTATTATCTACCCTTATATGCATATACATTCGCCTCGTATATAACACTATACCTTTAAAAAAAATTCATAAGCATGTAATAATACTTAGAATAATTTTGTGAATAGGTTTCTACATTATCAACTCTACAACAGGTTCAACTAGAACCAGTTCCACTAGAATACTTTTAAGATTAAAAAAATAGTGTAAATTTTTTAATGGTTATTTTCTTCTTTTATTTAAATAACAATAAGGAGAAAAAATATATTTTTTGCTTAAATAACAATAAGATTTAATTAATTTAATTAATAGTATTCCATATTTGGTTCTGTATTACCTCTGTTCTGTAGCAGCCCTTTTGCTTCTTCATCTAAATCCCAATGTTTCTAATTGTAATGGGCAATTTGGGCTCTTATATTACTGGTTTAATTTTTAATGGCATCAGAATTTTTTAAATTCCTTTTTAAATACAAATTTAGTTGGTCTACAGTATTTTGTAGAAGATAGTGTGAGATTTTTCAAAATATCTTTTGTTTGCATCGTCGAAGGCTCCGGGTGTTCTAAATTCTTTACCAATCGCAATGGAACAAATGATACCATGAACATATCGCTCATTTCGTGCAAGACCGTCACAACTCAAAATTTGGCATTTTCGAGTTAGTAATGTAGAAATGTTCTTCTCTTAAATCTCTACAAATTGATCTAAGAACGGAGAGAATTATCGAAAAAATAACGGTAATACAGATGCTTGTGACGCTATGACCTCTCGTAACAAACTTGAGCAATTAACATCAACAAGGTCACATTTCAGTTTGTGTTTGGCATTCCTCTTGTTCATGTGGTTTTCTTTGTAGCAAAAAAGAAACATTTGATTTTATAACTGTATTTTAGTGAAAGAGAAGGTAAAAAATAATAGGTTGGAATCTTAAAAAGGCTCTCCCGTAAAGTTTCAAATTTTGAGTTGTGACGGTCTTGCACGAAATGAGCGATATCTGTATCTGAAGTTTTTTCACATATAGATTGCTTGTATTGTTTCTGTCCAGAAGAACCATCACATCCCCATTTGCAAAACAGAGTTAACTTGCAGTTCCAATATTTTTTCATCTACTTTAAGTGATTGTAGTAAACGCTGAGATGTATGATTAATTATACCTTAAAGTTTTACCTCTGTTGAAATAAATAAGATTTTAATAGTGTCCCTTGGTGGCAAACAGTGCTTCTTAGTAGCAGTTTCAATCGAACGTAATCGAAGCTGAATATATTGCTCTCTGGATAACGTAAAATCTAAAAATAATGCTAATGCCCCTTAATTTGAAAACTGTTTTTATCGCTTGGCGTTGGAATTCTCTTAAGAACCCCGTTTTGTTCTCTTGGGACTAGCGATAAAAACTTTATCAATAATATCGACTTTTGTGAGTTCTATTTGTGATCGCAGTTGATATAGCAAAGCTTCGTGAAGATTTTTTTCTCCGATTTCTTCGTTAATATCCTTAAGTGTCCGCCTTTTAGCTCTATCGCTACAGTTGTCAAGTGATTTCTTTGGGCTCCCAAGGTTCTTTTCATTTGTAACTTCTGAAGTTCGCCATCTAACCAGCTTGCAAAGCTGTTGTAAAAGTTAGGTTTACTCCATCCAACTTGTTTGAAGCGCTTTATTAAGTTTTTGACGAAATCAGTTATTTTATTTTGCAGTTCGTATTTCTTTGCTGCAGGAATATAAATTTAGTTTTCCTTCAATGTAACTTAAAACATCTTCCTCCTTTTATTTTTAAAATACTCTTCGGATAATTCTTTATAGCTGAAGCACTCCATTTGTATAGATATTTAAAAATTAGAAGGTTATTGCTTAGATATATTATAACAAATGAGTTTTTATTCGAATACCACTGGCTTTTATACATAGCTTACGTCATACTGTGTTCCTAGGTAGCATAAAAAAGTAGAAGAAAAAACCAAAAAGGGCTATAGTAGGATACGCTTAAAATCCCACAGATATTGGTAATTATTATATAATATAAAATACGTAGCACAACTTGGCTTGGTAGACTTATATTTCAGTCATATGACCAGTTAAAATAAAAAGGGCAAAAAAATGTTGCGAACAATTTTACTCAAATTAAAAAACTATTCTATAGGCTGGTCCAAACAGGTACAAAAGTGTATATTGGCTAAAAGTGGATACTTTCACAGCAGGTATAAACGGTACAGTAGTACAACATAAAATTGTTTAAAGACTGCTCTACTACCAATATAATGACAGTTTAAAATTTCAATGAAATATGTTCAGCCGTTCATAAGTAGAAAAATAATTTTTCAACATTTTAATGCCTGTTCATCAATTTCAAACGTCAACGTTCGACTAGAAAATTACATTTAAAACTAAAACAAATTTTGAAATCGTTGAACAGGCAGTTTATTTCATTAAAATGAAAAAAAGTGTTCAACAGACAGTTATACAAGTATATATGGGATCCAGCAACATGCCACAATTACCAACATTTTGATCCAGTTTTTTGGATACCTTAGTTCTTATATGTTTGCTGTCGAATGGCATTACAATTTTTGAATTCGGCGATGACAAAAAATTGGACTTTTGTCCGATGAAATCCAATTTTCAGCCACTGTTCGCCGATCTGACAAGGCTGCATCTGTTAAATATCTGTCATTTTAGTTAAAAACTTTGCCATTTACAAATACGGATCGTTTAACAACCGAAGAATGCGTAAAAATAGTTAAAACTTACTACCAAAAAGTGGTGGTTCAAACGTAGCCAGATTTCATGCATTACAGGGTGATAATTTTCGTCCTAATCGAACAATTGTGCAAGGAATTTTCAAGATGATAAAGAAATTTTAAGAGACTAGAAGCGTTACAGATGTGTCCAGGCCTCGAACATTTGTCTTTATATACTGTCAAATTGTCGGGCTTGACAATACCTTCTTACTTGCTTTTTATAGTCTTCAAAAACACACATAGAAAGTGCATTAAAAAGTTAAAAAAAACAGTTGTATATATAAATCGCTGCCAGTACAAATTGGCTATCAATTTCTTACGAAAAAAGTCGCCAATAATAAATATTTGTCTTTGAAAATCGTCATAATAGCAACTTATCTTTAATCTGATAGTTGTATAATCGTGTACCTTTTTCAACAGCAATGTAAGTAAATGACTGCATAAAACTATCCCATATTTGGATGCGTCATTATTTTCCAAAAATATTTTTTTTTTAAATTTGAATTTTTCACAAAATATGCATTTATAAAAAAATATGCAAAAAAAAATGCAATTTCATCCAAATATGCACTTATAAATCGATGCCATTTTTAAGCAAGTTCATAGTTTCATAAAGTAATTTAGGTTTAGCCATTAACAGGCTTAAGGGAAAATCATACATTTGCGTGAAA
Source organism: Pollenia amentaria (assembly GCA_943735925.1). NCBI lineage: Eukaryota > Metazoa > Arthropoda > Insecta > Diptera > Polleniidae > Pollenia > Pollenia amentaria. Next base: position 228,723,518 of record OX031009.1, read on the forward strand.
CCCCTCTCCCTGGATATAACTAACTTGCTAGTTTTTTCTGGTATAATGTTGATTTACTTTCTTGTTTTTATGAGTGATTGGGAGAAAAATTTTGTAAATTTCAAGTTCACTCTCTCGTTGCAAGTTTATGCAAGTAAAGTAAATAAACACACTTTATAAAAAATGTTTAAAATTAAATTGATCTAATAATTATTTATAGATTTGTCGTAAGTTATATTGTACGTTTAAGATTTGTTAGTTGTATTAGTTTCAAATTGTTGCACGGAATTTTCTAGTACATAATTGAAAACCTATTTGTTACGCCTAAAAGTAGACTATAGATTTAGATGTATTCAAGTTATTTTATTAGCCCAATTATGAAAACAAATTCCGGGAGAAATTTTCCCTTTGCCATTCCTGCTATTGTGAATAAAAATTTCCCTCGGATTTTTTGCCACGGATAAAATAATGTATTTTAGATCAATGTTTGGATTTGTGGTACAATTATACCAAATTTGGGACAATCAAAGCTTTATTGGTACCCTGGTACAATCCATCCTTTTTTGGTACTATTTAAAAAACCTACACCCGTAGTGTTATCACATGTTTTAGGTCTCCAAATTGCCATTTTTGTTGATTGTTTTGGTGACTGATGTGCGTAACACTAAAAAATACTGGTTTAGGTGGTTTGCAGGCTGGCTGATATCCATGTAACCTTGTGCGCAAAGTACAGGTCGCAACTTTTACAAAATTCTTTCCCGAATAGTGTTTGTGCCTATAAACAAACCATCTTTTTATGTTCGGATTAAGATTAAATTTGGGCCAAACTTAAGTTATTGTGTTCTTAATCATCTTACATAATTTTATTGGAATAGGTTCACATATGACGTAGCTCCCATACAAATACTACTCCCGGAAATAGCTTTTAATGTCATAACATCATTATAAATGTTGTTATTGACATAAAAATTGGCTGCAATAACTTTTACGATGGATACGATGTCAGTTTGTATCCAATCTGCCGTTGTATCCAATCTGCACCGCAGATTCTAAGCTTATATACATCTGCAGGATTTCTGTGGGCAGGATCTGGGGCCTTGGCCCCAGGGGAGTTGAATTGATATTTCTTATTTAATTAATATTTTAATAAACAATTTATTTGAAAACAACTAAATTGTTAATTAAATTCAAATTATATTTTCAGTTTTCTTTCAACTCAAAAAATAATTGATACTCGTACAATCAATTATCACATTTATTAAATTGAAATACTTTTTAAACAATTGTTTTTAATTGATAAAAAACAACTTATAATTGTTTCAGTGCAGTAATTCATACCACTTTTTCAGTCGGGCTTGACCGACCACTCGATACCCTACACCACAGTATATAAAGGATTTTAGGAAGTGCGCTTATTTGGGACCTTTGGCTTATTTTGGACCTACTAGCACAACATTTTTCATGACATAGTTACTATCGTCAAAGTTAGTGTAGCCAATTTTTATGTCAATAGAATTTAAAAGAAAGTTATAGCATTAAAAGATATTTTCGGGAGTAGAAATTGCATGGTAACTCTGATCAAATATGGTCCGATTCCAATAAAATCTGGAGTGCAATAAAATAAGTTTATCAGCATTTTAATCTAAATACCAACATAATAAGATGGTTTATAGGCAGAAACAGTATTCCCAAAATAAATTTGTATGGGGCTATGTCAGGATGTGCGTCAGGTTTTCGTACGTACCTGTGGGCTGGACCTTGTGCAGAGTGATCTTTATCCCCAAGGGGGGGAAGACTTCTCACTTCTGAGTTACTGCTCTATAGGATGGACATTGGCGCTGGGTATCACAAAGGGACCCCAGAGGGACCCAAGTGAGCTGTCTCTTGATGGCTGCCCGAGGAACCTAACCAAGCCTATGAGGGCTATGTGAACCGATTCTCAAAACCGGTATTTTTAGTGTTACACAACTCAGCATAATACCCTCTCCACGACACTGTCGTCCATATTGTTGTCGAGGACCAAATGAACTACATTGTCGTACACATTGTCTATATAGACGACAATGGATTTTACTTTGTTGTAAACGACTGCGTATAAGAAAATGTCGATAAAGTTGCAGAAGTTACAGCTTATACGACATATAAGCCTAAACAAATAGATAAAAATATACAATAGCACATACATATTTTTAAAATCATACTTTAGTCTTTGACTTCTCACACTTCACTGACTGATTTCCCTCACTTTGCTTTGGTTTTTTTAATTATATCGTTATTTTACGGTTATTTTTGTTTTTAATATGGAACCAAGGCCTATCCAATAGGTCTGCTTACCGCTCTTCTAGTCAATTCGCCTTGGATTGAACTTTTCGTTCGTACTGCCACTCTGAGAGTAAAATTGCAAAATGAGCGTTTTAATCTCATATAACTTATCCAAATTTATTGTAGCCACTACAACAACACCACACAAGTGGCTAAAAAATGATTTGCTTGTTGTGTATAGAAACAACAAAAACAACAGAACAAGAAGTTCATATTTAAATCTTAATCAATTTTACTTTTTAAAGTTTAAAAATGGTCTTGCTTTCAATTTCTCACTTCTCATTTAGTTTATATTCTTACCGAAATATGTACATTAAGTTTGAAAATCACTTAACGATAAATTGAAAATCATATCGGGCATGATGGTGGTGTTTTATAATTGGAAATTTGTAGGGTGTGAAACAGGTAAGCAAATTAATTATAATAATATTCTTCTTCTATTTCAGTTTTGGTTTATTTCAAGTACGAATTCGGGATTAATGCCCGTAATTTCTACAAATAGATATCTATCTCTGTATAGATATATATGGTGTAACGAATTTTTCATAATTTGAACACGTATGTCTTACCTACTGCCTAAACTTTAGTGTATTTTACACCATCGATTTTTGACAGTTAATTCAAAACATGAATAAAAAAACAAATGTTGCCATATTTTAAAAGAAAATTGAAAGGAAAAAACACATAGGCAAAATTTATGTTTAAATTACCAAAATGGTTTTACCGGATAGGTAAAGATAACTGTAAGGTACGAACACGACCAGATATCTCTTTGTAGAAATTACGGGCATAAATCAATTTTATAATTCTTGAATCAAGCGTATTTTGAGATTGATTCAATCTCAGTTTTACTTAATCAATCTCATTTTCGGATTATTTTAAGTACGAATCCGGGATTGAATATGGATAAGTTGAGTATTTCGCGATTGAATAATCCGTACTTGAGTCAATCTTTCTGTACTTGAATCAAGAAAATCCGTACTCACCGTACTATTGATACCGCTTCGGATTGATTTGAGTACGGATGGATTGATTTTTCTTTGAGTGTGGATACTCTTTTAAATTGTACCAAAAAAGGATGAATTGCACCAGTGTACCAATAGAGTTTCGATAGTACCAAATCCCATCAGCACTGAAAAAATTATCAGTAGTTGTATATCAATTAAAAAATTTGTTTAAAAAGTATTTCAATTTAATTAATGTGATAATTGAATCAATTATTTGTTTAATTGAAAGAAAATAAAAACTTAATTTTGATTTTTTTTTTGTCTCTATTTATAAATTGTTTGAAACTGCAAAGTTTTTTGATAATTTTTTCAATTAAAATTAATAATATAATTTATTGAAAAAAAAAAAAAATTTTAATTTTTACAATTGGTAAAAGGTGCAAGGTCAACAAATTGTTTGATTGATTAAATGAATTTGGTATGAATTTGGTGATTAGATTAGTAATTTTTTCTGTGAGTGTTTTATTAGCAAATTTAATGGGAGATAAAGTAAAAAATATTTAATAAAATCTTGAGAAAAACATCTTTATTTTACGGTTTCATATGTATTGATTATAGTTAATTGATACAAATATAATTAATGTTTGAAATTATTGCGTACGCTACTAACATTATCGATCAGCGATACTTAAAGAATTAGAACGTGCTGACCATCTTGCACCCACAAAAGATTTTAAAACTTTGGGCCCTAATATGGTGTCATAACTTTCCATCTTTTTTGGGAACAATTTTATTTTTTAGCGCCGTTAAGGCATAGACGGCACTGAGAATCATATATAATTAACGAAGATCCATACACAATATGCGTAGACGATACTACGAATGAATCGCGTTTTTGCCTACTTGCAACTCTCTGCAAATTTTTTTCGGCTTTCTTCCACTTAATAAATTTCCTCCGCTAAAACTTGCAATGATATGTTGTTAATTCTTTAAGGCACTTCACGTCACAAGTTGCACCCTTGCGAAAAAGCAAAAGCGCAAAAGAATAACAACAACCATATACAGGCCTGTTCTGAAAATCACCTTTTGCCAAAGTGATATGAAATCCAAGAAAGGTGTTCTCAGGGCATATTATTTTGTGATTTAAAAACGTTCAGCTACGTAAACAACTTTTTTAAATCATATTGCTATTTTGGCGACTATTGTAAGATGGCCGTCATAATAAATTACGAGTACTTAAATAATATTCTATTCAATGTGTTGCTTATTAAATTTTTTATGTAATAAGCTGTTTTATTTACAACAAATCATTTAAAATTAAGATAATTCGACGACACTACAAAATCGATATATGCTTTAGTGACTTCTGTTGTGATTTCAGGCATTTTTTTTTTGTTGAATTAAAGATCGCTAATTCGCTAGCAGCGGCATAATAGCAAAGTCTAATATATATTAAAAATCTTAAAAACCTGTAAAGAATTAAAGGAAAAATCGCTTTCTATTGCGAACATGGCTAAAATTCGCGAAAAATTGCAAACTTGTAAACAAACCCTAAAATTTATCTGAAATAGCTAAATTGGTTTTAAAAAACAAAATGTCGGAAAATAACAAAAAAAAAAATTGCATAATTAGCGAAAATTCGCCAAAATTTTTAATATTTCAAACAAGCCATAAAATTGACTAAAAGTCCCAAAAACTATAAAGAATGGCAAAAATTCGGAAAAAATTGCTAAATTAGCGGAAATTTGCAAAAATTTGCTGACAGCGCACAGTGCGAAATTTCTTGAGTTTAGAGGAACTTAAGAATTTAAACCAGTTATATTTGTTGGTGTTTTTTAATTTTTAATATGCATAATTTAATTTATTATATGTTAATTTATTAACAGTAAGAAAACTACAATGTTATAAAAATACCTTATTAAAAGAACTTTATTTGTAAAAATACATGTGTTAGTGCATATCGTGTTGTTTTTTTAGGTTCTGAATCTATTCACTTGATTCGTGCAATAAAAAAATAAACATATACTAGAAAATATAGTATACTTGTATTATTTTATGATAACTATAAAAGAACTGAAAACTAACAAACCGTGATCACAATCACAGTTTTAAAGAACAGTGATTTTAAATCGCATTCACTAATCACGATGTTGCTTAAAAATCACGGGATCTCTCATCTCTAGTGGCATGCCATAACATGACACAGTGTACATGGTCCATGGTCCATGGACACTGGTCCACTGGACACTGTCCCTTAAAAAAGTATTATATGTATGTAAAAGTAGTGTCCATGGACACTATGACACTTTTGAAAATTTCATTATGTCCGTGGGCATAAAGACACTTTGCAAATGGAGTTTATGACATTTTCAAAAGTGTCATAAGGTCCATAATTACGAAAGAAGTTAAATACAAAAAAAGATATACATATATATTAAATATAAAACGAAAACGCTGTTGGGCGCAAGGAGTTTCTCCTCTATGATATAACAAATACCGGCTTCGGCCAGGCGCAATGATTTTCTCTTCTATGGTCCCCGAACCAAGGCCGCAGAGACGCTTTAGTTAGCGAAGCCGGTATTTGTTATATCATAGAGGAGAAAATCCTTGCGCCCGGCCGAAGGCCGTCTATGCTATCGAACTTGTTAATTGCTTACGTTGTGGACATTATGACACTTTGCAAAGTGTAATAACGTCCGCGGACATTACGTCACTGCTCTGATGGACATTATTACACTTTTTTAGCGTCATAACGTCACTGGACATATTATTGACATGCCACCATATTATTTACCGATTAACGAATTTTGACTACTTAACGACATATTTTTGTCGTTAAAAAGATACAGAATTTCAGTACAGGTACTTAAAACTTTTAAAATTCAAAAAATTTTAACGCAAGGAGAAGGAATTTAGAAAATAACCTTCTAAATTTCTAGATTTAAGGTGAATATATTGACGTCAAGGTAAAAAAAACACTGACAACCATGCTGCCATATATCGCCTTTCGATATCTATATAAACTACAGATGACACTGACATTTTAAATGAATATGCTGGTCTTTTGAACCTGAAAAACGTTTTCTGTGAATAAAGTGTTAAAAATTTTTCATTGTTAACCACCTTCATTTCATTTTTCTTTTAGGCCCTAATCATGTACAACGCAGCGCAACGCCACAGAACTAAAGCAACGCCAAAGAATAACATTGAAAGCACAAACAATGTCATAAATATTTTGTAATTTTGTTGTTGCTTTCTACAGAAATTCACATTGCGTCTTAAAATTTCAAACGCTCCATTGCTTGTGTCGTTGAAAATTTTAAAACGGTACATGAATTTCTGTTGAAAGCAACAACAAAATTACAAAATATTTATGACATTGTTTGTGCTTTCAATGTTATTGTTTGGCGTTGCGCTGCGTTGTACATGATTAGGGCCTTAATTGTTTAGCTTTCCTGTCTTTTTTCACGACACATGCAAATGTTGAAAGAAGTCCCACTTAATGCGTTCTATGCATTATACGTGTTTGATGGGTAACTTATGAATACAATTTTACACTGATTCGACTTTTTTGACGTATGCTTAAACGCATATGTTTTTTTTTTATAGTATTTTATTAAAACTTTTGAAAATTACATATCATTTAATAACTTTACAAATATTTAGCTCCTCTATACTTTTAATAACTTTTAATAAAAGATGATAATTTTTTTCTAAATGTATTGTTATTAGTTTCATTTTTCACAACAATTGGTATCTTGTTGTAAATGCTTAGTCCTTTATAAAATAGCGATCTTTGCATCGCGCTGGTGTCTGCTCGTTGTATCCTGAAATCTAAGGCATTCCTCAGGTTATATGGTTGAACCTCCCCAACATATCTTATTTGCTCGATCAAATATTCAGGTGCATCTCCAATTTTTTTTTTCTGAATAAAGTTTATTGTATTTAGTGCTAGTCTTTTGTGTATTTTAAGCCATTTTAAATCACTCAGCATAAATGTTACTGAGGCAAATCTGTTTAGTTTTAATATTGCACGCATTGCCTTTTTTTTGTAAATTCTGTAGTCTGGTTATTTGTGTATCTGTACAGCATCTGTATAAAACTGTTGATCCATACTCGAAATGTGGTTTAATAATTGTATTATATATATTTATTACCGTAATTTTAGATAAGCTGTTTCTTATTCGTTTAAAAACCCCGATTTTTTCCCCGATTTTTTTACATATGTATGTCTTCAATGTGTTCTTTAAATTTTAAGTCAATGTCAATTATAAAACCCAGATATTTAATAGTGTTAACTTTTTCTATTGTTATATTATTTATTTTAAATGTTATATTTGAATTCATATTTATCTCCAATAATTTGGTTTTACTTTCATTTAATTTTAACTTGTTCATTTTTAGCCATTTATTAATATTGTTCATATCATTTGAAAGATTTTCGTAGCATATATTTTCTGTTTCTCCTTCCGTAAAAATTAATGCATCATCTGCATACAAAATAATTTCACACTACTCCAATACTTTTTCCATATCATTTATGTATATAATAAATAAGAGTGCTCCTAATATTGAGCCTTGTGGTACTCCATAGTCATTTTCTATTGCACTTGATTCCACGTTATTAACTCTAGTAATTTGCATTCTATTGGTTAAATATGACTGAAACCATTTCAATTCTTTGTCCTTAATTCCATGTAATTCCTGTATAATTTGTTTATTAAAATGTCTTTGTAGTACAAAATCTTCCAGTTTTGTACGTTTTTAGATTTTTATGCTTATTTTTAATGATGTTTATGAGAATAAAAATCATTTTGCTGAAAATTGTTGGTTACTTTGAAGAGGCTACAAAATCCATAAGCAAGCCCAATGCTTCGCTAACTTAAGCTTCCCGCATTGACGGCCTTCGGCCGGGAGCAAGAATTTTTCTAATTTATGGTCTAACAAACACCGGCTTCGCTTACTAAAGTGGACATTGCGACAAATTTGAAAGTGAAGTAACACAAAAAGTTTAATACTTAATGTCCGCGGACATTATGGCACTTTTAAAAGCGTCATAACTTCCAAGGACATTATGACATCCCACCTCTTCGAACATTACTTAAAAATATAATAAATGAATAAACTGAGATAAACTGAATTAAAGATTTGATAGTTCAGAGAATAATGAAACCTATTGTTTATCTCAAATTCTTCGAATATTTTCAAGACAATTGGCATCAATCGTATCGAAAAAAACGTCTTACTAAGCTGCTATGACTATACGTTTTGAAATTGTGCAACCTCTTTGGCCTTTGAGAGCTTTTGAGAAAAAATTATTAGAAAATCCAAGGAGGATGAGCCTCAGTCTATCCTAAGCTGTGGTTCTGCTAAAGAAGAAGTCAAGATATACCTTAGATCTCTTAATATTTCTAGAGGCGCAGATCCGCTTGGTGCAGAAATACTTAAATTTTCAAATGAATTCTGTCGCATCTGAGAGACTATTTTCCACTGCAGGTCTGGTTCGAACGGATTTGCGATGTCCGCAAAAGTTGAGAATACCATGTAAAAAATTCTTATTATTTTCAATTTTAAATATTTATTATCTCTTACACTGTTCTTTTCTATAAAAATATTATTTATTTTTTGTTTTATTACCATAAAATCAAATTCGTTTTTTTAATAGCGGTTTTCACCCTTTGTATTAAGTTTACAACTCTGTTATATTTAATACGATTTTATCCTTCAGAGCGTGAGTGTCTTTTTCGTATGCATTGTAAATTAATGAATTTGCTGCGCGAGAAAAAGAGACAGATAAATTTTCTTCAACTGTTTTATTCTGGTAAATTCACACACTTGTTTAGTACTACTTTTTGTGAGATTTTTCAACCACAGCGTAGTATATTTTAGTCTTATACATTTTGTTGTTGCAGTGTTGTAAATGTTAGTATTTTTACTAAAATTATAAGATTAACAAGGTCTACAAGGGACTTTACTATCAAGGGTGAATTCCGCTAATCATAATAATATCATATAATTTTATATAATAAAAAAATTATTCTAGTTGACTTTTGTCAATTTTGCCTTGAATTCAAATCTAATATTCATATCCGTATCGCCGATATTTCTTTTTGGGTATCGGTATCGTATCGGCAAAAAGGCGTATCGTTACATCCTTAGTTTTAACCTATTAAACCCCATTGTTGCATATAGGAAACATTACACGCTGGTGCTTATAACTGCCGAAAATCTTATTCTATTACACTATTAAACTTTGTATTAATACATGTCAAAAACTCAAGTAGTATGTAGCGTGATAGTGTGAATGCAATGTGTTATGAAAATGACAAGCATTACGAAAAAAATTTTACATCCCATTTGACTTCATAATTTTCTGAAATTTTTTTAAAACAATAACACTTTTAATTTGATCATTGTTGCATTTTAACAAAAGCATTTCATGTGCGATAGTCTGAACGCAAACTGTAATGTTAAATTAGATTTTTTGGTAGTGCGCACTTACGAACTGTTTGTTTAGTGTGCAAACGTGTTAAGTACTATTTTTGGACCGTCCAAAAAAATCCAAAGATATCAAGGATTAAATGGCGAACCGATATACTTTCTCACACAAACAAAATGTTGGGTTAGAAAAAGCAATACGTGACATAATTGGCAACAATAGTTAAGATGATCCAATATACGACGTGCTTAGACTACCATTCAATCCAGGCGTTATCAAAAAATAGAAGGAAGGTGATGACGATGACTTGTATGGAGAGAAATTACCCCGAAATGTTTCCGGTAATATATAAGTTGTTGCTGACAGACACACCACTATCGTCGAAGATCAATGGAGCGATGGCGATGAATATAATTACATTGAAGATTATTATTACTAGACAATCGTCCACTAAAACTGACGAAGAAGACAGAAAAAATAATGGTCATGACAAGGCGAATTCAACTACAGGTGGTGTCGAAACGCCATCAGATTTTGACAGTTCGAGCCACTTTGTTTTGATTTGTTAGTGTTTTGTTAGGAATGGTTGACATTTTTGACCGTAAACACTAACAGCTGTTTTCATAACGTTTATTCATAATACACTTACCAAACTCTGGCTAACGATTTGCTAAACTCTTGTCAACAAGCTGCCAAACGTTTGCCAACTTGTGATAAACAGCTGTTTTATGTTGAATAATTTTGTTTGTTTTTTTTAATACACAGTTTTTTTTTAGTTTGGAGTCCTTTTTTAAATATATTTTAATTTAAAAACATTTAAAATTTTTATATAAATGGTGTAATTTCGTATATGAAGTGCCATAAAATGTAAATCTTTTCTTTGGTCTTGTGCTTTTTAAGTACATTTTTTTATATTATTGTTATTGCTTATTACATCAAACGGTAAAAAATAATAATTAATTTAAATAAATAGTTATCTTTTTTATTAATAAAAAATATGTGTGAATTTGTAGATATATCATTTGGCGCGGAATGTTTTTCTGCCTAAATGACCAGCAAACACGATTTTATCACTTATTTAATATTGGCCATCACATAGTGATAAGTACATTTTTTGTAAAAAATTAGTAACGACCCTAATGTACACACACAATTTCTAAAATAATATTTGCAATTAAGAATTTTTAAATAATATGTCAATTCCTTAAGCTTTGCACACTATATTAAGCCACGTTATATGTTAGGTTAGGTTAAGAAGGGTTATGCGCCCAAGGTCTCACCTCCACCCGGAGACCAATGAGGTCCATTGTGAATCCCTTCAGTTAGAAAAAGAGGAAAGAGAGAAGTAAAGAAGAAAATAGTCGACAGGTTCAAGACAGATAGACCGATACTCCGTAGGACGAGGCCCCCTACGGTCCCCCTAATGAAACAGCCGTCCTATTTCCCTGACAAGCCCCGTAGATCGGCTGGATTACATCCAGCAATACACCCCCAGTTCGTCGTGAAATCTAGCCCCTAGGCATTTTGCCTGGGACTCTGCATCCTAAGACAGGGGCGCAGTACATTCTCAACCGTCTCTAGCTCCTCGGTATACCCACACAGTCTGCAGAAGTCCGGTATGGCATTGTCCCATTTACTCATAAAAGCCCTAACAGAACAATGCCCCGTCAGGAACCCTATGAGGGTCCTGAGACCACACCTATCCAATCGTAATAGAACCCTGTTTGCCACTGCGTCCAATCCGGGCCATAAGGCTCTCGACTCCCTGAAATCCATTCTATCCCTGCAGGACTGGTTAACGGCATCACAGAATCTTTCCCGTATTACCCCATATGAGTGACATAAGGGGGGTTTTACCCCTCTGTCCTTACCTCTAAGTCCAGATTCGAACCCCCTCTCGCGAGTTCGTCCGCCACCTCGTTGCCATCCACCTTGCAGTGTCCTGGTTCCCAACACAGCCTTATTGTGAATGCCAACATGAGCTCCCTCAGAGCATTCCTCCACCGTGCAACCAGGCACGATCGCATCTTATAATTTGGCAATGCAAGCCACTATTATTAAATTTAACAATCGCCAAATTTGTATACAAAATGTATGTAAGGTTTCCACAATACAAGTCCCAATTTACAATGTGGACATTTCTTGCCAGACAGACGAAGTTTATAGGTGAGAGAGGAAAAAAAATGTATCACGCATACAGCGTCCCCCCTCATCCTCAAACTTCGTCTGTCTGGCAAGAAATGTTCACAATGTAAAAGGGGACCAAGTAGGGTGGTAAGAAACCAAAATTTAAATAACAGGACAATGTAAGAAATTTACCTGTATAAATATTTTTTTTTTTCAATGACATAAAAAGAACAAGGAAAGGTATCAATAAAAATTCAGTCTTACGTTATATTGCATATCGTCACCACAGACATACTGTAGTGTATGCATACTTAGAGCAAGCACTGTATCATTAATTGTTTACATTTAAGTAAGTTAAGTTTTTGAGCCAATGAACTTATTTTAATTTTATGTTGGTCAGCAGTAATAAGAATTATTTTTTTTGTATCAAATAATGTGTGAAATAAAATTGTAATACTGTGTGGCATGCGAACGACTTGTAATATGAATCCTAAATTGAATTCTTTTTGTTATATTATTATTGTCGCATTGAAGTCTTTCACGTGCCTTGGAATTTTTCTCACGGGAACAGCAAATCAATTAGTGATTTGTTTGTAGCCCAAATTAATGCTGACCTATAGAATAAATTTAGTATATAAGCTTGTACAATTGTCAAAATAAAACAGAATTAATTCAACTCTTAATTGACTTGTTTTATTTCTCGGAAATTCGTGCATTTTAATGCTCGGCAAAAAGCGGCAGAAGTGCTAAGACAATACTTAACATTTTTTTTTTACACACTCCACATTTTTACACACCTCCATCAATTATCATTACATGGCGATCCTGCCCAACATAAATTAATTTCTATCAACTCTTTTTGATCCTGCCCAACATAAATTAATTTCTATCAACTCTTTTTGATCCTGCCCAACATAAATTAATTTCTATCAACTCTTTTTGATCCTGCGCAACATAAATTAATTTCTATCAACTCTTTTTGATCCTGCCCAACATAAATTAATTTCTATCAACTCTTTTTGATCCTGTCCAACTTAAATTAATCCCGCACAGCATAAATTATTTCAAAGCATAAATCTTTCAATGTCCCAAATAGAAATAGATAAAATTTTTAAGAAATGGGAAGAATTACTGGAATTCGTCCCCACTCCAGTATGAACACAAAAAACGGAACTAATTAAAAAACTAAAGAAATTAAAAGAAGACGGCTGGAGATAATGAGGTAATGACATTTGAAATATTCAAGATAACTGAAAAGGAAAGACAAGAAATTATACTCGAAAATATAAAAATGGGAATAGCAGACGCAACAGTCCAAGGACAGGCAAATGCCTATGCAATAAATGATAATAAAGTAACCATTAGTTTAGAACTAGTTATAATTTTACTTATTATAATTATATTATTAGGATTATGGAAATTTTTACAAAATTATATAAAAAAAACACACAGCAATTAATGCTGTAAGAAACTAATAAAAACAAAAACAAAATATTTGTAATGGAAAAAATATTTGAAGAACTTAAAAAAATAATTATAAATGCAAAGAAATCTAGCGGTAGAAAGTATACAAAAGACACAGTAAAAGAAAAACTTTATTTAATAGATCAGCTTAGTTTGCAGTTTGGAAAATTAGTAGGACATCTTTCCAATCCAAATAGACAGGAAAAGATAATTGAGTATAGAGACTTAAAACATACAGCGATTAGAATATTTGGGAACACTTAGAAAACAGTAAAGAAAATATATCAAGTGCAACAATCATGTCCAATTTTAATAGTAAACAAGCTTCGGATACAATTCCAATATTTGACGGAAAACCTACACACCTCGATATATTTCTATCAATGGTTGAAATGGTTCACGATGAACTTAACGAACAAGGGAAAAAGAACTTAATAAAATATATTATTGCCATGAAATTAAGCGATAGGGTTAGAAGTATTTTAATGATAAAGACATACCAAAAACATTTAACGAACTAAAATCAACACTGTCCAATCATTTCAAGTCAACAAAGACAGCCAGTAGTCTTCATTCGGAAATTAGAAATATTAAGCAAAGAGGTAATGTGTCAAGTTTTAGAGAAAAAATAAACACATTGATTTCAGAATTAACCATAGTACAATTCAGTGACCTTGAAGACGGTTCAAATGAAATAGCACGATCTACAATTAGAATGTTGAACGAAAAATTAGCACTCGAAACATTCCAAGAAGGTTTACAAGAGAACATAAGAACAGCAGTTATAGCAGCGCAACCTAAATCGCTAGCACAAGCATTTGAAATAGCTAGCACACAGGAAAGACTATTACAGGCAACAAATACATTAAAAATCTTTCACATATATGACAGAAATCGACGCAGTAATAACAATTACAACTATAACAATAACAGATACAACAATCAAAGAAGACAAGACTTCAACAGAAATGACAGAAACTACAACAATAATTATAACAACAATAATAGTAGAAATTTTAATAATTATAATAGGAATTCAAATAACACCAATAGTAGATACAACACAAATAATGCTTACAACAGAAATAATAGAAACACCTATAACAATAACAACCATACAAATCAAAGAAATTACAACCCAAACGTACGCACAATACATCAACAGGGAAACGACGAAGCCCTGGAGACTCAGAACGAATCTCCAGAAGGGGAAAATTACAGATTCACACAATAAATCCCAACACTTCAAACTTTATATATCTTTCTATCAAAAAACCTGACTTACAAAACTGACCAGAATTCGACTTGAACTGCCAGACTATGACTTTGATATTACATATAAAAAAGGAGCAAATAACACTAACGCAGACGCGTTATCCCGCATCGAAATTAACTCAAAAATATTAAAAGAAATGATTCCACTCTGTATTGATGAAAAAGAAAGAAAAACTCTGGCAATAACACGTAGCATGCTTAATAAGAACACTAAAGATAAAGAAGATGAAATTGAAATCAAGAACAAGAAGAAGAATTACATTTCTCAACAGGAGACTGATCACCTCCATATGTGGGAATGTATATCAATGAACGATATAAAGAAGCTTCAAAGAATACAATTTATATATGAAAATAATGATAATAATTATCTGCAGAATGAATATAATGATAAAATTACACGCGTGATATGCAATAGAAGCGAAAATCCAATGTTTTCAGAAACATTTATGGAGAAACTTTTATTGAAAATAAAGAAATTTAAAAATAAAAAGTACGTACTATATGATAATGATGAAATTTTTAAATATATACCGGTAGAGAAATTGAAAGAAGAATACAATAAATTCAAAAACAATGACGTCGATATAATTATATACAGAATGCCAAAAAGAGTAGATAATGTAATAAAACAATACAGGCTAATAGAAGAATTTCATAGCCCACCCCATAGTGAACATTTCGGAATAAGAAAAACATTAATAAAATTAAAACAGCGATTTATTTGGAAAAATATGAACAAAATGGTTAAAAACTACATAAGAACATGTGAATCGTGCCAAAAGAACAAACAGACTAAACATACGAAAGAACCTTTTACTATAACAGATACACCATCAAGTAGTTTTGACATTGTAGTAATGGACACAGTTGGACCACTTAGACCGTCAGTAAACTTTAGATATATACTCACAATGCAGTGTGAACTGACAAAATATGTTATAGCTTGTCCAATAGAATCAAAAGATGCCAAAACAGTGGCAAAAACGCTAGTAGAAGAAGTTATTTTAAAATACGGTTTGTTTAACATTCTCAAAACGGACAGAGGTACTGAATTTACTAATGAGTTGATGAGAGAGATTTGTGTATTATTAAAAATAAAACAGAATTTCTTGACGCCCTACCATCATGAAACTTTGGGAACAGTAGAACGCAATCACCGTGTTCTAAATGAATATTTTCTAAATTTCGTAGAAGACAACAATTGGCACGAATGGATACCATACTTTGCTTTCGCTTTTAACACAACTCCAAACGTAGATACTAATTATACACCCTTTGAGTTGGTATATGGAAAACTTCCTAGACTACCAAGTGACGAATTGAGCGACACTAAAAATATTTACAACTTAGACAATTATTTGAACGAGCTTAAGATTAGACTTCGTTACTGACTACAAAAAGCAAGAGAAGAAGTGAAAAATAAAAGAAAACTAGAATCTGAAATAAAACAGAACAAAATAGAACTAAAAATAGGAGACCTAGTTCTAGTAAAAGCCGAGAATAGAAGAAAACTCGAACCTCCATATAAAGGTCCATATAAAATACTGGACATAGATGATTTGAATATAATTATAGAAATAGATAAATCAAAAGTTAAAAGAATACATAAAAATAATTTAAAAAAGTTTATTTCATAAGTGCATAAAAAAAAAAAAAAAAAAAAAAAAAAAAAAAAAAAAAAAAAATTAAATTTTAAGTCATAAAAATTTTTATAAACATATAAATACTTCCATAAATACATACAATAATAAAAATCTTTATACTTATATATCCATTCATACAATAATTCTATATATTATTTTTATTTTTAATAATACACAAAACAAAAAGGGTGAGGGTGTAGTGTATGCATACTTAGAGCAAGCACTGTATCATTAATTGTTTACATTTAAGTAAGTTAAGTTTTTGAGCCAATGAACTTATTTTAATTTTATGTTGGTCAGCAGTAATAAGAATTATTTTTTTTGTATCAAATAATGTGTGAAATAAAATTGTAATACTGTGTGGCATGCGAACGACTTGTAATATGAATCCTAAATTGAATTCTTTTTGTTATATTATTATTGTCGCATTGAAGTCTTTCACGTGCCTTGGAATTTTTCTCACGGGAACAGCAAATCAATTAGTGATTTGTTTGTAGCCCAAATTAATGCTGACCTATAGAATAAATTTAGTATATAAGCTTGTACAATTGTCAAAATAAAACAGAATTAATTCAACTCTTAATTGACTTGTTTTATTTCTCGGAAATTCGTGCATTTTAATGCTCGGCAAAAAGCGGCAGAAGTGCTAAGACAATACTTAACATTTTTTTTTTACACACTCCACATTTTTACACACCTCCATCAATTATCATTACAATACATTTATACTTTTATCAACTGAAATTGTGCGACCAGTAAACAGACAATTTTATGAATTTTATGATTATAATGCAGTCGATATTCGTTCGCTTGATACTATGGCAAAGGAATGTGATTTCGATAGTATATATTTAACTAATTATGTAGATGAGCAATTGGAGATCCTAAACAACAACTTTCGGTTATTACATACTGTAGTTCCTTTTAAAAGGCAGATTATACGAAACGTGTCGTTGACTGGATAAATGCGCCGGAGATAAAGTATCTTGTTTCTATTAGGGATCTTGCGTATAGGGCATATTTGGGTGATAGGACTGATTTGAATTTGAGGCTATTCTGTAGGTGTAGAAATAAGGTTAAGTCAGTTATTAGATGATTTAAGAAAAGGGTACATGGCTTAGGCGAAATGGAGTTCTAAGTAGTGTTGAAGATTTTGTTGATGTTTATTTTGACTATTTGAATGGTGTTTTTTCTTCTAATCAAACGGGTGACGGTAGTATGATTGTAAAGTTTTCTGATTTTACAGAGGATGGTTTTTATTCTCGTGCAGTTAACTTGGTTGAAATGTTTAAGGCTTTTAATATGATCAAGTCGAGAGCTATTTGTTTTGATGGTCTTAGACTTAAGTTTGTTAGACTCTTGATGCCAGTTATTGGAGGTTATGTGTTGCATTTAGGGATGCAACATCGTTCCAAAAACAACGATATTTAAAAACATCGATGTTTCCACGATAAGTATCGATGTTAAAAAAAATCGGTACAAACACGATACATCGATGTTTTAATTTTTTTTTTTTTCTTATTATTATTGAAAGATTTAATATGTACCCAACAAAGAAGTCAGTTAAGTAACCTTTTGAGGAATTTTCTAGACAAAATGACATTAAATGCAAAGTATTTTAAAATAAATATTATATAATTTCAGTAAAAAAAAAATAAAAACATTTTAATTAAAAACTTCATGGAACTTAGCGCGTGTACTTTTTTTACAATAGCAAAAAACTAAAAATGCACAATTCTTAATATTTTTCCATGCCCTACACGATTTTACCTTGGGAGAACTGATATTTGCAAAAAAATTAAAAAAGTTATAACCCTATTACACAGTCTCCAAAATTGTTTTAACATTTCTTTACTTTATAAAATGAGAACCACATACTTATGTAAACATATGTAGTTATACAATGCATATTATGCAGGTATGTACATACATACATATATACGTACTTTGTACACGCCAAGAAAAAACATGTTTAAATACGGTCACCTCCAAAAAAACTTTTTTTAAAGAAAATTTTGAACATATTATGTTTAATTTTACCATATTATTGACACCGACAACCATATTATTGTTAAATTAGTTCTCCATCAAGAAGCTTCATTGTTGTTGTGCTTCGTTGTGTATTGGTTGACGATGACAATAATTTGGTTAAATTAACCATAATATGTTTACAATTTTATTTAAAAATAGTTTTGTTGAAGGTGACCATATTTAAACATGTTTTTTCTCTAGGTGTACGGCTATACTTTGAAATACACTTTTTCATGTTTTTAAATAAAGGGTTTAATTGAAAAAATAAAATTTCAAATGGTAAAAATATTATGAAAACAATTTAAATAAATGAAAATGTTAAATAGACGATGTCGATGTTTTTTAGTTTTGACGGCGATGTATCGCCGATGTATCGTCCATCAAAACATCGATGTTAACATCGGTGCTTATGAACAATACATCGATGTTTTCTAAACATCGATGTATCGTTTGCGTCCCTAGTTGCATTTGGTTAATACAATTTTGAATACGTCTAGCTTTCTGTTACAGTGGAAGGTTACGAAAGTTGTACCTATTGGAAATAAGGGCAATGATGATTTTAGACCGATATATTTTTTGCCAGTTTTGTCAAAACTAATGATAAGGCCTATGATAGGGTAAATCATTCGGTCTTGGTAAAAAAGCTGCGGGATTATTATAAGCCATGTTAATTCTATAGTATTGGTACGTTACTGCCTTTTCAATAACGTTCCTGAAGAAGCGTTCCTTCAACCTTTCTGTGGTTTTCTTTACACTGAGATGATCACTACCAGTACCGTTATGAATTATCCGACCACTTCACATACCTTAGTAGACGGCACAACCATTAGGCTTTTAACTGCCTTGCCATCAGCGCTCTACCATGTTCGGTAAGAACATTCGAAGACTATTCCACTGTACCCAATATGCTTTCATCAGCTGTCCATCTGATGCAATTTTTTCAAAAGTGGATCTTTTACCTGCCGTTTTGTTTCTCATAATCTTAGCCAATACGGGATCACTTCTTTGCGCCGTTTTCCAGTCTTCAGTGGGCTCTACCTGCAAATAGAAAATTTCACTGATGCTTTCCGTTCTATCGAACTTCGTATAGTGCCTGTCCTTCAATTTACTAAGCTGTCTTACATGAGCAACCGCTTCTTCATGTTTATCAACTTTTTACGAGCTGACGATTTCGGACGAGTACAAGCGAGAAGGTGTTCTACACGAGCCTCGCTTCCATACCCAACATCAAGGGGTATTTCAACATCGCCCAAATACATGATGTGTTTTACCATATCCAGACTTATGTATGTTTTGACAAATCATAAAATCTGCGCCAATCAGTACTTCGTCTACAATGTCAGCCACAAGAGACTCATGTAAAGTTACAATATTGGAAATTTTGAACAGCACACGCGTTTTGCGATTGACAGTCGCAGGCTCACCTGTAGCTGTTCGCAAGCTCACTCCGCTTAGTGGTTCGACAGCTTCTCTCATCAAGTCAGGCCTTATAATTGAAAATCCTGCACCAGTGTCGATAGTCAAAATGCGCTCTTTGCCATCGATGTAACCACATGTTGTAGCACTTCTATTGTTTTTTTCACTACCAAATTTATTGTCGAGTCCTCAGATGTGAATGGTAGAACTCCCTCCATACTTAACGGCGACTCCTGTGTTTGCTGCTGATTAGGTCTTTTGTTATTTCTTTGTGGCGAAACGGGACTTGAACGTTTTCTCGGTGCTTTGCAGTTAATCTGTACATGCTCAATCTTACCACAGTTATAGCATTTCGCTTGGTTTCTGCGCAGTTACGCCCTTAAAACCAGCAAAACTGCCTCTTTTAAGTTCTTCAATTCCTTCTTGACATCTCTATCATCATCAGCAGTTACATCGAGCCTTCTCAGTGTACGTCTGTGGCTTCGCAATTATCCTTGAATTTTCCTGGGCCAGGGCAAATGAAACAGTTTCTGCAAAGGTTAGTTTTTGTGATGCACACACCGCAAGTTTTACATCAGCATCTCGAATTCCGTTTACAAATGCCTTAGTTTTGAAGTGATCCAATAATGAATGACTCTCACCAGGATAAGTCAGCTGCACCAACCGTTCAATCTTTAGTGCGAAGTCCTGTAATGTCTCATTAGCCTTTTGCATTCTACACCGTAATTCTATTTTGACGATTTCCTTTTTGTGGTCGCCACCATATTTACGCTGCAGTGCAATCATTACGTCATCATTATTGTTTTTACAGCTACTTGGAACACTTTGTAGAACTTCCGCTGCCGTTCCTTTTAAGGCCAAAATTAATTCAATTGCCTTTTCTTCATTGTTCCATGCGTTTTTGTT
Organism: Pollenia amentaria; assembly: GCA_943735925.1. Lineage (NCBI taxonomy): Eukaryota > Metazoa > Arthropoda > Insecta > Diptera > Polleniidae > Pollenia > Pollenia amentaria. The sequence continues at coordinate 228,744,070 of OX031009.1, forward strand.
GGCTACTGTTTCAAATTGGAACTTAAACTCATTAAATGGAACACTACCATCATAACTTGGAGCTTTTATTCTACTCGAGACTTCTGGCAAAATTCGTACAGCTGCCTTCTGGCATTAAATGTTCACCAACTTCTATTTTTACATCAGACAACTTTTTGTTGAATTCTATTTCCAGATCGTCAACTCTTTCATTTATAATAGTTGAAATCTCTTGCAGGTTCTCAAGTTTTTCATTCTCTTAAATTTCAGCTAGAATATCGGTCGAATTTTCTTTTACCATCATCACCATGCTTCTGGAATTATCGTCCATTTTTCTAGAAGTTTCAGCTAGCATAGCCCTTGAATTTTCATCTATTTTTCTAGAATTTTCTTCAGACATTCTTTAAATTTTTGCCATCATAGCAGCAAACTATCTCTATTTCTTCTTTATCCTCGAATTCGTGGCTACCAATGTCAATATTACGTCGCTCGAATTCATCTATTAACCTCTTTTGCAGCTCTGCTTTATTTCCGCAGTTTGTAGATCTAACTTGTTCAACTCTTTCTTGAGCTCTTCCACTATTATGATATTATCGCATTTTTAGGTTGCTGACTCCTAAATATTTGATTGATCTGTTCGTATTTAGTAGATCAAACCGAAAAAGACAGTTGATAATACCAAGATTAACTTCAGTTTTGGAGCGTTCATTTTGTGTAAGAGCGGCTAGGTTATATAATGGGTTGCCTGGCTCTTTAAAGTTGTTTAATATTTCCCCTGATGCGTTCAAGATTAAACTCTTTCGTGAATTGTCTTCACTTTCAGGTTGGTAGTGTAGTTGTTGACTGTTGCACGAGTGTCTTTGTATGATCGTGCATCTCTTACATAAAAGAAATGTTCCAATAGGGCAGATGGTTTTGGTATCTCAAGCTGTCTATTCCTTGTTGATCTACAGAAATTGAATATCTGGATTAAATGGCTAGGAGTATGTAACCTGTAAGACTTGTGAAAGTTGACATGATTTCTATGTTGATATACTTCACAAATGAAAAACCTAGTGGTTTTAAAGCAGATGTTGTCTTATTCACAGCGAGTTGGATATCTCGCAACCCTTTTGAAAACCAATTTAAGTATTTTTTTAGAATGTAGCCAGCTGTTGCATAATACACCTCCAATACATATGGGTTAACTGGCGTTGTGAGCCCAGGAGCAATTTGGTTCTTGACATAAATGGGTAGCATTGGGTTTGTGTTGTACAATTTGCGTAAGGTTGAGTTCGCCTTGGATATTATTAAGTTGACATGGCATTCCAGTGACAATTTTGAAACGGGAATTGCACCTTGGCAATCAAGATGACCAACAGTCTCAATACATGTTGCCACTGCTAATTGTGGTAGAAAACTCAGAACTATTACATTAGATTCAACTATATAACGATTGAACAGTTTTGCAAAGCATTTTAAGATTTAGGTGTACCTTCGAAAGGAAGCTACCATAATCTGCAAGGAAAAATGGAAACGGAAAGGTCGGTGATTGGCATTATGAAGGGTAAGGGTCCGGGTACTGTTCCTTGAGGCACACCGCTATGAACTGGAGGCAGGCTAGAGGCCTGATTTCCACTAACAATATATTGGCTCTTATCAAAAATATATGAAGATGTTAACTTATCGACAGAACTAAAAAGGTTATAGTTTCTATGCGGTTTTTGACCAATAGACGGTGATCTGCTCTGTCGGTGGCCCTGGTAGAGTCTAGTAACAATGAAACAAAAACACCCTAGTTGGTGAATTGCTGTGAATGTTGCCTGTTGGGCCAGGCAGTGATGGAGTAGTGCTCCTATTTGTTCTTAAACCAGAATGACAGTCGTGTAGAAAATTATTATTAGCAATAGGTGGTCCACAATTTTGGATAGAACAGGCAACTTGGATGTTGACCGTAAATTCTTAAGTTATATTTTACTTATGGGAATTTTCTTTGTAATCTTTCAAAATAAGAGGAAGTTGACGTATTGTGTATTGACTGATGTGGTATTTGATTCCCAGTGATTGGCATCGGAATCCTGATGGACTTGAGTCTGAAACCATAGCATTTGATTAGATAAGGTTGATGGACGAAAACATTTTGGACAATTCAACTGGATGAAGTTAAAATCCACTTTGATTATAAGCAGTTCTATTGACTGTACTGTTGTTGTTATTAGTTTGATTGGTTGAAGAGGCAAAATATATATGGTAAGGATCTTATAACTGATTTAACATGAATCCTATAGTGGCGGAAAATTTTCAAATTACCATTGGTCCTGTCAGATAGATAAGCAAAGTCCCTCGGAGAAACATAGTGGGCGCTTATGTTGGATAATTTATTAAATTTCTTCATGTATTTCAGATTTTTTGAAATTGTTGAGATTTGTTTTTAATTTTTGTGTAAATTAATTGACCTTTTAATTAAAATATATTATTAAAATATTATTTAGGTATGTATTACATTCAACATTTTTTATTGTTCGAATTTTTTCTTTGAGCTAAATTTCGGTTATGCATTTTACAAAGCTTTTTGTAATCGTTTTATTCCTTAAATATTTAGCAATGACTTTATACACTATCAGACTATTAAATTGTATCTTCTTGTTACATTTTACCTTAGCTATCCATTGGATAGCAATGAAGTAGGTATATTGTATTTAAAGAAAAATTTCCAATTATTAGACACCAGCAGAATGTAATGCATTTTCTGGCCCGCTACGGCCTAAAAAAATTTAACAATAAGATACAATATAATAGTCTGGTAGTGTAGAAAGTCATTTCTAAATATTAAAGGAACAGAACTATTACAAAAAGCTTTATAAAATACATAACTGAAATTTAGCATTTAAGCTAGATTTACACGATTGAAATTTTCTTCAAAATTGCTCTTCAAAATGCTTCAAACTCGTGTAAACAGCAAAATTTCTTAAAAATTTATTAATCAATATTATTGAAATAAATTTTGATCAATAAATTTTGAAGAAATTTTGCTGTTTACACGAGTTTGAAGCATTTTAAAGAGCAATTTTGAAGAAAATTTCAATCGTGTAAATCTAGCTTAAATGCGAACAATAAAAAATGTTGAATACCTATAATAAAGTAACTTATGAAAAATAAATAATTCTTAGAATTTAGGTACCTACCTATATTATTAAAAATTTTTCAATTATTTTTTTTTTTTTTTTTTGTTTTTAAGTACCTACTATGTACTAGTTTATTTTTAAATTTTTTAATTTCTTTTAAATTTGTTTACTATTATTAAGTAGAAACTTGTAAGCCGATTATGGCCCATAGGCTAGGTTACTGAAATTTGATTAATAAATAAGTGATCATAACACGGTGTTTACATTTGCCAGTACTGGCAAGACAGTTGCAATACATGCAAACTTTTTCACTAATACATGTATACTTTTCCAACTGTCTTGTCTACTGTCTATCAAATTTTGCAGACAGTAAAATGGACAGTGATTTGACATTTGCTGACAGTAATTTGAAGTATTGTTTGCAAAAGTAAAAAAAAATCAACAATTAAAAGAAAATTTATAAATTATGCTTTGATTTTGCATGATTTACTTAAGGGTTATCTATGTTCACAAAAAATAGTTCTTAAATGCTATTTTTAATTTGTTAAGTTCATATAAAACACGTTTAGCTAGAACTTGAACTGCGACATTCACGGTAGACATTTTTTTAAAAGTGAACTGTCTTAACTACTGTCTGGACGCCTACGTCATGAAGACAGCAAGTAGTGTTTTTGGCACCTAATATGTATTTGCTTACTGTCTTGCCAGTACTGTCAAATGTAAAGGTACTGTAAGCTCCAAAACACGAATTTTTCAGTAGAAAAATTCCCTTGTTTTGTTCTAAAATATCCCACTGTGTGTCGCCTACGATTTACAGTTTTAGGCGGTATTACGGTTCACTGAGTTGAGTTGTAATTTCTTGATTTTTGTATTATGGTTAATGTTGAGGTGAATAAAAACATCAAGTAATTACAACTCATCTCAACCAGTTGTTTTAATTACAACTCAACTGAATGTTCCAAAGGACATTCTATTCCTGTCTTTTGAGTAGGCATAGGTAGATAACTATCGCATAAAGCTATGCTCATTGATATGGAAAATACAAACGAGATGAATTTATGTATAGGTATGTAGGTACCTACCTATATACCTACATAGGTATTTTGAACGTTATTTTTTCGCATTTATCTTTTATAGGTAGGTATTAGTTGGAATATTAATTGGAATAGGTGTAAAAGATACCTACATTCATTTTTTCTTTATATTTAGTAGGTAGATACCTAAATACCTAGGTAATTTATAAAACAAACTATTTTTTAATAAAAAATAAATTCCTTTTTAGCTGGTCAAATTGTAGGTAGGTATATTCGCTGGTAACTGTAAAAGTCCCAAAAATCTGGACAATAAAAGCAGAAGAATTTAGAAGAATGTAAAAAATTGTATACCTATGAAAAGCACTCAAATAACTGAGTGTTTTTCATATAAATTTTACACGTTCAATCACTTGTATTTGGAAATCGCACATTATTATATTTAAAATCTTTTTATAAAGGCAGGCATAATTGTTTACGTATAGTTACTAAAATAATAAAACATTTAGATAGGTACCTACATATATTAAAAAAAAAAAACTTACCCTGTCCAATTTCTATAACGAAATTAGTTAAATCGTGACGCTGTGCTAAATACTGCAACAGTAGTTCATCGGGTATATTGAAACCAATCTTTTTGTTGCGAAACTCAAAATTGTAAATACCAAAAGCAGCACGTACTGTAAACAACAAAAATAAAGAAAACAATTTAAAATTTAATTGAAAACCACAACAAATGTGTATATTTTATACACAACATCAACAGTTTATTCTGCATCAAATGTAAATTTGACTAGAATGACAAAAACAATAATAAAGAAAAACCAAAACAAAATAATAATAATAATACAGGACAGACAACGTATGCATGTGTACGTGCGTGTTTGTAGCAGTGTTTACCTACCATAGATGACGGACAATTAATACAATGTGTATATGAAATAGAAGAGCAAGAGATAGAAGCAACAAAAACAAAGCAAAAAAATTTTACACACTGCATGCAGTAGTAGTATTTTTCTAGAAGCATAAAAGATAGCAGTTGTAGTAGGGGCCGCACTAATAAAGAAGCTTAAAAATAAAAAGTTAAAAATAGAAGCAAAAAACAACACAGGCAATAAAAAAACTTTGACAGACCGAGAAATAAAAAAATAATAAAAAACGCGGGTAAAACACTAAAACAAAATAAATGTTGTCAATGTAAGAAATTAAAACCGACTAGCTAAACAGAAAAACATTTTACGAAAAATTATTTAGTTATGTGTTTCATTAGTCTACCTACTACAGTGTAATTTTCGACAGATATCGAGAACCGTAATAAATGGAATATAATAAAAAATCCCTACAATATTTTTCACATGATGTATTAACCATACCCATTTAAAACATTTACAGTCGCCGAAATAACGGGCTTTATTTGTTTATTTATTTTCACCTGTACCTATACCACTAGATTTTAGGTTTTATCATAAAAGTTATAAAATATCAGTTATTTCAACATTTTTATACCCTCCACCACCACTGTGGTGAATGAGGGTATAATAAGTTTGTCATTCCGTGTGAAACTTTTTTATAATACATCTAAGAACCCATAAAGTATATATATTCTGGCTCCTTGAGTAATTCTAAGTCGATTTAGCCATGTCCGTCTGTTGAAAACACGCTCACTTTCAAAAACGCAAAAGAAAATTGCTAAAATTGCTTGTAGTTATCCTAAGCAGTTTGGGATTGAAATCCAGCAACATCGGTTTAGTAGGATCAGAACTATGAATAAAAATATGGAACCACTACCCAAAAAAAAAATGATAATATTGATACAAAAACTAACATAAATGGTGGAATAATGCACGGAATGACATACAATTTTACACGAATTCGCTTTATACGACTGCAAATCATACTGTTAAAATTCGTGAAGATCGGTCCATAATTGACACTAGGTCCCATATAAAACCTTCTCGCGGAAAACAGTTTAGTACGCCTAAAACCGCAATAAATAACGCTAGCATACTAACATTTGGTACGTCACAGTTTTATAAGACCAGAAATCACACTGTAAAATTTTTTGAAGATCGGCCCATAATTAACATTAGGCCCCATATAAACCCTACTCCCGGAAAACAGTTTAGTACGCCTAAACCCGTAATAAATAACGCTATAATACCAAAATTTGGTACGTCACAGTTTCATAGGACCACAAATCACATTGGAAAATTTTTTGAAGATCGGTCCATAATTTACACTAGGTCCCATATAAACCCTACTCCCGGAAAACATTTTAGTATGCCTAAAACCGTAATAAATAACGCTATCAAATTGAAGTTCGGTACGTCACAGTTTTATAGGACGAGAAATCACACTGCCAAATTTCGTGAAGATTTGTCCATAATTTACCATAGGCCCCATATAAATCCTACTCTCGGAAAACAGTTTATTGCGCCTTAAACCAAATAAATCCTACTTTGGGAAAATAATTAAATTCACCTAAAACCATGACAGATATAGATATTGCGGTGAAATTTTTACTTAAATTCATATGGCCAGAAAAAATATCATGCAAATTTGTGAAATTTACTGTTAACGCTAAAACTAATTACACTGCTGTATTGAAATTTATTTTTTGTAATACCAGAAATCAGTCTTCCGAATTTTGGGATGATTGGTCCATAATTTACCATAGGTCCAATACAAATAACGCTCCTAAAAATTATTTTAGTTCGGCTAAAACTTTTACGAACCAAGATATTTTACTCAAGCCAGTTCAAAGTTCTAACAAGAAACGCATAAAATTTTCTTATTGTCGGTCAATAATTTAGTTCAGGTCTATCGGCGATGCCGTTTCTTATATACCCTTCACCATGGTGCGATAAGAACAGAAAATTATATATATAAATACCGTTCTTTCGATATAAATAAATATATTTTGAGCCACGCTAGCTTCTCATTTCGTCGTGCCTAAGTATATCACAAAATCCGTTTCCTGTTTTGCCAAAGACAGAGTTAAAAAACAACAACAACATGGGGTTTATGGGAAAAACTAGAGGTAGTCGTGGTTATTTTGCTCATATTACAGCCATTTATGGACCGATCTTACTGAATTTTAATAGCAAACAATTCCGGACTATATGCGACACAAATATATAACAACATAGCCTCCATTATATCTTCGGAAAACCCATTTCAACGGACGGACAGACGGACAATTGGATTTGAACTTCCCTTCTCATAAGGAGCCAGAATATATATACGTTATAGGGTCTAAGATCAATATTGTAGAAATTACAAAAGGAATGACAAACTTATATACCTATACCCTTTTACCTTCGGTGAAAGGTATAAAAAAATTAAAGTTAAACATGACCATGGCTGAATTATGGTTAGCACAAATAATTTAGCACGTTCCTAAAAAATACATTATAAAAAGAAAGAAAAATTTTCGAATTCGAGGTATTGGGTACAATTGATAAATGTTCTTTATTTAAATCAATTTTGTATGATAAAAAAATACTGATTATGAAATTTCTCTAAAAAGGTTAATATTGTGTTTCAAATCATAGAAAATGTTATATACAAATGTTTCAAATCAGAAGTCTTCTTATCTCTAAGTTTCAATAAAAATTTTAAATAAATTGGAATAATTTTTGTAACATATTTATTTTATTTTATTTAATATACAGGTAAGCCTCGATTTATGCGGTACTTAATTTAGGCGATTTCAACAAACACCGACAAGGATTGTCAACTCAGCAACACCTGTTCTTCAGGTCCTGCTGCTACAACAACAACCACCATTTTTTAATTACGCGTTCTTTTATGCGCTTCAAAAATTGATAGCTTTCATTATTATTTCCTTATTTCTTTAGCATTACTATTACCAAAATTTAAACCAAACAGATTTACATCAACATTTTTACGTTTGAATATAAAAAAAAAATTGTTTCCATTTGAAGGGGTTGGGGTATTTCATTATAAATTTTGATTTTGATAAAAGAGAAAGTTTTAACCAAAGTTTGATGAGGAAAATAAATGCCGGATGTCACTAACATTTCTTAAATGATAGGGCTGTACATCTGCAACGTTTAGTAAATATCGGCTTAAATAGCCCGGCATCATTCCATTTTTTTTTTTATTTAAATATAAAAAGTAACGTGTTCATAACAAGTCGTCGATTTATAGACAGCCATTGCAGTGTCGATAGCATGTATCTTACGTGTGTTAATCTATCGCATTGTAGAATCATCCCATTCCCTTATTTACTAGCTTCTGGACCATTTCATTCATGTGCTGGTTTTCCAGAAAAAGTGCAGTTTAGCAATATTCAAAATGTGGCTTAACAGTTGTGTTAAAGGGCTTTACGTCGTTGATAATTTATACCGTATTATTCTCAACAACCCAATTTTGGTTTTTTTTTTTTTTTGCATAGGTATCTAACATTATTCCTAAGTATTTAATTGTTTCCTTTTCAATACGAAAATTTTTGGCAAAAGTGAAGCTTACAGGGCACACGAAAAAAATTTGGACCCCTCTGGAATTAAAAAAAAAACTAAAATTAAAATTTAAGGTGGCTGAGGCCCGTGTGCCCACCCTGATCCAAAAAACCGTCCCGCTCACTTTGGGTAATCAATATAGGTACTGCATATACATATATATTTTTCGTGTGCCCAGTTAACTTCAAACCGCTATATCGCTGAGCTAAAACGGCTTAATGCAGATAAAAAAAATGTTGACAGTTATTTATTTGGCAAGTAGGTTTAATAAAAGCGAAATAATAAAGCAAAATACATATGGTCCTTTTTTGGATTGGAACCAGGGATGCCAAACTTGGTCTTTTCCGACCAAATTTGGTCGGATGTTTTGCGTTTGGTCGGATGGTAGGCCAAACCTAATTTTGGTCGGCAAAGCAGCAAGTGCATATCTAATATCTTTTTTACAAAACACAATTTTTTTTATTGTTGATGAAGCTATGGATGTGGCAGTGAAATGAAATGTATCACGTTAGTAGCATATACGGTGGTAGTTTTATATAGGATAGTTTTGTCACCTTATTTGAGATTACCAAGTCAGATGCCGTTAAAATTTGTGTTCTTATAAAAAACTCCTTATAAACAAACAATATGCCTTTAAAATATTTTATCGAATTGGCAACAAATGGCGCTAACGTAATGACTGGTAATGTTTTCAGGAATACTGTTCTGTTCCACCCCATAAGATATAAGGTGTTTGCTATACAAGATGAACTTCTTTGGAAGAATTATAGAACTGTGGGATACTTTAATACTGTATTTTGTATCATGTTTTACAATGGTATAAGAGGCGCAGAATTTGCAGAAGGTACGGGTGCGTTCCAAAACATCTTTTAGCAGAGAAACTCGCTTTTTTAGGCATTCTACAATGCAACCGTGTTGATTTTTACAATATTATTTGTCCCGAAGCGAAAACAATAAGCAAACTATGCATTGTTAAACTCTTTGATACATTTTTTTACTTTGTATTAGGATGTTTTGGAGCTCAGTAGAGCAAGGAGGATTCAAAAAATGCTAGAATTATCGAATTACTTCCTTAGAAAGTTTAATAGTTTCTTGCGAGCTTTAATTTTCTGATATTAGGGTGGTACAAACAGAGATCTGGTGGACAAATACTTAAACGTGATACTTGAGGTCAATGGACCCTAAGTGCAAAATATTGGTCTTCTCGAGACAAAAACACTGATATATAATACTTTAAGATCGGACTGTAAATGCCTAAGAGATAACGAAAAATGTAGAAAGGCGATCCCTACGTTTGACAAAAAAATATTTTGTGAAACCTCCTTGCAAATATACTTTATATGCATTAGAGGGTGTACGCGGAAACTTTTTTTGAGGTACGGTCTACGGCTCAGCCAATAGTTTGCTTTTTATTAAGTTCCTTATCGCTCCCGAAAATTTTTAAAAAATTATAACAGGCCATTTTGTATTTTATTTGACGACATATTTATGTTTAAATATTTTAAAAATTTGGTCGGTTATGGTAAGTTTTGCACACAACTTTGGTCGGACAAAAATTTTTTAATCGGCAACCCTGATTGGAACATAGGTTTAGGTTCGTTCCTATTGATTTATGTACAGACATATAGAACTAAAAAGAAAATATTTTTTGAAAATCTCCCCTTTTGGGGGTAAAACTGATGATAAAGGATATCCCTTATATCTTCTTATTTAATATATATTGCAAAAAAATCTTTAATGCATCCAAACGAATGAACTTGGTAATAAGGAATTCATAACATGAACAAATATGTATACCAAAACATCTCTGATGGCGGAGCTGCGAGCGATATCTATAGGAATATTCAAGGCTTAAGTTGCTTTTTCACAGGTTCTGGAGGTCATTTTAATCTACGCCCGCACCAAATTGCTAATCTTCAATTCAAACGTAAAATCGATCCTTTTCTACGGATGTAAGACCTGGCTAATGACGAAAGCACTTGAAAAGAAACTTTAAATTTTTGTAAGCAAAGCACTTTTCAAAAGCAACTCACAAGTTACATGGAGACAAACTATTGAAGATGATATGATAAAAATGGAATATAATTTCAAACCGATAAAAATTACCGCTCGAAATCGTGCAGAATAGCGAAGTTTCGTTGCGGACCTATGCCACACTAGGAACTAAAGGAAATGTAATAGCGACAACGCCAGTTCGTTTTCCGTAAATCATGTACAAAGCAACAATTTTATAAATACATATGTAGGTAACCTATTGATATTAGTGCAATAACTTCTACAATTTCACCAAGTCCCCATATAAATAACCTTCTTACCGCACATAATTCTATTAAAAATCATTGTATAGGTAAAAAAATATACTAAAATCAATTTTATTTGATCAATTTGTACAATCAATTATTACGTCAGAGGTGGGTGTGTGGTTTTTGGTTGAATAAAAAATCAAAAGAATCTGATTTTCTCAACAGTACGACCAGTTGCCACGTTTAGGGGCAGCATAACATTAGAATTTAGAGAGAAATTGGGAAGTTTTCTGCATGTTAACAATTGTTTTTATATTATCGCTCGGTTTTTTCGGCACAAAGCTCAATTGGCAACATTGGAACCGAACAAACTACAATACAAAACTACTATAGAATAGACGGAGACTAATAAACAGCCAAAATAAAGACAGTAAAAATTAATAGCACTGTATACACACTTGAATTGCCCAAGTCTAAAGAAAAATTTTATATTATTATGGGGCATGGTGTAAAGTATAAATGGCTGGTATATTTAATGATTAAGTGATGGAAGGGTGGACAGAGGCCGCGGACGGGCTAAACAGGAAAGTATTTGCAAATGGATAAAAGGAATTTACGATTCAATTAAATTATGTATGTACATATACTTATATTTCAAAGTTCTCTAGTTATAGTACCCACCGACATTTTTCAAGTCCCAAATGCTTAAATCACGATTCTCTTCTGGTACTCCAATCATTAATAATTTTTTGGTGTCTCGAAATTGAAATGGTAAAATAATACCCGAGCGTAGTACCATTTTTATTGCAACTTTTTACTTATTTTAATTTTTTATTTTTTGGCTTTTGTTGGGAAAATATTTATATTGGTATTAATTTTATTTCACAAACACTCAAAATAAAATCATAGAAATCAACTTTTAACTATGTATAACAATTATTTTATTCAATTTTGAACAGATTTTTATTTAATTAAATTATTTTTAATACGAATTTTTTTAAAATATTTTTTGTACACCTTCATTTAACTTGTTAACTTGTCAAAATGAAAAATTCTTCTAATCTTTATGTATTTTAATAATATTTTCGTTTTATTATTTATTCATTTTCTTATCTTAATTCTCTCTCTCTCATTTATGTTGCCTGTGTAGTTGTGGTGTATGTGTGTGAGTCGCATAAGAAAATAAAAACTGTTGGAATAGTAGAATAAGAGGAAAGGCATTAGAAAAGTTTAAAAACATACCAGCACCAGTAGACTTTTGTTAATTGTACGTCGTCAATTCATTGCTTTGTTGTTGTTAGTTTGCCACCATATGGTTTGTCTTGTGTTGTTGTTATTTTTGTAACAAATTTTTATGTTTTTGTTTACGAATACTTATAATAAGAGAATCAGAAACAAAACAATAGTAGATAGCATGGTAGGGATAGTATTTTTCTGGACTATGCAACAAATTCAGCGTATGTATTGCGTAAAAAATATTCGTTAATAATTAATAAGTTTATATCGTCGTGTTTGGAATGTTTTTATATAGTAAAGGACTTAAGTCTACATACAACCAACTGTGATAATGAAAAATCTTCTAATACCACTAATTGAGGCACCTTTAAATAAGATTATATAAAAAAAAACGTAACACGGAAATTAAAAGCATTAAACAAAATTATAAGTAGGACTAGCCTACATACAACGTGTCTACTTCTAGGAAAACTTGAAAATTACAAAACGAAACTCGGGGGAATCCCATTCTTTTAGCTAATTTTGTATTTTGCTTATCATACAAGTATTTAAATTGGAAACATTATAGGTACTAGGTATTTAAATCAGTGTTCGAAAATAAACACTAAATATCGTTCTTTAATGTTCGGTTCGGTAGATTTGTGGAAAACACAAACGCTAATAGTGTTTGTGTAGAAAATCATTAAAAAAAATAACGTTTCCCTGTTAGTCATCTATCGAACACAAAAAAAATACTGTTTTTATCAAACTCAACAAAAGATGAAAACATTTTATTCCGTTCGGTTTTTTTTGAAAATCCACGAACTTCAATGTGTTCGGTTCGGCTCATTAATGTTTGTCGCTTTTGGCTGGTAAAAAAAAACATACATTTTTTACAAAAACAAAATACACACACGAAAAAAACATTATAGAACATTAAAATATAATGTTCTTCTACAGTATCACTACAATTGTTCTGTTTTTTAACGAAGAACCGAACATTATATAATGTTCGGTTCTTTCTTGAAAATAGTTACGAACGGTATTAAGGGTTGTCTACACAATCACTAAAAAAATAGATATCGTTCCTGGGTGTGTGAGCCGAACGTTAAATAATGTACTGTTTATTTTCGAACACTGATTTAAATATTGCGTTTTGAAAAATTGTTGCTCTTTTAATTGGAGAATCTTCAAGAAAAATCTTTTTCAGTGAGAAAGTTGGTAATAAAGTTCCGTAAACAGAAAAAAAGTTATGTATAAATAACAAAAACAGTAAAATCAAGTCGTTCTACAGTACAAGCAGTGTGGCCAGGTCTAAAAAAATTTTACAGCTAAATCTGGCATTGGACATGTGCAAAAAATGCTAAAAATTATTTTAAAAAATGCTAAAACTTTTTAAAGATTTTTGTTAAAAATGTATTACCAATATGAAATTTTATTCGAAACTAAATACATTTCAGTGACTAATTTTGTAACTAAATAGAAATAAATGGCAATATTTAAGCAAGCGTCTACATTTTGGTAAAGCATCTGATAAATATAATGGATACAAAGTGCAACGGTGATTTTTTGCTTGATCTCGAACAATGTTGTACTGATTTGACGATAAGTTTGCATCAATAAGAAGCGCCAGAGCCTGGTATGGTGCTAATTTTGGTGGGCTGTTTGAGGAAAATATGCGAGCATTCTTGATTTTGCTACCCCTTTCTGGAGAAGCAGATGCCAGTTCCTTGACAATCGCTGCAGAGTTTCGCTTTCCAGAATGGTATAGCTTTGTTGCAGTTGCTTTGGCTAACTCGTCTTGACTAGCGGGCTGCAAAAGATGATGCACTTTTCTGTATTGCACTTTAGGATGACATTCCTAAAATTTTACATTATTTTCAAGCCAGCTTGCATTTTTATTTAGAAATGATGCTAAATTTCGACTGGATTCACTCCACCTTTTTTGTATTTTACAAACTAGCGCACGAACAGTTGCCTTTAAACTGCAAAGAGCGTCAGATGTTAGCACTGGTAAGCCTATTTTTTCCAAAACAAAACCAATGATGGCGTCCGATGTCGGTTCTTCCTTCCACTTTTGGAAAATACAATTATATGAAATTTCCAAAGTCATTCTATAAAAAGTTTAATTTAAAAGAAGATCGCAAAATATCGCAGAAGATATTTTGTGTTCCCAATAGAGGAAAAACATACCTTTAAAATGTTGTGCGTTTTAAGATGTTATTATGTGGTATCACCTTTTAAAGTCTCCAACGAAGTTAAAAAATTAAATTTACTTACTTCTTAAAAATCACTTTTTTCACGAACAAATCACACACGAGAACGAAACGATTTTGCAATTATTTAAATGCCAATAATTGGCAATTTTCTCAAAAAATAAATTATGTAAAAATCATGGCCTACTGCACTGCCGTTTGTATGTACTACTCTATTAACTGAAACAAATCGAAAATCTTTCTGTATGCAAAAAGTATAATTGAATAAGAAATGCAACTTTCAGGTGTACTTTGCAGTTGTTTCGCAGGGTAAATCCCCAAACTGAGTATGAGGTTTTTGAGGTGGGATATTAAGCAACCGAAATAATGAATAATGTTATGCATTTTATGTATTTAAAAAATTTAATAAAGTTCCGCTAAACTTCCTGAATTTCGCACTGTGTGCCGTGAGTTATAAGATTGAAATTTGAACCAGATGCTGGTCTCTCGTTTAATCGATCCACTAAAAATCGAAGAAATTGTCTAATATTACGAAAATTGTGTTAGTGAACAAATTTAGTGCATTGTGACTCGCAAGGAACTACTTTCATGTGTAAATGCTAGGTAAGATGGAATTTTTGAAAATTAGAATGTTTAGGGGATAAATAGCATAAAAACAACCTCATAACTCCTAAAGTAACCGTGAATTCATTCATGCGTTCCGAACAATATTTTTGTCCGAAGAATAATTTTTTTACTGAAAGTGTTTTTCAGAACGATTCACCTATTTCGGAAAATTTGGCCGGAAAAACAGAGCCACCATATCGTTTACAGATGCAAACAATTATACAAACTGGCAGCACAACTAGCAAACTACTTATCAAGGCGAATTCATTTATCAGGTGGCGTTGAAAGCACAGCTGTGCTTCTTTTTTTCTTACTTAGAGAAAGAAATGTCAAAAGTTGCTTGTGTTTTTGACATACCGATAATCGAAAGCAACAAAAAAATACTTGAGCGGAGTTCAGTGTTTGGTGCAAATGGTCTTGCGAAAGAGCAAATGCAAAATATCGTAGCTCTTTTGTTAAATCCAACAACAGAATGCACTGATTTTCCGTTAGATTTCATAAAAGAGCTACGATATTTTTAATTTGCTCTTTCGCAAGACCAATCGCACCAAAGACTGAACTCCGCTTTGGTGTGTTTTTGGTGTTGTTACTTGTTGTAGTATCGACACCACCGTATACATGAATTCTCCTTGCTACTTATATTGAATTCTTTTCTAAAAGTCGTTGGTAATTTTTTTTAAACTTAGAAATATAAACTTTGGCATTTGAATATGACCACGAAAGAGGTAGCGGGTTAAATTATTGTTAATTATAAAAAAATGTAGATTTTCTCATTATCTACTTTATGGCCGTTTTATTTTGTCCAAATGCATTGTTTTTTTGGTGTTTGTATCATAATAAACAGGACGGTCATAAAGTAAACAATGAGAATATCTCAATTTATTTTATAATTAATAAGAATCTTTAATTTTGTAAATAATTTAATTTGCAAACAAATTTTTTAACTAATGGGGTATTATACTGCAATAGTGTTAAGTATATCTCAATCTCTCAATTTATTTTATAATTAATAAGAATCTTTAATTTTGTAAATAATTTAATTTGCAAACAAATTTTTTAACTAATGGGGTATTATACTGCAATAGTGTTAAGTATCGGGTACCTAGGTAACCTTTATACTCACAGCACTAATAGCAACACCTGATCGGTTAAAAGCAAAACAAAATAGGTACATAAGGGATTTTTTAACAAGTTCGTTATTTTATTTAGCAATAAAAATATAGAAATATCTGTCAAACAAATGTATGATTTCTTATCGCATACATATTTTTAATAATTTTAAAAATCAACATTAGCTTATAAATTATGCAAAATATTCTTATTTAAAACTTCTTTTGGAAAAGTTTGTTTTGTAAACAAAAACATGAAACAGCTGTTTCAAAAATTCTTGCAAGTAAAAATTTTACCAGTAAAAATTTGCAAGAATTTTTACATCTCTCAATGACCCCTTTCATACAAGCAAAGTTTACTTTGCAAAGTCTTGAGCAGTCTTGAGTTTATAGAAGAGAAGGGAAAAGAGCATAGCGGGGGAGTACATACTTTGCTGTACTCACAAATTCGTTTTGTTTTTCGTTCGTAGATTATACCTGAAGTTGGCTGCAACTTTATATTTATATACAGCGTTGCCAGAATCTTTGGAATAAAAATTGTCATATGGCGAAAGAAATCATATTTTGAAGAGGAAAATCTTAAATTTTTTTTTCTTAATTTAAATTTTTTAAAACAAGGGCAAAATAGTAAGAATTATTAATTTTTTATAAAACCATACTTCTTATTATTTAAATTGAAATACATATAAACATAATTCGTCAGTATATGAAACTTTATAAAAATACATTTTTTCCTTTCACAAATATTTTTTTTATCAATATTCTAACTGCCTATTTCCGATGTACGAAAGAATTATTTACTTCTACAAATACATTTAAAAAAAAACAGTTTTAAGAATTTGTTTTTGTTTTTAATGTAGTTGTTCGAAAGAAGGAATTGTTTCGCACATTGGAAATAGGTTATAATATGCCTTTTTTAATATTTTTATGTCCAGAAATAATGATGCAATTTTGTGTATTCTAGATACTGGGTATAAAAGTGTGCAGCACCAACACACATCAAGCTGATGCAAAACTTCATTGTTTTAAAAATTGACTGTTTAAATAATCGTGTATTTTCTATAAGCAAAATTAAATTAAAAATCTGAATTTCTAAAAATAAAAAATCATCATTTGAGATAAAAATCTTTAATCATATTTTTGTTAAAAAAAATAATCCAAAATATGATAAAATCATTCTTCTGGCAACGCTGTTTATATATAATCAGCCATGTCACAGAGTACAATTCCGTTCGGAAACGGAATTCATTACGTATTTTGGTGCTTCAGAAAATTACGAAAAAACTTTGAGGAATGAAACAATTTTTGTTTTCATGAACGGTATGGGAGTTTTCTGTATCTCAAAGACCAAAAAACTATCAAAATATACTTTCTATCAATAAACAAATATGTTTTCTTTAATTCCGAACGGAATCATTCCGAACGGAATTGTACTCTGTGACATGGCTGTATATTCAAACAAGAGAACACAAAAATTTGTCAAATTAAACTTTGTGTGTCTGACCACCAAACAAAGTTTAAAAGAGAATTCAACAGACTTTGTCAAAGTAAACTTTGCCTGTCTGAAAGGGGACAATTTTTCTCTCTCTTTTGACGCTCTCAACTTGCAATTTTTCCAGTAACAATTGTTACAAATTCGTAACAATTTTTAGTAAAGGAACACAGCTAAAGAACAGAAATAATAGGAAAAAAATGGAGGTGGGATTTTTTTTTGTCAGATTTTCGATAACTTATCGACGTCGACACAACTTTCTTATACAGTACCAAATTAACGTCGAAGTGATGTAGTCGTCGACTTGATGTGACAACAAATAAAAATTAATATCGATGTCGACAACGACTTACATAATAGGGGTGATTGTATTTTTTAACAACACAGGTAAGATGTTTCTTATCATAAGAATTATCCATTTTCACACAAAATTTCATTTTGGGTACAACTATTTTTAGTCAAAATTTATTATAATTTATAAAATTATTTTAGTAAAATCAATAAAACTATTTGTACAAATTTTTAAAATAAATAATGCTAAAAAAGCTAAAAACATTTTCCAAAAATTCTAATTAAAATGCTACATTTAGCTGCAAAATGCCAAAAATGGCCACACTGAGTACAAGCCAATATTAGAAACTAGATATGATCGGGCAAAAAAGCTGTCATGAATCGATGCTAAAAGTACTATTAAAGAAGTTAATGCGAATCTGATAAGAAGTCCCCCAAAATTATTGGAACATATTGAAAATTTTTTCAAAAACAGTGTCCACCCCAAAACTATACAACGAGCTTTGCATGAGAACGGCTTTAAAAGCCGAGTTAAAAGTAAAAAAACCAGTAATACCTATCTGCCAAAAAACCAAAAACTTCATCTTGACTTGCTAAAACACAATAATAAGGTTACGAAACGAGTCTTATTTACTGAGGAGAGTAAAAACAATATAATTGGAAGTGATTGCCATTCCAAAGGCAAAGATAAAAGCCAACACAGTCTTAGATACGAAGAATATTCTACTCACAGTCAAACATGGAGGTGGCAATGTTATGATGTTGGGGGCCATGGCATTATCAGGATGTGGTAATTTAGTTTTTATTGAAGGTACCTACAATGGACCGATATCTTTATAAAAACATTTTAGAACATAATTTGAAATCATCGGTTGAGCGCTTGGGTATTGGAAATAATTGGATTTTCCAACAAGACAATAATTGCAAGCATACGGCGCACATTGTTTGCGACTGTCTTCTATATTATGTTTCCAAACAACTCAATTCCCTATCACAATCATCCTGAAGACCATATTTGAGATGTTCTAGAGGAATATTATGGCATTAGCTGCAATAAAAGCCGAAAAATGGCATTGGATAGAAACAACTCGGGTAATCACAGAAAATTAAGAAAATGCAATGCCTCGACATTTACAAGCTGTGGCCGGTGCTCAGAGTGGACCCATAAAATATTAAGTATTAAAAAATTTAAAATTCTTTAATGCAATTTTCAAACTTATCTCTTCTTTTTTTACTGTATGTACACTTTTGTCTTTTGAAGTTTGTATGTTTTTGTTATTATTGCTTTTGTTATATTTATGAATTATATATATATATTTTTTTTTTCATTTTTATTTACTTAATCGAGCCCATAGGATCTATGATTAATACAGTAATATATTATGGTCCGCTTATTTTAATTTGTACATAGATATTAAAATATTCGTGGAATAAGAACATTTAAATTTTTTTCTAATCTATGAATTTTAAATGTATTCCAAAAGCTTAGATCGCATGGTTGATATTGTATAACTAAAAGTTTTGAGTTGTCGTGGAAGTCTACTCCATATTCTAGCTGGCTTCACTAAAAATGATTTTTCGAAAATACGTTTATTTATTCGGGGTTTAATTATTTCGGAAATATCCTACAATTTACAATTCGATATAATGTGATTAAAAGCCTCATATTAATGAACTGTAGAAATGTACAACCTAACTGTGGAAATGTACAACGTATGAAGTTAAATGAAATTTTTTATTAATGTCTTCAATATTGGCATACAATTTTATTCCGCCAAAATTTCCAATTCCCAAAAATCATAAAAAAAATATGTTGCATGTAGACTTTAGTCCTTCACTGTACTTTGGCACCTCAAATTTAAAAATAGAGCAAAGTAAAAACTTTTCATTATAAAACCTAAACTCGATCCCGACCTAAATGGTATTTATAATTTTTTTATTTAAAGTTTTGTATCGTTACCTTAATATAAAAAGGCCCCAACTCATTATTTTTGGAAATCCGTTTTTTTATTGATTATTGTAGAATGGTTGCTAATACACATTCTATTAAAATTTCAAGCAAATTAGATTAAAAATAAAGAAGTTATAAGCAGAATACAAAAAGCCCTAACTCATACACACAATTTTTCTAAAGAAAAAAAGGCCTAACTCATACACACAATTTTTCGAAAGAAATACATATTATGTATTTCAATCTGAATTCCTCGTTTAATTTTAATAAAGATGTTTTTTGACAATGGTTGTGTAGCTATATTATTTCAGCTTTTATTAAGTTTTTTCCTTCTCCTGTAAAAAGTGTTTTTGATGAGTTGGGGCCTTTTTATATTAAGGTAACGGTATGTAGGTTTGAAACTATGCAAAACTAAAAAAATAACATATTTTTACAAACTCGCGTTGCCCTTAAATGGATTTTAAAATTTTTGACTGTGTCATTAGTGTCTTGTGATAATTAGGCTTCAAATAATTTTAAATGTCATCATGTGTTTTAGGTTTTATTTTAGGAGTTGCTGGGTTTAATTACTAATGTTTGTGCAATTTAATTGAACTTTTAATTACGATATTTATGAAAAATATATTCAGGTGTGTTCTAGGTTTCGACTTGTATTGCAAACGCAATTATTATTTTTTTTAATCCACCTAATTCATCAACTGGTGTTCTTAAATCTGAATTTTTTTGCATGGCCCAATTAGTAGGTCTGCGCAAAACTCAAAAATGGACAAGATGTCAAAAACAATTGCTACAAAAACAAGTGCACGATAAAAACACAACTCTACAAAAAATTAGCAGGCGTTTCGAGCGGACCTACTAATTGGGCCATTTTTATGTGTTCGAAGTTTTTTTCGAAAAATATCTATATATAAAAAAAAACGGCTTTTTATCAGCTGTTTACTAAAACTTTATTTCAAAAATTATACCTATATGTAGCTACCTAGGATATACTTTATACCTTCATAAGTATCAAAATTATTCCTCAAATCTTATTTTGTATTTTTTCTTACTCAAGTGATGTTTAATAAAAACAACTTGAAATTTTGCGACAAGTAAAAAATTTTTTTTGTATTAATTGGAAACATATATGGAACAACATAAATTATATTCAAAGTATCAATAGGGACTTAGGAAAAAACTATCATGCGAAACAATGGTTAATTATGTGATAAACAGATGGAAATATGTATGTATATAGATAGAAGGAAAAAAATAATGGCAATATTTCTGGATTTTAAAAGAGCATTAGAGACCATTGATAGATAAATACTTATTCGAAAATTATATATGTATGGCAACAGAGAAAATGAATTGAATTGGTTAAAATCATACATATCTTACAAATAGAAAGCAAAACACAAAGGTAAATGTTATAAAATCAAACGAAGTAAACATTTGGAGTACCTCAAGGCTCTATTCTAGGCGCACTATTATTTATAATATACATAATAGATACTAAAGAAATCCGAAATAATTCTTTATGCGGATGACACATTAATCTAGGCGGAAGGAGACACAGATAAACAATGTAGAGAAAATCTAATGCACGTCTAAGTTACATAAATAGGTAACTGGCTACACATGAATAGATTAAACTTAACGAAAACAAAACTAAAATACTTGAACAAATATGAACACGGAACGTATTATTACAATTAATAATGAAATAGAAAAAGTAAATGAAACAAAATACCTCGATTTTATAATAGATAAAGACCTAGAACTAAAAGAACACATTGGAAACCCGAAACGAAAATATGTATTTAGTTAAATATCTCAATTAGTAGGTCGCAAGTGGTCAAGTTTTATATACCATTGGATGCTGGTTCAAAAACTCTTTTCGATGCTAACAAATTTTACTTATGTCGTCTTGGAGCAAAGTACAAAAAAATTCGAAAAACTGAAAAAAAGACTTTTTTTAAAAATGGTCCAGCTCACGGATGGTCAACGCTAAAACCAAAATAATTTGGGAATCATCATAAAACATATCAACCTTTATTTTCAGAGGGGTAACAAAATCACTTTTTTTTTGAGTACCTCTAATGAGTCCCCTGCCACTTGGTGATTCCGCACAGCGTACCCAGAACCAGGTAACCCCATTGTGCACCCAAACATTTGGTCCTTCTCCTGTGAAGTGAATAAAAAGGTACATACTTTTGGAATTTTAAAGTGCATGCATATACTGTGTCGCGCCATATTGTGTCTCGGTAAAAGTGAGGTTAAGTTGCGCCAAATTAAAGTCACACAATTTTAACAGCCATCTTTTTTTACTCGCCGGCTTACCCGTTACTCGCCCAATTTGTAATTCTGCTGTTTGCCTAAAGATTTTTTAACATCAATTTTACGAATAAAGGAAAAGTGTTGCCAGCGCGCCAAAAATTTTTTTATTTGTTTCTCGAAGAAAATTTATTTTGTTGTCTTTATTAAGGATTATCTCGCTATTTTTTGTTGTTCTAAAGTGAGCCCGTTTGATAAATAGATAAAATAAAAAGATGTCTACTTTTGAGAAATTTATTCGGGCAGCAGATGAGGTAATAAATATTGAGGTTATGTTGAAAAAGGAAGACTTTTCAACATATACCAGTGAGGCGTTTGATTTTGAAAAAAGCGAATTAGACAAAAGTTGGGAAAAATTTAAGAAAATTTTTGATGAGTGTTCCGCGGACACTATTGAGGCAAAGAAAGAATTAGTGGCGGTCCAGACAAAGTATCCTCAGGTGCGAAAAATATATGTGAAATGAATAAATATTTTGGCCAATGCTAGACAGGTATTAGAAGAAGATAGGCAGAAAAATAAAACAGTGGTTCCCAACCTGTGTACTATACCTGTCCCCCCCTTGTGATACTGGCGTTTTTCATGGAGATTACGTTTCGTGGCCCACCTTCAGGGACATGTTTACGGCAATCTACATAAATAATTCTAGACTTAGCCCAGTAGAAAAACTTTTCTATTTATTTCAAAAGACAGATAATAAGGCCCGGGATATAAATAGAAATATTGCCCTGACAGCTGAAAATTTTGAGATAGCGTGGAACAATTTAAAGTCCCAATATGAAAATAAACGCGTTTTAATAAACAGTCAGTTGAAAGCTTTAATTTAATTTGACTCCATGTCAGCAAGAAACGGCTACAGAAATAAAAAGGCTCCAAAGAGAAATTAATAATTGTATTTCGGTGCTAAAATTATATAATGTAGATATTGCCTCATGGGACCCAATTTTTGTTTTTCAATGTTCGTCTCGGCTCTCAGAAAATACTTTACATTTGTGGGAGCAATCGGTAAAAAATAAGACAGAGGTTCCCAAATGGGAAGAATTAAATAATTTTTTGACCGATCGATTTCATGCCCTGGAAAGTGTTTCTGATATTATAGTTGCGAACAATACAGCTGCCAGTGGTTCCCAAACGACCCCTGGACATAATAGCCCTATATCTACAAAATCTAAGCAGTTTAAGGCGCATCACACAAAAGTTGACTCGAGCTCGTGTAAATTGTGTAAAGGGTGTCACAAAATTAGTGTTTGCAATAAATTTTTGAGCATGGACTACAAGAACCGTGTTTCAACATTAAAAAGATTTCGTTTTTGTTTTAATTGTCTTACTATGGGGCATTTGTATGGGGATTGCAGTAGTCCTAATGGTTGTTCTAAATGCAATAAGAAACACCACACGCTAATACATAGGGATATAGTAAGAAATAAAAGCAACAATAATCAAACCCAGCCAAGCACTAGTTCGCAGAGTCAGAGTCAAAACAGTCAAAGTCAAATACAGTCCACTAATGTTGCCGGCCCTTCTGGTGTAGTTCAATCTCATCATACCTCGGTTGCAAAAAAGGTTATGTTAGCCACAGCCTGGGTTAACATTATAAGTTTTGGTTCCTGTTACAAGGTTCGTGCCCTAATAGATCCATGTTCCGATGAAAGTTTTGTTTCCGAAAAGATACAAAAATGATTGAAGTTGCCAACTAATCCAGTTTCTGCAGAAGTCTCAGGTTTAGGCGGAGATATAATAAGTAGGTCTTCAAAAATGGCAGTTTTTACTATTGTTTCTCTTTTCGATCGGAACGTGTCTCTAAATATACAGGCCCTAGTTGTCCCTCGTGTAACTGGTAGTATTCCAACGCACTCCTTTTTGCCCCAAAAAGAGATTGAGCTGCCCAAGCTGTGTTATGCTGATCCGAAGTTTTATGAGAGCAGTGAGATTGATTTATTGTTAGGAGGTGACTTGTACCCTTCTATTCTTCGTGGCAGAGTTAGGCATGGTGATTTTGAATCGCTAGTGGCGCAAGAAACCATTTTTGGTTGGATAGTTACGGGTCCAACGCCTGCTATAGTTTCCCCTCGAATAGTAAGAGTGTTTCATATGACAAAAGTAGCGATTGATGACCAATTGTCGAAGTTTTGGGAGCTAGAAGAAGTTTCTCATAGGCGTATTTTATCAGATGAGGATAAAAAATGTGAGGAGATTTATAGTTCTACTACCACTAGAAACTCTGAAGGGAGATACACTGTTAGTCTGCCCTTTAAGAATAGTTTGCTGTCGCTTGGTCCCAATAGGCATATTGCTGTTTGTCAGTATTTGAGAAACGAAAAATCGTTAAGGCGCAATGCTGAGCGTAAGGCCCAGTACGATGAGGTCTTAAAAGAATATATAGCTCTAGGGCACATGGAAAAAGTAGACATTTCTGAAGGTGACCCGGGTTATTATTTACCCCATCATGGCGTTTTTAAGCCAGAAAGTACAACTACTAAATTGCGAGTAGTATTCAATGCCTCGAGTCCCTCTGCAAGTGGCAAAAGCTTAAATGATTTGTTGTACACTGGCCCTATTCTGCAGGCTGAAATAGTTAATCTGATTTTGAGATGGCGATTTTTTCAGTTTGTCTTTAATGCGGACATTTCAAAAATGTACCGGCAGATTTTTGTGACTCCCACACATAGGCCCTTCCAGAAAATAGTTTTTCGTAGCAGTGATAGTGCGGAAATTGCTGATTACCAACTGAAAACGGTGACTTTTGGCGTAAATTGTGCCCCATATTTGGCCCTTAGAACCATTCTACAGTTGGCGAATGATGAAGAGCGACGTTTTCCGTTAGGAGCTAGAATCTTGCGAGAAAATATGTACGTAGATGATGCCCTAGTTGGTGCCCATTCAGTTGCTGATGCTTTGGTGGCACGGGAGCAATTAATTGGTATTTTAGATATGGGGGGATTTGAGCTCTGAAAATGGACCTCGAATTCTGAAGAAATTTTGAAAAATTTGCCCCATGAGCACCTGCTAAATTCATCATTTTTGTCGCTCGATGAAAAGAGCACTACAAAAACGCTAGGGATTCGCTGGAATGCGGCAGAAGATGTTTTTTTTCTTTGCATATGAAAAAATTGCACTGAAAACCTCATACACAAAAAGAGAGGTACTTTCTACCATTGCTCGGCTATACGATCCTGCAGGATGGTTGGCTCCGGTGGTAGTTACTGCAAAAATAATAATGCAGCTAATGTGGCTTGATAAGATCGAGTGGGACGAGGCTATCAAACCCGTGGCTCTGCAGAAATGGCAGAATTTTGTTGCTAATTATGCAGATATTGAAAAATTAAGCTTCCACGTTGGGTTCAATATTCGCCTGGCTGTAGTATACAATTTCACGGGTTCTGTGACTCGTCTGAGTTGGCATATGCGGCTACAATTTATATAAGGGTACAGCTCGAAAATAAAGTTTTGACAAGTCTGCTCACATGTAAAACTAAAGTGGCCCCAATAAAAAAGCCATCTTTGCCTCGTTTGGAGTTATGTGGAGCAGTTCTTTTGGAAAATTTGGTTGACAGTGTAGTACCTACTTTTAACGTGGACAAGTCCCCCCTTTATTTGTGGTCTGATTCCACGATTGTTTTAGCGTGGTTGAGAAAACCCCCTTGTAGCTGGAAAACGTTCGTGGTAAATAGAGTGGCTACAATATTAGAAAAAGTGGGGAATAAAAACTGGTGTCACGTGGCGTCAGGTGACAATCCTGCCGATCTAGCAACCCGGGGGCTGATCCCTGCGGATTTGAGAGAAAATAGGCTCTGGTGGCACGGCCCTGAGTGGCTCACCTTAGCGCAGTCTTCGTGGCCTGTAGGAGCAGCAGAGTTCGAGACGGTAGAAGAGTCGAAAGGAGCTAAAGTTTTTGTTGCTAGATCTGCTGATAAAGAAGATGTTCTAGACAGGTTTTCTAGTTTATCACGAGCGTATCACGTAATCGCTTATATGTTTCGATTTGTCGCTCTGGCAAGTATGAAAAGACGCGAAAATGTCATGCACAGCTCTTTGAGAATATCAGCTAGCGAGCTAAAGTACGTAAGAAATCGTTTATTTTTCCTTTCTCAACAAATGTACTTCTCAGGGGAACATCGCTGCCTCAAGGCGAATAGGAACATCGATTCCCGTAGCCCCCTGTTGACACTTACCCCTTTTGTTGATAAAGCCAACATCATTCGATCTTATAGTCGCCTAAGCTCTACTACTTGTCTGTCCTACAACGAGTGACATTCTATTATCTTGGCGTATGGCAGTAGATTGGCCCGGCTGTATGTAGAATTCGTGCACACCTTAGTCCTTCACGGAGGCCCTCGTCTAGTCTTAAATGTTGTCCGGCAAGAGTGCTGGATCATTCGAGCGAAAGCCCTGATAAAGACAGTGGTTCGCAACTGCAAAGTCTGTGTTCTTTATAGAAAGAAGCTTCAAAACCAAATAATGGCGGCTTTGCCGGAAGAAAGAACTACCCTTTGTCGTCCCTTTACGAATACTGGCGTAGACTTTGCGGGCCCGTTCGAGATTAAAAGTTTCACCGGCAGATACTGCCGTATCTCAAAAGGCTACGTGTGTCTCTTCGTTTGTTTCGCTACGAAGGCGATCCACCTTGAAGCGGTAAGCGATTTGTCTACCCCTGCCTTTTTAGCAGCTTTGGCCCGTTTCGTCGCCCGTCGCGGTTGCCCAAGCCGCATGTATTCTGACAACGGCAGAAACTTTGTTGGCTCCGCTAGAGAGATTGACGCAGACTTTGCCAAACAAGTAAAAGAGCTTCGTGACACGGTTGTCGAAAACTATGGTCACCAGCACTTGTCGTGGCACTTTATCCCTGCTGCAGCGCCTCACATGGGAGGTTTATGGGAGGCAGGGGTAAAAAGCATGAAAATGCATCTCAAAAAGTCAGCTGGTCAAGTGAAATTTACGTTTGAGGAGTTTTCCACGGTTCTGGCAAAAATAGAAGCGTGTCTCAATTCGCGCCCTCTCGGCCTTATGTCAGAAAACGCTGAAGATTTATCTGCCCTTACTCCAGGTCACTTTCTGATAGGGACCTCTATGCTTACCCCTGCTGAGCCCGAAGAACTGTCTTCACCCCTAAGCATTGTTAAACGGGGGCGTAAATTGAAGGCCCTACAGCAAGAGTTTTGTCGCCGATGGAAGCAGGAGTATCTAAAGGAGCTAAATAAACGCAATAAGTGGCAACACCCTCATCAAGACTTAAAAGAAGGCGATTTGGTGGCTCTTAAAAGTGAGCCAGGCTGTCCCACGGAGTGGCGTTTAGGGCGAATTATCAAAGTTTACCGTGGCAATGATGGCAAGGTGCGAGTAGCCGATCTAAAGAAGCAAAATGGCGTAATCACTCGGCCGATTCACAAATTGGTGGCTCTGCCTAAAAGCGACTCTTAATACCCATCTTTTTGTAACGTTGCCCCTCTCTAATAAAAATTATGTTCTTTGGTGGACCTCGGGGCACTTCAGCACAGCCTACTACGCGAGACTTGAGCCCGACGTAGCTCCCCGTATTTTGACCGTGCCAGCGAAGGAGAAGCCTGGGACGATCCGCGCCCAAGGACCGTGTTTTGAGTTCGTGTACTTTGAAGAGGGAGGGGTGCTGAAGACGGAAGGCTGTCCATTTTCATTGTCCTTTAGGGTGAATTGGTTTTTTTTATTATTGTTAAGTTTTTGTATTTTTATTTGAATTAATTTTTCCTTTTTTTAACTACTTGTAACATATTAATTAATTTGAATCTTGAAATTTAATTAATTTGAATATCTGTTGATATTTTGTTTTCCTCTTTATTTTAATTGTCATTCTTTTTTGTTGCATTAATAGTTATGTTGCACCACCGTTGCAAGGCGGGGTGTATGTTGGCGTCTGGCTGGTGTGAACCGGGATTTGTGTTTCCCATTATATTGATCGTGTGCAACGGGACTACAGGTGGTGGCATCTGGCAACACCTCACATACTGTGTAGCTCAGCTGTGCTTTAACGCCACCTAAAAAATGAGTTTTTTTTTCTTCAAACTCACTGTTTCTTAAAATTTACCATCAGCCAGACGCCGGCAAACAACCAAAAATTAAATAAAAATTTAAAATTAAATAAAATAAGAGTACAATAAAGACTAAAGTTAAAACCCTAAAAAAAGTGAAGAGAGTGTTTTTTATTAAATTAAAGGAGCCACAAACAGAAAGCGCCAGTGAACCACGAAAAATAAGGGTGGAATTTCAGTGTAAGTGTTTGAGTGTGCGCCTGCCACTTCCTAACCTGTCTCAACAAGTCAACCAATGACATCCCCTGCCACTTGGTGATTCCGGACAGCGTACCCAGAACCAGGTAACCCCATTGTGCACCCAAACAACCCTCTTGTTGATCAAGTGCGATATGTGTGAAAATATTTATTTTTGTGATTTAATTGAATAAAGAACATTTCAAACTTAAACCAATATGTTGTTTTTGTTAAAAATGTCATCAAATATGAGGAGTCGCAGAACAAAACATGCCTTTTTGTATTTTTTTTTAAGTATTTTTTGATATCTTTACATTCATTTGGTTAAGTTCTATTGAAAAAATCTTATTTGCATAATTTTTGTACTCTTCTATAGAAAAATTTGATCTTAAAAAAAATTACATATGTATGTACAGAAGTAAAAAAAAAATGTGCTTCTTGTGACTAGTACCAATCAGTGCTGCCAATTTGTGGGTAATTATCCAAATTTGGTGTTATTTTTACTCTCGTGGGTAATTTCTTTGAGGTGTAGATTATGTGTAATTTGAAATTCTTTAATTTTAAGACAAATAACATACGGTTTTGATTTTAGTGATAAAATGTTTACCATTTAAGATATTGTTGATCTTAAATATTTTCAGTATATTCAACCAATGTCACTGTTTGTTAAAAAAAAGTTTCCCTAATTTATCAACCAAAGCATTCTTAGGCTGAGGGAGCTAGGACTGTTAGGAAATTTCACGGAGGGTCACTCGCGGATCTTGAGTGAAATTAGTACTAGTGGTTATCACCTAGGCTCGCCCGGCTCTACGGATTATTTGGTCACTAGGGTCGATTTTGGGCGTCTGCCAGAGGTGATATTGCCTTCTAGGGAGAGCTGGTCAGGGCAGGGCAGATTGTATAGGGGATTTGCTATTTTCACTGATGGCTCGAAGATGAAGGGCACGGGTGCGGGGGTCTACATTGAGGATCTGGATATCAGAAAGTCATATAGACTTCCCGACGACTGCAGTGTATTTCAGGCGGAGGTTCTGGGGGTTCTCAGGGCCGTGGAATTGGTAGGAGCTAACATTGCCAAGGGCTCGGAGGTCACTATATATGTGGACAGCCAGGCGGCTCTTAGGGCCTTGAAGGGCTGTTATGTGAACTCCAGGCTAGTGGACGATTGTAGGAGGGATCTAGGAGTAATCTTAGGGAATTATGTTGTGAGGCTCTGCTGGGTACCGGGTCACTGCAACATCACCGGCAATGAGATAGCTGATGAGTTGGCAAGACTGGGCTCGGAAATGGAAGATCCTGACAGTTTGCAAGTGGTCAGGCCTCCAATGGGCTTCTATTTTGGGAGAATTAGGGAATGGATTCTGAACAGGACTAATCGGGCTTGGCGGGGCCGAACGGACTGCCGAGTATCGCGCACGCTGTGGCCGATGCTTAGTAGGTCAAATTCGGACGCGCTGCTGGGTAAGAGTAGGGCCTGCGTCAGGACCATGATAGGTATTATCACGGGCCACTGTATGATAGGCAGAATGGCGGTGAGAATGGGGTCTGGCTTATCGGATATATGTAGGCTGTGTGAGGACCCAGAGGAGCTGGAGACTGTTGAGCACTTTCTGTGCCACTGTCCCAGGCTACAGAACAGCAGGCTGAGGTGGCTAGGTAGCAGATTCCTGCACGAATTGGGAGATGTCTCGGGCTGCGGGCTCGAGAATCTGACGGGATTCGTAATGGGAATGACCTGGTTGCGCGGCAGGAGGCTGGGAAACATGTAGGGCAGTTTTTCCTGTTTGGTAGGGTTGTGTTTTGCTTGTTCTGTCCGATTTCTTATCTTCCACTATCTTCCTTCCCTGTGCTTTCACCATTAACTTCTCCTACTCCGTCACACTAGATATCTTTCTCTTCTTTCTTTCTTTGTTTCACTAAATAAAGGCATCACAATGGACCATAATGGTCTCTGGGTGAGGGTGTGAAGTTTGCTTCACACCAGCCTTTCTAACCTAACCTAACCTATCAACCAAAACATTAATAGTGATTGTCGCCTGTTGGACAATTAAATTTCCATAAATATAATTGAAGCTCAAGTGATTCAAAACCCGAAATTTATTGGAAAAAGTATGTATTTATACTTAAAAAACCCCTGAATAAAGATATGTATGTTTCCAATATTACAAAAAGTAATAAATTTTGTGTTTGCTATAACATTTAAAATGCTTTAGATAAGAAATATTTAGCGCCCTTAACACTTGTTAAACTGATTTGAGAAACCAATACAGGAATTTTATTTACTAAATAAAGTATACAAAGGATGAACACGAACATTTTGCACCTTCCCTAGATAAATGGAAGTAGAACTTACCACATAAAGTTTTTATTTAATTTTTATTAATTTATTTGAGGTTTTTAATATTATTTTTGTTAAATTATTATGAATTACTACATGAATCTTAATAGCATGACTAATAGTGATCTTATTTAAGAAGAAGAATATTGTGATCAAAAATTATTTTCGGGAATGAAATATTTCTTATTAATTAATTCATTTATTAATGATGTGCTAATAATCCCAATTTATGATTAAAAACACTGAAATTTATTGTTGTGGGAAAGCTAGTTTCTATGCGCATTTCGCTGGTTGCTTAGGCCAGATCGTCAGGAAACTTTTTCCAAATACTTGAGAAAAAGCTAAAAATATTATAAAAGTAAGACCATAAAGTGAATAAAAATTTTAAATTGTGAGTTTAAGCTGATGTGTGAAACACATACAAATATTTGTTTTAGTATACCGATCGCTTTGGAATCAGTATCTGAGTCGTCTATCCTGGTGGCTGGTTGTTTGTTCATTTAGACCTTCTGCACAAGGTACAGTTCGCAATTTAATAAAATTATTATTTTTTTTTTTTTTTTGAAAATATTGAGAATCGATAATTGCACATAGCCCCCATACGAACTATTTTCCTAATAGTCTTTGTGTCCATAACCTATTTTATTATGTTGGTACTTGGACAAAATTATAATATCTTTTATTTCAACTTACATTATTTTACGAAATTAATTTTGGAGTCAGTCCATATTTGACCATGGCTCCCATACAAATACCACTCACGAAAATAGCTTGTTATGCCATAACTGCCCTATAAATATTAGTATGTGTTGATAAAAAAAAACTACTACGATATGGCAAAATTTTGTCCTGTTAGGCTTAGGAACGTAGGTCATATGTAAACCCCTTCCTAAAAATTTAAGGGATAGAACCATGGTACATGGATAGAACTATTACAAAAAAAGGCTTTATAAAATATAAGTATAACTCAGATTTAGATCAGAATAAATTCGAAAAAAAAATATAAAAAATTTTAAATAAAGGGCCATGTCACAGAGTACAATTCCGTTCGGAAACGGAATTCATGCCGTATTTTTGTGCTTCAGAAAATTACGAAAAAACTTTGCGGAATGAAACCATTTTTGTTTTCATGAACGGAATGGAAGTTTTCTGCATCTTAAAGGCCAAAAAACTATGAAAATATACTTTCTATCAATAAACAAATATGTTGTCTTCGGTTCCGAACGGAATCATTCCGAACGGAATTGTACTCTGTGACATGGCTGAAAAAATGTTTTTTTTTCAAATTAAAAGTCCTTTAATTTTATACATCCCTAACATCTATTGTTGCGACTTTTTTGTGGTCTGATGAATTTATGATAAGGAAGGAACTTTTTATATTTTCTGGGTTAATGCTATAAATAAAAAAAATAATCTTGGATTTCCAAATGTTTTGAAATAATCAAAAAGACAAGGTTTGTTTATGTATATGAATAAAAGTGTATTCGTCTTACTATCACCAACACCATACTACTGTAATTGAAAACGAATAAAGAGATGTGGATGTGAATTGCAGAACACCGACAATTTTGAAGTAATCCACTTTCGAGTGAATTCGGATTTTAGAACACACAAAATTATTTTTTTTTTTTTTCATATATTGTATTCAAATTTAAATTATTATTAAGGTATACATATATGTGATGAAAATTCATCGATTTCAAAATGATTGTTTTTAAAAGGCTATATCCGTTTCAAACAATTTTTAAATATATTTCTGAATAAGTCTTAATTTAATGTTCAAAATACATTTTAATTAACATATTGAATATAATATTTAAGAGAAAACATATACAGAAAATAAGAGCAAAATGTATAAGAAATCAATGTTTTAGGATACTGAACCGATATTATCGGTTTTAAATCGTTTCGTTTTCCAAATCGATTTCCATCACATACCTGATAAAGTAGGTATTTTAAAGCCGATTATGGTCCATAGGATAGGTTACTGAATTTTAATAGAAATAAATAAATCAATAGTTAATTCATCAATAGTTAATAGCAAACTAAATCAAACGAAAATTTCGTTCAACTAACTTACATTTAAAACAAGTTTTAAAATATAATTTTTGTTTTAAATATAAGTTAATGGCTTTTCACACTTGTCAACCTCTTACATTTACCATTAATTTGCGAAGATGTTGAAATTTTCCCATAATAGGCTTTTTACACTTGCTCACATCTTACATCATATCGCAAAGATGTTAACATCTTCCCATAAGAATTGTACAGGGCTAAAAATTGACATATTTTTCATCTTTAAAAGATGTTCCTGTGTCATGTTGTTTCATTCAACACCTTTCAATTATTTTTGTGTTATCACTAGAAAAAACAAATAATTTGTAAAAAGAAATAATGGGTAATTCAAGTAGAGATACTTTTTTCAATAGATCACGTGTGAGTCGTGTCATGCTGTCATGTTATTTTTGTTTAGTATTGATTGACATTTCATAATGGAAAGACGCCTGAACAACGTTTACAAATCGTTCAACTTTATTACGAAAATTCACGTTCTGTGAGGAATGTGTTTCGTGCACTTCGCTTAACTTATGGTCAAAATAATCGGCCTACTGAGCGTACTATTCGCAACACCATCACCCATTTTGAGACCTAGCATTCATTATTGGATAATATTCGACCGAATAGACCACGACCAGCACGCTGTGAAAAAAATATAGCGGCCGTAGCTGAGAGTGGAGAGAAGACCGAGGAGAGTCGATTCGGCGCCGTTCGCAGCAACTCGGACTGACGTATGGAACGACTTGGCGCATTTTACGTCGAGATCTTAAAATGTAAGCATATAAAATACAGCTTGTGCAACAACTGAAGCCACTCGACCTTCCCAAGCGACAACGCTTCGCTCTATGGGCTCTTGAAAAGTCCAAAAAGATCCGACGTTTTCGAGGCAAATTTTGTTCAGCGATAAGGCCCATTTCTGGCTCAATGGGTATGTAAACAAACAAGATTGCCGCATTTGGGACGAAGAGAGCAACCTGAAGAGATTTAAGAACTGCCACTTGATCCAGAAAAAACAAAGGTTTGGTGTGGTTTAATCGGTGGAATAATCGGTCCATATTTCTTTAGCAATGATGCCGGTACGAACGAAACCGCCAATGGCGACCTTTATCGTGCCATGATAACAGACTATTTGATGCCTGAAATTTAAACACGTGATCACGGCGATATTTGGTTTCAGCAAGACGGCGCCACTTCCCACACATCGCATCAATCAATGGATTTATTGAGATAACACTTCGGTGAGCACATAATTTTACGTTCTGAGCCGGTCGATTGGCCACCAAGATCGTGTGATATCACACCGTTAGACTTTTTCCTTTGGAGATATGTAAAGTCTAAAGTTTATGCGGACAAACCCACTTCGATTCAGGCCTTGGAGGAAAACATCACGCGTGTCATTCGTGCCAGTCGAAATGCTCGAACGAGTCATCGAAAATTGTACTCAACGGAAGGACCATCTGCGACGTAGCAACGGCCAACATTTGATAGACATAATCTGCAAAAAATAAATGCCAAAGAATGTTCTTTCAAATGATAATAAACATTTCCCATTAAATTTGTATTTTCTGTGTTTTTTTCTTTAAAAAAGTAGGGATCACGCTTTATATACCATCACTAGGAACAAAATACAAAAGAGCAGGAAACAATGTAATGAATGTTTTTGTTTATTAAACAAGTTTTTTTCATTTTCAACATCTTCCATGCATTCCTCTAAGTTGTGCTCAAGTGAAAAAATGCAGAGATAAAAATCAACATATATACAAGATGTTCCTATCTTGTATTCCGTTTTACATCTTCCGATTACTTTGGCATCACTGGCAAAATGGCATTTCTTTTGAAAGCAGCGTTACCATCAAGTTTTTCCTCTTTGCAAATCTTTTTGTGCCTTATTCTTTTTTTATATTTTAATAAACAAAATTAATTCCAAATACATTTTGATGTTTTCTTTTAAAAATAAGTTTTTTCAGAAATGGTGCATGTTTTATATTTTCAACATCTTCCATGCGTTCCTCCGAATTCGGCTTAGCCGAAGACGAAAGAGAACTTTACTTATCCAAACTAACAACGAGAAAAAACTTCAAAATGTTTGATATCAATTAACTTATTAAACAGAAAAAACCATTTATTTATACAAATTTTTGGTAATAAAAAATAAACAAAAAAAAAAAAAAATATTCATAAATAAGTAGTTATATCAAGGTACGTATCGCTCCTTAATTTAAAGTTGCTTAAGAAAAGTGCAGCTTCATACTTTCCTTTTATGTAAACAAAATCAGTTTTTTATATCAAACTGAACCGAAGTTATATCAAAATATATTTTTTTAAATCAGTACATAAAGTTACATTTTGAAAACTTTAATCACATGTTGACAAGTTTGATTTTTTTGAGATATGACTTCGTTGCAATAAAAGAGCTACATATATGTGCTGCATATTGATTAATATTCAAAATTCAAAAGCTGCATGTTGATAGAACAGTAATTGTTATGCATTGATTCCAATAAGGTAAATTCTGCGATTGGAATAAAACTGCTCTAAACAGTTGTTCCCTGGCAGCACTAGGTGGTTCTGACAGATATTTAATTTCTAATGCCTTTTAGTTGTAAAATGTAATTGCGTTTCAATTCTCAAATAGTGTATTAATGATTATGGGCGTAATTCCTTTTCGAGAATCTTTTCATTACTTTCTTCCACTTCAATGTGAGGAATTAGGTCATGTTTCGAGTATTTGTGTAGAAAATTCATAAAATTCACATGCAGCACGGAAAAGTGAAAGAAAGATATTAAATTTCCAGTATTACCCTTTTTGATAAATTGTTATTCCCATTGAATTATCAAAAATTTCAATATTCCATAATTTAACACGTATGTACATGTTTTGTAAAAAAAGAACCAAAATAGGTACGACTTCTTAAACGTTGGAATTTCGTAGAAGTACCAAATTTAACTGTTTTGCCTCTACGGAGTTATATGTAGATTATACTATAAATATCCTATTGTATTGGATTTAAATTTATAATTTATTTCATTTTATAAAATTATATTATTTGAAAATTAAAAGATACATACATACATACCTCTTGCTCGTAAAGAATAATCAAACAAAATCATTTTCCAAACTATCTAAAAATACCTACGCTACTATTGTAAATGAAAATATAGAAACATATCATCACAAAAAACAGCTTTATCAACTCATTGTGCTAATTTAAACCATTATCCTGATTTTGAAAATATAATAGTTTTAATTACGAAAATAATTATAAACGTAGATTTATGTTAGAAATGTTGCAAATTATAAAGATACCAGCAATATCCGGAGTTAATTTAAATTATATACTGAAAATGTAGCACAAAATTATAGACATTTAAGATAAGTTTTGAATTGGAAAACCTTTATGTATTAAATTGAAAAAATTTTTAGGACATTTTGTTAAATTTTATAAATTTGTTAAAAATTGATAATTTTGTTAAATATTCAAGAAAAAATCCCTGAAGAAGGCACACAACGGAGTGCTGAAATATTGGATTATATTAAGCTTAATTAAAAAGATTAAAAAAATTTGTAAAGTTCGAGTAAGAGTCAATTTATAATTAATCAAATTATTAATTATAAAAAATTATTTCTCAAAATGGTCTGCAAAAGGTAAATATTTAAATTAAGTAAATCTGTTAATAAAGATATTACTCAACCAACATAATAGATGTAATTTTTAAGGAGTTGGATGTTTTTTTAATTATAGTGGAAACTACATATTTATATTATTTTATTTTAATTATAAATTATATTATATGTAAATTTATATGTAATTAACAAATTAATTTCAAATAAAAAGCTGTGCTTATTTGTACATAAATGAATATTTTTCAAAATGCAAAATCTTCTATTAATGATCCCAATATTTTGGCGATATCTTCCTATTTTCTTATTAGTGGTTATCTGCCAATATTGCT
The DNA here is from genome assembly GCA_943735925.1 of Pollenia amentaria. Taxonomy (NCBI): domain Eukaryota; kingdom Metazoa; phylum Arthropoda; class Insecta; order Diptera; family Polleniidae; genus Pollenia; species Pollenia amentaria. The sequence goes on from OX031009.1 coordinate 228,780,694, forward strand.
GAAGAAAGTATCTTCCGCAATACGAAATCGATTATTGCCATAATATTACTTTGGCAATACATAGGATGTATTTCTGTGTTTGCCGGGTATGACCCAGCGGGAACAAAGAGTACGGATGTCTTATTAAAGGCCTCTGCACTCCTTCTTTTGGATGTACAAGGCCTGCTTGTTCCATTCCATACTCATATCTATTTTTCACACGTTGTCATTGCGGGGAAGGCTTTCCGCTCTTTGGCAGTTACATAAAAATGGCAACTGGATAAAAAAATAATTCTTTTGTTTTGGCAAAAAAAAGAAATTTTTACTCCTTCTCTTCTCCCTTCTCATAGAAGGGAATGTGAAACTTGTATCTTATCTTTTATACGAAAGAAACGAGGCCTTTTATAAGGCATTCTTTAGCAGGCCTGTAATAAGGCCTGAAGTAATAATGTATAAATTGCTCATTTATTCGACATATTCGTATTTAAAAAAAAAAAAAAAAATAATAAAACTTGGCCAAATACGTACAAGTTTTTAAAATGTAACTTTATATACTGATTTAATAAAATATATTCTGCTACAACTTCGGTTCAGTTTGAAATATAATATTGATTCTTTACATATAAAGGTATGAAGGAGCACTTTTTCTTAAGTAGCTTCAAATTTTCAGATATGATTATGTAAAAATAAAGGAGCGATATGTAGATATTTTAAAAAATTCAACACAGGATCGTTTTTTAAATAAGACCAGAATCTCATTACCATCAAAAAAAAAAAATAATTACAACCCTAAATATATCTATTTTGTTGGATTAAACCAAATACGATTAATACCATATTTGATTTCACCTCCTAATCTGCATAAATGTGTAAATGATGCATCATTTATACTTAGCCAAATATCAATGCCCTCATTATATGGTCTTTCTTTTTTTTTAATAATAATCCAGTCCTCGCAACATATTGAAGGATTTTGCAATTTTATAAGCGACATTATTACTTCTATTTCTAATGTAGGAGGCGGTATAAAACCCTTCACTACATGGCGGGCAACATGAGTTATAGGAAACGCATCAAGTTTCGCTCCATCCCATAGTTTTTCCAAATTTAGAATAAATTTCGTTATAAAATTAAAAGCGTTTTCATTGTGACATCCGATGATTTTAATGCCTTTTTGCCATTTTGCACCATCAAAAAAACCGATGCTTGTGTCATTAGTTCGTAACATTTCGTCGTTTAGTGCTTCTAATAAACGTTTCTCCACCATAAGCCATTTGTCATTGCCTATTCTCCAATCTTGATGGCTGCGATCAATAATAACAATTTGCAAATTTGGTGGGCTTAAAAGATTACTTAAAGGTTTAAGCCATTTAAGTTTTAAAAGATCATAATTATTTAAATGTCGGTCGCTGCTCCCGATGGGGGACCGTCTACTTGAATTACAATTTGTTTGTTCGTTTACAGTTAAATTTATAGATTCATTTTGTTCCATTGCATTGCAAAAGTTTAATTCGTTTGTTACGTCTGTATTTGGAAATTCATTTACACTCTCACTCGAATTTCTGTTGTTTCCTATAGTTATTTTTGTTCTTTTACAAATCCCATTTCTGCGTGCTTTATTTTTCTCCATGTTCTTTAAACGTTTTCGCCTACGTAGCTTTCGACTTATTCTTGCCATACGTAAATAGTTGGACACATTGATACCCAAATTCCTTTTTAATTTTATTTCACTGCTAGGTATAGGTATACTTATATTTTTATGATCAGTGTCAGAATTGTTTACTTGCTCTTCTCTTTCATTTGATTGGGAATTTTCAATATCATTATTTATCACTAAAACATCATGATCTTCTTCCAGTAAGGAGTCGTCACTTATTTCAACGACTTGATTGATATTTTCAATTATTTCCACTTCTTCAGCCATGTTCTACAAAAAAATCGTAAGAAATTATAAGCTTAAACTAAAGATTTTTGTAACTTACGATCAATTCTGTAGACATTTTGTTGGCTATATACAAATGATACAATATTAAAAAAAAAGTTAAATATATCAATGCAAATGTTTTCACTTATTTAAATTAGTGATGAAGCTCCATCTGTAAACAACTATCGATAACAACATTTTTGCCCCGCAGCCACACGTTAAATAAATTACTTTCAAATTGTACATACAAAGTGCTGGTTCACACTCTTCAAGTTTAAGACGTCGTCATGAGTTTTAGGAAAGGAAAGAATGGAAAGGAAATACTCTTTTCCTTTCCTTGACCCAATTTACAATGTTTACAATATTGAAATTGAAAGGCAGACATTTTTCTTATTCTCTTTTGAACATACCTACACCGTTCAGACAGAAATTATTCGTTTATTTTTTCGTTCTTTTTCGCTGTTGACGGAGAAATTGAAAGGCAGACATTTTTCTTATTCTCTTTTGAACATACCTACACCGTTCAGACAGAAATTATTCGTTTATTTTTTCGTTCTTTTTCGCTGTTGACGGAGATGAACATTTTACAAGCAACAACATGAAAATGGCGAACAGTGAAAGAGAAAGAAAATAATGTCTAGTACAGACCAAGGCGAATTCAACTACAGGTGGTGTCGATACTACAACAATCCAAAAACAACAGAAACAACACAGGGTTTTTTGCATTGCATTGTTAGTGTTTACTGTCCAAAATGTCAACCATTCCTAACAAAGCACTAACAAATCAAAATCTCGAACTGTCAAACGGCTGTAAGTGTAAAGGCCCAACCATAATATGCATAAGTTAGCTTAAGGGACTGTCAAAAATTAACGAAAAGTCCGTCAAATGCATAAAATAATTAAAGAAGACTTTTAGGTGGCCATAATGTACTTACATAAACTTAAGATCCATGTTGCATATTAGAACAATATTGTGTGTTATTGCAATTACTTAAATTAAAAAGTACCAAAAATTACAGCCCTGTATTTGTTTATTTTATGTTTTATTTAATTTGCATGCAACGTTTTTAAAAGAAAAATTGGTGTTTGTTGTGCATGTGCATACTTATTAATAAAAACTGGATACAAAATTAAAATATGTAAACTTCCTCTTTTTTTATTTAATTATTTCAATTTATTTTTTTTTTTTTTTTTTAATAATGCACAAACAGCTGATCCCGTAAGGAATGTGCGTTCAGTTTGGTACTTTGCTTAAGCAAATGACATTTGAGGAAACTTAACGAAAAGTTTCATTAAGTACATTATAGTTGGCCACATATGTTTTATATGTATTCGCACAGTTGCTTAAGTTGACTTAAGCGACTTCATGCATATTATGGTTGCGCCTTAACTCGCCAGCCATTCAACAGCTGTCTCCACGGAAAATTTAAAATATAATTCAGAAGCGTCAAGAAATTGTTATGTTTATGTTTTGCCTTGGTCAGCAGTTTGACAACAAGCAAGAAAAAAATAAACAAAATATTTAGGAAAAAAAGTAACCAAAATTAAAAAAATATGCGCATCTCCACATTGGAAAAAACGTTACCAATTTTGGCTATGAATGACCAAAACCGACAGCTTTGATTGTGATTTTTTGTTGTATTGTAATGGATAGAAAAACTTTTTGTTTAAAAGAAATTTTGGAATTTGTTTTTACAGCAGCTGACTTTAATTATTGAAAATCAGTGTTGATGGTGCTTATTGGAAACCATGCCTATCCAATAGATCTTTTTACCCCTACAACAACACAAAAAAAACAGGCATTTTGTTTGTGTAGAAATCCTCGCGGTTGTCAAAATCTTATTACTACATTGGGAAAACAAAAGGAAAAACGTGTTTTGTATGCATGTTTGTGTGGCAAAATACACAAAACGTATACAAAAATTTATGTACATGTATATGCAAAATCTAAACAACTTTTGACATCGTTCAGAAATAAACCAAATAAACATCTGTCTCCTTGTGCAGACCTAATGGATAGACCTTGATTGGAATTCAAAGAAACTTTAATATCGAAAATCGCTTAAGGCTAGTTTTCCCTAGTTGACACAAGGAAGTAAGTACTTGCAAGTAGTGTATACATATAACTAACGAAAATCAGGAGAAATGTCAAAAAAAAACAACAATTTTTTGAGTGGCTACACAGCACAGAGCAAGTTCATTTTTAAAATGTCGCCAACAACTAAAGGGCATAATAAACCACACAAATTGCTTGGCAAACATGCACTATGTTCTTGCTTCTGTTTGGCAATAAACGACACAATCTTATCTCGTACAAACATACATTTTTCATTTTGGTTTTGTTTTCAATGCATGCAGACGACGATTGTGCTGCGGCAATTTTACTCGCGATTTGTTAAAAACGGAGAAGAAATATAAAAAAAGAAAAATAATTTGGAGTAGAGAGTGCCTTAAGTAACAAGCTGTTTTGGGGAAACAATGCTACTAAAAAAATTAGAATTTACGGCTGAAATTGATTTTACTCCTTCTTCTTCTAAGTCTTTACTCTGCAAAGTTTTCGCTAAAATGATTACTTTTAGCACTAGACACCACAAAAAGTTTGACAAATATCTAACATGTCTGCCAAATATTAAAAATTTTTAATATTTCTGCAAACATTGCTTCAAATGTTTGTCCAAACAGCAAACACCCCAATAAACAACACAAAATATTTGTACAAACGTAAAATTTTGACATGTTTGCCAAGCTATTTGTGTGGTTTATTATGCCCTTAAGCTTCTAGCAGCCATACCTAAAGGGCATAATAAACCACACAAATTGCTTGGCAAACATGTCAAAATATTACGTTTGTACAAATATTTTGTGTTGTTAATTGGGGTTTTTGCTGTTTGGACAAACATTTGAAGCAATGTTTGCTGAAATATTAAAAAATTTTAATATTTGGCAGACATGTTGGATATTTGTTATTAAAACCTTTTTCCATTTAATATGGATTAAAATGATGACTCCCTGGATGAAAACATTCCTCCAGATAAATTGGGTGCTATTCCCCGAAAAGGTTGTGCATTACTTGAGCATGTTCATTCTCAAAAGCAAAAACCAACTTCAATGGATTTCGATGGGTCGAATATATCTTTTGCATCAATTATTCGGTCATAAAAGGAAAAGAATCAATGATGTTTTGCTGTTTCTTTGTTCGGTCCTGAGCCTTTTTCGTTGGAACATAATATTGCACAATTTATGAGGAATTCTCAAGTTCTTTCTAAAAAGAAAGCTAGGAAACAATGTATTTGTTTAATGGATGAAATACAAAAAGTATATGGTCCATAATGGAATTAGTTTAGTAACTTTTAATGTAAGATCGCTGATTGAAGTGAGTCGTATAATTGACTTGTTTAATTAATTAAGTATTAGTTGTGTTGATATTGCTTGTATTCAGTCCGCATTTGTAATTTTGGTGAGAACTTCTCGCATCGAAAACATGTGAAACAAAATATTCCTTCGTTTCTCGATAAGTTAGAAAAAAGTGTGTCTGTAACTCATGTCGAAAACTTTCAAAAGAGATTACGTCGTTACGTTATAATTGTCATAATATTCCACTCGAAGCCGATTAGAAATTGCAGATGTTGAGAACGCCAGTCAATCATATCGTTGTCGGCGACCAAATTTGACTAAGATTAAAGAAATTTTTAACGACGGCGGCGAAAAAACAACCGTCGGCTATACCAAAAAATGTAAAGTGCGACTTTAATGTTTGTTGATGAACAAATTGCTTTGAAAACATTCGTATATTTTTAAAAATGTTAAAAGCAAAATAATTAAACAATGAAAAAATCTGCCAAGAAATAATACTAATCTCTTCCGTGTTAATATTCATTGCATGTTGCATTTTTAATTTATTTTTTGGTGTTAAAAATTTTTCTCACCCCGTTTTTACGAGTGAGTTTATTTGAAAGTTCAAAGCGGGAACTTTCTCACAAAAATTTTATAGACACACTTTTTCAGTATATTGGCAAGAAATTTCCTTACGTGACAGTTCTTACTCGCCAACAATGTTACAGACGCAGTCAAGTGAGAAAAACAGCTGTTTGTTTCAATTTATGGCAATTTTGTTTCATTTCTCACATTTGAATCGAATAGTTTCTCGCCGCGGGAGTTACAGAACATGGGAACAGGAAACTCATTTAATAAACGAGCATACCCCTTATTTAGTAGGTTATACTGTTTTTAAGCACAGTAGTAGTCAAGGCGTTGCTGTTAGGATTGAATGTTGGAATGTAATTCTGTAAAACACCTTTTATTTGTTTCTATTTATTTCCATTGTAATTTAAATCAGCATAAGATTTACAATGGTCTTTCATTAATAGCAAATTTTTCTGAGCAATTTGATGGTACTTTTATTGGTAGAGACTTTAATTCAAAAAATGTTTCTTTGGGTGACAATATAAATAATTGTAATGGTAATATATTTTTTAATTGGCTTCAACATTTTTCTACTAATTTTATTATAATTTCCCTTATTTCCTAATAAATATTCCTTTCTTTATCACTTCTTAATTAGTTCTAATTTAATAGATAATATTAATCCAAACTACAAAATTTCTTCACTTGCAACATTTTCTGACCATTTTTCTATAAAATTAGAATTTTTTTTGATAATTTTCAATTTATTTAAAATTCACTCCCTTCGTATACATCTTTCAAAGATACAAACTGGAATAATTTTAAAAACGATATAATTTACGATCTTTTAAATCATTTTCCAGTTGGAAACAAAAACTTGTTAAATTCTGAGATTGACTATTTTATTGACCAATTTACAACAACAGTAAATTTTGCTTCAATGGTTAATTGCAAAAAGTTAGTACTAAATTCTTAAAAAAATTTAAGTATCTGAGACTATTAAAAATATGTTCAAAATTAAATATAGATGGCAAAGGGATATGAATAAGATTTAAAGAAGAACTTTAAATCGAAGAGATCCTGACTATGTGTTATTATCAAAACAAGTCCAATTGTTATCTAATAGAAATATTTTCCCAGAAACTAGAAAAAATTAAACCTGGTCCAACTGCACATAAAACGATTTATAATAATAGGTGCGTTTGAGTACTTTTACAGTAATATGCAGTAAATGAGTAAACTTAAAAATTTGCTCTCACAAAAAGCTGTTGTCCAAAAAAGTACGCGAACGCAAAATTTGTAAAAATTCGTAAAATAAAGGCAACAGCTGATGGCAAATAATTGAAGTGTTGAAAAAAGTTTACACTTTTGACTACTTAACTCGTTTTCTTATCGGTACTCGATTAAATACTTTTTACAACACGAATATTTTTGGAAAATACAAACAAATTATTTTATGCAATCTTTCATATTTGTTAGTTTTTTATTTTATTTAGTTTTGCTAATTTGTTTTCGGCTTAATTTTATCAGTAGTACGTACATGAATTCTTGTTTTACTATTGATTTCAAAATAAGTGCTGTTCTAAGTACCCGAGTACTTGACACTTTTACAACACCAAAAAATTAAGATAACAAAAAAAAGTGATATGTAGCCATATAAATGCTTCACAAACAAGTTTAATTAATTAAAATTTATTTACTTTTTGTTTTTATTTTAGTTTTATTTCCACTTTTCTTTTTTTAAACAATTTGTATGCTTTTTGTTTGTTACTTTTGTTTGTTTACCTTTTAAAACATATGGTTTTTGTTTTACTAAATTTTACTGCAACAATTTCTGCAGTAAAAATTTGTAAGTACTCAGTCAAGAACTGTCACTTTACGCTCTCAATTTGTGTTCTCATTTACTGCATTTTCTGTACTCGAACGCAATTTCGTATAATGTAGTAAAGTTCAGTAAAAAATAGAAAAAACTTTTGTGTTCTCGAACGCAGCTAATATTGGACATAAGAAAAATAAATTTGTTGAAAAAATTACTGTTGATGGTGTTTTGTTGGAAGAGGAATCACAAAAATTGAATTGTTAAAAAGACCATTTTTCTGGAATTTATAGTGGTTCTATTCCAAATCGAGATGTTTCAAATATGGATGACGTGCTTAATTCCACAATTTCTGATGTACAGGATAATCCTTTTATTTTCGACAAGAACTTTTCGGTAAGCAACGTTCAAAAATGTTCGAGGTAAACTTCTTTTGATGATCTAACAAGTTTTGTTAAAAATTTAATTAGTAAAAAATCTCATGGTTTGGATAACGTTTCGAATTTTATTATTAAAAAGCTTCCATTTTATATCTTGTAATTATTTTTAACAATTGCATTAATAATGCTTATTTTCCTGATGTTTGGAAAATGTCCAAAATAGTCCCGATTCAGAAAAAAACTTAATAATTTTGATGTAAATAATTTAAGACCAATTTTAATGCTTTCAAATTTAAGAAAATTGTTGGAGAAAAGTTAATGAGAAAAAATGGATTTTGGAGTTCTTGAGTCGTATATCCCTATGCGTCTATGCTTAAGTTTCATGATGATGTTGTTAAACATCTCTGCATTAAGCAATGCACAGTAGCAGTATCTTTAGATGTCGAAAAAGCTTTTGATTATGCTTATCACAAGGGTATTTTGTATAAAATGATTCAATTGGGTTTTGATTCTTTAATGTATAATTAAAATGTTTAATAGTTTTTTCTCTAATAGACAATTTTGTGTACATTTAAATACAAGTTTTAGTAGTTTAGGAAATGTTAACTGTGGAGTTCTTCGAGGCTCAATTTTGGCACCTCATCTTTACAATATTTTTGTACATGATTTTCCTCACTTAATGCTCAATCTATTGGTTTTTTGTATGCTGATGACTCATTGCTTTACTCTCACAGTGAATCTCCACAAGCTGCATTAAGTCAGGTGTCAAATCATTTGACTTTAGTTAAAAACTATTATGATTATTGGGGTATTAAGCTTAATACCTCAAAATGCGAAGCAATATGCATACGAAATGCTTCCAGTAAATGTCGAAGATTTATGGTTCTTGAGAGCAAAAATTTAAATCTTTTTCTTGATGGTATTGAAATTCCATTTAAAGATCAGATAAAATATCTTGGTATAACTTTTGATAAGCTTTTAAATATGCAAGACTTGTGATAGGAAGGTCTTATAAAATAATAGGTTCTTTTAGTAAAATTCTTAATAATAAACATTTATCGAAAAGTTCCAAACTTTTATTGTATAAAACTTGTATTAGACCTGTATTTTTATATGGCCTTCCTATTTGGTTCAACATTTCTTCTATAATTGAGGAACTTGAAATTTTGGAAAGAAAATTTTTACGTTGCTATGTTGGGAAACATTTTGAGTGTTTTACGAAGCTATTCCAATCTTTACATTTATAAAAAATCTAATTACTGGTTTATACGTTTGTGATATGTTGAGTAGGCTTGCAACTAGATCACGGTTTTATAAAAAAATAAATTAGATATTTTTAATAGTCAGAAAAATTTAACCTGGTCAAATACAAATTACTTGTCTCCTATTGGATTTATTAATGAATCACCTTCTTTTGATTTGAATTTATCAATTAGACATTCTTTTTACTCTTGAGGAACACAAAGGGGTTGATTTTTTGTTGTTGTTGTTTTTGCTTGTTGTTATTTTAAGTTTATTTTTAAGTTAGTTTTAAGTTGATAATTTTAGTTTAGGAGATTTTCTCTCAAATTATGGAAGCCTCGGGAGCAAGGGCGGAAAAAACAATATTTTATGTGTTTTATATAAATGACTTTTTATTGTAAGTTTGTTGCTATAAACACTCTAGTTCTTTAAGATGTTACATTAGAGTCTAAAGTGTTCGTTTTGTCTTGTTTTTTTTTTACCTGGGGGAAAATTACGGCATTTGATATCGATCGAAATTACAATACAATTAAAATGGAAATTTCGATCGATATCGAATGCCATAAACATTTGCAAGTCAGACAGACTTGTCAAAAAAATCTGTCACTCTTTTTAACCACAAGCTCGTATCACAGATTGTATTTGGCCTCTATATATGCAGGATATTCCTGGTGAAAAATTTTGGCCCTATCAAAGGTATTTTATCCCTTTAAAATCGTACTTTTGATCCAAAAATTAAAAACTCAAAATGCATCACTGGTTTCTATGTTAAAAAAATAAGACTTTAACAATGTTCTTCGAGAATTTTCTACGTAATTTTTTCGCTTCTGTTGCAATTTTAGGTTAGCTATAAAATGAGTATTTTTAATGAAAATAATGCACATATTAGGTGCGTTTGAGTATTTTTACAGTAAAATGCAGTAAATGAGTAAACTGAAAAATTTTTTCTCACAAAAAGCTGTTGTCCAGAAAAGTACGCGAACGCAAAATTTGTAAAAATTCGTAAAATAATGGCAACAGCTGATGGCAAATAATTGAAGTGTTGAAAAATGTTTACACTTTTGACAACTTATGTAACTCGTTTTCTTATCGGTACCCGATTAAATACTTTTTATAACACGAACATTTTAAGAAAATCCAAACAATTTATTTCATTTTTCTTTCACATTTTTATTTTTTTTTTATTTTATTTGATTTTACTTATTTGTGTCCGGCTAAATTTGTTCAAAAATACATGAATACATTTTTTGCTATTGATTACTTAAAAAATAAGTGAAGTACTAAGTACCCAAATACAAATACTTTTAACAACTCTAAAAAATAAAACAACAACAACAAAAGTTTAAAAGTTGGAATTTAGCCATATAAATGCACCACAAAGAAGTTTAATTAACTAATATTTATTAACTTTTGGTTATTGTTTAATTTTTATTCAAACTTTCCTTTTTTAAAACAATTTCTTCACAATTTGTATCGTTTTTGATTGTTTCTTTTGCTTGTTTACCTTTTGTAACATATGTTTTTTTGATTTACTAAATTTTACTGCAAAAATTTCTGCAGTAAAAATTTGTAAGTACTCATTCAAGAACTGTCACTTTAAGCTCTCAATTTGTGTTCTCATTTACTGCATTTGTGTACTCGAACGCAATTTCGTAAAATGCAGTAAAGTTCAGTAAAAAATAGTAAAAACTTTTGTGTTCTCGAACGCAGCTATTGATACGTTATTTTGAATTGGATATAAAAGCGTTGTTTTTGGTCGCAAAAAACTAAAACTTGGTAGAGACATGTAAGATAACCTAAATAATCATAATCAATCAAAAACCCAATTTTGATTTTTTGGTGATACGTACTTTGGGATTTTCGACGACGACTTGGGGTTTTCGGAAACCCATTTTAACAGACAGACATTGTTAAATCAAGTTAGCTCCTCATAAGGACTCAGAATATTTACTTTATAGGCTCCAAGATCAATATTGTAGGAATTACAAATAAATATATACCCTTTTAGCGTCGGTAAAGGGTATACAAACCAACTGATGTAGTTTTTAATGGAAGTATTGTCATATTAGCTTTTTTGTGCAAACCACTTATTTTTGTGAACAACATACCTATACATTTAGCCATTAAAAATATTATGAATCAATGGAATAATATTAAAAATCACACAAAGATACCTAGGACAGAATTCCTAACTCTACTTAAATTTTGTTTAAATGACAATAACTATTTTATATATGGAGAGAAAGTTTACTACCAGACATATGGAATGCCAATGGGAAATCCGTTATCCCCAACTATTGCAGATATTGTTCTAGATGCCCTATTGGAGGAAACAACAGAGGAACTACGTAAACAAAATATACATATTAAAAGTATAACCAAATATGTAGATGATCTGTTTGCAATAATAAAAAGAAAAGATGAAGAGCAAATCCTTAAATTATTTAACAGTTACCATACGAAATTAAAATTCACAATAGAAAAAGAAGAAAACAACTCTATACCGTATTTGGATATGAGAATATATAGAGAAGACAACAGAATCGTGACAGATTGGTACGCAAAATCCATTGCATCAGGGCGTTTAATAAACTACCACTCTACACAACCAAGAAATCAGAAAATCAACACAGCATCAAATCTCATTAAAAAAGTCGTCAAATTGAGTGATGAAAAATTCATACCAAAAAACATAAATAAAATCAAGGAAATATTAAATAACAACAGTTTTCCTAAATATATAATAAACAATCTAATTAATTCTGCATTAAATGATAATTCAGGGGAAACCAATAACTCCCACAATAAAAATACATCTGGCAACACCAGATTCTATAGCCTACAATACATACCTAGACTTACAGAAAATAAAAAACTAAGAGAAATTATTAAAGATAAAGAAGTAATATTGGCGCACAAACCCAACCAAACAATAAGCTCACTGTTTACACAAACAAAAAGTAAAATTGAAAAAACACAACAAAGCAACGTAGTATACGAAATTAAATGTGATGGCAAGGAGAACGAAACGTGTGAAAAAGTATATATAGGGACAACAAAAAGAAGTTTAGGTACTAGAATAGACGAACATGAATCTGATATTAGAAAAGCAAAGCAAACAACTGGATTAGCAATACACTGCATAGAAATGCAACACAACCCCGACTTAAAAAACGTCAGAATATTAAATAAAGAAAGAAACCAAAATAAACGCTACACTATTGAAAGTTTAAGAATACAGGAAAAAACAGAAATGTCAATTAACATCAAAGAAGATAAAAATAACATCAATGCTAATTACACCATAGCTTTAACTTAGTTTTATCCAACTGTGATCCTAGCTATAAGAATAATTCAACTGTGATATTTTAATTTTTCGTTATTTATTTTTGCATTTATTTTTTATTAATTAAATCTGTTTTGTGTCGTTCATTAAATGTCGTATAAAACCTGTGATGTTAATTTTTTAAAAGTGATGTAAATTTGACGAGAAGACTAAGGGCTAATAAATCAGAGCAAGTTAAACTCTGTTTTTGGTTTAAAATGTGCTTAAACCGATAAATCTATAAATCAGTAAACATATAAACCATCTTTAAACGCATAAAATTGGGCGTTTAAACTACCAATACAGACCATATGAGTTTGACAACATTTATCGTAGTGCTGCCACATGTTACTTTTTAGACTACATATAATACATGGGACACTGATTTACAACTGTTGAGTTTAAACTACATATAAATTTAAGTTTAGTTCAACTAAACCAGCGTTTAAGCCCTCACTGATTTATTAGCCATTATTGTAAGTGTAATTATTCTAGTGCTAAGGTTATTGTTGTTGATATTTCTTAGTGGTTATTTGTTTTCTTTATATTTACATGGTTGCCAGATTTAATAAAAACGAATCCCTGATGAGGTCGGAAAATACCGACGAAACGTAGGAATACGGGAAAAAAATGAAATAAAAAAGTCTTTTATTTACGTTTAGAAAATTAATGACCTTGAAAGCCTGATTAGAAAAATTCTAAAAATAACACAAAATTCAATTGAAAAAGGTCGAAACATATATAAAAATCAAAAATGTATGAAGTAGAATAAATTTAGGCGGTGGCAATGCAAAACACGGTACATTTAAACAAGGTAGCAGCACTTGGCATACATCCCTGTGTAAATGGGACACATAAAAAAGTTGCTATGTTAAAAAAAGCGTGGTTTAATTTAGGATTTTCATTTAATATACTGCCTTTTATATTTTATAAGAACGCCAACAATTTCATTGAAAGCAAAAACAAATTCAAAAATATTTTATAATTTTGTTGTTGCTTTCTACTGGAATTCATACTCAATTTTTAAATTTAAATTTCGTTGCGCTTCGCTTTATAAAATTAGACCCTAAGATATCACAATTTTATTCAAACATAACTTTAATAATTAACATAAATTATGCCAACTAAGTACTTTTAGGTGTCTCACTTTTAGTGGCATGTTTCAAAAAACCTGCGCAATTAAATTTATATCATAAGAGAAATGTCAAATAAATCCTTAAAATAAAGAGCATATTTTAAGTTTGTTCTTCTTTCGAAAATACGTCTTTAAAATTTTCTGTTAAAACATCGAGCTATACAAAAATTTAAAATAACTTTACAAAATTACACAAAAACTTTACATTTATTTACGAAATTTCACTTTAGTTTTTTATTATTATTAGATTACAGCATACAGAATTAGTTGGTTTGTTTTTATGACATCTACATATTTATTTTTAAAGTTAAATTATCGGTACATAATTATAAAAAGGACTTCAAACATTCAACAATTTAAGCAATGAAAATTTAGTAAAATAGTAAATATATACGATATCTGTTTTATTTTCTCATTTTTGAAGCTGGGGGCTACTCTCTATTGCGATGCGAAAGCTTAATGTCAACTTGTTACTCTCTATCACTTTCGCAAAATTGTTTCCAGTAATGAAATGGCAAAATATGTAAAAAAAATTTAAATTGGAAAGTTTAAATAAAAGAAATAATGATGATTTGTGAAAAAAAATTAAACGATGCGAAAGACAAATGTGTAAACGCATTAAAGAGTACCAATCACTATTTGTTACAATTTTCTTTTACATCGCAATAGAGAGTAGCACCTCCGAATATATTAAAAAACTTAACTGTAGTGTCTGACCGATTAATAGGCTACGGTATCGGCCAAATATTTCTAATCGGATAATAAGCGGTGTTGCAATATCGGAAAGAAAAGAAAGACAAATTAAAGCTTCTATATGTGAAAACCATGACTCGATTCCTCACTTTAAAGTGGAAGCAAATATTATAAATAATCTCGAAAAGGCATTACGTATTCATGTAAATGAGTCCTTAAGTCCACGAACTTGGAACGCAAGTCCATTTAACAACTTAAAGGCAGAAGCCATAAAATATCTGTCAGCACCACTAACTGGTGTTGCCAGCGAACAACTGTTAACTGCAGCTAGGCAGTTTTTATCCAATCGCAGAACTTACCTTAATTACAAACTAAATCTGTTGAATTTTATATACGAATAAATACATACATATGTAGCACATTCATAGCTATGTATACATGTTTTATATGAATAACTATCTGTAGATGTTAATAAAAAATAGCTTGTTTATTTTTTTATTACTAAAAATTTTAATAAGTGAATTGTTTTTTCTGTTTGATGATTGTTTTAAAAATGTTTAAAATTTTTTTTGGCGAATTTAGTAGATAAGTAAAAGTCGGCTTCAGTTTAGCTGAATTAAGCCTATTCGGTCGGACACTACTAAACGGCTTTAAATAAAGTAAACAGTAAAAATATTGTGTGTATGTGTGCAAGTCTTTTGCCAAATAGTAGCATAATTTTAGGCATAATATGTATTTCCTGCAATGTTTCGTGATTGTTTTTATTGTTAATGTAAAAAGTAAGATTTTGCAAATTATAAATAATTAATAATAATAATATAAATTAACGTAAATATATATTACATTGAAGTTTTTATAAATAAGTAGTTAACAAATTTTCAGTAAATTTATAAAAAAAAGAACAATTTGAGCAAAATAGCTTTGAGTCATTTTTTGATATATGTATGTATGTATTTCAAATTATTTATTTATTGGTTTTAAAGAAAATGTTTATTTTTTTAGTTCTTTTAAAAAAGTTTTTTTTTTAATTATGTAAGTATGTATATGTAGAGCAATATTTATTTATTTATTTTTTCATATTAATTAATTTGAATATGAATTAAAATTAAAATAAACGACTTTTGAAGTTGTTTACACAGTTTTTTGTTTAAACATTTTATTTCATTCTATTTTAAAAACATATTTTTTAAATATGTTTTTCATTTAACCATTCTAAGCGTATTCTTAGTTGTTGTATGTGTGTGTGGTTTGTGTATGTTTGAATATTCGATGGCCCAGTTGAAGTTGTAGACAATTTATCGTCGATAGCGTCCCAAGTATGCTTTGCAGTTAGGGCATGTGTGATGGACATCCATACAGTCGTCAATGCAGCAGGGAATCAGACAGCAACCCAGCCAACATCTACAATATAACAAATAATTGGACAATTTAAATTAAACGTAAATGTGTTGTGAGTAACAAAATGTTCCCCAATATTCGTAAATGTATGTTTTTGACCGAACTGAAGAACATTCGGATAATATAGAAAGTTAACAGATATCAATGCATTTGCTGGCGAAAAAAATAAGGGCTTGCGATCTCTTTTGCATAATTATTGGCAATTATTTAAAAATGGGCACAATATTTTTACATACAAACAACATTTGCTTACTCTTTTAAATGCGGTATTTATTTAAAAACTTTTCTACTGTTTTTAAACTTACCCCAATAATGCAATTACAAATCCCGATAAATATGCAATCATTCCTGGTTCAGTACGTGTTGTAGTTTCGATTTCAGCATGACAAGATGGACATATCATATGTGTAGCCGTACGACCAATCGGCACAACTGTGGTAACAATATGGGCATTTGTGGTAGCTGCAGCATGTGTGGGTGGAGCTACGGGCGTAAAGGGGCCCACAGGTTTAACGCCACCCACTGCCTCTTGGTAGGATGGTGGAGCCGAAGGTGGTGGTACATACGTGTATTGTGGTGGCGAGGGACCCGTTGCTTTACTCATTTTGCTTTAAGTCTTTGTTTATTAAGTTTTATTACTCTCTTCAATCCTATTCTTTTTTAAATTTATTTTTAACACTAGTTTTGTGTTGTATTCTTGTGCGTACTTCTATTTACCGTTGCCGCTGTTGTAGTTTTATATTTTTCATAAAAGTATGTTTGGTTTTATACACAATATTTGTAATTTCGTAAAAATGTTGGGTGGCGGAGTATAACAACTTGGTACCCAATTTTACTTTTCAAAGTAAATGCAATATTATTTTTTATAGCCTTTTCACTTTGTGCCTGCAAATATGTAATAAAAAAAATGTCAAGAAGAGTTTAATTAATGGAAATGTGGGTTTCGTTTAAAAAGATAAGTATAAATTATATTAATAGAAATAAATATCGCCTGCGTATTTATGTATGTTAATAATACATACCAGGATTGGGAAAAGCAATTACATTTTCCATTAAATTACTTAACATATAGAGTAGAATCCAAAATTGGTAATCGCAAGCAACTAGTCATTTTCTATTACAGAGATTTTCGGTTTAACGGGATTGAGGTAAACGAGGTTAAAATAAGAAAAACACGAATTAACGAGGTGCTTCTATTTATTTATTCAAATGAACCAATAAAAAGATACAAAACAAATACGATTTTTCAAGAAAACAATAAAACAACACCATAATAAGTTTTTTGCTTTGCCATTACGAATTATAAGAGGTTATCAACATCCAATTACGATTTATAGTAGGTTCAAAAGAATTTGTATTGAAGAAATACGAATTGACGACGAGACCGAAACGTATCGAATTACTGCGATTTAACGCGATTTTTTAAGGGACCTACAGTCTGTTACGAATTATTGAGATTTTCCATTTAACGGGATACGAATTAAAGCTATTCTACTGTAATTATAATCGAAAATTTTCAATAACAACTCAAATCTTTTAAGCGCCCCATCCATTATACAACATTATTGAATATATTGTTCGCCATATTAATTCCATTTTGCCCTATATTATGCAATAAGTGGTACAATGGTTTTACACTGCGGCCACACGATCAACTTTTTGTTGATAGTCTTTTACATATACTGTTTGTCAAAATTTACATTAATTGAAAGCTGTGACGTAGGCTGCACGCAATTTTTAAGCAATTTACTTTCAAGATGTCATCAAGATAACAATTTATACTGATAAACGAAAAATTAGCTCACTAAACTTCTTATCAGCTGTTAAATTGAGCGTAAAATTGCCAAACAAATGGATAGTTAAAATTGAGAGCAATCTCGTGATTAATTTAAAAAGTGTGAGTGTGTTAGTGAAAAAAATGAGAGTGAGAGCAAATTGAAAGGAATTGAAAGACAAAAATTGATCGTGTGGCCTCCAAGTTAAGTAAAATATGGCGCAACTTTCAATAAAAAGGTAAACGTAGCCTATAAGCAAAACAACATTGAAGAACACATTTCATAGTTTATTGCATTTCTTTTCGATGTGCAATTAAAAGTATTTTGATTGTTACCACCTTCGAATATCACATACACATTGGCGATAAAATTGTACAACACGAAAAATTTAAAAATTATATTGCAAGTGTATCGGCCGCTTTAAATAACAATATTTGTATACATAATTGTAATTGTTAATTTCAACGATAATCAGGCGAAATTGAAAATAGTTTTATAACAGTTAATACTAATTGTAATTGAAATATTTAAATTATTATTACATATACACAATTGGAATGGCAAAAAATCACATTTAGATTTGAAACTGGAATTAAATTACTTAAAACTCAATTACATTTTTATCGCTTACGGCCAATTTTACCAAGTAAAAACTAACAATTACTTTTACTTCCAGTTAACAACAGCGGTGTTCACCTTTTGTACAAAGTGTACAACTCTGCTTTATATAATACGATTTTATACTACAAAGCGTGAGTGTGTTTTTCGTACTTATTGTAAATTAATGCATTAGCTGAGTGAGAGAAAGTGACAGATAGAGTGTCGCCAACTGTTTTATTCTGGTATATTCAACACATGTGTTTACTAGAGGTTTTTGTTGGATTTTTCAACCACAGCGTAGTAAAATTTAGTCTAATACACTTTGTAGTTGCAGTGTTGTAAATGTTAGTAATTTAACTAAATTAATAAGATTAACAAGGTCTACAAGGGACTTTACTATCACAACCGCTAATATGTCTTTGATAGCTATACACACGGTGACCATATTTATCAGTGGTAAAAAGGACATTTTGAAATGTGGTAAAAATGATAAATACTATCAAGGTTATTGGATAGGTAATAAGGTAATTCAGGCAATATGATATTAGCAAAAACTACTAGTAATAAAATTTGGTATTAAAAAAATTTTATATTATAAAATTAATTAATTTATTTGATTGTGGACGCTTGTTTTAATTTTTTTTCGTTATTTTCTTTTGTTTGACATTACATGGGGTTTGAATATGAGAACACACTTACTTATTCTCCCAACTTTAAAACAAATAATTTAATAATTACAAATAATTTATATTTTTCTGTAGAATGTATTTTTTTAAATATGTTATTAGATAAAAAATAATTTAAATTCTTCA
The DNA here is from genome assembly GCA_943735925.1 of Pollenia amentaria. NCBI lineage: Eukaryota > Metazoa > Arthropoda > Insecta > Diptera > Polleniidae > Pollenia > Pollenia amentaria. The sequence goes on from OX031009.1 coordinate 228,799,676, forward strand.
CAGTCCATTGGAAAATTGCACTTTGTTATTAAAAGTGATTCTTAAGTAACCACTTTAAAGTGGGTCTTTTCCCAATAATCCAAAACTTATTAGCAATTGAAAGTTATCTTTTTCTTGGCACATTAAAGGCCGGCAGACACAAACAAAATTCTACAAGCTTCATTATATTTTTACCTCCAAATTTTGGGGTTTTGGGAAAATAAAACTTAAAGGTTTTGAGAAAAAGAAAAAAAGTCATAATCTAACAAAAGGCCAATTCTACTATCCTGTTTTTTGAAAAAAGGACGAATGGTCACCGTAGTTATAGCTGATAGTTGATTTTAACTGAACTTGGTGAAATTGGCCGTTAAGAATAAACAAATTGAAACACAGAATTGCAAAACGTTTGTTATACATACTATGCACATATGTATAGTACTATAGCTTTTTAAAAAAGGTTAGTAATTTGATTATTAATCTGAATTATTTTTTTGCAACAGCAGAAAGTTTTTATAAATTTTAATTGTATTTTAAATTAAAAGTTCATTATGTAAGTATTTATACCCTCGAGTGGTAAATGAAGGTATACTAAGTTTGTTATTCCGTGTGTCATAACAATAAATATTAATCTTAAACCTATAGAGAATATATATTTTGGGTCATTGAGAAATTATGTATAAGTCGATTAAGCCATTTTTCTTTGTCTGCCTGTTAAAAACGTGCTCACTTCCGAATAATTCAATCACCCCTATTATGAAAGTAGATGTTGACACAAGTCGAATCTGAAGATTATTTTAGATGTTGAGATGTTGTATATTAAACACAATCATCTATCAAGAAACCTATACTATGTAGTTTGGTAGTTTTAAACACAAATACATAAAAAATATCTTACTAATAAAAACATGAGATAGGTACTTTGACATTTGAGTTAGGAACATTTCAGAGTCGGCATACTGGTTGTATACTATGCCTTTTTGCACTTATTTGTGTTTTTTAATTTATGTTTTATTCTTATTTCAAAGTGACAAGTGCTAATTAAAATAACCTATAAGAAATCTCAATAGCGAATCTGTACTGATTTAATATTGACACAGTCACCAGTAATGTAACATAAGTTACTAGTACTGGTGACATATCATAAGGTCCGTGGACATTATGGCCCTCTTTGGTATTACTTCAGTTTCAAATGTGTCGCAATGTCCACTATAGTTAGCGAAACCGGTATTTGTTATACCATATAGTATAAAAATTCTTGCAGGGACTCTTAAGTTAGCAAAGTCGGTGTTTGTATACCATAAAGGAGAATTGCAAATTGCATGTTTCGAAAAAATCAAATTTTAGCCAAAATCTTCATGAGGTCATGAAATCCGAACGGCAGCTAAACTAGCAAAACCCAAATAGGGTTTTGTTAGTTGCGACAAGTACTTCGAGAATACCCACACGGGAAGGAGTTTGCTTTTATGTGTTGCATAGTGTTATTCTATACAAATCAATTGGGGGATTCACAAGGTGTCATAAAGTCATATGTCTTAAAATAATAACATGAAAAAATACGACTGTTGTGAGCAACCCCTCATAATTTAATGTGCTATTAATTACGACAGCACAGTAAACATAGCAAGCAACGTTCTATTTATTTAAGACATTTTTTGTTTACAAGCCAACAACAATATTTTTAAACCATTGTAAAATGTTAGAACATTATGACAATAAACCATGATAGCACACCTTGTGAATACCCCATATATATTTTTTTTTAATTCTTAAATATTTTTATACGATAAAGAAAGTAGAAAAAAAATCAACTCTGGCTGCAAAAAAAAAGAAACATATTTCCCCATATGGGGAAAATTTAAAAGTTTTTGAAAGTTGTATAGAAATATATACAAAAAAGACATTTATTTTATATACCGAGCATTTTTGGCATTCCCACATGTCTCTAATATTTTTTACAATGAAAAAATTTAAACTAAAGAACCAAAAACCAAAGAACCACTCGTTATATTGCAATTACGCTCTGGTTGTATATTGCAATTACGCTTAGTATACAGTTTGAATGAAATCATTTGCTTTTTCACGTATCTAAACCAAGCTTTTAATAAAAAGTAACATACAAGCGTTGGTGAAGCTTTAAGCTGGTTATTTATATAATATTTGAAATGCACACTAACTTTACAGTTCAGTAATTAAACGTCTTAACTGTTGTAATATTTATTCTAACATTTTACATAATTTTGACTCGTGCACTAGTAAAAAATTGCAGTCTTAAAATAAATTTAGCACACATTGCATGTGAAAATTTTCTTTGAAATATGATGTCACAGCTATGCAAAAAAAAAAAAAATAAAAAAAAATGCAGGGTCATTGGTAATAATTTAGAGTGTTACTTTGTATAGATTAAAATTTTGATATAAAAGTAAAAATATTAGTAAAAAAATTTGAATTTTTGAAAGAAAATGAATACATATGTATTGCAATTACCTTTTCCATTTATTTTTTTTTTATTTTAACGTTCAATACTTGACGAATACATACCTAAATTTACATTTTCATTTGTATCTTTTGTTTTTCAAATAAACAACCTACATACACATGCAAACAGCAGAATAAAATTGTTTTTCACGTTAAAACAGAAAATCTTACTGCTAAAAAACTAAAAAAAAAACCATGTTGAACGCGCTGTTGACCACATAAAAATAGAATTTCACATAAAAATTAAATTTGTATCCGAATGTTTGAAGTTATTCATACAGATGTACACAGCAAATAAAGGCATTCATGAATCTCGTATCTATATATATATGTATTAATATTTACTTATTTTTCAAAAGTGACCATCTGATGGATGCCACATGATGAGTCATTATTAAACTTATTACGTAGTCAGTCCACTTTTATATCGGAAGATAAATGGCTTTTTTTGTTTAAAAAAATTTTAAACTATCTGCCTGTTCAACGATTTCGAACGTTAACGTTCGCATAGAAAATAATATTTAAAACAAAAACAAATTGTAAAATTTTGTTGCTGTTTTAAATGTTATTTTCTATGCGAACGTTAACGTTCGAAATCGATGTACATATGCACACTTTTCTTAACACAATAATATGGGCATTTCCAGCGAAAAGTCTACTTCTTATAACGTAACGCCAGCAATCCAATTATACATGTACTGCTGTTACCATATATCCATGTTTTATAAAAATTATTTTTTTAAACATATTTATTAATATATAACTATGCAATTTTTAATTGAATGGCTCCCCAACCACATAAGTATCACAAAATTATTTCTTTCTTTTTTTTATTCCTTATACCAGAGATTTATCCGTTCATAGATATTTCCACTATAAAATCTTTAAAGCTATTTTTTAAAAGTATTTATTATATGAGTACGTAAACCGTCTAAAAGTTAAAGGTAAATTATTCCAGATTCGGCATATCCCATTTTGAAAGGCACGTTAAAAAGTGGAAAGATGTATTTGTGGAATTTCTAGTTGCATATTACGAGTTAAGAGCATAAAAGTGAATTCATCCACTACCTTAATAGGCAGTCCTAATTTAATAATCTTGTAGAACTGAAGTAAAAGGCGTTAATGTAAAAAGCTATTGTGGTCTTAAACAGAAATATTATATATATATAACGGGTGGTTAAATTTTAAGGGCCGATGTTAAATGTGAACCACCCCTAAACGTCAAGTTTTTTTCTGCATTTCATTTGACATTTCTCAATTTCAGACTAACTCAATATGGAACATGAAAGGATACATAATCGAGCAACGCGTTAAAGTTATTCAGGCTTATTATGAAAATGGCCATTCAAAATAAAATGCATATCGTGAAAATCATCTGCAGTGATGAGGCACATTTTCACCTCAGTGGATTCGTCAATAAGCAGAATTGTCGCATTTGGGCGAATGATAATCCAAAAGCGATTGTCGAAAAACCAACGCACCCACAAAGAGTGGCTGTTTGGTGCAGTTTATGGGCTGGCGGCATTATCGGGCAGTATTTTTTCTAAAATGAGATCGAGCAGACAGTTACTTTGAAGGGTGTTCGCTATCGTGAGATGATAACGAACTTTTTATGGCCCGAATTGAAAGATATGGATGTGGACGATATGTTGTTTCAACAGGACGGTGCCACTTGCCCCACAGATAACGAAACAATGGCTCTTTTGCGCTACAAATTCAATGGCCTTGTTATCTTACGTGGTGGCGATGACACCCTTGGACTTCTTTCTTTGGGGTTATTTGAAAGATAAGCCATCAACAATTTAAGAGCTAAAGGATGAGATAATTCGGTACATTAACGGCATAAAACCTCAATTATGCCTCAGCGTCATCGAAAATGTTGACCATCGGATGGAGGTGTGTAGCCGAGGTCACGGCGGCCATTTGGCTGATATTTTGTTCCACACATAGTTGAACCATACCAATATTAACATAATAAAAAGAAATTACAATAATTTCCTAAATAATTTGTGTTTTATTCAAAATCAAACCACCCTTTACATATATATATCGCACAATTCGCCTGAAAATCCTTTCTAGATAATCTAAATTTCAATATTTTCGGCCCATGTTGTTCAAATGTTATCCCTTTTGTTACTAAATGTAAATCTTGTTGCGCTTTACACCAAATTACTAAAAAATAAATTATACATAGAAAATGTTTTCGAGAAATAATTATATTTACTTGCTGGCGTTACGTTACAGAAATTAGACTTTTTGCTGGAAATGCCTCCACACAGATGAAATCCAATGTTGATAGAAAATCGTAGTGTTAGTTTCTGCAAAAGTATTGACTTTATTTAAAATTAAACAGTTTCATATTAATTTTAAATGGCAAAGGTTAAAATAACATTGTTCAATACTGAATCTATAAAATCCTACAAAAAGGAAAACATAAATTATATTAATTTCATGTTCAAAATAGTTTAATAAAAAAAAAAAAAAAATTCCCATATTCTTTTTGTTAAAATAATTTTTCACGCTAGAATAAGTGTATTCCCCTACAACCTACAATCTCAAAGCGTAATCCAATCTAGGCCCTCGAAACCATTCCGCTTGTCTGCAGGATATAGGTTAGGTAGAAAGATTCTGTTACAGCAGTTCCTGGTTTATCGTGCGTTCATTCCTTTGTGCTACTCGTGTTCCTGTTTTTCCGTGTGTAAAGGTTGTTGCCTTTTGTCTTGTATCAGTTCCTGCTATTCGGTTGTTGCTCCCGCCAAACAGGCGATAGATTGGTCTGCTGCAGCTGTTCCTGGACTATCGGGCGTCGCCATGTAGTTCGCACATACATTCCATTGTGCCATACGTATTACTTTTTCCGTGTGCAAAGGTTGTTGCCATATGATCCAGTCGATTGTTCATCTTCTTGCCCTCTTCTATTACCCTCTTGTATAATCGGGTGTTGTTCCTGCTAAGTATATTATTGGTCACGAGTAGCAAGCCCCAGGATGATGGGGCTGCCATCTGAAACAACGCCCTCCGTGAATTTTGTTATAGTGGTGGAGAACCTTGGTAATCTTTGATTTCTACCTTTTTCATCCTTTGATATAAAGAAAGAAAAATATTTGGATATTCTGCTGGTATCTTTTAATCATTAAGGTACACACTTAGGGGTAACAATTTTGGGGGGCATACATTTATATATAGGGAATTTTTAGGGGGTTTCTCTATTTGCTTGTCTGTACATAATAATAACTAAGTAATACTATCAGGTTTTTTAGGTACTTGACAACTTTGAATTTAATTTGTGAACGCACTATTTCACTGATCATCTAACTGTTACTTTCCTTTTTTTCAGTAAACTCAACATTTTCATCATGGTAAAGTACACGAACAACATATGCAAATTATAAATGCGCTAAGATGATCAATTTCATCGCAAAATCATCTTCAGTGATGAAGCTAATTTTTGGCTCAATGGGTTCGTCAATAAGCAAAATATGCGTCATTGGTTTGGTGAAAATTTACATGTGCTTCATGAATCACCACTTCATCCACAAAAAAAACCTGTTTGGTGCGGTTTGCAAACGTGTCACAACTTTAATCCAACACTTGAAATGCTTAAACTTTTTAGCTCCTATAATATGTGCAAAGTTAACGAAAAGGATTGGGCAACACTCGATATATTTAAAAAAACTTTATTCCAGTATTTAAAAAAAGCAGTTTTCTACTAATTCTATTTTCATCAGATACATATATAATTTATATATGGGGGATTTCATGTCAAGTGACCCAACTTTTGAAATCAATGTCCTCCGATTTGGATGAAATTTTAATAAAAAATTTAATCTTAATCACATAAGATCCTTTAATAAATTTTTTTTGTTTTTTTTTAAATTTAAAACTATTTTGAATTTTTTTTGAAGCGGGTATTTTTTTTTTTTTTTTTTCTCAAAAGAAAGCTTAGGTGTTTTCCTTAAAGGTAGTTCTGGTCGCTTTTGCACCAAGGTTAGTCTTATTGGATAGTAGCTTAAACACAAATTTTCAACAAGATCGGTTAAAGAGTTTCTGAGTTAGAGGGGGTCAAAATTTGACATTTTGGCCAAAAAGGTATTCTTTCTCATCCATGTAACTTATTATCTATTGGTGTTAGCAAAATTTGTCCCAAACAAATTAGATAGCTATTTCTTCAAGCTTTCGGAAAATTTTTTTTTGCTTTTTTGCTCAAAAGAAAGCTTAGGTGTTTTCCTTTAAGTTAGTTCTGGTCGCTATTTGGGCCGCGAGTGGGTTATTTAATTTAATTTGTCAACATCTCTATAGAAAAAACTGATTTTATTCCTGGGATTAACATATTGTGGGTATTACAGTATCGAGGGAATGAAATAGGAAATAATAGGAAAAATATTCAAAATAGTGCATATGCTAAAAATTTAAAAATGCTCGTCTTGACTTAGAAATTATTTTTTTTTTATACATAACCCACTCGCGGCCCAAATAGCGACCAGAACTAACTTAAAGGAAAAGACCTAAGCCTTCTTTTGAGCAAAAAAAAAAAAAATTTTTTTCAACTGCTTATACATTTTTTTAAGATATTTTATTAAATAAAAATATTCAAGAAACTTTAAAAAAAAATATTTTTGTGCGGATTTTAGTAAAATATTAAACATTTTGCGATTTTTGCTCTATTTAGGTAATTGATATTAGAACGTTAATTAAAACCGAGTCAAGTTAAATTAAGTCTTTGGAAAAATTTTGCTGACGAGCTGTTCTAGGAAACCAAGGAAATGCGCATAGAAACTAGCTTGGAAATTTAGCACGTAAATTAATATTGAATTAATTAAAATGAAGAAATAATATAAACTTTTACATTTAGCGGTGTTTTTCCAAATACCTTAAATTTGGAGGGTTTAAATTTTTTTAGTGTTATTTCACACTCAAATCAAATTAATTCTACATGAAACTCCAGTTGTTTCTTGAAAATTGAAATAACTTTCATTCAACTTAATTCGTAGTGTTATTTCAATATCACTACCAATTTTGCAAAATGTTGTTCGCAAGTTATTTAAAATTATGTTGAATTAAAATGAAGTAACTACTTATGAAGCGAAATCACGAAAAATATAAAATCAACCTTGTCTTCGACAATTTTACATTGATTTTTTTCTGTGTGGGTGTAGTGAGTTTTCTACAAAGAACTATCTACATATGTATGTATCTACATTTAATCAAACAATTCATTCAAAACAAAAATATTTGAAAACATTAATAGTAAAAAAAAATCTGCAAGAATAAAAAGTTGTTCCTTATATTTGACTGCTAACTGACTAAAATTATAAAAAAAAGAGTCCTTTTTAGGAGTATATTGGTCATAGCTCGTTCATTTTGAAACCGATTTGACAGATTTATATACCGGCGTGTTAAAGAACAAATTTATTATTTATATGGGTTATAAGACTTGGACCACAAGAAAATCTATGGTTGCAGAAAATGGGTATTTTTCAAAAATTTGGGCTTAACTCTATTTCTAGAAGAAATTTTGGGACTTTTTAAAAAATATATTCTGCTAAAAATTTCCGATATTTTGAGAGCCCTAAAGTTTTGTAGACCATTTTTGGAGTATTTATTTTGGGACTTTTTAAAAAATATATTCTGCTAAAAATTTCCGATATTTTGAGAGCCCTAAAGTTTTGTAGACCATTTTTGGAGTATTTATTTTGGGACTTTTTAAAAAATATATTCTGCTAAAAATTTCCGATATTTTGAGAGCCCTAAAGTTTTGTAGACCATTTTTGGAGTATTTGGGTGTCATAGCTCGGCTATTTTTTATCCGATTTGAAAGATTTATATATTATATCTCCAATCCAGCCCACATTTTGTCATATGCTGCATATTGATAACCAAGATGTTTGTACCTAACTTGGGAACTTTAGATTTTGCCGTTCTCGACATATTAAAAAATGTAATTATCTTTGTAAGAGAAGTGCCACGCCAGAGACATTATAGATTTCTGTATATCTGGAGAACGGCAAGAGCCAAAGCTTCCAAATAAGGTACAAACATCTTGGTAATCAATTGACAACATTCGAAAAAATTTGGGCGAGATTGGACAAGTGGGCGTGACATTTCCCATACAGACATTCATTCAAGTTAGCTGACAGTAACAGTAATGTTACCGTACAGTAAAAAAGTAAGAAAATCTATTTTCTACAGATTTCGACGTTACGGTCTTACTGCTAACTATAATCATTCTGATTGCTTTACATACAACAAAATGAGGCAGCTGATTTGCCACGTTACTGTTACTGTCAGCTAACTGGGGCGTCAAAAATTATTTTAAGCAAAAATCAAAGCCTGCCTCTGAACGTGATGAAATAAATAAATTTTATTTTAACTTTTATTTAATTCAAATTAAATGGATCAAGGGAAATGTTTCTTTTTATAATTATTTAAAAGTGAGACTTATTTAAGCGTGATGCATTTATCCTTGAAGTACTGATACCTTTTACCTCCGGTGAAGAGTATAAAAAAAGTGTTCATGTACTTTTAAAGAAATTACTCGCACACAAATAAGCAAAATAAAATAAAATAAAATAAAATAAAAAACAAATATGAAAGATTACAGAAAATAATTTGTTTGTATTTTTCTAAAATGTTCGTGTTATAAAAAATATTTAATCAAGTACCGATTAAAAAAACGAGCTTAGTAGTCAAAAGTGCAAAAAATTTTCAACACTACATTTATTTGCCGTCAGCAGCTCCCTAAATTTTACAATTTTTACATATTTTCCGTTCGCGTACTTTTTTGGGCAACAGCTGTTTTTGAGAGCAATTTTTCAGTTTACTCAACTCTTATTTATAAACAAACAAAATTGTAAACAATTTATCACATAAAGTAAGATTCGTAAATTATATTCAGCTGGGCTTCTGGGGTTACCTTATTAATTGTACCATGAATATTACTTAATGCTGTTTTAAACTATCACACGAGTCTTATATATTATGTCTGATCCAATTATTGTTTGAAAATTTTCAAGAAACAAACTTATGACGGGGTTGTGTTTTCCTCAAAATACGTAAGACTTGTGTGATAGTGAAAAGTACCCATTATTAATATTTTTTAATACATTTTACAAACAACTTTTGATATTTCTTTCCATTTGTAAAAAAAAACATATTTTTGATTGTTTACAATCTAAACAACACGAGTAACATTATTTTGTCACGCAAATAACGAAATGTCAATTTCAATAAATGATGCAAAACATTGAAATTCTTTAATAAATTAAAATAAGTTCGAATACTTACAAAGAAGATTCACAAAGATTTTTTTATAAATTTTTATTTCACTACAAAATGACATCATTCAAATACAATTTAATCAAATATTTAAAACTAAAAAAATAAAATGATGAGCATTTAAACTAAGAAGAATATGAAAAGAGAAAAAAGAAATAAAAAACTAGTACAATGTAGAAAGCAAAGTATAATGAAATAAGACAATTAAAAGAGAAGGTGAGGGTAGTGCTTAAAACAAATTTTTATTGAGACAAGCATACCGGTTCTACGCGCAAATTGTTAATACACAGATTGTCACGCGATACGCAATTTTGAAACTCTCAAAGCATCTCTTCTAGTTTTTTTTTACAGTTCAAGGGTTTTTTGTGAACTAAATTATTACAAGTAAAAACAAGTAAGAGTTCTATATTCGGATATGCCGATTCGCCATACTGCGATTAGAAAAGAAATTTATATAAATGCCGTTCTTGAGATACATACATATAAATAAATCTGTTTTGTGCTACGCCAACTTTACCGGACATACATAAAAAGCAACAACAATAAGTGATTTATGGGTAAAATAAGAGAGGCAGCCGTCGGTTTTTACTTATATGTCTGTAATTTATTGACCGATCTGGCTGAATGTCAATAGCAAACTTAAACGGAGTATATGTGACATAAATATATGGGGGATTTCATGTAAATTGACCCAACTTTTGAAATCGATGCCTTCCGATTTGGATGAAATTTGCACCAAGGTTAGTCCTATTGATTAGTAGTTAAGCACAAATTTTCAACAAGATCGGTCAAAAAGTTTCTGAGTTAGAGGGGGTCAAAATTTGACATTTTGACCAAATCGGTGTTCTTTCTCATCCATGTAACTTATTATCTATTGGTGCTAGCAAAATTTGTTCCAAACAAATTAGATAGCTATTTCTTCAAGCTTTCGAAAAATATTTTTTTTGTTTTTTTTCTTATTATTTTTTTTTTAAATTAAAACTTATTTATTTTTTTTTGAAAAGGGTATTTTTTTTTTTTTTTTGCTCAAAAGAAAGCTTAGGTCTTTTCCTTTAAGTTAGTTCTGGTCGGTATTTGGGCCGCGCGTGGGTTATGTATAAAAAAAAATAATTTCTAAGTCAAGACGAGGATTATTCAATTTTTGCATATGCACTATTTTGAATTTTTTCCTATTTTTGTGTAAGTGTTTCTAAAATCTTAAAAATAAAACTTATGCTGAGAAACTAGACAAATTAATCTTTTCGAAGGTATAAAATACAAAAATAGTTTTAAATTTAAAAAAAAAAAAAAATTTAAAAAAATTTATTAAAGGATCTTATGTGATTAAGATTAATGTGTTGTTTTCACAACACAAGTGCTTGGACGAATAGTAAAATTTATATGAATAACACTCAAAAAACTGAGTGCGTTTCATATGAATTTTACTACACGTTCAAGCACTTGTGTTGTAAAAACAACACATAAATTTTTTAGATTATTTATCTTTTTGTTTTTATAATTATTATTTTATTTTAATTTAATTATTATTACAAATAAATAAAAAAATTTTATTTGTCAACTTCTCTATAGAAAAAGTGATTTTATTCCTGGGATTAACATATTGTGGGTATTACAGTATCGAGGGAATGAAATGCTAGTTAGGTATGTTATATACCGTCGGAAAGATTAATTTGTCTAGTTTCTCAGCATAAGTTTTATTTTTAAGATTTTAGAAACACTTACACACAAATAGGAAAAAATTCAAAATAGTGCATACACTCACAATATTATTACAGTAACGGACTGTAGGTTATTTAAGAAGTATTCCGTTCAGTCATTTTTAAATAAATAAACATTTGAAATTCCAAGTAAATATATTTTTAACTGATTCTAACATTTATTCAAAAAACTAAGTGCACATTTATATGGATTTTCGGTTCCATTTAATAATGTGAGTTGATAAAAAGCATTCTGTATGTAAAATTAAATGAAAATGAAATTTAAAACTACTGTAAATTTTCTTAAAAACCGATATACTTATTTTGCATTTTATTTTAACGAAAAGTTAATTTAATTTTTACGGTCAAAAATTCAACCGCGAATTCCAAAAAAAATAACCACAAATTCCGTAAATCAAATCAATTTTAATTTAACTACCAAAAAAATAACTGACAAATTCCGTAAACACAAATGAATTTTCAGTTATCTATTTTTAGATCTGTTGCGAAAAGAAAAAGTAAAACAACGATTTGCTTGTTTTGTGTAGAAAATTCCCATATTCTAATTGTTAAAATTATTTAGTTAAATACGTCAAATTTTTAAAGTAAAATAATTGCGAATACCATATCGGGCATGCAGCTGGTGTCTTATAATTGAAAGTTCTTCTGTAAACAAAGTGACCAGTACAAAAAAAGTAAAACAAACATGTATAACGGGGTAAGAGAATTAAAATAATAATTCTATCTCCCTGATTAGAAAAACAAGCGGAAAGGTGTCCGGTATTTTTTTAGAAATTCGAGTAAAACCTGTATAATATAAAATTACTGAATTACATAAAATAACTGAAAATTCATTTGTTTTTACGGAATTTGCAGTTGATTTTTTGACAGTAAAAATTAATGAACTTTTCGTTAAAAATAAATGAAAAATTAGTAGACCGGTTTTTAAGTGCATATTCATTTATTTTATATTACAATTTCAGTTAATTTTACGTACAGAATATTGTGAGTGTATGCTAAAAATTGAAAAATCCTCGTCTTGACTTAGAAATTATTTTTATTATACATAACCCACTCGCGGCCCAAATAGCGACCAGAACTAACTTAAAGGAAAACCCCTAAGCTTTCTTTTGAACAAAAAAAAAAAAAAAAAAAAAACACCTTTTCAAAAAAAATAAAAAATAAGTTTTAAATTTAAAATAAAAAATTTAAAAAAAAATTTGTTTGGGACAAATTTTGCCAACACCAATAGATAATAAGTTACATGGATGAGAAAGAACACCGGTTTGGCCAAAATTTCAAATATTGACCCCCTCTAACTCAGAAACTTTTTGACCGATCTTGTTGAAAATTTGTGTTTAAACTACTATCCAATAAGACTAACCTTGGTGCAAATTTCATCCAAATCGGAAGACATCAATTTCAAAAGTTGGGTCACTTGACATGAAATCCCCCATATAACAATCTAGTCCCCATCTTTTGTGGGGACTTCGGAAACCTCATTTCAACATACACAAGGTCAGAGACACAGGCAGAGTTAAATCAACATCGCTACTCATAAGGACCCACCATATATACTTTATAGGGCCGAGGATCATTATTGTAGAAGTTAAAATATTCACCTGTGATGAAGGGTATACAAATATATATGATGTTAAATATTATTTTGTTTGCATATACAGTGAAAGCTTCCGCATGCGGACACTGACCACTAGCGCAGTTTTGTTCGCTAACGGAATATCTCCGTCTACGCGATCATTAGCTTCAATGCCTTAAAACGGAATTGGAAAAAATGGGACACGGAAAATTGTCAGCCTATGGGAGCAGTCCGGCTGGCTGTGCGTACAGCTTTCACACTATACGTTTTGTTTCGATATTTAAGTTTATTAAAAACACAGGGCAACACACCAACATTTTCCCGACTTCTGTCCATTGTTTTTGGCAAAATTTTGTTACGATGGCATCATTAGGTATATTTGCATAATTTACACCATTTTTTGTCTTATTCGCAAATATCTCTTTCGCTGGAGTAGAGACACCTTATCAGGATATTTAACTTGTATTTCAAAAATGTTCAAATTTATGTTTAAGGTTAGTCCTCAAAACTGTGAACATTCCAATTTTCTCCCATTTTTCAATATATGTGCACATACTGGACATTCCAAAGAAAAACAACTTCACATTTTAGTCAGTTTTCTATAATCAAGGCGAATTTATGTATACGGTGGTGTCGATACTACAACAAGTAACAACACCAAAAACACAACAATGTATTTTTTTGTTGCTTTCGTTGATCGATATGTCAAAAACACAAGCAACTTTTGACATACATATTAGAGTTTGTTCCCGGGAATTCCCGGGACGGGACGGAATTTTTATTGTTTTCAATTCCCGCTTTCCCGGGAAATTTTGAAGAACATCTTTTTTAATACTTTAGTAAATCTATGTCGGACTAGTGCCTTTAGTAGTTTAATCCAACTTAATTTCACCACAATATTTAAATCTTCTACAGTTTAAGGCGCATTAAGCTCATTTATCATAGGCTTTGTATGGGGCCTATGATAATTAAACCCTATCTTCACGAAATTTTATTTCTTGTCTTAGCACACTGAAGTGTAAATTTTACAATAGTATTTAAGGTCTTGCGGCTAAGGGCGTAGTTAAGTGTTTTCCTAGATTGTGCTTTATATGCAGCATTTCAAGTAATATTGAGTCTTATGAAAGTAGAATATGCTAAATTGCACCACAAAAGCAGTTTTCGTTACGCTTTTAGCCATACTTACATGATTTACAAGATTGGTCTAAACATGGAGCCGTAGGTAAATTATGGACCGACATTCATGAAATTTGGTGGTTTATAAAACGAATTTGTTTAAATTTAAGGACAAATTTTTGTTAGTTTTGTGGAGTTTTTAGGGTGGTAGTTCCACATTTGCGTGCATAACTATTTCCCTACTGCAGCGATTCTGCTGGAATTCACTCCCAAACAGGCTAGAAGATCTAGAAACAATTTGACACCCATATGACTAAATCGGCTTGGAATTAATGAAGGATTCACAATAATATTAAAAAAAGATTCACATTGAATGAAAAACTTAGTATACCTTCATACACCACTGCTAAAGAAAATTTCTCCTTCCTGCTGAATTTGTTAAACGGTAAAATTGTTTTAGAATTTCTATTTCGTAATGTTGTGCTTTCAGTTCCTAATCGCCCTTTCAGAAATTTTTTTCGACTAAGACTTTAATACTTTCATTCTAATTATGCAAATGAGCCCTGAATTTGACAATGTATATTAGACCGTCTCACTTTTCATTTTTTTTCGAAATTCCTTCATGAACATCGATTTTCTATATCTACTATAAAAACCAAGAATTTTGGTGTATAACACTTAAATATTGATGAATGGGAAGTGGTCTCTCAAATCGTTTTTTCATTTTTTAGGCAAAATACCTTTTTTTCAAAAAATGGAAAAATCTTGATTTAGTAATTTGCCTCAAACTCAAGCAGTTCTGAATGGATTTGAACATCATTTCATGCATTAGAAAGCTTATTAAATTTCCTAAATGTTCCTTAAAGCAACATTGCCATTTTGTTCGATGGTTTTTTATTCATAGCACTACAAATTCAGATTTTCAAATACAAACTTAACATTTTTTTTAATTTTTGCTTACCTTTTCATATATAAAAATTGAACGAGGCAAAACTTTTATATTCTGTAAATGCAGTATGGTAGGAAATTTTAAAATAAAGATTTTGGTGTAAATAACAGTCGTATTCTGTTAAGAAAAACTGCAGTTTTAGTTGAAATGTGTAAAGTTGTTTATTTCTAAATTTTCTTCTATTGCATAAATATATTATAAAGTAAGAACATATTGGTTTTTTTATTTTTTCAAATTTGGTAAAATTATGCTTTTGTTGGAGTTTGGATGCGTTTTGTGAAAATTCTCGATGAATTGAATTAAATCATTTTGGGTGTGGCACTTCCCATACAAAGACGTTATACATTTCTGTATATCTGGAGAACGAAGCGAGCTAAAGTTCCCAAATTAGGTACAAACATATCGGTTATCAATACACAGCATCCCTCAAAATATGGGCGGGATTGGAAAAGTGGGCACGGTACCTCCCGTACAAAGATATTATTGAAAATACTCAAAATTTTAAATTTTAGGGCTCTAGTATGACATATGAACACGTTTTGTATATCAAAATATCAGAAATTTTTAGCAGCATATATTTCCCGAAAACCCTGCAAGTTTTTTCCCAAAAATGGAAGAGTAATACCCAAAATAAAATTTTTTATTTAAACATACCCATTTTCGGAAACAATAGATCTTTCCGAGTCCAAGCGTTATAATCTAAGTAAATGGTAAATTTCCTTAAGACGTGGGTATATAAATCTGCCAAATCGGTTAAGCAATGGTTAAGTTATTAGCAAAATACTCCAAAAATGGGCTAAAAAGCATCAACATTTTTATAAAAACTAAAATTTTAGAGCTGTTATATGACATATGGATACGTCTAATATATCAAAAGATCGAAAAATTAGTAAAACATATTTGCTGAAAAACTCGGAAAAATCGGTTCAGATACAAAAAAGTTATTACCAAAATATTATTTTTTTTTTTTATATTTAGAAATAAACAACTTTACAAATTTCAACTAAAACTGCAGTTTTTCTTAACAGAATACGACTGTTATTTACACCAAAATCTTTATTTTAAAATTTCCTACCATACTGCATTTACAGAATATAAAAGTTTTGCCTCGTTCAATTTTTATATATGAAAAGGTAAGCAAAAATTAAAAAAAATGTTAAGTTTGTATTTGAAAATCTGAATTTGTAGTGCTATGAATAAAAAACCATCGAACAAAATGGCAATGTTGCTTTAAGGAACATTTAGGAAATTTAATAAGCTTTCTAATGCATGAAATGATGTTCAAATCCATTCAGAACTGCTTGAGTTTGAGGCAAATTACTAAATCAAGATTTTTCCATTTTTTGAAAAAAAGGTATTTTGCCTAAAAAATGAAAAAACGATTTGAGAGACCACTTCCCATTCATCAATATTTAAGTGTTATACACCAAAATTCTTGGTTTTTATAGTAGATATAGAAAATCGATGTTCATGAAGGAATTTCGAAAAAAGTATAAAAAGTGAGACGGTCTAATGTATATACGTATATTGATTTCTATAATCCTATTGGCATCAAAATAACCTCTTAAGTATCTTAAAATTACTTTAATCTTAAATTTTTTACGTTTATGTTATATAATAGATACTAGATTTAATTATTTTAAGCGTAATAGCCAGTAAGAAATTTTAGTTTCACTGGAGAAGTAAATAAATAAATAAAAAAATTTGGGCGGGAATCCCGTGATCCCGGAAATTTGATATTTATTTCCCGCTTTCTCAGGAATCCAAAAAGTGCGGGAATAAAAAAAACTAATACATATGTTCAAGGATATGGGTAATTCCATGTCAAATCGACCATGAGTGGGACCCGACCCCTTTCGATTTGAATGAAATTTGGTGTGAAGGTTCCTTTCATCCTATAAGGAACACATCTTAATGATAAAAAAATTAAAAAATTTTTTTTTTTCAAAAGTTACGTCATATTCAAAATGTCATAATTTCGCCGAATTAGCCGAAAGTGTTGAGTTTATTTTTTCAATATCTCAAAAATTACTGCACAAATTATTTGTATTTCATTTTAAAGAGAATACTTGGGGCTAGTAGTTTGAAACTAGGGCTGGTAGGGAAACACTAATGAAGTTATCGTAATCAGCAGATGAAAATACATAAGCATCAGCATTTTTATTTCAGAAAATTTTAAATAGCTCAATTTTGATGTGCTGTGTAATTACTTATTAATAATACCCGTCTCCACTATCCATCAACTTGGTAAGAACATCATGTCGCACATGAATTCTACTCGTGTAGACTGTTCATGTTCATATTTCGTCCATGTGCTGCCATCTTTGGCTAAACATATGTCTTAGAAACCATGTTCGCCATGATGGTCGCCTTACAATGACATTTTTTATCTACCACCAAACGCACAACAACAAAAATTGTGGTAAATCAGAACATGAACATCAAACCGTATTCGCCACATACAAGAACATGAACAAATTAATACCGTTGCTCTGCAGGAGTTATGTTCATGTCTTGTTCAAATCGATAGCGCATGGAGACGTGGAGTAACATACATGTAATTAAAGGTCATCCCAAACTAGAGTTTAATAAACATTTTCAATTGAGTTTTAACACTTTACGTAATTTATTACTAAAAATATCGAGTTAAGTAAGAATTTCATAGTAATAAATAACAACTCAAGATGAGCGATACCGTAAATTTTAAAGAACATCGTGATTAGTGAACGTGATTTGAAAATCACTGCTCCTTAAAACTGTGATTGTGATCACGGTTTGTCAGTTTTTAGTTCTTTTATAGCAAATGCGTTCAAGCTATATTTACAATGCACGAGCTTTCGTATTAGCTTTTGTAAGTACTTTGCAAAGAAACAACAAATTGACGCTATTACCCACACAAACAGTGAAATATCATAAATTTGTGTATGTAACAAAAAACAAAAAGAACGACTTAGCAAGTACCTGTTACTTGACAAATTTGGTCGCAACTGTGATTCGTGATTAAATCACAGGTACAGAAATATCGCTCATCTCTAAGAACAACACAGAAAAATGTTTGAATATATATTTATTAGCGGTTTTCACTTTTGGTAATAAAGTACCCTACTTAAATGTAGACCTACTTAATCTTTTTAATATATGTAGTTATAGTACTAACATTTACAATATTGCAGCTACGATGTGATTAAAAAATCACACTTAAAGCTGTAGTAAACACGTTCGTTCAATTTACCAGAATAAAACAGTTGACGAAACTTTCTCGCTTAAGCGACATTGAAAAAAAATTAAATTTTCATGGACCTATCCATGTTTACTAATGAGCAAAATATCAAAATAATTAATAAGGTCAAAAACATAAGGTGTTCGATTTGATCGTTAGTCATTTTTACAACTTTTTGTTATTACAATTGATCGTAAGCGGCGCAGATTTTTGAACAAAAATGGAAATGGTTCTGGATTTTATAAATGGTTAGTCCGATTTAAATCAAATTCCAGATGCTAATTGAGGCCTTGTATTCGAGTTTAAGTGGACGATTATGAGTCTATAAACATATCAGGAGGTTCTCCATATTTTCTCAAATTAGAGGTTAAAAAAAAAAAAACAATCCAAAATTCTTAGTTAATTTTATCCCGTTTTTAAAAATCTTTTCACATTCAACTGTTCGAGTTATACACGAATTAAACAAAGATCTAAAAACGTGTACAAAAACATTTTTTTATTTTTTTTTTGGATAGATTTTAAGAAAGCTAAAAAAAATCTCCTGTAAAATTCGCAAAAAAAAGTCGGTTCAGAATTTTTTGTTAATTATGCCCTTTTGGATTTTAGCTGATGATATGTTATATGACGTAAAACCATAGCTGGGGAATTTTGATTCGAATTAGAAATCATTACGATTAGAGAAATAAAATAATCTAATCATTAGAATTGAATTTTGATAAAAATTTCAGATTACTAATTGATTTGATTAGAAATAATCAAAAATCTAATCACAATTATGGACGATTATCATTTCTAATCAAATCTAATCAAAACTAATCCAAAAAATAATTGAATAGATTTCTTGATTATTTTTGATTAGATTTGATTAGATCAACTTTTTTTAAATAATGTAACAGTTTTTGAATATTGCATAAAATTGCATACGGTGCACCCTGTTCTTAAACTAAACACTTGACACAGCTGGTTCACTTTGTTGTTGTGTTATTATTAATGTTAATTTTCAATATTCTATATTCAAAAACTGTTACATTATGTAAATATAGCAACAAATGTGATAAATAAATATTTTCTTTTCACAAAAATAGTTAAAAATAGTTGATCTAATCAAATCTAATCAAAAATAATCAAGAAATCTAATCAACTATTTTTTTGATTAGATTTGATTAGAAATGCTAATCGTCACTAATTGTAATTAGATTTTTGATTATTTCTAATCTAATCAATTAGTAATCGTCTAAAATGGCTAACTAATCATAATTAATAAATTTTTCATCACAATTAAAATTTCTAATCCAATTGCTAATCATTAGGATTTCTAATCATTATTCCCAAGCTATGCGTAAAACATTGTTACATTTATTTTATTTTTTGTTAAAAAAAGTTATTTAAAATTGTATTATTTTTTTAATTTTTAGATCGTTCAGTTATTTTGAAAAAATCCAGGTGAATTTATTGCATTGTCCAGTTATTTGAATTGTGGTTTCTGGTAACCCTATGGTCTTTATATGCAGTGTTTACTTAGTAAATTTTTTATGAGCAATAATATGTCTAATTTATTTAAGCTTAATTCAGTAAAAGTTTTAATAATTAAAATTAATGCAAATATGTACATATGTATAAAATGCTAAACTGGAATAATGTATAAATTAATTTTGTATTGCTTAGACTTATTGTGTATTTAACTTCGGTCACACTTAGCCAATATTTGCCTATATTTGGCGTTAGGGTGCGTACAGAGTGACCGCTTGTTGCCGAGCCGACTGACTTTTATTGCGAGAACTTTTCATGCGAGAAACAAGTTTGAGTGTGCATAGTGGATGCGAGAATCAGCGCTGATATTTTATCTATTATTTGTGTTTTATGAATGCATTTGGATTTGTTGTTTATTCGTGTTTGTGAAATAAATTTTTTTATAATTGTTATAATTTTATTTTATTTTTATTTTTTTGTTTAATTTTTATTTTTTTTTTAATTTTTATTTTTTTTTAATTTTTTGTTTGCATGTTTTATTTACTTTTTCTTAAATTTTTGTTTTTATTTTTTTTAAATGTTTTCCAAACAAGTTGAAATCATAAAAACATAACATAAACAAATTTTTCGGCGCAGAAATACGCTTTGGAACTGTTTTCTCGCATTCAATCAGCTTTGCGCTCTGACCATCTCGCCGCCCACTATGACCTGTTCGCGCTTATTTGTACTAATTTGTATAATACCAGATTTCTCCATTGGTTCTCGCAATAAGCGTTAGTCGGCTCGGCTAGGCAACAAGCGGCCACTCTGCACGCACCCTTAGG
Organism: Pollenia amentaria; assembly: GCA_943735925.1. Taxonomy (NCBI): domain Eukaryota; kingdom Metazoa; phylum Arthropoda; class Insecta; order Diptera; family Polleniidae; genus Pollenia; species Pollenia amentaria. Next base: position 228,820,278 of record OX031009.1, read on the forward strand.
CAAAAAGGCCTTAAGTCAAAAACGGTAGCTTTTCCTAATATTAATTTGAAAATGATTTATTTTGTGTATTTCACAGCCTTTTGTCCTAAAGAGAAGATATTTACGATAAGATGCAGTCGTGCTACTTTGTTTGTTTAGCATAATATTTGCATAATAAAACAGCGGTTAGTAATTTATTGGTTTCATTCTACGATGATTCTCTTTAAAAATAAAGCTTAGTAAATCAACGAAAATTGATAAAAAGAAAGTTAAAGGTTGATCTATGTATTGGTTTTTTCATCCACTATTTGTCAAATGTGAACAAACATTAATACATACTATTAAAAATACTATCAATACACAATCCTGGTGTGGGAAATATAATATGTACATAGTACTTTTGAATGATGAAAATTATTTAAAATAATAATATTAATATAAAGATTAATAAAAAGAGTATTATTAACATTACTATCACTATTAAATACCAAAATTATTTGTAAAACATTTTATACACATTTAATACATCTTAATAATAAATTCATAACTTCATCCAGAATTAGTACAAATAAAAATTCGATATAGAATTATATTGAAAGTACATTTACAAAATGGTTAAAAATAAACCATGATTGTTTATAGTGTATAGTTACTATAAGGTATTTTTCGGATATAGCTAACCCGTTAACCATACATATTGAAATAGTGAATTTAAATTCGTCAACATTTGACAACCACTGTATGTAACTAAATACTTAAGTTCTTTTAAATAGAACTTCAAGGTTTTGTTCAACTAAGGAAATATAAGTAACAATTTTGTTTAACTTTTTATTTTATTTATTTATAATGAAACTAGCTTAACCTGGTGCGCTCCGCTACCCCCGTTGAAATCAAATGAATAACTTTTTTTTAAACAGATCTCGTGTATTGATAAGCAATTTGTACTAAATTTAGATAATTTTACTGTTAACGTTTTCCAGATACGAGTATACAAATCTATACTGTATTAATATTGAAGCTGCCATGGATACTTCTCCAAATCAGCCCACTTTTTCACAGTTTTTGTAAAGAAAACCAAACTTTTTGTTCCAAAATTAAAAAACTTTTACTGTAACCTTTTTCCAGGTATAGAGAAATCTATATTGTCTTTGTTTGAGGTGCCTAGCCTACTTACCCAATCCAGTCTTCTATTTGACAGATGTTCTGTATTGATAATCAAGCTATTTGTAACAAATTTTAAAAATTTCACACTTCAGATATACAAATTCTATTTTGCTCTGCGCCCACTTCTCCAACCAAACCCATTTTTCCCATACGTCGTATATTGATGTCGAAACTATTTGTAACAAATTTTTACACTTACCGTTTGCCAGATATACAGAACTGAAGGTTAACCCACGCCTACTTATCTAATCGCGCCTACTTTTTGACAGATGTTTTGCATTTATAACAAGGCTATTTCTTACAGAATTCTAGTTTGTGCGACACCCACTTCTCCCATCCCGCCTTTTTTACAGACACTGTGTATTGCTAACCAATCTATTTGTACCAATTTTGGACTATTTTACACTTACCGCTCTTAAAGGGCTCTGGAGACTTTCAAATAAACCCGTCAATCAGTGCATATGTGTTAGTGTCGTTTATTTGAGGCTTTTTCGGAGACGTACAAATAAACACGGCAATCAACAATTGTATTTTGTAAAAAACCAAAATATTTATATTTTTCATGGCAACAACACAAAGAAAATAATTTTTTTTTGTCAATCACAACAGGAGACTATCAAATAATCAGCCATCAAATAAAAAAATCAAAACTTTTTGATTTTCATCAAGCATTGCCGACAACGCGTATGTGTACCCGAAAAAGAACGACTGCACGCACACAACTATGTGATTGATGTATTTATTTGATAGTCTCCCAGGCGTTTTAGACATACGGAATTCTGTTTTATTGCCACGCCCTCTTCTGCAATCCCGCCGTTTTTTGACAGATACTGTGTATGGATAACCATTCTAGTTGTACCAAATTCGGACTATTTGACAGTTACCGTTCTTCAGATATATACATTATCCCCCTTGGGCATAAATTTTGCTTTATCATATAGAATGGTAAAAAAAAATTTATCGCTTTGGGAGGCAGAGCTGAGTGCTAAGGGGCGCGTCATAGGTTGAGGCCCATAGATATATTGTTTAGCTGCGAATTAAATAAGCAGTCGCGGACAACTCAGCGGTCAGAGGAGAGGGTCTCAGAGAAAGTGAGGGTGGCACCAAACTTTCGATAAATTCTGATTGCCGAAGAAGACGACATGGCGAGTAATTGGCACCATATAATTACCAATTTGCTAAATCGTCGCGTATGTCCAAAGTCGGCGGCTACGAACAGCGTCTGTCTCTATGTTAAGGCCGGCTAATTTTGATCTTTCAGAAGGCAACGGGAAATCACTGAAGCAATAAATACCTAGAAACCTACATGCAAGGGCTTCAAGTAGAGATACTTTTTTCAAACGCCTTTTTTTGACAGATCACGTGTGAGTCGTGTCATGCTGTCATGTTATTTTTGTTTAGTATTGTTTGGCATTTCATAATGGAAAGACTTAAGCCTATAGTACACGGCATGTAAAAAGACACATGCGCAAGTGGTTATGACGTAATTTTGACGTCATCACACAACACGCAATGTTTATTGTGGCTTTGCATTGACGTCAAAATTACGTCAGAACCACATGCGCATGTGTCTTTTTACATGCCGTGTACTATAATAGGCTTTACGCCTGAACAACCTTTACAAATCGTTTAACTTCATTACGTTAATTCACGTTCTGTGAGGAAACAAAACAAAATCGGTTATAACCAAAAAAAAAAAAAAAAAAAGAAATTCATGATTTGATGGATGAGAGACGAAAATATACAAACGAAAAGGATATGAATATAATCATTTAAATACCCGAATAAGAAGAAAAATTCGGGTAGCAAAGAACCCATGGTTGGAAACACAATGTTTAGAAATAGAAGAGCTACAATCTAACCATAATGATTTTAATCTACATAAAAAGATCAACGATATACATATGTAAAATTCGTAGAAATGTTATTTCACACATTCTGCTGAACAGACAACACTAAAAGTTTCCGAAAGTTAAGATAAAAAACTAATATGGAAATAATACATTCAAGATTTATTCTCAGATAAATCTAGATTGGTTATCTTCGAACAACCATCAATAACAAAGAAAGATATATTTAAAGCAATAAACCACTCAAAAAATACTCGTAATAAAGCCGTAGGTTATGATGAACTACCAACTGAAATATTGAAACTTGTAGACGAAAACGGTATTAAAATTCTTGAAAAAGTTTTTAATCATGTTAATTATACAGGCTTCTATCCGGAAAAGTGGTTTAAATCTATATTCAACGCAAAAAGGTGTAAAGATTTTAGATTAATAAGCTTCATGTGTCATACACTAAAAATATTTTTAAAATAATACATCAACGTATATATAAAAAGTGCGAAATTTTTATGGGAAGAACCCAGTTTGGATTTAGGGATGCTATGGGCACCCGAGAAGCTCTGTTTAGCATACAAGTATTAATACAAAATTGCGAGGATGTACAGAATGACGTGTTCCCCTGCTTCATTGATTATGAAAAGGCTTTTGACAGAGTACAGCACGACAAACTTATAGAAGTTTTAAGACTTATTAATATTGATAGTAAAGATATCAATTGCTTTAAATCATTATATTGGAATCAATATGCTGAAGTTCGTTTTGAAGATATTGTGACAGAAAGTATTCCAAGCAACAGGGGTGTTCGTCAGGGATGCATCCTTTCCCCATTGGTTTTCAATGTCTATTCCAAGAAGCTATAAATGATTTATATATATATCGGAATAAGAGTCAATGGGCAATATAAAAACAATATAATTAATAAAGTCAATAATAAAGATATTTTCGCTACTTCTTTAACGTAGTTTCAGTTTATTGTATAACATTAGGAATATAACTTTTTACAATTTTTTGCAAATATTAAAATGGCATAGCATAGTCGAATATAGCATAAAACAGTATGAACACCCATTATATATATACGCAAATATTTTTATTTAAATCGCAAAAAAGTTTCCACACTAAACGCATTTACTTTTTTATAAGATGATTTAGCCATTCGCTTTATAATTAAATTTAGAAATTTTACAAAATATTATTTGTGTAAAAATGTTTAAAAAGGTGATATACATATAAGTAAGTGTGATATAAAATACTTATGTATATGAACTGGGCCAAGCTTTTGAATACTTTTAAAAAATAGATATTTTCCATATAATAAATTAAGAGCAATGTCAGCACTCAGTAACGCTCGTTGGAATTCTAGACCTATTCTGGCACTTTTTTTTCAGAATATCGATTGCAATTATTTTCTATTTGTAAATTTTTATGTGATTTTTATGTGAAGTTTGGTTTTCGGATCATATTTTTAACAAAAATAATTTCGCCACACTACAAAAATCATTGTCTGGCTTTACAAAAGCAAATTAATGTTTTCTCCGACATTGGGTCAAAAAACCATCAGCTATTAAGGAAGTTCAGAAAATCAACCTCTGCGTAGGACGTGTTATTAAAATTGTGCAAGACATTTTGCTATTGTGTAAATCATCACATACTCTAAATTAAAAACATATTTCATATTATAATTGAAAACATTTGTGTTTCCAAATAAAAATATTTAAAACAAAAACTTTTTAGAAATCACGTTTGGTGCGAAACATTTTTGAACCCAAATGACTTCAAAAAGTTATATTTATTACTTGTACAATATTTGTCACCATGTAGTGGTAGGCCAAATTTTTCGTAAAATTTTGTTATGCCTAATGTACACGTGTGTTTAATTATTAAAAACGTTAACAATGTACGAGTACTTGTTTTTTTGTACGAGTATTAACAGCGTTTTATATTTTAAATAATTAATTCAATAAATATAACACTATTTTCATTTGTATTGTCAATTTTTCATCTACCTGTTGAAAAGGTAACAGAAGTTAAATCGACTCAAGTAGATTTTCAATTTGTATTTAAATAAGTACATACATAGTATGTACATTTCGCACTTGTTCAACAATACTGTATTAACTCAAAATTTTAAAATTTTCAGTAGAAGCAAAACAATTTTTAATTTTACATAAAAGGCATATGAAAAAGAATTTTCAAACCAACCGTTTCATTATCAAAAAGTATAGAAAAAACCACCACATTTTTACAGCGGTTAGATAGGAATAGGTATAACGTGTCAATTTTGTACAAAAGGGGAAAAAATTAAAATTTTAAGTTAATACAATATTGTTGAACAAGTTAGATATGTATATTTAAGAAGGAACTGAATGTAAAGAAAACTTAAAACGACAGACACTAAATTATTGCCTACACAGAAAGAAAAACTCTTACTAATTTTAAGATTTGTCCACCAAACAGTACTTAAAACCATCCAAATTGGTATTACTTTTGAAAACAATTCCATTCTATATGCGTGCATACGAGTGTGTTGGTAAACGTTTGGTTTAGAAACAACAACAACACTACAAAAGTAGGTAAACACGATTTACTTGTTTTGTGTAGAAACAATAACAACACTACAAGCAGGAAAACAAACATTATTTTCATGTATAAAAATAAATTAAGAAGCGAAAATTCCCGAATTCTATTTGTTAAAATTATTAAGTTAAATAACATCAAATTTTCAAAGTCGTATGATTACGAAAACCAAATCGGGCAAGCTGCTGGTGTCTTATAATTGTGAGCCCTGCTGTAAACTAAAAAGGAATACAACAAATGTGTAGACGACGGGTTAGTAAAGTAAATCAAATAATATTCTATTGTACTACAAACACGTCTCTTTTTTATATATAGAGATTATTACTTTAAGAAAGGGTGTCTAAGGGATGGAACATGCACAGAAAAGTGTTTTATCAATTAAAAAAATGGTTTTAATTTAATTAATGTGATAATTGAATCAATCATTTTTTTGTTGAAAGAAAATTAAAAATTTAATTTTGATTTAATTAACATTTTAGTTGTTTTGAAACAAATTTTCAATTAAAATTTTAATTTAGTAACAAAAATTCTTAATTGACTTTTTTTGTTTAAAATAAAATAATTTAAACATGTAGAATTGTTGTTGGAAATTGTCAATATTTATTTAAATAAAAAAAAAAATTTAATTCATATAAACTTATTTTCCAAGCAAAAGCTTAAAAACTCTCCCTGTTTATTTAAGTATTTCTTTTATTTATAACTACCTTCATAGTTTTAAATTCTTAAATGAAATAAAAAAATAAAACTGTTTATTTTTTAACAATAAAAAGGTGTAAAATATAAAACAAACGCCTAACCGTTTCTTTTTTGTTTAAATACATACCTATAACTAGGTAGGTAAATATTTATCGTTTTCGTAATTTTTTCTTTTCGAACAATGATCAATCCAAAAGAAAATTTAGCAAAGTGACGTCATTTAAATGGTTTGTATTCTATAAACAATACACTAAATAGGTAGGTATATATTTTAACTGACCCGATTACGCAGGCGCTTTTCTTAAGAAAAACAAGAGAAAAAATAGCAAAAAAAAAAATGACCAAGAAACTTTTTAACATTAGCGCTTGTTTATTTGTCATGTAAAAATGCAAACAAATAATTTCCATAAAATAATACGAACTTGTGAAATTGACGTCATCGACATCATAGAAATATTTTGAAATATAGTAGGTAGGTATGTACGAACGTATGTATGTATGTATGTATGTACAACATACATACTAGGTATGTACTCTATAAAATTATGCAACTTATTTTTGTTTGGCATTTATATTCAAACGTGTAGTTGTTGCTTTTCAGTTATTTTTTGCCCAGTGTAGATATTTATTATTTAGTTTCCCTTTTTTATTATGTATGTACATATATCCGCAATCCCCCGTTAACAGGACAGAAATTAAAAAACAGGCACGACCAAAAATTGAAATTGCGATGAATTTTGTCTGTCTTGTTAAGGGAATATTGTATTTTTTATAATAACCAGTTTTTATAAATTAATTGAAAACAGTTTTTTTTAATTTTTTTCTACTTTAATTTGCTTTCTTTAGAATTCCACTTTGTAAATGATTTAAATTTTATAACTTTTTATTACTTTGTTTTGCTTGCTGTGAATTTCCTTAAACAATTCGCTCGTTACGGTTGTTTTTTTCCAATTTAGTATTATTTCTTTTTAGTGTAGAAACACTTAAGCATTGACACAAGTATTAAAATGATTTCACTTATTCACTAAGTGCTAATTTTGATTTATTATTGTTTTAAAAAACTACACACGCGCTCTGCGGAACTTTTCGACACAAAATCGAACGACTGAAAAAATAAACTAAACATTGAGATTTTCACAAAAAGTATTTAGCTATTTTAGTTAATGTCCAGGGCTGTTAAATGTGACGATTTCTCGTTAAACGTGGCAATTTTTTGTGAACCATTTGCCGATGAAAATTTGCGTTTGGCAGCTTGGCGATTTTTTTTGTCGATGTGTAGTAAAACGTATTATATGAATATGGAAATCTGGTGAATGATAAAAATCTCTTCATATTAATTGAATTCATTGTCTGGGAGAGTTTGAAGAAATTTTGTCAGTCTGACTCTATAATTGTATCAAACGAATGTAGTGATTAATATCTGAATGTTTTATTTTAAGCACAATTTTAACCATAAACTGTGCTCCGATTATTTTTTTCCATTTTGTCCAGGTTAAGGCAAATTAATTTTTATAGACACTCTAATATTGATCTAATGGACTGATTATAATTATTTTTTTATCATTTATCAAATATTTAAATTATAAGTTATTATAAAGAATATTTTTACAACGGAGAAAATTTAGCAAAACTTAATTTACTAATCTTACCAACATAAACTTTTAAGATAAAATTGTAACTTCAACCTTAAGTGCTGGTTCACACTCTTCAAGTCTTAGCCAAGGCCTATCCAATAGGTCTGGTTACCGCTACAACAATACAAAAAAAAAACAGGTATTTTGTTTGTGTAAAATTCCTCTCGGTTGTCAAAATCTTACTTCTACATAGGGAAAGCAAAAGGAAAAACTTGTTTTGTATGCATGTATGTATGTGTGGCAAAAAACAAAAAACGTAAACAAAAATATACATGTATGTATAAGGAAAATGTAAACAACTTTTGATATCGTGTAGGAATAAACCAAATAAACATCTGGCTCCTTGCGCCGACCTAATGGATAGGCCTTGGTCCTAGCTGTCGAGTCTTGAGTTTTTAAGAGAGAAAGGCAAAGATATGGCATTCTCTTCTCCCTTTTCTCCGAAAAGCTCAAGACTTGACGGCTAAAACTTGAATAGTGTGAACCAGCTCTAACATACAACGGGAATTGCTCTAAATTACTCTTCCGTTCTCTTTTTATATTAAAACTCTTAAGAATATTGAATTTGCCGAATTTTAAGTTCATAACTTGGCGACGATGGTAAAATTGATGAGTAGTATAAAGAGTGATTAAGATCGATGAAAGAGAGGGATGAAAATACAAATGTTGGTCTACAGCTAGGGCTACTGCACATCGACTTAAGCCTTATGTTTAATGTTATAACATAGAGGTTTTTTTTAAAAAAAAGTTTGACACTTTTATTTTCTTAAACGACTTTTTGTGCGATTTTATTTTAATGGGCAACGGTAGCCCTGTTCACAGATGTATTTTGCTTTCACCAACGACAGAGTTGTTACAAAATAATTTTTAATGGTGCATTTGATTTGGATGAGTTGGATTTTTTGGTACTTATTTAAAAGTAATAGTTTTATTTTAGACAAAAAAAAAAACTTTTCATAAGTTTGCTAAAAATTCTGATTTTATGTCACAATATTTTGATGTAACATTGAAAAAAATAATATAAGCAAGATTTAGCCTGCTGTCGTTTTTGCCTTAGCAATTTTATATTATTTTCTAATTAGCTTACTTCGAATAAAATTATTAAACTCCATGTTTCACCTTAAGTGCTATTTTTTAATATGTTGGGATAAATCTTTTTTTTTTATAATTAAACAGATTTGAATCATTGTATTTGCATTTTACTGCCTCGTTTAAAAATGAAGTTTTACTTTTTATAAAATATTTTCTTATCAAAGTTGTTTTTGGGAATACTTTATTTATTAAAAGATTTTGTTTGTTGTGCTTAATTCCCTTTTTTAATAATTGATAAAAAATACTGAAATTTATTGTTGGAGGATAAGCTGTTCCTATGCGCATTTCACTGGTTGCTTAGGCCAGATCATCAGAAAACGTTCTCCTAAATAATTTAAGAAACGCCAAATCTATCAGTAAACAAGACAACAGAGGGAATGAGAATTACCAACAAACATTCAAAAAGTGTTTTTTTCAACGATATCAAAGCTTAAACAAAATACCAAACAATAAATCAGTGATCAGTTTAAATTTTCTTACACTTCCCGCTACAATTATTTGGAATTCTACCAACATTAATTGTAGTTGTAAGTGGGTAAAGAAAAAACATATTAAAAACAAAAACAAAGTGCTTTAATTGTTTTCACAAGAAATCAAAATAAAAACTATTTGCCAGTTCAGATTTCTTGCGAAAACAGTAAAAGCACTTTGTTTTTGTTTTTAAATATATTTTTTCTTTACCCACTTACAACTGTAGATTTTATTAATTTTTTAATTCATTTTTTGCATATTTCGACTTCCATGAGTCTATTGCTGCTTTTAATGAGTAATAATTAAGGCGATTCTTTGCATAGTTCTAGGAATCCTGTCGAGAATATTTTACCCGCGCAAATTTTTTGTTGTAGTGTCTTTTAAACCGTGACAAAATTTTAAGTTTTCAACATACACGGCACAAGTTCACTTTACAGTTCCACAAACTTAAGGAAATATTAAAATAGTTTTGATTTTTACTCAGTTCACTGCGTAAAGAGCAAAAATACTGCCATACACCGTGAAACAAAAAAAAAACAAGATAGAGCACTTAAATTTTTGTTTCATGCAGGTTTTGCTTCAAGTTTTGTTACAAGTTTCAGCACGTTTCAATCTTAACAAGAATTATGTGTACAAACTTGAACGTGGGACTGCAGCGCTACATTTGAATTAATAATAAATTGTGCAACTTTGTGGGTTGTTGTCTTCGCTGAGAAAAGTTCACAGTATGATTCATAGTTTATTAATTTTTTTTTTGCAATTTAGAAAACCACAAAAAGCTATGTGTACTAGCATAATATAAATTTTTGATATACATACAAACATCCAAGTTCTGTATTGTTGAAATTTATAATTAAATTTTATTTTATTTTATATTTTAAGTAATATATTATATTAAAATTGACTCTTATTCGACCTTTAAAAAGTTTTTATTTACACTTTGATAAAAAGAAAAGATAAAAGTTTATTAATTTATTGGTAGCAAAAACCAACATCGTCTGGTAGAATAATTAACTATTTTTCAAATCATCCAAAAAGGGTTATAATCAACGTGGCTAAAAATTTTATAGAAATGTTATTGACAATAAGTGATACATGTTTCCATACGAATAAAAAGGATAAACATTTTAGAGCATTAAGGGAAAATAGTTTTCGAAAGGAAATTATATCTTATTTATTATTACAATATAATAACCATAGAATAAACAACTCCAACAGAAACAAAGAACCTAAAATTTATTAAACACTGGCTTATGTACCAGGTTTTGGAGAAAGATTGGAAAAATCAAATATTTATTATACGAAAATGTATAAAGTTGCACATAAATCATTTAAAACAATAGGTTGATTATTCACTAATATGAAGGATAAAATAAATAAGTTCGAAATGTCAAATGTAGTTTATAAAATACCTTGTAAGGGAAATGTTAATGGACAATGCAGTGAAGTGTTTGTTGGTACAACAAAAAATAAACTAAAACTACGATAGCAGGACATAAGTCAGATCAAAAATATAGAAATATTGAATCACAAAATACAGCTTTATCAACTCATTGTGCAAATCTAAGCCATCATCCTGATTTTGAAAATGTATTTTAAACACGGAAAATAATTATAAATGTAGATTTATGTTAGAAATATTGCAAATTATAAAGGTACCAACAATATTCAGAATTAATTTTAAGTCAGATACTGAAAATGTAGCCCAAAATTATAGACATACATATCTTCTATCTATATATATAAAATAGGATGTGTGTATGTATGTATGTAACGTATGGACTCCAAAACGGCTGGGCCGATTTTGATGAAATTTTCAGGGAATCTTCAGAATATTCAGGCGGGTGACACTGTGAAGTCTGATTTATGATTTTCGGTCTGTTGGCGGAGGGGGCGTGGCAAAATCCATAACTTGAGAACGGCTTGAACGATTTTTTCTTTAAAATGATCGCCATGGTCTAACTTAGGTTTTGCGGAAAGAAAATGTTGCCCCGCCCACTTTTACGCTCACTTTTTTCGTAAGAAAAACTTTATGATAGATATTTCATGGATTTTTATTTAAAGGCCGTAAATTTCGTTTAAAAATCAATTTAAATCGTCTGGTAATACAACACTAATGTTTGCTTAGGGCCAGCAACGCGGACTGGGTCAGCTAGTAATTTATAAAAATAGAAACGGAAATTAAAAATTAATTTAAACTGTAATATATAAGTTATTAATTAGTTCATTTATTAATGATGTGCTAATAATCCCAATTCTTGAATGAAAACACTGAAATTTATTGTTGTGGGAAAGCTAGTTTCTATGCGCATTTCGCTGGTTGCTTAGGCCAGCTCGTCAGGAAACTTTTTCCAAATACTTTAGAAAAGCTAAAAATATTATACAAGTAAGACCATAAAGTGAATAAGAATTTTAAAACACTCCGGTCTTACATGTAACAATATCAAAGCTTTAACAAAGACACAACAATAAACCGTCAATTTTTCTTTCTTACATTCCCCTACAATTGGCTGGGTTTTTTCCAACACGAATTGTAGTTGTAAGAGGATAGAAAGAAAAAAACAAAATTAAAAAAAAAAACAAGTTGCTTAAATAAAGCAGCTTGCCATTTAAGTTTGTTATTTGCCGGGCACATGCAAATTTATTATCAAAAATTATTTTCGGGAATGAAATATTTATTATTAATTAGTTCATTTATTAATGATGTGCTAATAATCCCAATTCTATAAGGTATGAATTGGAAAAACTTTTTGTATTTAATTGAAAATATGACATTTTGTTAATTTTGTCAAATATTCAAAAAAAAATCCCTGAAGAAGGCACATAATGGTGTGCCGAAATATTGGATTTAATAAATTTAATATCTTTTATAAAAAAAGAAATGAGACCTCAAGCTTAAATAAAAGGATTAATAAAAAATATATTATATTTGTATATTCGAACTGCACTAAATAACCCAAGATATAAAAAAAAAAATATTTATTATTAGTATTGTGGTTATTTTATTGAACTGTGAATGGTTTTTAATCCAAATTTCGATATTTTAATCAGGCTTTAGTTCATTGAATTTAATTTTCATTAAATTATTTTTCTATGAAGAAAGGAATTTTACAACATGAAATTAATTAAAATTTACTAATAATTTTTAATTTTTGACTAAGCTGGGAATTGAACCCAGGCTTTCACGGACAGGTTGCCGTGACTAGTTTTTTATACTGTAAACAAAAATAATGATTTCTTACAGATCTGTCAAATTGACGTCATATGTTATTTAAAATAATTGTGTAATAATAAGAAAGAAGATGCATTAAAAAGTGTGTTCTCAATTATGTTAAATTTTTTCAAGCAAATGAAAATATCAAAAACCGAAACCAAATTCAAATAAATAATCTTACTAATATTATAAATGTGAAAGTTTGTGTGTTTTTTAGCTTGTGGCTCAATCACGCGAAAACCTGTTAGTCATCGTCCAGACTTGCAATTTTTGTTGCTGCAATTTTTTAAATTGTGCTTTGAATTTGCATTAGTGTCCAGATTATGAAATTCTAGTTTTGCAATTTTTGTGTTTTCATCTTGACTTTTCTCTTTTCTTTTTTAGATTTTATAGATTAATACAAATGCACCTACAGCTAACTTCAAGTAAAAGACTGTGAGAATAACAAAACAAAACCGAATTGATGAGTACCTGAAACTAGCTACCCCTCCCCAATCTTTTCATCCCTCTCAACAATAAACTAAAGAATTACTGCAACAAAGTCTGGATTTGCTGATAGGGTACTTTTCATGAGGCAAATATGGGAAAAATTTGTACTTTCGTGCTTTTTTTTCTTTTTGATAAATTTGGTATGCAGATAGCATATGGTCAGCATTAAAATATAGATAAAATTGGTACTTAATAGGGGTAAAAACGAGATAAGATTGGTACCTTTTCTATTGGACTCTTGGCACTCTTTCACTTTGAGTACTTTATCTCTTTTCAAAAGATTTGGTTAGAAAAAGCCTAAAAAAACGATAAAAACAGAACAATTTGTACGTTTGCTACCTTTTCTCTTTTCGTAAAGTTTGGTGCACAGATTACATATGGTCCAGATAAAAATAAAGGTTACTTTTTAAGGGACTTGTCTTTATTATTTCTTTTTTATGTATGTTAATTGATATTTGTATACATTTTTTTAGTGATATTGTTAATTTTAATTATATTTATTTTTTTACTTAATTATTCAGCAAAAAACAATTGTTATTATATAAATGCAAAACACTATATGATGTGGCAGTTCAATTCAACTTTTATGTACAAATTAAAAAAAGTGGCATCTGAGCTTATTTTGTTCTGAAAAAGAATTAAAATTAAACCATTAACGAAGGCTTTAATCTGCATGTATACCAAATTTATCGAAAAGAGAAAAAGTACAATTTTAATCCAAATAATGTATAAAACTTATTTAATTTCTTGGATACGTAACGTGACAAAAAGTGTACTTTTCTTTGAAAGTGCCCACATTGAGCTCCAACAAAAAAAAAATGCAACAAACAAACATAAAAAATTTTATTAATGTCGTTACTTTTTTTTTACACCTAAAATCACACAAATCAGATTTAATAAATACTTATTGCTCAAAATTACAATATCAAAATTTTATTTTAGGATTATTTTTACTGGTTGCAAAAGAAAAAAAAATCGTATCTTACAAAAGAAAAAAAAATACCTCCTTCAAAGTTTCAGGACTTTTAAAGAACAGTTTGAAGAATTACATAAAAAAATTCAGCCAAAAAAATTAGGTTTTTGACTTAGTCCATTTTTAAAATTTAATATTTTGTAGATATTAAATTTTTTTTGATATACTGTTTGCAGCACCAAGTATTCTCTTTAAAATTACATACAAATCATCTACGTATGTGCAGTAGTTTGAGATATTGAAAAAATAAACTCAACACATTCGGCTAATTCGGCGTAATCATGCCATTTTGAATATGACGTAACTTTTGAAAAAAAATTTTTAAATTTGATTGTCAAAATTATTTGTTTTTAATTTAAATTTTTTTACGTTAAGATATTTTCCTTATAGGACGAAAGGATATTACACATTAAATTTCATTCAAATCGAAAGGGGTCGGGTCCCACTCTAGGTCGATTTGACATGGAATTTCCTATACATATACTCTGCTTTGTGTGTATTAGTGTTTTTTTGCATTCATATGTTTACGAATATGTGCATGAATTGGTTTCAGGCTGCTAATGCGGGGTTGAAGCTGGTTGAAAAATTATGTCAGCAAAAACCATTCTACTCGCCTTTCCTGCCTACAAGCTGTCTTTTTGTGCCAGCACAATTATGCCCGTGTGTGATAGGCCAATGAAGGTATAATTCAAGGCGAATTCATTCAGGTGACATTTTCAAGTCATCTTCTTATTGTTTATTTATTTGTGTGTATACTGAATGTCAAGCTTTGCTTACATTTTGTGAAAAATTAGTTAAAATTTAAAATTTAATAAAAATCTAAATACTTGAATAAAAAACTTCCCTTCTTTATGTTTTCAACAAATAATTTTGACAATCACTCTAACTTTTTACAAAAACAAAATACAAAGAATTTCAAAAAAAGGGATAGCTAGCATAACTCTATCTCATGATGCGGTCACCTGTATGAATTCGCCTTGGTATAATTACACCCACTGCGAATTCATACAAGGTGGTCTTATTTTAAAAACGGATACAACAATGAAACATATTTTAACGCTGTGTCAAAATAATACAACACTGTAGTAAACAATTCATGCAAACATTTTATTTGGTTTTTAATTTTAAATTGTGCGTTTTGAAATGTAATAATTTAAAAACTTTTAAAGCTTCATAATTCTGTGAAGCCAGAGAAGATAGAGTAGTTATATGTATTCTTAATGTCAAACTCCATACAAAAAAAAAATAATTAATAACTCACTCTGATTCGGTCCCCTGTATGAATATGTCTTGATACCAAACAAAAAACTATTTTGTCAATAATTTTTACAAATACATTTTTTGAATCAGCTTAAACACTACATACGCAATACAATGGCAAATGTTTGCAAATCTTTAAACGAGTTATCATTGCAAGGCCAATGGGATGATGTATTTAGCTGTTTAAAAATTGATACCAATTCAACAATTGAATTGGCTAGTTTGAAAAGTATGTAAGTAATAGGACAAATTTTTAAATTCAATAATTTTTTTTTTTAAGTCTCAGAACAACAAAACGATCTGTGGCTGGATGATCATAAGGCCACTTTAAATTCTTTGGAAATAATTTTGGGTTTTATACTGCTGTGTGACCAGATATTTTATATCCTGTTGTTGCTGTATTTGGGATTATTTGTTTTCAAATTTGTACATTTACATGTGTTCTGCATATTACAGACGATGTTTTCCAAAACCAAGTTTGCCTTAAAACGAAAAATATTGAAATTTAAAATGCAGGACAAAAATTTCGAAATAACCCGCGAAAATTGTAAATAAACGAAAATGATGTATTAAAAACGAATCAAATGGCAAAAAAAAACAGTCATGCCTTAAAAAAATATTTAATATCATTTCTTTTTAGCTGAGATAGATTTTAGTTAAAAAAAAGTATTTCAGATTTTTTTTTTTTTTGCAAACAATACATTTTTCGTTTCTTTGTTCGAGTAATTATTATTCAAGGCCAATAAATTGAATAAACTTTAAAATAATATTCGTTTTGGGTTTTATTCTTTATAGAATTAACACTTAATAGACAAAAAGCGCGAAAAAATCATACCATTTGATTGATTTGAAAAATTAAAAAAAAAATTTAATAAATAATGAAATTAATCTTAAAGCCCGGAGCTTTTTTTTGAACAAGTTTTGCCTTTAAATGTTGTCATGTTCTTTGGGTTTCATGTGTGACAGTGAAGAATTTTAATCATGATAATTTGAGTTACGAAAATATAACAAAATCCATAATTTTATAATTTAGAAACAAAGTCAATTATTTATTAAATTTATAACAAATTGAATATTCTAGTCATGTTCAATATGTGAAATGTCGTTCTATTTATCAGATAAATTTCTTATGATAACTCCTAAACTTATTTTTTTGAAAACTTGAGCTTGCAGGAGAAGCTCTTGAAATTTACGGGCGATACAACACTAAGTTTTAATAATTTTTTTTGCACAGCTTTGGATTGGATTAGCCGATCAACATCAACACTTGACAGAATTTAAGTTGAACATTACTAAATTCAAAAATGTAAAAAAAATTAAAAAACATGCTACGTCGATATAGCATGATATGGATTTGATCTATCGATATGTAAAGAAAATAAGGAGCTTGTTTTGCTTATTTAATAATATTATAAAATTTTTGCTAGTGGCAGTCGTATTGAAAAAACATTATCTTGATTGCCAAACCTGGATAATTTTTTTTTAAATCTAACTGCCTATTTCCGACTTCCGAAAGAATTCTTTCTTTCACACAAATTTTATATGTAGTTGGTTTCGCACATCTGAAATAGGCTATAAGTAAAATTATATCGTTGGTCTCATGTAGAACTCACATAATTCCAACTTTACAGGAGAAGATAAAAACATAATAGAAGCTGTACGATCTATAATCTAAAATTGCTTGTGCAATTGCATATAAATCGTTAGTTTTGTTTCTTTTGCTTTACATTTTTATGACGAGGTATATTTGTGTGATTTGTATTTGTGTAAAATGCGTTATCATCCCAAAAGAACTCAAAATCGAATTTGGGCCTTTGTACATGAAACACACAATATCTAAATCTATTTATTGTTAAGTTTCCTAAATTTTAATTACATCTTTTCCCGCACTTTTTTATTTCCCGGGAAAACGGGAATGCCAATGAAACTAATATTTACGTTTAAAGAAGAGTAAGATTAAAATTATTTTAAGACACTTAATAGTTGCCAACAGGATCAGTGAGTTCATTCTGCGGATAGGATCAAAATTTGCATAGTTAGACCGAAAGTACATATTGTAGGTTTAGGGAAATAAATGTAATTTAGGTAAGGGCGAATTTGGACTGAAAATTCAATATTACGAAGCTGGAATTTCAAAACATTTTCACCGTTTAACAAATACAGCAAGAAGGAGAAATTTAAGGAAAAAGGCTCTGTAAAAAGGGAAAGAGAAGACTTCAGCAGAAAGGCTAAAGATCGAATTTAACAAACGTATGATTACGGGAACCAGATCCCTAATTTCATAAGAACACATCCCATTGAAGTAACGATAATACAGGCAAATACATTTCACATTGCGACGGTACTCAAGGGAGTCAATAGAGTTCGATACCAAACGGTGACCGGTGAGAACCTTCGCCCTTTCCTGCACACGGTCAAGAAGCTATAAACTTGACTTTAAAGCACCGGTCCATAAATGAGAGTTGTACTCTATCCGCGACCGGATATACATAGTGGTATAAATAATAAAGGGATCAGAAGCATTGAAATATCTCCTCTAACGTTTTTAAAATCGACTTAATTGAAAGCTTCTTTCGACAACTTGTATACAGGTTTTGCTCCTAATATCGAAAAACCTCTCTAAAAAAATTTTTTTTTAAAAATAAATTAGTGATGCACCAATTCTTTTATATGCCTGGAAATTATACCACTAAATTTCATGAATATCGGTCCATAATTAACTACAGGTCCCATATAAAGACCGGATAATACTGTAGTACGTTTAAATCCATAATAAATAATTATATTGTGGTGAAATGTAATCTGCTGTAGTTTCATAAGATTATAAATCACACTGCCAAATTTCGTGAAGATCGTTACATAATTTACAATAGTCTCCATAAAAAGCATCCTTCCGAATAGCGGCTTATGCGTCTTAAGCCGATTAAAAAAGTTATGTTACTGTATTGAAATTTGGTCTAATGTAGATTTTTTTAAAACAAATAGAATCTGGGAATTATTTCTTTTCATAAGCTACTTTTTATTATATTCAAAATTTTTTTAAAACCATAAATCAATGAACGATACATAATTTACGACAAATCTATACTAATATTATAAAGCTGAACAGTTTGTATGTTTCTATGTTTGTAAGACGCAGTCTCCGGAACAACCGGTCCGATTTTAAAAATTTCTTCAACAAAATGAAGAACGGAATAGGCTATATAAGGTTCCACTAAATTGCTTAGGATAGGGTCCAGGGGCGCTAAACCTCCTATTCTAACCTAACTAATATCTCCAAAACTAAATGAGACAGAAACAAATATAATACTTATAACTGTAAAAACTGAATTTTGGTACTTTTTTGTCACCCCGTCTATTTTTTAAACCAATAAACGTAAAAAGCATTATATCACGTTCGAAACTTATTTAAAAAATACAATTACAAATGTGGTACTTTTAAGAAATTCGAATGTTGAGGTGGTGAAACTCGTAACTTTTATTGATACTTTTTTTGAAAAGTATTTTTCTCCATTCTTTGGCATATACGTATTAAATGGGCTCCCACAACAATATTGAAATTTTTGATACTTCAGAGGGGAGAACAAAAGAACCAAAAAAGGGAAATACGAAAAATTCAATTTCTTTCTTTAGCCTTTTAGTTATACAACTGGTATTTTTTTAATTGCCGTTAATGTTGGACCTAGAAACATAAAATTCAATACATATATAAGGTTCTGAGTGAATGCCAAGAGAACGACAAGAGACAACGCTTAAAAATTATGTACAAGCATTTCGGCTTTTAATACACGACTTCCGACAAAAGTTCTGATACAAATACATTATAGATTTCGCTATATATCTGGAGAGCGGCAAGAGTCAATCTTTCCAAACAAGGTACAAGCATCTTGGTTATTAATAGAAAACATCTGATAAAATATGGGCGAGGGTGAAGGAGTGGGCGTGGCACAAAATAGATTTATTAATATCTAGAGACCAGTATTTATATAACTTTCTGTTTTATCGCAACGCGGTGAAGGGTATATAAGATCCGGCGTAGCCGAATATAGAACTCTTGTTTCAGTTGACTGTCTTATTAATTGTTAAGCAACTATAGCATGTGTAGCATTCATTGCATGCGTTATTGCCGTCAAGAATATTTTTGGTTATTGAAATATAAAAAGATCATATTATATAACGATCTATACTGTTTGCATTGTACAACGACTATTGTGGTTACAGTAATCTTAGCTGAGAATGCTCAGTCAAACCGATATATCATCCACTGTTAACATTAGCAAACAATCAACACTTTTGGTGCTGTATATTGAGGTGGTTTGAAAAAAAAGTTGAGCCAGTCATCCCCACGGGATAAAAGATTATTTGAAAAAAATTTCAGAAAAATTTGCTTTTTTTCAAGCCTCTGGATTACGCCCTTTTAGTTTTTTTGCACACTGAGTTGCCATTTGTACTCTGATCATAATTTATTGCACATCGTTATTCATGGCATGTCTAAGGCTTTATTTGTACCTTTGCTGACTTTTCAATCTGACATGAAATTCCGGGCGCCACTTGTGCCATCTCGGATCCTTCCCCCCAATGACCAATTTTTTGTACGTGGCAAGAAAGTCCTTCTAAAACTTTGTTTTGCCACGCCCCATATTAATGCCCATTTTTATTGACATATGTATATATTACATTGCAGGTTTTGTTTTTCATATATAGTGCCGCCGTTTCAATATAATACGTGGAGTTATTTCAGTATTATTACACCTGAATTTTTGTTTCGAAATGCTTGATTAAATAATCAAGACTTGATAAATACGTTTAAACAACCCATTTTTTGTATCCCCTTAAAGTTTTAACAGTTAAAATTTTGATTTATTTTTCAATTAATAAAAGAAATTAACTTCTTCAAATATAGGCTCTTGAATTATACGGCAACAATAAAACAAAAGACTTAAGACACACGACATGCATTTTATGTAAGTTCCTTGTTGCAGTCTTAAGTCTTTTAATTCAAACGCAGTTATTGATAACTCAAGCTAACAAAATTTTTTTGTGGTTTGAGGTTTCTCTGTCAATTTGGGTACACATATTACTGAGTTCAATGCCTAAAATTGCTTTTTATTATAATAATACTTTAAATTATTAGCCAATTTTTACAGTTTTTTATTTACAATTTATAACAAACGATTTCAATTAACAAAAAAAATGTAAAAAATATAAAAAACGCTCTTCTAAATTGTTCTGGTTTTTAAGCGCCGTGCAGTTTGGTTAATCATACAAACATAAAATGTCTTTTTTAAGCCATCAACCTTGAAAGAAACGCAAATAAATCAATTTTACTGAGACAAAAGCTAAAAAAGCAAACAATTATCGATTTGTTCAAATCTTAATATGAATAAGCGTCCAACATTTAACAAAATTAAAATGTTAACGTTAACCAGGTTTGCATTAATTGTGCTTATCTAGTTTTACGCATGATCGCTAAACTTTGGCTTCTTGTCTTTAACCCTGACGACAATCTTAGCAAAAGTCACAAAAAATCTAAGTAAAGTTACGCATTTTTAAGGTATATTTTTTTGCTTTATACTAACAAATAAAATAAAACAATTCCAACTTAACAACACATCATATGCAACAATACACAATGAACATAATTAATGACGATTTTTATTTAATTTAAACATTCGTAAATACTAAATAATCGCAATTAACGCAAACAATACAAGTGTTGACAACTGCACAATACTTTTTTCTGTTCAGTTTTCTGTTCAAATTTGCTAATTGGAAAAAATTCTTTGAATGGATTTGAATAGTAAAGACAATAATATAAATTGAATGTGCGTATGAAATTGATTAATGATATATATGACTTTAATTCGCTTTAATTTAATTTTAAGAATTTGTCAATTTGGGTTACGCTTGTGTTAGATAAACATTCATGTGGTTATAATTGTGTTGATAAATAACATTTCTTACAAGTAGATTTGTTTTTATACAAATAATTATTCATAAAGAGCATCTAACTTAAACAAAAAGTATATTCCAAAAACCCTAAAACTAAAACAAAAAGCATATTCTAAAATCCCTTTTTTTAAATGATTTGAAATTTTTTTTTTAATTGATGAATTTTTACCTTTTGTACATTTGATAGAATAATACTTACAACCGCAACACTGTGGTTTTAGCAACTATCATTTAAATTTAGAACGTAAAAAATATATGTAACTGAAATTTTCATTTTTAACTTTATGTATTTTAAAGTTCGACAATAACACATTTAGTGGCATGTCATACGTTATCCTACGACATTCAGTACGTCGTGAAATGCCATAACGTATAGAGGGATGACTTCATACATTTTTGTTTAAAAAATATAAGGAGCGCTCCTAAATCTTTGAAATTTGGCACCGAACATTATATTACTATATTAAGAAAAAACTTGAATTTTATTAAAATCAGCCACACCCACCTCCTATATAATAAAAATAAAATTTTTCGGACAAAATTGTCAATATCCTAGCAAAAATTTTCAAACATACACTTTCTTAAATAAGTAAAAGATGTATGCCAAGTTTCATCAACATCAACCACGCCTACCGCCCCTATATACACAAAATTAATCCAAAAAAATCTAACATTTTATTTATCAACTGTCATTTTTTAACATTAGTATTTGTTGAAGTTCCTGAAATCTTCGGAGAGCACACCAAAAGAGAGTACTGCTGCAATGTTAATAAAAAAAGTTTAAGGCTAGATGTATGCAAACATGCACTGCAATATTTGTGCCTTTTTCCAGAAAAGTAATTTTGAGTAAATTATTTAAGAAGACGGAAAGCTAACCTCTTTATTTTCCAAGTAAAACTGCAAACACTTATTTTTGCATATCCAATCCAATTTTTTTTTAATTAAAAATAAGGTGCTGAATTTCAATAACAACGACATTGAATTGTTAGCAGTGAAAATTTCTTAAACGCATGAGCTGCTGAGTTGCATGAACATTTTATGAGTTTTCGTAGAAAAGTACTTTGAGTAATTTCTCTAGATTTTTTCTAACACAAAAATTAGAAATGGATGTTTCTTAGTGTAACATATCTCTAGAACAGCAGCATTAGATTATTGGAAAGTAATAGTCGAAAAATTGCTATCTTGGAAACAAAACCCCTCTATGCACCAAACGTTTCCGTACAACAGCGATTAGTTTACTCTAGATACTGTCGTGTTTTTCTGTACGACACTTAATGAAATTTGTTCTGGGCCTTGATTAAAGAAGCCTTTACTGTATGAATACTTGAAAACAAGTAGAATAAGAGCGATCTACGTTTTTGTAAGACAGCGATTTCAACAAATGCATGCCCCTTACGGGAGTAAAAGGATTTAATATCATGCAAAGCCATGTCGAAAAAATGCACGACATAAAATAACTTCAGGAAATTGGTGTCAATTGTTTCAGCAGACTGATCCTGGGATTTATGAAATTAGAACAAGTACAAAAGGAAGATCTGAAAAGAACTGATGACCAGTGAAAGGAGAACCAATCCTATAGCTTGTTTATGAAGAACCAAAAGATGGAAAAAATAATGAATTACAGAACAGTATCCACCGGTAGTTTAACACATATTTTTGGATTTTCCAAAATTTGGTTCTAAAATTTAATTCTAGGACTTGTTTTATTGTAATAATACTCCATTATAGTAACTAACACTAAACACGTTCATTAAGAATAGATTTGTGACTTGTCATATGGTGGCTGTTAGGTGTCAACTGACCCCCTCCAATGACAACCCCATGTAAAAGTGATAGGTCACATTCATAAAAAGTGAACCGATCCCTACCAGCAAAGGCCTATCACGGGACTACTTTGGTGTCAGCTCGCTTCCCCCTAGGAATATGAAGTAAGCAGCAGAGTGAGTTAGGGATATCTCAGAAATGGTTTTTTTGATCAAAAATACATTAATTTCTTAAAAAAAATGTGATTGGTTTTTTTTTTTTTATCAAAAACGCTTATTAATCAATGTCTTAAAACAGTAATAAATAGTTTCTTATCCACTGCATATTATTAAAGTAAATAAAAAAGTTCACATTACAAGTATTTCAATGCAAAAGCGTGTAAAAAAATAAAAACAAAAATAATACATTTAATTTGCATTATTGAACTGACATCACCCATAAAACCAAAAACAGAAGTGAGAGAGAACATGTTTGGATTGTAGTTAATCATACAAAATTTTGTTTATTGTTTGCCCTTCCACGTAGTGTCTTTAAACACATAAAATGGTAAACGAAACCACTAATAACTCAATTTGCATAAAGTTTGATTTTATTTTATTTTTTATTGTTTTGAAAACAAATAATAATAAAAAAATCATAACTTGTATGCAAATTGCATTTACTTTTTATAAAGTGGCTTAACTTTTTTAACTTGTTTTAAAATCGAGGCAACATGTTGCTATGAATTATGAACCCTTTGTCCAACCAAAGTAACCCTTATATTAACCGTAACTTATAAAAAACTAGTTACAATGTTTATATTTAGTTCTCTCTTTATTTTGTAAGCATTTGACTGTGTGAGTGTTAAGTTGTGGGCTTTGTTTATATTGCTCTATTACAACAAAACATGTTACCCTAGAAAAACGACTAGAAATGAAGGCCCTCACAAATATTTTACTCATCAAACAAAAAAAGAAAAAAAAAAAAAAAATAATAATAAACTTCATGATTGTGTTCGTGAGACATGTATGCATTTTGTTGTTTCTTTGCAAGCCCAACATTTTTATGGGAAATGTTGCTACAATTTCCTCTCCTTTAAGAGTTCTTAAAAAATATTATACTTAATCTACGGTCACTTGGCAAATATTTGATGAAAAAGACGTAACCAAAAAGAAAACTAAAATATAATTTCTTTTAATTGCAATATTTATTTTGATTAAATACTTTATCATACAAAAAATTTGGTTTTGCTGATATTAAGTTGATATTAAGACCATGTTAAGTCCCACAAAATAGTGGTTATGCTTATTTGGGCAAATATTTAATAAGTGGAACTCGCCGTCATTTTAAGTTTTTGTGTTTACAGAAAATTTTAAATTGTCAAAATTGTCTCCATATAAACGAAATAAAATTAAGCTTACACATGCACATTTTTTTGGCTTTTACATACGAAATAAAAAAAACTTTTGACAATTTGGAATTCAGAAAACATTACGCTTTCTCTAATACTAATACTCTATGAATATTCCTTGCAGTGTTACCATTTTAGCACATTTTCAGCTAGATATAGCAGATTAAGTAGAGGGATTGCATATTTTTTTCCAAAAGCAGATTTTTTAGCATATGTATTTACTTATTAAAAAAGCAGATTTTTTTTTAGCATATTTAAAAAAAAAATTAAATTATTTATGAAATATATCATAAATTTCCTTTTTATTTAGCAGATTTTTAGCATAATTTTTTTATAAAAATTCGAAAGATTTTTAGCATAATTTTTTTTTTTTTGGAAAAATGTAGCATATTTTTTTTTTAGCATATTTAAATTATTAAAAATTTTAAGTACCCCGGTAGGCTAGCTGGTAGTGAGCTAGTCTATCATTGCCGGAGTTGGAGGTTAGATTCCCGCCAGAGACTCTGGGCTCCTGCAGACAAGCGTAGAGCTTCGCGGGATTAGTATGGGAAAAAAATCAGACCTTAAGCATATTTTCTTCATTTTACGATTTAGCAGATTTTTATTGAAGTTTTGACATATTCTCAGCAAACAGTTGTGGCAACACTGGTGCCTTGCATGATACTACATCAAAACGATCAGAAGCAAAGGTTTTCACAGAAATCCTACTCATCAGATAAAAAAACATAAACACGAAATTTTGATAAAAAAATTTTAATTCATGGGCTTCTCCTCTAATAGTTCTCTATGACCGATATAATTTTCTTACTTTAAATCAATTGCTCTTCATTATTATTTTCTCTCTTTAATAATTTGTTTGATTGTTTGTTGCTTGGCATTTGTTTATTTCATTTTTAATACTAGTACGGTAACATTTCGTATTTTGTGTATATTTGAGCCAGTGTTGCTTGTGACCAGGGTTGCCGTTCTTGGTCTTTCCCAACCAAATTTGGTCGGCTATATTTCGTTTGGTCGGATGGTAGGCCAAACTTTATTTTGGTCGGTTTGAGAAAATGTTTATAAATATTTATTTTAAGAAATTTAGAACACTGATAGCAATCATATAAGGGCAAATCTAATAATTTTTTTACGAAAACCAAAATTGATTGAGCTTACCAGACAGATGCCGTTTCATCTTTTCTTCTTATAAAAACCTTTTAATCACCAAACAATATTCCTTTAAAATTTTTATCGGATTGGCAAGAGTCGGCGCTAACGTCATGGCCTGTAATGTTGGTAAGCTTAAAAATTTACTTAGCAATGAAATTGTCTTATTTTACCTTAAATGCGCATGTCACTCACTTTCTCCACATTTCTTAAACTCACTCATGTAAACTGCTGCCAAAAATATTGATGTGTTTTTTTGTAACATTTATGGCCATTTTCTCATTAGCCGATTATCTTTTTTCCCAACGAAAAACTGCACATTACAGAAATTTGATTTTCTCAATGTCAAATTTGCTTCTATTCTATCGCAAAGCTAACCGGCACTCATCTGCCAATTATTTATTTGCCGTAGAGATAAATTCAATCAGCTGACTCCCAACTTTTTAAATGTATTTTGTGAGGTGTTGCCAACTGAAAACAATGTTTTTTGTCGGTATATTGAGAAAACCAAAATCGTTAACGATCAGTTTATCGGTCTAATAAGTTTATGTCGACATTAAGTAGCAGGCAGTCTTTCGATACATTAAGAAAATGGCCATTAGAGTTTTTTTTTGCTTAATCCCAAATGCATAACTGTAGTAAAAGAATTTCAGAAACACTGTTCTTATTTTACATTTTAAACATGAAAATAATGTTAGAATTATATTATGAAATGATATATTATGTTATAGCACTGATGACAGTTTGTCATCGCACTGATGACATGATATATTATGTCATCGCAATGATGACAGTTTGTCATCGCACTGATGACATGATAAATAATGTCATCAAACTGAAGACAATTTGTCATCGCAACTGATGACATGATGTATTATGTCAACGCATTGATGACAGTTTGTCTGTACTGTTGTCAAAATGCTTCAGCGTTATGACGCCTTTTCTGTCAGTGTACACAAAATATGGCATCGAATTTATGTCACTGTAGTCATAGATTGACGTTCGTCATTGGATTAAAATCACTTTTGTTGCCTCATTGATGCCATTTGTAATAACATTGATGTCACAATTCTGATGTTTGGGCATCATCAATATGAAGATGCATTTTTCTATCCATAATAAATAATCCTAATAAGAATTCCAGTCAAAAAGCTCTCGTTTGCCGTATTTGAACTATAGTTTAGTGATAATTTATTTTAAATATTCTAAGTATTTTTAAAAGATATGATGTTACACTGCGATACGTAAGTCGATTTCAATAAAATATATAATCACATTGATGTTTAAAGTACATCAAAAAAACATAATTCAAACGAGGATTTAGAAGGCAAACAAGATACATATATTTAAATTTTATATTGAGGTTCTTAATCAAATAAAATCTTAGTTTGACTTTAAGCGCTACAATAAATCACCCCTCCTAAAGTGTTGTCTAATGATAATTGGTCTCTATCGTCCGTAATTTTAAATTGTAAATATTTAAGCAGTAAAACCCAAAACTATTACAGAATATGAGACATGCCCCTGTAACATTTTTCTTTTGGTGCCCCTTTGAAAAACTCCTATACGTTCAGACGTTACGTCTTATGTTACAATTGTAGCATAACGTTAAAGCCTTTAACTCAAAATAAACATCTCAACTTTAAAAATTGTGTTTTCAAACATTTTAAAAATTTAACGGATACAAAGGATTTTGGTAGGTTTTATAGACAATTTTATTCGGATAGAAAATTTTGAAACGGCAACCCTGTTTGTGACTTTATTTCCATTGTCGTTGTTGTTTTAGTTGCTTTTATTTTGTTTCTAATTTTAAAGTGTTATTTCAAAAGAAGACTTTGTGCTGAGTCGTTTGCATTTGGCAAATTCAGTGTGGCTCGTGTCTTCAAAGTGTTCTGTAACGTTTTAGCATTTTTTAACGCGTTTAGTAAAAAAAATTTACAGTGAAATAATTGTAAGAATTATTATTTTGTTCATAATAAATTAAAAAAAAAACTTTTAAGTAAAAATTTCGTTGCGAATTTATAAAATTGCTCATAACTGCTGACAAAGCAACAAAAAAAAAAAAATAAAAAGAATATTTTAAAGCCTTATTTCTGATGCCAATAAATTGCGAAAATAAGTTGACAAGTAATTTGTAAGAAATAAAAACAAGTGTTCAAGCATTATTCATCTTGAATTAAAAATTGTGGAAAATTCAAAAAATTAATAAACAAAAATACTATTTCGAAAGGACTGCAGAAAATTGATTTAACATTTTCACATGAAATAAATTCGTTATATGAGAAATTTTAAGTTGGGTATTTTTTAATTAAAATATTATGAAAAAATCGGACAATAATAGAAGAGATAAATTTAATAGATCTCGAATGGATATTAAAAGTTGTGATTAATCTAATGTAAATTTTGTTTGTGTTCTCTTTTTGACACTGTAGAACCGATGGAAAAAAATGTTTGCAAAACCCGTCTCATATGTTTTTTTTTTTTTACTAAATGCATCGTGTTACTCTGATCCAGTGGGTATCAAAAATATTAAAGTTTTTTTCCCACAAAAACTTACACTTGTTAATAAAAAAAGAAATATTCAGGTATGTGATGAAAATCGGTCGAATTTAAAACGTTCGTTTCTAAAAGGTGTGATGAATTTCGAACAATTTTTAAGTCCAATTTACAATAAAGGGATTAGTTTTTTGTTCAAAATACAGTTCAATTAAAATATTCAATATAAATAAATATAGACAGGTAATAAAATGAAACTGTACTAGAAATAAATTTTTAGCGATACGTTCGATTTTAAGTCATATCGTTTTCAAAATTGGTTTCCATCACATGTCTGAAAAGTCCAAAATATGTTGCAACTTTTGTTTAAATATGTATTACGAGGGAAACCGGAAATATGAATTAAAAGAGTTTTTTATGCGCATTAAATATGGTTTAAAAATTGAAAATATGCTCTAAAAATTGTTAAAAATATGCCCTAAAATATTTTTTGCATAAAATAAACAACTACAAAAATATTATCGGTCAAGTCCGGCCTTATTTTACCCAGCATCACAGTATTTACAGACAAATTTTTTAGAGTTACCCATTTGGGATTCATGGGCATTATTCGAACCACCAGAACAATATTATTTTATGAGGTTAAAATTCGTATAAGAGCGACATGTGCTAAATATTATCTAAAGATTTTTATTTCTTTGTATATAAGATTTTATTGTCTTAAAGAAATTTTAGGGACGGGGCTTAAATGGCTCAATTATGGACCTGCCAATTAAAAGCTTTGCAATGACAATACGCTACATAGACCGATTTTAATAAAATTCGGTGAGTTAGTTTGAATCTAAATACTAACATTATTAGATGGTTAATGGTCTGTGTGCCCTTTCTTCCGGAAAGAAGCTTGTATATGGAATATGAGAAATTTGTACTACTTATGACAATTCAAAAATGTGTACCAAATTCAATCAAATTATGTCCGAAATTGCGACCTCTACCTTGAACCCAAGGGTAACATAGCCAAACAACAATTCAGATGGAGTGAAATCATTAGATCGATTCACAAATTAACTATGAGACGATCGGTATACTTAAAGGTGGTTACAGAATTTATAGAGCTTCTGTGTGCACATCAGTACAAACGCAGAATACTCTTCCCACCTTTGGTAATGTGGGTTATACAAAAACCTGTTAAGCAACATTTAAATTAATTCTTTTTTCAGCTGCGAAAGCACTTGTACACATTTAAAACAAACTCTATAAGAATGAAGATGTACTTAAAAAAGGCGGAATATACACTATTAACTAAAAAATGCTGCCAAAATGCTGCTTTGACATAAGCAAAACTATGCACTTACAAATCGATGACAAAATTCATAAAAAGCTCTAGGACGGATAACTTTATTGTTTTTGCCTCCATTGGTCGCAAAAGGAAACACATGCAATTGCATACTAACGGCTTCTATTTTGATTACCATCTACCGAAAAGCATCAGTTAAATTTTATTATGTCAAATATTTGAAGATTTGTTAAAGTTTTACGAGCATTTACCAGGTAATTAAGTCTCGGACAGAAATGAAACATGCCCGAATCCATCATTAGAGGGAAAAAAACCCTGACGGAGACATTACCTATAAAAATGAAAATTAATGTTATTAGTTAAAATTGTATCACAGTGGGCATAAAAAACCTAAAATAAAATAGTAAATTTCCAAAATCTGTGAAGTGAGATTAAAGTTTTTTTTAACTTTCTAGTCAGGTTTTTAATTTACCGTATTTTTTCTATTTCTAGAAACGCAAACAAATATTCCTTTCATTTTCGGGGACTCCCCGAAAAATTTTTTCTAAAGAATGATAAGAAGAAGTGAAAAAATGTGTTTAATCATTGGCAATTTATGTGCAAAAATCGTTCTTAATCTGTAAAAACTCAATGGTATGTAATGCTTAGAACATATTTTAGACATTAGAATTGAGAAGTCGCTAGTTCTGTCGTTTGTTTTGAAGGCGTTGGTTTGTTTTTAAATCTTTTCAGCGCATCACACAACATCTTAATTATTAGGAAAAACATTCAATCTGATACCTTTCAAAATAAGATATATTCCTTTCTTCGTCTTTCCTTTCATCGTCCGCTTGTTGCTGAAAAACTCCTTGAACTGTGAGATCTTTTCAAATGATGTTGCAAACAGACACTGTCTTAACAAAAGAAAAAAAGAGTCCTGCTTCTCTAATTGCGGTAAATGCTTTTTTAATTTTTTCTAATTGGTGCCCTTAGAACCAGAGTGGTAAACAACTGCAATCAATTAAGGATTGCAATCAAAATGATTTCAATCAAACTGCCAATATTCTTTGATTTAAAAATAATTTTGGATTTGCAATGATTGCAATCACATAATTATTATAGCTTATGATTGCAATCATTCTTTTTAGAAATCATCGAATGCAATCAATAAATTTAAAACCAATTCGATTGCAATAAAATTTCAATAATAATCATGCGATTTCAATCAGTTTCGTTTGCAATCACAACTAAAGCGAAAGTCCAACGAAATAGTATACACTTGAAATCTAGCGGTTGTTAACAAAAATTGACATTATTGGCAATTCAAAATTATCAGAGTCGGCTTCATTCCTTTTAGAAAGAGTTTCATTTGAAGAGAACGAAGATTTTGTTTATGTATTAAGCACTTTTAATAACAAACTGTGTCACTATTCATTACGAATTTTTAATAAAAAAAACTCGAATTTGCACCAGTAAATAAATTTATAGTTACAATTAAACGTTTAATTTACTTAATTTAACGTATAATTCACTTGATTACATTTTTAATTAAAACTGATTTTAGTTTTATTTAATGCTTTAATTGGGGCAAAATTTTTTTCTGTGTATCCATTTTTGTTTAAATTTAAATTGCTATAAGACAATTTAAGAAATATGTCCATTAAACAAAAAGTTTTTAAGGCCTTAATCATGTAAAACGCAACGCCAAAGAATTACATTGAAAGCAAAAACAAAGTCATAAAAATTTTGTAATTTTGTTGTTGCTTTCCACAGAAATTCATGTACCGTCTCAAAATCTTCAACGCCACAAGCTATGCAGCGTTTGAAATTTTAAAACGCAATGTGCATTTCTGTAGAATGCTACAACAAAATTATAAAATATTTATGACATTGTTTGTTTAACATGATTAGGGCCTAAATAAATTAATAAAAATTTAAGAACTACATTAAATAAAAATTTTCAAGAGAGCAATAACGCCATAATGACTTTATTTCACTCCCTATATGGTAATAAATCCATATGGCCTTAATTTATTTACAAACTAACAAACGATAAAAATGATATTTAAATTGAAGCAAAAAGTAAAACTGAGTATTCTGACGTCATAGTGAAGTACTGTCTGTACCAAAACCACCTTAAAGTTCTGACCTTTACGCTACGCTAGAG
Source organism: Pollenia amentaria (assembly GCA_943735925.1). Taxonomy (NCBI): domain Eukaryota; kingdom Metazoa; phylum Arthropoda; class Insecta; order Diptera; family Polleniidae; genus Pollenia; species Pollenia amentaria. The sequence continues at coordinate 228,851,865 of OX031009.1, forward strand.
GTACTTGAAAACGAAACATTAGATATTTTCGTTTGATATTTTCGGAGAGGTCCTGGTTTAAAAAATGTAAATGTCTATATTTCCAATATCAAAATCCGTTCAGCTATTTAGCCGATAAAGCGTAGCAAACGCAAGTCACGTTCGCATTCGGTAGGACTAGCGCCCATGCACTTTAGTGGAACTATATACAGCCTATACTCGTATCCGTAAGGAGGTTCCCTTCTTCTTTTTTTTTTTGAAAAAATGTTTAAAATCAGACTGTCAGTTCCTGATATTACTTCTTCCAAACTACAAACATAAAAAACACACAAATGTTCTAGCTTTATAATATTAGTATAGAAAAACTAAAAAATGTTGTTCTGAAAATGTTTTCACAGCGAAATTTAGATAAGACTAAACTGTAGCTCTATTTCTTAAGGGCGCTTATTTCTTTTATCTGCAAAGAATTAGGATTACAATAATATGATTAGAGTTTGTTCCCGGAATTTCTCGTCCCGGGGAATTCCCGGGATTTTCAGTTGTTTTCAATTCCCGCTTGAAGAAAATATTTTTTTAAAACTTTAGTAAATTTATGTCAGACTTGTGTCTTTATTTGTTTTATCCAACTTTATTTCACTACAATATTTAATTTTTCTAGTTTAAGGCTTTTAAACTAATTTTTGAGAATGGGCTTTATATTGGGCCTATGATAAATTATAGACCTATCATCACGAAATTCATTTCTTGTCCTAGCAAACTGAAGTGTAAATTTTACAACATTATTATAAAGCTTTGCGTTTAAGGGCATAGTAAATTGTTGTCCTAGATTGTGTTTCATGTGCGGCATTTCAAGTGATTTTGAGTCTTATAAAAGTAGAAAGTAGAAATTTGTGAGCATTTCGCCACAAATTTATGTTAGGTTTTGTTGCGTTTTTAGGGAGGTAGTTTCACATTTGGGTGCATAACTCTTTTCCTACTGAAGCGATTCTACTGCAATTCAATCGCAAACAGCCTAGAAGATCTAGAAGCAATTTGACTAATAAAGGACTAATGAGACAAATACTTTACTGGACCTTAGATGAATATTAAAAAAATATCATATGGAATAGCAATCTTAGTATACTTTCATACACCACTGCAGACTTGGGGTTATAAAGTTGTAAAAAATATGTTATTAAATGAATTTGTTAAACGGTAAAATTGTTTCAGAATTTCTACTTCGTAATATTGAGCTTTTAGTTCCTAATCACCCTTCCAGCATTTGCATTCCCGTAAGACTAATACTTTCATTCTGATTATGCAAATAAGTTCTTAACTTGACAATGTATATACGTATATTGATTTCTATTATCCTATTGGCATCAATATAACCTCTTAAGTGTCTTAAAATAATTTTAATCTTAAATTTTTTACGTTTTTGTTATATAATAGATACTAGGTTTCATTATGTTAAGCGTAATAGCCAATAAGAAATATTAGTTTCATTGGAGAAATAAGTAAATAAATAAATGCAACATTTTGGGCGGGAGTCCCGGGATCCCGGGAATTTGATTTTTATTTCCCGCTTTCCCGGGAATCCAAAAAGGGCGGGAATAAAAAAACTCTAAATATGATACACTAATATGCCATTTTTTTATTTTCTAGAATTGAAGAGCTAAATCTTGTCCGAGTAATCACACATTATAGTAGTGATGATATTCGTAGGGATTTTCTTCTAAAAAAATAGCCGTAGGAAAAATTAGGAAAGATATTTTGAAATCATTAAAATTTTTTTTTCTGATTATTTATTTATTGAATCTTCATATATTAAATATGAACTAGCAATAATTAATCAAATCTTATACTAATACTTTATTTTTCTCCTGCCAATGCCAGACGAAAATTTTTCTCCTCACGGTTTCTGTTCACATATGTAGATGCTTAGCGCTTTTATCGTCGGATGAGTACTGCAGTATCTCTTCTCCTTAATCTAGAGGGGCCGCTGTCATTTAAAATATTTCGAGCTAGTGAATTTGGGTGCGACTCAAGCCATTTTAAATATTTTACTGCATCGTAATAATAGTTTTTACTAATGGCATATTGAGGTCCTTGTGAATATTTGAGTTTTTAACATACAAGGGAGCGACTGTGAATTTTTTCGATATTAGAGGCCGAGGTAGTGCCCCGTAGCACCAGATTGGCTTGTAAAGTATAAGTTTGCAATCGAGGCTAAGAACAGAATTTCTTCCAATAAGCCAATAAATTTGAATTGCTTTTAGTTTCATTTGTGTTAGTTTTGCTTCTATATGGCATTTCCATGTTAAACATTGATCTAGATGAATACCGAGGTATTTTACATGCGAGTGTTGGGGTATTATTTGATTATTGATTTTAATATGGGGGCATGTTTCCCGACGCAATGTGAATGTTATATGTTCCCATTTTTGCTCATTGGCCTTTATCCTCCATTGCTTTAACCACTTTTCTAGTTCAAATATATGATCCTGCAAGTAACGAGATGCTTCATGACAGTTTTCGTGTACGCTTAAAACAGCTGTATCATCAGCAAATGTTGAAGTTAGGGAGTGGTTATTTATTGGCATGTCTAAGGTATATATTACGAGTATATAAATCATTGAAAAATGTGACAATCTTTTTCGATTTGTGACGACATACTAATGCGATTGTTGATACGGCAACATTACAAATTCTTAAATTTCTTTGAGTATTTTCTCACGTTTTTAATATTTGACTGACTATAAGTAGCCACTTGTTGTACTAGAAAAGTATTTGCAATACGTTCGGCTAGATCGAACATTATTTAATCTTTTTTTTAAATAAGATTATACAATTCGCACTTAATCAACATTAGGTTATTAACTCAAAATATTTATTTCTTTACTTTTCCGAAAAAATCTACACGTTATATTCATATCTACCCGCTGTGAAAATATCGTGCTATTTTGTCTACTTTTTAGTAATGAAACAGTTGGTTTTAAATGGTTTTTCTTTTATTTGATTTCAATGTAAAATTAAAAATTGTCTTGCTTCTACTGAAAATTTTTAAATTTTGAGTTAACACCCTCTTGTTGATTAAGTGCGAATTATCTTCTTACAAATGAAGTGTTTATCAATAGAATTTAAAAATAAAGCCAAAGTTTGATCAATTTACTGGTCATACTTTTTTTGGATTTAATCCTCAACTATTTTTATGTCTGAAAATACCTTTTGGCATAAAATTGTAGATATCTTCAAAAGTATCCTTACACGTGTACTATTGTTAGAAAATCACAAGTCAAAACTAATACGGACAAACAATTAATTTTTCTAGTATCCAAACAAAATCCATAAGTACAAAATACATTAACCAATGTGATTTTAAGTGAATATCGGTCATGTTCAAGAAATCGAAATGAAGTGGATTTGAAATTGGACGAGAATTTGATTTAAATTGTTTACAAGCTGACTGCAGTTTTTCCTGTATTTAAGAGTTATTCTTGTACAGGTGCTTAGTACTCAAAGTGTGAATTATTTAAAAAGGAATTTTTTTATGCACTTTCTTTGCAGGCTCCTTTTCAAATTTTGTTCGCTTCTAAATCTTCTTCATTTATATTTATAGAACATGACCGTATAACTTGTTTTTTAGGGCTTTTATTTTATTTTTTTCTTATTTAGTTTTTAGTTTATAAAAAGAACTGATTTAGTAGTACATAGAAAAAATTCTCTAAAATTTTTTTCCAATTAAACCATTAATCAAAAATGAAATAAGTTTTAATAAAATGTTTAATCAAGTCTGCAGAAAATGTTTTTAAAGCGCCCTGGACACTATCAAATAAACACATCATATTTTTTTTTAATACTCCAATGCTAATCCCGCAAAGCTCTTCGCTTGTCTGTAGAAATCCAGAGTATTTGGCGGGAATCGAACCAGCAACCCCGGCACTGATAGACTAGCTCACTATCAGCTAGCCTACCGGGGCACCCAATATAGTTGTGTGCGTGCAGTCGTTCTTTTCGGCTACACATACGCGTTGTCGGCAATGCTTTATGAAAAAAGGTTTGAATTTTTTTACTTGATGGCTGATTATTTGATAGTCTCCTGTTGTGATTTACAACCAATTTTATTTGATTTGTGTTTGTTGCCATGAAGAAGTATACGGATGAAAGAATATAAAATTTTGTTTCTTTTTAAATACAAATTATGATTGACGTGTTGATTTTTAAGTCTCCAAAAAAAGCCTGAAATAAACAACACAAATGCACTGATTGATGGGTTTATTTGATAGTCTCCAGAGCCCTTAATATAAATAAACATTTAATTAATACTATAAATTTATTTACTGGTTCAAATTAAATTAATATCACAAATTTTTTAAGGATTGTATCACAACTTTAAATAAAATGGATATACATTAACACTAACGGTTTTATTTGCATTGATATATTTTCATTTAAACGTTGTAGGGACAATTTTATGAGCGTATAGGGAAAAATAGGGATTTTCATCGGGCTGCGTAGAGACTTTTCAAAAAATTCTATAACATCACTGCATTATAGTAACGGTTAATTCCCAACACTTACTTTTTTTGCCTCAGAATTGCTTATCTACCACAAATAATCGACAAATCTTTAATTTATTATGCGGCTAAAAATTGTCATTTGAAGTTTATTTTCTTAAAATTTAAATACAAAAAATTAATACACAAATATTTACTGATGTACTGGTTACCATGTACGAGCTGGTGTAATTGCGCCACTTTAAAATAAAATAAAAAAAAAGATGTCTAAAAAGCAAAGCAAAACGAGAAACTTAAGACTTAAATAACAAAAAATTATATTAAAGTTACTTTTACGTACACATTGTGACTGTGACATTTTATCATAATCAAGTGATCTTGAAATTTATGATATCACTGCAAACAGCGAACAAAGAAACAAAATGAAAATTTAAAAGATTTAATAAGAAAATGTCTCAAATTTAAACAAGCAAGCGTTAAAAGTCTTGACAGTTAAAATGGTGTGTAAAAATAAAATTTTAGGGATTTTATGGTTAATGAGCAATTCATTAAGAAAAAAGAAACAAAACATCATTTGACACCATCGCACCGCATACAAAATTGAATGCTGACGTCAAACCTCAGCCACACCAGTCAGTCGTCATCACTGGAATTGTGTGGTTTGGTACAGCAAATGGATGACTGAAATTTATCTGCCATAAATATTAACAACAGAAAAAAGTAATAATTTTTAATTTTGGGTTAAGTCGTTGTATTTCCCCTCACCCTTTCGAATGGGTGAAATGTGTTGAAAAGTCATAAGCGTTTGAAAGTAGTTCGTAGTTCAATGATTTAGAAAAAATGTGTTTTTGGTTGAATTTTGTGGATTATAAATTTTGGAAAACTTTCATTTTAGCAAACACTTTTTAATTGTTTGCAAAACTAAAAATATTTAATAGAAAAAACTTATAGCCTGTTTTCCAAACTAAAATAAAAATTTTCGTTTAGAAATTTATATTGGACACAAAAACAAATTTAAGTTTTTTTTATTGTTGTTTCAATGTATTTTCCCAAGAGAAAATTTTTATTTTATTTTGAATAACAGGCAGTTAAACTTTTTAGAAAAACTAATACTGTTAAATAAAATTGTAACAAAATAAAAAATTGTTATGCACTTGTACCTCTAACTGATTTTATTAACAATAACAATTATATGCACAGAATTTATTCGTAATTATTTTGAGCACGTTTAACGGTCATAATTTATCCATGATTTGCATGTTGGACAAACAATATTCAAGTTTATGTCTTAAGTCTTTTGATTTCTTGCGCACGTTCGTATTAATTGTATTGGACGTACTGGACTGCACTGGACTGCCTGCCTACCGCTTCCCACGAAGTTAATCGTTCTTTTGCATAATTTGACCATTATTTTATATGGTTGACATTAAAATGTCTGCATTTTTTTTTATGTATTTTACCTTTTTTCAATGGATTATTATTGCGAAATTCACAAAAATTTCTTAAACACATTTATGGACAAGTACTTGGTAAATGAAGTAAAATATTTAGTCTTTAGTTTTTAGTAAGTAAACCGATTGTCTTAGAGTTTTTGCCAAGTTTACTACAAATTTTTTAAAGTTTTTGTTTGTTCGCAGAAAAATTTGTAACACAAATTTCTACCATAAATAAACACTTGTTTTTTTTTTATTTTTTGAAGCCACACTAAAAAAAAAATCTTCATTCAGTATGGCCAGTAATTTTTTGTCTTTTTATTTGGTATGAGGCGAAATTAAAAAAAACATACAAACTTAAACTCTTATAAAGGTGTGACTAGGTCATTTTTTGTTGTTGTGGTATATTTTAGACATTTAATCATTCTTGTTGTTGTCCACTATATCCAATCAACCGGGGAACTATTAACCAGCTCTTTGTGCGTCTAATTGATTGTAAAACAATTGTTATAAATTCGTGCTTGCTGAGAATTGTGGTCGGTAAATAAAGGGAGAGAAAAAAAGAAATAAAATCAAGCAAATAAATATATATTTTTAAAAAACAACATGAAATTTATGTTTATATTTTATTTTTTGGTTAAAGTGGCAGCACACAGAAACCTAAGCGACAATCAAGTAGAGCCGATTGATTGTAACACCGTTTTGATAAACTTTTTCTATTAGATATAGTTTGTTTTTATTTTGGCAAATTTTCATTTTGTTTTTGGTCACTTAACATTTCGAAATTTAAAGCAAAAATGCAGTCTTTTTTACTTTTTCCCCTATAAATTTATTGTTTTCATATAAGGAATATTTTTTAAAATATTGTCTGTTTTAATTATCACCTTTTTGCTACAATTTACTATTTTTGCTTAAATGAATTAAGAGATATTTTAGTTGAAGTTTTTAATTTTTGTTTTAGAAACAGTGTATTTTGTGTATTGGGACATTTGCTTTAGTACCTAAATGGCGAAAAATTGTAGTATAATTTGCGAGTAACTAAATAAAGCAATTTGTAACAACTAGTCAAATACGACAAGATGTTAGTTTTTTTTTTATTTTTACAAAAGAATTAAAATTAATATAAAAATAAGTTATTGAAATATTGGCTTTTTACACAGAGAAAAAATAATCCTCATTTTGGTTCCAATGGAATATCCGAAATAATGAAAATTACTTTTTCTTTTCAAGGAAAAATTTCTTCTTATTCATCATCTCATGAAATTGTTAAACATTTTTATTTTTAACAATTTTGCGGGGTTTTTTTATTTTTTTCGCCGATTTTGAAGATTTTTTGTTGCCACTGTTTTTATATGATTTGAAAATTTTAGTTTATACAGGCGTAAATAAAAAGGGGGGTTTTTGTTGAGTTATGATTGTTCCTTCAATATGTGAGATTTTGACAAATTTTTGGTGCTTGCAGAATTTTTATACCTACACTTGTGCTGATGTTTGTAGCACCTTAACATATTGGTATACCGATCGACTCAGTATCACTTTTTGAGTCGATTGAACGATGTCTGTCCATCCGCACAAAAGCTTGTGCGCAAAGGACAGGTCGCAACTTTGGAGATAATTTTATGAAACTCGGTACATAGATTCTAATTATCAAAAGGACCAAGCTAATTGAAAATGGTGAGATTCACTTCATTATTTCACTAGCCCCCATGCAAGCTTGTTTCCGGAATAGAGTCTTTGTAATATAAACCATGTTATTATGTTGGAATTTAGATAAAATTTGGTCCAAACTTATTTTATTGAAATCGAAATCATATTTCCAAACTATATTGGAATCGGTCCATATTCGACCATAGCTCCCATACAAATACTACTTCGAAAATAGCTTTTAAACTTTCTTATAAATGTTGGTATTGATATAGAAATTGGCGACAATCACTTTCACGATAGCTACTTGACCAAATGTTGTGCTGGTAGGTCCAAAATAAACCATAGGTCCCATATAAACCCCCTTTCTAAAATCAATTAAAGGCAAAAAATCTCGTATTGATGTAAAAATCTAAATAATATTCGGCACAAAGAACTTTTACATGAATCTTTACCTTATAACATAATTTTCTTCTGTCCGGTCCATGATTGCTTATGGGTCCCAAATAGGGTACACTCTCGAAGATTTATTTTTAAATACTGTGGTGTAGGGTATCATATGGTGGAGCTTGACAGACTATACTTTACTACTTGTTCGATTTAATTTCGTATCTATAATTAAAAAAAAAGTTTTTTATTCCATAAAGCCCAGTACTTTGTTAAAATTTGTGAAAAGTGTTCAGCAACATCTATTAATTATTAAATTTTTTTTCCAAAACTTTTGTTTTTAAATTAATTTTTGTTAACATTAAAGTACGAAAATGCATTTTAACAGATACGTGAGGGAAAGAATAAATAAAATTTAAGAGAAAATAAAACAGAAACAAGAAGACTTTTATTCTAAATTAATTAGGCCATGCCTCTGATGAACCTTTGCACTTGTATCTTGAGATCGCCTTAGAATCGTCTGGCTAATTATTTCTGTCTACCGTTCTGTAAGAAAGGACACTGATATAGAATTTGCTTTGCTGTCAGTCACTTACTGTCATCTCCTCAGTATCCTCACACATCCTACAGATGTACGATGTGTCGAGTCCCATATCTCTGTAATTTTTCTTATCCTACAGTGACCTATTATTACATCTTTAATGGCCCTTTAACATCTGCTCTTTGTGCATGCAAGAGCCGTCGAATCTGCTTGGTATAGTTCCGGTTGGCGGAATTAACTCCAAAAAAAAATTTTTTTGAAATAACCCACCAATGCGTGGGGCCTTATTTCATAAGAAATAAAACCCCAGTTTTGGTAATGAAATAACATCCCAAACAAAAATGATATAATGCCCTATTTTTTGGGGTCTTGCTTGATATTAAATAAGACCCCAACTTCTGAAATGGAATAAAATCCCAACATGTGTAATACAATTAATTGTATAGGTTTGGTTTAACAATCACTCGATTTATAGCATGGTTGGGACTTCGGCCGGGCGCAAGGATTTTATCCTCTATTGTAGCTTCGCTAACTGAAGCTTGTCTGCGTAGCCCCCAGGACTACACTTAGTGCCCTACTACAGCCGCCTGTTATCTTTGATCTTACAAAATAACCTTTCAGACCGTTAAGCGCTGGCTATCTATACATATATATATATATGTATAGTAACATCGGAGTCTCTTTAATTCAATCTGATTACTTTAGCGGACATATTGCAATTCCGCTATTTAAAATATATTATAATAAATCAACTTTAACAACCCTTCACAAATTTAATCAACACCACAGACAAATTTCAATTAGGCACAAATTTACATGTGTTCATGTAGTCAAATCGGCTGTTCCAATACATTAGAGCGAACACTTTTTCTAAAAGTTACTTAATTATACTTTAAATGAAATTTAATATTCTATCGAATAATTTTTAAATAAATATTAAAAATTACCATATAAAATTACAGCAAAAGAAATATCGAAAATAAAGCTTTAGAAGCGTTTTGTTTTAATCAAAGCTAATAAAAATATACAAAAAAAAATGTTGCAATTTTATTAAATTTGAAACGAGTGCCTCTTAAATTATAAAAAAAATTCAAAAAAATACTTTTTATACAAAGTGAAGTAAAAAAAAAAAATTAAATAAAACAACTGTCATTAGCCAACCAACATTGAGCTTAAATATCAAGGTGTTTGTTTACCTTGTCATATTTAGTTGTCATTAATAAAATTAGCAGTGATTGAATGTGTTTGTGTGTATTTATGTGTAAATGGATATGCTATGGATATGATTGTGTGCATATACAGCAAGTTCAGTTATATATAAAAATTATAAATTTATAGAAAGTGTTATTGCTGCTTTTTTATGGTTAAATTGTCATTTATTGTCTCATTAAATTTTATTTAACAGTGACAAAATTTTAATTTCCATTAATTGAATTTCAAAAGTATTTAAACGAAGGAAAAGGATTGTTTTGCTGGCTGCCAAGGAGCCCCTTAAGTGTTATAACAATGGTGAGTTTTTTCGCTATACATATGAATATATATTTTTCTTAAATTATTTTAATTGAAATAGTAGATTTTAAGATAACTTTTGAAAATGACTTATTAAATTATGGTGCCACCCAGACTTGTCTTTCATACCTAATCGGTACTCGTAATATTAGTAGGGTTCACACTCTTCAAAGTTGCTCCTTAATTTTTTTCCAATTGCTTTTTAAAGTTGCGGGAATGTTCATAAACGGCACGCACGTAGCAATTTATATCAATTTGCTTCGATTACATATTTTAGAAAGAAAACACAGAGAAAAGAACAAAGCGAGCCAACGAGTAAAAGCATCTCCGTACCAATCGTGAGTTGAACAATCTGCCACAAAATTTGAAAAATGTAAATAGAATTTCGTTGTTTATAAATTTATTAAAAATTTATTTATTACAACAGTCCGAATAACTGATATAATATTATTGATCTGAAATGTACAAATATTAATATTTTTTAACTTCTTATTACTTTTTTCTTTTGTTAATTATTTTTATTTAAATACAAAGTTGAAGCGTGTGAACCGGCGCTAACATTACACCAAATTGTAAAGTACATAACTTCTCATAATTCACACGATACAGTGCAACCGCGTAGAACTTAACAATGTTATCTTGGAACAGTGCACTACAAAAGTTATCGATGCGCACATAAATGAAAAAAAAACTGTGCATCGTTAAACTTGATGTGCATTTTTGACTTTGACTGCAAAGTATTATAACAAAGTATTGGATCTCAGCCATATTAAATTTCATGCTTATGTATAAAAGTTATTTGTTAGCAATAAAAAAAACGGACCTGGAGAAGTAGCAAGATAACAAGTGTAGACGTAATTTGTGTGTGGCAGCGTAAGCAAAAATCTTAGCTAAGCCAAATTGTTTTTTCTTTACGCAAAAAATAAATTTCAAAATCAGTAAAGGAATTCCGTTAATCAAACATAAATTTGTTTAAAACAGGACGTATCAACAAAATTGTTCATTCAAACCAGTGTTCGAAAATAAACAGAACTTAGTGCAGGTTGTACCCAGCAGCAGTGGAAATAAAGTGCAGGAGAGATCTTCAGGGCGCCATCCATATGTATTTATTTTATTTTGAAATATAATAATTCTTAAAACTAGAAGAAGTTATTCTCTTACATTCAATCACTTTTGCTTTCTTTCCTTGGGTACAGAAGAACTCTCACTATGTGGTTTTCGTCATCATTATAGTTTGAAAATTTGATGTATTTAACGCAAAAACTTTAACAAATAGAATTCGGGAATTTATCTTTTTTTCGTTGTGAATAACGCTGTAAAAACTTTATTCACAATCCTAATTTTCCAATAATATTTATTAGATATCCGGTAATACAATGCAATTTTAAGAATAATTTTGATGGAAAATCCAAAACTCAATAAAATGTATGTAAATATATGCATAAATATGTTCCAAAATTACCCCCATATTGTATTTTTGTTGTATGAACTACCTAATGAAAACGGTGTTTTTTGAACAACATTATATGTACCATAGTTGGGGGTAGTGCACTAAATATTGATTTAAAGCTAAATAAAACTGCAAAAAAATTAGTTTGCACTCTTTTTTTTACCAGCTTTAGTGATGATTGCTATTTTTTTAACTACCACTAAAAAAATTTGTGATATTGCAAATTTTTTCACTATCACTAAACGAAGATTGAATGCAAAATTCTGCACTCAATTCAAATAGTGAAAAATTTGTACTTGCAATCAAAAAAGCTGCTTATAATCAGAATCTTACTAAAATTTAAAAAATCTAATTTTGTATGAGCATAATTTTTTATTCATGTAATTATATGCATAAGAAAGGAAATAAAACAACATGTCAATAATATGTCAATAACGGAATATCTCATGGCTTTAATCATGAAAAAACAAGTTTTTTGTTTGTAAATTTAGTGCAAAATTTAAAGTTGCACTCAAATGAGTGAAGAGCAAAAAAGTTGCAGTAAACTGATGATTGCTTTTTCTTAAATCAAACTTTTTTTTTTGGAGTTTAAAATTTTTTAGCATCACTATCACTCATATTTAGTGAGGACGCTCATTTTTAATTCAGCACTCAACATCAACAAAGTGATTGCAATAATTTTACACCATCACTAACTGTGAGTTGAAACTGCAAAATGAGTGCACTACCCCCATCTATAATATTTACACACATTGTTATTGCAGTGTTATTTCTATAAATGATTTTATGCAGCCAAAACACTCTTTATTAAATATATTCTTACACTTCGAAAAATTTATTTTTGTGTTCACTTATATAAGAGCAACTTTAATTAGTGTTTTAACATTTTTGAAAGTTAATTTGTAACTATTTATTTTTTGTCTCTTTTTGTAAGTACATATTTTTATAAAACTTTTTAGTATAAAAGAAAGGTATTTTTTTTAGGTTGTAATTGTAAAAAGTCTGATAACTATGATTTTTTAAAAAAATCTTCCAAATTCTAGCTGTGATTAATGAATCGTTTTGTGTTTTTACATATTTTTTTTTATTATGCATATCAAAACATTAAGACACTTAATAATCTAATCAAACCCAATTTAAAATCATCTGATTTCAAGTTTGGCTCTTAAGCCTTTTATTGATTAAAAAATGTTAAAAAAAAAATTCAAAACTAAAATAAGGGTAATCAAGTATTTATTTATGTTAATTTTTTAACTATCAAAATTAGCAATACGGAAGTGGGTGTAACAGATACTTTTGCTCTTTTCAAGATAAATTATCTAAAAAGCTGAAAAATATTTCTCAGGGTTATTGTTGATGGATGTCAACAGTAATTGACTAGAGCAAATCGAAATTTAAATAATTTAACAAATTGAGTATATTTTTTTTATTTATTTATTTAAAGAAACATAATTTTCAAATCAGATATGATTAATGATATTAAGTTTGCAGGCCTTAAAGAGCATAATGAAAAAGAAAAAATATGTGTGTTTGTATTATTTTATTTTTATTTTTTTGGATTGCATCACTATTAGCTATTTAAAGAAGAGAAGTACATATTTATGTATAGTCGTAAGACCATGTAATACTTGTTTAAGAAATTAAATATTCATTGTGGCGTTACGCCTCTTAGTTGGATGAGACAACAGTTCGTGCCTTTTTAATCACTTTGTTTAACAAGCTTTTTGTTTTTTTCATTGAAAATTAAATGCATGAATTCTTGAGCTGGAGTTAAATTTTTAATACACTGCGAGGCTTTATGATAAAATATTTTAGAGAAGTTGGTCCGAATGCTAATATTAGCATGATAATAAAGAAAAACAATAATAAACATATAAATTAGAAAAAGAACAATAAAACGCATACTCCATGAATTACCTTCTCAAAATTAAAATAAAATGGATCGTTAAAATTAAAAGTACATTTTGTTGGCAGAATAAAACAACGCCCCCACCAACTAACTGCCCAAAATAATAATAAAATAACCATTTAAAAATTGAGCTATACTTTTTTAATGAAATAATTCGCTTATGAGTCCCCATCGATATCAAATAAAATCCTTAACTAAAGGAGAATAATACTCCCCCTTTATTTCAAACTTTTTATCCGACAATCGGAAAGTTTTATGCTTTTCTTTTTAGAAATTTGAGCTAGCTTTAGTAAAATATAATGATTCGTAACAGTTTAAGCAGAACTGAAATGATTTTCAGGACGGGAATTTATATTGGATCCACGATAAATTATGGACCAATTATCCCAAAATTCTGTAGAGTGATTTTCGGTATTAAAAAATACAAATAAGAATAAATTTCAAAACAGCAGTGAAATTAGTTTGAGCATTTACAGTGAATTTCAGAAGGCTGCATAATATGGTATCTAAGGTTAATTATGGACACTATATCACAAAGTTGCATGACATTTTTTATGGCCATATCAAGCTTAGTTGGAACACAACTTACCGAAACGGTTTTACTGCTACGGTTTTAGGCGTATCTTTATTTTCTAGAGTGAGCTTTATATGGGGCCTATGGTAAATTATGGACCGATCTTCATGAAATATAAAACTGTGATTTCCATTCATCTAAAATGAATTTGTGCAAAATTTTATATCATTCCGTGCATTATATAACCGTTTATGCTAGTTTTCGTAACAAAATTATGCAGTTTTTTGGTGGTGGTTCCACATTTGATTCATAGCTCTGATCCTCCTAAACCAATTTTGCTGGGATTCAACTCCAATTTGCTTTGGATAATTGCAAGCAATTTGACATCAAGGTTGTTCGTTTCTTTTAAGTCTTTCGAAAGTGAGCATGTTTTCAACAGACAGACGGACGTGGCTCAATCGACTTAGAATTACTCAAGGTGCCAGAGTCTTAGATGTGTAATAAACAAGTTTCATAGCAATGATAAACTTAGTATACCCTAGGGTATTAATTTAATCGGGCTTTTACTTTAATCGGTTAATCGCTCGATTAATTAACCGAGGTTTTGTCTTAATCGGTTAATTTTGTTATTGATCGGTTAACCGGTTAATAATTTTTTTTTTATAAATTAAGCAATTTCAATAAATAAAAATTCATAATTTATTTGGAGCTTATTAGTAAAAAAAAAACAATAACAACAATTCTTGATTAAAACGAGTAAACAAAAAAATAATTTATATATATAAAATATATATTTTTTAATTAATACATTAATGTATTACATAATTAAAAAATAAACTGTGAGATAATTTTATTAGTTATTTCAATAGTTTAAGGACATCTTATAAAATAGTTTTTAAAACAAAAATGTGGTTTAAATGTTTAGGATTTAAGCGATTTCTTTAGTTTTGATAAATATTGACTAGAAAATTCTTTCACTTATCGTAAATGTTGGAGAAATCGAAAATAACCCATAATACAGAATATCTAATTTCTCAGTCCTTTTCCTGGATTTCTCGAAACGCATAAAATCCTCCATTATGCCATTAGATTCCTGTTTTAATTTTTTTAGATTTTTAACCATTCTTATTGTTTCGGTTAATTCTGTTGGAAGATTGATATGAAAAGATATGAGAAAAACAAATAACTTAAAAAATAAAAAGTACGTGAAACAAAAAGCTATTGACAGCAAACACTTATTTTGTTACGTCGGTTAATCGGTTATTCCACTGCAATTAACCGGTTTAATCGTTAATCGAAAATAGCCAATTTTAAATTAACCGATCAGTTGATCGGGTAGTAATTAATCGGTTAACCGATTAACGTTTAACCGAATGAATACCCTAGTATATCCTCATTCACCAAAAATTATCTTTTATCATTCACTAGTGCTGTTGGTGGAGGGTATAAAAACTTAAAAAAATAATACTTATTTTAAAAGTTGCCGGCTTATTGTACCAGTCTGTGTAATATCTTGAGTATTGTCTTTTTAGTACCAAATTTGTAGTTTTCACTTCGGGGGTATTTTTACCCTTCAACCGATTTACGCCAAATTAAAAATCTCTAGTAAAATTTAAATAATATTATCCGTTAAAAATTAAATATTTTAATGAAAAAAAATAAATAATTCAAAGGGAAATAATTTTCCAAAACGAAAATTGGCGACTTACTTAAATTGCAAAAATTGGAGTTAGGAGGCTAAGAATAGAATACCAGTTTTTACCGTAACAAACTTTTGTCATGGAATACTAAATATTATTGAAGAAATAGCAACCAACATTTGTACGAAATGTATAGCAACGAAAGCTATAATTCGTATTTGTTTGAAAGCTATGATTAAATATCGATCGATAACCATTAAATTCAAACACCAATATAAAAGGATGATTAATGAGCACTAAGGCTCTATTTCGGTCCAACATTTATATGTTGGCTAGATAAAATAATGGACCGCGTTCTAAATATAAATAAAGCCTTTGTATGGTGTGGGTGGAGGGCTTAAAAAGGAAATAATTCCCAAGTCTCCTGCGAAAATAAAAGACGTATATTAAAAGTTTTTTTTAATTATTAATTATTCCTACACTAAATCCCGCGAAGCTTTTTGCTTGTCTGCAGGAGACCAGAGTCTCTGGCGGGAATCGAACCCGCAACCCCGGTACTGATAGACTAGCTCACTACCAGCTAGCCTACCGGGGCACCTACCAATTATTCCCGACAAACCTGTCTGCACCAAGGTGCGGATAGATTGCGTTTGTTCCGTACACTCTCTAGCTATTTAAGATTGCGTAAGCTGCATGTCGTCGTTAAGGATATTGATTTATGTTTTCAACCCTTTCTATTAACCTTATTAATAATAACTAATTAATCAAATAGTTTAAATTTGCATCGTTGCCTCCTACTGGCTTATAACTTATACATATGTTAAAAACAATATTTACTAATGGGAACATGCAAACAATAATTCTCAACTCAATTAATCAATCACAAGATTTTTATTAAATTAAAATTTTTTTCTCACAGTTTTAACTCGTCTCTTCAAACTCATAATTAGTTTTTAATACATGATTTTGCAAAAAACAGCTTTTATTAATAGACATTTTTGTTTAACTCACTAAAACGTATTTCAGAAAAATATTTAACTTATTTTGCCAAAAAATGAAAAAAAAATTCAATTAATCATATTTTATGATCATAATAATCGTTTTGTTAAATAACTTTACAATCTGCATACAATTTAACACAAATTTCATTTGAAAACAGTTGAAATGTCAACAACCTCTTGAATGTTTGAGTGTGAGTCAATTTATTGGGTGCTAAATGTTTGAATGATGTATAAGTAAAATAAAAATATTTAAATAATGTAAATGATTGATTGTTAATAAAATTCCCATTTAAAATGGGATTTTTTTGTAACACATTAGAAGATATTTAATTAAAAATAATAATATTTAAAATTTTTTAACAACAAATAAAAAAAAAATCGCAAAATATTAATAACAAATATTACAGTATTTCCCTCCAAATAATGCTGTTACGAAATTAGATTTATTTAAGAAATATTTATAGGTTTGTGCCGTATTAGTTTTGAGCTCCACTGTATGAAAATGACTAGTAATTGAAGACTTTAAATTCAGATGTATAAAAGTTGTTTTAAAAAGTTTCGAACAGAAAGCTCTGGAATCGACTAGATGGTTCTTAAATCTACAAGAGTGGTTGCGAACTATAAAAATAGGCTAAGTACTGGTTCATACTCTTCAAGTCTTAGCCGTCAAGTCTTGAGCTCTTAGACGAGAAGGGAAAAGAGAATGCCATTTCTTTTCCTCTCTCTCCTAAAAAATCAGGACTTGACGGCTAAGACTTGAAGAGTGTGAACCAGCACTAACTCATAAAAGTTTAGTTTGATTGGAGAAATTAAACGGTTCAGTTCGTTACTTACAATAGTATATAAATTTAAAAATTAAAGCTTTTCTAAAGTTCGCCTTAACGTTATAGAAAAGTTCGACATTTTTTTTAAATTCGATAATCCATTTCAAACTAAAAATTAAATTCCGGTTTTGTAAAAAAAAAATTTCCATCATTATCTAGAGATTGAACTGTCCCTTTTAAATGTAAAATACTTTAATAATGTTCAAAAGTTATACTTTAGATTTGAAAGTAAAATGGCTTCAGATCCATGAACCTCAAACTTGTAACAAGTATTTATATAAAATTTAGCATTTAAAATAACTTAATAGACTGAAATAAAAAAAAACATCCCTTTAAGTATAAAAATAAATCCCTAAAGCAAAAATCCATTTTAATTGGAGATTAGAATCTTAAAAAAAGATAATCTTAACTTTAAGAATGTTAACAATTAAAGGCTAAATAAAATTAAGTTGTTTAGATAATGCAAACTAAAAAAGCCTGTTTCAAAGTGGAACAGTATCCGAATTTTTTTTATTTCTAAGCCAAATAAGATCTTATCTTTAATTATCTTTAAAAATTAAATTTTAAATACATTTACGTTGGTTTTAAGGCTAATTTACTATAAAATTATGACAGTTTTACTAGTTAAATACAATTTATTAAAATATTTTATGTCCTCATAAATTAATTTAGCTATAATGGTATAAAAACAAAAGATTTAAGAAACAAACTGGAATTCTATCAAGTTTTTTTTATATATTATTAGTGGCAATTTTAAAAATTTTTGTTTAAAATAAACTTTAATTGAAAGTTAAAATTCTCTTATATACAGGTTGACATTTTGTTGTTGTCAATTTTCTTTATGTTTCTACTTAATTTTATTTTCAAAAAACTCATAAATTTAAACGATATTAAATTGTAATAAAAGTTATAAATAAATTAAAATTTTTTAACATGTCACATTGTCTGGCAGATAATTATTGTTGCCATTTCAAGCACATATGGGCAATTTGTTATCTTAAATGTTAGAAATAAGTTAAACTTTAGCGAAAAATGCCAGATTTTTGAGATCTCAAGCTACAGATAACAATTCATAATTACACACACACAAATTATTATCGGAATTTTGAATTATTACACATAATTTGCGAACACACACAGCCACACACATATTTTTAAATCGATATTTGCACACGATTCTTAAATTAATTTTCTGCACAAATAACTTTAATGAATTTTTTATTTAAATATGAGAATATAAATATTCAAATCAATTAAAATTAAAACGAACACCTACAATTCTTAGTAAGTTCTTAATTAATGAAATGAATTGTATATTTATTTAAAAAAATTTTTTTTTTTTTATATATTAAATCGATTTAGTTTTTATGAAAAGTTAACAAAATATATAAATGAATTAAGTTAATGAAAGCCCCTTGAAAGGATTTATGGTTTGTTTTCTGAACAGGAAACATGTGTAATGCTTTGTGTTTCTTTTGTTTTTGTTTTTAAAATAAACTTCAATCCAAATTTAAATTTATTAAAAAACAATAATCTTTTTATTTTTATCGTGTTTTGATTTGTTTACCTCAATACAGTTCATGTAAAATATTTTACGCCTTATTTTTGTTTATTACTTAAAGAATTTACACGAAATTTGATTTTTTTTCTTTGTGTTGCAGAGAGTTGTCCATTAATTTCAATGATTTTGATGAAACACGTGTCTTGTTCGTACTGTACAAAAAAAGGAACAAATTGTTGTACGTTTTTAAGCCGGTTCCCGCTAGTACATTAATTTTTGAAAATTTTTTTTGTGTCTTTCATCATCTTTTTCCTTTAAGTATTTATTTTTAAATTGACATTTATGAATTCTGACAACAGAGACATTAAAACGTACAAAAACACTTTTCAACAAAGTTCTAAATTAACTTCCTGGCCCACAATGTCGACAAGATAATTTTTTTCGTATATTTATATTGAAAACAAAAACAAATTTTAGTTTATAATTATTGTTTTCAATATAAATTTGCGAAGGAAATGTTCTTATCGACATTGTAGGACTAGCCGTTAGGCCAGTTAAAAAAAGTATAGTCGGTCGAGCCGGAATTTATAACATTTACAAACACATATTCGACAGTGTGCCTTATTTGGGACTCAGGGAAAATCATGCGCCCACCAAAACCAATATTTGTAAAAAGCACTAAAATTTACATTCGATCATTTCGATTTCAATAAAATTTGGTAGGTTGATTTAAGTAGAGACTTAAGATTTTTTTGGGCCAAATTAAATCTTAATGCCAACATAATACGAGTAATATGGTTTATAGGCACAAAGACTCTATTCTAAACAGAAACTTGTACGGGGGCTTTGAGGACTGATTCCCACCATTTTTTGTTATACTTATCTAGTAAAAATTTTTTCCGTATCGATCTACCGATGTCCGTCCGTCTGGCTGGTTCTCTGTCCATGTAAATATGAGTAAAGTACAGGCTGTAATATTGACGATAATACAATTTGGTGACAGTAACTTTGACAATAACTACTTTTGTAAAAACGTTGTGTTGAT
The DNA here is from genome assembly GCA_943735925.1 of Pollenia amentaria. Taxonomy (NCBI): domain Eukaryota; kingdom Metazoa; phylum Arthropoda; class Insecta; order Diptera; family Polleniidae; genus Pollenia; species Pollenia amentaria. The sequence goes on from OX031009.1 coordinate 228,871,738, forward strand.
AGATTGAGATTTCAACACAGGTCCCATATAAACAACATCCCTAAAAACAAATTTAGACGAAAAAATCTCAGATAGATGTAATATCTAAATAATATTCAACACAAAGAAAATTTACAATAGCCTTAAAAATTCTAGTCTAAATGACTTTAGAAAAATACGTCTTTAAACAATTTTGATTTTTTCTGAAATAGAATCTCAAAGAAATAAATAAAAGTTCAAGCACGAGAGCAAGAACTTTTATTTCTTTGAGCTTCTAAAGAAAAGTTCGAATAATACCAACTTTTACCAACTTTTATTTGCCTGAAATATTTTTATTTATTTTAAAAACTTTTTTTTTATATGCTTTTAATTTTTTTTTTGTTGTGTTAAAAGCTTTCAAAAAATATTTATTTAAATTAAATAAACTTTTGTTTGTCTTAAAAAAAGAAAACAACATGCCAGATAACAAATTGCTTAAAATCTTGTCTATGATTAAAAATTAAATACTTGGACTTTTTCTTCAACTCATTTAATTAACGATTTATTGTTTTTACAATTGTTGCAAAATGATTTGACAAGAAAATTTTTTTTTTTTTAGAAAACCAATATTTCACAATATTTTTTTTTACTTTATCTTAATTAAAAACAACAATTTACAAAAACAAGCGCCTTTTAATCTTAACTTTGGTTTAACAATATATATTTTTCTTATTAACAAAAGTTATTTAATATGAACATAAATAAATAATAAGAAAACTTAAAAAATTATCTAACAAGAAATAATAATAGACTCAAAATTGGAAATAAAATGAACAAAAGAAACAGAAAAAAAACAAAACTCAAAATAAATAATCAGTAGTATCTAACCAAATAGTAGCCGGAACGTATAAATTCAAAATGTCTGAAACAATAACTGTACACAGCCCACAAAAAGGTCAGTTTTGGGGTCAATCTTGTTTAAGAATTAATTTTATGGCCAGAGTTTGATAAGGAAAATAAACAATAATTCAAAATAAAGTTATTACAAAATATTGCTGGTTAGTTTTTTATAAAACCAAGAAAATAAAAAAATAATATAGCAAAAGGCTTTTTATGTTTTGGTGGTGAACATAGTAACTTATGATTTGTGTTTTAAATAATATTGTGCTTCTTAGATTTTGGTTATACAAATTTATTTTTGAGTGATCTTGGTTATTTAAAAATATGTAAAATTTTTTTAACGGAAATTAGCAAATCTTTGAAAAAATTATACAAAAAACTTGTTTTTTTAACGATTACCTATCATTTTAATATATTTCGGAAACTCTCAATTTCCATACAGAAAAATTATAATACCCAATCTTCATGCGTAAACAGGACTGAAATTTTAAACTTCTATGTTTAAAAAAAACATCAAAAAGATTTTTGAAATTTTTATAAATTTTTGTGCGTTTCTTCCGTAACCTGAACTTAAAATAACCACAAATAAACACAAACTGATATTCAACACAAAAATAAAAATAACTTTTGTCATCATTGAAGACTGTCATGTTAATAGTACAACCAACAACACTAAACAATTGATCGATTCAGGTAAATTGTTGACATATTTGATTTCATTGTTCTCCGTTGCAACTTAATTTTTTGTTGGTTTTTTTTCTTATTAGAAAACAAATCAATCGGTTACTTTAAATTATTAATACAAGTGTCTTTTATGATTAAATAAAGTTTTAAAAATTCATATTTTTTTTTAATTTCAAATAAAATTTATTTATTGTATTCATTAGATAAAAATGCTAAATGCATAAATAACAACAGACTTTGTTGAAATAATTAAAATCATTAAATTATATATTTCATTGAAAATCAAATAAATAAATCTATTTAAAATGTTTTCATAATTGTTAAAATTTATATTTATAACTATTTTAATGCAAAAAAGTTATAAATAATAAGAATTTGAAAGATAAATATTCAAATATATAACCCAACAAATTATTAAAAAAAAAATATAAGTACGTAGAAGAATATTTAGCAAGGTAAGCTCGTTGCTTTCGCTCGCTCTAATGTATAAATACATATACAGATATGTAGAAGCCCATAACATAGCGACCCAGAGCCTGTATATCTGTTTTGTACAGCCTGTATATCTCACCATGTCAGGTTCAAGCTACTTATGAAGTCAATTATACTGTCTGGTAAAATATCATAAATTTCAGTTGGACCCATAAGTTGTCCTTCGAAAAATTTCCGCCTGGTAGTCTCCAAGACGGGACAGCAGCAGAGTAGATGCCCTGACGTTTCGCCATGAATCTCACAAGATCTGCACAACCTGGTATTAACATTAAAGTACCTCGCAAATAGACCTGCATGTTACATATGCTCTCCCTTCTAAAGTGGAAGTAGCTTCCCTGCTTTAACACGGGACAGGGTCACAAATCGGTTAGACTGCCTCAGTACAGAAATGGACGTCCATGTGTGAAAGAATTTAAGTTCGGACCACGATTGTATCATCCCATTAATGTGGCCGAAAGAGATGCCGAAGACGGCGAGTGCCGTCCAAATGGCCTGGTACCCAACACAAATTCAAATCATTTTGTTTTCTCAGATTGTTAATTGATGTAATACGTTCCATAACTAAACTGTACTTCACCACTAAAGAAGATATTGCTCTTAGACCGGCCTGGCTATCCGATATTATAAATCATCTCAAGCTCTTTGCCCTTCTCCTCAGACATTCCCTAGTATAACAATTCGTTTGTTTCGAACTGTCGGTGAACCAAACTTGGTCAACTTATTGGTGTACAGAATAACAGACTGGGGAACACATGATCACCAAAATAGATGAATCGTTCGTTCTCAAGAATCATAAGGATCCGCATGCGACCTACAAAGTCACCTGACCTTAACTCAGCAATGCGAAGCATCCTACTGGCCTCCTCCTTTAAGGATATGAACAACGGAGTAATGTCCTGGATAGCCCATAAAGCCAGAGTGGACAAGGTCTTTATCGCGCCCACGATCGATACGCAGTTCAGGCGATAAACCTGTTTAAGTACAACCTTAGCTTTGACTTTTACTTTGAACTCGTCTAATGATCGTAACAAAAGACTAGCAGATCATTCTAAGATTCAGCCCCCATGTCTTCTCGAAGTGTCTTTTGTAGGCATATATTGCCCTTGTTGCTCTACTTGTGATACGGGACATCTGAGTGTTCCAGTTAAGAATTTTATCCAGAATGAAGTACAAGTATTTCTCATCGTTGCAGAATTCGATAAACGTACCGTTTAAGGCCAATTCCTTAAGTCTCAGAACTCTACATCTGATATTTCTGGAGTAGTTTTCGCGGGTTTAGTAATAAGCCCCTCTCTCCCTTCACCAATCTAGTGCCCAATTAAGGGCCTGTGCATACGCATATGTACCTAAATAATCTGCTTTTAGCACGTATTTTACTGACAAGTTAACATTTGAGTTTATCAGCTGTAGAAGAAAATAAAATCACTGATGAAATTTAATAATTGCCTTTTTTTGCTGGGCAGTTTTATGTCTCGATACAAAATTTACATGACTAAATGCTTTGCAAATAATTTTCTATTAAACTATAATAATAATGAATAGAAGTTTGAATTATTTAAAATTGCATTCAGTGTTAAGTTATTAATTTTTTTTGCCAGCACCCAGCAAATTGTTGCGCCTGCAGTGTCAGAGTTCTTGAGCAGCAAAAGAAAGAAAAATTAATTGAATGTTTCTTTATGTTTGATTTGCACTTGGTCTAAACCTTGTTTCATTTCGATTTAATATTCGTTGGTTGGAAGGTGAAAAAATAATAATTAATAAAAAATAAAATAAGCAATAAATTATATCTACGTTTTAGAAATAAAATGTTAAGGTTTTAAAAAAAGCGGAAATATGTCCAAGTACATTCAGAAATATTGTGTTTAAACCAGTGTCTCACTTATGGAACTTCATAGAAAAGATTGTGTTGGGAAAAACAATTTATTAAAGTGTTGCATTGAGTGATAGACATAAAGCGACCCCAGTTCTACAACCAACAAAAAGAAGAAGTAAATTCTGTTGTTGAAAGTTAAAACAATTCAACTTTAAGAATAAGCCAATACCATTAAAAAAGATGTCAAGAAAAATATTGACAAACTTAAAAAAGGAAATATTCTCAGGGATATGCTTTAATAAAAATCTTGGCAAGTTGTCAATATCCCTCTATAGAATATCAAAAAAAGAACTTTTCCAGATCTGGCACATGTTTATTATTCACACATGTTGCATTTTTAAGATATTGTATACTGAACTTGTTATACCCTTCATCCAGTGATGTCAATATAAATTTAAAAAAATTCCTACTTGTCAAAAAAAAATTATTTTTCTTCAATACACATTTCCCGACTTTCAAAATGTATCGTTTTAAGCAAGAGGCCAACAAATACAATCCACTAAAAAAATTGGTGCTTTTTGAAGCATTTAAAGGAAAAAGCGCATAATCGAGCGCTTCAATAAGAGAGCTCTTATACAGCAGTAAATGATAATGAATAAAACATACAAAAAAAAACTGTTATTTTAGTGCTGACAACGAAGAAAGTTTTAAAGCGAAAAAAATAAAAATATATTATGGTTTACGAAAATGCTTAAAAAAGGCATTTGAAGCAGTAAAATCAAAATATTTATGAAAATGTTAATATACTTAGCCCTTAAAAAACGGCCTTTAGGCTTGCTTTATTTGCATTTTTTTATTATGTTAAAAGAAGCGCTTATTGTCAGCAGAAAATAGTCCTCCAAACCGGGAACCCTCCATACAAAAATCAGGCATCCCATCAGCAGGTTTGAAGCGATTTGAGGTATAAATTCATACATAAAACCTGCTCCTTTTTGAGCACATTTTTTACTAGGATATATTGTTAAAAGTTTGTAAATATAATAATTAACGCATTTATTAACAACGAAAAAAAACTTTTTGTGCGTTTGTCCGTTAGTAAGTTAAAATGGGGTTTCCGAAGACCCCAGATATTTTTTTTGTCTTCCTATACTAATCCCGCGAAGCTCTACGCTTGTCTGCAGGAAAGAAACCATAGTCTCTGGCGGGAATCGAATACGCCACCTCGGCGCTGATGCTCAGTACCAACTAGCCTACCGGGGCACCCTGATGATTACTATGTTGTTATATATTTATGTCAATAAACTCCGTTAAAATTTCTATGTAAATCCAACCAGATCGGTGTATAAATGGCTGAGATATGTGCAAAAAACAATGACTTCCTCTTATTTTACCCATTAGCCCCTTGTTGTTGTTGAAGACAATCTGTGGTACATTGTACATTGGTTGCTCTTAGTAGTTCCGGTATGTAGCCGCAATTGGCGCGGAAACGATTTTTGCCGAACGCTTGTCAAATTTTGTATCCGTATTCTCTACTACTCAATACATTTTGCTTTTACACTATAAGATTTTTTCATTCTACATAATTTTTTGACATGTCGTAATACATGAATTACCATGTAAAGGTACCTTTATGCGTTTTACGCTGCAGTCGACGTTAACGCTTTTTACACACACGTCAGGTCAAAATTCACAAAAATTAAAAGCTTTGACGTGCAGACTGCACGCAATTTTAAAACAATTTTTTTTCAAGATGTTATCAAAAATGATTGCGACAGATTATTTATAAAGACAAACGCAAAATTTGCTCAAAATTGCAATCAGCTGCTTTCTTGACTGTAAACTGAAACACCAAATTGCAAAGAGAATTGGAAAACAAATTCCCATAAAATTTTCAAGGTATAAATGTATTAGTGAAAAAGTATAAAAGGCCAAATAAGCGACATAACAACAAGATATTTTTGTTAATAGCAAACATTTTTAATAATCACACAAAGAAAATTTTTCATATTTGTATTGAAACAATAGCTTTGTTTCTTTACTTTTTGGGTAAAGTTCGTGAAAATGAGAGCTAGCATAAATTTCTCTCACAAAGATACAAAATTACACACAAGTACGGGAACAGAAAAACCATTTTTAGCACAAAATATAAAGTCAAAGTGTTTTGACAGTCTTAACAAACCAATAAAAGTTTGCGCCACTTTTGAAAAATTGTATATTATATGTAGAAATAAACTATATATTACCAAAAATACACTTTTACAATAACTTACATTATTTTTCTTGATATTTTAATATAAAACTTTTTTATTTAATAACACTATTTTATTCCACAACACTTTCCAAATTGTGTTCATTAGCATTTGTTCCATACCTTTTTTTGTTTTGTTTATGTTTTACAGCTGTTTAACAATTTACACGAAGAAAAAGTTTGGGCTGTTTCGTGCAAGAAGAAGAAGAATTTTATTCTCTCAAACTCGCTCTCTTTTACACAAATTTAAAGTACGGGAACGCTTTTCGTGCAAATTGGGATCCCGAGGGATCCCAAAGTAGAGTAAAAAAACAGAGCTAATATTTAAAGCAAAACTTGATCGTTAGTTTAAAAAATGTCAAATTTCAGAAGAAATCTACAATAAATAAAATAAAATTTACATTAATATATAAAAAATGTCTAATCGATACGATTATGCCATTTTCTCATTAGGCGATTATCTTTTTCCCCAACGAAAAACTGCACATTAAAGAAATTTGGTTTTCTCAATGTCTCATTTGTTTTTATTCTGTCGCAAAGTTAACCGGCACTCATCTGCCAATTATTTATTTGCCGTACAGATAAATTTTATCAGCCGTTGCCAACTGAAAACATTGTTTTTGTCAGTATATTGAAAAAATCAAAATCTGTCTAATAAATTAATGTAGACATCAAGTAACAGTCAGTTTGTCGATACATTGAGAAAATGGCCATTAATTAGTTTACAAGTGCAAAATTTAATTAATGTGAATAACAATTCACACACTCGCAAATACTTTACTTATAGCTTGGATGCATTTCATTATTTGCCCGTCTTTTAGTGCTATTAAACGAGTAACGCATCTATAGAAACTCGCTTATTTGCATTTATAGTGATTATGAAAGAATACGCCTAATTTTATTAACATAATGAAAAAAGAGTTTTTGTTCTTTCATCAAAAGTGCATGAATACATTTGATCCCATATTCATAAAAAATCTTTTAGGTTTTCATAGAAAATTCGTTTCATAAACTTTTTATTAATCAAAAATATTTTTTATGAATATGGGGGTTGATGTTTAACTAATTTAGCAAATTTAGTTTTGATTTAATAATTGTTTGTTATTGACTCAAGTTTTAAACGATTCCTTGTGAGAATTTTTTTAACGCAATTTATTAAAATTTTATTTTGCATATAAGCAAATGACTATGAATACAGGAAGAAAATTAAATTTCCACTAGTTGGGATGCATAAGCGCTTAATGCTTAAAAGAAGCATGCACATAAGCGATAAATACTGTATTCATTAAAAAAAATTTTTTTTCTATTTTTATATGGTTTTTTACCTGCATTTTTTAATAACTTCTAAACTATTAAAAAGGTAGAGTATTAGTTTTAGTTAAAGTCGATAATTTTTTTTTAGTTTTTCCAAATTTTAGCTAATCGGATCAGAGAAAATTATTTTGAGTTACCTTTTCATTATTATAAAACGATGTTTATCTGATAAAAATATCCCAATAGAATTATTAACAAGTTACCCAGCAAGAACATTTACCATTGTTGGATAACATTTTTGTCTCAAAGTTTTTAAAACTGCTTAAATGTGGAGTTTTTTTAAGACGTACATATAATTTCATTTTGGCAACACTGCCTTCGGTGACACTTAATTTGTCAGTTTGGGTTTATTTTTAAGTTAATTTTGTTAGGCAATACATCATGAAGGCACCCGTGTCAGGCCTACGTTTGCAAACTGTTGAAATATAGTTGAAAAATCATGATAAGGTTCCTCGGCCGGCCCTTCAGTGGGCCTTTTATGAAACTCAGCGCTTATGTCCATCCTATAGATCAGCTGTTCTTAAGTTGCCCCTGTAGATTTCAAACAATTCGTTTTCCTAATGAAAAGAAGAAGCAATCTTAGTTCTATCCAGATAGATCATCAAAACAGACAACAACTGGTTTACCCAGGTATATTCTCCTAATGTCCTACATTCCTCGACATTGATACAGAAAGGGATTTGTTTCCTATTGAACCTCAGTAGAGAGTATGCCATCCATTCCATAAATAACGATGGTCTGAACGTAACAGTTAACCCTGAACGGGTTAGAAAGAGGATTAGTAACGTTGTAGTTCCTCAATTACTTGGCATTTATCTTGCTAAAATGTGATTCCTAAGCGAATGAGCCACGTGCCACAACGCGTATGCTACAATTACCCAAAGAAACTTTTGATAAATGAATTTGGTAGTTATTTGGCTTATTAGTAGCCAAGATCGTGCAATTTTATCCCATTATATTATTTTCTTTGGGGTTATGAAAAGTCACTCGTCTACAATTTAAAATAAAATTAAAATTTTTGTTATTGTTTAAATGCTTAAATTATAGTTACTTTATTACAAATAATTGTTTAATTAAAATTATATCTAATTATGTTAAGTCCGAGGTTACATGTAGTTGTGATCATTGTCCCTTTACGATCTGGGAGCTAATTCTGGCAGTCGTGATCGAATACTTCTTCGATTCGAAAGCAATTTAATTTATGATTATTTCAGACGATACTGAACGAACTTAAATTAATTTTTCAGTGTTGTAAAGAATTAATTTGCGTTTTCACAACACTAAAAAAATTATTTCGATTCGAGTATTCACTGAAAGAATTAGAAACAAAATTGCTTTCGAATTAACACCCTGTTTTCCATCTTATAAGGCTTAAATAGAACAGAAGTTTTGTTGTCTTATATAATTAGTTAACAAAATGTACGGGTTTAAAGGTGGAAAAATAATAGATTAATTAAACAAACAATTTAAAAATGTTTTCGTGTACAGACTTTATATGACTTGCTGATTATTGGCTAAAGTTTTTCTAACATAATTAAATTTTAATCTTTCCTAAAATATTAAAAGCAAATAGAAACAACTTGATGATCTCTAGCATAATATTTTACTTCAACATTTGTGGTAATTACGTTTATCGAAGTACTATTAAAAAAAAGAAAACAATTAAAGGCTGAACATCATTTTTGGCACCTACAGTAAATAAAAAAGATTAATTTATTATTTTTTTTTTACTTTTTTCCAACGCTTCCGACAAGTACTTTATTTAATTAAAACCAAAAACGCAAAAACTTTATGTTTCTTACAATGACAAAGGTTTAGACGAAACTTATGAGGTAAGAAGAATATAATTATGTTCGAAAATTTATTGGGCTTAGAGTGTGTTTGTTGAAATGCTTTAGGCCTTTTAAAGTTAAATTATAAACTTTGAGACCACTTTTGTTCTTTTACGTTACTTTTTGCTTTAAATAAACAAATTGTATAAATATTTGTACATTTCGTGAAGTGTCTCTGGGTGTTGTTTATTTCAAAGCCTGAATGAGTGTTAAGAAAAGTTTAGTTTTGTTGTTGTTGATGTTGCTTATTTGCTTGACCCTGAACTTGAAGTTTTGTTGTGTTTATTTTTAAAATTAACAATATAAATTATTGTTATTTTATGTTGATTTATCGTTAGATATCAGACTAAAAGGTAGTACTACTCGTATAAATCAGGCTTCCACAAAAGCAAACTGATACATAAAATTTTATTGTAGTTATTAGAGCATAAAAGGCAAACAATATACATATACTTATGCATTGAAACAAATACATGCATGCTTATGTTTATTAAAATGTCTGATGGATGTATGTGTGTTTATATATATCTGTTGGGTTTCAAGTAAATTGTATTATAACAGTATGTTGAACTTTTAAGTTTTAAACAAATTTCAAATCTAATCATTGCAGTTTTAACAAATTTCAACAGGTGCTATTAACTGCATAGATAATTTGTAAAACTCGTGGCGTTCTAGAATAAATTGTATTGTATCTTTAAAAGTAAGCGAAGCTTTAAAGTATTGACTAATCTTTAGATTATGTATTTTAAATACTGTAATTATTTTATATGTTTAAAGATTGTTTTTTAAAATTGTTAAAGTATAGTAAAAATTCGGAAATTAGTGCTTATTTGAATTTTTAGTTACTGCACACTTAATTTAAGTTTAAATGCTTAAGTAATTGTTTGTCTTAAAGTCGTAATAAAACTAAATACATTATAAACAAGTAAGAAAGTATAGTCATACACTCCCTATTTGGGATCCATGGGCAATCATGGTCTCACCTAAACAAAATTATGAGGTTAAGATTCATGTAAAAGTTCTTCGTGTCGAATATTATTTTAATATCTTCATCTATATGAGATGTTAGGCACTAAAGTTATGGCACTATGAGGGAGTAGTATTTGCATCGGAGCTATTTTCAAATATGGACCGATTTCAATAAAATTTTGTAAGATGATTTCGATTGTAATAAAATCAGTTTAGAAAACATTTAACATAAATTCCAACATATTAAGATGGTTTATGATCACAAATACCCTTTTCCGGAAAGAAATTTGTCTGGGGGCTTGGTTCTTGCTAATTAAAGCACATGTAGCATATTTCATCAAACTACGTGTATCTCCAAAATTGCGACCTGCACTTTCCGCACAAATTTTACATGTGATTCTGTGTCTATCATATATATATTTTAAGGACTATTGTGATTTAGGTATAAAAATTAATAAAAAATAATATTACTATACTTTTTAATGATTGAAAAGAAATTATTTCTAATATGGAGAATAAGAAATGGAATGGGAAATTATATTAAATCCATGTTCTCGGACGACACCAGATCTTTGAATGTTGATACTATAAATATGCAACAACTCACTGGACCGCCAATTTCAAAGAATGAAATTAAGAAAGCTATAAGGAATTCATAAGCCATAACGCCGCAGGATGTGACGATCTACCAGCGTAAATAATCAATCTCTTAAATGATGATAATTTAAATATTCTCGTAAAACTATTAAACGAAATATACGACACTGGTACATATCCAGATGACTGGCTTAAATCCACTTTCATAACAAGACCAAAGAAAAATAACCCTAGAAAGTGTCAAGATTATAAATGACCCCGGATGAATCACATTTTGAAAATATTCTTGAAAATAATTCACCAAAGGCTGTATGGAAAATGTGAATAATTTATAGGCCGAGCACAATTTGGTTTCAGAGAAGCTATGGGTAGCCGTGAAGACTTTTTAGCATACAAGTTCTTGTGCAGAACTGTCGCGATGTCAAAAAAGATGTATTTATATGTTTTATTGACTACGAAAAAGCTTTCGATAGAGTTCAACACGATAAAATGATTGAGATTTTGAGTCAGCTTAACATTAATAGTAAATGTATTCGTTGCATAAAAAAATGTATACTGGGGTCAGGTAGCAGAAGTTCGTATGAATTATATAAATACAAACTACGTTCCCATTAGGGATGCCAATCCCGAAATTCAGCGTTTTTATGTTAATTATTTTTTAATTGAATCAATTAAAACATTGTTGGAAACCGTACTTTGTTTTTTTTTTATCAAATTTTCAATTAAAGTAATCATTAATTAAAAAAAAGCACAATTTTAAATTTTTACAAATTTTATTAATCGATATAATCTCTTGTTTGAAAACCTCTTTTAAAGACTTTTTTTTAATAATTAAATTTAAAAAGCAAATCCCGAATCCTGATATCCCGAAAAATTTGATGTTTTGAAATCCCGGGATTTGCGAAAACGAGTCCCGATTGGCATCCCTAGTTTCCATAGAGATGTTCATCAAGGGTGTATTTTATCTCCCCCTTCTTTTCTATTTATATTCTGAAGTTATTTTGCAACAATCGATCAGCTCTATGGAAGCCGTCATAATACGGCAGTTTTGGCGGACAATATGGAGGATTTACAATCGCTTGTACCAGCAGTATGCACACAAAGCAGCATATGTGCCTTAATATAAAGACAACTAAATTTATGATAATAAGTAGAAGCAAAACATCGTACTAGAATGCTGCATTATTCATAACCAACCAACAAATAGAAAGAGTCAACAAATTTGTCTATCTCGGATGTGTGCTAAATGAGGATTGGAATTCTGGCGCAGAAATAAAAAAACGCATAGAAATGGCACGAGCAACTTACATGTAATATAGAAACATTCTTTCAAGCCGAGAAATCAACATTGGACTCGGGTTCCGCTTCTTGAAATGCGACATCAGGTCGGTACTAATGGATGGTGTAAAAGTATGGACTTTAAAAATCAACACTATGAATAGAATAGAAGCGTTTGAAATGTGGTGCTTCCGAAGACTACTAAAAATATCGTGTGTAGATAGAGTGCCTAACTATGAAGGTTTAAGAAGAATGGGATGTGAACGTGAACTACTTCCCACTATTAAACGAAGTAAACTGCCTACTTTGGTCATCTTATACGTGGGAACAAATACGAGCTATTGCAGCTGATTTTAGAGGGTAGAATAGAGGGCAGACGAGGAATGGGCCGCAAATAAATATCATGGCTGCGTAACATAAGAGATTGGACGGGCGTGAGAACAATAAGAGAATTTATTCATACAGCAAGACAACGAGAATAATTTTGTGATATTGTTAAAAAAAAAACTAAAATTAGAAATAATTTTTAATAACCAATTTATTGTAATATACGCACGTGATCACTTATATCCAGCAGTGGATTTGTAATAAAAGATGAAGATATACCTAAGTTTTTGTATACAAGTTGACTCAGAATCACTTGTCAAGTTGATCTAATGATGTCCGTCCGTCTGTATGGCTTGCTGGCTAGATACTCGCATATGTCCATGTAACCTTGTGCGCAAAGTACAGATCGCTATTTTGAGGGTTTGGTACAAACGTTTCAAATGTTATAAGGATGACAGGTCATTGATCGCCCATGGCTCCAAAATAGAGTACACTCTCGAAACTATGGTGAAGTGTATTCAATGGTCAGTTTTGATGGACTATACTTTCTTACTTGCTTTAAGTCATTTTATAATATTTTCCAGTAGAAGATGCGAAAATATAACAACATTTCTTAAAAGCATTTTTTTAAAAAGAGTAGTGCTTTAATAATGTGAACAATAACATTATTAAAGCACTATTATTAGAAACAATTGTTTTTGTCTTCCATATTTAGCTGATGTCTCATGTGAGTTGTAGTTATATGAATAACATGTTAATTGTATAAATACGCATTTCATACTGTTCTTTAAAAAGATTTCAGTTGTTTTTAATTTTCCAATAAGAGATTTTTTTTTAACACAGAAAAAAGTGTTTTATCAATTAAAAAAATTTTTTAAAAAGTATTTAATTAATGCGATAATTGAATCAATTATTTTTTTAGTTGAAAGAAAATTAAAAATTTAATTTTGTTTTAGTTGTTTTGAAATAAATTTTCAATTAAAATTTTAATTAAATAACAAAAAATCTTAATTGACTTTTTTCATTTAAAATAAAATAATTTAAACATGTAGAATTGTTGTTGGAAATTGTCAATATTTATTTAAATAAATTAACACATTGTATAAAATGGTAAAGTTTTTTGATCTTTTTTTTAATTAAAATTAAAAATATAATTTATTGAAAAAAATATGCACAATTTTAAAATTTTTAGTAATCAATATAATCATTTTGGTAATAGGTGCAAAATCAACAAATTGTTTGCTTGGTATTATGAATTTGGTATAAAATTGCTGATTGGAGATCATGGATTTTTTCTGTGAAGTAAAACTAGAAATTGCTAAAGTATAAATGGAATGTAAAATAATAAGCCAATAAAGTCTGACCGAACGTTCTGGTTCGGCGTTGGAATTTAGCTAAGAACAATGTTCGCCTGATGTTTGGCATTCGGTGAAATTTTCAGAAAACACCGAACCTTGTAAAAAAAAATTGTACATGTCTTGGGTGGTAACTGGTTTACCGCATGGCACATATTTGCCTAAATTGGAAAGAACTGGTTTACCGCATGGCACATATTTGCCTAAATTAGAAAGAAAACAATTTCTTATGATATCTTCATTGTTTTGAAACACCCAAAGGCAAAGAAATGCGTGCAACTATATCAAAACGATGGAACGTAAAAGATTCATATTTATGGAAAGAACATGCCTCACCACCGTGCTTAAAAGATCCAGAAGAGCATGAAATTATTGTTGATAGAGAAATTAGAATTTATTCGACTAATCATTTAAGCTCTATAATTTCAAATGTAGAACATGAATTGGAATTCTAATCCAATTATAAACTTTAGCGCAGTAACCACCACCGAGCGATTCTAGTGAGCAGCCATTTAGTGCAGCTGGCTGACTTTATTCCGACTAAAATAGCAATTTACAAGGCATAATTGCAGAATGTATTAAATATTTGCTCTATGCTACATAATTAATCGTTTACCTTTTTAAAAAAAATTAAATAAGGTACAAATACTTTTTGATATGAAGTATTTGTTAATTTTGTTTTTATTAAATACAAAATAAATCATAAAAGCTTAAATTTTTAATATTCAATAAAAAAAATTCTGTTTCCGAAACTTTGGTTCGGGATCGGTATGAAAAAAATGCATTCGTTCGAATAATTTTCAATCTACTTTGCCAACTTTTTATAACAAAAAAACTTTATATATTCAATATAGTTTGTCCAAATTTAGTCAGTTTAGTAGCTGATTCTTAAAAGCTTAATAGGTCAGATCAACGTTCTACATTTTCCAAAATTTTCCTCTAACAGTTTTCTTAACAAATTTTTAATGCACCTTTTGCAAACCTACTTAAATGCACTCTACTATTTTTACATAAAATTATCTATAGTAAACAACCTGAGTATTATTACAAAAGAATAACGTTTTTAAGATCCAACAGAGGATACAGAATAAACTCCATTCGATACCGCAAACTCATATCAGAAAGACACTTCTTCGTTAATGCCATTCGTCTCTGGAATGAACTCTCATCTAATATACAAATCGTAGGCAGTGCTAAGCACTTTTACATTGCAATACTTTCTCATTTTGCTTAAAAAATTTTTATATATAACATTTTTTATTTTTCGAATTTATTCTATTAGTTAAGATTCAGTTATGTATTTTATAAAGCTTTTTGTAATAGTTCTATTCCTGAAATTTTAAGGAACAATACACAATACTAGGAAAATTTTAAATTGCTTTTCTGTTAAAGAGCATGATCAAGTATTGGGGAAGGTTGGATGGTTGGCTTGTAAGAGATAAGTGGACGCAAAATTAGTTTTGCCTAAGAAGGTAAGAATAAGCCAACTAGTTATGCCGTTTTCTATTCTTTCTATACGTGGATTTATAATTTATCGTCGCCAGCAGTAAGAGCTTAGATATTTTTTTGTAGCTAGAAAATATAAGGAGAGTTGGGTTAGATTAAGTATAAGAATGAAGTTTATTGATGATGCTCATCATTGGCCAACCGAGAACCATCTTTTTAAATATTTAAGTTGGTTTGGGTTACGATTTCAAATATAGCAAATATTCGAATAAAACATTACATCGATTAATAATTTACAATAACACTTAATCGTTACATTAACTATCTTTTTTAGGACATACATTTTAATGTAATTATGCCAAATAATTCAGTTAGAAGCACACAATAATTTTAAATTTCAAAATAAGTAAATAATTTTTTAAGTTTTAATTTAAGCATTATGATGTGATTTATAACTTAAATAACTGCCTTTTGCAGTACTTATTTATTAACATTTTAATTTCAAAACATTAATATTTATTTAAGTCATAATTTTTGGTAACTACAATTGCAATAAAATTAAAACTTATTGCTGTGCGATTAAGGCGAAAATGCCAGGTACTTTTTTGTTCATAGTTGGCACTTAAATATCTTCCTAAATGTTAAGTCATTACAAAATGATCATAAAGATTTGCTATTGCGCAAAACGTGGAAGGAAAAAAAAAACATTTCAATAGAGTGACTTAAAAAAAAAACAAAATTATTTTTTGGGAATAATTTTATTGTTTAATTTATTGTTAAAATTTAAAAAATAGTGAATTGGTTAAACAATAAAAGATTTAAATATTTATATAGGTGATAACTGAGTTCTACAAATTTTAATAGGTTGCGTAACAAAAAAATTCGCAATATATAATAATATTAATAATCAGGGATGTTTTGGAAATCGAAAACGCAAAACGCAAGAATTTTGAAGTTCTTTTTAATACACTCTTGATCCAATTTTTTTAAATTTTCTTGTAGAATTCTGCTTAATAGCGAAATATTTGTATTGTATTGTATTTGTATTTCTTTTACTACAAAAATCTTATTAAAAAAACGACTTTTAAATTAATTCGTTTTGCGTTTTCGATTTCCAGAACACCTCTGAATATAATAAATTCAATTTCGTGTTTTAACTCACTTTTAATTTTGAATTTAGGCAAAAGGGTATTAAGTCAGAAACTGTAGTTTTTTTTTAATGTAAAATTTAAAATTATTGAGTAGCCCTTATTAATTGACTTAATGCCTAAAGGGCAAACAGCTTCGATTGGAAGCAGCTGTGGTAGATTAAAGGCATTGGCATCAAAAGAAAGAGAGAAAAAATGAGTTAAACCCAATCAAAAACTTAAAATTCATTTGTTTGACTTAATACCTTTTTGCCTGACGCCAAAGAATTTAAACAAGAATTGGGGAATCGTAAAAAAAGTTTAATTAATGTTATTTATTTTAAACCCACTGTGCAAAAAAACGCTACTGTTTGTGATAGACTATTAATAATATTTATTGTTTGTTTCTCCGTTGTTAGTTGTTACATCGAATTTGCATAATAAAAATGTTTGAGCATCTCAGCCATAGAAGTTTTTCTATTATTTTAACAAAATTTCACAAAAAAAAAAACATCCGCTTAAATTTTATCTAAGTTCAAGGCTAAATAAAAATATAAGAATAGTTTCTCTTTTCTATCATTATTTTTTTAAAAAAAAAATATCGTTGCAAATTAAAAACTTTGTTATATGAAATGTTGCCGTTTAACGTAACAGAAGTTTTTTACTTGTTAAAACATTATTTTTTCATTTCACACTAAAGTCATCAATTAAAATCAACCTTGACTGTCGTCGTGTGGCAGACATAATACATGCTTCATGTCAAATTAAGTGCATTCAAGCGAAGTTGTTATTGTAACCACCAGTGCTGCTGTAGTTTCTGTTGGTTTTTCTTTCTATATTTTTGTCAAATACGTGCAGTCAACTGAAGTCAAATAAAGTGTAATTATTTAAAATAAATAATAATAACAATACTCATATGAGTTCGCGTAATAATAATTTTACATGAATGAACGATTATATTTATTTATGACACATACAATTTGCACAAATAGTTTGTTTAAATTCATGTTAAGAATAACTGCCAATAATCGATGATAAAGAAGGCGATGGTGAAATAAATGCATTACAAGTGCTTCGGTTCCTTTTACAAGCATGTAATTTGAAATTCTTAAGGGGAAATTTGATTGTTTGCAAAAGACAATAGACTTAAGTAACAAACTTGATAATAATAGTGTTTAATCAGTTTGTGAAAAAAACGATTTAGCACTAGCATTTTCAAAACTATTAAATCTTTAATATTGGTGGCTTTCACTTTATTTATTGCAATTTTATGTGTTTTTAAATATGGATTTTAATGGATTGACAATTACAGAGTATTTAAGAAAGGAATATTATCTAAATATTAGAGTTTCAAATGTTTTTTAACACGTCTTAAAGCATATAATTATATAGTTCTGTATGGCTTTCGTTAATGTAGCAGATAAGTCTTGCCTTTTGAAGCATGTTAAAGTGTAGGTCACATTTCAGTTGCTGTTGCTTTGAGGGCATTTTGGTATGGTTGAGTTCCTAAAAAAACGTTTACAAGTAAGTTTCGAGCAGGGTTGCCACTTCTGGTATAATTACTCGCATTGGCTGTAATTTTTACTGTATTGGGTAGATCTTGGGTTATATTTTTAAGGTGTATATGAGAGTAATTTGAAGGTCCTTCATTTTAAAGAAATAATATAAACATTAAAATTCAATGTTGGTATTTATATCATTTAAGACTTTCTTAGCTTTCAAGATAAAGCGACCACTTGATTAATTTTGATCCCAAAAAATTCACGCTATTCTCAGCCAAAGTTACTGTTTCTTCTTAAGAAATGATTCCCTTCTTCTAATATAGTTTGACCATATCTGTATTTGCAACAGATGGGGAAGCTTTAAAAAGGATATTCGTCCAAATCGAGTGCCGATATTAACACAGATCACGAATTAGTGGTTGCACTTTTAAGAATCGAATTGAAAAAATATATAGAAACGTAAATATACAGTTTATACAAATACGCTTCGATGTAAACAAACTCCGTGACGAAAGGAAAGAAAATGAAGTTCGAACTCTGATAGGGAGAGGTTATTGGGTAACTGGCCTGATACATGGGAGGACTCACGTTGGATACACACATCAAACTGAAAGAAAAGTGTGGATCTTTGATAATACATGGGAGCTTATACCATAAAAAATAAATTAAAACAGCAACAACTGATTGATGTTAGTTAAAAATCCCAGTATAATATCGAAAATATCCGCAAGTAAATTAAAAAGAAATTTTTCTGAAGCGGAAGATGCAGCAGGTGTAAAAAATATGAGACAATTGCATCTAATTATTAGAAGACTAACCAACCAAACACTTAAGTAAAATCATGCCGTATACAATTACTAACGCACACAGATGCTCAAAACTCAAGATTGAAAAACATTTCCAAGAAATCAGCCACGAACCAGAAGTTATACGTTATCATAACCCCTTCGACATAAATATATGCCCAAAAGAAAGCATTAATACTGATACTCCTAACATTGAGGTTATAACTCATGATATACTCAAGCTGAAGAAAAATAAACTGCCGGATGAAAATAGTATACCAGCGGAACTCTGCAATCTAACGCTCGCACATCCACCGAAATAGTATACCTCTTTATACTGGACACGTGGCAAAACAGATCATTGAACAGAAGCTGTACCAAAGGAGTTATAATAAAATAGCCCAAGAAAGGTGGTCTTATAGACTGCGACAAATAGAATGGCATTAGGCTTCTTAACGCCATGTACAAAATCCTTGCTATAATCATTAACAAAAGATTAAAACGATTCAGAAAAAAATCAAGTAACATTTTGATTTATTTAATGAATATTTTAATTACATAATTTTTTTAAAGCAATTAAAAGGTTAATTGAATTACATATTCATTTTTAGTTTTTTATTAATGAAAACAATAATTGATCAAATTAACACACTTATTAAATTGTAATACTTTTCAAACAATGTATTTAATTGATAACAATTTCTGGAAAAAAATTAGCTGAATTTTTAATATCCTAATAATATTATTTTTTATTTGTGATATTTTTAAAATTTAATTTCTAGTGCCAGTTCAAAAAGGATGTTAGTGATTGTCGTTATTCTTAAGGCTTGACTGATTATTCGCTAGACTTGATGCATTTCCATATATTATTAAATCATCATCCATTTACATTTAAGAATTAATTCTTGGATATTATTTCTTTTCGAAAGACCCAGCAAATTATAATTTGATGTTCTGTGCCACTATGTTTACAAAACAGTAAAAAGGCTACACTGGGTCATTGAAAAAAAGTTATATAAATCTGATATGATGTTTTGAATATCATTTAAATTTATTTTAGCATGTGTTTGATTTTCGTATTTGAATAAGTCCTTTAAAGGTAGGCTTTCCATTAGTGTTAGAACACTCTCTGGCACAGATATTTTGGAAATAATTCTAGAAATTTTTCGTATTTGCGAACTTGTATTTATGCCATTAATGAAAATTGTGTCTAATGAAGAGATCTACATATATGATTCATAATGAGTTCTAATACTTTTCTTGTAAATTTCCATAGATATAACAAACACACGTGTCTGTTACTCTATACATTTTTTACAATTTAGGACTTTACTCCAAAGTATACAACTAAACCAGTTTTAAGTGAAATCAAGGCTAAATTTTTAATGGCTAAAAAAAGATTGTATTAAGTAACTTTAGAAATATACTCATATAATTATACTCGTACTCATCTTAACGGATGTTACAAATGACAAAACAATCTCATATTAGATTGATAAACGTACTCGTGACGATAAACTCAATTTTGGTCAAGACAACAGATGCTGCTGACACGTTTTCTGTCTCACCTTGAGGATTTTATTTTAATACTAAAGGTTTTTTAATTAATTTTTCAAATCACAGAAACAGAAAATTGAAAAAAAAAAAATTAAGTCAATTTGTTATTTATTGCGTTAAACTAAAAATAATATTTAATATTAAAATTGATTGTTAAGAAAAAATTAAATTTACTGTACATACAAGCTTTAACTAATTTAGACAATTGAAAGTTTAGTAAATTTTCTATTATATAAATATTTTTTTAGAGCACAGTTTAGCTTAAGGCCAATCTTAACTAAATCACTAACTAAATACATGACAAACATTTCGTTTTTAGAGAGTGTATGCCTTTAATCACACATCAACAACAACATCATCATCATCACCGTCGTTGTAGTTGCCCCAATTCAACTAATAAATTTAATTATAATTTATCAGTAGTTTACAGTTTTTGCTTGTTAAGAATGTTTTGTTGAAATTTAGTAAATTATTACTTCGATTCATTCACTCATCCACACAGACATTCAGTCACTTACATTTAATACTAACTTTAGTTTTTTACGAGTTATAAATAGTACAATAATAAAAATGTTTGCAGTATTAATTTTAATTTTTTTTTGGCTTAAAACTTTTGCTTCTTTTTAGTTTTATTTCATACTTCTCGTGTGTCCATTGCAAAATAAACGTTTCAAAAAATAATAATGATGCAGCGTTTATGTTTTGGAGGCATATGCTTTTTTCAGTTTAGATTTTTTTAAAAATTTGATTTTTGGCTTATTGTTAGAGATTACATAATATTGGAATAAAAGTGGTAGCCATAAATAATCAGATGCTACTAGTTACATGGCAGAAGTTAAGTTAGAAAAAAATAGAACGGATTTTTCGAAAGGCTTTAGTTTTTGTCTTTTGCCTCCACTCAGATTTAGATTTGCCTGTTGTAAACTGTTATTGAAATCCTAATTGCAATGTTCGCAATTTTTTTTGATTTTTCAAAAGTTATTGTTTAATGGATTATTTTGAATATATATATATTAATATATTTTTTTCCTATCTTGATCGGTGAAAGATGAGCTCTGTATTATAAAATATTTAAGGTACGTTTAGATATCTATCAAATATGAATTATTTTACAAAAATGGACAAAATAGTGGATAAATAGTTTTTTTTGTCTGACAAATAAGAACACGAAGCTTAACTACAATTTTAATTAACGCTGGCTTGGGCACCAGGGCACAGTGGGTGGCCTGGGAACTAAACTGCAGACGGCCTGGCTAAACAGAACTATCTATTTCATCGCGGTGCGATTCTCTAACGTTTAACGATCCGACAATCGTAATTTTTGTCGACATATACATTCGCTTGCAGTAACGATAGTGTGATTCTGTAATTTATTTTTAACGACTGTAAACAGCTGTAGTTTTTTTAACATCTCTGTCTACTAAAATAAACGAAAAGCACAAAAGAGAATAAAGAAAAAACAAATGAAATTGTGCTTAATTTTGTGATTTTTTAAATTGTAATTTTATTTTTGTTCATAATTTGCTTTGTTTTGTACATTTTGAATTAGGAGTTTTGTTTTTGTTAGTATATATACACATGCATGTAGGTATGTAAGAAGTCGGGCCTCAGGCATTTTAAATATAAAATACACATCATCGATTAAATAAACACAACGTAAATTATTGTCGTTAAAATAACGAGAAAAAAACTGCTTAAAGTAACAGCAGACTTTATTTGACAGCGAATATCGTTTAAAATTTTACTGAAAAGCAAATTCGATAATATTTCGTTATATTTATTTTAACGATACGATTATCGTAAAAAGTTAGTAAATCGCACTACTGGGTAGCATTTCAATGGCCCGCTGTTAGACTCTCATTAAATGTGAGTCGTACAGAAGTGAGCACATCTGCCAGGATTCTATGGCCTGGCTATGACGCCGAGAAAACGCGCCTTGGTTTCGGTAGGGACAAGATAGGGACAGTGATATGAGTGATGTTAAGTTACTGGATAAAAGGGACTCATGCGAGGAGGATGGATATGGGTTATAATGACTTATATAGGAGTTTGGGTGTGAATATTCACATTTTCCTTCTTTTGTATCCACAACTGCGTTACTATATATGTATAATAAATATGTGTCTTACATGGCAACATATAAAATTATTATTCTACTAACATTATCTTGCATTTTATTTTTTCTTGCAATACAAAAATAGCCATGAATCAAGAAAACAAGATTGCGCAGGCTGTGGGAAAAATCGCCCAAAGAAAAATGGCCCAAAAAAAGAAATGAAAAATCGCCCAAATGAAGAATCGCCCAACAGAACATGAAAAATGACCCAAAAAGTTATATATGAAATTTTGCCCAAAAGAAACGAAAAAGGGCCAAAAAAAAAAATGAAAAATTACCCAAAAAGCAAAAACGAATTTTTTCCCGGTGGCATGTTATAACGTCCAGTGTCATAGTGTCCATGGACGTTATGACACTCCAAAAAGTGTCATAGTGTCCATGGACACTGCGCTAACTAAAGCTTCTCTGCACAGCCGGCCTTCGGCCGGGCGCAAGGATTTTCTCCTCTATGGTATAACAAACACCGGCTTCGCTAACTAAAGCTTCTCTGCATAGTCGGCTTTCATTTGGAAACAAGGCAGATTTTAGAAGCTTTACTTAGCGAAGCCGGTGTTTGTTATGCCATAGAGGAGAAAATCCTTGCGCCCGGCCAAAGGCCGGCTGTGCAGAGAAGCTTTAGTTAGCGAAGCCGGTATTTGTTATACCATAGAGGAGAAAATCCTTGCGCCCGGCCGAAGGCCGGCTGTGCAGAGAAGCTTTAGTAAGCGAAGCCGGTGTTTGTTATACCATAGAGGAGAAAATCAAAAAAATGGGCCATTTTTCATACAACATTTTTAAAATTTAAAAAACGAAAAATCACCCAACAATAACGAAAAATAGCCCAAAAATTTTAGGTCACTTTTCATATGAATTTAGGCCCAATTTTACATGGAATTTTTTTGGGCGATTTTTCATTTCTTTTTTTGGGCCATTTTTCTTTGGGCGATTTTTCCCACAGCCGATTGCGCACTCAGCCGTTCACAAAATAATTTTACTGCGCATCTACGCCATCACAGAATGCAAATGGGTGTTTGTTGTAAAAATGAAAGAGATTTTTGGCGCAAAACTGGAAAAACCTACATAACTTCTAAACGGGTGCATGGATTTGAACGTAGGAAAGAGAAGTAATCGAGTAAAAATGTCAAGTTTGTGTTATAAGAAGAGCTTTTTAGAGCTATAACAATTTTACTTTTAGGGTTGTATAAAAATTCTTATACAGAACTTTTTTCAGACATTACTTTATTGGTTAATGTAAACATTTCCAGAGGGGAAATTTATAATAAACATTGCCCTCCTTATTGCTAAATAAGGAACACATTCTTTTGTGTGCAACTGAATTTTTGAATAAAAAAAAAATAAAACTAGCAAAATGTATAAATTTGGATTTAATTTTTTATTTTATTAAACTTTCTTTTTATAGATGTGCTGCTGTCTTTAAGCTCCACATTAAGTTTTCTAATTTTAAAATACATTCTAGCCCTAAAAAAGAGCTTTTTTTACTTTTTCATCACATTTAATAGATCAGGTTGTTTGAATAAATGTTTAACAAAATTGTTTTTTATAAGAAGATCATCTTCATTGTTTTTTCAAAGATTTGGTAAAGTTTTACACGCATTTGAATTGTTTTCATTATTGCAGTTATTAACTGCACACTTCATTTTTATTTTTGATTAATTTTTTATGTTTTTTAATATAATTCTTTAGCACTTTTTATACACAAATGTACTTTGTTTACAACACAAACTCTATGCCTACGTCACACAAACAGCTGATCACTACACAACAAAATAACGGACCTGCGCAATGCGCAATCTTGTTTTCTTGATTCATGATAAATAGCTGTGTAGAAAAAAAATACCAAAAATATTGTTTGTTCGTAAATGCTGTTGTTTCACATCAATTGCGAATTAGTAAAGTTTAATGTTCGTAAAATCATCACATGTAAGAAACTTGGCATCACTCTCATATGTCAAAAGTGTTATTAAACAGAGATGCTGCAGCCCTGCAGCAAATTTTGGCATCAGTTAATGTTCTGATGCAATAATTTTTGACATAAAAGAAATAGTTTTATTTTGCTTTTTTGATTATTTTTCTTGTAATTTATAAGAAAAATATAAATTTTTGGTTCAATAGTTTCAATAAAATTTGTTATAGCTACTGTTGATAATAATGCTATGACTATTTTATATTCGCTTATGAAACTTTTGAATTTTAGCTCATGTTCAAAAATGCAAACTTGGCACAGCTGTTGTACAGTAAAAGAGCATTAGCATCTCAACAGCAATAAAATTTTGCATCACAGCAGCAGTTATGTACAGTTTTTATGCATTTACGAACGTTCCCAGATTTATATATTCGAATTTAAATTGTATTTCTATCTTTTTAACTTTATAAGATAAAAACCCAAAAAGTACAAAAATTATATTTTTGCCCTTTTTTGTCCCCTTATTGTATAAATTAAAAAAAAAGCCAAACACCGGTCCACGTTTCTTTTGATTTATTAATGATTTTTTTTTTTGAATTTTACGTCTACCTCTGTAAGATTATCAGATATAAGCGTAACCAGCCCTACCAGTTTTAGCTCATTTCTTTCAAACACTTAGGATTTGCATTTCCGAAAAGCACTTCTGGTTGTATCTACACATCAGAAGGGGAATCTACATGAAAAATTTGAAGTCTCTGGCTTCAGTTGTTTGGGCTGGGTGATAATCACCCAGTCAGTTACGCTAATGTTAGATAAATAGATGAAGTCACTAAAAAATACTCTGGTTATGGCAGTTCAAATTGATAATTCTTAATTTTGATACTTAATAGTAGTAGACTTAATTAACACTTACTTTGTTGTTATGTCCTTTTTAAATTTGGTTTCGTTTTGTATTTGTTTTTAAAGTAAATCACAATCACTTCAGTTATCAAAAACTTTATTGAAATTAACAAAAGAAAAAAATTTGCCGGAATGGACCAGTTACATACTCAAATATAATTTGAAGATTTTGAACTGAAACTTATACAAAATTTTCATTATAATATTTTTACTTGGGGGACAGGTGCAATGAAATTTTCAAGTTGATCTTAATGAAAATCTAGTCTAAGTACAAGCTTAATAATCTTAAGCGAAAATAAGAGACGACGACTTACCAAAAGGTTTCGAAAAGACAAACTCGAGACCCTTTTAGAGTACAAGTAAACTGAGCCTACATTCCTTTTTAGGCACAAATTAATTTTTATAGGCCAGAATTCGATTAAAAGAACATTCAGTGTATCTTTGTGTTACCCTATTGACTTCATACGAATACACAAACTATTCTCTTCTTTTAAATGGACAAGAAAAGTATTTAATTAATATACATTTTATTAGAGTTCATTAATTAATGCGATTTTAACAATAAATAGTTTAAAATTGCTAGATTTCTCGACTACAGATATAAATGACTTCTTAATAAAATTTATTTGCTTTAAACTCCAAGCAGCTTTAAAGGACCATAATTATCCAATATTATTGCACATAGAACAACTTTGAAAGCTAAACGTTCAATAACTTACAATTAATTTAACTGAAATAAAAGCACAGTAAAAATCACTTTTGCGTCTTATTCGTGCTAAATATTGAAATGAACAATGAGATATATTTTATAGTTGTTATATGTACAAGTACATTTTTGCAAATTTAAAAATCAAGGGAATAAAGTTTTAAATTTATAAACTTGAATTTAAATTTGTATGATTTCAGATGCAAACAAATGCAAATTGTTTATCTCAATGTAACATAATAATCTATTCATTGAATTGAGGAATTCATTGAATAAATAAGGCAAATAAATTTTATAATTCATCACTTCAAAGAATTTTATTGGAGCAAATTTAAAAAAAAGAGTGTGGAAATAAAATATGGAAATAAATTCTTCTAAAAGCAGCACGAAATAAAAAATTATAACAATGTAATGTAACAAACAAATATATTACGTATTGCTCCAGAGTGCAACACGGTTTCCTTTTTAAAAATAAGTAAACCTTCAAAGATTTTTTAATCATCTTAATTAATAAAAAGTCTAGTAATTGATAATTTTGAGTTTTTGATTTTAATTAAATTATGATATTGAACAATATATAGAATAATATTTTTTTTTATATTTGTTTATAACTTCAGTTCAACATGATCTTATAACTTTTATGTTTCAAAAAATATTTCACTCTGCCTTGAGGAAATGGTGCTGATATGTACATGTCTATGAGCACGATATGTACAAATAATTACAATGAATATTCATTAACAAGTTGTAATGCAAACTGTATAAAAAAAGTGAACCTCAAATACATTATTTCAATAAACCAGCTCCATTCAATTGAATGCAAAAAGAAGAAAAAAAATATATACATTTTTCACTGACACTGGGTTACTAGACTAACGCTTTAAAGATTGAACATGTTGTTTGCCAGAGATGTTGCATAAATTACTGCAACCGACAACAAACAAACTGCAGAAAGAAAAATAAATAAACATGAAGCATGAAATTGTAAATAGAGAAAAAACATCAACTTAATGAAAATTATGAAAATAAATTAAATGAAAATGTTAAAAAAGTTGAACACAAAGACATGAGAGAATGATGTGTTTGTTGGAATGCAATTGATAAATAATATATGATGTCATTGTTTTCTGTTTGATAGTGACTGACTGACTAATCAAATGACTGACTGCAAGTCAGAGACATATTTTGTTTATTGTGACTTGTTGTACATCAATAATCGTTATATGAGTTAATAATTAAATAACACTTGTATTCCATTTTCCTTTTATTTATTATACTTGAATGAAGCAAACAAGCAATTGTTTATGGAAAAAATGCCAAACTAATTGACAATTATTTCCAATAACTTGAATTATGGTGTCAAGTTCAATGAATGATTGAAATGAAAATTGTTAACAAAAAATAACTAATTACCAATTAATTGTTTAAATGTATAACAATAATTGGCATAACAATAAACAATGAATAACGAACAGCTAGAAAAGTATTTTTTCTTAATTAATTACATTTTAAAATTATAAAAAATAAGGACTTACATCGTTTATTAAAAAATATTAACACTTGTGTTTCTTTATTTCAAAGAAATTCTTGTTGTTAATGTAAACAAAAGACTTAAGCGACAAACTTGTTTTAATTACTCTACACCAACAAAACAAAAGTTTGTTTAATAAAGTGATTAAAATGTTTATAACACCCATTTCTATTGTTTGGTATGCATTAAGCGATTAATTTTTTTAAGAACTTAATTATTAGTGAATAAAATGCGCCACAAAAATATAAAAATCAAAAATGAACATTTCTTAAAAAAAGTAAAATTATCAACTTTCAGAGAAAAAACTATAAGTAGTTTTTTTTATCAATTAAGAAAATGGTTTAAAAAGTATTTGAATATAATTGATGTGATAATTGAATCAATTATTTTTTTAATTGAAAGAAAATTGAAAATTTAATTTTAATTTAACTCGGATTTTAGTTGTTTTGAAATAAATTTTTAATTAAAATATTAAGTAAATAACAAAAAATCTTAATTGATCTTTTTTCGTTTAAAATAAAACAATTTAAACTTGTAAAATTGTTGTTGGGAATTGTCAAAATCTGAGCTATATTTAATGAAACCCATTAACACATTGTTTGAAACGGCAAAGTTTTTTCAAAAATAAAAATATAATTTATTGAAAAAAAATATTCAAAATAATCAATAGTAATAAATATAATCATTTTGGTAATAGGTGCAAAATCAACAAATTGTTTGCTTGATTCTATTAATTTGGCATGAATTTGGTGATTAGAAACAATTTTAACATTTGAACAAAAAAGGCAAGTTTTTTAAAATGTAGACATTTTTTTTTTAGATAATTATATATGTAGGAAAGTAATGACGTTTTCTTTTCTGTCATCAATGTTACATTTATTTTGTCTCTTGATTGGAATTTTATAAAATATGTAATATTGAAGCCGCATAACGTGTTCCTTTCTTATAATATTGCCCGGGTAACATTGCCCGGGTAAAGTTTAAGTAACATGTTCGTAAATCATGTCAAGTAAACAATTTGTTAGTTTTGCCCTTATAACTCAAATAATTAATTTGAATACTCGTAAAAATTAAGAATTAAGAGTTGTTTTTTAATTTTGATTAAAAATATAACAGGCCATTTCAACCTTTTCAACCAATCTATTAATTGAATCAATTAAAAAAATTATTAACAAAAATCTATATTTTATTCAATTAAATCAGTCGACTGAAAATAAACAACAAAATAATTAATATAGTAATTGAATTGAGCAAACTATTAACCGAAATATTTGTAAGAATCAATTGAAATTTTTATTGAATAAATTAATAATGTTTAAAATAAATAATTTGTTTAAGCTCGGGGTCTGTTTTTTTCTTTAAATTCTTTATTTTTCAATATTTCGACATTCGTTAGATATTATCTTCAGGAATAACAAGTCACATAAATATACAACAATTAGTTTGTTGGTCTTTATTGCACAGTGCAAAAACGAATAAATTATTTATTTTATGAATTATAATAAAAAGATCGAATAACTAAAAACTTAAGAAAGATCAATTAATATGAAAAATTGAAGTTTTAATTTTAACCTAATTAAAAAAGAAAACAATTTATACACTCACAATATTCTGTACGTAAAATTAACTGAAATTGTAATACAAAATAAATGAATATTCTGTTAAAAACCGGTCTACTTAATTTTCATTTATTCATTAAATTTTTCAGTTCATTTAATTTTTACTGTCAAAAATTCAACTACGAATTCTGTAAAAACAAATGAATTTTCATCAAATTTGATCAAAAATATAACCGACTATTTCCGTAAAAATCAATGAATTTTCAGTTATTTTATGTAATTCAGGTTTTACTCGAATTTCTAAAAAATACCAGACACATGTCCACTTGTTTTTCTAATGAGAGAGAGAGAGAGCGAGAGTATTTATTTTTATTTGTTGTACTGATCACTTTGTTTACAGGAGAACTTTATTTATATAAAAATTATTTTTGATAAATATAGTTCAGGTTTGAAAACTCCTTATATAAATAATACCCAATTGTACAAGTCTAAATAATTTTATTTAAAAATCAAAAAATCAAAGATTTTAAGTTTTTTAATTAATATTTTAATTATATATTATTTTTACAACAAATCAAATGTTAATTAAATTTAATATATATTTAAGATTTTGTTCCACGAAAAAAACAATTGATTCAAAATAAACACATTAATTAACTAATAACACTTCTCAAACAACGTATTGATTAAACAAACTAATGATATTTTTTTTTGCTTTAAAGAAAAGAAAAAAAAATTTTTTTTATTTTATTTGTGTTCCTTTTTATTTTTTTTTGTTAAAACTATTAATTCCTTAAAACCTGCGTAAAAGAATATTACAGTTATGGCAAAAACTTTTGTTCTTTTTTTTTGATCATGAAAATTATAACGCACAAGAGGGTGCGTATTAAGCTTGTCTATCAGTGAGAGGGTAGCGAGTTCGATTTCCGTAAGGCACTACTACCAACTTGAATTTTAATTTGATATTGTATTTCCAACAAATAATAAATACAAAAATAAATAATTTGGAAAAATCTATCCGCACTTTCTACATTTAATAAAAACAATGTTATTCAAACCCAGTGTAGTGGTACAATACACGACATATAATCTATTAAGATCAAAACCCTAAGCACTTTTTCGTGTATAGTATTTAATGTTAAAAGACTTGTAAACTAGTTACTTATTCCTTCACCGCCAGTATCTTATTTCAGCGTATAATTTCTATAGCTGTTAACAAAGAACAAAAAAATTAACATAAAGATATAAAATAAAAATAATGACACAAAAAAAAAAAAACAACGGCAGAAAATTGTTAAATGATCTGCTAAAAAACGACGTGTGTTTAAATGAATTTTTTTGTTGTTAAATTTTAAAATTTAACAAATAAATCATACAAAAACATTTTGAAAAAAGTGTTTAAAAACCACAAAAACTCGCTCTGCAGAAGGTGTGAAGTAATAATTTAAAAAAAAAATAACTAAATACATAATTAAGCTTAGAAATGACAGATAAGACGTTGACAAAATACTTTATAACAATATAAATAATGTTGCATTTTTTAACAATATATTTTTTGTTTTTTTTTTAATAATAACCAAAATGTATTCAATCATAAGTTTAAATTTAGAATTTAACGAATTGTATTTCTTTTCTCCCGTTGCAGCTTTCAAATCTGAATTATTTGCTAGTCACTGCTACCTGTTTTGTTAGTGTTTGTACGGCGATTCGAGTGGACTGGAATACGAATACAGGGCCCATAATACCTCCAACTCCTAGAACAACTGTAAGACCGGTACCTCCCTTTAGAGACCCGGCACCTGTGTGGGAGGATTTAAGTAATGATATACCCAACCCAAATCCTTATGTGTAAGTGAAAGATATCCAAAAAGAAATTAGTAAAATATAAACAAAAGACTTAAGACACTTGTTGCAACAAAATTTATTTGTAGGTTGTGTTTTTGTTTTATTTGCAAACAGACTGACAAATAGCATTAAGTCGCAAGCAAATATTTTCTGAAAATGATAAATAATGCATAAATTAAATTTTTAATTGATTTTGTTTATATAGGAAGTGATTCATGATTTAATTCAATAATCAACCAAATAATACTAAATAAAAAAAATTCCTTTTGAAAAGTCTATCTTAAGTGCTATTTTATTTCCTGACTAACTCTCTACAAACAAAAGACCTTTAGAAACAAACTTCATCTATAATTAATTTCTTCTTCTTCATAACTATCTTCTTTGGTTTTGTTGTTTATTGATTAGTTATGTACCACCACCACCTTCACGTCCCAAACAACGTCTAAATACAAATGTCAACTATAATAGCAACGACAACACCAACAAAAACTATGGAACCATTGTAACGCCACAAAATGCAAACTCCTACTATTCACACAACAACAACAACAATAACAATTCACCTCAAGTAGCAAGTTTGTCACCTCAATATGTGCCCAATGTGGGTACCAGATATGTGGCTGTAGTGCCAACCTCCATCACTACAAAATCTTCAACAGCAGTCAACAAATATGCACAACCGTCGGCGGCCAATGCACTTTCACCGGATGACAACAAAACCTCCTATAAGTTGCAAGGCAAATACAACGTCAAAACGAAAAAATACAAGGCATACGAGAAGGTCAAATATGTGCCAGTTAATTATGTAAGACTCTATAATTATCGTTATTTCTAAATACAAATTTAGCTTCTTTTTAACTTATGATTTAATATGATTTTCTTTAATATTTTCTGTTTGTATATATTTTTTTTAAACAAAAAGATATTTAAAAGTTTATACCATAATATTTCTGCCTCAGTGAAGCTTTAAATGAATATAAATATTTTATGGCTTTATTAATATTAATATACCAATTATCTCCAATAAAAACAAAATTTTCTAGTTTTTAAGCAAAACAAGAAACAACAACAATAATAAAAAAAAATTTTGATAATAATTTTGTAAAAATTTACTTCCCCAACAAAAGAAAAAAAAAACTCAATCCTGTGGTGTTTTTTATTCCTTCAACGGCATGTTGTTTCACATTAACCCTAAATCATTATATTCTCATAACAAATCATTTTCATTTACTCCCCCTCTCCTTCTCCTCACCAGACATCTTTCATCTTTCGACAATTTAATTACTTTCTTTTAGTATTCTTCATTTAAGCCCAGCGATAATACAACTTCTGCTGCACAACCACAAACACTTTCGGGAGACACAAAACTAAATCAAGAACAGGATTTGCCTGCTAAAAATATCACAAGCCAATGGTCATCTCCTTTTCTCTCGATCAGTACCACCTCAACTCCCATGCAGACATCCACGCCCACAAAATCTTATACCAAGCATATCTATGCCAAGGATGCGGCGACAATCAAACCAAAAGAAAAATTCAACAATTCTACGGATAAGGCCAAGAAAAGTTGAACACTTGTTTTAGTTAAATATATAGAATTTTAATTGTTATTAATTTTATACATTTTCTTATTATTGTATCTTTACATGGGCACAAATAATAGAGATAAAACATACAAATTTATACTTAAACGAATTATTAAGCGATTGTTGTTAAAAGCAAAATTTTATGATTTATAACTGCCATATTTTTATTGGTATTCACGCAAAAGATAATCGAAGAGAAAATTTCCACAAATTTTTGTAAATTATTAAAAAAACTTATTTGTAAATAAAAACAGCATATTTTATTTTATATAATAGACAAGTTATTATGTACGTGGTTTTATTTTGTATTTAAAGTAAGTATCAAAGAAAAATTATCCAAAACAGGATCGAATGAACAGCTCTTAAATTCTAACATACATATTCCTGAGCACTTCTAGATTGCAGAGTACAGGTATTATAGAGTCTTCTCTTAACCCATAGAAAAAAAAACATGCTTAAATATGATCACCTCCAACAAAACAATTTTTAAAGAACATTTTTAACATATTATGTTTAATTAAACCATATTATTGTCACCGCCAGCCATATTATGGTTGAATTAGTCGTCCATCAAGAAGCCACAACCATATTATCCTCATATCATGCTATGGTAAATAATAACTAATATATGTTTAACGCTTATAATATCATGGTTGGTTTTCAAACATAGCATGTTGCTCATGAAAAAGAGGAAAATACTATTGTTAATTTTAAAAAAAATTATTGTCATATTTAACCATAACATATTTAGAGGCAACCTTAATATGGTTGTGGCTTCCTGAAGAAGAA
This sequence comes from Pollenia amentaria, assembly GCA_943735925.1. Taxonomy (NCBI): domain Eukaryota; kingdom Metazoa; phylum Arthropoda; class Insecta; order Diptera; family Polleniidae; genus Pollenia; species Pollenia amentaria. The sequence continues at coordinate 228,904,857 of OX031009.1, forward strand.
TCAATTTAACCATAATTTAATTGCAGCTGACAGTAATATGGTAAAATTTAACCATAATATGTTTAAAATTTTCTTTAAAAATAGTTTTGTTGGAGATAATTTCAGTATGGTCATGTTTTTTCTCTGTGTGTAATAAATAGCATTGACCCTGGGTCACAGAAAACAATATAGAGCGGTCACGAGACGGAAGTTATTGCGTTATTTATGTCTCTATTTTCGAAAGCCAACATTTTTAGCTTTTCTCTCTGTATCATCTTTTATGCCGCAATATTTGCAATTCTTTCCGCAATTGTTACGCTATGTTAAGGGTTTCCTTCACTAAGACAACATAAAATTTAAAAGAATAAGGAAAGGAAGTAAAAGAAAAATTTATTAGAAGTCAATTATTAAAGATACTGATACTGTTTTGTTTTAAAAATCGATTTCTATCACAGTCCTGGGGGCTAATTCTGGCAGTCGTGAACGAATTTTTTTTTTCGATCCTAAAGCAATCTTATATTTAATTCTGTTAGTCGATACTGAACGAAGCAAAATTATTTTTTTATTTTTTTTTAGCATTTATTTGAGTTTTCACAATACTGAAAAAATAATTTTGATTCGTTCAGTACCGATTGAAAGAGTTAAAAATAAAATTGCTTTCGAATCGAAAAAGTATTCGATCATGACTGCCAGAATTAGCCCCCTGATTTTCTGAATTTTATTTTTTTGACACACAAACTTATTTCTTTAATTTCTATATCCTTTCCCATTTAGTTTTATACCCTTCAGAGGTGAATGATGGTCAACTAAGTTTGTCATTCCGTTTGAAACTTTTTTGTTATTCATCTCTGACCCCATAAAGTATTTTATTCTGGCTCTTTAAGTAATACTTAGTCGATTTAGCCATGTCCGCCTGCCTGTCCGTATGCCTACTACTCAAAAGAAAAGAGCAATATTGGTGTCAAATTGCTTCTTGTTGTGCTAAGCAGTTTCTGACTGAAACTCGGTTCAGTAGAATAAGAGCTATAAATCCAAATAAATCCACCCTATAAAATTGATAATTTTGTTACAAAAATTAGCATCAATGGTAGTATAATGCACGGATTCTATATGACAATAAATTATGCTGTCAAATTTCGTGAACATCGGTCCATAATTTACCATATGCGCCATAAAAAGCCTGCTCTCGAAAAACAGTTTAGTACGCCCAAAGCCGTAACAAGAAATTCTATTGCAATAAGACTTTTTACGTCACAGTTGTTATGTTATTTTAGTAATGCTCGAAAAATTTGTAGTGTGTCATTTGTAGAAAACTAAAAATCTCACAAAAAAATGTTTCTGAATGGTAAAAATTTCAAAAAATGGGTTATATTTTTATTATATTCAACATTTTTTATTTTTCGAATTTATTCTATGAGCTAAATTTCTGGTAGTGTACAAAATCATTCCTGAAAACTTGAAGGAATAGAACTATTACAAAAAAGCTTTATAAAATACATAACTGAAAAAATAAAAAACGTTGAATATAATAAAGAAAAAGAAAAATTTCCCAGATTCTATTTGTTATATTTTTATGTAAAATCACCCGAATTGGAATAGAAAATGTTTAGGCGATGTCTTGCACATGGCTTTTGAAGATTTTTCTTTGGGCCATTTTGCCTATAACCTTTGGGGTGACATTTTATTAAAAGAATTGTTGTTACAATATTGTTATAGAAATAAACATGCAAAATATTTCGTACAAACAAATCAAAAACTCACATTAAAAATATAAAGTGTATATTTTTTGTTTCCACTCTCTTTGCTGCGTGAATGTTTCATTCCTTTGTTAACTTTTTAGGGTATTTTTCATGCCCGATCTATGACTATAGTAAAGAATTTGTTTTTTTCTTCTATACGTTCAAACTCATGCGTTAATTCATCGTCTACACTTCTCTTCAGTATTTGTTTTTAACAAACATTTTCAATGATTTGAATGGTTGTTCAAATGGAATTGTGCGGGCCTCTGCTTCGTAAGCGACTGGACGAGGAGCCTATAACAAGACACATCGTTAGACGGAAATAAAGGGCAAGTCTTAAGAATGTCAGCAAACAGTATTGCTAATTCTGCCCTAGAGTGGAACCCCAAAATAAATGGCGTAGAATTATTGTAAATGAATTAGCAAATCAAAATTACTTGTCTTATTAGGTTAAGTTTAAATCTTCTTGTAGAAGTCCTTTACTGAACAGCATTTTATTACGGTTGATTCATAATGGATCAAAGTTCCCATATAAACTTGAGGCAAATTAATCACGTTGGTATTAGGGTAAATCTGTATGATAATGTCTTTTATGTTTAATTAAATTTTTATTTTGTGTCAGTCGATCTATGGATAACTGAAAATTTTTCCTTTCTAAAATTTTTCTTAGATTTATTTCCAATGTATGTATTTTTAAAGTCCCAATATAATCGTAAGTGCTGTTGGGTATGCTTTTTTCTCTACTATCGATGATCAACAGGGGCGTATCACTTTTGGTATTTGTTGTCACGCGACACTGTCTTAAAGGTAGTCATGCACAGCGCCTGGTAGCCGGACACTATGATTACTGCCGCAGCTGCAATGCCGAAAATGAGAAGGAGGAGGACGTAGAGCATCTTGACTGCCACTGTCCTGCACTGATGGGAAGGCGACAGGCCGAAATGAGATCCCTTACCTTCAGCGAGCGGACTTAAAGAATCGTAAGAAGTTCGAGTTGGTTCTACGATGGGGGTTCTGTTAAGTGGAACTCCATGGTACCAAAACATGTCATTACACTGATAGAAAAGGTGGTAAAACGCTGATGTATTTTGACATCAGTACTATGACAAGTGCCTTCGTTTTTAGCCCCATGATACTTTACATCACTCTGATGTCAGCCTTAACATCACTTGGCCAAATTGTCATCAGGGTCAAAAATTTAAATTATGTCAACAATGGAATGAGACATTGGCATCACAGAAATGACGAATCGGAGTCGGTTTTATAAGGCATGTCATGAGTGCGATGACGAACTGTCATTAAATTGAGTCATTATAATTGGCCTTAAATCAAATTAAGAAAATATCATTATTAACTTACCCGTTACACATGTTTGTTTCACTTTTGTTGTATACCGCCCTTTATTAACAGAAGAACTCTCAATTATAAGACACCAGCAGCATGCCCGATATGGGTTTCGTAATAATTCTACTTTAAAAATTTAATGTATTTAAATAAATATTAAAAAAAAAAAAAAAAAAAAAATAAGAATATTGGAATTTTTGCTTCTAATTTAACTTTGTTAACATGAAAATCATGTTAATAAAATATTATAACATTATATATATTTTGTCAACGCAGTGAGGTCAGTTTGTCATCGCACTGATGACATGATATATTATGTCATCGCACTGATGATAGTTTCTCATCGCACTGATGACAGTTTGTCTGTAATGTTGTCAAAATACATCATCGTTATGACGCATTTTCTATCAGTGTAGACAAAATGTGCCATCGAACTGTTGTCACTGTAGTCATAGCGTAGATGACGCATATAATATGAAAAAATTTTAGGATGATCATTTGTAATGACATTGATGTCACAATTCTGATATTGGAGCATCATCAATATAAAGATGCATTTTTCTATGAGTGTAGGCCTAAGTGGTTCAGATGAGTACTGACTGTAATTTCTACTTAACCTAACCTATCCTTCTTGCTTCCACTGTCTTTTAGTTAATATCTCAAAGTTGTTAACTATTTTTAATATTTAATCACAGGGTCATTATTGGCCCTTGTTACGTTTTATAACAGTACTTAAATACATTTCAGTATCTTTAACGGAGCCGTTCTAATAAAATTTTTAAACGATAAAAACGACTTCTAGTTAAATAATGATACAATAGATTTCTGTTATCAGATTTTCGTGCTGGGTTCAATAAGCGTCGCAAAATGTATTAAAAATATTAAATCAAACCTCTTTAAATTCAGTTATTGACATTTTTAAACAATAAATTTTAATGGTCAATAAACTGTATTTTGTTTATATTTTGGTAGCTCTATCTTAACTTAAGAAAACAAACAAATAAATAAAAAATAAGAAATTAAAGCGAAATTGCTCACAACGTAATATATATACAATTATGCATAATCAAAAATGAAACAAGAAATTAAAAATCATAAAATAAAAATTAAGAACATTTTATTTAAAAATAAAAATGAATTAAATAAAGGCGAAGATGAATTAAGAATATTCTCACACTTTATTAAAAAGAGCAAAAAAAAAAAAGGTTAATGCATGATACGAGTACAAATCAATTAATGCGCGTAAAAACAACTGGAAATGAACACAATACAAAAAAAAAAAAAAAAAAACAGAAACGTGATGCAAAAAATTCAATTTTAATAAAATGACAAAAAACAACAAATAAATATTAAAATATATTTTTCAATTAATAACATTGTTTTTTCAAGTTACTGCTGTCACAATTTAAAAATTATAAGATATTAAAATTAAATAACAGACGCCACTGGTTGCTGTAACATTATCGGCAGTTTAGGCTGCTTCCGATTTATCAGACGAATGTGTGTTACACTGTGCGGAGTTCGTGTCTGTACCACACTTTGAAAACCACTGTCGCCTACAACTTGGTAATGTACCATGCGCACCATTCCGTTGGGTTCCAGTAAACCATACTGACCCATTACTTTGTCCCCTTGACGTTCTTCCAAGTGCATCATGTGAACTTTGCTGGGCGGATGATCGATGAAGTAATGAAATTTGTAATTTAACTGAAAGTACGAGAAAATGCAAGAGTCAGAGCATGTTTTTATATATCTACAAAATAATAATAATTAAATTAACAGAGAATAATTTTGCAGTTTCAAAACCCAGCGATAGTGTAAAATAATTGCAAACATTTTGTTACTGTAGAGATAGTGATGTTAAAAATGTTTGCGCTCCAAAACAAAGTCACTTTATTGAAACTTTTTTGTTTGTCACTCATTTGAGTGCAACCATCAATTTTGCACTAAATTTAAAAACAAAAAACAGGGTTTCTTCATGTTTAAAGCCAAGAATTATTGCGTTATTGTCAAAATTTCATTTTGTTTAATTTCCTTTGCTAATGCATATCATCACAAAAATTAAAACCAATGCACGTACAAAATTTTAATGAGAGTGCAGGCTTTTTTGGTTGCAAGATTTAATTTTGCACTATTTGCATTGCAGACAGATTTTATGCATTCAATTACCGTTAGTGATTGCAATATTACAAACTTTTTTTAGTTAGCTAGTAAAAAAATAAAAATTAAACATTTATTTAAGGGTAGTGCAGTTCTTATTTAGATCCATATTAAGTGCACTACCCCCAACTGCGATGTTTTTTTTATTAAGAAGCTCAGAAATGTTAACCAAGAGTTAACTTTTTAAAACAGCACAGGGACGCTGAAATGCGGTTAACTTAAACGCGAGATTACCTTTTACTCGAGTTCATATTTTTGCGATTCTACTATATTGTGATTTTGTTGTATAGTGAATTGTCGCTAAAAATAGAGAAAACAATTTTTTTTAAGATCTTAAATAAAATAAAGATCTATCGAATCCTTATAAGAATAATCGAAATAATCGAAAACTTGCCAATGCTATTTCGAATATGAGAGATTGGCCCAAAAGGCGGTAAAAATTATATTTTTAGTAAGAAGTAAAATATGAATTTTTTCTTAAAAAAACTTATGCTTAAACTAGGGATATAACGATTACCGATACCGGTATATCGGCGATACTTCATATTTTCCGATACATCGGTATCGGAGATATTTTGCTATCGATACGACGTTACTTTTAATATTTTGGAGTATTTTTGAACAAATAATTAAATTTTCAATGCGTATTTTTTGCATAGAAACTAAGAGAAATAACACATTAAAAAGCAGACTTTAAAATTAAAACAGAATAATAAAATTAACATTAGCTCTAACGTAAAGATTTAAGGCTTTAGAAAATAATGAAACATTTGGTTTATCTAGAATGTTTGACCCTCGATGCAATGCTCAAATATTTCAAAGACTTCTATCGTACCGAAAACACGTCTTATTGAGCTACTTAACATGTCTCTGCATTCCGAAAGTTTTGAAAACCCAGGCACACCAACAGGTGGTACAAGTTGTGATAAGTTTACAAGAACTGTCCTTTGGAGCGTTTGTGACAAAATTATAAGAGTATCCGAGGAAAATGAGCCTCTTTCCATCCTATGCTGTGTTTCTGCTAAAGAAGAAGTCGAGAGTTACCTTAGATCTCCTTATATTTCTAGACACGCTGATCCGCTTGATTATATGCGCAGTGGCATGTTATACCCAAACTTGAAGAAAATGGCGCAGGAATTCTTAAGTTTTCAAATGAGTTCTGTCGCATCTAAGAGACTATTTTCCATTACAGGTCGGACTTGCGAAATCGTTTATTTCCGAAAAAGTTGAAAATACTTTGTTTATTAAACAACAATCTAATTAATATTTTGTAAAAAATTTTTTTTATTTTTTGTTAATTTTATCATTAATTCAAATGTTATTCATTGTTGTTTTTAACTTATTAATATCAATTTTATATATTAATATTCTCTTACATTGTAATTTTGTATTATTTTCCATTTACTCTACTCGAGTTTTGTAAAATTTAACTTGAATCCAAATTTAATATTCGTATCAGTATCGGTATCGATGTCGGCGATATTTTTGTTTGAGTTTCGGTATCGTATCAGCAAAAAGCCGTATCGTTACTTCCCTAGTAAAATCTAATTTTTCAAGCGAAATGCTTTAAAAAAAGTTGCCCTAACTTTATGTACCTTATTATCCTCTGGATGATTACGATAATTTGCATAATATTCCGTATGTAGAGGATTAACCAAACCCAATGAATTCCTGGTTACCAACAGCAGCAGTAATAATGTTGTTAAGACCAACAAATTGAGTTTTTTATGAACCATATTTCATTAAGATTTTGCTACAAAAGAGAAAAATGAAAAAGAAAATAAAAGAGAACGATTAATAAAGTATTTGTAAATAGACCCTTTTCTAGATATTTAATTATTATTCGTTATATAACACTTTAATAAACATCTCTTTCTGCTCTTTTGTTCAGTTTTTTCGTGTTGGCTATTTGGGTTTCTTGATTTAGTAGAAACTATGGCAGGTTATATCTTAGTCACGTTAAACAATTTTCCATGAAACGTTTTACAAATTATTAACAAACATTTTTCACACTTGCTGCCACTTAAACGGAGTCAGTCAAGTCAGTATTGGTTTGTTTGGCACTTTTGACGTGATTTTTGTATCGAAGTAAACGAACTTAATCAATTTGTTACCAACAACCAAAGAAATCCACCAAGTACAATAGCTACGTGTTTGTTAGTTATAGTTAGTAAGTATCACTTTTGCTATTGCTACCACTATTACTTTCAGTTAGTTTAGGTCTCGATCTTTCTATTTGATAATAATCTTGAAAAATGTTTGTAGTTTATAAATTTATTTTCTTTTCTTTTGCAATTTAAAGGTTCAGTGAATTGACCCTTTTTCTGATTTTGTATTCGTTACTGGGTAGTTTAAATTGTAAATGTTTACAATTTTACTTAAGGTGTTTCTCTGAAAGTTAAAAATCTTTTCCTTCATTTACTCATGTTGAGGCATTAGGAGGAAATCTTTTTTTATATTAAATTTCAACAATATACATGATCATGATGACGTTGATAAGATTTAAACTATTTGATTGTATATATACAAGATTTCCTTTAAAATTTTCATGAGGAGCTCTTTTGAATATTTGTAGCTTAAAAAACGTTATGACATCATTTAAAGTCTACGATTGCACGAAGATTGTTGGTGTTTGTAAGTACGTATCAATTACAGATTGAATGTATCACTGGTAAAATGTAAATGTTAATGCAATAAAGTTAAGAGAGACATGTTTTTTGAAAACAATTTATTATTCTGGTAGGCGATGGGAATTGATTTTGAAAACAAAACGATTTAAAACCGATAATATCGTTTCAGTAACTTTAAATATTGACTTATAATACATGCTCCTTATATTTTCCGTGTATATTATTTCAAAATTTACATTTTATATGTTAGTTAAACTGTAACTTGAACAAAAAGTTTGGCATATACTTCAGAGATCCATTTTAAGATCGCTCGAAATTAATCAATCCTTTTTTAAACGATCGTTTTGAAATCGTCACATACCTGATTATATCTTAGTTCTATTTTATAACATACAGCGGACGTCCAGTAGTACAAGTATGCACTTTCGTTTTCACAAATTTCCAATAGTACGAATAAACAAAATTGTTTGCTTCATTAATACGAATTCATGTATTTTTTTTAAGAATTTGTTTGTTTTTCTGTATATGAAATTAATTTTAGTTTAATATTATTTTTTTCTTCGATCAATTGCTTAAATTGTGACAACAAGTGTGTTATACCAAATAGTGAAAAATATTTAGTGATGAAGCACAATCAGTTGGCTTGAATTTAAACATATGATTTTTTTCTTATTTTTATTAAAATATTATATATAGTCGGTCTATATTTAAATGAAGTAAAAATTTACATTACGAAAAGGCCTGACATTATATAACAATTGGACGTCCACTACAAATAGAAAAGTATGCCAAAATCAGCTGAACGCCCTTTTTTGGCCAAAAGTTAAAATTTTTTTTTTAAATTTTCATATTTTTTTAATTTAGTGCTGGTTCACTCTTTAAGTTTTCGTCTTCAAGTCTTAAGGCTCAGTTAGGCGAACGTTGCTGTACCGTATCTGTACTGTATCAATCAGCTGTTCGCTTTTTTGGTATATGAAAAGCAATGTAAAAGCTTACCAAAATGTAATGTACCGTAGTTGTTACGTTTCATTCTGTATAAAATAGAATTTCATGCCGTCGTTACGTGACAGTTGTAAGGCAGTGATGGCCTGCTTGTATTTTAAATTGTATGCGGGTATTTTCGCTCTTTTTTTTTGGTACTTTTCTCCAGTATATCTATGGACTTTCGAAAAAAATTACTTACAATACAAAATATTTCCATATGTATATAAATATACGTATGCTTAGATATACAAAATAAAAAAATGCGTATGCACATATAATAGAAATGAGAAATATATAAAAGCCTTTAAATAGTTACAAAACATTGTTTTGTATATGCACATTTACAAAATAATACATGTAAATGTGTATGTGAATGCTAAAATAAATATTTGTTTATTGCAAATCTATAATATAAATATCAGATATTAAATTAATAATGTTTTTTTTACATACACTAAATACTGTTTTAATACCATTTTAATCACTTGGTACTTTTTCTGCACAGCCCATTTAAACCTTTTGATTTCCCATCACTGTGTGTGTTGTTTTGTGTATACTATTGCATTTTTGTTTATGTATGTGAAAACATATGACACGTTTTTAGATGTTCTATAAGTGCACCAACGTGCTAGCGGTACGGTACAGTACGTTACGGGTACAGCAACGTTCGCCTAACTCAGCCTTTAAGCTTTTAGGAGAAAAGAGAATGCCATTTATTTTCCTCTCTCTCCTAAAAACTCCAGACTTGACGGCTAAGACTTGAAGAGTGTGAACCAGCACTTAGTACACTTTTAACATACCAAAATAAGTATCTGTGTATATTTTTTTTTTTTGCTCCAATGTGGATTTACCGTTAATTTATAGATACAAAAATATGGGATTTGTTAGCGATTTAAAATCAATGATTGAGTGCAGTAACATACAAGTTAAATAAGAGTTTTGATACAAATGATAAATGACAGAAAAATAAAAATTAAAACTAATGTCGAAAGTGAGTACTTTTTTATATGTATTGAAATATTGGAGAATTCTTCTATTAGTCCGGTATAATGGGTTGAAAATAAATATTGAAATATGAATTGGAATTTCACTTGACCCTTAAAAAAATGATTGCAATTGATAGTTATAAAACTTGATTTATTCTCTAGGGCAATAAAATAACTTCGATAAATATCTAAGTTGAGCTGCAAATACTTGCAAATCTCCTTAAAAATTGTATTTTTGTATGAAATTTAAGTGTCCCAGGTTCCGAGTTGTTTAATTTATGGCGAGTAAAACGTAACGAAGCATTTTATATTATATATTGTTAAATACAGGTTTTCCAAAGATTTTAAGCAACATTTAAAAGAGCTGTCGCGAGTATTTTGTTTCAATCTACGTAATAGATGGCGTAAAAGTCGTCGAAAACTGGCAACAGGAAGACAAACCATATTGTGAGAGTGAAGATGAAGGATTTGAGAATCATGTTTTGTTAAATTTATGTTTTTTTTTTAATTTAATTAATAAATTGGAACTAGAAAACCAAATTTTGCAAGAAGACTTTGTTTAAAAAAAAAGTTTTTTTTTATGTGGGAACCAAAAATTATTCGTTTTAATAGAAGTGTTTTAAAACTTTCGAACGTGAGCGTGTGTGGCCAGATTTTTCTTGCAAGAATGTGCAAGAGCGTGTGTAAAAACAAAATGTCTTCCGTGAGAGTGTGTGAGCGCGCGTGACCAACTTTTTGCCCGTGACAGTGCGTGACAAAAAATTTATGGGCCTTAATTGGGAGGGAGACTTCGAAAGATTAAATCAAAAAAATCATTTCATTTGGGCCAGTCGTTTGACGAAAAATTAGTGTTGGCCAAAAAAGGAACACTTTTCTATAGTGCAATGGCAACATACAAAATATTGATATTTAACCATAAAAAGTTCACCTCACTTGAAACTTTAAACTGGTAACTAATTTCCAGCAAATCTTACAGGGCAGACAAACAAATTTCTAATGTTTTCCATTTAAAGCTTAAGAAGAAAACCCTTTATGTATTTGGTTTACTTTCTAATTGTTATTCTATAGAGTCACAAATTGAAGTTTATGTTTTTCTTAGTCGATGCGGCGTCTTTTTCGGCCAATTTTTAGGTTTGATATTGAATCACATTAATATTTAAGTCCGTTATAAAAACAAAATTATGTTCTTCACTTAACACTTAAATGAAACTTAATTCAACAAGCTGGTACATTTAAATTCAATTTAAATTTCCATTTTATATTACTTACAAGTTGGCCTCAGTATCACAACAATTCAACAACAACAGGCAAAGCACTAACAGTCAGCTGATTTTTGAGACCACCATTTAAATAAATATGCACACTTTTTAATGATATATTTGTTTGCACTCTAGTCGGCATAAGTATTTTGACGAAATAAAAATCGTGCATTTTTACGTTTGAGTTTTAAACGGATTTGTTGAAAATTCTTGTTTATTTTTTCTTTTTTATTTAAAACTTATATTGTAAGTTATAAATAAAAATAGTGATAACTTATTTTGTAAATTATAAATAAAAATATTTATAACTTATATTGTAAGTTATAAATAACAAGGAAGAAATAAACAAGAATTTTTAACAAGGCCGTTTAAAACTCAAAAATGCACGATTTTTATTTCGTCAAAATACTTATGCCGACTAGTGTATTTAATAGTGCTTCCAGAAAATTATTGCTTATTTTCAATAACTGTTACTAATAATTGTTCACGTACTCAAAAAGCTTGCAAGGAGAGTGTGAAAAAAGGTCATAAAAATTGTAGAGACAAAAAATTTCTTATAGTAAGATTTCTACTAGCAAGAATTATTCATGTTTTTGTTTACAAAACAAAAATAATTTTCATAATTTTTAAATTAAATTAAAATGGGATATTTATTTTTCTAAAATTTAAGAACAATATTCTTGTGCAAATAGTTGAAATCTATTAAATTTATTAAGAAATTATCCAGCTGAATTTTGCTGGTAAAACGTGAATATTTTTGTTTATTTTTTTGAGTAATTTTGAGAAACATTTTTAAATTCTTAATTTACTCTCTCGTTGCAAGTTTCTACTAGTAAACTAAATGAACACACCTATTTTGTCTGTTTAATTTTAAAAATAATATTTTTAAAAGTAACATAATAATGCAGTCCTTGAATGCTTTTTAATGCCATGCTTAGTTCGCTCAAAATTCTCGAATTTTTTTCTTCTAATTGTTAAGTGAAATAAATGAAATTTATGTTGTAGTAGTGGAAAATTAATTAAGTTTAATTAACTTTACTGTCAATTAAAGTATCGCTTATTAAAGTGGAACGTAACAAACATTTAGCAGGAATGAAATAACGAAATAAAAAAGGGTAAAATAAATAACCATAAATAATATGGTTGATTTTGTCTATATTATCGTTAAGTTTAAACAAATTTTGGGTTAATTTTGAACATATTATGATCACTTTCGAAGACATTGTTGATATTTTTGACCTAATAAATTGTTAATTTTTAGCATAATATTTTCACCAATGAATATTTCTATTGTCAAAATCCAACCATAGCTAGTTGATCTTAAAATATGGTTACCTCCAACCATATTTCTTCCTGCATGTGCGCTTAAGTTTATTTCTATAATAATTTAGTTTTACTAAAACACATTGGGCATAATATTTTTTCTTCAATTTTGCAGTTTGTAAAGTCATTCTGCTTTTTTAAGCCAAAAAAAAATTTCCTGAAACGACAACACTGTTCGCAATTACTCCATAAAATTTTTTCCAGGGCGCAAGAATACGCTTCTTTTGAAATCAGATTATATGTAACAATGAGTTACATGTTTCCATTTCTGACTATTAAAATCTTAATTAATATTAATGCAAACTTAAAAACCAGCACACACTTTATTATGAAATATGAACAATTATTTATTTATAATTTAATAATAAACATCTTGACATTTTTTCCCAGATTATATAAGACTGACTTAAGCAATACAATGCACGTAATGAAAATTCATATAAATTTTATATGTTTTGTTTCAATTGAAATTGCAAAATCCAATTACATACTTTAAAGCAGTCCATACATTTGAATTAAAATATTTAACGAAATTACATATTAAAACTGTCCCACTTTTTTAATGCAATTAATTGCGAAGCAAATTAAAAAATATTTTAAAAATTTTCGATAACCAAATTTCTTTCAAAGCGATTTAAACCTGTTGCCCAAATATGAACGTAATAAAGGAAAAGAAGAAAAATTTTCACTTTTTCATATTGCAACATTAAAAATAGAGTGTGAAATGTTTTTTAAAAGTTTTATTTTTAATTTATGCAAAATAAACAAACTGCAAACAACCAAGAAATAATTTTCTGTTTGCATTTTAAAAAATACTGCACGCTTGGCATTAGACTAAGAAGACTGTATTAATTAAGTCTTATTGTTTTAACAACTTGGAAGATTTTTATGAAGGTGGCATTATTAACTGAACAAAAACAAAAAAAAAAACCCAACTTTATTAAAAACCCACCATCAGTATTTAGTTCAATAGTTATTAAGATGCCATGAAATTTTGTTTGCAAATTAACCCTAATAATGGCGAGAAGAATGGAATGTGGAGCATGGTCACATGGTTTTCATTCAAAATTTTAATAAATACATTTATAAAAAACGTTTCGCCATAGTATTGAAATCCCAATTGTTCGCTAGCTCATATGGTATGGGCGCTATCGCGTTAACGTCCGTATTCTAGGACCGCATTTGTATGGGCGCTAGACAAAATAATAGATCGATTTTTCTGATTTTTTAAAACCAACATAATTAATATACAGAGTGAATATTAGAACTCAATTTTATCCACCTGGCTTGTTTTGTATTGGGGGTATCAAAACCTTTTATACCGGAGGTAACATATATGGGGGTCAGGTAAAATGATGGGCCGACTTAGCTCATTTGGTACACCTTCTGCCTTATGCAAAAAAAGTTAAAGTTTACATTAGTTTAACAATACATTCAGCACATACACTTTTTCTGCGATTAATGTATTGGTTAACTAATGTCAACTTAAACTTTTTTTGCATAAGGGGGCTTATGTTCAAGAAATATCTGAACCAAATTGGGTCCTCCTAGCTCATGAGGTATGGGCGCTATTTTGCCGAATCTATTATTTTGGAATGAAAAATGTAGTTATTTGTCTATAACTAAATCATTTATATATTTTCACTACTAGTATTCTACTCAACTTACTTAATGTGAAAGTTAAAAAGAAGTTCATAGATTTTAGGGAGATCTTAAAAATAAAAGTTTACAATTAGAATTTTATATTTAAAAACAAGATGCATTCCTTGTTTTTGCATTCAGATGCATTCAGCCATTTGTGGACCGATCTGACTGAATTTTAATAATCAAATATTTTGCACCATATGTGATATAAATGTATAATAAACATCTGCATGAAACTTTGTAATGATGTTTATGAAACCTTCATTATAAATTTGTATTCCTTTCGTTTGTATTCATTAACATGAATAACAAAGACTTGAAAGCAACAAACACTCGATATTTAAGAGACGAATAAGATGAAGTTAGTTTGTTCACTTATACAAGAGATAATGAACATTAACAACTCTGAAACAAAACAACCATTGAATAAATGTTGAATATGTTCCTCGAAAAACACATTGATTTAAAAATCGATTGAAGGACAAAACCGATTGAACCTTGTGCTTTAAGCCCCTCATATGTATAGTAGTGTGTACCAAATAAAAATATTATATTATGCCCCACCTTTTTTTGAAAGCTTAAAGTGTGAAGTATTTTTGTGATTTTTTTCAGATTTTTCGGAAGAGGTTTAGAGATCGCTAAAATCGAATTTTTCCCAAAAATCGGGTTTTCTCGACTTTTTTGAATTTTGCTGATTACCCGGCCCACTAGCACGATTTTCCTTGTTACTAAGTCAATTTATTTAGGGGGGGGGGGGTGCTTTAAAACCATGTGAGATAAGGCCATGATGGCTTTATCTCTCATTCAATAGGGAGATAAAGCCTTTTTTCATTTGAATGGGAGATAAAGCCATCATGGCCTTAGCTCACATTAGCAATATTAGAAAAAGGCTTTATCTCTCATTTCAGTTTTGAAGAACTTTTGCATTTTACATTGATTAATAATAGATTTTCCCTTTTACGAAATCTGGCTTCGCATACTAAAGTTTTTCTGCGTGGCGGCCTGCGGCCGTGCTTAAGGGTTTTCTCCTCCAGTAGGACGCGGCAGGTGGCTTCGCTGAATAAAGTTTTCCTGCGTGCGTCGCAAGAATAAAAAAATTTCTTTTCCCGGAAACACTAAAGTAAAGTATTGGAATCTGGCTTCCCATACTAAAGTTTAAAATATGGCTTTATCTCTCATTTGCGAAAAAAAGTATGGCTATATCTCTCATTTTGCAAAATTTTAAATATGACCTTACCTCTCAATGATTGAGCAATAAGGCCATTATGGCTTTATCTTCCATTCAATTGAGCAATAAAGCCATAATGGCCTTATCTCACATGATTCTAAAGCACCCCCCCTTTTTTTAAAGTAAACTTCTAAAACTTTACTTCTCTATGCAGATATTAAAAGTTTCGATTATTTTTTTGCTTATTTGGGTCCTCTTAATCACATTTTTTTTGTAAATTTAGCAAAAATTTGAAAAATAATGCTTTGTAACGTTTAAAATTTATATTGCAGTTAAAAAAACTAATGATTCAGTTTAAAAGGTGCATTTCGTCCATTATCTTTATTACTATTTATTAGATTTCCTAAACAGAACTAAACGTAATTCGTAACTAGATTTTGACGAAATACACACAAAATCTCGGAGGACTTGGAGTTGCAACCATAAAAAACGCGGTTTGTTGAAATTTTTAAAAAAATTTAACAGATTTTAAGAAAATAGAAAAATTAATTTAACTAGAACCGCCAGGTGACCGAAATTCGACCACTTACCCTGCCCATACAGTTAAAATATATCCTTTTCTGCACTTATGGAATATACAGAAAATAACAAATGTCTTTTCATATTTCCTTTTATTCGTTATTATTAAAGAATTTATTTAAAATTTTACTTTATTTTACTTTATTTTATTTGTATAATGTGTATGTGATAAAGTTTCGAGTATAAAGGGTAAAATAATGTTTAAATTGCCTGTTCTTAAAAATAAAACAAAAAAAAGAAACAATATGTTTATTGAAAAAAAATATTTATATTGTGCATATTTACACAAAAGTACCTTAAAAACGATATATATTCCATTTAAATCGATGGACGATGAGATACTTAAAATCAACTACAAAAAAATTGTTCCCATATTTATATATAAGATGAATTATTTTGATTCGATAAATAAATTTTAAATAAAATGTTATATACAATTTTAAATGCTTATTTTTTATATTTATATATGCAAGTGTTGCACAAAAAACTTTCAGTGAGTCTGAACGCACACGTTTCATCTTTTGATGCTCAATTTCTTTTTAATTCCCTTTTTAAGATGCAAATATGATCACACGCAGCAATCGATTTCAACTTTTTTCGGTTAACAACAACAACAATTTTATTCACAGACTAGGCAAGTTACTTGCGCAACTCTTGATTTGTAGATGTCAGGGGTAAGGTCGCAGTAAGGGGAAAAAATTGAGTACAGACTTTGTTGTACTCGGCAAGATACTTGCGCAACTAATTGCCGAGTCTGAATGGGGGCAGTCAAAAAAAAAAAAAAAAAAAGAAAAAATTATCGTTGTGCTACCTCCGAATAAAAACACAAAGCGTACTGACTAAGTACAAGCAGCTCCGTACCAACCCCCTTTCTTCTTTTTTCTCTCTCCTAAAACACAAGAGTTGAGCATCAAAAGATGAAACATGTGAATTCAGACAAAGCAGTTTTAATTATGAAAACAAAATCACGCTAATGTCAAAAGCATATAATGTAAACGCAAAAGAAATCTACTGGAGTTCGTTGTATGTAAGCGGCCTATTACTCTTCAGATTATTTATAAGTTTTTCACTTAATATGTACAGTGTATTTAATGGGGCTTAAAGCTTAAAAAAGGGCGAATTGGGCCAGAATAGTAGTTTACCTCTATTCCATTGTAATCGCACTTTTATTAAATACGAAAGCGTTTTCCTTCCGAAATATTATTTTAAAAGCTAAAGATTTAAGAGTTGTGTTTCAAAATGTTTTTTTAAAAAAGTTTTGCAAAGTCGTACATTTATCGTTCTGACATTTTTCGAATTAATTACGATATTCGCACTAATTTCGGTTAGAAAATCGCTTTAATATAGAAATCTGTATAGCATTATACGGTTCTGTTTATAAACTCATTTTTATTTTTAAAACAACGCTTGGCTGTAAAAATCTTCACGCTTAAATTAGGGTTAAAGAAATCTTTTTGCAAATATGGTTTAGTTTATTTCATAATAAAAAAAATGCATAAAAATTACAAAATATTGCATGTGTTTTTTCCAAAAAATTAAGTTGGTCATTTCTTTTTATAACTCATTTTCTCTATACAATTTCTATTGATACTTTTATGTTGGTTTTATGGCAATTTTATGTCTGGCCTGTGAAAACAAGTTGCGAAATATTATTATAACTCTTACTCCAGCCAGAGTGACTCCTCTTGGTATTGTGTCACTGGGAAATGTCAAAACAGGTAGACAAAACTCAACTAAAATAAAAACATATTTTCAGTTTTTGATACAACATTAATAAGAGAGTCTTACCAAACTGGACTTTTCGGTTTCGGTAAGTTTGGCATGATTTCGTTGAAGAAGAAAAACTAAATAAAATTTCGTAATATTTTAAGTAAAAGCTATTACTGGTTGAATCATTTGATTTTTTTTTAGCTGGTGGCACAATTTCAGCTTCTGATAGATGAAAATGGCTAACAAACGAAATAACAATGTAACAAATATAAGACAAAAAAAAAAAAAAAAAATTTCAAACATTTAACTAATGAATCGAAAAAACATTTTTGAAAAATATTTTATTTTTTATCTGACTTTAGATGGATTCATTTTTAACGCCATCTATTTCTCTCATTGGATCTTTGATTAGTGGCAAGTAGTTGTTGGTTTTTTTTGTAAAAACCCATAAAAGTAATAAAATGTATTTATTTATACAATACAATAATAATGATTTTAACACTCGCTTGCTAAAGGTGAAAAGTTTAATTTGTTTGTCTGTGTGGTTGGCAATTTTTTCCTTTTTATTTTTTTTTAATTTAATAAAATTTATAATTTGATGTAGAAGTTGGTATTTGAAAGGTTTAAATATGGTTGAAAAATTTATTGTTTATAAAAAGTTAGTGGTGTGTAATTTTTATTGACATTTTTATTTTGGTGTGAAACCACAAAGCAGGATTTCTTAAAACTTATGAAATTTTTTTTAATGAAAACTCTGTATGGGAACTTATATTATTGGAAATAAAATTAAAATTTTATTACAGTTAGGTAAATAGGTGGCTGTAGATATTCAGATTTATTACAACAATGGAGTTAAAATTTAAAAAAATAAACATTTGCCAAAAAAACAGGCTTTAATGTTGATAGTTAACATTAAAAATTACTTTAAAATTTTTATAAATATGTCATAATTATAACCACCTGTTTAAAATAATACTATAACCCCTAATGCAAAAAAAAGTTAAAGTTCCCATTAGTAAACCATAACTTTAATCTCATACACTTTTGCTGGGCTTAATGTGTTGTTTAACTAGTGTGTACATTAACTTTTTTTTGCATAGATGCTTGTTATCATTTAAACTGGATGAGCCCAGGGTACTTATCTTTTGCATCGTTGCCTTGAAAATGGATACTTCAGCTTTTCCGTTGTCTTATAAAATATTACTGTCAGTTTTGAAAGCACGTGCGTTTGTGTAGATATTTTAAACAAAAACCAATTTTGTGATTTTATTGTTGTTTTAAATGTAAGAACAACGAATGAGTTTTGCGCTCGTGTTCTAAAAACATGCAGTTATTTTAGTCGATTCTATACGTTGAGAAAATGCCGATTTATTTCGTTTTTTTTTATAAACCCATTGCGCATGACCACAATTGTATTCAAATATCCTGCTCTACAGCTGTATAATATTTTTAACAAACGAAAAATATTTTTAAATCAGGACAACCCTTTCAAATAAAATAATGAATCATTTGTAACACATATTATTTATTAACACATATGCGTTATTTTTTGGAAATATACGTAAAAGTTAAGTTCGTTGTCTCGTTACATTCACCACCAATTCCAGAACTGACTTCTATATCCAAAAAAACTTAAATTATTTTCCGTTGACGTAACGGCTTTTACCATTAAAAGTCTGAATGCATTGTAATAAAGTAATAAACTAAAGTGAACACATTAAATCTAAAATTAAAAAACTAAACATCATTCAAGAAAATTATTAATTACAATTTATTGATTTCAACACTTAAAACTTCCCACAAAATGCAACAAACTGACTTGAAAGAAAACAATCGCATTCACAAACACAGACGCAAAAGCCAATTAAAATAACCATTTATATTTTTTTTTTACAATTAGGACTGCGGAAATTGATCAATAATCAATGAATATTCCACACAAAAAAATTAAATATAAGTAAATGAACAAAATACCAAAAACTGAATCTCAATAAAAAACATGCTCCTAAAAAATACAGCCAATCACGATTTTAATGTTTTCAATGCAAATTAGCCAGACATACAGACAATAAAATGGCCAAAAATGAAAATAAAATCAAAACGTTAGATGTTAACAAAAACATAAAGACCAAGTTTAACCGAATAAACTTACACAAATTTACATAAATCTCAAATGAAAACTAAAATTGAAAATTTTGTAGTAACAATGACTTTGGTACTACAAGTAAATCAAAATGCAATACAAACATATAAAAAATGTGGCAGTAGAAAAAAACTTCAACCATGGATTTATGGTGGACTTTAACGAATTTAGAGAACTTTACACAAAAATTTTTTAAAATAAAAAAAAAAAAATGTGGAATAACCTTCCTGCTGAAGTCTTCCCTCTCACTTACAACATGAATAAGTTCAAGTCGAATGTTCTCAAGCACTACTCCCTCTTTCCTAACAAAAAAAAAAAAAAAAAAAAATTAATTAATGTGATTTAATATATAATTTTTTAAGATATAATTTTGTTAACGAATCCCAGATTTAAAAAAGACGTTTTCGATTTTTTATCTTTTATATATATTTATAAACGAAAATTAGTCTGTTTGAATGTTTGAATTTTTGAGGGTTTTTGTGTTTTATTTTGTATTCCCTAAAGACTCCTTAACCACTGAGCAAATTTCCGTAACTATCTGACACTAAACGCAGGCTATAAAAAAAACGGTCAAGTTCTGAAATTGAAATCAAATGAAATTTTATTAGATGCAGATTTTCCATTAATTTTCTTTTAAATGAGCGTATTTTTCCTGATTTCAAGTGTAGTGAAGATAAGTGGCACTTAAAGAAGAAAGTGCATAATATCACGTGGAATCGATTTCAGAACATGACTGAAAAGTACACAGAAGTAGTCTAAGCGTTTCTAAAACCTTAAATATAAGTAAATTGTTCTAAATTTACATTATTTCCAGTAGCATATTTTAAAATATTGAAATACACGTAGGAATTTATAAGATTTTTAAAAAAAATTTGATATATAATCTATAATTTAAGAATTTATGGAATTTACTGTAAGGAAATGGCGTGTATTTAAGAAATTTTAAATTTTATTATTTTGTATTTTATGTTTTTTAGATAATGATTTGGCAATATTTTTAATTTATAAGACAAACCTTTGACTGTCAGGCATATACTCTTTCCCCATTAAATGTACCTTCTGAAATACGAATTTGTTTATATTCGCCACAATATTATACAAATAGAACAGTTTTGAAAAAGTAATAATAATAATTATAAATTTAAAATAAAATTTACAAAAAGAAAAAAAAAAACGACACAAGTTATACCAATTTTTATAATATTTTAGATATATGTAAATAAGAAAATATTTACAAAAATGCATTTCGCATATCGCCAAAAGTTTCCAATTTCTCCAAAACAATCGCCATATTGCCAAACATTTGACAGCCCTGCCACTGACAGTTAAAAAGCGGAAAACAATTTAATTTTTCTTTTTTTTGTTATTGGGTACGTAGCTGTTGAGCTCAACTGCTAGAAAACTGTTGACAACTGTTGAGCCGAACATTTTCGTCTTAGAAACGGCATTATGAGTATAATGCAAAATTAACAGCTGATAAACATAAACAATTGAAAAAAAATAAAGGTTGAGGTTGAGCACAACATGTTGACTTTAGGTAGCTAAAAAAATTTTATGATGGAATAAATGGCCTCAAAAACCCAACTGTTGTGTTGAGCGGAAGTGCTCAACTATGCGTTTCTAAGACAAACACTTTACGGTTACACAACAGTTACGCCTTATGAACGTGCCCATTTATAACTGTAAATTACAAATTTCGTTTAGTGTAAAGGACATATTAAAAAAATTAAATTTAATAAGTTTCAATTTGCTGAATTTTGTTTGGAATTATGACGGGTTTAATTAACTCTTATAAAATAAAAATATTTTTTATGAAAGAGGTCTTAAATAAATAAAACCTGTACAAGAATTAAATTTCTTGTTTTATTTTCTGAATTTGTAAT
The DNA here is from genome assembly GCA_943735925.1 of Pollenia amentaria. Taxonomy (NCBI): domain Eukaryota; kingdom Metazoa; phylum Arthropoda; class Insecta; order Diptera; family Polleniidae; genus Pollenia; species Pollenia amentaria. The sequence goes on from OX031009.1 coordinate 228,926,388, forward strand.
AAGTATTTTCCTATTAAGTGCATATAACCTTTGTTTTACAATGCAACTTAAAATCAATTTTAATGTTTTTATTAATTAACAAACTGCATTTCTAACTTGGTTATATTTTCTCACATTTGTTTCCGTTTTTAAAAATGTTGGTTGTACAAATGTCATTAGTCGTGGCTGCACTGACGGTAACATAAAATTTTTCAAATTAAGTACAAATGGATGAATTGTTAATAAGCAATATCTTTCAAATAGTGGACAGAGTGAAGGAAGTGGGCATAGCACCGTCCATACAAAGATAATGTCAATATCTGTATATTTAAAAAAATGATTGCAGTTAAGTATTACAATTTTGTACAAATAGTTTGGCTATCAATACACAACAACTGCAAAAAATGGGATGTCTTGAAGAAGTAGGAGTGTCACCTCTAAGTAAAAGACATTATAAGTTTCTGTATATCTGGGGAACATTTACAGTAAAAATTTCCCAATTTGGAACAAATATCTTGATTATCAACACACAATATTTGATTAAAATTCGGCTGGAAATTTCTATATTTCTGGAGAACGGTAACAATAAAATTATCCAAACGTGTACAAATATTTTTATTATGAATACACAACGTCTCTCACAAATTAAGATGAATTAAAGAAGAAGGCGTGGCACTTTCAGAACAAGAGCAAAATAGACATTTGTCTATCTGTAGAACTGTAGAAATATCTTTGTTATCAATACACCAGATCTGTATTTTATTTTAACCTTCGCCTTATCAAATATTTTTATTAACATCGTTAACCAATACCCACCCGGGTGTAACTGCATGTTTGTAAGCGTTGAGAACAATTTATCGTCATACAAATTTATTTTTTATTTTAAAGAAGAATTCGTCATGCAATTTTTTCATTTTTTTAAAGAAAACAATTTGGCCACCCGGGAAGGTATTGGTAAGGCTATGGTTAAAGAGATCAGCGAAGCGCACTGGATTCAGCTAGTTAAATTTTATAAAATCTTAGAGCAAAACAAAAACAACTTTTTAACCAAAAAACTGTCACAGCGAAAAAACTTTACAAAATTGCGCCCAAGGAATTAGATTTTATTTTAGAGTCTTCTTCTAGTAACGACTAGTAACGCTTGGTGTGGGAATCGGCAGAAAGTATTAATCACACAGCATGCAACATTTTTAAACAAACTTCCGCACATATATATTTGGAAAAACGAAGTATACACAAACATATAGTTGCCCAGGAAAAACTTTTTGAATTTTGGTAATAGGTCGTAGTTATTTCATACGTTACCTGGTAAGTAGTTGTCATTACAATTGTCATTATTATGAAAACCTCAATAAGTACTTGCTAGTAATGACCTCAGTTAGTACTTTTCACTACTATTATTTTCAGTTATTAATATTTGCTTACTAATAATCAGCTAAATAACTACTTATTAGCTGTCTTGTTTTCAGTACTGAATATTTGCTTACTGGTAACTAGCTCCATAACTACTTATTAGGTCTATTAACTAGCGCCAATTAAATAAAAACTAGTTATTTATTGGCTTCTTGTAAGTACATTGTAAGTACTTGCAATTCAACTTACTGGTAGTTAAATAATAACTAGATATTTTGTGACTTCTAGTAAGTGTATTGTAACTACTGAATTCTGTGGACAACTCGAACAAAAATAAGTAGTTATTCAGTCGAAAAATAAGTAGTGTTCATATGTCTCCAATATTACTTGCTAACTTACCAGGTAAGTAAAGTTTTTGCTGGGTGAGTATACTTTTTTTTAACCGTAGAATACATAACCAAAAAAAACCACGCAAACACATAATCAGTGTACATTGCAACCCATTGAAATTTTCACTTTCACAAAAAAAAAAAAAAAAAAAAAACAAAAATTGTTATTTTAGAATCCTTTAATTAAAAATTTAGAAAAAGTGATTAGATAATTTTATTTATTTGATTAAAACGGTATTTGAACAGCTTCTAAATTTGAAATTTTTTCATGTTAAAACTATTAGGTACACTGGTACCCTGGTTATGTGCTTGCGTAGGTATCATCTTTGGAAGCTTATAGTTACAGTACCGCTGAATCGAATTTCTGCAGTTTCAATCTTGTATTAATTTTGGCTTTGCAGCTAGAAACGTTTAAAGTTGCTAGTGGACTCGCGGGTACCCGTTCTACTATAAGCACAACTCCAATATATTTGAGATGGGGTTTTTAGATCTTCATACACGATCAAATTTGTTCGTGAATGTTTTGTCATTTTTTATTACAGATGTATTTCATTTTGTTTTGTTTTAATGTTCATAAAATAAAACTTCCCAAGACGACGATCTGAGGACTGTGAATACTGGAGAGGTATTTCGCTTCTCAGAAAAATCTACAAAATTATGGCGGTTATCATCAACAACAGGCTGCAGATCATTGAAAGTTTTCTGCGTGACGAAGGCTATGGTTAAAGAGATCAGCGAAGCGCACTGGATTCAGCTAGTTAAATTTTATAAAATCTTAGAGCAAAACAAAAACAACTTTTTAACCAAAAAACTGTCACAGCGAAAAAACTTTACAAAATTGCGCCCAAGGAATTAGATTTTATTTTAGAGTCTTCTTCTAGTAACGACTAGTAACGCTTGGTGTGGGAATCGGCAGAAAGTATTAATCACACAGCATGCAACATTTTTAAACAAACTTCCGCACATATATATTTGGAAAAACGAAGTATACACAAACATATAGTTGCCCAGGAAAAACTTTTTGAATTTTGGTAATAGGTCGTAGTTATTTCATACGTTACCTGGTAAGTAGTTGTCATTACAATTGTCATTATTATGAAAACCTCAATAAGTACTTGCTAGTAATGACCTCAGTTAGTACTTTTCACTACTATTATTTTCAGTTATTAATATTTGCTTACTAATAATCAGCTAAATAACTACTTATTAGCTGTCTTGTTTTCAGTACTGAATATTTGCTTACTGGTAACTAGCTCCATAACTACTTATTAGGTCTATTAACTAGCGCCAATTAAATAAAAACTAGTTATTTATTGGCTTCTTGTAAGTACATTGTAAGTACTTGCAATTCAACTTACTGGTAGTTAAATAATAACTAGATATTTTGTGACTTCTAGTAAGTGTATTGTAACTACTGAATTCTGTGGACAACTCGAACAAAAATAAGTAGTTATTCAGTCGAAAAATAAGTAGTGTTCATATGTCTCCAATATTACTTGCTAACTTACCAGGTAAGTAAAGTTTTTGCTGGGTGAGTATACTTTTTTTTAACCGTAGAATACATAACCAAAAAAAACCACGCAAACACATAATCAGTGTACATTGCAACCCATTGAAATTTTCACTTTCACAAAAAAAAAAAAAAAAAAAAAACAAAAATTGTTATTTTAGAATCCTTTAATTAAAAATTTAGAAAAAGTGATTAGATAATTTTATTTATTTGATTAAAACGGTATTTGAACAGCTTCTAAATTTGAAATTTTTTCATGTTAAAACTATTAGGTACACTGGTACCCTGGTTATGTGCTTGCGTAGGTATCATCTTTGGAAGCTTATAGTTACAGTACCGCTGAATCGAATTTCTGCAGTTTCAATCTTGTATTAATTTTGGCTTTGCAGCTAGAAACGTTTAAAGTTGCTAGTGGACTCGCGGGTACCCGTTCTACTATAAGCACAACTCCAATATATTTGAGATGGGGTTTTTAGATCTTCATACACGATCAAATTTGTTCGTGAATGTTTTGTCATTTTTTATTACAGATGTATTTCATTTTGTTTTGTTTTAATGTTCATAAAATAAAACTTCCCAAGACGACGATCTGAGGACTGTGAATACTGGAGAGGTATTTCGCTTCTCAGAAAAATCTACAAAATTATGGCGGTTATCATCAACAACAGGCTGCAGATCATTGAAAGTTTTCTGCGTGACGAAGGCTATGGTTAAAGAGATCAGCGAAGCGCACTGGATTCAGCTAGTTAAATTTTATAAAATCTTAGAGCAAAACAAAAACAACTTTTTAACCAAAAAACTGTCACAGCGAAAAAACTTTACAAAATTGCGCCCAAGGAATTAGATTTTATTTTAGAGTCTTCTTCTAGTAACGACTAGTAACGCTTGGTGTGGGAATCGGCAGAAAGTATTAATCACACAGCATGCAACATTTTTAAACAAACTTCCGCACATATATATTTGGAAAAACGAAGTATACACAAACATATAGTTGCCCAGGAAAAACTTTTTGAATTTTGGTAATAGGTCGTAGTTATTTCATACGTTACCTGGTAAGTAGTTGTCATTACAATTGTCATTATTATGAAAACCTCAATAAGTACTTGCTAGTAATGACCTCAGTTAGTACTTTTCACTACTATTATTTTCAGTTATTAATATTTGCTTACTAATAATCAGCTAAATAACTACTTATTAGCTGTCTTGTTTTCAGTACTGAATATTTGCTTACTGGTAACTAGCTCCATAACTACTTATTAGGTCTATTAACTAGCGCCAATTAAATAAAAACTAGTTATTTATTGGCTTCTTGTAAGTACATTGTAAGTACTTGCAATTCAACTTACTGGTAGTTAAATAATAACTAGATATTTTGTGACTTCTAGTAAGTGTATTGTAACTACTGAATTCTGTGGACAACTCGAACAAAAATAAGTAGTTATTCAGTCGAAAAATAAGTAGTGTTCATATGTCTCCAATATTACTTGCTAACTTACCAGGTAAGTAAAGTTTTTGCTGGGTGAGTATACTTTTTTTTAACCGTAGAATACATAACCAAAAAAAACCACGCAAACACATAATCAGTGTACATTGCAACCCATTGAAATTTTCACTTTCACAAAAAAAAAAAAAAAAAAAAAACAAAAATTGTTATTTTAGAATCCTTTAATTAAAAATTTAGAAAAAGTGATTAGATAATTTTATTTATTTGATTAAAACGGTATTTGAACAGCTTCTAAATTTGAAATTTTTTCATGTTAAAACTATTAGGTACACTGGTACCCTGGTTATGTGCTTGCGTAGGTATCATCTTTGGAAGCTTATAGTTACAGTACCGCTGAATCGAATTTCTGCAGTTTCAATCTTGTATTAATTTTGGCTTTGCAGCTAGAAACGTTTAAAGTTGCTAGTGGACTCGCGGGTACCCGTTCTACTATAAGCACAACTCCAATATATTTGAGATGGGGTTTTTAGATCTTCATACACGATCAAATTTGTTCGTGAATGTTTTGTCATTTTTTATTACAGATGTATTTCATTTTGTTTTGTTTTAATGTTCATAAAATAAAACTTCCCAAGACGACGATCTGAGGACTGTGAATACTGGAGAGGTATTTCGCTTCTCAGAAAAATCTACAAAATTATGGCGGTTATCATCAACAACAGGCTGCAGATCATTGAAAGTTTTCTGCGTGACGAGCAAGTTGATTTTCGCCCACAATGCAGTTGCCTCGATTAGGCAAATACACTTCGGGACATAATTGAACACTCAGTATTAGGGTATTCATTTAATCGGACTTTTGTTTTAATCGGGTAAATGCTCAATTTTTTAGCCGAGGCTAAAGTTTAATCGGTAAGTTTTGTTATTGCTCGGCTAACCGATAAAAAAAGTTTTTTCTTTTTTAAATTAACTAATTCCAATAAATAAAAATGCATAAATTACTTATTATTTGGAGTTTATTAGTAAAAAAAAAAAACAATAACATTTCTTGAACTAAAACGAGCAAATAAAAATTTTCATAAGTACGTGATACAAATTTTTTATTTAAAACATATGGGGCATTATTTGTGAAGCGGATATAACTTATAAACTAATAGATGTCCCATAATAAAACTCATACTATATAATAAGGACACTATAGGCTAATTTCGGTTAAAAAAAATTATTACTAAATTAGAAACATTTTGATTTAAATTGGTCATTTCTGGTTTTGCAGATGAAAAAAATTTGGAGATGAAAGATTGTAATGAGAATACATGAGGAGAAACCAATAACTAAACACATACATATAAAAAGTCCAAAAAACAAAAAGCTGCTGACAACAAACACTCATATATTTATATGAAAAAATATTTGTTTACATGAAAAAATATTTTCTAAGCACATGCCTTTTTTATATCGTCTATTGACGTAATTCGTCTCAATACGTAATTAAAACACCAAGAAATATATTATAATATTACAAAAAATTAAAAATGTTGGCACATCGGTTAACTAGTTAATCGACTGAAATTAACCGGTTTAATCGTTAATCGAAAATAGCCAATTTTATATTAACCGATCAGTTAATTGGGTAGTGATTAATCGGTTAACCGAATGAGCACCCTAGTGTTTATAGACTTTAAAAAAGCTTTTGACGCGGTGAAAAGTAGTGCAAAAATAATAAGCCACATGAAAGTTATGGATTGCAATGCGAGCTAAAAGATTCGTCAAAACGGACAGTAAAGGAAAACTTTTTTGATAGACGTTAATGTGAAACAAGGTTGTCCTTTATCACCCCAATTATTTCCGTTAGCTCTTGACATCGTTATGACCGAAATCTGTAAAAAAAGAATGGGAATAGTCTTGGGGCTTCACCGCCATCTGAAAGACCTTGACTTTTCAGATGAAAATTGACTCATTGCCCACAAAGTCGGTGACATGCCGAGCAAGATCAATGATCTGGAGGATAATGGTCGTGATCAAATACATTTTCGATTCGAAAGCAATTTTATTTCAAATTCTTTAGTCGATACTGCATGTATCGAATAATTTTTATGTATTGTGAAAACTCATATAAATGCTTTATAGCACTGAAAAAATAATTTCGATTCGTTCAGTATCGACTGTAGGATTAGAAAGAAAATTGCTTTCGAATCGACAAACTATTCGGTTGCGACTGCCAGAATTAGCCCCCCGACTGCTCGGTACAAACTATTTGGCTTGGAACTCAATATAAAAAAAGAAAGGCCATGCGTAGCATCAGTATTAACAACAACAAACTGTATATTAACATCTTTGAAATACAATTGCCCAATTCACAAGATCGCATTATCTTCGTATATGTTGCATAATCCCATAATTATACAATGTTGTATTTTTGTTGATTGTAGTTGTCATACAAAAGTGTGGTGTAATTATACAATTGATTTCCAGCCACAAAAATTGTCGACCTTTTCCAGATATCTGAGAGAAACGTCGAAAAATGGTCGGAATCGTATGCGAATTCTGTCAGATTTCTGACTGACTAATGTATGAAGTGGTTGACGGGAATTCTGGCAGACATGTCGTGGGAAATTCTGTTTTTTTTTAACTGCATTTCTTATGGATTTCTGACAGAAATCTAATGAAAAAGGAATGGGAAGTTCTAATGGATAACGAAATATGCAGTAAAATATTTAAAAAGGCTGGAACTGCACTCAAATCCACTAACTCGCAATATTTTTAATTATGGCGGCCACACTCGCTTAATTAGAAGAGACACTGCAGCACTCACCCAATCAAATGAGCGATAAACACCTACATATGTATGTGAAGAGAAACCGTGATGACGCAATATCAAAGTAACTATCAGGATAAGATTTGGTTAATTATTGTTAGTTCATATTTAAAATATGAAGATTCAATAAATAACTACAGCAAAAAAATTCATTTCTATTTATTTTTTAAGTATTTTAATTAAAATTTCTTATCAATTAATATTTATTACCATTTTTAATCAAATTAAATCTCCCACACCTGGTTTAACTTCATGTTATCAAATAATGCGAATGTAAAAACCAAGAGTAAAGTAAAAAATTATTGCTAAAATTTACTAATTTCCGTTTAACGTCTTATTTTTATTTTTTTTTTTTATTATTTGTTAAGAAGAAATTAGTTCATCTTTTTAAATAGTTTACTCAAAGTGAATTGACTATATTTGTATGTACATTGAATTGAGATGTTTCATTTTTCACATTTAGCAATACAATAAAGTTACGACAAATACATATATCTGTTCAGAATTCCATGTACAAAAATCATATTTTTTAAACGATAAGCCATACGACGGGGCTTGTGAATTGCACAAATATTTTGATAACTTCCGCTATTTGGGCTGTACAAGGAAGCACAACGCGGAGTTGAGAAATATGTAAATTTTAAATTGGAGAAAGCGATAGTGGCTTTTGGAGAAAGCGATAGTGCATGCGAAAAAACAGTCCTGATATATGGCTGCGAAACGTGGCTTCTATCTATATCTGTAACACTATTAAGTCTTATATTATTTTTTATACGTAAACGCTAGTCGAAACGTCTTATATTTGAATATAACCAATTTTTCCGTGTCTATAAACAAACTGTTGGTTTGGTAAAAATAAATTTTTCTCTTTGTTTTAAATTGAAATTAATCAAGAAATTAATTTTTTCTTCTCTATAAATCTTTTGTTTATACACAAATACTGACCAAGTTGGTTGCCCTGGCACGATAATTGGTATTGTCTGGCTAATCTATTAGCCTTGGGGAGAGTTCCAGCTATTACTCGACAATATACATTTTAGTATTATTTTTAAATTTTTTCTACAAAATAATTGTTGTGTATTTTTGTGACTCGTTATTCCTGAAGATTACATCCAAAGGATGTCGAAATATTGAAAAATAAAGAATTTAAAGAATAAAACAGACCTCGAGCTTGAAAAAATTATTTAATTTATAAATTATAATCAAAAAGGTCGAATAACTAAAAACTTAATAGAGAATTATTTTTAAATTTAATTACTTCAACAAATCCTAACTAATTGTTAATTAAACACATACATGATGTAAAATTTTTTTTCTTATGTTACCAATACCCGACAAAAATTAACATGTCGTTCTATTGTAAATCTAAACGAAACGAAAAATATAATAAATCAAAACAAAAACAAACTTTTCCATACAATACAAACACTTTTTAACTGAAGTTCAGGGCAAAACCCAAAACATTGTGCCAGTAAGAAAGAGCATGAGCATGGATACCAGGCTAGACATAATGTTACACAAATATCGTAGACAGACTCTCCGACCAACCAAAATTGCAAGGAGTTATATTTTTTTTTGTGAAATGGAAAGGAAGCTTTCAACACAAGGTAAAAGTTCAAAATTTTACTTACAAAGTAATAAATTATTAAGGGAAAAATGAAATAAAATTTAATTTAAAACCAAAAGAAAAAAAAATCTATAAACAAATACTTGCAACAAATCCAAAAGCAAATTTTCAATTTAGATTAATAATTAAACTCTAACTTACCTTTACTTTTTTGCCTCTTCTTAAAAGTCACTGAAAAGAAATAAAACTAAAACTTGTTTTTAAAAATGTTGAACTTTCAATTTTTCGAGGTTTTAAACAGGCACAAAGAAGCAATTTAAATAAAAATTTGCATTTAATTCTTCTTTTTCTTTTAGTTTATTTTTTTTTTTTTTTGGCAACTAATAAAACAGTTAAAATCACAGTTGCAGCAGTTTTTTTTTTAAATTTTTCACAATATTTTTATTTTTTGTTAAATACACTTGAATTGAAACATTGATCTCATTGATACAATTGCCAAATACACGCTTGTACTCCGAACCAAATAACAACAACAGCAACAACAAAAATAACAAACAAACATCTGATTCACTCACATCACGTATACGTACAAGTGTGATCACACATTTATGTTGTATATGTATGATTCTTGTCTGATGATTGTATGATTTTGTACATTTATTTGTTTATTTCCATTTTTTTTTATTTGTGCAATTGGTAGATTGTTTGTTTATATCCCCGTCAATCGATTAAATTATTTGTTTATATGTCTGTCCGTCTGTCTCTTCAGCGTTTTTGTTCGTGAAACCAATTGAAAATCGAAAATATTCTTCAATTGCTTAAAATTTTTAGAAGAAAAACGTTGCGTTAGTTTTGTTTGATGATGTTATTTTAACGTATGCCAAACTTAAAATGTTTATGGTGAACGTTCAAATTTATGTGTAATACTGAAAAATCTGGGTTTAATACTAAAAAACAAATGTGTTTCTTATATTTTTTTTCTATTTCAGTTTACTTACATATATATTTATGTTTTTTTTTGTGTTTTGTTCATACCGAACCTTTAAGAAGATGTTGTACAAATCTTTTTGTTCGCTTAACAATGCAGTGCAGTTCAGTTCATATCAGTTGAATGCGGCGCTTTTGTTGTAGTTGTTTCCCTCACATATAGATTATAAAGAATGCAATCGTATTTGAGTTTCTCATTTAATATAGAATTAAATTGCAGTGTAATTTAATAAACTTTTAATTAAAAATTTAACTTAATTGTTTGGCCTACAGATTAAATGGTGTGATGTTTAATTTTATTCACTTCTCTTTTAGACTTAAAATTTTTTTTATATATGTGTTATACGCTTTAACATAAAAGCAAAAAAGACACTCGAGTTGATGTGGAAAAGGCGTATGCATACAGTTGGAAGAAATGTCTTCTCTTTTGGGGGAAAAAGTCTTAAGCAAGTAAAAGTTCTATATGCGACTGTGCCAAATCTTTAAACCCCTCCATTGACAGTTTGAATATTGCAGGAGTAATCTTTATATGGAATCTTTAAATTCTTTCCTTATAAAACCTGAACTCACGGTATAACAATTTGCTGCCTTATTTATTTCAAAAATGTTATTAGGCGTATTCAAGTGATTTGCAGGAGTGGATTTTATATTGGACCTACGGTAAATTGTGGATCGTTCATCACAAAAATAAATTCGACTTATTTTCAAAACAGTAAAACACATTTTTTTAGAACTTTATTCTCCCTTAATAGCTTTTCGAAAGACCGCTTTATATAGGACCTATGGTTAATAAGGGACCGATTATCACAAAATTACATACATGGTGTTATGTTCAGCCGTAAAATGTTAAATTTGACCAAGTTTTACCACAATATTTATATTTGTTTCGGCTTAAGTCGCATTTGAATGATTTATTAAAGTGGGCTTTACATGGGGCCTATAGTAAATGATGGACCAATCTTCACGAAAGTAGGCAGAATGCTTTCTCATCTTATGATATGAAATTTGTTATGGTTTAAGGCATACTGAGGTATTTTATGAGACGGGATTTTGCAAAAATATATAAAGTGGAAAATAATCTTATTATTATGTTTTATTAAGAGGGTACCATAATAGAAAAAAATTATCACATTCCGAACCTTGTCTTCAAAATTATAGAGCAAAATAGGCAAATATCATACGTGACATAAAACGGAAGTGATTTTGAGGTGAATATAAACATATGCAAAAAACTGCGAATTGTGGGAGGTGTTCTTTGTAATTTCTTGCATTAAACCAAATATTTTTCTTTTATAACTCGTAATCTTACAAAAAAATTTTTGTGGGATGGTTTGATAATGAACAAAATGTAATACCGTACGTGGCTGATTTTTCTCTTATAGTATTTATAAGATATGAAATATATGATTTGCAAATATACATATGTATACAAAAACTTTAAACAACAATATTAGAAAGTATAGTCGTTCAAGCCCGAATATATGATACCGTACGCAACAGTATTTAAAACAAGTTTTCGAGACTGCAAACTATTTGAGATCCATGGCCAATCATGGACCCGAAAAAACAAAATTATGTTATTAGGTTAAGAATCACATAAAAGTTATTCTGTGTTCACATTATGTGTATTTGTCATGTGGATTGTCACCTTTTCACATGTAAAATTTTTATATATCATCTGAACACCTCCAAACAATATCATGTGTTATTTCTCTGTGTACAGTACATATGACATTTTTGATTTAGAACGAGTTCTATTTTCAAGCTTCTGACATCAGCTGGTTCATATAAACAAAATTGTTTGTGGCGTCAAATATTTATTGACATTTTTTCTAATATAATAAAAATAGAAGATAAATAATAAAAAACTACACAAATAATAATAAAAAAAATGTAGGCAAAAATTGAAAAGGAATTATCAAAAGTAAGTATGTGTATATTTGTTTTGATAACAATTAACATATTTATTTTTATGTAATTCCAGTTCGAGTGGTGTAAAGAAGCGGTACTACAGTTAATAGAGATGTGGCAAGAGAAGGAATGCTTGTATAACCCGCGGTATAAGTTCTACCAAAATATGCATGCCGGGTACGCAGCGGTCAATAATATCGCCGACAAGTTAAAGGCCTTTAATTCATCTATTGGACATAATGAAGTTATGGTAGGGCATTGGCGGAGTGTTATTTATAATAAATGTAACGCAATACTTTGTCTTCATATTCCATATAAATATTCCAGAATAAAAAACATACTTACGTGGTCAATATAGCCGGGAAATTGCAAAAGCAAAAGAAAAAAGAGGCGGGACGTAATTTAAATTTTTAATCTTCAGCAAGAAACAGCACTGGATGAGTCCTTACTGGAGACTGACTTATCGCCTTTGCAGCCCCGTAAAATACCAAAAAACGATACGCCGCCTTCAAGTTTTACTATGAGCCAAGAAAACCTTATGTTAGCAGCAGCAACATCAGCGCTTGAGTCAACTGCTAATTATAGTAAAATTGGAAATGAAAAGGATGATGCATTTTGTAACTATTTAAAAACTGAGCTGGATGAAATAGATGATGATCTAAAAAATAAGTTTTTGGAAACAATAAGATTAACCCTTCTTGAAGCGAAAAGAAAACAAAGAAGTCGAAAGGAAAACTCATAAGCTTAATAAATCATCTTTATGTTTTTTTTTTAATGAATTTACCTTATATTTGTGTATTTTTTAGTTCCTGAAACCGTTTTTCCTATCATCAACAGATTCGTTGGGCTGTGTTATTTTTCTGATTTTTGAGTATGTATTTAATATTGTTATTAATGTAAATAATCATTTGCTTGATTTAGACTCTTATATTTCATATTAGTATGAAGTAAAAAACTTTCTGTCCTAATAGTTAGGTGTAACATATTGCTGCCTAAATTTTTAAAAAAAATTATATAAGATCTCACTAGCTTCCAAAGTTATAAAAAGACTATCAAATAATTTTAATCTTAAATATTGCTTTTAAAATTGTAATAAATCAGTTAATCGATTAATTAAGAATCCTAATTAATCAAATAATTCTATATATGATTATTTAAAATAATAATTAATCGTTTAATCAATATTTTGAAAAATTTATATTTAAATAACACTGTGCTAGTTGAAAAAAACGGACAAGCGGGCCACCTGGCGTTTTAATCTAATTGGCGTACGCTGAATTAAGCATTGCTGAATGTTTTTTATGTAAGCTATTGTTTTCGAGATATACCAATTATAAAATAAAGGAGGTTTCACAACATATCGCGTAACTCAAAAACGGTTTAGTTTATTTAAAAAACTAAAAAATCCAAAATTCCGCAAAATTACCTTTAAGCAGGGTTAAACTTTTTTAATATGCGCAGTCATTTTAGAAACATAATAAACATATTTTTTTTTCAAAAACGCGACTATGCTGCTCATTTCAACACCTATAGAAAACAAAGTTCTTTACAAAACAAACCGTAAATGATTCAAATCTGTATACAACTAAATTGAATTATATTCCAAGATTACTGAAAGGCAATTTTTTCGAATTTCGGATTTGTTAATTTGTTCAATAACCAATAGCTAACCTAAAAAAGGGTTAGCACCACCGGATTCAGCGTCCCTAATTAGGTTAAAACGCCAGGTGCCCCGCTTGTCACAAAAAATGTCAAATTTAAGCACATTGTAATTGAATAATTTGTGTTTTAAATTACATAGTACTTTTACTTTTATGATTTTGTTTTTTTACTTTTTTATAATTCAAGTATGTGTTCATTTTGTTTTGAATGAAATATTTTTGTTTTATTAATTGTAATATCTTTTTAATACATATAATATTATATAAATATGTGAAAATTAATTGAAATTGTTGATCTCCTTTTATTATAAATAAATTAACATGTTTTAAGTTGGTATAATGACTTTTTATTACTTTGAACGAATGAATAACATAACGCACTGCATCAGCAAGATGGTATTAACTCAAAATTATTATTTTTCACTTTTCTGAAAAAATCGGCCCATAATATTTATATATTTTCAACTACGCGACGTGCTCGACTCAGTCTGTAGTTAAATACCTTATTTGCATTCACTGACCTCTCTTCATATGGCTTTAAAACTCTTGACGTTAGACGAAAGGCCTCATCGGAATCAAAAACTTAAGGAACTTTGGTTGATGAGCCGGGTAACTCAGTGTCGGGTGGAAAATCGAACAAATTCCCTCTTGCAACGATGACTCATTAAATACTGCTGCATCATGTGCTCTTCCATTAGCCCCAACATTCACATATACAAAATTGTAGTTTGAGTCCACAACTGCCAATAACACTACGCTATGAAAGCCTTTATAATTATAGTAAAAGAAACATTACACTATGCGACAGTCAAAATCGGGATGGGATGAAACCAACGGGAAATTTTATATCGGTAAAATAGAAGTTATACGTGTCCCGGCGTTTCGCGATTTTGCTCATACAACGTTTCGCTACATAAGCAACAGTTTCGCAGTTATAAATAAATGTATGAAGAAAAAAACTATTTTTTGCCATAAAAATTGAATTTTTTTATTTTTAATTCATAAAAAATTCAAATCTGAAGTATTCGAGATGGTGATGCAAGAAGTGAATTTTGAGGGACATATTCACTCCAATTTTCTGGAAGTAGTGCAACATCTTGGTCACAAGAGCGGGGTAATTGTGTGCTCGCGTACTTCCCAAAAAATATCGTATGACTTTCTTCACTGCCCTCTACGCAAGGTAATCATTACCGTCTAAAGCACCTTTAAATTCCTTTGATTTCATGAGCTTTCGTATATCCGGCCCATTCAGAACACCTTCCTTCAATTTTGCTTCGCTGATTCGTGGGAAAATATTTTCCAAACAATCAAGAATTTTCGGTTGCTTCACAATGGCCTTGATGAAATTTTTTACGATTCCCAGTTTGATATGGTTTCCTTTAAATCGGGTATCCCAAAGACACAAGAAACACATGTTTTTCGTATCGGAATTGTGCTCTCCTGGATCAGTCCAAATCATTGGTACACCAAAACAAAGTGAACTGCGTTTCCCTTGGATCCACATGTTAAGACCATTGTAGCACGTTTTACAAATTATGTCTGGGACCCACGAAACGCCGTGAATTATTTCGCAATTGAAATAAAGTTTAAAAGCGCGCTCCACTTGCTCAGTGAGTAATGCAGCATTTGTTGAAAGAGCTCTTTTGCCACAAACGTAACAAAATAAATTGATATTTTCTGGACAATTTTTTTTCATATTTTTCGGTTTTATTCTTTTATTATTTTTTCGTCACTTTAAAAAAACCGTACTTTACGCGTTCGGAGACACTTGTTGAATGACAAAAATCGATCAGTGAATACCTATAAATACTACGTAAGTTTCAATATTTTACTGCGAGGTACTTATGAATTCGCGCATCTTTTAAGGGTGGCTATACACCTGATTCGTGTGCGTTTTAAACTTTTCGAAACGTTCTAAAACATGACCACTCATAAATGTGGGTGCAATTTGTGTAAAAAAATCATGCAGGTAGCCAACGGAAAAACCCCAAATAATTAAAAAAGTGCAGTTTTCTTTTTTCCTTTTAATTGTCCACGCACATTTATGACCGTTTTTTAGTTTGTAACCGCTACCATAAAAATCAAATAACCTTTTGCTTATTACTTTTTTTTTAATTCTGACAATCATAAAAAAAAGTCATCAATGTTTTTTCCAAGGAATTTTGAGCATATCTCGAGCAAATTTTTGAAATTCATACCTTTACTTAATTGTGAATAAAAGCGAAACGCGTCCATCGATTTTCATGATCTATGTCTCAATTTGTTTAAAGGTTATGTGACTTTACGTGAAAGTAATAGGACTTGACACTTTTTTACCGTTTTGGATTTTTTATGAATTAAAAATAAAAAAATTCAATTTTTTAAGCAAAAAATAGTCTTTTTTCTTCATAAATTTTTTTATAACTGCGAAACTGTTGCCTATGTAGCGAAACGTTGTATGAACAGATTAAAGGAATTGTAATTCCTAATTTTTTTAAATTTGTTTCAGCAAAATTGGACTAGTGGTTCTCGAGTTATGTCAAAAAAAAAGACCACCAAAGGTGACAATTTCCCCTATATGACAGTTACTAACTTCAAATCGATATATCTCGATTCCTAGACGTGACCCAGCGAAACGCCGGGACACGTATAACTTCTTTTTTACCGATATAACTTTCCCCGGTAGTTTGAACCCTTCCCGATCACTGACCCCTACCATTTGTCTCACAGTGTTATTATTCTTTTTTTGCCTTAATAGCGATATGTTTGCCGTCTTCGAATAAAAATAAAAATAATAAACATATTTATGTGTAGCTTTTTTTTAGCTATGGCTCCAAAGCCAAAGAGAGAATTCCACTTCTTTTCAAAATTATCAGCAATAATCTTCCATTTATCGGCGTTTTGAGGAAACTAAACATATATATAGGTATGTATGTATGCACATTAGGGTAGTTCGATTTTGTAAAAAAAATTGTAGGACGGGAAATGATTCTACGAAGATTCATAGGTAACTATACCATAAATACTATAAGTTTCAAATGAATTTCAAGGATGTGGAAATCGCAAAATAAGTTGTGGTACTTTACTTCAATGTTCGAATTCTATTTGCTTTAATAAATAAAATTTTTCGAAATCAATTTTTCTATGCATAGGAATCGTAGAATTATTTTGCCCCTTATTATTTTCGACTTTTTTGCCACCATACAAATCGACCGTCACAATGTATGTAATATTTAAAAATATTGTTGAGTTCTGAAAGGAAAGTGGATTAATCGTTTCATGAAACAGGTATTGTGAGCAAATTTTTAATTTTCCTTGCAGTAGCAGAAATAGCTTCACACATTTGGGTGCTCTGCATCGATATCAGAGGCGATACCTTCTCAAGCAACTCTGCTCCGCCAACCGGAGTTCATCCATCCCCATTGATATCATTCCTAGTCCCTTGTCCCTTCGCAGCAACCAGTTATGGCTCCACAACACTCTACTTCTTTTAGGTCTCCCATTTTCTTCTTTTTATTTTAATATACGTTGCAATAGCAATACTGCTGCCCGCAACTATTTAATCAACACTTGGTTCCATCTTAAAATTTAAATTTTATTTAAGCACAAATTTCAATTTAGATTTTGTACATATAACCACTCAGCTGTTTAAGATTGTTTGTCTTGATAGGTTATGCCAAATGTATTTTACATACCAACATTTGAACATGAAAATTATAAACCTTATGTATTACTCAAATTTTAGCATACACATGAAAATACATGTGTGTAGAAAAGTGACATTTCATATGACAAATACACGTAATGTGAACATAGCCTAAGATATCTTCATCTATATGAGATTTGTTTGTCTCTAGATGATTTTAGGAATGCGCTTTATACGGCACCTATGGTTAATTTTGGACCTATCAGCACAACATTTTGTCATGACAAAGTAGTAATCGAAAAAGTAATTGTCGCTTATTTTTATGTCAATACCAACATTTATAAGAATAATGGGATTAAAAACTTTTTTTGGGAGTAGTATTTGTATGGAAGCTATAGTAAAAGTTGGACAGATTCCATTTAAAATTTGGTTGGATGATTTAGATTGCAATAAAATAAGTTTGGACGAAATGAAATCTAAGTAAAAACATAATAAGATGATATATTTAGTACCACTTGGCGACCTGTAAAAGCTTATACAAATTTTTTACCAATTTAAAAAAAATAACGCTCAATATTTGTTTGCGGCAAATATCTTGCTTTGAACTTTTATTTTGAAACACTTGCAACTGATGAAATAGAAATGACGTAGACCAATTTTGTTTCTGCACTACGTACGTGACATTAGAGCAGCAACCAAAACAAATCAAAAAATATATCTCTAATCGAACTAAATATTTGGTCTTTCCTCATGGATCTTGTTCACTGTTGTTGCAATATTAATTTTAAATTATAATTGCAATTTTACCAATACCTGAATTTAATTGCCAGAAAAAAAGAAAATTGTTGATTGCAATATCTTAATATCTGTATAGTAAAGTTCGAGTGTTTTTTCCTTTCTACCACCCTATTTTAAAATAATTTTTAATGGTTTTTAATTTTTGAGTCGTGGTTGACATTCTAATGGAAATGACTATATGACAAGTTTTCAAATCGTTGATACAGAAATCTAAATATAAATAATTGCAAAATAACTGAATAGCCTGATACAAAATTATGAAACTTTCGGGCAGAAAGTTCTTAGAAAGGATACAATATCCTGAACAATTCATTTTTTTTTAAAATTTTTCGTTCCTTATAGAATTAATTCATTTATTGCTCTGCTTCCCATCATACAGAACTTTTTTTCTAACAAATACATGAATAAATAAATTTTTTCTTGATATTTGCTTTTTTATTTTATAATGGGATGTGACAATAACAATGCTGTTGTAATGCTGCATGTACAGCTGCACTGCACTCTATAATACACATCCATACAAACACGTGTATGTGCATATAAAACTGCACTCTTTTTTTTTGTTGAAGGTAATTCGTGCAATTTGTATGAATTTGAGAGCATAATAACAAAACGAAAAAGAAAAAAAAACTAATACTTTTAATAAGTATAAAGAAATACCGAAATATAAATAAAATACTACGAGTACTAACAAAAAACAATTAAGAAGTAAAAGAAAAACTAAAAAAAAAATTAGAAGGGCTTTATTTAACATTTCAAATTTAAGAATCGTGGTGGTGGTGGCATGCTTCACAGAAGAATCATAAGAAAATGTTTATACTCGTTTTCGTTTTTATGTAGACTCAATTTAAATAACAAGATATTTGCATGTGCTTTTGAGATATTCATAAATAAGATAAAATATTTACAAAAAAAAAAAAAAAAATACAAAACTGTTAACACAACATGACCCAATTATTAACTTTGTTACACACATTTTACATGTTCGCAATTAAATTGCTCTATTCTTGAGGGTTGGTTCAAAGTAAATGGTCTTCTAATAAGAAATACTAATAACAATAATTGTTATTATTGCAGAGCTTTCATACGTTTTCAAGTTATTATATTTACATATTTGTATGTTGTATGCGATCTTTATACAAAATTCAGCGCAATGTAGTTTGTAAATTGTAACTGCAGTAAATCAATAAGAAAATAAGCAAAACTAAATTTCACAAAATTTCCCTTAACAACATTCTTTTACCTTCCACCACTGGTTGTGAAGTGGGTATACTTAGTTTGTCATTCCGAATGAAACTATTTTAAAATTCATCAAGAACCCATTTAATTTTATATATACAGTTGCTCTCACTATAAATGGGACACATCATAAAATAATAAGTTTGCATCTTAATGTAAATTACTTTGTGTAGGTACGAACTAAATTTTCTTAATTCAATTCATACAATTAATATAAATTTAAGTTTATTATATGTAAATTCTTAAATTATACTAAAGCTTTGTCCACACATATTAAATATTTGACGTCCTACACATAACCACTAGTTTTATTAAAAAATTGTTTGCTTTTGCAAAGAGTTTGCTCGATCAGACATCAATTAACAGTTTCTTAATTGAATAATATAATTATCTTCTTACAAATGAAGACAATGAAGCCAATAAAAATTGTTCAAAATAAGGATAAAGTTTGTTCAATTTGCTGGTCATGCCTTTTTTTGGATTTTTTTTTGTCAAATATTTGTTAGGTCTGAACATACCTAAAGGCTTTATGTTGGGATTCAAACATATCAACTTAAGACTATTTCTACACTAAAAAAAAAAATTGCTTCTAATCACCAAATTCATAGGATCAAGCAAACACTTTGTTGATTTTGCACCTATTACCAAAATGATAATATTGATTACTAAAAACTTTAAAAATTGAAAATTTTGATTTTTTTTTCAACAAATGATATTTTGAATTTTAATTAAAAATATGATCAAAAAAGTTTGTAATTGAAAATAATGTGTTATTTGATTTAATTAAATATAGCTCAGGTTTTGACAATTTTCAACAAGAATTTAACAAGTTTAAATTATTTTATTTTAAGCGAAAAAAATCAATTACGATTTTTTGTAACTTAATTAATATTTGAATTAAAATTTTATTTCAAAGCAACTAAAATGTTATATAAATAAAAATTAAATATTTTAAATTTTTTTCAACCAAAAAAAATTTATTCAATTATCACATTAATTAAATTTAAATACTTTACAAACAATATTTTTAATTGATTAAAACTACTTAAATTTTTTTCTCGGTACATACAAAATTCACGTCATGAACATGAACACACAAGATATTCTGGTAGTAAATAGCTTAAATTTCTAATTATATGTAAATATCTGTAGCTGCAATGGTAACCAAAGGTAGCCTTAAGCAAAAAGTATGAAGAATATTGAGGGAATATGACTTTTGAAAGAAAGCTTTATAAGCTTAAATTTGATCTATTGAACACATTGTATGGGGGCTATGTAAAATTATGGACCGATTTCTACCATATTCAACAGGATTCGTGACAATTAGATCCTATGTACAACATTTCATCAAATTATCTCCAAAACTGAGACTTGTACTTTGTTCACAAGGTTTATATGGACAGCCAGCTAGACGGATGGACATCGTTATATCGATTCAAAAAATGGTTCTAAGTCGATCGGTAAACTTAAACGTGTAAAAAATATCAGCACACACGCATAAAACCCTCTCCACAATTGTTGTTTTATTTTTAATAAAAAAATTAAAAAAAAAAAACATTAAAGTAATACGCTACAACTAAAAAATATACCGTTTTCGCCTTTCTGCTGGTGTTATAACATCTTTTGCCGTCCCAAGAATTTACAGATAAATTATATAAAAAAATTGTATCAATGTAACGCACAATACATATTCGTACGAATCTCACAATACAAACTACATTTGGATTTATAAAAATTTGGGTGTATAATTTTGAATAACACTCAATACGTTCTTAAGGATACAATCCACGATAGATCGGTGAATCCTTTTGCAATATAATAATATTTCACAAGTTCACAAACTTTTAAAAATTTAGAATGGCAACTCGGCTCCGTTTCTAAAGTGTTTGTTGCTAATACGATTTCAACTAATAAACTGAGTAATGAAGCATTCTAAAAAAGAATAACGCTCAAGATACAGACAGAACTGTGGACAACAAAAAATTATTAAAAAAAATTATAAAAAGTATTATATTCTATATATGCAAATATTTTAAAACTGTTCTAAATTTACTCTCGTAAAACGGACACTTCATTTCATATGAAGAGAGTAAAACAAGTATTTTCGTTCTCTGTTTTTAATACACAATAGACAGTCTTACACTAAAAAAACTTATGTACATTTATTTATAACACCACGCAAAAAAGATTTCATTCTCTAATTTTTGTGCTTTTTTATGAAATATTTTACCAAACTTTCAACGGACAAAAAAATCATTTGTTATAAGAATAACCTGTATATAGTCTGGATCCTTTAGTTAGTCTTAGGGGGCTTGGCTAAGGATTTTACTGGTATAACGTTCACTGTCGAAGAACTCAACAGAAATGGACAGTTTTAGTATCAAATAGTTTCTAGTTTTTCTCTGCAGCACAGTCGGTACAGTAGGATTATAGTTATGTATCCAAATGTCAAATAACCTCCCTCAAAAGGTGATATTTCTGTTACAAACAGTGACATAAATTGGATGTGAAGTGCACCGATAGTTATTAAATTTTGCTCAAGCTAGTTTTATACGACCAGAAATAATGCAAATAAATTTCGTAAAGATCGGTTTATAATTTACTGTAGGCGTTATATAAAACACTTTAGTATGCCTAATAATGCTATTGAGGTAAAATTTAGTATGTATGTCATAGTTTTATAAGCCTAGGAAACACACGACCAAATAGCATAGGCCTAATAAAAAACCAATTCTCAAATGCAATTTTGGAATACGCCTAAACCTGCGGTAATTTTTTATTAAGATTTTTTCAAAAATCCCACTTTTGAAATATTTTTAATCTCGGTAAAGTTGATAACCTTCGGCGCAATCAAATATTGCGCTTTTACTTGCTTTAATACTAGAAATTACTTTAGCTAACTTTGTGACGATCGGTCCATAATTTACCATTACATAAATCCCCTCCTAAATATCACTCAAATATTGCTAAGATTTTATGTTGCGAATGTTGATGATATTCTGACTGGCCCATAAATTTTTTTCATATATTTTTATCGAAAATAATAATAAAAACCTTAAATCTTCAATGTTTATATACCAAAGATTTTAGATCTTTTTATTATCATTATCATAATTTTGTAGTACGTATAACTCGTATATCTATTTTTAGGTCAGCAACAAACATACCCGTGTAGTACGATTTATGTTTAATCTAATAAAGACGGATTTTGATACTCATAATTTTGCAATTTTAATTCTAAATTTATTGTGTATATATATTTTGGGTTGGCTCTATTTTCCCTACAGTCCAGTTCCAAAAATTACAAAAAAAAACAATTTTTGTCAGATTTTGAAAACCAACCTAGTGGGGGGGGGGGGGGGGGGGGTTGTAAGCCTACTGGAGGACATACAAAAATACAAAAACCGTTTTCAAAAACTTTAAAACACCCTCAAAATTTTAAGTTATTTTCAAAAAACTGTTTTAGGGTAGGTCGCAGCACTTGAGTACCTCTAACTCACACATTTTTGGACCAATTTCAAAATTATAAAAAATAGTTTTGGAAAGGCAAAAAATTAAGCTTGTATTCATAAAATATATATATTACTCTTTTGTCAAGAGAATGCTCTGTGTTTGAGATAATTTTAGACGCCGTACCTAGTGGTATATAATGTATGACCGACCTCAATTAATTTTTTGTCCTTAACATTTTCTCGAGACATACTTGCCCCATATCTCCACTTCTTAGGGGGACTCCCATACAAATATTGCGTTTTATGAAATTCTTAAATTAATTAAAATTTGCCGAATTTTGTGAATAAAATCAAAAGTTTCTAACAGATTTTAATCATTTATGGCTTGTTTTGTTTGCAACTTTGGTTTTTATATGTCTGCAAAAAATTAGAAGTCTAGCTGCTTTTTTAATTTTTTAAAAAACAAAAATTTCGAAATTTTGATAAAAAAATTATGTTTCTAAAACGACTACGGATATTAGAAAGAAGTTTTACTTTTCTTAAAGGAAATTTTATTGCGAAATTTCGGTTTTTTAAGTTTTTTGAATATGCTAAAGGGTTTTTGAGTTACGCGAACATATGTTGTGCAACCTTCTCCATTTTTGAAATAACGGTATATCTCGAAAGCCGGAGCCAATCTGAAAAAACCGCGGGCACCAAAGGACTCAGCGTACCCGAATTAAGTTAAAACGTCAGGTGCTTAGCTTGTCACGAAAAAAAAGTGTAAATTTCATGCACAGTGTTATTAAATGATATGCATACATAAATACTCGTACAAACAAAGCTTTTAATTGAAATTACAGAAGAAGATTAGTATCCAAACAAATTTTGTTTTATATTTTTAATAACTGCAAAATGGCAATACTGCCTCGCATTATGTTCTCACTCTTATTTGCTCTGCTAAACAGGTAAAATGTTGTTATTGTGGGCATCATCAAAAGTCACAACTCGAAATTTATCAAAACTTCATACACCAATTCACAAATCAAATTTCGACCACGAAAATTTCAATTGGGTCACTGTCTTCTTTAACTTATTTTCTTTAACATTTGCGAAACTCAATTTGATTAAAAAATTTCAAGCATGTTTTTTTAAAATCAGTTTTCTGCCTCTCCTGAACATTTATGAACTTTAAGTTGTGACTGTTTATGATTTAGTGTGCGATATGTTATTTAAACTATGTCAGATATATTAGATTAAATTATTACATGTCAACAAAAACACTTGTTAATTTTTTAGTTAAGTTGTCTATGAAAAGAAAATAAATTTATAAAAACTTCAATAAAGTTGGTTGTAATTTCTTTGGTTCTAATAAGATAAAGTTTTATATGACTAGAAATAAAATCATAACATTTTGTGGTGATCGGCCCATAATTTGACAAAAGTCCAATATAAAGCATACTTTTGAAATGGACTTTAATACGTCTAAAGCCGCAACGAATTATTATACTGCGAGGGCAGTTTTTATAAAAATTCCTTAATAATTTATAGATGCCATATAAAGCCCACTTCTGAAATATTCTTATTTCCGGTGAAGGGGACCAAAGATATATCGCTTTTACTTGTTTATACATAGTTTCTTTTTGCACAGTTCTGTACTGCAATAGTGGAAGATGGCGATTGGACCACTCTTAATGGCTCTTGGAAAAACTTTAACATAACGTGTAGTTTTTTTTTACAAATTTGCTTTTAATTATAATTATTTTTTATTACCAAGAAATCTACTAACATTTGACCTCCAAAACGTAATAACTTCAGTCGCAAATTGTTAGCAATGTTTAATTACAATTAGCATTTGTTCTAGAAATCAAACTTAATCCATCAACCCAAGAGACTTTATGATCTTCTAACAAACTCATCATTTCAATCAAAAAAATTGAGAAAAAGATTTTGACTTTAAACTCAAAAAGACAATTTAAATCCGTGTTATGGCGCATTAATTTGTTAGTGTTGTAATTAATATGCAACTTAATTTTTACACACGATTTATTTTATAAAACCCTCAATCTTGAGTACAAAGAAATATTTTAATTTGTAATCTTCGGATTAACCAAAACGTAAGACAAGACAGAATCCAAGCTGATCTTTGGATGATATGATTTGCTTACAACATTCATTCCACTTATCATTCTGTCAGACCAACATCATAAATTTGTATCTGAGGTTATGAATGTGTGTGTGTTTTTGTCTATTTATTACCGTCCGTCTGTCTGTATGTTTGGCCTGCTGCCTTTAATTCTTCAGTTTGTTTTGCATCTTAAAAGTTGAGAGACAAGCATTAAACAGCTTAAGTAAATATAAACTGCAACTTTATTCAGTGGGTGTTTGAAAACAAAAGTGATGTTTATTTTTTTATTTCTTTTTTTAAAGATATTTATCTATGAACTCAATTTATGCGATACATTGTAAAATTAATACAAGCAAAAAAAGTGAATTGTAACAATTACTCAAAGATACACTGCATGTGTATCTAAGCATATTTTTTTAATTGTGAATATAAGCATTTAATAAACGAAAGAAGCTGTAGTGATTGCTATTTTTTTATTAATGTGAACAATTTTACGGTTTGATTTTAATCGTCTAAGATATTTAATTAAAAATCAGCTTTAACAATCTGGAGCGTTTTCATTTTAGATTATGAGCGGAATTTTAAATTAGTGTAAGTAATTTTGTTTACTTTGTATTAAATATTTGTTTAGAATACCTCTTAAAAATTGCCAATCATTTTATAAGACATTTGAACCAAACTGGAATATTGCAATAAATTATTTATGAAAGAATTTCCGAAATTTTTTCGAAACACTTTTCATACTAATTTTAAAAATGATAATTAAAAAAATTATAATTTAAGTAAAAATTATAATATTTAAAAGAGTAAAATTCTTTTTTTTTAAATTTATGGATTCACATGTTATACTGACATAATATCCTCAAGCTGGATTTTTGAGATCTCACTTAAATTAGGTTTAGTTAATCTGAAAACAGATTTGTTTGGCCTTTATCAAGTTTGAATATAAAATGTTGACGGAAGAGCTTAAATAATTTAATAAATTAAATAATTATTGAAATAATTAAAATAAAATCACATTTCGCTGGAAAAATCCGAGTTTCAGAGTACGTTGTACTAATTTTAAACTGAACCTATTTCTAAGAACTTACAAAATGGTAAGCTGTCAAAACGAACTGTCAAACTGCTCTTAATTTTTGGCATTTACAATCGATATATTCTGGTAAATCATCGTGCATAAATTTACGCTTGAAAAAAAAACGCTACAAAATTATCCAAATTAATTTTTATTGATGTTTTATCGCGAAATTGTGTCCAGCGATGAGGCCTCTTTTTAGCTTACGGGCTTGTTAATAAACAAAATTGACACATATGGGGCCCATTTTATCTAGTTTAGCGCAGGTTACACGCTGGTGGCATCGACGGACCTTATTTCTACCAAAATGAAGCCGGAGCTCGCGTTTTGGATTTAAGATTTTTGTTTGAGAAAATGGGTGACATTGATCCAGGCGGAATGTATATAGTTTCATCAATAGAGCGCTACGTTGACAGGTGAAATTTGAGAAATTCACCTGTTACTTGCTCCTTCAGGTCGCTCGATTTCACAAGTCTCGATTTTTTTTTCTGTGGGGCTACGTGTATTGTAATGGATGCATTAGAGGTGAACAATGTTCGTGTTATTTGTGACGTACCGCCACCAATTCTCGAAAAAATACGCCAAATAGGTAACCACAATGCGCATTGTCAAAAAAAAAAAAAAAAAAAAAAATTATTTTCAAATGTTAATGCCATTTATTGATTTTTCTAATAATTTTTGTTTTAAATTTACGGCCTTTCCCTGCAAATAATATCGGACTACTTAATCCATTTTAGATTAAATGGACATGGTCCGATGTAATGCAATCATTTACCATGTCATTGTTAAAAAAATAGTTTGTAGTTAAACGACATATCTTCGGCATGTTTCCGTTTTTTAGCGACTTCAAACTAATCCTCTGAAGCATACCATGGAGTAGTTTCAAAACTAATCCACTATGAACATGGAGTAGATTTAAGACTACTCCGTTGTAATGCAAAGCTGGGTTATATGGTCCAGCCCTAGGGCATGGTAATGTTAAGTCGACCATGTTTTTTCAATACATTTGGGTAACTTTTGGACCAATCTTAGTCCCTTATGGTCTATATTTTATATGCGTGTATGGACTAGTCGTATTATCTGCAGGGTTATTGTATTATACTTAGAACACAACTGGGTCGTACGTCGAAAGAACGTAGGACGCAACGCCGCATATATCTAAAAAAACGCTCTATTTACCCACAATTCCATCGTAGACGTATTTTTTTTTCTTTTGGAAATAATAATAGCAAAATCCAAATTTATTAAAATTGTTGTTTGTTTTTTTCTTCTTTTTGTTCGATTTAAAAGACTAAATTTTAAAACACACATATTATTAAATTTGCATTTAAAATAGTTCTTTTTCTATGACAATACGGCCGTAACCGGCATATGAAATAAAATTAGATCTATGTCTACGTACGACGTCGATACGCTTTTACGTTTGCATCAACTATTGTGTGCCTTTGTATTTAATATTACACGTATTTATTTCACAACGTATCTACGCTACTACGTTCATAAGGTGCAATTGTGTTCCTACCCTTTACAAAGTTGGATTAAAATTTTAATGTTAAGATAATTCAAGATTTGGCATTTAGTTGACTTTCAAAAGAAAGTTTGAAAGCTGGTGATTCTTTGGAAATTTTCGAAAATTCGCGATTATTAGAAAATTTTTCAAAAATATGCAGCTTCTAAAAAAGTTGCCATTTAGAGTAGTTTTTTTCTTTTTAATACATATTTACATTTTATTGATTTGAGATTCTTTTAAAAATTTGCGATTATAAACTTGTAAAATTGGCGATTAATAAGATTTTGTTTTAAATTTGCGATTTACAGACTTTTTTTGATTTATTGAACACATATCAATATTTTCTTTGTCATTTAAGGAAAATTTTTTCAAATGAAAATATTAATATAAATTATTTTTTAAAATAAAACTTGCGCAAAATATTTTATTTGCAGAAAAGTTTCTTTTAAAATTAAATGTTGATTATTTTAGAAAATCAAACTATAAAGACACTCAAGATTTCATATTTCCATTAAGACAGTTATTAGAAAAAAACCATAGAGTATAATAAGCAAGTATACGTATGCTTCAGTGATCTGGAAAAAGCTATTGACAAAAGCTTATGATGGACTGAAATATGGAAGGTACTTGGAAGAAAGAACATAGAAGAAACTCTCATTAAGCGTTTACAAAGTTTTTTTAATTAATCAGAGGAATTCACCATAACACAAAGTGTTAGGCAAGAATATATACTGAGCCCAAACCTTTGCCTTGTACTCCCCCATGACATCTTCAAAAGCTACACACACAGAATGAACTGGAAACAAAGTCATTGCATGTTACTTTAATTACAAGGATGAGGCTTATTATGGGCACTTCCA
This sequence comes from Pollenia amentaria, assembly GCA_943735925.1. Classification (NCBI taxonomy): domain Eukaryota; kingdom Metazoa; phylum Arthropoda; class Insecta; order Diptera; family Polleniidae; genus Pollenia; species Pollenia amentaria. Next base: position 228,954,670 of record OX031009.1, read on the forward strand.
CAGAAGTATCACTTTACGACACCAAGCAATTAAGCTTGTATTTTAGACCCATGTTGTTCAAAATTGTTCTCTCTTTCACTAACTTGCGCTTGAGACCAAAATACAAGAAAATTCAATAATATATAAATTATTCTTTGAGAAACAGCTTACAAAACTTGGTGGCGTTACGTGACAAAAAGTTGACTTTCCTATGGAAAAACCCATATTGCTTTAACAATGGAAAACAATATCCGCCAAATGGCCTCCATGGCTGCGCTTGCAGAACTTTATTTTTATCATAAAATTTTCATTTACATTTACGGCTGTATGGCGGGAATTGAATTGATTTAAATTACCTTTATTTTAAGCAAGACAGCACAGAGAAAAAAATTTTGACCAAATTAAAACATTAATCAAAAATAAAATCAGTTTTAATTAAAAATTTAATCAAGTGAATTAAACGTTTATTACTATTAATTTGTTTACTGGTGCTGGTTAATATTAACAATTAAGCGTTTAATTCACTTGATTTAACGTTTAATTCTCTTGATTAAATTTTTTAATTAAAACTGATTTTGTTTTTGATTAGTGTGATGTTTACACAACACAAGTGATTAAATGCGTAGTAAAATTTATATGAAAAACGCTCGAAAAACTGAGTGCTTTTCATATAAATTTTACTACACGTTCAATCACTTGTGTTGTGAAAACAGCACATAATGCTTTAATTGGGGCCAAATTTTTTTTCTCCTTTGTATGAAAAGTTTCCTGATCGTGTGTTTTCCGAAGAGGCAATCACAATTGGCCACTAAGATTTTGTGAGCTAACTTTTGATTTTTTCAAAAAATGTAATAAAGTCCTCCAAAGGAAGCCGTAGCGACCATTTGACTGCTATTATTTTTCGTTAATACTACTCATTTTTTACATATCAACTTTAAACAATTTATTGGAAGACTATATATACATATCGTTACCTAAGACGCAAAAGGCCCTATCTAACATTTTGAAAATTTTACAGGAGAAGCAAAAAACTATTTAAAATTATAAATTGATAAATTAAGTTAACCCTTAAATGTCTGATGTTTTAAATTTGATACCGGACTTTAAGTCGAATTGTGCATTTGCAATTATCAAATTTTTTAATATTATCAAAATAAAAAATATTTATAAAACAAAATTGATACTTGCTTGATTTTTGCAATTAAATGTATAAAAAATTAGTTATATTTTTTTTTATTATTTTCCCTTTATCTGGTGAATAAAATCAAGCAGTTAAGGGTTAAACTGTTTTTAATTTATTTTAATTATATTTTGTAGATAGGGCCGTTTGTTTTTTAGTTAATAAGATCGGTAATAACCCTAATTCCGGTGGTCGTTGTCGTATACAACTGTGCCGTTTTTTGTAGAAGATTAAAAGAAACAGGTTGTGTTTTACTTTAATCTATTACAAAAAACGAAACAGTCGTATACGACAACGACAACCGGAATAAGGCTGAATATTTTGTAAACATTTGTGTTGATGCAATACAGAGTTTTTTCCCGCACTTTTTGGATTCCCGGGAAAGCGGGAAATAAAAATCAAATTCCCGGGATCAAGGGACTCCCGCCCAAATGTTTCTATTTATATATTTACCTAGTTCTCCAGTGAAACTGATACTTCTTACTATATGTCATATCTGGAAGGGCGAATAGATACAGAAAGCTCAACATTACGCAATAGGAACTTTGAAACAAGTCCACCATTTACCAAATTAAGAGTTAAATTTACCATATATATTTTTCAGTTTTATACCCATTATCAGCCGTGGTGTATGAAGGTATACTAAATTTTTCATTCCATGTGAATCTTTTTTTAATATTTATCCCATAAAGAATATAAATATATTCTCGGTCCTTCAGTGATTCTTAGTGGATTAACCCATTTGGGTTTTGAATTGTTTCTAGTTCTTCAAGTATGTTTGGGGTTGAATAAATTTTTAGCGGATTGCACCGTTTGTCTTTGAATTTTAACAAATCCCTTTTATATGTCATCAAATATGGTGAAGGTCGGTCCATGATTTACCTACGGTCCCATGTTAAGACCATTGTCAAAAAGCGTAACGAATAATGCAATTTAAGATAATCTTATTTCACAAGACTCGAAATGGCCCATATAACACACAATCTCGAAAAATACTTTTAATATTGATGTTAAATTTAGCCCACTGCGGTTTGCTAAGGCAAGAAATAAAATTTCGGGAATATATCGTCGGTTGATTATATAAATGCCGTATGTGGATTTTTTGCGGTTTTGAGTTAAGATCGATTCCTTAGGTTTTCCGACCTGATCTTTCATTTGGCGTAATCAGTTTTTCGACACCTCATACGTTTTTCGAGATATGGAGTGTTGAGTTTGTCGTATGTGGTATTTGCTGAAGCAATTTTCAAATTAAATGTGTTCAAACTCAACTTACTCGAAACTATCTGAATCCACATACGACAATTAAATTATCAGCCGGCGATATGTCTATAATTTATCGTACCCCCCATTTAAAGCACATTCTCAAAAATCAGCTTAATCAGCCTTAAACAACAGACAATTTTTATATTGTGTTAAAATTTAGTTTGATAAAACAACGAAAGACACGAGTACAAAAAAGATTTGCTTAAAGTTTTAAAAAAAGTTTTTCTTCAAAATTTTCTGCGACGGGAAATCCCGGGAAAAACTCTAAACACATTAGAAACAATAAAAAAAAAAATCGATTATTAATTTCTATTTCGTTAAGCCTTTTGTGTTTCATTTAGCGATATAACAAATAATAAAGTTTACTTTATTAAGTAAATGAAGAAGTTTGGCTTATTTATTTATTTGTTTTAACATTTTCATCACTAAACTATAATAATTGAATTTTTATTGAAGCTACAAAAAATTTAAATAGTGAGTTGTAAAATTTATTATTAATAGATGTATTGCAATTTTAAAGCAGCTGCCGTTTTGGGAAAAAACCAAAAACAATAAAAGTTTTAAATTTAAAAAAAAAAAAATTATTTTTGTTTAAAATACGCAACGACCATCATAAAAATTATGTCGTATTTTGTAATTATGGTTGTCCTAATTGCAATTTTATTAGTTGCTAACATATTTTATAACCAATACTTATTTCAAATATGTATTGGCTGGGTTGAAAAATAATTTCGTTATTGGTTTACAAACTTTTAAAATTAGACCTGCTGTGTTGCATCAGCTATTTAGCTGTGCTATCAGATCCTATTTGGATTAACCTGCCTGGTCTGAAAGAAGACACAGAGATCAAACTTAATTAAAGTAAGGCTTTGAAAGGTCTTAGGCAGTGAGTGCTTTGAAACCAACTACCAATTTCACTTAAAATTATTGTTGTTACTATTCCATTATGTAAGATAACTAATATGTATTTTTCATCTTTGCTCTTGAATACAGAGGTCTATTCCGGTAAAAGCATTTGACATTTGTTTTCCCCAGGGTTATATATCTTGCTTTAAAAAATCACCTTCAATTACTCAGTTCGAAAATGATATCGCTCCAATCCAATTGTCTGGCTCAGTTTAATTCTAAACTTTTATTGTTGCACACTTTGCATTTAATTTATATTATTTTCATATGTTACCAATTAACCTTATTAATTTATCATAAACGTATTTAATTATTATGGAATTTTCATACCAAAATATAAATTTACATACATCGATATTTAATAAAATTAAAAATTTATACGTCAACCAGATACAGATATCTAAACGCTACTGGTTTCTTTTGTAGTTTAATTTTTTTTTCAAATATAAAGTGTGGTGTAATAAAACGTGTGTTTAATTGTTGGACTAATATCTAAAAGATATAATAAGAAAAACAATTTTTTTTATAAGCTAATAAAATTTAATTATTGTTTGTATTGTATTAAACAAAAATTTGTTATATTAATTGTAATTTATTAGTTGGCGAACAGTGTAAACGTGACGGAATAATGTTGAGTTTTATGCATCAAAACATGTGGGTGCTAATCCATTGTGCATTATTGAAAATTAAGTTTATTTTATATTATAATAAATATTATTATTAACTTGGCTTCTATTTACCTCTACTACAAAAGCCGACGAAAACGGTACAATATGTATTTTCTGAGTCGTTATTTGCAACAATCGATTACTATTGACAGTCGCTTTTAAGTCGACGTCGAGTAGAATCAACTATGTTTTAGCCGACAGAAAATTTTGTGACAACTCAAATGTAAGTTAGAGAAATTTTAGCCAGAAAGTACTAAATTGCCTAGATATACATACATACTTACATATGCACCTAAATATATGATGCAAATTAACCCTAGAAAGATAATCTGCGTAAATCTTACGCATGCACTTTCGAAATATTGCGATTTCTATAAAATTAGCATGAATCCGTAGCTATGCACTTCAGACATCCCAGTCATTACGTAGACCTTTTGTGAGGGACACAGGTCACGGCGGTATGTTTCGAAACATAGCGAGTTTCCGAGTCAAAGTGAGTCAAAATGACGCAGATTAGTAATCAGTTTTCAAATGAACTTATGGATATAACTAAAGATTTATAATAACTATAGTTATGCCCCGGGAAGGCTAGTTGGTGGTGAGCTAGTCTATCAGCGATGGGGTTACGGGTTCGATTCCCGCCAGTGACTCTGGCTTCTATCCTGCAGGCAAGCGTAGAGCTTCGCGGGATTATTAAAAGAAAAAAAAGTTGTTAAGATTTAATTGTAAAATTAGTCTAGCAAAAAATTATCAAACATGTTTAAACGTTTGCATACCAGATACCAAAAAATGATAAAATACGTCAAAAAAGGTTAAAAAAATGTGCTAAAAAATTTTATATAAAAATACAAAGAAAAACGATTTAAATTGGCAGAACAAAATAATTAGCATGGTATAAAATTACATGAATTAGTATTTTAATGGATTTTACAATTAAATTGGGAAATAATATAGAAAAAATTAAGAGTGATATATTCGGCACTCTTTAATACCCTCCACCGAGAGTTCGAATAGCTCAGGGGTAAGTTTTATATGAGTTCTATAAATCACAAGCCAATCTTTATAAAACCTGACCTCCCAGTATTATAATTCGTTGCCTAATTTAAATAAAATATCCTTATTTCTTTCAGAAAAATTATTAGGAGTATTTAAGTGATTTTCCGGAGGGGATTTTATATTGGACCGATCGTAAATTATGGATCGTTCCTCACGAATAATAAAAAAAAATTATTTTAATTAGACCAAATTTTAATACAGTAAGGCCGAGTTTTTGAGATGTACGTAAGGAACTCTTTAACTCAGATTTTTCCGGCGAAATGTGATTTTTTTATTTAATAAAAGAGCAACATTTAAAGCAAAACTAAGCTGTTACTTCAAAGTTTTGTATACAAACTTGGTAATGGCGGCACAAATCTTTTTCCAGATAAACTAAACCCATTTAAACTGAGATCTCAAAAACCCACCCAATAAATTATGGACTTATTTTCACAATATTTTAGTGCGATTTCCATTTATGAAAAAAGAATTTGTGCAATATTTCTGTGTCAATAAGGGAACAGTGCCTAAAGCTTCGGTCACATTTATTAAATAGTTGACCAAATAAGCATAATCACTAGTTTTGCTAATAGTTAGTGATAGTTTTAATATCACAAAATAAAGCTAATTATATTGCTAGACATAGCAAAAAACTGTTTTTTTTAAGATGTGGTATGATAATCAAAATAAATATTGGAATTAAAGAATATTATATATTATGTTCCCTGATGGTCCGTTGTCAAATATTTTTTAGTTTTGTATGGAAACCATTTACAAAGTTGAAGTTTATTTTTGAAAATTTTTTATATTTTATTCTAATAAAATTATCCCTCCTCTTTGGCTATAATTTTTTTAAGTTTTTATTCCTAAATACTCCTAACGTGAACAACTGGAGGTTAACTTAAGTTGCTATTCCAAATATTATTGCAAATTAAAAAAAAAGCAAAAAGTATTTTTTCTATAACTTCTTAAGAAATTGTACAAAATAATTAAAAGTTTGCCCATGGGTACTTTTAAACATGGAGATTACAAAGGTGCCATAAATTCAAATTTTGTATAAGTCGGCTTAACCATTTTTGTCCTTTTTGCCACAGAATTAATGAGAATCCAATTTATTTAAATTTATGTAACAACAATTTCATTTTCATAGGGAGGTTGTTGTTCCACATTTATATTTATAACTCTTTTTCTACTGAAATGATTTCAATCCCATATTGCTAAGGGGAACTAGGAAGAATTTGACACAACTATTGTGCTTTTCTGTTAAGTTTTTCGAAAGTCAGCGTGCTTTTTTAACAGACAGATGCACATGACTAAATCCGTTAAGAAGTACTCAAGGACCCAAAATGCATATATACTTTATGCAGTCTAAGATGAAAATTAAAAAAGTTTTACACAAATTACAAACTTAGTATACCCTAATTCACCGTTAGTGGTAGAGGGTATACAAATTATTATCATTAAAAGTAAATCAAAATAGATGCAAAAATTGGTGTTTAAAAACAAATCAAAAACTTTTTAAATTGAATTTTAGAAGACGATTTTAGTAAAAAAAAACAAATACTTAAGTTTTAAAAAATTCACATTGAATCGCATTCAAAAGTTGACTTTATTTGGTTTAAACGATTAAAATCCTTTATGTTTACAATAGTTTTGTAAAATATGAGAAAAAGCAATATAATTTTATATTGGAAAAAACAGTGAATATTAAAATTAATTTATTTGTACAACTAGTAAAAAGCTCTAAGTTAATGGTACAAAATAAAAACAGTGTTAAATGCTTGAATACTTCTTCTAATTTTAGATGAGATTTAAAAAATGCTAGATCTTGTATTTAATATACTTAATTGGCAACAGTAACAAGAAATTAAAATTTTAGACTTCGGCCAAATGGCCACTTGAATAACTAAAGTCGCGGCGATGAAAAAAGGGACAGCCAGCATAAATCTCTCTCGCGGTCACCTGTTGAACTTCGCCTTGATCACAATTGGATATGAAATTCGGTGGTTAAAAACTTAAGTCTGTTGTCGAAATAAAAAATGATGGGAACATGCGTTAGTATAAAAATTGTAATAATTTTAGTATCATGGCGAAATTACTAGAAGTTGGGAACACTAACAGTTGTTGTACAACAAAAACAAGCAAATTTATTTGTGTAAAAAACTCCATTTTGTCAAAATTTTGGATTTTCACCACACAAGTTGTGAACAGCTAAAAATACACTTTTATAATACAACACCTAATACATATTATTAAAGGGCCTAATTCTGTTAAACGCAACGCAGTGGCAAACATTTTGATGAAAGCAAAAACTAATTCAAAAATATTTTATAATTTTGTTGTTGCTTTCTGTAGGAATTCATTTTGCATTTTTCAACTTCCATAACTTCATACTTATGGCATTGGAAATTTGAAAAAACAATATGAATTTCTGTTGAAAGCAACAATAAAATTATAAAATATTTCTGAATTTATTTTTGCTTTCAATGAAATAAGGCCCTTAGTAATATTTAAATTTTATTCCACAATTTTAAATATAATACCGAACAAATTGTATTTTTTGATCATACAAATTATTTTTTGAAGATATTTAACAAAAAGCAAACACAATTTTGTCATTGCACGCAGAGAAAAAATATGATTGGGCATGGTTACGACAACTACACTATGTTTATTGTAACAATTTATTGTTGCCGTACACAAAATATTGTTATTTTTATTTTATATTAACAATATTATAATTACTGTAAATAATTTAATGTGTATCGCAATAATAAATTTAAGAATGTTTCTCTGAAAAATAATAATTTTTATAACAATTAAATTATGATAACTTTGAAAACATATTATATTTCTTACAACCATTTATTGATGTTTAATAACCATAACACGATAATTTTTTATACGTGTACTCATAATATGTTTAAGTTGCAAACAAAGTATCTTTACTCTAATAATATTTTGTTATCGCCATTTGTAAAATATTTTTGCATCAGTTGTGTCGTTTGTTTTATATATGCCTATCGAATTATTCGTTATTCAGTGGTTAAACAATTAAAAAAAAAAAAATACCCATTAAACACCAAGTTTAAAGAAATTGTAGGTAGATTAAAAAAATTGTAAAGTGTCATAAAATAAAATATCAATGGTAAAAAAATGTTAATATAGTGGAAAAATATTGACCATTGTTTTGTGTTATTTTAGAGAAAAATAATTAAAGTTCTATAAAATAATTTATAAATAATTGCGACCTACGACAAAAATAGGTTAAACATATTATGTTTAAAGTTCCATCATTTTATGATGTGAAATATCTTTAACAGTTTTACGTTAAGGTTTCCAGTAAGTAAATAAGCATATATTCTTATATATTAAAAATATTTTTCGGTTTTAGATTTAATCTACATATTATTATGATTAACATGATAATAATATTATTACTTCCTAACTTATTATGATTTACATTATAATAATATCATTATATTATATTATAATAGGATGTAATAAAAACAAATTAGGATTAAGGGAAACATATTATGATGTAATATTACGAATATATTTGATCATCATATGATTTAATAATAATCGTACTTTTCATATAAGTTTGAGGTATTTACTGCTCTTTTACCCAGAAAGCAACGCCCAGAGGAAGGTACTCCTTAGGACAAATGTGCACCAAGGGAGACACTAATGAATGTAAATTTTACTTTGAATTGCCGTCAAAGTGATGATGCGTCGATCTGAGGCACCGCTAAGTTAAAAAAATAAAAATTCTATATAAGCCGCCATTTTATTTGTTTTTCAAAATGCCTCCCTAAGCCATTATCAATTTGATTCAAAACTCGGCAAGTTACGCGCAATTTCTGGTCAAATTTTAAAGACTCCTGCAAAACTCTTTACATGGCTTGGCAATTCAATTTTAAAAAACTGTGTTAATCAATTTTCTCAGAAGTTTGTTATTTTTTTAAACTTAGCTGTGTTTGCAAGTTGATTACTTAATTGTCGTCGACAACGACTTTCATAATAGTATTAATTGTCTTTTAAAATTTTATATTGGCTCAGCTAAATTCTTATTAAATACTTAAAAACTCCAAAAATGTAAGTATTTAAAATGTTAACGAGCAGTGTTTTAAAATTAACGTTTAGCTTGAATTTATTCTTATAATTTTTTCAAGCGCTTTCATAGAATATTGTTAGTTAATGAACGGAACCGTTTGACAAAATGCCTGCCATAAGCGATTAAAAAATTAATTATTTCTTCAGTTATTTATTAAAGTATTAATCAATAATGGTTTTAATTTATAAGACAATCATACTGTCTTTGATTTATGAACATTTGAATTTATTTAAATTCGATTTTAAAGCGTTATAAACACATCCAACAATTGTTTTCATTAAGTGGAAAACCCCCATATTCGAATTGATTTGACATTAGAAAAAAAAACAACAACAAGATTCCTAATAAAAAAGCAAAGTGCAAATTATTATTTTACAATTATCTAACAAACGTTGCGATGGGTTTTCTTTTAAGAAGAATTTATGTTGCTGTTAACCTTGAAATTGAGTTGGGCCTCAACTTCATTCTTCTTGTAACATTTTTTTTTTCATACAGATAAGAGCGTTGAGAGCTAAACTGACCGTACTCCAGCCAACTCCTCTGTCTACCAGTATGACCAGTTGTTGCGAGCAGCAACAAAACGAAACAAATTAATTATAAATTACAAACTTAACCAAAGTCAATTACAAGAGGTTAACAGATCAGATAAATCGCTTACAGCTCACAAATCGTTAAAATTTTTGAATTGAATTTAGCTGACAATTTGTACCTCAAGTAAATGAAATTAAATGGTCAGAAGCTTTTTAAATTGTTATTCAGTGTAAACATCACATGTTCAAGTACTTTTTTCTCCAGTTTAAATGTAGAAAAAATTAGCAGTTAACTAATGATGTTTATCACCTGCAGGGAATTTTTTGATTCTTAATAAAAAAACATGTAAACACTTCGAAATTGTTGAAAAAAAGAAACTGTTAATAATAATTATAATTGGTTTTTTAATTTTTACTAGCTACGTGGGCCGTTTAACAGTTTGAGGATAAACTAGGAATATTCCTGATGGTAATATATAATTATAAATAACTTTATTGATTATTAAAAAAATCTATTTGGAATTATTGGACAATTTAAGTTAAATGTTTGCGTGAAACATATTTCAGTATCCCCAAAACCCAGGCAAATAGTTTTGATACAAAACACGCAAATGCCTTTCAGCAAATTAAGGAATTGCCTAAATGAGATTTCTTATGTTTTTTGTTATTCACGTTAACATTTCTGAACCCCCATATTCCTAAAGGAAAACTCATTAATACAATTGTTAAGAATATCGGCAAATAAGCCATAAAACTAATTTTCAAAACATATTTTATAAAGTCTTTTTGAATTTACTACTAAAGATGGTTTTACACGATATCTTTTTAGCAGTATTCTTGTCAAAATTCCCACTGCAAGATGCATACATGTCGTGTAAAGGAAAAAATGGATTCTGTAAATGTTAGATCGAATTAGCAGTGTAAAATTTTTTTTAATTAGAGCGTGTTCTATTTTGGTCTGACAAACCAGCTGACAAGTCATTTGTTTGTGGCGTCATATATCATCATTTATTTATTTACATATATTCTTAAAAAAACATCATTTCTAAATTACTGAAATACAATTAAAAATAATTTGCTGTTATGAACGATTTTTGGTTATATCAGATGAAACCACAAACGAACGAGTGAAAGAAAAATTTATAAATCTTCTGTATTTGTAAATTTTGACAGACATGTGTAATTACATGTGGACTGTTACATGTGGTGTAAAACCACCGTTAGGACTAGAGCGTGAAATTTCATGCATTTATTATAGAAAAATATGCGCATAAATCATGCTTAAAAAAGTTTAAAATATGCTTTAAAAATTAACAAAATAGGCATTTATAATTTATAGAGAAACTTTATTTTGACGTTCATTTTAATAGAACTAAAGTTACTTTAAAGTTACAAGCATCAAATTTTTTAATAGCAAAATTTAATTTATATCGGCTGTACTTATAATTCAAAACTGTATATAAGGGGCTTAAAGCACAAGGGGCTTAAGTGCTTTCTTTAAAAATTGAGATTACACATGGAATTAGTAGGTGCAGTTTAGAGAAATTCCGAACACAAGAGGTCAATGTGGAATTCTCATCTGGTAGCGAGATGTGGCGACCAATTCCAGCACTTAAACTCCTTGTGCTCTAGGCCTCTCAAATGTACAGCGAATTCTTATTTGCCTATAAAAAAGTTAGGAGTTTTTTATAAGAACAACAACAACATTTTTTAAAAAAAGTTTCTTTTTAAAATTTGTTTTATTAAAAAATCCTAAAGAAATTCAATCTATCCTCGAGGAAATTCATGCCATGCATTTTCTCTTTCTGGAACCAATTGCTGGTTGTGTGTTTGGCACTTCATAAATTGGGACACTAATTTAAAGATTTTTGTCAAATACAAAAACATCTTGCAAAAACATTAAAAATAACACAGGAGGTAGACATCAGAAATTCTACTTTAATCTTTACAATGACAGTAATTTTAAATTTGATAAAGTAATTTATTGGCCCCCATTGTGCCAAAATTTTGATTTGGACAAATAACAAATTCGCTTAATATTACAACTAGGAATGTAACGAATACCGATACCAACAACAAACAATTTAATTCTCAATGCTTATTTTTTGCTTAACAACTAATAGCAAAAAATCAAACAGAATAATAAATTGTTTCATATAATTTTTAAGCTTGAGGTCGGTCCACACCATGCGTTTTTCCTTTTTTTTCGAGACGCATGCTAAAGTAGAAATTCATCCTACTTCATGCTTTCGATACGTTTATGCAATTTACGCGTTTGCTGTGTTACTTGTCAATACAATTTTACACTACGACTTTTTGGACATAAACGCATTGAACGCTTGGTGTTTACCCGCAGCATCCGCCGTTTTGCTTTGCACCATAATAGACAAACGTTCCCATTGATAAATCTTGTATGTAATTGTAAGTTTTAAGAATTTTCTGCTCATTTTTAATAATTTTTGTACAAATAAAAATAATTTCGCAACAAATTTTGGGTAACTTCAGAGACCACAAAATCCATGAGCAAAGCCACTGCTGCATTTTCTGACGCTATTTCGCTAGTTAACAGTGTTCGTACATTTTATTAGAAAATACGCCAGATGAATAAACTGAGCTGCAGAATAGTTCAGATTCATAAAAATAGGCATTTTACGTAGAAAAATTTGAGTGATTAGAGAATAATGAAATCTATTGTTTAACTACAATTCTCTAACTTCGACACAAAGCTACACAATTTCAAAGACAATATGAAGATTCGAATACGCTCTTTTTAATAAGTGCACTAGGAACATGATGTGAAAATTATTTGTTTAAATATTAATAATTTTAAAAGTTTACAAATTTCCATTAAGTGCAAAAAGAGAACAAATTCAGCAGTAGATAGACCCCTTTCTGCCCTTAATCGATTTTAGGATTCCATATACTATTCAGTTTTTTTATATCGTTGAACAGATTTTAAAATATTTCCTGATATTTCTTACCATTTAAAGTAATATGCATAAGCCGTCAGTAACCGGATTTTACAGCTTCTACTCGACGACCATCATACCCGGGTATCCACACAGTTTTCTTTATTATTAAACAAAATTTTAATTGCAATGAGGTTTTATACGGATACAATAGCTAATCAAAGATGTGAATAAAGTTTAACAATATATTCCCGATGAACACGATTCGTTTCATAAGTAACTGCTTGAATGGCCCATGACACAAAAAGAAGATGATGATTCTTTTAAATAGTTTAATATTTAAGTCAATAAGAATAAATAAGGTCATATATCTTAAAAAAAAATTCCAAGAAATTATAATTTAAATTTCTATTGTACAGTTATGACGAATCTATGAACACAGCATTCACATTTATATTTTGTTTGAAACACAACAATAAACAATTGTAAAATATTATATAGGACATTATGACAATATGACTTGATAGCACACATTGTGTATCACCCAAATATTTTATGATTGTTAAAATTATTAAAATGCTTCTTCTAAATGAAGCTTGTAATAATATAATGTGCTCTTTGAATTATATTGCTGTTAAGTGGCTTTACTTTATGTTCCTTATTTGAGTATTGCTAAGAGACTAGTGTCAAAAATGTTATATTATACATCTGCAAATAAATGTTGACCCTATACGATAACATAAAACTTGCATTTGTTATTATCCATAATTAATTACACCTTTTTTTTTTAATTATCTCAAAATAAATGTTTTAAAGTAGTTCCCTTTCTGCACATCGCTATTCACTTATTTTGAGGAACATTTCTCCATTCTGTTTTTAACCAAATTTGGTACGCGGGTCCGCGAAAAAACAAATTATTTTTTCACGTGGTCCGCGAAGAAAGAATGGTGAGAGCCTCTGCCTCAGGTGTCTCCATAAACAAATCACCAAAATCATTTACATACAATTTCTCATATTGTCCAATGATTTGAAAAAGAGATCTCACAATTTCTAAAAATTATTTAATAGTATTGACTTGAATGTCTAACTTTATGCATAAAAGTTTTTTTTTAATAGATATTGGGAATTAATAAATTCGAAAAATATAAAATGTTGAGTTTTATTTTAGGTTAAGCTGTAATTTCCTAAAATTTTTTACCAAACCCTCGCTTGAACTACTTAATTGCATGTAGGTATGAATTATAAATTTTAATTTTGAAATGTGTAACATAATTTTTTATTTGACATTCAACTCAAAGAAGAAAAAAATATAAAACAATATTCTTCTATAAAATATTGTCTTCTAACATGTGATTTATTTAGATTTGTATATTTGAAATGCTAAAATATATTTAAATTGCGTTTCAAATTAAAAAAAAAGAACAAACTTCAATTAACATATAAATGCATTTTAATTATTAGAAATGCATTGTGAATTAATTGTGATTCAATGCAAATCTATAAAAAGTAAAGTTACTTTAAGGCAGCAGGGCATTTCAAATGCCCTACAAAACATTTCACAAATATTAAAAAACAGTTTTCATTACATTTTCATTTATTTGTAACAAATCAATTAATAACTTAATGAAAATTACCTTCTATTGAAGCTTCTGAAGTTGATGGCTGCAACCTGTCTGAATTAACATTTACATGTACGACATCAATGGTAACAAACTATTTAATAAAATAGCAAAATGTAGCAGCATTAAATGAGCTGATTAAGCCAAGTAGCCAAACGTTTGTATTTCCTTTGCAAGAGGCATGATATTGTATAAAGTGGTTTTTAATGGAAATAAAGCTGAAAATTAAAAATGGTGATTTAAATCGCGCATAACAAAAGTAATAGAAACTAGATTTTTATATTTGCTGATTAAAATTTCTGTAAACAAGAATTTTTATTGTTTTATTGTTTATATTTATTGACAGCAGCAACAATGTCCAGCCATCCCCGTGATACGTATCTGGGCACAAGTCTACATGTGGGAACATTTTTATGCCTCAGACCTACGTTAACAAGTGCTTGTTTTTTAAGACCTACCAACAAAAAAATGGAGGGTATATTGATTTTGTCATCCCATTTGTAACACATTTGGGTGCCCCGGTAGGCTAGCTGGTGGTGATCTAGTCTATGTGTATCGGGGTTGCGGGTTCGATTCCCGCCATAGACTCTGGTCTCCAGCAGACAAGCGAGGAGCTCCGCGGGAATAAAAAAAATATTTATAAATAAATAAATAGATTCGATAAACATCAAAATCATCATCGTCATGTCCGTTAGTCTGTTAAAAGGCGTAGGAAAATTAAATTTAGTTAAAATGGTTTTTGGACGACAGATTAAATTGGTATTGAAAATGGGCAGATGGATACATTTGGGTGAATCGCAAGGTGTGCTATCAAGTCATATCGTAATAATGTCCTAAATAATATTTTACTATTGTTAAAAAAATATTGTTGTGTTTGATTCGTCATAACTATACAGTAGAAATCTAAATTAAAGGCGGTCGTTCACAGCAGTCATATACATACGAGTATATTCCTTGTAATTATTTTAAGATATGTGACTTCACAACTTTATGACAACCTTGTGAATCACCCAATTAATTTACAAAGGTGCAGGGTTGGACGATATACATGCGTTGATGTATTTAAAATACAAAATACGAGATACTTTTTATTATTTTATCACTGTACAATTTATCGTTACCTAAAACGCAAAAGACCCTTACTTACAAAAAATCCAATCTTACTTCTTTAGAAATTCCGGTGTATCTCGTCAAAGTACATCACCACCAAAAAACTCGACTTTCTTAATATTTATGTTAGTTATGATGTTTTGTGTTTAAGGTAACGATATTTACATATGTATATAAGTGTGTATAATATTCACATTTTTAGCTGCCCCAGCGTTAATTGTTTCCTTTCAAGAACAGTGAACTTATAAATGTCAAGAGTGGTTTTTTAAGCCCGATAAGAGTTGTGGTGGGGCTAGCTCTCAAACGAGCTGTCATACTGCCCTCATTTTTTGATATTTATGAGCAGTATACTCTGTCAAATTATCATGAATATTCCAGCTTGAAATACGTTACCAAATTGAATAATTTTACTTGGAAAATCAGTCACTGATTGGCACTCATATTTTTAAGTAAACAATATGGCAACATATGCAGTGATACCAATATATTTATTTTAAGGAGGAAGAAATTTGAATGAAAAAAATTATGAAAAAATTTGAAAGAAATTTTCATATTAATTCGAATGTGTATTCTTAGTCAAATAACAATTTATAAAGCTTTCATACTTTAATAGTCTTATTCCTTCCATATTTTCCAGGAATATTTTCTATGCACTATCAGAATTTTTTGTTTTGTATATTTTGCTACGAGGCTAACTTTCACTTTGACAATAAAATATTGTAAAAATAAATTAAACATCTAATATTTTTTAAAATTAACAAGTACGAATCACCACAGTTTGGTTGATTATATGAATTTGTTGATTAGAAACAATTAATTTTTTTCTGTGTATCCGTTCCTGTTAAGCACAAGCTGATATTCAATTGTAAAAAACGAGTTTTATAAATGAAAAGTTATCTATTATGGCATGTTCTTTTATATTATCATTTAGGAAGCTGACAAACTCTCACTCGATATTGGAAATCCTAAGAAGAATAATACAATAATCATCTTTTTTACAAGTACCGCTGTTTCTACTGCTCTCAGGCGCTACTCACGTTACATGTAATATTTCCTGAAGGCACATATTTCAAGATTTTGAATTCTTTGCCTCTTATCTGTTGTAATGCTATTTTGTTATTAGGGTGGCGCCACAATGGCTATATATACTTCAGGTGACTGTTTAGAAAACCATTCGAATATTTTTTCAAAGCTTTCTTATAATTTTTGTATAACACAAACTAAATGCTTCAAATTTTATCCTAACGCCGTTTTAATCTGGTTCTTACTAATGTTAGGGTAGGCAGACATTTTTCATTATAACAATTGTTGCCCTAAGTGTAACCTTATGATGTAGAAATTGGTTTAAGTTACCGAGAAATTGTTTTTCTTACCCCACTTATCAAGAGAGAGTTTCGTCTTGTGGGACAAGGACGTAATAACTTGTGTCCAAGAACTTCTGAAAGTATTCCATAAAAATATACATTAAGCAAATGCTAATCTTTAATGGAATCTTTCTAATACGGGAATTTTTTATAAAATTATTCATGTTCGTAGTTGTTTAAGACAACTTCCATATTTTTTATTTATTACTAGTAAATGTATTTTGTAAAAATGTATTTTGAGACCAAAAGTATTTGAAATACAAAAAAACTTGAGTGACATCTATTTAAAGAATAAAATAAAAGATACATTTTGAAAATTAATTTAAAATATATCCACCTGACCTGAGATTCGAAGAAATCGAAAGCTACGACGAAGAATTTTCGGAACAAAAATATTCGCTAAATATTTGTTAAAACATAAAAAAACTTTAAATTTGTGATTTAGACTTAATAAAACTAATATCCAAAAGCCTGTTTAAAAAAAAATTGAAAAAAATTAAGTGAAAATTCGGTATTTAGTTTAATATTTATATACACATAACCGATTATGGCCATTAAAGGCTAGGTTATAGTATTGTGAGAAATAAAATAAAAAGGTGAGTTTAATGAAGAATAGAAAGAAATGAATTTGGGAAAGTAGACATGTTATAACATTGCAACTAGAAACCTCAGGCTAAGAGGTACTCCTGTAGCTCGTTTCTGTATTTTTCGCATCGTAAAATTTCTTACATGTGGGGTGAAACAAAATTAACCACCGCGTCTCGATTTGTGAGAAAAAAAGTATTTCTGTATTTGAATGCGAAAACAGACAACACGGATTCGGCTCTTACTGAAATACTTCCAGTAATTTAGTGTCAGATGCAAGCGAAACATCGAAAAATAACTAAACTATAAAAACAAAACAATGAAAGGCTAAAAAATTAACAATAACAACATATAACAATTGTGTTTTATTTATTTTGGTCAATTAAATTATTCAAAAATCATTTAAATCATTTTTTTTCCATTTAAATAAAAAAAAAAGTTTACAAACACAGTTCATATTAAAAAATATCTATATTTTTTTAAATATAGTTTTTCTAACACCATTATAAAATGTGACTTATTTTGGCAGTTCTTGTGAGAAACTTTTCCTAAAATATGGTTACAGAAACACTTTTCACATCCTTCCAATATTGGCTGGAAAATTATTGAAATGACAGTTAATTCTCGCAAAGTAAGGATATAGAAACACTTATGTGAGAAACACCACTTTTTGTTTTATTTTTCACTGTTTTTGCTGCTATTCACTGGTTTCATGCGAAACATTTTATGATGCGAGAAATATAGAAATGGGCTACTCATTGCATAGGGGGTAATGAAAATGTTGATATTGTTGCTTTATAGCTCTGTTACACTTTTACCTTAAACTCATTTTCCGCAATGATATATTTTGTGCTATGACGTTGTTTCAGTAAATGTGCGATATATATGTAAAAACATTTTTTTAATTTCCATCCAGACAAAGTCCGAGGAAAAAGCGTTCGACAAGTTCATAAGCGGAACAATTTTCATGGAGGGGAACAAGTACGAAAAAATGTATAAGGGGATACAGATTAACACTAGATATCCGAAGTAAGAAAGATATTAGAGCCAGTTTTCATGTATTTGTACTTATATATTTTATTTCTTTCTTCTATTCATGTACCTAGAATCTTTTTGCCCTTTGTAACGATGACTTCGACAAAATATCTCAAAAGCATTTCCAATATGCTCATGACAGGATACCATAAACATCGATGTACCACTTTAAAAGGCAAAAACTTTGAGGAAAGGTGACGACCTCTTAGCCAACAAATAAACAAAATTATTTTCATTTATTTAAACATATCGAACTTAATCAAAGAAATTTAAACATTTTCAGTAGCAGCAAAACAATTTTTAATTTAATTTATTAATTTAATTTAATAATTAAACTTATTAATTTGAAGAAGTAATATTCTTATTAATCTTTTTAATTAAAATTGAGGTCTCTTTTTTTATAAAAATTATTAAATTTACTTAATCCAATATTTCGGCTCTGCGTTGTATGCTTTCTTCAGGGTTTTTTTTCTTATCATTATTTGATAAAATGCAAAATCTCTAGTAATGGGATTCACTAACTTTTAACCAACCGACAATCGTTATATTTGTCGACATATATATTCGCTTGCAGTAACGATAGTGTGATTCAGTAATTTGTTTTTTACGAGAGTATCCTGTATTTTTGTATTCATTAAATTTAATATCATCTGACATTTGTGTCTATAAAATGTCGAAATACGCGAATGCCAAAAACTAAAAAGCTATTTTAAACACAAAATACACTTTGTCGATTTAATAAGCACCACGTAAATTATTATCAAAAAAAAAGTAGTGCTTAAAGTAACAGCTGATTTCCACCGGCAGCGAACATCGATAAAAAGGTTACTGAATAGCAAATTAGATCAAATTATCGTTATTTTGCACTACAAATAAGGTTTCTCGATATCGTCAACGTTATCATTCGTAAAGATTTTACAATATTGAATAAGAGCTTTGGCAAACATTTTTCGGTACCACTATCGAAACATAAGCAAAGGATTTTTCAAGCCGCAATTGTTATAACTAAATCTCGATAGATTTTTGTGAAGAAACTAAGCAACATGTAACAATTTTTAATTCGTTTTTGATTGTCGATCTCGAAAGATTTACACAGTAAATGTGAGAGATATATTCGATGGTAATATCATTATCGAAAGTCTTGGTCAAGTGGATAAATACAACATACGTTTTTTGTATTTAAAATACTATCCAACCCTGCCTGGGCGCTAACCAAAAGTCTCTTCGGGATAATACTTTTGTTTTTACAACTTCCATACGTGATAAGTATTAATACCCATTTTTTTCGCAAGAAATGCTCGGTAGTAAAAAAAGGAAAACTCGGTCCACTATTTCATCTAGAACCTATACAAACTAAAAATTCTTTATATTTATTTTAAAATTACCGTAGCAAAAATGCGTACGTATAACATTCACCTTCCGTCGGGATTCATGCCCCCCTATTAAAATCAATAATCAAATAATACTTCAGCATTCGCATGTTAAATATCTCGGTATACATCTAGATCGCCGTTTAACGTGGAAATACCAGAAAGATGCAAAATTAACACAAATGAAACTTAAAGCCAATCAAATTATTGGCTTATTGGAAGAAATTCTGTCCTTAGTCTCGATTGCAAACTTCTACCTTACAACTCTATCATAAAACCAATCTGGTGCTACGGTATGCAATTATGGGCACTGCCTCAGCGTCTAAAATCAAAAAAATTCAAAAGCGCCAAAATAAGCTTCTTCGAATAATCACAGCTGCTCCCTGGTATGTTAAAAACTCGAATATCCACAAGGATCTCAACGTGCCATTGGTAAAAACCATGATTACAAAATACGCAGTAAAACATTCAAAAAGGCTTGAACTACACCCAAATCCACTAGCTCGAAATACCTTAAATGATGGCGGCCACACTCGCTTAAGGACAAGAGACACTGCAGCACTCACCCAATCAGAAGAGCGATAAACACCTAAATATGTGAACAGAAACCATGATAAGAAAATTTTTTGTCGGCCACGGGCACGTCATGAATTAAAGTATTAGGATAAGATTAGATTACTTATTGTTAGTTCATATTTAATATATGAAAATTCAATAAAGAAACTCTGGAAAAAAAATTTCCGTGTTTCTTTAATTTCTCTTGGTGGGTATCATACATTCGGTACATCCTAATAAAGCCTTCATTTGTTTTAATTAAGATATTAAATTATTAAATGAAATATAAATTCATTTTTCTAAAACAAAACAAAAAAAAAAAAAAAAAAAATCAGAGAAACGTGAGTAAGTTAAATTTTGATAATAATGATCTAGATACTAAAAAGCAGTATAATGACACTGATTGGATTAGCAACATTGTAAAGCTTTTATGTGATTTGGTTATTATTCTATTTGGATTATAAAGAGTTGTGTTTATTAGCAAGGTGGATAAAAAATAACAATTTAATTTATAACTAAGCAATTTAGAATAATGGCTCTTTTTATAACTAGATTATAAAAAATATCAGAAATATTTGCTTTAAAATACGTTTTATACATATTTAGTAACAGGAGTGCAGCAATGAGGCGACTGAAGGGTTAAAATAAATTTTCGAATACAGGTAATAAAATTAAAAAAATAATTTCGACTATCTATCTATTTCAAAATTTTCGCTGCACAGTGAGGCGGATGAACTTGAAAAAAATTAAATAACAAAATCTTCTTCACTTCCAATTAAAATATTTGTCGATTTTAACCAAACCACGGATGATTTTTTATGTTAACTTTTAATTCCTTTTAAGCTTTAGAGAGTGCATTGAGTACTAAAAGGTTTTGACATTTTTTATTCCTGAATAAATTTGGAATAGATTACTGATTTATTGATACACTAGTATGTAGTATCACTTATTTGAAGTCGCTGATAAGAATCTTGTATAATTATTCTGCAATACATTTTTTAACTACCATTACCACTGTAAAGCCACTGTTTGCACTTATGAGTTCAATCTTTTAGATTAAATAAAGAAATAATAATTACTATATAAAGACAGTGATTGTGACTATAAGAGCATGCTAAATGTTAAATTAATGACACAAAGATGATAATTTATTACTAACGGGGTTTTTTTCCCACTAATGATTTAATTGATATTCAGCATTAGTTACAATCATAAGCGGAACTGATAATATTATAATATATAAACTGTCTAATAAACTTGGTGTTATAACGAGATACATTTAAATGTAGTTTGAAATATGAAGCAAAAGGTTAGAAAGAAATTAAAATTATTAAAAAGTTTAGTTATTTTTTTTTAACAAAAAGTAGGTCTTTGTAAATCAAATGTTAATAGTGTTAATAAGTTTTTTTTCTCTTGGTGATCTAACAAAAAAAGTATTAACTTTTTTAAACTTTAAACAAAAGGTGAGAAAGAAGGCACATTAAATGCGAATTCATTAATCAACATGTACTTGTAACGATGTTTGTTGCTTAAGTCTTTTGTTTTGCAGAAACCACTTGAATTTGTTTTTGAAGCCTTAAGATATGCTGGGTATTTTTAATTAATTAAAACATTTTTATCTTTCTGAAGCAAGCTTAGTTTAGTGTTTAAGTGTACGTTAAAACCATTTGAAAGCTTTTAATTTTTGTTGTTGAATTCACTACGAGCTTTATTTTGAAATCTGTGCTTGCCTTTGATTAAAACTTTGTTGCTTTTCCGCTTAAAATTTTCTTTTGCTTAATTTTTTGCAATTTTTTTCTTGCGTATACTATTTATTATGTTGTGCAATTGATAACAGCGTTAGAAAATGAGTTCAAAGTTGTTTATTATTTTCTTTGACTTGTTTTTGCAAGACAAAAAAAAAAAAAAAATTAATAAAAATCGTAGACCATGAAAATGAAATGGTCTCGTAAATTTTTACCAATTAACAGGAAGTTAGGAAAAAGTATTTTTTATGTAAATTTAAACATAAATAACATTTTATTTACTTTTTTTGTGTGCATATCTTACAATTGTGTTGTAAATGAATTTGTTTTATTTTTTATGAATTTGTAATAATTCGTTTTTGTCATCAGCGATTAAATAATTATGCTGCCCACGTTTTGGTTTTTCTATTTTACATTTATTAGAATATTATTTAATATTATTATTCTTTAAAAGCCTACTCTACTACATGTTATTTATGGCATATTTTTGATTTGCATTGTTTTTTAGAAGTTTTAATTATTTTAAATATTGATGGTATTGTATAAATATTTCTCCCTGTGCTCCATGGAAATTGCAATATGATGACGTTCAGTTACTTGATGATAAAAAACCTTGAATTATAATTTCTTTAAAGGAAATATTTAACTCTGTTAAATAAAAAATTTTCAATACTACATATTTTTAAATGAAACCAAAAAATTATTTCATCGGCGTGGACTATTCGATAATAAAATTTGTAAAATAAACATTAAGCATTGAACCATTTGAGACAACTATATCTCTAAAAAAATTTTTATAATAAAAAATGAAAATATCGCACTTGTTCCTCGAAACAGAGTCACTCAAAATTTAAAAATTATCAGTTGAGACAAAAAACTTTTTTTTTATATGTATTCTTATATTACAAATGGGGATAAAACTGCATTTTTTTTAAGCAAAATACTAGAGAAATAGATCTAATATTTTTACAGTGGGTAGATATGGCCACTGTTTATCGTTTTCTTGCAAAAAGTGAAAATTGAAAATTTTTGAGTTGACGCTGTTTAGAGGAACAAGTGCGATATGTTGTTTTAAAGAGAGAATTTCAACAACAAAACTTAAATATTTCATTTTCACTAACACTTTACCGTAAATAAATAATCAATAATTTTTTATAAATTGCAATTTCTTTAGTTTTACATAAATAGATCTTAAATTCTAGTAAATTGTTGTTCTTGTTTAAGCTCTTTAATAGAGAATTGTCGGGCGAAAACTATACGCACACCACAATAGTGGAGAAAGTATTATGCGTTTGCGATGATCTTAATAATACAATAAAATACCGATCGAGACAGAATCACTTTCTGAGTCGATTTAACATTGTCCCTCCGTCCCGCTGGTAGGCTGGCTGGCTGTCCATATAAACTTTGAACGCAAAGTACAGGGCGCAGTTTTAGAGATAGTTTCATGAGATTCGGTACATAGATTTTAATTGTCACAAGGACCCATCCCACTTAAAATGCTGAAAATTGGTTTTTTTTTTTAAATTTACAAGCTTCTTTTCGGAATAGAGTCTTAGTGCCCATAAAGCATCTTTTTATTTAGATTAAATTTGGGCCAAACTAATTTTATTGCAATCTAAATCATCTAAAGTTGCATGTACACGACATGTTTTTTACATCTGAATTGTCAAATTTCCCACTGCAAAATACATACATGTCGTGTGTTACCTTTAAAACATTGCATCTGTACAAGTCAGAAGCAAAGTCATCTGACAAAATTTCAATTAGAGCGTGCTCTATTTTCTTCTGACAAACCATCTGACATCAGCTGTATCAGAAATCTATGCAGGGAAGAAAACCGCAGCGGCGGTGCATTGTTGACGGAATCATTAGCCGGCTTAAGTTAATATTTTACAATACCGATATATGTATGATCATTTCGCCATTGAATAGAAATTATGTACATATATAAATAAAAACGTATCATTATAATATCCTAAATTGGTATATTGGAATTTAAAGAAAAAAAATGTTTAGATGGCTGAACTTTTTTACGGCGCAAATAAAAATTTTTGTGGCGGTAGCACGCTATTTTGAAACCAAGAACTACTTTGGTTTACTCCATAAGTACAGAGAAAAAACATAGACAATGTCAGAAGCAAATTACATGTACGTGTGTGACCAAATATTATAAAGCTTATGTTAAACAGCAATTTTGACAGACATTCACAATTACATGTGACTTGAAAACTTGACAAGTCAGATGTAAAAAAGATGTCGTTTACGGGCACCTTAAGCAAATTTGATTGAAATTGGTACATATTTGACCATACAAAAATTACTCCAGGAAATAACTTTTAATGCCACCTTATAAATATTGGTATTGACATAAAATTTAGCGACAATAACTTTCACGACAGCTGCTATGACATGACAAAATGTTGTACCGGTAGATCCAAAGTTAACCACCCAAAAATCCTTTTCCTAAAATCACAATAGGGAAAAAACTCATATAGATGAAGATATCAATAGTCGGCACAATAAACTTTTAAATTAATTTTAACCTCATAGCATAATTTTGTTCTGGCGGGTTAATTATTGCTGATTGGTCGCGAAAAGTTACATTTTCGAAAATTTGGTTTTATAGACTGTGGTGTAGGGTCGTGGTTGGCCGACTATACTTGCTGTACTATCAAATCGAGATGTATTTCCGATTCAGCATTAGGAAAAATTAATATTCATTTAAAATGTACATTTGATAAAACTTTACTTAGAAACAAAGTTATTAACTATCAGTTCAAAATATCAAAAAATTCAAAATCCGATACTTTATATACCAATTTTTAATATATGTTCATAAACAGAATACAGTAGAATTTTCCATATCCCGATACCGGAGGGACCACTAAAATATGTCCTTAAAAGGGTGATAGCCTTTTAAAAGAACCTAATGCACTTTTGATAGAACGCCGCCGGGACCGTCCATAACTGATCGTCTACAAGGTGTGTCCGCTTAAGGGAGATTAACAACTCGCACCTGTCCAAGAATACTGTATTAGCTCAAATTTTAAAAATTTTCATTAGAAGCATGACAATTTTTTATTTAATATTAAAGGCGAATGAAAAAGAATTTTTAAGCCAACCGTTTCATTACCAAAAAGTAGACAAAATAGCCCGATATTCTTACAGCGGTAAAATATGAATAATACGTGTCGATTTTTTCCAAAAAGTGAAAAAATTAAATAATGAGTTAATACACTGTTGTTGAACATGTGCGGTATGTAGAGGCCATACGAATAAATTTTCAGTTTTTGATTTAAAGAAGACTTCTATTGCTAATTAGGCGCTGTTAAAATCTAAGCATTCGAATTTTATAACAAACAGCATTTAAATTTGGTAAAACATTAATAAAGAGTTTTGACAAATTACACAGACTTACAAATTTCGATAAAATGTATGTTTGCAAGAAATGAAAGTTGTCTCTATAGTTAACTAGCGGGCCCGTTGCCTGCTTCGCACGGCAAAAAAACGACCAAAATGTATTCAATACTAATGAATGCTGTATGCAGTACAAAAAATGCCTGCGGCAAAAACACACTCACTTCACATACGCACCGCACACACATGCGTTATCGGATTTCAACCAAACTTCATATAAACCATATATGGGCCACTGCCTTCGTAGTTTGTATAAGTTTGGTTAAAATCGCACGACGCGTTTATGATTAGTTCGGCGACGTACATATACGGACTTATTTTTATATATATAGATTGGATCGCTGAAGACAACTCTGCACTCCGTTTCTTTCATCAGCTCTTGTTTTTGCGATATAGCGTTATGTAATAAAATGCGCATTGAGAAGGGTTCTAGTTATTCAGTAAAAAACAATTCGAAATTCGACAGCAAAATTATCTCAAGGTCGTGTAAAAATTGTTTCCAAATTTCCGTAGTAGTTACGATGCACATTTAATAAAATAAAAGTGCCTAAAATAAATTATAAAAAATGAAAATTAATGTGCATGTTTTGGCATTGTTTTTAAGACATAATAAGTTACTAAATTTTGTTGTGGTTTTAGTAAAATACAGATGTTGAAGAAGTATATTTTTTACATGGTTTGGTAATTTCCGTAAAAGTTACGTAGACTTGCCGAAGTTTCCCAATCGAAGCCAATGACCGAATTGGTTTGCAAATGTTAACACATATCACACCTAATCAACAAGAGGGTATTGACTCAAAATATCAAAATTTTCAGTAGACGCAAAACTATTTTTAATTTTACATTAAAGTCATATGAAAAAGAATTTTTAAAACAACCATTTATTTACCAAAAGTAGACAAAAAATCACAATTTTTTTACAGCGTGCAGATATGAATATTACATGTCAATTTCTTTCAAAAAGTGAAAAAATAAAGTACCAGGTAGGTTCATTAGGGAGATTTGTCATTATTTACTCATGTAATGTTAACTTAATTTATTTGATTTTTGACACTTGTTATAATATGTTTCCTTATTTTCTTTTGGCGTTATATGGGTTTTAAAATTGAGAACAGAATTTCTAATTACTTTACCTACAATTACTTTATCTACAATGGTTTGAGTTTATGTTTAATTCAAGTTCAGTTTTTTTTTATATATTCAACATACCAACTCCACCTCTGTGTTTAATGTGTTTTTAGATTTTGTGATTATTGTTGTTATTGAAAGGAACTTTTGTTCTTATAAATTTTTCTAAATTCTATATCATAGAAACGTTCCATCAAGGCATATTTCTTCTTATTTATTTTCCAGATTTGGTGCTTTAAGAATGACTGAAATTCGGTACCAGCATGAGTTCAATGAAGTAATAAAATACATTGATTAAGAATGAGAGAGCTAAAAACTTTGAAGCAATGATATGATGGAAAATTTTTGAGTTTGTGTGTTACTGTTGTATGGAAATTTCAATTACTACCAGTTTTATTTTGCCACTAAATTGTGAATAAAATCAAAAGTTGTAAACAAATTTCAGTGAAAGACTTTGGACTATGTTTATCTACATGCTTCTGGTCAAAAACCTGGTGGGTTGTTGTATTTTTATTTTCTATGAATTCCTTAAAACAAAACTGTTGAAAAATTTTATAAAAACTATTTTTTTTTTGTTGTCGAATGTTGAAATTTTTATTTAACTGAATAGAGCAATGCCCTCTCAAGTTATGCTAATATATGTACTGCAAGTGCATTTATTTTTTGATATATCAGATCGGATAAAAACTCTATTTATACATTGAACATTTGTATATCCTAAGTAGTTAGTCATTTTTCAGGCAAGAAATGTACTAAACTTGTGTTATCGTCACACATTTTTTTTAAATTCTATTAATTGAAAGGTCTTTAGTTCGACTATTTTCTAATTGATCTTTTGTTATCCAATATTTTAATAAAATTGGAATAAGATTTTCAAAATTTATAAACAAAGATGAGATTAAAAGATTGAATTTGCTTGAAAAATATTTTTTTTTTAAATTGTTTAATAAGTATTGTGGTTAGTTAATGGAACCGTTATGGTTTTTAATCTAACTGTTCATATTTTTATCAGGCAAAAGATCATTATATTTAATTTTCATTTAATTATTTGGATTAAGAAAAGAATTTTACAATATGAAATTAATTAAAATTTATTGATAATTTTTCATTCTTGACTGACCGAGGAATTGAACCCACGTTCACGGAAAGGTTGATTTGACAATTGAAACCTAGTGTGTGGTTACAATTCTCAAAAATCGCTCATTTAATATATTTAAATTTTTAAATTGCTTCAAAATTTTAAAAGTTATTTTCGGGAATACAAAATTTATATTAATAAGATTTTTCTATGACGTGCTAAATTTCCAATTTTTATTTTTGATAAAAAACTGAAATTTATTGTTGAGGGAAAGTTAGTTTCTATGCGCACTTCATTGGTTGCTTAGGCCAGCTCATCAGGAAACTTTTTTCAAGGTCTTTAGAAAAGCTAAAAATATTATACAAATAAGACTGTAAAGCGAATAAGAATTTTAAACACTCAGGTCTTACTTGTAACAATATCAAAGAACCAACAAAGCAATAACACTAAACAGGGAGTTTATCTTTGTTTACATTCCCTTCTGTTTCCGGGTTTAAAAGCTCTTTGGGGTTTATTTATTTTATGTTGTTTGGGTTTACAAAACTAAGTTAGCTTGCATACATACATAAATAATAATAGCATTAACACAAATAACAACAACTTTAACTTAACGAGAAACAGTGAACAATAATTAGGCACCGTTTACACCTTACGCGTAAATACCTACAATTGCCTGGTTTTTTTTTAACTTGAATTGTAGTAATAATAGGATAAAAAGAATAAATTATGGTTTAAATCTAAATGCCAGTTCTTTTCCATATCAACAAATTTAATAAAACAAATACCATTTTTATATAAAAAGTTCATTTACATTTATTTTACACATAATAATTTTTTTTATTACACAAAGACTTAATAACTAAATTCGTCATATTGTATAAAAAAAAATAAAAAAACATGTCGCTGCTAAAGCACCTTACGGACTATTTATACAAACAAAGAAAGATCCAATTAAATTACTACTAAGAATTAAAAGACATAAATTATGAGAGTGAAGAGAGAAAATATACATCATTTTATAAGTATATTCTCTTTAAATAATTAACAAAACAGTTGTACTAGTATATTAAATAAAAAATTTAGTTTTTCGTTGCTGCATTCAAAATAGATACGACAAAATCTAATAGTGTCCAGCATAATGAGAATGGCCACCATAATGAGCACCTTCACCATAAGAAGCATACTGGGGAATATACTCATACTGGCCGTTGCTGTAGTAGCCATCATCATAATCGTAATTTATGGGAGCAATATATTGTTTTTGAACTGAAAGTAGAGATAAAGTAGGAATTAATCGAGGTGTTAAGATTGAAATTAAAATCAATTATTTTGCTGATTAAAATTTTATCATGTTAAAGTAAATTATTTACATAAATTCATAACTTATAAAATTAGTCATTAGCTGTTTTTCAAAGACCAAACTCCTACTAGTGGTAGCATAATTAATATATAGTGGGAAAATTTGTTGAAAACTTACTCAACCATTCTGTTGCTGTAAATGTGAACAATAAGAAAAAAATAGATAGAGATTATATTGAAACAACATAATTATTGTTTCGCTTTAATTGCAAACAGTCTACACTGACTTACTTTGAAGAACTATGCTGTGGTTTGCCAATATAACTTATAACCCGGTAATTTTCGTGTTAGATTTTAGTTATTTAAATATATTTATTAATATAAATATTTTATAAACTCTTTTTCAACACTGTGCAACAGAAGTTCGTTGTATATTAATTAAGGTAAATAATTATGAATGTTTAATTAGCTGTAATTATAACTGACATAATACGGATGATTTAATGCAATATTGGTTTTTTATTTATCTAGTCGTTTAAACTTTTAATTTCCTATGAAGGTTTTGTCTTTTGTTTTTAGAACATACTGAGCCTTTGCTGCAATAGAGTCATAATTCAAATTTGAATTTTCCTAAAATTTAATTCTTCTCTCTAGAGTTGAGATGAAAGATATTTTAATGAAATTTTTACACAATATGAAGAAACGTTACGGCGATTAACTCCACATTATTAGCTAGTAGGCGGCCATATGTTGCACTGGGATTTAAAGAATTAAATAAATAAGCTCAAAAATCAGGTTTTTTGAGTTATGGCTCTATTGCAGCAAAGGCTTGATATGTGTTTTTATTCTAAGTTTGGTCATAAGATTTATATTTTCTGCATTTAATCGATCCTTAATGCGTAAATTATATGTTTGTAACAAGTATTTTTGTACATTATTTCTCACAAAACAACTGAGGTATTGTAGTGTGCAAAAAAATATATTACACATTTATTAAGAGATTAGAAGAAGAAACAAAACATTTCATACACAATTATTATATCACACTAGCTGCATAAATTTGACATGCAGCATCTTCTTTTTGTTTGGATTTACGTTATGATTTATTTTACGCTTGTGTGTTTTTTATAAGATTTTTGTACCAAACGCTAGTGAGAAAATTATATCAGATATTTGCATAGAAGTAGAAAAAGAAATACAATCATAAAAGCAACATTTGTAACATAATGTTTCTACTTAATAAAGTTGAAAATTCACAACTCTTGCAATGTGAGTATGTAATTTAAGCTTTTTAGTATATTTTTATTTATTTTTCTTTATTATTGTTTTTAGTGGGAAATTTTGTTGTATTTTAGAATACAATTAACCCAATTTTTTATAAGCATATTTTTTTGTTAGTACTGTCTAATTGCAAATGCTGCTATTGAATAAGGAAAATTTTATTGCATAAATTTTGTTTACAATGATTAAATAAAAAAAAACTGTTGAATCAAATTGAGATATTTAGTGTTTGTTTTAAAAATAGTATTTAATGATATTCAAGTAGGCTTCTTAAGTCTTTTGTTTATTGTATTTTGTGATCATGTAAAAATCGTAAAAAGTATTGAAATGTTATTGAAAGAATTCTATTTTAATTATTAAAATTTGATTAATTAAATGCCTAAGATTTATTTTAATTTAATTTCAAAAAGTTACAGTTGCTTATCAACAATTTTGTTTTAAAAATTTTTTTCCCATGAATCTGAACAATCAACTTTAGTTCTTAATACAATTTATATTGTTGTTAATAAAAAACTAATTTGTTTGATATAACATCTGTAGCAGAGCTGGAAAAGTTTGCATTCGATTTAATTGCAATCACACGATTTCTTGTTAGTGATTGCATTAAAAATCGGAAAATTAATTGTATGATTTCAATTTGAAATCATTGAAATTAATACGATAAAAAAGATTGGGACCATTTTTTTGAAATAAATTTATATATTAATTGACTGCAATCGATTTTATTGCAAAAACTTAATTGCAATTAAATACAGAATTGCAGTCCACATTAAATCCGAATCGAAATCTTCGTTCTATTCAAATAAAACTCCTTCATCTATAAATAAAACTGACTCCGATAATTTTGAATTGCCAACAATTTTATGTTTGTTTACAACCTCTAGATTCCGGGTATATACCATTTCGTTAGACTCTCACTATATGTAATTGTGATTTTAGAGAAATATATCGCATGATTTCGACAAAAATTTGATTGCAATCGAATTAATGGCAAATTAATTAATAGCATTGGAAGAGTTTCAAAGTGGCTTAAATCACAAAGTATTGCAGTTTTTCCAAGATTTCATTTTGAAATCTGAAATGATTATAAAATCAAATCAGTTTGGTTGAAAAATTTTTATTTCAATGCCAATTTATTGCAGTTTTTAACAGCTCTGATCTGCAGTAGAAAAAGAATTTTTATTAGAAAACTAAATATTTTTTTTAACTTGGGCACATACATTTTATTAATTGCTGAAAATAGGCCAGTGCGTTATAGAAAACATGATAAATTTAATACTGATATAAAGTTCTTCAATAGTTGGAATGCAGATTTAATACTGGTATTGAAAATCATACAACGTGATTTAGTATTTAACTTAATTCTCTGAGTGGAATACGACTTAAGTAAAGCAATCATTAGATTCTGTAATAAAAGGTTTTGTGCAACGATTACATATACATACATAGTTGATAAGAAACAAGGAGTATTTCCCCCATTGTTACATGATTTGAATCGCACCAAAGTATTTTCAGCAGCAGTAATTTCGCTATTAACACGGTGGCGTTACTTTGCATTGTTGTTTTTAAAGTTTGAAATTAAA
Organism: Pollenia amentaria; assembly: GCA_943735925.1. Lineage (NCBI taxonomy): Eukaryota > Metazoa > Arthropoda > Insecta > Diptera > Polleniidae > Pollenia > Pollenia amentaria. Next base: position 228,986,429 of record OX031009.1, read on the forward strand.
AAAAAAGCAAGTAGGAAAGTAAAGCCGATCAAGCTCGACTATATGATACCCTACATCACATTTTCTATAAGCAAGTTTTCGACAGGGTCCCGGGGGCAATCATGGACCCGCCAGAATAAAACTGTGTAATGAACTTTAGATTTATAAAAGAGTTCTTTGTGTTGAATATTATTCAAATAAATACATCCAACTGAGATTTTTTTCTTCTTAGATATTTTGGGAGGGGGTTTATATGGGGCCTATGGTCAATTTCATAACTACCAGTACGAAATTTCCATGACCTTGTAGCTATTGCAAAAGTAAAAGTTGACAAATTTTATATCAATACCTGCAGTTATAAGGATGTTATGGTTCTTAAAGATATTTTCGGTAGTGATATTTATGTGTGAGCTATGGTCAAATATGGACCGATTTAAAAAAAACACTTGGTGAGACGATTTACGTTGCAATAAAATGTTTTTGAGCCAAATTTAATCTTAATAGCAACATCATATTATAGTTTATGGGCACAAAGACCATTCCGGAAAGAAGTTTGTAGGGAGGCCTTGTAAAATTATATGCCAATTCTCACCATTTGCAAAAGGCCTCTTCGTTATGACAATTGAAACGTATATACCAAATTTCATTAAATTATCTTCAAAATTGCGACCTGTTCTTTGCGCACAAGGTTACATGGAAAGACAACCGGCCAGCCAACTGGAAGAAATTACATCGTAACAACGACTCAGTAAGTGGTTCTGATATACTTAAAGGTGGGTCTAGGATTTTTAGTGTTACATACATCAGTACAAATACATAATACCCTCTCCACTATTGTGAAGTGTGGATAAAAAAATATGAAAAGGACTTAGGGCCATTCTTCCAACTTGGCGTTAGCAAAAGTTGGTATTTTAAGGACGTATAAAGAGTTCTTTATTATTTTTATTTCACTTTAAGCTAAATTGAGCCATCAGTTTAAGGCAAGTTCATTATACCGGTTAAGGTAAAGGTAAGTTGTGATATTGAAAAACTTTTTATATGTCCAATTAAATTCTATCTATAACTAACGCCAAGTTCTAATAATGGCCATTGAAAAAACTGATTACTAAACTAAAATGCTTTAAAAATTTCTTTGCAAATTGTATACATTTTATAAATAAAGTTTGATACTCAAAGTAATTTAAAACAGACTCTTGCTTTAAAATTATTGCTCACTGTTTTTCACCACAGTGTCTTCAGTAAATGAACAGTTTGTACAAAAAAAAAAAAAAAAAAAAAAAAAAAAAACTATAACGAATTAGATGATTTTTATATTTTCTTGTTTTTTTTTCTGCTGTTAAGGCTATTACTTGCAAATTTATAAAAAAAAAAAAGATTATTTATTGCAACCTTTATCGATTGTTAGCGATTTTTGGTCAATATTTGATGGTGCAATTGATAAATAACATTGATAAATAAACAAAAAAAAAAAAAATATTGAAGTAAACAAGAGCATTTAAAAAAATGATCTTGCTACATTGACTACAACAAGGTCTGACATGATGAAATATTGGACGGAATTGTAGTGGTGCATTACATGTGAAAATAAAATGTTTTTTTGTGTAAAGAAAAACACTACTCAATATAATTTATTTAATATTAACTATAGAAAAAACAACAATTTAATACTAAAGATATTAAAGATCAATAATCATGTTCATAATCTCCTTGATAGTCTATTCTATCAATTCCTTGGTCATAATCACTATCATCCTCGTAAACACCACCCACTTGCTGCTGCTCATTATCGGGACGTAATTTAAGCATTTGACCATTATTGTAGTTGACATGACGACGGAATAATTTCAACATACGATATGTGTCAATGCCTGCCACGTTGAATTCGAATGTGGGAATTTTTAAATGCAGTGATAAATATGAAAAAGAAGAAGAAGAAGAAAAAAGACAATGCAGTTTTTTCTATTTCTGTTCATTTGTATGAGAATGTAAATTTTCTGTTTTTTTTTTTTGCTTTTTGTAAAATATTAAGAAAAATACAATTAACATACATTGTGGCAAAAAAATATTGCTAATTGTTTTTCTCAATCGCAATTTAGTGGGTGAGGGTTTCTAGAGGTGTCGAGAGGTTTTAGGGGTCTTAATAAAGTGCATTGAGGCATTAGACAGTGACTTGTTTTGCGCCAACTATAAGCCGCGGGAATTATGAATTTTATTCAAGAGGGGCATTAAAGTGCTTTCTAAAGTGCTATTGATTTTTCCAAATTTTATATAATTTTTTTTGAACTTGTAATAATTCTTACCGTAAGGAGCTGGTGAGGCTACCACTACTGGTGCTGGTGCCACATGTTTAACTATTGGCTGATAAGATAATACAGGCTTAGGAGCTATAACTACTGGCTTGGCTACTGCATGCACTGTGGATCCTGATTTGGTAACAACAGCATTGAAACCATTAATAGCATCAGCAGTGTAGTCAACAGTGCGTATAGAACCATCAGGTTCAACTAAAGAGTACTGCCCTATAAAAGGGGAATTAAAAATGGAGTTAGTAGATATAAAATTATATTAATTTGTGATTTTAATAATTACCTTTTACTACATCACCATCGCGAGTTTCATGCTGAGATTTTACATCACCTGTTGTATGATCAGCTACACCATAGTTAAAGGCATATTTTGGATGATCCTGGAAAAAATCAATTATTTTTTTTTTATTATAAAATTATCTCTAAACTTTTTCTTTATAAGGCTTGGATTTTGTAAGTAGATCCAAGATACAAGGCACATTCACAAGGTATGTGCATTAGAGAGAGAGAAAGAACGAGGCTTGTTCATAATTCCAAATGGTCCATTGTAAAATAAGTACAAGGTAGGCTCATTAGGGAGAGTTGTCATTATTAACCCATGTAATATAAAATTAATTTATTTGATTTTTGACGCTTGTTTTTATTTTTTCTTTTGTTTAGCGTTATATGGGTTTTAAATTTGAGAAAAAATTTTTAATGACTATACCTTATACTTATTCTACCATGAAATGCTCAAAAGTTGTTTTCATTTCGTATATATGAATCAAAAAAAATTGCATGTGTGTGTTAAATTTTTTTTTTTATATGGAGACAATTTGGAATTTTCTGTTAACACAAAAAATTGAGGGAGCGACGTGTTAACCTTGTTAAATATGCCCTGGGTAAGACATTTATAAGGTAAATTTTAAAGGAATTATCATGCAATATTAATGTAATTTTAAGCTGATCAAAAGGAATCGAGTCGGAAAAACCCAGCCAATTAGGGGAATGTAAGAAAAGATAAACTGTTTATTTTTGTTGTTTTGTTTAAGCTTTGATAATGTTACAAGTAAGATTTGAGTGTTTATTAGTCTAATTGGCTTTACAGATTTATTTGTATAATATTTTTAGCTTGTTTAAAGTCTTTGGAAAAAGATTTCCTGATGATCTGGCCTAAGCAACCAGCGAAATGCGCATAGAAACTCGCTTTACCACAACATAAAAATTTCAGTGTTTTTATCAAAAGCTTAAATTAGGAATTTAGCACGTCATAGAGAAATCTTATTAATAAAGATTTATGATAATTTATTCCTATTCTAATAGAATCATCACTTCTCTGCGGTTATAGTTTTTTTTTCAAGTTTTCCTTTCTAAATATTCCTAATATCACAGATTGGAAGTAAACTTAAGTGTTTATTCCAAATGTTATGGCAGATTGAAAAAAGATAAAAAAAAGTAATTTTGCTATAACTTCCCGAAAAATCGCACAAAATAATTGAAACTTTACCCAGGTGAACTTTTAAACCGTGATGATCACAAAGGTATCATTTACTCAAGTTTAGTTTAAGTCCAATTAAGCCCTTTTTTCTTTTTGGCAAAGATATATACGGCCATGTTCTAACAATCGCATTATTTGAAATTGCAAAACGCCAGATTCATTATATAGTGTGTTTTGCTTGCGATCTGCAATAGTTTCTTAAAAATGTTCCTCGAGTATATTTTAGCGAGATGATGTCGCCAAACTTCTTGCGATTTCGATTTAAAGAACATCTATAATGCGATTTCAATTCAGAATCACAAATGTTAAGAGTTTTGCAAAGAACGTGCCCTATAGATGTTTATACCGCCTTATTTATAAGAAATAAAATAGGTTTATAAAGGATTTATTGAAGAAATTTTCATAGAAACTCCGTTTCATAAAGCTTTTATTAACCTGTTTTATTTTTTATAAATAAGGCCGATATTATTTATTCTTTTAAAGCTATGTTCACACCTATTAAATATTTGACGTCCTAAACGTAACCACTAGTTTTATTAAAAAATTGTTTGCTTTTGCAAAACGTTTGCTGGATCAAACATCATTTAACAGTTTCTTAATGGAATTGTACAATTACCTTCTTACAAATAAAGATAAGGAAGTCAATAAAACATTTTAAAAATAAAGCTAAAGTTTGACCAATTTGCTGGTCATGCTTTTTAGAATTTTTTCTTCAAATATTGGATAGGGGTGAACATACCTTAAGTATCATTACTTGCTACTTAATGCTTAACACCATTTGAACAATAATTAACTTTTATTATAAATTTCCATATTAATTCGAATGTGTATTCTAAGTCAAATTACAATTTATAAAGCTTTTATACTTTAATAGTCTTATTCCTTCAACATTTTTCAGGAATTTTTTTTATGCACTATCAGAATTTTTGTGTGTAAAATATTTATATGAAAATTTATATAAAAATGATACTCAACATGAGAACTAAAATTCCCAAATTCTATTAATTTGTATCACTATAAAACTACGATGTTTTAACGTAACAAGGATTAATAAAATTTTAGCTCATTAAGTTATCGCTCAGACTCGCAATTTTTGTGAAAATTCTGCCTTAAAATTTCATTGGTGTTCAGATTATGAAATTTTAGTCTTGCACTTTTTGTATATTTATCTTGTCTTTCATCTACATCTTTTTATATTTTGTATAAAAATACAAATGAAATATAAATGAAAATTATGAGAAAAAACTGAGTACCCCTCCCAAATCTTCTAAAGTCTCTTACCAATAAAGTCAATAATTGCGGCAACAAAAATTGGACGTTGACTAACTGAAACAAACTTCAAAATTTGCCGTCTATAAAATTTTTAATAACTTAAAGTGATCGAATAATAGTTTTTGTTATTGTGTTTTAACATTACGCATTTTCGTGGCTCCTAGACTCATTTCAATAAGCATAAGAAAAGGAGAGATATAATAACCTCCAAATTTATGTTTTTTTTTTTAAATTAAAATAAATAATATGATTTTCGTTTTGAAATTTTCAGTATATTATCCTTTTTTATATAGATTTTAATTTTTTTATAAAAAAATATTGACTCCTTTTTTTTTTGATTTATCACAAAAATTGTATAAATTATTTTCTCTTTCACACTCACATAATAATCCACAGCATAACCTGGTCGCGCATAAACCACACTGGCACTTAAAGCTACAAAAAGGACGATTACTTTGCTTGTGGCGGACATATTTATTTTTTGTATTTTATATTTTTTAGCACTTAAAAAAGAATACACTATTTTTGGTAAATCGAAGGAGTTTGGAAATTCAGAAATAATTCGTTTGACAACCTGAAAATTAAAAAAAAAACAAAGTTTATTTTCACTATTTATTTATTAATTTTTTTTTGAGCAGAAATATTTAAATACTTTTGGTATTTCGTAGGCACCGTTTTAAACACTTTGAATTTGCCCGGAATACTGTAACAATTCTAAGATCCAGTTTGCATTTTATACGCAAAAAACTCTAAAGCAACCACCAACTATTTGATTTTGTTTATTTGTTTATTTTCTTATTTTTCTCTTTTCATTTAGTATCTGTGAGTTTCATGAGTAGACAGACATAAGTTAAATGAGCAGATACAAGTACCAATGCTTTAAGGCATAAAATAACAGCTGGTAGATTGTTTATGACTGATAGCTTTCAGCAAGTTAAGGGGTATAAATATAACAACAACTAACTACATGTTTATTGTTTTATTCTCTTTCATTTATTTTACTTGGTTTTTGTATAAGATGTATTCAATATTGAGATACCTCTGAGATTATTATATGGCTTTTCGTGTTATTGCGATTAGCTGATTAAGCCAAGTGTAACCAAAATTGTAGAAGAGTTTTTGTGTTTCCTGTGTTTGATATTTGCGGAAGAACTGTGGTGAATAAAGAGAGAACGTGTTTTGATTTATAGGGGTAAAGTATTAACAAATAGTTTTGCAATAGAATTTAAATATCTATTTTTTTTAGACCCATTAGTCTTCAAAACTAAATGCTATAGTTTGTTCCATTTATTCTGAGATTTTCTTCGGTTTCATAAATATTTATAGAAGCATAAGTAATTTATTTATTTAACGCGAGTCAACTTTAAATTTGACGTGTGTATTAAGTAGTGGATATGGAATAAAATTTATGATCAAATGTAGACTGATACCAACAAAGTTTTGGATTTAAGTAAATTTTCTGTTGGTGTAAATACAACAAAATTTAAATTAAAATAAATGCTTTAGCTTTATTCTGGTAGAAAATTTGTATTGTACTTCGCTTACCAGGTTCAAATTAGCACAGAGCCAGGCAGATGGTAAATAAAAATTTGATTGATTTACCCATTCTTTACAGCTATGGAATAGATTTACATGGATAACTGCTATAGGGCTTACTCCATGGCTCATCTAAACCAATGCGCTAAGTCTGAGCGTACCCAACATACACAGGTAGCAATTTGAGCCGCGATCGTGAACATCTATTGAGATCTTTCCATTTTGGATTTTTGGCGAATCCGAGATATTGCCTGCACCTGATTTCCAAGGAAGATGTAACACTAAATGGTGTCAGTATAAAAATTGGAAAAATACTAAAGTGTCTAATATCATGAGATTGTAATATATTACAGCGGGTAATATTTGAAAAATTTATTAAGATTGTGATAACTTAGTTTTAAAAAATAATGATTTTTTTCTATCACTTGTTCGAATGCTGCCAATGACAAAACTAGTCGCAAATGGTCTAAAAAAAGCTAACATTCTCTTACAAATTACATGTGCAAAAGCCTAATCTATCCCTTTAACAGTGCTCTTTAATACATCAATTAAATTTGGATATTTTCCGCAAATTTAGAAAGAATCTTTTATAGTTCCATTGTAGATGTTGATCTGACATTGAATATTGCCGTGGTATTCTCTTTGAAAAATTAACAACAGAAAATTAATATTATAAAGACACAACATAATAACACGGATTTTAAAAAGGCTATTTTACCACAACAAACCTTCTTCAACTGACAATTGCTATTAATCGTGGTTTTTTCATAAGGACTCAAACAGATATTACTTACACTGACTACAGCAAAGCTTTTGATAAAGTCAATAATTTCCTTTTGGTAAAGAAACTTCAGATCGGAGCTTAAAGTGGATTTACTCTTATTTATCGAATAGGGTCCAAACCGTTCTTTTTAATAAAACGTTTTTTTTTCAAAATAAATGTGACATCAGGAGTACCCCAAGGCAGCAACCTTGGAGCTTTATTGTTCCTGCTTTTTATAAATGATTTGTCTGAGGTAATAAAGTTTTCAAAAGCTCTTATGTATGCTGAAGATGTTAAAATGTTTTTTAACCTCCAACCCTGTGTTAGATTATCAACTTCTTCAAAATGATCGAATGATCTAAATTGAATGGTGTGAAGCAAAGTTAATAGAGCTAAATTTAAAGAATTGTAAACTTATGCATTTTTTAAGAAATAGTCCAGCTACAGTAAAATTCTTCCTTGGAGTTATTCAAGTTTATAAAGTTGATAACTACCTTGATCTTGGAATACTACTAGTCCTTAAACTCGGCTTTAATTCGCATAACACGTTTATGATAAATAAAGCTAGGGGAACACTCGCATATATAAAACTCTGGGCAAAAGAGTTCGATGACACGTATATTACAAAAACCTTTATATGTATGTCACTTGTTAGGCCGATTCTTGAGTGTGGATCGATTATATGGGATCCCATTTACCAAACGTATTCTAAATCAATCAAATCGACATAAAAACAATTCCTGCTCGTCTGTCTTCGCAGATTACAATTCAACCCAATAACCTTGCCCTCATACACAGCTCGACTGGCTCTAATAAATCTTCTTACTTTAAAAAGTCGTAGAACAATGCTGAATGTGTCGCTTATTTTGAACATATATAATGATATCTGCGCTGGATTTTAATTTCATACCGTTATCCGTCAAATTTTTCAGAGCTAATTGTGGTGATGCTGGCCCTCATAAAAGAATGTGTAACACTTTCAAAAAATTATTAATATTTCATGGATTCAAAGTCAATAAGTAAATTAATAATTGCTTTTACTGATTGATAGTAAAATTAATGTAATGCAATTAACTCTAAGTTTATAGTCTATTTTATTTAAGTGTAATTTTAAATTTGTAAAATAAATAAATAATTATTGCGGTTAAGGGAAATCAAAGATATAATTATTTTGTTTCTTTTCTTAATCGATTATTATATTAAGGAATTGATTTTGAGAAAAAAAAACCATCGGCACAGTAAACAGTTTCAACTTCACGACTAATTAAATGTAATTGATTTTTAATAAACAAATATTTTTACTAGATATAATGATGAATTTACCACAAAACTCACTATGTTTCTTTTCAAAATTGTGATGGCACGACGTGGTAAGGCTATTCAAACTTAATCGATCTGGCCACTTATTTCTACTTAATGTCAAAGTGCAAATGTCAGTGTGCCTTAAATTTTCAAAAGGCTGATTGATTTGATTAGAACTGGGTAACAAAGAAAATGAAACCACAGCATTTTAGCTCAAACTTATTCTATATTTGCACAATTAAGGCAAATCTTATGCTGAGATTGAGGAAGTTATAGAGCATCGTGCAGCCTTTAAAGGGAGCCTCAATATTTAAAAGTGCTAAGCATTCAGTTCGCCCTAAATGTTAAATCAGCCGTGAGCAGACATATCATCAGAAAAGTCAAAGTCCGGAGAGCACTAAAAGAGGCGAAATTCAATTGTCATGTTGCTAGACATAAGTCTTTAATTTCGTTAATCACGCAAAAGAAGTGTATAGCATACGTGAAGGAGTATTTGGGTAAGCCAAATGACTTTTTGGGGCCTGTTCTGTTCTCGGATGAAAGCAAATTTAACATCTTTCGTTCTGATGGCTGCGAAACGGTAGGGAGAAATCTTAACACAAAGCTAGACAAACGAAGCCTTGCGGAAAATTTAAAACATGGTGGTGGAGGTTGATTGTAAGGGGCTATATGTCCGCTGCATGGTTGATCGAGGTGGTGATCATTGACCGCATTATAGACAACAAAATAAAATATATGAACATTTTATATGAAAACTTGAAAAAAGTTCACCTTCCAACACGGTGACCCAAAGTATTCGGCTGATCCCAGCAAAAACTTTACTTACCTGGTAAGTTAGCAAGTAACATTGGAGACATATGAACACTACTTATTTTTCGGCAGAATAACTACTTATTTTTGTTCGAGTTGTCCACAGAATTCAGTAGTTACAATACACTTACTAGAAGTCACAAAATATATAGTTATTATTTAACTACCAGTAAGTTGTATTGTAAGTACTTACAATATACTGATTAGAAGCCAAAAAATAACTAGTTTTTATTTAATTGGTGCTAGTTAACAGACCTTATAAGTAGCTATGGAGCTAGTTACCAGTAAGTAGATATTCAGTATTGAAAACATGACAACTAATAAGTAGTTATTAAGCTGATTATTAGTAAGCAAATATTCATAACTGAAAATAATAGTAGTGAAAAGTACTTACTAAGGTCATTACTAGCAAGTACTTATTGAGGTTTTCAAAATAATGACAATTGTAATGACAACTACTTACCAGGTAACGTATGAAATAACTACGACCTATTACCAAAATTCAAAAAGTTTTTCCTGGGATGTTGTGCATATGTGGTTGCATATAATGTTTTCCATGTTCTACCGCATTTATATATTTTATATTTTATAGATTTTTGGATATAAAGTACTTTTTGTTTGTTTTTTTAATTTTTAATTAATAATGTTATAAAAATATTGAAATGAAATAAATTGAATTTTGTGGTAAAGTAATTACTCGTATTTTCATTCAGTAGAGATATTTGATTATTAAAAATTAATTTAACAAGGCCCTTATATAAATTGTTAATTGGAAAGTGCATACTGTGCCAATAATTTTATTGCTCACTGTATGTGTTAGTGATATTTTGATCTTCTTAGCAGAAGGCACACATCCAATTTATATCACCAAACTGTAATTTATTAATTAATCGTAGAGAAATCTTATTAAAAATAAATTTTGTATTTGCAAAAATAACTTTTTATTAATTATTATTTGTCAAATTTTATTTTTGAAAATTTGCTTTATTCAAATGAAATGAACAATTAAACATCAAACCACCTTTAAATTTTTTTGTGAAAATCAAAAGTAAAAGATGTCATAAAATTAACCCAAGATTTGAATTTGTCGCCATTTGTGCAGTTAAGTTTTGGCAACCCTAAAAAAATCGACAGCTGACAGTTTAGGGTTAGTATAAATGGAGCGTTACACGATAGGAAAACGTGTCTTCATTATTGAACAATATCTCAAAAACAATGAGAGCTTGGCGGTTTCAGTTTGAAAATTTCAAAATATGGATCCGTTGGACACGTCAAACTGGTTATCGAAAAACAAGCAATTCAAATGCCACTAACGAAGCAGATCCAGGCTCCCTGATTTTTTCAATTTATCTCTTCACAGTTGACAAAGTTAAAAATAAAATACTATCCCTTCAAATACTTGTTATATCTTAATGTAAGTTATAATAAATTAAGTTCAAAAGAAAATACATGATTATTTTATAAATTACAAATATGACAGTCGGAAACTTTCGATTTCCGTCGATTTCAGCAAAATCTTGTTTGACAAAATATTTCCTTAGGTATATAGATGAAAAAAAGAAAAAAGTTGTCCGCCTACCACTGCCTTGATTTTTTATTAATTTTTTTATAATGGGTACTCAAATAAAAGTACGTGATCTTTTTAATAAATGCCTTTAAGTGAATAATTAAGACTCTCCAACTGTGTTTAATACTTTGAAATGTTTTTTTTTTTTGGAAAATATTCTTGGGAAACAAATTTCGAGTCTAGATGCTCAAAGAATTCGCAAGCTGAATAAATTTTAATATTTTGATCCTTTTTTTTTGTTTTTATAAAAGGAAATTTTAGAGTAAGAAATATCTTTGCACAGAATTCGAAGCTTTTTGTTATTAAGTACATTATCAGTGGTACGTGTACAAAAATTCAGTGATCTAATCGCTGTTTGAGAATTTTTAATCTAAGGATATATGGGAAGGTCACGAATCCTTGTACGGTTATAAAGCATATTTACAACCATTTAATCTATTGTCGATTATCAGTGGTGCATGTATAAAAATTCAGTAAGCAAAGCCGCTATTTTAGCATTTTTTAATTAATCTATTATCGATTTAAACACATGCACTACTAAGTTTCATCGCTTTGATAACTTTGGCCAACCGTTGTGTGAATACGCAACACATTGTGGCGCTTGAAATATATAATCTTAAATCACTTCAAAGACAAAACTTAAAAACGCAAATATTTATATCCTTTTTATGACCTGATCTTCTAAAACGGAATATGCCAGTATATCCTCGACCCAAATGAAAGTGAACGTTTTGCGCCGTTTCAGTGTCTCAATTTCACATATTTAGAGTTGAGTGAATATTTAAATCTTCCAAGCAAAGTTGTAATTACGAAGCTAAGATATGTAATTCTCAAGAGACAAAGAATAAGTGGTTTTAATACAGGTGGTGAAAAGTGTAGTGTACAAAGGTTTTAATAAAATCAAGGACAAGAGTAGCGTACGAAATCTTAAAGACAAGTGCTAGTTTAAATTTTTCATAAATTTTAATCAACTTTGGATCTAAAGAGTTGAAGCGGCTCAAATAAATTTCCCATACATAGTTTTTCCAATAAGTACTAAACATAAATGTTGCTAACTTATTTATAAATAAATAACTTAAAAATAGTTTATATGAGTATCCTACAAATATAAAAATTGAACAAATTATTTAAGTGTCTTTTATGATTTTAATGCCCAAAGTTGGAAATATATAATTCCAGTATTCTTTGTGTTTATCTGTAAAAATTTCTGTTAATCTTTTTCAATTATTCATATGTACTTGCAAAAATGGATTACATGTAACAAAAAAAATGTTTTATTTCTGTATTTCCTTTAAATAAAACAAAACTGAAATAGAATTTGATTTAAAAAAAAAAAATGATAATAATTATATTGGCTAATATTTAATTTCAACTTCCCTCTAACAACATTTCTTGACCAGTTGCTTGTGCAATTATCTATTTTCTATTAAATCGGTATAAGAACTCTATCGGTTTTCGATTTCGTTAGATTATAAATTACATTCTATTAATGTTTTATTGTATTTTTTATTGAAGTTAAATGTTAAGCTATTGCTCATTTTTAATTGACCATAATCTTGTAATTAAAGACTTTAATACATATTATGACATTTAAGAAACTTTAAGTGACTTGTAGTTTGTCGGTAGAAAAAACGTAACACTTTAAAACAACAACACACAGCAATTGAACATCTTACAGCTACTCACACTATAAGTGGGACATCTCATAATAATACTTTTTTTTAAATTATTTTATGTAGATCTGAATTAAGTTTGAATAGTGTAAATAATACAATTAATATAAAATAAAGTACAGGGTGGCCCATAAGAAACTGAACATAGTATTTTTCATATAATTTTTTTTATTTTGTATTCTTTTTTTTTCATTAATTTTCAGTATAAGAAACAACTTTTGGGAGATTCAGTAGCCTTGTATACGATTGAGGAACAAGCAAAAATTTTTGAGTTTTATTTTGCTAAGTAGTAAAAATTCAAGAGTTCATATCCAAAGAAAATTTCGAAATTTTTTTTTAACAACAGAAACGTACCCCTAGAAGAACGGAGCAATGATAATACCGAGCTCGGAGAGCGTCAATGGTAGCCTTGAAACATCGACTCGTAAACGTCACCCTCAGCTTCAAATGTACCATTTGTACAAGATACAAATGGTACATTAAATTTTGTCGCAAGTCTATGCAGCCCGCCTAAGATTTTCTGAAAAGTTTAGCGAACTATTATTGGAAGTTCAGAGACTTATGGCTCATCATGTATATTAAAGGAATATTCTTAAATTGAACTAAGTGTTTTATTTCGAGTTCCAAGCACAGTAGCATAAAGGGCCAAATAAATTTGTCAAGTGCTTAACACGTAGGCAAATTCAATGTAGTACATGAGCTCTCCGTCATATCTAAACTACCTTGATTTTCCATCCAGAATCGGCACTGTCACACACACACACAATACATTTTTACGAATACTTCCATAGCGCTTAATGAATAATTTGATCTGAACAACGTATTTGGCCTTAAGTCTTTTTCTATGTGTCCCACTTATAGTGTGAATAGCTGTATGTTTAAGTACAAGACGATTTGTATGGTTCTCATTGTTTTTTTCTTTTTTTTATTTATTTTTTTTGCTAATCGACTTTTTTTGTTTTCTTTCTGATCTACTTTTTTCGTTTATACTTTAATTTGTACTTTGTCTCATAAACTGATTTCCATAGAATTACGTGCAACCTTGGCAAATATTTATAAGACTCAATTTGTTTTTTTTTTAGTATTTATTTAATGCCCTACACACCGCACCATGGCAATGTAAAGCAAGTGTCAATTACTCAATACTCTAATTTAAATAATTTTAACAATTCGCAAAGAATCTAATGTTGAAAGAACTAATCTTTGGCTAATGAAGTTCATTTGTGGTTTTAACCTTCAAGAGTTCATTTATTCAATTTCGTGGTAGATTAAATTTTTTTGGTAAACAATAAAACAAAGTTGACTTAAGCCGCCGATTTGGATAGATGGATAAACAGCATATACAAACATATATAAAGATAAAAAGTGCTTTAAAAGGAGCAGGTATTTTCTATGAAAATTTAAAAGTATTGCTTACAATCCTGCTCGATAAGATGCATGATTTTTATATGGGGTGTTTCCGGTTTGGAGGACTAATAATAACATATTTTTTAACCTAAAGAAAGAATGAAATTTTCTTTTAATTATTTATAATAATTTGGTAGCTTGCGAAAAAAGCCAAAATTTCCGAGAAGGGCTCGTCGATTTTCGTCTTTTAATTGACTTTCGTTTTCATACGCTTGTATGTGTATATACGGTGTCTTTTCAGACATGTCTGTTTATTTTTTCTCTTTGGAACATGCTTCCAAAAACCTATTGTCTTTTCACGATGTATTTCCAAACATGTCTGTTTTCATCGCCCATAAACAAAACAAACGTTTTTGTTAGACATTTCTCAAAAGACACCGTGTAAACTCTCTCTATGATTAAGTAAATTTTGATAAAACCTTCTTTTTAATTCCGCACTTAAAAAGCTGACATTTTGTATAATTTCGTTCATACGCATTCACTGCATCCTAATAGCTCTTTTTTTGGAGCGCACGATTCTGTGCTTTTTCTTCAATATGTTAGAGGATATATAACCTGATATTTTCTTCCTCGAAAAGCTTAGCTGAGTGCTATCAGATGCGTCCACGGATAGCTTATAGTGGAACCCCCAGCAGATATGCTGGGATTCTGCGAATAAAATAAGCGGTATCGGAAAATTCAGCGGTTTCTAGAAGAGGGTCTCGGGAGGTCTCGTTTTGGATCTTCTCTAAATATCCGATTGCCAAAGAGTCTTGGAATTACGTGGCGCGTAATTGGCGCCACTTAATAGCTAGTCTCAACAGCTAGTTGAAAAATTAAAAAGCATATCTGGAGACTCCAAGCAGCAATCTGGATACCCGATTTGGATGTAATCTGCTAATCATCGGTTCATCTGAAACAGATCCGGATGAAAGGATTTCGTTACGGCCTTTTGTTTCAACTTGGAGCCATAATAATCAGTATAAATATAGTTATTCCGGACCTCTTCTTCTTTGCAGTGTAGATGTATGAAAAATACTTCAGTTCTGAGGTGCGGTTTTTGTACTGCTAGGATCAGTACAATGTCTCGAACGAGAATCTGGCGCTACGACTTTTACCGCTTAGATTCCCCAAGATTCTTGTTTTAATTCTCTTTCACTAACGTACTGTGCTTGATGGTTACCTATGACCAGCTCTTAAACACAAGTATTATTTGTAATTTTTCTTAAATCAAATTCGTTTAAAATAGTACTCACAATTTAAGTTTTTATAAATTTTTGAAAAATAGCTACATTTTGTTTGAAAAATGTTTTCGTAAATTTTTTATTAAATTAATCCCTTCAGTATTAATATTTCTGCTCTCTGCGTTTTTGTTCTTTTCATTTGATTCACATGATCTAGAAAAATAGTTTTGAGTTTGAGTTGTTATTTTTGTGTTGTTTAATTTGACCCTGTTTATGAATTTGTAATTTAAACTTTTTAAAGAAATATATATAAATGAGAGTATTGAACTTAATTTAAACTTTTTTAGCTATAAATATATAAGATTTAAATTTAGATGTGATAAATGAGCCATAATAAGGAATTGTCTTCTATTGTTAATATTACAAATGTTTACAGTAATTGGATAAATGGTTAATTAGTTTACAATCTAAATAGTTTTTTAAAAAAACTTTAAGGCCTTATCGAATATTTTTTGTTTGAAAATTAGGACAACCACTTATACAATTTTAAAGAAACACACACCTGCTTAAAGTAAAAATTCACGATTCACTGCTTCAATAAAAATGTTCAACAATATAAAAAATTATCAAAAGTTATTTTCGGGAATACAAAATTTATTATTAATGAGATTTATTTATAATGTGCTAAATTCCCAATATTTATTTTTGATAAAAACACTTAAATTTATCGTTGAGGGAAAGATAGTTTCTATGCGCATTTCGCTGGTTGCTTAGGCCAGCTCGTCAGGAACCTTTTTCCAAAGACTGTAGAAGAGCTAAAAGTATTTATTACTAACAAGATTTTAATGACTGGTTCTGAGAAAGGATCCGTCAGACATTATTCCTGCAGTTTCCATATTATTTTTTTTAACAAGCCCCCTCAATATAATTATCTAGCTACGACACTGCACATTGTTTGCTAATCGATATTTTTTCCAAAAATTAAGAAAAAAAAATCAAGATTGTTAAAAGTGAATTTATTTTCTTAGTGGCAACCCTCCAAGCAATAAAGAAAATATGTTTAAAGAAAAAGCAGTTGTCAACTCTGCGGGTCTGCCAGGATTTCAACGTTGAAAATTTAAATACGTGTTCTTAAATAAGTCTTAAAACAGTGTTAAAGTTGTTTAATGAGCAAACCTTAAAAAATAAAGTTATAAAGTATTTCACAAATGGAAAATGTAGTTTTATGGTATATTTTGTAATTTTATTTTTGTAGAGTCCTTGACTTAATTCTTGATACTGTGATTGTGTAGTTTTGTAGTCTCAACATAACCTATAAGTTCCGTGGACCAAAGTTGTGCTTAAGCACGAACTTGCATGGAAATTTAAATGTGGAAGTTTTTATCAAAGGATGTATTTTAAGTGTCTCGCCAGCATTTTTCAGCAAACTCCCACACTTGTGATTTTATTAGTACTTACTAGTAATGGCATTAATAACTTCTTCTTACTTCTATTATTTTCAGTACTAAATCTTTGCTTACTTATAATCAGCTCAATACCTACTTATTAGTTGTGTTGTTTTCAGTACTAATTATTAACTTACTGATAACGAGCTCAATAACTACTTATAAGGTCTATTAGCTAGCGCCAAAACAATAAAAACTAGCCATTTTTTGGCCTCTAGTAAGTATATTGTAAGTACTTACAAATCAACTAACTGGTATTTAAATAATAACTAGATATTTTTTGGCTTCTAGTAAGTGAATTGTAAGTACTGAATTCTGTGGACAGCTCGAACAAACATAAGTAGTTATTCAGCCGATTCAGCTGTGCTAGAATTTGACACTTTTTTGAGACAAACCGGGCGCCAGGCGTTTAAACCTAATTCGGGAACGCTGAATCCAGTGGTGCTAACCCTTTTTAGGTTAGCTTTTCTTTTCGAGATAAACCGTTATTTCGAAAATAGAGGAGGCATAACCTTAATTCGCGTTACTCAAAAACGGTGTAGTTTATTGAACAAATTCCGCAATAAAATTTCCTTAAAGTAAAGTAAAACTTTTTCTAAAATGACTGCGCATTTTAGAAACAATTTTTTTTTTTTTTTTTGGCAAAAAAAAAATAATAATTTTTAGCAAAATTTTGAAATCTTATGTTATTAAAAAATCATAAAAAATTGGAAATTACAGCTATATAAAATTTTCAATACAGACAAGAAATATTTTGAAGAAAAGCCCCATAACTGCCAAGGAGTCGCCCCTAGAGGGATACAATTTATGACGGACGTCCATTAGTTTTTTGCTCTTAACATTTTCCCAAAACCTTCTTGCACTTCATAGCCACAAAGTTGGTTTATTGGGAATGTTTAGCCCTATTGTAAATTAGTACAAAAGTATTCCTTAAAAGAGATTTTCTCGCTTATTTCTGGCAGCTTAGATGATCTTAATTTCCTTTTTTTAGAAAAGGTCTAATAGAACCCAAAGGGTTTTACATACATTTTTTGAACACTGCATATGTCTTAAAGGAATGGGAAATAAAAAATTTTTTATATCGACTTATATGAGATAGTGCTTAAATTTGTATATAACGACTTCCCGTTATATACAAAAAATTACTACATTTAAACTAAAACGACCATCAGAGTTGTAAAAGATTGGAATTGGTTTAATTACAGTCAAATGATATCTCGTTAATAATTGTTGATTTTTTGATTGCTTTCATTATCTAAAAATTATTTGTATGATTTCAGTTTAAATCGTAAAATCGATACCATAGATACGATTTTCTAAACAATAAAAATTGATTGTAATCGTATGGCAACATTAATTGCAATCAAAATTAAACCAAAATCTAAATCTTCGTTTTCTTCTGATACAATTTTTTCTTCTAGTGATCAAGAAGACTCTGATAATTTTAAATTGCCAACAATGTAAATTTTCGTTTACAACCGCTAGATTCTAAGTGTTTAATTTTACGTTGGACTCTCAATATTTGTGCTTTCGGAGGAATTGAATAAAATCGCATGATTTCAATCGAATGGATTGTAAAGCTACGGTTACACTTATTAAATATTTGACCAAATTAGCATAACCATTACTTTTTTTAATAGTTAGTGAGATTTTACTTGGTCTTAATATCACAAAATAAAACTAATTAAGCTGCTGGACATAGCAAAAAACTGTTTTATGTAAGATGTGGTATTATTACAAAATAAATATTGGAATTAATGGAAATTATATTTTAGTTTGCCTGCTAATCCCGCTTAACTCAATTGCGTTCAACGATTTCTAAAAAGAATGATTTTAAAATGATTGCACTCACATAATAATGCATTTTTGACAAAGCTTTGTTTTCGTTCTGAAATTTAAAAATTAAATCATCTTAATTGCAATCATTTTGATTTCAATGCCACTTGACACTTGAATATAAATATAATCATTTGACAATATTTGAAACAGGAAAGCCCTTTCTCCACTGTCGATTACCATATTGTACATAACAAATTCGTATATGTAACAACTGCAACCGTCCCACTTGCTATTGGACTTATACAGAAGACATAACAGCAAAATTCTCAGTTAAAAGTTCGCAGCCAAGCAGTGTCAGAAGGGGATCTAACATGATCGCTATCTTTCACCAAAGTCAGTTGTGGGGGATCTTTAAGATATCAAATTATTCAATATACGATAATGGCGTATATGTTGTTATTTTATATAAAAATGGGTTAGTTCTACGGCGGGAGTTCTGTTTAGTTAGATAATAAATAATCCATATTCTGGAAATATAGCCAAAAAAAATATATGTACGTATCTATCAGTTTTTCTAGATCAATTCATTTCAGGGTTTTTAAGAGCAATTCAATTTTTAATGCGAATCCAGCTGTCTATCACTTGGGGAAGTTACGATTACACCCACACCAGTTGACGGAGGCGCCTGTTTTTTGATGAAATTTAATGGTATTGTTATCTGATGTAATCATATCGGCTAGATTTGACGAGTTATCGTCATTTTGACGATTTCTGGGTTCAAAAATGGTTTATTGACGATTAAACGATTTATACCCAAAATTTTACAATTTTTCAAATGACAAACAAATTTTGTTCAAATTTACAAATGTTTTTAATATAATTTCACATTTTACTTCTTAGCTGCTCATCATAAAAATACGATTTTTTTTAGCACGATGCATATTTTTAAGAATTTTATTTGATCAGTTATTACTGTTTTATTACCGGCATTTTACAACCACTCCATTTAGTCTGGGTTCACACAATGAAACTTTCTTTCAGAGAGTCCATTGGTGTTTACCAGGCTTAAGTTCTTTAGCAAGATTTTCGACGTGTTATTTCTTGGTTTTAGTTTATTTTATTGTTTTCCTAATGAATGCCAATACTTTGGACAAAATTTTTGGTTGTGTTACTTCAATAATAAGTTTCTAAATTAAAATATTTATTTTAATTCCAAAAATAGGCAGAATATAAAAAATTTTATTAGCAACGGAAACTAAAAATAACAATTAATTTTCCAAACTTACTAAAAGTTAGTTGTTTTTTACAATGAGGATTTTTGTGGCTATTTAGCTTATTCAATTTGACGATTTTTTCTGAAATTTTGACGACTTGCGACCAATTTTATCTGGCAGCATAGGATGCAATGTGTGAAAAAGGGGTCCACGGGCTCAAAAATTATGATGAAATTTCTTACAAATATGATACAATTTCATATATTATTGCTCTATTTTGCCAAATGCTCACAAACATATGAAATTGTATCAAAATCAAAGAAACACCATCATTATAAGCTTTAAGTCCGTGGACCGATTTTGCTCATTTCTTGCACACAAAAAAAAAAATTCTCCAAAGTTTTTCACCAACTAAACCATTAAACGAATATAAAATCAGTTTTAATAAAAAACATAATCAAGTGAATTAAACGTTTAATCAAATGAATTAAACGTTTAACCAACTGGATTAAACGTTTAATTAATACTATTAATTTGTTTACTGGTGCAAATTTTATTAATTTTTTAATTAGTATCACAAATTTTTTAATTCAAAACAATTTTAATTTTTCTGTGCAGATTTCATCTGATAGCAATACCAACTATTTAAGCCAACAATCAACGGTCAACTGGTGTGGGTGTAATCCAGTGTTGCCACTTTGCGGGTAATTACCCGAATTTGGTGTAACTTTTACTATAGTGGTTAGAGCGTGGGTAATTGGTTGCAGGTGTAGATCAGGTGTAATTTGAAATTCTTTCGTTATAAAACAAAAAATGTAAATCTTTAATAAAAGAATAAAATGTATACCATTTAAAATATTGTTTCTTATTACGAATATGTTTCAATCGGTTCTGAACCCGAAGCTTATTGGAAAAAGGTATTCAAACTAAAATACATATATGTTTTTAATATTTTAAAAAGGAATAAATTTCATATTATTATGCCACTACCAAATGATTGTTTTGTATGGAGCATATTTAGCGCCCTTAACAGTTGTTACACTGAGTTAGGAAACATATTATTGTCTAAAACCATAAAGAATATTTCTTAAAGCCCATAAAACTTGAAATTGTAAAAAAGTACAAAAAATAAATTTTATTCAAAAGACAATTCCACGACATTAACATTTGAAAATATATTCGGCCCTATGAGCACCGTGGCAGTTCTTGACGAAACACAATCTGGCTGTCCAATTATGGACCACCTTATGGCGACCTCGCGTCATAATCGAGAGGTGTTAAATCGAACAAGTTTGGAGGCTAATTGGCAGGTATCTTTCGCAAAATCGACCTTTTGGCCTCATTTAAAAAAAATAAGGACCGATGATGACACCTGCGTGTAAACTGCACCAAAAAGTGAGTCTGTTTTAGATTGGTCTCACTTCATATGCGGCAGTTTTGTTCATAATAAACCTAATCAGATAGACGATTATGTCCGCTATAAAAATCATAAAGTCGCCTTTTAGTTGTGCTAATAGATGACGGATTTTTAAACTTAATTTTGATAATAAATTTTTACAAAATAAAGCGTTTATTTTATATCAGGTATAATTTTAGTTAAATCGGGTAATTTTTCTTCATCTCAAGTGTAATTTTGAATGTTGCTGGTGGTAACACTGGTGTAATCGTAACTTCCCCACGTTCTGGATTCACATTCAAAATTGAATTGCTCGAAAAAACAGAAATAAATTCATCTTAAAAAGCTGAGAAATACGTATATATTTTCTTAAACTATATTTGCAGAATCTGGCCAGTTTTATCATGGATGAAAAATAGTGCTGTACAGTGTAATAAATAAATAATCTAGTTGCCAGTTTTACCCCACATAAACACGGTTTAATTGAGTACGAATTTTTAAAGAATTTTTTTTTCCAATAATTTAATTTGAATGCAGCGATTATTTTGTCTCTATCATTTTTTTCTTATCTAAGAACTATTAAAACAACTGTTAATATTTAAATTTAGATTTAGAATTTGAAAATTATTTATGACAAAAGCTCTGAAAACTTATTTGAATTTTTTTGTGCCCAAATTTAAAATAATAAATTAGTTGGTTCCCACAATTAACGCATTCCGCTAAATAGAAATAACACTTGCCTTTAAGTCTAATATAAATTCGTAAAATGTACTTGTGAGTTTTTTTTTTGTAGTCTTATGCAAATTTAAATAGTTTCCATATATTTTTTTTTTTTTTTTTTTTTGGCATTTTCCCTACAACAGATTTTTTTTAAAGTTTTATTATATACAGTGGTTTGTTGTGCCACCAACGACCTTCAGAGTAAATTACAAAAAAAAAATTGTATGAATAAAATGCAAGTAAACCGAAAAAGAAAAGAAACAACATGTAACATGTTATTTTTTTAAAAGTTCTATTTAATTCAAAAAACATTAACCTCGAATTCAATTGAATTCGTAGTGAGTCAGGCAACCAAAGAAAACTCTCATGTGTGTTTAAGGATTTTGTGTTTAATTAAAAAAACATAAAACATGAAATTAAATTACTGCTGAAAAGAAAAATGCTTTAATTAATAGTCCAAAATTCCAAAGCAAAAGAGTCGTGGTCAAAAATTTTGATTAAAACATGAAATTAAGCCAACTTATTCAAAAAGTTACAGAAAACTTATATTTAATGGAAAAAGAGTCACATGTAATAACAGTAATTATAGTTGGACTATCAGTTATTGTTTACTGTTAAGTTGTTAGTCGCCCTGTCAGTTTGACGGTTAATAAGTTAGTCAGTCATTCATGTCAGCAATGACATTCAGTAAGTAACTTTTTGTGTAATTTTTAACTTGTTCAGTGAAGATGTTGCAACTTTCTGCCATGGATGGCTAACAACTCTTGTTTTCCTAATTTTTGTGTTTTTTTATATCAAGTTAACACATTTCTTTTGTCCGTCCAATGTATAACACTTTGCACTTGACACAAAAATCACATTTTTTGTTCACGTTTTTATTTTGATTTCATTAGCCACCGTTTCCAAAGTTGGTGTAATCTTTTGGTGTCTGACGTTGAACGTCAAACACCGCTGGTTAAGTTTGAACAATGAAAATGTAACAGCTTGTTAAACATCAGTGGCCATAAATTAATTGCTATCTCCACCTTACAGCAGTGACCAGATGAATAGATTGTGTTAATTTAAGTTTTCTTTATATTTTACTGAACTTTGCATTGAAAATTGCAAAAAAAAAAAATTAAATAATTTCGTTTTTTTCTTATTAAAATAACATTTGTTTTTAGTGCAAGCATGGGATTATTGCATTGGCATTGAGTTGGCAAAGGTATCGATCAGAAACAATTGTCAGTAACTTTTGTGGTCGATGAAATAAGATGTCAGCTCAAATTGCACAAGTGAAGGTTACAATCGTTGACACTCTTAGATGATAAAGAAATATTTGTGTCATACGACTTGCAAGAGTATGGTAAAACTAATTATAGCATTGTCTACAAAGTAAGGATAGATTATTATCTTTGCGCTATTATAGAAAAAAGTATTTTGTAAGATATGTTCAATAACATATTACAAAAAATTTTAGTAACAATTTGTTTCTCCGTATGTCTTCGTACTCTGTAATTTATTTCGCATATTATTTATTGGAGCTCCAGAGCCACCAGTAGTCTTTCCATTCAAAATTTATGATTAAACTATCGATTTTATCCAACATTTTGTATTTTCGAATGTTTTGTAGAATTGTCTATTATATGATAAGAACGGAGCTAACACAAGTTCCTTTCAGAATAGGATTCATCCATATTTAGAATTTTGCTCTGACATTTATCGCAAAATCCCTACCAACAACACTTTTACAAATGCGAGTATCGAGTAAAAATTCAGTTTAGACAATTTTCATATAAAAAACCAGTATGAAAGTATAGACGATCAAGGCCGACCATTACCCTACACCATAGTATTAACTATTCAAAATAGTTACATGGGAAGAATCTCGGATGTTCTTTGGAGGTCCCACTAAGTGCCGAGTTTGCCTGTGAGGTCCTTGTAACATTGTGGCGCATAATTGGAACCAACCGACAAAACCAATATCACAACTGACCCTATTTGACGTATGGACTAAATCCTTGCAAAACCAATGCACGCATGAGGGCGATGTTAGAAGCCCCAAACCTAGGATCGAACGCTTTGGCCCAATCAACCACTCGTTTTTAATAAACCCTGATTGCCGAAACCTTGCATTAGTTAAACGAACCTATATTAACAACATGATAGTTATCGTCACCAAATTTTAAAAGCTATTTTCGGGAGTTGCATTTTTATGGGACCTATGACGTTATATGACCAATTTCGATAAAACTTGGTTAGATGATTTATGTTGTAAGAAAATATTTTTCCACATTGAGTACCAAATATATAGTTATGTAAAAAAATCTAACCAGCGGTACCGAACGTTTGTCGCGTTTGTCTAATTTTACAATTGTTGCAGACTTTTAAGCAATTGTTAAATGAAAATGTCCTTTATTTCAGGCAGGAAGAACAAGAAAATCAGCTTGTCAGAAAAAAAACCAAAAATTTATTTATTAAATTAAGAAGTTCTTGTTTTCTAAAAAGGCGAATTTTATAACCCAAAAAAAAGGACAATACAAATGAACTTAATAATTAAATTACGAAATAGTACAAAAATTTATTAGTTAAAATTTTTTTTTTATATCTTTTTTTATGCAATAAAAATGAATATATTCTTTATACAAAATATATTTTGTGAATACTTCTGAGCTGTCCTTATGCATTCCCTGCTTTCCATCTTCATGAATAACTTCTATGTTGACATTATCTGCTGACTTTACTCTTCAAAATGGAACATACAATTGACATGAGTAAAGACCGGCTTAGGCAAATATATTCCCACCTTTTCTAACGTCTGGCACTTCCAAATGAGTTAATATGTAAAAATTCAACATTTTGCCTCGCCCCTTTTTCCTCTTAATTCTCCGTCCATAGTCCAAAAATTTTAATTCTAACAACTTTAAGGCAAGCCCCAACGTCAGTACCATATGCTTGGCAATTCTCAGCTTTAATAGTCTTTAGGGGGCTTCAAACAAGCCACACTCCTTTTCAACAATGTTAGACCCGACTACTTCACGCTATGTTTCATTGTTACGACTAGGGATGGGCAAATTGAAAAAAGATATCGATATATATCGTATTGATATTTTTTAAGAGTAGAGATATTTATTAATTAAAAATATCGATATATCTTTGTATCGAACGTATTAAGCTGAAATTATTACCAAATTTCAATACATATTTACATAGGCACAAACATATTACATATAATTCCATTCTAACTTTTTATTGTTTCTTTTAATTTCAAATTTACTGCCTGTTATCCGATTTTGAACGAAACTTTCATTCGCTTAACTTTTTTTTTTTTAACAAAACCCAATTTTAAAATTTAGTTTTTAAGGTAATTTATGCGAACGAAGTTTTCCTTTGAAATCGAGGGACCGGCAGTTAATTCTACAATAAAAAAAAAAACAATTAAAAAAAAGTAAAGAATACAAAAAAAAAAATTTATTTATTCGCCATATGAAATATAAAAAAAAATTAGTTGGGATTATATAATGCCGGATTATATACTGCCGATAAAAAAAATGTTTTTTTTATTATTAACACTCCAACTTTCATGAGTTTACTGCTGCTAATACGGCATAATTAAGGCGATTTTTTGCATAATTCTAGGAACCATTACCAGAATATTTTGTTGCGTTTTATTTTGTTATCATTTCTTAAAAAACCGAGACAAGACTGAACTGTGTAATCTATGAAAATTTACAATGGGAAAGTGCCGTTATTGTCTTAATATTAGTTATTAAAAACATATGATGCAATTCCTAAAAAATAATAGTATTGTAGTGGAGCAACGGTTGAAATGTTGAATTTTATTATAAAGAGATCTTAAAAATATGGAATTCAATAGTCATAGATAAATATCGATGAATCGATATATGGGTATTTTTAATATCGGCGATATATAACGATTATAATTGGTTTAAATATCGATATTTATTGACCATCCTTAGTTACGACTACATGCTAGGCAATCTTCAGCTTCCTATGTCATTAGGGGCTTAAATATGACGGGCTTAAAGCACAAGGGGTGTAAGTAAGGGGATTAAGTGCTTTAAGCGAAACAGGTATTTTAATGACAATTCCTAGAATTGGTCGAAATATCTCGCTACCAGATGAGAATTCAACAATCACCTCTTGTGTTCTGAACTGCTCTTAACTTGACTTACTATTTCCACCATATGGTATCACAATTTAAAAAAAATCAGAAGGGGTTAATTCTGCTTTAAGTCCCTTATATAAGTTAAAATGTTAACAAATTTAATTTTTCTAGCCCATAAGTTGGCTTCAAAAGGCTCTGGATAGACAAAAAAAAAAAAAAAAAAAAAAAAAAAAGAGGAACACACAAATAAGGAAATTTTATATCGGGTGATTCGTCGTAAAATAAAACACATAAATTTTAAAGTAAACTTCAAATTTGTATTATCGGTTAAAATAACAATGTATAGCATTTACTGGCAATGAATACGTCTGAGGAGGTATATTCGGAAGGTCCAGTTTTAGGCTACTCGTTCGAGAGTAGCGCAAAAAACACGAGTAATGTTGGCCTCCAAAACGTCAATCGTAGCTGGCTTACTCTTGAAGACCTCATATTCCCAGCGAATATGAGGGGAGCAGGTTTGTAAGGCAGAAACATTAAAGTTTTACTTACCATATCGCTTACGAAAGACATGAAGTTTATTTGGCGAGTTCCCACCTTGAAGCTATAAATTTTTGACACAGAAAGCACATATAAAAATTGGTGTATGTCACCAACAGTTTTACACACTGAATTTTTTATTACTGTTATTTTTTAATATGCTCCCTTACAAACGTGCTTCGTAGTAAGGGACATTTTATATATATATTTTTAAATTTATTTAGAATTTGCTTACTTACCTTACTGCGTCTCTGTATGTCTTATTGTGTAGCACATAAATGTGTCTTGCTTTTTAAATTGTACCATTAGTGCTTTGCAAATTAAGAGAATTTTTTATTGGGCAGTCCAAAGGTGGGATATCGCACGATCTAGGTGGCAAGTTAATCGTGTCAAAACAAGAAATTTAGTTCTCACCAAAATCATTTCTCGACATGGTCATTGATTTAGGCGCTGTATGGCTCGAAGCACCGCCTTGTTGAAACCAGTGCTCACCAAGACCATGCTCTTGAATCCCAAGAAGCAAATAGTCCATTGACATGGTGCGATAAGGGTTACTATTGACGGTATCATTCTTTGTCATGGTCTCCGCGTACACTCACAGCTACAACTGCTTTATTCACTTCATGTTGTAGTGTAAAATAATTTCTATTATTTTTAATGAATGAACAATGTAATTATTTACTTTATTTTTATATATATATATTTTTTTTACTCATGCAAATCTACACTACCCTAATGTATTATTGAATATTGGAAATGTAATGGAAGTGTAGTTTGCATGCAACAACTATTTAGTATTAAATGTAGTTTTAAGATACCGTTATTTTTGTATAAAAAGAGAAATTAATTTCAATAAAGTATCATTGAAATCATTGCCTTAAAACTCGGCACTTTCCTTTAAATATAAATCTGCCCTTTTAAACATTTATGCCAGTGGCGTTAATTAGCGCCGGCAGAACTTCTTCCTTAAACGCCACACTCACCCTAAGATCACTACAATGTGCTGGATGTGATGTAATCGGTCGAATATCATCTACTATTATAAACTGGGACTCAAATTTGCAAATGGTTTCAGTTGGTCGTAAGTTCCCCTTATGTTCCTTAAATCGCATTAAAAACAGCTCTCACAGAACAGAGAAAAAAAAATTTGAAGACGCTGTTGGGGTGTGAGTTTCTATGATGATTTTCCAAGCGATACTTAACAAAAATTACAAAGCAGAATGATATGGGTCACACGTGATCTGTAAAAAAAGCACACGTTTTGTAATTTCTTTTGCTAAAGAGGCTACAGGCCAACATTTGGTTTAAATTATTCTCCTTGTAAACAAAGTTTTAGCAAGTGGTGATATAAATTTTTGGGATGATGTATTTTTGCCACTATTGAAAAAAAAATAGAATATTAAAAATTAATTAAAAAATTATTTTACAACTCTATTTATTAAGCATGCCATAAATAAAATTCCAAAAAAAAAAATTTATTTCGCTAATATGTTCCCTGAAGGCTGAATTGTTCCAGTACCACCTCCGAAGTATATTATATATTGTCTTAATACTAGTTTTAAAAAAGTTAATTATAATAAAAGCAATTTAAATAAAGCTTCTAAATAAACTTTGTAACTCCCGTCTCTGTTTAGTAAAACAACGTATTTCAGTAGGGTGTTCATTTATTTATGACCCTTTGTATTTTATACATAATATTTTTACATAATTATAAGATAAACGTTATAACTTCTAGACAATTGTTTTCTTATTTGTAAATAGCTAATCAAACATTTCATATTAAATTGCGAGCTTAAGTTCATTTGAGTTATAGTAGCTGTATAACACATTGCAATAGTTGATTTGCATTCAGTTAAATTTTAATAAGACGGTATTTTTACAGCGTTATTTTAATAACTTTGAAACACTTTTTTAAAATATATAATGCGAAAAACATTAAATGAAATTACATTTTTGAGTTCACTTATTATTGAATCACATAAGAGACCGCAAAATAATTTTTTTGCGTTGGAACTGGTCTATAAAGTTAATTAATTTAGTTTTTTAAAGTCAAACATTTTGTATTAACTTTAAGCATTTAATGTATGTTTCTTAAGTCTTTTGTATTCTACGAGTTATATCGTGTTAATATTTTTTTAAGTGAATAGTTTTTTCATGATTTAAAAATAAACATAAAATGTTTTGTGGTATTCTTACAAAATATAAATTATATACATATATGTATAAAAATTAAATATATAAAGAACAAATAATTTAACTTAAGTGAATCAAATCTGGCAACTTTTAAGTTGTTTGTGTTCTTCATGCTGACTTAAAAATAAGAACGATAAGAATATTTCCATCACGGTCGGCTTAAATCCATTATATTCAATTATTTAGTCCTAATTTGGTCATGATCTCTATAAAATAAAATGTATCCTAAAATGTTTTCTGACGCCCTATGCTCTAGAGCGAGCTAGATGAATATGTATGCATATAAGCATGTTTTCTCAATAAGACAGCACCACAATCCATTTACTTAAAAAAAATCAAGTCAATTAGTATGGGGTGCAGAATCTGTGTAAGCGGAAAATATTTTTCCAGCCAACTCACTAAATCTCCTTCATAGTGTAGTAAAAAAACGTAGAAAATTGTGTGTTACTTAGCTGAATAAATCTTCAGAAGATTTATTCAGAACACTACAAGCAACATTCTGTTTGTATACAGTAAAAGAGTCAGACTCTTCCAAAAATGGGCCTGTTGCATTTTTTTTTTTTTTTTTGAAAAAAAATAAGTAAAAATTCCATTTAAAACAGGGATGTATGTAGTCAGAATAGTCTCCGAAATTATTTGTCATGAAGTTCAACTATAGGTCTCCGAACACAATTAAGTCGAAAATTCAACTTTAATACCAGAAGTAAACAAAAACCTAGAAGGTAGTTTAAGGGTTAGGCATCCACAATTCATCGGGAACAATTTCCAATTCGAAATAAATTTTTTACATGTCTTCCAATTTGCTATTGAATAAATATACTGTATGTTCAGGTATAATATGTTTTTCGGAACAACTTGTGTACAGTATATCATTATAGTTTAGAGCAGAATATTTTTTACTTTTATTTTTCATTTCCTTTTCTTAGCTTTGGCTTTGCTTTAACATAATTTTTCTACGATATTTTATTGCCATTTTGGCATAAGAAAACCAGCTTTCAAGTTTTGGCTTATTTCTGGTATTAAAGTTGAATTTATGACTTAAGTGTGTTAAGAGACCCATAGAAGTTTTATGACAAATATTTTCGCAGAATATTTCAATTACATACATCCCAGTTTTAAATGAGATTTTTGCTTTTTTTTCTAAAAAAAATTCCAAACAATATCTATTTTTGGAAGAGTCAGAAGGTTAATGTGTACCAACCAAATGTTGCTTGTAATGTTCTGAAAAAATATTCTGAAGACACTTTATACCAAACACCGAAGTACCATCGATTTTCTTCTTTTTTTTGCTACACAAGGGTGAAACTTTAAATAGGCCGTAAAATTAGTTTCAGATGGAAACTTTTAAAACACCGATACACTTATATCTTTTTTTAGTCCCCTCTACAAGAATCAGTTGGCAGAACATTGTTATTTTTTTGTGTGTTGCACAGTGTTCTAAATAGGTTATGTCGAGATATGGATGTAAATTCATCTCCAATAAGTAAGGAAATGTTTAATGTTTGGTGCTCTAAAATTTCGAACTAGTAAAAGAAGAGGAGTACAAATGTACACAACTTCAAATTTTTTAAAGAGAGGTATTAAAAAAAAGAGAACCTTTTTTTATGAAGAGCAGCTGCATAAAAGATTTTTTGGTTTAGATTTTAAAAATGCAGTAGGTTCTTTTTCTGTAAGAGATGATGACAAATGTGAAAAATTTAAGTCAATTTTTAATGCAGCAACTAGTAAAGAAAAAGCTTATTCGATTCAAAGAAAATAATTTTCTTTAAAGAAGGAATTATAATCCAGAGATTGTATAATGTTCTTTTGATTATAAAGCCAACGATTCGTAGATTCATCCGTTGATTAAAATTAAAAATAGGCTGGAAAACGATTTTATGAATACTTATTGTATTGGGGGTTGTCTGGAAAAGAAATACACCACTAATATACCATGGTTTTATTTCGCTCACACTGCTTCAGTTCGCGTACGTTTTGCCGACCATTAATTTCTCTTGCAGCATACACTCTACTTAGTTCATCTGCAGTCATATCTAGGGTATGTATATATATATACATTTATATTTATATATATATGGTATATATATGTATGTGTGTATACGTATACGTATATTATGTCCAGTGGCTCCCATTAGGAATAAAGGGCCACCATACCGTTAGTTAACATGAAGTCCATAATACAACAAAAATAACAAATCTTTGAGAACAACAAATTTGTATGTTCACATTAATTTCATTATAATGAACTTATAATTATAAGTTTAATGTGCTACATGCTTGAAAGTATTTATGTAATGACAAAGAGAAAAAGTATTTATTTGCTTCTTACGTAAAACAAACACTTCTTCGATGCTGACCTCTAGTGCCACCTCTGACCACATAAACCAGGGCTGACAAATAAATTTTGTGAAAAAATCGTAAATTTCCTGAGATAACCTATAAAATTTGTCTATTTATTTTTAAAAAATCTTCCAAAAAATTGGAAAATTTAAAATTAATTTAAAGCAAATTTTGTTTTATTTTATTAAAATATCATCAAATAAAAACATAAGTAAAATTCATGGTTATTTTATACATACATACAAACTCATACCAAGTACATACATATATTGAGACCAAATTAAAAAAATTTAAACTAAAATTTTTTCTTACCAAAATAGTGCTTTTGGCACAATAAATGGCCATATAAGCTATGAAGATCAAATATATTTTTTATATATAAGAAGTACAAAAAAAAAAAAAAAAAAAAAAAAAATTGATTTCAATTAAAAAATTTGTGATATTTATTAAAGAATTAATTAAATTTGCACCAGTAAACAAATTAATAGTATCAATTAAACGTTTAATTCATTTGACTAAACGTTTAATTAACTGATTTAATTAAAACTGATTTTATTTTTGATTAAAGCTTTGATTGGTGAAAAGCTTGGAGAGTTTTTTCTGAGAATTGTATGTTTTAAATGAGCCAAGTCATTCCATTACTTCAGCTGGTCCTTTAGTGAAGTATATATAAGATTCACCACAGCCGAAAATATCAACTTATCTTGTTTTAATTAAATTATATTAACTCAAAATTCTCTCTACAAAATGTTTTTTATAGTTATACCAATCATAATTGGTGGATTTGGAAATTGATTAGTTTCTTTAATATTAAGAATGATATGTATGTAAGTTTTTGACTTCTGCCTCCTTCGCTTACATTATTATTGGTGAGTAGTATAGAGAAAAACGGAGCTGGAACAGGGTGAACTGCTCTCCTTTATACTTTCGATGAAAAATAAAAAATTTTTAATATAACTAAAAATTGTCAAATCTGTCAGCCGTGACATTTTTTTTTTCATAAAAAACCGTGAATAATGTAAAATTACTGAAACTTGTCTTATAAATTATATTTGACTATATTTAAAATTTATATTTAAGCATGATTCGGAATTACTCATTGTACCACATGAAGTGTATATAATCTTTCCAGTACTTGTTTTTTGGTTCATATATTTATATATTCACATATTTATAAGTTAAATTTTTATAAAAACCCATTTAGATGTGACTGCCTGCTTGAAAGTATTTGACAAATAACAACTCAGTTCTCTTCATTGTTTGTGTGAAGAGAAAGAAAAACGTATGTACTTATTCGAAAAAAACAAGTAAGAAAGTATGGTCGGTTAAGCCCGACCATATAATACCCTACACCACAGTATTTAAAAACAAATTTTCGAGAGTGTATGGCTATATGAATAGGGATCTATGTACATATGTTTTAAATTTCATTAAAATCGGTTTGATAGTTTCTGGGAAGCAGAAGTTGCCCCCTATCTTATGTGTAAATATGGATATATTTATGTTTTTAATTTCATTAAAATTGGTTTGATTGTGGTCATAAAGACCCTATTTCGGAAAGCAGCTTGCATGGGGTCATATGAAACTATGGACCTATTCGTCCCATTTTTGCTTGGTCGTTGTACCAATGAGAGCCCATGTACCAAATTTCATCAAATTCTCTTCAAAATTGCGACCTGTACTTTGCGCAAAAGTTATATGGACAGGCAGCCAGTCGGACCGACATCATTAGATCGACTCAGAAAGTGATTCAGAGGCGATCGGTATACTTTAAGGTGGGTCTACGACCAATAGTTGAAGGTGTTCTCTTCCCTATTGTGGTGTGGGTATAATAAGCTTCTCATGTATAACAAAAACTTATTCGTTACAGACCTCTAGTACACAGTATTGTTACTCCAGCCTCAAATGCTTAAAATTAATTTTTTTTTTATATTTCACAAAATTGTAGAACTAGAGTTTACAATACATGGTCGATACGTTAAATTCGATATCAATTTAAAAAGGTATTAGTTATATTATTAAAAACCAATTTCGTTTATATCATTAAAAAAAGTAAAACAATATTATTTTTTATAATTTCCCAAATCAAAAAACAAAAACAAAAATTAAATTATTTTATTAATTATTTTAGCACTTTTCAACACATTTCTTTGTGAAATGCTTGTTAAAAAACCACTTAACAAATACAAAATAAAAAATTAGAAAAAATGATAAGCTGCTGCTTAAAATTTCGTGCGAAATAATGGGTGCGTTCGTAAATGCATCACTGCGCTGCATCAGAAAAGCAAAATTTTTTTAATGCCGATAAAAAAGTAATTATAATTTTTTTTATTGTGTGACTATTAGTTTTGTAGAGTATTTGACAATTTTTTGGTCCATATCTACTTCATTGATATATATAAAACCATTTAAAAACACTGATGCAGCGCAGTGATGCGTTTACGAACGTAGCCAATATGAGATGCACTTGTATCGCACGGAAAATAAAAATGTCGCTAGAAACATTTCGAATGTTTTCCGTAATAAAAATAGAGTACAACTCTATCAACATTTTTTCGTTTGTATTTTACAAATTTTTTTTATATTGAGTTTGACGACAATTCTCACGAAATACTGAACAGACTACCAGGCTTATGTTAACACTTTTTTCATTTGCTTAAAATTCCACGTGAAATAAGTGCAGCCTTTATTATTTTGAAGTTGTATGAAAATGTTGCTAGAAACATTTCGTAACTTTTTCACAAATTGAATAAAGTACAACTCTATCAACATTATTTCATAGAAATTCCGCACAAGTTTTTTCATATGAGTTTTGAAAGTATTTTATGTGAAATGTTGAACAGAGTACCAGGCTTAACTCGCGTAGCAAAAGGACTTTATGTTATTTAATTTTTTAGTCCAGGAAATTTCTAAGTATAAAATTATTTAGGCCTAAAATGATAAAAACAACTGACATTAACTTTGTTATAGTTTTCTGAAATCATTAAGCCATCTAATCGTGGAGTTAATCTGCATAATTAATTTTTTGTAGAGTCATTTTTAAAGAACATACAATTTGTTAAATTTTAATATGATATTTTGTATAACTTATTTTAAATTTCATTTGAAGCATTTCCTCATTACAAATGAGTAAAACGTTTACCAAATTTATGTAAATTTTTTAATTTTTTTTAAACAAATGGTTCTTAAGTTCTTAAAAGAACGTTTTAAAACCAAATCTGTTAAAATCCCTTCCTTATTCCGTCATTTAAGTAGGAAATATATGTACAAACAAAGTTCTACCAAAATTAATATATCAATTTACGATCATGATAAAATTTTATTCTTTTAATTCTTAACACACAAACTCTTCCTAGTTTAAATAAAATATTCCATTTTTCCCACAAAATGTGCTAAAAAAATACAAATAAAAATTTGTTAAACCATTATTTTAAGAGTTATAAAGTCAACGAGGCGTTAAATATTATTTAAATTAAATTTAATTTTTTTTAGCCAGAGAAGTCTTTTTTAACAAATGATTAAAGAGGATTAGGCTTAATAAGAAAATTAAATTAAATAAAACGTTTTGCTAAACCAGCTTTATTAATATTTGTGAAAATAATTAATTAAACTTTTACATGCAAACATAAATAATATAAAACTGTAAAAAAAAATCTAAAAAATTATTTTTTAGAGTAATTTTGAATAATCAAGGTTGGTGAGTTATTTATTCTTAGACCCTGTAAAATGTTGGCATCTTTTTTAAAATTAGTTTAAATGTTTGACTCTTTAAGACAGATGTGTTGTTCGTTTAAGCTGATCTAATAACCTTTCGATTTTTGCTTGTGTTTAAGCTTTAACAAAGGTATTTTGTTATTATTCAAAATAAAATATTTAACTTTTTCTAAATATCAATATCATGTTTAAACATCTTCTTTGATCAAATTTTTCTAGCAATCAATAAATGAAACTTGCTCATTTGTAAATCTTTTTTAAGAGTACTTGGACTTTTTTTATCTGTTAAAATTGTTGTTTTGAGTTTTTAGATTAAATTATTTACTAAAATCGATCTGATGACATTCAAGCTTAAACTAGAATTCGGTGTTACAGTTGCGAATTCTGTTGTCAACTTAAAGTTTTATTGATTTG
Organism: Pollenia amentaria; assembly: GCA_943735925.1. Taxonomy (NCBI): domain Eukaryota; kingdom Metazoa; phylum Arthropoda; class Insecta; order Diptera; family Polleniidae; genus Pollenia; species Pollenia amentaria. The sequence goes on from OX031009.1 coordinate 229,021,544, forward strand.
TATTAATTCATTTTATTATTTCGTTTATATATAAAAAAAACTAGTGTCTGACGCGTTCGTCCATATGTCATATGACAAGTAAACTTTATTATTAATTCATGAATTCTTAATAAGTATTTGATTTAAATTGTACCCTATACTTCTAATGTACTAACCTTTTCTAATCTTTAATGTTTGTTATCGTTAATTGATCGAAATTAGTGACTCCCCACCAATATTTTTATACCCTCCACCACCGCTAGTGGTGAATGAGCTATACTTAGTTTGTCATTCCGTGTGAAGCTTTTTTATTATATGTTTATCTAAGACCCCATAAAGTATATATATTCTGGCTCCTTGAGTAATTCTAAGTCGATTTAGCCATGTCCTTCGGTCTGTCCGTATGTTGAAAACACGATCTCTTTCGAAAAACAAAAAAGGAAATGAACAAACTTGGTGTCAAATTGCTTGTAGGTATTCTAAGCAGTTTTGGATTGAAGCCCGGTTCAGTATGAGCAGAGCAATGAATCAAAATGTGGAACCACCAACCTAAAAAATTTCGTTATATATGACTAGAAATCATGTTGTAAAATTTCGAGAGGATCGGTCCATTATTTACCATAGGCCCCATATAAAGCATACCTTCGGAAAACAGTTAAGTACACCTAAAACCGTACCAAAAGGTGCTATTGTAATAAAATTTGTTATGTCACGGTTTTATAGGACTAGAAATCACACTGTGTATATTTAAGGCAGTTTTCTGTTAAGTATGGTTGGTTGCTTCTATTGTCCGATTTTTTGTCTTCCACTACTTTTTCTATTCATGTGAAATACAATGGACCATATTGCTCTCTTGGTGAGGCTGTGAAGTTAACTTCGCACCAGCCTTTCTATCTAAACAAATTTCAAAAAATAAAAGCATAAAACTTTTGGATTGTCGATCAGTAATTTAGTAAAGATATCATATAGAGCTAACTGCTGAAATATTCGAACTGTCCGTGGAGGCCATCAAAGATTGGGCACAGCCAAATATATAACTCTAACTTATTTTTTATAAAATTTCCTTGTTGTGACATATTTTATTAAATTAAATTTTTCAAGAAATTTTGTAAAATTTCGTTTTTAAAACTAAATTTTAAAGAATGCTACTTTAAATACCAAATTTTGGTTTTGTTAGGAATTTTTCTAAAATTAAATCTTTACAGGAACATATCGATCCTGTAAGGCGCATAGGGCCTGATTATTATTTCGGTTTTGAATCAAAATCTTTACCTTGCAACAGAATTTTCCTATTTTACGGCTTCTTTGTGAGTTTGACGCTATTGCATTCTTTGTGGTGTTATTGTCCGACCTCAGCAGAATATGTCCAACATATCTGCTTTTGATTGTACTGTTCCTATAGTCGGGTCTGAAAATGCGCGCGGCAGTGATTCAAAATTTTGCCGGGCCTAATTGATACGATAATTAATTTCTTCCCTCGATCAGTTTTACACGTTTGGACTGATGTGGAAAATTTTTAAATGAGCACCGGCCATATGGCCTTAAATCATGGAGGATCTTAATCACTGGGTGACAAACAACGTGTTTATTAACCGCCCCACAGTGGCTCAGAAATGAGTTCCATTGGCCAAAAGATTTATTTTTATTATCACAGATTTCCAAATTTTAAATGCCATTCAATAGTAGATATATTAAAACTGAGGAGCCCAAAATTAAGGACAAAATATTGGTGTCACTGTATGCTGTTAAAGACAAATATTTGATGTTATTTTAGAATGAATGTAAATTTTGTAAATTTTATCAGAAAAAAATTGTCTCTAAGAAATGGTATGCTGTATCGCTGTATCGTTTATACCAGGTGTATTATTAAATGTTTGGTATTATATTTTAGTAAGATTTAAAAAACTAGACCAAACTAGACCATTAGGTGAAAGTGTCCTCTTTAATCTCATATACATATACTATTTTGTACTAGCCTGGACTAATCTGTAGACTACTTCTTTTATTTGAGTGAAATGACTCAAATAAAAAAAATTGTATGCTGATGTGTGTAACAAATAAATAAATTGGTTCTAGACCCACCTTTTAGTATACCCATGGACTCAGAATCACTTTCTTCACGATTTCCGTCCGTCAGGGTGGTAAGCTGGTTGTCGGTATATGTAACCTTTTGTGCAAACTAAGTTTAAATTAGGTCTAAAAATATCTTATAACGATATAAATCGTCTAACTAATATTTTTAAAACCCGTCAATATTTGACCATAGCACCCATACAAATACCACTCCCGAAAAAATTTTGAATGCCACAACTGCGTTATAACTGCTTGTATTGATTAACATTTTCACAAGGATAACTTTTATAATATGGCAAGGTAGATCCAAATTACTATATTTCACATATAAACCCACTCTCCAAAATCGCTTTACGTTGAACAAATCTCTTAGACTATAGATGTGAATATTAAAATAATAATCGAGACATAGAACTCTTAATAGCATAATTTTGTTCTGTCGGGTGCATGATTGCCCATGTGTCCCAGATAGGGTGCACTCCCGAAAATTTGTTTTTAAATACTATGGTGTATGGTATCACAAGTCCGGGATTGACCGACTATTTTTTTAATTGTTAATTTTTATATGCTTATGAATTTTTTACATATAAAGCAGATTCAAAACTCATAACAATTTACTGAATGCTTAAAAAATTCACAAGTCTAATTTTCACCTTAAATATTTCAACAGCTGCTGAACCGATTTAAATAATAATAAACACCTGAAAATACCAGAAAACTCCTCTTTATAAAAATATCTCTATTGGTTCAAAAGTTGCAGACATTTGGCTGATAAAAAAATGATTCTAAGCGTTTGTGTGCCCCTGACTGTAAGAGCAACCAGCACACAGGTAGATATTTAAGTGAATTATCCGGCAAAATTATACACTCGCCCCATGTTAAGCTGGGGCTATGTGACCAATTTTAGATTTTTGCGAGTCCAAGGTATTGACTGCACCTGATTTCCTCGGAAAATGAAACACCAGAATATGAAGGTTAAATATCCTTAAGATGATCCCTACAATCCGGCTTTTGGATATAATGCCTGCAATGTAGCAAAATGGGTTGACATCTTGTTCCTGGTGATTGTCTATTGTAAATAGTTCATTTATGGACTTGGTAATGATTATTTTCAGACTTGCTTTCCTTTTATCTTATATAATTCGTAGGATTAATGCAAAAGAGGGGAACCTATGGGCTGAAAGATAGATATCAACTACATAATACGGATCGATAAAGAGGACAATGGAAGATCAAACAAGCAAGTGATTACAGGTAATAAAGCAAAGCAATTTTATAATGTAGATTTTCATACATTTCTAACAGGAATTAGACAAACAAACAACATGATTCTAAAAATTTTACATACATACATATTTAATTCAACATTTTTCATTTTTCGAATTTATTCTATGAGTTAAATTTCAGTTATGTATTTAATAAAGCTTTTTGTAGTGTATAAAGTAATTTCTAAATAAAAATTTAAGGAATAGAGCTATTACAAAAAGCTTTATTAAATACATAACTGAAATTTAACTCATAGAATAAATTCGAAAAATGAAAAATGTTGAATATAATAAAAATTGCTTATGAAAAGGAAATAATTCCCAATACATACATATTTAAGAAATAGAATGTGAGAAGTATTTGTTTTTATATTCAAAATGTTTCTTATATTTCGAATGAATTCCATGAGATAATTTTTTTTTGACTGAATAAAAAACAGAATGTGATATATTAAAGGAATATAACTATTACAACAAAGTTTTATTAAATTAAAATTTTCCTCATGGAATTCATTCAAAAAAAAAAAAAAAATGTTGAATAGATTTTCATAATTTATTTAATTTATTTAGATCAGATAATATTTATTATTTTATCCTTAAGTTATATTTATATTCGACCTTTAAAATTCAATATTACATGAAAATACTCAAGCTCGAGGTCTGTTGTATGTAAAATTTCTTTATTTGTTTCCGATTTTTCGATATTCTTTGAATATCATCAAATCAAACAGACCTTGAACTTGAGTATTTTCGTTTAATATTTATTATTTTATTTTAAAAGGTTTGCAATATAATTAGTACAATAATGTTTATTATTCGCACTTTATCATAAAGAGGAAATAAACTCAAAATTAATATTTTGTCACTTTTTGGAAAAATATCTACAAGTAAAATTCGAATCTACCCGCTGTAAAAATATCGTGCTATTTTTATCTGCTTTTGGTTTAAATTTCTTTCGCATATACCTTTAATATTAAGTTAAAAATTTTTGTGCTTCTGGTGAAAATTTTTAAATTTTGAGTAAATTCCCTCTTTACGGCCAAATGCTAAATTATATGCATAACTATTCATAAATTTGATTTCGTCAAATTGATTTTCCTGATACGTATGTATTTTAAGACGTGATTTATTAAAATCAGATTATTATGTAAGTTATTCACTAAATACTTACTAGATCTATTTAAAGAAATAAAATGAGTCTTAACTTATTCAAATAAACTAGTAATTTGTCTCTATTATTTGTGTTAGAAGCGAAACATATTTCTTATGAGCTGCTTATCAAAACTAGATTGTTTCCTTTAACAAAGCCCGTTCTTATTAAGAGATATTTTTCATTTTGTTTGTACAATACGTGTGTGGCTTTGAACAGGAAATGACTCAATTATAATTATTGTATTAAAATCAATTATGCCTTAAATAGTTTGTAAATAATAAATGTCACGTTGTATAAGCAAAAAATGTGAGTATTAATTTTTTAAACTCTTTAAAGTATGCAAACGGTGTTTCATTAAATGATACTAATATATTTTTTTAAATTCATTACATACTTTTAGGAGACCATAAACGTATTTAGTAAAATTTTTTGTGAACAATTGTATGCACGCAACAAAAAATATATCAAAAGACTTAAGTTAGAAACTTTTAATTTTGTGTTAAGGCGTTAGATATTTTTAATTAACTGCTGTTGCGTAAATATATTTTTTTAACAAATGGTTGACTTTTTAACCCCAAAATATTTAATTTTCCATTTGCTTAATAAGCTTGGAATATTTTTAATTTTCGAAACAATATTCATTATCGGCTCAAAATTTTGTTTTTTATGCCAGAAAAATAAATTTGACATAATAAAGAAAATTATTTTGCACTTGAACTCTAAAACATTTTAATATTTTTTGGGATCGTTTTATGAAAACCCATTAAAATATTAGGGAAAAAAAAATATTTCATAAATAAGAGAACATTCCAACAATTAGTATTGCGGTTATTTTTTTGAACTGTTTAAGGTTTTAATAAAAAAATTTTAATATTTTGTTCAGGCTAAAGTTCATTAAATTTGATTTTCGTTAAATTCTTTTAATGAAGAAAGGAATTTTTACAAGATGAATTGAATTAAAATTTATTGAAAATTTGTCATTCTTGACTGAGCTGGGAATTGAACCCAGGTTTTCACGGACATGTTGCCCTCGCATGTAACTAAATCTTTCGGATGTTTTAATAAGATGAATTAGAATAAAATTGATAAGAAAAAAATAAGCTTAACCCTTGGATTCTCGGTAACTTTTTACCACTTAGTTAAGCAGTTAATAAAAATATTTTAAATATTATATATATTATATTATTGAACGTATGCTTATTATTTTAGATTATACGAAATTATCATATAATTTTTTTTCATTATTTTATTCCACATGCAAGTCATCGAAAAGGTAATCTTAAATTTCGCACATTGCTTTTTCGCACCACAGCTAAAACGAGTTTTGCGTTTGGTTCTTGTAGTTAAACTTAAGGGTGATTTTATAGATTTTTACATAAAAATGGAATTTGCTAAAATCGAATCCAAACTAGTTTCATGCGATTCAGCACATATCATTTATAGAATTCACGTCCCTATTTTTTTATGTTTTGTTATATTTTAAAAATTTTGAATGCAAAGCTTAAATTTGGTCTGGCAAGACGAAGACTGTAATCCTAGGGTTAACCATTTTGCATTCCTGGGCAAATATGATCCAACTTTACTATTTTTTTGTCTTTATTACTAAAATAAAATAAAAGGTTGTTTTGCTTTCTGTTCTAATAAAAATATAATTTATACATACATCGGTGGTCTTGTTGGGAGACAAAGCAAAATGTTTTGCCAACCTCAAAGAAAGTGATGTGGCAATATTAATAAAATTAGAATTTATAATAATATGAAAGTGTGAAGCCTTTGTTGGTACACTGTATTAAAATTTAAAGTTTTGTTATCAGTAGAAGTAGTTTTGGGGGCTTATTGCAAATATGTTGGTATATTTAATGAAATGACCTAAAAAAGAAAAGTAAGTTAAGTGATGTAAATTGTCATATAAATTCTATGTAGTATTTAAATCAAATTAGCTCAAAAAGATCATCGATTCGGAATAGTTAGCAGGAATGCAGAAAGGTTAAATAATAGTAAAAGGACAAATGTTATAAAATACGCTCTTATTCTTCCTTAAAGGTATGCACAAATCAAAAAACTTTGATTCAGCGGATTTACTTAACGTTGAAGTCTACAAAATACATTAAGATAACACTGAATATTTTCGATTGTAATTCTTTAATTCATGCCATTTAAGAAAATGAAACTAGATCGGATCTAGAGATGACGATGTACACGGAGAAAACTGTTGTGCATTATTTATTCACAAGCTATTCATAACTATAAAATGTTTAGGTACATTTTTGATTATAATAATAGCAGAAAAACGAACCAATGATATAAAAAAATTTTAAGTCTATGTTTTCAGTAAACACATTTCTGCCGAAATTCTTATTTAAGAACACAGATCAACATAAAATACTCTATCTCCTATTGTCTCTTTCTATTAAAATCCTAATTACTGGTAATTAAATCTAAGTATGCGAATAGAACCTACATTTCAGTATGGTCACCTCTAGCAAAGAGTCCAAATTATGAACAAATTATTTGTGATTTACTTAAGAACAATTAAAAAAAATCGATAAGTGGAAATATAAAGTGTTTTTTGTATAGTCAACATAATTTAAGGAGTAAAAATTCATAATTTCAGGCCAAAACATGTCTATGAAATGACATTTTTACACTCTACTTTGGATTTTTTTTTTTTATTTCGTCGAAAATAACTTGGAAGTCTTTAAACATACAAACAAACACATTAAAATAGCTTAAGGAGAACTAATATTTTAATCATTGAAATAAATTTTTTACAAAATTGGACGAATCTGCTTCAAGTTAGAAAAAAATTTCTGCAGAGTACTCTCTTTAAAATTCAATTTTTGCTCAAATCAGGATATTTCACTTTATTGTGAAATTTATATCCATCGATTTCCATGAAATGAAGCTTTTTTTTTATTGATGGCTAATTATTTGATAGTCTCCTGTTGTAATTGACAAAAAAAATTCATTTGCTTTGTGTTTGTTGTCCTGAAGAAGTTTATGGAAGAAAAAAATATACAATTTTGTTTTATTATCAAAGTTGTTTATGGGAATACTTAAATTTATTAAAAGATTTTGTTTGTTGTGCTTAATTCCCTTTTTTAATAATTGATAAAAATACTGGAATTTATTGTTGGAGGATAAGCTGTTCATATGCGCATTTCACTGGTTGCTTAGGCCAGATCATCAGGAAACGTTCTCCTAAATAATTTTAGAAAAGCCAAAGCTATCAGCAAACAAGACTACAGAGGGAATGAGAATTACCTACAAACAATCAAAAAGTCTTTTTTGCAACGATATGAAAGCTTAAAGAAAATACCAAACAATAAATCAGTGATGAGTTTATCTTTTCTTACATTTCCCGCTACCCACTTACAACTACAATTAATGTTGGGAGAATTCCAAATAATTGTAGCGGGAAATGTAAGAAAAGATAAACTCATCACTGATTTAGTGTTTGGTATTTTGTTTAAGCTTTTATATCGTTGCAAAAAATACTTTTTGAGTGTTTGTAGGTACGTTTTCTGATGATCTGGCCTAAGCAACCAGTGAAATGCGCATAGGAACAGCTTATCCTCCAACAATAAATTTCATTTTTTTTATCAATTATTAAAAAAGGGAATTAAGCACAACAAACAAAATCTTTTAATTTTGTTTTATTTTTTAAAAGAAAAATGTTGATTGACGTGTTTATTTGTAGGGTGCCCCGGTAGGCTAGTTGGTAGTGAGACGCCAGAGACTCTGGTTTCTTTCTTGCAGACAGGCGTAGGGATTTGCGGGATTTGCATAGGAAGAACAAAAAAAAAAAAAAAAAAAAATTAAGACGTCTCTGAAAAGCCTGAAATAAACAACACTTGCACATATGCATTGATTTATGGGTTTATTTGATAGTCTCCAGAGCCCATAATATTTTAAAAAATAAAAATTTTCCAAATTTGTTTTGAATTATTCGGAAGCCGTTCAGTATATAAAAAAATAATATATACCTAACTTAAAGACAATTTTATTCGAAGTTATAAAGTTTGTTTTGTAATGAAATTGGATTAACTCTTCCTTGATTATGATAAAATCGGTTCAAGAATCCCAAATTTTAGAAGAAAAATTAAAAAAAAAATGTTTTCATAGAATTTTAAATATCAAATTTTGTTTAGTTAGGGCACCATAAAACATGAAAAAAGGTATATCTCCTTTAAATTTTTCTTGTCACATAAGATAAGGCATTTTTAAAGATCCCGTTAACTCTTTCAGACCTGACGCTAAAGTACTGGGAATTTTGTCATAATTTTTGGAATATATGGTCTCTATACCGTATTAAAATATAATCAATGTTTTGCTATTTTTATATCCTTCAAGGATTTTTAGGACACGAACAATTGATGCATCTCGTTAACATTTTTAGCCAAAACGCATTTTTATTGCATCAAGAGACTTCAATTGGCTTGAAACATTAAAATTTACCATTTTGTTCAGTTAAAATATGCTCACTTCACTATTTGTTAACGATTAGTACTTAAGTAATTAAAAGCACAAGTTACTTCTGCGGCTCATTTTGACAAAACTGAAATGTGACAGGAGAAGCGAAAATATTGAGACCATAATCCACCACCCGCACAATCGATGCATCACGGTCTGAAAGGGTTAACGCCCACAGTACAAATGGATTTTAATAAAATGTTTATCATTCGAAAGGTACATCTTTATTCGTAGAAGTGCATATTATTAACATTATAATTTATTACAATTGTTTAAAGGCCCAACCATAATATGCATAAACTTGCTTAAGGTACTGTTAAAATCAACGAAGGCAGTCAAATGCTTAAGCAAATTAAAAGAGACTTTTAGGTGGCCATATTGTACTTACATAAACTTAAGATCCATTTGCATATCTGTGCAATATTTGGTTTGCCTGCGAGTACTTTAAACTAAAAAGTAGCAATAACATCAGCCCTTTATTTGTATATTTTACGTTTTATATAATTTTTGAAAAGTCAAATATTGTTGATTTAATAATAAAAAATGGATACAAAATTAAAATATGTAAAATTCCTTTTTTTATTTTTCTTATTTTTCTTTACCCATTTCAATTTATTAAACAATGCCCAAACAGCTGATTCCGTACGGAATGTGCGTTCAGTTTGGCCCTTTGCTTACGCAAATGACATTTGACGAAACTTAACCAAAAGTATCAATAAGTACATTATAGTTGGGCACAAATATTCTATATGTATTCGCACAGTTGCTTAAGTTGACTTAAGCGACCTCATGCATATTATGGTTTGGCCTTAAGTATTTAAGCTTTATGTAGGCGTCAGTAATTGATACTGATACATTAAAATATTTATACACGTGTAAGAAAACTAAATGTAAACAAAGCAAACATGTTTTTGCAAATAAAAATATGTGTAACTAAAACTCTCTAATGTACTGGAGAATTGTAGGAAATGCACATTAAAAATTTCTGTTTTTTTTCTTTTGTTTTAATAAACTTTGCATTTTTATAAATTTGTCAATTGAATATAACGGAAGTGGATGAATCGGCTGTTTGATCTATCTAGTAAAAATGCAAACAACATGCGATTCCTTTTACTTTTTCAACCGATGATTCACTCGCTAGTTGGTCAATTTGTTATAGTTGTTAATATGCAAATTCAATAAGTTTTTTTGTCAATCACTTTATGTTGTTGTCATTGTTGAACCTTTAATTATGAGTGATTTATTTAATTAATTTTCAACTAATTTAACAATTAACCTTCATCGAGTAAAAGTATCCAACTCAATTAAAAATAAATAAAACAATAAATTAATTAAAGTTTTTTTCTTTGTTTTATTAAATTTACTACATTTTTTTCCTTTATTTCAGAGCGTTTAAACGCATTTCATTTAATCGTAATCGTATTTAACTTATAAATAACATTTAAGCAAAAGTATTAATTAAAAACACATAATTAAATACAATACTCATTGTAGTTGTTGTGGATCTATTTCTTTCTTTTTTTTAACTTCAGTACTAGAGGCAATTTTGCTTTGTTTGGAATTGTGGAATGGAGTGGAGTCGTCATGATATTGAAACAAAAACCAAAATTATGTTTCAATGAACAAGAGTATTAAAAGTAATGAACTGATGAAGGCAGTGATGAATTAAAAGTTAATGAATAAATCGGTAGGTATGTATGTATGTACATATGTTGTTATGAGTAACTGAAATTAACATTCATAAATGTATTTTGTATATTTGCATAAATAGAGAGGCTGAGTACATTAAAAGAGTGTGAGTAAATAAGACGTTTTATTAAAGTTATTTACGATAGAGATAGAGAGCGGTAGGAAAGTTATATATACAAAAGTATGTGTATGAGTTGAGTAGACTTTGCCATTTCACTGCTTGTTATCCTTCTTCTTATTTTAAAATATTCTTCTTTGCTTTATCCGTGTTTTAATATTTAACAATTATCCTTAATATCATCGAGGTCGTCAACGGGGAGAAAGTATTTAGTAGATTTGAGGATTTTTTTATATGGGTTTGTGGGATTTTTAACTTACTAAACTAAATAATTTACAAAGATTTTACAGTTTTGTTTTTTGTCTACGGGAAAGAAAAAATGGCTTTTTAATAATGACCATGAGCACCATGACCAGCATAACCGCCATAACCATGTCCTACGGCTACAGCAGCGGGAGCATGATGCGCCACAGAGGCATAGGGAATGGCAGGAGCAGCAGCAACATGATGAGCTACGGCGGGAGCAGAATGAGCATAGACGGCGGGTGCAGCATGAGCGTAGACTGCAGCAGGAGCAGCATGTACTACAGGGGCAGGGGCATGAGCGTGAACGGTGGGGGCAGTTTTGTGGACAACAGCATTGAAGCCATTGTGGTCATCAGCGGTGTATTCAACGGTACGTACTGAACCATCAGGTTCCACCAAAGAGTAAGAGCCCTTCACTACATCACCATCACGTACTTCGTGTTGTGATTTGACATCTCCAGTATGTGAATCAGCAACACCATAGTTGTAGTGATATTTGGGATAAGACTGGAATTATAAATTATAAATAAAAAAAAAGAATTATATATTGGCACTAAATTCATTTCTTTATAAAATTTTAATTTGCAAAATTAATAAACAAAATATTTTATCAACCCCTCGTGTAATAAACAAATTGTAAACATTAATGCTCTGAGCATCAATTGTGTGTGATTTAAATACAAACGCACAACTTTTAAACAATAAATAGTTTTTTTGATTAATCACAAAACAGTTTATTAAAGCGTCAGCAGTAGCAACAGTTGACTGCAATTGTGCCATCATATTACCGGCTTTGTAAAACATTTTTGCAAGATTATGCCAGCGATATGTGCTGTAAGTCACATGTTCATGTTCACATACTCAAGCCAATTTGATGTGCTACATTTGATTATAACTTTTATCCACCGAAGTATGTCAGTTTACATGATTAAACATTGAATAGAAGTAAAAAAAAAAAATTATGAAAATAATAGAAATAAAAGAATTACAAAAACATGCAAAAAGAGTAAAATATGTTGCAAGAGGCATATTGTGTATTCACATTGCCGATGAAATGCGTTTTTGTATAAAATTAAAAGTTTATTTAATTATAGTAAGAATTGATAATGAAATAAGAATATAGAAATATTATTTTTCATTACCAACAAAAAAGAGTGTTGCAATCACATTGACACATGCATGTGTCCTTTGGTTAGAGATAATTCTAAAGTGAACTCAATCAACGTTTTATATTTTACTTTACACTTTTTCACAAAAGTAACAAAAATCAAAACTTTAGAAAAATTACAGAGATATTTGTAGTAAACTGTTACTTATACTCTTATTAATATTTATAATTTTAAATGTTAAAAAACCAAAGACTTAAGCAACAAACATAAAGTTTCCAATATGAAATTTTTTTGGCACTTTATCATCAAAATTTTTTCTTTACTATTTCTAACTTTGCTTTTAAGCTTACAACAAAGTTCCATAGACATTTGCTAAAATACTTAGGTGCTTTTGGAATAATGCCATTAACTAATTACTGATATTTGCGTGTGTAGACATGCAATATTTACAAATTTCCCACAAAAACCTACAGATATCGTGGCAAATGTACATCAATTCATTATTTATGTCACTTAGTATTGTCTGCAAATAATTCTGAACTTTATTTTTATATGTCACAATTATCATATTTACATATATTATAGAAACAGTTAATGCTTTTAGAAAAACTAACTGGTAGCAGTCATAAAAAGTAAAACCAGAAACAGCCATGAAATTGTATCTTCTTTGGCATGAAATATGTTGTCGCAATACTTTGTGAGAGAATTTTTTCAAGTCGTATCTTTGCTTTTATTTAAATTTTTTCAAGTTTTATCGACTTTGAACAAATTATTATAATGCAGATGGTAGATTATTAACAGTCACTTAGATTTGAGTTAAGTAAAGAAATTAAGCAGAACTTTCTCAATTATTTATTAATATTGTCTTACTGGTTAAATGTTTATTGTGCAATACTTTATGGAAAGCACCAAAAGCAATTAAATAGTTCAAAATATTATCCTTTAAGTTGGAAACTTATCAACTGAACTAGATAATTTGAATTGTATATTAGTTTAAACATTTGCAATAAAATTATATTGCTAAAAATTATGTTATGTAAGTATTGTAGAAAAACCATTTTTTAATATTATCCAATAATTAAAGAGAAATAAATCTTTTTGGCAAAAAAAACTTAGTTTAGTTATCCTTTTTATATTACAACTTCTTCAGAACTTGTAATAAAGGAATTTTTGGTCAGAACTAACTAATTGAATTATTGTGCAGATTTAATGTTATTTTTTCGCTTATGTCCTTTTCCTTATTATATAAAAATTTTCTAGCAACTTACATGATAATCCAAACCCTCATCGGGATGAGCGCCATGGCCATATGCAGCTGGAGCAGCAGCATACAAGGCAGGACCAGCATGGCCACCATGTAGGACACCAGCGGTGGCAACACCCACAACAGCTAAGCAGATCAAGGACTATGAAATAAAAACAAACAAACAAACACTTTCATTAAACACTATTCACAACACATTCAAGTAACTTCTTAGTTAATAGAACATTTTTAATTTATGACAATTGCATAACGATTTCATCCTTATTTTTTTAAATGTTTTTTATTAACTTTATTTGGCACAATCACTCACTTTAAAGAAAGCCATTTTTGAATTTAAGGATTTGCTTTGTAAATTAGTTTAGTGTTTTTAAAAAAACTAGAGGTCTAGACGACTCAATGTATTGCAGTCAACTGATAACTAGAACCAAGAAGGAAATTGCTTTTATATACAAAATATTTCAGCAAAACTAAACCCCAAAACTCTTGAAATACTCTCGTCGCATACAGAAACACACACAGACTCCACCCGTAGTTAAAAAAAATAGTAACAAATGAAATAAATAAAAAAAAAACAACAAAATTAAACAAAAACAATTTATGAAAAACTAAACAAAAACAACTCAACATTAAAGAGGGTTAAAAGCTAAACAGCAACAGAAACTACAACATTATGTTTTACTTGTACTTAGTCGGTTAACAGCAACAACAATACAAAGAAATCTACAAAAATTAAACTATAAAACCAACAGCAAATAAACACTGTCAAAGCTAGCAGAATTAGATTAAATAATAATAATCAACAACAAAATAACCAACCAACTAACCAACAGCAGCAGCAACAACAAAAAGTATTGCATGCATACGAGTACTAACAACAAATACTCTGAGTAAAATTTTTACTCTTACTTGTTGCCCGTTTACATGATAAAGAGTATGAGTCTGTGTGTACTTAACTATTTTAATTTTCTAAACGCATGCACAGTGGTATCATTATATGGCGATTAGAAAACCAACAACACATTTGGCAAAAATGAAATCCTTAGAATGTTAAAGTTGTTTGCTTTCAACCACCAAACTGAAAGCACAGTAACTGATTTATAAAGAAGTTTTTAAGGCCGAATTTCATTTTGTTACTAAACTCGTTGTGGATTTAATGCCATTGGACTTCAATGGAATCCAAATGATCAAATGTAGGCCTATCATAGCAAAACAGGTGTTATATGTGACAAATAGAGTTGGAAATTTTTTCAATGTGAAATTAAAAATGTTTTTGCCTCTACTGACAATTTTTAAATCTTGAGTTAATATCCTCTTGTTGATTTAGTGCGATATGTAACGTTACTGACTCATCATCGCACAGTCTTAGCGCCTGAGAATAAAAATATGAAATTTTGACCGTGTGTGAAATCGATTTTTGGAAATTCAAATGTTTAGGTGGTAAAAAAGGGTAAAAGCGGGTGGCCTCGGTATCGGTGACTTCATATCCCCAAAACTAAAAAAAATTAATGCTTATCATTGTTAAATAGAAAAATAAGCGGACAGGTGTGTAGTACTTTTGTAATTAGGCCCTTTTGGGGCAATATACGGGTAAAACCTGTAAATTGCAATTTTTTTGTCATTACATCTATATCTTTTTAACCAAAAAGTATAAAATAAAAAGATTAGATCACATTCCTAACTTATCTTTGAAACGCATATATAAATTTGGTACTTTTTAGCTTTTAAAGGTTAAAATACAACGTATTTTTTGTATTTTTTTACAAAACATTTTTCTAGTCATTGACATATACATACATTTTAATTTTGGGCTCCCACTACAATATTGAAATTTTAGATACTTCAATGGGAAGAAAACAAAAGTATCTTAAAGGGGAAATACGGGAAGTTAAATTTCTTCTTTTAACTTTTTCGTGCTGCATGTGGTAATTTTCATAAAACTATAGGTTCAGGTACTGAGTGAATAAGAATCTATTAGATAAAATATGTTGGTACTTTGTTGTTCTTCAACTGGTACTTTTTGAATTTTCGCTATATTGGACCTAGAAACATAAAATTAAACGTGCATGTTCATGGTCATGAGCAAGGAGAATTTAAAAAGGTAAGTGCAACTCGTCAGCCGTTCATCAACTGCATCTACGGCGAATTCAAAATTGAATTCTCAAACGTCAAAAATACTTTTGTTTGTGTTTTATGCCAAGAAAACCGAAATCTAGTGCTTATTGCATTTTTATTAATACTGAACCTATAAACATGAAATTTAACATGCAGAGTCCAGAGTGATTGAGAAGTTATAAGAGGACACTCTAAGGTACTTTCTTCTTTGTCAATTGGTACTTTCTGATTATTTTATATTATTTGTATTTATTATTAATAATTGTCTTTCTAAGGCAACAAGATATAAAATCTTATGAATAGCAGCTCTAGAATCAGATGATAATTGAACTAACAAAACTTAATTATACATTTACGGATTTGAGTGCAAGATAATATATGGACCGGAGGTTGGTTGCTTGCCAAATCAATCTACTAAGACAGAAAAAAACAAATGCTCGAATCATGTAAATTCATTTATACCTACATGTTCATATGTATGTTTTCCTCATATTTGCATAAATAATTATGGCCGAATTTCGACCGCTGGGCAAGGTATATTACACCTAAGCCCTTTATCCCATTTTTACTTTTGAGACGGTCTGGTTATATATTTTTCATATCGAACAATATTAAAAATATGGATATATATTTTACTTATTAATTTTTTTTAGTGTCATAAATTTATTTTAAAAAAAATATATCGTAAAAGACACATTCACTGCTTGTTTTTGAAGTATAAGTAAAAATTTTCGTTTGAGAATTTACTTTGAAGCAACAATAAAAATACCTCAATATGATGAAGGTATTTTTTATGGAAAAAAAAATTAAAATATTTATTTATTTAATTATTTTCTTTTCAATGTTTCGCTAACCTTTCGTAAGCATCATCAGGAAATTTTGTTTTTGCTTTCAACATCAATTACAAACGCAAATTTTTATTTTATTTTCAAAAACAGGCAGTTAATTATATTAATTAAATATAATCTCAAACTAGAAAAACGTGGTTGTTTAAGCTACGAAATACCTATCTGGAAGGAATATTCTTAGTACATTAGCTAGAGTTGTATCTTTATTCAATGGAATGTAAAATAATCTCCTCTAATACATAAAAACTATTATTTGTGGGCTCCTATTTTATGTGCGGCAAAACCGCTTACCCAATCGAGATCAAATTTGCTCCATTTATTCTGCGCACCTCCGCGAAGATTATGTCTTTTTTTTTCAATCAAGGACCAGGAGGGCGATAGGGGCATATTTAAATATTAAACATAGATAAATCTGCAGCTAGCAATTTACATAAGCTATGTAAATTTTAAGAACTAGGATCAGGAGTGAGATAGGGGGGATATTACTGGCTCTCCGAAACGTTCAAACCAATTTCAATGAAATTTAAATCAAAGATAGGTCCGCGTCTACACAGTCACATAGGCTTTGTACCATTTCAGAAATAGAACCAGGAGGACGGGATGGAACAATTACCGCCATGAACCATTTCAAAAATAAGACCAGGACGAAGTAATGGGACAATTACCGCTACGTACCTTTTCAAAACTAGGTCCAGCAATGGGGCAGGAAGATAATTTGTGCTTCTGAGAAATTTTTCTAAAATGTTTTAGCATCGTGAATGTGAACGAAGTTTTTAATTATCCAATCGAGTTATTAAACTTCCTGGTGTACCATCGCACAAATTGTGACTAAAGGTTGCCGCGCCGATTATTCTTTTGCGAAACATTAATCCACCACTGCTATGTAATCGGACACGAATTGCTGTAAAAAATCATTTCCAAATGTAATCAAGGCACGTATTATTCATGTTAAGTCGTAAGGAGAAGATGTACTCATTCCACGGATTGCATTATATCTCAGCGACATGCCATTTAACAATTCACAGGAACTTTGACTACAGTTATGCGGATGGAATTAAGAAAAAATCATGTTTTTCGCGTGTTCATTTGTATACTACATGTTCAAAAGTTGGACAGCCAAAACGTTTATATGTTCTAGCTGAAGATCTTAACAAAAAATATTGTCTAGCCTAAAGCGCTTAAATACTTAAATTACAAGCAATTAAATTGTATAAATGTATTTGTTTAAATGCCTGCCTGTGGGAGCATCTTTTAGGTCTTTTTTTAGCCAATTCAAAAACGGCATGATAATTTACTTAGACCGTCATTTAATCAATTTAGCCCTTTCTAAGCCGTTTTTAAAATGTCTTAAGACTTTTATTATTACAAAAGTTGGCATCACTGATAAGGTGCTAAATGATTTGACGTTTGAGCAAAATGTTAGAGGTTAATGTTAACGGCAATCTGCAAAAAACAAGGTTTCTAATATATATATGTTTTTATCAATGTTATTAATTATTGTTAGTTCACAAAAAAAAATTTCAGTAATTTTTTATCAATTAAAAAATTGTTTGAAAAGTATTTAAATTTAATTATTGTGATAGTTGAATCAATTATTTTTTTGTTGAAAAAATTAAAAATGTAATTTTGTTTAAATTAACATTTCAGTTGTTTTGAAATAATTTTTTAATTAAAATATTATTTAAATATCAAAAAATCTTAACTGATTTTTTCGTTTAAAATAAAATAATTTAAACTTGTAGAATTGTTGTTGGGAATTCTCAAGACCTGAGCAATATTTAAGTAAATCAATTAATACATTGTTTGAAAAAGCAAAGTTGTTTGATAATTTTTTTAATTAAAATTAAAAATATAATTTATTGGCAAAAAAAATTTACAACTTTCCATTTTCCAGTTTTTAGTAATCAATATAATCATTTTGGAAATAGGTGCAAAATCCACAAATTATTTGCTTAAAACTTTGTGTTTGGTGATTAGAGACAATGTTTAATTTCTTCTGTGTTCGTATTTAATATATAAAGATTCAAAAAAAAATAAAAAATGAATAAAACCTTGTTATTTAAGGGTTTGCTTCAATTTAAACCTTGAAGTTAATTTTTGTCTTAATATGTATTTGAAACTTTTAATTCTCCAATATTAAGTAAGGCGAGGTACAGGAAATGTTATACCTTTCAGGGAATTTTAATGTCCAGGAAATTTGGTTACATTTGTCCCAAATTTTTACTTCATAAAAGTTGGATTCACTTCATGGCAGTATAATCAATTTTTTGTAATGATTCATGAGACATGTCCTGAACCAGTCTCCTTAAAATGTTTAAATATATTTTCTTTTAACATGGAGGCCACACGATCAATTTTTGTCTTTCAATTCCTTTCAATTTGCTCTCACTCTCATTTTTTTACTAACACACTCACACTTTTTAAATTGATCACGAGATTGCTCTCAATTTTAACTATCCATTTGTTTGACAATTTTACGTTCAATTTAACAGTTGATTAGAAGTTTAGTGAGCAAATTTTTCGTTTGTCAGTATAAATTGTTTTCATGTTGACATCTTGAAAGTAAATTGATTAAAAATTGCGTGCAGCCTACGTCACAGCTTTCAATTTATGTACATTTTGACAAACAATATATGTAAAAGACTATCAACAAAAAGTTGATCGTGTGGCCGCAGGGTAAGACAAAACTTTATTACACCAACATTGATATGAATAATTATGACAACGTCGTCAACTGGTTTCTATTCTAGAAAAATAATTGTAAATTAATTGAATCTTTTTAGTTTTATTTTCTAATAAGAGAAACATCTTTAATATTCACTTATACATAGATGGGCACTTGCTGGGGTCACGAACGTACATTCGTATGCTTTTGATGTACAAATGTATAGAAAACAAAACTTAGAATTTTTTGGCGATTCGATAGCATTTTAGTAGCTTTATGTTTAGTGGAAAAGATGGATTTCGTCGAGTTTAAGTTTTCGTAATGATAGTTATAAGCATGTTCTTTTTTTAATTGATTGTAATAGAAAAATGTTAAAGAAAGAGTGCAAACAAAGCAAATTTTTTTGCATGTAAGATATTTATATTATAAATGTCTTTAAAAGTACTCAAAAAGAAAATATTAAATTTTCCAGTTTCCAGCCCAATTTCCTCAAGTAAAAAAGCTGAGATATCATAGCAAATCATATATACGATTCTATTAAA
Organism: Pollenia amentaria; assembly: GCA_943735925.1. Classification (NCBI taxonomy): domain Eukaryota; kingdom Metazoa; phylum Arthropoda; class Insecta; order Diptera; family Polleniidae; genus Pollenia; species Pollenia amentaria. The sequence continues at coordinate 229,041,080 of OX031009.1, forward strand.
AAACATACCATTCTATTATAAAAAATATTCATAAAAAATATTTAAGGTTTATAGCAGGTTTATGACAAATTTTCTATTAAAATTTGTTTAATAAACCTTTTAAAGCTTTATAAAATACATAACTGAAATTTAGCTCATAGAATAAATTCGAAAAATAAAAAATGTTGAATTAATTAAAAATATTGTTTATGAATATGGCGGATAGGCTTATTTATAATAATAAACAATAAAACAGGATGATTATCAACAGTTAATTTCTCCATCCTTGTTGACCATTCGGAGGAAATGCCCAGATATTATTAGACAACATCAGAGACTCCTTTTAAAAGGACTTTAAAACGAAATAAGTAAAACATTTTTAACAGTAAATTAAAAACTACTTACAATAAGTCCATTATATTAACATGGGTATCAGAAATTTGGTGATGATCCTTAAAATGTAATGAAAATTGTTTTCTCTTTAACTATTATACCCTTGGCTCTTATCCCTTTTCTAAATAAATTACAAAAAATCTCGTTAATAAGATTATGAAACAAACGAGTTTTATAAATTTATTATATTTTTATTATTATACACCTGAAGCAACATTTCTGCAGAATATTTATTTATTTTTTACACTTCAGCCCACTGTGAACCAACCTTATTTTCCATACTATAATTTTGAGCACAATTTTTCTGTATTTTATATTGTAAGCGAGAGTTTTTGTTCGCGAAAAGAAGTTAAATCAGTCTATGATTACAATTTGATTTGTTTGGTGGTGTCTGTAAATGGTTTTGGACAGAAACGAAAAGAAGGAAAAAAGAATATTGCGGCTGCTGTTTTTTTTTTTCGAATTTAAAACGATGTGTGTGTTTTCGGTGACTTTGTGTCTTAATTTGTTGTTTGATTTCTTCTTGTGAATAATCGTACACAAATTAATGAGAATCTAAATTTGGTTGTCATTTATTTTTTTTTTCTATTCCTTTGCAACAATTTTCTTGCACAAAATCATAACGTGCAGATGGATATATTAAACAATAAATAAAATTCACACCTTTTTTTCTTATTGTCATTGAATTCATTTTATTTTATGATTCTAGATTAATGACTAACTAAAAATAATTTAAATTGGTTTAAGACTCGCAATAGAAATAACTAAAATTTAAATTGTGATTTCGTATACATACAATTAAAAATTTTTTGAAAGCAGTTTTTACACAGAATTTTATTATTAAAGTAATTGTGGTTTTAATATTGTTTTTCATTTTATTTAAATTGTTTTTAATAAAAATGGTTGAAAACCGGAAACTTTATAGTTCTGTTACAAAATTTTGAGTACCATTCGTGCATAATATGGCAGTTTTTAGATAAACGTTATAGGTTTTTTTTTTGTGTTCATTGATATTAAAATTGTTTAATAAAATGTCTACTACTAATTTTGGTTTTATGAACTTTTTATTTTAATTTAATCTGCTTTTTAAAAAGGTTTGTATAACATATTTTAAGCCTGCGAAGGTTCAGATATTAAAATAAACTTGTATTTCATGTGTAAAAATCTTAGCAAAGATTTCAAAAATTATTTAATATTAAACATGAATTTAGAAAATGCTAACGAATCAAGTTAACGTCTTATAAATTATTTTTTTTCATTATTAAAACAATTTAATTGTAATTTTACTTATCAAAAACTTCTTACAAATATTTTATTTTGGTTCTATCGATCTACTAACAGCTACAAATAAAATAATTCCGTAACCATCTTTTATTTCACTGGTTCAACTGTTTTAATGTACAGGGTAGAATTAAAAAGGAATGTTTCTTTTAATCATCCAAACAATTTTAGGATACTTTTACAACAAAAACATTTTAATATCAATATGTACGTTAAAGAAAATAATTTGAATTAACCCTGCGGGAAATTTGTGTTAATTGTTCGCAAAGTACTTATCCCGGGACCAGTGAACACGATAATATAAAAAAGGATCGAATTGTAACAGGTAAAATTAGGACATACCAATTAACTGGTGATGATGTGTTTAAAGAGTCGTTACTCCAAAGAAAAAATAATTGATTCAAAATTAGTTATGTGAATGGGCTTAATGCGGGTAGTAGCTGATTGTATCTTGTTCTATTGCTTTATATGATGGGTAGCTATAATATTGACATGGTTCACTCGGGACCATATCTGCGGTAGGCATTATTTTAACCTAAATTTAATATGTACATTAAGGTTATTTCAGTGACCTTTTACAAAGTGTTAAAAAGTTGCCAATCAACCCCGCCTAGGAGAAGTCCCCTTCATATAAAGTGTAAGAACTATAATCGGCATCTACCCCTTTAGAGCTGTCACGTGGCAAATTTGTTGTTAGTTTTAGTTGCCCCTAGGGAATATGCATTGCTGAGGTTAATTCTTTATGGGACTTTGTAGTTAGATCAGGGATTATCCAGATATCAGCATTTTTGCGATATGTTTTTGCATGAAGGTCATCTTTGTAACGAGATACACAGGAGCCTTATTATCTGTGTCAACTTATCATTAGCAGTATTCATAAACGATTAATGCAGAGTTTTAAGTGAATACTGACTTATTACACTCTGTGACAGCATTTTTTTTGGTTGCAATGCGCTTATATTCCCATTAATCTAGGCACAAAACATAGTCAAAGTGCATATTTAGTTTCTCATTTCCTGGTCTGTTGCACTTTTTAAATGACTGAACAATTCTTCAGGAGGCCCATTTCAAATATTTGTTTTTCATATCAAGCCAAAATAGTTGTTACACAATATTGGTATCAAAGTCAAAGTGAAACTCTAGGGAATTTTTTAAAAATATTTACTTTACGTTCAATGAACAAAAATATTAACCAAATATCTTTTGAAGAAAATATCATTCCATATCCTTGAATACAATTTTTTTTTAATATACATATATGTTGAGCCTTAAGACAAATATACTTCTAGAAGTTCGAGAGCAGTTATGTTTTTTCCCCCGATAAAAAAATTAATTTCTAAAGGAATTTAATGTAGAAAATTTATATCTTTTAAAATCATTATTGGTAAGTAGAGAAAAAATTTTACTTAATACAAGTAGAATATACAATAAATATCAGTTATAAGTTAGAAATATGAAAAGTGTCTATGTAATTGTTTGCCAAATGGCTTTTAGTGGATTTTAAAATAGCCGTATTTTTATCAAAATTTTAAATTGTTTTTACCAGTGAAAATTTCAAGTTAAAATTGATTATGCAATGTCCAAACACAAATAAATTTTGTGCTGTTTGCGTACTCTTCCCTGCTTTAAGAAGTCTTGTAAAATTTCGAGTACAACAAAAGAAGCGTATGAAATATATTTGAGCAGAAAACTTTTTTAAAAATGGTATAGAACTACTGTCATAGTTGCTAACTTACTAACGATTTCTCTTTAAGATATGTGAATCCAATAATTTGGCATCATAGTGGAGATCATTGTAAAGACTCGTGCTGCTTTTGTGTAAAAAGCTAAAATGAACTAATGAAAAATAAAGAAAAAACACTGATATAAAATATTCTATTATTCCAGTGATCAAGTAAAGGCCGTAGTAATTCGTTCGAGTTTGAATAACGGCAGTAGTATCTCTAAATTTCAGGCTTATTCAGTTGGATTCACTGAAACATCGCCTCATTTAGTCAGCCAAAATGAATTTAATGATTTATAAATTTTTGAGTAACGGATTCTCGAAAGCTCTCAAACAAAGAATCTTTTGATGAGTGCTTTACAATTAATAGGTTATGTGACATTTCATACGTTGATGATGATAATAAGCTTTTTAAAACTATAGGTCACATACATTTTGCTGATGAATAGCGAATTTTTATAGGCGGATCAGTAAAAAGCTGGAAAGGAGTTTTTCTTAAAATTGGAAATGACCACCAACCTGTTCCTGTTGCTTATGGTACGGATGTAGTAGAGAAATTAAAAAAATATGGCCAAGATTTTAAAGTTAATGAGTTGCGATAAGCACGAATGGGTAACTTGCTGTGATTTAAAAATAGTCCCAATTTTAACTGGACTTGCAATAGATTTTCAAAATATCAGTGCTTTCTATGTCTTTCGGAAGCTCGTCGGCGAGAACTACACTACACACGTATAAATACAATTTTCTAGCTAAATACTTTTTCAAGAAATTATTTTAATAGAAATTAATTCTCAGCATTAAATTTCCATATAAATTAGTTTTGTACCGGGAGAAAAAAACATTACAGCTTTCGAACTAAGAGATATAGATTAAAAAAAATATTGACTTAAGGCTACAACATATAATTTTATAACATTTTTTTACAAAGGTAATTTTTTAATGTTTCTGTTCGAGGAACGTACATTAAATATTTATATAAAATTCTATAGAGCTTCCATTTTACTTTAATACCAACATTGTGTAACAACTATTTTACCCTGATATAAAAAAAATATATATTTTAAATGGGTATCCAGCAATCTGGAGTCCTCTTGAAAAGATAACAGACCACGAAATGAAAACCTAAGTCTGCAGTTTGACGCATTGCTGCGAAAACGGAAAATTTCAAATTTGTCACACAGTGTTAAGAACGTTAATGGTCATTTTCGGAAGTACATTTGCATGGTGGCTAAACGTATTTCGTATTCGTATTCGTATTTTCACTAAATATTTACAACAGTTTTGCTTTTTCTTGGGGCAAAAAAGCTAGCCAAACAAATTTTTTTCAAATTATAATAAAAATAGCCTTTTGATTTGCACCACAGATTCTGGTCTGTTTCACTAAATCCGTATCATACTTTTGATAATCACAGAAAAAATTATCAGTAGTTTTTTTTATCAATTTAAAAAATTTTTTAAATAATGAGATAATTAAATCGATTATTTTTTAGTTGAAAGAATTTTGATTCAATTAACATTTTAGTTGTTATCAAATAAATTTTTAATCAAAATATTTATTAAATAACAAAAAATCTTATTTGATTTTTGCGTTTAAAATTAAAAAAATTAAACTTGTAGAATTGTTGTTGTTGCTTGAAACGGTAAAGTTTTTTGATAAATTTAAAAATATCATTTATTGAAAAAAAATATTCAAAATTTTACATGTTTACAATTTGTATTAATCAATATTATCATTTTAGTTATAGGTGCAACTCAACCAATTGATTGCTGGATTCTATGAATTTGGTATGTATTTTGTGATTAGAGACAGTTTTTAATTTTTTCTTTGAGTAAATTAATTCAGAATAATTAAAAAAAATTTATTTAATACATACTTTGAAAAAAGGTTTAGGTTGACAAACAGATAGTCAGACATCGTTATAGTGATTTAATTTAGAAAGGAATTTTACGTTAAAAAAAATTTTAAAATGTATTAAATCTCAACATATTTTTTAAAAAAATTATCAAGGGGCTAATTCTGGCAGTCGTGATCGAATACTTTTTGGATTCGAAAGCAATTTTATTTCTTATTCTTTCAGGCGATACTGAATGAATCGAAATTACTTTTTCAATGTTATAAATCATTTTTTTGAGTTTTCGGAACACTGAAAAAATAATTTCGATTTGTTGCGTATCGACTGAAAGAATCAGATATAAAATAGCGAATCGAAAAAGCATTCCATCACGACTGCCAGAGTTAGCCCCCAGGAATAATTTCGTAGCAAAAAAAAAAAAAGAAAAAAAATTTAAATTGTATGTGAATCAAAAGACTTAAGTAACACACTTGCAAGAAAATAACAGTCACATTGCATGTATTCATATTCATACTTGTGTGTGGTTTGTGAATTGAGTTTATTTAAAAATGTACATTATATAAAACGAAATTAATTAAGTTCCATTGACACCCAAAAAAGTTGGAAAATTACAATGATGTGTGACTAATCGTGACTTTAACTCTAAAATAAACATAATAAATTTAAACATTAAATAAACCAAAAATAACCATGATAAAAAAATGGCTGTTATTCAATTTAAGGTAAGTAATAAAAACATTAAGTCCGCATTCAAGTAAACTAAATCATGATTGCAGCCCAACTCAGATGCAAAAACTATTCAATAGGTTTTTTTTTAAGATAACTATGAATAACAATTTAAAGATTATCTAGTGGTGGTAACTATATGAATAATTAATAACATATAAATAAAACAAATGAGTGTTTGATTTTCTAGTTATTATATGAATTTATTTGTTTCCATCTGTCTAATTTGAAAAACCAAACAGTTTTTTTTTGTCTTGCGATTCGCCTCAATTATGTTAACTGAAGCTTGAAAATCTTTCATAGACTCTTTTTTTAACCGTCATTTGACATCTGTGTTTATTGTCGTTTTTTTTTTTCTTTTTGTTTTATGTCTTGATTACCGTTATTGCTGTTTATTATTGATCCGTTACATGTCGTGATAACCTTGATATGATTACATGAATTTAATTATTTAAATAAATTCAAACGGAAAACATGACGACCGCAAAAATTGCATTACAAAATATTTGCCCAAGCCGTAATAAAATTAAAATGGTTTATAGTCAACAAAAGAATAAACTAACTTTAATAAAATGATCATAAATATTTATTTAATATTTTGGAAATTATCTAAAAATAAATGATGCAGAACTTAAGGTTTATTAATCTTTTTTTATTATTTATTTCGCTTTTAGCCAACTCTTTGGTAGAAATATGCTGTTCTTTACACAAAACATAAACATTTAATGCACTTTTTTTCTAAATTTTGGTTTTATGGTTAAAATTTCATAAAAGAAAAAAACTCATAGAAATTAAAAACTTTACGAAGTCTTGTGGTCTTGTATTACTCCCACAGTTATTTTTTATTACAACAATAAAATTATGTAATATGTGTAAGTGTATGTATTGTGCTCTTTTTTATAGATATGCGAGTACACAGATACTTATTGAGAAAACATTTTATTAAATTGACAATTATTTGTTGTGGCAAATTTTTATGAAATAATCTTTTTTAGTTCTTTTTTACTTTAAGGTTTTAGATTACAATTTCGTATGACGACGAAACTTAACAAATAACTAAACACTTATTATAATAAAAAAAATGAATCGAATTTATTATGAAATTGCATATGAAAGCGCTTTTATTGAATACGATTTAAATCTATGTCTTCCATGTAAATCTTGGAGTCAATTAATCAAAACTTACAAGTGCTGTATTACAAGTAAAATTCTTCAAAAAATAATTTTTTTCTTTTATCTATTCCAATTGGGAACATAAGGCTTTTTATAGAAAATTCCAACGGAATCTATCGTTACATATTATTTACTTTTTATACAAAAGCCGGTTAAATTTTCTAACTTCCGTATTTTCTAGACAGGCAAAAATTTTGTTGCATTAGGAAGAACAAATTATTGGTATCTACCAGAATTTATCGTACCATACGGGCTCAATTACGGGAATTTTCCATCACTTTTGCGAGAAATCCCAGCGAAAGGTTCCAGCATTCCTGTGTCTGTTGTTAGCATAGGCTCGTGACTTTAAGAAAAACATAAAAGTTAAATCAAGCGATCTTCCTGGTTAGTTAAAATCACTAAAGCGAGTGCTTAGGTTGCCTGGAAATGCAGCCCTCCGAATTTTGGTTGTAAATCATTCAGAACGAGCCGTTCCTCCATACACATGTTCTTCGATCCCAATGGGCCCAGTGAAGGAAAGATAAATACGTAAAACACGGCCCCGTAGCGATGACACCTTCAGCGCAAACACCACAGCATGTAGTTACTTTCAGAGGATCTAATAGATTTTTTTATGTCATTGGGATTTTGGGTGCCCCAGAAGCGAGAATTATCGTTTCATTGACTATTTCACAGAGACGGAAATAGTCCTCGTAGCTCATGATGGTTTTCGATGGAAGTCGTATAGATTCAGGATGGCATGAATGTAGAATACACGTGCTCCATTTATATATGACTTGTATTTTGTAGCTGTTTACAGCGCAAATGTCAAAAGAACTAACATTTACCTCCATTTGCAAAAATTACAGCATCTTCCAATAGAGTAATGAACTTTTAGCCACTTTGTACAATAAGGAAACTCTATCAATTAAAAGGAAGACTATGTTGAAAAAATCCTTAGGGATAAACAAGCGAGGTCTTAGCCACATAGAAACTGCTTAGAGCGCAAACAAATAATATTTGGGTAATAAACGCGAACACCACTGAATTTTGTTTTTAGGAAAAAAGCTCTTGATTCTTTAAGAGGAAGAGCTATATGGAATGCATTGAAGGCCAAAAGCTTACCATTAAGATCAATCAACCTTATCTAAGCAATGTTCTTCAACGCCGTACTTCATGTTTTTAGATTTTAATGTAATGTAAATATTTAATGTTATTTTTACCATTTCAAGTTCTAATGGGGATAACAAAACCCCCTTGACTATATTTTAGTCAGAAAATTAAGTATTTTATATTTAAACAAGGCACCAATTACTTAACCAAATTTCAATACTTTAAGTAATTTTTTTTTATGGCCAACATTACAGTACTTAAGTTAAAACTAAAATTCAATTACATGACCATTAACTACGTATTTAAATGGCTCATATTATAATTAGTACAGGATATTGCAAGGTCGCTTTAAAGTGAACTAAATGCTAATTTTTCGTTGGTTTTAAATTCGACTGTCAGAGTTTCTGCAAAATGTTTTGTATTCAAACAAGTTTTTGCTACAATTGCTTAATAAAAATGTATCTTGTTGAAATAAATAATAGTTAATTAAATAATTTTTATGTCTACATAACATAAAAACTGCCACTGCAAAACAAAAAATTATATAAATTGAAAAAAAAACAGTGAAATAACAAGAACAACAAAATTATGAATTTGTGAAAATCACCAACAAAATTGACATACAACCATAAAAAAACAGACAAAAACTATTTCTTACAAAATAATTAAAATAAAAAGGTGTATAATTAATTACTAAGCGACCGATAATGTTGGTTTAGTTGAACACCCTACAGTTGCAAAACAATGAATAAAATACTTTAATAACGTAATATATCTTTACGAAATTTGACATAAAGTTCGGTCATATACTGAGTTTTACCATAATTACGATGTTTTAGAAGATTCTAATTTCTTTGTACACTGAAAAAATTTAATATAATTTATAGAATCAAGCAAACAATTTTTGATTTTGCACCTATTACCAAAATGATTATATTGTTTACTAAAAATTTTAAAAATTTATATATTTATATATTTATATCTTAACCTTTTTTTTGTTCAGGATTGTCCATGATAGCCCATGGGTCCCAAAAAGGGTACACTCTCAAAAATGGTCGGGTATGTCCGACTATACTTTCTGACTTGTTTAAAATATAATTTTACGGTTAAACAATCAATAACATATTTTTATTTTACATATGTCCTTACCATTTGCTCCCATTTTTTTTATTAGTTATTTAAATTACTTTTAAAATATCTTGCTTTTTTTAAATTCAACAATTCGACAACAAGTGAGCGGTGTTGACATTTGTGTTCGTAATCTTGACAATACCTTCGATATTGATTAACCGCTTTTTGTATTAAAGTACTAACGTTTTCTATCGAGTTGTTGTTCGTACGAATGTTCGTATAGAATAGAATTAGTTGAACCTAAATCAGTTTCCGATCGCTTAGAATGCGAATCGAAATCGTTGAACAGACCATTAAACTTATGCCCTAAATACATCGTCTCCCCATAATTATTTTAAGACGAAAAATCAGGTAAATATTTAGATATCTAGATAATATTCAGCACAAGAACTCTTATATGAATCTTAAGCTAGATTCACGCTTATGGGCGTCCAAGCAACATTTTTGTCCGGACAATTTTATTTTTAAATATAGTTTGACGTAGAGATGGAAAATTGAAAAATCGAGATGGAACTAAAGGCACGAAGCAAAAGAGTGCTTTACTCAACATTTTGGTAGTTTTTATAAAACATTTTTTATTATATAAAAAATAATACATAAAACTTTAAAGTTAATTCACTTTAATATAAAAAAATAAAATTTTGGTTAACAAATAACACACGGGAACAAAATTTAAATTTTTTTTGGCGGTCTGGAACTTTGTTTCCAATTTTTTCTAATTTGAGGTCGATATATCGTTAAGTCCAAAATTAAGGAACTTTCACTACATCTATTGGAAAACGGTTCACCATATTCAGTTAAAAAAATCCGGAAATAGGCAACAATATTATCTTTAAGTCATGCACAGTAGTTTCAGAGATATTTAGAGTTTTTTAAAAAAATAACAATTTAAACAAAAAGAAAGATATTTTTTGTTTTTTAAAAATTCATAAAAATAAAAATGCGAGAAAAGCACAGTTTTTTTTCGAAGGTCAACGATTGCCCATGTGTCCTCATAAGGTACACTCTTGGAAAATTTTTTGTTCATATTGTAGTGTCGGACTTGACCGACTATATTTTTTTATTTTTTTCATTTCCGATTTTAATAAAATGTATCTTGTGCCCTTCTTTTGGTGAAATCGGGCGAACAAGAGTTCTAAAGTATTCCCTTAGCAATTAATATTTTTCATTACCATAAATTTTCTTTATTTTTCATGCCAAAAGTCGCCTTCCATTATATATTTATATTCTCTAATTGTAGGGTTTTGTATGGTCTAATACATTCGCCTTTGACATTTTTCAACTTTTTAAATGGTTTGATAATTAAATTGTTGGTCATTTAAAATGGTGTACATTCGCTTACATATAAATACCTCAAAGTAAATGCGTGTATGTGTGCTTGCTGTGATATGGTGGGGTATATGGTAATTCAACAAGACGATTACAATTGGCATAAGTAGTTCAACTTTACCATGCACACTAGTCGTAAAGTCGAAAAAAGTAGCAACAATTTAATTTTTTGACTTAACGCATAGCAACGCGTTATATGTCATTGTAATTTTTTTGGAAAATACTTTGGGCTTGTTACTGTTTACGGGTATTCGGCGTGGCTTAATTTGTCCATCTAAGGTATAAATTATGTTGAATTATTGCTATTTGATGCAGTCTTTAGTGGCGTATTTTCGATATAATAATTAAATAAATCCAATTAAAACAGATAACCTAAAAAAAAGTTGTATAAGTTTTCTTAATTTGTGTAGGCTTTAAAAATTTTTTCAGAATTGTCCATGTTAATTATTTTCTTAGGAGAGCCGAAAAACCTTTCTAGATCAAGCTATGGGCTAGATACTGCACTTTTTGAGCTTCGTTTTAACGGTAAAAAAAATCGGAATTGGAATATCTTTTTACAGAAATATTCAACATTTTTCATTTTTCGAATTTATTCTATGAGTTAAATTTCAGTTATGTATTTTATAAAGCTTTTTGTAATAGCTCTATTCCTTAAATTTTTTAGAAATGACTTTTTACACCACCAGACTATTATATTTAGTCAATTCACAAGGTATCCTAACATGTCATATTGTCAAAATGTCCTAATATTTCACAATGGTTTAAAAATATTGTTGTTGGTTTGTTAACAAAAAGTGTCTTAAATAAATAGAACGTTGCTTGCTGTGTTTATTGTGCTGTCGTAATTAATCAGAAAAGTCCAGCGCTGAGCGGCTGAGCCGTACAACAATATTTTTAAACCATTGTGAAATATTAGGACATTTTGACAATATGACATGTTAGGATACCTTGTGAATTGACTAATTGTATTTTCTTGTTACATTTTACCTTAGCTTTCCGTTGGATAGCAATGAAGTATATTTATGTACAGAAAAATTTACAATTATTAGACCAACGGAAAGCTAAGGTAAAATGTAACAAGAAAATACAATATAATAGTCTGGTAGTGTATAAAGTCATTTTCTAAAAAAATTTAAGGAATAGAGCTATTACAAAAAGCTTTATAAAATACATAACTGAAATTTAACTCATAGAATAAATTCGAAAAATGAAAAATGTTGAATATAATAAAGTTGCTTATGAAAAAGAAATAATTCCCAATATCTATTTTTTACAGAAATTTTCAGAACATTGTGAAGAGCGTTTAAAATATGCCATCAACAATTCAAAATCGACATATGCGACAAAAATGGACATATGCGGTTGCCCATGAAAACTACAGATTTATGACAATTTCATAAGGGTATCCAATTATTTGACTTTTAGTTTTGTTCGAGTAAGGAATTAATCGATTTTTAAAATTTAATTTTGCTCGATTATTCGAATAAAAGTTTTAATATGTTTGAATAACTCGAATAATTCAAATAAAAAAAGCATACATGTCCATTTGATTTAATAGTTTTATAGTTATATATTAATAAACGGAAAATACAATAAAATAAAACTATAGTTAAACAATAAACAATAAAATAACAATTTAATTAAGCCGCGTATACAGTTTTAAAACTTTTAAATGAAATAAATAATTTAAAAATCAAAAACCTGCTGCAAAGCATAAAGTGTTTAAGGCGCTAAAGTTCAGTTTCTTTAAGGAAATAAAATTAAAATAAACTATAAACAAAGCAAACACTACTTCGGTTGAACAGACTATAAAATGGTCTGAAAGACAAAGCTTAATACATGCATTAGGCTCAGCAACAATCAGGGTCCTTTAAATTTTTTTCAGTGTATAATTTTAAATTATGTCCCGCCTGCTAAACTTAATACGGAAAATCAACATAAATTTTTATAAATTTTTTTTTAATTATTTATTTTATTTTAGACTTTTTTGTCGCAGCATTTTTATGAGAGGTCCAGCCTATTTAAACAAATTAATTATTCGTAATTCAATCTAACTAATATATTATTCCTGAAAATCAAGTAAAATTGAAATCAATTGAGATTCTCAGTTAAAGCACCGTATTTTTCCTGATTTTCAGAGAAGTTATGGTTAAGATAAGAACTCAAGATGAAGAAACTTTTTAAACTGGATCGTTTTCAAAGTTTGTTCGATTTCAATTTCACTCATATGTATTCGATTTACCGAACATGTCTGATAAATTTACTTTTCTTCATTTTAAACCTCTACTCTACAGGTTCGGGTAATTTGTTACTTTAACGTATTACTATTTTGCGCCAACAATCCGTGATTTTGTTTTCATTTACCTTTCTAATGACACTTCTGTTTTTAAACCGAATCTAAGAAATTGAAAGTCGGGTAAAAACAGGCAACATATTCTGAAAGTGCGTGGTTGACATATTAATAAATGCTGATGAATTTTTTACAATGAACGTCAAACTTAGTATGAAAAAGCGCTATTTTAGTACGAAAATTCTTAAGTATAGAATTAATAGTTAATCTTTTACTACACGATGTGTCTCACACACATCCACATCTAAAAAGGTACTCAAATATGTTCAGAAGTGCGAGTAGCAAAATAGATACGGAATATAACAACATGTTATTTATTTTATTAGTTAGAAATCTAAAAAAAAACACGTTTATGTTAAGAAAGTAGAATATTCTAAAAAATTAATTTTAGTCGATTAATTGACATAAATTGTTCGAGTTATTCGTTATTTGAAATTGGCTATTTTAATTATTCGATCAAATAATGGCGAAAATTTCTTCGATTAATCGAACAACGATTAATTGAGAGGATACTCTATATTTCATACAGAAAATTGGATACAGAAATATAAAAGATAAAGATTTGAAAAATTTTATGTATTCTGCATTAAAGTGGAAACCAAATTTACAAAACTTGCAAAAATATTTTAATTGGCTTAAAAGTGTCATGAACGCATCTATTTACCGCTTCCAATAGAAGTTTTGGTACTATTAATTGGATATCAATGCGCTGATAAAGAAGTAAAAATTATAAACAGAAAAATTAAAAATTTTCTAAAATCACCAAATTCATAGAATCAAGCAAACAATTTGTTCATTATGCAACTATTACCAAAATGATTATTTTGATTACTAAAAATTTTAAAAATAGAAAATTGTTTTTTTTCAATAAACTATATTTTTAATTTAAATTTAAAAAATGATCAACACACTTTGCCTTTTCAAACAAATGTTGATAAAAATACTGAAATTTTTTGTTGCAGGATAAGCTGTTCCTATGCGCAAATCATCAGGAAACGTTCTCCTAAATAATTTTGAAAACATAATGGAACATTTTTTATTATTGGTTTTCTTGTGATTTAGGGTCATTATCGCTCAGAGATTTTTTTTATAAATTTTTACTCTAAATTAATTTTTAACTCAATTATATATTATTTATTAAATATTATTATTTCTTAAAAATTTAATTCATTTACAAACCAAAAATAAGTTATTAATTGTTTCAAAAAAAAAAAAAATAATTACTAAATAAATAAATGATTTCAGACCACTGTGCAATGATTCAAAGTTCTCCGTTGGATGGTTAATGGCATGTAAGTATTAAAAAAAAAAACAGTTCAAACATGTTTAACTCGAATTGGGGCTTTTTAATTTTAACTTCATGCAATTATTTTCTTGTCTACCTGCCAAAAAGAAACTGATTTTATTTTGAGGTGTTTGTTTGTAATAAATCATGACAGCACAAACTGTATTGAGTTTATTACAAACAAATAGTAAAATTATCAATCAATTTAAAAACTTAATTTTTTTTATTACGAGCAACATTTTATTCATCTTACAGTACAAAGTAATTAAATTACAATTTAAATAAAAATTCCTATAAGTATTTCTTTGGTACGAAACCTTGACTTGTAACCAATAGTCACTTGTTTTGATTTTGTTTTTTTTTATTTTTTAATTCAAAAAGGGATTTTTTAAACAAACTTTAAATTTTAAAATTTCTGCAGAGCATTTGTTTTGTTTGTTCAATAAAATTTTGGTTTTATTGATTAGTGTTTTTGTTTATTGGTCTTTTTATTTTTACCATGAACAAGTTCATTAAGAGGTTTATAGTTTAATTAAATTTTTTGTTCTTATTGTTTTGATTTGACAAGTAGGAGTTACCACAAATACAATAGATTTTGTAATGAAAAATAATCTTTGACTTTGCTAACAAAAGAAAAAATGAACAATTTTTAGACAAGAATTTTAAATTGTGGCTTATCACGTTACGGTATTGTTTAAAAATAAGCAAAACTAAATACACAACTGATAAATACTATTATTCTACAAAGTTTAATGGAAAACAAACATCAACAATTAAATGAAACATGAACAAATTGTAAAATTTACTCCCAAAATCTTTTGGTCAAGGTGATCAAAATTTCGACATGCTTTACTAATAAAAACTTAAACTTAAAAGTTGTTCCAGTTCAATCTTTATTAATAATAAATAGCACTTTAAGTTAAAGCGGTGCCAGGCATGTTTCGAATGCATTCAGATTTACGAAGAGCATCGCTAAAGATACAAAATTTAGACTTTTCTTAAGAATAGCTTTTTGGCATTTACCTTAAGGAACGTACCTAATTAAAGAACTGTTAGCATTTTTTAAAAAGAAGTCCTCAAGACATAATTTTAAACGTATCCCCTCGTGCCCGTTTACTAAGGAAAGGTGTTTGACTAATTTAAGATTTAAAAACTTCCACTAACACCGTTGATTCAAGATTGATGTTTGACTATAGACTTGCAGGCCCATTGCATTGCGGTAGAACGGCAAAGAATTCTGCTGATGGGAATGTGATTATTCCCGAAACATGTAAGTTCGAGCCGATTTCACTCCAGTGTTTAGTCAAGAATAAAATTATCAAAAAAAATTTTATATCATTTCATGTTGTAAATTCCTTCCTTAAATGCAAATAATTCTTGAAAAATTTTTCATATTTTGATTAGGCTAAGGTTCATTTAATTTAATTTTCATTAAATATTCTTTCTGACGGAAGGAATTTTACAACGCTAAATTAAATAAAACAATAATAATTATTGTACGCAGCTAAAGCACGAGGTCTTTGTTTACATTTGTCCTTCAAGTTGTGCTGGGAGAAAAAGAAGGACGAAAAACATGAATAACAAAAAAAAATGAACTTTGGACTTAAGAACAATTCTTGAAAAAAAGTATGAAATAACAGAAGAAAGGAAGAACATGTGAATTTTATTAAAATATGGATAATCATTCACAACAAATTTTGATCTACCCCAGGGTGAAAATACCATTTGGTTTAAAAATTGATATTTGACTATTGACTGCCGTAGTCAAAGGCGGCGAGGGTAAAACAGCAAATACTTTTGACGGGATAGGCGGCACGAACGAAGGCCCCAATGAACTAAGACCCCAAAACGAAAATGAACTAAGGCCCGAAAAAGGGGGAATTAGTTCATAATGAAGTAAAACCCCAACGATGGTATGAATTAAGCCCCCAAAATGGGAATGAACTAAGCCCCCATTAATGGGGACTTAATTCATTATGAATCAAAACCCTAATGTTATTATGAAGTCCCAAAGTAAGAATGAACAAAGTCCCCAATAAAAAAATTCAAAAATAAAGTGACTCTTGTTTTGTTTTAAATATTCAAAACAAACATTATAGTTATATAATACGAAAAAAAATATCAAAGTATTCAAATTTTATACATAAAAAAAAAAAAAATAACAAAAAACAAAAATTTTTCATTGTTTATATAATAATTAGATAAATTTGTATAAATACTTAATGAATAAGAAGTCAGTTATATACCTGCATGGTGTCTTCCACAATTGTTCGGCAGTACGGACAGATATAATTTTGCATGCCTTTGGTGTACCATTCTGTAAAAGGGAAAATCCTTAGTTATCATTGAAAAAATAACAACTAAGAAAACTTTATTCAGCGAAGCCACCTGCCGCGTCCTACTGGAGGAGAAAACCCGTAAGCACGGCCGCAGGCCGCCACGCAGACAAACTTTAGCATGCGAAGCCAGATTTCAATACTTAACTTTAGTAAAAGGGAAAATCATTACCTTTTAATTATAAAAATAAGAAAACTATTAATCAATGTAAAATGCAATTTGGAAATATTGCAATTTATTAAATTTTTCAGAAAATGAACTAATGCCCCAACTTTATTTGTGGGACCTTAGTTCTTTTTTACAAACTGGGGTTTTATTTCATTATGAATTAAGCCCCCAATTCAAAAAATGAAATAAAACCACAAAATAATGAACTATTTCCCCAAAAACCGTTGTTGTTGTTCCCTGTACAAATATTTGGGGCCTTAGTTAATTTTCGTTTTGGGGTCTTAGTTCATTGGGGCCTTCGTTCGTGCCGCCGACGGGATAGTGTGGATACTATCGAAACGTGTCAGGTCAGCCTGTCCGGGAACGTGGGAAATCAAGGATGAAGCCCCGCGGCAGTAAAGAATGAAAAATTATCAATAAATGTAATTTAATTTCATGTTGTAAAATTCCTTCCTTCAGAAAAATAATTTAATGTCAATTTAATATAATGAACTTTAGCCTAATTAATATATGAAAATTTGGATTAAAAACAGTCCAACAAAATAACCACAAAACTAATAATTTATTTAAAATTTAATTTAATGAACTTTAGCCTAATTTAAATATCAAAAACTTCAATTTCAAATTATTTCATAAGTTTTGACGAACAAATAAATATAATACATACTAGAGAAGCCGACTTATTTTTAAGACCTGTTCAATGAAAAATCAGCATTGTTACAATTTCAATAAATCTTAATTAGATACTTTTTTAACTTTAAATTCATATCGTAGTTTAATTGCTAAAAATCCGAGATTTTAAAAACACCAGAAATTAGATTGGCTATGTCGGGCTAAATTGGAGAATAAAACTGCTGGTGGCCCTATCACAGCCAAGAATGCACATACATATACCACTTGGTAAACAATTTATATTATTCCATCGATTCTATTTTATTTCATTTTAGTTTAAGTGGAGTTCACAAAAAAAAAATTTTTTTGAGGTTATGAAAAAGTTGAAATATGCATTCTAATAGTACAAATATAAAAAAGAGTTTTGGAACGTCTTTTTGCATGCCATTTATTGCTGGGCCACTCAGTGATCTATTAGCATAATCTGAAACTCTTGCTCTGTATTTTGCTTTTAAAAATATGGTCACTGTAGTCTAGTATTGCCGGATAAAAATATGCGAGATTCTTAACATTCACAACAAAAGATCTTGATTTTGAAAATAATTCTTGACAATTAAAAACTTTCTAAATTAATCTTGTATAAAAATAACACAACTGTTAAAACCAGTTCAGAGCAAAAAAAAAAAATACCAGCAAATGAAGTCACTATTTGCACCAAAAACTTCTGTACACTTTTGTTGTAAGTCAGCTGTTAAACGTTATTAATTTCACTAGTCTGCAGCAAAAATTGTTGTGAATAAAAATATATGGAATATAAAACGCTAAAATCAAATACTATTTTCATCGTGTCTAATTCTTTTAGATATGTCAGATTTTGAACAAAACACCTACAAATTATTTTATGCAAAACTGTTGTTTTCAAAAATTAAAAAAAGGATTAAAATTTTACATTTTTATCATTTATAACGAATAGAATAAGAAAATCGAAGGGCAAAAGCTAATTTTATTATCTAATTAATATTATGTAGCATAACTAGTATTTCTTCCGAAATAAAAAGGTTAAGCTAATACATTTCATCTTAACTTGAGAACGTTTCGTCCAATTTGGATAAAATTACCCGCGAATTTGAAATACAACTTTTTAAGTATTTTATAGTTCCAACAGTTTAGAAGATATTTAGAAAATAGTGGCAGTAAAACTTTTTAAAGCAAAACGAATGCAATTTTTTGTTTTCAAAAGTTCATAAAAAAATGATAAGGGCAAAAATTATACATAAACGCTTTATAGGAAGGCCACGTATATTGTGAATAAAACAAGTATAGAGGGAAATACATACAAGTCTTGATACGGGTTTCTCTATCAAATCTGCATCCAAGTGTTGTCAAATTATTAGTGTTGAATAAAGTCCCAATTTACACTGTGGACATTTCATGCCGGACAGACGAAGTTTGTAGATGAAAGAGGAAAAGAGTAAAGTGTGTCAAGTATTCAAGCATCGCCCACTTACCCTCAAAATTCGTCTGTACTGCACGAAATGTCCACAGTGCAAATTGGGACAAAGGAAACGTTGTTTTAATATATTTTTAAGCTTTTACACTTTAACAAAACGATGAACTATTTAGTTGCTTTTTACGCAGTTTTATTTAAGGACAACGGTTTTTTTTTTTTGTTGGGCCTTGAAAAATCTTGGCAAAAAACATTTTTCCTTGATTCTTGGCGAGCACTGAAAATGCTTGTAAATCAAGAAAAATCAAGACCGTCTGGCAAGTCTACTGCAGTCATATGTGGATAAACATACGTTTGTTGGAAAAATTTAGGGTCTACACAATAATTTGACACTGCTAGCATATTTTAAGCATTAAGACTCAACGTATCGTCTAGACTGAGTTTTATGTTATTCATTGTTTTATTCATCGTCTTAAAACTTAAAATTTCTTCCAAATCATGAACATTATTATTTTTACACAATTTCTTCACCCAGTTTCTTTACCCACTTACAACTACAATGTTGGGAGAATTCCAACTAATTGTAGTGGGGAATGTAAGAAAAGATAAACTCACTGTTTTATTGCTGGTATCTTGTTTAAGCTTTGATATTGTTGCAAATAAGAATTTTTGAGTGTTTGTAGGTAATTCTCATTCCCTTTGTAGTCTTGTTTGCTGATAGTTTTGGCTTTTCTAAAATTATTTAGGAGAACGTTTCCTGATGATCTGGCCTAAGCAACCAGTAAAATGCTCATAGGAACAGCAAATCCTCCAACAATAAATTTCAGTATTTTTATCAATTATTAACCACCACCCTGGATAACGATCTTGCAGCGATGTGGTGGCTGAGTCTAGGCTGTGGTTTGTATTTCAAGTACAGGTAACGCCACAAGCGGCGCCTGAGTTTGAGATACGGAACCTAAAAGCCTTGACGACGAAAGGTTATCCACCCCTAAACCGAGGTGTCATGCGACCCGTGCCTATCGGTCTGGTTTGCAGTCAGGGGTTACCGACTGTATTATCACGGAGCTTTGCTGATACCTGGGCACCTCAGCAAATAGACCACGCCCTTACCACGTTACTGGGGGCTATGACGTGGCGGGTGTCTATACGACATCTAGGTTAACTGTGGAATGCCGGATGTCTTTAAATGAGATTGCTGAACATTCAGAGTTAACGCTTATATGGATACCAGGGCACTCAAACTGCCCGGGAAACCAGATAGCAGATGAGCTGGCCAAGGAAGGTGGTCGTATGGATGAAGCATTCATTGATCAATTCATTGGCCTTCCAATGGCTCACTGTAAGTCACTCATTCTGCGCGAGAATTATAGAATTGCGCAAGAGGGATGGACCCGTGAGTCCACCTGCTCCATATCCAGGGCCCTTTGGCCTGGATATGATGAACGGAGAACCAAATCTCTACTTGGGTTCAATAGGAACCAAATCAGGACCATGGTGTCGGTCATAACTGGGCACTGGCCTGTTGGGACTCATGCTAGAAGAATGGGTCTGGTATTCAATGACTACTGTAGAAGTTGTCATGATGAGGAGGAAGAAGAAACTGTGCTTCACTTTCTCTGTCAATGCCCTGGGCTACGGGGCATCAGGGGAAAATACCTGGGAGAACCGGTGTTTTCCTGTTGGGAGGATCTATCAGAAATAGAACTAAAATTGCTTCTTCTCTTCATTAGGAAGACGAATTGGCTCAACACTGCAGTGACGCCATCTGAGTAACTACTCTCTGGGATGGGCATTGGCGCTGGGTATCACAAAGGGACCGCTATAGGACCCAAGTGAGCTGTCTCTTGATGGCTGCCCATGGAACCTAACCTAACCTCAATTATTAAAAACAGAATTCAGCAAAACAAACAAAATCTTTTAATAAATAATTGTATTCCCAAAAACAACTTTGATAATAAAATATAAATTTTTTTTTTAAAAAGTGTTCATTATTTAATCAGTAAAATCTATTTATTTCTTATCTTAAAAACTATGGCTTTTTTATCTTTTTAAATTGAAAATATTAGGACTATATTGTAAATTGTTACAACAAAATACTACAATAAAAAGTTTGTAAAAGTTTCCAAGATGAAATTGGAGTAAATAAACACAAGATTTTTTGAACTTAATGTAACGACTTCATATCAACTCATTTACGTGTATATTTATTTACCAATTTGCAAATCCTTTTTCTATTGGCAGACAAAAGCTTAAACATTTTGGCAATTCCTTTTTACAACGTTAATCTAATTTTGCTTTCGCATCGAACTGGGTGTGTTTCACAAAGTATAAACTCTTTTATTGATTTTTTTTCTATTTTGCATTCCAAAATTTTGTGTTAACAAATGGACTATTTCCTATTGTTAAACAATAATTGTTTTGCATTTGTCTTGCATATCAATTGTTTTATTTTGGCTGCATTTATTGTTTAGTTTTGACGTAATTATGATTTATTGGACTTGAAACAAATTGTTTCAAATTTCGAAAAAATTTAAATAAATCAATAACAATCAAAGTACCAAAGAGCAAAAAAATTTATATTAATTCAGTAGGTTAAGTGTGCCAATTTGCAGTTTAAACCAAAAAATGTATACTAAAAAATTTTTAAGATAAAATCCAATTATTTATAAATTTTGTAATAGTCAAAATAAAAACCCTTAAATTGAATGTCACCAGTTTTAAAGAAATTTTTAAAAAAATAATTTTTGAATTATTATTATTGTATATTATTTATTTTCTAATAAGTTAATATTAACATTAAATACTTAACACAGCCATAATCAGTATTCCTCAATTAAACCACGCTTTCAAATTAACTTATTCAGTCAATTAGTTATAGAAAAATATGCTAAAACTTCCTGAACACTTAATTAATTTACTGTAACATTTCTAAAGAGCCCCAACAATGAATACAGCAAAAATACTATTTTTTATCAAAGCAATCAGGCAGTATTTTTTCCCAATTAAAAAACACGCTTTGGTCTTTAAATTTGCTGTTTGAAAAACCTTCAAGGTGATAATGGTTAAAGTTTAAATAATAATTTTAAATATATATATAAAAAAAACTTGTCAAAATTATAGCATTTTAAAATATAATCAAATATTTGCAAAAACAAATATAAAAATAATGTATTTAATTATTGCTAAATTATAATTAACCACAAATCAAATATCAGAAAAAACTATTTTGCAGACGTGGTTGAAAGAAATCAGGAAGACGGCAGTATGGCAAGCAAACGTCACATGAATCATATCAAAAATCAAAGAAAATTAGTAGTTTGGTGGATGTATGTACGTAAGATCTAGACACAAAATAAATTTAAATATTGAATATCATTTGTGAAATAACATGCAGTTTATTAAAAACTTAAGCAAAATTTAAAAACAACAGAATTTAACACGAATGAACAGATACTAAAGACGGAAATATTTAAAAACTTTCAAGAACAAAACTGTCATTCTTTTGTACATTTTCTGCAACACTAAAATTTTTGGCGAATTTATGTCAAGTTTAAAAATAATTAGAATTGCGTTAATCAAAACTTATAACTCAACCTGTCGCATGTAGTATTTTATTATATAATTCCGCATTTATGACGTACAAACCCACGAAAAACAAAAGACTTAGGCCACAAACCAGTTTCAGTAATAAGAATATTGTTTAATGTCTGCTGTTAAACAATTATTGTTTACAATATATTTTTATCTTCAAAAGCCCAGATACTCACATCTCGTTAATGTTTAAAATTAAAAACAAGATACTTATTTTTTGTGCGTGTACAAACATTTGGTCAACAAGTTTAACAAGTTTTTTTTTGACTTTATGAAATTATAACTGAATTTTACGCATTTTACTGTTATAACAAAGTTGTCTATTATTGCGTTTATGTGTGTATGTGTATTATTTCTTGCAGGAATTGTAATTTTAATTCATGATTTCCAGCTGGGGAAAAAAACACACAACTAAATGTCATGTGCGTAGTTCATGTTAAACAAGTTAAAAGAGAAAAAAAATAAAGACCTTGTCGTGATAAATGTGGACATAAGTGACAACCAAAGTGCAACAATTAACGACATTTAATTAATCACAGAAATAAACAGGTGTGAGAAAATGCTGGGCAATAAAATGAGTACAAAAAAAATACGCAAATCGCGTATAATCGAAAATAAAAAAACTTGACTTAATGACTCATTTTCAATAAAACAAATAAAATTAATTTGACTTGAAATTTTTAAAATTATTTTCCCATCATTTATCAACATTTTTTTTAAATCCTTAAAAAAAAAGAAATGAGCCATATTCGTACTCATGCCTTCCAGCGTGAGTACGAATATGGCAGTAGTAGACTCTCTGTGGGATCTATATCTTTTGAACCAATTTTTTTAAAACCTAACCTCGTTGCGGTTTTGGGTGTATTAAAATCTATTCCAAGAGAACGATAATGTTATGGGCCGATCATCATAATTTGTGGTAAATTATGAACTGAATATCACAACATTTTGTAGACGGATTTATGGTATTAAAAATAATAATTGGACTGAATTTCATATGTCACAGTTTTGTAGTTTTTATGTGTTTCTTGAGGAATGACTTTATACGGGACCTATTGTAAATTATAGACCGATTTCATGATGTTATTTCTAGCCACATAAATTGAAACAAATTTCACCACAAGATTATTATTGGTTACGGTTTTAGGCGTATTACATTGTTTTTCGGGAGTTGACTTAATATGTGGGCTACTGTAAATTATGGATAAATCCTCAGAGAATTTGGTAGTATAATCTCTGGTTATATTAAACGAATTGGTGCAAAATTTGTAAAAATAATATCACCTATTTAGGGAGGTTATTCCACATTTGCGCTCATAACTCTTTACCTACTGAACCGATTGTGATGAGTTTTAATCAACCAAACTTCATTGAAAAACTAGAATCAATTTGGTACTAAAATTGTCCATTTTTGATTTAAGCAAACGGATTCCGCCAAACAGGGTTAGAATAACTCAACAACCCAGGATATTTATGTACGGGCTAATCTCATTTCAAACGCTTTTTTGTATCATTTGATCATTTGAAGTATGGTAAAATATTTCATAAAATAAACAGAAAAATTAGAAAATGAAATCTTCTTTAGCGTGATGTTATAAATAAATGTACATAAGTTTTTTTTAATTGTAATAGCCCATTTATATTAGACTGAAATCTTATAGATTTCAATTAAAATCATCTTCAAAATTTAATGCATTTACATTGCAACGAAAATACTTGTTTTACTCTCTTCATAAAAATGACGTGTCCATTACGAGGGTAAACTAACAACGGTTTTAAAATATTTGCGTATATAGAAAATAATAATTGTTATGAATGTGGTTTTAATAACTTTTTCTTGTCCACGGTTCTGTGTCTTGAGCGTTATTCTTTTTTAGTAACTTTATTACTCAGTCCAATTGTTGAAATCGCATTAACAACAAACACTTTAATAACAGAGACGGTTGGCTATTCTAAATTTGTAGAAGTTTGTAAGTTCGTGATATATTTAAGAAGTTTTTTAATTTGTGAATTATTGTTATATTGCAAAAGGTTTATCCTGAAAATTGTATTGAGTGTTATTCAAAATTATACACCCAAATTTTTATAAGTCAACATATAGCTTGAATTCTGAAAAAATATAAAATTCTTACAAAAATGTATTGTGCGTTATATTGAAAAAAATTTTATATATAATTTATTTGTAAATTTTTAGAACGGCAAAAAAAATTAACACCAGTAGAAAGGCAGAAACGATATATTTTTTCAATTGAAGCGGATTACTTAAATATTTTTTTTTTACATATTCATGTTTATTTTTAATTTTTTAAATAAAAATAATTTCTTTGATCGAGTGCTTGCATGTTGTTATACCCACACGACAGTAACGGAGAATGTATTATGAGCTTGTGCTGATGTTTGTTACAACTGTTAGTATACCGATCGACTTAGAATGGCGTTTTAAATCACTCTAACGATGTCCGTTCGTTCGTTCGTCTGACTGACTGACTAGTTGTCCGTGTAAACATTATAAGCAAAGTACAGATCCCAGTTTTGGAGATAATTTGATGTCATTTTGTTCATAGGTTCTAATATTCCGAGTTATGTTCAAGATGGTGAGAATCAGCCAATTTTGCATAGCCTCCATATAATCTTCTCTCCGAAATAGAGTCTTTGTGAACATAAATCATGTAATTATGTTGGTATTTCGATAACCTTTGGTCTTAGCTTATTTTATTGAAATCTAAATCATCTTACAAAGTCGCATTAGAATCGAACCATATTTTACCAAGGCTCTCATACAATAACTACTCCTGAAAATAGATTTTAATACCATAACCTCCCTATTAATGCTGGTATTGATATACAAATTGTCGGTTGATTTTTACACAATTACTTTCATTTGAAAAAAATTTATTCAGATATTTCATCATGTAAAAATATTCACAAATGAATTATTTATAAAAATTTAAATTTCAACAAGTTTACGAAATTATCATAACTTGAACTATATGAACTATTCTTTTTGTTAACCTCATTTTAAGAACAAAAGTGAAATCAAATGCAACGCTCAAGACACAAAAATGTTAAAAATTCGAAATATATAATTTAATTTCATAATACATTGAATGAGACAAAACTATTATAGGAATCTTATCTTCTGATATTTGTAATAATTAAATTAGAAAATTTAAAAAAACAAAACGAAAAATGAATACTTGAAATTGGAATCACACATATTTAAAGGCTCTTAGATAAATATTTGAAAAGTTGCACACAGAATGATAAACTTAGTATACCCTTATTTACCCCTAGTGGTGGAGGTTAAAAAATTAAAAAGAAAACAAAGTCTTAAAAAAAATTTTTATATGAAAAGCAAAAATTTCTTGCACGTAAGAAATGCAATTCTAATGAAAATCTGTAATCATTATATTAATAATTATTTTATGTTTCCATTCAAATTATTTAGTGATCAATATTATTTTAATGCATTGTGAATTGACTGTAAAACTTACCCCTTTGTCGTATAATCGCTTAATTTTTACAAACTGCGAAATCATGTAATTACTTAATACTCATAATTAACTTGTAATTTAGTGCTCAAAACCTTTACTTCTTTACATCGCCCCTGATCAGTCGAAATACTATAAAGTATTTTGTTAAAGTACTCGGTGCAGCAGTTTAAGTAAGAAAGAAAAAGTACATGCACTCTTTTGTATTTTAAGATTATTATGCATTGATAATATGATTTCATTCATTTTAGACAAACTAAAGCCCAGCTGTTGTTAACATTTCAGTCAGTTTAGTTTTATTTAAACTTTTTATTGTTACCTTTTGCAAAAAGTCAATAGTAAAATTAAAAGAAATGAGAAAAAAATAATATTGGATCAAAAACGTGCTCTATGCAAAATTTACATGCATAAAGATATTTTTGTTTTATGAGTTGGCTGGTGGGACATAATGAAGTGTAAGTAAAACAGAACCTTTTTTAATTGGGAACACTTTTTATATGTAACTGAATGAAAGTTTTAATCATATTTGCTAAATATCAATAATTCAAAAATTTTAACATTTTTTTTATCTAATTTAAAGGTTAAGTAGTTAGTATTTGTGTAGTGTTTTGAATAATTCTGTTTACAAAAAGTTTGAGAAACACTGAACCAGTGGCATAAAATAGCCACTGCCTTTCCTTATGTATAATTTTGTAAGTGTCACAATGGGTTATCGTTATTATAGTCTTGCTTTTTTTAAGCATATAAATGATTTATAAAAGAAAAATTAAATGGCATTGTAAGTAAAAAAAAAATTTTTATGTAAGCGGGCATTTTTTCATATCAAACTGAATATTTATATGTAAATAAGTTTAACCCAGTGCGCTTCGCTACCCTCCATAAAATAAAATATCTAATGTTTTCAAAACAGATCTCGTGCATTGCTTATGAAGTTATTTGTACCAAGTTTGCATACTATTACTGTTTCCCATCACCAGTTGCACACAAATCTTTATGGTATTTGTATTGAAGTTGTCCCGCCTAAGTCTACGATAAAGCAGTGGGCTTTTTACAGATGTATACTCAGAGCAATGTTTTCCAAATTTATAAATTGTAGCTGTCGCCGTTTTCTAGATATACAGAAATCTAGTTTGATACACGCCCACCTCTCCAACCCCGCAAAGATTTTGTCAGATATTGTGTATTACTAACCAAGCTGCTTGTACCTAATTTGGAAACTTTGGCTTTTGCCGTTCTTCAGATATACATAAATCTATAATCTCTTTGTATGGGAGATGCCGCTCCCACTTTTCCAATGCCGCCCACACTTTATCGGATGCTGTGTATTGATAACTAAGATGTTTTTACCTAATTTGGAAACCTTCGCTCCAACCGTTCTCTAGATATACAGAAATCTATATTGTCTTTCTATGGGAGGTACCACACTCACTTCTCCAATACTGTCAATTTTTAGAGAGTCTGTGTAGTGATAACGCAGAAATGTGTACCAAATTTGGACAATTTTTCTCCAACCGTTCTTTAGATATAAATAAATCTATTTTGTGCCACGCCCACTTCGGATGTTGTGTATTGGTAACCAAAATGCTTTTATCTAAATTGGAAACTTTGGCTCCTTTCGTTCTCCAGATATACAAAAATCTATAAAGTCTTTGTATGGGTGATGCCACGCCCACCATTCCAATACCGCCTACTTTGGCAGAGATGTTGTGTATTGATAACCCATCTATGTGTACCAAATTTGGATAATTTTTCTTTAACCGTTCTTTAGATGAAAATAAAGACATTTTGTGCCACGCAAACTTATCCAATCCCGCCAAAATTTTGTCAGATGTTGTGTATTGATAACAAAGATGATTGTAACTAATTTGAAAACTTAAGGCCTTTCCGTGATATGCTGAATCAAAATTTCAAAAAAAATATACAGCCTATAGATCCTTCCAGACCATCAGTAATATACTGTGAAAGTTTCATGAAGATCGGTTCAGCGGTTTAGGCGGCTAAAAGGTACAAACAAACAAATAAACAAACATACATTCATTTATATATATATATATATATATATATATATATATATATATATATATATATATAGATCAAAATATGTAAATCAAAAGCACTACAATGAATTTTATCAGTGTGTTTAAAAAAAAGACCAAAACTCACTTCAGCTTTAACTTACTCTAGTTTCTTCATAAATCTTAAAATCCATACCACTGACATGAATTAGTGGCAAACATAAATCGAATGGAAATATATAAAATTATATGACATAAAAATATTATCTATCAGTATAGACGATAATAATAGAAAACACAAGCACACACTCGTCTACAAAGCATGCAACAGTTGCATATTTTCGGTAAAAAAAAAAACACCTTGTGGTTTTATTATTGTACGAATACGAATAATTTTAATATCCACCACCACTACGTGAAGTGAATAAGGGTATATTAAGTTTATTATTCCGTCTGTAACATCAAGGAATGTCCATCTAATAATCTTTTAAGAATAAATATGTATGTTGTGGAATCTGAAATAATTATAAGCCGATGTAGCCATATCTGTCTGCCTGACAGTCTGTACACAGACACAAATTAAAATAATATTACAAATGGCATCAATGAGGCAAAATGTGACATCAATCCAATGACGAACGTCATCGTAAAATGTCTTCATATTTTATGCGTCATCTATGCTATAAATAAATTTGATGCCACATTTTGTGTATTATTAACATTATTTTCATATTTAAAAAGCAAAATAAGAAGCGAAAATTCCCATACTCTTTTTTTGGAAATTATTTAGTTAAATACATAAAATTTTCAAAGTAAAATGATTACGAGCTAATATTCATATGGTGCTAACTGCAATTTTTCAAAAATGTGTTTTTTTATAGAAACGAGTTCACTGAAGGGTCATCTGTCATTAAAATATTAAAAAAAAATTTCCCTAAACGTTATTTTCATAAATATTGTATTGTGCTATCTAACACTCACGTTTTTTTTTTTTTTTTTTTTTTTTTTTTTTTTTTTTTTTTTTGTCAAAAAAGTGCTATATTTACATAAAAAATATTTATATATAATAAATTGAAAAAAATTGGTTTCACAAAGTTGACATATTATACATCCATAGGTTGGGAATTGTGTCTAGAGTTCAAAAATAAAATAATTTTAAGATTCGTTGAAGACATTTGGCAAAAAAGTGCAAAACATGTGTTTATGAGTGTTAGTCAATAATATACATTTTTGTTTTTGCAATAACATCTTTATTATTGAATAATAATATTATTTAATGAAATTTGACTAGTAAATAGATTTTTTAATACTTTTTAAATTTACAAAATGAATTCCACAATCCCCTAAAAAAACAGCCGAATTTCTCCAAAAATGATTTTAAAAAAATAGGTCTATTTCTAAGAAGGTTTCAAAATAACTATAAATAATATATATGTCGCTAAACATTTTTTCTATAAATAAAAGAGGTAATGTTTTAGATAATCATTTCAAAAAGTCGACTTTTTCAGAATTTTAACTTCAAATTCATAAAACTTTTTAATAAAAAAGAATTTTTCACAATTTGCAAAATGTAGAATATCAATTGATTTGTTGGTAATTCCAAAAAAAATATTTTAATTAAATTATGAAAAAGGTAGGTCAAAAATAGCAAATTTTAGTCTTCAAAGTCGGATATTTCCTAAACTTAAAGAGATAAATTATGAAGAACTCGACAAGAGCATTTCGCCGAAAATCATTTTTAGCATCGAGCTAGAGCTAAGAATAAAGGATCGTTTTTATCTTTTGTAATACCCGAGATGCCCTACTTCAGGAACCTATGGCGTCTCTCCTAATAAGTATATAGGACTCAAATTCAAACCCTTAATTCGACTTTAACCCTTTAACTGTCAGCTCAAACTTCATTCCAATCGGACCAACTGTTTTCAAAATATAGAATTATTTCATTTTTTTTCTGCAAATTTCCCACACTGTACAGCGGCCATAATTAAATAATCGAATCCCTTACAATCTGGTCCACGTCCTATTCAACTAAGGAAATGGAAGCATTTGCAAACATTGACTCCTGGTATTTTGCAAGAATATCATTATTCTTATGATAAATCGTGTTCTATTAAACTGACTCCGATTCGCCATTTCTGTGATGCCGATACATCATCCCATTAATGACATAATCTCAATGTTTGATCCTGATGACAATTTGTCCACATGATGTTAAGTCTGACATCACAATGATAAAAAGTGTCATGGGGTCAAAAACTAAGACACTTGGCTTAGTACTGATGTCAAAATAGATTAGGGTTATGAAGCCTTTTCTATCAGTGTATAAGTAAACGTTTAATTAAATTGATCTAATTTTTAGTTACAACTGTTTTTATTTTTGATTAATGGTTTAATTAAAAAATAAGATTGGCTAAAAAATGGATTTAATAGAAAAGAATGATTTTGGTGTCAAATTGTTTCTAGTTCTTCTACGGATACGGGATTGTAAGCCAGAGGTGTATTTTAAGCATTGCAAAAAAGTATTAATTTTTATTTTTGTTGTATCCTGGCATGGTATTTTTGTTCGAGTAAATAAAAATTTTTTTTAATATTTTATATATATTTTCGCGGCAAAATACTAAATATAACAATTAAATCGGCGATAGAACGTTGGTATTTTTAAAATATTATTGATATATATTATACAACTAACTTTCACAATAGTCGGTCCATAATTTACCATAAGATTCAAGTAAGGACTGCCGAATATAACTTAGTAGGTCTTAAGCCGAAATAAAACTTGATATTGCAATTTGGTAATATATATATTTATATAACTTGAAATGACATCATCAAATTTTGTAATGTTCGATCTATAATTTAACATTTTAATAAGCAGTCGCAAAAACATTTTTATATGATTAAAACAGAATTGAGTAAGAGAATATTTTAATGAAATTTGGAATAGAGAATGGGATCTAAGATTTTGTGAAATGCATAATCAATTGTAGACTCTATTCATTGCCAACTTCCGAAAAATTATAATTGTTGGTGATAATGCTCCAAAGATTCGGTACAGACAAATTTAATATTCGTACTTGTATTTTTTTCTCTTTGCTGTAGTGTTGATGGCAACAATTTATTACTAAAACTTATTGTTGTTGTTTTATTTTTGTTGCTGCCACTGTTGTTGCAATAGGTGTGGTATAAAGTATAGTTTGCATTTTAATGTATTGTCTTTCTTTAGATGTTTTTTCTACAGTATTATTTTTTAAGCTGCCGCAACAAATACATATTAAAGAAAAAAACTGTTCACTAAAACTACATCGACAAATTGCAATTGTATTCATTCTTTATGTACATACACTTTATATGTGTATAATTTCGGAAAATGTTTATCGATCAGTGAGTGTGTGAATAACGGAGAGAACATAGGCTACAAAAAAAAAAAAAAAATAAACAGAACACACACATGCATAAATAAATATGTTTGGTAGCTATAGACGTTAATAACGACATTGACAAGGCCATTTACTGCCTGCCAGTATTTTGTATTTACTCAATGCATATTAGATAAAAAGATACCATTCATATTTGCACAAACAAAGAGCAAACATATTCACACAAATGTAGTAACATGAGTACATAGATACATGTATTGCTTAGTCATAGATATATGTACATAAAATTATTTACATACCTTATGGACACGTATAAATTCATACGAAGAGGCGGATTTATATGCACTTTTTCCTAAACATTTTAGGGCCTAACTGTGTGAAACGCAACGCAACGCCAAAAATTTCATTGAAAACAAAAACAAATTAAAAAATATTTTATAATTTCGTTGTTGCTTTCTACAGGAATTTAAATTTAATTATTAAATTTCAAACACTTCATATGTTGTGGTATTGAGAATTTAAAAAAAATATGAATTTCTGTAGAAAGCAACAACAAAATTATTAAACATTTTTGAATTTTTTTTTGCTTTCAATGAAATTTTTGGCGTTGCGTTGTGTTACACACAATGGGTAATTTTCCAAATCACACATTTTGCTAAAATTAAAACATCATTTTTAATAGGGACGAAACGATACTTCACGTTTGCCGATATATCGGCATTGGCGATATTTTACTGTCGATACTCCGATACTTTTTTATAGTTTTTTTTGAACAAACAATTTGACTTGCAATGCTTATTTTTTGCATAACTTAGAGCAAAAAATTGAACAGAATATTAAATTGTTTCTTTAAATTCTTAAGCTGGAGGTCGGTCTACATCACGCGTTTTATACGTATGTTTTTTTTTGACATCTTTTCGGGATGCATGCTAAAGTAGAAAGTACTTCATCCTCTCGATACGTTTATGCGTTTTGGGGTATAACTTGTCAAATCAAGTTTACTCTATGACTTTTTGGACTGATGCATAAACGCATTGAACGCTCGGTTTGGACCAGCAGCAGAATTTTCTGCTTACTTTTAATGATTTTTGTGAAAATAAAAATCACTTCGCTACAACTTTTGGGTTTACTTCGAAGGGACCAGAAAATCCATTAGCAAAGACACTGCTGTATTTTGAAATGCTATTTCGCTAGTTAACAGTCTTCGGACATTATTAGAAAATACGATTAATGAATAAACTGAGATGCAGAATAATTTAGAGTCCCAAAAGTTGGCGATTTACGTAGAATTAGCTCTGAATGATAAATTTGAGTGTTTGGAGAATAGTGAAATCTATTGTTTATATACAATTCTTTGCCTTCGATACAAAGCTAGAAAATTTCAAAGACAACAGATCGAAAATAACGTCTTATTGAGCTACTCCACATGACTCTACATTACGAAAGTTTTGAAAACATGGTAACCCATACACCCAGTAAAAGTTCTGCTAAGCATAAAAGAACTGAAATTTGAAGCGTTTGTAGAAATCTTAAAAGATAATTTGGGGAAGGATGAAGGCTGTGGCTCACCTATAGAAGATTTCTAGGTATACCTTAGATTTTCTAACTTTTTCTAGGGACGCAGATCCGCTTGTTAACAGGTGCAATATAATGATACACTCAAAATTTAAGACAACGGCGCAGAAAAACTTAAGCTATCAAATGGTCTCATCACATCTGAGAGACGAGTTTTTACTGCAGGTCTGCTTCAAACGGTGTTGCGATATGATCTCCATAAAAGTTGAATATACTTTTTTTTAAAAAAATTTTATTAATATTAATTTTGAATACCAAAGTTGTTTTTGGGAATACTATTATTTATTAAAAGATTTTGTTTGTTGTGCTTAATTCCCTTTTTTAAAAATT
This sequence comes from Pollenia amentaria, assembly GCA_943735925.1. Lineage (NCBI taxonomy): Eukaryota > Metazoa > Arthropoda > Insecta > Diptera > Polleniidae > Pollenia > Pollenia amentaria. The sequence continues at coordinate 229,074,344 of OX031009.1, forward strand.
GATAAAAAATACTGAAATTTATTGTTGGAGGATAAGCTGTTCCTATGCGCATTTCACTGGTTGCTTAGGCCAGATCATCAGGAAACGTTCTCCTAAATAATTTTATCAGCAAACAAGACTACAGAGGGAATGAGAATTACCTACAAACACTCAAAAAGTCTTTTTTGCAACGATATGAAAGCTTAAACAAAATACCAAACAATAAATATGGGGTGAGTTTTTATCATTTCATACATTTCCTGCTACAATTAGTTGGAATTCTCCCAACATTAATTGTTCACAACGATAGAAAATATTTCGTTTTCTTCCATCTAGTGTTTTTCGCAAAGAAGTTTATATATATTTTTTTTTAATTTTTTTAACAAAAATGTAGCAACAAAGTTATAAATGACGTTTATAAGAATTTTTATTTGGTTTTGTAATGAAACTTTTAACAATGCGGGGATTCACAAGGTGTGCTATCAAGTCATATCGTCATAATGTCCTAAATAATATTTAACAATTGTTTAAAAAAAAAATATTGTAAAATATTATTTAGGACATTATGACGATATGACTTGATAGCACACCTTGTGAATCCCCCCCAATATGTTTAAAAAAATAATAACCAATAGGTAATATTATTCTGGGCAAAATTTCCAAACGTGATTGGAAATGTGTGTGCTTTTTAAAAAAAAAATGTCTTTTTTTGTGAGCACCAAGCTAAAATGTTGCTGTCATTGTGAATCTGGCCTTATCCTTCTTTAATAATTTGTCTAACAACAAATGCATACAAATCTACCCTCTTGGCTAAGCATAAAACCTTTAAGCTAAATTGCTTTTATTAAGGTTTTCTTCAAATTGATTTGCTATACAATATCAAAGTCTTGGGAGTTTTTTGCGAAATTTATAGAACTATTTTGATTTTTTTTTTTAGTAATTTAACACTTAAAAATTTACACATTTTTATAGTTATACATAAAAAAGTATTATAAATAAATAAATAAAAATAATATAAAAATAAACATTGAATAGACAATAATATTGGCTGTACAAAACGGTTTTTGTGTTATTGTCAAAATATATATATAACTATTAAAATTGTCGTCTCTTTCAAAGCAATGATCATAGTTATCACTGATAACTTATCATTGACTTTTCCCAATATTTCTGGCAATATTTTAATTGGTTATTTTCTAAATAGTTTCAACTGCAAAAACAACGTGCGACAGTTCGTGTTATTACACAAAAGGACATGTCCAGCTTTCTGGAGCATAGTGCATATTCTCCATATAGTGAACCAGCAAACCCAAAATGGTATTCGTATAAAAATTAAGTAGCGTAACGTATCACTTATCATTTAAGATTTAAAAAACAATCAGCGTAGGAATATCCCTAACTCCCATATACCTTAAATTGACAAAAAAAAATGTTTTTTAGCTTGACTTTTCTATCAGAATGAAGAAAAATGTGTATGCGTCCATGAAATTTTACATTCTAAAGCCATGTTAATTTTATTGTATTTGGTGTAAAGACATCCTGTCAGGCACCTTTTTTAAAAAAACCCAAATCTTAGCTGCATTTATGATGAGAACGCACTATAAATGATTAATTTGTTTTAAATAATGCGTCTAAGCTCTGTTCTAAATTTTGTTTCATTCAGTACATGACTTCCTCCCATCACAAGGGTACAACATCTAACTTTTATTAGTCCTATTGTCTGTTTGTAGAACGCGAGCGCAAAAGTGACTCGGTTAACTTACATTTAAAACAAAAATAATATATCAAAACTTGTTTTTGTTTTAAATGTAAGTTAAACGGGTCACTTTTGCGCTCCCGGTCTACAAACAGGAAGTTAAACTTAATTTATGCACCATGTAACCAACTGGTATCAAACAACAAGGGCTTTTTCAGACAGCAAATATTTATTGTTGAACCTTTTTATTCAAACAAATAAGAACCTATAATTTTCAACAAACACCCAAGTCCGCTGGTTAAAAGCATTTCTATAAACAAAAGACTTAAGACACATGCGAATACATCAAAATAATTGACATTGTTCATACGCCACTAAACAACGTTCCGTTTTTTTCGGATTTTCACAACAAAATGGCCTTGACTTGTTTTCTTAGTGCACCAGTCATCGAAGGGTATGAATTAATTGAATGTTGACTAATGCCGTTAGTGAGTACTTAAGTACTTTTGACTTTAATTCTTGAATGTGTTTTTTTTTTTAAGTTTCATAAGAGTATTTTAGCTTTATTTTAATCTGTAGACAAAAACTGTTTACGATCTTCGAACATAATTTAGAGATCTATTAGACATAAATTTTATACTGTTAATATTTTCACTTAGACTTCAATGAAAATTAATTAAAACCTTATCTTAGTAACTAAGATATATGACTTTGTTTGAGAAGGCGCGCCTTATGTTTGAGCTTCTTTCTTTTTTTAATTTACTGATTCAATAACAAATCGAATGCAATTGTTGCTTTCAGTGTCTCATTGTCCAGCTGCAATTGTGCCAATTTATTTGATATAGATTATTGTGATTTCAAAATATTTGTTTTCAGGGGGTTCATGTTGTAAACAAATTTCTTTATTGAGTTTATTTTTCAAGTTTTTTTTTCCACTTTGCCAGCGCCCGAAAATGTTTGGCAATGTCTTGTCTACCACTAACAAAGTAAAGTAGTGGGTAACTGGGTTATTATGTAAGATTAACGACATAAAAAGAATGGCAAACATTTAATGAAATTAAATGAATTAAAATGAAATGTGAACGTAAATAAAGAAACGCGTTTGAGACATAGAAAAAATTTGTTTAATAAAACATTTTGTTTAACATTTTCGCTTAATTATTTTTTACCTCATTTAACTCTTAAAAACAACCTACAAAAAGTAAAATTATTAAAAGGAACAATAAATAAAGAGTGAGTTTGAAATGAAAAAATGCTGTGTTTTGTTTCTTCGCAAGGCCTATAAAATCAATTGGCTTTGCACTATCCATGTGTTTTTATGTGAGTTTTTCCAAGGCACACATTTTATTAAACAAAGTTTTTTTTTTGGCTGTCGATTTACTTACAAGATTGTTTTGCTGGCTACTCCTTAATCATGTTAAAGCCCCCTCCAAAAAATCTTATAAAGTGTGTAATTGAGAAAAACCCCTCAATTATTTTCTGTATAATTTATATTTTATTTCATGTTTTTTCTTTATGTGAAGCAACATTAAAATATTAACCAATCCGTCTTAAAGAGAATTAAACTTTTTGCTTTTATTTTGTTAACAAAAAAGTTAAAAAAAAATTGTTTAATAGTAAATTTTTGACAGTTGCAGTGACACCCACATCAAACACCTTTAATTTGAAAAAAAAAATTATAAAAAATTGCAAAATTTTGCATGTAAAATAGAAAAATGTAAATTTGTAATTCGATTAGTTAAGGTTTGAGTTATGAAAATTTTTTCTGGATATTAATAAAAAAAATTAGGAAAATTTAATGTATACGGTGTTTTTTTCAAGCTGCAAAGGAACTTATAATGATAATATAAGACAGAAATATTGTTGGAATCAAATGTTTTTAATTTTAATGTGGTAGATAATTTCATGGCATTAATTTTTCAAATATTATTTCCAGTATATTTCTGCCGCGGCGACTAGTAATATGGTCCATTTGAGCAATCCAATTGTTTTTTACTTTTTCCAATAAATCCGGTCGTGTGGCGTAGTGGTGGCTTGAATATTGGCATAAACTTCAGGAATTGCTGACTTGTCGGCATAAACCAATGATTTAACAAAGTCGCAAAAAAAAGTTATAAAGAGGCGGCAAAAAGGATGAACCTGGGGGGCCAGTAAACAGTAACAATTCTGGAAATAAATATGTCACTGTATGGCAAGACGGCTCTTGTTGGAACCAAATGTCGTTAATGTTTTTCTGATAAATTTTTGGAAACAAAAACTCAGGCATTCACCGTAACGGCAGCTCCTTACTCATTTTAAAAGAAATACGGACAGCTGATTCCATCACCGTGTAAACAGCACCAAATAGTCATTTTCAATGGATGTAATAGTGATTCGGTAACGGCTTTAAGACTGTCTTCGCTCTATATACGGAACTTCTGCTTATTGTTATAGCCAATTAAGCGGAAATGCGCTTTATCACTAAAAATTTTTTGATTAACATGTCTATCTTCGGCCAATTTCATATGAGCCCAATCAGCAACAATTTAACGCAATGATGGTCGTTTGGTTTTAATTCTAAGTAAGTTATAAGTCTTACGTTTTATTTTCCACGTAGTCGAATGACAGGGGCCAAAAATTTTGGCGACGCTTCGACTTTTTGGCGTCTTCTTCAATACTTGGCGCTACAGCAGCAACATTTGGTACGTACATTTCTTTGTCTTGCTGGTGGTTTTTAATCGAGAAAAGTAAAATTAGTGGGAAAGCAATCAATTACTGCACGAATTGCTTGCCCACTATGCCGATTATGTTGACTATAAAATTGACGAAGTGCTCAATGAACACATTTGGAACATATGTCAACACATTTTGACATTCTCAGCTGTCAAACCATAGTTAAAAAATGTAAAAAAAACACCCATTTACTATTTAATGTTTTAAGCAATATGTAAAATGGGCAGTATAAAATGAGTTCAAATATCTGTTTTATTAAAAGGGTTTTTTATTATTTTCTAGCTTGTAACATAACTGAGGTTTTTCGCCAACTACCACATAAAAGGCTCGATAGTCTCCCCATCAAGAACATCAAGTAGGGTTGAAATATATATTGTACTTTGTTTAAGCTCATTTTCAATTCTTAAGTTAAAAAAAATTGCAAACACTGGGCTTTAAAAAGTAAATTTTTTGGATGCTTTAAATAAAAAATATTGAAATAATTTTCTAGAACTGTTAAACATATCAAAATACGAGTATTATGTGAGTATGGATTGAAAAAATATAGAATAGTCGTGTGAAACTAGAAATCTCCCTTTAAAATAATATCCCTGCAGTCAATTTTTCTTAAAGCACTTATTCCGTGATTAGTGAACAAAATATTATAATAAAATGGAACCAATTGTGATAGGTGAAAATGACATATTACCTAACTGGTGATAATGTCGTTCAAGTTCAGCTACTCCCGAGGAAAGGTAATTTACACAAATCTAGTCATGTGACTGGATTTTGTGCAGGTAGTGGCAGATTCTATCTGGTTCTATTTCCATATATGAGAGGGATCTGTAATATTAGCATGATTCTCTCGTGACAATATTTGGCATACAGGCATTATATTAACCAAATTGAAAGTGCCCATTTAGGTAATTTCAGTGAAGTGCCAAAAAGCTGCCAATAAACCCCCTCATATGTCATCGCCATGTTAAAGAAGTGACAAGTTTGAGGTAAGTTCCCTTTCTTCTAGGATGTGATTCTTTTATTTAAAGAAGGATTTCTTTGCAGACCATATTGTAGTCGATATTTAGTCTATACCAACGTTTTAAATTCTTTTCAAATCGACGTTTCAAACGAAAGCCTCGATGTGTTTAGTTTTGTTCTTTTGTAGTCAATTTCACATAAAATCCACTACAAAAACCGTCTGTGCAAAAATAATTTTGTTCTTATAAATAAATACACAAGTGATAAATTGCAATTCCAAAATTTTGCCTTTTTCAACATTCTATCTCATCAAATCTGAAGCTTTTAAACTTACTTTACATTATTATAATTTGCTTGAACAAAATTGTTAATATTTAAATGCAAAATGATATAAAATGATGTAAAATTATTACAACAAAAACAAATATTTCATACTATCATATTTATTCAAACATATTATTTATCTAACGATAGTCGTGGGAAATTCACCTTTTAATCATACAACAAATTTGTATTTAAATTCTAATTCATAATTAATGATGGCGTGTTTAACAACTACATTTACAACAAGTAAAAGACTATAGTCGGCCAATAACGAACATTTGATATCCTACACAACAGTATTCACAAAACATTTTTAAGAGTGTACTCTATTTGGAACCCATTGCCAATCATGAAACTGGCAAAACAAAATTATGTTATATATTAAATTTTCATATAAAAGTTCTTTGTGGCGAAAACCACGTAACTTGTATTTTAATATTAAACAGTAGAAACGAAATATGTTATTCATATATTGAAAAATAAATTAAATTTTGGGTATTTAAAAGTAGCATATTTATGAACGATAGATCGATTTATTCATTTCAGGAATAAAAATAATAATTTATTAATGTTTTAAAGAGTTACGTTAGTTACGTTCTTTAGAACTCATATTTTCTTGAACAAAAACGTGTAACTACAATGAAATTTTTTTAAGTTGTTTAGAGAATTTGTTTTGTATTCGAAAAATGTAGAGTAATTAAGAACTTTTTGAATTTTTTTATTAAATATATCGCACTTAATCAACAAGAGGATATTAACTCAAATTTTTAGTTTTTTAAATTTTTTGAAAAAAGCGACTCGTTAAATTTATATTTATAAAAATTTAACGTGTCGTTGTTAAAATATCGTGCTATTTTATTTACTTTTTAGTAATGAAACGGTTGGTTTTAAAATCGTTTTTCATGTGCCTTCAATATTAAATTAAAAATTGTTATGCTTCTACTGAAAAGTTTTAAGTTTTGAGTTAATGCCCTCTTGTTGATTTAGTGCGATATTATTTTTAATTTATATTTTTATAAATAAACAATTTTTTTAATGCAAAATTAATAACATTAAAAACAATGGAAATGCAAGATAAAATGCAGCTTATCAAATGGAATTTTATTGTAAAAAGAATGATAATCCGGTAAAAGAAGTGGCTTAGAGTCCTGCAGGTGCTGCAATTTCTTGTTTTACACTTTTATTGTTTGTAAATGCAATTTTTAAAGCTTAAAAGTTTTTAATTTTTTCCAATTATTTGCGGAAGTTCCTTATTCTAATCTGTTACATCTAAAAATAAATTTTTCTACGAATCATATTGACAGTGGGACCTCCAACATTTTTACCGATAGAAAACAAATGCTTTAATGAGTCTTTTCAAGGAACGAAATATATAATCTCCCTGCGGGTAATTTGTGTCAATTGTTCCAACAGAACTGGTCCTGGGATTTATGAAAATATAATAAGAATAAAAATAAATAATTAATGATATATAAAAGAAGAACTAATCACTTAACTGGTGTATTAAGTAAGAACAAAAACGTAGATTATTTAATTTTGTATTAATTTTGTTTTAATAATTTTTTTATATAAATGTTTTTTTTTTTTATTAAGACCGTTTTTGTACTCAGTATTCACCGGTGGTGTGATTAATTTCTTTGGGAATATTTACAAATTTGTTCGTAGAATTAATTTTATGACTTTTTATTGGAAGAATAGAAAGAACATGTTTATTGAGAATAGGTGTGTGACTGGTCAAATGGTGGCTGTTAGGGGTCAATTAACCCCCTCCAATGACAACCCACTCATATAAAGCGAGCTAGGACCGGCCTCTGCCACCAAAAAACCTATCACAGGACTACTTTAGTGTCAGTTCGCTTCCCTCTAGGGACCTGGCCGGGTGCTCAAGCTTAAAAAAGGAATGGTGAAATTGTTCGCAAATCTTAATGATAAGAAATGCATTATAAACATTAAAAACCTTCTATGAATTATTAAGATTCAATGGAAATAAATGTGTAGTTAAGTGCTTTTGGCTTACATAATACTTGAACTTATTATTACGTACGTTCGATTTTTGCTTATAAAATGTCTAATTTTTATTATCTGAAAGTAAAAAATGGAGAGGACATGGATGATGTTGATATGCATCAAAATCAATCAAAAAACCTTTTTTTGTTAGTTACATGGTTCTGCATTTCCGCTTACGATATATATGAGATATTTTTGTCTTAGAAGGATTTTACAGAGGACTGAATAAAATGAACATTTGGTTAAATCTGGACCTACTTAGGCAAAAAAGCCATGACAAAGTTGGTATTACAAACGTTATGGTTGGCAAATTTTGTTTCAATACCAACATTTATAAGGATGTTATGTCAACAGACGCTACTTTCGGGAATGGTATTTGCTGCATGGGAGCTATCGTCAAATATGGAATGATCCCGATACAGTAGATGATTCGGGTTGATATTATATATTTAAAGGTAAAATTTAGTCTAAATACGAATAAAATAAGATGGTTTATTAGCACAAAAAAACTTAAATTTTTCAATTTATTTACATGTTTATTTAAAAAAACACGTAACTACATCTTATAAATTACAGTGCTAATGAAAAAATTCGTGAAAATAATCATTTAATTTAAATTGGACTATCGTCCAACTGCCATTTTACCTTTTTTGTCAAAGGTCTTTGAGCGTTTGCTTCACAAACAAATGAGCAAATACTTTACTTACTGAGCGGCAGTCAGGTTTTAGACCTAAACACAGTTGTCTTACGGCGCTAATTGATGTATCAGAGGAGTCAAGGTGCCAAATGGATGATAACAAAATTTATTTTTTTAGTGTAACAAGACTTTTCTAAGGCGTTTGACATCGTAGAACATTCGATTCTTTGCCTAAAACTCAAACACTTTTTTAGATTTCATCAACGGCAGTAAATCTTATATCGTCGTATTTGTGTAATAGATCGCAGTCAGTGTGCCACGGTTCAAAAACCTCTAATTGTTGCGCAGTTTCTAGAGGTGTACCCCAGGGCTCCATACTTGGACCTCTTCTATATGCCATGTACTCAAACGATTTACCTCCCCAACTACTGCATTGTGGAATCCAAATGTATGCAGACGATGTACAGCTTTACATTAGCTGTGAGCCATCTAGACTCAGCGACTGTATTAGTGAGTTAAGCGAAGATTTGGATAGAATTAACCAATGGGCAACAAGGAATGGTCTTTGTTTAAATGCCAGAAAGTCTCATGCAATGATAATAGGAAAACCAAAACGGATTCCATCTTTAGTACCACCAGTAAGGATGAATAATAAAACAATTGAACAAGTTGAGACTGCTAAGAATCTTGGAATAATCTTCAATAAAAAACTTAATTGGTCAGATCACATAAATGCAATTTGTGGTAGAACATTTGCTATGTTACGTAATTTGTGGATGAGTCAGCATTATACCCCCTTAAAAGTACGAATGTTATTAGCAAAATCGTACCTACTGCCAATACTAATTTATGGCTGTGAACTTTATTCAAACTGCGATTCGTTCAGTAAGAGAAAACTAAATGTAATATATAACAATATTGTCAGATATGTTTTTGGACTGAAACGCTTTTCTAGAATTTCACGCTTTTCAAAGAAAATATACAATATATCATTTGATAACCTGTTAAAGTGCCGTTCATTAATTTTACTACAAAAGATTATATATACAAAGCAGCCGAATTCCCTGTATCGTAGACTCAATTTCTTCAGATCAAATAGGGGGAAAAAGATAAACAGTATTCCACATCGTGATGAGAAATCTAAGAAACACTTTTTAGTTAACACTATTAGTCTCTGGAACCATTTACCTCATAATTTTCAAACGACAAGCAATACAAAGCACTTTGAATGTCAGATTTTTAAGCATTTTTCGTAACATATATGATTTAATTTTATTTAAATTTTAAACTTTGTTAACACTTTGTTTTATTTTTGTTGCTATTTTATTTTTGATTTTAATAATTTGAAATTTTTGGAATAAAATTGTTAAAACAAACATTTAAATTTAACATAACAAATGATAAATATGCCTGTAACAACTTGTTCAAGTTTTAAATATTGATTTGATACTTTGCTATTTCTGTCTTTAATTATATAATTATATATTTATTCGGGTGCCCCGGTAGGCTAGCTGGTAGTGAGCTAGCCTATCAGTACCGGGGTTGCGGGTTCGATTCCCGCCAGAGACTCTGGTATCCTGCAGACAAGCAGAAAGCTTCGCGGGATTTAGTGTAGGAATAATAAAAAAAAAAAAAAAAAAAATTATTTTATTACTTATTTGGAACTATGTATGAATTAATTAACAATATTTTCCCAATACATAAAATAAAAATAATGATACAATAGGTATTATATAAAAATTCCTAAAAGGATAAAAAAAAAGTTTTGAGTTAACAATCTTAGACTTACTCACTAAAAAATGCAAAAAAATACTAACAAAATTGTAAGAAATGACAACAGTTAAAAGCATTTATAAAGTTAACACAGATATTTTAATATGTTGTAAAAGCTCCTTTTTAAAAAGCGTTGAGTTGTAAATTTTCTGAATATAATGTGGAAGATCGTTCCAAAGACACGGGTGGTATATGTGAAAAGCTGTCTTTCCGACAGAAGACTTTTATATCTTTGTTGAATAATTCGTTTGCATCGATTCAATCTGCTGAATCTAATTCTCTCATAAAGGTACGAAGGCTCCTTGGAGACTTTTATTTTTTGGAAAAAAACAAGGCTTAAGGTAAGAAAAAGCTGATATACATACCAACATGCCGGCTTTTATTGCAAATGTATCGAGAAATATTATTGTATGCCACTTTTAGTTTACTAAAGTCATCATTACTGCAATTGGCTAGGATTGAACAGCCATATAAAAGAACAGGAATTAGATAGGCCTTGGCTCAGAGCAATCTAATTTTTAAAGGTATGGAAAACAGCAAAGTTTATATAATACGTCCATGTAAGTTGGTTATTAAAAGTAATACCGAGGTTTTTTAAAGATTGCACAAAATTTATTACAGTGTTATTGATTCGTATATCAAAGTTAATGTTCAAAGAGCGTGCATTTATGGAAATAAAAATACATTTTATCTTGGATGGATTAAGCCATAATCCATTATTTGTCGCCCACTGATAATTATTATGCAAGTCCTGATTCATACTTGATAAGCACTATTAAATATTGTTAATATTAATACTCGTATATAACTGTACATAATTAGCGTACATTTGTATGTTACAGGTCATGGATATTTGAAGAAGGTCATTAATACATAAGCAAAAAATAAGGGCCCAAGAATGGACGCTTGAAGAACTCCTCTGTTGACATAAAGGGCGTTAGACACTTGACCGTTTACATGTACTGATTGGGACGTTAGATATGATGATATTTAGTTACAAGCCATTTTTAAGATATGAAATAGTTTTTCAAGTTTTTTTTACAAAATGCCTTAACTAAGATCAAGGAGTACTAGAAATAACACCATGAATTTTATCGAGTTTTATTGGGGTATTCATAAGGTTAACCGATAATCGGCTAACCGCTTAATTACTACCCGATTAACTGATCGGTTAATTTAAAGTTGACTATTTTCGGTTAACGATTAAACCGGTTAATTTCAGTCGATTAACCGACGTAACAAAATTTTTAATTTTTTTTATTATTATAACATATTTTTTTGAGTTTTTAATTAATGGTTTCGTCTCATATACAATAGGTATGTGTTTAGAAAATATTAAATATTTTTTCATACAAACAAAAAAGGTGTTCAGTGATCTTCATTTTAAATAAGTGTTTGATGTCAACAGCTTTTTGTTTCACATACTTTTTATGTGTATGTGTTTAGTTATTTGTTTCATCTCATTTCAATCTTTTAACAAAATTAACCGAAGCAATTAGAAGTGTTAAGATTTTTTAAAATTTAAAACAGGACTCTTATGACGTAATGGAAAATTTTATATGTTTAGAAAAATCCAGGAAGAGCACTGAGAAATTAAATATTCTGTGTTATGGGTTGCTTTCGATTTCTCCAACATCTACGACAAGTGAAAGAATTTTTTCCAATTCAGATTATATCAAAACTAAAGAAAAAATCACTTAAATCCTAAACATTTAAAATAAATTATTTTCTAACAGATAAATTAATAAGATCTCCTTAAACTGTACAAATAACTAATAAAATTATCTCACTGTTTATATTTTAATTAATTCATAATATTTATGTATTAATTAAAAAATATATATTACATATTTATGAATTATTTTTGTTTGCTAGTTTTAGTTCAAGAATTTTTACGTTTGTTATGTTATTGCTTTTTTTTACTAATAAACTCCAAATAATAATCATTTATGAATTTTTATTTATTGAAATTACTTATGTGCTGTTTCCAAATGACAGGCAAGTGATTGTGTAGTCAAATTTATATAAAAAGCATTCAGTTTTTTGAGTGATTTTCATATAAATTTTTCTATACAATGACTTGCCTGTTATTTAGAAACAGCACATTAATCTAGGAATTTAAATTCTCATGTTGAGTTTCATTTTTATTATAAATTTAATATAAAAAAAAAATGTATTATGAAATAACTTAATTTTTAAAAAAAAAACTTTATTAATCGGTTAACCGATCAACAACAAAAAACCAAAAGCTTGGTTAATTAATCGAGCGATAAACCGATTAAAGCAAAAACCCTATTAAATGGATCCCCTACTGTTTATACATTAATCGCTCTAATACCTTGGATAGAAAAGGAAGAATTGCTACAGGACGAAAATCACTGCCTTGTTTAGGAATTGGTATGATCTTGAATTCCTTCCAATGGAAATGTAGACTTAGTCAATATAGAGTTAAACAAAAAGGTAGGAAATGGCAAGAGCTTAGGCAATACAGCGTTTTTTAAAAACAGGATCCAAATTGCCAACACCAACAGCATTCGATTTTACAGATAGAACACTCTGCAGTACATCGCACTGGTCGACACACCGAAATTAAAAACAATTTTCAATGGGTGTAAAGCAATGTTTGTTATAAATATTTGCAGTGTTGCTTGGGGAATATTAATATTGACAGATTGTTGGTTCAAATCGTTAATATCAATGTCTGGATCAAGTGTTGTAATCTTCTTATTGCCTAAGTCAATATTTCGAAACTCTTTCCACTTAGAGTTACTATCAATTGCAAAAGAAAATTTTTGTTTGTACTAACAGATTTTAGCAGTTTGAATTTCCTTAACAACATCACTTCTGGCAGATTTAAATAGTGCATTGAGTTCAGGAGTTCTATATCTATTATGGACAGAGAAATAGCCAGCCTGCCAGCTGGACAGACAGACATCCTGCGATCGATTTAGAAAGTGATTCTGAGTCGATTAATAAACAAAAAGGTGGGTCTAGAACCAATTTGTGTTACATACATCAGCTCAAACGCATAATACCTTCTCCACTATTGTGGTGTGGGTATAAATAAATACGTTAGTGGCACAAAAAAGTCAACACCCAATTTGCCTTATGGAAAATTGAAACGACAAAATTAATTCGCAACTTATTTAAATATTCTCGTAGACTATTCGGGGGGAACTAAGTAGTCACTTGCACTTATTATTTTACTTACACTCTACTTGTTTAATAGAATATCTAAATACTTCATAGCAAATATTAAAAAAAAAATCATTAAATTGCATATAATACGATAATTGTCTAGTAAACAAGATATCAAATTAAATAAAAAAAAAATTTGTAAATAAAAATGTATTTAAATGCAACTCGGCAATTGTTTATTATGCTTACTCGTTTCCATTAAATAAATAATAAAATAATTTTGAAGTGATTTTTTTTATTCATAACGAATTTTTTTTTAACTGACTACAAAAACCAAATCAATTTTATTGAGTCTAAAGAAGAAAAAAATATTCTAAACTACTTTGGATTCATGTGAAAGATCATATTGAAGCAATTTGTCGTCTTGTATTTAAAACATGAATCATTTTTTTCATTTCAGTTACTTGAGTTCAGTTTTATTGCCGCTGCAGTTTCTAGTAATAAATACAATCTGTTTTGTTTCTTTTTTGTTGATTCTTTGCGGTTCGCTTTTAAAAAGGTGGAGCATTCTCACACATTCTCAGACAATGGTCAGTCGTCATTGTTGCAGTTGTTGTTAATTCATGGATAAAATTGTAAAGAAAATCAATCTAAATTTAAATTACAGAGTGAATGTGAATGACTGATTGTAAGAATGATCTCTTTAGTTTTTTTTTTTTGTTTTTTTTTTATTAGAATTTACATTTTATTTGTGTTTAAGTACAAGGTTATTGGCGGACGTTTTGGAGTACCTTTAATTATGAGAACAGTGGTTGGTTTTAAAAATTACATGTAAATGTATTTTCAAAAAATAAAAATCTTAAAAACACTTTCCATGATTCTGTTCAAGGTTTCGTTAAGTAAAACAGAGTAAATACTGTACATATATTATTATAATTTAATTGTTAATTGTGAAAGTAAAATAAATAAAAAAAATATTTAAATCGATGAAAAGAACAAAGAGCAGATATTTTTTGTAGGAATACCAGTGTAGCCAATTAAGCCACCAGTAGCTTGATTTGGCCATTTTTTTCTTGCTTAGCCGTAAACAAATTATTTTGGGCATTAGCCATGTTTTAAGCATTTTCGTTTTACAAAATTTTCTTTTGGTGTTTAAAAATGTTATACCAAAAAATAAGATTAAGGCTGTTATGATTATGATGTGATGAAGAATTGTCAAACAAACGGCTAAAGGACTCGTAACTCTTACGTTAACGCTGCGGATCAAATGTTCCGCTTTCCTTACCATGTTTACGTATAAAAAGGTAAGGCTCAGTTAGGCGAACGTTGATGTACCGTATCTGTACTGTATCAACCAGCTGTTCACTTTTTGGTATATGAAAAGCAATGCAAAAGATTACCGAAATGTAATATACCGAAGTTGTAACGTTTCATTCTGTATAAAAGAGAATTTCATCCCGTTGTTACGTGACATTTGCAAACCAGTGATGGGTTGCTTTTATGTGAAATTGAATGCGTGTATTTTCGCTCTTTTTTGTCCTTTTTTCAGTATATCTATAGACTTTCTACAAATCTACTTACAATACAACATATTTCCATATATTCAAATATACAAATCGATGCCTTACTTTCTCAACCTTGTATCTTAAAAAAATACGGTTTGGACTTTTTCATATAAAACGATTGTTTTTTTTTTGTGTTCTATTACTGCATTAACTTATTATTTCAATACTTTGTCTCAATTCTGCAAATATTAATGTTCCCTACCAACATATGGGTATCATAAGAAAGGTTTTTTTAAGGCGCGTCCAACTGTATATACAATTTGTCCAAGGACGATCATCCATGTCATTTTTTTAAAGTTATTCTGTAAAAAAGTACGGTTTTTGAATTTTTTGTTCGGGTTTGTTTGTAATAAAATGCCAAATGAATATATTTAAACCTTTAGTCGATTTAATTAAATACGGGTCTCAGCTTTTTTTGAAATTCGTACTAGTTCGCGTTTTGACAAAAATGCAATGGGGTGGTTACCCTTCGTTTTAAATGGGCTGTCAAATGGTTATCAAATTTTTTCTTTTGCCAAGTACATTATCTTTGTATGTAAATAATTTTGATTTTTGCAAAAATATAAAATCTAAGTATGCTGTATAAAAAAAAACGCTTTCTTATGATAACCATGTTGTATATGTTGGTAAGGAAACAGATTCTCAAAATAACAAAACATGACCCTTTTTCAAAATGGTCCAGCTCACGAGAGGTCAAAGCTGGAGCCGAAATATTTTAAATGTCATCTTAAAAAAGTCCGAGGTTCATTTTAGGAGGGTACATCGAGCACTTTTTTTTGGTGAGTCGCTGTCTATAATATAAATATCAGATGTTAAATTACACTGCGGAACAAAATTGAACTTTTTTTGTGCGGCCGGGAACTTTGTGGAAAATCAAAAGGTTTAAATGGTGACCGCTGTGCAGAAAAGTACCATGTGATTTAAATGGTATTAAATCAGTATTTAGTGAATGTAAAAAAACATTAATTAATAACACTGCGGAACAGCCATTTTGCGGCCTGGAACTTTGTGTAATTTTTTTACTAATTTGAGGTCGCTGATTCCAAATCTGACCTTCATTTTTCTCTATCAGCTCCAGTTTTAGAGATATACCGTTACGTCCAAAATTAAGGTACTTTCAGCACATATATTGAAATAACATGAAAATGGTGCATCATATTCCCTTAAGAAAAAAAACCGAAATTCGCTAACAATATTATCTTTAAGACGTACTAACATTTCGAATGAAATGAGCTTTATTGCAATCGAAGCACTTTTGATTGTGTTCACAATTTACCGAATTGATAAAAATGGCTGTTCCGCAGTGTTATTAATTAATGTTTTTTTACATTCACTAAATACTGATTTAATACCATTTAAATCACATGGTACTTTTCTGCACAGCGGTCACCATTTAAACCTTTTGATTTCCCATCATTGTGTGTATTGTTTTATGTATACTATTGCTTTTTTGTTTACGTATGTGATAAACATATGAAACGTTTTAAGATGTTCTATAAGTGCACCAACGTACCAGCAGCCCGTTACAGTACGTTACGGGTACAGCAACGTTCACCTAACTCAGCCTGGACTCTTACGTAACCGTGACGTTGCGGATGAACCTGAAAAAGTAAAAATTTTTAACAGTTTTTTAGTATCAGCTATAAAAGATCTTTCTGTTAAACGCTTACTTGGGCACACATTTTTACAAAGAAGTCGGGCAGTATTTTCATTTGTGAATATGTGTACTTTTTCCGAATTATTTTGAATGAGACCTAGAGAGAACGTTAAATTAGTCACTGAGTCCGAATAATACCCCTTAGGACCGTAACTTTAAAATTATAGCCATTTTAAAAATTCAATATTTACAAATGTAAAAACTGCCCAAGTAAGGGTTAATGGCAGAGCGAACATTTCATCGACGCACATACCGTAATATTTTTATTAAAACGCCTAAATAACATAAACAAAATTTTTGGAGAAGGCTTTTTTTTAATCATCGATACAATTTTTGTGAGCTGTGCTTCAATACTCGAGGCGTCACAATGGACCATACTGGTCTTTGGGTGAGGGTGTGAAGTTAAACTTTATACCAGCCCTTCTACCTACCTGTATATTCATTAAGCATGTTTGTTTTACTTTGTATACATTTATATGAAAAATAAAAATATTAAAAATATATTTTTATAAACAAAGTTATTTCTTGAATAGGATATATTTTTATTCATTAAAAAGTCCCAATACAAACTCCCACAACATAATCCTCATATATTATAGTACATATAAATATTTTCCATATTTATAAAAATCTAATTTATAAATAATTGCCTAACAGCTCAATCAGTTTTTTCATTAAGACAATTAATCATTTCCACTATTCACAGAAAACACCTTAACTCAAATTTATGATTGAATTAAACCACTGTGTACACGTTTGTCTTTAGTAATAATCATAAATATATTACGAGTATCTCGTATCTAGTGTATGAGTATCTGCTATTTAATCGGCAGCTGTGGTTTTAACTGAAAACTATTAATAAAAAACAAACTACTGAAAATGCTTCGTATTCGAATCAACAATGAGTTTTACTCGTGTACGATTTTACTCGTACACACTTTCATATTGTTTCAGTTCATTTGTTTGCTCGTTGATTCATTTTCTCGTTTTTTTTTATTTTTTTTATGAAACAATTGAATTTTTCCCACAACCGTCAACACTTTTATTACGTTTATTTTTGTATGCGATTCTAAGATTTTTATTTTTGTAGAAAAAAGGCGGACATTTTTATTTCTATTGTGGTTATTTGTAGTTATTTTTATGTAGGAACTCATATTCAAACTAACATTTTAAAGTAAAAAAAAAATAAACAATTTGTACGTTCATTCATATAAATTAAATGAGTTTGGCTCAATGTTTTAAAATGTATCCAAATACAGTGAAAGTTCCAGTCATGGACAGCTCTTCTAGCCGTACAGCTCCCATGGGACGACTATATTCTAAGTCCAGCGATCTTTTAAGTTCCATCCTAGAAACCCATTGGCAAATATCTCCCTTCAGCCAACAACATTGCGCCGTCGGTCCCAGTCCGCCTGCGGTAGCTTTTACTGTATATAAGTTCTATTAGAAATTCAGCAACATTAATGCGGGTTTTTGTTAATGAATTAGAGTAATGAAATTCTGTGTGCCTTATGTAACTTTTGTTTGGAGTCAGTTAATTACATTTTAAATATAAGAAATTTAGTCCAAAAATTCGTTCAACACTTTTCAAATGAGGAAACAAAAGCTGGATCCAAATTACAATATCGATATCAATCAAAATTCCCATTTGAATTCCATAAGTCCACATATCGAATGCTGTAATTTGGCCCCTGAATTTTTGAATCCAAATTTTAAAGTCATTATTCATTCGACTTTGCTCTGCTAAAAAACTTTTATCAGTTTTTTTCCTTATTGCAAAGTAGTTCAACACACGTTTAGTAAAAATGAAACGTTTCTTTTTTCATTCACAATTTAACTCTCTATAACAATTGTTGTTAAGAACTTTTTTCTAAGTTGTAAATAAACAGAATTGCTTATGACTAATATTTGTTAGTGACTTAACATGAGTTTCGGTTTCGTGTAATTATTTGTTAAATGTTTCAAAAGGTTTATTTTTTTTTTTTTTTTTGCTGTACTTCGTTTATGTCTTGATTAAGATCTAATTTGTTTTTGTGCTACAAGTAAAGGTAAAGTTACAGTTTTGCAAGAATTAAAAAAAAAAACGAATTCACACTCTTGTTGTTTGTCATGTCATGATATTTTTGTATCCTGTAATGACTACTTAACGCTGCTGCGGCTGTTTTTTTTTTTTTTTTGCCAAAACAGACAAATCCGCAAATTGTTAAGGCGTTAGAAACAACACCCACTAATTTTTTTAAATTAAAAACATTTGGTGCAATTTTCCAAATGTCAATAGGCTATTGGCTATTTGCCATGTATTAGAGTAACTTTTTGAATTGTGCCAGAGTATAATAATTTCGTTTATGTAAGTAATTGTAACATGAGTAATAGAAGTAATTACTTGTTTTCATTATTGTCGAGAGGGCGTTGGAGTAACCTTTCTAATTCCATTAATGTTTAATTTTGTTTCAGAAAGAATTAAGATCAATAATTAAATCTAAATCATATATTTTTTAAAGATACCCTCACTGACATTGAAACCTCATCTGGCATTTAAAATTAAATAGAAATGAGTACGTTCAATCATGTTATTGTTGGATTTTTTTTTTTTAATATTTAGACAAATTGCCTACACGCCCTGTTAATTTGTGGCTTATTTAAAGAGTATGTTTGTAAGAGTAGAACATTTATTTTGTGGTTTTATTGTATTTTTGACATATTTCAAATTCACTTGTCAAATAAACCATTTTTCATGTGATTGTAATTTATTTTGCATGTAATCAATTGCAGTAAAAGGGGATATAATAATTTAATGCATTTTCGATTAAAAGCTTAAATTAACTTTTTTTAAGCCGATCATATTTTAAGTAAATCTTTTAAATGTAAGGGATTTTCTGACATTAGTATTAAGCGGTATTCACATTTGTTAATTCAAATTGGAAAAATTAATCTTAAATATATTTTTGTTATTTTTTACATATATTTCAAAGTGGCTACGAATTGATATGTGAAAAAACCTTTTTGTACTATTTAAGTAATTTGTAAAACTTGTTCACTTTTTCAAAATTAAAAAGCTGCCGAAATTGGCAAATTATTAAGTCGATAACTAATTCAAGCCTAGTAATTAAAAATATTTCGTCTGACAAAACCCAAACTTAACTAATATAAACAATTACAATAAATGTCTAAATTTTAACTAAAACTTTGAATATTCGCCGTGAATACTTTAATTAGACCCCTTCATTCCACGCACACCAATTTTTTATATGTCTTTAAGTGATTTTAAGAACAGAAAATCAATAAAATTTAATTTCGATGAAATAGAGCCTCTTATATGCCATTTACATTGCAATAAAATCTAGTAGATTTTATTTGAAAACTTGCTAATAATCTAGTACGTTTACATTGTACTTTTTTGACATTAGCGAGATTTAATTTGCATAACAACAAAACAGATGACTGAAGGTTTTTTTGGAACCCAAACTTACATTTAAAGAAATAGGCATTTAAAAATTTGCATTACCTCTTATTTATTTCATCAATTTTATTGGTCTTTTCTATTTTTTTATTATTTTCTAAAAATTTTTGAATTTCTTCAGCCGTTTTAACAAGTTGGTTTTTAATGTATTTTTTCAAGTACAGGGAAGTATTTTATATATATAAATTGGTTCCTTTGGCTCATATAAGGAGCATAGGCCTTTTTCCCAAATGGCACTAAAAAATACTTCCCTGCACTAGAAAAAATGCACTAAAACAACAACCTAGTTAAAACGGCTGAACAAATTCAAAAATTTTTAGAAAAAAATAAAAAAAATAGAAAAGACCAATAAAATTGATGAAATAAATAAGATCATACATATAAATAACACACATATATATAACAATACGTAGTCGCATCACAAAGTACTACTAGATTTTATTAAAATCTCGCCATGAAATAGATGTTGGGGAAATCTATTCCAAAACAAGTAGATTTCTTTTGCAACTAGAAATCCCGTAAGTAATAGATTTCGTGGTATTGTAAATGGGCTATTAATAAATTTTCTACAGGGACTCTAGAAAAGAACACATAAACAATAAAAAAATTCACAGCATATCTTAAGTATGTTGAAAATTGCAGCTAAACGAATAAAAAATATAGCATAAGTTATGGCTTGCAATGTAAAGAAAATGTTTGTGGCTTAAGTCTTTTGTTGTTAGAGCTAATAAAATGTAGTTCCCATTATCTGGCTTGCAAACTATTAATTTCAAAGCAATAAAAGCAATAGAAAAAGTTCAAAACGAAAATATTTACAAGATGATAAAAGTAAACAATAAAACAAGATCCACCACACATGCCAAACATTTTGCCTTGTCTTTAAAACACAAATTGTTTTTTCTTTATTTATTTCCGGTGTTTTCTGTTCGCTTGCTTTTTTTTCTTTTTTTTTTTTTTTTTTTTGTTTTTTTTTATAAAGTTTTAATTTTTCTTGCATTAAATGAAAATGGAAAACACTAAAGTTTGTTTTGAAAAAATATATTTCTGTCTGTATATTTAGGCAACTATAATAACAAGTTTGAGGTTTTTCTTATGCGTTTGTTGGATTGTAGTGTTAAATTTTTGTTGATTAAAATACAGCAGATATTGTGCGAACGTGTGTTACATGAACGTTTTGGGTATTGCGTTGTTATTGTTTTAACGCCTTTAAGTTTAAGTTCAATAACCATTTTTCAAATCTTAGCCAGTTAAATGTTTTTGGTAATTTATTGAACAACTTGGCTTTTGTTCAATAAAAATATGTGCAATAACAAAACTAAAACAAAAAAAAATTGAAACAAGTGCAAAATGAAAAAAAAAATATTAAAAATAAATTATAAAACTTTAATGTTAATTTTATTAAGGTTTTCATATTAATTGGAGGATCGCCAAATTAATCTCCTTATTTGTGAGATAATTGTTTCATATTTCAATATCAATTGGCATTAAATTTAAATTATAAATGACATGAGAAATAAGATTATTTTGTCTGGATCGCCTAATAATTAAAAAAAATTTAAAGATATAAGTATCAGAAAAGAGTGTGCAATATTCAGCGATTTTATCAGAAAAAGGTGTTCAATACTCCGCCATTTTATCAGAAAATAATTTTCACAACTCAGCCGTTCCTGAGAAATCGGTATTTTGAATTTAAATTATTTCCAATACCCACATTTTGTTATTTTCGTTATTTATTTCAATACATATTCAGCCCTTTCACAAAATCTTTTAAAGCGCTGAATACAAAATTACTCTTTCAGGCTAAATAGCACTATTGAGAACAGCCTGTAGTATTATTATATGATAAAATAGTGTAAACGTCAAAATCTATGGAAAAATCGTATAAAATGTTAAAGAAAAATAATGAATGAAAATTGTGAACAAAAAATAGCTGGAGAAATAACGCAGTGAAAAACATAGGAAACAAAGTTGTATTGTCAAAAATTAAACAAAATTTCTAAATCATAAAATTATAGCAAATACACCGAATACGACACAATGAAACACTTTGTGAATTGCATAATTGTCTAAAAAATTCAACTATTTAATTTGTATTTTAATGGTAAAAATTTCGATGAATGTTGATTGAAACAAGTCGAATCTTGTAAAGTGTTAACCTAACTTTATCTTCGAGTGTATTCTTTGAGGTTAAAGTGCTACTTTAACAGCTTTAAAAAACGTTGCAAATGGAAATCAAGTATTTTCACTTTAGTGTTTTCAACATTTACAGAACCCCTAGAGTTTTGAACGTTTTGGTTTTATGTCTTTAAAAGTTGTTATTTCTTTTTGAACATCACATCAATAGAAATTCTAATTGTTTTCATATCTGTAATTTGTTATTGAAAAATTGTAAATTTAAGTGCTCGAACAGAACCTTATTTTCCATGCAATTTAACATCAAAATTTGTCGTGAAATAAAATCTATTTTTTTTGAGACCTTTTTTTCTAATGCTCTCACATATAGGAACTTATTCTCTTAGCAATGCTACCATTAATTCATTAAATTTCATACATTTTGTAAAAAAAAAAGAAAAATAAGAACAAAAGGAAAAGAAAGAAATGAGAGAATTTAAAGTTACTGCCGATATTTTAATTATGGGCCTTAGGGTTTTGTGCTTAAAGTTGAAGACTTAATTCTGTTTCATTTTTTATTCTCCCAACAATGCTACCATACTTTTATTAAGTTTCATACATTTAATAAACAGAAAATGAAAAACAAAATAAAATACAATATGAAAACGAAAAAGATGAGAGACAATTTGAAATTACTGCTTAAGTTTTTTTAATATTTTTCGATATGTTATACATCCCATTTTTTTGTGATTTTATATATTACGAATTTTAAGGGCAGTGATTAGTTATTATAAAGTTTCAAGTAAAGAAATACCGATATTGAAACACAACACAACACTCTGCGTAGGAGGTACTATTTCAAATGACCATACGAAGCACATCCATTTTATTATAACAATGTAGAATAATGAAGTCAGGGAAGTATTAATAGAAATAACTAACGTTCTTATTTTTGAGGCATTACAGAGTCTTTCACAATAGCATCGGTAGTAGGCTGTAGTTTTTTGCGTAATACGCAAGGGTTTCATGTAAAGAGTCCCACAAGTTGATTTTGCTTTGAGTACTTATTGCGGTAACCTATAGTCGTTTATGCAGTACATGTCCACACCATCGCATTTTAAAATTTTCTATTTTTTTTATCCAAAGCTCCTACCTGTAGGCTCCTTGTTATAATATCGATTCTGACTCTGTCTCTTCTGGTTTTTTTTACACTACTCAATAGGCAGATATTTCATTTCTGTCGACTCTCCCTGACGTGACTGCTTCTTTTACTTATAAAATTTCTGTTAAGGGTGTGGTACAATTTACTCGTTGCAGAAATTCTAGCATTTTTATTATCGTCCGGCTTACCGTTTTCACCAATTGTAGTACTCAGGTATTTTAAAAGTTGCCCTTGCTTTAGAGCTTCTGTTCCAATGTGTATTATATCCGACTCCGTGGCTTTGCTTTTAAATATTGTCTCGGCTTTCGCAATATTATTGCTTAGAACATTTCTGATGAAAGTATATTTAAATTATATTCTCGATTTCAGTCGAGTCAGCGAAAAGCACAATGACGCCAGCAAAAGTTAACATTTACAAATTGGTTTGGCTCATTTTCCAGTTCCCTCATATTTTTCTTTGTGTCTTAAATAATTTCATCCATTTATATTATGAAAAGGTATGGACTAAGAAACTCTCCATTACTTACACCTTGGCGGATGTCGAATTCTTCTAATGTTGCATTTCCTGTTCGCATGTAGTTTCGGCAAATGTTGTAAATAGTAAAAATTATTCGAGAGAGTGACCAATCAACGTTTTGCTTTAAAAGAACTTTCCCTATTTCAGCCCTTTGCACAGTCTCAAAAGCTTTAACAAGATCGATAAAGCATAAGTTAACGCGTACAGTGCAGTTAAATGATTAGATTTCAGTTGTAGTTTGCTCATTCTCTTTTAGTTACTCTGTAAAACCCGAAGTATAGGGTACGTATAAATTGAAAACCTACCCTAACAACTGCCTTAAAATTAAAGCCCATTAGCTTTTAAACCAATAAATATTATTCTCTTATTTTTTCGTGGAATTTTTCAAAGGCTTTCTTGGAAACCAAAACATAGCAAAATAATGGTGTTTAATTTGTGACACGTCAATCGATTTCAGATCTTTGCAATGAGATTTGCGCCAGTTCACTACGTTTGATAACATTAAATTTTACATCGAAAACCCCCAAAGAAGAGTGTAAATTTTTTTTATAGATTATAGAGGCGCTTACTCTTATTTTTAAACTATTTAGATTCGATATTTAACAAGAAATACAAAATTGTTAGGCGTGAAGTTTTGTTTGTACTTAAAATATTTATTCTTATGGAAATCGAACTAAATTTACGCATCGACTGAAAAAAATGTGTCTTAAATTTTTTTCATTATCAATCAGTCCCCTACGATATTCATGTTTTTCCAAATATTTTTTAACACAACATGCCCTGGTAGTTTAAAGCTGGATATCAGTTAAACTAGGCTTAGTTATTCTGAAACCAATGTGTTTTTGACAGTTAAACTGATAATTAATTATACCTGAGCATGGTGAAATTGGTCGATAAAAAGTTTTGTTTGTACCTCTTTTTAAAATAATCTATCAAGCCTCTAATAAACTCCGTTTTGAATTAAGGGAATTGATATTTTAATTTTGTAAATTATAAATACAAACAAGCTCATGAAAATGGTGCTATCTATAAATTTCTCATTCTTCAACGCGTTTATGTTTCCATATATCACTTATACTTAAAGTTTTTAATAGGAATTCTTTTTACTTTAAGAAAAAACCATAATAAAAATTGATTAAAATATCAAAATTTGGATTAAAAAACCATTAACAGTTCAATAAAATAACCATAATACTAATTTTGAATACCTTTTTTAAGAAGATAATAAATAACAAGGATTTTTTTTATTGTCAATTTATCTTTAAGTTGAAAATTTTCCAATGAGCTGTATGAAATAATATTTGTGTTTTTTGTATCCTTAAGAATATTTTGAAAATTTAACTCTTTGGTTTCAGTCTTTTCGTAATACTAAAACAGCTGCAGAAAAGCACGATTTTTCGCGAATATTTTGAAAACGCTTCTTGAGAAAAATAAATAAATGTCATACTCGTGATGAGCAGCCTCAATTTTGCTTAGAACATTTCTCATTTTTGAGGTTTATTTTTTCGTGGCCAAGTGTAATTTATAGAACTATCGCCTGAAATATTATATTCTATTTATGTGAAACAATTCAACACACAGGCAGATGGCCAGACAGACGGACATGACTAAATCTAAAATAACGAATCCAATCATGTGTTTTCTAATTTACCGCCCAGTAGAAAATGGAGCATTAAGGAACACAGTTTTGTAAGGAAGAGAAGAACAATTCCCCCTTACAAACCTGCTAACAAGAGACACGATTTTTATATGGCGTATTCCCACTTGGAAGCACTATTTTTTTTTTCTCTCTGCTCAAAAACTATTGTGTAATAAAAATATTTAATTTCAAGTATCTCTTGTGTTCGGTATAACTTCGGGAATAATCATAAGCACATTTTTAAATTATTGCAATTCAACCTGCTTCCACGGAAGGGATTAACAAAAGCACTTTTAACTTTATTAGTGAATTTTTTTCTTTGAAATTATCAATTAAATTATTTACTTACGAATTGCTAACTTCTAAGGGATAATGTTAAGTAATTAAATCCTATTTTTGTACTTAAATTAAAAAGTCCCTTCACTGAGTTTCACTCTCTGCTGCTTCTCAGCAGTATGTAAAAGACAGCGATCATGTATTTTTTTCTTTGCCTTCAAATTCTTTTCTTAGTGAAGTCTGAATTTTTCAAAATATATATTTTCTTTGCCACACTTTTGTATCAAAAGTCTTTTGCTTAATACCCATAATATGTATATGTATGAATTTTTATTTATTCCAACGTTAAATAAATTTTGCAACACATTTCATCATGTTTTTTTTATATAAATTCTTTTTTTTATACTCATTTTATTATAATAGGAAAATATCAATTTCAATTGCAATGCTTTTGAATGAATAAACGAAAAAATTACACAATAGATTAGTTTTGCTGTAAAAAGACTAAAAAAAATTGGGTTAGTAAAAATTATGAGTGCGAAAAGTAAAAATAAAATTTAAAAACAAAACAATAATTAGCTACAACGTAATCGTTCGTACACAACATTACACAGTTTTAAAAATACAAGAGTTAAGGAATAAATAAAGTTGAAACTGATGGTTTCTTCATCATAGTCTCAACTCTACATTCTTCCATTCCACACAGTCAGTCAGACAGTCAGTCTATTAAACACAAAAGAAAAGTGAAAGAAAATTAAGTATTGGTTAGTTATAAAATCATTAAATTAAATTAAATTCATTCAGTTGTTCGCTCATATTCATAACAAGTAACACATGAAATCGTATTAGTATCGGTATCAGGAACAGTATTAGTATTAGTGTTAGTGTTAGAGACTTACTTAGTATGTAAATAGTAAAAAGGTAGGTAGTTGGATAGAATAGATTAGATTAGGTTAATTAGCAGGTTTAATGCTATCACAGAAGTAAATAAAAAAATTCAAATTATTAAAACATAAACTAATACACAACAATAAGTACATTTACATAATAAAAAAAGTTTACTAAATTACATAAAAAAGACAAGTTTAAGTTGACACATGAGGGAAGGAGCATCGCTAGTTTTGTTGCACATTAAAATTGACTTTCTTTTTGGCCTTGAAGTTTGTTTGTTTTTTTTCTGTTTCATTTTCTAAATATAAAAATTATTAACAATTTGGCTAAATATTCTTTGTAATGTTAACCATCACAATCAGTTTAAATTACTTTTTTTGTTCTCATAAAACAGGGCAAATCAGGTTGTAGAGTCAATTATAGGGTTAAAAAAATTCACACTTTTTGTTTCTATATTAATTTCTTAAGTAAAATAAATTTAATAATGATGTTCCGAATGTTCTTCGTGGTGATGGACGGGAGCAGTCTTGTGTACAACAGCATTGAAGCCGTTGTGTTTGTCGGCTGTGTAGTCAACGGTACGAATAGAACCATCAGGTTCAACCAAAGAGTATTGACCTTAAATGAAAAAAAAAATATTAAATAAAATTACATTTATTATGTGTTTTAATAAAACAATAAATCAAATAACATTAACTTAACTCAACTTAATAATAGATTTTGTTATTGTAAACATTATTTAATTTAATAACTGTAATAATAACAAATTTTATAAAAACAATTTAAAGAATTGCAAAACACGTTGCACAAATTACAACTATAAAACTTGTAGAAAAAAAACAAACAAAATAATAACAGAAGAAACATGTTGCAAACATAAAACTGTGTATACCCTACATCATAATATATGGGAAAGTGGAATGTGGATTTACTCCGAGGCAGTTGGACTGGAGTTTCTCAGATTTTGTTGTTTTTAAGCTAATAAGGCCTTAAGTTTCCTTGTAGTTAAAATAAAATTTGTTATTACAATTTTCCTAATGCTTCATCGGTATATGGCGACATCTTCAGGGGTCGTAATATTTTACGTTGTTTACATTTAATATTTAACATAAATCATGGAAAACAAAAACTTCGTCTATATCACAGATTCTTTTTATTACCAATAGTAAGGCCGCAATAAGATCCCTGGAGAATATTCAAGAAGGCGAGACATTTTATCGTTACCCTTAAATGGGTCCCTGGATACGGAGGCATACATAGTTATTGTATGGCGCTGACTCATTGATGCATGCAGGCACCACGTGTAATCATACTAGTTTAATATGTGAAATCATTGCACACAAATTTAATCAAATTGCTAGTCAGGAATGGTTCGATGAAACTAACTGTGGGGTAACCAGGAAAATCTGGCTCATCATAGGCGGTAAAAGTGAGCGCAGCGGACGTTAACGCTATCCAGACCTCGCCTCAAAAAGCTAATTGCACTTCTTACTGGCTATAGGAGAGGATGTGTCTTCCTTTCAATGACCTTTGCAGAAGTTGCGATAACGAGGAAGAAGAGAGACAACTGAAGATCTTCTCTGACATTGTCCGGCATTCGGGGACCTAAGACTGACACTGTACGCTCATAGAACTCTTAGAGACAAAAATAATCTCTCTGACACTGATTTGATGTGGATCTATTTCTTCGTTGAATCAACTGGTCGGATGGGAAGTAATAGTAACAGCCAGGTAATATGGGACGTTTGGAAGACAGTGACACATGGTAACACAACGGGAACTAAATACTGTACCCACATCAACTATATAGATTGCGGCTGCAAATGGAACCTAACATAAAGATACCAATTGATAGAATCAGTCTAAGCATGTCTATCTGTTCATCCGTTTTGTTGGCTGTGTAAGCCTAGTGTACAATAAACAGGTCGAAATTTGAAAGTAATTTTATGGTGTATGAGCCTTTATTAGCCTAAAGACAAAGCCTATTACAAATTGTAAGAATCGGCTCATGATTCCTCTCTTCTCCCATACAAATATCCTTACAGAATAGAGTCTTCAGTCCATACTTTCTTGTTGGTATCAGAACTCAATTCTGCAAAAAAAATATTTAAGTGCAATCATAATCATGTTGCTTAGTTTTATAGAAATCGGTATATTCGACCAAAACTCCAAAGAAAATACTACTCCCGCTTTTACTCATCAATTTCTTAAAGGTTGTTTCTGAGAAAAGTATGACAAAAACTAACTTTTAAAGTAGCTACTGTCATGTTAACATTTTTTGACAGTGGGTCAGAATAGTTCAAAGGTCCCGTATAGTCCTTTTCCCGAATATCACATTTTTATTAATAAATCTCATATAAATTAGAGACAAATCACTCTTGTATAAATATTATGGCCCATAGGTTCCAAATACATTTCACTTTTAAAAATTATTTCACAATATAGGATATGTTATAGTCGGGCTTGACCTTGTTTACTTTCCTACTTGTTTTATTTTATTTTTTGGCCGTTAAGAAAGTAATTAAGATTGAAACACTACTATTGCAAAAACCTCTACATGTATGGCCCACAAAAATACTGTGGATGAAACGTAAACGTGTTTAATAATGACTAGTTTAACACAACGATAGTCTTAATCTCTGTATTCAGCAAAGCATTAAGCTGTTAACAAAATATCTCAAGAAAAGGAGGTTGTTTTTTTTTTTTTTTTTTTCTTAAGTAAACATTTCTCAAATATTTTAAATCTTTATAAGACTACAAATTATACAATTAAATGGAGAGATTGCATATCTATTCCTTGGAGCTGCGATTGTTATTCCCTCAAAAACTCTTTCTTAAAAGTACTTAAAGATATGAAAAAAGTCTTAGGGGGCATTTACACGATGTCTTTGCAAACATGTATGTTCTCATGTCTATGAAAACAAACATGAAAACTCGTTTCGTTTCAGTTTGACAACCCCTCTTTCTTTTCTAACTTAATAGAATACAAACAAAACAAACGTGTTCGTAAGACATGTCTGAAAAGACAACGTGTAAACTGCCTCTTATATATGATCAAATTTAACCCTATGCAACAAGATTGTACACCAATGTTAATATATTAAGCAAATTTATAAAGAATTCCTAATAATATATTTAGGCTAGATGAAATGTCAGATTACTCTCAATATTTAATGTATGATTTATTCCCCTAATATATTATCCTAGAGCAATCTCATCCTGAGAATTATAGCAGGTGTTGGGTCAAAAAAATTAAAGCCCCAGTGTTGACTATTGCTGGATAATGGCAAACTTTCCCTGAGACCTTTTAGTGAGATGACAATATTATTATCATAGAATTACTAAGGCCTGTATCATATTATAAAAAATCTGCGCAGTTAGTAATATGAGCTATTTGGATGAGTCCAAATCACATCTTATTACATACTTCTAGATATAGATAGTATAAATCAGATAATCGTAATTAGTTTTTTTACGTGGGGATGCTTAGTTAGATATATATGTCATTTGAATTAAATCATTGTGATTCATCCAGGAAATATATATATTTATTTCCTTTATATCCTCTTTCATACTATGCAACATATTCGTATTTACGTTTTGTTTCACTAAGAAAACCCGTACGCATTCAGACGTTACGTTTTTTTACACAATTTAACCTTTTACTATTTAAATTAAACGTAAATATAAAATTACAAAAACTCATACGAAATATATTTAATTGTTGCTTGATTTAATATTTCGTCAAGGCGAATTCATACAGCTGATCCCAGAGGGAATCATGCTGGCTGTAATTTTTTTATGAAGTTTGACATTTAGAATACATATAGGTAACTCCATACAAAAAAATTATAGCTAGCATAACTTTCTCACTCTCTCTCTTTCTATCTCTCTCTGATGCTGGCACATGTATGAATTCGCATTGCATATAATGCAACATTGTTTACACCCTCCGTCAACAGTCTTCTGTTTCATGTTAGAATGGCTCGCTTTTGAGTATGGCAACTAATGCTTTAATATATCTCTCTAAAACGATAATTAATATAGGAGGTTAAGCGCCTCTGCACCCTATCCTAAGTTAGTACCACTTAGAGAAATAAAAATTACCAAAAAAATCCCTTTAACAGATTCTCATTCACTCATTCATGTTTCATTTGATGTTTCCAGTTCCAATATTAACGGAAGTTCAAAAAGTACCAGTTAAAGAACAAAAAAGTACAGATTTTCATTCACTCAGGACATAGCATGTTTAATTTTTTGTTCCAATATTAATGAAAATTAAAAAGTACCAGTTAAAGACCGAAAAAGTTCCAAACAGATTTTATGTTTTAAATCTAATACTAACGGAAATTCAAAAAGTACCAGTTAAACCCCTAAAAAATGCCAAAAAGTTCCCCCATAGAGTCTTATTACTCAGGATATTGCATGTTGAATTTGATGTTTCTAGGTCCCATATTAACGGTTATTAAAAAAAGTGGCAGTTGTACTGAAGAAAGAAATTTAATTTTCCGTATTTTCCCTTTCCTAAAAGGGAAGAATTTCAAAAAAGTACCAGACACCTGTCCGCTTATTTTGCTAAAGAACAGCGATAAGTATTACATTTTTTTCTGTCTCTTTTAGTTTTGGAGATATTAGTTAGAATAGCATACAAACTTTTCAGTAATATAATGTTATTATACATTATTATTTAATTAAAATTTTCCAAAAATTTAAATATTAATTTTTTTATGACAGAATATTTTGCTATTGCATTTTGTAAAATGTTCTGCGAGAAATTCCTTCAATACATATTAGTTTGCTAGGAACGAACTATACTGTAGTAGAGTAACACAGTGCAACATTTTTGAAGTCATCGAGTGCAAATTCCTTATCGAAAAACCCCTTCTCGAAAAACTTATCAAAAGTAACCAAACCCCATTGGGGTTTTGAAAGTTTTAAAAGCTGTTCGGACTTTATGAACTCATGTACATATATCTTGGCTAAGAAGAACATGCTATTTTTCTAACGCCTATATCTCGGAATCCAATTGGAATTTTGGTACAATTGTAGCTACCAACTAGGGGGGAAAAAGGTGTAAACACACTAAACCCAAAAAAAACTGCATTTAGGTCCTCTTTTTTGCCATTTTTGGCATATAGCTGCCAAAATGTTTTAAAAAATATTGCTTTTAATAAAATTCATAATTCTCCAGTACAATATTCTCGTACTACTGGAATATGCTTTTTTCACATTTGTAAGCTGTATTTTACATCGAAATTTTGAGAAATGTTTAAAAAATGTAGCAAAAGTAAAAAAATTACCAGGATTTCTCGGAAACGACTAAAAAACATTAAAAGACATGATTTTAAACACAATAGCTTAGCTAAGACATTCTTATGCCCGTAATTTCTACAAAAAGAAATCTAGCAGTGTACAGAAATCTATGGTGTAAGTGCTGCCTTATTTTAAAAGACATCTTAAGACACGAAGGCAAATAAATGTTGAAATAGGTAAAGATACCTGCTAGGTACGAACCCGACCAGCTATCTTTTTGTAGAAATTACGGGCGTTAGACAGTATGTTTGAGTCGGCATAACATGTCATAACACTAGAAACGTTTGGGAATGAAATTTTTACAAAAAATATTGAATTGTGCAGGTCGCTTTTATATATACATATAGATAGCTAAAGACCCTTTGAAGAACTATTATAATTAGTTATATAGCAGGCACACATTTCTTGAAAATTCCTAACAATTAACAGCTTAAAACAAAAATTTATCTGAATATCAGAATACTGTTTTAAGTATTTTACGTGTTCTTAAGTATTTCATTCAAAATTATAAATTTTATCCAAATATAAATCCAAAAGAAAGTTATGATAAACATTAGCACAAATCGTAGATTTACTTTTTAAGTCCAATCCAATCTCTCATTCTATACATTTTGTTATCTAACTACGATAAGGGACGAACAAGAAGACAAATCTCTTATTAGATTCCGAATCCCTTTTATAATTGTAGAGCTTGCCAATGCTCTCATTCAATAAATTTAAAAGCAAATTAAAATTCGAATAGTTTAAGAGATTTAAGAAGAGTCTAAAACCTCTTCAGTATATTTAGGAAAGAAGGGGAGCTAGAAACTATTGAGTATATCATATTATCTAACTATAAGGCATATCGACTTACGTCACATTGTCTGCACTATTAAGTAAAAAGAGTTCTAGTTGGTTAGACCAAAAGTTTTACGATTAACTAAGCGATTGCTCAACGTGTAGTCATGGCTTTCATGATTTATATAAGATAGCTAAGTTATATATTGTATTTAAAAAAAGGGGTTAAATAATACCCCTGTTATATTTAATTCGAATCGAAATCCTTTTTGTAGCTATTCCTAATTTCTTATGAATGGATCTTTAAGTATTAATAACGATTTTTGACCCTAAACCTTAACTTTGAAAATTATTGAGAATCGAACAGTATAGATACTATTTAGACATAAAAATATTTTAAATTACTTTAATTTTGCTCTAACAGTTGATCCCTATCATAAACTTACCCTTTACACTATCACCATCACGAGTTTCATGTTGAGATTTCACGTCACCGGTATGGAAATCGTTCACACCATATTTGAAAGCGTATTTAGGAGGAGCCTACCAAAAAAATACACGTACATAGAAGACACATATTAAATCATGAATAAAATCGCATTTAACAGAGACAACATAATTTTAAAAGCGTGTTTCTTGTTTTTTCAGGCACACTTACATAATAGTCAACGTGTTCATCTTCATGATGTTCTTCATGGCCATAACTGCTGTGTTCTTCACCCAATGACACACGCTCGATTTGATGACCGTGACCATAATCATGGGCTACTTCGGTTTCGTAGCCATGACCATGACCTTCGCTTTCATAATATTGATGTTCCAAAGGATAAGCCAAAGTTAAACACAAAGCCGAAGCGAAAATAACA
This sequence comes from Pollenia amentaria, assembly GCA_943735925.1. NCBI lineage: Eukaryota > Metazoa > Arthropoda > Insecta > Diptera > Polleniidae > Pollenia > Pollenia amentaria. The sequence continues at coordinate 229,107,802 of OX031009.1, forward strand.
AACTAAACGAAACGATAGAAATGGTAATTTGTTTTAAATCGTTTTTTCTTTAAGGCATAAGATTAGAATAAGAATTTATTTTTATTTTAGGATACATTTTTAAAACTATTTTAAATTTTTTAAATTGTAACTTTAAGCTTTTTATATATTCTTTCACAATAAGTTTGTGTCTTAAGTCTTTTGATTGTTCATAATATTTGTCCACATTCAAAAGTCTTTATTTTTAATATTTTAAATTATTTTTAGCACTTGTTTTAATGTTTATATATTTTTTTATTATTATAATTTTTTTTTTTTTTTTTTGTTAAATTTTTTTTTTTTTAAATATTACTTATGATTTTTTTTTTGTTTAATTTTTGTTGCTCTTTTCTTTGTTTATTATTTATATCCTTTTTGTTTTAAATAAAGGCTCACCTTAAGGGCCATTTTTATTGTATAAATTGTTTTATTTCTATATTTAAATAACACAAATTAACTTTAGAGATCAGTGTTTTAAAGCTGATCTTTTCGAAACGTATAAAAAGAAACGTTGTTAACCAAATGAATTTCCACCACGGAATAATATTGTTACAATGAAAATTTGTTGCTTTTATATATTTAGGAAGAAATTGTTCGGTTTATCCATGAAACCAACAAACATCATAGAGTAGTCAGCCAGTAGACGGACACACAGGCAATACTAGGCAACAATATGTGCTGCAGAAGCGGCAGCAGCAGCAACACCAAACAATCATACATATTGAAAGCAAAGAGCTGCAGCAACAACAATAACATTTTTATTTTACAACATTCACAAATGAAGCGCTGCAAAACACCAACAAACAACAATAAAACTATACAAGTTCCAAAAACAAAATGCATTCAAAAATAAATAAACTATTTTAAAATCGTTCGTTTTTCTTCTCTACTTTAAAAAAACACACACATACTCGCACTCCATTGATTTTATTTTTATTTTTTTTTTTTTTGCTTTTTGTTATAATTTTTGTAAAATAGTAAGAAAAAGTGTCTTACACATGAGCAGACTATATTTTTGAGAAGGGGGTTGTTGCATATTTCGAACATTTTCTTTTTCGTTGTTCATTTTTTTTTTTTTTTTTTTGTTAATTTACAAAATATAAAAACTAACCTCCTTACATACATACATACATTCATACATACATGTGGAATAAAAAATATATCTAAAAAAAAAACATTATCATTATATTACACATTGACCACATTTTAGTATATAGAGTGTAAATTTATAAAATTTAGTTTTTTAGGGAATTTTATTGCCACAAAGAAATAGTTGATTGCTACCAACTCCAAGAGTCTATAAAATTAAGAGTCATTGGTCTACACTTAGATTTGAATTGCGGTGGTATAATTAATTTATAAGTGATTGGCTTTTTTATGCAAGAATGATCATTTCTAAATTGTAATAAAAAAAAACACATTTTTTACAAATATTTATATTGGCAGGCATAACGAGAGATTGTTTAAGATATGACACACTAAAAATAAAGCTGAAAATTTAAAATTAAAGTGTTTGAATTTATTTATCACTGTAATCATTTATATTCATAGGCGATTCAAAAGAAAAACTGTTACATAATTTATTTATGTATCTACTTGTCAATTAAATATTATAAGGAGGCCAATTTGTATATAAAGATTGCAGTTTAAAAAGAATTTGTGCAATATTATTAAATAGATTTCAGATATGTAAAATGTTTATATGTATAACTAAAACAATTTTAAAATTAAATATAACGCTGGAGTCGCGGATTGTAGTGAATAAATGTTAAGTATTTGAAGTGGGTATTTGCCTTATTGGTCTTGCTTTTAACACTGGTGCTACATGGGTAGCAATTTTAAGTTCGTGATCCAGCAGACCCATACTATTTCCCCTTGCTTAGAAGCGGAATCTATCTACTTTTACTGCTAAAATACTTCCCCATATTTGGTGGAATCAGCATCAAAAGCTGACGTTTTAAGATCTCCCTTCCCACAATTTTGTGTTTAGACTAAAGCCACCACGTGATTGCCAAAGAAGCCACACCTAAAACCGAAGTCCCAGGGGCTATTGGTTACCCTGGTACTAGAAAAGGATCTATGGTTAGCCGTGATCAGCATCGACGAAAGCAAAACCTGCCAGTTTTGCTCCTGAATTACATGTTTCACTGATCATATATTCCAATATACATATTTTGAGATTCCTTAAGCCGGCGATTCACTTTAATATTCAGTCGTAGGATTTATCAAAGTGATCGTGTGTGATCATTAGGTATGATGATGAAAAATTAAATTGAGTGACAGAGCTATGAAAATGTTCATTAAATAAAAGATTCAATGCGATTAGATTTGCCTTTTCTAGTAAAGTAGTTCTATCATACGATTTTGCATAATTTTTGTGTGATTGTGTGGAATGGAAAAGAGGCTAATACTGGCAGTCGTAATAAAATACAAAGCAATTTTATTTCTTATTCTTTCAGTCGATACTGAACAAATCGAAATTTTTTTTTAATTTTGTGAAAACTTAGATAAATGCTTTAAAACACTGAAAAATACTATAGTTTGTTGCTCTTAGATTATAGTCACGTCCATCTATATATTCTGTGCTTGTGTACAATCTACTAACAAATAGTTCATTATTTACAACCCACTAATATTGACTATGCTCTTCATCGTTTTCTGCAATGGTCTAATGCTAATAATTTGTTGGTAAGCCCTTCTAAAACTAAGGCGATATTATTTGGGAATTTAAATTTGCCGGAATTGAGAGTTTCTATTGGCGGTTCTAATGTTGGTTTTGTTGATAGATTGCAATGTTTAGGAGTTCATATCGATAGGCGTCTTAACTTTGAATATCATATTGATCATCTTAGTTTTAAAGTAGTTGGTATTTTACGTAGGCTTTATTCAATTGGAGTTTTTTTACCAGTTCACGTAAGGAAAACTATTGCACATACGATTTTGATGCCTCATTTAATGTATGGGCTTGAGGTTATTTCCGGTACGGTGGCTTATTTTGTTTCTAGATTGAAACGTATTATGAACATGATAGTGCGTTATGTCTACAATGTTCGAAATAGAATGCATATATCTGATAATGTTCGATGCTTCTTAGGTTGTTCTTTCAAGAGTTTTATATTATATCGCAATCTCTTAAATTTCTATAAGGTTATTAAAAGTGGTTTGCCTATTCAACTTCGGTCTGAATTTATATTTTCCCATTCCAGCAGAAATCCACAAATAATTATTCCGAGGATTAGATACTCTGTATATTTGTTATAAGAATTGCGCGCTTTTGGAACTTTTTGCCTCTAGAACTTCGTTTGTTTTCACATACGAACAATGTTTTTCGTTTAAAGCTTCTTAGGCACTTGTCTTTTTTATAGACTACTTGTTTTGTTTTTAATTGTTTTGTTTTTAATTTTTATTCTCGCTTCTTTTTCTTGTTTGATATATTAAATAAACAATCAGATGTACTACTTGTTATTGGACTACATTTCCATATGATCTTTTTTATAACTTTTTTGTTTTTTTTTTGGCTGGGGAAAAGTATTTTCATTGATAGTTCATGTTATTATTATAATAATAAAAATTATGTATTAAAATTAAAATTGTATTCAGGGATATATCTTTGTAATATATGTTAATTGGCCTAGGAGGCTTTATATATTACTGTGAATGAAATAAATAAATAAATAAATAAATAAATAAATAATATCCCTATTTCAGCCATACGTTGTTTAAAAGTATTCAGACAATATTCGACACAGATTGGTTTTGAATAATAATAATAAAAACTCTTTAATCTGGAACATTTTTTGTTCTCTATGCAGAATCTTATAAGCCCTGTATTGATAACCGAGAGTTGGTCCTAATTTGGAAATTTTTTCTCTTGCCGTTCTCTAGATATATAGAATAAAAACAACAAGTAGTTTATGTGCAAAATTAGAGGCAGTCGTGGTTTTTTGCTTACATCTCAGCCATTTATCTACCGATCTGGCTAAAAAAAAGGAGTATATGTGACATAAATGTTTAACAATATAGTATCCACAATTTCTGGGGTCTTCGGAAAACCCCACTTTAACATAAACACGAACAGACGCACAGGTGGCAAAGGGCATAAAAAGTAACTTTTTAGGAAATCCTACGGGTCCCTCAATTACTCGGCACTATGTAACGATTGTATAGTTCTATAAATTAAAAATTCACAATTTATAAATTTTTAGCAGAGACAAAAAAATGTTTTTATTCCCTACACCACTAGTTAGGAAAGAGGGCATACTAAGTCATCGTCCAGACTTGCAATTTGTATGCAGCAATTCTTTACTTTATGAGTGAAAGGCGTGAGAAGATTGGATTCGTTTTTGTTTTAGGTGTATTTTTATTTATATATAAAATATGAAAAGGAGAAGAGGAAAGTCAAGATGAAAATACAAATATTGCAAAACTAGAATTTCATAATCTGGACACAATGCAAACTCAAAGAAGAATTTTAAAAAATTGCAAGTCTGGACGATGACTAAGTTTGTCGATCCGTGTGAAACTTTTTTAATATTCATCGTAGACCCCATAAAGTATTAAGTATATATTTTCGCTCCTTGAGTTATTTGTAGTCGATTTAAAAACACGCTCAATTTCGAAAAACTTAAAAAAAACCATGTTTGTGCCAAATGCTTTCTAGTTATCCGAAGCAGTTTGGGATTGAAATCCAGCCATATCCATTCAGTTAAATAAGAGTTATGAAGCAAACCTTGGAACAACCACCTAACAAAATTGATAGTGGCTTAATGTACATATTGATATAAGATTTTGCATACATTTGTTCTGTAAGACTAGAAATCATACCATATAAAGCCATAGCATACGTAAACATGTAAAGAAAAATGCTGTTAAATTTGTCAGTCATAGTTTTATAAGACTAGAAATCACATTGTCAAATTTTCTAAAGATCGGGCCATAATATACGATAGGTCCCATAAAAAGCCCACTCCTGAAATATTCTAACTGTCGGTGGAGGGTATCAAGGTTTCGGCACAGCCGAGTATAGTACTCTAACTTGTTCTTTTTTATTTGTTTTCTTATATCATAAATGCAACACACTAGAGAAATTGATCTAAGATTTTTACAGTGGGTAGATATGACCACTGTTTGTCGTTTTCTTGCGAAAAGTAAAAAGGTATACAGTGCGCGATATATTCAATTAAAATTATAAATAAGCAGTCTATTATAATTTAATATATTATAAATTTGAAAGTTTTCTGAAACTTTTAACAACCCTGTACATTTGCACAAAATAAATATATTTGCAACCCTGTACAATTTATTCTCAGAATCTTATAAAAGATTAAAATGATCCAATAATGTCTATTACAAAAAGAACTCCAATTATTTATTGTACAATTTAACGAACCAAATAGCCAAAAGGCTTCTGCAAACTTTTTCAGGTCAAATAAAAGACTTCGTTAACGACAAAAATAACCTTAAATTGAGTTTTGACCAAAACGTTGTGACAACATGGACACGACTTTGCAAACAAAAGCCAAAATGTATTTCTTAGCAAAAACAAACAACAAAAAAAATTATGTTGATTATTGTGTGGGAATGAACTATCACAAAATAGTTACTGCTTTTAGGCTTGATAAAATTGCAAAAAACAAAAAAATAAATATAGATTGAATATTTAGATGAAAACCGCTTAACAGTAAAATTGAGTCACTAAGTGAAGTTAAACTGTAATTACCTCTAGTTTTTTTTTTCTTTTTTGTATTTCACTGTTACAACTTTAAATTTTTAGCCAAGGTCTTGTTTCAAATTGCAACAATTTCTGGTACACTAAAAAAAATATAATAATAATTCCACCATGATTACCGAAATTGCATTAAAGACACAAAAACAAACGAAAACATGTACGAAAACAACTATAATTGGTTAAATAATTAAATAAAAAGTTTGTCTATATAGATATAAAATGCACTACTTAACTGACAAACTAATTAATCATTAAAGTATTTCGTGGTTTATTGCATACCATTGTGCATGCGATTGTGTATCTAAAAACTTGAAATATTTCATATACTTTTTCACTAATAATGAACATCAGTGTTGTTTACTAACCCAATATCTCTATACATATTTTAATATTTTTGTAATTATTTCCAAATTTAAAGCAACAATTACCTATAAAAAATATTAAGCCCAACTTTAATGGCATAAGTACTTTAACATTAGACCACATGAAAAGAAACGATCATAACATGCACTTCAGTAAATTATGCTCCATTCCAGTGATTTTTAAATTTTACTTGTAGTTTTAAGAAGTATTTGGTTATAAGCAACATTTAAAAAAAAAATTTTGTTTTTGTTTAATAAAGCAAAAGGATTAAATCGTATTAAATTTCGTTAGAACAAATTACAATCTATATTAACTTAATTGAAATATTTTAGATAAAAAGAGATTTTACATGGCTCCCTCTCTCTCCCAACAAACACAAAGTCAAACCGTTGCACAGTGGCCAATTTGGCTTCGCTAGCGGCATTTTATTCATAGCTTCCAAAGTAAAGAAGATAAACTAACAAAAAATTCGGCAGTTTCCATTGCGTAAAGTCTGAATGCCTCCGTGTTTATATCGTATCCACATGCAAGTGCTCGTAAGACGACGCTGAATCGATATATTAAATTTTCGTTCACTCCAGTTATACGAGCGGCTAAATCTGGTTGTTGAAAGATCCTTCTTGCCGTATTTCCGTTGTTGGTATTTCCAGTAACAGCCATTGGTATGTCGACCAACAAATGCATTTCTTCTCGTAGCTTCTGCTGTATATTTGTTTTATTTTGTCCAACAATATCCTTGTCAGCACCACGAGTTTGCCACTTTTTTATTGGTACAAAATACATTCAAAAAACCTTATCCAGGCGTGGAGACTGGATAGCCCATATTGAAAGAGGTTCACTTTAATTGGAAAGCTCTTCATCAAGTCATTCATATTTTTCGGTGTTGCGTTGCAGATTCCGCATATTTGCGAAGAAGATTCTGAAATGACGCTGAAAGTTTTACCATCAAGCATGGTCATGTGAAATTGGTGATCAATAATCAATGAGTTTACATATGTTGGTACAATATTTAATATTTGGCTCTTAATATTTTCAATTTCCCTGCGACTCAGGTCCGCCGTTTCCTTCTCGCAAAGTATTTTGATTGGTCGACACTATCGTGTAGAAGAAGGTCGATTGTTTTTCCACAAAACTGTCGGTCCGTTCTACACTTGCAGTGGTACAATACAAATTGAAAATAAATATTGGTCTCTCACGTTTCCTTCGCAGTCGTTAAATTTTTGCCTATATGTGGAATGGCCGCTGCTGCCATCACAACCCCATTTGTAGACAGCAGTTAAATGGGTGTTATTATTACTTGTAGATGGGATTTCAAAACTTTCAGGGTGTGCTTCCATGATCCTATTTATTGTATGGTCCACAAGACCATATGCTGAAGTGGCACTTCAGCATAATAATCAGTGACTGTAATGTCACTAGGATAGCACTTTTTTTTGGCGAAGCGTAATTTTTCGTAGCATGGATATATATCGGCGTTTTGGTTTCTTGCTGATTTCTTGTTCAAGTTCCAAGTGTATCTGGTATGTCCAAGATCTACAAATAGCGCAAGCGCTTTATCGTCCGAAAATTTTGATGGAAGGGGCTTTGGTTTGTTTATATTTTTTATTACCTTTCCACTAAAATCCTCATCGCCTTTTACCATTTCTACAACTTTGGAAGCACTGCGCTTTCCAGCTTTATATAAACTGCAGCTTGCAGCTACCAACAATCCTTCACATGACACTTCCTCTGTAAGCCCTGACATCTTATTGACTTGCGTTTTTCTGCAGCACTCGGAAAGCTCTTTTTCGGGTCGTCCAATATTTTCATTTGCTTTTTTTTCCCAATAATACCAATGGTGTATCTAGCCATTCTTGGTTAATTTTTTCGAAAAACACCTTACTTCTGCCACAGGCCTTCCACTTTTGGATAAGCCTACTAGCAAAATGTCGCAGTAATTTTGCTCAAAACGGTACCAAGAACATAATTTTCCACGGCGAGAAACTTTTGGTGGGGATCGCTTCTTCATGCCATATTAAAAAAAGGGTGCGTTTTGTCACTGACATTTTGCCTAAAAAGTACAATAAATTGAAGGCTCGCAGGTACTCGCAGTACATTTTGGACATTTTGGACACACAATGGTTTACACATATAGGAAAATTTACAATTACACTGAATGCAAGTGAATTTTGTAAGTTCTACTCCACGAAAGACAGGTGTACGTTACAATGGGCGAGTTGCTAATACACTTAAACACGATTACGTTTTATAAATAACATAAGTATACACAGATCACAACCACAGTTTTTTTATATAATACATACCTTGGCGTTAGTATATAACAAAACTTTTAATGAAAATAATAAAATTTGCAAGTTTAACACGAATAGCAAAACGATGATCAAAAAGGCGAAAATATTTTGCACAACACTTGCAGAAACATATGCTGACTTTGACAGCTCACAGCTATTCATCAGCTGTAAGCTGAGCTTTTAAAAATCGATACAAATCTAGTGAATGTATTTGTTATCGATTGTTAAAAAAAAATTAACGGTTTTTCAAATTTGAAAATTTGAATTAAATGCCGCTAGCGAAGCCAAATTGGCCACTGTGCGTTGATATGAAATTACTTTATCATCAAACACAATTTTCAAACTTTTTTTAACTGTTTGATTTTTACATTTGAATTCAAACTGATAATGATTTGAATGTAAGCATTTGACACCAATGCTTAATACATTAGATATCAAATTATTATCAAATGTTATTATCAAACCAAATAAATACTTGACAGCACTGAGGCGGAAAAAAAATGTAAACATTAAAAATAGTGATTAAAGTTAAATGTGTTATACAATTAAATAATAATTTTACATATTACCTGAAGTAAATTCGCCTTTAAAAAACCTTAATTTGTTGCTAAAAAATATTAAATATATTTGTGAGTAAACAATTAATTACAAAATATTGCAAAAAAAATAAAACGGGAAAGTGAAGAAATTATAAATTTGTTATACGCTAGCGGTGCTACGACATGACATTCCTCAAAACAAAAAGGAGCCAAGTATTTCGTCTTTGCAAGTATTAGAGGAAGGAAAGAACACTATTTCATCTTTTAGCCATGGTGCCGAATGTAAAGCTCACAGTTAATTTAAATAAATAATGAATTTAAATAAAAAAAAGATATTTTTCATTTATGTTCCACATTGTATTAAAATCCACATTTGAAAAACATTTGAGAATAAATTTTGAAAGCAAGTTAAAAATAGATGCATTTCTCAATTTGAAAATAATTTCCCTTTTTTGTTGAGAATGCTATGATTTTCGAAAGAGTTTCAAATCATTATCAAACTTTTGTCGTTTAAGAAAAGGTTTGATTTCAAATCATTTTCAATTTGATATCCAACCTCCGTGTTTGTTGGGCTTATCTCTCATCATGTTAACAAATATTATAATACTGTTCTTAACCTTCACTTTGCCAATACACACCCGGGTGACTATTTCGATCTTATTTCTTAAATTTTTTTCAGTTAAAGGGAAAGTTAAACTCACTGAACAAATTTTTAAGTTCTTTAAAATAACACTGAAAAAATCATCGCCTATAAACATATATTCAGTACCACCCAGGTGAGTATTCGTAAACGATGTACATAACAACCTTTGGTAAAGCGAAGGTTAATTAAGAATTCTAAGTCTTTAATGGCTTACACAAACTTTTACTGGCCTTAGAACGAAGCACTCTGAAAATGGTAAATATCGCTACATGATTCCACCCAAAAAAATTTATCTTTATTATCTATAATTAAGTAACGTTCTTACTAGGGTGCATAAAACATGCTTAACAAAATTAAAAATATGCGTTAAAGCTTAATAAAATATATCGTCTCCTTAAGCGCAAATTTCTAAACCGCCTTAACCTGTTTATAATATATTTTTCTTATAAAACCTACAAGTTGTTTTGACAAGCCTTTTAGCGTTTATCATATAATCTTTTGTAGATAGGGCCGTTTGTTTTTTGTTAATAAAATCGCTAATTTTGGACAAAAGATTCTAAACATTTTCGTGAATATTTATGTTCTTGCAATAATTTTTAATTTTAGTTAGGGCCTTTTGATTTTTATGTAACAATATGTACATTTATTATTTAAAGAAAAACTGAGAGTGTAACTACTGTTTTGGTTTATTTTTCTTCTTCTTTAATAATTACATACATTTTAATAGAATCCGGTTAAGAAATTGACTTGTTGTACAAATGCTACAGATATTTAATCTTGTCTCGAGAATTATCATGCCATGCATTTTCTCTTTCTGGGACCAGGACCAATTGAGGATTGTGTGTTTGACACTTCTCAAATTGAGACACCAATTTATGGGGAACATTGATAATCTTTGATTCCTACCTTTTGCCAAGGGGATGGCGACTGCCTGACCTTTGCAATCATTATATCCTCTTTTCTAGGGTGTGGGAAAGTCAGGGGCGTGCAGTATACCTTACGCTAAGTCATCAAATAATGTTATAAAAGAGCACTCGAGATTACTTAGAAACGCTGCTACAGCTTGAGGAAAAACTCTAGCATGATGAGTTTATATGTAAGTGTTAATTTTGAGCATTTCATGTCTGTTATAGACTGGGTATTATAAACCTAATTTAAGAATTCTATCTACTTCTTAAACCTTCTTGAGCTTCGTTGTCTTCAATTCTGCAAGACTCTTTGAATTTTAACGAATATTTGTTTTTAATTCTCTCTTAAATAATACGTACAATGATGTTTCGCTACAATTACCCAGTAGTAAAGATACCTTACAAAATGACGTTTGTGAAAACATAAGGCCTCCCAGTCGCATTCCAACTTACGAGTAATTTCTAATATACACAACGTGATATTAGAGACCCACTCCTTGCCTTCTGGCCTCTTCTTTCAAGGCTTCTAAAAGATCTTCGAAATATAAGTAAAAACTAAGCTTTATCTCAACACAATTATTGTTGCTAATAAGATCCTGGGATCCCTAAAAATCCAGGAATTCCGGGTTTGATTTTTTTAAAACCCGAATACCGGGACTTGTGAAAGCCAGTCCCGATTGGCATCTCTAGTGAGAAAGCAAAAGGGATTAGAGATTTTAATGTGCAATATTATATATAGTATATATAAATCTTATAAATATCTTTTAAGCATCCTTCGAATGAAGTTTTCTGAGAAGAAAATAATATTTGGAGTACAAATACCATTTTTTGGTGCGAGAACTGAAAGCTACTGTATATATTTAATAAGTAAAAGTTAATTTTTATCTATATTACACACTCAGAAAAAATCGTTGAAGTGGGCATAAATTTAAGTTATTTTCTCGTCTACATTTTCATTGTGTCTTGTTGTAAATTAAAACAGTTTCACTTGATTTCTCAACAATATTCTAATAATGTCGGCATTAAGATTAACCAATTTTTCCCCGCACCAAGTAAACTGACAATGTTAAAACGATATAAGATTTCAAGGAAGTGGCAGAAAACAAAACATTGCAGCAAAAAAAGTGTATGAGTGCTGATGATTATAATCACCGGCCGGCGAATTATGGATTAAGTGCTCAAATAGAATTGAGTCTTCAAAGTCAGGCAAAAATCCTAAAGCCCAGAATTAAAACGTAGGCAGTTACTTCAAATTCTCTCCCGTTTTATTGTTTTGTGCTTGTTTTAAGAAAATGAAAACGTAATTTCGTGTGAGAAATTTTATTGAAAACAACAATAAAATATGAAAATTTACTTGTGTAAACTAAATTTTGCTTTAATTTTTTGAAAACAGGCAGTTCATTTTTAATTTTCTTTTGTTTTTAATTGTCTGTTTACAAAACGCATGAAATTTAATTTAAGTATGGTAGATTTGTTGGAAGAATAAGTGTCTATAAGGGAGACCGTTAACAAAACGTTCTCAAAATAAAATAGATTTAATTTCTCGACGGCTTTCTACGACAATTTTTTATGTCAAATTGTATGTCTCGATGCAGTTCTGTTTAAACACTAACCCCCTTATGCAAAATAAAAAAATTTAAGTTCACATTAGTTAACCAACACATTAAGCCCATACACTTTTGCTGGTTAACTAATGTATACTTTAATTTTTTTTTGCATAATGGAGTAACATAATTGATTAATATTTTTATTTCAAAACAAATTTTATAAAAATCGGTCCTGAAAATCACTTTTATCTTGGTATAGATAAGATTTGATATTTATGAATACAAGTCATATATTGCTCACTGACGCATCTATATTACATGAAAATAATACTAACAAAAAATATATGTAGTTAAACTGCAAGCCAGTGAAAAAGTTGGGAATCACCTGCTCTAAAAAAATTCATAGACTGTCTGGATAAGATGTATGGTCTTGTGTAATATTTTCTCTTTTAAAAAACCATAAAACAATTGAACTGAAGAATATGTTGCAACTACACATATAAATGAGTGTGAGAGTGGCCAAATCAAAAAATCATAGAAGAACGACTAGAATAAAAAGAGAGCGAAAGAAACTTTCTAAAATTATAAATATTATACACATTTATATATTTTTTATTTTTTTATTAAATAAAAGATCTACTTACATGTTGGAGGTTGTTTTTAGGCTGTTAAAATAAATTTGTATATAAAAAACAAATCGAATTTTTTGAATTCTATAAACGCAGTTTTTTTTTTTTGAATTTTTCTTTGTTTTCCGTGCGCGTAGAAGCAAAATGAAATAATAAGATATCTCTATGACGTGCTAAATTCCCAATTTTTATTTTTGATACAAACACTGAAATTTTTTGTTGTGGGAAAGCGAGTTTCTATGCGAATTTCGCTTGTTGCTTAGGCCAGCTCGTCAGGAAACTTTTTCCAAAGACTTTAGAAAAGTTTATTATACAAATAAGACTGTAAAGCGAATAAGAATTTTAAGCACTCAGGTCTCACTTGTAACAATATCAAAGCTTCAGCAAAGCAACAACAATACACAGTGAGTTTATCTTTTCTTACATTCCCCTAAAATTGGCTGGCTTATTGCCGAGATTAAAGCTTCTCTACAAAAAGACTACCGGTCATTTTACTAGTAAGATGACCAGTAGTGCTCACCAATATATTGGCTATAGTTTCTATTAGTTTATTAAGAGCAAAATGAAAAAACTCAGTGAAACCTTGTGTACATGAGATCTTGCCTCTCTATCTCTCTAACTCATTATGTCTCTTTCTCTAACTTATTCATTCAATGTAAAATTGTTGCAAGTGCTTTAGTAAAATTTTTTTTTTTTTAGTTTTGGTTATTCATTTCTTGTAGGGTTCTTTGGACTAAGATCATTTTTTGTGATAAATTGGACTTAGCGCTTTTTCTCATCACTACAAAACAACAACAAAGAACGAGATAACTGTAATTTTTTCTTTGCATGTAAAGCCAGCGATAAAAAAAATTCAATGAATAAACTAAAAAGCTCATATCTTAATTTAAATTTGCTTTAATAAAAGCATAAAAAGACAAACTAATTACAGTAGATAACGGATATAAGAACATCTTAAAATATAAAAAATCTGTATAAGAAAACTTTTTATAGGAAAATAACTGATACAAGAGATATTTTGGCAGGCACTTACGAGTATAATAAAAAAGCGCACAAAAAATTTTTTTTATAAGAAAACATTTTTAATGCTGCTTTGTGTATTGGCTTTCGCATGTACATTTTAATGCAAGTTTTAAACAATAACTTTTGGGTTTCTTTAAGCGTAGTATACACTTTTATAAGAAATAAATGCCTTATAAGAGTAAAGCTATGATCAGAGCTATTAAATATTTGAGGTCCTACACGTAACCACTAGTTTTTTTAAAAACTTTATTCTTTTGCAAAACGTTTGGCTAGATCAAACATCATTTAAAAGTTACTAAATTATATTATACAATTATTATCTTACAAATAATGTTTAGTAAATTAATTGAAATTGTTAAAAAATAAAGCTAAAGCTTGATTAATTTACTGGTCATGTTTTTTTTTTTGGATTTTTTTCGTCAAATATTTTTAAGGTCTCAACACACCTTAAGAACTTTTATAAGAAATTAATTTCTTATAAAAAATATTTGCTGAATAGAAGAAAACGCTTATAAGACATAATTTGGTGTCATTTTTTGATTTCTTATATCCGTAATCTCCTGTATTTGAAAAGTTGGAGTTGGTGGCAAAACCCACCTTTCAAAAAATCTTAATCTATGATTGTGGTAGTAAGAAATATATTTGTATAGTTGCAGCTTTACACATATCGAATTTTGAGAGAAAAGTGTTACTCTTTGTTTTTTTATAGACCTTCCACTCTAGTCTTCGCTCTATGATGAAAACTATTAACTCTGCTTTTTTTATTTTATAGATAAACGGAAAAATGTGTTGCCGGCATTTTAAAATGTTTAATTTATTTATGTAGAATTTTGTTAATTTAAGAATGATAGATAAAAAAAAAACTTTAGGGAACATTAACACCAACTTAATAAAAAAATCTGTAAATCTGGGCCCTATTCCACGTAACAACTTATCAACTTTTCACTTTGCACTTATCAAATTTCATTTTTTGGCAAAGTGATAAGTGTTTCTGTTCCACAATATTCTTTGCAAATCTTACTTTGCAGTAAGCAAAGACTTTGCTCTCTTTAAAAAGACTTTGCCCTCTTTGCAAAAACCTTGCTCTCTTTGCAAAGTCTTTGAGCTTTCATGCAAAGTGAGTGTGCAAAGTGTTCTACAAAGCATTTAATCATCTTTGCATTTCTGTCATATCACTTTTCACTTTGCGTTGCTAAATAAAAATTATTAAAATAAGCCGGAAAATAAAAATGGAGAAAAAACTGGCAGTTTTAAATATTATTAAAGAAATAAGAGATATTTTATTCGCTAGTTTTCAAAACAATAACCTAAGTATTTTTTTGTAAAATTATTGTAAATATTTAGAACATATGTTTAATAAAAATTTTGAGCTTGAGGCTTATTTTTTATATAAAAATTTTTAATTTTATTTTATTCAATATTTCGGCACTGCTTTGTGTTTCTTCTTCAAGGTTTTTTTTCTTTCTTTATTGTTTAACAAAATTTAGCAATTAAAATTGGGTCAAGATGGAATTGAAAAACATTTTTGTATGCAAATAAAAAATTTTGAATTTACCCTGTTTAGAGGAAGCAGTGCGCTATATATATATATGTATATATAGTGTTAAATTTGTTAAATAATAAAGAAAGAATTAAACCCTGAAGAAGGAACACAAAGCAGTGCCGAAATTTTGGATAAAAAAAAATTAAAAATTTTTTATAAAAAATATGTCCTAAAGGTCGAAAATTTTATTATACAATCTAAAGAATAAGGGTCAAATAAATACATATGTATGTATTTAGAACATATTTAAGTTTATATATCATTTTGAAGGTTAATAAATAAGCTAAACAGGCTGCCTGGGAGGAAGTTTTGAAACGTCATCGTGGATGGTTCTGCAAACTGTTGATTTTGCAACACTATGTATAGCTGCAACTCCATGGTACTGGCAATAATTTCCGAGCCAATACAAGCACAGAAGCAGTTGATTTTGATCCGACAAAGCATTACTGTGCTCTGTATTGTGCTCTAATTTTTCCCCAATTTTATTTAAAATGAAATCAACTCGGATTTCATTTAAACGGAAGCACTCTTTAAAATTAAACTTTTGTAGTCCCGAAAAATTTATTAGGTCTCTATAATTTCGGGTTATAACCACTTCTTCAATATCGTCAAACAAAAACTCACGTCTTAACATTTTGAAAGCTTCAAAAGATATACGAATATGAATTTGCAAAGCGATCGTTTACCTTGCAAATTTTTGACAAACTTATCAAAATTTCCTTTGCAAAAATAGAATTTACAGTTTTTGTGGAACGAAGCAGCATAATTATTTGCAAAGTCTTTGCAAATTACACTTTTCAATATTAACTTTGCAGTTTGCATAAGAGAACGTACGTGGAACAGAAATTGCAAAGAGAATATAAAAATTGCAAAGACTTTACAAATTACACTTATCAATTTCAACTTATCACTTATCAAATTTAATAGTTCTGTGGAACATAAAGTTTTGCAAATTGACGAAAAATTTGATAAGTGCAAAGTGAAAAGTTGATAAGTTGTTTTGTGGAATAGGGCCCTGGTTTATCTTTGTTAACTATTCATTTGTTACTCGTGAGCAGTTTTCATTAAAAATGTATAACATATAAAAAATATAAACGCTTAATTACATTTACAATTGTTTTTCTAAGACCAACAGGTAAAAAATCATAACGCAATCTTACAAGCACTTGAAAGAAAATTTTTATATTGTTAGATTTTGTTGGCCCGTTTTTCAACTACTGGCTAAAATAAGTAGCAGTTTGTTTTGATGGTGTCTGTCGAAAAAGTCAAAAAGTTTAAAATCCTTAATAATATGGTTTGTTGTCTGTCTCTCAAGTCGTCCATCCAAATAATGTTAGACAGTAGCAGGTGCAAACGTTTTTTTATTTATTTATTTTTTTTAAATTCAACTGTAGCTTGTTTTAAGCAAATCTTGAGAGTTGTGCTTAATTTTTTTTTTTTTGTTGTTGTTTCTTCTTAGACAAAATTAAAAAAAAAGCATTAGCATTTATAGTTTTTGCTTCATCATATTCATATATTGAACTTTTTGTATCTTTCTTTGAATATTGTGGCCCACACAATTACCCAGTTACCTATTTTTTTCACCTGAAACTACACATCTGTTCGTTGGTGGTTGTCTTTGGCAATAAATGGTATAAAAACCAAAACATAAAAGTCACCGCAAATTTGAAAAAGACATTATTATTGTATTCGTTGCAATACACGGGAAAAAGATTTGAGTCAACAGGAAAATAAGATTTTATAAGTTAATAAAAAAAAAATCAACTCACAACTCGTTTTGAATGGAAATAAATGTTTCAAATTTGTATAGAACAGAATGAAAACTGTTTTTTGTTTAATTCGTTTAAAATGCTGACCATATTTTTCTCTCAGTATATTTATGCTTTTGTTTTAATCATCTGGCCATTGTTAGTTTTTTTGCGAAATAAAATTAAAACAAGAAAAATACAATATGTATTTACCCGATGACATGTACGTAGTGCTGACATACATGTCATGTTATTATGTTCACATTACACACACAGTAGATATTTTATTTTACTTTAAACAAGTGCTCGCTCCAACGCTTGTATATCTCCTAAAAACACATAAAAGGGTCTTTAAGTGCTTCAGTGCATCATGATATGCAACATTCAAAATCAAACGACACAAACAATTGCAACCGAATTTAAGTGAATGTGTGGGAAACTACTTCAACTTCAACCACTCTCACACTATTTAGTAGATGACAGCAGCGGCTACAACAACAACTTCAGTTTTAACAATTTAACAATAATAATTGTATCCTTATATGCTTATTAAATGAAGTTAATGTTGGAAATAACTTAAAACGAAACACGTTAACAAATGTAAAATTAAATACTTGCAAATGTGGATTTTTATTTGGCAATGATCAAATAAAAAAAGTTTTGAAAAATAATTTTCTTTTTTGTTACCATTTTTCAGTCATCAAATATTGAATTATTTAAAATTAATTTCATTTTTTAACTGTAAAACAGATTTATTTCGACAATTAAAAAAAACAAAACAAAAGAAATATTTATCGGCCATCTTTATATTTATCGCATGTACGTGTATGTAGTAGGGTTTCTGATTTGGCGGACTTTTTTTATTCCTATGAGCGCAGAAAATTTTTCTTTAATTCTTGGGAGTTCCAGTGAATATTTTGTGAAGAATTATATGAAAAGCACAATTTAATATGGTCAGTCTATACTAATTATTATAATGCTGAAAAATTTATATGTTTCTATGTTTGCAAGAGGTAATCTCCGGAATTGGAACCTCCTAATGGGCATAGGATATATAGGATTCCACTAAAGAGCTTAGGAAAGGGTCTAGGCGCGCTAAACCTCTTATACTCAGAAAATATTAATTATCGTTTTAGAAGAGATCTATTAAAGCAATAGTATCCGTACTCAAAAGAAAAATAAAGCCATTTTAATGTAAGTTCGCTGTTCACCCTCCATTCCGCCTCCAGTCTATCTGTCTGCTCGACCTTCCCCTGACCGAACGCGAAAGAGACTTTTGCGTCTGCTACGCTTTATCGTCTAAATAACTAAACCGATTTTATTGAAATTGGAAATATAAACTTTTTATTACTTTAAAACTAGGACCAAGAGGGGGACATAGAGGGAATTACTGCCTTTCCGAAAATATCTAACCAATTTTGATAACATTTTAATAACATATAGATCAGAGTAAATAAAACACACACGGTTTATATTCGTTACAAGAAATTGTGATTAAATACAATTGTGAGTAAATACAGTTCCCACTGTATTTATTGTATGTGATAAACTTCCGTTGATTAGGGACATCTGAAGAGTTGCTGATTTTTGTAATTCCATAGTATTTAATAACACAATATCAACACAGGTCCGCACATGTGCATTCTTCGCTGTGTGACAATTAATTTCATCATTATTTATATAACACACTGTATTTAAAAATATCAATACAGCTACCGTCCATGCTCTCACACCCACGACAAAAGTACTGAGCGTATAAAACAAAGGGGTGGGGCTTCTAAACAATTGTTTGCTTGAATAAGCATCACTGTTCTACATGCTTCCTGAAGTTTGTTCTTAAAAATAGCATTTGATGATGCATTAGCAAATCGTTTCATTCATAATTTTATAAAACTCAACATAAATTACTGATTTTATTTGCAAAAAGGTGATTTCTCGCTAAGTTTTTAAATATTCCGAAAAAGTTGTTTGCAAAAACGTGTATTTAGCGAAATATCGCAAAATTTTTTAATAAGTTAAAAATTTAGCTATTTTCTAGCTATTTTTCATTCTGTTTTAGCGATATTCTTTGGAAATCCGTTGGCAACAGTGTCTACATACGATAAAACACACAGGTCTTATATTTTTTTCAAGCCTTGGACCAATAGGAGATCATTTTACATTTATAACGTGTTAATAAATAATTCTGAGCGGGCAACGCCGCGGGCACGGCTAGTTATTAATAATTTTAAGCAAACAAGTGCGCAATTAATCAGTAAACGCTGCATATCGTTTCCATTGTTTGGTATACTTTAAAAACAATAGAGTCAAGTAGAAACCGCGCAGCTGGCTGGTTCAAGAAATTTTAAAAAAAAAACCAATCATGATAAAAAGTTACTGGAAGTTATTTTTTTTAGAAACTTTCAACCGGAAATCTTCCAGATATTGCTTAAAAATAAGATGTGATATCCTCGATTCATTAAGTAATATATTTTATCAAGGTTGTGTCTGCCAATAAGTAAAAAATTATATCCTCGTCCAAAAGTCGTTCAAATAGTCTTAAGATTGTTTCCATATCTACCTTTTTACTTTCTTCAGTTATAAATTGCTATTGGACTCAAATAATATTGAAAATTGACCCAAGAAATGAAAACAAAGTTTAGCTGCTTAAACTGCGGTACGATCCGTTATTAGAATAAAGTGGTATTAAGTGACATTTAACGTTACAAAAACTATAATTTAGGTCGAAAAGTTTGGGAAAAGATCCTAAAAAGAATCGTCTATAAATTTCCGAAAGTTTGAAAAATAATGTCCCCGGAAATTTTTTCCAGAGTAGAAACCCTACACAAACAGGAATTAATCGTTTTACTGGACGTATACGTAATAAAAAATACAAATTTTTTTAATTTTGTTATTGTTTCTTTTGTTGAAAGAAAATGTTTTTAAAATGTAGTCACGGGATTTAGTTTGTCATGCATTTGTATTTGGAATGCGTTTTTGTGCGTTTAAATTCCATAAAACTTGACATTAAGTCTATAAAACTTTTAACTGTTAAATTAAGACCAGTTTAAGATGCTATAAATGAGCTAAAAATAAAGAAATGTAATAAAAACCTGGCCAGGGGAAGGTATTCTTATCGAAAACATGACCAATATGATTTACACTAAAGCAACGAACATAACTTAGGCAGGCTGGGTACCCCGCTGGTCAAGTTGATAAGCAATAATCCAGTCTATCAATGCGAGGATTACGGATTCGGTTCTGCGAGAGATTCTGTTCTGTATCACTACAACGGACTGAAGGTCTAAGTTGCTCTGTTATATAAGTAAGAGTATAATTTGTAATTGTTCAGATATAATTTATTATAACTGTCAATAAACTTATTGCAATTATAGCTTGGTGAAATTGGCACTCGCACATCTCTGCTATAATAAACAAATTTACATTAAATTATTTTAACGAAGAAAGGAATTTTACAACATGAAATTAATTAAAATTTATTGATAATTTTTCATTCTTGACTGAGCTGGGAATTGAACCCAGATTTTCACGGACAGGTTGCCCTCACTAGTTTCGATTGTAACCACACAATCTCTTCAGAGGGGTTTGCCGTTTAACACCCACCGTCATTGATGACGTCAAAAGTCAAACATCATTCTTTAAACCAAATGGTATTTTAGCTTTGTAGATCGAAATTTTTTTTGAATGAATGATTACCTATTTTATTTGATTTCCATGTTCTTTTTGTCAAGTTCTTGAAATCCAAAGTAATTTTTTTTTTTTGATAATTTTTCATTCTTGAATAAATTTTAATTCATTTCATGTTGTAATATTCCTTTCTTCGTAAAAATAATTTCATGAAAATTAACTTCAATGAATTTGAGATTGATTAAAATATCGAAATTTAGATTAAAACCATTAGCAGTTCAATAAAATTACCACAATGCTAATTATAAAAAAATTTATCGTTTAGAAGAATTTTAAAAAATGGTGAGATCCATATGACTGTGAAATTTGTTTATTTAAAACCAAATATTTTTTCTCTTCTTTTCGAAACAAAATTATATAAAAATCACTGATGATATTTATTACCGTCGTTTTCAATGAAAAATTCAAGAGTTTATAAATTACAAACAATACATTCTTGCTATAATACGAGCAAATTTGTTTTTGGCCTTCTTTATGTATTTTTAAAAACAAATTTCAACTTTTATTTTTATCTTTTTAATTTTATTAATATATTTTTGCATTCACGTTTCCTATAAACTGACAATAATTGTTTAAAATTACACAAAAATTAAAAAGGGTCTTCATGAAACGAGTCGCGCAAGTTTGCCCATTTGCACAAACAACAATTTTAAGCGGGTGTTCATAATCACCCTTAATAGAAATGTGTTGTATGAAAAAATCATATAAGGAAAACAGTAAAATAATAGAATGTTTATACGCACATTTAAGCCCCATTTCACAACTTACCGATGGCTAAAGGCAGGATTTTATCGGCCGTATGAAAAGTGTTCCCTTCTTACAACTTTACTTTAACCTAAAGCCACCATTCAACTAAATTCATGCAACTAAAACTAAATTAAAATCCATATAGGCATTTGGGAGCAACGGTGCCACAAACACACATATTCAAGAGGATACAGGTAGAAAAGAGGAGATAACTTCTAATCGTTTAAGCCGATTTACTTCAAACGAATCTAAGAACACTCTCGTTCGCCACTTTTCAAACAAACGAAATAAAATTAAACTCGGTCCAGCCGTTTTATCTCTACGATGAAAAGGACAGATACATTTACACATAAATATACACAGATGAACACTACAAACTTGTAACATCCCTTTTTTGGACGGGGTTAAAAACGATTGGGGTTCTTCTATAATTAACGAATTTTAGTTTCTTTATATAAGAATTTTTTGTTTAAAAAAAAATTTGTATACAATTTGAAAAATTTAAAGAAAATAATTATTTGACAATTTTTTTTTAATTTTTTCATTATGTGGTAAATTTTTAGACTTAAGTGGGGAACAGAATAGCCGCGAAGAAACAACATTAAACTGTACAATTCTTAAAATATAATCCAAAAATGGGATCTTTTAAATACAAAAAATTTCCATCGTCAAAATTAAACTTAACTGTGAAAGAGGTTAGAAAAAAGTGCATTGTACTTTAATGCTATCAAGTTTTATCAAACGGTTTGAACATTTTGTTTGATTTTAACTTTGGCCTCTACTAAAACTTCTATTTTTATGTAATTCGTTAATTTGACTAATATCTAATCTTTATATCTTAACAACAACATCTTTAACAAAACAATAAAAATCGAACAATTAACTGGACTCCTTCCCCTCCTAAATGTGCAGAAAAATTCAAACGAAAATGTTTTCTTAATCGCGATTATAACGCAATGAAAACTACACAAACTTTGTAAACGATTTTGGTGTTACCAATTAAAATTATAAAGATTGCGTAAATTCATTCAATCACACTTGCATTTCAGTTTTAAGAGATTTGAATTTCTACACAACAATCAACATGATTTCAAATTCGAAATTGCATTCGAACATTGAACTTTTTTGGAAATAAAATATACATAAATGTTTCTTTAAGAAACATGCCTTTGAACATTTATTGATTGTTCCAATTTTGGCTTCAAACAAGGCATACAGGTTTCGTTATATTCCCGGCTAAGTGCAATATTTTGTATAGTGCTCTACAAGTTATTTATAATATTTATGTTTGTGCGTAATTTATAACAATATCATTGTATCTAAGGATGTATCTGTGTGTAATTGTGGTTAATAGTAATAATCTAAACAACATAATTAATTTATAATTATTTAATATCTCTGTAAAAGACTTTTTGTCGTCTGTCGCCTAAATGGATTTCCACACATTGCAAATAGATTTTATATTTTTGACATATATTTCTTTTTTCGCCTTTTTTTGTTTTTTTTTTTTGAGCTGCTGTTGTTTAATATTTTCTATCAGCCAATTCACTTCCTTGCCGCCGTAGCAGTTTAAGATGTGGTTTTTTCTTCTTACTTACAATTTTTTTTTTTTAATTTTTTAATTTTTGCAATGCGGCTTTTGTTATGGCTGCTGGTTGGTTTTTTTTTTCTCTTTAAGAGCTTTGTGGCAGCCAGTGAGTGTGTTTGTCTGTCCGTCTGTATGTGATTATTTAAGTAAAATACTTGTTTATTTGCCTGATTAATTAACGTTAACATATGGTGAATGTGAATGAGATATCATGCCACATAATATTATTTTAGTTTTAATTTTATTTGTATGTAGTGGTTGGTATTTTAGCTGCTTAGTTATATTTTATTTTTTCTAAACAACAAAAAATATCACAACTACTTCCTTGGTATTAGCAAACAATGGCAAACAAATATCTTGTTATGAATATTTTAAATATTGTATTTAAATTAAAACTATAACATTTGGCGTCACACAATATACTTGATTAATGAAAGTACAACATATTAATTGGATTGATATAAAAAAAGCGTACGAAATATAAATTCCAAGCAACAATGCTTTTTATAATGCTAATAATCTTAGAATGACTCAAATAAATTAAAGTCTACTTAAGGACATCTATTTTCAAATTTTTATATTAATTCGAATGTGTATTCTAAGTTAAATTACAATTTTAAAAACTTTTAAACTTTAATAGTCTTCAATATATGCCAGGAATATTTTCTCTGCACTAAACTGAAACTCAACGTGAGAACTAAAATTCCCAGATTATTTTTGACATCTATTTTCTTTAATTAGTATGTTACAAAAGGTTCAAAAAACAATTAAGGTATAAGGAAAAAGGTCGAGCCTGATGATTTGATATTCTACACCACATTATATTTAGACAAGTCTTCGAGTGTGTCCCATATCTGCACTAATAGAAAAATTCATATTCATATAGATGATGCCTTAACATCAGAATTGTGAAATCAATGTTATTGCAATTGGCATGAGTGAAGCAGAAAGTGACATCAATCCAATGAGGAACGTCTTCCTAAAATTTTTTAATATTTTATGCGTCATCTACGCTATGACTATAGTAACATTAATTCGATGCCACATTTTGTGTACACTGGTAGAAAAGCCGTCATAACGCTGATGTATTTTGCAATCTGTACAGACAAACTGTCATCAGTGCAATGACATGTCATAATATATTCTAAACATTATTGTCATGTTTAAAAAGTAAAATTAAAAGCAAAAATTCCCATATTCAATTTTTTTTTAATTATTTATTTAAATACATCTAATTTTTAAAGTATCATAATTTCGGAAACCATATCGGGCATGCTGCTGGTTTCTTATAATTTCAATTTCAATTTATTTATAAAATCTTTGGACTAACAAATTATCCTTACAGACTACTAACTTATATTAAGCTTAGTAAATTTAGTAATTGAGAGTTCACTAACAAAGGGCGAAATACAACAAAAGTGAATGCTTGTTTCTGTACTGTAACGGGACAGTAAATAATGATATTCTCTCACTTTGACTTAAGGTCAATTAGAATGACATGCTTTTTAAACCCGACTTCGATTTGTCATTTCTGTGATACCAATTTGTCATCCCATTGATGACATAATTTAAATTTTTGACCCTGATGACAATCTGGTCATGTGATGTTAAGGCTGACATCACAGTGAGTAAAGTGTCATGGGGTCGAAGACGAAGACCCGTCAAAACAAACTGTTGTTATAAATCAACAAACTTGGTCTTAAAGCGATTTTATAGAAGAGGTTTATATGGGTTTATTATGAACTTACCAGTAAAAAATTTAGCCATGAAACATATTTATTATAAAATGTATCGTAGTTTATATCAACACCATCATATATAAGGCAGTTATTGCATTTAAAGCTATAATGTAGGAAAGAAGTTTCTATGGGGGCCATGTGAAATTATAGACCGATTCTCATCACCTTCAATAATTTGGAAAGTGATTCTGAGTTGATCAGTATGCTAAAGGCTGGGTCTACAACCAATATTTGTCTGTGTTGCACACATCAGTACCCTCTCCGCTATTGTGGTGTGGGAAAAAATAATTTAAATTTTCCTCTTTTAATTAGCGTAATGTAATTTTTGCCTTTAAAAAATACTTTTATATTGTTACAAAATTAAATTAAGTTAGGAATTATTAAAAATTATTTAAAATGCATATAACGTTTAACAAATATTTTACAAAAAATTCAAGAAATGCATGACCACTAAATTGATATACTTTTAACTTTCGTTTTAATAATTTTCCCACATCAATAAAGGTCGCACGGCGTTCAATATGTCCGACAAACTTCGATGATCGACGCACATCTTGAAAACGACAAAATTTAAAGTTATTAATGCTAGCGTCAAATTGGTCATTCTAAATGGTTGTGAAACATGGATCGCAGATAAAAAAAAATATGTTCCCTGCAAGCCCTGTTTAAGAAACATTATATATTGTGGCCGAACACAATCTCCAACACTACCTTATGGTCTATAAAGAAACAAGAACAAATCCACCCCGAAATCCGATGTGATAAATAGAAGTGGATCGGGCATACACTGTGAAAGTCTTATGACGGTATCAAAAGCTCTCAACTAACATACCGGCAAATACCTGGAGAACGCTCTTAGATGCAGAAGCACTGCAGGTCGCTAATGAAGAGAAATCAAATATTTAGCATTAGAAAGAATACCTTTTAATTTAATTGTTACGGCCCTTATGTTCCAACTAGCAACTACGGGAAAAATATATATATAAAGCATTTGCGCTTTACACTAAAAAACACATAAGTAAATAATATATATATATATTTTTTTTTTTTTTTTTTTGAGAAAGAATTCAAATTCTTTGTAACGTAAGTGACAAAAAACATAATTATAGTGTTACCACCACTGTTTAGATTGTTCCAGTAAGAGTGATTTGATAAAATATTTGTTATGCCTTGAAGTAGCCTTTAAATTA
Source organism: Pollenia amentaria (assembly GCA_943735925.1). Classification (NCBI taxonomy): domain Eukaryota; kingdom Metazoa; phylum Arthropoda; class Insecta; order Diptera; family Polleniidae; genus Pollenia; species Pollenia amentaria. The sequence continues at coordinate 229,133,733 of OX031009.1, forward strand.
AAATGTCATAATTATTACAAATTTGCTATTCACATAAAGAATTATAGCAGAAGATTCAAGAAATTCTTAGAAGTTAAGATTTGGTATAGTTAAATCATAGACAGCCAACTCAAAGCATAATTATGCTGATACCACTTCATATAAATATATTCTTATGCTCTTTGTTTAGTAATCAATGACACAACAATACTTATCCAGCAAACATTTCACATTGATAATTATAAACGAAAAATATTTCATGATTAATAACACATTTACACTTAAATCAATCCGAAGCGGTATTAATACTATGATGAGTACGGATTTTCTAGAATCAAGTACATAAAGATTGATTCAAGAACATATAAAATGCATTGCTGAGATATGAGACTAATAAGTTATACGGGATTAAAGCGCTCACTTTTTTTTTTTTTTTGGTTAGGACCAGCACTCAGGGGATGACCCCTACTAAGGCGTTGTAATTTGTACTTTAATTTTTAAGTACAACTCGTACTTAAATAAAGTAAGTATAAAAAACTTTATTTATCCCGAGTATTTTTCTTTCTGGGTATAAACTTACAATGACTTTAATGTTATAAATATTTGAGGGAAAAAAGGTAAAGTGTCATTGAAAAATATTATGATGTTATTCAGAGTCATATGAACACTTTTGAAATGCAATTAAAAATACTTCAAAACGAGTTCAATGCTTCAGAGAAAATTAATGTCACAGTAATTGAAAAATGTGAATATTTCTGTGGCCATATGGGAAAACTAGTTAAATCCACTTTTTGCGAAAAATAGGATAACGCCAAAAATATAGAGATTGTTTCATTTACTATCACTCTGTCAGATCGAAATTTTGATATAGTTTTTCATTTAAAAGTTATTTGAAAAACAAAAATCAGAAAAATGCCAATTTTTATGTAAAAACTAGATAACTCCATTATTGAAAACAAGGTAACTCCATAGTGTCTAAAAAAAAAACAGAAAAATTAGAATTTTAAAACGACGTTGTTTAGAAAGCTGAGAGAGAAAGAGCGAAATAGAAAAAATTCGGGTCACAAGCTCTTTGGGTCAAAATGTTGAACCTAAAAATTTCAACTCCCGAGAGTTCAAATAATGCATATAATACATGCAATCTTTATGTGCATATTATATATTTTCAAAAGTTGTTAATTCGACTAATAGTACGACTGTGAAACTTCCGAAATCTTTCCAATTAATAGTTTAGTATAGATCTACCGTACCCTATGTGGTACAGTAACTTTGAAAAACCAATTTGTCTTACCCATTAATAACACTGTGCTAGAATTTTACACTTTTTTTTTTGGAGACAAGCCGGGCACCTGGCGTTTTAACATAATTCGGGTAAGCTGAATCCAATGATGCTAACCGTTTTTTAAGTTAGCTCTTTTCGAGATATACCGTTATTTCGATAATGGAGGAGGTTACACAACATATGTTCGCGTAACTCAAAAACGGCTTAGTTTATTGAAATTACTAAAATTGCAAAATTCCGCAATAAAATAAAATTGAAGTAAAAGTTAACTTTTTTCTAATATGCGCAGTCGTTTTAGAAACATATTTTTTTTTTTTTTTTTTTTTTTTTTTTTTTTTGAAAAAAAATTATTTCTTAGCAACATTTTGAAATTTTTGTTTCTTAAAAATTCATCAAAAATTGGAAAATGCAACTATGCTTCTTATTCCAGACATATTAAATATTAAGTTGCAAACAAAACAAGCCATAAATGATTCAAATCTGTTAATAACTTTTGATTTTATTCACATAAGGCGAAAAATTTTAATTAATTTAAGAATTTCACAAAACGCAATAATTGAATGGGAGCTCCCCTAAGAAGAAGTGATAAAGGGCAAGTACATAAATCTCGAGAAAATGTTAAGGACAAAAAATTAATTGAGGCCGGTCATACATTAAAGCCCACTAGGAGCAACTCCTGGGCATTTATGGGACTTTTGCTGCAATATTTTTGTAGTCTGCATTGAAAACGTTGTATGGGAGCCCCCTTAAGGAATGGAGATAGCTGGTAGCTATGTTAAAAACAAATGATGGATGAAAAATAAAGTTGGTCATACATTTGAACCATCTAGGAGCATCCTGCGTGCTGCAGGGGCCAAATTTAAGAATTTCAACCATACAAATATGGTAAAAAAAAAATGGGTAAATTAACGTGCTGAGTCAAATAGTTAATGTTTTTCCACAAATCATAACTTAATTTGTCTTAATTCAGTAAAATATTTAAATAAATTTAAAAAAAAGTTTTTCAAAAAAACTAGATAACACCATTTTTTGAAAAAAACAAGATAACTGCCATTGATTTTCGGTTTTAATGTTAAGAAATTAGTTCAATGGAACAAGAAATCTTTAACGTTTTCTTAAATTGTGTTTTGTTTAATGTGCATGCACACTAACATAAATGTATATTAAATAATTAGAGAAATATGTTTTAAACTTTAAGTGTGTTTTTCTCATGTTCTCCAAAACTGGAGTTATCTACTTTTTCCATAAGGCCACAGAAATTATTATATCCTGAATATAGAAAAAATTATCGCATAACCAGATAGAACTATATAAAATTGCGAACTGTTTTTGTTTTGACAATAAACGTTGTTGAAGTAAATATGTGTTTGTTTACGTTTCTTAATGCAATAACGCCAGGTTTATAAGTAACGGAATAAACCAAAAATTATCAGAAGTTTTTTATCAATAAAAAAATTGTTTAAAAAGTATTTAAATTTAATTAATGTGAAAATTGAATTATTTATTTTCTCAGTTGGAAGAAAATTAAAAATATAATTTTGATTTAATTAAGGTTTTAGTTGTTTCGAAGTAAATGTGGAAATAAAATAATAAATTAATAAAAAAAATTCTTAATTGATATTTTCGTTTAAAATAATATTATTTTATCTTGTAGAGTGTTGTTGGGAATTTAATTAAATAAATTAACACATTGTTTGAAACGGCAAAGTTGTTTGATAATTTTTTTAATTAAAATTAAAAATATCATTTATTGAAAAAAAGTATTCACAACTTAAAATTTTTACAATTTTTAGTAATCAATATAATCAGTTTGGAAATAGGTGCAAAATCCACAAATTGTTTGCTTGATTCTATGAATTTGGTATAAATTTTTAATTCTTTCTTTGTATCAGTTAAATTAAAAAGTTTGGTTTTCCAAGTATGTTTTTAAGGCTGGGCTTTTGAGATCTCAGTTAAACTAGGTTAAGTTAATCCGAAAACAGATTTGTGCCGCCATTACCAAGTTTGCTTAAACAATTTTAAGCTGTTCCGCTTAATTTTGCTTAAAATGTTGGGGTTTAATGAAATAATGAAAGAAAAATCACATTTCGGCGGAAAAATCCGAGTTTCAGAGAACGTTAGACTAAGATTAAACTTAATCCACATCTCAAAACCCCGATCTAAGAGTATATTATTTCAAATTTACTTTATTTTTCCTTACCAAATTAAAATTTTTGAATTTGGTTGTTCTGGATAAAACAAACATTCTTAAAATTAAAAGGGTTAATTTTTCTATAATTCTGCGATTTTTATTAACATATCCCAAATGCCTTTATTACTAATATTTTTTTTCGGAAAAAAACTGTATTAAGGGCAGTACAAAGATTTTGTAGCAAGCGACATGTTTGTGAATCAACTGCAAATTTTCTCACCCAAAAAGAACTTTCATTCACATCGAAACTGTTACAACCATTTTTTTTTTTATTTGACAGTTTTAATTTATTTAAATTTGTTGGCGGATGTGATAAATGCAATTCGCATTAATAAAACTACTTTTAAATAAATATTTTTTAAGTTTTAAAGTTTCACAACATTTTTTATTAAAAGCTGGTTTTTTGAGTTTGTCTGTAACAATTTTTTTTTTACATTTTCTTTTAATTTTTATCAATTTATTTTTTTTCGTAGTTTCCGAAAGCAGTTTTTCATTTATAAATAATTTAATAAGAAATTTATTTAATATAATGAAATTAACAAAATGTACGTTTTAGCAATTACATTCGTTTTTCAGTTTTCGGATTTAAGCAAATAGATCTTTTTTTTTTGGAATTTTTATATCAACGATTTGGTTGCAAGGAAACTGTAATCAGTTTAATTTACATATTTTTTTTGTTTCCGAATTCAGTTTAAAGAAATATGGTTTTTTTTAAAACAAGACAAAATTGTCACCCTGTAGTTTGTGATCAAATAGAGGCAAGAAAATGAAAATTTTTAAATCAATAAAGAAAACTGTTTATGGTATCAATAAATCTATATTTTTCCCCTCAAACCGGATATTATGAAATTATCCAGTTTTTTTTTGTTTTTTTTTTTTGTTGTTTTTCTGTCTATTTTTACCGGCAATTGCATGTTGAATGTCTGTACTAAATTTTATTATGCCAGTTTTCATTCAGCTGTTTTTTTTTTTCTTTCTACTAAAATATTCCAATAAAGAAAATGCTTTTAAACAGACTTTTTTTTCTTTCTCAAAATTTTATTTTCTTCAATGAAATCAATAAAACTAAAACCAGCCTCACATGTGATGTCAAAATAAAAAAAAACGAAAAGTACATGGAGGAAAAATTTTATTATGTAACTAAAAATTAAAAAAAATAAGTAAAATTTTTGTGGTTTGTGTTAAGGTTTCGGTCAAGGCTATTAAGATTTTTGCTTACAATATTTTATAAGTTTTTCCTGAAAGTTTTGTCACTAGTTGTTTATGCAAATTGCATATAACAAAAATGTCATTTAATGAGGTTATGGATTATGATAATGAAGTTCATTATCATAATGTCTAGTTTCAATTTGGCAAATGTTTTGTGTTTTTTTTTTTTTTGTTTTTCTTGTAACTTCCACCTACGCCCAGCTATTAAATTACTTTGCCTCTGGGTTTTATAAATTATCTTATCGAAAACTTTTGGGAAATTGGCCAACATATTTTAAGTGTTCAAGCATATAAGATGAGGTAACTAAAAATTCACCAGCTTTGTGTTTAAAAGTTTAATTTTAATTTAAATTTTATATTTTAACCATGTCTAATTGTTTATTTCATATAGTTTTCAAGAAAGTTGCTTTATAAAAGTTTGTTTATTTTAAACATTTCATCACAATAATTAATAGAAATTAATTATAACACTGTTTAAAAAAAACATTCATTTAACAGTTGAATGTATTATAAAGCACTCACTCACACATCTAAATGCAATAATTGCTTTTTTATTTATTGAAAGTGTGTAAATCAGTGGAATGTTTAACAAAATTTTATGTGAGTATTTTTTTTTTAATTACAATATAAATGAAAAAAAGCATTAATGTTTGTAATTCATTTGATTTGATGTTTAAAAAAGCGTTAAATTGAAAATCAAACCAACAAAATCCATACTCAAAAACAAAAAACTATTAACAAATTTTACGAATAGCATTATTAAAAATTAATCAAAATTTTTCTATATAAAGTAATTATTATTATTTGTATTTCAATAAAAATTTCCTAACAATGTGTAATGAGTACTGTCTTAATTTTGTTTTTTTTTTTTTTTACTTTATAAGAGATTAAATGGTCTCATGCTGCTCTTTAACTTCGAAACATTTACCTTGAAACTAAAATGAAATATTTTTTTTGGAAGTAAAAAAAAAATACTTTCTCGATGTGGAGATCTAAATTAAGTATTTTTTTATATTTATTTTATCTGTTAAAACAACGAAGTAGCAAATAATCTTGTACAGGGTGGCGCAGAATGAGCTACATAGCTAAAACTATTTTTAACTTTATGATTAAGTCGAATACACAGGCCTAACGTTTGGAAAAAGGCGAAACCCTGGTACTAGAGTTTACTTTTCTAAGATTTTTTTTAATAAATTATATATAATATTTTCTAGATTATTTTCAATCTATTATATTAAATTTAAAAAACTTTTATTATCAAAGATGTTATTGGGAATACAATTATTTATTAAAAGATTTTGTTTGTTGTGCTTAATTCCCTTCTTTTAATAATTGATAAAAATACTGAAATTTATTGTTGGAGGATAAGCGGTTCCTATGCGCATTTCACTGGTTGCTAAGGCCAGATCATTAGGAAACATTTTTCTAAATAATTTTAGAAAAGCCAAAGCTATCAGCAAACAAGACTACAGAGGGAATGAGAAATACCTACAAATACTCAAAAAGGTTTTTTTACAACGATATCAAAGCTTAAACAAAATATTTATTAAAAAAGGGAATTAAGCGCAACAAACAAAATCTTTTAATTTAAAAAACTTTTAAAAAAAATTAGGTCAAAATCAAAAAAAAAAACAAGATTTTTTTCAATTTTTATGAATAAAAATAAAAAATTTTTTATATTTTATTCAGGCTTAAGTTCATTAAATTTAATTTTCATTAATTTTTATGAAGAAAGGAATTATTACAACATGCTCAGTCAAGCTCAGTCAAGAATGAAAAATTGTCACTAAATTTTAATTCATTTCATGTTGTAAAAATTCCTTTCTTCATTTTTATAAATTAATAAAAATAAAATTTACTGAACTTTACCCTGAAAAAAATATCAAAAATTTGGATTAAAACCTTAAACAGTTCAATAAAATAACCACAATACTAATTATTAGATTTTATTAAAAAAAAAAAAAATTAAGTTAAAATTTTAAAAAAACAAGTTAGAGGAGTGCCCTTATATTCTGCTGTGCCGAATCTTTGATACCCTCCACCGACAGAAGTGGGCTCTAGATGATATCAACATAAATATATATAATTGACAAAGATTCACAAAAACGAACATAATTATTAAAATTGGTTGCGGTTCAGACCCATATTACATTATTGACCGACAATAAGAAAGTTTTATGCGTTTCTTGTTAGATCAAAGTGGTAACAGTTTTAGCCGAACTATAATGATTTTTAGGAGGGTAATTTGTATTGGACCTATGGTAACTTATGGACCAATCGTCCTTAAATTCTGAAGACTGATTTCTGGTATTACAAAAAATAAAGTAGAACAAATTTCAATATTAGCGTTAACAGTGAATTTCACAAAATTGCATGATATTTTTTCTGGCCATATAAATCTAAGTTGGCAGAAATTTTACCGCAATATCTATATCTGTTATGGTGTTAGGCGAATTTAATTTTTTTCCCAAAATAGACTTTATTTGGTTTTAGGCGCAATAAGCTGTTTCTGAGAGTAGGGTTTATATGGGGCCTAGGGTAAATTATGGACCGATCTTCACGAAATTTGACAGTGTGATTTTTCGTCCTATAAAACTGAGACGCACCGAATTTCATTATGATAGCGTTATTTATTATGGTCTTAGGCCTACTAAGCGGTCTTTCGGGAGTAGGGTTTATATGGGGCCTAGTGTAAATTATGGACCGATCTTCAAAACATTTTACAGTGTGATTTCAGGTCCTATAAGACTGTGACGTTAAAATGTTAGTATGATAGCGTTATTGATTACGGTTTAAGGAGTGCTAAACTGTTTTCCGGAAGTAGGGTTTATATGGGGCCTATGCTCAATTATGGACCGATCTTTACGAAATTTAATAGTATGATTTTCAATCGTATACAGGAAATTCGTGGAAAATTTTATATCATTCCGTGCATTATTCCACCATTTATGTTAGTTTTTGTATCAAAATTATCAATTTTTTTAGGGTGGTGGTTCCATATTTTGATTCATTGTTCTGATCCTGAACCGATGTTGCTGGCATTCGATCCCAAGTTTGTTCTTTTCTTTTGCGTTTTTTGAAAGTGAGCGTACTATCAACAGACGGACAGACAGATGGACATACGCTATATAGAATTATAGAATAGAACTATTACAAAAAGCTTTATAAAATACATAACTGAAATTTAGCTCATAGAATAAATTCGAAAAAAAAAAATGTTGAATATAATAAAGTAACTTATGAAAAAGAAATAATTCCCAGATTCGATTTTGTCAATTTTTATAAATAGATATAAAAAAATTTAAAAAAAAAAGGAAATCAAAATTACAAAAAAAAATCCGAAGAAAATTTAAAATATATTAAAAAAATATTCCAAAAAAGGCATGAATGTAGCGGAAAGAAGTGCAGAGAAAGAACAAGATATTACTGAGTTTAAATATTTATTTTAAAGGTTTTATAAATAAAGATGAACTCACGCATTTATAAAGTCTCGAATATGGACAAAAACAGGCAATTTTTTTAAATCTTCAGCTAAAATTTCTCGAAAACCTGATGTGACGGAGAAATTCTTAAAACAGATTATAATTCAGCGCAACTCAGGCCAGTATGGCCAATTTCACCAAACTATTTAAATAAAAAATTATATGAAAAACTATATTTAAATATGAATTGATATTTAAAGAGAATTAGTGAAATTGGCCATTAGAAAAGTACGCCCTAGGACTAAAAAATTCTTTGGCCCGGGTTATTATAAATGTTTTTCTTTTTTAAATTCATTAATAAATACATGAAAAATTATATCGGGTAAATTGAAGGCAATTTATTTTTCGTTTGCATATACATGCTATTTATACACACACTCCAACAGTGGTGATGGTCCCAGCGGAAAAAAGAAGAAGTACGGGGGCCTTCTAGAATGCCTCTGTATTCCTTCTTTTGGATGTACAAGGCCTTCTCGCGCCATTCCATACTAATACCTTTTTTTACACATGTTGTCATTGCGTGGTACGCCTTCCGCTCTCGCTTCTTTGGCAGGTATATAAGAATAGCTACTGACTAAAAAAAAAATTCTTTTTCTTTTGCTTTAGCAAAAAACAAAACAGAAAATGCTATTTCTTCTCTTGCCCCTTCTCATAGAAGCGAGTGTGAAAGGTGTGTCTTCTATGTGGCCTCCTTTATCAGTAAGATCAGAATGGTAACTGATTCAAAAAAAATTCTAAGCAGGCCTTCAATAAGGCCTGAAGTAAGAAGGTCTTCGGAGTTCTCCCGCTGTTGTATTATGCGTTTGTGGTGATGTGTGTAAAACCTTAAAATATTGGTCCTTTTAGTTTCAAAATCACTTTCTGAGTCGATCTTGCGGCTGGTTGTTTGTCCATGTAACCTTATGCGCAAAAGTTCATGACGCAGTTTTGAAGAAATTTAATACATGCGTTTTAATTGTCATAAAGACGATACCTATTAAAATGTTGAGTATCGGTCTATAATTTCATATGGGCTTCATACAAATGTCTTTCCAGAATAGTTGTTTTACCTATAAACTATCTTATTATGTTGATATTCAGATTCAATTTACTCAAAAAATATCTTTTGGCAACATTAACTGTGTTACCAGTTTTTTTATAAATCGGTTTTACCATATCTCCCATTCAATCACCACGCTCGAAAATATCTTAAAATGCCATTACTTACAAATATCGGTATTAATATAAAATTAAGCGACTATAACTTTTTTAGTAGATTCTCTGTCATGGCAAAATTTTGTATTGATACGTCCAGAATTGACCACAGGTCCCAAAATGTCCCCCTCTCTAAAATCGCTTTCAGACGAAGAAATCTCCTCATATAGATGTTGATAGCTAGATACTATTCGGCGCAAAGAACTCTTGTATTAATTTTGATCTGATAACATGATTTTGTTTTGCCAGGTGTATTACTGACCATAGGTCCCAAAAAGGGCAAGGTCGAGCTAGGCAGACTATACATTTTTACTTGTTTTAAAATATTTTCAGTTTATAAAATTTCGTTCGCCATGAGTTTAAATGTGTGCGTTTAGTTGGGAGTTGGTTTTTCAACGTGTACTCTTTTCTTGATATATACCCAAAGAAAACTGCCAGGAACGTGCAAAACCAAAGCCATTTAGGTACCTGAAGTATGTACCGTTACTCCATATGGAAACTACAAGGTACGATTGCATAACAAAAGTTTCAAACACCGCACCTTGCAGTACAATTGTCGCTGATGAAATGATCTGGGTCTCCGAAGCCTTAACTCTGCAGATTTCCTTGTTGCCGTTACCATTTAATAGGAAATGTGGGCGACATCCGTTCATTAAAATAACGAAGTTATGAATACTGTATAAACAGCATACATAGGGATAGTGCACTCATTTTGCATTTTCAACTCACAGTCAGTTATAGTGCAAAATAATTGCAATCATTTTGTTGAGATTAAGTGATGAGTTGGAAATTAGCAGCCTCACTAATCATCAGTGATAGTGATGTTAAAACATTTTGCACTCAAAAAAATAGTTTGATTTAAGAAAAAGTAATCATTATTATATTGCAACTGTTTTGCTCTGCACTCATTTGAGTTCAACTTAAAATTTTGCACTTAATTTACAAGCAAAAAACTTGTTTCTTCATGATTACAGCCATGATATATTCAGTTATTGACAAATTATTGACAAGAATCAAAAATTACGCTCATACAAAATTAGATTTTACAAATTTTAGTGAGAGTCTATTCGTATGCAGCTTTTTTGATTGCATGTACAAATTTTGCATTATTTGAATTGAGTGCAGATTTTTGCATTCAATCTTCGTTTAGTGATAGTGAAAAATCTACAATATCACTATCTTTTTTGTGGTAGTTAAAAAAAAATAGCAATCATCCCTAAAGCTTATAAAAAAAGAGTGCAAACTAATTTTTTTGCAGTATTATTTAGTGATAGTGCACTGCTGATTTAAATCAATATTTAGTGCACTACCTCCTACTACGGTAAACAGATTGGATTGTTTGTTTCAAAAATTAAATTTAATTATTTTGTTACGTTGTTAGATTGTGTAGGGGATTTCACGTCATGTGACCCATCTTTTCAAATCAATGTCTTCCGATTTGGATGAAATTCGCACCAAGGTTAAACTAATAGACACAAATTTTCAACAAGATTGGTCGAAAATATCTGAGTTAGAGGGGGTCAAAATTGGTTATTTACCGTCGGAGAGGTTAATATGTCTAGTTTCTCAGCATAAGTTTTATTTTTAAGGTATAAGAAAACTTACACACAAATAGGAAAAAATTCAAAATAGTGCATATGCTAAAAATTTAAAAACCCTCGTCTTGAGTTAGAATTTTTTTATACATATCCCACTCGCAGACCTCTAAGCGACCAGAACTACCTTAAAAGAAAAGACCTAAGCTTTATTTTAAGCAAAAAAAAATAAAAATAAATAAAAAAAGGCATCCATTGAAAAAAAATTTAAGAAAAAAAACGAAAAAATTCTTTTTCGAAAGATTGAAGAAATATCTATCTAATTTGTTTGGGAAAAATTTTGCTAACACCAATAGGTAAATAGTTACTTGGATGAGAAAGAACACTGGCTTGGCCCAAATGTCAAATGTTGACCCCACCCTCCCCTTTACTCATAAACTTTTTTATTTTTTTTTTTTTTTTTGTTAGGACCAACACTCAGGGGATGACTCCTACTAATGCATTGCATTGTGTTGGAACTAAGAAAATAGGTTATGGGAAGGAGGAAAGAGGGAGTAGTGCTTGTGAACATTCGACTTGAATTTATTTATGTTGAAAGTGAGAGGGAAGCACATACGAACAGTCCGGCCAAAAAACGAATTTTCCCTGTAATGCGTTGTACGATTCACCGGCCAATCGACCACAAAAGGTTGGGCTCTTGAGGAAAAACGTGTATTACGAACAAAGCTATGGGTTTCGGGAACCAAATCCCTGATTTCATCAGAACTCATCCCGTTGTAGTAACGATAAAATAGGCAAATTCAACCCACATTGCGACGGTGCTCAAGGGAGTCAATAGAATTGGATACCCTGCTGTCGCCAATGAGAACCTTCGCCCTCTCCTCCATTCGCCTTAAATATATGTTCTGTCCATCGGACATCACATTGTATCCTCATGCCCAGAACATCAAGAGATTCTGTTTTCTCAATAATTATACCACCCAAATATACAGATGAAGCACCTTGATCTGTCGCGCGCATTAAATTCGACCCTATTCCCACGACCCCATTCTGAGATTATGTGTAGGTCGCGGCCAAGCGTATCATTCATGTTTTATCTCATAGCACCAACATCGGACACGCTTGGTCCGTAATCAAATGAATACGAATGGCAAATGTTGCTGTCATCTGCAAAAGAATAAACCGATCTTGTTGAAAATTTGTGTCTAAGCTACTATCCAAGAGGACTAACCTTGGAACAAATTTCATCCAAATCGGAAGACATCGATTGCAAAAGTTGGGTCACTTGACATGAAATCCCCAATATTTAATTCCCCAAGCCCCATTACAAAATGCTAAAAAAAACAAAAGAAAATAATTAAAAAAGTTATTAAGATTTCAAACCATATAGCACATTGTACGCCACTATGTAGAACTGTATTCTCAGAACTTTGAAAATTGGCACTAAGATTTACATGAATGTACCCTTTCATATATTTTTTTTAACCGCCCTAATATCTCTATATTAGAAATTAAAGGTGTAATGAAGAGCACATTGTGGTTGTTTTTTCAAAATACAAATTAGTACTAAAAATAAGACAAATTTCTTACTCAATTCTTAAATAAATTCCAATATATAAAATTATAATCCAAAAAATTTTTCAAACATTTAATGTAACAAATTACAACAGCAACACCTACAATTTCTTTCACTTTTGAAATTTTTTTTCTATTATAAAAAATTCAGTTCATTGAAATTTATATAGGTTACAAACAAATACATAAATATACATATGTATATACATACATATGCATATACATGAGTATATAAATAAAAATAAAACATATATATTTTATGTTGGTGCACAACAAAAATTAAAATAGCAACAATAAAAAAGTACACATACAAACTACACAGATAATAACTGCAATATTCAACAAATTCAAGAAAATCCACATAAACTGCATAAAAAAGGCTTACGATACGAGAGTATGAGTGCAGTAGAAAACTGCATTAATTCGCGAGAAAATTGTGCACAGTAAGAAAATTGTTAAAGATAAAATAGTTTAATGGAAAATCGTTAATCTTTTATCAGCAAATATTTTGATCAAATGATTAGTTAATGTCTTAAAGTTATTGTAGCTAAAAGTAAAATGGTGGCTTGTGTATTAGATTAATATTTATAAAATAATTATGAATTTAACTTTTCCCCCCAAAGACTAAAGAAGCAATTAACCCAGTATGGGACGTTTCGATAAAATTGTGCAGCACTAAACTCTTTCTCATGTAGAATTTCTCATAGTATTTATCGAAACCAACAAACCCCTATTTGCGTTTTGCTGTTTAGCTGCCGTTCGGATTTTATGGCCCCATGAATAGATTGTGTAAAACTTGATATATAAAAAAAAATAAAACAAGCTAATTCGAAAAACTACACTTCGTTTTTAAATCTTTTTTAACATTTCTGACCAAAAGTTGCCAAGCCGTGGGAAATTCAGTAAAGTAATCTTCAGAAAAATATTCCTTATAATAACGGGTGGTTAAATTTTAAGGGCCGATGTTGAATCTGAACCACACCTAAACGTCAAGCTTATTTCTACATTTCATTTAATATTTCTCAATTTCAGACTAACTCAATTTGAACCATACGCAATCGAGCAACGCGTTAAAGTTATTCAGGCTTATTATGAAAATGGGCGTTCAAATCAAAATGCATATCGTGAAAATCATCTTCAGTGATGAGGCACATTTTCACATCAGTGGATTCGTCAAAAAGCAGAATCGCCCCATTTGGGCGAATGATAATCCAAGAGTGATTGTCGAAAAACCAATGCACCCACAAAGAGTGACTGCTTGGTGCGGTTTATAGGCTGGCGACATCAGCGGGTCGTATTTTTCCAAAATGAGGCCGGTCAGGCAGTTACTGTGAATGCTGTTCTCTATCGTGAGATGATAACGAACATTTTATGGCCCGAATTGGAAGATATGGATGTGGACGATATGTGGTTTCAACAGGACGGCGCCACTTGCCACACAGCTAACGAAAGAATGGATCTTTTGCGCGACAAATTCAATGGCCGTGTTGTCTTACGACGTGGCGATGTTAATTGGCCGCCAAGATCATGTGATTTGACACCGTTGGACTTCTTTCTTTGGGGTTATTTGAAAGAAAAGATGTACGTCGATAAGCCAGCAACAATTCAAGAGCTTAAGGATGAGATAATTCGGCACATTAAACGGAATAGAACCTCAATTATGCCTCAGCGTCATCGACAATTTGGACCATCGGATAGAGGTGTGCCGCCGATATTTCGTTCCCTACATATCAAACAAAATATCGCAAATATGATAATACAAATATTATCATAATAAAAAGAATGACAATAATTTCCTAAATAATTTGTGTTTTATTCAAAATCAACATCGACCCTTAAAATTAAACCACCCTTTATAATTCATAATTCATTTGTACACTATAATACATTTTACATTTACCAGTTGTATTCTGCATCGGGAATTTGTTAAATATATGAAACATGTAGAAAAAGGAAAAAATAAAGCAAGCAATGTCAATTTACATAATTTTTTCGAATTTTCGATGTTTATACAGCTGGAAAATGTAAAAAAGCATTATATTGTTCCGAGAAGTTTTGAATTACATTATAAGGATTAGTTTTTCTAAATATTACTTTACTAAATTGTCCACAGTTTGCCAGCTGATATAAAAAATTGAAATTTTTCGTCATTTTAGCAATTTAAAGGCACTAGATGTTGTTGTTTAGCGTTTGGTTGTTTCACACTTTTTTGCTCCCGGTCTCTGGCTGCAATTGTACCAAAGACAGGAAAACAAAATTTCAATTGGTCTCCGAGAATATTGCATGATCTTCGAAAAAATCAAGTTTTAGCCAATATGGCAGCTAAACTAGCAAAACCCAAAGGGGGTCTTACTTTAAAAAATTTCACACTAGAACGAGTTTGCATTTTATGTGCTGCATAGTGTAATGGGCTTTCAACACAGAAAAAAGTGTTTTATCAATTAAAAAAATGGTTTAAAATGTATTTAAATTTAACTAATTTGATAATTGAATCAATTATTTTTTTAGTTGAAAGAAAATTAAAAATATAATTTTCATTTAATTAACATTTTAGTTGTTTTTGAATAAATTTTTAATTAAAATATTATTTAAATACAAAAAAATTTAATTGATTTTTTTCGTTTAAAATAAAATAATTTAAACTTGTAGAATTGTTGTTGGGAGTTGTCAATATTTAATTAAATAAATTAACACATTGTTTGAAATGGCAAAGTTTTTTGATCATTTTTTTTAAATATCATTTGAAGCACAGCCGCGAATAACGTTGTAAGTTACAAAATAAATATTTTTCAGGAGAGCAAAAAAACGTTTTTAGAAGGCAGGATTATTAATATTTAAATTTTTTTTTAGATTATCAAAAATAATGACAATAAAAACTTTAATGCAAAATATCAAGTAAATCGAATTTTAAATAACATGCTTAATTACAGTTAATATACTTTTTATTTTTAGTAGAAAAACGTTTCATATCCACAATCGCGATGTCATTTAAAACGTTTTTCCACTAAGCAAGCGGCTTTTAGAACGTTATTCCACCTTGAAAAACCAGTTCGTTTGTATCATTTTGTTAGTTACTTCGCATTTTGATGGCGTTAAGGTGCATAATTTTGGGTGAATTGACGTTTAAACAGTGTAAGAGAGTAATGTTAACGGTAATCAGCAAAAAAACTGTTTTTGCAAAAAGTGGCTTTTACAACGTTATTCGCGGCTTTGCTTCATTTATTGAAAAAAAATTTTCAAAATTGTTAGTAATATATATAATCATTTTGGTAAAAGGTGCAAAATCAACAACTTGTTTGCTTGATATTATGAATTTGGTACAAATTTGGTGATAAGAGAAAATTTTTAATTGTTTCTGTAAAAAGTTTTATCGACACCAATATCGTTTTTTGAATTTTATATGAACTATCGACATTACACAATAACAAGTGAAAGAACTTTTTTTGGTCATACCGATTATTAACCAAAATAGGTCATTACAAAACGTACAACTATAAAACAAATTGGAATCAGAGAAAAAATTATTTTACAATATAGCCACCTGCAACAGAACTATAGTAAACCAAAACTTTTAAAAATATTTTGGTTAATTTAAATATATTATTGTAACCAACATATTTATTATG
Organism: Pollenia amentaria; assembly: GCA_943735925.1. Taxonomy (NCBI): domain Eukaryota; kingdom Metazoa; phylum Arthropoda; class Insecta; order Diptera; family Polleniidae; genus Pollenia; species Pollenia amentaria. Next base: position 229,149,806 of record OX031009.1, read on the forward strand.
GTTAAATTAGTCCTCCAAAAGAAGGCAACAATAATATGGATGTAGCTTTTTGATGGAGGACTTATTTAAAGCTAATATGGTTGCCGGTGACAATTATATGGTTAAATTAATAAGAAAGGTAAGTCCATGTCAAATCGACCAAGACCCGACCCCTTTCGATTTGAATGAAATTTCGTGAGAAGAATCCTTTCATCCTATAAGGAAGATATATCAACGAAAAATAAATTTTAAAATTTTATTAATTTTAATTTCTTTTAGTTTAAGAAAAAGCTGCCAGGCATCAACGGTAGGAAATGAGACAAAGAAAACACAACTTCGCTAAAATAATGCATAAAACTCATTTAATTTCTTGGAGACTTGTGCTTTGTACTTTTCTTTGAAAGTGCCCACATTGAGCTTTAACAAAAAATGCAACAAATAAACAAAAACAATTGTATCAAATGTCAAACACCTTAAATGAAACAAATAAGTTATAATAAATTCTTATTGCTCAAAATTACTTTATTAAAATGTTATTTTAAAGGTTGCAAAAGAAAAAAAAATCATATCTTAAAAAAGAAAAACAACTCCTCCTTCAAAGATTCAGGATTTTTAATGAACAGTGCCCATGTTCTGTAACTCTCGCTTCGAGAAACTTTTCGGATGAAATGCGAGAAATGAAACAAAAATGCCATAAATTGAAACACACATCTGGTTTTTTCACTTAACTGCGTCTGTAACATTTTTTGCGAGTAATAGCTGTCACGTTAGGAAATTACTCGCCAATTTACAGAAAAAGTGTGTCTCTCACGCATAAAAACGGGTTGAGAAAAAATATTACCACTAAAAAATTTATTAAATGTACAAAATGCAATGAATAATAACATGGAAGAGATAAGTATTTTGTTTTTGAGTGATTTTTTCATTGTTTAATTATTTTGCTTTTAAAATTTTTGAAAAATCTATGAATGTTTTCAAAGCTATTTTTTAAACAACAAAAATTAAAGTCGTACTCCACATTATTTGCTATAGCCGACGGTTTTAACAATTTTAGCCGCCGTCAACGATATGTGTTACTGGCGTTCTTAACGTCTGCAAGTTCACGTCGGCATCGAGTGGAATATTATGACATTTATAACGTAACGACGTAATCTCTTTTGCTAGTGTTCGAGTTACAGACACACTTTTTTCTCACTTTTCGAGAAACGATTGAATATTTTGTTTTACATCTTTTCGATGCGAGAAGTTCTCACCAAAATTACAGAACATGGGTACAGTTTGAGGTATTATATTAAAAAAATCAGCAAAAAAAAATTGGACTTAGTGCATTTTTAAAATTTAATATTTTGCAGATATTATATTTTTTCAATAAATGTATTGTTTATAAATCATCATGGAATATAAAGTAGCTTTCGAGATATTGAAAAAAATTAACTCAACACATTCGGCTAATTCGGCAAAATCATGACCTTTTGAATATGACATAACTTTTTAAAAAAAAATTGAAAAGTTGTTTTCCGTTGATACCCGATATGATATGTTTCTTATAAGATGAAAGAAACTTTCTCACCAAATTTCATTCAAATCGCAAGTAGTCGGATCCCATTCTTGGTCGATTTGACATGGAATTGCCCATAATATATTGAAAAATGTTCGTTAAAAATAGTTCTGTTGGAGTTGACCATATTATAAAATATTTTTTCTCTAGGTGTTTTAGACATTAAAAAAAACACAAGAATTTTTATTTAAAAATTCTTTTGGAGGCTTGATGTAATAGTGAACCGAACTAGTCCATTTTCGCTACTGAGCATTTCATTTATAAAATTACCCCCAAATTCATGAAAAATATTTTAGGTTTATAGCAGGATTATGAAACGAATTTTCTATGAAAATTTGTTTAATAAACTTTTTATTAATTAAAAATATTTTTATGAATATGGGGGTTAATGTTTATGCTAAATTTTATAGCTGTTATCATTTAAAAGGTCTTATCCCTGGAGCACTCTTGTATGGAGGTTACGAGGGACATATAAACATATGGACGGAAAGACCTAGATCGCTTTAAAATTTTACAAAGATCTTTGATGATTTTACAGGCGCTACAAACTAAGATCCAAATAAACTAATCTCCGACATGGAAAATGTCCTTAAAATAAGAGAATAAGTACATTATTTTTTAAGCCCTCAATTTTGAAAATGAAACAGATCCTCAAATATATTAAATAACAACCCAAACAAAAATGAACTAAAACCCCATAAATGTAAACTTATTTCACTATGATATAAGTCCGCATTTTTTGCATAGCCGAAGTGCGTTCAAAGGCATTTCCCCTAAAAATTAATTGGATTTAATTTAATTAACAAAATTTGGGGACTTATTTCATTAGGAATCAATCTTCCATTACAAAATTCAAAATTATTAAAAAAAAAAAAATAAAAATACTACCTAAAAATCGTTGTTGCAATTCTCTGTATTAAAAATTGGGGAATTAGTTCATTGTGGCTTTCGGGACTTATTTCACTGGGTACTTAGCTCAAAGCGCGCTAAGTATCCATAATAGAACTACCGCGACAACATTTTAAATATGCAAGTAATAAGGAGTTCTATTTTAGTTGGTCTTTTGCATGGATCTCATAGATTTGACCCCACTAGAACTCTAAAACATAGCTATTTTTTCTCCTTTTCTGCCTCCGGTCATCGCAGGCAAATCGAAGAGTTTCGGTTTTTTTTTTAATCTTACGTTGCAGTTGATAATTAATAATATTTTAAATTGCATTAAATCTTTAATACTATCGGCCTCATTCATAAAAAATAAGACAGGCTTATAAGAAATATAAATTTCGTTTCATAAACCTTTTATAAGCATGTTTCATTTTGCATAAATAAGGAGGTAAGTCGATTTCAAAAAGTAATTTATTTTTTGATCAAAATAGATTTTTGACTAAAACTTGTATTATAAACCTGTGGTAACGTACAATACACATTTGAGTGAAATTACAAATTTCTAACAAATTTAGAATTATTTGGATCGTATTAAGCAATTAATAGTTTGTTTTTAAGTACTTCATCTTTGCAATAATTTAATGTTTGACACCCTGTTATAGTTTTACAGGAGTTTTCATAATTATTCTATTAAAGACGAATTTGGTTTTAATAACTGATTTTAAATTATAGAAATATTGCAAATTTTCATTAAAAAAAATATAAAAAAAATGTTCATTACATGTCGCACTTGTACAACAATATTAGCTCGAAATTTTTTTTTTCACCTTTTGAAAAATATCACCACATATTATTCATATCTTACCGCTGTAAAAATAGCATGCTATTTTGTCTACTTTTTGGTAATGTAAAGATTTTGGTTTAAACTATTTTTTTAATGCCATTAACGTAAAATTAAAAATGGTTTTGCTTCACTACAATTGTTCTGTTTTATAACGAAAAACACAACACTTCATAATGTTTGTTATTTTTGTAAAAAGAATTATGAACGGTACTAAGGCGTGTGTACGAATACACAAACACTAAAGTGTACCGTACACTAAATAATGTTTGGTTTATTTTCGAACCCTGCTTTGAAGTTTAAAAAAAATTAAATGTTGGTAGAATACACACAAGAAGAAGAAGGCGCACAAAGGAGTACTGAAATATGGGTTATAATAAACTTAAAAATTTTATAAAAAAAAATTTAATTATACATTAAAATAGTAAAGGTCAAATAAAATACATTTCATATTGATATAATCCCAGCTAGCATAGGCTCTAAGAAATTCATCATGACATCATCTTTTGAGAGGATAGGGAACACAATATTGATCTTTTTTTAAAGAAAAAGATAAGCTTTGTTATTCTTTTTCAGCCCGTCCAACAACTACATAGAAAAAAGTGTTTTATCAATAAAAAAAATGGTTTAAAAAGTATTTTAATTTAATTAATATGATAATTGAATCAATAATTTTTTTAGCTGAAAAAAATTAAAAATTTAATTTTGATTTAATTAACATTTTAGTTGTTTTGAAATAAATTTTCAATTAAAATTTTAATTAAATAACGAAAAATCTTAATTGACTTTTTTCGTTTAAAATAAAATAATTTAAACATGTGGAATTGTTGTTGGGAATTGTCAATATTTATTTAAATAAATTAACACATTGTTTAAAATTTCAAAGTTTTTTGATCACTTTTTAATTAAAATTAAAAATACCATTTATTGAAAATATTTTTTCCAAATTTTAAAATTTTTAGTAATCAATATAATCATTTTGGTAATAGGTGCAAAATCAACCACTTGTTTGCTTGATATTATGAATTTAGAACAAATTTGGTGATAGGAGAAATTAAATAATTTTTTCTGTGTATAAAGAAATTTTAATGTGAGAAGTGCTGCAAATAATTAAAGAAGAAAATTAATTAAAAAAGGAAATGTCTTTTGAAATGCACAAAACAAAAAGAAAAACCAAAAGTTCCGTGTGGTTTATTTTCTTATTGATTCCACTGATGCATCAAATGCAAAATTTAAGCTTTACTCTTTACAGGCTTAGAACTTTGAAAGTGTTTTCCGAGAGTGGGCATGGGACCTTCGGTAATTTATGCAGTGATTTTACGAAATTTAGTAGCGTTATTTATACACTTCATAATTCCTACCACAAGTAGTGGTTGGAATAAAATTGTGATTCTTTTGGTTATCTAAAAAATTGATTTTGTTAATTAAATTCGAATTCAAATTTCAATTATTCATCTTATTTCACGTAATAAAAATTGTAACTAATAGAATCTTACAAATAAATTATTTACTCTATTCAATGACTATATTCATTATTTTCTTATTTACTTTGATTCATAATTAACATTAAATAATTAACATAAAATAATTAACATAATTCTAGATTTTATTAAATTACCGCAGATTGAATAAAATATAGATTTTATGTTAATTTATTATCAAAGTTGTTTGTGGGAATACTATTATTTATTAAAAGATTTTGTTTGTTGTGCTTAATTCCCTTTTTTAATAAATATTTTGTTTAAGCTTTGATATAGTTGTAAAAAAGACTTTTTGAGTGTTTGTAGGTAATTCTCATTCCCTCTGTAGTCTTGTTTGCTGATAGCTTTGGATTTTCTAATTGGCCTAAGCAACCAGTGAAATGCGCATATGAACAGCTTATCCTCCAACAATAAATTTCAGTATTTGTTATCAATTATTAAAAAAAGGGAATTAAGCACAACAAACAAAATCTTTTAATTTTATGTTAATTATTTTTTAATTGCATCAATTAACATCGTACGTTGTTTTTTATCAAATTTTTAATTAAATTAATCATAAATTTAGAAAAAAATCACAATATTAAATTTTTATAAATTTTAGTAATCAATATAGTAATTATCTTTAACTTTGTAATATTAAATGAATTATAAAACTTTTGTTGGTAAACCTCTTTTAAAAAGGTTTTTTTGATAAATATCTATAAAAAGCATTTATCTTTTAACTTTCAAAAACCGCGTCTCCCAATATCCCGAAATATCCCGGGATGCCAAAAACATCGGGATCCCTAGTGATTATATGGGACAAGAAATATTAACTATTAGAAGCAATCATTGCTAAATTGTTTATTAATACCAACATTACGAAGAAAGTTATGCCATTAAGAGTTTTTTGGGGGAGGAGTTTTTGTAAAGGAGCTTACGTTCAATATTCGGTCCATATTCCAAAAAATTTGGAAGGATGATTAAGGTTACTGTAAAATATATTTGATTTAATATATATAAAAACATAATAAGATTGTTTATGGACACAAACACTCTATTCCAAAAAGAAGCTTGTATGAGGGCTATGCGAAACTAAGGACCGATTCTCATTATTTTCAATAGGCTTCACCTTATGACAACGTACCAACTTTCCTCAAATTTCATGTACTAAACGAGCAAACAAAAAATAGTTCATAAATATGTAAATCATATTTTGTGACTAATACATATTATGTATTAACTAAAAATAGACTGTTTGATCATTTTATTAGTTATTTCAATAGTTTAAAGAGATCTTATAAAATAATCTTTTAGAAAAATAATTTGGCTAAAATGTTTAGGATTTAAGCGATTCATTCATTTAGTTTTGATAAAACTTGACTTGGAAAAAATTCTTTCACTTATTGTTAATGTTTGAGAAATCGAAAGCACCCCATATTTCAGAATATTTAATTTTCCAGTGATTTTCCTGGATTTCTCTAAACTCACAAAATCTTATATTATGCCATTAGAGTCCTGTTTTAATTCTTTAAAACTTTTACCACTTCTAATTGTTTAGGTTAATTCCGTTAAAAGATTGATATGAGGAAATATGAGAAGAAACAAATAACAAAGCACATAGATATAAAAAGTATGTGAAACAAAAAGCTGCAAGTATTTATTTGCACCTTCTTTGTTTGTAAGAAAAAATATTTTTAGAGCACATACCTTTTGTATATGTGACGAAACAAATAATTAAAAACACACAAAATAATACAAAAAAATATTAAAAATTTTGTTACATCGGTTAACCGGTTAATCGACTGAAATTATTCGGTTTGATCGGTAATCGAAAATAGCCAATTTTAAATTAACCGATCAGTTAATCAGGTAGTAATTAGTCGGTTATCCGATTAGCGGTTAACCGAATGAATGCCGTAGTGCTACATCACCACAAACGCATAATATCCTTCTACTATTTTGGTGTGTATGTGTGCGTGTATAATTAGTTAAAACAATAATTCTTTGAGTGTATTAACCACAAATTGTCTACAGTTTTATTTTCATATGAGGCAATTTGCATAATAAAACAAAAGAATTTTTATGTGAAATATTACTTTTATTTTGATTTTGGTAAAAAAAAAACAATAGCAAAAACATTAAAAGTATGGTAAATGAATTTGTTATAAATTTACTGGCAAGTGCAATTTTTAGTTTTAAGCAATTTGGCTTTATTTTATTTGCTTATACATAAAATCTAAGCAAATAAAAATAATTTATACATAGAAAATTTAACTAAAACACACGCAAGGCATTTAAAGCCAATATTATTATTTAACTTTGTATCAGCATTTATTTCTTTTTTTTACTTTTTATTCCAAATTTTGCAATAAATATTTTGTGTACGTGTGTTTGTTGTAAATAAAAATAAATGAACTATGTTCATATAAAGTAATATTAACAAAAAAAATATTTAAATATGATATAAAGAAATATAAAAATCTGAAATACTTACAGATAAAAAGATACATGCCACAAATCAAAAAAAAAACTGCAGGTGAATTATTTGAAATATCTTCCGGGTGATTTAAGGTGACTTGGTGATTGATATTCAAATGGAAAATAGTTACAATTTACAAAGTAGAAAAGCGCATTATTTTAATTCAAAGCAAATACATTGAGATAAAAGCGGTATGTTGGATTAAATTGTTACAATTTTTGGCTTTAAATAAATTTGTACTCATACCACGCTTGAAGTTATTTCAGATAAATATTTAAAGTAGGACAGTGGATTAAATTTGATGTATTATGAAAATTATTGGCCTAAATAAAGCAGTAAAAAATTTATAAATTTTTTATCAACAAATTTAAGCATTCTATTAAAACTATTTCTTTCGTTGTTCAATAAATAAATAGAGAATGTTAATTAAAAAAAATTATTAGCATTCCGTATTCGCAAAAATTCGAATTGATTTGGATTAACTGGGAGATATGGGTAATCGTATATTCTTTAAACTTTTAGAATTGGCGTGATTCACTTGAATGTAGAGTGTGTATTTCACGTAGAGATGTAACGAATACTGATATATCGACGATACTTCTGGTTTGCCGATATATCGGTATCGGCCATATTTTACAATCGATACGCCGCTACTTTTTTAGAGTTTTTTTTGTTGAAAAAACAATTGAATTTTTAATGCTTATTTTAAGCACAACAACTAAAAGAAATAAATCATCTAAACGCAGAGCATTGAATCAAGACAGAATAATAAATTGTTTCTTTTAATTCTTCAGCTGAAAGTCCATACCAAGCGTTCTATGCGTTGGATTTCTTCTTCAGCTTTTTTAGGAAGCATGCAAATGTGGAAAATGCGTTTTTTATGTTTGCATTATACGCTTTTGCTGTGTATCTTGTCAATACAATTTTACACGGATTCTACTTTTTTGACAGATGGTTAAAAGCATCAACGAATTGAACGCGTAGTGTGGACCTCCAGCCTCACTGTTAAATCCTTAAATAAAGGTTTAACATGGACCGTATTGGCCCTTCTTAACCTAATTCCTTTATGTATTCGTAGTACAAAACCTAAAAATTTTGTACGTTTTTAGATTTTTATGCTAATTTTTAATGGTGTTAGTGAGAATAAATATAAATTTGCTGAAAATTTTGGGTTACCTCAAAGAGGCTACAAAATCTTTAAGCAAGGTCACTGCTACATTGTTTGACGTTATTTCGTTAGTTAACAGTCTTCGAACATTATTAGAAAATATAATAAATGGATTCACGGAGATTTACTTAGTATTTGTTCTGAATGAAAGCTTTGAGGGTACATTGAATAATGAAGTCTATTGTTTGTCTAAAATTCTTTGAATATTTAAACACTCGACTTCAATCGTATCGAAAAAACGTCTTAGTCAACTCTACCGCAATTCTGTAACTTTTTGAATTTAACTACCGATATCGTTAAGTAACGATAAATCTCGGTAACTTTAATGAAATTGTTATTCTCTTTTTTATTAAAAAAAAATTATTTCGTTTAGAAATATTAACGACTAATATCGGTAAAAATGTAAAAATATAAAATAAATTATCTTGTAATTATTTTTTTTTTTAAACATGAATGAAATCGCGTAAATATTGATTATATTTCCTAACAAATATGTAAGTTTCAAATCTTTTTATATATAGGGAAAAAGTTCGAGGTGACCGCGCCAATCTAGCACAACATTTTGCCTTTACTTTCTATACTGACACTACTGTATGTGGAAAGGATATTGTGTGTTTATGCAAATATATGTAACAATTTTGGAAATAATTTGATCAAATTTGACACAAACATACATATATGTTTAGTATCACAAGGTCGAAGCCTATTCAAAGTAGTAAAAAGCAGTTCTTAATTTTACATAGCCCACATGCAAACTCCTTTCCGGAATAGAGTTTTTGTGCCCATTAACCATCTTGTTTTATAGTTTATTTAGGTTTAATTAGGTCCAAAAATATGTTGTGGCCACCTAAATCAGCAGAACAAATCTTATAAGAATCGGCCCATGTTTGGCCACAGCTCTCATAAAAATACACTTCCGAAAATATCGTTAGCTTCCGATATTATTTACCGACAAAACTTGTAAAAATTTCAGTACAGAATAGCTCTTAGCGACAATTATCGTTAACTACCGAATTACAGAATTTCAGTACTGATTTGGCTATATATTCTGAAATCGTGGAAGAAACGGTCACCCCTACACTTACAGCCAGGCCCCCGATGTCGATCGACATCTTAAGCGAGCGACAACAAGTCACTTATTGTCGTTCTCTTAAGTGGCAGAGTAACTATCGGCTTATTGGTCGACAGGTTTTACGTGTCTTACGTAATTCATTTATTTATTGTCAAATGACTGTATTGCCACTCATCAACTCCGTAAATAAAACGCTTGTTTTGAAAAAAAAAATCGACAAAACATATAAATTAAACCAAAAAATAGAACTCTGGCTACAACCAAATCAGAATAAAAAACAGAGGAGTAAACAAAAAATATGAAATAGCATTTTAAAAAACCTATATAATTTTATAAGTGGTGGTGTTTTAAAAAAGTATAATAATAAACAAAATATTAAGTGTTTGTGTGTAAAGAAAATTTTGTTAAATATTTTAACAAAATGCCTATGTCGACAACTACAACACAAGTGCCTGATTATGACATTTGTGGTCACATAACATTTCATAGTGGGCCACAAATTTGTATTAAAATTGTTACGTTATCGGTCGTTTGCATTGGCGATTGACTTGTCGTGCAAAAAATTGTTAGTGGGCCGCAAATCAGCTGTTTGTCGTTGAAAATGCAAGCGAACGAAAGCAGTCGATATCGGGGTCCAGGCTGTTAGTAAAAGTTCTAAATCTAAAAACGACACTTGGAGCACTTACGAACGAATTATAAGAAAATCAGAGGAGGATGCGCCTCTGTCCATCCTAAGCTGTTGTTCTGGTAAAGAAGAAGTCCAGATATGCCTTAGATCTCCTAATATTACTGGTTATCAAAAGGGCCCTGTCGCACCTGAGAGATTATTTTTCCCTGCAAGTCTAGTACGGAGGGACTTGCGATATCCGCAAAACTTAAGAATATCTGGTATTTTTAACAAAAATCCAATTATATTAAATTTTAAATATTTATAATCTCTTACACTGTTCTTTTGTTAAAATAAATATAAAATCAAATTCGATGTTTTTAAATCAAAATTATGTTAATTTTAAATATTAACAATCTCTTACCCTATAATTTTGTATAATAAAAAAAATTTATTCTGCTTGAGTTTTGTCCATTTTACCTACTATTCATATTAAATATTCGTATCGGTATCGGTTTCGCCGATATTTCTTTTTGAGTATCGGTATCGGTATCGATTCGTCAAAAAGGTGTATCGTTACTTCCCTAATGACACAGTATATTTTTTTTAAGCTCGAATTTTATTTTACGGTGGAATTGTGCCATAATAAATAAATATCTTTAGAAAATGAATATGTTTATAATCTTACAATCTAAAAACAAAGCAAATTACTTCAAATCATCTGTATATAAAAACGTGTGCTTGTGTCTTAAGTCTTTTGTTTATTTTTTAATTTTAATAAAACTTCATTACATTTATTACCTTTTGTGAAAAATCAGCTAATATGTCTAAGTTATTTATGTTTGTTTGTATGTTTATTTAATAACTTTATAAAACTAAAATTTCTATAAGTATAACTTGTACAGAGTTTCATATTTCTTGTTGTCTGTATATTTCTTCCATAATAATATTAAACACTTCAATTATTTAGTGCACAATTTCCAAATACTCTTGGCGTGTTTGCTTAATAACTTTATTATACCAATCAGAGTTTTGATCAATAGAAATCGATTTGGCCGGAGGCGAGCTGCCTAAATCGGTATAATTTTTTGCGTTTATTCGAATTGCTGCAGTTGGAAGAGATTTTTCGGCATTATTTTTTTGAGACTTGACATACGTATCATTAGGGCTTGAATGATTATCTGACAGAGTTAAAGTCTTCTCTGAACTATTAAGTTTTTGATTATCATATTTATTAGTTGTATTACTTTTATCGTTTTGCTTAAGAACCGGAACTGGTTTTTCACCCAAATTTTCATTTAAATTTATTTTAACATCATCTTGAGGTAATTGAAATGGTACAATAGGAAATTCTGGCGGTATAAATTTATTAAAAGTTTCAAACCCAATTGTGTTATCTTTACTTTTCGTATCGCTTATCAAGGGAGCTTCGCCATTTATAACTTCCAATACAGCTGGGTTAACCAATTCTTTCTCCAATTGTGGTGGATTTAAATCAATACCATATTGCTCCTTAATGGGTTCAACTGGCAACAGAATCGAAGTTAAATTTAACTTTTCATTATCGTCGTAAAAAACTGTTGGTTGTTTAGACTCCAAAGGGTTTTCCATCAAAATATTATGTTTGTTAGTTGGCCAATTTTCTTGCCACTTAGGTTCATCCCCAGGCTCAAAATTTTGCGAATGACTTAAGTAGCCCATTTCAGGATCGGCCAAGAAATGTGTCACCATTACACTACCATTTGGACGTACATAGCCGTATGAACCCTGTATGGTACCGTTGGCATAACGGCGTTCATCACGAAACTGGATGTTGCCAGAGACTTTATCGTTTACTTCATAGCCAAATGCATACGTATTGGGACCTGTTTGTTAGGAAATTAAAAAAAATGTGGATGGTGAGTTAAATTATTTTAAAAACAGCTTTCTAAAGCTTTTAATTCAGCTTACCAAAAATATTGTGGCGGTAATAAGAGGTTGTGGAATTTTTACGTTCATCCACTTTGTCTTTAGCTGCAGTAGGCAATGGTTTCGTGTAAGTCTGGCATATTTGGTGGTTTAGTAAGATGCACTTTAATAAAAAAAACGTAGTATATTTTTAGGAGATTTATTTATTTAACTAATGGTTTTCATTTACAATAGCGCATTTCATTTAAGTAAAAATATAAGAAATAAATAATCATCAACCCTTTTAGTATGGCGGCTTTATATTTGCAGCAAAATAAAATTAAATTTATAATATTAAATTTATATGGTAAATAAGGTACCGATCATACCTAAATTTGGCAGAGTGTTAGAAATCATATGAAAGTCCGAATTTTACTGAAATAGCATTATTAGTTACGATTTCAGGCATACTGCAGTATTTTTAGAGTGTTGGATTTATGTGGGGCCTCTTGTTTATTATAATTCGATCTTCACAAAATGTTTAAGAATGATTTCCAGCAACATAAAACGAATTTGTGCAAATTTAAAGAGAATCGATGCATTCTGTCACCAATTTATTTTTCTTTGTGTAACAAAAATATCAATTTTCTAGGGAGGTTGTTCCACATTTGGGCTTACAACTCTTTTTCTTCTTAACTGATTGTGCTGGACTTCAATCCGAAGCGGCTTAAGGGAGCTATTTAGAACTTAACACCAAAATTGTGCCTTTCTGTTAAGTCTTTCGAAAGTGAGCATGTTTTCAATAGACGGACAGACGGACAAACGGGCATTGCTTAAGAATTAGTCACGTACCAAGAATATATATTAACATTATGGGATATACGAATATTAAAAAGATTCACGTGAAATGACCAACTTACTATACCCACATTCAGCAATAGTGGTGGAGGGTATAAAAATACAAAAAAATGTATTGTTATATCGACAACTTAATTCCAAAACATGCTAAGACGAAAAAGTTAGTTTTGCTGGAGACGCTTTTAAAGTTTATGGGCGATTCCACATTCAGTTTTATGCTAACTAATTTTTGCGCATAATTTTGGATTAGATCAGAAGCTCAACAACAACATTGTTTCGTTATGAAAAATCCAATCAAAATTATTAATGCATTTTTACCCCACAAAATGTTACACAGAAAAAAGTGTTTAATCAATTAAAAAAATGGTTTAAAAAGTATTTAAATTTAATAAATGTGATAATTGAATCAATTATTTTTTTAGTTGAAAGAAAATTAAAAATTTAATTTTGATTTAATTAACATTTTAGTTGTTTTGAAATAAACTTTTAATTAAAATTTTAATTAATAACAAAAAAATCTTAATTGACTTTTTCCGTTTAAAATAAAATAATTCAAACATGTAGAATTGTTGTTGGGAATTGTCAATATTTAATTAAATAAATTAACACGTTGTTTGAAATGTCAAAGTTTTTTGATCATTTTTTTTATTAAAATTAAAAACATAATTTATTGAAAAAACAATATTCACAATTTAACAATTTTTAGTAATCAATATAATCATTTTGGTAATAGATGCAAAATCAACAAATTGTTTGCTTGATATTATGAATTTTGTATAAATTTGGTGATTGGAGAAAATTAAAAATTTTTTCTGTGTAGAATGAAAAGGAAAGCTCAAAGAGAGCTATATTTAAAATTTGAGTGGAGTTCATATGCCCGAAACTTAAAATCCCAAATTTAAAAATCCCAACGTAAAAATCTGAATTTAAAAATTTAGAATTTTTAATATCCCGAATAATTATACAGTTTTGGCTTTAAAAATCGTACGATAGACAGCATTGTTGGGCCTTTGGCCGGGCTCAAGGGTTTTCTCCTCTATGGCATAATGAACACTGGCTTCGCTAACTAAAATAGCTCTGCTAAGCCGGCAAGGATTTTTTCCTCTTTGGTGCTAGAATTCGGGATTTTGATACTAACCCTAGAAATTTTTATATAAAATTTTATAAAATCCACATACATAAATTTTTTGGGGTAATTTTCATTTCTTTAAATTTGCATTATATATAAGTAAATGAAAAATAGCCCCAATGTAAAAATTGTTAATTAATTTTAAGTCATTTGTCATTTCTTGATATTGGGGTTATTTTTAATTTCACATAAAATGCAAAAACACCCCAACGAAAAAATAAAAAAAAACAACAACCAAATTGCCCCAAAATTACGTGTTGTTGTGTTTGATGTAAAATTTTTCTTAATTTTTTTTCTGCAGATTTCCTTGGTTCATTTTACGCACCGCCGAAATCCTCTTAATTCCTAAAACGTTTTTTATATACGCTAAATAAAATGTCTCGTGATAGGTGAACAATTTCCTCAGCTGAGTAAAAGCGTAACTAGTTAACTGGAATTCGTGGATTTTTCAACACTTGACTACGAGACATTATTAATTGAGGAGAAGCCCTTTGCTGGAAATGTGGAAAATTTCAGTTTTTCGCATAAAGGCAAATCGGTGTTGGTTCCAATAGAGCGTTTGTTTAATAACAATTCCCTGTAAAACACCTGCTTTAATCTCAAATTGTATTGTCCCATTTTTATTGTTTTCGTACACTAAATTAACGGTCTGATAAAAACCTATGATATTTTAAAAACCTGAAATTTATGCCAGCCTGCGAATATCTAAAAAAAATAGCTGAACACTATTTTTTTATTTCAAAAGATTTTCTTTTCTCTGCAGTCAAACGGCTAAACTGTTCTATCGTTCCAAAAAGTGACTTAAACATTTTAATCAAATTCTCCGCTACATAAACCTTTTATAAACCGGTTTTATTTTTTTTTATAACTGAGGCCGTTAATATCATTTTTTTTATGTTATCTCTTGTTTTCGAGATATACCGTTATTTCGAAAATGGAAGAGGTTGCACAATATATATACGCGTAACTAAAAAACGGTTTAGTTTATTTAACAATCTAAAAAACCCAACATTTTTTTAGGCAAGGTTAAACTTTTTTCATATGCGCAGTCGTTTTAGAAACATAATTTTTTTGGCAAAAGCAAAATTTCGAAATTTTTGTTGTTAAAAATTCAACCTGCAACCTCCAGAATTTTCGAAATAAGGGTATATCTCGAAAACAAGAGCTAACTTAAAAAAAAACTGATAGCACCACTGGATTAAGCGTACCCGAATTATGTTAAAACGCCAGGTCCCCCGTTTGTTTAAAAAAAATATATATATCCTCGTCATAATTTAAATTACATTGTTTAAAGCTTTTTTCAGTAATTCATTCGTGTTTTTTTATTTATTTCTTATTATAATTAAATAGATATCCAATGTGACCACATGACCAAATAATGCTATTCGATGATGCATTTTTTTTAGTTTTAAGCGTAAATCACTTTGTCAATGAAATATTTAGTTTTTTTTTTTTTGGAAACAACTTTTCTTTGGTAACTAGATTTTCTTTGATAGATTTTTACTAAGTACTTAAGGTTTTTATAGCAATAATAATTAAGAATTCACGTTCATATCATTTCAGTCAATTTAAAATTATAAATATGACATCACATTTTTTTCGTTTCCTTTAACAACAAAAGAATTCTTAAATCTTTTCCATTTTTTTAACTTACAAGAATAACTACACGAGCTTTATATAACATTGTAGAAATATATACTATTATTTTTTTTATAAATTATTTGTTGTTTTTGTTATAAATTTTTTGGCTTCAATTATAGTTTTAATTTCTGTGTTTCTAACATTTGCGAGTTTGTTGACTTTTTCACTCTTTTACTTTTTAAAATATACTGATTGCTAATGAAGATATTCTCGTAGAATATTTTGTCTTTTAACTATAAAACGAATGAAGGCAATTTGTTTCTATTATTTTAACGTATTTGTTGGTCGCCTTATTCGAAAAGGCGTCAATTGAGTATAATTTGTCGTAATTGTTTTTGCACAAAATGGAAAAAAAACATTTTACGAGAGTAGAGTTATTAATTATGAATTCGATATAAATTAATGGTCATGGTAAATATGATTTTAGCAAATAATTTTTACAACAATACGTGAGAAGGCTTTAAAATACGAATACAATTAAAAAGCCATAAGGTCGCTACCCTATAGACAAAGAAGCTAGTATTTAGCTGGAAATACACTGGTTTGTATTTATTTTAAACTAGTTGAACTTTTCATTTTATTCATATATCAAACTGTCGTATTTAACGTTGGCTTGTCATAGGAACCCAACTAGTTAATTTTTATGCAATTTTATAATAGTTTAAAACTAGTTGCTTTATTTACGGTACAAGGACTTATAAAAGCAAAAGCAAATATGAAAATTTCCCTTAATATTTTGTTCATACTTAATTATTGTTATATAGAGTATGTAAGCACTTACCCCTGGAACCAGAGAAAAAGAGAGAATATTGTAATTATTTATTTTCCTGTTACACCATATTTCAATTTTGTTGAGTTCTCCTTTGTTTACAGAATTATAAGAAACTAGCAGAATGTCCCGATATGGTTTTCGTCATCATTCTACATTGAAGAATTTGATGTATTTAACTAAACAATTTTAACAAAAAGAATACGGGAATTTTCCCTCTCTTTATTTTTTTTTTTTTTTGAACATGAAAATAATTTTTCAATTCTAAAACCAACCATAAATGTACGTTTTTCTTCTTGTAGTGTTGTTGTTTCAATAACAGACAAGTAAATTGTTTTTTATCTACTCATATAGAGTTGTTGTTGTTATAACTTCAACGAACAAGTATTAAATCGTTTTTTACAAAATTTTGTAGTGTTGTTTCTAAAACAAACGGCGTCATGCGCAGCCGAAATTTGATCACCTTTCTCATTTTTCGATGCCTAACAACTAGTAATAAACTGGTTCAAAATATTTCTAGTAACGATTTTAGCTCCAGAATAGTCAGTCATATTTGTTGCTTGAGTATTCTGTGTTAGAGGTTTTCACAAGTCTATTTGTATACGTGAAACACACGTGTAGGGGCAAAGCATGAACACTCACTCGAAGTATCCAAACAACAAAAAGAACACATTCGTCGAATAAAACTAGTTGTATTATTCTTCTTCTCCGTGCAGTTTAATATAATTAACTTTTCGAGTGCATGTCGTATTTAGCTAATCGTCCGCTTTCTTCTTAAGTGTATAGCACGAGCAAAAACTTTATATGTACAACAAGTTGAACATTGTCTTCAATTTCAATTTTTAGAAACATGACTACAATATTCAACGTTTAGTTCGTCCAAAAAAAACATTTGCTTTTGTTAATTTAAGTGTTCGTATTGACTTTTGTCATGACATACGAAGAAGGAATATATCGTTGGTCTCAAGTAGAAAGGCCCTAACTCAAATAATTGTAACTGTACAGGAGAAGGTAAAAACATAACAGAAACTGTATGTATCATAATGTAAACTTGCTCATACAACTGCTTGTAAAGCCGTTATTTTTTACAACAATGTAATGAATTTTTGTGACGAGGTGTATTTGTGTAAAATTTATTGGAATAACTGGAAAACTCACTTTCGTAAAAAATGCGAGTTAGGGCCTTTCTACTTGAGACCATCGATATACAACAAAAACAATATTGTCTTGCCTTCTAAGACCACAACAACATAAGACCGACATGTTTTATATGATTTGCCAATACTCATTATACCACATTGTAATTATTATGTCATGTTGTAGTACAAAGTCTAATTCACAAAAATGGTCCCCTTATACCTTGTGGTTTCCGCTCTAGAGCCGCACGTGTTACATCGTTACATATTTTCTTAATGTTTGCCGTCTAACCATTAATAATTTCAGCGCCGCATTTTATTTTCGATTTTTTCTTGGTTGGCGTTATGTCATAATCACTCATTGAATATTAATCTTGGCCACCAAATAATGTATTACGAAAGCACCCGTTTACGAATCGTTGTAACTTTTCGATGTTCGTTTTCGTTATTTACCATGCTCCGCTTCCATATAGTAACACTGAATTTACGCAAGCATTAACTTTTCCAATTTTGTGGATTGTTGGACATTTTTAGATCTCGAGATACACTCAAAAGAAAAATCAATCCATCCGTACTCAAATCAATGCGAAACGGTATCAATAGTACGGTGAGTACAGATTTTATTGAATCAAGTACAGAAGAATTGATTCAAGTACGGACTGTTCAATCGCGTAATACTCAACTTATCCATATTCAATCCCGAATTCGTAGTTTTACTTTTTAAAGTTTAAAAAGGGAAATTGATAAAGATTTAGACATGAAAATAATGTGTTTTCTTCTTGTTCTGTTGTTTTTGTTTTGTCTACACACAATAAGCCACTTGTGTGGTGTTGTTGCAGTGGCTATACAACAAATTTTGATCATTTATATGAGATTAAAACGCTCATTTTGTAATTTTACTCTCAGAGTGGAACTACCAACGAAAAGTTCTATCTTTTTTGTACTTGGTTTTAGAATTTTATACTTATTTTAAAAATTACGGGATTGATTTTCGAAAGTTATCCCATTTTGGTATTAGAGTATGTTTAACTGCCTGGCCCACAATGTCGACAAGAACATTTCTTTCGTATATTTTTATTGAAAACAAAAACAAATTTTAGGATTTTATTATTATTGTTTTTAATATAATTATGGGAAAGAAATGTTCTTGTCGACATTGTGGGCCTGGAAGTTAGTGTTATTCGTACTTGAATTTTTGAGTACTTAACGTAACTATAAAAAGCTTAATTTATCCCGAGTGTTTTTCTTTCTGTGTACGAATTCGTAATTGATTTTCGAAATCGGCCTGTGTTCCACTGGCGTTACAAAGCTGTCTAGAAATTCCAGCTTTCACAATTCTTCGATATTATTGTTGTTGACGCGTAGAGCGCTATTATTGCTAGTCTTTATTCGTATGCTCGTTGCTGTTTACATTCAATCCTATTTTTATTGCCTCTATCTCAAGCGTTAAAATCTCCCTCTCTTTAACCACCAACAGTTCTTTTCTGTGATATTTATAAATTTTTTTGAAAGCCCTTTCACCTCAAGTGCTTTCCATGGACATTCTCTCTGAAGAGCATCAAATGTTTTTTAATCTGTAGACTGTCATTAAACTCCAAAGATTGTTCGATTAGAATACGAATAGTGTTTATCTGGTCTATTGAATTTTTGTTGCGCCGAAATCCAGCTTGTGTGCTGGAAATGCTTGTGATAATTGCCTCACTTATTCTGCATAAGATCTTTTGATTATATATATCAGTTATCGAAGGGATTATTGATATTCCTCGCCAGTTGCTTCTTTTTTTAAATTCCATTTTTGGGTATTTTTATTTTTAAATATTCCTTTCATTTACCAACATTCGTCATTTCATATATTTTTAAAGAGTGATGCAAGAAGAGTTGCATCTTCCGTGGGTTCAATTTGAAGCATTCGATTGGAATTGAGTTACATCCAGGGAATTTGGCCAATTCCATTCCAGATGTAGCATTCTTTATTTAATCTTGTGTGGGTAGGGCTGATAAAATATCTAAATTTTTCACCATGGTATTAAATAAAAGCAATCGTACAGAATTATCGTTGTGAATACCACATAAGGTGCATATAATCTTTGCAGTGCTAGTTTTTTCGTGTTCATGTTTTTATATGTTGACATAGATATTTATTAGTTTAATCTTTTAGCCATATTTTTTGCTGTGGCTACAATGCTTGCAAGTATTTGACAAACAACAATTCAGTTATCTTCACCATGTGAGGGATGAGAAAGAAAAAAAGAGCTGCACGTGTGCAATAAAATCTTATTCGATGCAGACCTTTGTTCTGTATTGATGGAACTAATAGGCTTTTTACACTGACCAACTCATAGAAGATGTAGAATGTGTAAGACATGCGTTTATATCGTTTACATCTTACATCTACCATCAATCGAAGCTGTAATTGGTACAATGTACAAAAACCAAACACGAAAAAATAATACATAAATAAAATTTAGCAAACGAAAACGCAAGCATAAAAGTAATAAATAAACAAAATTAGCCAAATTAAAAAAAAATGAATACTTAAGCCATGTTCACACCTATTAAATATTTGACTAGTTTTATTAAAAAAGTTTATAAGTTACATTATACAACTATCTTCTAACAAATTAAGCTTATTAAATCAATAGAAACTGTTAAAAATAAAGCTAAAGTTTGATCAATTTACTGATCATGCTTTTTTTGTGGCAAATATTTGTTAGGGGTGAAAAAAAGATCATTCTCTTTAATTTTGTCAGTGCTGCCAGAATTTGTTGGCACTTTTATAGTGATGACACTAAAATAATAGAAAGATGTAGAATGGAATACATTGAGATAGGAACATCTTGTAAAGATGGTGATTTTAAGCTCTATGTATGTTTTGTGGGAAGATGTTAACATCTTCGCAAATGTATGGTAGATGTTAGATTTTTATAAGTGTAAAAAGGATATAAGGCGAAGATATACGAGAATATATGTAATACCCTTTGAACGCTTGCATACATTTCAGAGGAACGCATGGAAGATGTGAAACATGCATTCACACTTGAAACATCTAACAAATATTATAAATCAAAAATGTCACCATTTCTGAAAAAAAAATTAATTTTTTCTTAAAACTTTTTTTCTGCAAAAGTGTCAACATTGAAAAAAAATCACCAAAATGTATATGGAATTCATTTTGTTGAAGAATATAAAAAAAGTTAATTAAAAAAAACTTTAAAAAAAGGAAAAAAACTTGACAAATGGTAACGCTGCATGCAAACCAAATGTCATTTTATCAGCCATGCCACAATAATAACGTAATTTATTGCAACTTTTCCAGTGACGCCACTTAAATGTAGTTGGAAGATTTAAAATGGAATACAATAAGATAGGAACATCTTGTAAAAATGTTGATTTTTAGCTCTTTGTATGTCTTATGGGAAAATTTCAACATCTTCGCAAATTGTTGGTAGATTTTAGATGTTGGCAAAAGGCTAAAACACTTGGAAGGAAGAATAAAAGAATAACACAATTCAAAATTTTATTTGATTTTTTTATTTATATTTTTTATTTTTTATTTACATAAACATTTCGTTTTGTTGCAAATGATTTGTGAAAATTAATCGTAAAACATATACACACATAAGTATAATACAATAATTATAAACATATAAAAAGAATATGCAAAAAATAGTATGAGAATTACACACATATTTAGAGAGAAAGAGCAAAATATTAGTATTAAATAAATATAACAAAATACTCCTAATTTTTATTTTTTTTTACTTTAAAATTTATTTACAGTTAAAGAACTTTTTAAAAACACTTAAGTATTAGAGAAAAAGAGAGAGGAAGAGAAATTTACAGAACTTCTAATAGATAGAATTAGAACCATTATATTTACAATTAGAATACATATAGACTGAGTATGAGTTTTAATTTAATAGTATTATAGCTATTATTACATGAGATTTGAGAATTTCTAGATATAAAATATAAATGCACATGAAACTAGTTTTAAAAAATAAGAATATTTACACCAGGGTAGAGCAAAAATATTAGGTGACAGCCGTTAATAAAGGAAGAGACACCAAGTGAAAATTAGGAAATGAAATTTTAAAATTGAAAACAATATTAATGCACAGTGGCCGGCTCTGTTGAAATTAAAAATTTCTTTTAATATGAAAGTTATACATAGACAATGATAAAGTTAATAAATATCACATTATCACAAATTTTACAAAGAGAATTTAAACCTTTTGAAACCTTTAAAAAGAGAGATAATATATTTTTAAGAGTAAAGAAATGGTTTTTGCTCATCGAATGGCACCTTGAACTTCACCAGCATAAATATTATGCATAAAAAACCGAAATTATTCAAACAAACTTTTTGTTATAAAAAAACAATAAACCCATCTTTAAAGCTTTTTTTATTGAAGAGCGATAGAGGCTTTTATTCAGCAAAGTTATTAGTTTGTTCACATAAGGAGCAATAAAGTGCACTAGATAGTAAGAGATATATAAATAAATATTTACAAAAGTGAAATATCATTAAAGTTAAGAATAGACTATGAGTATTTAGAGTATAAAATTAATAGACGGTGGTTTTCTTCAATGCTCTTCATGCTAATAAAACACTTTACTTCTTTTAAACCTCTTCCATGAATTTCCCAAACAAAACAGCTTTATCTACTCTTATTCATACAACTCTCTTAAATAATGTTTATAAGCAAAAGGAAATACAAATAGATTCAGTTAGAAAAATAAAGGAAGAAATTAATAAAAAAAATATGTCATTGATTTTGATAAATGAACTTAATGGAATTATTATAAAAAAAAACAAAAATACAAAATAAAATCGTTTGTTTCCTTAAATATATAAAACCGGAGAGAGAAAAAACATTTCAATTAATGTTTTTTCTCTTTCCGTTTTCCCCCTTTTTCATCATCATCATGATTTCTTTCGCTTTACATATATCGATCGATAACTTTGTAACTTAAATACTTAATTTTTTTCTCAAATTATATTGATTAAAAAATAATTAATGTTAAATTTCTAGACCATTTAAAATAAAAAACCATACCATAATCCAGTTCATTGCTTATTTGTCCGTACTTTCTTTATACATTGATTCCTCCCAGCTTGTCGTTTCACTTCATTTCTATTCAGTTTTATTTCGTTTCGTCTCGTTTCATTACATTACATCCCTGACATTCCTTTTTTGTCTGCTTTTATTATTGTTTTATCGTTTCTTTTTTTGTAGTT
This sequence comes from Pollenia amentaria, assembly GCA_943735925.1. Classification (NCBI taxonomy): domain Eukaryota; kingdom Metazoa; phylum Arthropoda; class Insecta; order Diptera; family Polleniidae; genus Pollenia; species Pollenia amentaria. The sequence goes on from OX031009.1 coordinate 229,172,520, forward strand.
TTTTTTTTAAGGAGAGTTTAATAATGATGCAACAATGGAGCTGGGGCATGAGCGTAGACAGGAGCATGTACAGGAGCGGCAATGACCTTGGGTGCGGTCTTATGTACAACGGCATTGAAGCCATTGTGATCATCGGCGGTGTAGTCAACGGTACGCACGGAACCATCAGGTTCAACTAAAGAGTATTGACCTTTAACTACATCACCATCACGTTCCTCAGCTTGTGATTTAATGTCACCGGTATGGGGATCTTTAATGCCATAATTAAAAGAGTATTTGGGATAAGCCTGAAGATGAAATTAAAATTGAAATTAACTAAAAATTTACACCATAAAACAGAAATATAATTTTTTTTTATATACCACAGGTTCTGGATGAGCATGCGCTAAGACGGGAGCATGAGCTATTACGGGAGCAGCATGCAACAGTGGTCCATGACCGTAATGACCCAATTCAATTGGAATGGCTTGAGCAGCAGCAACAAGTAAAGCGATAGCAATGAAGTACTGTATTTATATAATAAAACAAAAACAAAATTTGAGATTTTTTGTAAATAATGTTTATCTTTTTCTTCTTAAGTTAAGTCTGGAAATTCGAAAGAAGTCTGGAAATTTTTTTTTTGTTTTTTCCAAGAAAAATTTACAATTTTTAAGATTTCAAAACTCATTAATAAATAGTATTTTTGAAGCCCGATAGTGCTTAATTATAGCCTTTTTACACTTGAGCACATCTTACAGAAATGAGTGGAAGATGTTGAAAATGAAAAAAACTTGTTAACACTTGCAACATCTTTCATCTTTCATCATAAAAATATTTATTTTTAGGTGTATGAGCGAATAAGCATTACATTGCTGTTCTGCTCTTTTGTATTTATATACTTTTTTTTACAAATTATTTGTTTTTTTCTAGTGATGACAAAAAGAATCGAAAGTTGTTGTATAAAACAACATGAGAAAGCAACATCTTTTAAAGATGAAGAAAGATGTCGATTTTTGTCCCTGTACAATTCTTATGGGAAGATGTTAACATCTTTGCGATTAGATGAAAGATGTAAGATGTGAGCTAGTGTAAAAAGCCTATTACGTAAGGGTAAACGAATTGTCTTACAGCATTCGATTTTTGACAATTATGATAAGTATTATCCGGAAAATCGTCATTAAGAGTTTTACGCTAGAACAGCGCTACCAAACTATCCAAATTTTATTAGAAAATCAGTCATCGAATCGAAATTATAGACAATAAAGTTGTGTTTAGCGAGGGCGCTCATTATTGGCTTAATGCCGAAGGGCACAAATGGACTAACCAGAACAAGCCCTTGAGAATTCATTAAATCCATAATCGCTTAGTACAGTTTAAACGATGGTGGTATAGAGCCAAAGTTTACGTTACATTTATGGAGATCGTTGCCACACTATGATCAAAGTTTTTTTTTTAAATATGGATGACATGATCCGTGCGAATTGTTGTTCCAACAGGGTAGCGCTACGTTCCCCATGGCGACTGCAACCATCGACTTATTAAAATCATATTTTGGCGCGAAAAGTTGATTTCGAGAAATGAGCCTTTCAATTGCCCTCCAAGAAAGTACGATTTGGCAACTCTCGATTAGTTTTTGTGAGGCTGATTAACCAGCAACAATTGACAACAATTAATTTGGAGGCCAACATTGTTCGTGTTTTTCATAATATATGAACAGCAATGCTCAAAAAAATGGCTTAAAATTAAATGTCCAGAATGCTTTACGTCAATAACAGCCGAGATGCGGTGCCCATATGCCCAAAATCATTTTCAAATCATGTATTGTTTTTTCTTTTTGGTTAAAATTAAATTTTTTGATTAAATTTAAATTTTTCGAGTTATTTTTTAAAATTTCAAGTTGTATGGGGTTTAAAAACACCCTTTAGTCCCAATACCATTTTCTAATACATTTTTGCTTATTTTTGTTTAATCTGTTTTTTGTATAGACAGTAAAGTGAGTTGAGTAAAATATTATTATTATTTATGTGTCTTAAATAATTTTAAATAATATTCTCGCCTAGAGTTTAAATACATAATTGCATGAAATTTGTGTTCACTAATGCACTTTTTTCGTTTGGCTCTTTTTCAAGTGTTCGTCCCATGTGTTTCTATTGTAATAAATACTTTGCAATAAAAAAGTGTTAAAATTGACCAATTTTCTATTTTTCTTTTTATCTCAAATATATAACTTAACGTTTTTTAAGTCTTAATGCTAATTTCTTTAAAAAAAGAAAAAACATTTAATACATTTTGTTTTAGCAACATAAACTTTATTGGCTTTAGAGACACCTTTTCGCACAAGGGAAGCATATAATGTTTGTTAAATTAAATTTTTATCATTGAAATACGTTTTTTGGTTTAAATAATATTTTGTAGTTCTACACAGAAAAAATTTTCAGTCATTTTTTTTTATCAATTAAAAAAATTGTTTGAAAAGTATTTCAATTTAATTAATGTGATAATTGTACTAATTATTTCATTAGTTGAAATAAATTAAAAATATAATATAGCTTTAATAAACATTTTAGATGTTTTAAAATAAATTTTAAAATATTAATTAAATAATAAAAACTCTTAATTAATTTTTTCGCTCAAAATAAAATAATTTAAGCTTGTAAAATTGTTGTCAAAACTTGAGCTATATTTAATTAAATCAATTGAAAGATTGTTCGAAGTGGCAAAGTTTTTTTAATTTAATTACAATTAAAAATATCATTTATTGCAAAAAATTAACAATTTTAAATTTTTTAAATTTTACGTAATCAATATAATCATTTTGGTAATGGGTGCAAAATCTATAAATTGTTTGCTTGATTTTATGAATTTGGTGATTAGAAACAATTTTTAATTTTTTCTGTGTTTTCTGTCCATATAAAGTTTAATATTCTAAATTGAATTTGGTTTTTAATTGAAATATAATAGCAATTCAATTTTTAAAATATTTCACCAAGGAGAATTCATTACAGGTGATCTTAAAGGCCTTGCTGATAACTTTTTTTAGCTTTATAATTGTTAGATGTCAAAATCGTGTTTATTCAATATATATACATATATATCTTTGTTTCTTTTTTGTTTTGTCAGAAAACAATGATTTTACAAAAACAAATTGCTTGTGGTTTTTATACGAGTTGTAATTTTTGTAGTGCCGAGATTACCTGTAATGAATTCGCCTTGGAATAAACGTGAAATGCCGAGATGGTTATTTTGTATTTAGATTCGAAAGAGAGAATTTTTGAATTTCAAGAAAAATAATGAATGTATTTTTTTCAATTTGGTTTTTGTTAAAAGTTTTGAAAACTAAATTTACAATTGAAAAAATATTTTATTAAAAGTTTTTGCGTTTAAACAAAAACTATGAACGAATTAATAACAAGAAAAAACCAAAATTTTACTAACCAGGCTTGGGTTTATAATAACGAAATCGTCGAAATTAAAGCCTTTCTTTTTTAATTCGAAATACCGAATTTGTCCCAATTTCGATATAACGTTTTACATTTCTATTTCTCGTACTTTTTAGAAACAAAAACGACTCACATATGGAGGGTTCAGAGCTAAACCGAACCAAGTCATAAATAATAAATTTTATATAAGTAAATATATTTTAAAACTGGTGTGACATTCTCCGCAAAGTTAAACTTTATTCAGCTCTGTAACGGACTAAATCAAATAGTGCTTCGTTTCTAAGCTAACGGCAGAAGACCCAAGTCAATGGCTACAGAAATTAATGGCAGTTCATTTACTCACACTCAAAATATTTTCGAATTTTCTTTTTTTACTTTGTTCGCACCAGCTCTGAACCCTTCATATCTGATCAAAATTTGTTAAACGTTTTTAAACAATAAAAATATTTCATATTTTTTTTATATTTAATTCCAGGAGATATACCGGAAAAATTCCCATAACCGCCCATATTTTGTTGATCCAAGCTTTTCATTAGTTTTTCCATACAAATGTATTCCCATAACCGGACACTCTCATAAGCGGACGCGGACAATAAATTAAATTTTTTTTTTTTTTTTCAAAATATTTTTCGTAACCGGACAGAAGCATCGAAATATACCTACCAACAAGTTTTGTATTTTATTACTAGTTCTTCCGTTTGCAACTCTTATTCATATATGTATTAATGAATATAAAATTGGTGATTCCCCTGTTAACACAGAGTTACATACAATTGTGAATTGCTGTTTATTTGGAGAAGTGATATTTTTAGCGCCAATTCTTAAAGAACTGTTCGATCAATTAAATGTCTTTAACACATTTTTAAAATATATGAAAGCATCTACACTGAATGACTGTTTTGGAATATTTAATTCAAGCGCAGTGGTAGGGATTAGTCACTCTGGATATGAGATGCATGTAGAAATATCTGATTCCATAATTTCTTATGATGAAAGATTAAAACAAAGTACCCGTTTAAATGATTTGGCCAGAGACAACGAACTCATCAACAAAACACTGAAAGTCATTTTGAAACTAAACAGCTCAAATTGAGCCGATATTAGTTAAAGACTGGTCTAAATAAATGTGTTCAACCACAATAGACTATTCCTCCACTGCTTTAACGAAAGGTATCATTGAAATATAAAATATATATAAAATAATAAATTTGTACCTCTCTCATATACGGACATCTCTAATAACAGGACAAAAAAACTGCGACGGTGAGTGTCCGGCTATGGACGCTTTCACTGTAAAACCATAACAGTCAGTTTTAAACTAGTGTGCTGTTTCCAAAAGAAAAGCCCTCTGTTTAAAATAAGAACTCGAAACAATAAAATCTAAATCAAACTATGAACTTTGTCTATTTGAACCAGTAAACAAAAAAGAAAAAGTATCAACGACTATTGAACCTGAAGGAGTAACATAAAAACCCTATTAAACCCTATTAAATTGGGTTATTCGCGGAAGGCTGGTTATTAGGTTATATACATTTAAATACATTTATTTAATTTTTTTTTTAAATATATTTTGTTGCTGTTAATATAACTACAAACACATATAACCTGATAATCCATACTCCGTTTACCACCCCAATGCAATTAAAAATTTGACTTGTTTAATTCAATATTCCGAAGAATTTTATTATATTTAAGATCATTTTAAGTACAAATACATATTTTATTTTATTTTGGGGCATACATTTAATTGCATATTCATGTTGAAATTATTAATATTTCAAACTCGAAATTTCAAATTCCCAATATAAGCTCGATATTGCAAACCCTAATCTAGGGTAAATCTTGACAAATTTTGATGGGTAAAATGTTTCAGTTAATTAGTTTTCTATCTAAATATTTTCCGTAAAATATATTTTTAGTCGTTTTTTTAATTTTTCTAAAACAACAAAAAAATTATATTAAAATAATATCAAAGAAACCTTTGAATTTGATCAATTAACCGAAGAGAAGGACACAATTATACAACCATCTTAAACAAAATTTAAAAATCTGCTAAAAGTCAGAGAACAACTATTTTTGCTAGGACATTTATTTTGTAGAACAAACATTTATATCGCAAATTGTTTAGTCCACTTTTAACTATTTTTTTTTTAACACTTCTGAGTTATCAATCATAAAATGTAATTTTAATATTCTCACTGATATTAATGTTTTTAATTTTAAAAATATTTTTAAATGTTTTTCAATTGTTATTTGACTATTTCGTATTGCAAAAAAAGTTCGTTATTATTTCGAATAGTCTTTTTTTCAATATACCTTCATTTTTATACTTTGATTTTTTTATTCAAACACAAAAAAGGACACGCACACACACGAGATCTTTGCAAAAGATTTAATAAAAAGCGATTCTCTAGAAAAAAAAATTTAAGAATTTTATAATATATATTTTTGTTTAAAGAACAGGAATATATTAAGAATATTTTTTTAATTATAGTATTTTAGTACACACCGTTTGCAAGAAAACGTTGAACTGATGACTATTCCAAATGACCAAAACTATTTATATACGTTACAATTGCTATTGCAAATACTGCTAAAAGCGACTGCAGCTCTAAAACCTTTAAAAGAGACAAACAACGACAACGAATACGAAAAGCTGCTGCAAAAGTTACAAAAAGAAGCAAAAAATAAAGAAAACCAAAATCTAAGAAACCAACAAACATTAGTTAAAAGATGCAAACAGATATGAGCTCTCTAACAATGCAACAAAGCATACAAACATACTTACATACACTATTTAATTTAGTATTGTATCTATGAGTATGAGTGCTGTATGCCAGCATAAGTGCTTACTAAGAGCATTACCCGGCCTTATAGTGTGTATGTATCTTTATATGATTCCAAGATGCAGTCATCAATATGATAAAATTTTAATTCATACACACCACAAACACATGTGGAAACCTAAACAAAATCTTTTATTTTCTTGAGAGTTTTTTGTTTTTGTGAGACTTAAAGAAAACCACGCATGTGCAGCAGCTTCACATTAATACAAAAAAAAACCAACAACAAAATACTTCACACAATTTGCTTATTTAGTGTGTTTGATATTTGTCTTTACACATGAGAAATTCAAAACAGCTAGCCACAGTGGGTCATTAAATACCACCTTACTTAGCAAATTTAAAACATAAATTTAGAAATCTGAATTATATTTAAAACGAAATGCTTTAATTAGATTTATAAGACGTAAAAAAAATATTTGTAAATCATAATTTTTTTCAGCATAAATTAAAAATAAAGTTAAAAAAAAAGCAAAAAGGTTCAACAATATCAATATATATCAGGGTGCCAATTACGGAATTCAATATCGATCGAAATTTCAATTTAAATTGCATTACAATTTCGATCGAGATTGAATGCCATAATTTGCCCCTACACGCAGAGAAAAACCATGGCTGTGGTAGACATATTCTAAGAGCAAAATTCAGAATTGTGATAAAATTCAGAATTGTAGTCAAAACATATTATGATTATTATTAGAATTATATCATAATCTAAAACAAGAATATTGTTATTCAAAATATGATTACATTAATCATATTATAATCGTAGGTTATCATAATATCGTTGTTACGATTTATTTGTTATTTTTAAATTTTTTTTTTTCATTCTATTCCGCTTTAAGCCACATAAAACACAAGCACTGGTCAATATTTTTGCATCAATATTTTCGCACTTTCACAAAAATAAAACAAAATTTTGAAATTTTTTTTAGCAATGCTATTTTATTTAACAATTATTTTTTTAAAGAACAATTTGCTTATTTTTGGTTTTTAATTTAATTTAATTTTTTTAACTTATAAATTTGTCTTTAACTTAATGGGGTTTGCTTTTTTTCAATCGTTTTACTTCTTTGTTTACACTAAAAAATAATTCGATATAACGCAAACGACACACAAACTGATGCAAAATTATTTTACAAATGGGGATAACAAAATATTATTAAGAGTAAAGATATTTTGTTTGCATCCTAAACATACTATGACTATACGTATAGAAAGTTATAATTTAATGGTTATTAAATATCATTAAATGGTCGTTAATAATATAATATGTTTTTAAAGTTATCAATATTTAGTTGTTAGAAAAATAATTATTTTTCACTCAACACCATACTCAATTTTATTATTGCGACAAACATTGAAATGTTTACGGTTACTAAAATATTGCTGATATTAAATAAAAATAAAAAATGTTTGTGTACGACAGCAATATATTGTTCCAATGACAATGTGTAGTTGCCGTTGCCATGCCGCATCATATTTTTTCATTCAGATCTTTTCTATGCAATAAGATTGTAAGCCCCAACAGAGTTGCAACAAAACTTGAAAATTTTAATTAATTTCAATAACACTAACTTTAAATAATAACACACTCCCCAACACACAAAAAAATAACAATGTTCGGCCAACTGATTCTTCTAGAGGAGACTAAAAAAACGATAAACGTGTATCGGCGTTTCAAAAGCTTACATCTGAAACTTTTTTTACGGCCTATTTAAAGTTGCACCCTTGTTAAGTAAAAAAACGTAGAAAATCGTGTGGTACTTAGGTTTTTGATTTAAAGTGTCTTCAGAATATTTATTCAGAACATTATAAGCAACATTTTGTTGATCCACATTAACCCTCTGACTCTTCTAAAAATGGGTCTTTTTGCAATTTTTTTGAAAAAACACCAAAAATCACATTTAAAACTGGGATGTGTGCGGTTGAAATATTCTGCGAAAATATTTGCCATGAAATTCTACTTTAAGTCTCCCAAACACACTAAAGTCGAAAATTCGACTTTACTACGTGAAATAAGAAAAATCTTAAAAGGTGGTTTAAGGGTTTATAATATACTTATGCCAAAATGGCGATAAAATATCGCAGAAAAATTTGTTCCAACAAAAACAAAGCTTAGAAAAGCAAATCAAAAATAAAAGTAAAAAATAAGCTTTACCGCAGTATACTTTCAAAGTAAAATTTGGCTGATTTAATAAATAACAATTTTGCAAAAAAAAAAAAATCAAAGAAAATTTGTGAGGAATTAGAAAATCTCTAATTGTCCCGAAAATACTACCGGTTTTGTTACGCCTGCGGCAAACATAATATACCTGAACATAGAGTAAATTTCTTCAATGGCAAAGTAGAAGACATCTATAAAATGTATTTTGAATTGGAAGCTTTTCCCGATGAGCTGTAGGTGCCTAAGCATTGCTGTCAAAATACAATGGCTTAATGCTTTGACTTAAAGGTAAATCAATTTTTGTTCTTATGTACTTCTTGTACCTTTGAATTTCTGCTTTGGGGCAACGAAATTCAATGAAATTTGGTATTCCGATGCGGTAGCTGGACCCAGGCGAGCAATTCTCGCAATTTTTGTATTTTAATCTTGTCCTTCCGCTCTCCTTTTTTATTTCATATATAAATTCAAATACACCTACAGCCAACTTCAAGTTGAAAGGTGGGAGAATTAAAAAACAAAACAGAAATGCAATTGTACATGAAACTGAGTACCCCTCCTTAAACTTCTCAACTCTCTCGCCAATAAGCACAAAAATTGCAAGTCTAGACTTAAATGAGAAAAACAGTTGTTTGTTTGAATTCCTGGCATTTTTGTTTCATTTTTCATGTTTCAATCGAAAAGTTTATCGATGCGGGAGTTACAGAACATGAGCACAGGTTGACCGTATTTATTCCAATGTGATAGGAACATTCCAACAACATTGTTTTACCTTGACGAATAGTATATAAATTCGCGTATTTACTCTTGATGCCACATGAATTTTACGGACTTAAGGTTGTGTACTGGTACTTTTGCTTGCATTCTGAACCAATTCAAGTTCGTGGCTACCATTATTACGCGTTTTGTATATAATATTTCCAGGAGGGTACATGTTTCTAATTATGTGAAAATTTGTCTGGGATGTAATTTCGGTAATTTTGTCAAGATTCGTTGTTTATTACTTTTTTTTATAGGGTTATTAGAAGTGGTGATCTTTGTCATCTTTGTTTCGAATTTAAATGTTCCCCTTCCATTAGGAACCCACAGATCTTTTTTCCCAGAATAAGATATAGGTTAGTTGAGAGATCTTTCGTTGTGAGGATGGTAAGGAACTAGACCTATTTGCCTCTTGTTCTTCGTACTTTTTCGCACTCTAATATTTCGTTTCGTTTGAAACGTTTGACTCATTTGCCTGTAATAAATTAATATTAAAGTAAATTAATATTTTTTAACTTTTTTAAATATATACATATAAAGAGCGAAATTTCAATGCGAATCAGCTTTTGGTCATGTTTGCCCAACAGAATGTACTGTAATGATCATTATCAAGTAATAGAAAGTTTTCATATGGGTCAGTGTTATTTTACTTTACAATCAGTGAACCATTATTTACATTACGCTTACATTATACAGTTCATCACTGATGGTTCTTGACAATGATTATTGCATTGGGGAATCATTAAAACCCCCTCCCCCTCCCACATAACATTTTTTCGCACTCTCATTTAATAATTCCAACGATATAAATCTGTAAATTTGACTTTTTTCATTTTGCGTTTTATTTTAATTCTTTGCGGTATTTTTCCTAAAGTTTTTTTTAAGCGTAGCTAGAGTCAATTTCAATTTGGACATTTTTTTTACATTTAATCGTTCACTTTGCCTGATCAATAAAGCGTGCTGCGAATAAAATAAGTGCTTAATTTTAATTTTTAAATTTGAACAAATTCAAACAGTGTCAAAAGGTTCATTATTACGTAGAATCAATAGGCGCGTTGGAAAACATACGCACCAAAACGGGAGACTGTAATAAATTTTTTGTGTGACCATAGTATGCAGAGGATACTCGAACTAAAGAGGACCCGAACCCCCCGCCCGACTGAAGTTAGTTTTTTTTTTTGATGGCTCCCACGTCCTCCTTTAGCTTACCATAACATAGATTTATTTTTTTTTATCTACTCTAATACTTCTACACATTGCCTTTCAATCTAACGTTGTTTTGTTTTAATGATAGCAATGTGCTGTAGGGATATGTAGGCTTTAAACTGCTTGTATACCTAATTCATCAAAAAGGATAAGAGTACCAATTGTTTCCCCGTTTCAACCCTTAAGAATTACCCCCAATTTAATCTACTTTATAAACTAACAGACATACAAACTTTTAAATTTTTATTTTGAATGAACCAAAGGATGGCCTTACTGTGACATTTTTTTATTATTATGTTGATTTTTTTACCAGCTAGGGAGCCTTAAGTTGATTACATGCTATGTATTGAATTTTGTACATATTTATATATTCTTAGAATACTTTATTAAAACTAGTGTTTTTCCAATATTCGAAATTCGACCATAAATTATTTTGTAAATATGAAGAAAACATAGTGCATCTAAGTATGTATATGAATTAACATGTTTCAAGCATTTATTTTTCACGTGAAATGCTGTCAAAACTCATATGAAAAAAACTTGTACGGAATATCTATGAAATAATGTTGATGGAGTAGTACTCTATTCATTTTGTGAAAAAGTTGCGAAATGTTTCTGGCAACATTTGTTTACAACTGTGAAATAAAGCAAATTTCATACGGAATTTTGACAGCTGTAAATAAAGTTTTTAATAAATTTTTCACAAAAAAAGATTATCAGCAACCAGCAATGTATTTTGAAAATTGCTTTCTATTTTATTTAATTTTTTATTAAAAAAATACTTTTTAGTAAAATACATGTAGGTTTTGTTTATATACGCAAAGCAATGTCGCATACTTTGAAAGATTAAAAACTTCAAATTGTGCAAACTCTCGAGATAGGTAACATTAATACGTGTAAAATTTTTCATATGAAATAATAGATGTTGCTCCACATTTTGCACAGATTTGAACAGAGTACTTGGCTTTAGTCGAAAAATGTCATATGTTATCTTCCACGTGAGTCCGAGAAAGTTAAATTTAATGTTGTAAGTTCAATATAAAAAATATCAGAAAGTAGCAATTGAAAAACAAAAACATATCAACTACCCAGGACATTGCTTTTTTAATTTTATTGTTTTTGTGTCTATTGACGAAAATTTATCAAAGTACTAGATGCAGAACGCAAAAGTACCCAAAAGCTCCCTCTTACATATTCTTATACAATCAGGCCTATGCATTTTATCTTTAAAAGTCCAATATAAACAAAAATTCAAAAAGTACCAGATGAAGAACATACTCTTTCACTCAGGATCCTGCACCTACAATATTATGTTTCGAAATTCAATATTCAATATATAGAAAGTTCAACAATTACCAAGCAAAAGAAATTAATTTAATTTCCGACATTTCCCCATTTGGATACTTAATCGATCACCCTATTTTTTCTTTGATAGAAAAAACTAATTGAAAAATTTTTTTTATTTATGTGCTTTGCATATGTGTTAGTAGCCAATTTGAACGCTTTTAACTAAATAAATACTGAACGGGTTTTAATAAAATGAAGATTTTGCAGAAGTTTTCAGAGTTTATATTGGCCAAAAATGGTTAAGACTTATTGCAGTAGCAGTTACCTTTATGATGATTAATTATTTGTTAGGTTTGTCATCGCCCCCGAATAGGAGAATACATTTTCAAAAATTCGAAAATTTCGCAAAACTTAAAAATAAGTAAAAGATTGTCGTTTTAGTTGCACCACTTATAACTCGAGAACGGCTGTACAGAGTTGTTGAATTCGTCTCCGCCCCGAATAGCGGACTAACTATTAATTTCGAAAAAGGAAGTGGGCGTGGCGCAAAACAGGTTTCTTTATATCTGGAAAACGACAAGAGTTCATATTTTGTACAAATAGCTGCGTTTTTTTTTTTTTAATGCACAACATTTGATTGAAATGGGCGGGATTGGAGAAGTGGGCGTGATTTATATCTGGAGAATATTAAGAGTAAAATTGTTCATATTTGGTTAAAATGGCTTAGTTATTAATGCCCAAATTCTGACAAAAGTGGGCGGGTTACAAAATCGATTTCTTTATATTTGGATAGTAGTAAGAGTAAAATTGTAATATTTGACACAAATACCTTGGATATCAAAACACAACATCTCTAAAAAGTGGGTGCGATTGAACAAGTGGGTGTGACATCTTCCATACAAAGACAAAAAAAATTTGTTTATCTGAAAAACGGTAAGAGAAAAGTTGTCCAAATTTTGTGCAAACATTGAAGAACAGTGGACGGAATTGGGTAAGTGGCCGTTGCACCTCCCCTAACCCCCCGTTAACAGTCAAAGTTTCCAAAATTACTAAAAAATAGCTTCGGTATCAACCTTACACGAAGATCATATAAATTTAATAAAAGTTTAATTCATAATGCAAAATAAAGTTTAGTTAAAGGTAGCACGACATGCATTCATTGTAAGGCGGTACCGAATTCGCCGGGTCAACTAGTTATTTATAAATATCATGGTTGAGAACGTCATTGCAAAGAACATAGTGCCTCATTCTTTTGATTTTGCAGGTTTAGCAGAAGAAATTATTACACAAACTCCTTTTGAAATTAATATAAAGATAATTAAATCTACGAACTTTTTTTATTTTTGTTTTTCATGAAATACAAACACCAGAGGCATAAACTTAAGCAACTCTGAAGAAAATATTTTTTATCATTGTTTTGAGTTAATTACGCCTGAATTTTTTTTTTTATATAATGCATATACATAATTTTAAATATTAACAGACCAAGTTTATATTTAAAAAATATATATATACATATAAAGGTATTCTTCCTCTTTTTTCGAATAAAAATTACCGAAAATGTAGCACTTTTTAGCTGGCAAAAACTTAAACAACTACCTATTCCTTAATATTCGTTTCTCAAGACTACTATTTTTATCTCCTAAGTTTTTTTATTGCGGAATTTCGGTTTTATTAATTTATTCAATTAACTGAACCGTTTTTGAGTTACGCGAATATATGTTGTGCAATCTCCTCCATTTTGGAAATAACGGTGTATCTCAAAAACAAGAGCTAAGCAAAAAATGGTTAGCACCACTGGATTCAGCGTACTTGAATAAGATTAACCCGGTGTCTTGCTTAACAGTTTCTTCAACTACGACATTATTATTGACCTCTAAAATTAAAACGAAAAAAAACGTCTGAGTTTATGCCACTAGTGTTTGTATGTGAATTTAAATTTTATTTTAATAATATTAACATTTTGTTATAAGAATGAGGCAAAATGGTGGACAACGAGATGGTAAAAAAATTGTTGACACCATCCGTTATCAAATTCAACACAAACGTAGTTGGCTCACTTTTAACAACCGACGGTGTAAATTTTTGTATTTTAAACCGGGTTCTCCCTCCGTGTAAGTAAAAGAATTATTTTTCTGAGGTATCCCATTTATAGTGTAAGTAGGTGTAAGTAGTTATTACAATTTCTTTACAATATACCTATAAAAATCTTAACTTAATTAAGAAATATTTAATATTGACGTGCCAAAAAGAATCATAAGACTCTAATTTATCCATATTTTAGTATAAAAGAATAGAAGTTTGCATCGAGGGGACAAAAAGATAGAGTATTTAGTACACGAGTCTCTGTACTGGATATTTTTTCTTAATTTCTCTTTAAAAAATTTCTGAATTTTCATGTCGTTGCTTCATACCATTTTTCGTACGCCATCTTCATTCTAGAACCGTTGGCTGTGTTTAGGGAGATCGATTATTCGACTTTTTTCAATAACCGGTTTTCGAATATTACGAATAGTTGCTATTTTAAAAACCCCGGTTTTCGGTTAAGCATTTTTTAAATAACCGGTTTTAATTCGAATACATAAAAACACAAAAATCAAATAAGTTTTTGTAATAACACGTTAATTTTAATAAAAACAAAACAATTTCAAAGGTAATGAACCAACAAAATACATAGATATGACTTAAATCAGACCTAACAAATATTTTAGGATAAAATCCAAGAAAAGTGGGACAAGTAAATTGATCAAGCTTTAACTTAGTTTTCAACAATTTTTTATTAATTTACTAAACTTTATTTGTAAAAAGATATTTGTGTAATATAATTTAGAAACTGTTGAATGATATCTGATCTAGAATTTAATAAACTTATTATTTGAAATATTCTCCCAAATTTATTTTGAATGAGTTTTAATTTGTAAGTGGTTAAGCTATCTATATAAATCAACCATATTTTTCAAAAGTTGCAAACAAAACCTCTTAGCCAGGATTATCTATTTCAAATTATTTTGCTTCAGCATTATAGAAACGAATGGTAAAATGAAGATGCTTTTTGTGTGAAATATTTGTCAATTCCTCGACTACAATTTAAGACCTTCCATAACATTGTTTGATTTCTTCAATTTTGTTTTTTAGTTCTTGGTGTTTTAATAAATAAAACTGGTAGACATTTTTCCCATATCGTTGATTCCGCTGGAATGTTGTAGTTTTCAGCATGAACAGATGCTAGAACTACTTAAGAGTTTTTAGTGCCTTAAAGTGCATTTCGTCCTCGGCAACACAACGGGCTAATATTTTACCCAATGATTCATTTTTTGCAGCGTATCTTAGTAAAGTATTATTTGTCGTCTCTTTAAAACTACTTCGAACTGAGCTAAGTTTTATGTGGATCACATTAATGTCAAGCATGTAGACTAATTAAAGGTGATTAATAAGTCGTGACATGGAAGAATCTTTGTAACTTATCATTTTAAAATAGGCTAACATATAATAGTTATTTAAAATCTGCCTTTTAAATCGCGTTCGAAAAATCTCTAGAGATAACCTTTATATAAAAATATATTTAACTAGCTGACCCGGTCCGCGTTGCTGGCCCTAAGCAAACATTAGTGTTGTATTACCAGACGATTTAAATTGATCTTTAAACGAAATTTACGGCCTTTAAATAAAAATCCATGAAATACCTATCATAAAGTTTTTTGAATGAGAGTATGGCACATTGTTAAGAGGATAAGTATCTATATGTGAGAGCATTAGAAAAAACGTCCTCAAAATAAAATTGATTTTATTTCACGACCGCATTCTCTGGCAAAATTTCATGTCAAACTGCATGTAAAACATCGTTCATCCCCAGTTCTGTTTCATCATTATAATATTATAAATTAAGATGTTGTTCATATACATATGTTTGATTTACATTTGATTTGAAAATACATATGGTTGTATGTATGTATATATATGCTGTGAATCTTACGAAAAAAGTGGGCGTAAAAGTGGGCAAAATTTTCTTTCCGTAAAAACCTAAGTTGGCGATCATTTTAAAGAAAAAATCGTTCAAATCGGTCAAGCCGTTCTCAAGTTATGGATTTTGCCACGCCCCTCCGCCCCCAGACCGAAAATCAGACTTCACAGTGTCACCCGCCTGAATATTCTGAAGATTCTCTGAAAATTTCATCAAAATCGGCCCAGCCGTTTTGGAGTCCATACGTTACATACATACATACACACATCCTATTTTATATATATAGATAATTAGAATACTCTCGCACAAATTACTATTTACTTTTTTACTGCACACGTTTTAGTAGTATTTTGAATAGTTGTTGGTTTTGTTTTTACAAGAACACACGTTTTTATAAGAGATTTGTATTTACAGTGCTCATAATGTTTTTTCACCTTTGTTACACTTTGTTTTGACATTCTTTATAAAAAGTTTAAGTTTGACCAATATTCAATTAGCAAATACTTAAGTTACGGGTACATCTATAACCAGAGTAATGAAAATGTATATTAATTACACATTATTAAAATAACCGGTTTATTATACCAAAATAACCGGCTTATTTGATATTCGAAAAATGGGCATTTTAAAATAACCGACTTGGGCAAAGCAAAAATAATCGAATAATAACCGTTCGATCTCCCTAGCTGTGTTGTACTTCGTGTGCATTAATAACATTTCGGTTTTGTCTCCTATATTCTCAAATGTTAAAGCTCAAGGAAAGTTCAAGTGTCTGCCTTTCAATTTCTATAATTACAAAAAAAACTAAGCAGTGATATCCAGTATTCAACAATTAAAAAAAGTTTAATTTCTTCCATTATTTTCGCCACAGTGCAGTGCACTCGTGCATATAACTGCAAAATAATATAATATATGTCTTTTTCGCTTTTAACTTCAAAGTACTCGTATAAAGGTGCGCCTTCAAGTCAAGAGATTTTGTGCACTGCGTTTTTAGGCTGCACTTTATGTTTAGGCGTCTTATTTTGGGGTTTTTTCTTCGTATTTGCAGTTTAACGTTACATTTGAAGGTGGAGGTAAAGCCAGTATGCAAACACAAACAACGAACAAGATTAAAACAACAACAAATACAAAAGCCTCCTTCTTAACTTCTCAGCTACAAGTACTTAAGAAAATACAACAGACGGTCTATGTTTAAATTTTTATTGATTTGTTTTTCTTCTGCTTGCTTGCCAAAGAAAAAACTGGGGAAAAAATTGGGTTACTTGGGCTTAAAGGTGGAGTTTTTTTTTAACACATTTTGTTGCTATTGTCTAACACTTAGACAAAGTTACATACATACACATATTGATAGGTAATATAATACTACACAAACAAACATTATTACACTTACACAGATAACTATAAGCCTAGTTTTATTCCAACTGGCCTGCATATGGCCTGGCTAACGGCCTGCCTTTAAATCAGAGGTAGAATGTAAGTGAGTGAGTGTGTGTATGTGTCTGCAAAATATCTATAGTCATTTATCCACGTTGCATGTTTGCGTTACATATTTGTCGTTAACAGAACATTTGCGTTTATTGACTTTCGTTTTCATTTTTTTAGACCAAACTTTTGTATGTGTAAGTGCGTTTTTTCACTAGTAAATTTATTTTTAGTTTATTAAATGTGTTTATTATGTGCATTTGACACTTGCATGTATTATAAATTAGACTGAAGTGAATGTAAATGATATGATAAATATCTTTGGTAGTTTTTGTTGAGGGCTAAAGGTTATTTAATTAAAACTGTGTAGAAAAGCTTAAATACCAGAACATGGTCAATAGGTTTTTTTGGTTTGATTTACTTTTTTGTCGACTTTTTGTATTGTTGATTATTTAACTTGAAATAAATTTAATTACAAATTGTTTGTTTTATTGCACTAAAAAAAAAATTTTTTTTAAGTTGTTATTTCTTGTGAAAAGTTCGTTCTTATAAAGTTCCAAATCTTTGTTTTTAATTTGATCTTATGGTTTTTAATATTTTTTATTGCTATATCAATATTTTTTATTAATATTTATTGGACTGCTTATTTTAGTTGAGATTTTTATAACTATATTTTTTTATTTTTTATTAGGCTTAAATTCATCAAATTTAACTTTCATTAAATTATTTTAATAAAGGAAAGAATTTTATAACATGAAATTAATTAAAATTTTTTAATAAATTTTAGTCTTGATTGACCATTCGGGTCGTATTTACATGTTTCGATAATAACCAAATTTTCACCGTCAGCATTCTTTGCAATTCTGCCCTTTCCTTTATTAGCCGCTGCCAAAAAAATGAAAAAAAGCCCTTCAGACAAAATGAAATACGATATCAAATTTGGGGTTATTCTTCAGTATGGAAAATCATTTCAAAATTTTCAATGAATTTTAACCTCAAAAAAGTTAACATTAAAATCATATGCCCGAAACTTAAAATCCCAAATTTAAAATATCGAAGTTTAAAATCCCAAGCTTAAAAATTCAGAATTTCAAAAGCCTGATTTTTTATAACTTGAATAATTTAACAGTTTTGGTTTTGAAAATCCCACGATAGATAGAGTAGTTGGACTTTCTGTCCAGGATTTTCTCCTCTGTGGTATAACGAATACCGGCTTCGCTAACTAAAGCTTTCCTAAATAGCCGGCATTCGACCGGGCAACAAGATGTTCTCCTCTATGGTATAATAAACACCGGATTCGCTAATCATTTTTCATTTCTTAAAATTTACAATTTATATTAGTAAATGAAAAATAGCCCCAAGTAAAAAATTTTGATTTTATTGGGGGCCATTTTTCATTCCGTGATATTGGAATAATTTTTCATTCAACTTAAATTGCAAAAACGCCCCAACAAAAAAATGAAAATGACCCCAAAAAAAAATCGCCCTAAAATTGCGTGTTGTTGTTTGTGTATACTGTAAGATTTTGGGTCTATTCTTCATTTTCTTTTTGGGCCATATTTTCTGGGGTCATTTTGCGCACCGCCCCTTTTAAAATGAAATGACGGAAAACAGAGGTAAATTGTAATAAACATATTTAAAAGTCGATTATAAACTAAATACTAAATTAATAAGTTTCTAGAATCTAAATACAAAAACCCTTTTGAAAAGTAGACTTTTAGAAATGTTTACTTCATTTTGTTTAGAATTATAAGTAACTTGAAAGCTTTTTTACCTCTTTTAGGAGTTTCTTTAGAAGGCTATATATCTAAGGTCTAATGGAAGATTATACTTAGTCAACACAAGACGAAATTGAGTAATTATATTAACTACATTTTTATTTTAAGCACATCCTTTAGCCTCTATTAAAGTCGTTTCTCATACGAAAATATAAAGACTTAAGCCAAAAAAGTTCTGGAATACTTTTTCATATTGGCACACATATTACTGTCCACTCCATGCCAAGTCACTATATCCATCCTGGTCATTAGACTTGGACTTCAAATAAGTTTTTCAAATTTGCTTTAAGATTTTTAAAACTTTATTGCTTAACCATTAAACGATAGCAAAACTGTCAACTTTATAAAAAAAAAAATTGGAAAAATAATGGAAAGTTTTATTAATAAATGTGACAATTATCTATACCTACAATACTTTAGGTGGGGGTTAAAGACACCTTAAAAAATGAATTTACGACCAAAAAAAAAATACAAAAATTAAGTCAAGGTTTAACAAAAAGAATTTTTTATTTAAAAAAAAAATTTATTTAAAAACTATTTTAAATTAATTTAAAAAATTGTATTTGTTTATTTTCTCTATAAAAATTTTTACAAGAAAATGTTAATTTAGCATGCAACATATTTCATAATTCCTGCAGTTAAGATATGCAAACATGCAACACATAAAAATATTCACTCGTACATGTTCACAGATACTTCAGAGATACCAAAACACACATTTGTAATAATAATAATGACAAAATAGCACAAATATTTTAAACCCACTCTTTTATACAAATTTACATGAGTGAGTATTACTCACTTACACTGCAGTCAAAAAAGCAAAAAAAAAAAAAAAAGAACCATTTAGTTGTACGCATTTAAGGCCTATAGAGATAAATTAAAGTAATTTTCTGCATAAATTATTAAAAAAAAATTACGAAAAAAAAAATAAGAAATAATATCAAAATATGTGATAAATAGACACATATATTTATAAAGTTTGCACAATTTTTCTTAAGAGCAATTATGACACAATATCTAGTTATTGGCAATCGAAAAAAATTAATAACTATGTATATCAATACCTTAATAAAAATGTTTAATTCTATTAAAAAACTTTAAATATTATGCACGTTCAAATTCCTTTTTAGGTTATACATATATTTTGCGAATAAAATCTGTGACTCATTGTTGTTATTATTTTAATTCTTCCTGTGGCACCTTTAATAAAATAGCGGAGTTCAGTGTTCGATGGAAAATGGTCTGGTGAAAGTGCAAAAATATTGTAGCTGAGTGCAGTGGTTGTTGCAAGTGGTCTTAAGAAATAGCCAATGCAGAACATTGTATCTCTTTTATGAAATCTATCGGACACAACCTGTATTTTGTTGTTGGATTTAACAAAGGAGCTACGACAGTTTGCATTTGCTCTTTCGCAAGACCTTTTTCACAAAACACCGTTTGTATAAATTTTGGAACAGAAAACTTTTAAATGCAATTCTTTAAATAATAATAATTAAATTAAATAAATTTAAGTAAAAATTTTTATATTTTAACGGATTTTCGTCATTTAAATTAAAACTTAATTACAAAAAAAAACCTCTGATTACTTAATGAAAATGAAAACTGACGTAGAGATTTTACAAAGTGCGATCGTTTATGTCTGTGGCAAAGTGAAAGCAATAAAAGGGTTGGTAATTTCAGCAGCTTAAACGAGTACTCTTATTGATTTTCTTTATACTAAATCAGGTAAAAACGTATAGTCTGTATAAATATATATACCCTACACCATTGTTTATAAGAACAAATTTTTGCAAGTGTACCTATTTGGGATCTTGTTTTGGAAAATGCGTAGCTAATGTCGCTACATGAATAGGGATCTATCTATGTTTTAAATTTCATTAAAATCGGTTTGATAGTTTCTGAGAGGCAGAAATTGCCTCCATTTCTCCCCTCGTGGCCCTATTAAAAAAAAAGCATATCTTATGTGTCCATATAAATATGGATCCATCTGTGTTTTAAATTTAATAAAAATTGGTTTGATTGTGGGCAGACCCTTATTCGGAAAGCAGCTTTTATGGTTGCTCAGTGAAATTATGGACCGATTAGCCCTATTTTCCATAGGCTTGTTGCTTGTTCCAAGTAGATCCTTTGTACCAAATTCATCAAATTATCTTCAAAATTGCGACCTGTACTTTGGGCACAAGGTAACATGGACAGCCGGATGGACTTCGTTAGATCGACTCAGAAAGTGATTCTGAGGTAATCGATATACTTTAAGGGTCCAATATTATATACTTTAAGGGTCTAGGACCAATATTTTAAAGTGTTACACACAAACGCACAAATGCATAATAACCTCTCCACAATTGTGGTGTGGGTATAAAAGTTTAATAAAATAAAATTACAATTTAAATTACATATTACTTAATAATATAAAAACATGTTTTTACCATATTAGTCGTTCGCCGATAATTAATTTACACAGAAAAAAGTTTTTTAGTAATTAAATAATGTTTAAAAAGTATTTAAATTTAATTAATGTGATAATTGAATCAATTATTTTTTTATTTGAAAGAAAATTTAAACTGTAATTTTGATTTAATTTAAGTTGTTTTGAAATAAATTTTTAAATAAAATATTAATTGAAGAACAAAAAATCTTAATAGACTTTTTTCGTTTAAAATAAAAAAATTGAAACTTGTAAAATTGTTGTTGGAAAATGGCAATATTTAATTAAATAAATAAAAACATTGTTTGAAATGGAAAAGTTTTTTGATAATTTTTTTTTAATTTAAACTAAAAATATCATTTATTGAAAAAAAAAATTTTTAAAATTTTGAAATTTTTAGTAATCAATATAATCATTTTGGTAATAGGTGCAAAATCAACAACTTGTTTGATATTATGAATTTGGTATAAATTTGGTGATTAGAGACAATTTAAAATTTTACTGTGTAGAAGCATTCATATTCATATTATTATTATTAGCATTCATATAATTGTTTTTTGTTTTTTTTTTTTTTTTTTTTTTTTTTTTTTTTTTTTTTTTTTTGTTCAAAATTTTGAAAAACTTGAAGAAAATTAATAAGAATTTTATTTGGGTAAATTAGTTTTTATGGCTAAACAAGAAAATAAAAAAATAGCTTAATCAAAAAAAAATTGCTTAAATATCTTAAAGGCTAAATTGGCCACACTGATTGTCAGCAAAAATAGACAACTTTATTATGTTTCTTGGCCCACGTGCTATTTTGATTCTCTTCTTTTTTCCAGCAATTATTTATGAGGCCAACGAAGGAAGTAAAATACCAGCTGCAGACATACTTAATCATCATTATCGTTGCCTTAACTGTTATTGTATTGTTTTATTAAATCTCTTCTCACATCACAACATTTAAAACTTAATGCCGAAAAAATTTACACAATTAAATTGAATTCGTTAATCTGCAAATCTATAATAAATGCAAATGCACGCATTCATTTATTTTTTCCATTCATGTGATTTTGTTCATCAGTCATGTTGCTGGTGCTGTGTTTGCCAAGTAGTTACTCGACTGAGCTGGGTGGTTGGCAGACTTACAAAGTTGACTGACTGTTATAATAAACAATGTATTGTAATTTAATTTATACGTTGTTGTACTTGTGAATTGATATAAAATAGACGTTAAATAATCAAGATATTTATCGTTAAATAAATGTTTTATTTTTTTTATTTCTCATTTTTAGACATATTTGCGAAAGAATAACAAGAACACCTTTTTATTAATTAATTAATTAATTATTTGTTAGCGCTATTAATCATTTTGATTCTTAAGCGCAGGTGTACAAGAATCCAAAACTAAATATCAAATATCCTTGAGTACCACAAAAGTTGGGGAGTTTATTATCCTTTTGTTGCACTTAATGTATTCCCTCTAACAGGTTGCCCATGTTCAGTCCCGCAAATTAATTGTGCCTTAATCAATTTGGTGCAGATCCCAGTAAAAACTTCGCTTCCTTTTGAAAAATGAATAGCTCCTTTCACTCATTATTTAGTAGTTTTCTTCTATAACTACAGATTTAATACTTCTTAAACTACTTATTTTCAAGATGTATGTGGGTAAAAAATAATGACTAACTTTTGAATGCGTTCATTTTGGGACATGCCTTGAAAAATTCATTGGTTCCTTCAGTAGAATAGTAAGTAGTCTTTTTACTTTTTCCTGATTACTCAAAACATTATTTTGTAGGCGAAGTATTCTGGCAATACTGAAAGGAATGCGAAATTCTTCAACAAATTTTTTTCTTACTTCCATAAGTCCCGATATTTAAAAGAGGCTATGCACTACTTTGCAAAGCTTCCGAATTTATCTGTGGAAGTGGGTTTATATTTGATTTTTGTTTCCATAAAAGGTTTACACATACTTAAATACTTTCAAGAAATGTAATAAATGATATCATATCAACGGCATATATTTAATACCTGTTGTGAACCAAGCAAACCAGAAAATTTTTCAGGAGAGGTAAAAAACTGATGTAAGCCAAAATTCCTCAGATATAAGTCAAACCATCCTCCACAACAAATTTATTAAAACTGAATCCCATGCATAAAACAATACAACATTTCGCGCTATTCGCGGCGCTATGGTTGATAGCTGGAATTGCATATGAAAAATGAAATATTTCTGGGCTGATATCCGGTTTTGCAAATTTTTTTTTTTTTTTTCCTTTATTCATTCCACTTGGGAACATAGGGCTTCTACAAGATTATTCCAACTTAATCTATCGTTACATATAATTTTAATTTCATCATTCCATTAGCAGTCCTCGTGATGCTACCGTTTGGCTTTCTTAATGTGTGCCCTTTCCATTTCCACTTTCTTTTTGTTATTTGGCAATTTATAGGTTTTGCAAATAAAAACATTTAATATAATTTTCCATTTTATTAAAGTTTCAGCATCTTTTAACATCATCTAGCAAAATAATTAAAATGAAACAAGAATTGATAAATAATCCTAAAAGTAATGACGTTTTGATGGTATAACAGTCTTCAAATCTTGAAGATGTTTTTATTTACCAGGCTGAATTGGAAGTTAGTATATCATGTGTATTGTAAAATTAAATTGGTAAAGGTTACATAGGGATGGCAAATTGAAAAAATATATCGATATACATATATCGTACCTATTACTTTTAAGAAACTCGATATTTTTTAATTAAAAATACCAATATTTAAAAAATAACAGCTAGTTTTTCAAACTAAAATAAAAATTTTCAAATCTCGGGATTACTTCTTTTCATAAGCTTATTTATTATATTCAACATTTTTATTTTTTCGAATTTATTCTATGAGCTAAATTTCCATTCCATTAATAGTTCCATTCATTAAATTTTCAGGAATGACTTTATACAATATATAACTAAAATTTTGCTCATAGAATAAATTCGAAAAAATAAAAATGTTAAATATATAAAAATTTTCGGTTAGAAAATTATATTGAAAACAAAAACAAATTTGGGTTGTTTTTATTATTGTTTCGATATAAATTCCCAAGTGAAATTTTTTATTTTATTTAGAAACACATGCAGTAAATAAACATATTTTTCATTTACGTCAATAGTGGCATAACTCAAAGAGTTTAATTTTGAAGTTAGTGATGCAGAATGGCTTGCTATGCTTATCTTTTTATTGTGTATAAAATTCATCTCCATATATTTTATACCTTCCCCGTTCGAAGAGAATATGTCCTTATTATTTCTAAGTGGCTAAAGCAAATCAAAAACTTTAAACGCGTTTATCTCGAAATGGAATTTTTTGAGTTATGTCATTATTGAAGTAAATGAGCGATATGTACATACATAAAACATATGTACAAACATCCCAGCTGGAAAACTCAGAAGACCTTCTTACTTCAGGCCTTATTCAAAGCCTGTTGAGATATTTTTTTGATTCAATTACCATTCTGATCTTCCTGATAAATAATGCCTCATAGAAGGCATCGGCTCTCCCGTATAAAAGATAATATACACATTCCACACTTCCTTCTAAAGGAAGGGAGAAGAGAAAAGCAAAAGAATTAATTTTTGTGGATTTAGTTACCATTCTTATGTTGTATTGTTTATTGAAAACTATGGGAAAATATGGCAAAATTTTTTAATCGAATTTCAACGGCAAGCATATTAGCAGGGAATAATCTGCAGGCCTTTTATTACCAGCAATTAAAAGTCTATTGATATACACAGAAAAAAAAATTAGTAGTTTTGATTAATTAAAAAAATTGTTTGAAAAGTTTTTTAATTTAATTAATGTGATAATTGAATCAATTATTTTTTTTACATGAAAAAAAAATTAAAAATTGAATTTTGATTAAATAACCATTTTAGTTGTTTTGAAATAAATTTTTAATTAAAATATTAATTCAACATTTTTAATTAAAATATTAATTAAAATGTTAATTCAACATTTTTAACTCATAGAATAAATTCGAAAAAATAAAAAATGTTGAATATAATAAAGTAACTTGAAAAAGAAATAATTTCCAGATTCTTATTGTTAAAATATTAATTAAATGACAAAAAAAAATTTAATTAATTTTTTCGTTAAAATAAAATAATTTAAACTGGTAGAATTGTTGTTGGGAATTGTCAAAATCTGTGCTATATTGAATTTAATCAATTAACACATTGTTTGAAATGGCAAACTTTGTTGATCATTTTTTTAAATAAAATTAAAAATATAATTTATTGAAAAAAAATTCGCAATTTTAAATTTTTAATATTTTTAGTAATCAATATAATCATTTTGGTAAAAGGTGCAAAATCAACAAATTGTTCGCTTGATTCTCTGAATTTGGTAATTAAAGACAATTTTAAAATTTTTCTGTGTACCTCTATTAAAAATCCTTCAATATGACCTTAAATCAAAGGCATTTTGACAACGATGATCTAAAAGGCCTTTTACGCGCCATTAATTTATTAATTTTAAAAAACCTTTCCTAAAAAACCCTTTAAGATTACCTTCATTTTAAGTCCTTTTGACAAACATTCTTTGAATGCCTTTCAGAATCTCTGGCCAAAGAAGAGAGAGCGGAAGGCCTACTCCGAAATGACAACGTGCGTAAAAAAGATATGAGTATGAAATGGAGCGAGCCAGTCAAAGAAGAAGTGCAGAGGCTTTCTCAAAGGCATCCTTCTTTTTCCCGCTGGAATATTACATGTAATACCAATGTAACTTTTTAATGTTTCATTTTTCATTTCAAATTTAATTTCACAATAAAAACCAAAAACTCAATAAAAATTTAAAAAGAAAAAATAAAAAAAGTATCCGCTTAGTTCCCAAGACCACATTTCTTTTAAATTACGAAAAATTTAAGTGGTATTAAATAAGTCACGAAAGGGATCTGGGAGCACTCTCTTTTATCAGTTCACTCTTTTTATGTGTTCTCCTGACAACTGTCTTTTTTATCTGGCTCTGCTAAATCTACAGCCGAAGCAACCCTTTCGGACGATACTGAGGAAGAACTGGCGTGAAATGTCGGCAATTCACCAAAAACTTTATAGGATCTGTTTTCTTTTCTAAAAGTTTTGTCCTTCTACATAAATTACATAATAATTTTTTTTTTTTTTGTCAACTTTTCGAGTCACATGTAATTGTGCATATCTGTCAAAATGATTGTTTAACAGAAATTTTCTAATATTCGCTCACAAACGCACATTTTAATTGCTTCTGACGTAGTCTCTGTTTTCCTTTTCGTATAGTTTTTACAGAAATCAAAGCAATTCTCGGTTTCAAAATAACGTGATGCAGCCAAAAAAAATGTTTGTTTGCGCCACAAAAGAGTTCAGCCATCTTAAAATGTGTTCTTTAAATTCGAAGATACAAATTTAGGATAAAATAAAATGAAAAGTTTGTTATATGTACGTGGGCACATACCCAGCGGAAAAACTCAGAAGACCTTCTTACTTTATGCCTTATTGAACGCCATCTTAGAAATTTTTGACTCAACTACCATTCTGATCTAACTGATAAAAAAAGGGCTTTTAGAAGGCCTCAGATCTTTTGTATAAAAGATAAGATACACATTCCACACTCGTTTCTATGAGAAGGGAGAAGAGAAGGAGTAGATTTTTTTTTTTTTTTTAGCCAGTTGTCATTCTTATGTAGCTGCCAAAGAAACGAGAGCGGAAGGCCAATCCCGGAATGGAGCGAGCCTCGTACATCCAAAGAAGGATAGTGCAGAAGGCATCCGTACTCCTTCTTTTTCCCGCTTTGTTATTTCTATTAAATGGTTAAATGAACCTACATATATCGGTATTGTAAAATATTAACTTCAGCCGACTAAAGACTCCGCCAATAGTGGACCGCAGCTGCCGGCTTCCTCACTGCATAGATTTCTGCTACCATATTATTTTATAATAAAAATAGCTTGTATCAGATGGCTTGTCAGAAGGACATAAAGCGCGCTATAATTGCAATTATGTCAGACGACTTTGCATCTGGATTTTACGGAAGCAATGTTTCAAAAGTAATACACGACATGTATGTATTTTGCAGTGTAAAATTTGGCAATTCAGATGTGAAAAACATGTCATGTACGGTTACCTTAAGCAGCTGAAAAACTTCTAAAATATTGAATTTTCTTATAAAGAGCTATTAAAAATATTGAATTCGGTAGTCGTTAATAAATAACGATTTTAAATATCGGACATATATTTCGATTATTTGTTTTTTAAATATCGATATTTTGATATGCCGATATGTATTTCTTATCCCTAAAAGATGTTTAACGATATATTTGATATTTAAATTCAAATGACAGATTTTTAACTGCTTTGTTGCCTACTCTTTAAAGAGATTCCAAAATACTGCCTCTTCAGTTTTTTTGTGTTTTATAACCATTTTAAAGCTGCCTGCAATATATTTTATATCGTTGTTCAGGGCATGACTACCGCTTCATTTTTTATCTCAGTTTATTTTTAACGCTGTTTATGTTACTTTCCGACATTTTGTTTTTACCGATTAAGCGATTTCTATTACAATTGAGGGTTTGTTTCCAATATTGCAATTTTAACCAAATTTTTGCCATGTTCGCGAAAGAAGCGAATTCTTCCTGATTCTTTACATCTTCTTTAGAGATTTGATATCAATATTAAACTTTGCTATCATGACACTGTTACCAAGTTTTCACAAATTTCCGATAATTTAGCAATTTGTATCGAATTTTTGCAATCGAATGCCTTAATTTTCCCCTAATATACCAAAAAAAAGTGGATAAATAAGATTTGTTTTTAATATATTGAATCTTCAACTACTTGGCTATTAATTCAGTTTGGGAGTTCAATACGCGAATTTAATAATGAACAATATTCCCCTCGACTTTGATCCACTGTAGTATTGAATAGAGGTTCCTCTGACAAAACCTTGTAATAGTTTTAGAACAAGACAAGCTGCATTAACTGCAGACAAGTTAAGGCCATGTATTATTTTGTGGATTGGAAGTTGTAAATTTTTAAAAATAAAACATTATTTCCACTGCTATTAATAACGGGTGTAAACAATGAATTCACATTTTTGTTTTAGCTGTAGTGACAACGAATTAGTGGTTAAGTTGATGCACAAACATGAGGAGGAGGTGTAGATGACTAAGATATTTTAATGGGGTTCAAGAAGCAACAACTTAAGCGCCATTAGTAGATGTTGTTAATTTGTTAACGTTTTTTTAAGTTCTCTTACAAGCGAAAACAAGTACAACTAAACTAGAAAAAATAAATAAATAAAATTAAATAAAATAAATATTTACTTAGAATAATAGAATAACACCCACACACATCTGCAATTAAGTAAGCGATGGGAACTTAGAGGTTGGTTTTTTTATAACGAAAAACTAAAATTTTTGTTAACAACTTTAAATGTTTTCAGTTGTGTTAGAGTTTTTTGCTGCTCCAGCTTGTTTGCAACAATACTATGAATTGTCACCAGCACAAAGTAAAAAGAACAAACTACAAAGATTTATAGAAACTGACTAAAAAAAAAACTAAACAACATCACGATTTTTTTAATATTTTGTTAATTTTTTTTCTTTACTCTAATGGCTGTTGTCCAGACTATTGGTTTAACACATTTTGCCTTTGACTGTCATAGAGCAGTTTTACGGTCCATGGTCTAAAATCTGCTGGTGTTTTATGCTTTAAGTCGGTTTGTCTGTCTGTTCGTTTTTGCTTTAAAGTTTTACAAAAACATGCCGCTTATGGTTTTGTTACCTATTTTTCTCTAGTTTCTCTAACTGTATGTGTCCAACTGCTAAAGCTAATATTATAGAGTTTTTTAAACTTTTCTTGATATTTGAGTTGTTTTTTATGTTTTTACTTCTTTTATACTATTATGCAATTGTTGCCTTCTTGTTATTGTTCGTGCTGCTGCTGTAGTTTTTGTCATTGTTGTTGGCAGTTATTGCAGTTGTTGATTTTATACCAATACGAAATTATTGGAAAATTATGTTTAATTTTTTCTTTCTGTTTGTCAGTTTTTTCTTTATTTTTTGGTCAGAGTTTTATTGTATTTAGGTTAGAAATGCCAATGGTGTCTCTTAAATGTGAATTTCATTGTATGATTTCAAAAACTTTATTTTAAGAGACATGCAAATACGAAGGTGTTTATAATGGTTGTTTTAATTAAAAGTCTTATAAATTGAAATAAATTACCTTAGCTAAGCGAAATTTTTTTTTAGAAGAAAACGTAAGTTTACGAGTACTTTAAATTGAAAACAAAAGACTTAAGACACACACATAAGATTAACTACAAGAAATCAAAAAAATAAAAAATCTTTGTCTCTTAAAATCTCTAACATATTCTTTGATTAGCGGAAAAATAAAAAAAAAAAATTTGTTAAACAAACTTAAGTGTTTATAGTAATACAAATGTTTTTTTCAATTTGTTCCAAAAACTGACCCAAAATACCTACAATTACTTTAAACTTTATAAATCTCTTTCATCGTGTTAAAAATACCAAAAAAAAAAATCAAAACTTTTCAAAAAATTTTGGCAAGCCAATAATTTATAATTAAAATTCTTTTTAATAAATTTTTATTTGCAATTGCAATTTAACTGAATTTTTGGTTTTTTCCTTTTTTATGTTTCTATACATTTGTTTTCAAACACTGCTGCCCACTTAATATTATTCCGAGAAGATAAATGTGTTGCTTTGTTTTTCTAGTGGCCAATATCCGTTTCACTTGTCCATTCAATTGTCACAATAATCACGTTCCACCATGCATCACGCTGTTTGTTCTACGAGCACAAGAAATAGAAATATATTCGCGCACACACACACATAAAAGCCAAACAATTTCAATTAAAATTTTACGCATAAAAATATGGTCGAATACATAGATAAATTACTAATCTTGATTTTTAAATATTCCTGAATAATAAAATTTTTTAAATCCAATAAAATTTTAGTTAAATTCTTTTTATAAGATACATAAAAAAACTTATCACAGCTTAAAAACCCCTAAATTCTCATAATTATTATTATTTTATTTGTAATTTTAAAGTTTTTCAGTTCTCACAAAACATATGGAAGTGCCCATTCCCACAAGCCGCCGTAAGTAGAGCACTTTTAACAAAACGTTATTTATTATTATTAGACACAACAATCAAAAAGATTTAAAGATAATTTTTATATATACCACTTTATGAGTTTAGATCTTTTTTTGTTCGATTGCAAATGTTGGCATAAAACTCTTGAGAAAAAGAATTTATTTTAGAAACTGCAATTAAAAATAAAAAAAAAACGTTAGACATACAATTGAAATAATGTCTTAAATACAGTAGACTAAGATAATAAAAACTAATAAATATCAAATTGATCTCAAAAATAAAAATATTGTAAATCATAAAAACCATGACAAAACTATGATTTGTAGTGTAAAACTAAAAGAATTTCTGCGTTAAAAAAAACGTTTGTTGCTTAAGTCTTTTGTTAGTACTTTTCATTTTAATATTTATTACATACTAAAATAATTAATTATTTAAATAAATTTTGGTTAAAAATTTCCAAATAAAAATTTTAATGAATTTGTCTTTAATGGTATTATGTGATATGGTTTAATAATGAGATAAGAACAAAACTAAATATTTTTAAGTGTTTTTTTAAACAGTTTATGATCTGTTGGAAAAGTAAAACTTATTTAATCAAATTTCAAAATGTGTACAATAAAAACAAATTCTGTGGGGAAATGGATGACATAAATTGTGATTATTTCTTAAGTCATTCAATTTTGCATTTATATTTTTTTAACGTTTTTTTTTAATGTTGAGTAGTATAACGCACATTTGTTTTAAATAAAAAATCCATTTATCAAAAACCAATTTTTTTGCATTAGCTACACTATTCTTTTATGCACTGAACAAAAAAGCAGCCAAAATTCCTTAATATGACATGTGGTAAAACTGGATTAAGTTAGAGAGGGAGAGAGAATGATTAATAAAAAAAGCGTTTTAATGCATGTAAAAGCACTCGCCTGTAAGGGGATTTTGTAAGTGAAAGGTTTTTATGTAAATTGCACCATATGCAACACTTAGTGTTAAATTTATGCGTTGCTTTTATTATTTTGCAAGATTTTGTGCAAACTTTAGTTAAATATTATTTTTGCTGCAACATAAATGCTGCAATTGCATATAAGAGAAGTCTAAATGAACGATATCAGTATGAAATATTGGTCACGATATTAGAAAATATTTGTCATGGCAAAATTAAAAGCTAAAAGGAAGAAATGTAATGAAAACTGCAGTTATCTATTATTAAAATATTTTTATCAACATCCATATACAGAGGTAAAAGAAAATCGCACACTGATGCTTCTTTAGATACTATTAAGTGCCTCTTAAAGGACGCCGTTTGCATAGAAAAAATTTGTCTTATAGTATTGTTTTGAGCTTTATTACCTCGGCTGGTGCTTTTTATTTAGATCTAGAGATCTAATTCTCTTAGCCCTGTAATCATAATGTTTCTTAATAAATAAATAAAAATAAAATACAAAGTAAGAGCTGTTTTCAAATATGGCATTTGTATAGGAGAAACAGTCAAATGCAGATCGATTTCCATAAAATTCGTTAACATGTTTTAGGTTGCAAAACAACAATTTAGTCTACAATCAACATATTTAGCTGGTAAATGGTCACAAAGGATACATTCCAGACAGGCATTTGTATAAATTTATATTTCAATTCTTACCATTTTTAATAGCCTTCGTCCGTATGACAACAAAAGGTTAAGTAACAAATTTTATACCAACTCGTACTGAGAGCACACCCAGGCATCTAACCGGCAGAACACCATTAGATCGATCGAAAAGTTATTCTGAATTGATCGATATACTAAATTGTCCAGTATTTCTTTGTGACACACTTATTAGTGCAAACACATAACACCTTTCCCACCTGTGATGGTGTGCGGTGTAAAACTAAAACAACTTTTTACCATTACAAACCAAAAATACAAAAATACAAAAGACTTAAGACGCATACATATTTTGTTTTTCTTACTCTCGCTCCTTCTTTGCCAAATGTTTTGTTTACTATTATAAAACTTATATAATTGAGAAAAGCTAAAAACTGGGCCACTTACTCCCAAACTTATTTGCCACAAATTGCCACATACTGGTTCATTTCTTTCAGCAAATAAAAGCAAGTAAAATAATAAAGTCGTTAAAGCTCGACCATATCATACCCTACGTCACAGTATTTTAGCGACAATTTTTTGGGAGTGTATCCTATTTGGTACCTATTGGCAATAATGGACCTTACAAAACTAAACTATGAGGTTAAGTCTCATATATAGGAGTTATTTATGCCGAATATTATTTAGATGTCTACAGCTATGTGAGCTTTTTGTGATTTTACAAAAGGTTTATATGGGATCTATGGTGACTAATGGAACCACAAGCACAAATTTTACATAAATACAAACCCTTATATGGAAGTTATAGCAGTAAAAGCCATTTTCAGGAGTGGTATTTATATAAAAGCGATTTTAATAAAATGTATTCAGATGATTTAGATTGTACCGAGTCTTACCATTTTGAATATGCCTTGTCCTTATGACAATTAATGCGTATGTACCAAACTTACTTAAAAATTACTAATATTCTTTGCGCACAAGGTTTACATAGGCAGACAAGCAGCCAGATCAATTCCGAGTCGATCGGTTAACTAAAACGTAGGTATAGAAAGAATATTTTTTTTATTTGACACACATCTGCAAAAGTACCCGCTTCACTACTGTAGTATGGGTATATCCATAATGAAAGTATAGTCTTGGTACGTCTGACCATTAAATACCCTGCACCATGAGAAAATTATATTGGATCCATGGCCAATTATTCACCTACTAACAAAAAAAGCAAAAATGACATTTAAAATTCAGTTTATATAAAGACAATTTGGAATAAATTTTTGATCCATATCAAGATACGTACGTCGTTTCAGCAGTCATTTCAGCAAAGGTGAAGTGTGGACCTACAGACACTAAATTTCGAAAAGAGTCAAAAACGGGTTGCGTAAAATTGTTTAACAATACCAGGTGCCAAATTACGGCATTCCATTTAAATTGAATTGCAATTTCGATCGATATCGACTGCCGTAATTTGGCCCCAGCATTCGTAAAAGATTTATTTATGTCAGTAAAAAATTTCCAAGTGCGATCCTGACAAAATCTGGTAAATGATTTTCATTCACATAAAACAAATTTTACATAAATATCGGCATGATTAGCGCATTTTTTGCCATTTCGGGATGAAATTTGTAGGTGGACTAGGGGAAACTCATTCTCGTGTCTATCGGTATACTAAAATACATATTTCTCCATGTGACCAACATAAGCACAAACGCATAATACTCTCACCGTTTAAGGTGATACCAAAACAACAGAATTGTATTTATTAAATGAAAATGGATCAAAACAAGTGTCTGTCTGTCCGCCAGTCTCTTAATCTACAATGCTTTGACTATGTGAAATGGCCAGACTCTATAATAGAGTTAGAGGAGTATCTACACAAACATTTATTCGCAATCTGTTTATGTTTTACGAGACTGTCTGTCTGTCTATCCGTTAAAAATATGTGAATCATATTATGGACATGTTTTAGCCTGTAATCTAAGCAATTGTAGGTTGTCTGCCTGCTAATCATAGTCGCTGTTGCCGTGTATATGAAAAATATTGAAAACATTTTTAAAATGGCTTTTAAGCCATATGTTAAATATAGGACAATAAATTAGAAAATAAACCAGAAAAATAATATAAATTCGGTGGGGAATAAAATAAAATATGTTTAAAGTTTACCAAAATTTCTATGGTATCTTCAGACCTAAAAAATATTTGACGAAAAAGTCCACAAAAAAAAGCGTGACCAGTAAATTGATAAATTTTTAGCTTTATTTTTTCACAATTTTTATTGATTTGCTTAACTGTATTTGTAATAACAAAATTGCATAATGTTATATAAAAGCTGTTAATTGATATTAGATCTATCAAACGTTTTTAAAAAGCTAAAAATTTTTTAATTATACTGGTGGTTACTTTATTTAAATTTAATTTATTTAAATTAAATTTACTTCTAAGCATATAATTTTTTTTACAATTGGGGAATTCACAAGTTGTAAAGTCATATGTCTTAAAATAATTTTAAGAAATACTGCTGTGGGCAGCCGCTAATAATTTAGATTTTTTTGTACTGTTATGACGAATCAATGAACACAGCATTAACATCTTTATTTTGTTTAAAATACAACAATATTTTTTTAAGCAATTGTAAAATACTATCTCGGACATTATTACGATATGACTTAATAGCACACCTTGTGAGTCCCCCAAATAACTACTAAGTACAAAGTGTAACATAGTGCACAGAAAAAAATCTCGGAATAAATTCAAGTTTTTTCCATTTACTTTTAATACAAATCGTATTTTAAAATTTAAGTACAAACAACACGAAAAAGTACTTAAAACAGTCCAAAATTGGACTCCTTTTGAAAACCATTTCATTCTATTTGCCTGCATATGCGTGTGCTTGTAAATGTTTGTTGTAGAAACAGCAACGGCACATGATTTTCATGTTTAAAAAGTAAAATAAGCAGCAAAAATTCCCGAATTGTATTTGTTAAGATTATCTAGTTAAATTTTCAAAGTAGAACTATTACGACAACCATATCATTGGCATTCTGCTGGTGTCTCCAAATTAGGACTCCTAATGTAGGAGTTCTTCTGTAAACTAAAGCGGAAATACAACAAATATGAAACAACCATATCTGTAAACGAGTTAGTAGAAAAACAATATTTCTCTCTGATTATCTGGGATAAGTGTTTTAAGACTAGAATCAAATCCCGCTTTCGGATTATTTCAAGTAAGAATTTGGGACTAAATCCAACTTATAAATTTTTGGATCAAGCACAGTTTGAGATTAATTTCTGTCTCACTTTTACTTAACCCGACAATTCCCAGTGTCACCTATAGTTGACGGAGGTTAGCGGTAGCGATAATGGATATACTAGAGGCTGGAGATGACCCTGGCGACATCACATTGTACCCTCTTGGGGATGGGGAGGTAACCGATGGAGAATTAGCGACAAAAATTAAGCTAACTTCGATCACTTTCTTAGCAGAATGTTAAAAATGTGTGGTAAATTGTGCCCAGTGTCACTTGTAAGTGACACCCCTATAAAATCGGAATTAACAATATTATTTTTAATTTGATATTTTACTTATATTATTTAAAAGAAAAATCAGTTTTGTTTTCATTACTGCAGGTATGGGAATTGCCGGGTTAAGTCAATCCCGTTTTCGGATTATTTTAAGTACGGGGCACTTAAATAATCCGTACTTGAATCAAGCATTATGTACTGGATTTAAGCTCGTCCTTGCTAACCGTACACAGAAAAAATTCTAGACAATTTTTTATTTTTTTTTCAATAAAATCCAATAATCAAAAATAAAATAATGTTTTCATAAAAAATTTAAATCAGTGAATTGAACGATTACTTATATCAAAAACATTAATTACTGCAGAAAATTTTGTAAGTATTAAAGAAAAAATAATTTGTTTACTGGTGCAAATTTAATTAACTTTTTTATTAATATCGCAAATTATATAATTGAAATAAATTTTTCTTTTTTTTTCTGTGTACCGTTGTAATGGCTTGTACGTATGAATTGATTTTTCCTTTCAGTGTACAATAATGTTAAAAAAAAATAGAGGCACGAATGTTTTATACCTTCACTTTTCGTACACTTCACTAAAATCTATGCCATTTTCCCTTCGATTTGTACAACTATTTAAAATTAGAAAACACGATATAAACATTTTCTGGATTTCAGTGCATAAAAAAATTGCAGGGAAATTTTTTTTTAATTTTTTAGGATTTAAAACACCAAAAATAAATATTTTTATGATATTACTCTTACATCGAAAAACAAAGAAGTAAAAGGTTTCTTTTAAAATGATGTTTGCAACTTTAAAGATACAAGACCTCTTATAATTAAAGTCTGACTTTTTGAAAACTACAAACATCATAGGCCACCCGCATTGAAAAAAGGGTGTATGTGATTTTCCACAACATCCCCCTCAAAAGGTTTAACTTTTTACATTCAAAACATATTAATATATTTTTTTAACTTTAAAGCCGATTTGTTTTAACAATAAGCTCTTCAAAGTTGTTTCCTCATGGTTGGAGTGTAAATGCTTTTATTAAGAAAATTTTTTAAAATAGATAAAAAAAAATTGCCATTTCCAATAGGAGATACTTGAAGTTCGTATTAACCATATATTTCCACTTTAAAGATTTTTAATAAAAGTAATAGTTAGTTAATAAGACCAATACAATCATTCGTCTGACCGCCGTCGAATGACCGTTCGTTCATCCACCCACTTAAAATACAAAAAACTATTGGTGGTCTTCTACGAAAACACGTACGATTATTGTTTTTTTTTTTTTTCTTTTTTTATTTACAATCAATTTAATTTATAGCACATTTGTTTAAATCGCCAAACATTATTAAATTGTTGAAAATTTCTGTGTAAATAGTAATTATTTGTTTGAATTACACGAATACACTCAGGCTGTTTTACCTTACAAAAATTACATAATACTTTTGCTTTTTGTTGGAAACGAAAATAAAAATTAAAATAACTAAGTATGTAAGTAAATAATCAAATAAATAAATACATACATACATTAGTAAAAGTGTAAATACTTAAGGCTAAATATTTATCGTCCAAATGAATAGATACGGGCTGACTTAAACATTTTGTTCGCTCTCGTCTGCTTTTACTAACACAAAAACCTAAATGTAGACTTTATTCCAGCTGAAACTGTGTGGTTAATTCATACTGCAACTTGGAAGTAAGAAGTAAGCAAGATTTATTGTAAATTTAAATGAATTTCTTTCGTGCCCTTTAGTTGTAATGTAAAAAATGCAAAATTTATCACATGATTGGCATAAATAATTTAAAATTTTGACAATGGTTTTTTATAGCATTGCAACATGTCTGAAAGCAGGGGCGTTGCTATAAATATAGACGAATATATAAATTCCGATGAATTAAAAAAGTATTTGTTTTTGATTGACAGTTCATATGCTTGCATATATACATACGCTATTTTATAAGCCAAATAATCAATTTATAGAATTTTGTCGTACTTGTACATCTTGTAGTGTAACTCAAATTGTCTACTTCAAGAATCATTCAAATGAATTTGTGTATAGAAATATCGTAATGAAAATACGATGATTTTATTTAAAAACACATTATTTACATACATTTTGTACATATTTACATACACACAGCGCCAGAAAAGAGCCAAAGCAGGCAATAATTTTATATTGTAGTGCAACACTACAAATCTTATGATAAGAATTGTTTTAACTCTTAGCCACCATAATCACAGTTGATTTGGAATGAAATACACTTTTGCCTTAAATTGGGAGACATTTTTAAAGTTAAGAAAAGAATTATTGTAATTAAGAAAAAAAAATAAGTTTTTGCCAATGTTGACTCACTTTTGACGCTCATTGTACATCCCTGGCATTTCTAAGGGGGCATTTACACGGTGTCTTTTCAGACATGTCTGTTTTTCATTCTCTTTTGAACATGCTTCCAAAAACCTATTGTCTTTTCACGATGTCTCTCCAAACATGTCTGTTTTCAAGTCTAATTGTCTAAGATCCATATACATACAAATTAAAAAAATTAAAATTTATAAAAACAAACATGAAAACTCGTTTCGCGTCTGTTTGACAACCCCTCTTTATTCTCTAATCCGATCGCCTACAAACAAAACAAACTTGTTTGTTAGACATGTCTGAAAAGACACCGTTTAAACTCCTTCTAATAAAGAAAATTCCAAAAATTTATAGAAATTTTTCCAAACAATAAAATTATAAAAATGTTTGCTACTGTTGCATAACTCTTGCCTAATAAATATTCCAAAATACACACTAACTATAAAATCTTCTTGGATTAAATCAGATGCAAGCTCAAAAACAAATTTTAAAGTACTTTAAATAATTTAAGAGATGCAAACAAAAAAATCTAAGCACCTTACCACCGAAATACACTAAATACTTGCAACATTTGCAAACCATGTCTTGAATGAGGCAAGAAAGAAAACAATAAATATACAATAATAATTTTGCAAACTGCAACAATAGAAAAAAAAAAACATAAAATTAAAAAAACAACACAAACATTATGTTAGCAACATATCCAAAGACCCTGTTAAAGGTTAAAGCATCAACAAGACAACTTCATACTCATGAATATTCAAATACACATTCACTTGCACTTACAGTGGTAAAGATACAATCAATCTTTTGTTTTGGGGATACCTCGTTCTCAAGTACACACTTGAAAAACAGAAAAAAATATCATAAAATATGCAACTAAAGCGAGGCAATTGCCTGTAAATGATTTTAAATTGCAAATTTTACAGTGAAGGGGAAACATAAAGCATTTCTTAACCGCATTTGAAATTTAATAAAAAAAAATTTTTATTTGATAAAAAAAAGATTGGGCTATGATCTAATATCGAAAGAATATGCATCTAGATTGGTATTATTAAACTTCTAACTTGTCAATACTATAATTTTAAACATTAAAAATTTCAAAAATAATCCACCAATGCCATCATCCAGCACTTTGAAATACAATAATTGCTTCAAAAAAACAAGAGTATGTGCATAATATATAATATGCACATACCCTGTAGTTCCAAAAATATATAATAAGGCAGCGCACAGTGGCGCCCGTAGAGCAAGCGAGGTTGCAAAAATCAAAATTTTCATGAGTGCCGACGAAGTTTTGAATAAGCCCATGTTATAGGAAACTTTTCAACGATTTCAAATATGCCACTCTTAATAATATCACATTTTTAGTTTAGAAGATATAACCGTTCAAAGTTGACCGACTTTCGGTTTTCAAAAAAACACACAATTTTTAGTCAATTTGTTGCGATTTCAGGTGTAATATCACGAAAAATAGGTAACGAATCGCCTTATATTTTGTTTGTATTGATTGATGTATTTATTAAATGTATAATGATAAAAAAAAATTAACTGTTTGCTTTGTGTTTCTCCTGGTAAATCACTATTTAAAAACTATCCGTTTTTTCACTATTTTTCAACTTTGACGGAAAATAAAAAAAAACTATATTTTTCTATATTTGCCATATTTGCAAAACCTGTTCTTTGATTATTTCTTTACATAATTCAAAAGGTTTTATCTGCCCGTACGTGCCCGTTTGGCTTCTAGAGGTAAAAAAGTTTAAAAAGACATGGTTGCAGAAATTGTATGGCGTCCATCCCTTATATGTTTTGACTGACAGTAGTTTGATCTAATAGTTATTATATTAGCAGGTACGTACCTCACATAAACAATACTTTGGCGTACAAATGGTCAGGAACAATATTGACTTATGGTCCCTACAGGTAGGCACAAATCTTATTTGGACACGTGCATAATATCAAAATTGCATTATTCAGCATAAATCCATATGTATGCAGGGAACAGGTAAATTTTTAGGCATGGTAGCATAAGCCTATATATTGCAAAATAAGCATAATGCCTGGATTAGTCTACGCCTGAAAGTTGGCGCAACAATTACTGAAACCATTAAACAATTTAAGTACTGAAAACATGGCGTTGAACAATTTAAAATTATTTGAACTGTTTAGAAAGTCAACCACACCAAAGTTTTTCACGGAAGTGAAAATTCTTCCTGAGAAGTTGACAGTGATCAGCAAATGGGGCTGCGATGGATCATCCGGACAAAGCGTTTATAAGCAAAGGATATCTTCCGATGACGCTACAATATCGGACGGAAATATGTTTATGGCATCTGTTGTTCCTTTGCGGCTAAAATCGGATGATTCCCTACACTGGAAAAATCCACGTCCGTCATCAGTGCATTATTGCCGACCAATAATGTTTCAGTTTGCAAGGGAATCGGCAGAACTCATAAGGACTACGGTGAAGGACATTGAAGAACAAATAAGCAAGATAAAGCCTACAAAGCTGCAAATTGGAGAAGGAAAATATATTGAATGCAATTACGAACTGACAGGAACAACCTCAACAATGTCATGCCCGATTTGCAAAAAGAGTCAGAAGAACTTTTTTCAATTCAATTCAATTTATTTCATATATAATATGTTACATCTCAATTTTATATAATTAGTTGTAAAGAGTTTAAGATTAGTATCTTCTTCTGCTTAATTATAATATATTTCAATTAGTTATCATATACATATATATAGACAGAATTATATTGGAGGTAAAAATTTAGCAAAAACCTATTTAAACCCCTTTTTTCGTTTTATTTTTATATTTTTTTTATCGATTTTATATTATTATTTGTCAGAAGAACTTTGGTAATTTAAACGATTCTACAAATGAGGAGAATTACGAATATGGAATGTCACCATTGCACGCAAGGATAAGGTGTATGGAATTCTTGCTAAAACTGGCATATACCCTACCACAAGAGGAGGAAAACTTCGATGAAAATACATCAATAAAGGATAAGGAAAAGATCAGAAAGAAGCAAATACAGGATGCTTTTTTTAAACAAGTTGGACTAAAAGTAGACTGTCCCAAGCACGGATACGGTAACTCAAACGATGGAAACACTTCTAGGAGATTTTTTGAAAATGATGAGGCAATAACTAGAATCATTGGAATTGGCAATCAAATCGTGAAAATTGAGTACCAGTCTTTGCCAATTGGAGTGCTTTCTGAAGAAGCACAGGAGTCTCTTAACAAATTTTATAAAAAATATAGATTGCAGAACACATTCAAAGCATCAAGGGTAAGGCAAAATAAGGACCTCTTCAACATGTTGGCAGCATCTTCCGATCCACTTATTTCTTCCCTGCGGCATGTGAAGTCACGAATAGAGTTACAAAATAATTATAGTTTAGAAATGGTTAGTCTTTTAGATATACCTTCTCTTACGAATTGTGATGAATATTTTACAGAAAATTGAAAAAATAAATTAAAAAAAAAAATAATTTTTTTTTTAATTTGTTGGGTAATAATTTAAAACATAAAACCCTTAAGAAAAAAAATAAAAACAATCTAAAAATGTAAAAATAATTTTTTTTAGTTACTATAAAATTGATTTTTCTACTAATTTGAACTTTGATAACCCATAAGTAGGCCCCTACAAAGCGTAGCACCCTTTCCAAACGCTCATTTCATAGGCTGAACAGTTATCTATCATATGCTGTTTAAACTGTTCAATTATCTTATTCGGTTCAAAAGATATGATTTTTGCAACGAAAAAACTCAAATGGCGCCACTGTGCAGCGTTTCATAACTTACATCACTTATAATTTTTAGCTATTTTCACATACAAAATTGTGAAAAGTTAAATAAATGCTTTAAAATACTGAAAAAATAATTTCGATTCGTTCCGTATCGACTGAAACAATAAGAAATAAAACGAATTTCATCTCGAAAACGTATTCGATCAAGACTTCCAGAATAGCCCCCTTGATAAAAATTAGCTTGAGTGTTTCACAAAATCAATTCTATAACGTTTCGCTTTTACAAATCTCTTGAAATGCGATCAGGAAATATGAAGACGATGCCCAGTATTTTAGAACAACAGAAAACAGTAAAATTTATTAAGTTTTTACTGATTAAGGCCGAGTTTTTGAGATGAGGATTAAGCTTGAACTTAGTAACGTACTGTGGATACTCGGATTTTTTCTTCGTAATATGATTTTTTTTTTTTTTTTTTGTTTTGAATACAAACTTGGAAATGGCGGATTAACTAAACCTAGTTTAACTGAGATCTCAAAAAAGCAGAATAAGTATGTTTGATTGCTAAACAAATTATTTTCTTTATATTATTGATTACAAAAATTTTTCCCGAAACCCCCAAAAAATAAAGAAATAAGGAATTCAAAAATGGGTGAAAAGCGTTTAGCTTTTGTTTTGTGGACGATTGGTTTGTATTTATG
Organism: Pollenia amentaria; assembly: GCA_943735925.1. Taxonomy (NCBI): domain Eukaryota; kingdom Metazoa; phylum Arthropoda; class Insecta; order Diptera; family Polleniidae; genus Pollenia; species Pollenia amentaria. Next base: position 229,214,837 of record OX031009.1, read on the forward strand.
TCATTTGTGAACTTCAATTGTAACTTACTACCTGATGCTTTGATAATCTAGAGTAATGAAGAATGTAATTAATTCAAACTTTCAATTTCATGTCATTTAAAGCTTTAAAAAATTTAAAAAAAACTCAATAAGAACCAAAAACAACCGAACTGTTGGGTACGTTAACAACCGTATGGTTTAAATCTTTTTGGCCTGCAACGCCGGCATTATTTCCATATTATCTTTAAATAATTCATTTTAAAGTTTATAATATTTTAAAAAATAGTTTTTTGTAAAATGAAACGTAGAATTATTATGAGAAAAAAATTTTGGATATTTTTTATTACATTTCTTTATTTTTTATTATTGAGGTGTTAGATAAAGTTAATCAAAATAAAGTTCATGTGATATGATCGAGCTTAGTAGGCCGATTTTATGGTGTTTTGTTTAATTTAAACTGGTTTCTTATGAAGTTAAAGAGTTAATTTTAGTATGCACATATTGATGTAAAAATTTACTATCAGCTTAAAGTTTATTTAAATACTGATTAAAAATATTTTTTTTTTAACCAATTCATTCTTTTTAATTCTAACATTGATTTGTTTTGTAACGATCAATAACAACAAAAAGCTCTTAACAATTTGTTGTTTTTTTCAATCAAACTGCAGTTAAATAATAAAGTGGGCGGAATTAGATACAGAAAATCGCATACATATATTATATTTATGCAGGTTAGAATTTTTTATACTCACCATCGCACATGGCTCAGAAGGACACGCCTGGCAATGTGTAACTTTAAATTATAAGTTCCATTGAGACTACGATTGTACTGGCCAGATTTTGGCGCCAAATAACCAAAGCCAAATACGTACTACCCTGATTCAGATAACAGGTTGGCTATGTCCTAATAACTGATTCCGTAAAAACAATTTATTACCGAAGCATCACCAAATTAAAACAACAATACCCCCAAAACCATGACGACTTACGGCTTCAAACAAAGGAAAATAATTGGAACTTGGTACGTCCTCTCTGCTCCATCGAGACTGGAATAAGTCTGCAAGGAATTTAATTCATACAATTTGGATATTCTTGGGTTAAGCGAAATTAGATGGCTAGACAATGGGTCAAAACATCTTCAAGCCAGACATACATTTATATACTCTGGTCATAATAACAACTGTGTGAATGGCGTCGAATGACCTCTTTCTCCTACTGAACCTGACGATGAAGAATCAAAGCAGAATTTCTACGACAAACTCGGTGCTGCTTTCCCGCACGTATATTAAAATATATTGTGATAATATATTCTTAAAAATATTAAAAAAAATTGGCAATGACATCGAAAAAGCTGCAAGTACAGGTGACTTATATGTGTATGTATGTGTATATATGTGTATGATGCTATAAAAGATCTTAGCAGGAGGAGGTCCAGAACAATTTAAAAAGACGAAAACGATAGTGATCTTACTACCACTGACCAACAATTTAATATTTCTTCTCAACTGAATCTATCACCACTCAAATATATCCAGATCCCCTAATAGAATTTAGGCGGCACCAGCTAAGAGAAATATCCACTTTGCCGCCTACCCAAAATGAAGTTTTTTAGAGCCTCAGTAGTCTAAAGAACAAAAAGTCCGGCGTCGACAACATCCCCGCCGAGCTAATAAAATATTTTTTTTGTGCGGGAAACAAATGAGCAGGTACTATCAATGTCAAACCTGGCCCCTGTTGTCATGGAAACAAAAATGGAATTGGAGAGGTCACATACTGTGTCGACCTATAATGATATCGCAAGAACTCCGCTGAAATGGAATCTCCAAGGCCACGCCCACGTAACCAGGGTTGCCAGATAATTTTGATAATATATTTTCAAAAAAAAACTTGGCATTATCGGCACTTCAATTAAAAAAAATCGGCAAATTAATAATATCCATTTTAAGAACAATAAAACATATTTTTATTGACACAAAAAATAACAAAACAGAATAATTCAGCATTAACTTACATATAAACTATATAAAAACATTAAAATTAATGAATTATTTATCAAAACAGTTTGCATTATTAAATTTTTAGTAATCTTTAGAAAAAAGAATTCCTTCCAAGGATTAATTTTCCAGGGAACATCGAAATTTATTTTATTAAGGTTTATTTGGCTACAAATTCTTCCCACATTTGCGGTAGAATGTGGAAGGACCACAATTTTTTGTACAAACTCTAACAGCACTGGATCCGTAGAGTCCCCACGTTTTAAGTCTGAAATTTTTACTTCAATTCCTTCTAAATCTTCTTAAATCTTTGAACTCTCTAAGTTCAGAGTCTAAAATTTGTTTTTCTTTTTCAGAAATAAAGCTGGGGAACGCTTTCAGAATTTCCATAAAAGAAATATTTTCCTTTTTCATAATTTTGTTAGGTTTATCATATTTAAAGATTTATAAGATTTTTGTTCGAAATCAAAACGTTTTAATATTTGATTTGCAAGTTCTATATACAAATTAATACAGTTATTAACAATTTTGTTAATTTCGCTTTTGTTGAGTTTTGATTTAGATAACCAATAAGCCCAAATATTAATCATAAAAGATCAAAAAATTCTTTGTGTTCATAAATTCCGTTAAGTAAATAAATAATTTTTTAATCGTTTTTATAAAATTAGTTAATACAGTATAAAAAAGACTTTCCACTTGGTTTTATAGGTTACTAGCATTTAACCCGCTACTTCGTTAGCATCTCCTTTTTTTTCGTGGACATATTTTAACGCCAAAGTTTATGTTTCTACGTTTTAACCCGCTACTTTGTAATAGGTACGATTTTCACCTCTTAAACGTTCGAATTTCGAAAATGTACCAAATTTTTATTTGTATTGCTTAGATACGTTACGAATGTGATATTTTTTTATTTCAATGTTTATTGGTTTAATGGATTGATTGCGTGGCATAAAAGATTTAAAATACAGTTTTTACCCGTTTACTCCCCCAAAAGGCCGAATTTCAAAAAAGTACCAGGCACCTGTCCGCTTATTTTTTAATTGAACAACAATAAGTACTCAATTTTTGAATAAAAAAAAATGTTTTGTAAAAAAGTACCAAAATTGTTACGGTTTTTACCCCTTAAACGTCTGAATTTCGAAAAAGTACCAAATTCGTATTTGGATTTTTTAGATAAGTTTCAAATGTGATATAACCCTTATTTCTATGTTTATGGGTTTAAAAGAAAGATGGGGTGACAAAAAAGTGCCAAAATGCAGGTTTTACCCGTTTACTCCGTTAAAGGGCTGAATATCCAAAAAGTACCAGACACCTGTCCGCTTATTTTTCTAAAGAACAACGATAAGTATTCAATTTTTTTTTGTATCTCTTTTAGTTTTAGAGATATAAGGGTACCGAATTTACCCGTTTTTGCCCTTTTTACCCCCTAAACATTCGAATTTCCAAAAATCCCGTCTTAGTGGATCGATTTGGGGAGAGACCAACCCCTGGTCCAAATTTCAAGTTTTTATCTTCAGGCGTTTAGGCTGTGCGATGATGAATCAGTCAGTCAGTCAGTAACGTTACAATTTTATATATATAGATGACAAGTGGTCCAAAGTTGCCCAAAATTAATAAATTACACGTTAACAAGCAAAGTTACCGTGCTTTAAGTGTTTATCAAAAAATCGGCATTTTGTAGCAAAAATCGGCATATCTGCACTTTGCTAATTTTAAGGCAAAATGCCGATACAGCGGCAAATATGGCAGGCCTGCACGTAACTCCTGGCAACGCACAGCCGTAAAAGAATGCCAAAAGACAAACAGATCATGAAAACACTTGCAGCTGATCTTGTAAATTGGAGAAGATTCGTTAGTGCCCTATATTCAACTACATGAATTTTCTACTAAAGCTACGGTCACACATGACAAATATTTGACAAAAAAGACGTAACCAACAGACAAATATTTTTTTAATATAATAATACATCATACAAAAAAAATAGGTATTTGCTGTCTCTGGCAGTATAATAATTTTTTTTATTATATATTAAGACCATGTTAAATCTCACGAACTATTAACAAAATTAGTGGTTATGATTATTTGGTCAAATATTTAATAAGTGTGACCGTAGCTTAACTATTTAAAATACATTGAATGCAATTATTTTGAATAAAGGCCTTTATATATATCGCACATATCTACTAGAAAAGAAAATGTAATCACGCCTGAGGATTTTTGAACTGTCACAATCACGCACGGTCATTAGCAAAATTCTTGTTACCACACACGCTCACAATGTCTCACTATTACGCATATTCACAAAATATTTTATTAAAGAAAGAGCTCGACAAGTAAATCCACGTCACTTGCACTCCAATTGATTGAATAATTTTATATAAATCAATTTCAAATATATTCCGAACAATTTCCAAATTGAATATTAACTGATATAAATTACAACGTTATTGGAAATGTATGGCCTCTAATCGATAATAATTTGTTAGAACAAGCTTTAAATTGTTCTTAAAAAAAAAATCAATTATTAACAGGAAATTAGGAATACAAAAATAGTTTATTCTCTGATTGATCTTGTGGTCAATGTAACTGTTTCTTTCCCAAACATTTTATAATAAAATAACAAAAATTATAATTTCCATGCCAATGTCTTTTTTAATTTATTCATTTTCTATGGCAACAAAACAAATGGACGTCCAACATTGTCGATGACGATGATGATCAATATCATTCAAGTGTAAAATTGTTTTGCAATTATCCATGATACATATTTTTTTTGTAGGAATGCGGTTTCCGTGAATTTGTGAAGTTATGCTTTCAAGATGTAAATGAGAAAATCTTATAAATAAACGAGAAGTGTCACAAATCATATTTAGTTTAGTTTAACATTTGTAAATACAACAAAATAAACGGCGCTATTGTGTTATTAAATTACAAATTTGTTTCCTTTTCTCAGTTCAAAATACATACGATCTGCAATTATTTCATTTCCTCAGCCAAAGAAAAAAAATTCCAACATCATCCTCTTAATAAGAAACTCATATAAACACATAAATAAAATAGAAAAGAAAAATGTTAATTAAAAAATATAAACATTTAACTAAAATAATAAACCATCATGATCCATCTCAAGTTGTTTTTAGTCACCGCATGATGATGATATTTTGTTGCCTGATTCAACAGCAACCGCATCTGCGGCATGGTTTACTATTTTTTTTCAAGATGGTTTTAGGTGTCATGTCAATGATGTTGTTGTTGTTACCATTAAGTTGCGTCGACGCTGTTGGTTATTCATACACTCGTTTCGTTGGACCCGTTGCTGGTCCCGAACACAAAATCTACGTAAATGATGCCATCAACTCTGGTTATAATGGTGGTAAAACACCGCATCGGGGCGGTGGTGGTGGTCCACCGCGCTTGGATTATGTTGCTAAACCGGAATACGAATTTTCGTACGGTGTGGAAGATGCCGATGCTCATATTCTGCACAATCGTAATGAGATGCGTGATGGTGATTCTGTTAAAGGAGTTTATAGGTGAGTTATGAATGAATAAATGAATTATGAATGTTCAATGATTCTCGCATGCTCACTTGTATTGAACGAAAGAGTGAGAAAAACGGAAGCTCCAAGTAGTTGATTGATACTTGAAAAATGTTGTAAAAGACGAAAAATACATTAAAAAAATTATGTCTACAAAGGTTTACCAGCAGTTTACTGTATTTTGAAAATATATTTACAACAACGTTTAAGTAGTCATGGTGTCTAATCATAAACTGGGAAAAAAATTTATGAAATGAATTTATGTAATTATATTTTATTGATTAAAAACAAAATATTATTGCTTAATTTAAATAGTCTTCAGAAATTTTGGAAAGATTCCATTTTAAATATTTTGTTTTTTTGTTGCACTAAAGTATAAAAATAACGACGGCAAAATTGCCAGCCAAATAATTTTTAATTGTATTCAAAAAATATGAAAAAATACTTATTGATCTTTTCAACAAGGATTTTGACTTAAGATCATTTAAATTGCATATTTTCCAAAACCGATATTAATACCAGGGCTGTGAGTTTGTCAAAAAATAGTTCTAACTCCGACTCCAACCGCTGAATTTTTTTAAGTCCGACTCCAACTGCTACTCTTACATTGATGTTAAATGTATATGAGACTTATTTGACATTAAGCTCTTTTTTAATACAGTACCTTTTAAATGGTTAAATATAGAAAGAAAATTATTTCATAAACATTTCGAATCGATATTTTAAACATTGTATCGCATATTTCAAAGAATTTATATTTTAGAAAATTGTTTTAAATTTGGAGTCGGAATCGCGAGTTTTTGTGGGTTCTTCGACTCCGACTCCGACTTCGGTACAAAAACCTCAACTCCGACTCCACAGCCCTGATTAATACCCTAAAAACCGCAAAGATAAGGCCGAGGCCACGCAATGAGCGGCTAAGCGGCGACCGGCAGAGCGGTGAGCGGCAAGCGGCTTATTACTTAGCGTCATTTCTGAGCGGTTAGTTATTAAAATGCCATTGTCAAGAGAGGTTTGTTTAATGTTAATACGCGAAAATCGTATTCACATAAGAATTTAATGCGCTTAAGAAAAAAAAAGATTTGGTGGTCATCCTATAAATCAAGCAAGGCATTACGGCGAATTTAACCATTTATATACAAATCACCGCAAATTTTCAAGCCGGATTTTGGCAATACTGTTGCAAAAACTTAACAACAGATGGACAAAACAAAGAAAATAAATTTATGCAGAGCAAAGGCTTGTTTTAACTTTAAGGTACATAAGTTTATTTGCCATGTTTATTCTTTGCCGCTCAGAAAACAACTAAAAATTAGAACATGTTTTTGCCGATTGGCTGCTCATTGCGTGGCCACTTCAGTAGTATTTCATATGTTTTAATTTTTTACCACTCACCGCTCAGACGCACGCCGCTTAGCCACTCATTGTGTGGCCTCGGCCTAATACAATTTTTAGAACTAGTATTGTGGTTATTTTATTGAACTGTTTTAAGGTTTTTAATCCAAATTTTTAATTTTTTATTCAGGGTAAAGTTCATTAAATTTAATTTTCATTAAATTATTTGTATGAAGAAAGGAATTTTACAACATCAAATGAATTAATATATATTGATCATTTTTCATTCTTGACTGAGCTGGGAATTAAACACGTCAAGCCCCTTTGAGGAGATTGTGTGGTTACAATCGAAACATGTCAGGGCAACGTGTCCGTAAAAACCTGGGTTCAATTCACATTGTAAAATTCATTTCATGTTGTTAAATTCCTTTTTTCATAACAATAATTTAATGAAAATTATAGCCTGAATAATATATAAAAAATTTGGATTAAAAATTTTTAGAATTTTTAGGAGAAACCCACCCCCTTTTTTAATTGCCACTATCTTTTCTATTCTATGTTTTTTTAACAAACTTGTTTGGGTTGGCTAATTAAAATGTAAAATCGATAAACCTTTATCGTTATAAAAGTTTCTGTACCGATATGATTAAAATACCGAAATTTACAAGTAATTTAATTCTGATGCCAAAACAACCAATACTTGAATATCGATACTGAAATTCGTTTCGATAGCCAACCTTAATATTTTCATTAAGCATAACTTCATGCAAAGAAAATTTTCTTCTTTTATTTAACAGTTTAATTGACCCGGATGGAGCCCTGCGTGTGGTCAAATATACAGCCGATGAAATGAATGGCTTCCAAGCTGAAGTCATACGTAATGGAATCTCATCACTACATGGCCAATTGCAACATGATTACAATCGTGCACCACCTTCGAAGATAATCAGTCATCATCACAACAACTATTATAACCCAGATAATGAACACCATCATTATCGTCCGACTCAAACACGTTTGAAAGATGAGAAAAATGAATATCATCCATCATTTGATAGATATAAGCCGAATTTGGAACAACCGGCGCAAATAAATCATCAGCAATATAATCCACATAATCAGTATCAACAGGCACCTCCACACCCACCCATTATTTATCATTACGACAATGAAGAGAACTACAACAACAATAATGAAGAAGTAAACGATAATTATGGTGGTAATAAAGATAGTAACAACAATGATTATCATGATGAACCACAACCACAATATGAAGTGCACGAAAAACCCAATAATGATCATGATCATGATGAGAATCAGAAAGATGAACATCATGATAAAAATGAAAGTGGCGAAAAACCAAACGATGACAATAATGTTGGCGGTCATAAGAAGAAAAAACATCACCCGAATGACGATGATGACGATGACGACGACTCCGATGACGAGGATGACTCTGAGGAATTGGAGGACTACAATGAAGCTGTGCATAAAGCCAACAGTTGTGAGGAAAGCGATGAATACTATTAATGATATCTTTTTATACTCGTTATTTTAATTAAATAAATATTAATTACTTTAAACCACTTATGGCTAAGTTAAGTAAACAAATATAGCGTTTCTTTTTTTTTAATATAATAAATAAAGCTAAGAAAAATTAAGCAATATTATTTATTAAGCCAGTTGCATTTTATTCACACTCTTTTTTTTTTTTTTTTTTTTTTTTTTTTGTCTAGCATTTTTGCTCTGCACCACTCAGTCTGTTGCAAATTTACTTGTTTTTTCTGGAATGAAAATTAAAAATGTGCCATTTTTTGTTGTTGTCTTCTAAGTGAAAATAAAATGTAAAGCTGTAAGACAATTTTACATTTGACAGACATTAAAACCCAGTGAGTCGCATTTTAAATACTTTCTGTTGTTGCCTCCGACCATTCATTCATTCGTCTAGTTGCTGCGGCCACTTGGACTGAGAGTTATTTAGCCAGAGCATGGCTGTCAGTCAGTCGGTTACTTATGCGACTAGAGTCAGTGATTTTTGTTACTTTTTAGTCACACAGTTAGTCTATCATTGATTACATGAATTCCTTTGCTGCCTGACTGCCTTGTTGTTGTTGTTATAATAATTTTATTCATATGTGCCTTTTGCCATCGTTTTGTTACTATTTTTAACTGAGTACCCTATGCCCTGCATATAGAACTTATTTACAAGATATGTTAATTGAAACTTACATCACCTTAAATTTTATTAGCAGTAGTAAAAAAAGTTTAGCTTGAAAAATAAGTCTTCGCATATTTGCAAGATTTTAAGAGACAATCTCTATTAGATTTAAATGCATATTTTACAATTGTGGTACCAATTTCTTAACGAAAATATGATTTTATTGGAGTAATCTCCGATAATCGGTATACTTTCGCCTTATTGCTAATTATTTTCGATATTTTTTATGAAAACATCAAATGCATTTCATCTTCCATATTTTCTGTATAATTTGCCAAAAAAAAAACAACAAAATTTTTCATTAGGGTTTTTTTCTTTATTTGCAAAGTATTTGTTTTTTCTTTTACCATTTTGTGCTTATAAGAACTTGCCCTAGTTATTAATATTAATTTTAATGTGGATTTTTTTTCAAAGATATCTAAACTGTAAGGAATTATTTTGATTAATATTTTTATTTTTCAGAATACGATCTAAAAAAACTCTGGATATGCGAACCCTGTGCATGAACAGGAGGAAAGTTATAGCATGCGAAACCGATTGAAATTATAGTACAATTTAAATAAAAAATCGAATGCCGTAATATGCCCCCAGGTTATAAATGTGTTAAGTATATTCTTATATAGTGATTTCTCAGTTGCAGAAAAAGGTTTAATTTAAAAACTCAAAATTTTGAAATTATCCCCGATTGCCTTTATATACACATGTTTGTTCCTTTAACTCCAGCAAGGAGAATAGGGTCGCTAAGCTACGGTTTCGTTAATCAAGTTTTATTCAAGACTATTTTTGATTGGGCGAAAGCGTCCGAACCTGGTGTTGGGGCTGCCAATATCGCCCTCTGACTAAAAGGTTCGGTAGTGATATTGGATTTGTTGATGCTCTCCAATTACTCGCCACGACGTTGCAAAAATCAGAGGCAAGCCCTCTGAGACCCTTCCCTTGTAACCGCTGACTGTCCGCGACTGCCATAAGTCTGCGGAATGTACTCATAAATAGTATTGTGGTTAATTTATTGAACTGTTTATGGTTTTTAATCCAAATTTTTATATTTTAATCAGGTTAAAGGTCATAAAATTTAATTTTCATTAAATTATTTCTATGAAGAAAGGAATTATACAACATGAAATTAATAAAAAATTATTGATAATTTTTCATTCTTGACGGACCGGGGAATTAAACCCACATTTACGGACAGGTTGATTTGACATGTTCCAATAATAACCACACTATCTCCTCAGAAATCTTTGCCGTTTAACACTCACCGCCATTGACGACGGCTGGCAGTCAATAGCCAAACATCAATTTTAAAAGTACCACTATCCGCAACCTACACGCGCCCGCTAGTACTCAGCTTTCCGTAAGCAGATAATTTATCATACATTATCATAAAAATGATATTGTATACAAAATTATCCTCAAGGGCGGACCCGGTTGCCTTTATATTACCATTAAAGTAAAACAAGGCATATTTTTCTTTTAAATATTTATTTGCAGTAAAAAATTAGAAGCTGTGGACAGCTCTTAAACTTTTCTATATTTATGTACATATTTGACAAAGTTTAAAAGTATCTTTCGAATTCAAAGTTTGATCTTTTATAATTCACTACTAAAGAATTCTTATTCCACTCTGAAAATAAATTGCAGATGTTAAACGCTGAAAGATGATGAAAAAGGTTTTTATTGTGTATGTATGTATTCCTAAAGTCTTAAGCAGATGCTTCACATCAATTTTAACCTTCAAATGTAGTAGGAACAAAAATATACCCCCTTAATCAGCTCAGCTGGGAAAAATTTAATCTAATCATCATTTAAAATAAAAGATACAAACAAAAAATCGAAAAAATCTATAAAGAGTATCCAAAACACATCGATTTAATGTGTTTATTATATCTGCCATTTGTTGTCTCTATTGCGGCTGCTGGTTTTTATTTTTAAATAATTTTTTTTTTGTTGCATGCAACAACAGCAACTGAATATTATTTTTTTTTCATCTTAACTACGATTTTAAGCGTAAAGAAAATCGTTAACTATTTACCAGTACAGAAAGACCAAATTATACAAAAATTCACATAAATAAATATAAAAATCAAAATAAAAAAGACACAAAACAAAAAATTCCAAACAAAATTAGGTCAGTAGAAGAAACAGTCAATAACCAGACCAGAGACCATTGAAACAGACAACTTTTTATTAATTGACAGTTTAATCTAGTTTTAGTTTAGTTTTTTTTTAATCTTTTCAGCAAGTTTTTTTTGTTTTTTCCTGCAACTAAAGCATTTATAATTTGATCGATAGTTAGTTATGCGATTTTAATAATAACAGGCTCGAAAAACAGTTTTCATAAAAAAAAAAATAAGTATGTGTGAATAAATAAAATTGCATACAAGTTTGAGTATGTTCATATGTATGTATGTGTGTATGTATGTTGGTAAAGTATACTGTATGTGTAATTGTATGCAATTGTTTGTCATACATTTTAAGCTGATGATGAAAATTTAGATGTTGTAACCATCTTTCAACAACAACGACAACAAGTTGCAGACACATTCATATACAGCATGTCCAGAAAATGTGTTGACATGGTGAAAATAGTTTATCTTTTTATTTTAATCATAGAAAAGACTAGTTTTCTTTTGTTGTTTAAATATTTTTATTTTTTTTTTATTAAGTATTTGAACCATAATTATTTATGCAAATATGAAGAAAGCATTCATATAAGTGTATATGAATTTACATGTTCCGAGCATTTGCTTGTTTTTTGTCTAAGTGGATCGATTTCTCTAGGGACCAACCTACGATCCATATATTATCATCCACTCAAGTCTGTGAATGTTGAATTTAGTTTTGTAAGTTCAATAATATAAGAAAAATCAGATAGTACCAATTGAAAATCAAAAAAGTACAAAAAGTCTCCTATTATAGTTTCTCAATCTCTCTGAACTCTGGTAATAGTTAGAGAAGGAATTAGTACCAAAAGAATCCCTCTTACAGATTCTCATTCTCTCAGGACCTTGCATGTTTAATTTTATGTTTTTCAAAAATTCGATAATTTAAAAACTACCAGCTAAAGAACAAAAAAGTGACAGAAAGTTGCCTATTATAGATTTTATAGATCCAATATTAACGAAAATCAAAAAAAAAATACCATTAGTAGAACGAAAAAGTACTAAAAGCTCCCCCTTATAGATCCTAATTTACTCAGAGCCATGCATGCTTAATTTTATGTTTCTAGTCCTTATAGTTATTAACGAAAATTCAAAAAGTACCAGTTGAAGAACCAGTTAAAAAGTACCAACAGTTTTTATCTTTAGGTACTCATTCACACAGAACCCTGCACATATAATTAAATGTTTCTAAGTTCAATATTATAGAAAAGTACCACAGAAGTAAAGGAAAGAAATTTAATTTCCCATATTTCCCCTTTTTCATACTTTTTTTTCTTCCCATTGATGTAACAAAAATTTCAATAAAACAGTTGGGGCCCTTAATTTAAAACGTATATGGGCATTTCCATGAGAATGTCAACCACGACTCAAAAAATAAATAGCCTTGAAACTATTTTTCGAATATGGTAGAAAGTAAAAAAACACTCAAACTTTACTATGCAAAGGGGTTTACAGCTTATAACAACTTTTAATGAGCAAAAAATAAAAGTTAAAACTGACTATCTCTTTGATTCATTTTTAGTAACTGCAATCAACAATTTTTACTTTTCTGCCGATGAAATACAGATACTGGTAACATTGGAATTATACCTTAAAATTAATGTTACAACAACAATGAACAAAATTCACGAGGAGAGACCAAATATATAGTTTGATTAGCGGTATATTTTTTGGTTTGCTTTGGGTGCTATTTAAATGTCACGTACGTGGTGCGAAAACATCATTTGTCTATGTCATTGGTATTTGATCAGTCGTACGTGTTTCAAAATAGAGGTTCAAAGCAAGATATTTGTTGCAAAAAAATATTGACCGGAATTTTTTTTTAAATAGGTATAATAAAAATTTTATAAGCTGTTAAACGTCGTCACGTACGATATTGTATTACTATAAATTCAACTAAATGTATCATCTTATTATGTTGGTAATAGGTTGAAATTTGATCAAAAATTATTTTTTTGCAGTCTTAATGATCTAAACAAATATAATTGGTATCGGTCCATATTTGACCATAGCACTCATTAAAATACTACTCCAGAAAATAGCTTTTAATGTTGTAACTTTCTAATAAATGCTGGTATTGACATAAAAATTGGCGACAATAACTTTTACGACAACTACTATGTCGTGATAAAATGTTGTGCTGGTAGGTCCAAATTTAACTATAGGTCCCATATAAACCCCCTTCCTAAAATCGCTGAAAGGCAAGAAAATCTCATATAGATGAAGATATCTGAATAATATTCGGCACAAATAACTTTTATATAACTCTTAACGTCATAGCATAATTCTGTTCCGGCGACCATGATTGGCGATGGGTCAAAAATAGGGACACTCAAAAATTTGTTTTTAAAATATTATGGTGTAGGGTATTATATGGTCGGGCTTGGCCGACTATACTTTCTGACTTGTTTGTTTTAAGTTTTTGTATGCATATATTTCCCAAAAATAAATTTCATATCTTGTAAATACTATAAGAAAAAAATCTGTCACGTACGGTATGTCACGTACGATATTACATTTGGTTCATTATAAAACCATCCAGAAAAATGTTTTTCTTTCCAATTACGGATTATAACGGAAAAATATATGGTTAAATGCAAAAAATTTAAAAAAGGAAAAATACATCACACAATTCGCAGATTTTCGGATTTTTTTACATTCACCCCAAAATCACTTCCGTTTTATGTCACGTACGATATACACCTATTTTGCTAGGTATTTTGGACAACAAGGTTTCGAATGTAATTATTTTTTTTTTCATATATAGTACCCTCTAAAACATAATGATTAATAAGTTTTCCAGTTACTACTATTTGCGCAAAAATTCCATCGCTCCGAAGGCGTACAAATGTCACGTACGATGACATGGAAATGCCCATATGTCAAAACATGCAGAAAAATGTTTTGAAAAAAAAGTACCAAAAATATGCACGATTTTCACACCTGAAACGTTCGAATTTCGAAAATGTACCATATTGATATTTGTCACGAATTTGATAATTTCTATGTTTTTTGGTTTAAAATATATATGGGGTAACAAAGAAGTCCCAAAAAGGTCGAATTTGCACAAAGTACCAGACAACTGTCCAGTATAGCGTACCACCTTACAAGAAAAAAAAGTGCGCCGTATCACCTCTAATATAAAGTATTTTTGCAAGGAGGTTTCGAAAAATGTTTTTTTTTTGCCGAACGTAGAGTTCGCCTTTTTAAATTTTTCGTTATATCTTAGTCATTTACAGGCCGATCTTAAAGTATATATCAATGTTTTTGTCTCGAGAAGACAAAAGGCTAATACTTTTTCCAAACTTTTTGCTTAAAAGCACTCAACTTTCGACTTCGATCGGTGTTATGCCGCAGATACATAAAGAAATTAATAACATCACACTTCGACGGGTTAGAGAAGCAAGACGGATAGACAAAAATACACGATTTCGTTACATAATAAAGATCCGACTGTAAATGCTAATTGTCCTGCAGGAATTATAGTAATTCTTCCTTGGCAAAATTGTAATGGTTTTTAGCCAGCTTTAATTTTCTAATTTAATTTAAAAATATTTCTGATGGAATCATGGAATTACTTCCTTAGCAAAAGTTTAATAGTTTCATTCGAGCTTTAATTTTTGACATTAGGGTGGTACGAACAGAGATCTGGTGAATAAATACTAGAACGAGATACTTGAGGTCAATGGCCCCCAATATTGGTCTTCTCGAGACAAAAACATTGATATATACTTTAAGATCGGACTGTAAATGACTAAGATACAACGAAAAATGTAAAAAGGCGAACCCTACGTTCGGCAAAAAAAAAATATTTCGAAAGTTCCTCGCAAAAATACTTTATATTAGAGGTGGTACAGGGAAACTTTTTTTGAGGTACAATCTACTATCATATGAGGTTACCCAGTTCACCCGTTTTTACCCTCTCTTACCCTCTAAGATATAATATACATATATTTTTGGTCAACTCGGATGACAAACACAGGAGAAAAGTGTTTTTAACTGTTTTGCCTTTGCCAATTTATATATAGATATCAACTAACAAACAACAGCAAGTGGGGAAGAAATCGAGAGTAATAATAAAAAAAATAGAAGGAAAACAAAAGAATTAGCAAAATCTAGTTTCCAAGGAAATATTTTTACAATTTTTTTTGTGTGTGTTTATTTTATTTCCACTGCTTTTTATTGTTCAAACTAAAAAAATTCCCTAGTCAAATGACCATGGAAAATGATTTACTATTTTTTTTTTATTTCTAAAACGAAAAATTTATGAGAATTTTAAATGCCTGGCAAAAGAACATCTGTGATTGTGATCCAGTAAGTTTACTGTAATCACTAGATCGGAATAACGATGCTAGAATTATAATTTATGTTGTAATTAATAAGACAAACAATGTACAATATTTTAAAAAGCGCTGTAAGGTTGAATAGACTGATTTTAAAGCTTCCAAATGGGCGTCCAAGTAAGCCTTCGGAGAGAACTAGAGGTGTTTAAAAAATAAAAGTAAATGCAACCCCAAACAATGCCTACGATGACACAAATAGAAAGACGATTGTCTTTTGCTGTAACGCGTATTTCCAAGCCTGACGACTACTAGGATGGCGTTATATTTTGCGAATGAGAATAGAGAAAACCTTTAAAAGCATTGGAAAGTCGAAATAAAATTTAAGCTGGAAAATTTTGAAAACTTTCGGTAATGGTTTGGGGTTGCATATCTTGTTAAGGAGTCGGAAAAATTTGCTTTATTGAGAACACCATGGATGGATATCAATACCCAGATATATTGAAACGTCATTTGGGTTTTATTGTGATATAAAGCCAAATTTCAAATTTTGTCAGGATAATGACCATAAACATTTCTCCCTTTTGGGTAGGGAGTACTGGATATCCCTGCTCAGAGTAAAGATTACGGCCCGGTTCAAAAATTATGGACTCATCAGAAAAAAATGCTGCGAAAAGGCGTCGAAAAACCTAATCTGAGTTAAAAATAGTAATTTTATAGAAATGGCATAACAAAGCAACATAAAATGTGCATAAATTAAATAATTCCATGTAAAGGCGTCTGCAAGTTGTGTTTGATGCCGATAGTGGCCACACAAAATATTGATTAGCCTACAATTAAAAATCTACCTCAATATTTTGATGTTTTAAAAATATATATAAACAATTTCTTGAGAACCAAATTCTGGAGTTTCTTTTAATTTTTGTTGTTATTTCTTAAACTTTATTTATTGTTTTTTTGCCGTTATTATACCCTTTACCACAGGTGGAAAAACTTTTTTAATTCTGTTTGTAATTTCTACAAAATTGACCTTAGACCTTAAAAACTGTAGATATAAGGGCCCAGCCTTATGAGTAGCAAAGTTGATTTTACGTTGAAATGGGCTTTCCAAACACCTTAGATATGTGGACTTGGTTGTTATATATTTCTGTCACATCTGCTCCTCTTATAATTTTGCTATTCAAATTCAGCCAGATCGGTCCACAAATGAGCAAAAAACCACGACTGCCTTCTAATTTTTTTGATAAAATCCCATTTTATGCTTTTTATGCCAATCACCGAAAGTAAGTTTTTATTATTTTAATGTTTTTTTGGGCTTTTTACACTTAACAAATACATTAGTATGTACATTTACAGCGAAGTTTAATTTAACGGTGTTCACCTGTCCGTCTGTCTTTCTGTATATCAGAAAAACGGAAGGAGCAAAAGTTTCCAAATAAGGTACAAACATCTTGGTTATCAATAGGTAACATCCGACGAAATGTGGCGGAATTGGAGAAGTGGGCGTGGCACGAAATAGATTTGTTATACCTTAAGAACCGTAAGAGAAAACATTTCCAAACTTGAAGAAGTGGGCGTGGCACATTCCGTACAAAGACACATGTATTTTAGTTATCAATACACAACATCCGACGTAATGTGGGCGTGATTAGAGAAGTGGGCGTGGTACAAAATAAATTGAGTGATATCTTAGGCATGGTATTTATATAACTTTCTGTTCTTATTGCGCCATGGGGAAGCGTATATAAGATTTGGCATTGCCGAGTACTATAGCACTCTTAGTTGTCTTCTAAATAGTTATTTTTGGTTAAAAATGAATTTATATTAACAAATAGCAAAAAATAAACAGATATAGTCTTTTCACTTTGTAAAAACAATTTCTTGACATCCTGTACATAAGTAGTATAATAAATTCACATTAAATGAGTTCTGGTTACGTGGTGGCATTTCAATCAATAATTTTTGTGCTGGAATTTTTTTTTTAACTTATAACTTGCCAGGAGTGTGCAATACTACAAACGGGGCGATCGATTTTGATAAAATTTTACTTATCTACAGCAAAAGTGTACAGGGGGCTAATTCTGGCATTCGTGATGAAATACTTTTTCGATTCGAAAGCAATTTTATTTCTAATTTTTCAGTCGATTCTGAACGAATCGAAACAATTCAAAAAAAAAATAACTTACAAATTCCGTAAGATCAAATGAATTTTCAGTTATTCTATATAATTTAACTACCAAAAAATAAATTTTCAGTTATCTATTTATAGATCTGTGGCAAAAAGTAATAGTAAAAAACGATTTGCCTGTTTTGTGTAGAAAATTCCCATTTTCTATTTGTTAAAATTATCATATTTTGTTGTTATATTATGTCAAAATTATTAAGTTAAATACATCAAATTTTTAAAGTAAAATAATTGCGAATGCCATATCGGTCATGCTGCTGGTGTCTTATAATTGAAAGTTCTTCTGTACACAAAAAGTGGTCAGTACTAGAGGTCTGCAACGAGTAAGTTTTTTTCTTCATGTGTGAAACTCGCCGCCGAATATAATAAATATTTGTACTCTTACTCAGAGCACAAATACCGAAGTGAAGAGAATGTTTGTTTATTAATTACCAACAAGTAGGTAGCCGAAGTTAATCGAGTACCGAAAAAAAAGTGCACATGAAATGTGAACAACAAAGAAAGAAGTACCATAAAAATCATGTTCCCTTCATGTGGTACTGCAAGGATTTTTTTATTATACAGTAGAGATGGAAGTAACGCATTAATGTAATTGACGGTATTTTACTTTCAATAAATGCAAATATTTTTATTGTTTTTATTTTGTTATACTAGACAAAGAAACAAGGGTTTTATTCAATAATAAATTTTTTATTTTTCGTTGGTCTAGGCAATCTTAAGTCACTAAAAATTTGTATATTCATAACATGGAAACTTAGTTAAAAAATCGTTGATTATAATATTATTATTTTATGCTCAGAACTTTTCTTTTTTATATTTACATGCATTAGAAATAAAACAAACAATGTATTTAATATCAGATTAAAGAATATTTTTCTATAATTTTAATAAATAACTATTTTAAAATATGCAAAAGTGAATAAATAACTAAATACATATACATATTATAAACTTTCCTCATTTATTTCCATTTCTTATCAAAATTAATTTTAATATTTAAATTTTATTTGCCACGAGGCTTCATGAGTTACTTGTAGTACTACGTGAAGCTTGGTTGTCGCTTGATTACTTGATATGTTCCCTTCATGTATGTTGAGAGTGAGAGCGTAAAACAAACCTGTACTCATCTAGTAAAAATAAAGCCGAGTAACAACATATATACATTCGGCCATTTTGTTGTTCTCAAAAATATGAACATCATTATTTTAGTAAAGTTCGAGTAAGTGCACAGTCTTTGCAAGTTCATATGTACCACTTAGATACAAATCTATTCATGCAGAGGTCTAGTCAGTACAACAAAAGTAAAACAATCATGTATAACGGGCAGCGTTGCCATTTGGTAAGATTTCCCTTTTTTGCAAGTTTTTTGAGATGCCAAAAAGATTTTAATTTATTTAAAGTTTTTTCAAGTTTTTTATAAATATACATACAAAGTTTTTCAAGTTTTTTTTATAAATACATAAAGTTTTTCCAGTTTTTTATAAATACATAGCTTAAAATTTGCAGTTTATTGGATAAAAATATTAAATGATGTTTTTAGACAATTAAACGATTTTATATTTTCTCACTCCTTTATTAGTGCAACAGTGTTTAATTGTGTATACTCCCTGTAAGTAGAACAAGGTCGTTTTTATACATCGACAGTTTGTAGTTAACTTTGTAGTGCGGAAGACATTAAAAAAATGGACAAATATTTAACGAAATATGGTAAGAATATAAATAAAATATTTATGCCTATTTTTATATAAAATTTTTTATATTGTTTTAGTCCCGAGAAAAGAAACCACTACAGAGGAAGAAACAAATCAACCGGAGACTCCAAGTTGTTCAACGAAACCTAAGAAAAGAAAACTTGGAACTACGTGAAAGCATGGGATGACCATATTTTACTGAAAAGATGGATAACGAAAAAAATTCCTAATACATTTTGGTATTTTCTTTAAAAATTTGGCACTTTTGAAAAAAAAAGTTTTTTCTTGCGAAAACGAGTTTTTTTTTCTGAGATAACAAGATTTTTTTTAAAAATATATGGTAACGCTGATAACGGGGTAAGTAAATAAAATTAAATATTTTCTCACTCTCTCATTGGAAAAACCAGCGGACAGGTGTCTGGTATTTTTTAGAAATTCGAGTAAAACCTGTATTATATAAAATTACTGAATTACATAAAATAACTGAAAATTCATTTGTTTTTACGGAATTCGCAGTTGAATTTTTTACAGTAAAAATTAATTATCAAAGTTGTTTTTGGGAATACAATTATTTAATAAAAGATTGATAAAAAAATACTGAAATTTATTGTTGGGTGATAATTAAACGAATTTTTCGTTAACAATAAATGAAAAATAAGTAGACCGGTTTTTAACTAAATATTCATTTATTTTGTATTACAATTTCAGTTAATTTTACGTACAGACAATTGTGAGTGTATCTTAAACATTTTTTTTATAATTTAAAATTTGACTAAAAAGAAGCATTTTCGAAAAAAAAATTTTAAATAATTTCTATTTTATCGAAAATTTCAAAATTTATGACATTTTGCCTTTCAATATTTTCATTACCAAGCATTTTAATTATAAGTTTTTTCATTTCTGTTCGAGTACCAAAGTTTTCTCCTCTCATGTGAGACTTTAAAATTTTTTTTTAATAATTGTTGTTTAGTTTTGTTCAAAAGGCCTTAAATGCTTAAAATTGTTTAGAAAAATTAATCACCAAACAATTTAAAATCAATTAGCGCATCAAATACACAATTTATATTGTTTCTGTTAATTTGAAAGTAACATTTGTAAATAACCCAACAAACATTGCAAAAAGAACCAAATACGGATTAACAGAAAATCTTCCTTTGATTTGATTTATCATTTGGTTTTTTATTACTGGAAAATTTTTAAAAAATTGTTCAAAGAACAAAAAGCGGATTAAATGCCTGTTCAACAATTTCGAACGTAAACGTTTCATAGAAATGTTTTATTCCTTAACGTTGACGTTCGTTATTAAGCAGGCAGTAAAAGAGAATCTTCCGTTGATTTGATTTGGGTTTTTATTGAGGGAAATTTTTTGAAAAATTTCTTAAAGCCGTAAATTTTATAATTTCTTAAAAAATAATTCCCCTAAAATTTAAAATTCTGCAATATTTACGAAGTATGTTCAATTTTTTAATGTCGGAGGATAAATTAAACAATAAAAAATTGCTGGTCCAGACCAGATAACAGCCAAACCATTTTGACAATTATTTATTTTCAGCCAAAGAGATAATTTTTTGTTGGTTTTAAAATTAAAAAATTTTGTTGCAACATGATGCGATCCATTTACCCCATTTTAAAATGTTTCTTTTTTATTTTTCCTACCGTTTTTAACTGTTTTATTTTTAATTAATTATGTATTCGCAATCTACCACCCGCTATCCGAAGGCATTGACAAGTTGTATCTTGTAACAACAAACAAACATTCTGTACATGTTGCACGCCATTAATTACCTTAAACCAAAAAATACAACAACATTAAAAACATACAAATATCGACAATTTATTTTGGCAAATATTGTTTCAATCTTTGTTTTGGCTGTCGGGCTTTTGCAGATTTTTTTTTTCCTCAAATGGCATTTTAGCTACCAAGTGTTCAAGTATTTTCAACATAATGTTCTTTTTTTGTGTGCAAAATTTATAAAAAAAAATCTAATTAAAAATCAGTATTTGGACAAGTTAAAATATGATGTTGTTCGTGTTCGAGCATAAAGTGTTGAAAATATTGCAAGTAACATTATAAAACTTGACATGTGAATAGTTTTTGAAAATTTATGAGAACAATTTTCCAATAAATTAAGAATTTTATAGATGCGATAAAAGTCTATAAAAAAAATCGATTTTGAAAAAACGTTTTATTGTCGAAATTTATGAAGATCATATGAACTCAACAAGTAGCGAATTTTCTTTTATTACTCGCATTAAGAAGAGTATTTATAGACTAGAATAAAATTCCCAAATGTCATATGATTTCTAAAATATAACAACTGTTTGTTAATTTAATATTGAGAATACCAAAAGAGAGGTCTTAGTCTAGAAATTATAATAATTTATTTACATTTCTATCGATAAATATTTTTTTTTCTCATAATTGATTTATTGAATCTTTATATCGCACTTGATCAACAAGAGGGTATTAACTAAAAATTTAAACATTTTCAGACGAAGCAAATCAGCTCTTTTTATTTAATATTAAAGACATATAAAAAACAATTTTTAAGCCAACCGTTTCATTACAAAAAAGTGGACAAAATAGCACGATATTTTTAAAATATGAACTTACGATAACACTGCTCAACAAAATGGAGCTTTTTAAAAGTTTCTTAAATAAAAACTGCCGATCCTTTTGTATTTGCTGATGACGATGGTTTCATTAGTTTTTTCCTACCAGCTATAGTTTAAAAGATATAGGTACATGTATTATTTGAACAATTTACACCATTTTCTGTCTTATTCGGTCCTTTTAACCTTAAATTACTTTCTGGATTAATAATCTGCACAAAACTCTCTTTTAGTGGAGTAGGGTCACATTATTGAATATATCAGGATATATCACTGTTGTTGTAAGGATATCAAAATTTTTGTGTTTTTGGTTTAGTCCTTAAAATTTTTTATGTAAAGTTTCTGAAATAAAAATAACAGATCCGAATGTACATATTTTTATTCGTTCATTACGAATGTAGCATTAGATGTTGTCTACCACCTCTTCTTTTAGAGATATTGTGCATTAATTATAAAAATAATTCTTTAATATTTAACACTTTGTACCAATAATCCAGACAGTATTGTGTCAATAAATTCTTGCACAGTATCGTTAACCTTTAGACTTCGGGAAAACTGCATATTTCAAATATTTTTAAATTAATATTTCCAATCAATACAAACAATATGTGTTAAATACTATTTGACAAAACTGTTAAATGATCCATTATTAAATTTGGGACAACAATGATCTGGCGGGAAATTTAGCTTTATATTATTTATATTACTATTATATTATTTATATTATGTGGGATTTATTAAACAAGAAATTTAACACTACTGTTCGTGACTCAACCTTGACGCTTTAAAGCCCCAGTTAACTGACAGTAAAAGTAAAGCAATTAGAAAGATTATAGTTACCAGTAAGATTTAACCGTGAATGGCAATCGCTACAGGCAAATGATTTGTGATTTTTTTTTATTCATAATGTGATTGCAAATTATTTAGAGGAGAAACGATTCCAACATGCCATACAGCTCGTGAAACCTTCACTTTGCTGAGCAAAACATTTAGTGATTTCCTGTTAATTGATTATCTCATTCGTCTCATTTGACACCTTTAGACTACTTTTTGATATCTGGTCTATGCTGACAAACCAGCAACGACTGATAAAAGCCAACATTCGACATATTATTGACGCAATAAAACCGGGTATACTCGAAATAATTGTGCAAAAATGCAACAACAAGATGACGTTTATAAAGCGCAGTCACGGAGGCCATATACCAGAAACTATTTTTTAACTTGAAGTGCCATACAATTTGTGAGTTAATAAAGCCAACATTTCGGTCATATCATTTAATTTGTTGTGTTTTATTTTTTAATAAAATGTATAACCCAAATTTCGATATTTTAAGTTCATTGAATTTAATTTTTATTAAATTATTTTTATGATGAAAGGAATTTTACAACATGCAATGAATTAAAATTTATTGATAATTTTTCATTCTTGACTGCGCTAAAATTTGAACCCAGGTTTTCACAGACAGGTTGCCCTGACTAGTTTCAATCTCTTCAGAGGGGTTTGCCGTTTAGCACTCACCGCCATTGACGACGGATGACGTCATTAGTCAAATATCAATCTTTAAACCAAATGGTATTTAACCTTAGTAGATCGAAATTTGCTGTGAATGAATGATTCCCTATTTTAATTGATCTACATGTTCTTCCTTACTTCTGTTTTTCGTATTTTTTGTCAAGAATTCTTCTTGAAATCCTTTCTTTTTTCTTGTGGAGATTTTTCAGCACATCTTGAAGGACAAATGTAAACATATAGCTCGTACCTTAGCTGTTAACAATAACTAGTATTGTGGTTTTTTATTGAACTGTTAATGGTTTTTAATCCAAATTTCGATATTTTAATCAGGCTTAAGTTCATTGATATTAATTTTCATTAAATTATTTTTATGAAGAAAGGAATTTTCCCAGCTCAGTCAAGAATGAAAAATTATCAATAAATTTTAATTCATTGCATGTTGTAAAATTCCTTTCTTCATAAAAATAATTTAATGAAAATTAAATTCAATGAAGCCTGATTAAAATATTGAAATTTGGATTAAAAACCATTCACAGTTCAATAAAATAACCACAATACTAATTATCAAAAATGTATAACTTTCGAAAATAATACCACTTTTGGTCAATTATCTAGCAGCAGCCGCAAGATTATATAAAGAGGCGTTACCGATATTTAAGTAATATCTATCATATTGATATTATTTCCAAAAATACTGCTCTAATAGAAAAAGATGTATGTCTTCATAAAATTTCGAATTTTATTCAAATATCCCTTTTAAATTTAAAATTTATGAGCAGTTGTTTGTATGAAAGATAAAAGAAGAAATAGACCGTTATTTTTTCCAATTTGAATTAATTTTTGTTTTTGATTATTAATTATGTAATAAGATACAAAATTCTTGCATCAATAAATGCTTGAATTTCCAAAAAAAAAAGAAAAAACAAATTAATTTGTTAAAACAAAATTAAACATTAGACCACCAACAGGAGCGCATAAGAAATACTACTGGCCAAACCCAAAAGAGGGTATGACTTTTATTTCTTTTTTACTTTTAATTCATGTATCTTTCTTGTTAACAACTTTAATTAAGACATTATCTAATTTATTTTAGTATGTCTCTTTGGAATGTGTAATAGAAAACAATAACAACAAATTAACGAATCTCAAGTTCCAAAAATTCTTTAACAATTAACTTTAACGCCAACCATATTTTTTAGTTTCGCTAAAGCAAAATCAGCCAACGTGGCCACAAGTTGTTAGCTGCTGCATGTTCTTATTTTGGTCATGAGGCACTGACGACGACTGGAGTTGCATAAGAAATAATGTACGTTTTAGTATTTTGCTCCAGCAGCAAACAATTGCAATTTTTTTAAATAAATTTTTCTTAATGAATACCTAAAATAGCAGAGAAAATACTTAAAGAAGTATTTGAGTTAAAAAACAGATGGTTAAAAGAAGGGTTTGCATTCATTCGCAAAATTTTGCGATCACAATTTCGATTAAATATTATTCAGGTAATCGCTATTACGGATGAATCGTATTTGAAATTAAAACTGCAATAAAATGTTTTTATTAAACGGCACTTTGCTTTTAGAAATATACCAAAGCCCTGATTTGCGTCGGAAAAAGGGACCGGAAAAATGCAACGCAAATCGAATCACTGATTTTTTATTGAGGCAAATTCATACAGGCGACCGCATCACGAAAGAGAATTATACTAGCTGTCCCTTTTTTGTATGTACACATGTACATTGGAAAAGGTATTATTAATTTTCATATTCTAAATTTCAGCCAGCATAACTCTCCCCTGCGGTCTAATGAATTCGCTTTGATTGGTTCCAAAAATAATATATTTAGTAAAAAGAATTATATTCCTAATAAAAAAACAAGTCATTTAAATATGTTTTTTCATATTTATTTCAACAATTGCTTTAAATTATAACAAAGATTTAAAGAAAAAACATAAAAAAATTATTTTAATTACATATGGGGGAGGAAAAAAGGAAGTTACTGAAAAAAATTTCAGTAACTAGTAATTTTTTACTGATTACTGAAATAATGCAGTACTCCGTTAATTTTTACTAATAATTGAAACAAATGCAAAAAAAAATGTTTAACCCTGGAGCCACACGTTCAATTAATCACTTTTTGTTCACAAAAACTGCTTGTCCAAACTTGTTTAAATTGATAGCTGTGTCACAGACTGCACTCAATTTGATAATCAATTTCATTTTAAAAATGCCCCCAACGAAGAGACAACTCAAAATAGTAGCATGACTCAAATTATTTTGAAAAAAAGCACAAGAATTTTTTAGAACACGATTTCTTTTTAATAAAACACATTTATTTTTTAGGAATATATAAAAATTAAATATTTTTGCCTATTTGTTGGCTTATAAACTCCTAAACGACTGAACCGATTTTTCTGAAATTTTTACATGAGCCCCGAAAATAAAATAGGCTACTTATTTTTCCGATAGACTCAGGGGAAGTGGTACCACCCCAATAGGATACCAATATTAAGTATCGGATATCTTAAGAGCCGCTGCACCCATTTTCTTGAATTTTTTGTAATAGAATCTTCTTAGCACCGAAATTGAAGTAAGATAGCTGCAGGGGAAGTGCTTCTCCCCATAGAACGCCAATGTTTAATATCGCATATCTTAAGAACTGTTATAGTGAGAGTGTTCAAACTGGGTAGGAGTCACTCTTATGGAAAACTACGCCTTTAAAAAATAAATAATGGAGATAGGCACAGGGGAGTAATACCCCCCAAAAGAAGCATATATTTAATATATTTATTTAATATGGGGTGATCCATTTCGAGGTTCCCTACTTTTTTAAAGAAAAAAACACAGAAAATTCAAATTTAATGGGGAATGTTTATTATTATTTGAAAGAACATTCTTTGTCATTTATTTTTTGAAGATTATGTCTATCAAATGTTGGCCGTTGCTACGTCGCAAATAGTCCATCCGTTGAGTCCAATTTTCGATGACTCGTTCGACCATTTGGAATGGTAACTGGCGAATGACACGCCTGATGTTTTCCTCCAAGTCCTGAATCGAAGCGGGTTTGTCCGCATAAACTTTAGACTTTACATATCCCCACAGAAAAAAGTCTAACGGTGTGATATCACACGATCTTGGTGGCCAATCGACCGGCCCAAAACGTGAAATTTTGAACTCACCGAATTGTTCTCTGAATAAATCCATTGATTGATGCGATGTGTGGGAAGTGGCGCCGTCTTGCTGAAACCAAATGTCGCCGAGATTACGAGCTTCAATTTTAGGCATCAAATATTCGGTTATCATGGCACGATAACGATCGCCATTGAAGGTAACGTTCGCACCGGCATCATTTTTAAAGAAATATTTACCGATGATTCCACCGGCTTGTTATTTAATTAATATTTAAAAAAAAATTTATTTCAAAACAACTAAAATGTTAATTAAATCAAAATTATACTCGTATTTTTTATTTTCTTTCAACAAAAAAAATAATTGATTCAATTATCACATTAATTAAATTGAAATACGTTTTAAGCAATTATTTTAATTGATAAAAAAACTACTGATAATTTTTTCTGTGTAGAGATAGTGTCACTAAATTGCTTTTTAACTTGGTCAATAACTTTGTTAAGTTTTTAAAATTTTTTCTTAATATTATGACGGATAAACTTTCATGTAAAGCACACAAAACAGAACGGAAGAAGTTCTGATGTTATCTCTCAACATACGAGCATTAAAGACATTTTTAGTTTCTTATGATATTTTTTAATAAATCACTGTCAAAAAAAAAATCCAAAATAGTTCAGTAACCATTTATTTTAGAATAATTAGTCCGATGTAATTTCTTTTACTTCCTGTTCATCTATTTCCGAAAGAAGACCTCGTTTGCTTAATTTACATTTAAAACAAAAACGAATTATAAAATATTGTTTTTGTTTTACATGTAAGCTTAGCGAACGAATTCTTCGTCCGAAATCGATGAACAGATCATTAGTTTTTGTAACAATATGATACCCTACACAAAAGTATATAAGAACAAATTTTAGCAAGTGTACCTGTTTGGGACATAGTTTTGAAAAATGCATAGCTAAACTGGCAATATAAATAGCGATCTATCAATTATTTAATACGCTTGGTCCTAATGCCAATTTTAATATATGTACCAAATTTAATCAAATTCAGAAAAAAATCAGAAAGTGATTCTGGGTCAATCGGTATACCTTAAGGAGCGTCTAGGAGCAAGGTGTTACACAAACAGCCCAAATGAATAATACCCTCTCCACCATCGTGGTGTGGGTATAAAAATGCATATGAAAGAAAAGCACCGACACATTTTTATTTAAAAACCTGTGTAATATGCAAAGTTATGCAAAATATATCACAAACTAGATGACCCGTGTGAATATTTCGCACCGTTAGTTGTCATTTTTGTAACATAAAATGAAAATAATTAATAGAAATTTTAGTAACTTCAATACATTTTATCTATATATATATAAAAATAAGTCCGTATATGTACGTCGCCGAACTAATCATAAACGCGTCGTGCGATTTCAACCAAACTTATACACTACGTAGGCAGTGGCCCATATATGGTTTATATGAAGTTTGGTTGAAATTTTCGGTCTGGGGGCAGAGGGGCGTGGCAAAATCCATAACTTGAGAACGGCTTGACCGATTTGAACGATTTGAACGATTTGAAAATGATCGCCATGGTCCAACTTAGGTTTTTACGGAAAGAAATTTTGCCCCGCCCACTTTTACGCCCACTTTTTTCGATTTACCTAAAATCAGAAAACGGCTCCATCGAGTTGACTAATTTTTCTTTCAAATGTTCGTATTAATCAACTTTAAGTTTTCATCGAATGAAAAATTTACCACGCCTACTTTTACGCCCACTTTTTCTATTAAGCGCATAACTGGAGAACGGCATGACCGATTCAAACGATTTACCATTTGAATTCAAGCGGCTACACAACAACTCATGGCAAAACCAAAAATGTTGTCTACGAAAGAGCTCTAAGATAGTTTAAGTGATACATAGTCTAAGATTGTAAGAAACTAGAATTAAAAGTTGAATAATAGGGAACAAAACCAACTTTATTAAAAACAAGTGTGTTTCTTTTCTTATTTTGTTTTGCCGTGCGAAGCAGGCAACGGGCCCGCTAGTTAAAAGTATAAAAATATTAGAATTCATAATATATATCATACATATTTACATACATACATACATATGTTTAAATGCTTTTATAAAACTTCTTTGAATACAATGTTAGAGGTAATGACATGATCATCTTTAACTTTTTGCCCGTACGAATCCTTAATACAAACATAAATATCTTTAAACGTACGCAATTATATATAACTGACTTAGTAATAAACGGCATTATAGTAAATAGCGGTATTGCCAGAATGGATTTTAATACATACTATATTATGTAGAACTGCATTACTATTAAGCGACCCTGTATTACCACACTTGAACAAAAACATATAATCATAATGACAACAGTATTATCATGCAGTTCTATATAAAATATAATTTTTATCAATGAAAATATTAATTTTTCAATTTCTAATTAATTTTCGTCATTAGTGTTAGAAATAAGCTTTAAAATGAGATATCATTCATTAAATTTGATGCGGTGGTATGGGAGATATTTGCAACCGACAAAAAAAAGTGCTTTAGAAATAATATATATGATTATATTTTTGGGAAAAGCTTAAGAAATATGTAAATGACATATTTTTCTTACAAATAGCATTAAAAACTTGCCCTAGTTATATGCCTTAAATGTAAGACCTGGTTATATGCTTCAAATGTTAGACATTACGAAACTTGTTTTACTCAAATATTCTATTTGAAATAGGGATGCAACGAGACTCCTTTTTGCCGATACGATACCGATATCGATACTCAAGAAGAAATATCGCCGATACCGATATGAATATAAAATGTAAATTCGAGGTAAAATTGACAAAACTCAAGTAGAGTAATTTCTTAATTATATTAAATTTGAGTGTAAAAGATTATTAATGTCTAAAATTGATTTTGTTTAAAAATAACGAAATGAATTTTTTTGCCAGGCTCACAATATCGACAAGAATATTACTTTCGCATAGATATATTCAAAACAATAATAAAAAACAACAATTTGTTTTTGTTTTCAATATAAATATACGAAAAAAAAGTTCTTGTCGACATTGTGGGCCAGGCAGTAAATTCATGGTAAAATGATAACACTGTAAGAGATTAAGTATTCAAAATTAATATTTATAAGATTTTTGCTTAAAAAAAAACAAAGTATTCTCAACTTTTGTGGAGATAATTTCGCAACGTCGTTTGAAGCAGGCGTGCAGTTAAAATCGTCTCTCAGATATCACTGAACTCATTTGAAAAGTTAAGTACTTCTGCGCAATGGTATTTAATTTTGAGTATAACATTTAATTGCGCCCGTAGACAAGCGGATCTTCGTCTCTAGAAAAATTAGAAAATCTAAGGTATATCTAGACTTCTTCTTTAGCTGAGCCACATCGTAGGATCGACAGAGGATCATCCTTTTCCAAATTTTCTTTTAAGATTGCACAAACGCTCCAAAGGTCAGTTCTTCTAGACTTATCAAAACACTTGCGGAGTGTAGAGTCATGTTGATTAGCTCAATAAGATGTTTTTTAAATATATTGTCTTTGAAGTTTTCTAGCTTTGTATCGAAGGTAAAGAATTGTAGATAAACAATACAGTTCATTAATCTCTAAACACTCAATTCTTTAATTCAGGGCTAATGCTCCGTAAATCTCCAATTTTTGCGACTCTAAATTATTCTGCATCTCAGTTAATTCATTAATCGTATTTTCTAATAATGGTCGAAGACTGTTAACTAACGGAGTAGCGTCAGAAAATATAGCAGTGACTTTGCTTATGGATTTTGTGGTCTCTTCGAAGTAACCAAAAAGTTGTAGCGAAGTGATTTTTATTTTCACAAAAATCATTAAAAATTAGCTGAAAATGCTGCTGCAGGTTCAAACCAACCGTTCAATGCGTTTATGCATCAGTCCAAAAAGTCATAGTGTAAATTGTAATGACAAGTAATACAGTTAACGCACAAGATGCATATACGTATCAATAGAATGTAGTAGGATTACTTTATACTCGTACTATAGCATGCGTCTGGAAAAAAAGATCATAAAGAACCATACGCACAAGACGCGTGGCTGTGTTGACCGACCTCCAGCTTAAGAATTAAAAGAAACAATTTATTATTCTGTTTGATTTTTTGCTCTTAGGTGTTATGCAAAAAATATGCATTGAAAATTTAATTGTTTGTTAAAAAAAACTATAAAAGAAGTATCGCCGTATCGACAGTTCAATATCAGCGATACCGATAAATCGGCAAACGTGAAGTATCGCCGATATATCGGTATCGGTATTCGTTACTTCCCTAATTTAAAACAAAGTTTTTTAAATGTTTAAAATATTAATCGTACTCGAAGAATTTTTAGTACAATTACGATTAAATGGTACGATTGCAACCGACTGCGAATATAATTGACTTGCAAACCCTAGTTAAAAAGTATTAAAACTAAATTTAAGTTATTAACGGACAATATTTTAATGTTTGTTACAATTTTAAATATTTTTTAAAAATTAATTACACATTTCACCATTTTTGGGTTCTAAGTTTTAATGTAGACATAAAATATCCGATTTATATATTAAACTTAATGTGATTTAAGGTGGTAACAATTATTTATATATTGATTAATAATTTAATTAAAGTA
This sequence comes from Pollenia amentaria, assembly GCA_943735925.1. Lineage (NCBI taxonomy): Eukaryota > Metazoa > Arthropoda > Insecta > Diptera > Polleniidae > Pollenia > Pollenia amentaria. The sequence continues at coordinate 229,246,122 of OX031009.1, forward strand.
AACCTTAACATCACATACCATTAAAATTAAAGTTACACACGCAGCCTGGGCTTTAGTCTGAAATTCATAAATGACTTTCAATTTCTAAGAAATTAGAAATTAAACTAGACTGAAGCAAAACTCTATCTTAAGCCAATGAATAAGAATTATTTCTTAAAAAAAATAGTGTGAATTTAATTTTATTACTGTGACAATTAAAACAAGTTTTAATGCTAAAAATAATATTTGAAAGCCAAAATACCGAAGGCGCACAACGCCACACAAATTGGTAACGTATGCAGCACTTGGAAATTAAATGGAAAAATCGGTTTTATTTAAATAACTAAAAAAAGTTAACAAACTTAGCTTAAAAAGCCTGGGAACGATTTAAGTTGTCACTTAATTCAAAATGATTTTATGTGTAAAAAATCGACTCTTGTTGTGTTCTGTTGATTTCAAATGTTTTGTTTATCTGCATCTACAAATGAAAATAATTATGTACTTGCAAGTAGAGTAGATATTGGTATTATCAACAAAAAATCGAGAAAATAACCAATTGACTGAAAGTACGAAAACTGTGTGTGTGTGTTGGAGAAAAAGTGCGAGTGTATCGAGTTTTTTAAACTTGAAGTAGCATGTTTAAAGGCCAGGTCATAATAATTTCTCTTTTTTATCACGACGCACAGTGGCGCCATTTGAGTTTTTTCGTTGCAAAAATCATATCTTTTGAACAGAATAAGATAATTGAACAGTTTAAACAGCATATGATAGATAACTGTTCAGCCTATGAAATGAGCGTTTGGAAAGGGTGCTACGCTTTGTAGGGGTCTACTTATGGGTTATCAAAGTTAAAATTAGTAGAAAAATCAATTTTATGGTAACTAAAAAAAATTATTTTTACATTTTTAGATTGTTTTTATTTTTTTTCTTAAGGGTTTTATGTTTTAAATTATTACCCAACAAATTAAAAAAAAAATTATTTTTTTTTTAAATTTATTTTTTAAATTTTCTGTAAAATATTCATCACAATTCGTAAGAGAAGGTATATCTAAAAGACTAACCATTTCTAAACTATAATTATTTTGTAACTCTATTTGTGACTTCACATGCCGCAGGGAAGAAATAAGTGGATCGGAAGATGCTGCCAACATGTTGAAGAGGTCCTTATTTTGCCTTACCCTTGATGCTTTGAATGTGTTGTGCAATATATATATTTTATAAAATTTGTTAAGAGACTCCTGTGCTTCTTCAGAAAGCTCTCCAATTGGCAAAGACTGGTACTCAATTACATCTTTGCCATGCGCCAATATTTTATGGACGGTCGGGGTCAACTTCTTCTGTGGATACATTTCTGCTAAAAGAGATGCAGTTTTCGACGCATATTCTCCATATTTTGTAGAATTGACATTTTCTTTGCAGTTTAAAACATCCAAGATCGTTCCCAATCTTTTCACGATTTGATTGTCAATTCCAATGATTTTAGTTACTGCCTCATCATTTTCAAAAAATCTCCTAGAAGTGTTTCCATCGTTTGAGTTACCGTATCCGTGCTTGGGACAGTCTACTTTTAGTCCAACTTGTTTAAAAAAAGCCTCCTGTATTTGCTTCTTTCTGATCTTCTCCTTATCCTTTATTGATGTATTTTCATCGAAGTTTTCCTCCTCTTGTGGTAGGGTATATGCCAGTTTTAGCAAGAATTCCATACACCTTATCCTTGCGTGCATTGGTGACATTCCATATTCGTAATTCTCCTCATTTGTAGAATCGTTTAAATTACCAAAGTTCTTCTGACAAATAATAGTAAAAAATCGATAAAAAAAAATATAAAAATAAAACGAAAAAAGGGGTTTAAATAGGTTTTTGCTAAATTTTTACCTCCAAAATAATTCTGTCTATATATATGTATATGATAACTAATTGAAATATGTTATAATTAAGCAGAAAAAGATACTTATCTTAAATTCTTTACAACTAATTATATAAAATTGAGATGTAACATATTATATATGAAATAAATTGAATTGAATTGAAAAAAGTTCTTCTGACTCTTTTTGCAAATCGGGCATGACATTGTTGAGGTTGTTCCTGTCAGTTCGTTTACGACTTTTTCGTCAACCATGGTCAGGTGGAACTCGTAATTGCATTCAATATATTTTCCTTCTCCAATTTGCAGCTTTGTAGGCTTAATCTTGCTTATTTGTTCTTCAATGTCCTTCACCGTAGTCCTTATGAGTTCTGTCGATTCCCTTGCAAACTGAAACATTATTGGTCGGCAATAATGCACTGATGGCGGTCGTGGATTTTTCCAGTGTAGGGAATCATCCGATTTTAGCCGCAAAGGAACAACAGATGCCATAAACATATTTCCATCCGATATTGTAGCGTCATCGGAAGATATCCTTTGCTTATAAACGCTTTGTCCGGATGATCCATCGCAGCCCCATTTGCTGATCAATGTCAACTTCTCAGGAAGAATTTTCACTTCCGTGAAAAACTTTGGTGTGGTTGACTTTCTAAACAGTTCAAATAATTTTAAATTGTTCAACGCCATGTTTTCAGTACTTAAATTGTTTAATGGTTTCAGTAATTGTTGCGCCAACTTTCAGGCGTAGACTAATCCAGGCATTATGCTTATTTTGCAATATATAGGCTTATGCTACCATGCCTAAAAATTTATCTGTTCCCTGCATACATATGGATTTAGGCTGAATAATGCAATTTTGATATTATGCACGTGTCCAAATAAGATTTGTGCCTACCTGTAGGGACCATAAGTCAATATTGTTCCTGACCATTTGTACGCCAAAGTATTGTTTATGTGAGGTACATACCTGCTAATTTCAATGAGTAGTTTTTTTCAAACTATTAGATCAAACTACTGTCAGTCAAAACATATAAGGGATGGACGCCATACAATTTCTGCAACCATGTCTTTTTAAACTTTTTTACCTCTAGAAGCCAAACGGGCACGTACGGGCAGATAAAAATTTTGAATTATGTAAAGAACTAATCAAAGAACAGGTTTTTCAAATATGGCAAATATAGAAAAATATAGTTTTTTTTTATTTTCCGTCAAAGTTGAAAAATAGTGAAAAAACGGATAGTTTTTAAATAGTGATTTACCAGGAGAAACACAGAGCAAACAGTTAATTTTTTTTTTATCATTATACATTTAATAAATACATCAATCAATACAAACAAAAAATAAGGCGATTCGTTACCTATTTTTCGTGATATTTCACCTGAAATCGCAACAAATTGACTAAAAATTGTGTGTTTTTTTGAAAACCGAAAGTTGGTCAACTTTGAACGGTTATATCTTCTAAACTAAAAATGTGATATTATTAAGAGTGGCATATTTGAAATCGTTGAAAAGTTTCCTATAACATGGGTTTATTCAAAACTTCGTCGGCACTCATGAAAATTTTGATTTTTGCAACCTCGCTTGCTCTACGGGCGCCACTGTGCGACGTTTACATTTTCCAGTACTGGCAAGAGATAAGCAATATTTGCAAAAACTTTCACTCATACATGCACACTTTTTCAACTGTCTTGTCTACTATCTTGCAAATTTCGAAGGCTGTAAAATTGGACAGTGATTTGACATTTGCTGACACTAATTTGGTGTTGCCATTTTTGTGAAAAACGGTATTTCTTGTAGGATTTGCCATACATCGTCTCTGGAAAATTGTTTATTTCCACAGGATGCCCAAAGAGTTGAATTTATTTTTGTTGAGGTTTCATCATCTAGTGGGAAGATGTTGGTTGGATGTGTTTACAGGCCAAATAAGAGAGTACCTTTGGCAATTTTATATTCCACTCTCGAAACTCTCACAACGGAGTATAATGACATAGTAATAACTGGTGATTTCAATTCAAATATTTTAGTAGATGCCACACTTCCTGATAATATGTTATCCCTTGGTCTTTTTTCAGTCAACACGGCAAGTCCAACACATCATACCGCTACAACAAGTACTTTGATTGACCTTTTTTTTGTGTCCAACATTTCTAATATAATGTGTTATGAACAGATATCGGCTCCTTGTTTTTCTAAACATGATTTGATATTCTTGACCTACAACTTTCGGGTGCTACCAGTTAATCGGTGTTTTAGTTTTCGTGACTTTAATAGTATTGACTATAATCTTTTGTACGAACATTTTTCACACATCCCCTGGTGTGATATTTATTATATGCCTTCAGTCGATGATCAATCTTCTTTCTTGGAGCACAATATTCAGTACCTTTACAGCGTAACTGTACCACTTAAATATAAAAAAAATACTCAAAAACAAAAACCCTGGTGTACGGAAGCTGTCAGGGATGCCATACGCATAAGAGATGTGGCTTATGCAAGGTGGAAAAAATTTAGAACTCCGGAACTAAAACTTCAGTTTTCTCTAGCGAGAAATGTTGTCAATAGACGAATTAAACATGCCAAAACCGAATATTATTCCCAACGGTTTAGCTCGGCAATAGACTCTAAGCAAACTTGGAAAGCTATCCGTGAAATAGGTATTGGCAAAACTGACATGAATAATGATTGCCAAATTGATGCAAATACTCTTAATGAATCTTTTACAAGCACTCCTTCGATACAAGCGAACCTCGACTTCTACGATTTTTCCTCACATTCGTCGAATATTAATATTGATAACCAGTTTTTCAGATTTTCCTATGTTTCTCAATATGATGTTATCTCGACCATCCATTTGATGAAATCCAACGCAGTGGGATTTGATAATATGCACCCAAAATTTGTAAAGATAATTTTGCCTTTGATTTTACCTTATATTACTCATTTGTTTAATACTATTATAATGTCTAGCACGTATCCGTTAAGATGGAAACATGCGAAAGTTATTCCATTACCTAAGTCAAATGGTGAATACCGACCAATAGCCATCTTGTGCTATCTATCTAAAGTTTTGGAAAAACTATTGTATAGTCAAATGTTGGGATATATTAATGAACATAATTTGCTTTATAATATGCAATCTGGGTTTCGCCGGGGTCATAGCTGTATTACAGCTCTTGCGGAGGTATGTGAGAATATACGACAGAGACTCGATAATGGTGACATTAACTTTTTAGTGCTTCTTGATCATTCGAAGGCATTTGACACAGTGGATCATCAGATGCTCATTAGTAAACTGAGACACTTTTTTCGATTTGCCAATACATCTACTAATCTCATTTTTTCTTACCTTTCGGCGCGCACACAATCGGTATTTTTGAACGACTCTTGGTCAAACTCTTTATCTCTAATTAAAGGAGTGCCACAGGGCTCTATTCTGGGGCCACTTCTTTTTTCGATATATGTAAATGATTTACCTGAACAATTATCCAATTGCAAAGTCCACTTGTATGCGGATGATGTGCAACTTTATTTAAGTAGCCCTGTGAATAGTATTGCTGTGGGTATATCATCTGTAAATACTGAAATGAACAAAATATACCTGTGGGCTTCTGCAAACGGGCTCTGTTTGAATCCTCGGAAATCTAAGTGCATTGTTATATGTAGAAAAAGTATTGCTCATACCATTGTTCCCACCATTGCTGATAACATTGTCATAAATGGTGAGAAGATTGAGATTGTGAAAGCAGCGAAAAATTTGGGAATAATTTTTAACAATAGTCTCACTTGGAACGATCATGTGAACTATTTAGTTGGTCAGTCCTATATTAAGTTACGGGCCCTATGGTTGACACAATACTTTACCCCTTTGAGGATAAGACTTTTACTTGCCAAAACATATCTGATTCCTAGTTTAATTTATGGATGTGAACTGTTTGCAAACTGTGATTCAATTAGCAAAAGAAAATTAAATACTTTATTCAACAATATTTTGAGATATGTGTACGGTCTAAGGCGTTTCGATCATGTTTCATCTGTTTCAAAAAGTCTGTATGGAGTCTCTTTCGAAAATCTTTTGAAAATCCGAACACTTACTTTTTTACACAGAGTGATAAACACTAAAACCCCCAAATATTTATTTGAGAAGATACGTTTTTTTCAATCTCAAAGGAACCATAATATTATTATTCCACGGCATCAAACCTTAGTCTCCGAACGGCAGTTTTTTATTCATGCCGCTCGTCTTTGGAACCTTCTTCCACTAAATCAACAACTAAATCGTAATGCTAACAGTTTCAAAATGTTTTTATATAACTTTTTTTCATAATTGTTTTTGTTTCTTGATTGCAAATGTTTTATATGATTTATTCTTTTTTAATAATTGTATTTTTTGTTTCTTTTAATACTATGAACCATTTTGTAATAATTATATGTACTTAAATATTCTTGTAACATTTTACGTTCCTGTACTGTAATTATAAGACACTGTCTTGTTGTACAGGAAATGAAAATGAAATAAATAAATAAAATAAATAAATAAATAAATAATTTAAAGTTTTGTTCGCAAGAGAAAAAAATTAAAAACTTAAAAAATTAAATATATTCTGCTATGATCTTTTATGTTTTAGTTAAGTGTTATATATCTATCTTTACACAATATAGTAAACACTTCTGCTTATTTTTTTATGTGTTTAGTTCGTAAAAAATACGTTTAGCTGCAACCTGCACTGCATCATTTGACATTTTTTTTAAAAGTGAGCTGTTTTAAATAATCACTGTCTGGACGCCTAAGTGACGAAGACAATATGTTTTTGACAACTAATATGCATTTACTTAAGGCAGAATTAGTTTGTACGTTCTGTTCTGTTACGAATCAGCTGTTTTGTTTCTGTTCAATTGAAAGTCTGTATGTGTGGTTTGTTTTTACTTTTTCGTTCTGTTCTGTTGCGGACAAATGTTTTGAAAATAGAATTCAACGTTAAGTTACGGCCATAGTGTGTATGTATTAGTTTGTTGTGATATGAAAAAATGTAATTTATTGCTTATAGCTAGAAAAATTGGTTTTAATTAAGGATTTTTTAAAAAGTGACGTATTTTTGACGTATTTTTTTTACAATTTCAATGCTTTTCTTTTTAAAAGCAGATGATTCCTTTTACAGAAAAAGTAATTACAAAATATTTGCTACATAAAGGAACGAAACAGAACGGCAACGGAAAGTAACAACTAATGAGGCCTTTACTGTGATGCCAGTATATACTGTCAAATGTAAACGCTGTGTAAGAAAAGAAGTGTACACCTTACGTATACTTGATGAAATAATGTATTACAAATTCTTCATACGTCATTATGCCTGTGGTACGGCCAGTTTTGGAATTATTTTTATGCCGTTCACCACAGATGGAAAGGGTATATAAGATTGGTATTCCATTGGTAATTTCTGTAAATTCGATCTTAGACCCTATGAAGTAGTTTTTTTCTAGGTCCTTATCAGTACCGAATTTGATTTGTTGAACAGTATTCGTCTTTGCGTCTGCCCGTGAGTATGTTGAAAAGGGTTTTTCGAAGACTCCAGAAATAATGGGGAGTAGGTTGTTATGCATTAATGTCACATATACTCCTTTCACGTTTGCTGTTGAAATTCAGTCAGACCGGTGAACAAATGGCTAAGATGTGAAAAAAACACGACTGCCTGCAATTTTACCCATAAATCCCATGTTATTGTTTTTTTTTATATCTGGATAACGGCAAGAGCAAAGGTCCAAAGGTACAAGCATCTTGGTTATCAAACACAACATCCGAAAAAATGTGGGCAGTATTAGAGAAGTGGGGGAGGTTCAAAATATATTTATTTATATCCAAAGTATGGTATTTTTATAACTTTCTGCTCTTATCGCCCCATGGTAAAAGGTTGAATCCGTAGAAAAAACATAATTTGGTGTACTTATTCTGATTTTCAAAGAATAAGCCCCTTTATTGCTTAATTTTTTGTTGCCACTTTTTTTGTAAATATTGTCTTTTTGTGGTACTTTTTGAAAATATGCAACGGTAACGCTGGCTGGATGGATATTCAAAAAACACGTACACGAGTGAATTTCGCCAGCATGACATTGGGTTTTCACCTAAGGTAATACAGCCATGTCACTGATATATAGCCATGTCACAGGGTACAATTCCGTTCGAAAACGGAATTCATTCCGTATTTTGGTGCTTCAAACATTTAAGAAAAAAAATTTGCGAAATAAAACCATTTTTCTTTTAATGAACGGAATGGGAGTTTTCTGTATCTGAAACGCCAAATAACTATCAAAATATACTCTTTATCAATAAACAAATAAGTTTTCTTCGGTTCCGAACGGAATTGTACTCTGTGACATGTCTGATAATATGTGAGAGAACGTCGGCAGAATGAGAGAGGACATTTCTTCATGTTAATATTAATCTTAAACTAGGGGAATACATATGTATCTTATAAGATTTCATAACATGCTGATTTTCTTACAGTAAACTTGTGTCGTTTTTTATTCTTTTTTTAGTTTTTTCTTTGTTTTAAGTGTTTAATATTGTTTTTTAAGCACTTTTCATAAGATTTAAACGAACAAAATTATATGTATGTATGTATGAAATCTGACAGCTCATCTTATAAGATAGTTGTTATAAGATTTATCAATACGTTCCTCCTTCTAGTAGTCCCGTTTTTGCAAAAATTTATAGCTTATGTTTCTGTCTTAATAGGGATCTATCTATGCTTAAAATTTTAATTAAATCGCTTAGATTGTATCGGAGAGGCAGAAATTTGCTTTTTTTAAAAATGTGTATCTAGTGTATCCATATAAATAGTAGTCGATATATGTTTTTAATTTCATTAAAATCCGTTGGATAGTTTAGGAGAGGCAGAAATCGGCCCCTACCTCACCTCGTGGTCCTTTATTTTGAAAAAATGTATAGCTAATGTATCCATATAAGTAGAGATCTGTCTGTTTTAAATTTCATTAAAATATGTTAGGTAGTTTCGGAGAGGCAGAAATTTCCCCTTACCAGCCCTTGTGGTCCTAGTTTTGAAAAATGTTATAGCCTAAAACCATCTTCACAATCTCGCCTTTCTAATGACACCAGCTTGAAACACATCGGTTGGGTGGTTCCAGAGTCTATAGAGGACATAGAAACATTTTTTGTATTTTACCGATTAACCGTTGATCGGTTAATCAATTAAATACTACCCGATTAACTGCTCGGTTGATTTAAAATTGGCTATTTTCGATTAACGATTAAACTGGTTAATTACAGTCGATTAACCGATGTAACTAAAATTTTAATTTTTGTAGTATTATAACACATTTTTTTGTGTTTTTAATTATTTGTTTCGTCTCATATACAAAAAGTATGTGTTTAGAAAATATTTGTTCATACACACAAATAACCCAGCGAAATTGTGCCTTTTTAGATTACTTTTGACATTAAAAGCTGATTTATCACTTGAGCAATTGAAAATGCATTCATTCATAGAGCAATTCCATATGAAAACGATCAAAATTGGCAAATTTTTGGACGACCCCTCTCCGATTTTAAAATAAATAGTTTCAATCGATTGCCCAGCAAAAAATAATGTACCTACATATTTTTTTTTTTTTTATAGTGACTGGTTTAGTGGTGGTGTACACCACTGTCATGTGACAAAATTGAAGAATTCTTCATAAGGGACCTCATTGAAAGTTGTTTAAGAGTGATAGCTCGTTGGAAAGGTATTGAATCAGGCTTTAATTGAAAAATAAAATTTTCCTAATTTTTCTTAGAAATTTACTTTAAATTTTCCCAAGAAAATTAAATTTTCCGATTTTCCACAGAAGCTCCTAAATTTTCCGGCTAATTTTTTTTTTTTGGATTCCTCATAATTTTTGCTTTAAGAATCAGCAATAAAAAAATGGGCCCCGACTCCTTGTTTGGACAGGAGAAGAGCATTTAAGAGACCACCTTGTTAAAAATACATTTTAAAAATTATTTTACAGTTAAAAATACATTTATGAAGAAAAAATCTTTCTTATTTTGCTGCTTATACTTAATTACAATATTTATTAAAAATTTCAATTGTCTTGGCATCATTATAAAATTAAAGTAACTTTAAATTTAGCACGTCGGCAGACGAAGAGTACCGCTTTACATTAATTGACATATCAGAAATATTTGGTATGAAGCAATGAAACTTTTGCGTTCCAGTTATAGTTTTGACATTATTATATCTGTTTTGAATTCGTCGCTCCATGGCATCGTGTTCTTTTTGAGTGCATAAAACTGTGTTAATGGCAATTTCCTTGCTTTGAATCCACGAAAACAAATGTTGTACATTTAAGATCTGGTCAGTATATGGCCTTTGCAAACTTGCCTTAGTCGCCATGCGTTTTAGGGTTCCCCCTAACGCATCGCATGGGCCCTTACCGTGGGACGTCGCGAAAAAGTGCCACTCGACCTTGCAGTTTTGTTCTTCTTCAATTATGCAAAGATTATAAAAAATTTTTTTATTCTTGTACTGAGAAGCCGCGCCGTCTGAGAAAAACGTTATTTTGTCGATTGCATCGAATTTTGATCTTAAGAATTCAAACAGTTTCATTTGAAATAAATAAACGGACACATAATTATGAACATATGTATGTTCAATGATTTTTTGAGTTGATTCATCGGTAGGGTACCATTTTCTCACAATTGCTCGTGAAGTTGATTCCTAAATGATTCGATTATGATACAAAATGCTAGTTGGGAATTGTTTCGCGTACTTTTTATATGTATGTGTTTAGTAATTTGTTTCTTCTCATATCATTTCATATCAATTAACCAAAACAATTAGAAGTACTAAAAATTTCAAGAAATTAAAACAGGACTCTAATGGCATAATGGAAGTTTTATATGTTTAGAGAGATCCGGGAAAAGGACTGAGATATTAGATATTCTGCATTATGGGTCCAACATCTACGATAAATGAAATAAATTTTTTCAATTCACGTTTTATCAAAACTAGAAACAAACGAGAATCGCTTAAATCCTAAACATTTAAGCCAAATTATTTGTCTAAAAGATTATTTTATGAGATCTCCTCAAACTATTGAAATAACTAATAAAAGGCCTCACAATTAATTTTTTAATTAATATGTATTAATTAAAAATATGTATTATATTTTTATGAATTATTTTTTTGTTTTCTCGTTTTAGGTCAAGAATTGTTATGTTTGTTTTGTTATTTGTTTTTTTTTTTACTAATAAACTCCAAATAATAAATAAATTATGCATTTTTATTTATTGAAATGACTTCATATATAAAAAAAAACCTTGTTGATCGGTTAAAGGCCATGTCAGATAAAACTTTTGCTTCGCGTTGCGTTACCGATTCGCTTTGACATCTAAGATAAAATATACCTACTTATACGAAACATGTCACATAAAGTACTTTCAAGCCGGAGCAAAGCAAAAAGTTCATCTTTTTGCGCGCTTTGACAATTGGCTAGTATAATTTTCTTTTTTATTTCAATTTTTTGCCAAATTCAATTCCAAAAAACCGTCCAATTAAATGTTTAACTTTTATTTTTATAACAAATAATGAAATGTACGAATTACCAACCGCTTTTATAAGTAAACCAACAATGCGTGAGTGGTGTCAAGAGTTAATATAATTAAAATTGTTTTTAAAGTTTGGCCCGTAGCATACGTACCTTCCCCCTTCCCGACATGCCATCATAAAGAAAACTTTTTATTATTGTCAACCACACCGCAATTATACAGGCAGTGAATATTTCTTGTTATCTAGCCCAAAAAGTTATTGTCATACTATCTTCTCTAAGAGTTTTGTTTTGTTAAAAGTAGCTTATTATTAAAAAAGATGAGTTAAATACATTCAATTTATAAAGTATCACTATCCAGTGTGATACAAAGAATGCTGACGAATGCCGTAGCGGGCCAGAAAATGCATTACATTCTGCTGGTATTTAATAATTCTAAATTTTTCTGTACATACAATATACTTCATTGCTATCAAACGGAAAGCTAAGGTAAAATGTAACCAGAAGATACAATATAATAGTCTGGTAGTTTTTTCTAAAAAAAAAATAATTAAGGAATAGAACTATTACAAAAAGCTTTATAAAATACATAACTGAAATTTAACTCATAGAATAAATTCGAAAAATAAAAAATGTTGAATAAATAAAAAATAATATAATTTTAATAAATTCCTAAAAAAAATGCCAATTACAAAAATTAAGTGTAAAAAAATTAAACAAATAAATGAATCACTTAATCTTGTAAACTAAAGGTAGAGTTAGCCGAACGTCCACGTCCCCTAACGAAACGTCTGGTCCGTTTTGTTATTTGCTTACAATGTAAATGCTTACCGAATTTAAATGTCACGTAACGGAACGTCTCAATCTGTATAAATTAGAATTTCTTGCCGTCGTTACGTGACAGTTGTAAAGCAGTGATGGCCTGCTTGTATATTAAATTGAATGCGGGTATTTTCGCTCTTTTTTTTGGTACTTTTTTCCGGTATATCTATGGACTTTCGACAAAACGACTTACAATACAACATATTTCCATATATATAAATATACATATGCTTAGATGTACAAAATAAACAAATGCTTATGCACATACAATAAAAATGAGAAATATATAAAAGGCTTTAAATGGTTACAAAATATTGTTTTGTCTATGCACATTTACAAAATAATATATGTAAATATGTATGTATATGCTAAAATACATATTTATTTATTGTAAATCTATAATATAAATATCAGATATTAAATTATTAATGTTTTTTTTACTTACACTAAATACTGTATAAATACCATTTTAATCACTTGGTACTTTTTCTGCACAACGGTCAACATTTAAACCTTTTGATTTCCCATCACTGTGTGTGTTGTTTTATGTATACTATTGCTTTTTGGTTTATGTATGTGAAAAACATATGACACGTTATTAGATGTTCTATAAGTGCACCAACGTGCAAGCAGTCCGTTACAGTAAGTTACGGGAACAGCAACGTTCGCCTAACTCAGCCTTAACAGTATGTTTACATTTGACAGTACTGACAAGACAGTAAACAAATACATATTAGTTGCCAAAAACACTACTTGCTGTCTTCGTGACGTAGGCGTCCAGACAGTAGTTAAGACAGTTCACTTTTAAAAAATGCCTAACGTGAAAGTCGCAGTGCAAGTTCTAGTTAAACGTGTTTTATATGAACTTAACAAATTAAAAATAGCATTTAACAACTATTTTTTGTGAATATAGATAACCCTTAAGTAAAACATGCAAAACCAAATCATAATTTATTAATTTTCTTTTAATTGTTGATTTTTTTTTTTTTTTTTTTTTTTGCGAACAAAACTTCAAATTACTGTCAGCAAATTTTAAATCACTGTCCATTTTACTGTCTGCAAAATTTGCTAGACAGTATACAAGACAGTTGGAAAAGTGTACATGTATTAGTGAAAAAGTTTGCATGTATTGCAAATGTCTTGCCAGTACTGGCAAATGTAAACACCGTGTAAGGAGTTCACAAAATTTGGGAATTTCCAGCTTTGTGGCTGTACAAAAAAAAACTTCGAAAGGTGCTGTTTTATATATACCGATTTTCCTGGCGATTTTTCGAAATTAAAGTGCCGAATGTCTGATAGTGCTGGTTCACACTCTTCAAGTTTTAGTCGTCAAGTCTTGAGTTTTTAGGAGAGGGAGAAAAATAAATGGCATTCTCTTTTCCCTTCTCTACTAATACGTCTTAAATTTGATAAGTGTAAGCAAGGCGAATTCATTACAGGTGATCCTAAAAGCCCTGCTGGTAACTTTTTTTCTTTAGCTTTATAATTGTTGGATGTCAAAATTTTGTTTATTATCTTGGTTTCTGTTTTGATTTGTTTCGGTTTTTGACATTGTACAATGATTTTACAAAAACAAATTGCTTGTGTTTTTTGTACGAGTTGTACTTGTTGTACTACCGAGATTACCTGGAATGAATTCGCCTTGAGTGTAAGCCAGCACATTTTTTTCAAAATATTCAGATTTGTCATTAAAATGATTGGCAGCCCTGGCAGTAATATGTCTTATGGTACTGTTGTATCTGCACTAAAGTTGCAAATTTTTAATACTATAATTTCCAACATTGTAGACACAAGAAATTAAAAATATTTTTTTTAATTTGATTGGAATTGCAAAATAAATAAGAAAAAGTTGTAAAAATATAACTTTCGTTTGTTATTAGAAAGAACTATGCCCGTTCTTAGATCGCGTAAAGTTCAATCGGAAAACAGTGAAGACAAGGAAAATTTAAGCAAAAAAAAGCAGCAGCAACGGACCAGCAAAAAAGACGTAAACAAAACGCGCGCCGGAAGACTATCTAAAAAAACGGAATCAGAACTTAAAGAAATAAATCGCAATTCACACAAGCAAGCCACCAAAAAAACCGCTAAAAATAAAATGGTAAACGAAGATGATAAAAGCAACCCAATCCCAGAAGAGACTGCAGAAGAAAAAACGCAAATAATCACGGACAATGAATTAATTATACCTGTTACAGAAAATAAGGTAGTGAAAACAACAGCAGATGAATCCATGGATGTGGCAGAGTATTCAGGAGAAAATGAGGAGTGCTCGCCAATCAAAAAACCAAAAATGAATGTGAACGAAGAGCTTGAGGGTGAAAAACAAGATGAGACAAATGAAAGTGGTGGAGAATTACAAAGACAAGTTGAATTGGATAATGTTACAGAAAAAGGACATGAGCCAAATTATGAAAAACCTGAATCTTCTAACACAAAAATTAAAGGCATATCTTTAAAATCATCGCAAAGCACTGCAAAAACATCTGAAGAATCATCTCCAGGTAGTAATTTACCCAAGCAATTACTAACAGTTATATCCAATTTATATTTAAATGTTGGTGAGCGTTTGCACCTTGACTTTCCTCCAAGATGTCTCGACGATTTAGCTTTTTGTCATCGTCATCATTATCGTTCGGAGCTGCCAGAAGCTCCTATGACATCACAAGCGCATAGTTTACGTAGTGCACTGCAACACTATCGTTATGTCTTATTCATCAATGCCACTACTGATATGTGCCATCGTGGAGAATTTCCCGGTAAAGGAATATTTACAAAACTAATTGAGTTAGTTTTGGTAAGTAAAAATAGAATCTAAAATTACGATTAAGTCAAAATTCCTTATACCTATTTAGAGTATTAACTATGACACTAAGAAGCCCAAAGGCAAAATTTCTATCTACGAACAATCGTATCACAAGTCTATAGAATTGTTTTCAATGATCGTGCGAACATTTCCGCCCTGCTGGCATAAAATGCGTACCTATTATGTGGGATTTTTGGAGTATGGTCTTGATTTAGCAAAACTTAAGACTGACAAAGAAAAAGCTCTTTCGAAATCGGCAAAAATTTTTGACATTTTACTAGATTTATTGGAGGAGGACTTGAAAAGTTCTAAATCTGAAGATCAAAATGAACGATTAGAAGCTACGTCTCCACTTCTCAATTCGGAATTAAGTATTTGCAGTGATTATTGGAATCAAAACGAATACGAGCAAAGAGAAAGGCAAAAACAAACATACGATGCCTTGCCAAATGATCAGAAATTGGAAAGAGTTTTAACGGCTCTGAGATTGTTATTACAAATATTAGAAAATGATTTGGCCATGTGGATGTTGCATCACAATAAAAAAACAAAGGAGTGGATATTTTGTGCAGAAAATAGACCATTAATAGTAGTACTTTGTGAATTGACACAATACACCAGGATGACCCGTGTGGCGAGACGAATTTTTAGTGTTTACAGTAAAGCGGCTGCAAAGGGTTGGAATAAAAAACATTTAAGAGTTTTAGAGGTAAGGTTTTTAAAATTTTATCAATCTTTTATTCAAAGAGGCAAAAAAGAGAAGTAAATTAAATTAAGAAAAATTAAACCAAAATTTAATAATTTAAATACAATTTTTTAGTGGAAAAAGAATATTAAGTTTTAAGATTGCAAAACAATAATGCTTTTAATTAATTTATACTACTATTTTTGTAGCGTTTTATTTCGCTGTTAATGGTTGCCAGTAATACCGCAGATATGGAAAATACGGCTATTGGTGTAAAATATCCGTACTTGGGAGAACAAACCAAAACTTTGATACAAGAGTTCTTTAAAATTTTTAAAGGTATTATTAATCCAATATATTTGTAACGTGTCCCAACACATTTGTTTATTTTAGCTCATAATCGTGAAGAAATTAGCAGGTATATAGAAACCATTGAACTTTTACGCATACCATATGTACGTTATGAATTTATCGATAATTTATTAATCATGTTTCAATTTACAAATTCCGAGCCTTTATCACCGCAAAAGATCGCGTTGGATATTGCTAAAAAACGTTGGCTTAAGTACAAACCAGCTGCAGAACTAACCAGTCTCGCTGATGACATTTCGCGTGAACAATATTTACATTTATTGCTTGTAGCTTTGCGCAGCTATTGTGAATTTCATGGATCGAAAACCTTTCTACATGTTATCACTGATGTCAAGGAAATTTTTCCTCTTACTACTACCAATGATTCTGTTCACCGTTGGCCAACTCGTGGTGGTGGTGTATTGGTTTTAAAAAAAATGGCCAACGACATTGATCTGTTGACGAGTAAACTCAAAATGACTGTACGCATGTCAAAACCGAAAGTTGTTTTACCCTTAGCTGATATTTGCATTGATGAGGCTATTATTTTAAAATATCGAAACGATTTGAAATTTACTGTAAGTTTGCAAAATGTTTTGCTTAAACAAAAAGAAACATACCCCGATGTCGATTTTACTAATTGGTTGGAATATCTAAATGATTTTTCTCCTAAGAATACGACAAAAAAAGAAGAAAACACAGCTTAAGAGCCTAAATATAGTATGTATAAAAGAAATTATAGAAGAGCGAAAGGATTTTTTTGTCTAAAGCAAGGTGAATTTATACAGGTGACCGCATCGTGAGAGAGTGAGTTGTGCTAGCTTTCCTTTTTTATGTAATTATAGGTATTCTTAATGTCAAAATCCTTAAAACAAAAAAAACAAAAAAAAAATTGACAGCCAGTATAACTCGCATGCGGTCTGACGCGATCACCTGTATGAATTCGCCTTGGTCTAAAGCACATAGCACATGGTAGAATTAATAAGGCATCCTAAGTTATACAACAAGGCAAAAACAACATGTATTTTGTTGGTAGAAAAACCTAATAGATTGTCAAAAAATATATGTATACATATTTGTACACAAACAAATTGTAAATCAATTTTAACATAATGTAAGGTTCGTAAACAATATTAAGCTAGGCTAATGGAGTTACCTTATTAATTGTACCATGATAAAGCATATTATAATCAGCCTTATTGCGGTTGTCGTTGTCGTAAACGACCGCTTCGTTTTGTGTAGTAGATTAAACAATACTCGTATACAACAACGACAAACGCAATAAGGCTGAATATTTCATTAAACTCTTAGATTTTGTCATAGATTAATTCGTACCTCAAAAATGACTTTTGACACCTCCATTCAGATTATTTTTAAAATTTTAAGACAAAATCTTATACGAAACATATCTTGTTTGATCATCCAAATTTTTAAAAGAAAATGTTTGTTGAATATGTAGAATAAAATATATTTACATATACATATTCATATTAATAAATTACGTTACAAATATTCGTTTCGTATTGTTTGACATTTTGCCTTATATAAAGTATAATCTGAATATTATATTAACTTTGCCCCTAATCGTTCAGCTTTCATCGGAGGGGGCTTAAACGACATTTCCGAATTATGGATTCTGCACCATTTTATGTAAGAATTTTAATACAATCTAAATATTTTATACGCTTTACTAAAAAAAACATGTATATTCACAATTTTTACTCATCTTTTCATGTTCCCAAATTGTAACCACTTTTTTATTTGTATTCATTTTTTTTGATATAAGCTTGTGTACTTGAATCCAAGTTAATATTTTAATTAAAATAATAAAATATAAGTATTTATTTATAACTTTCTTGTTTTTTTTTTCTAATGACACCAAAACTATGGTGCAATTACTAAATCCACCATGCACAAAACTATATAACAAAACCCGCAACGATAAAGGCTAGTTTACACTATCACACAAGGCTTATGTATTCCATTAAACTTTGTGAGATAGAAATCTAATGGGTTTTGTTGCGACTGTCAAAAATCTAATTTGTATTCACACTACCACACATGAACATGCTTCTGGTAAAATGCAGCTCTGATCAAATGAAAAATATTACTGCTCATTTCACTAAATGCAAAAGACCGCTTTCTTTCGAAAAACTACATTAAAAACGAAACAAAATTTTAAAAATGTTGTTTTTGTGTCAAATGTATTTGTGCAAAAGAAACCGTTCTTTCGACATCGTAAAATTGGCAGTTATTGTTTAGAAAACTTTAAAAAATAGATGAAGTCGTATGGAATTTCAAATTTTTTTCGTTATAGGTATTTGTCCTTTCATCACACATTGCATTCAGACTATCACACTTTTACATATTACTTTAGTTTTTTATATGCATTAATACAAATTATAATAGTGTAAACTAGCCTTAAGTTTGCGGACCAGTGGTTTACCCCTTAATGTAGTTGCGATTTTGGGCCGATAATACCGTGCGACATATTTAATTTTCTTTTTATTTGGCAGAAACGCCACTATATAGTTATTAATCTAAATTCTAGAGACAAAACATAGTCAAACTGCGTAAATGGTTTCATTTAAAGGACTCAACATTTTTTAAGAATATCCTTTTTGTAAGCAAAATCGGTATAATCACCGCATACGATATCGATCAAAATTTTTTCATTTTGTCATTATGGCACTGGATATCGAATGAAATGTATCGTATTTTTCTTCTCTACACCGTTTGCCAACAAACGAAAAGCGGCGCCGTAAAAGCCCTCGTGAAAATTGGGTGTAAGAACGAGTTCTATTTTCAAGTAACGTTCGCCAATCTAGCAAGGAAAGTTAGCAACAGCGAAAATAAAAAAAATCCAGGGATTTATTGGCAACGCCGGAATTGTAAATGAAAGAATTTTTTGGATGTAATGATTTTAGAAATTTAGTGGCATAAAGTAAAAAACATCAACTTTCCTGATACAGTTAAGGAATTAAGGAATACAGACTAAGGAATTTTAACGTCGCAACAGTTCTAATTCAACAACATATAGCAGAGTTCTAATTCAACAACATATAGCACCTACTGTATTAAAAACATCAAAAATACCTGTCTTATTTTTAACGAGCTTATGCGTACATTATTCATGCATAATAAATTTTTTGCGCATCAGACTATTTTGGAAGATATAGATTTTCCGTCGACTGAGGAATTTTATTGGTAAAATGTGTCCTTTACGACAACATATAGATCCCACTGTATTAAAAAAATAGCCACCTAATTTTTAAAGGAGCTTATTGCCTTCAACCTTTTCTATAATTCATCCATATATTTATTGTGGATCAGATTATTAGTTCAGAAGATGTGATTTTTATTCCACTGGATTGACCCCTTTTTCCAGTGTGTTCCAGTGATAATAACAAGACAACAACTTCATTTATTGAAAAAAACAAACATAACTCAGAATAAAAATCGGTAATACAGCAGTGTAATTAGTTTCAGCGTTAACAGTGAATTTCACAAAATTACATGATATTTTTCTGGCCATATGAATCTAAGTTGGAAGAAATTGTACAGGCAGTGTGATTTCTCGTCCTATAAAACTGTGACGTACCGAATTTAATTATGATAGCATTATTTACTACGGTTTTAAGCGTAATAAACTGTTTTTCGAAGGTAGGGTTTGTATGGGGTCTGGTGTAAATTATAGACCGATCTTCAAAAATTTTTACAGTGTGATTTCTGGTCCTAAAAAACTGTAACATGCCAAATTTTAGTACAATAGCATTATTTATTACGGTTTTAGGCGTACTGAATTGTTTTCCTCAAGTATGGTTTATGTGGGGCCTATGGTTAAGATGTGATTTTTATTCCCCTGGATTGACCACTTTTTTGCAGTGTGTTTCAGTGATAATAACAAGACAACAACTTTATTTATTGAAAAAACAAACATAACTCAGAATAAAAATCGATAAATGTGTGAAAACGTAAATTTAAAAATCAAGCTTTTTCCTTTTTTTTTAAATTTTTGAACAATGACTCAAGTACTTTTTCAAAAATATTACTTCGTTTCGGCCATGTACAAAAACTAACAAAAATTTGGATATTACGTTGGGCTTTCAAAAGTTGCGAAAAATTAAACCACTCGGCATCACTGGTAACGAATCCAAATGTAGAACAACCTCCCTGAAAAATTGATAATTTTGATACAAAAAAATAATTGGTGGCGGAAAACACGGATTGATATACATATGTAAGACTTTGCACAAATTCGTTTTATAATACTAAATAAACTAAAAAATTTCATTACATATGCAATAATATGGAAGTTAATAGGTGCGTTTGAGTACTTTTACAGTAAAATGCAGTAAATGAGTAAACTGAAAAATTTTCTCTCACAAAAAGCTGATGTCCAAAAAAGTACGCGAACGCAAAATTTGTAAAAATTCGTAAAATAAAGGCAACAGCTGATGGCAAATAATTGAAGTGTTGAAAAATGTTTACACTTTTGACTACTTAACTCGTTTTCTTATCGGTACTCGATTAAATACTTTTTATAACACGAATCTTTTTGGAAAATACAAAAAAATTATGTTATGTAATCTTTCATATTTTTTTGTTTTTAATTTGCTAATTTGTGTCCGGCTAAATTTGATCAATAGTACACGAATACTTTTTTTACTATTGATAACTTTAAAAACAAGGGCTGTTCTAAGTACCCGAGTACTTAACACTTTTACAACTCCAATAAATTAACATAACAAAAAGTTTCAAAAGTTGGTATTTAGCCATATAAATGCTTCACATACAAGTGTAATTAATAAATATTTATTCACTTTTTGTTTTTTTTTTTAGTTTTTTTTTTTAAACTTTTCTTTTATTAAAATTTTTTTCACAATTTGTATGCCTTTTGTTTGCTACTTTTGTTTGTTTACCTTTTGAAACATATGTTTTTTTGTTTTACTAAATTTTACTGCAAACATTTCATTTACTGTATTTTGTGTACGCGAACGCAATTTAGTAAAATGCAGTAAAGTTCAGTAAAAAATAGTAAAAACTTTTGTGTTCTCGAACGCAGCTATTAATGGAGTTCTATAAACAACAACAAGATCTCGATAACGATTGCTACAGATGTTATTTGTAGTAAATTTGACAACTTTTAAAGCAACCGTTTTGAAGAGATATAGAAAATTACCTCGCCCAGTTTGTAAATTTCCACTTTTTAGTAGATGAGTGTTTATAATCATCTTATTTATTTGTACCAATTTGGGACTATTTTACACTTACCGCTTCTCAGACACTAATCTAAGCGCCCACAAATCTAATTCCGCCCACTTTTTGCGTATTGATAACTAAGCTATATCTACCAAACTTGGAAACTTTAGCTGTTACCGTTCTCTAGATATGCATAAATCTATAATGTCTTTGTATTGGAGGTGCCACGTCCACTTACTCCCACCCACTTTTTGAAAGATGTTGTGTATCAATACCCAGCCAAATTTAGAAACTTCAGCAATTGCAGCTCTCTAGATATACAGAATTCTATATTCAGCACACCCACTTCTCCAATCCCGCCAACATATTGATATTTGTGTTAGAGTTATAACCAAGCTATTTGTGCTAAATTTAAGAACTTCGCCTATTGCGGGTCTCCAGGCATAAAGAATTCTTTCTAATTTATGCCACGTCTACTCTAACAATTTCACCCACAGTAATTTGTAAGCTCTAGCTGCTTCTCCAGATATGCGGAAATCATATTGTCCTTGCATGGGAGGTTTCACACACACTTATCTTAGCTTTGTGTACTATATTTGGAAATTTTGTGTTCTAAGATATAAGTACTTTGTACCACGCCTACTTCTTCAATTCTGCCAACATGTTCATTCGTTAAGAGAAATCTATAATGTCTTTGAATAAAAGGTGTCACACCCGCTTAAAATTTAAAAATGGAAAAAAAGTGAACCACATTTTTTTGCGATTGGGTATTCGGGGGCATAACAAACGAGCACATAAATATTCGTTTTGATATATTAGATTAAAAAATCCTTCTGCAGCCGGAGACCAATATGGTACATTGCGACACCTTAGTTAGTGATAGAATACTAATAGCAAAGGATGCAAGAAATAAAGAGTAAACACAAGAAATCGGAAAGTAGTAGAAGATTAAAATCGGGTAAAAAAGAAAAACAACGCCACTAAACAAAACTGCCCTATAGATGTATACCCAGTCGCCTGTTATACAGCCAGGTCATTCCCATTACGAATCCCGTCGGCTTCTCGACCCCACAGTTCTAGATATCCCCCAATTTGCCTAAAACCCTACTACCTAGCCAACGCAGCATACTGTTGGGCTTATGTCCAGATCCGCAATGAATAGCCCCGAAACCGTACCCTTCATCTTCGAGCCAACAGTGATTATAGCAAATCCCTTATACAATCTTCCCTGACCTGACCAGCTATCCCTAGACGGTATTATCACCCCTTGCAAACGCCTAAACCGACCGTAGTTCCCATATAATCTGTGGAGCCGGGCGAGCCCAGCCAACAACCTTCAGCACCAATCACATCCCACCAAACACAGCATTCACACATTAGAATGGGTGTATGTATCGCACAACACTGATAGAAAAGGCGTCATAACGCGTATGTATTTTGACATCAGTAATATGACAAGTGTCTTCGTTTTAGACCCATTGACACTTTCCATAGTAGTGATGTCAGCCTTAACATCACTTGGCCAAATTGTCATCCTGGTCAAAAATTGGCATCGGCATGACGAACCAAAGTAAGCTAAATAAAACAAGTCATTAGTGCGATGACTCAATCTCAGGCAAACAAAAAAAAACTCACTAGAAAGGACACAGTTGGATCAAAGTAAGAGAATATTATTATTTACTTTCCCGTTCACATGTTTGAGTCATTTTCATTGTATTCCGCCCTTTGTTTACAGAAGAACTCTGAATTACAAGACACCAGCAGCATGCCCGATATGGTTTTCGTAATCATTATATTTTGAAAATTTGATATATTTGACTAAATAATTTTAAAAAAACAGAATATGGGAATTTGTGCTTATTTGACTTTTTAAACATGAAAAAATAATAATAATACGAGTACACAAAATGTGGCATCGAATTGATGTAACAGTAGTCATAGCATAGATAACGCATAAAATATGACAACATTTTATAATGAAGTTAGCCATTAAATTGTCAAAGATGTGGATTTAGTTTAAACTTATTTTAACGTAGTCCGAAACTCTGATTTTCCGGCATAATGTGAATTTTTTATTATTTCATTAAAGACCAACATTTTATTGTAAAACTTTGGTAATTGCGGCACAAATCTGTTTTCAGATTTACTAAGCCTAGTTCAACAGAGATCTCAAAAACCCAGACTAAGACCCCTTTCAGACAAGCAAAGTTTACTTTGCAAAGTCTTGAGTTTATAGAAGAGAAGGGAAAAGAGTATAACGGGGGAGTACATACTTTGCTGTACTCGCAAAGTCGTTTTGTTTTTCGTTCGTAGATTATACCTGAAGTTGGCTGCAACTTTATATTTATATACAGCGTTACCAGAATCTTTGGAATAAAAATTGTCATATGGCGAAAGAAATCATATTTTGAAGAGGAAAATCTTAAATTTTTTTTCTTAATTTAAATTTTTTAAAACAAGGGCAAAATAGTAAGAATTATTAATTTTTTATAAAACCATACTTCTTATTATTTAAATTGAAATACATAAAAACATAATTCGTCAGTATATGAAACTTTATAAAAATACATTTTTTCTTTTCACCTATTTCCGATGTACTAAAGAATTATTTACTTCTTAAGGTACGTTCAGACTAATGAAATATTTATCGAAAATATTTGTTCTGATATTTGCTTCAAACTGTGTGAAACAAAAAAATATTTTGTTAATGTTCAAACTAAGCTCAAATATTTGATAATTTTTGTTTGATGAAACAGTTGGCAAACAGTGTTAAATAAATTAAATTAATTCATGTTTGCCATGCGTTCAGACTAAAAGAAATATTTGCATCAAATAATTATTTAATGAAAGTGTTCAAAAATAAAAATATATTTCTCAAATGGTAAAAATGAGCGCAAAAGCTAATTTTTTTATTTTATTCTGTGGATCAGCGTCTCTTTTAGTGTTAGAACAGGAGAATGTAGAAGAAAAAATGGAAGCCACAGGGTAACGGGAACATGGCTTAAATTTGCGAAAAATTGCAAACTTGCAAACAAACGCTAAAATATATTTGAAGTCGTTAAATCGGTTAAAAAACAAAATGTCAAGAAAAAAACAAAAAAAATGTTGCAAAAATAGCGAAAATTCGCGAAAAATTTAGATATTTTAAACAAGCCATAAAATTTATTAAAGGTGCCTAAAACTATAAGGAATAGCAAAAATTCAGTAAAAATTGCTAAATTAGCGGAAATTCCCAAAAATTTGCTAATAGCGGCATGATACCAAAGTTTAAATTATTTAAAATAGTTAAAGCTGCAAAGAATCACAGAAAGAAATCGCTTCTTTTGCGAACATGGCTAAAATTCGCGAAAAAATGCAACCTTGGAAACAAACCCTAAAATATATTTGAAATTGCTAAATCGGTTAAAAAACAAAATTTAGGGGAAAAACAAAAAAAAAATGTTGCAAAAATTCGCGAACCATTTTAATATTTCAAACAAGCCATAAAATTTAGTAAAAGTGCCTTAAACTTTAAGGAATGGAATTATAAAAAATCTTTAAAATTGTAAAGAATCCGAAAACTTAAGGGCGTAATAAACCACACAAATAGCTTGGCAAACATGTCACAATTTTACGTTTGTACAAATATTTTGTGTTGTTAATTGGGGTGTTTGCTGTTTGGACAAACATTTGAAGCAATGTTTGTAGAAATATTAAAAATTTTAATATTTGGCAGACATGTTGGATATTTGTCAAACTTTTTGTTGAGTCTAGTGCTAAAAGTAATCATTTCAGCGAAAACATTGCAGAGTAAAGACGTAGAAGAAGAAGCATGAAATCATTTTCAGAGTAAATTGTAATATTTTAATAGCATTGTTTGCCCCAAAACAGCTCGTTGTTAAAGTACTCTTTACTCCAAAATTATTTTTTTTTTTCATTTATATTTTTTCTCCGTTTTAAACAAACAGCGAGCCAAATTGCCGCAACACAATCGTCGTCTGCATTCATTGAAAATAAAACAAAAATGAAAAATTGATGTTTGTACGAAATATGATTGTTTTGTTTATTGGCAAACAGCAGCAAAAACAAAGTACATGTTTGCCAAGCAATTTGTATGGTTTATTATGCCCTTTACAGTAAAAATTGCTTCTATCTGGAACATGGCTAAAATTATTTGTCGTTGTTTGCTCTTTCAATTTTTTTGTAATATCAAATAAATGTTTGCCCAAAAATTACTAAAATATTTGATTTTTTGTGTTCACACTATGTTCACATTGGACAAATATTTGTTTGCCGACAAATACTTTTATTTGCTCAAAATCAGCTGTTATTTTATTTGATACTCAAAAATATTTTGTGTTCAGACTACGTTAATGAAATATTTGATGTTTGCTTTCAAATATTTCATCAGTTTGAACGTACCTTTACAAATACATTTAAAACAAAAACAAAGTTTTTAGAACTTGTTTTTGTTTTAAATGTAGTTGTTCGAAAGAAGGAATTCTTTCGCACATTGGAAATAGGTTATAATATGCCTTTTTTAATATTTTTATGTCCAGAAATAATGATGCAATTTTGTGTATTCTAGATACTGGGTACAAAAGTGTGCAGCACCAACACACATCAAGCTGATGCAAAACTTCATTGTTTTAAAAATTGACTGTTTAAGTAATCGTGTATTTTCTATAAGCAAAATTAAAGTAAAAATCAGAATTTCTAAAAATAAAAAATCATCATTTGAGAAAAAAATCTTTAATCATATTTTTGTTTGAAAAAATAAAAAAAAAATATGATAAAATCATCATTCTGGCAACGCTGTTTATATATTATATTCAAACAAGAGAAAACAAAAATTTGTCAAATTAAACTTTGTGTGTCTGAGCACCAAACAAAGTTTAAAAGAGAATTCAACAGACTTTGTCAAAGTAAACTTTGCCTGTCTGAAAGGGGTCTAAGTTGAATATTTTGTGCAAGCAACTATGCACGCACCTGGTTGGATATTTTGCGTAAGCCATTACAGTATTGCCGCTTAAAAAAAATTTTCTTATAAAAAATATTTTTTGCACATAGGTACATATTTGTATTATTGGTGTATGTCAAAATATGTATTGTATCAGGTTTTTTCTTATAGAAAGTTTTCTTATACAGAATACTTTTTATATTGACACAAATGGAACAAAGAAATACTTTCTTAAAAGTGTTTTTTTTTTCTTATATGAGATGTTCTAATATAAAAATATTTTTAAAAAAAGTAAATTTTTTATAATTACCATCATCACTATAGAATTTTATTCAACAATTTGTTTAATTTTATTTATTATTTTTTATATTCGTTTGATATTTTTTTGAGTTTTTATAGGTACCTTCCAAAAAGGTACAATTTCTTGATTTTTAATAGTTTGTTCAATGTTTTTCACTAACAAAATATAATTAATCATTATACATGCCATACATTAAATAAATATATATATTTGTATATACTTATACAATTATATTATTACAATAATAGTTAATAATAATAATCATTCATTAGATTAATTTTTTTAAATTTACTTCTTATTCTTCATACGTCTGTAAGAATTTAGTTTACATATAAACATATTTATTTGTTTTTGTTTTTGTGTAGTAGATATACATATGAATGTATATATTTTAATTGTATTTAATCCTGCTTATTCATATCTTGAGTGATTATTATTTATATAATATAAATTTTTATTTACCTGTTTTTTCACATTTATACAGCAAAAACTACTTTTACGTATGGTTTTTCGAATGTGTTTAAAAATACACCACATTGTTGCTTTAATTTCGTTTTTGTATTTTATTTTTTAATATTTTTTTTTTTTTTTTTTTTTTTTTTTGTAAATGCTTAATTACTAATCTCACTACATGTTTTTTGTATTCAATATATTTACTTCCTTTTTTTTTAATACAAAAAAATCTATAGAAAATGTCGATATTTCTTTTTTACTTCTTCTTTAACTACAAAAATAAATACATTTATAACAATTTTTTGTAAGTTTTTTTATTTTTTTTAATGTATAAAATATTAAAGAAAATTTTAAAAAAAATGTCAAAAGCAGTTTTAACATTTAAATGGCCCTGTAATATTTTTTTATTTTATATTTAAATGTGTTTAAATTACTTTTTAAAATAAAAAAAAAAATAATTGTGAAGCATTTATTTTTTATTTTTGAAAAAACCCCTGGGGCCTAATTCTGGCAGTCGTGATCGAACACTTACTCAATTCGGAAGCAATTTTAATTCTACTTCTTTCAGTCGATAATGACCGAACTGAAATTATTATTTCAGCGTTGGAAAAACTCAAAAAAATGATTTGCAGCACTTCAAAAATAATTTAGATTCGTTCTGTATCGACTGAAAAAATTAGGATTAAAATTGCTTTCGAATAGAGAAAGTATTCGATCACGACTGCCAGAATTAGACCCCTGATTACAGTCTGGGTCTAAAAACAAAAAAAAATTTAATTTAATTTTTTATTATTTATTTTAAGGTTGAATACAAATAAAATTAATTGCCCGATGTAAAATAAGAAAGATAAATTACTTTTGCAAAGAAATCATGGTACAAATTTTGGCATTCGGTATCGATTGCAATTACAATACAATTTAAATAGAAATATCGATCGATTCCGAATGCAATAATTTATCACCAAGAGTATTTTATACCCTTCACCACAGGTGGAAGGAGTATATACAGTGGGAAGCTAAACTGTCCGGATGTTTTGCACTAAGGAAGTAAGGTAATGAAAATAATACAAATATAGGTATATTATCAAATATATTTTTTTTTTTTATTTAATTGAACATTATTCTAAATTATAAAGCACAAAAACTCATAAATTGCTTCAAAAAAATAAAAAAATTAAAAAAATCAAAAAATTCACTATTCGGACACTTTTGCACTGTTTGCGCTTTTGTATGCGGCGTTTGTTGAAACCAATTAACGTTGCCAATTTAATATTTCGTCCAAAGGCCTTTATTTTTAATTACGCTTTCAATACGTTTTGGCATACTCTCCACCAACTTTTATGATATCACGGTCCAGAGCTCGCCATTCATGTTGTATTCTCTCCCAAAGCTCATCAACATTTTTTGGTGGGTTTTCATATGCCCCCAGCCTTCTTTTCACAATAGCCCATAAATTTTCTATAGGATTCAGGTCTGGGCTTTGTGCAGGCCATTCCATTGTCCCAAAAGTTTGGTTTTGTAGCCAGCTTTTAACTATTTTGGCCGTGTGCTTCGGATCCCCGTCTTGCTGAAAAACAACTTCTTCGGTTGGATAAGCACTCTCGTCAACAATTTCTGGTAAATTTGTTTGTAGAATATTCAGGTAATCCTCCTTCTTCATTATACCTTGGATTCTCACCAAAGGTCCAATGTTCCACCAAGTAAAACATCCCCACACCATTATACTGCCGCCACCATGTTTCATCGTTTCCTTCACATGGTGCTTTTGGATACGCTCCTGCGGCCTATGCCAATAGTATTCTTTTCCATCAGACTGGTATCGGTTGACTTTAGTTTCGTCGCTCCAAATAACCCGTTTCCAGTCATCTACTGTCCAATTTTTGTGGGTTTTACAGAAATGAAGGCGTCTTCTCACATTTCTATCGGAAAGTGCTGGCTTTTTCTTTTTCACACTGGCTACTAAACCAATTCTATTTAATGCGCGTCTAACCGTCCAGGAACTGACATCCTTACCAATACTTTTTGCAGCATTTTTCGGGGTCTTGGTGTCCTTATTATGTAGCAAACGTTCAATCTGCCGGGCATCACCATCAGAAAGCAGTCTTGGTCGACCCCCTTGGTTATTATTGCAAGCTACATTTCGTCGTTTTTTTATATCATTTACCGTGGATTTACTTAAATTTAATTTTTCAGCAATTTTACGGCATGAATAATTATTTTGCAACAAATTTATCACATTGTTTTCAATATCAGTTGCCGTTTTTCTCATTTTTGAAGATCTTTTAATTTTTTATTTAAAAATCATGTTAATCACTTCACAGGTCAAACAATAATGCACAAATAGCTTGATAACGAGATGACAACAAACAATAAAAACCAACGGGCTAAATACCGTTACATTTTAACAAAGCAATATCGTGATAATGTTTATTTCTTGTACTGTGCAAAAGTGTCCGAATAGTGAATTTTTTTTATTTTTTTGAAGCAATTTCTATGAGTTTTTGTGCTTTATAATTTAGAATAATGTTCAATTAAATAAAAAAAATACATATATTTGATAATATACCTATATTTGTATTATTTTCATTACCTTACTTCCTTAGTGCAAAACATCCGGACAGTTTAGCTTCCCACTGTATGTATAAGCTCGTTTTTTATATGTTTACGTTTGTCGCTCAATTCGATGTTTTTTACAATATTAATTTAAGACTTTTTAAGTATACATATATGTATGAGGAGTGAATGAAGTTGATTTAACGATGTCCGGCTGTCCGTTGAAATGGGGTTTCCGAATACCCCAGATATCAATTTCATTTATCAATTTGCATTTATTCCGGAAAAGTTTGTCATTTTAATTCAGCCAGATCGTTCCATAAATGACTGAGATATCAACAAAAGACAACGACTGCCTCTTAATTTTACCGAAAAACGCAAATTTGGAATTTTGAAATTAAATTTTCTATTATACGGGTCTGTTCTGAAAATCACGTGCTTTTAAGATCACATGTGTTATTTTTGGTGTTCGGAAAGTCATACCATTTTTGTTTCTCGGTGTGCTTTCGGAAATTTTAAATCACACCGAAACACACAAACATGGAACACCAAAATATCGCACGTGTAATTTTAAAAGGCACAAGTGATTTGAAATCACGAGATTTGAGTTAATGCCCATAGTGATTTTCAGAACAGGCCTGATAATCTGGTAGATCAACTCATGGGATTTATTTTTTAATATGATTTCCGGCATGTCAGCCACGGTTACGAGTTACATGGTCCATTCGATCAGTCCAATTTTTGACTACCTTTTCCAATAAATCTGGCCGTACGGTGTCAATGGAGGCATGAATATTGGCTTCCAGTGCTTAAAGAGTAGCTGCTTTGTCGGCACATAAACCAATGATTTAACATAGCCCCATAAAACTCCAGAGGCGTTAAATCGCACGAACAAGGGGGCCTAGTAAATCAATTGTTAAGCGCGATGTAAGGCAAGTTGCGCCATCTTGTTGGAACCAATATCCTGGATGTTTAACAGATTCATTTTTGGAAACCAAAATTCAGTCAGCTTGGCGTGGTGCTCGCCATTCGCCGTAGCGGCAGCTCCTTGCTCATATCGAAAGAAATAAGAAGCAATGATGCCGCCAGCATGTAAACCGCAACAAACAGTCAATTTTAATGGATGTACTGGTGATTCGGTAACGCCTTCAGCATTGTCTTCGCTCTAAATACGGACAATGTGCATATTGAAGTACCCATTCTACCAGGAATCCCCTTCATCTTTAAAAACAATTCTTTGATCAAGTGCTCTTTGAACTTCGCGAACAGATTTATTTTATTATTTTTTCTTTTTTTTTCAAATAAAATTTATACAATATGGAGGCGTTCTTCTAGCCTTAAACGATTCATGATGACTTACCAAAGCTTACTGCAATTAAATGTCTTGACATGCTTAGCTGTCAAACCATACATAGGTATCGATATTCTAGATAGTTCTCATGTAGCTTAGAACAAAAACCCGATAAAATACGTCTAGCAAAAATTAACAAAGTCGGTCCATAAAGACCAAGTTATAGACATATAACTTTTTCTTCCAAAAATTATGGCTTTGGTACAGTAACGCCCATACCTTATGTTATAGGAGGACCAAATATGGATGATCAGATATTTCTTATATATAAATAGTATTTTATGTTGAAAATTATCAAAATCAGACCATGTAAACTAGTGAGCAATTAAGTTTTCCATATATATGGTGAAGGAAATATAAAATTCGGCAGAGCCGAATAACGCACTTTTACTTGTTTTATTATAATATAATATTCAAACTTAAAAAGTCTTTAATATTTTAAAAATCAATTGTAAAATAAGCATAATCTTTAATATTCATTTAAATGTTACTAAGATATTGAATATGTTTTTTTAGTTCTTTCTTAGTTAAATTGTTTTTTTAATATTCCTGTAGTTTTTTTTGTTATTATTTTTACTTTTTATTTATTATTTGTATATATATATGTATATTATATATTTGTTTTTTTTTAACAACACTTATAATTTATTTTTATTTAGTTTATATTTAATTTTTCTACATTTCGTATACATTGAGTTAGAATTTTAGATATCTTTCATTCTAAAACTCAAAGTAAATTTAAATTATCTCAAAATTTTATAAATTATTACAGCTATTATTAACTATTTAATTAATTACAATTATAAATTATTTTAAAGAAGAACTAATTAATTATGCAAACAAAAAAAAAACTGGAAATCAAACACCTAAATTTTGTTTAGGAACTTTTTTTATGATATTTGTGGCACAAGATAAAATTAAACAAAATTAAAATTGCAAATAAGGGAATCCCAGCCGAATTTGATAAAGAGGGATGTGATGAAAATCAATCGATTTCAAAACGATCGTTTTTAAAAGAAGTGATGAATTTCGAGCGATTTTAAAGTCTATTTATGAATAAAAGTCTTAATGTTGTTTTGTTCAAAATGCAGTTTTATAATTATAAAATTAACAAGAAAATAAGAGAAATATATAAGAAATACATTTTTAAAGATACTGAAAACGATATTATCATTTTGTCTTTAAAATCGTTTTCCATCCCATATCTGAATAATAATGTAAAATGATAAATAAAAATAAGATCGTCATATGGCATGTTATGACACACGCATCTCGCATTACATTTACCACCGTGGCGTGAGCTCGCAAGAAAGGTGCTCTGTAAAACGAAATCTCAAGACTCTTGACGAATTTACATCACAACAGCATACTAAAGTGATCTGACCTATTCAGGCCTGACTAAACTTTTAAGAAATCATTTTATTATTAATTTATTAAGTTGAATATATTTTCTATCAATAAAAAAAAGGAAATTTAAGATATTGTTACGAAATTAGATTTGTCTAAGAATTATTTATGGTTTTAGTTATAAGTTACTTTGTTTATTATAGTTTTATGTCATATAAGTTACTATTTTTATGAACGCCACTGTAACTAAATTTTCTAGCAATTGTAATTGTAGACTTTAGATTTAAAATAATTCGAACATAATTTTCTAGAAACTACTAGACGGTTCTTGAACCAACTAGGAATAGTTTTGAACTATAAATACAGGCTAACTCATAAAAGTTTAGTTTAGTTTGATTAAACGGTTCAAATCGATACTTACAATAGTGGTTAAAATTTGTGAACATTATAATTAATTTCAATAAAGTTTGTTAAGTTGAATTCGCGTGTGTATTTATTTTTATTTGCAATTTAAAGAACTCAAAGGTTTATTATAAAGGGAATAAAACTTAACGCGTTTTATAAAGTAAAAACGTAACAATATATTCTGTAGTTTTATCGATTGTGTTCTTTTTTTCATAAAAAGCTAATCGAATTCCAAAAAATCATGTTGGTAATGCTAAGAATAACTTTAACGAAGTACCAAATCGGAAGCAAAACGTGTGAGTTTCAGAACATGATTGACGATTTAAAACTCATATGCGATTTGATTATCGTGCAAGTATCAGAACATGTATACAAATGGTTTTTTTTTTTTTGGAATGCCCAAAAAAGAGTTTAATAATGCGACAAAGACTTATTTAACATTAAAATTCAACTTGTATTCCTAAAACTGAGTTGCAACTTTTTTAGAATTCAAAAGATTTTGTTATAAACAGTTTGCTTCGTTTAGTTTTTGTGAAATTCAATATATAATTTGAAAATGATTCACTTTGTTTCTACTTTTGAAAGAACTACTAAAGGCTACCTTACACTATTACACAAGTCTTACGTATGTTGAGGAAAATAAAGCCCTGTCATGATGAGTTGTTATTGTTTTTGGAACATTTTCAAAAAATAATTATATTTCGTAAAAATACGGAAGACTTGTGTGATAGTGTAAAGTAGCCTTAAGAATATACAATTCAAATATGGGCGTTTCCTCCGAATAGTCAACTAGGATGGAAAAATAAAATGTTGATAATCATCGTGTTGTATTGTTTATAATTATAAAAAAGTCTATGTTTTTATAGTAGAATGGTTTCATAGCATACACCAGCTGTTTTGCTTAAGGAAATTGGGCTGGAAACGGGAAAACTTTATATTTTATTTTTACTACTTCTACTACTTCTAAAGACATTTTTATACTTTATTATTTTACATGCAAAAAATATGTTACTTTTGCACTCTTTTTTTGCACTTTTTCTATTACAATCAATTAGGAAGAGAAAAGTGTAAGGAGAATAAAAAAAGTTCGATTAACGGTTAAAACATATGGAAAAATCGTATGTTCGCGACCGGTACTTAAGCCAATTAAACAAAAACCAATAGTTACTTTATTGTGTAAACGCTGGATAGACCCCTACATTAAAACTCTTTTAAAAGAAATTAATCATTTTTGAATATTCCGTTCCATTCAGCCAAAGTTGACTTCTATTTTGCGTACGTTCGTGACCACATGTCTATAACTATCATTATGAAGACTTAAACTCGATGAAATCTATCTTTCGCACTAAACATAAAACTACTTAAATGCTATCGAATCGCAAAAAAAATGCTAGAAACAGTTTTTTTCTATATTATTTGTAAATCAAAAGCGTACGAACGTACGTTCGTGACCCCAGAGGGGCTACTCTCTATTGCGATGCGAATACAAGTTCGATGCGAAAGCTAAATGTCAACTTGGTACTCTCTATCACTTTCGCAAAATTGTTTGAAAAATTAGCAATACTCGTAATAAAAATCGAAGATAGCGCAGATTGCCAGTAATGAAATTGCAAAATATGTAAAAAAAAATTAAATTGGAAAGTTTAAATAAAAGAAATAACGATGATTTGCGAAAAGAAAAAAAATAAAAAGATGCGAAAGACAGATACGCAAACAATTTTCTTTCGCAGCGCAATAGTGTGGCCTCCCAGGAAATGCCCATATGAAAAAAAATCCTGTGTTGTTTTATATCCCACTTTCCCAATTTTTTACGATTAGGAAAAAATTATAGAAGGAAAAAAGTTTTCTCCCTTCTCTCGTTTTAATGAATTAATAAAAGAATACAATTTTTAAGAAAAACTAAGGCCCCTATTATGAGTTACATTCGATAAACGATTTTCGCTGGCTATCGAACATCGAATATCGAATGTTAATTTGGTATTATGAGTTGGTAGCACTGTCGAAAATTTCGTTGTGCATCGAATTTTTCAACGAAAACAAATTTGCTTTCGACGGTGTAAAAAATTTAAAAAAAAAATTGTTTAAAATGTAAGATTTTGTAAATTTATTAGTTTTGGTGTGCAAATTTCACATTCCTTATTATTTTTGGTTATTTTATGTAGGTCTAAAGTCGTCAGTAGTAAACAGCAGTTGGAAAAGCTTGTGTCCCTTATGGAACAAAATCCTTTGTTGGCAAAAGGAATTGTTACAAAAGTTCAGGCTATAAAAAAGTGGGATGAAATCTCGCAGGAGCTAAATTGTTTGGGACCACCCGTTAGAACGACAGCAAAGTGGATTAAGGTAGTTAAATATACATATATTCAACCAAATGGTGCAAAAAATTCCCCGGTAGTTTTCTCCCATTTTTTACATTTGAGTTTAAATAGGAAAAACGGGAAAAAGGAGAAAACTCCTGGACATTTTTATTCATTATTGGGTTGATTAGAGAAATAAATTAAAATAACTGGCTTTTACAGGTCTGGGCTGATATGAAGTCTAAAACAAAAAAGAAAATTAGCCAAAACAGAGCTGAATACCTTTTTCTACTTCTGGCCAGTTCCAGTAAGCAGTCATCTTCATCAGATGAATCATCGTACCATAATTCCGTCGTAGTCATGATTTATATATTAGTTTAACTTTTTTAAATTTGTTAACAAAAATTTTTTATTTAAAGTCACAGCTGATAGAAAATGTACTACTGTGAATAAAATAAATCACAATAGTACTTTTATATCGAATGTGTGCCATAATACCAAATGAAAATTCGTTCGATCAACTTAGCCAGCGAAAATCGTTTATCGAATGTAACTCATAATAGGGGCCTAAGCTGTTCCTTCAAAATTTTTAATACAAACTTGGTAATGGCGGCACAAATCAGTATTCAGATTAACTAAGCCTAGTTTAACTGAGATCTTAAAAACCCAGCTTAAGTTAGGTTTTTTTATATCTTTCTGTTCAATTCGGTTTCTATGACTTATGAGATTATTATTTATTGATGGATGTTTCAAAACAAAATGGTGGATTACAACTTCACTACTTAAGTAGTGAATTATTTAATTCTGTATTTAAGCCGAAAGAATTTAGTTTTATCATTATCTTTTTGTATAAACTTACTGTACTCTAACCTCAATCTTCTTCCCTTTGAAGCAAATCAATTTTTTTTTGTTCGTCCGAAAATTTTGGCAAATTCAGCTGGTGCAAAAAAAATTTTTTTAATTTTTTTAATATATCAGTAGTGTAGTTTTTATTATAAACAAAAAATGAATTTTAAAAATAAAATAAAATAAAATGAATAACTTAAGAATCTTAATAAAATTTCTCTAACAATTATTTTACAGTAAATTTATTAGTTCGTTTTCATTTTGTTTGTTTCTATAGACAAATCCCTCAAAGGATTTTTATTTTCTGTTATTTTTTTAACAAAAAAAATACTTAATACAACTCTATAACAACTATTAAATAAAATTCATAAATATCAAAATAATATTAATATAAAAGTAACTGCTTGCGGTTCAACATTTTTGAGGGTTTTTCTTTTCAAAAAAGAAACTAAAAAATCAATTGCATTTAGTTTTTTGCCACCCTGTCTACAGAACCTTAAACTAAATTAAGTTAAAAGTATTTAATGTATTTTCAATATTTTTTTAAATTTTTTATAATACAATTCTTAGAAATATATCAAAATTAATGTATTAGTTTACACATTCAATTAAAAATCGATAACTTCAATTAATTTCAACTAAATTAAAATTTCGGCTTTAATATTTTTTTTTATTACAAAAAAGAAACTAAAAATTAATTATTTGGAATAAATCTAAATTACAATTCTGACTAATGATGTGGTTTTTTACTGTTTTTTTTTTAACAAAAATATGTTTTTTATCAAACAGTATGTAATGTTGATTTTATGCTTTTGTCCGCATTTTTTTCTTAATAAATTAATAACTAACTGATAATTAAGTTTTCAATTGATTAAGTTATTTACAAGTGAATCATTTTAACCCAATAAAAAAAAATTATTTGATATTTTTTTTTTGCAAAAATGTACTGCCCTTTTAACAATTTCGAAGATACAAGTTCGTATAGAGTTTTATATAGAGAATATTTTTAAAACAGTGTTTCTCATAGTAAATTTTGTATGCGAGCGTTAATGTTCGAAATTGATTAACAAGTCGTTAAATTTATTTTCTTTTTGTAATCTTAAGTGCAATTTAATATAAAAAGAATTAAAAACATCAAATTCGAAAACATTTCTATATTTTAAGCTTCGTTCACAATGGTAACGACATTTTCAATTGGTGTTTACAATAAAGGAAACATTTTTTTCACAACTACACACATTATTAATATAGAAAACGTTTGCAAATTTTACCCAGATAAATATACCGTATTTATTATTATTATTTTTTAAACCGTTTGTTAAACTTTTCATTCAAAAAAATAAAATTATTGTACCGTCATTTAAAATTTTATACAAATTGTTGCTGAAGTAGAAGTACTCAAATTTTTTAAAGAAAACTTTAGTTACATTTTTTTCGAAAAATTAAAGGAAAATATATGAAATACTTTGGGAAGAAATAAGATGGAAGAAAAAACGAAATGTTTGCTGCCATTGTGAACGAAGCTTTAAGCTTTGTCCACAATGGCAGCAACATTTTCACTGGGTGTTCATAATAAAGCAACAATTTCTTTTGCAACCACGCACATTTTCAGTTAAGAAAAAGTATTGCAAATTTTGGACCACAGCAATATTACGTTTTCATTAATTTTTTTTAAACATTTTGTAAATAAAATTATTATAAAAATTAAACTTTAGTTAAATTTTTGTTTGAAAAATTAAAAGATTGTTGCTCCCAGTGTGAACAAAGCTTTAGGCTCGTTCATAATAAATTCATTATAAATACGTAATATAGCGGAAAATTTTAAATTGGAAATGTGTGTGGTTGCGAACAAATTTTCATAACTTTGTTTAGTTTTAAATGAAAATTTTAACGAATGGTGTAAAAAATAATAAAAATGCGTAAAATTGTTCTGGGCAAAATTTGCAAACGTTTTCTTAATAAAAAATGCGTGAGGTTGTGAAAAAAATTGGTTGCTTTATTGTAAACACCAAGTGAAAATATTGCTGCCATTGTGAACGAAGCTTTTTTCATCTGCATTTGCATCTGTTTTAGAAATTAATCCGATTTTTAAATTGAAACATACAGGCATGTTCTGAAAATCACTTTTATTCAAATCACGTGATTTAAAATCACATGTGCCTTTTTAAATCACACGTGTGATATTTTTGTGTTTCGGTTTTGTGTGTGATTTTCCATTGCCGAAATCATACCGAGAAAGACAAAAGCGAAACAACTTTCAGAACACTACAAAATCATACGTGTGATTTTAAAACCACGTGATTTTCAGAACAGAACCGATATTCTAAAACTAACTGCCTGGTCCACAATGTCGACAAGAACATTTCCTTCGTAAATTCATATTGGGAACAAATACAAATTTTGGTTTTTTGTTATTGTTTTCAATATGAAAATGCGAAAGAAATGTTCCTGTCGATATTGTGGGCCGGGCAGTAAATATGTACTTTTTTGTTTTCAAATGGTATCACTCTTTGAACAAATGAAATGTTGTTGTATTTATCACTTTAAAATTTATTTGCAATTTCGTACAAGTAGACTTATTTAATATTTGTAAAAGCAAGTTTTCATTTGAGATTGCCAAATATATACAGAGGTGTTCCAGAAATCGAAAACGCTAGAATTTAATAGTCGTTTTTTTTTAATAAGATTTTAGTAGTTGAGAAATACAAATACAAAACAATTGAAATATTTCTTTATTAAACAGAATTCTATAAGAAAATTATAAAAAAATTGTATAACGAGTGTATTAAAAAGAACTTCAAAATTCTTGTGTTTTGCGTTTTCGATTTTCAGAACACCCCTGATTATCACGCCTATCGTGAATAATAAGTGAACAATGTTCTAATGACTAGGATCAATTATTTTTAACTTAGTCGGTCACCTACAGAAAATATTCCAACATATTTTTATTTAACTTTATATTCCGTTCAAAGCCTGAAAAATATAGATTAATTAAACCCTATCTTACATGCTTTCAAATTCTCATTATTTTATTCCACTAGCTTTGGATTAGTGAATTTTAATATCCAATGATAAAAAGTCTAAAGTTCAAATTGTTTTTTTTTTTACAATACTGAAAACAATAGCCGAGTTTAGCGTTCCAAGGGAAACTGTGTATTTTGTTGGTAGATTTAACAGAAGAGCTGCTGAACTTCACAAATTTTTTTTTATATTTTTACGTCAAGACAATTTTTTGAGTTTGTGTTGCTTACTTTTATATATCGTTACATAAAACTCAAAACGCCCTATCTAACATTTTACAAATTTTACAGGAGAAGTACAAAATATTTATATATAAAATTTAAAATTATAAATTGCTAAATTGCCTTAAACTGTTTAAAATGAATTTTTCTTCTATTTTTCTTGTTTATTAACGTACCAGTGGTTTTGACAAATAACAATATTAAATATAATGCAAACTGTGACTTTTGCATTTAAGTGTTTATCGTATATTTTGTAGATAGGGCTTTTTGTTTTTAGTTAATAAAATCGCTAACTTTGGTCGAAAAATTTCAAAATTTATTGTGGACATTTGTGTTGATATCGAGTTTTAATTTTTGGTTAGTTAGGGACTTTTGTGTTTTAGGTCCGATATATCTTTTTAAAGATTTTTTTGTTGTTTTTGTTGGTAAAATAAATAAATATTAACAATACTAAAAAAAACATTTGTTTAAAAACTTGGAGTTTTAATTTAAAAAGAAAAAATGAATAAAACTTCTACAATTGTAATTTTCAAATCAGGTTTTATTAAATTTGGAAAATGTTGTAAATTAACTTTTATACAAAAAATAAAATTTTTAAAATACCTAATTGTAAAAAAAATGAAACCACAGAAAACAAACTCGAAATATACAGTTTCAAATCAATTAAAAACTACAATTACAATTTTGTTTGTAGTTTTATCAGGCCTGTTCTGCAAATCACTTTTATTCAAATCACATGTGCCTTTTAAAATCACACGTTTGATATTTTTGTGTTTCGTTTTTGTATGTTTCGGCGTAATTCTCAACTGCCGAAAGCATACCAAAAAACATAAAAACGAAATGTTTTTCAGAACACCACAAAATCACACGCGTGATTTTAAAAGCACGTGATTTGAAATCACGTGATTTTCAGAACATGCCCGTATATCAAAAATTTTGTATAAAGCCATCTTTACACTACCAAAGTTCTCATTGTGGCTGAATGATTGTGCATAAAGTTGCAATGAGGAATTTAAAATGTGGTTTTATTTTCTAAATTAAATAAATAGTTATTACTTCTTACATTGTGTAATTAGCTATACTTTTAAAATTATAAGTATTCAATTCTTATACTTAGGTGTTGTTGCTAAGTAACAAATATGTCAGATCGGCCTTTTAGGCTTTTAGGCACGCTTATCGTGAATACATTTTTTTAGAGAAAAAGGAAAAAATTTCGAGGGAAATTTTATTCACGATACGGGCTGATGGAATCAAATGAAAACCCAGATAATAAAAAGGTACTAGCTAAATTTTATACTAAACATAAATTATTATTAAGTAGTTTCAATAATAACTGAAGAACAATTTAGTCAAATAGCTTTTAAGAGGTTTTTCAAGAAAATAAAGTATAAATATGTATATAAAAAGTCTACTTGTAAACAATATTTTGTTTTCAATAATATTTTATAAGTATTTTGTTTTTTCTTTTTCCTTACTTTTTTATGAAATAAAATACAAATTTTTTAAATTTGGTTAACAAACATAATTATTTTTAAAATAATAGTAGTTAATTGTTATGTTTTTTTTTTTGTAATTGACTAAAACAAGTAAATAATAAACTAAAATATTATAATTAAACAACTTTATTATCTAAAAGAAAAAAAATATATATAAAAAAACGTTGTTTTGTGGTTGATTTGTTTTGTAGTTAGCACTAAAGTTGCTTTGTAGTAGCAGTAGTTGCAGTTTTGTGTTTTGTTTAATAGGATTCATGTTTTTATATTTATTTATGGTTTAATTATACACTATATTATTTAGTTTTATTTAAAAATAAAATTATAATTGTTATTAGAGGAGATGGTTGGTTGCCTAGTTTCCGGGGTATTACTAACAAACAGTAGCAGTATATTTTCATTCCTTAGTATTTTAATGCAAAAATAACAGTTAAACTTCCATTGTCTTTTTAAATTCTATCTGCATCTATGTAACAATGTTATCAGTAGTTTTCTTTTATTTTTTAGGTATTTTTACATCTTTAACAACAAACATCAACTATTTCGATTTTCATTTATAATATTTAGATGATCATATAACAACAACTAACAATATTTTTTTTTAGTAATTTTCATTTCATTTTGTGACAACAATAATTTTTAAACATTAGTTTAATTTCTCCTTGTCGGAATATGTTTTCATTTAATATTCTAAGAATAGTTCCTTGTTATGATTTTATTCTTTTTTTTTTTTTTTTTTGTAAATAAGTACTTATTTTCATATGGAGATTTTATAGGTGAGTCCTCGTTTATAATGTTACTTGTGTAAGCAAAAAATGTAAAGAACATAGAAGTTTTATGCATTGTTTAAAAATTTATGTGGATAAACTTTGGTTAAACATTAGAATAGTTAGACACCATTTTCGAAAAAAAATTTTTTTTTTAATTAAAAACTTTAAATAATAAATATTCAGGCCTGTTCTGAAAATCACTTTAATTCAAATCACGTGAATTCAAACACGTGTGATATTTTTGTTCTCCGTTTTTGTGTGTTTTGGTGTGATTTTCAATTGCCGAAAGCACACCGAGAAAAGAAAACCGGAATGGTTTTCAGAAAAATACAAAATCTCACGTGTGATTTTTAAAAGCACATAATTTGACATCACGTGATTTAAAGAACCGGCCCGATTATATATAATTAATTATATATTATATATAATTATATATAATTTTATATAATATTAATTATATATAATATTACTTATATATAATATTACTTATATATAATATTATTATATATTAATTATATATAATTATATAAACTGGAGAATCGCAAAGAATTTTGATTAACAAAAGCAGTCAAGATTTTATTTTAAGATATTTAAACGAAAAAAGAAGGCATTTTAAATTTCTCTTAAATTTTTTGTTTTCAAAAACATTTTATTTATTATAATCATACTTCTTAATATTAAATAAATTCATAAAAACAGGAATTAATTTGCATAATCTCACGTAATAAAATATTTTTAAAGAAATGTGTAGCAAAAATTGAAACAATAAGCAGATGCCGAAATTTTAAATTTTGCAAATGTTTTAAAAGTTGTTTATATTATTAGTTTAAATAACTTTAAATCTTAATAAAAGCCTTTGATAGATACAATGAAATCATTAAGGTTTTTAAAACTTTGTGAATATAAAACTTTTCGCTTTTCAATTTCGACTTAAAAGAATTTTAAAAAACAAAAACGTTATTTGTAACTTTGTTATTGCACTAAAGTGCTTAATTAAAAAAATCTCTATATTTCCTAATGAAAATTATTTGAAAAATATATTTAGTTGTATAAGCACGAAGAAAAAGTTTTTAAGAATTTCCAATGAACTTCTAAAAATAAATATTCATGTTGATAATAAAGTAGAATGAAAATACAATAATTTTTTTTGTTAATGTTTGGTTTGAGACATCATTAATCTCTAATTTCAACAATTTTCTATTCTATATCTATGTATGCCAAACATTTAAAAT
Organism: Pollenia amentaria; assembly: GCA_943735925.1. Taxonomy (NCBI): domain Eukaryota; kingdom Metazoa; phylum Arthropoda; class Insecta; order Diptera; family Polleniidae; genus Pollenia; species Pollenia amentaria. The sequence continues at coordinate 229,288,594 of OX031009.1, forward strand.
TAGTAAAATTACTAACTTAATCTATTTAACATTTTTATTTTACTACTTTACAATTTTATGCTTACACACATATACACTCATGTTTTGTTTCCAATTGAGTTTCATTTATTTAATTTTTAATCATTGAGCACATATTCCAAAAGTGTCTCATAGTCTGGGACTCACCCTTCGTTAGTATTGTTTGTGTGCGTTGTTGAATTATTGTTGCTGTTATTGTTACTATTTGCATTACTGTTGTTGTTGTATTCATTAGCATTTGGTGACGGTTCCATTTTGATAACACCCAAATGTGGTGTCTGTATTCGTATTTGATGTTGAAGGAAATGTGTATTGCCTACAGCACCAGGAGCGGGATGTATGCGTCCGACAACAACACCACCCATAGTAACAAAATTTCCATCTGTTGTCAAATGGCCACCCACTAATTGGGCTGCATTTAGTGAACTTAATTCGAGTGTTTGAGCTGCTGTTGCAATGTTAGAAAAAGCTTCAAGATTGGACGGTGTTGTTGTAGCTGAGTTGTTAGTGGCATGTTGTTGTTGCAGTTGGTTTTGCTGTTGTGTTGTTGCTATAATTGTTGTATTGTTATTTTGTAGTTGTTGTTGATGTAGTGCTAGTGTGGAGGTAATAATTTGACGATGTTGCGGTTGGTGCTGCTGTTGTTGTTGTTGAGCGAGTAGTTGTTGTTGCTGCTGCTGTTGTTGTTGTTGTGAATGATGTTGCTGATGATGCTGCTGTTGTTGCTGTTGAAGTCCATTATTTGAACCCCCAGTCGCAACCACCATCATGTCCTCTAGTCATCCTTCCTCCTCCTCAGTTTTTATCTTTACGGGCACGTAGACTTTGTCCATAACATGGATTTTTATGTGGTTATTAAGAGTACTAGATTGACGGAATTGTTTTTTACAAACAGCACATTCAAAGGGTTTTTCACCTGAAAATAATGAAATATCAGTATGATTTCATTTAAAATAACACTAGTGATGTTTAAAAAATATATTCAGTTTTTCAAAAAAGATAACATTGGAGTAGCAACTAGCGAGAAAAATTTTATTTACAAAGAATTTTACTAGTTTTACATTTGATATTATTGAAATCACGTACAAAAATTTTTTGAAAGTTAAAACATATTTAAAAAAATACATATTACTCGCTTATTGTCTTAGAACGAAAATAGTCTATCAGTTTCCCCAGGAAGATACATATCAAGTGGAATTCATACAAGGTGGTCTTATGTTGAAAACGAAAACAACACTAAAATATTTCAACGTTGTGTCAAAATCATACAACAAAGTAGTAAAAAATTCAAGAAAAATTCAAAAAATTTAAAAACGTTTAACATTTCATAATTCTAAGTAAAAATGATAGAGTTTATGAAAGATTCCCCAGAATCACCAGAACAGTGAACCATTTTGACATATGGTTAGTTATCAGCTGCTGCTTACGCAGCAAGCCAAGGCCACCTTGTATGAATTCGCCTTGCTACATATCACACAATTGCTTGCAGGATATTTTGTAATTGATTAGAGTTTGTGGGAAATAACTATACAAATTTTACTTTTAGACTTAAGTTCTAAACAGGGGTTAATTCGTTGCAATGAAAAATAAATCAATGCAAATAAATGCCGATGTGTGAGTTTAATAGAAAGAAAGCTAAAAGTAAACTCGTTTAATGATAAAATAATAACTGAGATTTAATTTTAACTAAATTTTTAGAAGAATAGTAATCAGAGCTGCCGTTTTTGGTTATTTCTTATCAAAATTGGTGTTTTTTTTTCTCAATGTGGAGATGTGAATATTTTATTTTTGTTTTGGATTTTGGGTACTTTTTTCTAAAATATAAAATACGTATGAATATGTTACTCTTGATACACTTGCATCGCGTATTTCTATTCGAAGGGAATTATTTACGACTTCGAATAATGTGTACTTTGCACAACGATTTTCTCTTTATTTGTTTCAAATGAACGGAAGTTTTCTTTTACTTTGGGTGTGTGTGCAACGGTAGCAAATTTCTATGGTGAAATTTTATTCTCCTCAACAGTGTCAAAGTTTTACTTCCATGAGTACTTTGATACCGTTTCACACACATCCTTTATTGAAAACAAAAAATCCCTTACAAAACAGCTACCAGATATTTTTTTAAATTTTTGTTAAGAAAAAAATTGCCAAATGTAATTTTTATATTAGAAATGGCCATGTTCTGAAATTGAAATCAAATAATGATTTCATCGATGGAGATTTTCAATGAATTTTTTTAAATGAGCGTAGTTTTCCTGATTTTAATAGTAATAAAGATAAGTGAGTGGTACTTGAAGTAGAAATTGCATAATATTTCGCGGAATCGATTTCAGAACATGAATGAAGAAGTACACAAAAGTAGTTAATTGTTTCTGAAATCTTGAATACAAGTAAAATGTTCTAAATTTTCATTATTTCCAGTAGTACATTTGAATTTATTGAAATTCCCTTGAAGACTTTGTTACTCTTATTAATTTAGTTAAAGTACTAACATTTACAACACTGCAACAACAAAATATATTAGACTAAAATTAAATACGCTGTGGTTGAAAAATCCAAAAAAAAGCTATAGTAAACACGTGTGTAAATTTACCATAATAAAACAGTTGACGAAACTCTATTTGTCTCTTTCTCTCACTCAGCAAATTCATTAATTTACAATACATACGAAAAAGACACTCACGCTTTGAAGTATAAAATCGTATTAAATATAACAGAGACATAACAGATACAAAAAGTGAATACCGCTAATATAGCTATACTAATATTAGGAGTGTTCATTTACTTTACCAGCAGAAACTTGCAACGAGAAAGTTTTTAATTTAAAATTTACAAACTGTTTTTCCTAATTACTCAAAATATAAAAAAAGTAAATCAACACTTTACCAGCAAAAACTAGCAAGTAAGAAATATTGACACTATTTAGCTGTAAGATACGATATTATTTCTTAACAAATTCAATTATTTTGAACTATGTATTTGCGCAAGAATATTGTTCTTAAATTTTGGAAAAAAAATATTTTATTTTATTGAAAAACTTTTAATTTAAAAATTATGAAAATTATTTTTTTTGTAAACAAAAACATGAAACAGGTGGTTGAACAATTCTTGCTAGTAAAAAAATTACTGTCAGAAATTTTCAAATCATTTTTGTCTCTCAAATTTCTATACTCTTTTTTTCACTCTCTCGTTGTAAGTTTCTCGGGTACGTGCAAGACGAATTCATACAGGTGACATTATCGAGTCATCTGCTTATTGTTTATTTATTTGTGTGTATACTGAATGTCAAGCTTTGTTTACATTTTGTGAAAAAATTAGTTAAAATTTAAAATTTAATAAAAATCTAAATACTTGAATAAAAAACTTATTTAAATTTTATAAAACAAAATAAAGTGAATATAAAATCAAGGAATAAAAATTGCGTAAGGAATAAGTGCCATAATAAGCCATAATAAATTTGCAATACAGGAAAAATATTATTTACCTTCTAAAGCAATTGTGTATGTTTTATAAACAAAAAATATCCTTGTTTATGTTTTCAACAAATAATTTTGTCATTCACTCAAACTTTTTACAAAAACAAAAAAAATGTATTTTTTTAAAAAAAGGGATAGCTAGCATAACTCTATCTCATGATGCGGTCACCTGTATGAATTCGCCTTGGGCACGTGAACACTTACTAGCAGTGTGGCCATTTTAGAATTTTTGCAGCTAAATTTAGCATTAAAATTGTTTATTTAGCATTAAAATTTTTTATTTAGCTGCAAAATTTTCATTTACCACTTGGCACTTTATTTAGCATTTTAAGAAAATAGTTTTAGCATTATTTGAAAAAAAGTTTTTTTAATTTTACTTAAATTCTTTTATTCAACATTTTTTATTTTTCGAATTTATTCTATGAGCTAAATTTCAGTTATGTATTTTATAAAGCTTTTTTTGTAATAGTTCTATCTATTCCTTAACATTTTAGGAATGACTTTATAAGGAATAGAACTATTACAGAAAAAGCTTTATAACATACATAACTGAAATTTAGCTCATAGAATAAATTCGAAAAATAAAAAATAATGAATATAATAAAGTAGCTTATGAAAAGAAATAATTCCCAGATTCTATTTGTTAATTTTTTTTATTAATTATAATAAATTTTGACTAAAAATAGTTGTACCCAAAATTAAATTTCGTATGAAAATGCATAATTTTTATATTAAGTAAAATTTTACCTGCCTTGTTAAAAAAAAATAGAATATTAAGGGAATATTAGAAATGCCCCCTTCATGTTGATTGTTAATAGATATTATTTGCCCTTTGATATTACATTATTAAAGTATACGGCCATGTGCTGAAAATCACATGCGGTCTGAAAATCGCCAATTTTATTTAAGCATGTGCTAGAGTTCACGCGTTTTGTTTTTTTTTCGAAGTAGTGGTCGAAAAATAAAACATATGTTTTAGCTGTCAAATTTGAACAAAAAAAAAATAATTATTTGCATGAAAAATGCCGGCAGCTTTTATATTACGTGTTATTTCATTAAAAAAAAAACTGTATTTAAAAAAGAACGTATCAGAAAACGTCTTCTAAGGGATTATTACAACCCAAGATATATTCCTGAACAATGGTAAGTACCATAAGTACATGTTGTTGATAAATGGTTATAATTTCTTACATATTTTTTTCGAAGTTAAATAGAAACAGCTGCTCACAATCAAAACGCAAATTTAAAAGAAATTGTTAAACAATAATCAGTATTAAAACAATGTTGTTTTTTAATTTTATATTTTCTATGAAAATTTTCTCAAAAGATTATGAGTTTTTAAAATAAATGGAAAAGAAAAACATTAAATTTCCTTTTTATATGCTATTTATTGATGTTAAAAATAAATTTTAAAGGAAATTTTCAAGTTCACATGTGGATCACATTACTGTAGGCTTGTGATTTAAAATCGCCAAATTTAAGGCGATTACGAACTCCAGAACACCTTCTTTGCGATTTCAACTCGTAATCACAACTTTCTTGCGATTTGCGATTTCTAGCTCATAGGCGATAAAGAAATTTCCAAATTTCAGAAAATTTATTTCAAATAAACATATATGAAAAATAATAATTTTAAAACTTTAACTTTTCTTAAACTTTAAGAAATAAAATGATCTAAAAAATGTTATATATCTTAGAAATGAATTCTTTTAAATTTTTCATGTATTAGGGGTTAGCAGGCCCCGTAAACTTAATATTTAATCTCAACTACCTGTGCTACATATTTATATGTACCATTACCTACACACTTGTTTAAACATAACCATTTATTTTAATTTCGTTTAAAAGTAAGTCACTAAAATGAATTAAGTTTAGAATAAAATTTCATACTGGTATTACATTTTTTACAAAAATCTTAAAAAATTTTTAGCATTATTTTTAGCATTTTTAAAAATCATTTTTAGCATTTGGCCATGTCTAATGCCAGATATAGCTGTACAATTTTTTAGATCTGGTCACACTGCTTACTATTAACAATTATTAAAAATAAGCAATAATTTTCTGTAAATGAACACACCTTTTATAAAGAAGTAATGTTTGTTTGTTTGCTGGTAGGAGGTAATCTCTGGAGCCGCCGGTCCGATTTTAAAAATTATTTAAAAAAAAATTAAGAATGGAACCTCCTAACGGACATAGGCTATATAAGGTTCCTCTAAGGTGCTTAATTTAAAATAGGGTCCAGGGGCGCTAAACCTCATATACTGAGAAAATATTAATTATCGTTTTAGCAGAGATCTATTAAAGCAATAGTTTCCGCACTTAAAAAAAAAAGAATGATGCCATTTTAGCGTGAGTACACTGTTCAACCTTCATTTCGCCTCCAGTCTATCTATCCACATGACCGTCCCCTGACCGAATGCGAAATTGACTTTTGCGTTTGGTTCGCATTATCGCCTAAATAGCTGAACCGATTTTGATGAAATTAGAAATATAGGCTTTTTGTTTTTTTAAACTATGACCAAGAGGAGGACATAGGGAGAATTAATGCCTCTCCGAAAATATTTAACCAATTTCATGAAATTTTAATCATAGATAAGCGTAAATAAAACACACGGGGCTTTTCTAAACTAGGAATATGAAGGGACAGATGGGCAGATATTGCCATATCTTTATGAAACTTTTACAGTTATGGCTGATATATTTTTTTTTAATTTTAGGTGGGCGGCGCACCTCCATACAAAGAAATTATAGATTTATGTATATCTGTACAACGACAAGAGCTAAAGTTTCCAAATTTCGAACGAATATCGTGGTTATCAATACACATCTGACAAAATCTTGGTGGGATTGGAAAAGTGGGCGTGGCACCTCTCATATGAGTACACCGCTGAACTTTAAAGTTGTTTAATATTTCCCCTGATACGTTCAACATTAAATTCTTTCGTGAGTTTTCTTCACTGTCGGGTTAGTAGTTTAATTTTTGACTGTTGCACGAGTCTCTTTGTATGATTGTGCATCTCGTTCCAATAGGGCAGATGGTTTTGGTATCTTAAGCTGTCTATTCCTTGCTGACCTACAGAAATTGAATATCTGGATTAAATGGCTAGAAGTATGTAACCTGTAAGACTTACAAAAGTGGACATGATTTCTAAGTTGATGAACACTAAAAATTAAAATCCTAGTGGTTTTAAAACAGATGGTGAGAGATGTTGTCTTATTCTCAGCGAGTTGGATATCTCATAACCCGTTTGAAAACCAATTTCAATATTTTTTAGCTTGCCGTCTGAACTGGAAAGGTTATAGCTTCATGCGGTTTTTGGCCAATGAATGATCTGCTCTGTCGGTGGCCCTGGTAGAGTCTAGTAACAATGAAACACAAACGCCCTCGTTGTTAAATTGCTGTGAATGTTGCCAGTTGGGCCAGGCAGTGGTGGGGTAGTGCTCCTATTTGTTTTAAAACCAAAATGACAGTCGTGTAGAAAATTAATTAGCAATATGTTTTTTGAGGTTTTGGATGGAACAGCCAACTAGGATGTTGGCTGTAAATTGTTGACTTATTTTTTACTTATGGGAATTTTCTTTGCAATCTTCCAAAACAACGGGAAGTTTGACGTTATTGTGTATTGACTGATGTGGTATACGATTCCCAGTGCTTGGCATCGAAATCCTGATGGGACTATGTCTGAAAAAATCGAATCCAATGGCATTTGATTTGATAAGGTTGACGGACGAAAACATTTTGGACAAACCCACTGGACGAAGTGAAAATCCGCTTTGATTATAAGCAGATCTATTAACTTTTCTATTGTTGTTATAAGTTTGATTGGATGAAGATAATGTCATCATTATCACCAATTCCATGCCTACTAAAGACTGGCAATGACCATTCGTTTTTATCTTCAAGGATCAGCTGTGCACCCTCTTTTTATTTTTTTTATAACTGATTTAACGTGAATCCTATAGCGGCTGAAAACTTTCAAATTACCATTGGTCCTATCAGATAAAAGTGACCTGTAAACAAGGTCCCTAAGAGAAGCATAGTAGGCGCTTATGTCAGATAATTTATAAAATGTTTTTATGTATTTTAGATTTTTTGGAATTGTTGGGTTTTGTTTTTAATTTTTCTGTAAATTAATTGAACTTTTAATTAAAATATATTTTTAAAATATTATTTATATTAAATATTGGGAATTATTTCTTTTTATAAGCAACTTTATTATATTCAACATTTTTTATTTTTCGAATTTATTCTATGAGTTAAATTTCAGTTATGTATGTATTTTATAGAGCTTTTTTTTAAGAGTTCTATTCCTTGAATTTTTTAGAAATGGCTTTATACACTACCAGACTATTATATTGATATTGTATCTTCTTGTTACATTTTACCTTAGCTCTCCGTTGAATAGCAATGAAGTATATTGTATGTACAGAAAAATTTACAATTATTAGACACCAGCAGAATGTAACGCATTTTCTGGCCCGCTACGGCCTTTGTCAGCATTCTTTGTGTCACACTGGATAGTGATACTTTATATATTGAATGTATTTAACTCAACTATTTTAACAAATAGATATTGGGAATTATTTCTTTTTATAAGCAACTTAATTATATTCAACATTTTTTATTTTTCGAATTTATTCTCATGGAATAAAATTTTAACCAGGTAATAGCGAAGGGGTCAAGAAATTAACAAAATTCTTCAGTATTAGTAAATGGTACTTGGAAAATCACAGGCAGCGCTGGGACCAAACAGCTAATAATTTAAAATTTATGGAATTTACTTTACGCGTTTTTACAAAAATTCTGCACGGGTGCAACACCCTAAATACAAATATACGACTTTAGTTTTGTAATGACATATTAACAATAAAACTATACCGCTACAATACTGTATATACAAGAATTACACCTTAATTTCTTAATACCGTATTTACAATTAGTCAATTCACAAGGTATCCTAACATGTCATATTGTCAAAATGTCCTAATATTTCACAATGGTTTAAAAATATTGTTGTTGGTTTGTTAACAAAAAGTGTCTTAAATAAATAGAACGTTGCTTGCAGTGTTTATTGTGCTGTCGTAATTAATCAGAAAAGTCTAGCGCTGAGCGGCTGAGCCGTTCAACAATATTTTTAAACCATTGTGAAATATTAGGACATTTTGACAATATGACATGTTAGGATACCTTGTGAATTGACTAAATAATTCTATACCGCTACAACGCTGTATAAACAAAAATATAGCCGTAATTTAATAGTGCCGTATTAAAATTGAAACAAAAAACTATTTTAGTTAAGAAAAATTATACAAATTTACTGCAAAACTTTGTTTGTTTATTTAACGAATTTATTAGTTACATATGCACATTACATTTAGTTATTTATGTAAAAGAGTAATAGATATTATTGAATCATTAAAATTAGTAAGAATACATTTCTGTTCAACTGTTTGTATGTTAAACTCGTCGATATTAGGTGCGTTTGTTTACTTTTCCAGTAAAATCCAGTAGTTGAGTAAATTTTGGGCAATATGAAAATTTTACTCTCAAAAATGGCTCTTGCACAAAAAAGTAAACGAATGGAAAAATTGCAGGTTAATTCAAACAGCTGATCGCTAAAAAGCTTAGTGTTGTAAAATATGTGTTGTTTATACTACCCAGTACATAATGTTTTTGGTACTTGATGAAATGCATTGTAATGATTATAAATTTGTAGCAAATTTATTTATTAAATGAGCTTCTGTGCAAGTTTTAAGACTTGTTTATTTTGTACATGACTTTTAATTTTGTTTCTAGTTGCATTACATACGAAACTACATCAATATTTGATTTTTGATATTTGGTACCCTCAATAATATGCAATAAGTAATCATATATTCATTAGCTTTACATCTCTAAAATATTAATGTAAACAAAAACAAAAAAAGTAATAGCGGTTTTCACCCTTTGTATTAAGTGTACCACTCTTTTATATTTAATACGATTTTATACTTCAAAGCGCGAGTGTCTTTTTCGTATGCATTGTAAATTAATGAATTTGCTGAGTGAGAAAGAGACAGATAAAGTTTCTTCAACTGTTTTATTCTGGTAAATTCACACACTTTGTTTACTACTGCTTTTTGTGGGATTTTTCAACCACAGCGTAGTATATTTTAGTGTAATACATTTTGTTGTTGCAGTGTTGTAAATGTTAGTATTTTTACTAAAATTATAAGATTAACAAGGTCTACAAGGGACTTTACAATCAAGGGTGAATTCCGCTAATATTGAACAATTAACACAAATTTTACCATGGATGCCAAAAAAAGAAAACTTAATATTTCATGCTCTCCCGGAACATTTGGGAAGGTACAAAGTTGTAAGTAAAATTGTTTAGGATGTACATACAGCTTTTGTTCTTTTAAATGTTTTTATTACAAATTGTATGCTTTTTGTTTGCTTACTTTTGTTTGTTTACTTAAATGAAACATATGTTTTTGTTTTCTACTGGTTTTTACTGGTAAAAATTTGTTCAGTAAAAATTTGCAGACTCTTTGCTTACAACTGTGACTTTACTCTCTCAGTAGATGCTCTCTTTTGCAAATTTTTGTGTAAGCGAACGCATTTCAGTAAAATCCAGTAAAAACTTGCACAAATTTGTGCAAATTTTGGGGTAAACGAACGCACCTATTATTGTATAGTTTTTTGACGTTATACAGTCCAATTTTTTTTTTTTTTTTTGTTTATTAAAGTGGATATTTGAAAAAAATACTAAGTTTAAGAAAATTGGTACCTATGTATATACAAATTTTATTAGGTCTGTTCTGGGAAAATTGTTTACCCACAATTTCTGTGACTATGAGTATGTCCGCCGGGAAGGTATACTACTTTGTTTTGCCACCATTTTGGTAAACATTAGTCTTGACAGTTCATATTTGGTAGTCGTGAAGTAGACACGTGGCAAATTTATTATGGGACAAATTTACGCCACCGTACATATGCCATACAGCTCGCCCATGACAAGCCCGATTTTCATGAAAAAATCATAATGAGTCACGAGGCACATTTTCATTTGAATGGCAATGGAAAACCATCAAATTATTCATCAGTCACCTTTGCATCCATTAAAAGTGACAGTCTGGTGTGCAATTTGGTCAGGAGGAATCATTGGACCTTACTTCTTTGAAAATGAAAACGGCGTAACGGTAACTGTGAACGGGATGAGGTATAGTGATATGATTGAAAACTTGTTAACGCCACAACTGCATGCTTTGGGATTGATTAACAGGTGGTATCAACAAGACGGTGGCACATCACATACAGCCAGGATTACAATGGAACAAACAAAGTAGTATACCTTCCCGGCGGACACCCTGTATAACATTCTATGGGAAATATATTTTTAGTTTATCAACATCAAATCAAGATTAATATTAAACTTTTATGTTTATTGATTCAATGTTGTAAATTTAAACTAACGGGTTTGTGACAATATTGAAAACAATAGTCGGAAGACGGTTATACGCCGTTATCATTTAAATTTTGTGACTACGTTGTAAATTTGAGGATCCAATATTGTAAATTTAAAGTTACAGTACTATGGCACCACTAAAAACAAGAGTCAGAAAACGCACATTTAACGTTATCGTTTTAATATTTTGACCAAATTGCAAATTTGGTAAACAGTACGTTGTATTGATTTCCAGAGTAGCCCCATCAATGTCGGCACAGGTTCGTGCTAATTGTCATACAAAATCTGTTTCATAAGCCCATTATTAACCTGTTTTATTTTTTATAACTTAGGCCGTAAAAATATTACATTTTGTCAATACCATTATTACTACTTTTACCTTTCCGTCTGGTTGGAAAATTGGTAGAATAGTTCCTATTTAAAAGACGGGTGAGTCTGTTGATATGGAGAACTAGCGTCCTATATCTATACTGGCAGCTCTTTCGAAGGTTGTTGAAATTCTGCTAAAAAAAATCAGCTTCTTGCGCACATTAGAGGTAATTCTTTATTCAGTAATTGTCAATATGGATTTAGATGAGGTAGAAATACAACATCACTTCTCTTGGGAGTAACTGATACTATTCGTCATTCTCTAAGTAGAGAACGTCTTAACGTACTTTTATCTATTGATCTTACAAAAGCTTTTGACAATTTAATCATAAAATTTTATTGACTAAGCTTATTCATAATTTTGGACTTTCGTCTACGGCATGCAAACTCATTTCATCTTATCTCAATAGTAGACTTCAATACGTTTTTATTGGAGGATTTTTGGGTGTCTTATCGGTTAGAAGTGGGGTGCCTCAAGGCTCAGTCCTTGGGCCTTTACTTTTTAATATGTATATCAATGATATTTTCGCCGATTTTAATATGACGTCATGTATACCATTTGCTTATGCAGATAATTTAATGTTTTTATACAGTGGTAAGAGACAGTTTGAGGATGTTTTGCAAGAAATGATTAATTTTTTCAGTTCCAATTTATCAAATTTGATGGTGCGTATTAATGCTCTTAAAACAAAGGCTATGTTTTTTGGATCTTCTGTTCCAAACTTAGATATTGATATTCATGGTACGAAAATTGAATTTGTGGACCAAATGTACTTATACTGTGGTTAGATAATAAATTAAATTTTAAGACATATTAATTTTGTTACTTCTAGAGTGAATTACTCATTACTTAGGCTATATAACGTCAACAAATGCATAAACTTTTTCACTTAAGTTTTTTTGAATTTTTAAAAATTTGTATGAAAATATTTATTATTATTAAGTGATGTCAAATGTTTTACAAAATAAGGGGGTTAATTTAAGTTTCTCGTTATTTGTTCAATATGTACAAAAATTACATTTCTTGTTTTGTTTTCTTGATTTGTAATTAATCAGGGGTGTTCTGGAAATCGAAAATTTTTGAAGTTCTTTTTAATACACTCTTAATGCAATTTTTTATAATTTTCTTATAGAATTCCGCTTAATAGAGAAATATTTATATTGTATTGCTTTTGTATTTCTTTTACTACAAAAATCTTATTAAAAAAACGACTTTTGAATTCTTGCGTTTTCGATTTCCAGAACACCCCTGAATATTTCCTATTAAGCGCAAATTACCTTTGTCTAACAATGCAACCTCAAATAAATATTAATGTTTTTCACAATTTACAAAAGGCATTTCTAATTTGTTCATTTTTTCATATTTGGTAACTTTTTCAAAAATTTTGGTTGTAAAAATTTTATTAGTCGTGGCAACACTGATAGAAACACCAAATTATGTACATATACATACATACATACATATATGTAATAACGAATTTTGAGATAAACGACTCACCTGTATGAATTTTCAAATGGTTTGTTAATGTACTCAATTGACGAAAATGCTTCGGACAATAGGTACAATTAAATGGCTTCTCACCGGTATGTATTTTTAAGTGATTAGTCAAAGTGGACGATTGACGAAAGGTTTTATCACAAACATTACATTTGTACGGTTTCTCTCCAGTATGGATTTTTACGTGATTTGTGAGAGTACTCAATTGGCGGAATCGTCGTTCGCAGACATTACATTGAAATGGTTTTTCGGGGGCAGGTCCCCCCGATACCGACGTTAAGTTGCCAATATGGCCATTAGTTAAGACGGTAGCATCGCGGGCTATAAAATGTTGTTCGGATAGAGCAGGACTGTGAGCAGCCGTGGCCACAAGATGGGCCAAGGGGTGTTGCTGCAATATGGCATGATGATGGGCCAGAGCACTGCCCGGTGGTGGGGCATTACTGCTGACCTGTTCGACCGCAGCAGCTTGAGCAGCCGCTGCTTGGGCGGCTGCCATTGCAGCCGCTTGAGCGGCAGCATGAGCCTCGGCTGTTACTCCTGCCAAATGCATAAACGGTATTGGAATCTCAGTTGGTGTCGGTGCTGAGGAACCATGTTGTTGTTGTTGATGCTGATGCCCATTGTTAGCTCCAGCACTGCCATTACTCGATCCCCCATTTGTACTTTCATTATTATTGTTGTTGTTATTATTGTTGTTGTTGTTGTTATTGTTGTTATTATTATTATTGTTATTATGATTAGGCGAAGATGATACGATTACAATTTCACAATTTGGCATGGCTGCTGCCGCTGCTGCAGCAGCATGAGCATGTTGCAGACTTTTTATATGCATTCTAGGAATGCCTTAGTTTATGTGTATATTTAATAAATGTATTTACTTAAATGTGTGGCGATATTAGAACTTTAGAAATTCCAAAATAAACAACTTCTTCTCGGATGATAACTTGATCACTAACTTTAAAAGTATGATCTCGTTTGACTTTTAAGCAATTTCTTGGTTATTTCCTTAATTTTATTACAAAAAATTAATTATTTATATATGATATCACGTATTTAGGAAAATTTTGCCATTTAGTAAGTAGGAGGAGTAGTATCGTTGATGATGATTATTTCTCACCTGCAAAAATAATTTAATATGTAATTAATAAATTGATATTAGAGCAATTCCCAACAATTATGAAAAACTTAATGTTTGTTGGGTATTTTTAAAATAAGATATTGAGTACTCTAAAAATACAACTGTGTATAAAAACACGTTTTTTGTTGTTGGTCTCACTCTTTCATTGTAAAAAATGAGCACATAAATTTTTGACATTTTAAGATTTTCACTATACCGCGCTTTATCAATTTCTCCCGCTCATTATTTTTCTACACGCACACAATCACATTATTTGCTTATTGGAATTTATGCAGTTTTTTTTAAGAAAATTCCGAGAAATTAAATGAATATAAACAAAATATGCAACATAATTGAAATAAATAATGAAAAGTACACACTTTAAAAACACATAACAATCTTAAATGTTTAGACAGGTTGCTAAAATGAAAGTTTATTTTGCAACAATTTTTGTTCGTTCTCGTTACAGATTCAAGGCAAACGTTTCTTAAATCAGCTGGCGCGACCATGTGTCTGGGTAGACAGAAAGCACAAAAAATAGCTAATTTTACAAAAATTATTTAATAAAATGGGTTAAATCGAAATATTTTAAGGGTTTTATTTAAACTTTTCCTTTAATTTTACCAACTTACATATTTAAATAACAATTTATGCCAACGTGTTTGTTTCTTTTTTGTCTTGTTTTCTTACAGCCATCAGTTGTGTGTTGAATATGAAAACTGACTTTCTCCCACCCTACTGTCCCCTCAAGAGTCAACAACAACAACCACTTGACAAGTCTTTTTTGAGTTAAACACGAGCCGATCGAGATTTATTTTTTTTTTTTGCTTTTTTATGCTACTCACACTATTTTTACGTGCGTTACATGCAAGGTTGCCAACTTTACATTTTTAAAAGCGGAAAATAATGTGTTCCAAACCATTATCATATAATCTTTTTGATTCTTACGCCCATTTACTCACGGGGACCATCCGTTATGTACAGCTATAAAATACAGAACAGAACTGTATTTAAGAGCTTTATTCTGTGTGAAATTTGGTGAAAAAAAATAGTTTACTTTATCGAGAATGCTGTGGAAATCGAAATGAAGTGAAATTGAAATCGAACGAGATTTACGGCCAAGTTCAGTTAAAATTCTGATAGTTAATTATAACTGAACCTGGTGAAACTGGCCGTTAAACTTCAATTATTTACAAAATTACCATAGTTTTTCCTGGGTATAAGAGTTATTCTTGTAAAGCTAATTGGTACTCAAAAAAATGAAGTAGACAAAAAGAAATATTTTTAAGAATTTGCATTACAGGTGCGATATTAAAATTTGATCGATTTTAAATCCACTTCATTTCGATTTCTAGCACATATTCTTAATATTTAAAAAAACGAGCAATTAAGATTGCCTTTTCCGAAAGATTTCAACAATAATTACTCTTTTAAGACTGGCTAAATTTTCATTTATTGTACCTATACATAATTACTTTCTAAAGGTTTAAACGAGTAGGTTTAAAAATTAATACCCTAAATAAAGATAGATACCTACCTATATAGCAATTCTACTTGTCTACTACCAACATTCTAAAGTACAGTTATATCGATAAATTTTAGAAATTCGTTAATTGCAAAATTAGCTTTTTTTGGTTCTTATCCAGCAAATAAAATATTTTCAATTTTTTTTACTTATTTGAGAGCTATTTCGAGGCGCCTTTAATAAAAACATTTACCTACCTACATTGGATTACAGAGATATTGAAGTTATAATAAGGATTTATTAGGCCCAATGTGCTTGTGATCCAAAATGAATCAATAAATGAAATAAAAATGAATAGGTAGGTAAACAATTTAAACTTAAAGCTTCTTGTCTAAATTTTATATATCATGGAATAAATGGCATACAAGTAGAAAGGATAGAAAAATAAAAATGTAAATATAAACTTGTCAATGTACAACCAAAAACATAAAAAAAAACAAGTGGAACAGTCAGTAGACACACACTCACTCTTTGAAAAAGCAATTGTATTAAAAGTAAATTTTAGGACATTTCCACAGTGTTCACTTATTTAAGCATGATTTAAACCTTTTTTATATTTAAAACAGCTAAACTTTTTTTGTTAAGAGATAAAGCTAAAAAACCAAGTGTTATCAGGCACAATAGAAAGGCTTTAAAAAAATAGTTGAAATATTTCCTTTTTTATAATTTTTTTCTGAGCCATTTAATTAATACAAGAAACAGGATTTTCCACATTTATGAGTCCATAACTTAATTTTTTCCAGTATTTCAGCACATTTTTTTTAACACAATGAAAACATTAGTAAATAACCGCAGTCAGTCACACTACAAATGTTTTTGATGGTTCTTCCGTTTTTTTTTTTTTTGTGAAAAAGCCAGTCTGCACAAACTTAAAAAAATCACTTGAATTTTTCCATAACACAAATAACACACATATATCGGATTTTGAGGTTAGGCTATACTTTCTTAGTGCTTTTACTATTTTAACATTTAATTTTGGGAATATTTACATTTTTTAATGTTAATATTTAAAAGGGGTTTTATTTCTCATTAGTTTTAATTTTCTGTCAGCGATTACGAAAAAATGTCACGTCACACCCGTTGCCAATATTTTCACTTCTTCCACACAGCAGACACATTCACTTATATACACGGAGGCACACAACAAACACACGCATTTTTCACATTTCTTTCATTTGCACGTTTGTTTCAACTTTGACCTACCTTACCACCTTTTTTGCGAGGCCGTTCCACTAGTTTTTCTTTTTCAATTTAATGTTATTAAAAGAAAAACTTGTGCCGTGTCTGTTTAAATCTATCTTTATGTAGATTTAGTCAAGATTTACTGATTTATTAAGTGGCATTGCACTAATATGCATTTTTATTTTAAATTCGTTTTCTTCTATTTTAACACCTTTCTTCCTTTTTTAGTGATTACATTCCTTTGGCAATCGTTTCAACAAGCGCTCATCCTTTAGCGCGTTGTTTTCTTTAACTTATCATTAGGAAATTGTCACAAACTCTGTTTTAATTAATAATAAAAGATATAAAATTATTTTTGAATTGTTGAGGTCGGTTAAGAAAAAAAAGTGTATTTGCTTTTTGGTTGTAGCAAAAAATAAAAAGAAGAAAAAGTTACAAAAATACTTCTTTCGTATTCCTCTCGCGAAAAAACCTTTTCTTCTTTTTTGACAGTTGACCGTGTTATATGCTTCATCCAAATGCATGGTTGCTCAAATCAGTACCCAAGACAAAAGGAAATGAGAAAATAAGAGTTGCCAATTTACTGGAATTAAGAACAGCAGGGTTGTATTCCTAGAACTGAAATACACAAACAGCATTGCTCAAGGCGAATTTATGTTAACGGTGGTGGCAATACTACCTAATTACAACACCAAAACCACAACATTGTAGATTTTTGTTGCTTTCGTTCAAGGCCTATCCATTAGGTCTGCGCAAGGAGCCAGATGCTTATTTGGTTTGTTCCTCAACGATGTCGAAAGTTGTTTACATTTTGCTTATGAATGTATATTTTTGTTTACGTTTTTTTGTTTTTTGTCACACATACATGCATACAAAACACGTTTTCCTTTTGTTTTCCCTATGTAGTAGTAAGATTTTGACAACCGTGAGGAATTTTAGACAAGCAAAATGCCTGCTGTCTTTTGTATTGTTGTAGCGGTAAGCATACCTATTGGATAGGCCTTGCTTTCGTTGGTCGATATGTCAAAAACTGAACCAACTTTTGAAATTTCCTTCTCTAAGTGGCCGTTTATATTGTACAATTTTTGTCACTGCAATTCTTACTGTATGGGAGAAATATAAGAATTGCAGCTACAAAAAGCGCACATTGTAAAAGTCCATTAAGAAAGAAAAAAACTAAATCAGCTGTGTTTCCAACGCCTTCTAAACACTGAATTCGCTCGCCTTGTGCCAACGAAAGGTTAAATTTTAATAACCTGTACTTGAATTGTCAACAATACCATTATTGTAAATAATTTTTTTTAAATTAAGAAATATTTTTGAAGGAATTTATTCAAACAATCGCACAAAAATTAAATTAATAAACCGATAATTTATTAGCTACAATTTAAATCTAGTACAAACGGGTGTATACAAATTTACTTAATTTGATACGTAAAAGATAAAGAGTTTTTATATATGAAATAAGACTTACTACTTTTTATCGGAAATTTAAGTTTACATGTTATTGAACTACTTTAAAGATAGGATTTTTTGAATACTATATTCTATAAAAACTTTATGAAACATATGAAACAATTGAATTGATCAAACAATTAAGAATTGTATGATTTAAATTTTGAATTTTATTAAAAAAACTCATATTTGTTTTAGTTTCAAATCTTTATCAATAATTTAACCGAGATATTTTATATGTGCCCTTTTTTTCTATTATTTTATTGTCAAATTTTAAAAACTTTATCATTATTTATTTATACTTCCATTAGTTTAGTTTTATCTTCATTTAATTTGACTAACCTGGGATTTACACTTTCTTGCAAGTAGAGTATACGTAGTATCAACGAAAAATCGAAGAAAAAGCTGATTGGATGAAAATACAAAAGTTGGGTGTGCGTGTTACTGAAAAAGTGTGAGTCTTTTGCAGCTTTCACCGTAGGAACACAAAACCACTGTATGAACGTATAATAATTAATACAAAGGCACACAATATTATCTACGTCGTACGTCGACTTAGATCTAATTCTATTTTACACGCCGCTTGCGACGTTGTTATAAAAAAGAAAACTTAAATATATAAAATGAAATTATTTTTGTGTTTTCAAATTAATTATTTGAAAAAAATAAGAGGCAAAAAATAAACAGCAATTGGAATAAATTTGAAATTTTTCAAAATCATTATCAATAGAAAACAAACTAAGCCTACGACGGAATTTTAGTAATTGAAACGTGCTTGTAGAGATTTATGACGATACGTTATGTTGACGTACGACACAATTGCGTTCCTACCATATGTGTAAATGCAGTGTGAAGAAAGCTTTTTGTGTTTGCTTGCTCGTCCTTGTTCAAAATCGCCATTGTAGTTATCAATAAAGGAATAAAGGGATTATAAACTTACAAGTGTTCGTAGAAGTTTATGTTTTCCTTTTTCGTAGTTTCTGTAATAAATTACGAAAAGATAAGTATGCCCAAATGTAGGTATATCTTAGATATTCGCATTGGTAATACGATGGTCTGCTGTTCGGTATAGCCCAATTATAAGACATAAAACAAGTTAAAAAAATGCACTCCCATGTTTAACATTTCTATATTTGATTGAATCGAATTTGAAAACAAATTGACAAATTGTTTACTAACACACTTTTACAGAATTACTAAGTTAGACAGAGAGAGAGAGAGGCTAAATCACATGTACACAAGGTTTCGGTCAGTTTTTTTCGTTTTGCTCTTAATAAAATAATATAAACTATAACCAATATATCGGTGAGCACTACTGGTCATATAACTACATAGTAAATGACCGGTAGTCTTCTTGTAGGAATTAATCTAATTTAAGTATTCTGTTGCAAATGTAATTTTTCGATCTACATGATGTACATATGCATATATCATTTGTAAATTCAACTATTGACTAAAATCTGGTATACACACCAAGAACCTAATAGTGGTGTAGGGTACCATACGGGATAATGATAGGAATTGCAAAATAAAATAAAAAAAAACAATTAAATATAATATTTAGTTGGCAATATTATAATGATGCTAGTATTAAGTTGAGCTATTTACATGCTTTACAAGGTGAACTCGTCGCTGTGTTAATTTTTCTGTTAACAGAAAATTCAAAATTAAACAAAACTAAAATAATTTGGGCTATGATGATATTCAATGTTGGCTTATATATTGATATCGATTCACATTTGTATGCTCTAGACACTAGCTAAGTATGTGCACGCGGAATCGTTTCAAAGCTATAAATCAAAAACTTAAATATATATGTATACATATGTATATTTTTCGTTTTGCTCTTAATAAAATAATATAAACTATAACCAATATGTCGGTGAGCACTACTGGTCATATAACTACATAGTAAATGACCGGTAGTCTTCTTGTAGGGATTAATCTAATTTAAGTATTCTGTTGCAAATGTAATTTTTCGATCTACATGATGTACATATGCATATATCATTTGTAAATTCAACTATTGACTAAAGTCTGGTATACATAACAAGAACCTAATAGTGGTGTAGGGTACCATACGAGATAATGATAGGAATTGCAAAATAAAATTAAAAAACAATTAAATATAATATTTAGTTGGCAATATTATCATGATGCTAGTATTAAGTTGAGCTATTTACATGCTTTACAAGGTGAACTCGTCGCTGTGTTAATTTTTCTGTTAACAGAAAATTAAAAATCAAACAAAACTAAAATAATTTGACCTATGATGATGTTCAATGTTGGCTCATATATTGATATCAATTCACATTTGTATGCTCTTTCGATTGACACTAGCTAGGTATATGCACGCTGGATCGTTTCACAGCTATAAATCAAAAACTTAAATATATATGTATATGTATATGTATATGTACATTTTTTAAACCTTTATAGTTTGCTGCGCAGTTAATCTTTTTCGTTAGTCTGTCAGAAAAGAACCTATATTGATATCGATTCAGATTTTTATGCTCTTTCGATTGTTACTACTTATGTATTTATCCGCACGCTAAATTATTTTTATTTTAGAAGCGCACAACTATATGCATTTATATTAATAAACATGCAAAACAACGCATGCGTTACTAAATACTACTTTTATTTATCAACTCTGACCAGACTTAATATATTATAAAAACTTTGTTTTCTTTTTGTGCGTAATATTTAAATACAACTGGCATTGAAACTGCAGCAAACTTCAGTTTATTTGTTGCCCTTCGTAATCAGCTGTGAAAAACAAAAAGAAATGGAAAAAAATATTTTGCAAGGTGATTTATAGAAAAAAATTTAACATATTTGTAAAAACAAAAAGTGAAAATAAAATTTAAAAAAATTGTTGCGCTCGCATTAAACAATATTGATAACAAGGTAAATTTGTACTCTTTTACTTCCTTAAAAAAAAGAAATGTATCATTGTTTTTTTTGTAATTCTTTGTTATTTTATAAACTTTTAGGGAAAAATAAATATATGTTTATAAAATCGTGCACACTTTTGAGCTGTTTGCATGACCATTAACCGGCTGCAAAGCTAATTCGTCTTCTAAGCTGTATCGTGGAGGTTGATCTAAAAAGTAATAAAAGACTTACTGGAGTAATTTTTTTTTAATTTACGTTTACCTTCAATTATTTTGACCGATTTTTCATTTCGGCATGATAGAACCTTCGATTTTTCTCTCATATCATCTAGGAATTTAGAAAATTTGCTCTTTTCTTCCTCTACATCATGGACGACACCTGTTGTGTTATTTTTCGCTGTTACACTAGCCGCTTGCAGCTCCTCTCGCAGAGCTTGCTTGCCTCTTTCTATCATAGCATCCAATTCGGGGTCAAATGGATCCGCACTCTCAAATGGATTGCCAGCTGATGCGGTGTGATTTGAATTAGCGGAAGCTGTGGTTCGTTCATCATCTTCTTGTAAGCCTGTAGTTGTGTTAGTAGATTGTGTTGTTGTATTTGATATAGTTCCTCCGCTTTCTTTTGAAGTTGCTTCAGATTGAAAATCCACAACCCGCTCCTCTCCTATGGGCTTTTGTACATCAACTTTGTTTTTTTTGCCTTGTAACATAGAACTAAGGCTATTTTTTGCATCTTGCACTTCATTAGAAATTTTTGAAGTAACTGTGCCTACCGCGTGTTTTGTATCATCGGCCACTTTGCGCAATGCACTCTCCATAGCATCCTTGGCGTCTCCAGTTGCCTTGGAAACATTGTTTCCCATTTGGCCTGCGGCTTGGCGCGCCTCATCACTTGCGATGGCCATCGAGTTGCCCATACTTTCTATTGACTGCTTTGCACCTTTTGCAGCTTTTTTGGTATTTTCACTCACACTTTGTACTGCTCCTCGCGTCCCTATCGCTACTTTCATGGCAGCGGATTCTAAAGTTTCCTTGGCTCCTACTAATTTAGCATCTACACTTTCTCCCGCTTCCTTAGCTGCTAGTTCAACGGACTCTTTAGTCTCGGATAGTTTTGATCCAACTCTATCGCTAAAACTTTTGGTTTTGATGTCAGCTATATTTTCAATTTCTTGTTTATTTTCTTTGGCGGTTTCTACTTTCTTATCAATCTCTTCTTCCAACTCGTCAATAAACTCTTCCGCTTGTTTCCTAATATGTAATCTGCTATCAGTTTCGCCATCTTTTTCATTCTCTTCTTGTTCTTCTTCGTCTGAACCTTCTAGAGAATCCTCAGAACCGTCAGATTTAAATTTTTTAACATTAGCAGTGACATCAATGCCATTATTAATAAAACGTATTTCATTGACGGTGACTGTATGATCTAAAGGATCAGTAGTTTCACTTATTTCCACCCTTAACTCCTCGTCATCTTCGGTGGGTGGCGTAGGCATAGAGACGGTCAAACCTGGCAAATCAGCTAAAATATATTCATAGGTATGTATGTATTATATGAGTTAGTTTTAAAATCTATCTTTAACTTACCACTTTCCTGTGCCACATTTTCTGGAATATTTTCCAAACTTTGTACCAATGCTGGAGATGTGTGCTCTATAAAATCATTGCTCATGGCAGCTTCATAAGAAATAGTTCGTATTGGTGTTTTTTTCATAGTAGATTGCGGCGTATCGTGTGGACTGCTTTCGGGAAACGGCGTTCTAGGACGTAATGATTTCACACTTGACGTTGTTGTTTCCATTTCTTTTTTTAGGGAATCTAAACTGCTCGTTTGTGATTTAGAGGATTGTGTGGGTGATTTTTTATTTACAACTGTGTTGTCTGTATCATATGAAGAGCTTTCGTTGTTTGTTAAAACAGTTTCATAAGATTCTATTGATTCTGCAGATTTCTTTAAGTTTTCATACATATTGAAGTCTAAATTTTCACTTTCTGCTATATCTTTAATAGAACTTGTTTTAGATTCACTGTTGTTATTGTTATCTTGTAATTTGTCTTCTATTCCTAGTGGTTCTTTTTTAATGATTCCTTTCTCATGAACTGGAGTATTTGTTGTTGGCTTTTCATCTTCTTTTTTCTTTAACTTTGAATTATCAACGTTCATTTGTGTTTCATCCAATTCCATACTTTTACTATTTGTACCATTTTGTATTCTATTTGAAATGCCGCCTGTAGTATTTGCCATTATCATACTTTGTGTCATGTATCGATGTTCACCGCCTGGCCCTATCGTGGCAGCTAATGTGGATGATCGTGGTATACCATGTACTAGAATATGTTTATCTCCCAAGGCCATGTCGAGTAAACGCAGGTTCTTAAATTTTGATATTTCTCGAAATGTTTTCAAATGATGACCGCTTTCAGAGAATGTGGTATAAAATTTATTAGCTTTTGTTAGTACGGCATAAAACGATGTACCCTTTAGTAGTTTCCATATAGGACCGTTTTCTTCACTATCATAGTCATAAAATCTTTGAAATATCAAACTTTTCGTACGCACCGACTCGTAGCTACGATAAATACTGCCTGTATTGGTGACTATAAATATTTCACTAGCTTTGGAGATGTGCATAAATATAATTTGTTCATTTGATGAAAGGTTCTTTTGTAGTTCGGTAAAATCGGGAAACACAAATTCATTTAAACGACCCGTTAAGTAAAGCTTTCCATTTTCAGTTAAAACCAGAGTACTTTCAGGACCACACGTGTATTGTTGTATATGAGAATCCAAAATAATTTCGTGAGGTCTTAGAATGACCTCCTCCTTAGATTTTCCCAATTGGTGGGACTGATTAGAACCCCAACCGATAAGACGACCAAACGCTAAACAATATAAATAAAGTTTTTATAATATAAAATTTATCAAAGAAAATTGAATAGAGTTTTTGTATTTTTACCAGTATTTAGTAGCACGTGCTTACCATATTGAAAATGCTTTTATATATACCCTTCTAATTTGTTTGGCTACTCATTTGTAATATATTTTTTCTGTACACAGTTTCTAACACGCTATTTTAAATGTCGGCTTTTTAATATAAATGCAAACATTTGATTTTTCAATTTGCTTTTAAAGAGTATGGAAAATTTAGGCTTAACATCTTTGCGAGTAACAAAATATTAGAAATATCTTATATATTTACATATCGAGTCTTTGCTGCAATAGAGTCATAACTAAAATTTGAATTTTCTAGCACCTTAAATTTTAATTCTTCTCTCTAGAGATGAGTATATAAGATATTTGTATGAAATTTTTACACAATATGAAGTAACGATTTGCCGATTAACTACACATTATTAGCTAGTAGGCGGCCCTACGTTCCACTGGGTATAAAATAACTAAATACATTAGCTCAAAAATCAGGGTTTTTTGAGTTATGGCTCTATTGAAGCAAAGGCTTGATATGTATATCGCACTTGTTCAACAATACTGTATTAACTCAAAATTTAAAAATTTCCAGTAGTAGCAAAACTATTTTTTATTTAACATTAAAGGCATATAAAAAGGAATTTTTAAACCAACCGTTTCATTACCAAAAATTTGACGAAATAGCACGATATTTTAATAGCGGTTAGATATGAACATTACGTGTCGATTTTTTCCAAAAAGTGCAAAAATAAAAATGTTAAGTTAATACACTATTGTTGAACAAGTGCGATATGTATTAGGCCGGGCTTTTGAGATGTGGATTTAGTTTAAACTTAGTTTTACGTATTTTCAGATTAAAAACCAACATTTTAAGCAAAACTAAGCTGCTCCTTAAAAAATTTTGCTTTCGAAGTTGGTAAGGGCGGCACAATTCTGTTTTCCGATTAACTAAACCTTATTTAACTGAAACCTCAAAAACCCAGCCTTAGTGATGCAAACATATCACCGAATATTATTCGCCTATTTAACGACATTCGTATTCTCATTCGCCAAATTTAAGCAAATATTTCGCGAATATTTTGTGAATACGTTAAAAAAAAATTAAAAAACAAAGCTAAGCAAAATTAAGTTATGAAAAAAACCTTAATTAAATATGTATGTGAAAACCACCGAAATATGTAGGCGACTGCAGCGAAAATATTTTCTAACAAACACCACTGAATTATTAAGTAACAACGGAAAAGGACTACGAAAAACGAAATCTGAAAGTATTTAAGTATTAGTATCAGTGTGACCATTTTAGCATATTTACAGCTAAATTAAGCTTTAAAAATTATGGTTAAGGGCGTGTGTGCAACGGTAGCAAATTGAACAACTCGTTGTCTAATTGTCACAAGGGTGCAACTTGTGACGTGAATTATCTTATAATTTTTTACAAACGTCAACATTTTATATCGTCTAAAAAGATATCATTTCACACAGCAGAAACATGAACTATTTTCCCCACAGTAAAATATATATTTACCATAATACTTTTCTACAGTTTCACGCACGCCCTAAGTAGCAAAATTTTCATTAAGCATTTTTATAAAATGTTTTTAGCTTTATTTAAAAGTTGATAGGAAAAGTTTTATCGATTAACTGTTTTTTTTAATGAATTATAATAAATTGCGACTTCATTACTTGAACTCATAATGAAATTTCTTATGAAAATTTATCATTTTTATCTTGAGAAACGTCTTAACGGGTTTTTAAAAAAAATTAACATTAACGGAATATTAGAAATGACACAATCATGTTGATTGTAGAAATAAATTTATATTTGTTATATCTACACCACAATAGTGGAGAGGGTATTATGGATTTGTGCAGATGTGTGTAACACATTAAAATATTGGTCCTAGACCCACCTTAAAGTATACCGATCGACTCAAAATCACTTTCTTAGCCGAACTAACGTTGTCCGTCCGGCTGGATGGCTGTCCATGTAACCTTGTGCGCGAAGTACAAGTCGCAATTTTGAAGATAATTTGGTAAATAGGTTCGAATTGGCACAAAGACCAAGGGTGAGTCGGTCCATTATTTTATATAGCCCCCCATACAAGCTGCTTTCCGGAATAGGGTCTTTGTGCCCACTATCAAACCAATTTTAATGAAATTTAAAACATTGATAGACCCATGCTTATATCGACACTTAAGCTATGCATTTATTAAAAAATAGGACCACGAGGGGAGATAGGGGGAATTTCTACCTCTCCGAAACTATCAAACAGATTTTAATGAAATTTAAAAAATAGATAGATCGCTACTTATATTGCCACTTTAGCTATGCATTTTTAAAAACTATATCCCAAATAAGTACACATGCAAAAATTTGTTCTTATATACACTGCGGTGTAGGGAGGGACCGACTACACTTCCTTACTGGTTTTTTACGTATAAAAGCATAAGGAAATTTTACATTGTTATGTTAAAGTTGAATTTATTGACCACAAGATACATATTCTATTGAGTAAATGTTTGGAAATTTCGATTAAATACAAAGATGTATCTGAAACAAATTTTTGCTGTAAGATGCTGAAAAAATAATAACTTTTAAATTCAAACTTTTCTTAAACGGTAAGAAATAAAATGGTCTGAAATATTTTTTATGTAATCTTTTAAGTCTGAGAAAAACATAGAAATAAAACGTCTTGCGGGCCGCTAAATTTGTTAAAATATTACCCATTTTCTTATTTTTGTTTAAAATTAGTTACAAAAATTTCTTAAGTTTTTAATAAAATTTCATACTGTTATTAAATTTTTAACAAAAATATTGAAAAATTCTGATTTTGTCTAATGCAAGATTTAGCTGTAAAAAGATGTGGTCACAGTGATAAGTGTGCAAGCAGAATGAAGTTCCTTGAAATTATCATAATAACTTGCGGTGAAGTAAAGCCTTAATCTACTTCAGTGAATAAATGGGCGGCACAAAATTGCATTTATTGGTGTGCCAGTTTTTTCTAATTAATTGTTATGGACGCAAATGGGAGATTTTATCAATCCAATTTGAAATATCATATGGCGCAAAATTTCAAATTGGATATTCGTATTCGCGAATATTAAAAACTGATATGCGCAAAATCCCTAATATGTTTATAAGGGTGCACTTTATTTTTCCTATTTGCAAAACTGTACCGTAACTTCCCCTAGAAATGTTCTTCTTCAAAACACTATGACTTTAATCATGTAAAATGCAACGCAACGCCAAACAATTATATTGAAAGCAAAACAAAGTCATAAATATTTTGTAATATTTTTGTTTTGTTTTATTATATATATTTTTCATATTGTTTTCATATAATTTTTTGTTATTATTATATTTATAAATCGTTTAATTTTTTTTAATCATTTACTATTTATTAATCACATTATGTAACTTGTCTGATTCTAATACTTTAAATTATAAGATATTGTCTTGTTGTATTAGAAGCTCATTTTCTTAATAAATACAAATACAAAATTTAAATCGAACAATACTCAATACTCAAAATTTAAAACGTCGAGAAAAAAACTTTGCACTTAAAATAGCAATTAAAAACTCCGACCTCGCTATCAAAATAATAGGATGAAAGTTAGCAGCAGAAAAGAAAAAATGTACCCAATAAAGAAAATTCTTGCAATGAGTCATCATTCACACCGCTAAAGAACAAATGCAAAATTGTACATCCCTGAAAAATCTTGCAATACCATCGCTATCATCTGCTGATCAAAACATACCATCAACGTCACCGTCATCATTGCCTAATATTAAACAAAATATATAAAACCTGCTCGCGACTTTCATCAGATTCTTTATATGTTCAACTGACAAAAATGGCTTGACTGGGAAAAGAAATATACTCGTATACACAACATCTCCAAATTTTTTTAACTTATTAGTACAATATTGTTTTCATTTCAAAAAAGTCATAAGTCCATTTTCTCTACTTTATCATCAAAATTTTCCCTGTCTGTTGCGGTAATAAAATCGAATCAAATAATTTTTTTTTAAATCAGTTTTTAGATTTTTTCAAAAATATTAAATTTTAAAACGCGATAGATAAAAAACAAAAAACCTTAATATCTCAAAACTACTAAAATGGTGATGTGACTTTCTTTCTTAGGAGTGCAGTATAGTCCCAGCGGGAAAATAAGAATTTGATTGCATAAATAACTAAAAAAATAATTAATTATTTTCGAAATAATAATATCGCATTCATTGGAATCGAGAAGGTAATTTTATTGACACAATAATTATGCATTGATTACCACGTATATCCCCACATTTGCAGAACAAGGAATGCATTGTTTCTGTTCGTGACTATTATTCGTGTTTTTCTTTTACATATTTTCTTTATTTATAATCCGTTATTTTTGCTGCCTTCTAATTTTTTTTATTATAAAGGATGAATTATTTAATTCATTCGCAGGCCACGTTAAAATAATTTATTACAATCCTAGGACATGTTCCGCGTAAATAATATGTATTACATTCTGGATTCTTATTGATTATATTTTCCCGCTGGGGTGATATACATAAATAACTTATTCTTCTTCTGCTGTTTCTAGACAATAACATAAAGTAGGGTATTGTATGTCTATTCTAATTTTTCAACCTGTCAAATTGTTTCTAAATAACTTTTGCATGTCACAAATAATCAATATTCCTAAAACCTGTTGTTGATTTAATGCAATTTTCATGTTTATGAAGTTCTAACAAACCAGTAAACAAAAACAAAGGCATGATAAAAAAAAAATGAAAACATTCACACAGTCAGTCCGAGAGACAGACAGAAAGACTTACATGTCAATAAAACAAAATGTTCATATCCTGCTAAAACATTAATAAAGTTTTCGGCTTCCTCGTTGTTCGACAAGCAGTCATCGAACTCTTCCAACCGAAAGGGTTTTCGTATAATTTGAAACAACTCCTCGTTGACTGTTGCTTCAGTAAAATTTGATGATACCGTGCAGTCGCTGGCAAATATATTACGACCCGTAAAGAATAACTCATTTGATACTAGAAAAATAAACAAATTACATAGTTAGCAAATGTTATAACTATTATCTTGTATGTTCATTCTTTTGTATAGTGTGTGGTCATATTTTTTTTTTAAAAATAGTTAAACAAATAAATTTATTACAATCTTAAACATACTTACAGGTTAAAATAATAGACCAATCGTTACCAAAAGAAATGTCGGCTATTTTTAAGCCCAACGTTTTTAATGATTTAACGCATGTAGGTTTTATTATAATGTCACCATTGCTATTATTGTTGTTGTTATTATTAGCGTTTGATGAATGTTGTCCACCAATGCCCAACTGACCATGTAAGTTTTCACCCCACACAAACAAACGTCCTGATTCTTTTTGTTTTGAAAAATAAAAAAGCAAGAAAAGTTTTACATTAACATTTGTTTTAATATAAGTTGGGTAGTTCCATAACAAAACGGTATAATTCCAATTTTAAAGATGTATTTTGTTTTTGTGTTTGAAATCAATTCTTTACACTAAAATTTATGTATGATATGTAATCTTTGTTATAAAACATACCAAGGGTAAATAATTTTGTTGTTATAAAATTAAACATTTCCATATCGATGAAAATAACAATTTTGAGATATTAGTGAAAACAAGTAAACACCCTACGCTACATGCAATTACTTATTACTTATAGGCCCTTTTTCACAACTTACCGATAGCTAAAGGTAGGATTTTATCGGCCTTATAAAAACTGTTTCCTTATTACATCTTTACTTTAACCTCATGTGAGCGATAGGTTATAGGAAGGTTCATCCTTCTTGGTACACACAAAAAATTATTAACTTTCTCCAATCACCAAATTTATACCAAATTCATAATATCAAGCAAACAATTTGTTGATTTTGCACCTATTACCAAAATGATTATATTGATTACTAACCCCCCTTTTCATAAAAAATATTTTAGGCTTAAAACAGGTTTACGGAACGATTTTTCTATGAAAATTTGTTTAATAAACCTTTTATTAATCAAAAATATTTTTTAAGAATATGGGGGGAAACATTTTTTTCAATAAGTGATATTTTTAATTTTAATTAAAAAAGTGATCAAAAAACTTTGCCATTTCAAACAATGTGTTAATTTATTTAATTAAATAATGACAATTCATGTTTAAATTATTTTATTTTAAACGAAAAAAGTCAATTAAGATTTTTTTTTATTTAATCAAAATTTTAATTGAAAATTTATTTCAAAACTACTAATATGTTAAATAAAATTAAATTAATTAAATTAATTAAATTTTGAATTTTTATTCAAAAAATAATTGATTCAAATATCACATTAATTAAATTTAAATGCTTTTTAAACCATTTTTTTAATTGATAAAACACTTTTTACTGTGTAGGTTAAAGTAAAGTTTTAATAATAAAACACTTTTTCTACGACCGATAAAATCGTACCTTTAGCTATCGGTAAGTAGTGAAAATGGGGGAAAAAGAAGCTTTTGAAATTTATACATTGAACTCAGGCAACAATTTTTAACAAATTGAATATCAATTGTACCTACCATTAATACACAGTTACGGACAAAGAAATAGGGTCCTTATTCCAATTTTATTTAAGATCAAACAAATATATATAAATAAAAATGAATTAATGTTCGTTGGTTATCGCATCACATGAGAGCAGCTGGACCGATTTGCCTAATTTTTTCGTTTTAAATATTCGCTCTATATAAAAAAATTAAAATAAAATTTAGGCCCTAATCATGTAAAACGCAACGCAACGCCAAAGAAATACATTAAAAGCAAAAACAATGTCATAAATATTTTGTAATTGTGTTGATGCTTTCAACAGAAATTCATGTACCGTTTTAAAATTTTCAACGCCACAAGTTATGCAGCGTTTGAAATTTTAAAACGCAATGTGAATTTCTGTATAAAGCAACAGCAAAATTACGAAATATTTTTGACATTGTTTGCTTTCAATGTATTTCTTTGGCGTTGCGTTGCGTTTTACATGATAAGGGCCTAAATATGTTGTTATTGTCAAAAATGCTTATTTTACTATTATCAATTTTATAAATTTTTATAAGAACATTAAAATCATCATTTTAAAGGAAAACAGTAAAAAAAATTTATGGCTAAAAAAATTTAAAAATGGCTAAAGGCCGGTATTCACTATCCTACATAATCGTACGATTCATTCACACGAAAATCTGACGGAATTCTATCCGACATAAAAAAAATGTCTGCAAAATCTGCTGTCAATGCCACACTATCCCACAAAAAAGATGCAAACTCAAATGACTCATCTACTTTACAAGAAAATGCAACTCTGATCGCATATAATCTATCATTTTATGAAAATTTTTAAAACATTTCCAAGTCGGACAGACTTGTCAAAAAAATCTGTCACTCAATTAATTTTTAAGCCACACTGTCATACATTATGAGCACACACGATTTTTTTGACATATCGTGCGACTAAATAGGATAGTGAATACAGGCCTTAATGGCTAAACTCATTTTTTAATGGCTGAACAAGGTGAGAAAAGGCTAAATATAGGCATAAATGGCTAAATTGGCATCATTGGCATAGAGGGAAGACAAGTGCCAGTTTCTTTTTGAAATCAGCATTTCAGTGTTGCCAAATTATTCGTTTTGAATAAAGAAACCGTTGTTTGAAATATTTTTAAACAAATGCACTAAAACAAAACGATTAAATATTTATTTGCTTTTTGCACAGCTTTGTTTAAGAAAAATTGTAAACTAATTTAAAAAATAATAACGTATCATTTGTTTGGGCTAAAAAAAAAAAATCTTGATAAAACATATTTTTTCTTGATTCTTTACGAGCACTGAACATTCTCAAGAAAAATAAGACCTTCTGACAAGCCTAGTGCCGCCACAAACAAATTGCTTGCAAAACATCTGATGTCAGATGGCTTGTCAGTTCAAAATGGGGTACGCTCTAATGGAACATTTTTACACTGCAAATTCGAGCTGACATTTACAAAAGCAATTTTTTATTTGCTTTTAAATTTGGCAAGCACGCTGCTAAATACATATCGTCTAAAACCAACTTAAGATAAAATTAGGAAATATTTTGTCAAAGAAAAAGAAAAATATATAAAAAAATAAAAAATTTAAATACATATACATACATAATTAAAACGACATTTAAGGTTTTACATCATTTGGTTTTTGAAGTCGATTTCCATCACATACAAAAAAGAAAAACTGCAAAAAAATAATAATAACCACATAGACAATTATTTGTGCAAAATAATTGTCTATGTGTTTGTTTTGTTATGTTTGCAATTTTTCTTTTTCGCAAGAGTGCAACTTTTGACGTGAATATATTTCTTATCAGTTTTAAAAGTAGTTCTTTCAATGTTGAATGAATGAAAATCCATATTTTTTAGCCTCTTAAATTTTTGTAAAATTTCAAAGTAGACTTTACGACAATTTTGAATTCGTCTACATAATTTTTAAAGATTTTTGTAACATTTAAGAATTTTTCGCAAATTTTGCAAAAATTTCAAATGAGTTTTTCATGAAACACTATGACGTGCCGTCAGTTATAATCCTTCTTATCTATTGATTTATTTACAAAAGTCACGCGTTGTTTTGGTTGATTTTGTGTTTTTCAAAAATACATGTTGCATGAGTTTTAATTTCTTTAAAATAAAAAAAAAATCACGCAAACAAAAACTTTTTTGGGGATGATTGGGCAACAAGTTTTTTCCACTTGCATATGATTCCTAATTTCCTGGACTTTTATTTATTGCCGAAAACGTATTAAATTTCTCTCTTATTTTCTGTAAAGAAATATGGAATATTCATGCTTTTACTGAAAATATGGCATTGTTTTCTGTGTGAGTGATGTGCACTACTTGGGGTCTATTTCATTCTTTAGACTCTAATCAAAGTCACTCGTAATTAGTCCTGACCTAAAAGTGCATTAAAAATTGATTGTTTTAACAACATTTTCCTTTTCTTCAACAGCAAAACTTAAGAAGTTAAGCAATAAGCAACAAAAAACAATTTTTGTAATAATAATGTCAGCAAATCGTATGATTAATCAAAAGTGAAAGTTCTTGCAATTGTACTCAATTAAATAATTGCCGACAACATGCAACTCAACATACCCGACTTGAACTCATTTACCTCGTTTTCTCTGAGAAACCAATAAAGGAATTTCTTTAGCAGTTTATATTTGAAAATAAACAACAAAGAGTGAGTTAAGAAAGTTTACGTGTTCGTAAGTGTTGAAAAATTCAAAAGCATTACACTGAATTATAGAGAGACGCCATCTTTAAAACACTAGAACAACTTTTTTAGTCGCATACACATTATGTATCAAATGTTTATGTACATTTACATAACTAATTGTACATTCAAATCAGCGCTGCCTGAAATTTTCTTCAAAGTATTTATGCTATTTGTAAAAAATTCTATTTTTCCAACATGCAGAAAACATTTTCCCCTGCCCCAATCCCTGAAAAATTGTATTAGAAATACATGCATACATACAACTTTTAATTAAAGAATTTTTTACAAATTTCCCAGCCAGCAAAATAGTCCGACGTCTTCCAGATATCTGAGGGAAAGGTCGACAAAAAAATCGGAATGGTATACGAATTCTGTCAGATTTCTGACCGAAAAGTTTATGAGAGGTGGTTGACACGAATTCTGTCAGACATGTCGAGGCAAATTCTGTTTATTTTACCGGCATTTCTGATAGATATCTAACAGAAATCTAATGAATGGAAAATTCTAATGTGTTAGCAGACATTCTTATTGTTTTCTGAGATATAGCTGAAAGAATGTGGAATAAAATTGTAATCTAATAATCGCACAGATTTCTGTAAGAAGTCTTTTTTTATCTCAAAATAAAAGTTTATAATAAAACATTTTACATTCATACATACGTACCATTTTTTTAATCTTTTTTTAAACAATAAAATATATAAAATAAAAATATTTTCAACTTAATGAGAATTGTAATTATTTAAAAAATTAAACACACATAACAACTTAGACACATATGAATTCAACATATATGAATTCAATCAGAAATCTATTAGACATATCGGCGATATGTATACCCATGCGAAATCGATCAGAAAGCGGCCAGACAATACGTATAATCAATGTCTGATATAAATCTGAACAAAGTCTCTGAGAATAAAGTCAGACATTTGCAAGAAATGTCTGATTCAGACAATGTCGGAGTATTCAGCTGGCTGGATTATTAAATATGTCATAATATGCCACATCTCGAATCCTTTCACTTTTAAATGATTTTTTACAAACTTAAGAAAAACACTTTCTTATTTCTTACGAAATACTTTTTAAAAAACTACCTAGAATAAATAGAATTTGAAAAATTTGACGGATTTTCTCTGCTATTTTAGAGATGAAAAAACATTTATGCGGAGATTTTATCCTACTCCTGGCAATTCTTACTAAAATATATACGGTCGAACTTCTCTGCAATGAACTTCTATACAATGAAGCTCTTCCTTTCAACAACTGGACATTAATAGCGATTTCTTTTCTGAGATATATGTTGCATAAATGTTACATGTTCTACATTTTTATGTTCGAATTTACAAAAAATGCAACTGTGAAAACAATTTTCAGGTTCTTTTGTGAATATGTTGATGAAAAACATGCAAAACATGTTGCATATTTTACCCTTACTTTTTCTTAGGGTGTTCATACTGCCCTGTTTTACTACTTTGTTTGTACAATCAATGTTTTATTTTGCTTGTCTAAAATAATACCGCTCATACTTTTATGAAAAGATTGTTTAAAAACAAAATATCGAGGGCCTATATTCAAAATACTCTATCTTAAAAAACACAACTTTTCAGGAGAGCCAAAAAACTGTTTTTTTTCACGTATTACTTGAGTTATTAAAATTCGCTATTCTACAATATTTTTTAAATCAACTACTGAATCTTACAGATAATTGGTTCATAAAATTGTGCATTATTGGGGACTTTATGCGAGATAGAGGGGTTTGCTTCTCAAAAATATTCAATATGTATGTATGAAAGTTGAAGAGATAGAAGGTTTTGCATTTTAATAAAAATAAATTATTTTGATTTTATTTATGCCATCTGTCGGTGGTTAACGTGGCTTATTTAAGATAATACAACATAAGATAAAAAAAGTTAACAATTAACAATATTAAACAAAAAGTTATAGCAAGAACTTGTTAAAGTTTGTTTGGAGTTTGATTGGTGTAAATGATCGTAAAAGTAATGGTATTCCGGTGGTATAATGTCAAATTCATGTTCAGCTTGCAAAAAATAGTAAAAAAAACATGTATTGCAAGAACAAGTTATTCCCAAAAATATTTGAAAATTAATTATTAGAAAAGATGGAGGGTTATGCATTCAGAAAAATTAATTGTGTAAGATAGAGAAAGTACAAAAATGCAAATAAAACAGCAAAAAAAAAAATATGTTTGTTATGAAAATCAGATGAGGGTTGTTTTACTGAACATTTTACCATTAAAAAGTCATTTTCGTAAAAATCAAAGATAGAGGGGTTTGAATATAGGCCCTCGATATAAAAATTTTTTACATATTAAAATTAAAAAATCTATGTGTATTATTAAAGGTTTACCCCCATATTTATAAAAAATATTTTAGGTTTATGGCAGATTAATGAAACGAATTTTCTATGAAATTAAAAATATATTTTATGAATATCGGGGTTAATTTTTTCCAAGCCAATAGTGATGTTAATATTTGTTTCCAAGCCGTAATAGCGTGCATAAACCGCCCAAATAGCTTTAAAAACGCTAATGAAGTACATTATTTATAAAAGGGTAATAATTGTAAATAAAAGCATCTAATTTTGTTCTATTGAAGTTGCACAACATGTAACACTTCGAGTGATTATAGGTAACATAAGAAAGTGTTACATGTATATGCTGTAACATATTTTTCTCAGAAAAGAAATCGTCATAAGAAGCACTAATCGAAAAAGGCTTTGGACCTGTCTTTTTGGGAAGATTGATGAAGCAATGGTCAAATGGATAACCGCCGCGGATAATCGCTAGTAATTGTACATACAAATTAGGATTAAGTGATTTTCTGGTCCTATTCAGTTTCATTGTTGGGATTTTAAGTTTTGGGCATATCAACCCAACCCAAATTTTTAATATAACTTTCTTTGCTTTTTTTGAATTAAATTTCATTAAAAAATTTTAGGTGATTTTTCATAATGCAGAATTACCCTAAATTTTGGATTCATTTTAATTTAGAGCTTTTTTTAATTTTTTTTGGGGTAATTTTTCATTAAAAAAATGGCCCAAAATTTGTGGTCAATAAAATTTCTTTTTTGGTTCCATACTTCGCAGCGCCGATCATGTGCTCTGTTTTATTTTTTATAAGATTTAAAATTTTCAAATATGCAAATTTAAAAATTACCTCCATGTTTTAAAAACAGAATTTTGGTGGAATTTAAATTTTGCGTATTATTTGGTCAAGTTCTTTTAAAAGTTACCGTATATTGAAAAGGAAACGAAAAAAAAATTTGGCCCTATGAATGCGCTCTGAACAACAAAGATGATATTACCGGTTGGCTAGTTGGTAGTGCGGTCTGGTCCGTTGCACTGCAAATGGCTGAAGGTCTAAGTTGCTATTGCTCAAATAACTAATCATTTGTAATTGTTTGTGAAACTTTTAATAAACAAATAAAATAAAAGAAGTCGAAGTCGAAGTCTATTAGTTCTTTTAAATTCCAAATTTTACTTCAAAATGTTGTAGCAATTATTATTTTTACATTAAATTTTCTTGTAAAACCACTTTATTAATTTGTTATTGTAATGCTCATTTATATTTCAAGTAATACAGGTCAAACTCCCCAAAGCATTAAACAAAAAACAAAAATCAAATAAAAATGCTTCAATGGTAGTGAAGAATGTAGGTTAACAAAAAACTACCACCACCTCCACCCACTATTTACTCTTCGAATACTCCAGTTACAAAACAAGTGTCCAGAGGTATACACAACTCAATATTTAATTGATCACATATGTAATTGGAAAAAATAGCGAAAAATTACCACAAATCACAGCACTTTGATAGGGACCGGCTATCAGACGTTTAATTGGATCATTTTTAATGTAAAAGTAACTTTGTGTGTTTTCGGCCAAATGCGATTTGCCCAGAGTAAAAATAGCTCCTGTATTGGGTATATCCATGATTACAATCGTATTGATATGTTCTTTTTTTTATTATTATTTGTTTTACTTTATTTTATTTCCTTTTGGTGATAAAATATTTAACCTTTTGACATTTTATGCAATAAGTTTAATGGCTCTTTGAATTATTAAAGCCTAAACGAATTGATTGAAACGTTAATTCAAAGAAGAAACACAATTATTTTATATAAATTTTTATTGATTTTTTTAGTTTTAGTTTTTTATTTCGCTTAATTTTAATTATTTTATTTTTTTTTTGTTAAGAGTTGAATTATTCCTTTTTTTATTTCTCATTTTTTTTTAATTTTATTCTCTAAGAAAAGTTTTATTTTAATGTTTTTTTTGTATAAAAAATTTAAATCGCGTTTAATGCGTTCTCCGTGTGTGGTCGGTCAATGCGACGTTTGTACTCCAACTGGACACTCAATTTGTTTCAATTTGCGGTTCATGTCCTGTGGCTATTTCGTTGTTGTGGTTGTGTTGGGGGTTTTTTTAAATTGGCTCTATTTCTTTTTAGTAATTTTCCCCTAAAAGCATATGCTAAGTATTTAGTGTTAGTGTCAGTATTTGCTTGACCGTTGTACTGTTTCGTACTAAAACGGTTACTTTCTCTCCATTTGTACTCAATCATTTTCTGTTGTTTAAGTTTTAAATGAAAGAGAAGAGAAAAATTACTGTGTGGTTTAATTTTAGGTTTTTATTTATTTTTTATTACAAATGATTTGTAATTGTTTATTTTTTTTTTTTTATATATTTTTAGTTTGTTCTGTAATCGTGGGAATAAAAGTAAATGACCGGTGAGTGCCTCCTTATTACGAATATACAAATATAAAAGTTTAACTTGTTTGTTGTTGTTGTTAAGTTGTTCTATTAAATTTTTAAATCAAATAAATATATTCCATTTAAGAGTCTACTATATTTGTTTAAAAATTACAACATTTGTAAACAACAATGTTTCAAATTAAGGATATGTACATATGTGTGTATGTGGTCGTAATATTTTTTTTTAATAAAAAAAAGGAAAGCTTCACATTTAACTTGCAGCTCCATCTATTCTATAATCAATAGAGATCACAAGTTTGTTTTTTTATATTCCGAAAAAGTGCCGTTTTGTTGAAAGTTCGCGCCTTAGTGTATTATAGCTTTATTTGTATTTCCTTAAGCTCCTGCTCCTATAAGGGGAATATGGCCAAAACAAATTATTTCCATGCCATAACTTTTACTTCAACGCCTAACCTGAAGGTATTGCCGAAAGTGTTGGCGCTTCAATTTTAATTTACCAACGCCAGGTGTGGGATGATCTACGAAGTGTATGCCCTATCCATAGTCTTTCGTTAGATATGGTGACTGGCCAGAATATTTTCATAATTCGGCGAAGAAACCGGATTATTGTAAAGACTTACATATCCGGGCTAAGTTTCAAGACATGCTACCATAAAGGTGCCGCCTGATGAGTTTAAGATGTTTCTGAGAAAACAGAATGTCGAAACATTTTGCAGATAATGCTCACTTATAGTGAGGGTCACATTATTTGTTGAGCCAATTCTCATTGCTTTAGTTCATTTACAATCTATTTTTGGCAGTTTCCAAATGTTTCTAGTTTATCTTGGCCTAATTATCATTATAACTATCTGATAGTAAGCAGATATCTCCGGCATAGTCCTAGTCCCCGAGTCTTCTATTGAGACCCCAAATTATTCCTCTGTGATCGCGCGAGCTTGTTATCATAGTATTTTCCAGGACAATTTTTAAAAGTAGAGGAAAAAGTACACATCCTTGTCTCACCCAGATTTAATTAAAATCGATTCGCTTCCACTGGATTTTATGCTGCTCTTGATTGGTATGTTGTCCTTTAAGGTATAACAAACCCCGGCTTCGCTAACTGCATAGCTGTTTAACGCTTTTAAATATTAAGGCCCAACAACAATATGCATAAGCTGGCTTAAGCAACTGTACGAACACATGTACATTAGACCTGGCGAAGCTAACACAGTACAACATTTTTCAGTTAATTGATTGCCAACTCAATTCTGTGAACTGTATGTGAAATTAGACCCAAAAAGAAGAATTTCTGCATCATTCGTTTTGTCTTCTTACCTGCGATTTGAAGTTAGTATCGATTTGAAGTTAGTACTATCGTATAGGGGAATTTATCACGTTTTAGGCCCTGTTGTTTGACATAGCTCGACAACCTCTAGCCCAATTTAGTTGAAATAAATTTTAAAAAATTAAGAATTACAATTCCCTTAATCTGTTCATATATTGTTTTCCTATACAAGTAACACTTTCGAAGTTAAAAATGAATGTATGAAGGCAAAAAATTTAAATTTTTTTTTTAAAAATACATAAAAAATCCAAAATGGAAAAAAGTTTCAAGTCTAGTTATTTTTTCGCAAAGTCACATAACCTATGAGCAAAATGAGACAAAGATTATAAAAATCGATGCACGCGTTTCGCTTTTATTCGCAATTGAGTAAAGGTATGAATTTCAAAAATTTGCTCGAGATATGCACAACATTATTTGGAGAAAACATTGACACCTTTTTCATGATTCTGAGAATGAAAAAAAATTAATAAACAAAAGGTTATTTGATTTTTATGATTGCGGTAATAAATGTACGTGGACAATTAAACGGAAAGTGGACCTTTTTATTATTTGGGTTTTTCCGGTGGCTACCTATATGATTTTTTTACAGAAATTGCACCCACATTTAAGGGTGGTCATTATTTGGAAAGTTTTGCACAGTTTGAAACGTACAAGTGCTGAATCAGGTATATAGCCAGCCGCCCTTAAAATATGCGCCCATTTATAAGTACCTGGCAGTAAAATATTCAAAAATACGTAGTATTTATAGGTGTGCATTGATCGATTTTTGGCATTCAGCCAGTGCCGACGAACGCGAACAGTAAAAGTGATTTTTCTCCAGTTTTTTAAAAGTGAATAACAACAAAACATAAAATATATCAATATGGAAAACAACAAGTGCCCATATTTGGATGAATATTGTTACGTTTGTGGTCATATCGTCCGAAAAATACAGAAAAAAGATCGAAAAAATTTGTTTACTGAGCAATTCAAAACCGCGTATTGTAATTATTTCGATGAAGCAGATTTAAGTGGTGCAAATTTTACGCCGAACACAGTGTGCAACAGTTGTTATACTACCCTTCTAAAATGGATTCACGGAAAAAGTAGAAAGTTATCTTTTATGAAGCCAGTAATTTGGGTGGAAGACACAACTGGACATGATGAATCCAGGTGCTATGCATGCATAAATTTTCGTCCTGGATTAAACAGACAACAATTGAAAACAAAAGTATACACTGCTGCATTTACAGCCACACTTCCAGTGCAACGCCCTGCTGATACCGATGCACCTAAACCTCCGAGTGCGGATACTGTGTCCCTGCTAGCCGAAACCGTTTTCACCAATCCGACCGATTTGGATGATGCTGATTGGATACCCGATATTGAAAATAGTGCACCACAACCGCTACCACAAATCGAAATGGATTACATTGTGGCCAAGCTGAGACTATCACAACACGACTCCGAATGGCTGACATCATTTTTGAAGAGAAGAAAACTCACACAGCAAAATGTCAGCGCAACATCATACCGACAACGCCAAGCTGAATCAGACCATGAATATGAACAACCTACGAAGAAAACAAGATCATCAGAACCACAAGCGTCAACTTCTACAAGGATGGATATTGCCAATAATTGAAAAAATGTTCTAAATTTTGTTTTTATGCATATTATAATTGCGTATTAATTGCATATTATTTTATTTTCATTAAGTTTTTATAAATAAAGTTTTTTTTTGCATGATAATTTTTTAATTTATATTTTTATTTTTATTTTAAGGGTGGTGGCTATAACTGATTTTTGAAATTCATACCTTTACTCAATTGCGAATAAAAGCGAAACGCGTGCATCGATTTTTATGATCTTTGTCTCATTTTGCTCATAGGTTATGTGACTTTGCGAAAAAATAACTAGACTTGAAACTTTTTTCCATTTTGGATTTTTTATGTATTTTTAAAAAAAAAAATTTAAATTTTTAGGCAAAAAATAATTTTTTCCCTTCATACATTCATTTTTAACTTCGAAAGTGTTACTTGTATAGGAAAACAATATATGAACAGATTAAGGGAATTGTAGTTCTTAAAACAACAGGGCCTAAAAAGT
Source organism: Pollenia amentaria (assembly GCA_943735925.1). Lineage (NCBI taxonomy): Eukaryota > Metazoa > Arthropoda > Insecta > Diptera > Polleniidae > Pollenia > Pollenia amentaria. Next base: position 229,329,942 of record OX031009.1, read on the forward strand.
GATAAATTCCCCTATACGATAGTACTAACTTCAAATCGATACTAACTTCAAATCGCAGGTAAGAAGACAAAACGAATGATGCAGAAATTCTTCTTTTTGGGTCTAATTTCACATACAGTTCACAGAATTGAGTTGGCAAATCATGTGTTGTACTGTGTTATTTATAACTTGTAAATTAGTTATTAGTTGTATTAGGGCTGAAGTATACAATGCCACGAGAATCAAATACATTTATATTATAATCTTTAATTGATCTCTAAGTTGCAAAAATTTATGGTATTTCTAATACTATAGTAATATATTTATAGAAATTAAAAAATGCTAACAATTTTAATACCAACAACTATTATTGAAAAGACGGTAAAATTTTTTGTTCTTCAAAAAGAAAATTATGAAGAATAAAAGTGCACTTTAGGTGTATGTAGTATTTGGACCCACAGTGGTTATTTTTTTGTGCATTTAATTTCTCGTACAGACTTGACTATGGAACATGTCGAATTTGAGAGTGGTGAATATCGGGTGAAGATGTGCAGGCGATTGTTGTGAAACAGACTAATAACATTCCAAGTTGCTCCAATAGGCCGATTCGAAAACGTGGTAAGAAGAATTTTATAGACGACAGAATGCTAGCTTGTATGGATGCTGGCAATATGTCACCTCCATTACCTATGCACTTTATCAGTGCAGTTGCACTGATAAATTGCAATATTGAAGATCTTGTTCTGAATTGCACAAGTTTGCGTGAACAACGTAAAAAATATCATCGGGGTCATGGCAAAGAGCATTAGTTTTTTTTAGATCCCTGAAGCATTTGTTTTGCATTGGGACGGAAAGCTATTCCCGCAATTGCTGGAAACGATAAAGTTGATCGCTTGGCTATTGTGCTAACGTCGGAAAACGTTGAAAAATTAATAGCTATCCCCATCATTGAAGATGGAACTGGTGCTGCAGTCGCTCAATCTGTCTACGACTATTCGCTCAAAATGAATATGCTGCATTCATTAGAAATGATATGTTTTGACTCAACTGCTGCAAATACTGGCCCTCATAGTGGTACTGGAATTTTATTGGAACGCAAACTGGCACGCAGCTTATTGTGGTTACCATGTCGCCACCATATTGCAGAAATTCTCTTAAGAGCTGTATTCGAGATTAATTTCGGAAAATCAAGTGGCCCAGAGGTGACAAATTTTGAACGTTTTGCACGGGAATGGAGCACACTTAGCTCAACGGGATACAGCACTTGTATGCAGGATGAAAAACTTTTGACTGTCATATCTGTCGAAAAGCGCGAAACAAGCAAGAAGTTTTGTCTTGAATATTTAGCGAAAGTCCACATTCGGCATGATTATAGAGAATTTCTACAGCTTGCATTTAGTTTTCTTGGTGGTAGCATTCCCAATTTCACATTTCGTGTAAGGTTCATGTCCAAGGCCATCTGTTGCCTAAAAATGTATATTTTTCACGCACACTTTTAAACTTCTGGGAGTCAGTTGAATGGAATTCGTAATATTTGCATTTTCTTAGTAAGTCTCTATATTCCATACTGGTTCAGAACCGCAAATGCAGTTGAAACGCCAAATAGAGATATGCAACTGATAAAGGGGCTTATTGGCTATTTTGATAAAAAAAAATCTTTATCAGTGGTATTTATCAGAGGAAGCAGTTGCACTTGCCTTTTTTGATCCGCATTTAGACTCAGAAATAAAGAAAAATATGGTTGCGGCGTTGCAAATAGACTCCGATAAAGACAATCATATCGGTGATGATGTTGATATTTTTCCGTCGAAAAAAGTGTGTGCAAGCGTTTATAAATTACAATTATTCATATCCAAGAATTTAAGCTCATTTTTGACTACCAAAACAAACATTTTGTTTTCTCATTTGGAAATTTCTATGGATTTCTTACGCTTTGATCCGTCAAATTAGCCTAAGAGCGAAGCATTTCATAAAAGGGAACATATCGTCAAATACATTACTGTTGTGAATGATAGTGCCGAAACAAAAGTCAAACTAATAACTGACTTTAATAGATTCTTAATACACAACGAAGACGATAAACAGTACTTGTTACACATTGTAGAGCGATACCGTAAGGATTTCCCAGCATATACAAAATCTTCATTGATTTAAAATAAAAACAATAAGCCTTTTTAATAGAGTTTTTTTATTCCCGCACTTTTTGGATTCCCGGGAAAGCGGGAAATAAATATCAAATTCCCGGGTACCCGGGGTTGAAAAGCAAAAACCAAATCATTAGAGAATGAAAATTATATAATTTTTAAGTTAGGTTTAAGTTTTTAGGTTAGGAAGGGTTGTGCGCCCAAGGGCACACCTCCACTCGGAGATCAATGCGGTCCGTTGTAAATTATATATGAAGAAGAAGAAATAGAGAAGAGAGGAAGAAAGCAGATGACCAACAGATTAAAGATAGTTAATAGATACCACATAGAATTAAAAAGTTAGTTTCAGGTGTCGTTATTACAGCAGAAACTCCATATCAAGATCAAGAAACAGTATCAACAAACATTTTTTAATCGGAGAAAATGACGACGCATTCTGTGGGTTAAGGCAGCTTATCAGCAATTTTAGGAGCAGGAAAGGAAAACATATACATATTTTGGAAAAATTTCAAATATAGTTCAACTACTTTGGGGAGAGGACACTTATCAAAATCTTTATCAAATGTTTAATATTATGAAACAGAAATATCAAATATTCCAATTTCAGGCCAACAATTCAAGGTATCAGCTCAAATAAATTAATGTGAGACATTTTTACAACCATTTTTTGAGATGAGTTAAAAAGATTTGAAAAAAATGCCAAGCGTTTAAAGCAATAGGTATCATCTGAACTGGAAAGTCTGAAATAAATGCTAAACAATCAGTGGAGTAGTGTTTTGTCTTTTGTCGTGTCCACACGTTTTTATATTTAGTCCGCTGTGTCTGTGTCAATTTGTGAAAATACGAAAGTGTCCGTGTGTGTCCGTGTGTGTCCGTGATTAAATAAAAGAAAAGAACTTACTTAAAAATTAAAAAAATAAAAAAAAAAACCGCAACCAAATATAAATAAATAAAATCGAAAAAAGAATCTAAATAACAATAAGAAGAAATAATTTATCAAACAAACAAGAATCAAATAAAATAACAAACATACAACACAAATTAAATATAAAAATAAATATATAAAAGAAAAAAAATCAAACAACCGTTTCAACATTCAGAAAAGAAAACCAATAACAATATAAATAAAAAACAACAAGCGAAATAACAAAATAAACAAACAACAATAATAACAATCTGCCAGTGATGGTCTTTTTCGGCGTTGACCAGATCAGGGCTTTTATGGTTCTTTTATGGCATTGTTCATTGTGTACCCCCAATAACCGTCCACCATATTCGTGTTAGTACGGATGTATTTGTGTTAATCGTTGTTGATCTGTTTTGGTGATGAAGGTATAACACTGATCACCAAACAGTTTCTAAACGGCAATTAACATAGAGATATCCGTACTTTGCGTTTTATTTGAATTTTTTTGTGTTGTGATGAGAGGTCGGTTTCGAATCGACTTCTGTAACATACGTGGGCTGAGAACGAATTTTTTTTCTGTATACGCTCACGTTTGTCTCCATCGGCCGGATGTTTTCGCCTTATGTGAAACACAGGTATCTGAAAATTCTGATCCACTGGATTTTCAGATTCCTGGGTATCACCTTCTATCCCTATTTGATCTTCATCGGGGTCTTGCTATATATATACGCAATGAAGTTGTGTATCAATGCCAGCAACCAATGGGCATGTTTGATGCGGAATTTAACTGTCTTTGGGTTAAATTCAAAATCAATACGCACTTTTTGCATTTCGGGTTTCTTTACAGAAGTCCAAACGCGGGAAGGGATATCACATTATCGCGCTTCGACTCCCTTTCCGACTCAATATCGAAGATTCTTGAGAATTGTCCGGACAGTGAAATCGTTGTTGCTGGTGATTTCAATGTCCACAATTCTTCTTGGCTTCACCACTCGGGCCGTACAACCTATGAAGGCCAATATGTTGAGCTATTTGCTGCACATAATCACCTCGTGCAACTGGTGAATGAACCAACACATATTCCATGTGTTGATGGGCACCAACACAATACCCTTGACCTCTTCCTCTCTTCGCACCCTCAAAAGTACGAAGTTGAAGTTCTAGCACCTCTCGGTAACTCGGATCATTGCACCATTTCTGCCTCTTTTCCGTTCTCCGAACTTCGGAACGTTTCACGACAGGCTATGAAACGATCAAAATTTGTTTACGGAAAAGCACGTTGGGTTGAACTCAACGACTTTTTTCGGCATTTTAATTGGAAACTTTGTTTCCTTGACAATGACGTCAATGCCATGGCGAAAATGGTTGAAAATGTTATTATGCTAGGAATGAAAATGTTCATTCCAGTTAAAAATACTTCGAATAAACCTAGGTCCAAATCTTGGTTTAATCAGACGTGCAAATCAGCAGTCAGATCCAGAGAGGAAGCATTCAGAAATTGGCGTGTCAATAAAACCGCTGACACTGAATTGCTACGCAAAATGGCAAGGTCGTCGTGTGCCAAAGTGCTAAGACGGGAAAAAACTCTTCACGAGCAACGTCTTCGTGCTGAAGTTCTTACTGCTCCCCGGGGCAGTAAAAGTTTCTGGTCATTCGTTAAAAGAGTAAGGGTTAATGCTAGTTCTTCAATACCAACTCTTTTAAAGGATGGCCAAACATTCACGAACCTGGTTGATAAGGCTAATTGTTTTGCCGAATTATTCGCAAATAATTCTAACTTACCAGATAGCAATCAACCACTACCCGAACTCGAAAAAGTATCCGTAACTATGCCTAAAATATTTTTTCGGGCTCGAGCTGTTAAAAAGGTTCTTGCGGATCTCGACATAAACAAGTCTCCTGGCCCGGATAGTATACATGCACTGGTCTTGAAGCAGTGCTCTTCGACGCTAGCTCGTCCCTTAGCAAATCTTTTTAGCACTCTATACCATGCTGGTGAATTTCCCGTCTGCTGGAAAGTTGCTAATGTAACACCAATTCCTAAAAAAGGAGTGGCTAATAACCCTGAAAATTACCGCCCAATTGCAATTTGTTCGGCACTTTCCAAAGTTATGGAGAGTATGGTAAATCACCATCTTGTAAAATTTTTAGAGTCTAATTACCTACTAAGCGACCGCCAGTATGGCTTTCGTAGAGGTCGTTCTACTGGAGACCTACTGGCCCTGTTATCAGAAAAATGGTGTCGTTCCATTCACCATTTTGGCGAAAGTAAGGTAATTGCTTTAGATATTTCCAAGGCGTTTGACAGAGTCTGGCATGGTGCACTCTTGTCTAAACTTGTTGCATTTGGTGTCGGTGATAATTTCTCTCGATTTATATCGAGCTTTCTCAGAGATCGCACTATACGGGTTGTTATAGATGGGGTTTCATCAAACGAGTTCAAGATTCATTCAGGGGTACCGCAAGGCTCCGTTCTTTCTCCTACTCTATTTCTTATTTTTCTAAATGACCTCTTATGTCAAACTTCCAACCCTATCTATTCTTTTGCAGATGACAGCAACCTTTGCCATTCGTATTCATTTGGTTACAGACCAGGCGTGTCCGATGTTTGTGCTATGAGACAGAACATGAATGATACGCTTGGCCGTGACCTAGACATAATCTCAGAATGGGGTCGTGCGAATAGGGTCGAATTTAATGCCCGAAAGACCCAATGTTGCGTACTAACGCATAAACGCGCGACGGATCAAGGTGCCTCATCTGTATGTATGGGTGGTATAAATATTGAGGAAACAAAATCTCTTGATGTTCTGGGCATGAGGATACAATGTGATGTCCGATGGACAGAACATATATTCAAGGTGTCGAAAGAAGCATTCAAGTGCCTCGGTTTTTTGAAACGGTGTAAGATATACTTCACTCCATCTGATCTCCTTACTATTTATACCACCTATATCCGACCGCGAATGGAATACAACTCTCATGTGTGGGCCGGTGCTTCAAAGTCTATTTTGGAGCTTCTCGACCGCGTGCAGGAGAGGGCGAAGGTTCTCATTGGCGACAGTAGGGTATCCAATTCTATTGACTCCCTTGAGCACCGTCGCAATGTGGGTTGTACTTGCCTATTTTATCGTTACTACAACGGGATGTGTTCAGATGAAATTAGGGATTTGGTTCCCGAAACCCATAGCTTTGTTCGTAATACACGTTTTTCCTCAAGAGCACATCCTTTTGTGGTCGATTGGCCGGTGAATCGTACAACGCATTACAGGGAAAATTCGTTTTTTGGCCGGACTGTTCGTATGTGGAATAACCTTCCTGCTGAAGTCTTCCCTCTCACTTACAACATGAAAAAGTTCAAGTCGAATGTTCACAAACACTACTCCCTCTTTCCTCCTTCCCATAACCTATTTTCCTAGTTCCAACACAATGCATTGCATTAGTAGGGGTCATCCCCTGAGTGCTGGTCCCAACAAAAAAAAAAAAAAAAAAAAAACAATAAAAACGATTCAGTTTTAACTGATTAATCACATTTTTTGCATAACATGGCCATTTATTGCCAATAAATAATATGTATTTAATAACTTTTTCATATCATTCTTCAAAAAAAAAAAAAAAAAAAAAAAAATCATGGAAATTTCTGGGAGTGAAAGAATAAAAACTTGTGCGTATACTCTACGCTTTGAATCAAAATAACATGTACTTGTATGTCTGTACGGGTAAGTTCCAAAACGTGAGTTAGTTAGTTCCAAAACTCGCTTTTTAAAATTAATTTTGCAATGTAACCGTGTAGAATTTTTCAACCAAAAACGTTATCATAATACGCAAAGTATTATGAATTTTTGGAACTCAGCCTAAATGTCCATAAAAATGGTTTTAAATTGTGCTTATGGTTTGATTGATTCGTCCCAAAAGATTTTACAATTTTTCTTGAATTTGACAACAATCCTCGTTGCTGACCTAAGCAGCCTTTATCTTTCGTCTCAAAATCAACACTTTTGTTTCCTTATCAAAATGCCATTACAGTTGTTAATTTCGCATTTCTAAGTTATATGTACCTCCAATACGATTTCCGAAAAATTATAATGGGTGCCACCATATGAATGACATGTGCAAATTCCATTCCAGATTTTCTTGTTATTGTTCCAATTTTGTTAATTTCTGTGAATTTCTTATGTTCCTTATAACAATGGATGAATATGACCTGTATAAATGCAAAGATTCGTATGTTAATTTCATTATTTTTTTTTTTTTTTGACATTTGATAATACCAGTACATATTTACAATAATCTAATCCCTTAATAAGAATTTCGTCTCGAATGTGTAAATTTAAATAAACTTTTTCTTTGAGAAGTTTTAATACAAATAGTTCTTATGTTATGTTTTTGTTCTAATATAATAGAAAAAAATCGTTTAAATACAATACAATACTAATAAAAAACGAAAAACAAAAACGCACAATTTATACTTGGCACGATTTCGTTTGAAATTTGCATACTTAATATATGCCGCCAACTAAAAATCAAAAACATTTATTTTTCATGACTTAATGCCACCAAAACCAAAAATAGAAAACACTCTTCAAAGAATTTAACAACCTTAAAGAAATTAATTTGAAAAAATACAAACACTAAACGAGTTAATAATTAGAGTTTCTTTTCCCGGTATTACCACCTTGGGATTTACCGGGAAATTCAATCGTTTTTAACTTCAGCTTTTCCATGAAATAAATACGCCGGGAGATTTTTTTTAAGTAAAAAAATTGTCTTAATTTGTCTTACATTCGAAAAATTTCACAAAATTGAAATTTTTTTAGATGATTGTTTTAATTACTCAGAAAATTATGTTTTATATTGTAATAATTACTAATTTAATTAAAAATAAATAAAGCTAATAAGATTTTGCTTGTTGTGCTTAATTCATAATTTTTAGAAACAGCTTATCCTCCAACAATAAATTTCAGTGCATTTATCAAGAATGACAATCTTATTAATGAAAAATTATGTATTCCCAAAAATAACTTTGTTAATAAATAAAGTTTTCACAAATTTATCTTAAATGCCTGCCTTCTAGTAGATCAAAGAAAATTAAAAATTTTAGGATCGAATAATTTTAAATTGCCAAAACTCCTTAAAATCTTAAATATTTAAAAAAGAAAACTTTAAAATTATTTTGATATTTTTCGTTAAACTCCAAATTTTTTGTCGCTTTCCCATAAAGTGAAAAAGTCCGGGAAAACCCTCTTAAAATATTTAAAAATACTTCAACAAATACATATTTGAATATACCTCAACATAGTACTCATTATAATTTAACCAAAATACAGGGTGGCGCAGAATGAGCTACGTATATGGTTTAAATTGAAGTTGTAATGAATTCCGATATATCTGCCAATATTTTACTGTCAATAAGACGATACTTTTTTTTGAGTATTTTGAAAAAAGAATTTAATTTTCAATGCTTAGTTTTTGCATAATAACTAAAGCCTATAGTACACGGCATGTAAAAAGACACATGCGCATGTGGTTCTGACGTAATTTTGACGTCATCACACAACACGCAATGTTTATTGTGGCTTTTCATTGACGTCAAAATTACGTCAGAACCACATGCGCATGTGTATTTTTACATGCCGTGTACTATAGGCTTAAGAGGAATAACACATTTAAAAGCAGCGCATAAAATCAAAACAGAGTAATAAATTGTTTATTTTTATTCTTTAGCTGGAGGTCCACACCACTCGTTCTATGCGTTGGATACTTTCTTGGCCTTTTTTAAGACGCATGCAAATATGTAAAGAAATCTCACTTAATGCGTTCTATCCGTATGCATTTTACGCGTTTGCTGTGTAACTAGTCAATACTACTTCTTTGAACGCGTAGCATGGACCTCCAGCTTTAGCCGTTTTGCTTTACTACTAGTTTACTTGCTAGTAGTGAAATGTTTTCTTATTTCTAGATCTTTTATGTATTTGTTGGACAAAAACGTGCAACTTTTGTACGTTTTTAGATTTTTACGATTATTTTTAATGATGTTTGTGAGAATGAATATAATTTTGCTAACAATTTTGGGGTACTTCAAAGAGGATACAAAATCCATAAGCAAAACAGACCACTGCTCCATTGTCTGACGCTTTTCCGCTAGTATACAGTCTTCGAACATTACTAGAAAATATAATAATTCAGAGGCCCAGGCGAATTACTTAGCACTAATTCTGAGTGAAAGATTTGAGAATAATAAAACCCAAAATTGGGAACACCTCGTATTTTTGAAATAAAATTTATTGCAATTTTAAAATTAAATATCTCTTCTTTACTATAAAACATTATTTATTTTTTGTTAACGTTACCATAAAATCAAATTCTTGTTTTTTAAATCATATTAATACCAATTTTAAATATTAATAATCTTTTACACTGTAATTTTGTATAATTTACACTTTACTCGACTTGAGTTTTGTTAAATATCACTTGAAATCAAATTTAATATTCGTATCGGTATCGCCGATATTTCGTTTTGAGTATAGTATCGGTATCGTTTCGGCAAAAAGGCGTATCGTTACATCCCTCGTTTAAATGGTTTGAAACTTTTTTTATTTATGCGATTATTATTTTTTTTTGAAATACAGTGTGTTGTCGGCGAGTTTTTTTCCATTGGCTTTGAAAAATTATATCGTGTAATTGATGTCCATTTTCTGCTTCGAAAATTTCTCGGGTGTAATTTTTTTTTTGTTCGATTGTATATTTTTCCATTATTAATTTCCCAAGTCTTCTTCACAAAATGCTAAAAAATGAAACAAAAAAAAAAAAAATAGGTATTAAAAAAGTTATAAAGAATTCAAACCATATAGCTCATTCTGCACCACCCTGTATAAGTAGTTGTTAAGACATGTCAAAACCTCAAGCAATACGTTGAAGTGCGATGGTGTGAATGCAGTGTGTTAAAAAAATGACTTACAAATTTGACATCCCAAGAGACTTCATCGTTTTTAGAAATTTTTGTAAATCATAAGATTTTTCATTTGATCAGGATTTTAATATTAGAAAAGAAAATAACAGAATTCACAAAATAAAAAAAAAAACGCACATTCACTTCTGTAGAGCTGTTTTGCTGTTCATTTTATTTGATGTGTGATAATGTGAAAACAAAATGTAATGTTACGTAAGACTTTTTGACAGTCGTGACAAATCTCCTTTTTTTTCCTATAAAGTCTTTTGAAAAGACTTGTATTATAGTCTGAAACGCCCTTAAATAGCAGGAGGTGAAACCTTGAAATAAAACCAGAAATATTAAAATTTGCTTAAACTTTTACCAGAAAAATATTTATTAGCGAGAGTTGGGCAAAAAAATGTTAAGATAATGTTAGGCAATTTAAAGGGACCCATACACGACTACAGAATACTCGCGCAATCAAGTGTTGGTACCAGTGGTTTGGTCGTATATAGGCATTTTGTGTGATAATATGTTTTGCTGTAGCGATATCAAACATACCCAGTAAAAAATGTGCTCCAAAAGGATCAGGTTTTATGTATGAATTCATACTTCAAATTGCTTCAAACCTGCTGATGGTATGCCTGATTTTAGTATGGAGTGTTCCCGGTTTAGAGGACTATTTTCTGCTGACAATAAGCGCTTTTTTAAACATAATAAAATATGCTAACTGGTTTAAATGCATTATTTCAAGCACTTTCATAACCCATAACATATTTTTATTTTTATTTTTCGCTTTAAAACCTTCTTCGTTGTCAGCACTAAAATAGCAGCTTTTTTATATTTTATTTGTTATCATTTACTGCCGTATAAAAGCTCTCTTATTGAAGCTAAAGTGCTTCAAAAAACACGAATTTATTTTACTGGGTAGTTTAATTTTTTTGCTGATGGTACCTTTTGTGTTGTTGTGTATACGAGTCGAGAAAAGTTTTCATAGAAAAATAAGGTAACTATGCATCAACAAAACAAATTGTGTTTCAATACCTTACCCAGTAAAAAATTGTCTTCTTTGAAGCACTTAAGAGAAAAAGCGCATAATCGAGCGCTTCAATAAGAAAGCTCTTATACAGCAGTAAATGATAACGAATAAAATATACAAAAAGCTGTTATCTTAGTGCTGAAAACGAAAAAGGTTTTAAAGCGAAAAATTTATGAATATGTTAATATAGTTAGCTTTTAAAAAAGCATATTAGAAGTGCTTTATTTGCATGTTTTATTATGTTAAAAGAAGCGCCTATTGTAAGCAGAAAATAGTCCTCCAAACCGGGAACACCCCATAGGCATCCCATCAGCAGGTTTGAAGCGATTTTAGGTACGAACTCATACATAAAACCTGCACATTTTTTACTGGGTTATTATTGCAAGTTGCAACATTGTACTAAACACTTTAAGGGAAATCACGATGGGTATTGGAAAGTGTGCAAACGATGCAAATATGTGCTAAAATACACACATTTGCACAACACAACAACAAAATGTACGTATATGCAATTTGCTTCATTTTACTTCGTTGCACTAAAAAAACCTTGAGCAAAAATAGAAGTGCATATTTGCTCAGTTGCAAACAACAACTTTTAAAATACGGACCGCCATTTTTTTTTATTTGTAAAAAAGAAAATTATTTTTCCCTGGTTTTAGGCATTCTTATTTGTTAAAAATTTTATTTTAATACCTATGCTTGTGCATAATTGTAAACAAATGAAGATTTTTGACAACTATGATAGTGCTGCCAGAAGGTTTTGTGTTGCCAGAATTTTATTTTAGAAAAGTAGCACATTTGCACCAAAAGTAAAAGTGTTAAGCCTCTAGTACACGGCATGTAAAAAGCCACATGCGCATGTGGTTCTGACGTAATTTTGACGTCATCACACAACACGCAATGCTTATTGTGGCTTTGCATTGACGTCAAAATTACGTCAGAACCAAATGCGCATGTGGCTTTTTACATTCCGTGTACTAGAGGCTTTAGACTCACAATCAATCATAATATGCACTGAAAATTCACAAATTGCAAATTTGCACAATGACCATTACGACCAATTACGACTTTTCTTTTTAACAAAAATTTAATTTAATTTCTATTTTCAAAATAATATCAATTTTTAAAGAAATGAATATGGCACCAGTATGAATGTATGGTATGTGTCTCGAGCAGGATTCAACATCACTTGTTTGTGCCAGTATGCTGTAGTAGTGTCCTGCTTAAAGCTGCATGTACACGACATGTTTTTTACATCTGACTTGTCAAATTTCTCACTGCAAAATACATACATGTCGTGTGTTACCTTTAAAACATTGCATCTGTAAAAGTCAGACGCAAAGTCATCTGACAAAATTTCAATTAGAGCGTGCTCTATTTTCTTCTGACAAACCATCTGACATTAGCTGTGTCAGAAATCTATGCCGGGAAGAAACCCGCAGCGGCGGTGCATTGTTGACGGAATCATTAGCCGGCTTAAGTTAGTATTTTACAATACCGATATATGTATAATAATTTCACCATTGAATGGAAATAATGTACATATATAAATAAAAACGCATCATTACAATATCCTAAATTGGTATATTCGAATTTAAAGTAAAAAAAATGTTTAGATGCCTGAACTTTTTTACGGCGCAAATAAAATTTTTTGTGGCGGCAGCACGCTATTTTGAAACCAAGAACTACTTTGGTTTATTCCGTAATTACAGAGAAAAAACATAGACAATGTCAGAAGCAATTTACATGTACGTTTGTGACCAAATGTTATTAAACTTCTGTAAAACAGCAATTTTGGCAGACATTCACAATTACATATGACTTGAAAAGTTGACAAGTCAGATGTAAAAAACATGTCGTCTACGGGCACCTTAAGGAAACAAATGAAATATTTAAAAAATCGTAAAAAACTTACAATATTTCATTTGTTCTCTTTTTTTATTCACAGAAAAAAGTGTTTTATCAATTAAAAAAATGGTTTAAAAAGTATTTAAATTTAATTAATGTGATAATTGAATCAATTATTTTTTTAGTTGAAAGAAAATTAAAAATTTAGTTTTGATTTAATTAACATTTTAGTTGTTTTGAAATAAATTTTCAATTAAAATTTTATTTAAATAACAAAAAATCTTAATTGACTTTTTTCGTTTAAAATAAAATAATTTAAGCATGTAGAATTGTTGTTGGGAATTGTCAATATTTATTTTAATAAATTAACACATTGTTTGAAATGGCAAAGTTTTTTGATCACTTTTTTAATTAAAATTAAAAATATCATTTATTGAAAATATTTTTAAAAATTTTAAAATTTTTAGTATTCAATATAATCATTTTGGTAATAGGTGCAAAATAAAGACGTGCACGGATATATCTGTTTGTACAAGTTTCTGTGTTTTTACTAAAGTGAGTGTGTATGGATGAGTTGTCGAGTGTTTCTGATATAAGTTGATATGGATATTTTTTGTAACATAGTGGATATGAGTTGATAAAAAGAGAATGAGAGTAACATATCTGTTTATATCTGTTTTACAAAAGCAGATACTAGTTGATACTGATCGAATACAATGAGTTAGGGTACGTTCGTAAATGCAGTTGTTGCGCATCACTTGCGCATCAGCAAAGTTAAATGTTCGTAAAAGCATCACTTGAAAGAAACTTGGCATCACTCTCATAGGTCAAAAGTTTTTTTATGCAGTGATGCCGCAGCTCTGCAGCAAACTTTTGCAATTAGTGCATCAGTTAATTTTCTGATGCAATAACTTTTGATATAAAAGAAATCGTTTTATTTTCTTTTTTGATGCTTTTTCTTGTTATTTATAAGAAAACTGTCCCATTTTGTTTTAATATATTCAATAAAATTTGTCATCACTGTTGTTGATAACATTTTTATTATTGTTTTATGTTCGTTTATGAAACTTTTGAAATTTAGCTCGTTCTCAAAAATTCAAACTTTGCACAGCTGTTGTGCAGTAAAAAAGCATCAGCATCACAACTGCAACTGGTGATCACGCATCAGCAACAAAATGTTGCATCACTGCAGCAGTGATGCACAGTTTTCCTGCATTTACGAACGTACCCTTACTCATTGTACGATGCCGTTTTTTTTTCAATTGTCTTTCAACGAAAATATTTTGTTTTTGTAACAAATTCTTTGATGCCCTTAAAAAGATTGGGTCTTTTCGTTCAAGAGACATGTAGAAAAAAATTATTGAAAAAAATTACCAAAAAAAAACCACATGTATTTTGTTTTTGTAACAAATTCTTTGATGCCCTTAAAAGGATGGGGTCATTTCGTTCAAGAGACATGTAGACAAAAATTATTGAAAAAAAATTAGCAAAAAAAAACCACATGTATTTTCTTTTTGTAACAAATTCTTCGATGCCCTTAAAAGGATGGCGTTTATTCGTTCAAAAGACATGTAGACAAAAATTATTGAAAAATATAATAAAAAAAAATTACCAAAAAAACAACACATGTATTTTGTTTTTGTAACAAATTCTTCGATGCCCTTAAAAGGATGGGTCTTTTTCGTGCTGTGGTATTGAAAATTGCTGAGCAACAACAACAAAATTAGCAAGAAGCGTTGCGATCAGGCCTGCCATATTTACCGATTTATCGGTATTTTGCCGATTTTTTTCTCTAAATTATCAAAGTGCCTATTTACCGATTTTTTGATAAAAACTTAAAACACGGTAGCTTTTGGTTTGTGTTATATACATTTTTAATTTTGGGTAACTTTTAACGTTACAAAGAGACAACTGTTATTAATTCAGCGCTTATACTTAAGGAAAATGGGTTAGATTTATTCCATATATGTACATATGTATGTAGTGTTTGTCTAACCCATCACACACACACATCATGAAAAATATTCAACTAGGTATAAAGAATAAAAGCATTAACTCCAAATGAAAGAAAAAAACTTAACGATTTTTTGACCAAAGCTAAGAGAAGAGATAATTTATTTTTCTAAAGGAAAAAGGGATTATTACTTACAAAAGAGTAAAGTTAAGCTTAATTTATATTCACTGTCAATGTAAATATTTAATTTTATAGGATTATATGCAATTGAGGATAAGGCTTATACCTCCGGTAGCCAATTTAATTTAAGAAAGTAAAGTAAATATTCAAGTTTTTTTGCAAAAAGAAAATCAGATTTAAAATGCGAGAATTCTTCCACCTTAAAATTAAATTTCGATATCCACTGAAAAATTAATCTTTGCAAGGAATTATTTTTTTTAAAGATTATTTCAAATTTAATAATTCGATTTTTATGCTTATATTTAAAGTTATTTAATACAAGTGTCAAACTCATATATGTATAATAATAAAAAAATTAAAACAAAAACTTTTTATATCCATAAAAACAATTAACCAGGAACGGTGGCAGTTATAACTGGTATCAAAAAAGTTCTTTAATAACAGTTATTTCAAGGATCGTAACAGTTATAAAATAAGCGACAAAAAAAATCATAGAAAAAATGTCTGTCTATGTAAACATTGTACGTAAAGTTCAGGTCGCAGTTTTGAAAATAAATTGCTGAAATTTGGTACAAAGGTTCTAATTGTCCTAAGGAACAAGCATATTGTCAATGGTGAGAACTTTGACATGAATATTAACTTAATAAAATAATGGCGTGGTCCATGATTGCCCATGGGTCCCTAAGCTACACTCTTGAAAAGTTATCTCTAAATATTGTGGTGTGGAGCATCGTAGGATCGGGCATGCAGACTACTTTCTTATTTGTTTGTAATGGATAATTGCAACCAAAAAAATAAATTATTTGTTTATAATGGAAAAATAAATGCTTTTTTATAATACATATTTCTAACCGAAAAATTTTGTGGTTGAAAAATGGTTATCAATAACAAAAAAAAAAAAAATTGTTACTTTAATTGGCTACGATAACTTAAATAAAATATATGTAGCGATAATGGTTAAAAATTCCCAACTGGAAATAATGGAATTTTTTCATAGCAAAAAAATAATAATTATTATTATTTTCAGTCCCGGAGTTATTTTGTGAATTAAAACCAAAAAAGGCCTTTTTAAACAGTTATCTCTTTAATAATTACTATTGTGGTTATTTTATTGAACTGTTAATGGTTTTTTAATCCAAATTTAGATATTTTAATTAGGCTTAAGTTCATTGAATTTAATTTGCATTAAATTATTTTTTATGAAGAAAGGAATTTTTACAACATGGAAGATTAATTAAAATTGTTATTGATAATTTTCATTCTTGACTGACCTGGGATTCGAAGCCAGGCTGTCTGGCGTTTTCTCTTTAACGTAAATATAAAAGGTCAAATTAAGCTCTTAAAAAGGGAGTTCGATTCGTCATAAATTAAAACTCAGTTGAGGAATAAAAGATCGACACTCAAAGCTTACCGCTGGTCAGATCTTTACAATTTGTATAGCAGTATTATCTAATCAGCTTGTGCTGCAATTAAATTGCCATTAAAAAAAGAAGAAAAACAAAATGAGTGTTATTATCAGTGTTGCCATTGAAATTTCAAGAAAGATACATTTTAGTTTCCAAAGAGATACGCTTTTTTTTCCAAAATGATACATATTGGAAAACATTTGAAAATCCATTTTTAACGTTTAACATTTATTAACATAACATTTTTTTTACATAGTTAATGATTATTATAAAGAAAATGATATCATATAAATTAATTTTTATATTTATTTAAGTCATAAATATTAGGTATGTAAATTTAAAAATACAGTATGCAAACTTTAAAATTCATTATATGTCACTATCTTTGGATGTTATCAAAACAAATTCATTTTTGTAAAAATTAATATATTTACGAGTTAAGGCGTATATACTAAGGCGATCAAAAAGATCATATAAAGTTTTCTTCTAAAATTTAATCTTAACACACATACACAAGAATAAGCAAGCTACAGAAGAACTAAGAAAACCTAACAACAAAATACATGTTATTTTTGTATTTAGTTGTCACTGTTTTTTTTAGTATTCATAACGAAATGATAACTTAAATAAACTTTGTCAGAGTAGAAAAGTTTAAAATTTGATTTCTGTACATTTTGCGCACAGATTCAAAAGATACGAAAAATATCAGGATTATACATAGTACCTGAAGTCATCAAAAGATACGAAAATTTTTCTTTCGTATCCTAATGGCATCACTGGTTATTAAAGACGTAAAAATATTAATCCTTAAAAGAGTTTTATTTGTTGACAGCCAAGTGAGTTTTATTTTAGGCTGAAAGCTCCTCAAGTTTTATTTTTTTAGAGAGAAAACTCTACTTTTATTGTTTAATCCGAACTTTTATATTTTCGTTGAAAAATTAGTCTTAACTGTGGAGTTAGAGATGGTTTTTTCTAGATCACCATAGATTCTGAAAGAGCACTTTAATACGAATCTATTGTTATATGGCAGTATGTCTCCGTTGGCTCTAATATGGAAAATTCATATAAATTTTTAATTAACTAATATTTATTTATAAAACGTTTATTTGTATTGATTTTTACGTTAAAAGCATTAGGTAATGGTAAATTGTTGCTTTGTTATTTTTTGTCATTAAAATATGTTTTATTGTGTTTAAAAAGGGTATTTTTAATATGCCGATTTTTTGAAATTAAATTTCCGATTTGTTTTTGATGATATGCAGATTTCTTACCAAAACCATCTGGCACCCCTGGTTGACATCGTATATAAATTTTTATAAGCTCTGTTATTTGCATCAACTCTCCAACAATATTTGAAAATACAACAGATAACAACAAGTATTGTTAAAATACCATGGTGACAACAGATATTTGTGAGCAAAAAAAAAAAGGTTATGGTATACTCAATCCAATACCATAAGCAACTGTTTTGGTTTTTAGGATATGGTGAGTGGACAAAAGCAAAACCATACAATATCAGTTACACTCATTCTCTCATTGATATCAATAGTAACAGGTACATATCTGGTGTATCTGTTTTGACAATACTTTATGGTGCACTCGTGCAGGTCTTTAGTGCAAAATCAACAAATTGTTTGCTTGATTCTATGAATTTTTTGAGTGTAATAATAATTGATTGGAAAAATTTAATAATTTTTTCTGTGATTAATATAAAAACGTAAATTAATAATTTTATTAAAGCTTGAGGTGTCTTTTTTTTTATAAAAAAATATTTAATTTATTAAATCCAATATTTCGGTACTCCTGTGTGCCTTCTTCAAGAGACTTCAAGCTTAAATTAAAGGATTAATAAAAAAGTTTTAAAGGTCGAATAAGAGTCAATTTATATGAAAATTTATAGTTAATATTTTAAGAAAATCATGTTTTAATTATTCATTCATACCTTCAGATATCTATGTAAATATTAATTTTTCATTCATTTCAAAGTAAGAAAATCTTCTCAAAATTATACACTTTAACTTTGTGTGTGTGTATATTTCTCGGCATGTATGTGTGTGTTCTTTTGTGGTCCCATTAAATTTATGTATGGAAATAAAAAGTTTTTGCTTAGTCTTATTTACAGGACATTGTCCTACAAATGCTGCATTTGTTGTTATACTGATACAACTTCAATCCACTACAAATATCATACAACTACAACAAAATTTCATGGTTTTTGGTTGTTGTGTGCCTACTTAACCCATACTTGACCACTTAACTCTTTTGAGGTTTATGCAATCGGGCTTTTTTTAATATTTTCTTTGTTCAGTCATAAAGTGCAACAAATTGTATTTAAAATACATACAAAGCAAAACTACAACAATAACAACAAATAAAATACATATTAAGTAAATGAAAACCTTTCTAAAACGTATTTCTCTCTACAATTTGTATTTATTTTTGTTTTTATTTTCCATTTTGGTTTAAATTTAAAATTATTTTTCTATTTATCGTTGCATTTTTTTGCATTTTTTTCAATGGGTCTACTAACCTCGTAAGTGGTCTATTATTCCTTTGATTTGGTTGTTGCTGTAGTTGTGCTAAGTTGACATTATTCTTCATTTGTATTTTTTAACAATTTTTTTTGTTACATTTATTTGTGGTGTCGTTGCAAACGTTACAAACAAATAAAAAAATCGACGTATTTTTAAAGTTTAAATTTTTCAAATAGAAAATCTAAAACATTTCACATGCTTTAAAAATAGCAACAGAGTTATCCAACCTTTTAAAATTTAGCCCATTTTTACATACTTGAAATAATATTTTATTCAAAAGTTATCAACCAAATAAGCGCATTCTGGACTTTAGATTTTCGGTAAATTTTTCGAGCATTGCTGGCCGAAAAATAACACGAACCATGTTGGTCTTGAAGGCGTCAATTGTTGATATTTTATCAACATAAACCAGTAACTTCACGTAGCCCCACAGGAAATTATCGATAGGTATCAAATCGTACGAACTTGGAGGCCAGTTGACAGGTTCGATATTTTAAATCAACTTATCGCCACATTTTGATTTCAAAAAGTCGATGGTTGCGGCCGTCACACGTTGGGTTGAATCATGTTCAAAGTGTCGCTTAATTGATTTCAGAGAATTAATATTTTTTACATACATATTTTTTCTACATTTTTACTGTATCTTATCTATCTTTGTCCACAAAGATAAAGTAATAAAAATTTAAATTAAACGCAATTCAAGTAATTTTTTTGTTTAAAACTGTAACATTTTATGACGGAACCATCACATTATTGAGTATATGGATAAAAAATTTTAATTATATTTTTTTCGTCAAAGTATTTTGTTTTTTTTTTTTTTTTGTAAATTTCCAAATTTTAAGTATTTTTCATTGTTGAATAATAATAACCTAAAATATAAAAGTACAACATTTAGTGCTCAAACAGAACTGAGTCTTCAACTTCAGAAAAAAATCCTAAAGTCCGTAATTAAAACGGTGGCAGTAACTTTAATTCTCTTTCATATTTTTGTTTTAATTTTTTATTTTCTTTTGTTTTTCATTTTTTGTTTATAAAATGTTTTAAATTTAATGAAAGTATGGTAGCGTTGTTGGGAAAGTAAGTGTCTATATGTGAGAGCATTAGAAAAACGTTCTCAAAATAAAATAGATTTTATTTCATGACGGCTTTCTATGACAAATATTTATGTCAAATTGTATGGAAAATGTATTCTCGAGGCAGTTCTGTTTGAACTTAAACTTAAAAAAAAAAAAAATACATTTTGTTTTTGTTTTCTTTATTATAGACTCCACCACTAGGGGTGTATAAGGGTATACAAAGTTTGTCATTCCGTGTGAACCTTTTTTATATTCATCTCAGACGCCATAAAATATATATATTCTGGGTCCTTGAGTAATTCTAATTTGATTTAGCCATGTTCGTCAGTTGAAAACACGCTCACTTTAGTCCAACTCAAAAGAAAAGAACAATATTAGTGTCCAATTGTTTCCATTGATCGTAAACAGTTTGGGATTGAAATCCAGCAAAATTGGCCAAGTAGGATAAGAGTTATGAATCCAAATATCGAACAATCACCCTGAAAAATTTACAACAAAAATTAACATAAATGGTGGCGGAATGCAAAGATTGATATAAGACTTCACATAAATTCGTTTTATATTAATAGAAATCAAACTACCAAATTTTGAGAAGATCGGTCCATAATTTACCATAGGCCCCGTATAAAGCCCACTCTCGGAAAACACTTTTGTACGTCTACACATTTTGATACGTCACAGTTTTATATGACTTGAAATCACACTGTCAAATTTCGTGAAGATCGGTCCATAATTTGCCATAGGACCCATATAAAGCTCTCTCTGGCAAAAAAAAAAACAAAAAAAATTCACTACTGCATTGAAATTTGTTCTAAATTATGTTTTTCAATACCAGAAATAACTCTTTATTTCGGTACATGAATTTTGTGTTGATTGATTTATAATTTACCATGGGTCCAATATAAGTTTCCCTTCTGAAAATCATATTAATACGGCTAAAACTAAAAAAAAATTTCTTTTAAGTAATAAATAATCACAATACTAATTATTTTTAAACAGCTAACGCACAAGCTCTATGTTAACATTTGTCCTTCAAGTTGTGCTGAAAAGATCAACGAAATAAGAAAGACAAAAAAGAAGAATTCTTGGCAAAAAGTATGAAAAAAACAGAAGTAAAGGAAAAAACATGTAAATCAATTTTAAATATATTATCTTTCACAACAACAAATTTCGATCCACCAAGAAAAATTCAATTTGGATTAAAGATTGATGTTTGACTATTGACTGCCAGCCGTCGTCAATGGCGGTAAGTGTTAAACGGCAAAGATTTCTGAAGAGATAGTGTGGTTACCATCGAAACATGACAATTCAACCTGTCCGTGGGTTCAATCCCAGCTTCAGTCAAGAATTAAATTCCTTTCTTCTTTAAAAATAATTTAATGAAAATTAAATTTGATGAACTTAAGCCTGATTAAAATATAAAAATTTGGATGTGTTCTTTTGCCAAAAATCCCTTTTCTATTTAATTTTATTTATTATTATCGCCTGAGTTAAGCATTTGCGATTCAACTCACTGTGCACCGTATGACATGTAGCGCTATCCTGTTTAAACCACATCTCACCCAGTTCAATGTCATTCATATTATCAAACAAAAAAACTTTGTTCTTAATTGAGCGTAACGTGAGCTCCTGCTTTGGTTTTGAAGAAATTAGGTCCGATGATGCCACTAGCGTGCAAACCGCACTAAGTGTTGAATTTTTCTGGATGCAATGGAGGGTCTGTTGTGGATTGGTCATACTCCATATGCGGCAGTTAACAAGCTCGTTAAGAGCCAAATAAGTTGCGCTAATCGATGACAAATTTTCAAAGCAAATTTGAAATATTTGTAAGTGTTCTTCAAGCAAATTCTATGCATGATAATTTGCCGGAGGATACTGACCATAAATGTCCCAAAGTGAGTGTAGTATGACAGTTCGCCCGGAAACTAACCCTTTTGTAAATGCAAAACTTCGTAGCTTTTTATGAAATCTAACGGAAACTCTGTTTATTTCGTTGTTCGACTTAAAAAACAGCTATGATATTTTGCATTTGCTCAGATAAATTATGTAAATAATCAAGCTCGAGGTCTGTGTTTAAAATATTTTATTTTATTTATTTATTTTATTCAATATTTCGCCTACCATCGATAAGCATCATCAGGAAATAAAACAATGAGTAACAATAATGAAACAATTATCACTTAACGTTTAAAATTTAATATTGTACATTTAATATTTGCTCTTTCGCAAGACCATTTGCACTTTACACTGAACTCGGCTATTGTTAAAGTAAAAGTTAGTGTTAACTGAACGTAAATATAATTTTTGCTACAATTTAATTAAAGTGGCTTGAATTAGTGATACTTCTTTTTTCCTCAAAATTTAGAAATAAATTGCAACACCCTAATATGTCATTTTAAACTTATGGAAATTACAAAATCAAATAAAGTAAAAATCTTAAGTTTCTTTACTATTAAATTGGTCTCTAAAATATATTCTTAACTGAACTAAAAGTTAAACTTGTTTTAGTTTTTGACTTTTCAATAATTCCGTTTTTGAAATCACTATACATCTGGAATGTTAAAGTTGGTACAATTGTACTTTTTTTTTGGTACATTTTGACCTTCTTAGTACCGTGGTACTAACGTGATACAATTTAAAGATTTGTCATACTTCCCCTTTTTGAATTTTTAGTATAGCAAACAAATTATTGAGTCCTTTTCATTGCATTTATGTGGTACAACAAATCTTTAATGTAATTGGCGCTTAAATATGCGACTAGTATTGTGGTGTATAGAGCGCTTAGTCCCTTTTACAATGTCCATATGTTTTCTGACATTTCTAGAGTCGTTGCTGGAATTTTATCCATTCCAAATTCGTCTGCAAATGTGGAAAGAGTTTTTTCTTTTCAAAATATAAAAACTAGGAAAAGAAACAGACTTCATGTGCCAACATGATCAAGTCTCATACAAACAAAGGATTGGTTCAGATCGACATATTCATGCTGCTATGGTGTAAAAATTCCAAATGGTTTATTAACTAAACAAATAAGTGCCTGATTTCGATTTCATATATTTATTAAGTTTCGTTTAGACGGTGGTAAGATCTTACAATATTGTAAGCAGGCGTTGCCAATGGTGCCATTGTCAGATGCATTAATTTTACATGTCTGCCAAATACAAATGAGCTTACAATGTTCACACCGTTGCAAGACATTTTTAGTAAATTTTAATGCAATTTAAGCAACGCTGCTTACCAATATTGTAAGATTTGACCACCGTCTGTACGAAGCTTAAGACTTTTATGTACCTTGTTTTATTCATACATATAATGTATGGTAATTTTAAGTTTTGTTTTTTTTTTATGTACAATTGAATTTAAAAGTTTGTTTATGTTTTAAATGTAAATTAAACTAGTTACTTTTGCGCTCGCGTTCTACAAACAGTCAGTTAATAAATGTAAAAAAAAATGGTACCGTGAAGGTCCAAAAAGTACATTTTTTTTGGAAGTTGGTACAAAATTGTAAATCCCATTTCACATCCCTGCTATACATAATTGCAGGTGTGCCCAGTAGGACGTATGAATAATTTCTACTTTGAAATATTACTTATACGCATCCAGAGGCCCTCATAAATATTTTTTCTATTTTGCAATACATATTAATTTTTCGTTTTCTTTACTTCGACTTTGGTATACAACAGTTCAATAAACCTTTTGAAATTGTACTTAAGAATTTTTGTTTGACAATTACTTGCCGCTTTTGTTGTTGTTGTCAACAAGTTAATTAACAAATTTGTTTTCGTCTTATAATAAACATATGTAAAACTATGTGTCAAAAAATTTATTAAGAAAACGTTAACTCTTGACAACACGAATTATGATATTATAAAGGTTTGTAGTGTTCAACAGAACGTTCGGTGTCGGAGTTCGGTGAAATCGCAAATTCGATTAAATTTCGGCGTTCAATAAAATTTTCGTCGGACAACAAACTTTTAAAAAAATTTTGTACACATCGTGGACGACCACGGTGATAACCGGTTTGCCGCATGGCATACAATTTCCTATTGTTTTGGAAACACAAAAAAGAGAAAGAAAATTGACCAAATAAACCCAAAAGAACAAATATAAAAGTTTCATGGAAGTTTGATGGAAAAACATGACTTAGCACCTTATTTAGAAGATACAGAAATAAGAGCATAAAAATGTTATTGATAAATAAATTAGAATTTATTTGACTGATGCTTTAATTTCTAGTAATTTATAATTTTAAATAGTAGCCAAAAACCGAGGAGCTTTTTAGTGGGTAGCTATTTATTTATTTAATTATTTCATTGTAATACAATAAGCCTATACGGCCAAAAACTTCATATTACATTGGTACATACGAGTACATCCTGAATAAAAGATTATAATGTCCTAAATATTATCTTACATCTATATACCATCTATATACTTTTCATAAATACAACTTTTTAGCAATTGGCTCCCCAGCCTAAGAAATAAAAAATCAACAAAACAATAATAATTATTGTCCCAATGTTGTAAACAGCAACAAGGAGATTTAAGTATATGCGCATACATGTTCGTATCCGTATATAACATAAATCCGTGGTCATATGGAGGTGTAGCTTAAGACAACGTAAGACAAAATTGAGTTATTACTAGGGAGATCGATTATTCGCCTTTTATCAAAGACCGGTTCCGAATACTTGCAATTTTTAAAAAACCGGTTTTCGGTTAAGCATTTTCTAAATAACCGGTTAACCGGTTTTAATTCGAATACATAAAAACACAAAAATCAAATAAGTTTTTGTAATGAAACGTTAATTTGAATAGAAACAAATCAATTCACAAAGGTTAGAAACCAACAAAATATGTAGATATGACTTAAGGCATGTTCAGACCTAACAAATCTTTCACGATAAAATCCAAGAAAAGTGTGACAGTAAATTGATCAAACTTTAGCTTTATTTTTTAAAATTTTTAATTAGTTATTTAACTTTATTTATAAGTAGATAATTGTATAATGTAATTTAGAAACTGTTAAATGAAGTTTGATCTAGACAAATGTTTTGCAAAAGCAAATAAAAAAATTATAGGAATAATTAGTATTGTGGTTATTTAATTGAACTGTTAATGGGGTTTTAATCAAAATTTCAAAAATCAGGCTTAAGTTCATTGAATTTAATTTTCATTAAATTATTTTTATGAAGAAAGGAATTTTACAACATAAAATAGGTAATCATTCCTTCAAAGCAAATTTCGATCTACAAATGTAAAATACCATTTGGTTTAAAGATTGATGTTTAACTATTGACGTCATCCGTCGTCAATGGCGGTGAGTGTTAAAAGGCAAACCCCTCTGAAGAGATTGTGTGGTTACAATCGAAACTAGTCAGGGAAACCTGTCCGTGTAAACCTGGGTTCAATTCCCAGCTCAGTCAAGAATGAAAAATTATCAATAAATTTTAATTAATTTCACGTTGTAAAATTCCTTTCTTCCTAAAAATAATTTAATGAAAATGAAATTCAATGAACTTAAGCCTGATTAAAATATCGAAATTTGGATTAAAAATAATAGGATTTTAATAAATTAATTTTTTGAGATATTCTCCCAAATTTATTTTAAATGAGTTTTAATTTGTTAAGCCTATAGTACACGGCATGTAAAAAGACACATGCGCATGTGGTTCTGACGTAATTTTTACGTCAATGCAAAGCCACAATAAACATTGCGTGTTGTGTGATGACGTCAAAATTACGTCAGAACCACATGCGCATGTGTCTTTTTACATGCCGTGTACTATAGGCTTTAGTGATTAAGCATGTCGTCTATATGATTCAGTAGACCTCAACCATATTTTTGAAAAGTTCCAAGCCAAGAGGTTCCAAGCCAGGATTATATATTTCAAATTATTTTGTTTTAGCATTATAGAAACGAATAGTATTTTAAATATGCTTTTTGGATGAAATATTTGTCCATTCGTTGACCACAATTAAAAACCTTCCATGACATTTCACCCAATGATTCATTTTGGGCAACGTATTTTTGTAAAGTTTTATTTGTCGACTCTTTAGAGCCACTTCGAACGGAGTTAAGTTTTATTTGGAGCACATTAATGTCAAGCACGTGGACTAATTAAAGATGATCGTGGCGTGGATGAACCTTTGAAACTTATCCTTAGGGCACTTCAGGCACCTTACTTTATCTTTTAATCCCGTTCGAAGTATCTCCAGAGATAAAATCTATATTAAAAAATATTTAATATTTTGAATACTTTCGCACAAATCACTATTTATTTTTTAAATGAACACTTTTACAAGAACACACGCTTTTATAAGCGATTTGTATTTACATTGTTCATAATTTTTTTTGAATTGTGTTACATTTTGTTTTGACATTCTGCATAAAAAGCTTAAGTTTGCCCAATATTCAATTAAAAAAATACTAGCAGTTTTCACCCTTTGTATTAAGTGTACAACTCTGTTATATTTAATACGATTTATACTTCAAAGCGTGAGTGTCTTTCATATCCATTGTAAATTAATGAATTTGCGGAGTGAGAGAAAGAGACAGATAAAGTTTCTTCAACTGTTTTATTGTGGTAAATTCACACACTTCTTTACTACTGCTTTTTGTGGGATTTTTTAACCACAGCGTAGTATATTTAAGTCTAATACATTTTGTTGTTGCAGTGTTGTAAATGTTAGTATTTTTACTAAAATTATAAGGTTAACAAGGTCTACAAGGGACTTTACTATCAAGGGTGAATTCCGCTACTTTAATTATGGGTACATTTAAAACGTATATTAATTACACATTATTAAAATAACCGGTTTATTATACCGAAATAACCGGTTGATTTGATATTCGAAAAATGCTCATTTTAAAATAACCGGCTTGGGCAGAACTAAAATAACCGGTTAAACCGGTCAAATAATAACCTTTCGATCTCCCTAGTTATTACAATAAGAAAGGGTGTGAAATCTACTATTTACGGAAACATGTACTTCTAGCCTCTATAACTAATTAGTACACAGTACAACATTTTTCAGTTAATTGATTGCCAACTCAATTCTGTGAACTGTATGTGAAATTAGACCCAAAAAGAAGAATTTCTGCATCATTCGTTTTGTCTTCTTACCTGCGATTTGAAGTTAGTATCGATTTGAAGTTAGTACTATCGTATAGGGGAATTTATCACGTTTTAGGCCCTGTTGTTTGACATAGCTCGACAACCCCTAGCCCAATTTAGTTGAAATAAATTTTAAAAAATTAAGAATTACAATTCCCTTAATCTGTTCATATATTGTTTTCCTATACAAGTAACACTTTCGAAGTTAAAAATGAATGTATTACCGCAATCATAAAAATCAAATAACCTTTTGTTTATTCCTTTTTTTTTTAATTCTCAGAATCATGAAAAAGGTGTCAATGTTTTCTCCAAATAATGTTGTGCATATCTCGAGCAAATTTTTGAAATTCATACCTTTACTCAATTGCGAATAAAAGCGAAACGCGTACATCGATTTTTATGATCTTTGTCTCATTTTGCTCATAGGTTATGTGACTTTGCGAAAAAATAACTAGACTTGAAACTTTTTTCCATTTTGCATTTTTTATGTATTTTTAAAAAAAAAAATTTAAATTTTTAGGCAAAAAATAATTTTTTCCCTTCATACATTCATTTTTAACTTCGAAAGTGTTACTTGTATAGGAAAACAATATATGAACAGATTAAGGGAATTGTAATTCTTAATTTTTTAAAATTTATTTCAACTAAATTGGGCTAGGGGTTGTCGAGCTATGTCAAACAACAGGGCCTAAAACGTGATAAATTCCCCTATACGATAGTACTAACTTCAAATCGATACTAACTTCAAATCGCAGGTAAGAAGACAAAACGAATGATGCAGAAATTCTTCTTTTTGGGTCTAATTTCACATACAGTTCACAGAATTGAGTTGGCAAATCATGTGTTGTACTGTGTAATCCGTTAATATTAGACTTAAGCAAAAAATCCTCTAATAACCTTAAACAAAACCCAAGCTATTTATCCATTAAGCCACAGCCATCTACACACGTACATACATCTACATATATACATGCACACTATACAAACATGCATAACTATACAAACATATTCATACATATACGGGCATTAAGATACAAAATAATTATAAATTGACTCTTATTCGACCTTTAAAAATTTTAATTAATGCTCTTATTTAAGCTTTAGGTCTTTTTCTTTTTTTATAAAAAATATTAAATTTATTGAATCCAATATTTCGGCATATTTCGTTGCGGCCTTCTTCAGGGATTTTTTGTTTTAAGAAAATAAAATATAAAATAAGTATTGGAAATATTTGATTGTTAGAAAACTTAGATAACAACAGAAAAATAATCATTGTAACAAACTTAACTTAACCCTGTAACAGGTTCCAAGTTGTTTAAGTGAAATTTTGAGTATTGCAAAGATTAGGTAAATCAAAACTGAAAATAACGCACTCGAATATAAAGTTATAGTAAGAAAAGGAAGATGAAGTTCCAATCCTCACAAAATCAGGGCCTGAAAATTAGATGCTAAATCTCATACAAAGTCTAATTAATAGAGGAAAGGTGAATTAATAGCTTCAAGCGAAATGCATTATTAGAATAAGAGAATATCCGAAGATTAACAGGCAGACAATTCCAGTTAGTATTTCTGGACAACTTTATTCCGACCGAAGAATCAATTTACAAGGCATAAACGCAGAAAAATCAAATTTCTTTTTTGAAAGTTTTGTATATTTTTATAAATATCACATTAAAGCTACAAATACTTTTTAATATGTACCCATGTATTTGTTAATTCAGTCTTTTAGTTAAATAAATAAATCACAAAATCCTGGATTTGTTCTATTCAAAAAGTTCAAAAGTTCGTTTTTGAGTTCGGGTTCGGTCTTAAAAATCTACCGAAGGATTCTATTTGTAAAGGTGCGTTCTGTCGCACACTATTTGTTTAGTTGGATGTGGAAAAAAGTTCTTTGAACTACTTGTTTTATTTATTGTTTGTATATTCCTTTGTCCTAATAATCAATAAAATATGAATAAATTACTGCAAACCAAACCATTTACTTTAAAAGCTGAAATACACATTTTCTCTACTTCGAAAACGAAAAGTGTGTTAGGTAGAAATAATAACGAACTTGGTAAAGGATGAACTTTAATAAACACTGTAAAAGTTTATGAAATTTGCACAGACAATATCAAAATGTCCAATACTTTTTTGCGCCAACCAATATTTTTCTATATTTTTTAAAATTTCAATTGTTTAATATTCTGAATTTACTCTTTGGTTTCTTAAAGGTCTGCCCCATTGTGTAAAATTCTTATGTTTAATTCAAAACTAACATTTTTGAATTTTTGTTGCTTTTTTATTAATCTTCAATTATTTTAAGTACCTAATATGACAATCATTAATGGGTAATTCCATGTCAAATCGACCACCCCTTACCGACCCCTTACGATTTGAATGAAATTTCTTGGAATATAACACACTCGAAAGTGACAAAAAGTGTACTTTTCTTTGAAAGTGCCCACATTGAGCTCCAAGAAAAAATGAAACAAATAAACAAAAGAAACTTGATCAATGTCTTTACTTTTTTTAAATCACCTTCAATCAAACAAATCAGCCTTAATAAATACTTATTACTCAAAATTACAATATGAAAATTTTATTTTAAGACAATTTTTTTACAGGTTGCGAAAGAAAAAAAATCATATCTTAAAAAAAACACCTCCTTCAAAGTTTCAGGATTTTTAAAGAACAGCTTAAGGTAGTATATAAAAAAAAATTAGGTTTTTGACTTAGTCCATTTTTAAAATTTAATATTTTGAAGATATTAAATTTTTTTTTATATATTGCTTGTAGCCCCAAGTATTCTCTTTAAAATGAATATTGAAAAAATAAACTCAACACATTCGGCTAATTCGGCGAAATTATGACATTTTGAATATGCCATAACTTTTGCAAAAAAAAAATTTTAGTTTTTTTTCGTTAATATATGTTTCTTAGAGCCACTTTTTGGGTTTGAGATTAAACTTAATCTTATTCTATAATTAGCTAATCTGAGAATTAAGTTTAACTAGCATTAATTGAATTTGATATTTTTGGGTGGTGGCTTAAACCATGTAGTGCTACCATACTGAAAACAAATAAATGGCAACATTTTTGTGCAAATGTCAAATTTTTTATCAAAACAACATGGATGTTTTCAAAGAAGAAGAAGAAAATGCCCGAATTCAATATTGTTTACAAGCTACAAGAATTACTAAAGAAAAAGTTTAAGAGAAAAAATAAAGAAATAACAATATAAACATATTTTAATTTTCTTAAAATAGTTTTTTGATTATATTTTTGCAAAAGCTGTATATGTTAAACATGTGTATATTGACAGTTAAATATTAGGTTTAAACCACCACCATTGGCCGCTTAAACTAGCAAAAAAAGTTTAAAAAATACAACTCAAAAAGTTAATACGGAGATTAAAGTTAATTTAATCTCTAATCTCTAACCCAAAAAGTGGCTCTTAGAGAATGAAAGGAACCTTCTCACCAAATTGCATTCAAACTCTTGGTTGATTTGACATTGAATTACCCTAATCCAATTAACTTCAAAAAAATCATCATAACCTCATTTCTTTATTCTAATAACAAAAACAAAAGTGTCATTTGCTATCACAAACTATTTTAATAGCCCCAAAGAAATGAGTTTTAGTATCCAACAACGATTAATACCTTTTAACAAAAAAAAAAAAAAAAACTAAAAAATAAGAAAAAATATAATTTTTTTTATTGTTGGCTGTGCGCTGGCGGTGTGTAAGAAGTTGGCTTCTAACGACCTTAAATTTTTCTAGTTGTAATTTATTTGTCCGTAATTCACTTTCATTTCCGTATCCAAACCCAAAAATAAAACATACTAGAATAGAGTTTTATGACATTTTACTTATTTTTTTAAATCCAATTTTTATTTCCTTTTCTTGCTGCTGGTCTATTGGGAAAGTCTAATTGGCGTTGGCTTGGTTTCCTTTATTTATACATTTATTTTTATTTACTTGTTCTGTTCTATATTCTTCTCATACTAGGGAATAAAAACTTTAGGACGAAAACAAAAAAATAAGAAAAACAGTTGAATTTCTAAAGTATAATAAAGAAAAATGTTTGATTTCCGTTCTCCAACACCATGGTCAAGTGTCAAATTTATAAAGTACATAACATTTTTTGTATTACATGTTCTTTAACGTTTTTCTTTTTTGTACAATTTACACTTACGTTCATATAAAATTCGCCATTTATGATTAAATGGACACACGGTAGGGATTTTATTACAATTTATACATCACTCTCTCAATAATACTTTAAGTTGTCAATTATGTTGTTATTCAAAAAAAAAAGTTAAAATTATGCAATATTTAAAATAATAGTTCAGTCATTAAGCCGTATTACACTTTTTCACATCATTTTTGTTTCAATGCGAAAGCCAACATTAAAGAACAAAAGAAGAACAAAGAATTAACAATTTAATGGGGAAACCAAAATCTGAAATGATTCTATTAACTTTCTGCAAACGTATTTAGCTATTCTCCTATAGCACTAGTTCTTTTCTATCCATATAATTAGAATATTAGGAATATTTTGAATATACATTTGTTTTATTAGTTTCTACTTAACTTTATTTGCAGTTATTGTTTTTAAAAATGAGCGAAATTCTTTCGGATGAATTAAGATCTGTTGAACAGATATCCATAACAAATGAATCGGAGGATAACGTTGTAACTCCCAAAGAAGTTAAGGATGATAAAGTAGATTCTTTATGTGTCGGTATTTCAAAACCAGAAGAAAATGTTCAAGAAAAATCTCTCGTAACTGAAGAAGACAGCGCGGAAACCAAAACTGATACAAAAACAGAGAAAACTCATCAGCCTGAAGATAAAGAAATTGAAAATCCACAAATAATAGATTCTTCACATACCTCTACAGATACACTTGATGCAAAAAATACCAACGTAGACAAGGATGAAGAGAATAACGCTGGCTCCTCTGAACAGTCCACAGCCACAACTAATGAAATTATTGACTTAAAACCGCATGTTTCAGAAGATAATTATTCTGCCTCAGGCAAAACGAAAAAAGAAGATAATGACGAGCTTTCCAAAGATGATCATGCCGAACATGTAACCTACTCCGAAGATGGTACAGCTATTTACACTGATCCTAAAACTAACTATCAATACAAATGGTCTACTAAGGAAAATAATTGGATACCAAATGACGCAGCTACCTCCACCAATCCTTATGAAAATGAACACTATAAATGGTGCACTAAAACCCAAAAATGGATACCCAAACAGACACAAGTGACCGAAACCGAACATTACAAGTGGGATGCAGAAAAAAATCAATGGGTTGCAAAAGTTAAGGAACCCGCAAAGGCAGACCAAGCTAATTTCGAAGAAATTGTGTATGACGTTGATGAGGATGGCCAACGCACTTACACCGACAAAGATGGTACAGTTTTCTTTTGGGATGTTCAAAAGAATGCCTGGTTTCCTAAAATTGATGATGATTTTATGGCTCGCTATCAAATGAGCTACGGCTTCATAGACAATACAAGTGAAAGTGAAAGGGAAAAGGAGAAACGCGAGATGGAAGCGGCTGTGCAAAAAGAAAAGGAATTGGCTGCAATGGTAGAAGAGGCCAAGGCAAATGAAGAAGCCTCGAAAGACATCAGCAGTCAAGGTCTCAAACGTAAACAACCACAAGAGCCACCAAGTAAGTTTCAAGAATTTTGTGTGTCCTTCATTACTCAAAATATTTAATTTTATTTCTCAATTTAAGAATGGTTCGAAATAGATCCTGTGCACAATACCAAAGTGTATGTCTCCAATTTACCTTTGGACATAACGTTAGATGAATTTGCTGAATTAATGGGCAAATGCGGCATGATTATGCGTGATCCTCAGACTCAAAAATACAAATTAAAATTGTATACCGAATCAGATGGTCAAATTAAAGGTGACGGCTTATGTGATTACATCAAGGTATGTTTGACATTTTTGTAAATCATTGTTATAATCAACCATGTTCTGGAAATCCAATTCAAGTGAAATTGAAATCGAACAAATTTTCAAAACAATCCTTTAAGGTTCATAAAAATATTCCGTTCTATAAATGTACGACATAGTTTGAGTACCACTTATATTTATTAGAATTACTCTAAAAATCATGAAAATCATTAAAAAAATTTAACTGAAAATTTTTTTTCTATATCAATTTTACTCGATTTTGATTTCCAAAACATGGCCAAATGTTTAAATATTTTTTTTATTTGCCCAATCACATGAATTCTTTATTAATTTACTTACTCTCATTACTTGGTAGTCATTCATTAATATTTTGATTATTTGCTTTGGTTTAATTAATGCTGGTATTTTATAATTTTATCAAAATTAAATTTTGTTGCAAGTAATATAAAAAGCCTGTAAAAATACTTTTTAAATTGCTGTAAATATATGTATAAGTCTGTTTAAATCATCGCTGTTGGTATATTGAAAAATATTGATCAAAAAAATTCTGTCCATCCTACGCTGTGGTAGCAGAACCCTTCTCGAAATTTTCTAATAAGATTTGCACAAACGCGCCAAAGGTTAGTTCTTGTAGATATATGAGAACTTTTACTAGATGTAGGGGTGACTGTGTCTTCAACACTTTCGGAATGTAGAGTCATGTTAAGTAGCTCAATAAGCTTCGTGTCTCAAATCTTTCATCCATTGAAATTGCCGACTTAGTAACTCCGCAATTTTTCGGTCTCTGAACTATTCTACATCTCATTTCATTATTATGATGCAAAGCAAAACAGCTTAAGCTGCAGGTCCACACCAAGCGTTTAATGCGTTTATGTATCTGTCCAAAAAGTGGTAGTGTAAAATTTCATTGACAATTTACACAGCAAACGCGTATAATGCATATACGTATTGAAAGCATGAAGTAGGATTACTACCTACCTACTCACGCTCTCGCAACCCATTATTTTCGAACTATAATTTGAGCAACTAAACCACAGCCGCGAATAACGTTGTTTAAGACACTTTTTGCATAAACTGTTTTTTTTTATGCAGATTACCGTTAATATTTCTCTCTTACACTGTTTAAACATTAAATCACCTAAAAGTATGCACCCTAAAGCCTTCAAAATGCGACATAAAGAGGCAACCATTGGAAGAACGTTTTAAGTTACAAACAAAATTATACAAACGAAATAGTTTTGCAACGTGGAATAACGTTTTTAAAACCGCTTGCGTAGTGGAAAAACGTTTTAAGTGACATCGCGATTGTGGATATGAATCGTTTTTCCACTAAAAAGAGTATAAACTGTAATTTTGCTTGTAATTTAAAATTTAAATTTCTTGATATATTGCATATAAGTTTTTGTTATCTATAAATAGTATTGTGGTTAATTTATTGAACAGTTTATGGTTTTTATTATCATTATTTTTAATAATAATTAAAAAAAATTTAAGCAAATAATCCTGCCTGTCAAAATCGTTTTTTGTTCCCCTGAAAAACAATTATTTTGTAATTTAAAACGTTATTCGCGGTTGTGCTTCAATTATTGTATGGTTAAGCTAATGAAATCAGAGAATTTTTAAACCATATTTCGATTATCTAATTTCTAAACTGTACTAAACTCTTGCGTTTTGTAACTATAACTGTTATATATCGTTACCTAAAACGCAAAGTGCCCCAACTTACCAAACATAAAAAACCATTGATTCTGATGGATTGCATGAACACAAATGTCCATGAATAATTTTGGATTCTTTCGCCCAAATTTTATAAAAGTCCCTATTTACAAAAGATTAAATGATAAACCCTATACTAACAGTTTGCATAATATGCAACATTGTCCATTGTCAAAACAACAACATTAATTATAAGCAGCTTAATACAATTTATTATTTTAAATAGCTTTTAGCTTCTCCTGTAAAATTTTTAAAATGTTTGATAGGGCCTTTTGCATTTTAGGTAACGATATGTATGCACATCATATATTTAATCTGTTTTCGAGTATTGTGTTATAATTTGGAGTCCCAATATTAATATTAATATTGCTCGTGTTGATAAAAAATCAGAGACGATTTATTCGTTACTCACTTCTATATTTAAATTGAATCGTGGATCACGTTGTTTACATTTAGGCATAACTGTTTTGAAAAAATACATTCAATGCTGTTGAGTTTTGATTTAATACATGAATATTAAAAGTTCCATAAAGGTTGGCCTCATAGAAATAATGTACTCTAAATAGTTCATTGATTAAATCCTTTAATTGCAATATAACTTTGGAATTCAATGCATCAAAAACAGAATTTAAAAACAATTTTATTCATTTGCTAATGATGAACAGCTGTGGTGTTAAAAAGAAAATTATTGAAAATAAAATTATTGTGGTGTTAAAAAGAAAATTATATATAATAAAGCAACGCCATTTGGTAAATGTGATAGCAATACTTTTTCTATTACATTGGATGGTTGATGGAATTTGTTGGTAAATTTAAATGCCTTGGAGTTGTTTTTGACAATAATTTAGGTTTTAAAAGACATGTTATTACTATAGTATCTAGAGTTTCCTTTACCTTACGTGAATTTTATAGTTTAGATTTAATGTTACCTGTTTTACTTGCTAAGAATCAGGTTGGTCATATTTTAAAGAAAGTTAGTTATTTGCATTCTCTTAGATTATGCCAGCAAGTTTCTTCGTATGTTATACGATTTCTAGTATTTCCTTTTGAAAATTTCATTAAATCAAGAACTTTGTTGAATTTGTACAGATCATAGAAGTTGAGACACTTTAATATTAATTTGATTTGTTTAATTTTGGTAGATCTAGCAGAAATCGACAGTTGGCTTCAGTATTGGAGCGTCCTTTTTGTGTTAGAATAGCACGATTATATAATTGTTTGCATAGCTTTGAATAGTTTGCCTAGCTTTTAATATATCCCCGATTCTTCAAAGATTAAACTTTATCAAGCGTTTAAGAACGTAACCGAATGAATACCCTGCTGTCTAATCTCTTGGGAAATTGTGATACTTAGGCTTGTACTCGTATGTTGAAATAACTTTTAGATGTAATTTTGTGTTTTATTATTAATTTTTTGTGTAATCAAGTTGAGCTTTTAATTAAGATTTGTACGAAATTTTATTTTTTCCACATACTGTTAAGCAAACAAATTTTAATTACTTTTAAGTAGAAATGCATAAAACGGTAGACTTTATCAAATTATTAATTAAAATCGGACTTCCTCATTACACTCGAAATTGGCGTAAAAATTCAAAATTTTCAAGTAAACTGAAAAGCTCAAATTGGACAAAATACACTTTCGTTTACGGTGGTTAAATAAAAGTTTTACCTACAATGCACGAATTTATAAGTTTCATCCAATAGTATTCTGCAAAAGATACTGCTGTGTTTATTTACTAAAAATTTTTACGAATTTGTAACAATTGTTACTGGAAAGTGTTCATTATCCCAAAAAATTTGCAAGTTGAGAGCGTCAAAAGAGAGAAAAAAATTGAGAGACAAAAAAATTCTTGCAAATTTTTACTGGTAAAATTTTTACTTGCAAGAATTTTTGAAACATCTATTTCATGTTTTTGTTTACAAAACAATCTTTTCCAAAAGAAGATTTAAATAAGAATATTTTGCAAAATTTATTAGTTAATGTTGATTTTTTAAATTATTAAAAATATGTATGCGATAAGAAATCATACTTTGGTTTAACTTAGGACAGATATTTCGATAATTTTTTTGCTAAATAAAATAACGAACTTGTTACAAAAATCCCTTATGTATTTTGTTTTGCCTTTAACCGATCAGGTGTTGTTATTAGTACTGTGAGTTTAATGGTTACCTAGATACCCGATACTTAGCACTATTGCAGTATAATACCCCATTAGTTAAAAATGTTGTTTGCAAATTAAATTATTTACAAAATTAAAGATTCTTATTAATTCTCTATTAAGTTTTTAGTTATTCGACCTTTTTGATTATAATTTATAAATTAAATAATTTTTTCAAGCTCGAGGTCTGTTTTATTCTTTAAATTCTTTATTTTTCAATATTTCGACATCCTTTGGATGTCATCTACAGGAATAACGAGTCACAAAAATACACAACAATTATTTTGTAGGTCTATTATTGCACTGCAATAGATAGGATGTCGAAATATTGAAAAATAAAGAATTTAAAGAATAAAACAGACCTCGAGCTTGAAAAAATTATTTAATTTATAGATTCTTATTAATTATAAAATAATTTGAGATATTCTCATTATTTACTTTATGACCGTCTTGTTTATTATGAAACAAACACCAAAGAAATGCATTTGGACCAAATAAAACGGCCATAAAGTAGATAATGAGAATATCTAAAACAATTTTATAATTAACAATAAATTACCGCTCCTCGCTACCTTTCTTTCGTGGTCATATTTAAATGCCAAAGTTTATGTTTTTAAGTTTAAAAAAAAAAAAATTACCAACGTTATAGTTTCTCCTCGTTCACTCGGGACCCTGCACCTTTAATTTTATGTTTCTAATATCTATTATAGCAAATTAAAAAGGTACCACTTGTAGAACGAAAAAGTAAAACATAGACATTTAATTTCCCGCATTTCACTATTTTTTATATTTTTTCGCCCCATTGAAATAAAAAAAAAATTCATTATTGTAGTGGAAGCCCATAATTAGAATAGAGAAAAATGTTTTGTTAAGAAAGTACCAAAACTAAGTACAATTTTAACCCCTTTAATGTTTGAATTTCGAAGAAGTAACAAATTTGTATTTTTTTTTGGATAAGTTGCGAATGTAAAACAGTTTTTATTTTTATGTTTATTGGCTTTAATTGAAAAATTAATGGTTTAATTTTAGTTCTTGTTAAGAACAAAATTGTTTTTTTCTGAATAATTAAATAAAAACTTTTTTCGTCCATTTTCTTAACACACTTTTAGAAAACAATTCAATACCTATAAGTAGTTTGCTAGTTGTGCTACCAGTTTGTATAATTGCTTACATCTGTAGCTTTGTTTTTCCGGGCAAATTTTCCAAAATAGGTTAATCGTTTTGAAGAACACTCTCAGTAAAAAAATTAATCTTCGGACAAAAATATTGTTCGGAATGCATGGATGAATCCACGGTTAGTTTAGGAGTTGAGGTTAACGAATTTAGTCGTTTTTACGCTATTTATCCCCTAAACATTCTATTTTCCAAAAATTCCATCTTACCTAGAATTTACATATGAAAGTAGATTCTTGCGAGTTGCAATGCACTAAATTTGTTCACTAACACACACAAAATTTTCGTACTACTAGGCAATTTATTCGATTTTTAGTGGACCGATTAAGCGAGAAACCAGTATCCGGTTCAAATTTCAACCTTATAACTCACGGCGTAAAACCTGTGCGAAGATGAATCTGTCAGTCAGTCCGTAACGTTGCAACTTTATATACCTATATTCAGAGGTTATATAGATTGTTTAATTAAATATTTTGTTTTGCCTTATAAATACTTTTATTGTTAACAGAGGCTTTTTTTATCTTTTATTATTGATGAAAACCCGAATACTTCTGTCCCCTGCTAAATAAAAAAAACCAATTCATGATTCATTTTATTCAACATAAACAAATATAAATTCATAAAATCACATTATTTTTACCGTAATGTATAAAATTTTTCCAAGTCGAATAATTAATGGGTACTCAAATATTCCTTTATATTCGTCACTACTTTAACTTGCAAATTTTGGCTGGCAAAGTGTTCATTTACTTTTTAGTATTTTTGAGAGCAATTTCTTTAAATTCCTACTTACTCTCTTTTTGCAAGTTTGCGCTAGTAAAGTAAATGAACACACCTACTGTAGAAATTAACCCAAAAAATTAAAACAAGTTTTATTATTTTTAGTGTTTTTTTTTTAGCTTTTATTTACTTAACTGTATATAGTACTTAAAAAGTAGATTTCTTTTGACTATTTCGATATTATTTTAGAGTTAGTGTGGTTTTTTCTGTATAGTTTATTTAATATGTATATTTAAAAATTATTTATTATTTCACAATAGGTCTGTTCCCGTACTCAAAACTGGGATCCTATTGTTACCAAAATGCGGTTTCGTACTCGAAAATTGTATGATTCTGCGGTAACATTGGGATCCAACGGGATTCCAATTTTATGTACGGGAACAAACCTAATGTTTATGTTTTGAAGATTTTTATTTTTTATTAAAAAAAAAATTGATCAAAAGTACATTTTAGTATAATGATAATAATAAAAAATAACTTACATTTTGAGGTAATAAAAAAATTTAACTCATATATTTAAAATATTTAAAGCTTAACTGTAACAGTAACTTGGTTTTTTTCTTATTTCATTTGATTTCAATTAAATTAAATAATATAAAAAATACAAATACGAAAAACAGGCGGACACCATCAGTGAACTGGTGGCGTCAATACAAACAGAGAAAATATATAAAAATCTCAAATTTAATACGAAAATTTGTTTTGTTTTCAAACAAAGATTTTTTTGTGCAATTACAATATATTTTAATAATTATTTTTATATATGGGTACTTAAGAGTTTTTTATAGCCGATGTGTTAAAAAAAAACCCAAAGTTTTAAAGATTTAATATTCGTTTCATTTTTATACTGCAGTTTTATTTGTATTTTGTGGTTTTGGAAATTTTAATTATTCATTTGAATAATTGTGCATTTTTGTCTATTTGCTTTTAATAATAAATAAAAAGGGATATGTTTGTTTATTTACAGTAAATTTGTGTTTGGTTGAACACTCAATTATTTTGGCATTTAGTTTTTGATTGTTTCCTCTGTAATGTGTTTCCATTTAAAACGAATATCTTTTTTATTTATTAACTTTTATTAAATTTAGTTTGCGTATTTTGCTTATCAAAACTGTTAAGTGCTAAAAAAGTTTTTCATGTTTTTCTTTATTTGTTGTTGTGGTTTTGGGCGTGTTAATACTAGTGCACTTTAAAAAGAAATTCTTTAAAAATTTCATTAAAATTTTAAACAATGAGTATATAATTTTGCTTTTATGGTTTTTCTTTGAAAGATGTTTAATTTTATTTCTTAACAAAATAATAAAGTATTTGTTTTTAAAGCTCCCTTAAGTGTCGCTTAATTAAGAGAGTATACAAATTAAAAAAATTTGCTCTTTTTCTGCTGCCTAAGCTGCTGCTTTTGGTATAAGCGAGAGTGTAAATTAGAGAGAGAGATATAAAATAAACGAAAGAGTTAGTTCGTGTTTAATTAAATTAAGCTTCGTTATTCGTTCTTTCTGCTTGTTGTTGTCTTAGCATTTTTTCTTTTAGCAATTTTTCTCGTTTTCTTTGTTTGCGTTTTTCTAAAAATTCTTTGCGCAACTCTGGTGAAAGTGAGGCCAATCTGTTTTTAAGATTCGTTGACATATTTTCTTTGTTTTCGTAATTTCTTGATTCTTCAATAATTTTAGCTTGCCTCAATTTTTCTTGTCGTTCTCGTTCTTCTTGTTCTTCAGCACGTTTGCTTTCCTCCTCTTTGGCACGTGCCTCTTCCTCGGCTTTTCTGATTTCAGCTTCGTGCTGCAATTTCGCCTGGCGTTCAGCATCTTCTAATTCTTCTTTAATACGTGCCTCTTCATCTTCGATACGTCTCTGTTCGGCTTCTAGTCGAGCTATTTCCTCTTCGCGCTTACGTTGTATTTCAGCTCGTTTTCTTTGCTCTTCTCTTAGTCGGGCTAATTCCTTTTCCTCAGCAATTCTCTCTTCTTCCAAACGCTTTAGTCTTAAACGTTCTTCCTCCTCTTCTAATTGTCTCCTTAATTCGGCTTGTCTTTGTTTTTCGTTTTCCTCAAATCTTTTGCGATCTTCTTCATCTTGTAAACGTTTGCGTTCCTGCTCTTCGGCGAGTTGTCTAGCTCTTTCGTCTTCTGCCTGCTTCAATCTCTGTTCGTACTCCTTGCGCTTTCGTTCTTCTAAAATTTTACGTTCCTCTCTTAGCCGCTGTTCTTCTTGCTCTTGACGCTGCCTATCTACCCTTTTTATTTCTTCTTTTCTCACTCTTTCCTGTTCTTCTTTTTCTTTAAGCGTCAGTAGGTAAGCTTGTCTTCTGCGCTCCTCCTCTTGATCTTCCAGACGCTTCTTTTCCTCAGAATCTTTCTGGCGACGTAAATCTTCAATTTCTTGTTGCCTTTCCTGTTGATGTTGTTTTTCTCTCTGTTGTCTTTCTACAGCCTGATCGCTTTCTTTTTGACGCAACTCTTCCAA
Organism: Pollenia amentaria; assembly: GCA_943735925.1. Taxonomy (NCBI): domain Eukaryota; kingdom Metazoa; phylum Arthropoda; class Insecta; order Diptera; family Polleniidae; genus Pollenia; species Pollenia amentaria. The sequence goes on from OX031009.1 coordinate 229,371,277, forward strand.
TTCTTTTTGCTGTTGGATACGTTGTCTTTGCTTCTCCTCTTTCATTTTGCGTCTTTGTTGTTCCCTTTCTAAACGCATTCTCTTTATGCGTTCTTCCTTTTCACGTCTCATCTTTTCTTGTCTTTCCTTCTTGCGTTGCAAACGTTTCAATTCCTTCTCCCTTTGCCTTTGCAATTTACGATCAAGCATAGTGCGTCTTCGGGACTTCTTTTCCATACTATCTGGCCCGGTGTTAACCACTTCTTTTGGTGCTGGAATTTCATTGTCATTATTGTTAGTCGAAGAGGCAGACCCAAAAGTTGTGATGGGAAATTTTGGATGCTTCGTAGGTGTGAAGTTCTGTTGAATGTCGTTGGGGTGGGCACTTGGATGGGGTTGGTAGTTGACATCGTTCTCTTGTGGCAGACTTGCTGATGTGGGTCGTTGGCGTCGACGGGAATTTTGACGGTTACGTGGTCTTGAAGGAACTATCATTTCTTCATTGCTGCCCTCGGCTATGACACGACGATTGTATCTAAAAATAGAAATGAGAATATGAGAGTTAAAAATTCCTCCTAGGAGAAAATATGAATAAATTTGGCAAAACAAGAATGAAACGACTTGCAATAGTGGGAGTTTAGATATCGAAACCGCTGTTCATTTTAAGGAATATTAAAAAGTGCTAAACAAAAATATTAAAAAAATGTGTAAAAAATGAAATCAAAGAAGAGTGTTGATAATTGAACAAATTCCAAGAATAATCGAAAGCAGTGTTAGGGAATATGTATTTTAATATAAATTGGGTTTAACTTTTTTTTTTTTATACATTTAGAGAAATATATTAAGATTTTAAAGTAAATTTTTTCAGTTTCCAAGGAACTGCTTTTGCAGTGAAAAGTTAAATATCAGATAATGACAATTTACCTTAAAGTGAGTGCAAAAATGGTATGCCTTAAGCAAAGAGAGTGACTTGTTATGAGATGTTTTTTCATGGAAAATAGAAATGAAAGAATAAATGAATATATTTCGAAGAACAACAATTAAGCAATATAGACAAATTTTTGTTTGAAATTAAAAAAAAAGAAAACTAAAAATAATAAAGTCATAGATTTAGCTGTGGTAAAGATCTTGAAAAAGCTAGAAGAACATACAAAATATTTAAAGAAATAAAGGGGGGAAAATTCAATTTCTTAAATGTGGCACTATTGGCATCGCTTAACAGTAATAGCTTGTAAAATGTTTAAGTTTTGTTAAAAAAACAACCTGTGTGTATTATGTGTATTACTAATAAAACTATACCATCATTTTTTAAATAACCACTATCATCATTTTTCTGTTTATTATGTCTGCAATATTATTTCTCGCCTTTTTGCTGCACGTCTTTATAATTTTGTAAAAAAAAAATATTAAGTGTAACTCATGTTTAACGAAATAAATAATCTTTAAGGTCGAATCAGTTGACTTGGCTTTGAAAATCCTAGACGAATATGATCTTAGAGGCCATAAGATACGAGTGCAAAAAGCAAAATTTCAAATGAGAGGCGAATACAATCCGGCTCTTAAACCTAAACGAAAAAAGAAGGACAAAGAGAAACTGGCTAAGATAAAGGAAAAGTAAGTACGTCTTAAGCTTAACGGAAACTTTTTTAAACGTGAAATTCGCAGACTTTTCGATTGGCGTCCAGAAAAAATGCGCGGTGAAAGATCAAAACACGAGAAGACGGTTATTATTAAAAACCTCTTCAATCCAGATTTATTTGAAAAAGAAGTGCAGCTGATACTGGAGTATCAAAATGATATTAGGGAGGAGTGCAGCAAATGTGGCACAGTTAGAAAAGTTGTAATCTATGATGTGAGTAATTTGTAAAAATGTTAAAGCGATTCGTTCCAAAACATCTGTCCTACAGCGTCACTCGGAAGGTGTAGCTCAAGTTAATATGTCTACCCCAGAAGAAGCCGATTTGGTAATACAAATGATGCATGGAAGATTTTTTGGAAAACGTCAACTAACCGCAGAACATTGGGATGGCAAAACTAAATACAAGTAAGTTTATGTTTTCCAAATCTTAAAAATTTCTAAAATGATTTTAATATTTTTCAGAATCGAAGAAACTGAAGAGGAAATACAAAAACGTTTAAATAAGTGGGATCAATATTTAGAAACTGAAGAAAATATAAAGGAAGATTCACTCACGGTCTCTATAAAACAAAATAATGATAAAAAACAGATTACTGTAGAGAAATCTAATACTGAGGAAAGTACTGAAGCGGCAAACTTAAATAAACATTAGAAATGTTTCTAATCTGAGGACAGTTTATCAAAGACACTTGTATTTGAATTTAAATCAACAGCAAATAATTCTCAACAAAAAGTGTGTTTTTTTAAGAAAAATGTAATTACGAATAAATACAGAAAATGTATCTTAATATTTGTTCAGATTTTGAAGAGATTTTCTTTTCTTTTGTATTTTAAACTAAAGCGAATTCACTAGAAAGTGGGGTCAAGTCAACATATGTTCGTCGAGATGCCAAAGTTTGTATACAAACTACATTCTTTATGTAAACAAACCTTTTTTACTAGCAATATTTTTGACAGTCGGACCACAAAAGCAGTGTAATAAAATATCCAAAATTGTCTTTTAAGTTAAGACATACAACGTTTTTTGTAGATACTAAAAACGTCGACTAAATACAAATGAGGGGCTAAAAGCACAAGTGGTTTCGCCTTTTTTTCAAAATTAAAATAAGGTGCTCATATACCCCATAAGCTCCAAGCGAAACAGGTATTTTAATGATAATTGCTAGAATTGGTCGCCATATCTCGCTACCGGATGAGAATTCCACATTCACCTCTTGTGTTCTGAACTTCTCTAAACTTCACCTACTATTTCCAAATATAATCTCGATTTAAAAAAAAAGCACTTAAACCGTTGTGTTTTAAGCCCATCATTTGTATATTCCTTAATAATTCCTTTTTTATAGCTTAGAGAAACATAAAACTGCTTCCTAAGGAGCGTTTAACAAAATTATAAATTTTTTCATTTCATCAGAACGAAGAAAAAAAAAATTTTACGAATTTTTTTTAGTGTCTTCTTACCTTCCTTTTCCTCTGTGATCGATGACTTCCAAAACCACCTCATTGGCATATTGATTGGGGTAGGTGGCATTCCAACGATGGTAGACCTTATGACGATTATTTTCACTAACCTTAGGCATTTTGTGTTGGCAAATAAAACGATGTTTATCCACGCAGGTACGTGACGACCATCTTAATCGTTAAAATAAAAAATTAAAATTATTAATAATAAAATTAGTTGATTAATTGTTTTGATTTGCATTAATTTGCGATTGTTTTGTAGATATTGCAATAAGTGCAACAACGTACGAGGAGTACAAAATAATTCAATTGTTCTTCTAATGCATAATCTGTATGTAAGCAAATAAATGATTACATGAACATGTAATAATTGTCTAAATGTAACTTTCTATTTACATATATTTAATAAAATTTTCTTGTTTACGTTGTCAATTATACGTACACCTTAATTTTCCTACAAATTGTTACCAGTTGACATTAACACGTACGAAATATTTGCTTAATATGCGATTTTTTTTAAGATATTTATTGTTATTGCAGTTTTTTAAATGAGCAAATATTTTCTGGTTTACTCAATATTGTTTCAAAATTAATGTTAAAATTTTTGCAAAATTCTTGCTTTTTCAAAGTTTTATATGTTATCACTTTGCCTTTTTGTAGGATACATAGATAAATGTGTTATTTTTAACGAAATTCTGGAAAAACAAAAATATGTATCATAAAACTTATATTTAATTAAATATTTAAACTTCGGTTGACTTAGAAAACTCTCATTTCGCAAACAGTGCATTATAGAGAAGTTAAATTTACATTTTTAGAATGTTTTTTTTAAGGTAGTGAACAGACTTTACGTTAAACTGGAAACAATTAAGGTGAAGTTTTATCAAGGATGCAGTTTTTCAGTGCATAATCAACTTTTCTAGAATTTCCAATTAGATTGGATTTTTTTAAATTTTGTAACATTAATATTTGAAAAGGACATTTTAAGTTTAAACTACGTCTATCTAAGTTTCTTAAATCTTTCAACTTTATTTAAGCAAATAAATAATTTTTTATTATATAAATTACCTGTATCTCAATTGAGGATCATAAACGGCACATTGATTATCCATATTTGGATTATGTCTATAAAGAAAAAAAAGAGTTTATTTTAAAAAATGTTTACTATTCTTGTTTTAAAGGGTAACAATATTTCATATTTTTTATATACGATTAAACAATGCTTTAGAAAATTGATTGTAAAGGTTCTCGTTAATCTGTCTTATTAAGCCCTGATTTCATAACCTACCAACAGCTAAATGTAGGATTTTATCGGCCGTATAAAAATTGTCCCATTATTAAAATTTTACTTCAACCTACCAGGTATGATGCACCTTTCTTTAACTAATCGCTTACTTTAGCTTAAAGTAAAGTTGTAATAATGACACACTTTTTATAAAAGCGATAAAATCCTACCGTTAGCTACCGGCAAGTTGTGAAAACGGGCCTTAGAGTGAGTTTTTTACTTTAATAGATTATGGACCGATCTTCATATATTCCGACATTGTGATTTATAGTTCTATTAAACTGTGAAGTATTACGTTTTATTATGATACAAATTTTTATTACGGTCTTAGGCGTAATTAACTGTTTTCCGAGAGTAGTCTTTATATGGTGCATATGGTAAATTATGGACCGATCTTCACGAAATTTACTAGTGTGAGTTCTAGTCTTATAAAACTTTACATACCAAAATTAATTATGATGGCCTAATTTGTTACGGTTTTGTGCGTACAAAACTTTTTTCCGGGAGTAGGGTTTATATCGGGCACAGGGTAAATTCTTCATAAAATTTATCAGTATGATTTCCAATCCTATCATTCCATGCATTATTCCACCATTTATATTAGTTTTTGTAATAAGATGATCAATTTTTTATGGTGGTGGTTCCACATTTTGATTCATAGCTCTGATCCTACTGCATCGATTTTTCTGGATTTCAATTTCAAACTGCTTTGGATAACTACAAGCAATTTGAAATCAAGTTTGTTCTTTTCTTTATAGTCTTTCGAAAGTAAGCGTGTTTTTAACATACGGACTCAAGGTGCCAGAATATATATACTTAATGGATTCTTACATGTATAATAAAAAAGTTTAGCACGGAATGACAAACTTAGTCACCCCTATCGTGAATAATTTTTCCCCCGTAATTTTTTTCATTTTTACGTATTTGCTATCATGAAAAACCCCCTTGAAAAAATCAATTCAAAGGAGAATAGTAACGTGAAAAAATTATCTCGGCAAAAAGTTCCCCTTATCGTAAAAATGTTTTTGCTCGTATTTTTGTCACTTTTCCCTTTGAACTTCTAACTTTAGTTTTGCTGGGGACCAAAACATTTATGTAAGTAATTCGAATATTAAAGCTTATAAAATTAATTTTAAGGTCAAGATCCGTTAAAAAGGCACAAACTTATATGTATATTGCAAAATGCAAAACAACAGGTCGTCGTGGCAGAATTTTAGAAATTATTTTACTACATAACAGTGCAATAAACTAATGCTGCAATCAAACTATCACTCCAATACAATATATTTTACTTTGTTTTTTTTTTTAATTTTTCTTTAAAATAAATTTTTGAACAAACATTTCTTTGATTTTTAATGTTTTTTTATCTTTTTTCTTTTTTACATTCACTGAGAACTGATAGCGCGAAAAATTGTGCAGGGGCGTTTCACGATAGCATTTTTCACTTCGATAGGAATAAATATTTCATGGGAACAAAAATTCCACTTGTTATTCACGATAGGGGTGAGTATAGCCCCATTCACCACTAGTGGTGGTGGAGAAAAAATCTTCATCGAGTCGAATTCGAGTTCGAGAACATGGCTGTTTATTATCTTCCAAAATCCTAAGTCGGTTAAAAACTAAACGAGTTTTTTGTGTTTTAATTTTAAAATGCTGCTGTGTTGTTTGCATAGATTCAACAACATTTAAAAGTTTATTAATTTCATTTATCTACAATTTTTTTAGAAAAAAAATCGTTAAATAATTAACCAAAAATTGTTAGAAAGAAAGTTAAAAGTAGATAAATTAAGTGGCCATGCTTTTTCCGGATTTTTTTTTTCAAATATTCGTTAAGTGTAAAGACACCTTTAGTCCTATTTTATATACTTCGGTGTTTTGTAAAGCTCATTTAAAGCTTTTTCATAAATATGAGAGCAAAGTAGTTCATGATTAACGATAAAACCGATTTGGTTTTTTTTTTTGACTAATGAATGACTGATTGATTGATCAATAATAGACTACATAAGAAATTACTTACTCGTAATACTTTTTACTAAAAGCATTATACGTCACGTTACGACCCGAAATACTCCATTGCCAAACGTTGTTCATATAATCGTAAGTGGCACCAATCCAAATAGGATCTTTGTCTAAAATAAAAAAAAATTATAAAAAAATTACTTAAAATAGTTCTACAATACATACCTCCCGATTCCGCGTCATATTTAAACAAGAAATCCCTTAATTTTCGATCTGAATACTTTTCCGGTTCTGCTAGACGGGCATTTTTATCTTTGCAAAAGAAGTGAGCCTCTAACCAGCTGCTGTGCTGCTGGGGATACGTAAAGCACTCTTGGCCAATGCGTTGAAAGTTTGGCGGGCACATGGCATACATGCGTCGTTGTCGCGGTCTATTATCACTTTGGGATTGGGCCAAAGCACCGCCGGCTGCGTGGTTAGGCGAAATATTTTCGAAATTAACGCCGGCCGTAGCGCTGGAAGAATGGTACTGACCACACGCTAAATGTAGGACTGAGGGATAGAGATAAATTTATTTGTTTTAATAAAATTTATTTAAGATGAAAAGTTTTTTGTCAGTCTACTTAACTTACCTAAAGCTACAAATAAAAATATTAAAAACCTCATATTGCTTTGCTTGTATTCCTTAAATTATGGTTTGATTCGGTGAGTTTGCTTTGCTGTTGATTACTCTTTCCTTAGAATTTCTAATTAATTCCTTGTTGTGTTGTTGTTGTTTCAATTTAACAATAAAATAAATTTGATTGATGTGTGCTGACCGAATGGAATATTTGTTGCATGATCACTCTCAAAAGATCACCGCAACGTAATTAATAACGTCCCCTAGAAAAAATCGAGAATGAAAAAAATATTCATGCATTAGTTTTATATTTTTTTTTGTATGTTTTAATTTAAATCAAATTGCGAAACCTTTTCAAAACATAAAAAAAAATGAGAATTTATTATGAGCAAAAAACATTTTGTGGAAACAAAATATCATTAATTCGGTGATGAATAAATTATATGAAATTATATGTTATTATTTACAAAATACTTAATTAAGTTAATTCTAAAATACTGTAGAAGTAATCAGATATCTGATAAAAATCGATTGATTTCGGTTTAAAATTGCTTCGGTGTCATAAACCAAAATATATCGTTAGCTAAAATGCAAAAAGGCGTAACTAATAAAAATTTCAAAATGCCATTAAACTTCGCGTCTTGACATAATTTTACACGTCTGCCATAAAAAATGACGCATTTATTAACAGAAAACAAAGGGACGTAACTACAAGTATGTTTATTTGATAAACGCAAAACGACGTAAATACACCTGTTTTTTTAAATAAACGTTTGATTTGTGTAGTAGTCCTGTATGAAAATGTACTTTAGTATGACATACTTGCTAGAAAATTCAAAAATGTCATCAGTAATTCTTGGAATTTTTAACATTTATTATATTTTGAAATTTAGCTTTAATTTTCATTAGGAAATGTGATTTTATAAAATATGGACTACTTTTATATAAAAAAAACTGTGTGACATTAACAATAATCAAAGTTAAAATAAAAGTGAAAATAAGTAATAAATTATAAACAAATACTAACTGTTATATTATATTTTTTAAATAAAAGAAGTTATGTGTAGGGTATTCGGTTTGCCCTATCTTATACACCTTTTACTATAATATTATTAGTAAATTCTTTCCAAAACCCTTAATTTGGCTGTACACTTACATAAAGGGGGTGAGGTGAAATAATATACTGATTTGGCACATTTTTAACACAAATTTGGTCCTCCTAGCTCATATGGTATGGGCGCAATTGTGCCAAAACCTGCCTGGAAATAGGACGCGTACCATAGAGCAGCCGGCGAGAGGTTTCGAAAGATTTAGCTTGTTTGTTTTATGGTCGTACTTCAATGGAGTTTTTTATGAGATACTTTCAAGGATCATGTAGTGGCTGTAAGAGGGACTGTCCCATATGCAAAGCTGTTGTTTCACCGTTGTGGGAAAGTTGGGACTGTGGAACCTCCTCTAGGTGCTGCTGCTATTCAACAAAAGCTGCTGGTTAAGGCGTATTACGAAGAGAGGGTAAATACAACAAAAACAACGTTGTTTTGTCTACTAAGTACATAACACCTACAATCGTCCTTTTTACATGACTTGAAAATACTCATTGTACTTTATGAAGTGCACATTGTCTTTGCAGTGCTTGTTGTTTCGTGTTCATAATTTATATATGTTCAGCTATTTATAAGTTTAATTTTTAAGGAACCTATTTTTCTGTGACTATTCTGTTCTCATTACACAGTACAACATTTTTCAGTTAATTGATTGCCAACTCAATTCTGTGAACTGTATGTGAAATTAGACCCAAAAAGAAGAATTTCTGCATCATTCGTTTTGTCTTCTTACCTGCGATTTGAAGTTAGTATCGATTTGAAGTTAGTACTATCGTATAGGGGAATTTATCACGTTTTAGGCCCTGTTGTTTGACATAGCTCGACAACCACTAGCCCAATTTAGTTGAAATAAATTTTAAAAAATTAAGATTTTTGGCATTCAGCCAGTGCCGACGAACGCGAACAGTAAAAGTGATTTTTCTCCAGTTTTTTAAAAGTGAATAACAACAAAACATAAAATATATCAATATGGAAAACAACAAGTGCCGTTTGTGGTCATATCGTCCGAAAAATACAGAAAAAAGATCGAAAAAATTTGTTTACTGAGCAATTCAAAACCGCGTATTGTAATTATTTCGATGAAGCAGATTTAAGTGGTGCAAATTTTACGCCGAACACAGTGTGCAACAGTTGTTATACTACCCTTCTAAAATGGATTCACGGAAAAAGTAGAAAGTTATCTTTTATGAAGCCAGTAATTTGGGTGGAAGACACAACTGGACCTGATGAATCCAGGTGCTATGCATGCATAAATTTTCGTCCTGGATTAAACAGACAACAATTGAAAACAAAAGTATACACTGCTGCATTTACTGCCACACTTCCAGTGCAACGCCCTGCTGATACCGATGCACCTAAACCTCCGAGTGCGGATACTGTGTCCCTGCTAGCCGAAACCGTTTTCACCAATCCGACCGATTTGGATGATGCTGATTGGATACCCGATATTGAAAATAGTGCACCACAACCGCTACCACAAATCGAAATGGATTACATTGTGGCCAAGCTGGGACTATCACAACACGACTCCGAATGGCTGACATCATTTTTGAAGAGAAGAAAACTCACACAGCAAAATGTCAGCGCAACATCATACCGATAATTTTTTAATTTATATTTTTATTTTAAGGGTGGTGGCTATAACTGATTTTTGAAATTCATACCTTTACTCAATTGCGAATAAAAGCGAAACGCGTGCATCGATTTTTATGATCTTTGTCTCATTTTGCTCATAGGTTATGTGACTTTGCGAAAAAATAACTAGACTTGAAACTTTTTTCCATTTTGGATTTTTTATGTATTTTTAAAAAAAAAATTTAAATTTTTAGGCAAAAAATAATTTTTTCCCTTCATACATTAATTTTTAACTTCGAAAGTGTTACTTGTATAGGAAAACAATATATAAACAGATTAAGGGAATTGTAATTCTTAATTTTTTAAAATTTATTATTTATTGGGCTAGGGGTTGTCGAGCTATGTCAAACAACAGGGCCTAAAACGTGATAAATTCCCCTATACGATAGTACTAACTTCAAATCGATACTAACTTCAAATCGCAGGTAAGAAGACAAAACGAATGATGCAGAAATTCTTCTTTTTGGGTCTAATTTCACATACAGTTCACAGAATTGAGTTGGCAAATCATGTGTTGTACTGTGTTATTGTTTGAGCGATGAGAAAGATAAAAAGTACGTGCGTTACTCGAAAGAAAAAAGAACATCACGTGTACAACAAACACCTACTAGATGCAGACCTCTACAGCACACCGACAGATAGATGTACATCGTTAAATCAACTTCGCTACCCATAAAGATCCAGAATATTTAATTTCCGAGAGTGGTAAATGCAGTGTTGCCAATTTATGCTTTATAATATAACTTTTATAAAATAAACGATCAGTAATCACAAGAAAGAAAGCACAAAACAACATCTCCTAGTGTCAAATATGCAAGCCCCAAACTAGTTTAAACATGTTTAAAGTTAAATCATAACATTTACCCATATTATGGTTAAATTAGTCGTTCATCATGAGGCGACAACCGTATTATGGTTGCGACCGAAAATGATGTGGTTAATAGTGACCATCTAGAAAATGTGTAAGTACTGACATTAAATTTGACGACGATACCGTCATATCAAAACTTTGTGTCGCTAGGTCCAGAACTGTTCGTAGGTGCTATAAAAACCCCTCTTAAAAATCACTTTAAGAGGAAAAATCTTATATAAATAAACAAAGAACTATTTAATGAATCTTTACCTCACGATATCATTTTGTTTTGTAGGGTTCATGATTGCCCATTGGTCCTAAAAAAAGTACAGTCTAGAATTTTTTTTTTTGTAAAAAGAACTGTGGTATAGGGTGTTGGGCTTGACCATCAGGTGCAGTCAATACCTGGGATTCGGCAAAAATCCAAAATTGGCAGCTCTCAGGAGATGTTCTCGATCTTTTACGATCGCTACTGAGAGATCATATCTGGTACCACGGAAGTCGGTAGCCCTCGGTGGCACGGCACGACACCGGTCTGACTTTCAGGAGGATTGTCTTTGCGAAAGTTTCGTTGTTAATTAAAAAAAAAATACTTTCGGGGATCACGTGTAAATTCTGGCTTACTATTCAAAGTAGTGGGAAGGGATATCTTGTGGGACAGTTCGGCCTGCGTGAGGATTCCTGGGTGCTGTTCGAGTGCATAATCTTGCCGAATTATGCACTAAAATTGCTACCTGGATGTCTTGGTTGCGCTTGCACTCGGTGCGGTTATTTAACGCATTGTTTGCCACCCAGTGGATAATATCCACCATGCTGTAGACCCTAGGGTAAATCTTTTTTTTAATGTAAATATTTTCAACAGCTTTCGGTCAAGCCCTTATTTTAAAGTTAAATTTTAAAAAGGATGTTGGGGAAAATTTTCATTCAAATGCCATTTGTCTTGACCATTCATTCAAACGAATATTAAAACAAAACGTCATAAAGTATAACAAATATGCTGAACCTTTTTTCTTGTCTAATTTTAATGGTAACTCCAAGTTCTAGGAATTAATCATCAATATCTTTTGTTTTTTTTCTCAGTATTTATTTATTGAATCTTCATATTTTAAATATGAACTAACAATAATTAATCAATATCTGAGATGAATATTATTATTTAAGAGGCTTTTTTATTATTTAGATTTTACGCAGAATTCGATTTTATTTTCAACAACCTTCAAATAAATTAAAATAAATTCAATTTGATTAATTTTATTAACTTAAGTTTTAAAAGCAAAAGTCCACAATTTTATAACGTAAATAAATAAAAATTAAAAAAATAGTTAACTCTTGCGTTTTTGTTTAAATTTAAGCAAATTTAAATGCTGTTTCTAAGAAGTTGTCGTATTTCTTTATTTCGTACTTTGAAAAGATTATTAACTTAATTTTGAATGTTAACAAACAAACTATAATCTTATTGTAACCAAGAAAACAAAGTAGTCATAATAACGTTTTTCTTCGCACAAAAACTTAAATTTAAAGCCATCTTAAATTTTACAATGGCAAATGTCTAAGAGTCAAATAAATAATTGTCGTGGAATCATCTCTTCTCTGACTAAAAACACAAAAAAACAGAAGCAGCAACATCATCATCATGTTCCACATTCAAGGTTATCAATTTTTCAATGTTTCTGCCTGTCGCGATTATAAATATAGATGAAATCGTATTTAAAAAATACTCCCGTACAGAGTATTTTTTTAGTTTCATGTAGAAAGGCTCTAACTCACATAATTGCAAGAGAAGGTGAAATCATAATTAATATGATAATGTATTAAAAAACTGCTTGAAAACCGATATTTTTGATACTATTGCATTAATTCTTTGTGACGAGGTGTAAGTGCCCGTTTACATTCTTAGATTTTTGTCGCTGCGATTCAGGGTTTCCGTTTGCCCGACTAAAGTCGCAATTTGCCCCTTTTTTTTAGCGGTTTGTGACGTTTTGTGAGACTTTTTTTATCACCGACTTTTTCGACTTATTTAATCTTGTTGCGACTTTTTACCCGTTTTTGTAAAGTTTCTCACAAGAGGCATTTAATTTGCAGGAAATCGGCAAAATAACGTCATTAAAATTTTAAAGCAATTCACAGATTTTTGTTTATTTTGCAACACGTTTTTAACTTTTTTGCAACCATTTCATGTATACAATGTATTTAGCAAATTTAACGCTAATTTTCAGTAAAAGTTTCAAAGAAACGTTTAAGCAAAAAAGCTTTTTAAATAAAAAATTGCAGTGCTTATTTTACAAAATTATTTTTAGCCGCCGAGTCAATGAAAGAGAAGTTTTCGTAGAACATGGACAGGTATGTACTAGGGTATTCATTTAATCGAGCTTTTGCTTTAATCGGTTAATCGCTCGATTAATTAGCCGATGTTTTGGTTTAATCGGTTAATTTTGTTATTGATCAGTTAACCGATTAATAATTTTTTTTTATAAATTAAGTAATTTCAATAAATTAATATGCGTAAATTATTTGAACTAAAACGATTAAACAAAAATATAATTCTTATATATGTAATACATATAAGAACTAATTAATAAAGCTCGAGGTCCAGGTTTTTGTTTTTATAAAATCATATTTTATTTTTTTGTTTTATAAAAACAAAAACTTGGACCTCGAGCTTAATTAATTACTTCTTTTATGTTAGAATAAAAAGGTGGAATAAAAATAAACTTAAATAATATGTAAAACATATTTTTTAATTAACTATTAGTTATTTCAATAGTTTAAGGAGATCTTATAAAATAATCTTTTAGAAAAAAAATTTGGTTTGAATGATTTAAGCGATTCTTTTCTTAAGTTTTGATAAAACTTGACTTATCGTAGATGTTGGTGAAATTGAAAGTAACCCATAATACAGAATATCTAATTTCTCAGTTCTTTTTTCTAGATTGTTCTTAACATATAAAATATTCGATTATGCCATTAGAGTCCTGTTTTTATAATTTTAAACTTTTACCATTTCTAATTGTTTCGGAAAATTCTGTTTTAAGATTGATATGAAAAGATATGAGAAAAACAAAAAAAAAAGAAGAAAAAAAAACTGTTGTTGTTATTTAAACTGAAGAACACCTTCTTTATTTGTATGAAAAAATACTTTCTAAACACATTCCTTTTGTATATGAGACGAAACAAATAATTTAAAACACAAACAAATATGTTATAATACTACAAAAAATTAAAAATGTTGTTACTTCGGTTAATCGACTGAAATTAACCGGTTTAATCGTTAATCGAAAAAAGCCAATTTTAAATTTACCAATAAGTATGCACCAACATGAGAATATTTTGCTTTAACTTAAAAAGTAAAATTTAATTTATTCTTTAAAATAAGATTTCTTATTAAAACGAAAAGAAGATATAAAAAACGAAAAATTAAATGGAGCTATAAATACGTGTTCGCAGGCAGAGGAAACCACGAAGTATGAGACGGATAACGTTTACATCGCTGCAGATATTCGAGAGACTGGGAACTGAAGTATAAAGGGCTTAAGCAAGGCATGGAGTCAACGAGGCCTTTTTGCAGTGTTTAGTGAAGCAGAAACAGTCTTCTTCTCCGACATGGAAAAACAAAAAAAAAAAAAAAAACAGTAATAATAAGGGCTTTCATGAAATCATATGAAATAACTTGTGTGCAAATGGGCAAACTTGCGAGACTCGTTTCATGAATCGTTTTTTTAACTTTTGTGTAATTTTTAACATTGAATGACAATAATTAGTATTGTGATTATTTTATTGAACTGTTAATGGTTTTTAATCCAAATTTAGATATTTTTAATTAGGCTTAAGTTCATTGAATTTAATTTTCATTAAATTATTTTTATGAAGACAGGAATTTTACAACATGAAATTAATTAAAATTTTTTTATTGATAATTTTTCATTCTTGACTGCGCTGAGATTTGAACCCAGGCGTTCACGGACAGGTTGCCCAGACTAGTTTCGATTATAACCACACAATCTCTTCAGTGGGGTTTGCCGTTTTACTCACTCGGCTATTGAGGCCGGGCGACGTCAATAGTCAAACATCAATCCTTAAACCAAATGGTATTTCACTTTGGTAGATCGAAATTTGCTTTTTGAATGAATGATTATCTATTTTAATTGATTTACATGTTCTTCCTAACTTCTGTTTTTTTCGTACTTTTTTTGTCAAATGACAATATTTAAGAAACGCCAATACAAAAATAAGTTAAAAAATAAATTAAAAATATAAAAAAGTTGAAATTTGTGTCTAAAAAGTGAAATTCCTGCTTAAAAATATCTAAAGAATGACAAAAGAATAATTTGCTCAGATTATTCCAAGAATTTGTTGTCTTAATTGTTAAATTTTTCGTTGAAAACGACGGTGATCATAAAAAAATCTGTGTGTATAAATGCACAATTGAAAAGCGCAATTGTTTGGCAAATTTACGAAGTTTGTGTTAATAAAGTTTCATATAAATTTTGACAAATTTGCGCGCGTGAAAAAAAAAACAGTTTGCATAGATTGCCAAACTTATAAGCGACATCACGAAAATTCTTCTGAAATGAAAAAAATACAACTGACTGGTTACTTTAATTTTGTTTTTGTGTTGTTATGCTTTTTATTAATAAAAAAAAAAAGAAAAAAAAAATACGCTACTTTATTTTTATGAAACGACCTTTTGTGCGACTTTTTTTTATGAAACGACCTTTTGTGTGACTTTTTTTTTATAAAACGACCTTTTGTGCGATTTTTCAAAAACTCTTAGCGGCAACCCTGCTGCGATTCATAGTTCATTGGCAAAGTTTTGTTTGCTCATTCATTCGTTCTCTCAAAAAAAAAAAAAAAAAAAAAAAAAAATACTTAAGTTTGGTTAAAGTGCACAGAAAAAGTTTCCGATAAAATTGCACAATGTAAAGGCAAAAGCCATTTAAAAGAATAACCAACAAAAGTTGCAGCATTAATAATCGTACAATGTAAATGAGCACTAAAAAAAATTAATTTGGAAAAATCGAGTTGGGGCCCTTCCACCGCTATTTAAAATCTAGATTTTTTTATGTTTTGGTCTTATTTCTTAAAATCCACTAAAATGGTCTTTTGATTAATGATTATTCTTTTTTGATGTTTTTTTTCTCAAAAATTTAACAACAATTGTTAAATTTGTTTTCATTCTTTCTTTATTTGTTTAAACCTTTTTGTTCACTTTTGTAAAGAAAAATAGTTTTACTTTTATTTTCATTTTTGTTTCAATTGGTCGTTAAACTTCACTCAATTTGTTTTGTGTGTTAATTTTTTAAAAAGCAAAAGTTAAATAATGTTTGTATTTGTTAATAAGAAAAGAAAACGTGTTCTATGATGTTATTAAAAAAAAGCAATTAATAAGTTTTAATCAAAACTAATTTAGAAGCAATTTAAAAAAAAACATCAATATGTGAGTATAAATAAATAGTCTTCAAAGTAGAACTTGAAGACAAATAGAGAACAACATTTGCAAGAACCTGAAAAAGGCATTCGCTTGTATTGGGTGATTTATTATGAGGTACATAATTGTTTTTTATATAAATATTGCGTAAGTTGTGCGAAACGTTTTAAAATAGTTCAGCTGAAAAATCAGCGTTTAACGTTAAATGAGTCCAAAGGCAAATTGCAGAATTTGGAGTGAAGCTAAAGTTTTATTTTTTTGTTAACAGCCCTTTTGTACGCAAAAAGTTTACTTTTGTGTCTTTTGTTGTTGTTTGCCAAATTAAACATGCAGCCAAAAACATTTACATAATCGACGACAGAAGAACAAAGCAACTTTGCGAGTACATCAAAGTTTGTACTTTGATGTACTTCTTTGCCTTTTCTCCAACGAACTCAAGACTTTGCCAAGTAAACTTTGCGTGTGCGAAAGGGCTCTAAGGTCTTTACGACGAACTATTTGTTTATAATTTAACTGTGAGGAGTGATAGTTATTGTGTAAAAGTTTCTACTTAAAATTCCAGACTCTGATTTCAGAAACATTTAGCTTTAACCTATCATGTTAAACTCAGATATTGAGAATACATATAGAACAAATTTTTCTCTAATAATATATTTGGTAGAGGCGTGATGAAGTGGTTAAAGTGCTTCGAAAATTGTTCATCATAGTTTTCGAGTTTTAAAAATTAAGTGGATTTAACCCCCTCCAAACAATCCCTTCATGAAACCCCCTGACCACTCCGCCCCCTGGAAAAGAGAATAACACCATGGCAAAGGTCAGACAGTCGCCACCCCCTGGGAAAAAGGTAGGAATTAGAGATAAGAAAGGTTCTCCACCACTATACCAAAATAGACGGATGTCGTTGATTCCAGGCAACGACAGATGGCGGCCCCATTAACCTAGAACCTGCTACATCAGACTAATCATCTACTTAAGGTTCATGTACACGACATGTTTTTTTGCATCTGACTTGTCAACTTTTCAAGTCACAATGTAATTGGGCATGTCTGTCAAAATTGCTGTTTTACATAAGGTTTGTAATATTTGATCACAAACGTACATGTAATTTGCTATTATGTTGTCTGTTTTTTTTATCGAATAGTTATTGCAGAAACCAAAGAAGTTCTCGGTTTTAAAATAGCGTGCTACCGCCACACACATTTTTAGTTGCGCCGTTAAAGAGTTTAGCCATCTTAACATTTTTTTCTTTAAATTTGAAGAAACCGGTTTCGGATATTATAATGAAACGTTTTTTTTTATTAATGAACATAATTTCTATTCAATGGTAAAATTATTATATATATATATCGGTATTGTAAAATATTAACTTCATCCGGCTAATGATTCCGTCAATAGTGCATCGCCGCTGCCGGTTTCTTCCCGTCATAGATTTCTGACACAGCTGATGTCTGATGGTTTGTCAGAAGAAAATAGAGCAAGCTCTAATTTAAATTTTGTCAGATGACTTTGCGTCTGACTTTTACAGATGCAATGTTTTAAAGGTAACACACGACATGTATGTATTTTACTGTGGAAAATTTGACAATTCAGATCTAAAAAACATGTCGTCTACGGGCACCTTTAGTTGGAATAACAACCGATTAACGAAACGGAGATAAAATAATAAAACTGTGAGGATCGATACTCCACGAACAAAGAGAGTGAAATCTTAAATGAGAAGACAAGAAAACAGCTGCAACAAATCGTGTTATATGGGCAGATGCTTTGTGGTAGCCGTATGCTCAAAAGGAAAGGGAGAAAAAAATAATTGTATTTATGCAGATAAGATGAATTGAAGACAAGCTCTCTAAATGGGATTAAAACAAATTGGATTTTTCATAAAAAAATTCTTATACATTGCCCTGAAACTTTTGTTTTATTTCGTCACTGTTGTAGAAACTATCACTTCAGTTATTTCTTATATGTAATATATTTACCCCCATATTCATAAAAAATATTTTTGATTAATTAAAGGTTTATTAAACAAATTTTCATAGAAAATTCGTTTCATAAACCTGCTATAAACCTTAAATAAAATTTTTTACTTTCTCATATATTTTCTATAAGTTGGCAATCAGTATTCTGTCAGCAACAATACGATATTTCGTTATTTATTATTCAGCATTTATTGATAATAATTTCTCCAGTTTAATCAATTTAATTATATTTATTTTTGTTTTCTTGTTTCCTTCTTTTTTGGTTCACTTTCTTCTACATAAATTTGTTATTAAGTTATGAATATTTATTTTGTTTATTTTTTATTTTTCAAAGTTAATCATAAGAAATAAATAATTTGTATCGTGTTCTTAAGGTATGTTCACACTTGTCGAATATTTAACGCAACAATTCGAAAAAAGCCTGACCACTTAATTGATCAACCATTTACATTCTAGTTAACAATTTTTTTTTTTTTATTTGTTTAACTTGATTAAAAAATCGAAGAACAATTTAATTTATAAACTGTTAAATGCGTTTTATCTAGCAAACCGTAAGCAAAATCAAACAAATGTTAATCTTCGTTCACACTATGAAAGTTTTATTTTAGAAAGTGTGGGTTTGTTTGTGAGAGAGGAGGAAGGAATAACATGGCGTACATACGTTTACGTACTTGGAAATTCTCATATGTTTTTTTATTCACTGGCTGTTAAAGAAAATTTCAGAAATAAAACTTTCATATGATGAGCTTTAATAAAAATATTGGCACGTCAAATATTTTTTAAGTGTGGCCAGCCTTTTTTTCATTGTCGTTTTTGCTTTAAGCGATAATCAACACAACTTCCATTTAAAATGTTTTATAATAAATATAAGATTGGCTGCTTTAATTAGTTACTAGTTATATACTGGATTTTATTTAATTTAATACGTATTCGATACTTCTTGATAATCGTAGATACAGATAAATTTACAATAAAAATATTCAATTTAATTTGATTTTTATTTAATTTAACATGAGTAAAAAGCATTTCAATATTTTTCTTTTGTTTATGTTTAATTATTTTCTAGTTTTTTTATACAAAAAAAAAAAAAAAAAAAAAAAAAAAAAAAAAAAAAAAAGTATGTAAAAAATATAACAAGACTGACGTAAAGAAATAAAATTACACTGTCTCAACTATTTTAAATTTCTATCAGTCAAGTTCAAGTTCGATGTCAGTTAAATATACAATATAAAAATGTACATGGTATTTTGTAGTTTGTATCTGTGTGTGTGGCAATTGTATATTTATGTTTAAGTGTATTTTTAAAAATGTTTACACCTGTTACTAATGGCACGCTGTTGAAATAAGACGACCTTTCATAGATTCTGGCAATCAGATCAGGTTTTCTTTGAAACAACAAGAAAAAACTAAGAAGAAATTTATTTAATATTTGTAGAAAATTCTTATTTTAATAATATCGCTGATTTGCTGCAACATCGTCATAACTCAAAAATATTTGTGTTACATAAAACGACTTTGCAGTTTAAATTTACAAGAAACATAATGGAAAAAGAAAATTTTATTCATCTCTCAAGAGTTGAGTTAAGTTGAGTTGAGTTTTTTTAAGAGCAATAGAACTTAGAAAATTTTATCTGCCAAACAAACCGTCTTACTGCGCTCACGTCTTGGCATTTATGTTCAATAAAAACCGCCTCTAAATTATCCAAATTTACTTTAAAAACAAGTCATCGATTCGCGCAAATTATAGACGACTTCGTAATTTTAATAGCGAACATAATCGTCGCTCTAAGCTATCGATCCTTCGAACTATGGAAATATTTCATACCACATACTCTCCAAATAATAAAATAACAACGACAGGCTAAAAATATATGTGTACTGAAGAGAGTATCGTCGCTGTAAACGAAAGTGTTGAAGAAGATCCAAATTTACAGAATCAAAGTCGTTCGCGAAATTGGGGCATTGTCCGTCAACTAAGTGAACAAATTTGGGCAAATAGATTGCCCTTATGCCGTAAAAGATCCAGCTGATGAAGGAATTAAAGTCACGGGATCATCATATGCGTCGTTTTTTTTCGCAGATTAGGCTCTAGAAAAGTTTGAAACTGACCCGATGTCTTATCGCAAAATTCATACTTTAGGATCACTTATCGTTATCAGAACTATTCTTTTTTTTTTTACCAGAAAACACATTGAACTGAAAATCTGCGTCGATTTCAATTTCACTCGACTTTTAGAACGTGGCTGCTTATTTTAATTTTTGTGAAATTACAAACCGCATCAAAATTGAATTAACGTAATTATAAAAATGGAACTATTGTTTCTGGGTTAAATAATATCAGTATAAACACAGAAATAAAAACTTATATAGTTGCGTAATTTCATATCGTTTTGAATGACTTTCTATCGACACTGATATCGACAAAATTTCCACTCGTATTTTAAAGCATTATTATTAATTGCCACTTTTTTTTACTTTTAATTTTATTAACCTATTTTTAAATTCTTTCTTCGATTTTTTAATAAGGCTGATTAAAGACAGTAGATACAACATTGTTGTGTTTTAATCTTAATTAAAAAAATATTAAAAATAAATAGTAAAAGTCATCTTTTTATTTTGTACTGTTAAACCAGCCATTAGTGTAAATTATAATTATGTTTTTATTTCGATTTTATTGTCTACCTGTTCAGGCGCCGTCAATGATCGCATGCTGAAGAGACAGTTACAATTACATGTTTTTTTTTATAGAAATAAAAAATATAAAAATATATAAATATCAGTATTTGATTAATAAAAAGGCGTGGCAATTTAGCATTTAAAAAAAATTATTAATAATAATTATTTACATTTTAAGTTAAATAGGAAAGTTTAAATCTAATAAGCCGCAGTTATTTAGATAGATGACGAAAAATTTTAATATATTGAAATTTTACAAAATATTATTGTGTTTGCAAATGAGTGGCTTATTTTTGCGCCTAAAAACCGTCTTTTGTACATGATAATTTCTAAAGATGCAGTATAGGATTCCTAAATTCGCGGACATTCCCGAATGCGCATCGTTGTCAAATCTCTCCATTGCATCACAAAAGATTTTAGAAAGAACAAGATGATAGTTTTTTTGGGTTTTCCCAAAAAAAGACGGTTTCGTTTATTCGTATTACGAATATTCTTGAAAAATTTCTAAAAATCTGAAGATTTTTTCAAATGATGGGAAAACTGGTTCCTGTCGTGAGAAACGAATACAAAGTTTAGCTTCTCAGGCTGCGCGAAGATCTTAATCCAGGGGCAAATTATGGCAGTCGTGATCGAATACTTTCTCCTTTCGAAACAATTTTATTTCTAATTATTTCAGTCGATACTAAACGAATCGAAATTATTTTTTTCAGTGTTGTGAATCATTAATATGAATTCAGTCCGACCGAAAGAATTAGAATTTAAATTGCTTGCGAATCGAAAAATTATTCGAATACGGCTGCCAAAATAAGCTCCTGTGTTGAAAATTAAAAAAAAAAAATAATTAAATTAAAAACATTAAAAAAATTCAACATTTCTTATTTTTCGAATTTATTCTACACAGAAAAAATGATTAAATTTCTCCAATCAGCAAATTTATTCCAAATTCATAATATCAAGCAAACAAGTTGTTGATTTTGCACCTATTACCAAAATGATTATATTGATTACAAAAAATTTTAAAGTTTTGAAAAAATATTTTCAATAAATGATATTTTTAATTTTAATTAAAAAAGTGATCAAAAAACTTTGCCATTTCAAACAATGTGTTAATTTATTTAAATAAATATTAACAATTCCCAACAACAATTCTACATGTTTTAATTATTTTATTTTAAACGAAAAAAGTCAATTAAGATTTTTTGTTTTTTAATTAAAATTTTAATTGAAAATTTATTTCAAAACAACTAAAATGTTAATTAAATCAAAATTAAATTTTTAATTTTCTTTCAACTAAAAAAATACTTGATTCAATTATCACATTAATTAAATTTAAATACTTTTTAAACCATTTTTTTAATTGATAAAACACTTTTTTCTGTGTATGAGCTAAATTTCATTTATGTATTTTATAAAGCTTTTTGTAATAGTTCTATTCCTTACATTTTTAGGAATGACTTTTATACACTACCAGACTATTATCTTGTATCTTCCTGTTACATTTTACCTTAGCTATACTTTCGATAGCAATGAATTATATTATATGTACAAAAAAATTTGCAATTATTAGACACCAGCAGAATGTAATGCATTTTCTGGCCCGGGAATAAATTCGAAAAATAAAAAATGTTTAATATAATAAAGTAGCGTATGAAAATAAGTAATTCCCAGATTCTATTTGTTAAAATAGTTGAGTTAAATACATTCAGTTTATAAAGTATCACTATCCAGTGTGACACAAATAATGGCGACGAAGGCCGTAGCGGGCCAGAAAATGCATCTAATTGTAAATTTTAATGTACATACAATATATTTCATTGCTTTCCAAAGGATAGCTAAGGTAAAATGTAGCAGGAAGATTTTTACAATACATAACTGAAATTTAGCTCATAAAATTCGAAAAATAAAAAATGTTGAATATAATAAAGTAGCGTATGAAAATAAGTAATTCCCAGATTAAATACATTAAACAAATTATAATTAGACTTTTGTTTTGATTTTGAGCACAAATTTTAACAGGCATGTAACACATTCCGTAATTGCAATTTTGTTTTTGGTTCTTCAGATTTCGAATGATATTGTTAGTTATAAAATCTCCGTTTTTTAAAAAAATGTATGGCAGAGCTTTGCATGAAAAAAAAACAAATTGTTTGCACAAATAATAATCTGGTAATAACGGGGTTTCCTATCTCGGCTTGAAAAGTAAATATGTAAATATATAAAAGTTAAATATTTCAATACAATGCTTGGACCTCGCCGCCTCTAGATTGATTGCAGCAGTCGATCTTTTGAGGAGGCTTTCGACCACTTTTCGCATATTTTAGGATATATCCCGGCGATTTCTTGACGTATTCAAATGCTTTAACGTTAAGGGATTATCCGCGTAGACACGGCCTTTGACGTATCCCCACAAAAAAGTCTAACGGCGTCAAATCGCATGATCGTTGTAGTCAATTGACTTCGTCAAATCTTAATATTACGCGTTCTAGAAAATTTCCATGCAATTCCACCAAATACTGTTGTATGGCTCGTTATACCGGCGATATCTTGACGTATTCAAATGCTTCAACGTTAAGGGATTATCCGCAGAGAACGCCGTGGAATCGACAAATTCCGACTTTCACTAATTGAAGCGATATTTTCGGCAGTGCGCATATTGCGATGATGCACAGGCCTGACCAATTTTGTAACGCTCCAGTCGAAAATGGCAAACATTTCACTAAATAAATGACACTTCGGATGACAGATATTTAGCAGCTGACACACTTTCCAGACCGGTGGTTTGATACCAATAAATTAATAGCTTTGCACTTCGGTTGAGAAATACATCTGTTTGTTTTGTTTCTCGCAAAAAACTTAAGAATTTAAAATGTTAATTTGTAAATATTTACTAAATGCTAAACAAATCAATGTAATAATCAAACATACTATTTAATCTTTAATTTTGACTTAATTTTTCTTTAATTAATCATTTGAAATAGCAATTTCTCTTTGAAAACTTGAAATGGTTTTATTCCGAAGACATTTTTCGTTTTCAAAAGACTTCACTTTCGGAATTGAAGTCACTTTATATCAGAGTTGCGTTCTGAATTATGGCAAAAACATAAAAAGTTTTAGTGTACATTTTTAAGAACCAAAAAAAGGGTACTTCCATTAAGAGTTTTAAAAATCTAACCGATTTTCCCTACGCTACTATTTTAGTGAAGAAGAACCTACACGTAGGGTGCTTTGAACTTCTGGCAAAACTATTTAAGCCCGTTAAATCTCACTCAAGAAATGAAAACAGAAATTCTTGAAATTTCCCTGGAATTTTAAAAATAATTTCCCGGAATAGGACGCCTAACATTCACAATAGTCGGTATTTTACGATGTAGTCCTTATTGGGGCTATAAAAAAACTATATTAATTTTTGTATTTCATAGAATATTTTCTTGTAACTCATCTTCTTACGCATCTTTTTAGTTACAAAATATTTAAAAACTGATGGAAATAATATTTTGCATATAAAATTTACCTACATGTTAAAATATATCGACTTTTCCTTTACATCTATATTAAAACACTCATAAATTTAATTCAGTCTTAATGTCTGCCAGAGCTAGTCCCACTTCATACAGATACTTACAGTTCAAGGCATGTTTGCCTTTGTTGTCATAAATTATGACATGCACTAAGAGTTGCAGTAGATTAAGTTTCCTTTAACTAAATACTTAAATAAAACTATCAGCCATGTCACAGAGCACAATTCCGTTCGGAATGATTCCGTTCGGAATTGAAAAAAACATATTTGTGTATTGATGGAAAGTATATTTTAATAATTTTTTGGCCTTTAAGATACAGAAAACTTCCATTCCGTTCATGAAAACAAAAATGGTTTCATTCCGCAAAGTTTTTTTGTAATTTTCTGAAGCACCAAAATACGGAATGAATTCCGTTTCCGAACGGAATTGTACTCTGTGACATGGCTGTATATTTCGTTGCATATATGAAAAAGATATTAGGCGTTGGCCAACTGATTTAAATACTCACATGCATGAATGCATTTATTTTTTTTATTGGTTACCAGTGCTGTCAACTCTTTATAATAACGCAAAAATATTTGTCGAAAAATTAATAAAAATTGTTTTTTTTTTAACAATAAAATTGCAGATACCCCATGAAAAATTAAAACTGATTTCAATTAAATATTTTTTGGTATTAGTTAAAAAATTAATTAAATTTGCACAAGCAAACAATTTAATAGTATCAATTAAATATTTTTTGATATTGATTAACTTGATTAAATTTTTTGGAAGATTTGTTTTCAAAAATACCAAAATATGCAAAAATATGGATATTCAACAAAATATGCAACAATATGCAAAAACAAATTGATGACATTTTAACGAAAATTTGTGATTCGGTAAGATAATTAGTTGACATCGTTCTTAGACTATCGGAAAAAACATGCATTTTCATGGAAGTCGCAGACATATTAATTTCCAATAAAATTTGGCAGCATTTTTTTTTACTGATTTTCTTATACCAAATTTATTTCAGAAATGTCTGAATTAAAATCTGGAATTTGGAAACAGTTCAAACTATCAGAGCACCAGTCAAACACAACAATAAGCAAGATTTGTAAGTTAAACTGAAAACCGAACCGAAACCGACCGATTTTAATCATTTTAAAACCGAAACCGCGGTACATATTGATCATAGCTTCATTTATTTTTTTAATTTAATTTTTTTTTTTTGGCTAAAATTATATATAAAAAAAATAGCTCATTACTAAAATTTATTTTTCGGTGCAATATGACAATTGGTTCAATTTAGCCACGTAATCGCTAAATTGTCAACACTTTTGGCCACACTTAAGTTGTATGGTAGATTTCAGATTACATATTTCAAGGTGTTCATTTAGATGTTTTATTTTTTTTTCCTTATTTCTCAATTTAACACAGGAAATATTTAGTTTTAATCGTTTCAACCCACTCCTTTTGTAAAATAAATCTGGTTGATTTTGCATTGTAAAAAATAAGAATTTCCTCTAAACAAGTGTCATGTCTGTGTGTAAATATATTTGTAAATTTGTGTGAATATTTCATTCATTGGCATAATTTTAAATTTAATTTTGAATTTATGTTCGATTCATTTCATTTGCCAATATGTCTGGCGAAGTTGCCAAACATGATTTTTTCATTTTTATTTTTATTTTCTTCAAAGTAATAAACAATTTTATTTTGTGTAATATTGTATGTTAAGAAACATATAAATTTTGCAAATATATTTACACGAAATTGAGAAAAAAAGAAGAAAAAAAAAATAGCAACGAAAATACATAAATAATTGACATTTTATTGTTTAACATTGAGCGTCTAATTGGCGTTTTGTTTGAATGTTCTTGGGTGTATTGTAATTTATTTTCGCATAATATGAGGAGGATTCTACAAAGAATATTTCAAGAAACTAGTTCGAATTGAGATGTTTACGCCTTTTCTAATTAGTTGTCCCTCACACATTTGTAAATTTGTATTAAAATATTAGTCCACATGTAAAATCAATTTAAATTTGTGCCTAAAAACATCGGAATAAGTTTTAAAAAATCTATTGTGATGGTTTAATTATATATTAATTGCTGGAATTATGTACTACACGCAGAGAGAACACATTTTTCGATATGGTGACCTCAGCAAAACTATTTTAAAAGAAACATTTTGACACATATTATGGTAACTTTAATAATATTATTGTCACCGGCAAACATATTAAGGTTAAATTTAGTTTTCCATCAATAGCGATAACCACATTTTGGTTATCTCCGAACATGTTATAGTTTATAATATAAATTATTTGTTTACCACTAACCCATACAATTGCCTTAAATTAATAATCACCCCTATCGAAAATAACAAGTGGAATTTTTATTCCCATAACATTTTTAATCCCCTCGACGGAAAAATACTATCAGTTCTCAGTGAATATAACAAAGAAGAAAGATTAAAAAACATTAAAAATCAAAGGAATTTATGTTCAAAAATATATACATACGTATATTTTGAAGAAAAGTTAAAACAAGTAAAATATATAAGCGTAGTTCAGTGCTTGGTGCGAAGTTTTTCATGATCGCAAATACGCGTGGAAAAAAAAAATTACGAGAAAAGAATTATTCACGATAGGGGTGAATAACATTTTTCCCTTTTCCAAGAGCAGCAACATGTTCTGGTAGATAAACAACTACACTAATTTAAGTGGTAAACATATTAATAATATTATTAACCATAACATATTCGTAAGGGTGTGGCCTCTTTGTGGAGGCCTTATTGAACCATAATATAATTGCCGGTGCTAAAAAAAGTTTTGCTAGAGGTGACCATATCGTGTAGATCTTTGCAATCGATCGATGTAACGTTTAAACATCTTGTGTAAAAATTCATCCGAGTTTTACCCTAAAGTCCGTAAATAAGAAGGAAAAAAGCTTAAATTAAAATTAATTTAAAAAAGTCAAAGGATGGTAAATATTTAAAATGTGATCATATTTTTTGGAGATTTATAACAATTTATTTCAAGAATTTAATAGTTTCTGTAAATTTTGTTTGCAGTTTGTTTTCTAAAAAAAGAAGCGAAGGAAACGAAAAAAATATGCAGGGCGTTTCATATAAAAACTTTGCTTTGTTGGTCTACATAGATTACGAAACAACCTTAAAAATTTTATTAATCACTTAGTTTTTGTAAAATAGCGGTAATCATTTAATTACAGTCTTCAAAATCATAACTTTTTGACCTGGGGGCAAATTCTGGCAGTTGTGATCGAATAGATTTTCGATTCGTAAGCAATTTTATTTCCAATTCTTTCAGTCGATACTGAACGAATCGAGTTTTTTTCAGTGTTGTGAAAACTCAAATAAATGCAATAAACACTGAATAAATTATTTCGATTTGTTCAGTATCGGCTGAAAGAATTAGAAATAAAATTGTTTAAGAATCGAAAAAGTATTCGATCACTACTGCCAGAAGTAGCCCCCTGATTTGAAAAATACTTTCTTTATTTTATACATAAAGTCCTGCCTTTTATAGTAATAAAAAAAAAAAAATTTTAAATTTGTTACGTTTACTCAAGCTAAAAAACGATAAAACTATTTTTCCAATACATTTTCAGTTTCCGATTTTCATTGATGAAACGGCTACGTTATAAAGATTTCTTACAAAATAGCTTAATATAATATATAAAATATTTATCTTTTACGATTTCTGTCGTTGCGATTATTGTCGTTTATTCTTTGAAGTCGGTCTTATGTTTACATTGTACGATTTTTGTCGTTACAACATTTTGTGTATACATATATTTTGACACTACGAATGAATGAACAAAATGAATCGAAGAGTACGCTCGCCTGTGCACCCCTTTTAATTCCTCTCTCCCCTTTCGCCTAAAAGGTAAGAATCGCAACGACAAAAATCGTATAATGTTAATTATACAACTATTACTTGTGGTCGTTTAAGGCCCATTTGGAACTCGTCTTCTATTTCAGAGCGCACAAAGCAAACCATATTAAGCACTTATGTGAAGTCCAACCTTTATTACGGTTATGCAATGTGCAACGCTGCCCATCGCGATATGCAGAATAAACAGGTGTTTGTAAATCAATACCTTCGTAAGATCTTGCGAATATTTTGGCTGAGAATGATATCCAATAACAGGCAATGGGAACAGTCCAATCAACAGCCTATAGTCACAGAAGGAAATGACTGTGCATTAGCCACACTCTGAGAATGTCTTGGAACGATAATACAAGAAATGCCATAGATTGAAATTCACAAGGCAGCAGAAGAAGGGGACGCCCAGCTCATGGGTTAATGCAAATCGATGTGGAAAAAGCTGGAATAGCTGAAAGCTGGAGCGAAGTGAGAACATTAGCAAAATACAGGCATATGTTGAACCAATTTATTGAGGACCTATATGTATATATATATATTACGCTACCTAAAAGGCAAAAGGTCCTATCTAACATTTTGAAAATTTTACAGGAGAAGCAAATAAACTATTTAACATGATAAATTGATAAATTACCTTAAGCTGCTTATAATAAATTTTTCTTGTAAAAGCTACCAGTTGTTTTGACAATTGGCAATGTTGCATATTATGCAAATTGTTAGCGTAGCGTTTATTATATAATCTTTTGTAGACAGGGATGTATATTTTTGTTAATAAAATCGTTTATTTTTGACGAAAGATTGATGCAATACATCAGCACCAATGAAAAAGTCGATTTTTAATTTTTGGTTGGTTAGGACCGTTTGCGCTTTAGGTAACGATATGTATGTATATATTAATGTATACATAAATATACAAAGGTGTTACTAAGTTGTAAAATAAGCACAAAACTTGTCACAATAAATTCAAATTTTAGCCTATTAATTGTACTTATACTGTATATGTACTGTATATGTTTTAAGTCAAATTCTTTTTAAAGGTGAGAAAACGTGTCTTATGGGCAAACTAAAGCTTAAAAAATATAATAAGTTGTTTAAAAATTGCGTATTTCTGTAACTAAAACGATCGTAGCACAGCCAGTTTTTAACTCGAATCAACAAATAAGAAATAGTCGGTCAAGATTGGCCATATGATACCCTACACCACTGTATTTACAAACAAATTGTTAAAAGTGTTCCCTCTTTCAGTGAACCCAGGCTTTTAAGGACAGGTTGCCCAGACTAGTTTCGATTGTTACCACACAAACTCTTCAGCCGTCTTTACTCACTCGGCTATTGAAGCCGGATGACGTCAATAGTCAAACATCAATCTTTAAACCAAATGGTATTTCACCTTGATAGATCGAAATTTGCATTTGAATGAATGATTATCTATGTTCTTCCTAACTTCTGTTTTTTCGTACTTTTTGTCAAGAATTCTTCTTTTTTTAATTGATAAAACAGATTTTTCTGTGCACTAGCATTTGTAAAGTTAAGTTGTTACGTTTCAACTCAGCTGAATTGAGTTGTAAGCCGTAATAGGGTCATAAAAGTTATCGTGCCAAATTTAGTAACAGTGCCAGCCTTTATAAGGAGGTGATGCTATTAAAAAGCTTTTTTTCGGAAGTTATATCTGAATGGGAGCTATACTTAAATATTGGCCCATTCTAAATATATTGGTAAGGTGTTTTATGAAGGTTGCAGTAAAATATTTTTGGGTTTTCTTTAATCTGAATACGAAAACAATTGAATAGCTCTAAGTCCAGAAAGGGAACTACTTAGAAACATTCATTCTGAAATAATCAATTAAAACAGTGTAATTAATTATGGATAATAAGCAGGCTGTGGAGTCGGAGTTAAAGGGTCGTAGTTGAGGTTTTTGTTCAGCGATTTCGCTGATCTGGAGATGTAAAAAAAGAATAATTTTGGTTAAACTCAGAAAATTTAAGTTTTAATATATTGCTTACAATATATTTTTTTTAAGCATAAGCTAATTTAAGGGGAGAAATTAAGTATTTAATATTTTTCTAAGTATGAAAGATGTTTAGGAGAAACTTGAAGAACACAACACACTACCTCCTTTTAATTTCTCATTAGTTAATTGTTTCCGAATGAAGCCAAATAATATGCAAAACTCAATTATATTCTTGTTGACGTAACGCGACAAAAAGTGTACTTGTCTTTGAAGGTGCCCACATTGAGCTCCAACAAAAAATGCAACAAATAAACATAAAGAACTGTTTCAATGTCGTAACTTTTTTTTTAACACCTTAAATCACCCAAATCAGATTTAAAAAATACTGATTTCTCCAAATTACAATATTAAAATTTTATTTTAGTATTATTTTTTACAGGTTGCAGAAGAAAAAAAATCAAATCTTAAAAAAAACACCTTCAAAATTTCAGGATTTTTAAAGAACAGTTTGAGGAATTAGGTTTTTGACTTAGACCATTTTTAAAATTTAATATTTTGTAGATATTACATTTAAACAAAAAAAAAAATTTTTTTTTTAATACAATGTTTGCAGCCCCAAGTATTCTCTTTAAAATGACATACAAATCATCTTCGTATTTGCAGTAGTTTTTGAGATATTGAAAAAATAAACTCAACACATTCGGCTAATTCGGCGAAATTATGACATTTTGAATATGACGTAACTTTTGTAAAAAAATTGTTACAATTTTTTTCGTTAATATATGTTCCTTATAGGATGAAAGGAACCTTCACACCAAATTTCATTCAAATCGAAGGGGTTGGGTCCCACTCTTGGCCGATTTGACATGGAATTAACCTTTTAACAACTAAATATTAATTAAAAAAATGGATCATTTACATTTCATTTAAAATAAATGAATTTAACATAAATTTTGGAATTTTTTTATATATAAGAGAATATTCCGTAACATTTTATAGCTGTTGCTTTTAAAAAAATATATTTTAACCGACAAAAATCAAACTACTTTACAATATAAGTACTGAAACACATTATTTTTTGGTACACAGAAACAATTTTTCTAATCACCAAATTTATACCAAATTCATAATACTCGTATCAAGCAAACAATTTGTTGATTTTGCACCTTTTACCAAAATGATTATATTGATGACTAAAAATTGTAAAATTGTGAATATATTTTTTCAATAAATGATATTTTTAATTTTAATTCAAAAAATAATCAAAAAACTTTGCCATTGCAAGCAATGCGTTAATTTATTTAATTAAATATTGACAATTCCCAACAACAATTCTAATTTATATAATTAATATTTTAATTAAAAATTTATTTCAAAATAACTAAAATGTTAATTAAATCTAAATTAAATTTTTAATTTTCCTTCAATTAAAAAAAAATAATTGATTCAATTATCACATTAATTAAATTTAAATACTTTTTAAACCATTTTTTTAATTGATAAAAAACTTTTTTTTGTGTAGTTTGTTTATTGAATAACAAACATCAAATTTAAAAAATAAATTTAAAATTTAAATATTAAATTTTCACAGTACGAAAAATGAATTTAATAACCCACAATCAGTTACTGTAATAATTTTATGAGTGTTGGATAGGTTGTGAAAATATAAATGACCAAAACCAAAAATTAGGGCTTCCAAAGAATTAACAGATGACCATGATGAAAAGCGGTGATCAAGGTAATAATTATTGGTACAGTTAAAAATAAATGGTTTATAGGCATAAAGACTCAATTCCGAAATAAAGTCTATGTGTGGACTTTGTGATATTCTGGACCGATTCTAATCAATTTCAATAAGCTTCGTCCTTAGAGAAAATTATGTTCAAAATTGCATCCTGTAATTTACGCACAAGGTTTACATTGACGGCCAGCCAGCCGGACGAACGGATATCGTTGGATCGATTCATAAAGTAATTCTGAGTCGGTTCACCGATAATGGTGTAGGTGTAAAAAAGATTTATGACTTTAATGTTACCGTTATTTGACAACAACTAAAAAATACTAAACAAACTGATCAAAATAATTATTGGTATTTCCGTTATCTAAAGACTTTAAAAATAGAATTGCTGTATGAGAAATCCTGCATATTTCCAGTGTAGCATCATTTCTACTTAGAAAACAAAAAAATTCTTAAGCCTTAAATAGAATTTTATTTAAAAAAAAATTTTTCAATGCCATTGAATATTAAAAAAAAGTTATAAATAATTTTATAACACAAAAGATGTTGTAACCAGAGCACGTCAGTGAGACTCGTCAAAACAAATAGCAAAATTACAAACTATAAATGTTAACACATAAAAAAAAAATAGATAAAAATATTTTTTTTTTTATATATAGTTTTATAACCCAAAAATCTTGTAAACGCACACACACAAACGCACACTTGAGTGAGGAGAATCTTTTGTGTGTGTAATTAATAAAAAAAATGTTAAATTTCTTGTAGTTGCCGACGTTTTTCAACAGTAAAAAAAAGAATATATGACACATTTATTTCTAGAACCAGATGCTGTCACCAATTACGTCATTAGTGCTGTCTAGTTGACATTGTCGGTATGTGGTTTTAAAAATAACGTTTTTTGTTGTTTTTATAGTACAATATTTTCATTATTAATACTTTTTTTGTTATTTACATACAAATACATGTTAAGCTTTACAGTGCTTAAACTTTTTTTCTTACATTTTTGCATTGAAATTTATTTTTATGTCAGTGTATTATTTGCTCACCCTGTGCTCTATCTGTTTGTCTGTTCGTCTATCTGTCTGCTGCTAGACATTTATAAACTGTATTTATTTTTATCGTTCTTGTTGTTGCTGGTTCAACATTTATCTAAGTGATGTCATATAAAACATATTGTTGTTTTTGTATTCTAAAATAAAGTTATTTACTATTTTTAAAATTGTTTAGTTAGTAGAGACAAACAAATAAATATGATTCGAAAGAAGTCAGCAGCAAGAAATTCAAGTACAAGTCGTTGGTCTCATGTAGAAAGGCCCTAACTCGATTTTTTTGTTGAAATTTTTAAGGGATCTGTACTCGGTTAAAATGCTTGTTATGCAGGCAAATTTACTCGTGTACGTGTGCTGGACGTAATATTTGCCGTCATATCTAATTTTTTTGATTTTCCATCCAGCATCGTCAGTGTCACACATAAAAACACATTTTCACTAACACTCCCATAGCGCTTGATGGGAATGCTTGGGCCCCCTAAGTGATTCAAATACATTTCACACAAAAATGCAAAATATGCAAAATTATCAAAAATAAAGGTGGTACCAGAATTTTGATACATATAGTTTCTATTATTTTTTTACCTTCTCCTGCAAAGTTACAATTATGTGAGTTAGGGCCTTTCTACATGAGACCAACGAAGTACTTTAAGACTACTTTATTCTCTTTTTTAAGTTTTTTTATTTTAATTTATAGTTTTTGTGTTTGATACAGAATAAATAAACAACATTGAGCTGCTTATTTTATGTTTTTCTGCTTTTCGAATTACTTTGTACCGATTTCGAATGTGATGTTTTCGCTCGCTAGAAACGTAAAGAAAAACTCATTAAATTTACAAAATTTTATGATGACTTTGCAATATTTCAGATTCAGTCATGGAATTTTTTTTTATGTATTTTTTAGTCTTTAGAAATAAAATAATCCTGACAGACTAGCAACTACAAATATAATTAACTAAAAGGAATAAATAATAAAACTGAAGAATTAATTTTTTTTAACGTTGCCTAACCTATTATTTAAGATGAATGAATTTTTATAAAGTATTGAAAGCCAAAAATTATGCTAAAATGTTGGACAGAAGCAAAAAAAAAAAAAAAATGCTAAATTTTTATAAAAATTCCAAATTTGTATGCATCTCGAAATACAACTAAATTTTAAAGGAAAAACACATGTTTCTAAATAAAATTTTTATTATATTAAACAGTTTTTTCGAATGTGCTTTTATGATTAAAATTTTAACTGATAAAGCGTTTAACAATAGTCCCATTCCCTCACAAAATATGTACATATACTTAGGAATGATTCCATACACTACCAGGATACACTAGAATCTTCATGTTTTACTTTATCTTTTCTTTGGTTAGCAATTAATTAAATTTTGTATATTCGGAACACCAGATTATCAGATGTAATGCATTATCTGGCCTGTTACGGCCAGAAGAAGAAATAATTCCCACATTCTATTTGATAAAATTTGTAAATAAAAAATTAAAGAATTGGTATGACTTACAATGAAAACAAAAAAAAAACTTTTTAGTGATCACACATTTTTATAACCTTTAAACTCATTTAGTTTTCAAGGTGAAGCGATCGATCATTTGATTTAATTATTTTTAGAGTTTTTTTTGGTATTTCCGTCGCGGGATTTTTCGGGAAATTAAACTGCTTTTAATTACCGCTTACACTAAAATTTAATGCAGCATTCCAGGCAAATTTAGAGAAAATTGATACTTCTTCCAAGCATTTGCAAAAAAAAAAAAAAAAAAAAAGGTACGAAAAAACAGAAGTTAGGAAGAACATGTAAATTAGTTAAAATATATAACATTCATTCAAAAGCAAATTTCGATCTATCACGGTGAAATACAATTTGGTTTGAAGATTGATGTTTGACCGGCTTCAATAGCCGGGTGAGTAAAACGGCAAATCCCACTGACGAGATTGTGTGATTACAATCGAAACTAGTATGGGCAACCTGTCCGTAAAAGCCTGGGTTCAAATCTCAGCGCGGTCAAGAATATCAATAAAATTTTAATTAATTTCATGTTGTAAAATTCCTGTCTTCATAAAAATAATTTAATGAAAATTAAATTCAATGAACTTAAGCCTAATTAAAAAATATCTAAATTTGGATTAAAAACAATTAACACTTCAATGAAATAACCACAATACTAATTTATGCAAATAATTTTGAAAACTTTACGCAATTTTTTACAAAAAATAGAGAGTGAAAATTTTATTTTTTTTTAGCAAACAAATTGTATGAAATTTTACATGACGTTATTGGAAATGTTTTCATTTTTGAATAAAAATTATAGCAATCTGTTTTGAAAATAATAATTTTTGAGTAAAATTGTTTGGAATAAAATTTGCAAATGGTTTTTTGCTTTAGTGTAAACACCGAGTGAAAAAGTTGCTTTAATTGTCAATCTGGCTTAAGTATGAATCTTTTTTTATTGGTTTCAATTAAGAGTACTTTACATTATCACACAAGTCCTACATATTTTGAGGATAATACCACCCTGTCCTGATAAGTTGTTATGGTTTTTGAAAAATTTCAAACAATAATTAGACCAGGGAAACATTTTTGCACGAAAAAAAAGAAACCGTAAAATTCGCATTCTTTATGAATTCGCTACCACACCACACCGGCCAGTTAATTGCAACCCTGATCAAGGATATAACACAAGGGGTGGCATGGGATGAAAATGGTTACCATTATTTAGGGGAGGGTATATTAAATCGTAGGCGACAACACCGTGTCCTACGGGGAAGAAACGACAGGTTATTTTAATATACTGGCACAAAAGTTGTATTGAGTCGCAAGTATTGAGCCGTGCTTATTTGCCAAAGTTGTCAGTGTGGAAGTAATAATGAAACTAACACATCCATCGTTTAATCGGTCTGGCCATCTGCCAGCTGAGTGACACCGGTTAAGGTAAGAATGTTTGTAACCTTGGTGTGAAATGTGATAGCGATTTTTTAGAAACAGTACAAATGAAGACTTACAGAACAACCTAAATCAACTGTGACGTAAAATTCTTTAACGCCTGGCTTTAACGTTGCAATGACAAACCCAAATTAGAGCGTCAACGCTGTGTCATGAACATTAATGTAAATTTATCATGTTTAATAAAACCCACAAAATATAAAAATAAAAATGGAGATAAAACCGCTAAATTGACCAAAAAATAGCTAAATTGCCATTTCTTCTAAACATTAACAGACAACTTTACTGCTTAACGCGCTGTAAAAATTGGCCGCCATTTTTGTTTCACTTCATACATTTTGTATGAGCATGACATTTTTTGACAGATAGAGAACGCTTTCCGCACTGATTTAGGTAAGCCTATTTATGAACAGGTTTAGGGCCAGACACTTTCTTCCACGAACCACATAGAATCATTTTGTAACAGGAAAACATCTATAAAGCAAGTTATAAAAAATTTTTTGAATAGTAGAATTTGAAAATTAAGCTCGCGAGTTGTTTTAAATGCAAGCAAAAACATAATTTTCCATTTATTGGAAAGTCTTTATTACCCTGTAGAAAATATTAATAGTGAACATGTACTGATTCACTAGATTTTGTCACCAGTAATACTGACCAACTGTAGACCAGACAATGATTTGTGCTTTTGACATTTAACATGTGCTTGTCTTTGAGAATCCACTGCTGACTTTAGAACGATATACTGGTTAGTTTTTGTAGGCCCATATGGACCAATTGGAACCAGAGATTTTCTGGTACGTTTTAAGAGTTCTATTCTGAACTAGTCGTACTTTCTCTATGCATTAAAGGCAAAGACCAAAGTGAAGATGCTCGTTGACAATGTGGTGACTTAGCACACGTAACCCCAGGCTTCCTACAGAAAAATTTCAGCTGTTACTAAAATAGCAAATTTAAAATAATTTTTCAAAATATTGTTATTGATCAAGTTACTTCAGTGAATTGTGTTACATAGAATTTATTTCGGCAAACATTTTTGCTTCTTTTCTTTTATTATTTTATGTGTGCATGTGTATAAAAAAAGTTTAAAATATTTTTTACGAGTTTTTTCGCTGTTTGGTCGCTTTCATTTCTGCACTATTTATTTGTATAATTAATGTGCTTATTTTTATTTGAATATTTATTTTTCTAATTATTTATTTACATTTTGTACAAGTTTTGGTTTTTGTTAATATTTTTTAAAACTGACATTAAAATGTCCAAGAAAAATGTATACGCACAGATTCACATTGTTATTTTTTATTGTTTATTAAACGCACATTTACCCACTGACATGGTTTTGTTGGGGTGGTGTTGAATTAATTTATGTATATTTCATTTGTTTTCACTCTTCCCTTTTTGCGTCACTCGCTTCCAATCTTTTGCCGCCTGCACTAGGCAAACAATTAAAATAATATTTATTTAAATGTGGCTGCATTTTTTACTCTTAATTGGCCCAACCTGTCTCTCGCTCTTCGTGTGTAAGTGTAAACGAGCTCATTTAAATGTCTGGCATTTAAATAAATTTAAAAAATGTTTTTTTTTCATATTTATTTGTTTTGCTAATTATTTATGACAAATACATATTTTGTCGATTAATTAATATTGAAGGTTTGCAATTAAATGTTTTTGATTTTTTTTTAGTTGGAAATAGATTTTTTCATTTTTGTTCTCTTATTTCTTTTTGTTCATTGCATTTTTGGACAACGCAGCTGCTGCTGTTGATAAATTCATTGATGTGGGCAGAGAGCAGCAAAATATTTTAATATTTTAAATGCAAATTTTCTATTTGAATTGGAAGCTTTTGGCAATTTTATAACTTGCTCTACAAATAATGAGTACTTTGTTCTATTTATTTAAATTGTTGAAACACTTAATTGCTTTGAGATAAATTTAAATATCTACGTAAGGCCATATTCATAATTTTTTTTATTTATTAAAGGCGCTTTATTGACCTTCCAAAAATGTTACATTTTATTACAAATAAAGTTTTTAGATTTTGAAATATACAAGCTAGAAAATGGAAAATCATAAAACTTTATAAACAAATAAATTGTACACCCAATAGAAACTTAAGCTATGTTCACACCTATTAAATATTTGACGTCCTACACGTAACCACTAGTTTTATTAAAAAAATTACGTTTTTTTGCAAAACGTTCGGATAGATATAAAGTATGATCAATTTGCTGATCACGCTTTTTTTTGGATTTTTTCGTCAAATATTTGTAAGGTCTGAACATACTTACCTTTAAACTGAGGAGTATGCTGAAAGTTGGTGGTGTTTTCGCATTGCATGTTTTTTATACCTTAATTGCGATCTACTCTTCAAGTTACATGTGATGCTTTTTATGATAATTAAAAATAAAAATTTTTGGTCAAAATCGAGTGATTCAACTTTCTTCACAGCTGCGTAGTATGCGTGGTGTGAACAGTGTTGCAATTAGAAATTCGGAAATTACTAATGACTGTGTACCAAATTCCACATTTGACGTAAAATTACACACGCAGTTCGAAAAAGCAGTCTTTTAGTAGTAGTAGCTAGAATCAATTCGCCTTGCAAAATCTTATTGGTATTCATTATTTGCAATTAAATCGTTATGTTTACAATAAAAGCTTCAATTGCCTCAGTAAAAAAGAACCGCTCGAACATGTATAACAGCAGGTGACTTCAGGTACTTATTGACTACACAATATTGTTGAGTACTTTATAGCTTATTATTATTGCCACTTTGCTTCACACTATTCAATAAGTTGCGCAATGTGAAAATTTTTTTGGCGTAATTCGTCGGTCAAATTTATTTTTTATTTAATAAAACATTAAGAACTTACTTCTTAAATTCTAAAATCTCTAGAATGTTCGAACTTTTTCTTAAAAAGCGCAAAAAAATGTTACAAAAATTACAAAAGAAAATCTTGACTGTTAATGAATTCATTTATTAATGATGTGCTAATAATCCCAATTTTTGAATGAAAATACTGAAATTTATTGTTGTGGGAAAGCTAGTTCCTATGCGCATTTCGCTGGTTGCTTAGGCCAGCTCGTCAGGAATTTTTTTCCAAATACTTTAGAAAAGCTAAAAATATTATACAAGTAAGACCATAAAGTGAATAAGAATTGTAAAACACTCAGGTCTTAAATGTAACAATATCAAAGCTTCAACAAAGTCACAACAATAAACCGTCAATCTTTTCTTTCTTACATTCCCCTACAATTGGCTGGTTTGTTTCCAACACGAATTGTAGTTGTAAGAGGATAGAAAGAAAAAAACAAAATTAAAAAAAACAAGTTGCTTAAATAAAGCAGCTTGCCATTTCAGTTTTTTATTTGCCGGGCACATGCAAATTTATTATCAAAAATTATTTTCGGGAATGAAATATTTTATTAATTAATTCATTTATTAATGATGTGCTAATAATCCCAATTTTTGAATGAAAATACTGAATGAAATGACTGTCAAAAGTTATTGAAAAAAAATATAGCTTAAATTAAAATTACACATAGATTACACATGAAACTTAACACACATGGGCTACACACACAGAAAAAAGTGTCTTATCAATTAAAAAAATGGTTTAAAAAGTATTTAAATTTAATTAATGTGATATTTGAATCAATTATTTTTTTAGTTGAATGAAAATTAAAAATTTAATTTTGATTTAATTAACATTTTAGTTGTTTTGAAATAAATTTTCAATTAAAATTTTAATTAAATAACAAAAAATCTTAATTGACTTTTTTCGTTTAAAATAAAATAATTTAAACATGTAGAATTGTTGTTGGGAATTGTCCATATTTATTTAAATAAATAAACACATTGTTTGAAATTGCAAAGTTTTTTTTCCTTCTAAACCAATTGTGTATATATTCTATAAACAAAAAAATCCCTTGATTATGTTTTCAACAAATAATTTTGACATTCACTCTAACTTTTTACAAAAACAAAATACAAAGTATTTTTCAAAAAAAGGGACTCCATCTCATGATGCGGTCACCTGTATGAATTCGCCTTGGTGTATAATAATTGTTAATAAAGAAAGCGTTACCTTATAATTTGATTTAAATCGCAGAATTTCGTATGGAGAAAGAAGTTATAGAACTAAAAAAATTTGCTACGGAAAAATGGGTGAGTTCTCTTTAAAACAAGTGGTTATTAGATAGAAAAACTTTAAAGTGAAGAATCAGAACTTTAAGCATAATTCCTTCAATATTTTTAAAATCATTCAAGGACCATATTGAACTTTAAGAAACTTTTGGTTTGATGGATTTCCGTACGGAATCCAATGTTTTTTAATTATGTTTTTGTTTTTTTAAATGCATTTGAGAGACTTTTTCTTAAATTTTGACAGAAGCTTAAGCAGGCTCATGCATAACATAGTTGGGCCTTTATGCTAGAGCCCCAGTCGACTTGCATTATTTACTACAAGTTCCATTATTTAGCGGGAAACAGTGTTTGGTTTTGCCAAGTACTTAAAAATAAATTTGTTTTTTATCCCATTTAGAAAACATAAGAGTAGATAAATAAAATTCTGTGCACCAAAACAACTTAATAAATCAATTTCTTTAAAGGTTTAAAAACAGTCTCTCTTTCCAGTATCTCTTCAGATGTATCACAAGATTTTAATTAAAAAAATTAATGGTTTTAGGGTTCTTCAATAAAAATTCGAAGTACTTATGCGTTTTTTTTTGCCAATAAATCAAATGTTTTACAGTTATCGTTGTTTACATATTTAAAATTAAAATTGTGGATGTGCTGTGTTATTTAACAATTGCGGGAATTTTTACTAAAAATTGTTGAAATCATCCACATACGAATGTTTATGTCCCTTTATTCCATAATTTAATGGATTAAGTTTGTTTTGTTTGTCTTCTGTTCCCTCCCAGGGAAAAAAATTGTAACGATTATTTAAAAATTTTGTCCATGTAAAACAAAAAGACCCTTTTGTTTACATTTGGCCTTTCATACTCTTTAATTTCTTATAATTAAAAAAAAATAGCAGGAAAAAAATTATAAAAGGAAAAAAATTATAAAACAAAAATCATAATTTATGAAGTTTTTATGAAAATAAATCCTTTTAATTTTTTAAGCATTTAATTACACAAATTACAACACTCATCTACAAAAAAAAAAAAAAAAAAAAAGGAAATTCTACAAACATCCTCAGACTTTAAGTACTTAAAAATAATGGAGAGACTCCAAGTAAATAAATAAAGTACATTATGGTAGAGTAGTTACAAAATGCTTAAATAATTAAGAGAATGCAGTAAAAAATCTATATAAATACTATATTATTAAAGCGTTATTTTTTTCTAGAAAAAAACTAACGAATGTGTCAAAATAAAATCCGAACTAAATGACTGCCATCAACAAAATTGTCTTGGTACTTTTATGAGTAGTATTTTGCAAGACTTTGTTCCACTAAATGCGTCATTCTCTATTCAAAGCAGAACATTTTAGTTTATTGTATGACATTTGTTTGTAACAAAAAATGAACTCTTGAAAAAAAACAAATCTCAAAATTGTAGTTGTTAGTGTTTTTTTCTACTTCTTTTGTAAAATTATTCTTATGGGTCCTTAACGGAACGTGATTGTGATGATATTCACCGAATTTTGAAAACACTTCAATTGAAGTCTTAGTTGAGTTGGTCCGATAATGTATGCTGCTAGTCCCAGACCTAGTTTATGTAAAGAATTGTGAATATTTACCTGCAGTGAGCTTTTTAACTGGAAAGATTTTACCTGAATAATTTCCTAGGATTTCTGTCGAACTACTGACTTTAATGCGTCAGGTAAAGCAGATATATTAACCCCCATATTCATAAAATAAATTTTATATTTAAAGCAGGTTTATGAAACGAATTTTCTATGAAAATTTGTTTATTAAACCTTTTATTAATCAAAAATATTTTTTATGAATATTGGGGTAAAAATCCTGGAAAACTTTTTTAAGAACTTTTGGTTTCCCCGTATGATAGTAATAAGGTCGCGAGTTCGTATCCCGTCAGAGACTCTGATCTGTTTTACCACAACAATTAACTTTGAAAATGTATTTGCAACAAATAAAAAATACACTTTTGAAAATTTTGAAATTAAGAGATTAGGTCTTATATTTGAAAAAATCAACCGCATGAACCTTAAAAAACTCATTGATATTTCAAAATTTTACTTACGTACATAAATCTTCCTCTCCTTTTTTAATATTCAAAGAATATATCCCTCATTTTCTGCAACAACATCACAAGTCAAAAATCGCAATTATGGACTTAATATCAGTAATGCACAGAAAATCATTCGGATGAATATATTAAGGGTTTTCATGATATCGCTCAAAAGTTTCACAGTCTGTGCAAACTGTTATAATTATCATTATAATGAACTGTCAAAAATTTAATGACAATTAATTTGCACAAACTTCATGTGTTTCAATTTTAATTCGTAAACCTGCGCTTTTTAATTCTGCATTTATACAAACAGATATTTTGAATGCCGCCTTTTTAAAGAAAATTCAAGTGTTAACAAATCACAAGCAATAAATTCTTTGAATAAACTATGTAAAGTTTTTGGCATATGTAGGCTTTTTGATTATTAATGAATAAATAAAAGCAAAATAAAATAAGCAAATAAAAATAAAATAAAATTTATTATCAAAAAAGTTGTTTTTGGGAATACATAATTTTTTCATTAAAAGATTTTATTTATTGTGCTTAATTCCCTTTTTTTTAATTGATAAAAATACTGAAATTTATTGTTGGAGGATAAGCTGTTCCTATGCGCATTTCACTGGTTGCTTAGGCCAGCTCATCAGGAAACGTTCTCCTAAATAATTTTAGAAAAGCCAAAGCTATAAGCAAACAAGACTACAGTATTTCAGTATTTTTATCAATTAAAAAAAGCTAATTGAGCACAATAAATAAAATCTTTTAATGAAAATAAAATAAATAATTTCAATTCTTATTTTTATATTCTTTTTTTTAATTTAATTTTGTATTGACATTTCTTACAAACCGAAATTAGTTGTTTAAAATTACAAAAACATGTAAACCGGGCTTCAAGAAACGAGTCTCGCAAGTTTGCCCATTTGGGAATTTTAACCAATTTAATG
The DNA here is from genome assembly GCA_943735925.1 of Pollenia amentaria. Taxonomy (NCBI): domain Eukaryota; kingdom Metazoa; phylum Arthropoda; class Insecta; order Diptera; family Polleniidae; genus Pollenia; species Pollenia amentaria. Next base: position 229,414,123 of record OX031009.1, read on the forward strand.
AAACTCTTGTTGTACATATTTCTTATGAATATATTGTAAACTCAACTCTTAAGAGAAGAAAAACGTTTTTTCCCATTTTGTTTTGTGTAAATATTAAACGTTATAGTCGTTTTATGTTAAACTAATGTTTTTAAGTTCTGACGAAGTTGCAGCAAATGAGCGATGTGAGTTCGAAAGTCTTCTAAAACAAAATCGTTTTATATATATCTATCACTTTTTTTTTTCCTGAAAGAGAAATTATATCAGAAAAAATTTAAGATTTCCCAGAATCCCATGAAAGGAAAGAACTTAGATGTAAGTGTTCCCCTGTAACATTTCAGGACGCTCAAGTGTTCAAACAGAACTGCGTCGACACCAAATTTTCCATGAAATTTGACATAAACATTTGCCGTAGAGAGCCGTCGTGAAATAGAATCTACTATATTTTGAGAGTGTTTTACTTATGCTTTCACATACCTCCCAGTAAAAAAAATTTGTGATTTTTGAAGCACTTAAGAGAAAAAGCGCATAATCGAGCGCTTCGATAATAGTGCTCTTATAAAGCAGCAAACGATAACGAATAAAATATACAAAAAAGCTGCTTTTTTAGTGCTGACAACGAAGAAGGTTTTAAAGCGATAACAAAATAAAAATATATTATGGTTTACGAAAATGCTTGATAAAAGGCATTTAAACCAGTAAAAGAAAAACATGAATGAATATGTTAATTTAGTTAGCCTTTAAAAAAACACTTTAGGAGTGCTTTATATGCGTGTTTTATTATGTTAAAAGAAGCGCTTATTGTCAGCAGAAATTAGTGCTCCAAACCGGGAACACCCCATACAAAAATCAGGCATCCCATCAGCAGCTTTGAAGCGATTTGAGGTATGAATTCATACATAAAACCTGCTCCTTTTGGAGCACGTTTTTTACTGGGTATAGACACATATCGTTAGTCATAAAATTTTATCTTGAATTTGCATTGTCGCTCTTTTTTACAAGTGAAGAAATCACCAACGGTTTTATTTGCATTGATATATTATCATTTAATTTTTTACTTTTTGATTATCCAACGCGAATAATATCAAATATAAATTTTTGCAGTTAAATGGGAGATGGGCGTGACTGTGATCTAATTTCGCCCATTTTTTTTGACAATGGCACATAGTAGTCTAGTAACACCTTGTACCAAAATTCATAAGTCTAGTTTAATTTTTTCCAAGATATTTAATTTTGTCTTCCTAGAATGGCTAAATCTTACACTGTGCGACGCACAGTGGCGCCATTTGAGTTTTTTCGTTGCAAAAATCATATCTTTTGAACCGAATAAGATAATTGAACAGTTTAAACAGCATATGATAGATAACTGTTCAGCCTATGAAATGAGCGTTTGGAAAGGGTGCTACGCTTTGTAGGGGCCTACTTATGGGTTATCAAAGTTAAAATTAGTAGAAAAATCAATTTTATGGTAACTAAAAAAAATTATTTTTACATTTTTAGATTTTTTTTATTTTTTTTCTTAAGGGTTTTATGTTTTAAATTATTACCCAACAAATTAAAAAAAAAATTATTTAGTTTTTTAAATTTATTTTTTCAATTTTCTGTAAAATATTCATCACAATTCGTAAGAGAAGGTATATCTAAAAGACTAACAATTTCTAAACTATAATTATTTTGTAACTCTATTCGTGACTTCACATGCCGCAGGGAAGAAATAAGTGGATCGGAAGATGCTGCCAACATGTTGAAGAGGTCCTTATTTTGCCTTACCCTTGATGCTTTGAATGTGTTCTGCAATCTATATTTTTTATAAAATTTGTTAAGAGACTCCTGTGCTTCTTCAGAAAGCTCTCCAATTGGCAAAGACTGGTACTCAATTATATCTTTGCCATGCGCCAATATTTTATGGACGGTCGGGGTCAACTTCTTCTGTGGATACATTTCTGCTAAAAGAGATGCAGTTTTCGACGCATATTCTCCATATTTTGTAGAATTGACATTTTCTTTGCAGTTTAAAACATCCAAGATCGTTCCCAATCTTTTCACGATTTGATTGTCAATTCCAATGATTCTAGTTACTGCCTCATCATTTTCAAAAAATCTCCTAGAAGTGTTTCCATCGTTAGAGTTACCGTATCCGTGCTTGGGACAGTCTACTTTTAGTCCAACTTGTTTCAAAAAAACCATCCTGTATTTGCTTCTTTCTGATCTTTTCCTTATCCTTTATTGATGTATTTTCATCGAAGTTTTCCTCCTCTTGTGGTAGGGTATATGCCAGTTTTAGCAAGAATTCCATACACCTTATCCTTGCGTGCAATGGTGACATTCCATATTCGTAATTCTCCTCATTTGTAGAATCGTTTAAATTACCAAAGTTCTTCTGACAAATAATAATATAAAATCGATAAAAAAAATATAAAAATAATACGAAAAAAGGGGTTTAGATAGGTTTTTGCTAAATTTTTACCTCCAATATAATTCTGTCTATGATAACTAATTGAAATATATTATAATTAAGCAGAAAAAGATACTAATCTTAAACTCTTTACAACTAATTATATAAAATTGAGATGTAACATATTATATATGAAATAAATTGAATTGAATTGAAAAAAGTTCTTCTGACTCTTTTTGCAAATCGGGCATGACATTGTTGAGGTTGTTCCTGTCAGTTCGTTTACGACTTTTCCGTCAACCATGGTCAGGTGGAACTCGTAATTGCATTCAATATATTTTCCTTCTCCAATTTGCAGCTTTGTAGGCTTAATCTTGCTTATTTGTTCTTCAATGTCCTTCACCGTAGTCCTTATGAGTTCTGCCGATTCCCTTGCAAACTGAAACATTATTGGTCGGCAATAATGCACTGATGACGGACGTGGATTTTTCCAGTGTAGGGAATCATCCGATTTTAGCCGCAAAGGAACAACAGATGCCATAAACATATTTCCGTCCGATATTGTAGCGTCATCGAAAGATATCCTTTGCTTATAAACGCTTTGTCCGGATGATCCATCGCAGCCCCATTTGCTGATCAATGTCAACTTCTCAGGAAGAATTTTCACTTCCGTGAAAAACTTTGGTGTGGTTGACTTTATAAACAGTTCAAATAATTTTAAATTGTTCAACGCCATGTTTTCAGTACTTAAATTGTTTAATGGTTTCAGTAATTGTTGCGCCAACTTTCAGGCGTAGACTAATCCAGGCATTATGCTTATTTTGCAATATATAGGCTTATGCTACCATGCCTAAAAATTTACCTGTTCCCTGCATACATATGGATTTAGGCTAAATAATGCAATTTTGATATTATGCACGTGTCCAAATAAGATTTGTGCCTACCTGTAGGGACCATAAGTCAATATTGTTCCTGACCATTTGTACGCCAAAGTATTGTTTATGTGAGGTACGTACCTGCTAATTTCAATGAGTAGTTTTTTTCAAACTATTAGATCAAACTACTGTCAGTCAAAACATATAAGGGATGGACGCCATACAATTTCTGCAACCATGTCTTTTTGAACTTTTTTACCTCTAGAAGCCAAACGGGCACGTACGGGCAGATAAAACCTTTTGAATTATGTAAAGAAATAATCAAAGAACAGGTTTTGCACGTATGGCAAATATAGAAAAATATAGTTTTTTTTTATTTTCCGTCAAAGTTGAAAAATAGTGAAAAAACGGATAGTTTTTAAATAGTGATTTACCAGGAGAAACACAAAGCAAACAGTTAATTTTTTTTTTATCATTATACATTTAATAAATACATCAATCAATACAAATAAAAAATAAGGCGATTCGTTACCTATTTTTCGTGATATTACACCTGAAATCGCAACAAATTGACTAAAAATTGTGTGTTTTTTTGAAAACCGAAAGTCGGTCAACTTTGAACGGTTATATCTTCTAAACTAAAAATGTGATATTATTAAGAGTGGCATATTTGAAATCGTTGAAAAGTTTCCTATAACATGGGTTTATTCAAAACTTCGTCGGCACTCATGAAAATTTTGATTTTTGCAACCTCGCTTGCTCTACGGGCGCCACTGTGCGACGCTTCAGTGTTCAAACAGAACTGCGTCGACACCACAATTTCCATGTAATTTGACAAAAACATTTGCCGCAGAAAGAAGTCGTGAAATAGAATCTACTATATTTTGAGAGTGTTTTTCTTATACTTTCAACAATGCTACCATACTTTCCTAAAATGCGTTTTATTTTCTAAAAAAAGTGTAGCTAAACTGTTTTTTAAGAAGTGTTGCATATTTTACGTTGCAAAGGAACACCACGTTTCGGCAAAAAATTATTTCTAAGCTCTTTTATACCGCTAATTTCTAAGTAGAAAAAGAAGTACGAGAGACTAACAAAAAAAAATATTTATTTTTTCAGAAATAAAAACAAAACCAGCTATTGTTAATCTAGTTATGCACTCATGCCTCTTTAATTAAAATGAGTGTTGAACATGTAGCATTTTTTTTTCAGAGGAAGATCACGAGAAAATAACGCGTTAATATTTAAAAAAAAAAACACATACTTTTCATAAAAGAACATAAAGAAATGTAAAAGGCTGAATAATTCTCAGAAAAGAAAACTCCATTAATTTAATACATATTGTAAACGAAGACAAATTAAAAAAAAAAGAAAGAAATGAGAGAAAATTGGAAGCCACTGTCCATGATGCAATAATACGGTGGGAGTGGTAACCTGCGTTGCCGGTGAAAATTTCCTAAATGGGGCACAATAAGGGTATTTTCCAAAAAAGGGTACCCAAAAATTCAAACGGGTTAGGTTTTTTTTTTTATTATTTACCAGTATTTCGCGACCTAAGAACAACAAGGTAGTTTAGGTGCAAATAGAGCCTTGTTGTCCTTAGGTCGCGATTTACTGACAAAGAGTCGCAAAAACGGCATTTTAAAGAAAAACAGAAGATCCACTTTTTTTTAAATAAACAAAAAATAAAATCTGCGAATTTATTTCTCATGTTGAAAAACATTTATTATTTTCCTGGAAAATATCGGAGGAATAAGACTATTAAACTATGAAAGCTTTATAATTAGTAATTTGCCTTGGAATACACATTTTACTATTGCTCAAAAAACTTAAATTCAGGCGCCCTGAATGGCGAGAAGTAAAAAGTCGAAAAACGCAAATGTACCGCTATCTCGCAAATGTAACGTACTATGAAGTATATCAATATCGTTTCCATTTAATTTTACAACAGTAACTAAAAATAATGAGAAAAATATTTAAAAAAACTATAATTTCGTAGGCCTGTGTTATTTTTAAACCAGCTATAGCGTACAAATTATAAAATCATGAGCCTTCTTTTACATTGTTTTTTTGACTCCAGCGTTTTCCCTCTAGATTCTTGCACAACAACTATCTGTTTGAACACCATAAAACGTTTTTAAACACACAGAGAAGAAAAGAAAACCATAATAGTCATACATAAATTTTCATTTTTATTAAATTAAATTGTGTGCACAATTCGTACATTTGCCATTTGTAAATTGAGCAAAAATAAAAAAGGGGTGAAAAAGGAAACAGAAAAGAAAAAAAAATCCAAAATGTTACAGTTTAAAAACGTCTGGCTACAAACGCAGGGAGACAGACATGTTTATTTAACAAAAGATTTGCCTGGTTTCAAGTAGACATTTTAGACAAAAACATAAAAAACCAACATCAAACAAAGAATAAACTAGAAAAATAAGTATAAAGAACATGTTGCAGGATTTATACAGGATTCATTTGCATTCATACTTTTGAAAGGAAATATTACGCTCATCCTGTTGTCTCTAAAACTTTAGGAGTTGTTGCCAAAAGCTGTTGTTGCTGGCAAAACGTAAAACATGAATTTGGATGCAAAAGATATTTCATTCTATTTAAACGTTTTGTTGTGTATGAAAAAGTACCACAAATTGCGAGAATTTTATTTTTTTTATCTCATTTTCCTATTAAATACATATTTCTTGTCTGTATTTACAAAGTATTTAACTATTTTTTTTATTGTTTTGTATGGAATTATCTGAAATGTAAATATTTAAATTGAAATGTGCAGGCATTAGAAACTGAAAATTAAACTATTAATTTATAGTTTTCTATGGCAGAGTATGAAAACAATTTTATTATTTAGATTGTGGTTTTATAACATGACTTACGAATGTTGTTTTCTAATAAAATAAATTTAACTTATAGAAAGACAAATAGAAAATAGTTTTCATATTTACTCCTTTTATTGAAGATGCTCCAACTCTATTTTTCCTATTAATGCATTTTAGATGAATAGAGTAAAATGTATTAGACCGTTAGATGAAGAGCAGAAGAGACTTTATTTGAAATAATCAAAATATTCAAAATACTCGTATGTCGTAAATTTCTCTCACATGTAAATAGATTTATTATGGACATATACCATTTGAAATGTTTAAGTTTATAGCCAAAACGTATAATATATTTAAAAATGTAACAGTCAAACCTAATTAATAAGATAGTTAAGCTAAATTTAAATATGTCCATATATGGATGTTTTATAGATGAACGTGGCCATATGCCATTATGGCCAAAACTCGTGCTTTGCTTTAAACAAAGGTGAACACAATGCGACTTCAAACAACTTTGCGTTTGAACACCAACGCAGAGGTCGCAATTCAAGTGTATGTTTTTTTTGATACTGACAGCTTCTCTTGCTTAGCAGCTAAATATATTTAACCTCTACTGCTGTAGCAGCTTCTACTGAATAAAAAAGGGCAAATTTCGTCCTAAGTTACTGAATCAAAATCAGCCAAAAACTATAAGAGCTATTAGTTCTCATGGCAACAGAAAGAACTATGATCAATATAGATCTTTAAAAGATCTGTCACTTTCAAGATACAGACAAGGTTTAGGTATTAATTTACGAATCCACTTTGAGGATACCGAGTGCAATTAAGGTAATGCTCCAGACACCTACGCACATCCTTCGTATATACTTGCAATGTTAAGGATTATCGTGGATACCTGCAGTGTGGGCCTTACCGCACATTACATCAAAAATGCGTCCACCGGCGCCTCCATGTTAACGTGAACTGGTAATAACAATACACATATTAAGCCCTTTAATTGTATGGATTCAGCAGAAACCAGTACACCCGTCCCTTACTCAGGCGCTGCTAAAACAGTTGGTTAACTATGGAGATCAGCCAGCAACCCGAACTTCCCTACAAATAATCAACACTTAAGGCTGACTTTTTGTCATTGTACCAGATAAGAACTCTAGTCAGCCAAGATCGAAAATCCTTCAATTTGAACCCTGCCGTGTACAGAGTATACGCCAAATTGTTGTGCCCAGCGTTACCGTTGTGACACTTATGTATTAATTTGACCCTTGCTTGAGGCTCTTGATACCTTTTATGCCCTGTTTTTAAAGCACACTTTTGTATAATTTAAAATCAATTCATTGTACTTTTTGGCCATTTTTGAGATTGTGTCAAGAATAAATAAAAAAGACACGAGAATTAATGTTTTTAAGATGCTTATCTTCTCTCCCCTCTCACCAATAAACTCAGACTTTCATAGTGTGAACCCAGACTAAACAAGATATCGTAGGCTTAATATGCAAACCTGCTAAATCCACCTTTTAAGTTAATTGAGATTTTGATGCCCTGTGGTAGAGAAAGATGTGCCTCGTCGATCAGCATGTAGTTCTGCAATTTGAGGCTTGAAGGTTTGATAAGAAAAACTGCTAAGTCCACTCATAGAAACATTTTTGCAAGAAAAACTGATAAATCCAGTACATTATTAGTTCAGTGTTTATTACTAAGTCAAGTCGCAAATATGATATATAAAAAGTTTTTTGTCTCTCCTTTAAAATGTGCTGAAAGGGAGTTAGCAGGGATGCATATTAAGCCGACGATATATTTTATCTTAAAACTGTTTCCCAATTGAAGTCATAATATTTAAAGCAGAGGCCTTTGGCAACGGTTTTAAGTTATAAGAAAGTAAGAAAAATATCAAAACGTGTGAAGCCAAATGCGGAAAACTTTTTGTTTGAGGTCGGAAATTTAAACAATAGATTTAACTAAAATATTTACACGAACTTGAAAAAATTCGTTGCATTTATTTTTTCTTTACCTTAAGTTGTGGCTTCATCTTAGCTATGTAATTTAATAAATAAAGTTAAGTTTTTTGGGAAATTCTTGCCTGAAATAAATCTTTTTTGTTTGCTTATAGAAAACTTGGTTTAATTTTTTTAAATGCCCTTTTTGCGGCCCCTTTATTGGTAAATACCGCTTACAAAACGTGACTCTTTTTAGCTTTGAGTACCACTTTTGTGACCGCTTTTTTTGGCGACCGCGTTTTTGTGGGCCTTTTATAAAATTTCCAACGGCAACACTGGTTGTACCTTTCTCAAGACGCTAAATATCCCACAAGGACTATAGCTTGTATATAGTAAGAATCTTAAAATCGAGTTAATAATAGAGATGTGACCTCTTTTAAAATCTTAAATACACCAATATTTAAATCCCCAGATTTATATACCAAATTCAAAACTTAAACTTTTTTTTAATTAAAAACTGCCGATTTATTTACCCTTTTTCGAAAGTTTTCCTTTATTTTTAAACATTCTATTATTTTTTTTAATCACCTCACCCCAAATGACATTTTGACTGACAGCGTTGTCAACACGGTGCGTTTCGCACAATTTCGAGTGCTTTTTAAATTTTGTGTGCGAATAATTCCTTTGTTGGTGCGCTTTTTTTAAAATATCAATGCGTTTTTTTTGGCACCAAAGCAAATGTAACACAACTTTTTGTTTCAGTGTGAGAAAAAATCTTTGTACAAAAAAATACCACTGTTTCAATACCTCTTAATTTCATTTAAGAGTGCAACATTTTTACTAACAATTTTACAGACCACAATAAGAACAACAAGTTATGATGTTTAAGACGTACCAAATCATATGCACAAAGTAAAACGGTCTTGTTGTTGTAGATAATTTGTATTATCGGGCCTGTTCTGAAAATCACGTGATTTTGAAATCACACGTGTGATTTTGTGGGGTTCTGAAAATCATTCGGTTTTTGTTTTCTCGGTGTGCTTTAGGCAATAGAAAACCACACCGAAACACGCAAAAACGAAACGCCAAAATATCACACGTGTGATTTTAAAAGGCACATGTGATTTAAAATCACGAATTAAAGTGATTTTCACAACCGGCCTGTATGTAAAGAAAAATTTTAATATACATATAATTTTACATAAAAAATACATTTTAAACTTGGTGCGTTTTGGTCCATTTCAGTGCATTTTGAAGTTGACTACGCCATTGACTGATAGCGAACAGGCTGTAAGTAGCACAAACATTTATGTAAATGTCTTTATCTGTCTTCTAAATGTATCTTCTATAACTTTTTAATTATTAATGGGAAATTTGTTTAAATTTAAATCTGTCAATAATGTGTCGTCTAACAAGGAGTTTTATGCCATTTATAGTCTGTTTAATTCATAATAAATTTTTTTAAATATTCTTGTTCGATCTTTTGCATATAAATTTTCAAAAATACAAAAATATTTCTCGGTTTGTCACATGCTGCATGCAAATGATTTTAAAAAAATGTTTAGAAACAAAAATTGTTGGGAAAAAATGATTCATTCTAATCATGAGCTAAAACCAACAACACTTTTTTAAAAAAATTAAAATGTCGACATTTTAATGATCGATGTCTATATAAAAACTTTGTGTTACGATTTGAGGATAACAATCAAATTGGTAAAGTAAATTTAGAAAAATGATTAAAATTGTCATAAATTTAAATAATTTATTATTCGCCTTATACACATACATACATATCGCATAAATTATAAATGAATTCCTTTAAAAGTAAAAACTTAAATAAATTGAACAATTTTTTGCTGCTTGATGTTGAATTCAAAGAAATAATTTAAAGATTTCTCCATTTGAGTGACAGTAACAAGCGAAATGTTTGTATTTTTAAAATGATAAATTTATAGTTTTTACGGGGAGGAGGATCATGAGAGATGAAACTTTTAATCTTGATTTACAAATTTCTGAAGAAATTAGTTACTTTTTGGTAGACTGGTACAGAGTTGCCAGTTTAGGTTTTTTCACCCAGATCTGGAGGGTTTTATTTTTTTTTAAGGGCGAATCTGGTGGTAAAGAGAAAATGTAGGGCATAAATTTATATATAAGGGATTTTTGGAGGGATTTCACTATTTGCTTGTCTGTACAAGACTTATTCTATTTAAATCATATCAATTCATATTTAAATATAGTTTTTTCATACATTTTAATTTGAAAAACATTAATTGATATTTAAATAGAATTGATGAAGTTGGCCCAAATTGTTTTTGGTTGAGAAAAAATCGCTAGATTTCACAAGAAATAGCTAAAGTACCATCTTTTAATGTGATAACTAAAAGTACACCATATTTTGTAACTGCTGAAGTTTGTCTTCATAGTAGATAATTTAGCATCAAAATTTTTTATTTGTTTTTCTGCTAATTCGAGTGCCAGTTTTTCTTTATTTCGTGGAATTTAAAAAAAGAACATTTTTGAAAGTTTTACATATGTGACAATATTTTTTAAACTGTTTACAAATGGTTTTTAGAAAGCTTATTAAATTAAAATATTCAAGAAACTATAAAAAAATATTTTCGGGGAAATTGCAATAAAATGGTAAAAATTTGACGATGTTTGCTTTATTTATGTTATGGTGTTAGTACGTAAATTAAAAGTCAAATTGAGTCAAGTTAATTTAATTAATATCTAAACTATAAAATAAGTATTTCATCCGACCTTTTTTTTAAATATAATTAAATTGTCCAGCTTGAGGTCTTATTTCTTTAGATAAATTTTTTAGAAAAAGCCCTGAAGAAGACAGTCAAAGAAGTGCCGAAATAATGGTCGAAATAAACGCTTAGAGTTTTATATAAAAAAATAAGACCTCAAGCTGACAATTTAATTATTCTTTATTATCTAAATTTTTGCATTTAGTGGGATTTTTTTAAATGCCTCTTAAATTTTTTTGGGGGAAGACGAAAAAAAAATTATCTGACAACACTGGACTGGTAGTTTGTAAAGTGTTATGTTATTTTTACTTTTGATACCCTCTATAACTAGTTGTGATGAGGGTACACTAGTTTTTTCATTCCTTGTGAAACTTTTTTAAGATGTATCTAAGTTCCCAAAAAGTATATCTATTCTTGGTCCTTGGGTGATTTATGTCGATTTAGCCATGCCCGTGTGGTGAAGGGTATAATAAAACAAGTAACAAGGCTTTTTTTCGGTATATATATATATATATTCTGGGTCGATATGAGTACCGAAGTTGATTTAACGATGTCCATATAACTGTGCGTTTTTGAAATGGGTTTTTATGATGGAGACTAACTTATTATATATTTATATCACGTGTAGGAATTTTTGCTAATAAAATTAAGCCATATTCCTCAAATGGATGAGATATTAGAAAAACTGCCTCTTATTTTAATCTATAAAATGCCTTGTGTTAATTTTTTTTTGCAGTTTTTTACACATAACAAACACATACATATGTACTTGATTTGCCGCTTAACTAGAGAAATGTGTATTAAACGTACAACCGTTCTTAATATTATTTATTTTTATGCTTTTTTGGTAATCTGTTTTAGTGGCTAGAAGGTCTAGGGTGCTGCGATAGACACGCTTTCTTTTGGTGCGAAGTTCAAATATTTATTTGTATATAAAACTTTCGGATTCTCCTTAGCCGAATTTACCACTCTTACTTGCTTTAAGAAATGATTGATAACCAAATTTTAATGTTTAACCATTTGATCAGTAAAAGAAATATAAATATTTTCAGTTTTAGAGACATTAAAAGTGAAAAAAAAGTTCTTTAAATAAACGAAAATTTTCTGGAGAATTATATCAAAGAAGCATTTTTTCAAATATTATAATTCTTTTCCGTCAAGCATATCTCCTGTATTTTTATGATTAAATGTGCTCATATTTTTCCACAATATAAAATTTATTTTAAAAACCAACATTTACTTAACGCACAGTTACCTTTTCCCTTTAATGTTGCCTGTTGTGGCTGTTAATTCCCTGCAAAAGTAATAAACGATAAAAAAAAGTTTTTTTTAACTCCTGCCTCAAACGCACTGAAGCTTTTGTTTTATTTTAGTTAAAAAAACTTTTTTTTTTAAATGATTTTTGTTTTAATTTCATTTCTGTTTACTTCAGTGTTTTTAAATGACTTTGTTAAAGGACTCTGGTGAATTTCCGTTAATTTGAATTTTTAGGTGGTATTATTTGAACCATAAAAAAATAAAATGACTTTGTGGTACAACATAAAGTTGGCAATACCAGAAATGTAAGAATTAATTTCGTACATATATTCACCTATAATCCAAAAGACCGTAAACGACAAGGAGTCGATTTTGAGTTATTTGTCGCTTACAGCCTTTTGGATTTTTAATGACGATATACTAATTATAATAACACAAGACGCGTTACTAAAAAATCTAGAAAATGAAGTCAAAATTAAAAAAAAAAAAAAAAATCACAAAAAACTGTAAAAAAAAATTCGAAAATACCATGAAAATATAGAGAAAATCCTTGCAGGCATGTGTAATCTTCTAGGCCTTATCTTATTCTAAATAGGGTTAATTTTTGTCTTAGTTGCAGGATAATTTAGCAGAATCATAAAATTCAGAATTTAAAGTTAGTAGACACTCTTAGAAATCGCTTCTAAGCATAAACAAATCGTTATCTGTCTAATTTACTTATACGCACGAAAAAAATATGTTGAAAAATGGTTAACTTTGCTATTTTATAAGATAATTTATGAACTTATTCACGCCTATCGTAAATAGAAAGTGAACACAGTTTTTTCCCTGGAAGTTTTCCTTAAAAAGTTTTTAGGCAATAGGTAATACATATCGAGGGAAATTTTATTCACGAAAGGAAAGACTATGATTAATTTAACCATATTTTTGTTACCTCAGCCCTAAACTGTCCTGTATATGGATTACTCTACAATCTTATTTACAAATTTCTGTAGTTATTACGATCATTTTTACCATATTAGTGCTACCGCAATTATAATATGGTAAAATAAGTCTTATATATGCAACCACAATCAAATACTTGTTACCCATTGCCAATTTTTGTTTGCCAAAAATATTTGTAGAATACTCTTAAAATATCATAAAAGACCAAGATACGAGGGCGGATCAATAAGTCCATGACTTATTGAATGAAACACAGTATTTTTTACAAAAAAAATTTATTTTTCAACATAATCTCCTTTTAGCTCAATACACTTAATCCAAAGTTTGCTCAAAACTTGACAGTGGGGAGCAGTGTTGCATTTCATATAACTACGAGGGAAGCTCGAAAAGTCACGGACTTATTGATCCGCCCTCGTATTATTGTCTAGTTCCAATTTTATAAATGGTCATGGCAAAAACTTGTATGGTTGTATAAATGTAAAGAACACGTTTGTGATGTGTTCAAACAATAAAATAAACCAAAAGATGGTGCATTTATTAATGATTTCTTAAAATTTCGGTACAATGTCCCAACGGACCTTTTCACACGCTTCCGTACTAAACACTTTTAAATCTCAATAGAATCAAAACTATTGGTCGGATCGGCTTGAAATGTCCTTTCCTTGGAATACATGTGGGGATGGGAAATAATTCCCATGGTCTATCAAGGAGTAATTTCAGTTTGAAAATGAAAAAGCTCTCCAGGGACCTTCTCACCCATCGGAGTCATAATCATCATATGGTTGTGGTATCAATCAGAGTGATTCAAGTGACCATAATATTTTTTATAATTTAGTTTTAAAAATGGCCAGTATGTAATTTTTGATATGAATTTTATTTTAATTGTAGATTCTTCCGAAATCTCTATATACCTTTTTATATTTTTTGTTGTTTTCATTAATACTTTCATTTCCGTTTTGCTGCTGTTTAAAATAAAAATTGTTTAAATTTTCAGTTGCATCAGACAACAACAACTTAACTTTTTCGTACTTCATACACATGTTTACAGCTGAGGGGCATTGTTTTTGTATTTTTTTTATATTCTGACAAATCAAAAACATTTACATGCAAAACTTCTGCTGTTGTTATAGAATTGAAATTTAAATATTTTATAAAAGTGACAGAATTTTATTGGAAAGTTTGTGTGGCAGGAGAGCAAAATTGAATTTACAATGGGATGCTGATGAGTTATTGGAATTTTTTATTAGTTTTGAGATTTTATAAATTTTTTCTGTAAATAAAAAAAAACACATATAGAAAAAGTAAAGAGCCAAATAGCCTTTCTTTTTTTCTCTCTTAAGACGAAATTATATAAGCACTAGCAAAAAAGCCTGTCCCTGCCAGGCACACAATTATTTCATTTTGTAAGTAACTTATGCTGGTTATTAAAATAAGGAAAACACATTAATTGTTCAATGATTTGATATACATAACAAGAAATATAATTTATTTCGAAACAAAAAGCTTAAACAAATTGAAAAAACTTCTTTAAAAACAATCACCCTTATTCCATTTACCTTCATCATTACGAAACGATGTCGTTTCGTGTCGATTGTTGTAAATCGGTATGCCCATGGTCAATATCAAGTTTTATCGATAAGCGTCGATGTATTTTTGGTATGCCGTAAGCAACGTTAACGTCTGCATCGATATAAATTGATTCTGATTTTTTCGTCAGTCTTATTGGTTTTATTCCTTTTTTAACTTTTCGATAATAATAATGTTGAATTAAAAAAATTTAAAAAGAGCAACAAAGCTAAGCGGAAATTGCAGAAATGTGCAAAAATAGCGAAAATTCTCGAAAATTTTAATATTTCAAACAAGCCATAAAATTGATTCGGAGTCCCTAAAACTATCAGGAATGGCAAAAATTTGGCAAAAATTACTTAATTAGCGGAAATTCGCGAATTTTAGCAATGTTCGCGATAGAAGCAGTTTTTCCTGAAAGTTTACTGATTCTTCACAGCCTTAACGATTTTTAATAAATATTAAACTTTTCTATCCTGCCGCTATTAGCAAACTTTTGCGAATTTCCGCTATTTTAGCCATTTTGATGGAACTTTTGCCATTCCTTATGGGTTTAGGGACTTTGAAGCAACTTTTCAAAAAAATGTTTTAATTGATAAAAAACTTTAAACAAAAGCGTTCGTTTATGTACTGGACACATTTGCTTCTTGAAGAGTTAACTCCATAACAGAACCGTCATGTAAGAGCCTAAATGCTAGTGCTGCTTCTTTAAAGCTGGATTTTATTTTCCCGTTTACAGTTTTTAAATCGTTGAAATCTATCGAACATGGAATATGAACCAACAGCAATCTTTGGTAGAACCTTTTACCTTCAGATCCTCTAACGGTATACATACGTCCACTTTTATTATTTCCGCCTCTCTTTCTCTCTTTCCAACCGAAAAATGTAGTTGCAAAAAGTACCAAAGTAAGAATTTTTACCATGTCTCGTCTCTGAAAAGTATCCTATTTGTTTGCTGTCTTAATGTTAAACAATACAGGTTTAAGGTTTGCGCAATATTATTTAAAAAGAAAACGTGTAACCAAATAGTAAAAATTTCAACCCTGTTTTTTATGAAATTACCTTATTTTTTTGGTGTATTTCTGTTAAAGAACATACGTCGCAAAATTATTTACAAACTACACGTGTTAACAAAATGTACTAAAAGTACGAATTTTAACCCCTCAAATATAAGGTACGTTCGGAAATGCATCACTACGCTGCATTAGTGATTTCTTATGTTCATATACATATATATATATCAATGAAGTAAATGTGGACCAAAAAATTGTCAAATACTCCACAAAAATAATAGTGACACAATAAAAAAAATTATAATTACTTTTTTATCGGCAATAAAAAAATTTGCTTTACTGATGCAGCGCAGTCATGAATTTATGAACGCACCCATACTTTATTTGTTTGCTACCTTTATGTTTAAGAACATGGATTTCAAGTTTGAGCAAAATTATTTGAAAAAAACCTGTTAAGAAAAAGTACCAAAAGTACGAATTGTAACCCTGTTTCTCGGCACACAGACCGATAATTAAAAAACCGGCTCCGTTAAGGCTTCAGGTTATGGCTTCAGAAAGTTGTGAAAAAGACATACTATGAAATTATGTTTCTCCTCTCCCAGACCAAAAATAAAAAACAGCTCCGTTACGATCTTTCGCAGAGAAAGTAGATTAATGCCTAAATTTCACCAATTCTATTTAAATATCAATTTATGTTTAAAATTAATTTTTCATGAAAAATAAAAATTAATTTATATGAAAAACTAAAAACTAGAATTTGTGAAATTGGCCATAAGTGTCCCAAATTTCAGGTCATTAGATGGCTTCAAAAAACTTTTCTTTTCTAAAAGTCAAGTTAAATTGGAGAAAATACTGGGGTGTGAAATTTTTGTGCGTAAATTCCTTAAAGTTAAAGTTATTAACTCATTAGTAACTTGTATTATTTTAATCTTCATTTGATATACTGCTTAAACATTTTATTTAAGAAAATTTTACTTCGGTCGCAAGTTGTTAAATAAATTAATATCATTTAATGACTTTTATCTTTATTTTTCTTAGCACTAACTTCTTAGTTTCTAAACTTCCTGTACGAAAAACATTGATTTAAAATAAGCAAAACATTTTCTTATATGTATTAAGTTTTTGTTGCTTTCTTTAAAAAAAACTTTTTAAATTCCGAATACTTTAAGTATCAAGATTTTAAGTTTCATTTTCTTTCTAAAACGTTAAAGCCAAGAAAGTTCTCAAATTCTAAAGGACTCATTGCTACGAACGTCTGTCTGCCTTTGTGTTTGCCTCATTAAAATTATTTACTTCAACTTGTAAACAATTGCAGCTTCATTTATTTTTGTAAATTGACTCGTTCCTCTTTCCATTACCTAGAAAATATACTCTTATAGAAATTTTAGAAGGAAAATGAAATGGAAACATTAAATACAACTTACGTAGTTTTTAATTCATCATCAAAGTAAATAGAATTAATAGAGTACAGGTGAAAGCGGGAAACGAGACATGCAGTAGAAGTTGTGCAGTGGCAGAGAGCCTTTGATAAACGAACGAGGATAATGCACTATAATAGAGGGTTATTTTGAAAAATCTTTTCACTTGACTTTACTTTTAAATACATATAAAGTATTTTTAATGAACATTTTATTAAGAAAAAAATATTTTAAAACCACTTTATCACTTTACACTGTTCATTAATTGAACATTAAAAAAATCTCTTCATCAGCGGCCCATAAATTACGATACGAATATTTTATATAAATCTGGAGAAAAAGAGTTAAAACAAGTTAGAGTGCTATATTCGGCTCTGCCGAATCTTTGATACCCTCCACCGACAGGAATGGGCTCTATATGATAAATAGATATTTATTATTAACTAAGCTTCACAAAAACGAACGTCAGCATTAAAATTGGTTGCGGTTTAGACCTGACTTAAATTATAGACCGACAATAAGAACATTTTATGCGTTTCTTTTTAGAACTTTGAACTGGCTTGAGTAAATTATCATGATTCGTAAAAGTTTTAGCCGAACTAAAATAATTTTTAGGAGGGTAATTTGTATTGGACCTATGGTAAATTATGGACCAATCATCCCAAAATTCTGAAGACTGATTTCTGGTATTACAAAAAATTAGTTAGAATTAATTTCAATACAGCAGTGATATTTTTTCTGGCCATATGAATTTAAGTAAAAAATTTCACCGCAATATCTATATCTGTGATAATTTTAGGTGAGTTTAATTATTTTCCCAAAGTGGGATTTATTTGGTTTTAGGCGCAATAAACTGTTTTCCGAGAGTAGGGTTTATATGGGGCCTATGATAAATTATGGACCAACCTTCACGAAATTTGGCAATGTGATTTCTCGTCCTATAGAACTGTGACGTATAGAATTTAAGTATGCTAGCGTTATTTATTACGGTTTTAGGCTACTAAACTGTTTTCCGGGAGAAGGGTTTATATGGGACCTAGTGTAAATTATGGACCGATCTTCAAAAAATTTTACAGTGTGATTTGCGGTATTATAAAACTGTGACGTACCAAATTTAAGTATGCTACCGTTATTTATTAAGGTTTTAGGCGTACTAAACTGTTTTCCGGGAGTAGGGTTTATATGAGGCCTGTGGTCAATTATGGACCGATCTTTCAAATTTAACAGTATGATTTGCAGTCGTATAAAGCGAATTCGTGCAAAATTTTATGTCATTCCGTGCATTATTCCACCATTTATGTTAGTTTTTGTATCAAAATTATCAATTTTTTTTGGGTAGTGGTTCCACATTTTGATTCATAGTTCTGATCCTACTAAACCGATGTTGTTGGATTTCAATCCCAAACTGCTCAGGATAACTACAAGCAATTTGGGACCAAGTTTGTTCTTTTCTTTTGCGTTTTTGAAAGTGAGCGTGTTTTCAACAGACGGACATGGCTAAATCGACTTAGAATTACTCAAGGAGCCAGAATATATATACTTTATGGGTTCTTAGATGTATTATAAAAAGTTTCACACGGAATGACAAACTTAGTATACCCTCATTCACCACAGTGGTGGTGGAGGGTATAAAAAGAAAATGAAATTTATTTTAGCAATGTTAATTTTTTTGGGACACTTAAAAATTTTTTTGATAAATAATTTGTTTATTTTTCTTAATTTCCTTAAATTTATAATTTTGTTTTTATTTTTAATGAGTATTGTTGTTGTTTTTATTGTTTCACCACTTTTTTTTCAAATTAATTCGATATAATACAAACGACAGAACTGATGCAAAATTATTTTACAAATGGTGATAACAAAATATTATTAAGAGTAAATTAAATTTATTTTGTTTGCATCTTAAATATACTTTGATTACCCGTATAGAAAGTTACCATGTTATGGCTATTAAATATCAATAAATTATTGTTTATAATACAATATGTTTTCAAGGTTATCGTTATTTAGTTGTTAGAAAAGTAATTATTTTTCAGTGAACCATACTCGGATTTATAATAGCGATAAACATTGAAATGTTTACAGTAACTAAAATATTGCTGATATCACATAAAAGTAAAAATTCTTTGTGTACGACAACAATATATTGTTACAACAAACACAGTGTAGTTGCCGTAACAATGCCGAACCAAATTTTTTTTTCTGCGTTAATGAAACAATGCACACTGGTCAATTCCGGCCAAAAATGATTTTTTATTTATTTTTTTTTCAATTTAAATATGATTTGGATGACCGATTGTAGCTAACACTTCAAAATGTACAACTTATGTCCTTATTCGGCTTTCTTTTTTACCGGTAATACTGGAGCAAAGTGGATAGTTTTTTACTTGTAATTTTAAGGTTTTAACAGTTGTTTTTTGTACTTTTAAATAACAGTCGGCTATGAATTTACCTCTAAAGTTTTCTCTGTAAATTAGCACGTTATTTTTAAGCCGTGTTAGTTACAAATCATTCCATATGATAATTGTGATTTTGTGAGCGTTATTTTTTTTTGGATAAGTGAATTGATCGTGAGCTTAAAAGTTTAGACTGGGTCAGTCATGGTTATCTTTTATAAATATAACAAGTAGTGGCAGATAAAATAAGTAGTGATTTTTGGAAATTAAATTCCTAAAAAGTTAGAAATAGGTAAAAACGGCTAAAATCGGTAACCTTATATTACGTGATCTAACAGAAGTAGACGTAAAATTCAAAAAATATCATTATAGAATCAAAAATTAAATTTACATGTGCTTGATAGTTTTTTGAAATTCGTCTATTTTGGGGACGAATTTTTTGGGAAGTAAAAATATAATATTGGTACTTTTTTGGTAACCCATTTATCTTTTAAAGTAATAAAGATAGAAATAAAATTTAAATTGTGTTTTCCTCTCCTGACGAAGCTCTCAAACGTATTTTGGTACTTTTGGGAAATTTGAATAAATTAAAAGAAAATACCCCATTTCTACGGAGTTGATAAAACAAATTGTGGAAAATGGGATTAAGGATGACAGTTGAATTCCCATACATCAATATTCCACAAACTGCTAATATAATCTTTACAAAAGATACTTCCTTACTTTTCATAAGTTGAATTTGGTTGAATACCAAATTTTAGCTATTTACCTAGAGAAATTAAGAAGTTATGGATTTTTGGCCGGAATTGACCACCGTGCAATAGCTATCTCATATAACACCTAAAAATTGCACCGCAAATTTTTAAACTTATTGAGTTTTTATTAAAGAAATTTTGCTTAAACATAAATCAAATATCAATTAATGTATTATTATGGGACAATTCTATTATTTGCATATTTTCTGTGAATTATTGAAGAGCCAGAAAAAGTTATTTTTAACAAAACTTTTTTGTGTTTGAAGACTTGATATCAATATAAAATAAAGAAAATAATATTAACATCATCAAATATTTATAAAATTAACAAGTATTTCAACACGCTCAGTTGTCTTTTTGTATTGAATTAATTTAAAACTTTCTCTTCTTGGTTTTTTTTTTAAAAATTTCAAGATTTTAAGAAGATTCTATTTATTCATTTTAGGATTTTACCTTAACTAAAGGTTTCGCTCTTCATTCGACTTCCTGTATTCTAGTCACAATTTTACATTCAAAATATTCCTGGTGTTCATTAGAATTTAAGTCTTACCTTTTTTTGTATTTTAATATTGATTCCAATATCTATTCATGTGAAAATCTGCAAAATAAAAAAAAAATTTGTTTTATTATCTTTAACTACTCGAAATAAATTATTCATTTAATATTTGATTGCAAAAGCTAAAAAAAACGCCAGAAAATCCCAAAAGGCTACGCCTTAAAAATTCAAAAAAGATTCATTAAATTAAAAGTATCTTTCAAAATAAACGTCTATAAATAACTAATGGCCATCATTATGATGGCGTTTAATAATTGTCGTTATTATTAACGATTCCAATCGACACCCCTCCTAGAAAAACGTTGCTTTGCTTTGCTTTAATTTTCTTAGTCAAATGTGACAACTTTCAAATCACTTGAAAAACAAAACAAACAAACAAACAAAAATTGTATTGTAACGAATGTCCAAACATTATAAAAAATGTCCATTGTAAACAAATTTTATTTTGTATTACACTTACGATTTAGAGTCTAATACCTTAAAAGGCACTTAATGGCGTCAATAGCGCCAAAATATTGTAGAGAAATAGAATAAATAAAAAGTACTCAAAAGTAGAATTAAGTTGGCGCAAGTACTCACTCGTATTCTGGTCATATAAAACTTAAAAATATTCTGACACATTTACAAGTTTGTATTTATAAAGTTTTAATTTGTTTGTTTTTTTTTTTTTTTTTGTAATAATTTTATTTGTTTTTTATTTTAATGCGAAAATTGTTTAAACAATGAATGAATAAATGTTGCTAATTAATTTTAGATTTTTTTTGTCCAAATCCAAAAAGAGGTGTGAATTGAAGTCAATAGGTCTATTTATAAAAAGTGTCGTAAAAATAATAATCTCTGCGAGTTGTTTAATAAATATTAATTATTTTGTAAATAAGTTTTTTTTCTTTTGTTATTTTTGTGGTTTTTGTGATCCGTGTTAGTCTTTCAATTGACGGTTTGTCAGGGTGACAAATTCTATTGACTTTTAAAGTTTTTGTATCGATAGCTCAATTCCAAAACATGCTAAGTCGTAAAAGTGAGTTTTGCAGGAGAAGCTCTTAAAAATTACGGGCGATACAACATTAATTTGTATGATACGTACTTTGTTGTGAATAACTTGAGATTGGATAAGCCGATCAACACCAAAATTTAACAGAATTAAAGTTGAACAATACTTAACTTAAAAAGGTTAAAAAAATTAAAAACAAGTCGACTTGGAATGTTTTGGAATTTAGTTGTCCATATATTTTTTTTAATTGGAGTTATGAAACAATTTAAACTAATAACGGACTAATTCACAAAGAAGACAAAAAGGCAGTTGAGAAAATTTTGTACGAAAAAAGTACTCAAATTGTGCTCTTTTTCATACAAGTTTTGTAAAATTGTCCTGCTGTCTTCCTTGTGAATAGGGGGTTAAGGATGTAATGATACTTTTTCGATTCGATATCGGTACTCAAAAAGAAATATCGGCGGTACCGATACTAGAGTATCCAATTATTTGACTTCTGGTTTTGATCGAGTAGGAAATTAATCGATTTTAAAGTGTAGTTTTGCTCGATTAAACGAATAAGAGTTTCAATTTGTTCGAAAAACTCGAATAATTCATACAATTTAATCCTATTTAATTTTTTGATTTGATACTTTTATTATATGGATAAGCCGAAAAAAACCATAAAACAAAAAATATAGTTAAATAATGAACAATTAAATAACAATTCATTTGTACTACCCCAGCAAACCAATGGAAGATATCCCCTAAGGCAATAGTTTAGCAATATCCCCAAATTGTCATATAGAAGAAACTAATCAAAGTAATTTTTATTTTCTTCCTTTTATCGTTTTTGAGAAAATTACACAGAAAAAAAATTTAAATTTAGGCCCTAATCATGTAAAATGCAACGCAACGCCAAATAATTACATTGAAAGCAAGAACAATGTCTGAAATATTTTGTAATTTTGTTGTTGCTTTCTACAGAAATTCAAGTACCGTTTTAAACTTTTCAACGCCACAATTTATGCAGTGTTTGAAATTTTAAAACGCAATGCGAATTTCTGTAGAAAGCAAAACAAAATTACAAAATATTTATGACATTGTTTTTGCCAATTTAGCCATTTAGTGGCTAAATTTAGCCATTAACCATTTTTTTTAGCCATTTTTAAACTTATTTAGCCATACATTTTTTTTTGCTGTTTTCCTTTAAAATAATAATTTTAATTTTCTTATAAAATTTATATAGTTGATAAAAGTAAAATAAACATTTTTAACAATTCCAAAGTATTTAATTTAAATCACAACTTTTATAAATGTTGAAAATCGCTTTAAACGATGATGATGATCTTTCAAAATAAAAGAGCAGTGTTCATTCCAATATTAAATTTAAAAAATTGATCAAAACAAACTACACTGATTCTTTCTGGTCGAAAGTATTTCAATATAAAGATGCTGGCGGCAACAAAAATCTTTTGAAACTTCAGAATTTACTATAAAGTTGCTCTCACTTCTATGGTCTAATGCTGAAGTAGAGAGGGTATTTAGCCAAGCAAACATCGTTAAAATTAATTCGATTCGAAATCGTTAAATGGATTTTATCAATTAGGGAAATATTTTTAACATAAAAGTAAAATATTTTTTATCTTTTTTTATTGTAGATTTGGATTCAAAAGGTTGGGTAAATGTTGTCATGATTATGATTTTTCTTCAAAATATTTAAAACTGATAGACACAAGTGATTCCTATGAGGTGAACAAAAACGACATCGAATTTATTGATGATTACATTTTTTAAATGCTAAAATATTTAAATTACATGTATTCTTTTGTAACAAATTGATTTCAATTTACAATTTCATTGTAAAAATTTTTGTTTTGTTATTGAATTTAAATGCGTTTTTATGTAAAAAAAAGTTTTTAGCCATTTTTTCCAGTAAATTTAGCCTTTTTTGTTCATTAAGTTTTGGCAACTCTGTATCTGTCCCTGCCTTCTTTTCCACTCAATTCCGAGGATGAGGTATATTCAGTATGAAGAAAATTATGTGTACTTTTGTAAGTAGATATTCAGCATAATTATGAATAAAAATTTCCCGCGAGTTTTTCCCCTTTTCCCATTTTTACAACAGAGCTGTAAATTAATCATTCATTTTTGATTTTAATTTCTTACGAGTTAGATAAATTTTGAATTAGTTCTTTTTACAACAAAAAAGAATTGAATGAAATTTGAATCAATTCAAACAGATAAGGCAGAAATCAATTTCAATTCGTTTCCAATTCAAATGAATTTGTTTACGTGATTTGAAATTCATTCTACAAATTGAATTCATTGAATCAAAACTGACTTGCGATCAATCAATCAAAAGCAGATCTAATAAAAATGAAAATGAAAAATGGAAATTTTTCCTACCATAATGAATATATTCAGTACAAAAATTTAAAAGCCTTGTCAATTCAATTCAAATGAGTTGGAAATGAATTGCTAATTTATTTTTCTAATTCATTGGAATTAGAGATGAGCGATCCCGTGATTTTTAAGGAACATCGTGGTTAGTGAACGTGATTTAAAAATCACTGCTCCTTAAAACTGTGATTGTGATCACGGTTTGTCAGTTTTAAGTAAAATCGGCAAACCCCTCCGAAGAGATTGTGTGGTTACAGTCGAAACTAGTCGGGCCAACCTGTCCATGAAAGCCTGGGTTCAATTCTCAGCGCAGTTAAGAATGAATAATTATCAATAAAATTTTAATTAATTTCATGTTGTAAAATTCCTGACTTCATAAAAATAATTCAATGAAAATTAAATTCAATGAACTTAAGCCTGCTTATAATATCAAAATTTGGATTAAAAACCATTAACAGTTCAATAAAATAACCACAATACTAAATAATTTAAATTATTTCTTTTACAAAATAACAGTGTCAGAAATTATAAATATTTAAAATTAATATTAATAAGATTAATGTTTAAAGAACAAACTATTCCCAACTTCCCATTCCCAAGATTACAACACTAAGAGGTAGGTGGTCCTCAAGATGAATTGTACTAACCGGAAAGAAAATTAGAAAAATAAACTATAAAAATAGTTTTAGTTGTATCGAATTCGGTTTTGAATTAGTTCTATTATCGCTTGGAAGCATTTAAGGCGCTTTACAGTTTAAAATTACATGTCGCGATAGTCTATAATTCTCCAGTTTTCATTGACTTTAAAATAATTTTGTTTTTATGTTTATAAAGTTTAAGTTGGTTAATTATAAGTTGTAAAATATTCGAAAAAGTATTGATTTCTTTCAGTAAAAATCGAGTTAGAAATATATTCGAATGACTCCAGTTGAATTTTATTCGACCAATTTATAAAAAATTCATTTTCCTAATCTAAAACTGCAAATACATTAAAAGTGTTTAAAAATGTATCTTAATTAATAATCAATTTGTTTTAACTAAACAATTTATAGACTTTCTTTGTAAGTGTTCTACATTTTTTCTCAAAGAATTTATGAGTTTTTTTTGAATAAGATTTATGAGATTTACTTCAGTAATAAATCGAACATTCAAATCATGAAATATTTTTATTTGTAATTTTAAACAATTAGATTCCATTTATTCTAAAATTTGTTGTATCTCCAAAATAAAACTGGGTTAGATGTCAGAGAATGTCTGACATCGAATAATAATTTTGCACATAATTTCTAATGTTTGTTGTGGGTTCCCCACACAACAATGCCGCCAATTCTCGATATTCGCTTGTATCCATTTATTAAAAAAAAGAAAGAAAAAAATTCACAAAAATTAAATAGAGAAAAAGGAAAAGATGTATATTTTTTTTATGATAATTATGAGTTGTTTGTATCTTTTAAGTATAAACTCATTCCATGAGAGTGATGCAAAAAAAAAAATAAAATAACAAGAAAACTTAAACCACATCAAAATATATTTTTTCTGTTTGAAGATGACTTTTTTTTTTTTTTTTTTTTTTTTTTTTTTTTGGCTTAACCCATTAAAATCAACTGGCAGAAAAGAAGAATAACTTTGATATAAATAAAATCATATATATACTAAGAATAACTCTTCGACAAAAATCAAACAAAACCTACCCAATATAAAATGGAGCAATTTAAAATGGAGGTATCAGGTTTATAAGGGAGACATGTAAAAGTTTCGCTTACCATCTTACTTACGGAATACATGACTTTTATATGGCGAGTTACCACTTTGAAGGAATACATTTTTGACGCAGAAAGTGCTTAATTCCGCGTATATAAAAATATAAATGTAAATGAATGTAAAGGGGTGTGTACTGGTTCAAGCATTTTTCATCAAGCTCTATGGTTGTATTAGTGCAAATGTGTTTGAGTATGTGACACCGACGATGTTGGATGGAAAATTAAAAAAATTTAGATATGACAGCGAATATTACGTCCAGCACACGTACACGAGTGAATTCGTCTGCATGACAAGCGTTTTGACTCCGTACAGACCAGGGATTGGATTTGTGGTACAATTGTACCAAATTTGGTACAATCGAAACTTTATTAATACACTGGTACAATTCATTATATTTGGGTACAATTAAAAAAAGAAAAAAAAATACCCAAAAAGTTTATAATTTCTTTGAAGTTTATCATTTATATGTACTAACATATAGGGATGGGCAAATTGAAAAAATATATCGATATATATCGTATCGATATTTTTTAAGAGTATCGATATTTATTAATTAAAAATATCGATATATCGATGTATCGAACGTATTAAGCTAAAATTATGACCAAATTTAAAAACTTAATATACCTATGTCCATTCTAACTTTTTATTGTTTCTTTTAATTTCAAATTTACTGCCTTTTCCTCGATTTCGAACGCAACTTTCATTCGCTTAACTTTTATTTAAAATAAAAACCAATTTTAAAATTTAGATTTTAAGATAAGTTATGCGAACGAAGTTTTTGTTTGAAATCGAGGGATCGGCAGTTAATTCTACAATAAAAAAATTAAAATAAAAAAAGTAAAGAATACAAAAAAGTTTTATTGTTTAATTGGGATTATATAATGCCGGTAAACGAAAATTGTGACACATACTATACAAGTAAACTGTGCAATATTGTATTTTTAATATATAAGAACATGCTCAAATAAAAAAAACAAAATATTTTTTTTTTATTATTAACATTCCAACTTTCATGAGTCTGTCTATTGCTGCTAATACGCCATAATTAAGGCGATTCTTTGCATAATTCTAGGAACCCTTTTCAGAATATTTTTTCCGTGCTTATTTTTTTTTTTGTTGTCATCTCTTAAGAACCCGAGACAAAATGTACAAAAACGCGGTTATTTTCTTAATATTAGTTAAAAAACATGCAATTCTTAAAAAACAACAGTATTGTAATCAGTTGAGCAACGGTTGAAATGTTGAATTTTATTATAAAGAGATCTTAAAAATATCGAATTCGATAGTCGCAGATAAATATCGATGTATCGATACATAGGCATTTTTAATATCAGCGATATAAATCGATTATAATTTTTTTATATATCGATATTTTGATATATCGATATTTATTGCCCATCCCTACTAACATATTAAATACATACATACATAAGTATATATACTCTTATCCCTGTAGGACACTGTCAACGAATCGTCTTCACTTTTTCTGCCTTTGACAAAAAAAGAGAATTTTTGCTTCCTTTTAATTTTGTATACCCACACCACAATAGTCGAAATTTTTGATATTAAATTTGGCGATAGCACCCATACAAACACTACTCCAAAAAATATCTTTTAATGCCACAAATTCCTTATAAATATTGGTATTGCCATTAAAATTGGCACAATAACTTCTACGAGGACCAATTTTAACCATAGCCGCCTTTCTAAAATCACTTAAGGACAAACACATCACAAAAGGACCCAAAATAGGAATATGGTTTATATACTATGTTGTAGGGTATCAAGTGGTCGGGCTTGACCGACTATACTTTCTTTCTTCTTGTTTTTTGTTGCATCTCACTATGTCTTATTGTGTAGCGCATAAATGTGCGCTTACTTTAAAAAACTTACTTTAAGTGCTTAGCAAAGCAAGCACATGTTTTATTGGGCAAATTATCAGAATGTTTTTATGGAAGACAAGTAGAAAAAATAAAAGCCATAACTTTTAAGTTTGCAAGATTTGTTTTTTTTTTGAATAAAAGTGGTTGTCGAAGGGTTAAAACTAAATAGTATACAAAAGTATAAAATTTATACCCAAATACTTACTATTCATGTGTGTGTATGTGTGTATTTGGGTTTATCCTATACATCCGTAGAATTTACGATTTCTGACACTACAGGCAACATTAAAAATGCTTATTTATGCATTATTTTTATGACTTTTTTTAAATGTGCATTTTTCGAATGGAAACAAGTCGAATAAAAAGATAAAATATGATAAATTCTAAAAAAAAAAAATTACAAAAATAAAGTGGCAGTAGTAACAGCAGATACATCATCAGTGTTTCTGAAATAAATTTGACGTTTAACAATATTTTGAAAATGGAAATATTTCATTCACTCATGCATATTCTCATGCACGTTTGTTCTCGGACGAAGAGGTTTTATTGAAACCATTGAGTTTTATTGATAAAACAGTTTAAGGAAACTTTTGTATTGATCAACGGCTTTTAAGATTCTTTCTTACTACTTGGCAATGTGCCAGAGTTATTGTTAAAATGAAAAAGATGCAAAAGTAACGAGTAGGCCTAGTTTTTTTGTGAGGAAATATGCAGAGAAAAAAAATATGCTTAAAAATATGCAACAAAAAATCATTAATATGCTTATCAAAAAGTTTGTATATCCACGCCATAATAGTGAAGAGGGTATTATGCGTTTGTGTTGATGTGTATAACAGCTTAAAATGTTGGTCATAGACCACAACATTTTTAATGTTGATATGACATTAAAATCCATTTTCGGGAGAAACGTTTGCATGGGAACTTTGGTCAAATATGGATTCTAATAAATTTTGGTCAGATGATTTTGATTGCAATAAAAAAAGTTTGTACCGAATTTAATCTAAATAACAACACAATAAGATGGTGTATGCACACAAAGACCCTATTCCAGAAAGAAGCTTGTATAGAGGCGAAATTATGGACCGATTTGCCTTTTCAATATGTCCTTGGTCCTTGTGCCAGTTAGAAGCTATCGCACACCAAGTTCAAAATTGACTCAACTCGAAATTTTTCGGGCTAATATGCTTAAATTATGCAC
This sequence comes from Pollenia amentaria, assembly GCA_943735925.1. Taxonomy (NCBI): domain Eukaryota; kingdom Metazoa; phylum Arthropoda; class Insecta; order Diptera; family Polleniidae; genus Pollenia; species Pollenia amentaria. The sequence continues at coordinate 229,443,011 of OX031009.1, forward strand.
AATACACATGTTTATTTATAAAAAAATAAATATCAGAATATTTTGTTGTTGTTAACTGTTGCTAAAAAACAGTTAGATCTTTCTTTATGTTTCAATTGGTATAAAGTTGCAGTTATTATAAGTGACTTATTTTTAGTTGTGCTAGAAAATACAATGGTAGAAGATCCCATCTGCAAATTACTTAATAGTCTTAATTTGAATTGTGTGACACTTTTGATAAAATAGATATTAATTAGACTTTAGAGGTAAATATGATTCATTTCTATTATTCAGCTAAATGACATAACTTGAAATAATTCGGTAACTTGTGCAAATAAAACATCATCAAAAATAACACGACTTAAAATTTTTCATTATCGAGTGTATAAATATTGAAAAAAAGAACTTTTTAGATCCAACTCTGTATGGATTTTCTACTAAATGGTCCAAAGATTTTTATTTTAACTATTTTTATTTCGGTCAAAAACTGTTTTTTTTTATTTCTGAAAAATGAAGTTTTTCGAGTTGAGTCACTTTTGACCTAGGTGTGCGCTCTGTACCAAATTTCATAAAATTATCTCCAAAACTGCGACCTATACTTTGCGAACAAGGCTTACATGGACCGCCAGCCGGACGAATACCTCTCCACTATTATGGTGTAATTCTGTTCTGGCAGGTCTACGATTGCCCATGAGACCCAAATACGGTCCACTCTCAAATATATGAATGTCTATAAATTCTGTGATAATATAACTATTATTCCTAATAGCTTATGTGCGATTTTCACAATAAAAGGGATTAACCGTGTAGTAAAATAAATATGTAAATAAATTTAGAGAACTCAGTTTTTTGACTGCAAGAGTTTCAAGCTAAAATCTTGAAAAGTTTGCACTGTTAATGAGTTTTTAAAACTCCTGTAAATAGAAAATTTTTGTGAACTTTCGTAAAAACAATATTTTTTGTTAAAATTCACAGAAATTTTAACATTTTGTATACATCGAAAATTTTCGTGAAGTTTTCTATAAATAACAAAATTCTCGTAAAATTATATTTTGCATAAAAAGTAAAAAAATAAATATTTCATTTCTAGTAAATTCTCGAATATGGCAAAAAGACGTGAGTTATTCCACCAAATAATTTTTAATTATTCTCTGTTTTTCAGATAAGTCGGTCAATATCATTTTCTTCCGAAAATTTCGTTTTTATAGTCAAAATTTGTTTTAATTTTTAATACGTTTACATTTCCATGCAAGAAAGAGAAAACAAGATCATTTCCAATGCAAATTAGAATTTAATCTTCAATCTAAACAAGAAAAAATAAACATTATTATTCTACTTTTACGATTCTTTTATGTTGCAACAAGTAACAAATGCATTTGTTTACTGTTTGCAATATTATCGTGATTTAGTATTGAGAACATAAAAAAAATCACATAAATAAATCTTTATTGGGCTAAATGGCATCATTTATTACATTTTGTTAAATTCTCTCTCCACTATTTCGAGGAAATATTTTCTTTTATCAATTTCTATCGATAATAAATAAGAATCCATGGAAATGTTTACAAAAGTACAAATTAAATAATATAAATAAATACAAAGACATAATAGTAATAGAACTTATGTATTTATATATTAAATGTGTGATGAAAACTAAAATTAACAAAATATTTTATGTACATTTATTAATTAATATCTAATACTTTATATTTCTTCTGTAATTTTAAAGATTAATTTCTCTTGAATAAAAACTTTCTGTAATGGGTAATGCCAACCTATTACCTTATGCATTACTTTTAAATGTCTGACTGTATCCATCCTTTAACCCTTTAAGTATATTTTATGTAAATTTCAGTGTCCAAAATCAAATCTATCCCATTCCTAATCTTGTTTGAAATTATTTTTATGTTGATCTAAAAGTCAAGGAAGTTGGACATAAACCAAACAATTATTACATTTTCAAACCAATAAATTAAATACACAACAATGTCGTTACAATGTTTACAGTAATAAAATAATTGATTATTGTTAAATGTTCTATTTAACGAGAATATATTTTTTTCTCTCTCTCTTGCAATTTGTACAAATAAAAAGTGGGTGTATTTTACACATTTTCTTTAGGTCACATGGCAAAAAAATTAAACACATTCAGTTTTATTTTTTTCAATCAATTTCAATTTAAACTGAATTTTTATTTAGTCATTTATTAAAACTTAATACATTCTATTGTTTTCTTTAGTAGATTCAACACAGCTGGGAAACGATATATATTGTTTTTTTAAGAATGTTTGCTCTGAATATTTGTCTTTGGTCAATTAAGAATTTAAATTAAAGAAAATATTTGATTTGTTTTAATAAAAGTTAAAAAGTATGGGGAAAAATGTGTGGATAAAAAAATTAATAAATGACTAAAGTGTTTAATAAAATACTTGTATAGATACATACCAGCAAAAAAGACTCTTGTATAAGAAAAATAATATTTTAAAGACTTTTAAGATTGACATATTCTAAAATAATCAAAAGGCCCTTATAAATGCCAAAAATTCAGAATAGTTTCTCAAACAAGAAGTTTTTCGTAAAGAAGCAACTAAATTACAAATTTTTTTGAAAAATTTTCTATATTTAGCAAATTTTCGAAAAAGTTAAAAAAAAAAGTTTAAAGAAAATAGAATAGCTACTTTCCAAAAAAAATTAATATAAATAACTTCGATAAAGTTCCTATAAAATTGAAAATGTTCAAAAAATTACCTATAAACAGCAAATTCTCGAACAATTTACAATAATTAGCAAATTAAATCACAAATTCACTATAAATAGCTTATTTTCCAAAAATTTAATATAATTTGCATATATTTGAAAAATTTACTATAATTAGCAAATTAAATCACAAATTCACTATAAATAGCTTATTTTCCAAAAATTTAATATAATTTGCATATATTTGAAAAATTTACTATAATTAGCAAATTAAATCACAAATTCACTATAAATAGCTTATTTTCCAAAAATTTACTATAATTTGCATATATTTGAAAAATTTACTATATATTTAAAAAAATTTACTATAAATAGCAAATTTTCGAAAAATTTACTATAATTAGCAAATTAAATCACAAATTTACTATAAATAGCTAATTTTCCAAAAATTTACTATAAATTGCATATTTTCGGAAAATTTATTATAAATTGCATATTTTCGGAAAATTTATTATAAATTGCAAATTTTCGAAAAATTTACTATAAATAGCAAATTTTAAAAAATTTTTTTATAAATAGCAAATTTTACAAAAATTGCATATTTTCAAACAATTTACTATAACTAGCAAACTTTCCAAAAAATTTACTATAAATAGCAAATTTTCAAAAAAGTTTATTATAAATAGTACATTTTCAAAAAATTTACCATAATTATCAATTAAAAAAATTTACTATAAAAAGCAAATTTTCTAAAAAATAACTATAAACAGCAAACTTACCAAATAGCAAATTAAAAAAAAAAAAAAAAAAATACTAAAAATAGCAAATTTTTAAAAAATGTAATTTAAATAGCACATTTTCAATAAATTTACTTTAAATATTAAAATTTTGAAAAATTCACTATAATAAGCATATTTTCGAAAAATTTATTATGAATAGAAAAATTTCGAAAAATTTGCTAAAAAAAAACATATTTTCAAAAAATTTACTATAAAAAGCATATTTTTAAAAAATTTAATATGAATAGCAAATTTTTACAAAACGTTATATAAATAGCAAACATTTTCAAAAAATTTACTAAAAATAGTAAAATTAATTCGAAAAATTAATATGAATAGCAAATTTTCGAATAACTATCCATAAATAGCAAATTTTTCAAAAATTTTTAAAAGAAAACTTATCGAAAAATTTCTTATAAATAGCACATTTCCTCTTATTACTCTATAAACATTTTATTTGTACTTGATAACTCAATATTATTTATTTATTTTGTTTAAAACATAAATTTGTATTTTTCTTCTTTAATTTTATCTCAAATAAAATTTCACACTTTATTTAAGACAGTGGGTTTTGGGGGCACAACCAAGCATTAAAAGTACTTTTTAATTTTTCGTTTCCATTGGTACTTAACACGTTGGTGTTAATTTCCCAAAGTATTTTTAAACATAAGAAAGCAAACATAACTCTTTGAATTTTTTTTTTCTATCAAAAACTGAGGGTCAGTATTTTTGGCACTATGCAATGTAGAATAACAAAACAAATACGGTTTTATTGACATTAACTTTTGCAACTTATTTTTGTAAGTGAAGAAGACTAAATTGGATGAATGTATTAGACATTTGTATGTTGAATTCGTTTTAAAAATAGAACTGTGGTTTTGTAGACTTTACAAATAATTAAAAGCAGGAAGTCCAGCAGTTCACCGAGATTCACTTCTGTGCTTTAAGACAGAATTTTGACCTTATAAGCTACCAGTAGTGTCAAAGACTACTAATATTTTATATACATTGGTGTATATACATAAACAATATATAAATTTAAGCTTCATAATAAATAAATATATGATGTATATGAAATATGTCGACATACATAAATACCACTCTATTTATTCTATAGGAATCATAATAAGTAATAGTACTCCATTATAATTAATACAATAAAATTTTTTATTTATGCACAATTTTCCTGTATTGTTATCCACAACATAAAAGATGAAAGGTTTATTTTTCCAACCACTTAACTTTTCCACTTAAGTTACCCGAAAATAAAACAACAAAAAAACCATCAGAGCAAATTGAAGAATAAAAGCGCCTCCTTTACAATTGAAAACTGGGTGCAGCCGACAGACGGACAGACAGACAGACAACTCATGGTTTTGTGTATCAGTTTTGTAAATGTACTGCTGTTTTGTTTACGAATTACTAACATTTGGCAATAGATTTTCCAAAGAAAGTAAAATGGAAAAATAAAAAAAAAAACATTGCAGGCAATTATTTTGTTAGCAACAAATGCTCATTCATAATCATAATAAATAGTGAAATGTAAACAGCAACAACAGAAGCTCAATAGCGAACAGCAACATCAACATCAACATCAATTTAATCCAACAAGACAACAATCAAACTCATCGATGAACCACCAACTATCAATACACAACCAATCATCTCTGTATTCATACAGAGAAGTCAGACGATCACATCGTTAGACTGACAGCCACTTAATCGAAGTCAGAGTTGTAGTCAGCATTTGCTTCAGCAGTAAAGTCAAATCATTCAGGCATTACAATTTGTAACATACGAGTACATGTGTTCATGTGGATGAGGACGATGATGATATCGCGTCAAATAAAATAAAATATTAAAACTTAAACGAAAAGCAAAATAAAGCCCAATCAAAACATCAGAGATCAAAATGAAGGCGGAATATGTGGTGTATTAATTATAAACCACTACACACAAAAACAAAAAATTAAAAAAGCCACAAAAGATAGCAAATAAAAAATTGAATAGATTAAAGTTCGTTCATAAATTTGTTTGCACGCTCCAGCAAAGTTTTTTTTTCTTGTCTGTAGAACTTTAAAATTTATCTGAACAAGCAGACGGACGGACGAACACAGTTATTCTTTTCAATTCAATTCAATTCAATTCATTCAATTATTGTTCAAATCTTGTTGCATTTCTATTCTGGAACAAAAAGATGGGAAAGATAGTCCATATTTTTTTTAACTCTTTTTTTTTGTTGCTGCTGTGGCATACATCGTTTTTAAAGTTAAACATAGAATTTGGATTGAAAAAAGCCAACACGAGAAAAAAATTAATTGCAGACAGTGTGGCTGGTTGGATGGCTGACTGGCTGCTGGAACTCTGACAATAGTGACACACTTTTTTCAGTTTTTTATTCACAACAATGTTTTTCACTGATTCTCATTTGCAACAGGCACACAAAACTAAGAGAACTTAGATCTGCTATATACAATTTTAAGATCTTTCGATTTAACACAAAAAAATTTAAAACATTGTTAACCGTTTTTTTAGTTTTTTTTTAAATATTTCCTTCAGATTTGCTTTTAAAATTGTCGGTACCTCTAATTGGCTAAACTTTTTCTTGTCAAATCATTTAGTTAAGTCGAGAGAGAGAGTTGTAGGGGTTTTTGTACAATTGGTTTAACAAAATACTGCATATCGATGTAGTTTTTAATATAAGTCAGTTTTTGGATCTCCTGATATTTTTAAGGCCTTTCATAGTCTAAAAAGAGAAGTTAAAGTGCTATATTCGGTTGTGCCGGGTCTTATGTACCCTTCACCATGGTGTAATAAGAGTAGAACATTATATAAATATCGTTCTTTAAAGATAAATAAATCTATTTGTGCCACGCCCACTTCCTAATCCCGCTTACATTTTGTCGGATGTTGTGTATCGATAACCAACATGCTTGTACCTAATTTTAAAACTTTGCCTCTTGACGATCTCTAGATATACAGAAATCTATATTATCTTTATACCTGAGGTGCCACGCCCATTTCTCTAATCCCGCCCATATTTTAAAAGGGGTTGTGTATTTTTCTACATATATATAAATACATATTTTGAATTGTTTTTGGTTTTTTCTTTACAAGAATACACGCTGTTATAAGCGAATTGTATTTACATTGTTCATAATGTTTTTTGACTTTTGTTACACTTTGTTTCGATATTCGTCATAAAAAGTTTCAGTTTGCCCAATATTCAATTAGAAAAATACTTAAATTACGGGTACATTTACAACATAGCTTGGGAATAATGATTAGAAATCCTAATTATTAGCAATTGGATTAGAAATTTTAATTGTGCTGAAAAATTCATTAATTATGATTAGTTAGCCATTTTAGACGATTACTAATTGATTAGATTAGAAATAATCAAAAATCTAATCACAATTAGTGACGATTAGCATTTCTAATCAAATCTAATCAAAACTAATCCAAAAAATAATTGATTAGATTTCTTGATTATTTTTGATTAGATTTGATTAGATCAACTATTTTTAACTATTTTTGTGAAAAGAAAATATTTCATTATCACATTTGTTGCTATATTTACATAATGTAACAGTTTTCGAATATTGAATATTGAAAATTAACAATTTTGTATGGGGTGTTCCCGGTTTGGAGGACTATTTTCTGCTGACAGCTTCTTTTAAGATAATTAAACATGCAAATAAAGCACTCCTAAAGTACTTTTTTAAGGGCAAACTATATTAACATATTTATTAATATTTTGCTTTTATTGGCTTAAATACCTTTTTTCAAGCATTTTTGAAAACCATAATATATTTTTTTTCGCTTTAAAACCTTCTTCGTTGTCAGCACTAAAAGAGCAGCTTTTTTGTATATTTTATTCGTTATCATTTACTGCTGTATAAGAGCTCTCTTACTAAAGCGCTCGATTGTGCGCTTCTTCTCTTAAGTGCTTCTTATACAAATTCATTTATTTCTACGTGAAGCTTATTTTATTTTCAACAAGATTATTAGACAATCTGTGCGTTAAAACCTGATTTAATTAAACTTGCAATGTGAAAGCAAAATCAGCTGTTAACAGTTTTAATGTTAAACCAGGTTTTCATTTAACGACAACGCCTTACACAATAAGGCCGAATGCCTTGAGTTCATTATTGCATGGTAACCGTATGCAATGCACAACCGTTGCAAGATTTCTGCCTTATTTTTTTTATTTATGATGTTTTGTCAACGCATTGGTTTTTAGTGATGCTTTGCAATACTGTGCTTATGAATCAGCCATCCTGCTACGAATATGTATGACACTTTAAAAGACAATCTTATATGTTCGTTCTCAGGCTCTGAGAAAAAACGTCTTTACAACATATTGGCTGAGGAGCAGGCGCGGATCCAGCTTGAGCCTTAGGGGGGGAGGGGGGGGGGGAAATTTTTTATGGTACAAAACAAGTAAAAAATTTGTTTTTAAAAGTTTATTAAAAACGATATGTTTATATTATATTAAAAAAAAACTCAACAATAAGGTAAAATAGAATATAAGATCAGTTCAATATAAATTAAAATAAATTAATCTTTTTAAATAACGTTTTGGCTATAAAAATAATTTTATTTATATTTAATGTTTTTTTGTTGTATTTGAAACAATTTATTTGACTTCATCATACTAATTTGTTTGACCAATTTTTCGACCAAAAAAAAAACATATGCAATTGTTAACAAAATTTTGGAAGAAGGAATATGCTTCACTAATTTTAAAATTAAGTAATGAATTTAAGTCGAACTGTTTGGGTTTTAATCTAAAGATACATATATAATTATTCTGGTTTAAGTTGATTACATCTAATTTTTTTATTTAAATTATTTTTATTTAGAAAGGAATTTTAAAGCTTATATTAATGGAAAGACAAAAATAATTTTGGCTAAACATACATACGTACATATGTACCTTCAGCCGTAAATGTGCTAATGCCACAATTTTTGAAAATTAAGTTTTTGATGCAGTTCAATAGAGTTAACAAAAATACATCGTTTGCAGAAAAAATACAAATATTTTTTTTTAGTTCTTGTTTTGCAACGATATGTAAAAGTTCTAAGTCCAAAAATGCTAAAGAAATTTTCAAAAAAAAATTTTGAAAATTTCAAAAAAAAAATTATTAATATTTGTTAATAGTCAACATTGAAATAAATAAAATAATTTTATAGTATATTTATTTTTTGCAAATTGACATACTAAAATGTACATTAAAAGTATAAAATATATAATAGAAAAGGTGATAAGTCACAAAAAGCTATGTAAAACATAAATGTATTATTTTTAGTTGGTTTGCAAGCCAATAAAGAGTCATCAATGAAGCAAAACTGGATTTACAGACTTCAAATATATTCATAACTAAAGACCTTATAAAATTTTTTCTCTCCCCTATAAAATTAATACATTGGACTACATCCTTTTTGACTGAAGGTAATGATATATACTTATATAGGTACATTATATTAAAAAAAAAAAATTACGGACTCTCCATTGTTTCACTCATTTTTATGTAATTTTTGTATATCAAAGAACTTTTCTTATTAATGCACTTGAAATTTGACAGTTATATAATTCTTCTTTGATGAACTTTTACTAGACCAATACATATATTCATATGTATATATGGGAAGGTAGAATGGCAATGCATATAAAATTCCAATTCAAATCCAACTATGATGAAAATATGATACGAAAAACGGTTATATTCAAATGTATATAATAAATAATTATCATAACACAAATAGAAATATTGCATATACTAAAGCTTATGAATAATTCAACCGCTCGCATTTTCAACCCAAACGTTTATTTTTCGGAAATGTAGAATTAATATGTATTTAAATACAGTAAACTAGATGTTTCATTGGAAATATATAATAAATAACTATTAGGATAAATAGTTGGATACTTATTGAAAATTTGATTAGAGATTCTATAAAAAACAAAAAAAAAAAAACTTGATGGGATTTCCAAAAATTTTGTACATTCGGAAATTCGTGTATTATCGAAATAAGCAAAATATATTTTTATAATTTAGGGGGGGGGGGAAATATCCTGTTTCCCCCCCCCCCCTGAATCCGCGCCTGCTGAGGAGTAACTCTCGCATAGAAGACCATCAGACTTTCAAGCCAAATGCTTTTTTTTTTAGCCCACGATATGGTCAGATGATATTTTACAACAACTTTGTATTCAACGTCTACCATCTCAATTGAAAGCCATTCTGTCTGGCAGTGAAGCTCGTTTGGAGAAGCTTCTTACAAATACATATAAAATTTGTGATTGCACCGATACGAAAATACACGCTCTATCTTCAACATCCGGCAAAATTTTGAATCCAGCAAAATTTTTAAATCGTTCAATTATCTTCTATAAAACCAAACCTCTATTCTGGTATCATTCTCAATTTGTAGAAAAGGTTAAGAAGTGTCTTACTCCATGCAGTTTCAAACAGTTAAATTTGAAAAACTAAACGGCCATTTTGGTGACGGATGCCAGCAGCCTGGATATAAAATCGAAATGTAGTTTTTTAGTCGATTCTGGAGCCGATGTTTCAGTTATTCCCGCATCACAACTACAGCGAAAGCAGCACTCATTTCATTCGCGGCGAGCCATTCGACATCAACTCTTATGGCTCTTACTTTTCGGGAAACGGTATGGTATAATAAAGCTTTAAGTCCCCTTCCAAATCTTTAATAATTCCTAAGCCCGGTTTATTTAAATTAATTATTCTTCAAGACTCTTCAACAGATGTTTAGTATTCTTGCTGATTATTCTTCTGCTCTCACAGTTTTCAGATAAATAAAAAAAAATATTAAATACAATCATGTTTTTGTATTTATCTAACCATGGGCGAGCATCCCCCTCTGTTACACCGCATGCATCATGAGAATGTGGTGGTATGAATGTGTGTGCTGTTGTTTACTGGTTCTAAGGAACGCCTTCGAATATTGTAAATTTGTTTCTTTTGAGGCCAAAAGGAAATAAATTGTTTTACTAACTGAGTTATGGAGTTGTTTCTTCTTTTCCTTGTTTTTTGTGTGTTAAAAGTCTAGAAAATTTCTTTGGCTTTTCTTTTTAAAAAATATGTTCTTTTGGTTAAAGTTTTTCTTTTTTGTTGTTGTTGCATTAAGGGCTTCCGCTTGGTTTTTTAAGTTTTCTTTTCATATTTTTCTTTTGGCTTTTTAATGTAAACTTTTCTTAACTTGACACAGTAACCTAAACTCCATTTCCATAAGTTTTTGTGGGTTTCTAAGTTTTCATGATTTCGTTAGTTTTTCGTTTGCCTCTCTAATTTTGAATTGTGATGGGAATTTGCTGGTACAGTTTCTCAGACACACCAAATGCAATGAAGACATTAAGATGAATTTTATTCATAAAGTAGCAGTTTATGAAAAAAAAAACAAGTAAATGGGATTAAGTCGAGAATTGTAAAAAGTTTTCAAAAGATTAGCTTAAGTTTGGTATATTCTTAAAACTGCTGTTACACCAAAATAAAGTTAAAACATTTTGTGCATAGTTTTGATTTTTTATAATTCTCAAAACATAGCCCAGTAAACATTGCAATGCATAAACCTTATTCCGGTTTAATTTTTTTAACTGTGACGATAGTAGAATTTGTATTGCAGAAAAAAACTAATATAAAAAAATTCCCCCCTTAAAAGCTATAAACTCTTCTCAAAGTGATAGAGATATATTCATAAGTCTTATTATTATGTCCAAAACATTAAAATATTTGGTACATTTTATCATACTTTTTTATACAACAAAAAAAGTATTAGTTTATTGTAATAAAAAAAAATCATCCGGCCTTAGCCTGCCGGTCCCAAGCCAGGGCAAAGGAGGAGTGTTTCACATAACGGAGCATTCCTCTTCTGAATAAAATTATTGTGTTCCTCCAGCATTATCGGAGGCTGCTTGCAGGCCTGATAAGGCGAAGTGGAAAATAATATTATCAACGAAACGATACAATAAGACCTTTGAAATAAACACAGGAGTGAAACAAGGAGGTATTTCATCAGCTGAACTCTTTCTTCAACTTCTGGGCAGAGTTCTTCAAGACACAAATAGAGAGGCGACAAGCGGAATTCAATGGCATCTAAATTAACGACCACATAACGTTGACTATGCAGATGATATGTTTTATGTTACATACGCCGGACGACATTCAGCAAAAGCTGGAAAAACCCCATCAGCATGGCATGCCAGTGCGCCTTAAGATTAATATGTCCAGAACTAAGTCGATGAGAATCAGCGCAACAAACAAAGACCCGATCCTTTTAAAAGGTACACAAAAAGAAGAGGTGGAGATGAAGATGTGGCGTTCATAATAAACCGCGCACGTAGCGCTTTTGCAACTTTAGGTATAGGGTGAATATCTTTGCAAATATCAAAGAGCCATACAATAATATATTCAATTTCAGCGTTAAATCAGTACTTCTTTATGGCTGCGAAACATAGAAAGTTACTTAATATCTTTCGTCCAAATTAATGTCTGCATAAAATCCACAGAATATTTTTGACCAACCACATCTCAAAATGCCGCCCTGTTGTCATGCAGCAGACAATAACCCATTGCCCATAATATTCGCCGTCATAATCGGACATAAATATGTCACAAGCTTCGAAAAGACATTTTAGACATAGCAAAGGCATGAAGTGGAACCCTCAGGGTAGACGACGCAATGTTGGACGTCAAAGAACAACATGGAGAAGATCGTTGAAAGTTAATCACCGGCAACGAGGGTCGACATGCCCGGTAGGCTAGCTGGTAGGGAGGTAGTCTATGAGTGCCGGCGTTGCGGGTTAGATTCCCGCCCAGAGACTTTGGTCTCCTTCAGACAAGCGTAGAGCTTTGCGGGATTAGCATAGGGGAAAAATACTTCACAGGGCCCAAGAGAGGATTAAATGGAGACTTTATGTGAAAACGTTCCCTTAAAATATACTCACTAACAAAATTCTTCTAAGGGCCCTTATAACAACCTAATGTTAAAGTTTCTGATAGTTAACGTGAACAATAGCTATCGTGAACGATAAAGTGACCATTAAGTTTTCTCTATTATAACAACTGTCCGATAAAATGTAAAATGTAATTTTTTGTTATAACATCGCAGTAGGTACCGACTACTTTTGATTGTTTAAAATACGTAGTGGCAACGACTTTCTTTTGTTTATTTCTTTAATTCATTCACATTTTTATGTCATTGAAGTTACCATATCTTCAGCAGACAATATGGCAGCTTCAAATTCTTACAGTTCACTTGTAAAGTTACCATGAGGAAAAACCTGCTGTTAGCTTATCAGTCACTTTTAAGGTTAATGCTAAATTGTTATATCCAAAAGCTTTTTATCTGTCAGATAGCATCCTTAAAAAAACTATTTGTAAGTTGTAGCAATGGCCCTAAGAGAATGTTACATTATTAAATATAAGTTTTTTGAAATATATTGCTAGAAGCCCCTTCTCTGCAGCAGCACTTCCTATCCTTCCTTCGTGTGCCAAATAATAAAAAAAGATCTAAAACTTTTTCCGATATAAAAATGTCCAACATTAGTATAAACAGGGTGCCATAATTTTTTCAGAATTGTCAGGTGGGAAATTTATGATGGAAAGACTTGGCGTAGAACAATGAACCAAAGTTGTTCACTTTGTTTTGAATGTCAGCCTTTGAATATTCAGACACAAAGATCATCTCGAATAATGAGCGATGCGGCCTATTTTTACCTCAATGGTCATGTGAATAAACAAAATCGCAGAATTGGGTCATCCAAAATCCAAGAATAGTTTTTATACATCAAATGCAACCACTAAGATGGACATATATTATTTTCTTGGCCATTTTTTTAAAGAAAACGACAAACAAGATGCGGTTAATGTGAATAACATTCAATACCTGGCACTGATTGAAAATTTTTTAAGGTCCGAAGTAGAGCACAATCCAAAATTATGGTTTCAATAAGATGGAGCCACAAATCACACAGCTCGTCCAACTTTGGCTTTCCTGCGAGCCATTTTTGGCGATAAAAGCGTTACTTATGCGCCATCCTGTATATTGACACAATTTTCCCCAGGGGGAGTTTATGAAATTGCTTGCTAAGCTTTTATTTTTCATAAAACAACCAAATTACGAACTTAAATGTCAAGCACCAGCTGCTATTAACCAATTGCCTTATCAAGTCACATATTATTACTGGAAGTCATAAATGGCTTAAAATTATATAGCCACAAATTTGTCTTGACATAAACAACATTAAAAGTGTGACTTAAGTCAAAGTCAGCAAAAAAAAAAAATTGAATCAGTAAGAAAGAATCAGTATTTTATTTATCATTTAATTTATTTTGTATTACTTTTTATACTTTTTGACTTCAATTGGCAGACATCTGTCGACAACCAAGAAAATTACTAAATGACTTACTGGCTGATTGGCTCTGTATCACTTTAAATCAATCTTTATTCGCAAAACTGCTTTTCTGGGCTTTTGATTGTTTGAGACTGATTTAATTTTTGGCTTTTTGTTTTTGGTTGTTAATTTAAAAATTGTCACACCAAAGCACGCAACAATTTTAATTAAACTGAATGAGCAGCAAAAAGAAAATCTACTAGAGCAGCGAATTGTTACAACAATATTATAAAAATGTAACCAATGACTTAATAAAATTAAACATAAAATCATGTATTTAGTGGAAGTTTTTTTTTGAAATGCTACAATTACGTAATAAATTGATACAAATCTTATTGTTATTATGATAAAACCGGCAACCGTTCATGCCTGTTACTAATAAATCATTGGTACGAGTAAAAAAGGAACCTGTACATTACAAAAAGTACTAGAAACCAAATTTACCTCTTGTAATTTTTTAACATACGTTTGAAAGAATAGATTCTCAAGTTCTCTGTTCAAACTAGAAATATACACAGAAAAAATTAAAAATTTTCTTAAACAAGTTGTTGATTTTGCACCTGGTACCAAAATAATTATATTGATTACTAAAAATTGTGAAATTTTTTTTTCAATAATGATATTTTTAATATTAATTAAAAAAAATTATCAAAACTCTTTGTCATTTCAAACAATGTGTTAATTTAATTAATTAAAGCTTCGTTCACAATAGGCAGCAACATTTTCGCTGGTGTTCAAAATAGAGCAACAATTTTTTTCGTGACCACACACAACAATATTACGTATTTATTACAGAAGTTAGGAAGAACATGTAAATCAATTAAAATAGATAATCATTCATTCAAAAGCAAATTTCGATCTATCAAGGTGAAATACCATTTGGTTTAAAGATTGATGTTTGACTATTGACGTCATCCGGCTACAATAGCCGAGTGAGTAAGACGGCAAACCCCACTGAAGAGATTGTGTGGTTACAATCGAAACTAGTATGGGCAACCTGTACATGAAAGCCTGGGTTCAAATCTCAGCGCAGTCAAGAATGAAAAATTATCAATAAAATTTTAATTAATTTCATGTTGTAAAATTCTTGTCTTCATAAAAATAATTTAATGAAAATTAAATTCAATGAACTTAAGCCTGCTTATAATATCTAAATTTGGATTAAAAACCATTAACAGTTCAATAAAATAACCACAATACTAATTATTGTATTTATTATTATTTTTTAAAACATTTTGTTGAAATTTTCATTCAAAATTAAATAAAATTATTATAAACGTCATATAAATTTTCATATAAATTGTTGCTGAAGTTGATGTAGACTCAACTTTTTAAAATATTTTAAAGCCACGTACACAATGCTACAAAATGAACAAAAATGTAACTAAATTTTTATTAAAAAGTTGAGTCGACTTCTACTTCAGAAACAATTTGTATGAAAATGTATATCACGTTTATAATAATTTTTTTTTGGTTTTGAATGAAAATTTAACAAAAAGTTTTAAAAAATAATAAATTCTTAAAATTGTTGTGGGCATAATTTGCAAACGGTTTCTTAACCGAAAATGTGTGTGGTTACGAAAAAAATTTTTGCTCTATTTTGAACAGCAGTGAATAAAATGTTTCTTCTGTAATATTTAATTGAATTTAAAAAATCAAAAATTTTTCTTTTCTCTTTTATTATGAAACTTTTTTTTTTCCTTTTTGTATATAACTTTTATAAAACTTGTATATGTAGAACTTTTTGCCAGATCGCCTCAAAAATGTCCAATGGACGCTGAGGCAACACCTTTCTTTGTAATAAAAATGTTTTCTGAATTAATATATAAACAAAAAAAAAAAAAAAAAAAAATTATTAAAAAATGTTGCTGCCTATTGTGTACGAGACTTAATTATTGACAGTTCCCAACAACAATTCTAGAAGTTTAAATTATTTCATTTTAAACGAAAAAGTCAATTATAATTTTTGATATTTAATAAATATTTTAATAAAAAAGTTATTTCAAAACAACTTATATATTAATTAAATCAAAATTATATTTTTAATTTTCTTTCAATTAAAAAAACAATTGATTCAATTATCACATTAATTAAATTTAAATATTTTAAAACATTTTTTTTATTGATAAAAAACTTTTTTCTGTATCAATAGCAGTTTAAATTCTTTTGAATTAATTTTTTTAGTTCTTTTAGCTTGACATCCAAAAGAATTCTAAAGAGTGTTGAATTCCTTTGACTAATTAAAATTTTTTTGAATACAGTTTGTTTGAAACCTTGAATTCATTAAAGGAATTTTAAATAAATAAATTCAGGAGGGAATTAAATCGAATCGATTTAATAAATTCAGCTAGAAATTAAATATTTCGGTCCGAATATTTGCGGACATTTTTTATTCCCTTGGGCAGATATTAGCGGGAAATTCCACCAACTACTTAAAGAAGGGGCCAAACAAAGACTGGTATTGGTTAATTTTATTAAAAAGAATATTTAAATCCGAATTTAATTTATTTAATTCTAAATAGAATGCACTCTTTTAAAGGTTTATTTGTTAAATCAGATGTATATTTTTTTAATGAGTTTCTGCTGATTTCTAATTTGATTGTACAAACTCTGGCATGCGGTTGAAAACATAATTCAGTTTGTAGTTACAAAAATTTTTCAGCAGTTGTTAAGTATTTTTTTTTTTCTGTTTGTGGCTTAATATTTATAATTATTTTGTTTTTAAATATTTTGTTTAAATATCACGTTTTGACAATTAAAATTATCACTTTAAGCAAAATATTTCTAAATGATTTTTAAAATATAAAGTACCTTTTCGTAATATTTCATTTTGCAAAAGCACCTTTCAAAGGCATTTTAAAATGTTTTGTACGCATAGGAAAAGCATGATTGAAGTATTTCTAGGAAAATTAAAAAATTATTTTTGAAGCACCATGGCAACTTTGTATGGAACTCAAGTGGAGAAACTCATTACATTTTTATGGAGGTCTTTTTCAGTACTTAGAAAGGAAGGTCATGGAGTTTTTCTAAAAATCTGAAAAAAAAAGTTTTTAAAATTAAATTTTCAGAAAATCCAAATTATTTGTCAGAAATGCGACTATTGGAATTGTTTTAAGGAACCTTAAGCCTTTTCTTACTTTATGGTGTAATACATGTGCAATTCCATACTTGGTAAATATGGCCGTAAATCTTTTTTAAAATTCTTTGATATTTCTAAAAATAATTTAAAAGAGTCAATACATCAATGAAATTAGTTAAAGCGTTTACAGTGAATTTCAAAAGGCTGCTTAATGTGGGATATGAGGTAAATTATGGCCGGCATATCACAAATTTGCATGACATTTTTTCTGACCACATGAAGTTAAGTTGGAGCAAATTTTACTGCAATATCTATATCTGCTACCGCTTGAGGCGTATGCAGTCAATTTTCTAGAGTGGCCTATGGTAAATTGTGAACCGATCTTCATTAAATTTGGCAGTGTGATTTAAGGTCCTATAAAACTGTGATGTGCCAATTTTTATTATGATATCAATATTTTTAAGGGCATATAAGCCCGGGAGTAGGGCTTATACGCGGCCTAGGGTAAGTAATAAACCGATCTTCACGAAATTTACCAGTGTGATTTCTAGTCCTATAAAACTGCGACATACCAAATTTTTTTACGATAGCATTATTTATTACGGTTTTGGGGGTACAAAACTTTTTTCCGTACTAGTAGGGCTTATATCGGTCCCAGGGTAAATTACGGACCGATCTTGATGAAACTTAACATTATGATTTCCAAACGAATTTGTGCAAAATTGTTTACCATTCCGTGCATTATTCCACTATTTTTGTATGTTTTTGTAACAAAATTATAATTTTTTTAGGGTGATTGTTCCACATTTTTATTCAAAGCCCTGATCCTACTGAACTGATCTTGCTGGACTTCAATCCCAAACTGATTAGGGCAACTACAAGGAGATTGACACCAAGTTTGCTCTTTTCTTTTGAGTCTTTCGAATGTGAGCGTGTTTTCAACAGACGGATAGGCGGACAGACATACGGACATGCCTAAATGGACTTAGAATTGCTTAAGGTGCCAGAATAAATATACTTTATGGGGTCGTAGATGTATAACAAAAACGTTTCACAAGGAATGACAAACTCTGTATGCCATCATTCACCACTTGTGGTGGTGCAGGGTATAAAAGTGTAATTGTAGCAGATAAATTTCAGTTACAATTACATGTAATTGTGGAACTAAACTCGATTACCTGATCAATATATTGAGACTGACATTAAAACATTAATACAAATTTCTTAAAAAAATCTTATATTAATATCGAAAATATCGAAAGGATTAGAGTGTAACACCACTTCCATTAAAGTGTTTTATACAAAACTTGATAATAAACATTTAATACATTTTATGACGAATTTCATAATAAAATTTTCACACAATATCAAAATCAAAAAATTACATACTCCACATTTTACACATGAAAGTTTGAGTACTTGTTGCATCTTTTTCATTTAAATTTATAATAAATCTAAAAATGGAAAGGAATATTTTCCATAGCAAAAAATGTATGAACATTTTAAAATACGAAACATTTTCTATTTTATGATTTAAATAACAAGAAGAATTTATAACAAAACTGCTTAGTTTATATTACTTCATGCATGCATGATTGCTAACATGCTTGCTTGTTGGTTGGTTGGTTGGCTGGCTGAAAAATTACACACATGGCATAAACTATTTCACACACATTTGTTCTAGTTGCTGTGTTTATGTATGCATGTGTATCTGTGAGTTCCTTGGTACATCTTTATTTCTCTCGATATGTGTTTTATAATCTTGAGGTTTTTTGTTGAAAGAATATATTTTTTTCATGCAAAATGGGATACACATACAAAAACAAAAGTCTTAAATGGCATTTTTCACACTTGACTACATTTTTGGTTCAGTTTAGTGTTTTGTTTCCTTCATTCATTGTGTGTTTTTTTAGTCCTGGCCATAAAAGGATTAGACTTTATGACAGTAACTGACTTTTTTGTTTGGGATTTCAGCCAATGCAAGCATAATACTTCATAAAGATGCCTTAAGACAACAGCAAATTGGTTAAGAAACTCTTTCCTTTTTTTAAGGGAAAATTGTAAAAATATTTTTGGTATAAAAATTAAATACATAGAAATAATAACTCAGGATATTTTGATGTAATTGACAAAAAGTGAAGTAGTCTAATCCAATGTACTTTTACACTAGATAGACTCATTTGGGAGAGTATTACAAAAATACCCGACTTGTCAAAATTGTCTCCATATAAAACAAAAACAATTTAATGCACTCATATACAATTTTGGCTCATACATACGAAACTTGACAATTGGGGTTCGCTAATGAGTCTACCTTGTGCAAATGTACTTTGGTATAATCCAATAATCTTTTTAAAGCCCAAGTGTTCAAAGGGAATTGAGTTTTAAACTCCAGAAAACCCCTATAACTAAATCGTCGATAGTTAATGATGAAACAGAACTGGGGCTGAACGATGTTTTCCATACAGTTTGACATAAAATTATGCCAGAGAAAGCGGTCGAGAAATAAAATCAAATTTATTTTGAAAACGTTTTTTCTCATGCTCTCACATAGAGACAATTATTCTCCCAACAATGCTACCATACTTTCATTCAATTTCATACATTTTGTAAGCAAAGAAAAAAAAGAACAAAAGAAAACGAAAGAAATGAGAGAAAATTTGCAGTTACGGTCGACGTTTTAATTATGGGCTTAATGCTAGGAACACAACTGCGACGAACGACGAATTTCGCCCAACACAACGAATTTTTCCGTAAAAATTCGCTGAGTAAATTCGTCGTATGAAGCACAATAACGACGAATAGCTGGCAGCTTTTATAATTGAGAAAGTTGATTACTGTTTGTGCAAAGAGAGAGAAATAGTGTGACCATATCCAAAAAAATAATGCTTAAAAATAAAAACATAATCAAAAACACAACTAAAAACAATTTTTATAGCATACTTATTTTATGTGTATACAATAAAAAAAAAAAACAATTATTAAAGTAGAAAGTAACTTTATTTACGAAACTACTTCTTAACTAAAACAAAACATGGTCACCTAGTACTAATTTGTTCGTCGTTCGCCGGCGTATGAAATAGAATTAAATCTATTTAAAGTTCGCCGCGTTTGGCAAATTTTCGCCGGCGCCCGGATTGTGTACATTTTCATATACACAAACGTCTTTTATTTTTGGCGACGAATATTCGCGGCCAAAAATTCGTCGTTCGCCCCAGTTGTGTTCCTAGCATAAAAATGTTTGCCTGAAGTAGAAGAATTAATTCTGTTTCATCATTTATTTCAAACTCTCTTTCATATCATTATTTTTAATTTGTTCTAACTATTCTTTGTTTACAAATTGTATGAAACTTAATGAAAGTATGGTAGCATTGTTAACACTCCGTCTACATTATCCATCGCTACGTTCAAACAATAAACAATACCTTGTGCACACATATTTGGATCGTGAAGAATGCTGTTGTTAATGTTTGTTCTTGTTTAAACATAGTTGTTAAAACAATTGTTTGCTAAGCGTTGTCTAGCACCACTGCAGTATTGCCATATAAATAAAAGCCATCTTGATTGTTATTTATATTGCTTTTTATATTTATAGATTGTCGTTTCATACGTTCTCCCATATCAATGAACTTGAGTAAATTATTCTGCCGAAGTTGTGTTCTTGTGCACACATAGCAATGGATAGTCTGGACTATGGTAGAATAAATACAAGTTATAGGCATTATAAATTTTGTTCTCAATTTTAAAACCCATATAACGCCAAACAAAAGAAAATAAGGAAAACATTAAAACAATAATTTTTATATTAATAAATATTTATTAATATAAAAATATTGGGATAACAAATATTAAACAAAAATCAATTTCAAATAAACAATATATAGTTTTATATAAAAAAGGAAGTGCAAAATATGTTGAAATTTAAACATTTGCAAATGAGTAATATTTCGTTGTTTGATATTACATGGGTAAATAATGACAACTCTCCCTAATGAGCATACCTGGTACTTATTATACTTTGCTCTGGACGGTGTGTAAGAGAATAAGTAAAAATATTAGGACAAATGTTCTTAAAATAAATTATATATCGAACTTTATCAACAAGAGGGTATTCACTCAAAATTTCAGAATTTTCGGTGGAAGCAAAACAATTATAAATTTAACATTAAAGGAATATAAAAAAGAATGTTAAAACCAAACGTTTCATTATCAAAAATTTGGCAAAATAGAACGATATTTGAATAGCGGTTATATATGAATTACGTGTCGATTTTTTTCCCAAAAAGTGTAAAAATAAAAATTTTGAGTTAATACCCTCTTGCTGACCAAGTGCGATATGTTATTACACGACGGCTTTCTAAGACAAATTTTTATGTCTCATTATATGAAAAATGTGTTTGTTTCTGTTTAAAGACGAATAAGAAAATTATATACTCGTATGTTAAATTCCTTATCTATAACTAAATTTTTTTTCAAAATTAATGTTTAATAATGATTTTGTTTTATATCAAACATCATATTTATATAAATTTTACCGTTTGACCCTCCTTTGCCAAACGAGTGTCCCTATTGTTTTCAAAATTCATAGAGATTTATTAAGTTGATTTTATTTAATTATACTTTGCAATATGTGCCTATATTTTATAGAATGGTTATTGTTAATCCATTAGGAGTAAATTCATTCCATTCAAGTCGTTTTGTTTGGTTTCGGTTCCAGCACTCACAAGTGGGGGATAATAAAAAAACAAAAGCTACTCAATAAATCTGAAGTACTTTTGTGTTGTTTTATATTAAAACAACAATATTGTTATAAATATACAATATTAGTTTGTTTTTAATTAATTAAACAAATAAACAAAGAAATTTCAACGAATGATGTTTATAAGTTCAAGTGTCTGTGATGTTTTGTGCAGAATTTGACCAGACAATAGAAAGTCATCATGATGAGGATTTATATAATACAATGAACTTTGATTTTCTATGTAGATATTTTTAAATTGTTTAATGATCGTTTAAAATAAAATAAAATTAATAAGGAATTATTTTATTAAACTGCATACCTGTTGTGTCAAATGAAGAGATTTCTCTGAAAATAAAAAATATATAAATAAATTTAGTACCAATTTTAAAGGTTAAGAAAGGACAATTTATGCTTTAATATTTTAAGGATATTCGAAAATTTATTGAGAATCTTAGCTTGCTTTAACTATACAGTTTTAAATCCATATTCATATTGATGACGCCCTAACATTAGAATTGTGGCAAATTGTGAGGCAAAAAGTGACATCAATCCCATGACGAATGGCACCATAAAACTTTGTCATATTTATGCATCATTTATGCTATGACTACTGTGACATTAATTCTATGCCACATTTTGCTTATTATTAAAATTTTTATTCATGCTTTACACGTAAAATGGGAAGCAAAGATTCCCATATTCTATTTTTTTAATTATTTAGTAACATGCATCTAATTTTCAAAGTAGAATTAATATGAAAGCCATATCAGGCATGCTGCTGGTGTCTCATAATTGCGAGTTAACAGAGGACGGAATACAACAAAAGTGAAACAAACAAGTGTAACGGGTAAGTAAATAATAATATTCTCTTACTTCGACTTTAGTCAATCCAATGACAAACTGTCATTAAATTGAGCCTAATGAAACATTTCTACGATGTTACTGGGTCATCGCACAGATGACATGTTTAAACTGACTCCGATTCGTCATTTCTGTAATGCCCATGTGTTTACCCATTGATCATGTTATTCATTTTTGAACCTTATGACAATTTCGGCAAGCGATGCTCATATCACAATGATGTAAAGTCTCATGGGGTCAAAAACGAAGACACTTGTCATGGTACGTTTCTCTATCAGTGTATAATAAAAATCGATTCCAATGGATTGAGATAGCAATCTGGTAATGTTGTGAGTTATTCATAGAAAGTGAAAAGCGAAAATTAATCTTAAATTTTGCTTGTGATGCAGGGGCGCTAACTTGTTCAATTAGTTAAAGTTTTTTAGCAATTAGCACAATGGCATTAAGTTCCTTACTGGATAGAAAGTTGCTTATCTACTCGTATCATCAATAATTAATCAATAGCAATTTTTTACGTATATTAAAAAAGTCTATTAAGTGATCGAACGTTTCTTTCCAAAAGGGCGGTGTTCTCCTGGGGATCTTCTAGTGCTGCATACACCGATACGGGGGAAAGTAGCTGATCATATCAAACATCATAACATTTCTCCCGATTTATCGCACAGCAAGAGTTGTTATGGATGAAATTTCATGAAACAAATTTAAGCTTTATATAGTACTATACTCTCTATTTATGATATGAACTAAATGAACTTTTCCAATAGGAACTAGCTTTCCCACAACAATAAATTTCAGTGTTTTCATTTAAAAAAATTGGGATTATTAGCACATCATTAATAAATGAATTAATTAATAAAATATTTCATTCCCAAAAATAATTTTTGATAACTTTCCAAGCTTTCAATCGACCTGAGAAGCCAGCATAACTTTTCACATTAATTTTTACCAAGCCCATTGATGATGAGGCAAAGCTGAGAATGGAGTCGTGCTAATAAACAAGGTGTTGATGCTTTCACACACATTTTTTTTATCTAGTAATGGGTATTTATTTATATACCGAATGGAACAGATTACGACAGAGAAATTTGGTTTACTTATGTTTTATGTCTACAAGTGGAAAAACTACGTTCCTCTTTCTTTCAGTAACTTTAAATTCTCTCATTTTATTGTTTAATTTTTTTTTATTTTATTTTTGATTTTCCGTTTACAAAATGTATGAAATGTCAGAGCATTAGTAAAAACATTCTTAAAATAAAATAGAATTTTTTTCACGACGGCTTTCGGTCAAATTATATGGAAAATGTGGCCTCGACGCAGTTCTGTTGGAACACTAAGTGTAAAAAAATTTCCATTTTGTTACTTTATTATCTGAAAAATAAAAATTAGTTATTAAATTATTGAACCCCATAGAAACTTTTGGCCTACCCTGTATTTTAAATAGAAGGCTATCAAGGCGAATTCATTACAGGTAATCTCGGTAGTACAACAAGTACAACTCGTACAAGAACCACAAGCAATTTGTTTTTGTAAAATCATTGTACAATGTCAAAAACCGAAACAAATCAAAACAGAAACAAAGATAATAAACAAAATTTTGACATCCAACAATTATAAAGCTAAAGAAAAAAAGTTACCAGCAGGGCTTTTAGGATCACCTGTAATGAATTCGCCTTGGAAGGCTATTAAAAAAAAAAAATCGAACATGACTTTTTTTCCAAATTATTTTTATGTGTGTTATAATTTTTTTTAAATTTGTTTTCATAAAAAGTTTTATATATTTGGGCTTAATTTATTTATTTGCTAAGCATAACTGTTTGCGTCTAAACCGAATGTAGCAGCTTTCCCATCCCTGGTTTCAAGTGTGAATAATGATGCTGCCCTAAGACGAATTGACCACTTGAGGTTCTGACGTCATTATGTCTTATCTTTTAAATTTGAAATAATACTTATGTTTTTTTTTATTTTCTTTAAACTAAAAAAATTTTGAAAGTTAAATCGTTATTTGAAAACCATATTTGACAGTTGAAATTTCTATTCGATGTTTTTCAATTAATTTAACCGTCCTGGAAGTTTAAATTTTCATATTGGACAAAAATTTATATTTTTTTTATTAAATAGTACTTTGTAATATTTGCAAAATTATTCTGGAAAGTGTTTTGTTATTTGCAAAAGATGATCCGTTGTTTTAAATCATTGTGCCTTTATTATTTCTTTCCATTCTTAAGGAATATATCCAAGTTGCTTGGATACTTGATACCTCCCGCTTTGTTCCACAGCCACACATATATTCATACATTCCATTCATTAAAGAACGTACTTGATGTTACAATTATAAGTGAAATAAAAAATTATATTCTTAATTATTGACCGCGCAATAGTAGAAGATACTTTTATCTCGTTTTATTAGAATAGACCAGAGTCTTTGGCGCCAGTCGAACCCGTAACCCTCGCACTGATAGACTAGCTCACTACCCACTTGCCTACCGGTTTTGATTTATTGATCATATATGTACATAATAAACTTAAGTGTTTTGTATAAAATTTCAGCAAGATATATCAGGTTTTCAACCAAAAATATGCCAACACCTGAATATGTAATTAAATATGTTCATACTCAAAATGTCTGATTCATAAAATCTTATCATATTCAGATACAGAAATTTCAAACATTATTAAATATTTTAAAATTATCATTTAAACTTTTTTTGTTTTGCTATTTTAAGAATGATTAATAAGTCTTCGATTCATACTTTTTATGTTCAAACTTATTTCTGCCTGCTTTAGTTAACTCAAGCAAAGATATTTTACATTTGTGAAACAAAATTTATTTGGAAAATTTAAAAATACATCATTGATTTCTCTATTTGTCTGGGTTTTCTGGTTTAATAAACAAATTAAAAGCAACATTCATTCATTACTTTTGTATTTATTAATTTTATTTATCTTAATATTTAAGGCCTCTAAATCATTTGTCCGTCGTTTGATTGTTAATGCGTATGATTAACTTTAAATCATTCCCCGAAAAAGAAGGCGTATGATTAATATTTTTTCTTTGTCAGAATTTTCAATTAAATATAAATCATACGTTTTATGCAAAACAATTTACTTGGAAACTAACTTTTCAAATTCTCCCTTCTTACATATACCGAGAAAAACATTTTCTAATTACATAAAAATATTTTAATGTTCAACAATTTTTCACAGTCATGAGGATGGTTTTAATTATTTTTGTTTTAGTTCAAAACATCATACGTACCGCCTACGCGGCTGATTAAAACATTTTGCAAAAGTTCCATATCAATCATACGCTTCGTTATCTAAAACTATAGTTTTTTTTAGAGTTAATTAAGTTTCCTTGTAGTTGGATGACACAACTCAATATAATTTCTGTTTAATACCTCCCCCCACCATTCAAATTTAAATACTTATTAAACATACATGGAAACCTTTTTCCTATCTTTTGCTTGTGTTGGTTTTTAATTTTATTTCCAATTACGTTTTATTTATTTTTTTTTTCGTTTCTTGCATTTGACTGGCTGAATATTTTACTCGTATTAATAATTTTCCATTTGAATGCGTTATTTCCGTTTCCTATTGCATCACGATATTGTAAACTAATCGCAAGGTTTTTATTTCTTTTTGCGTTGCCTTTTTAATTGAATTTGTAATTAATTTTAGTTAAAAAGTTTAAATGAGCTTAAGGGAACAATTACAAAGTCATGAAGAAAGTTTTTAGCCCGTTTTCCCCCACTATTTCTTTTAAAATGGCAGCAGCGTTAAAAAAAGAAAGAAAAAAAAGTTTTATTTAATTTAATTTCTTTGTATGACTTCTTAAACAATCATGGTTTTCTGATGTTTAACTTTTGAACTGAACTGAACTGAAAGAATGATGAAGGAATAAATGAATGTATGGTCAATACTATTAAAAATGTCAGATAACAGGAAATATTAAGTTAAATAAAAAAAACAATAGCTTCATAAATTTTTTACGACGGGGATTTGAGTCATTAGAATTAGATATTTAACAAGATGAAAAATATTTTTTAAATAGCTGGGGGTGGTTTGAAACTGCTTCTTTATTGTTTTGTTTGTTTATTTAAAATAATTTAAACCCAACTCAAATATCAAAAGTAAACTAATTTATTTACAGCATATTTTAATAAAAATATCGTAGAATAAACTTCTCTGAACTAAAATTATATCGAGGTAATCGTAAAATAAATGCATTTCCAGATGACTTTAACAACTTAAAAAAAAAACAATTTTAAATATTTTGTAAAATTTAATATCCTTAATTTTAGTTTGGAAAGCAAATGGACAGTCAAATGATGAAATGGCAAAAAATGAGCTGTGATCCTTTGGCATTTATTAAGTGAAAATTTTGGAAATTAAAAACATAGAACACTTCACTTTTATACAATGAATTAAGTTCTACAAACTTACAACCAAAATGGTTAAAATTTGACTTAATCACTTTGTATAATTCAAGCAGCTTTTTCTCGTTATCAGGCTCCTTCTGAGACCAATTTTTTATGATCGTGTTTTGCTAATTTTCAGATTAATTGAACATGCACATACTTGCTACATGTGTGTTTTAGTAGGGAAGTAACGAATTCCGATACCAAAACCGATATATCGGCGATACTTCACGTTGGCCGATATATCGGTATCGGTGATATTTCACTGTCGATACGCCGATACTTTTTATAGTTTTTTTTTCGAACAAACAGTTTAATTTTCAATGCTTATTTTTTGTATAACAACTAAGACCAAAAAATCAAATAGAATAATAAATTATTTATTTTAATTTTTAAGATGGAGGTCGGTCCACACCGCGCGTTTTTCGAGACGCTTGCTAAAGTAGAAAGTAATCCTACTTCATGCTTTCGATACGTAGATGCATTTTACGCGTTTGCTGTGTAACTTGTCAAAACAATTTTACACTACGGTTTTTGAACTGATGCATAAACGCATTGAACGCTTGGTTTGGACCTGCAGCCGAATTTTCTGTTAATTTGAATGATTTTTGTGAAAATAAAAATCACTTCGCTACAACTTTTGGGTTACTTCGAAGAGACCACAAAATTCATTAGCAAAGGCACTACTACATTTTTTGACGCTATTTCGCTAGTTAACAGTCTTCGAACATAATTAGAAAATACGATAAATGAATAAACTGAGATGCAGAATAATTTATAGTCCTAAAAACTGGCGATTTACGTAGCATAAGCTCCAAATGAAAGATTTGAGTGGTTAGAAAATAATGAAATCTATTGTTTATCTTCAATTCTCTACCTTCGATACTAGAAAGCTAGAAAATTTCAAAGACAATAGATTGAAACTCAACACGACTCTACATCTCGAAGGTGTTGAAGACACGGTCACCCCTACATCTAGTAAAAGTTCTGACAAGTGTAAAAGAACTGACGTTTGTGCAAATCTTAAAAGAAAATTTGGAGAAGGATGATCCTCTGTCGATCCTCAGCTAAAGAAGAAGTCTTGATATGCCTTAGATTTTTTAATTTTTCTAGAAACGCAGATCCGCTTGTTTACTGGAGCAATTAAATGGTATACTAACAATTAAAGACCATAGCGAAGAAATACTTAAGTATTTAAATGAGTTCAGACACATCTGAGAGACGATTTTTTACTGCAGGTCTGCTTCAAACGGAGTTGCGAAATTATCGCCGCAAAAGTTAAGAATTCTTTGTTTTTTAAACAAAAATCTTATTAATATTAATTTTGAATCCGTATAATCTGTTTTTTTTTTGTTTAAAAATGAATTAATTTTACCATGAATTTAAATTAATATCGTTGCACTGTAATTTGGTATAATAAAGGAATTTCTCTAGTTGAGTTTTGTTAATTTGACCTTAAATTTTAATTTTATATTCGTATCGGTATTGGTATCGGCGATATTTTTCTTGAGTATCGGTATCGGTATCGGTATCGTAACGGCAAAAAGTCGTATCGTTACATCTCTAGTTTTTAGATATTTATAGACTTTCATTGAAAATTTTCTGTTAACAATAAAAACGCACAAACAGAAAAACCAACATCTGCAGTAATGATGTTTGGTTTTTCCAGTATCTTTAAGAATGAATTTCGATTTTCAGTAGAATTTGTGCCATAAATAATGTATTTATAATAAGACATACACATGTGCGTTGGCCATTAATATGTATATGTAGACAACCCTAATTTTTTCTTACATTCTAGATTAGTTTTAAGATGTATTAAGTTCCTAAAGTTTTTAAATTTTGAATAAAAAGAGTGTCTTACAAACATTCAACCGCAGTTGTCTTATTTTAAAAAGTAATTGTACATTAATGTTGAGGTCAGTGACCTGTGGTTTTAGCAAGATGGCGCCACGAGCCACATTATTGCTTGAGAAGTGTCCGGCGATCTCAATTGGCCGCCTCGTTCCTGTGATTTGACATCGCTAGATGATTTTATTTCTGGCCATTTCCAAACCCGAGTTTACGTGAACAAACCAACTCTCTGAAAGGTGAAATTCGGCGGTTTATAATTTTGCGAAAAGATCGAATGCCGGTTGACTTGGCAGAGGTGGACATTTGGCCGACATTATATTCCATTATAAATTCCCATATTTCTACTGTACACCCGTAACAATAAAACTGAATTTTTCAAAAAGGTGTGTTTTTAAGCCAATTTACTTCCTAACCTAATGTTTGCTCACTCTTTTCATTTTTTTCTAAAAACTGTTTTCAGTGCTTTCTGCTTTTTTTTGTGACTTGGGAATAACTTTTGTTCTCATGTCAGATTTGCTACTGCTGTTTTCCCTATTGAAGTTGTATAAGTTTTTAGTATGCCCTAAAGTTTGGCCTCCCTTCCAAAAACAAATGCATAAAATTAAAAAATAGCTACCACATTATGCATAAAATATATTTTAGATTTTAAAATTTTAATACAATGTTCGTTTTATATTCCTTCAATATTTTTTATGTAGAAGGCTGTAACATTTTTATTTTAGCAACACAACTTAACTTATATGACTAAAGATATTTCGCAGTATGCAAATTGAGCCGAATTATTATTAAAAATGAAACACTTTTTCTTAGCGTTTCAGCGTTGTCGAGTTCTGTATTATGTCGATATCAACTGTGTTTTCGTATGAGCGTGCAGAGCACTGACATATTGTAGTAAATTTTTTGACCAAATTTTACGTTAAAATAAAATGGAGTATTTAGAAATGTTATGTAGAATGCAATCAGTATATATTCTTAAAATGCAGTGAAATAAAACGATAAATGCCGGGATCGTAAATAAATTTTTTTTTGGAATATCGGAATGCCAAGGACACTATTTTGATAGTTTGCAACTAAATGTTCATAAAATAATATGCTTTCTTAGCTTAATTTTTTTTTTGGTAGAAATTCTTGTTATTTATTGCTAAAATTTTTTTTTTTTATTTTATAAAGCTTTTTTGACATTTTTATTTTTCGAATTTATTCTAGGAGTTTAATTTCAGTCATGTATTTTATAAAGCTTTTTGTAATAGTTCTATTCCTTAAATTTTTAGGAATGACTTTATACACTACCAGACTATTATCTTGTATCTTTCTGTTACAAAAAATGCTGACGAAGGCCGTAGCGGTCCAGAAAATGCATTACATTCTGCTAGTGTCTAATAATTGTAAATTGTTCTGTACATACTTCATTGCTATTCAAAGGAAAGCTAAGGTAAAATGTAACAGGAAGATACAAGATAATAGTCTGGTGGTGTATAAAGTCATTCCAAAAAAGTGAAGGAATAGAACTATTACAAAAAAGCTTTATAAAATACATAACTGAAATTTTTTTTTAAATTAGTATTGTGGTTATTTATTGAACTTGTTATGGTTTTTAATCCAAATTTTGATATTTTAATCAGGCTTAATTTCATTGAATTGTTAATTTTCATTAAATTATTTTTATTGATAATTTTTCATTCTTGACAGCTTTTTTTTTTTTTTTTTTTTTTTTTTTTTTTTTTTTTTTTTTTTTTTTTTTTTTGGTAAAAATAATTCTTTTTTGATTTTTTTTTTTGCAGAAATTGCTCTTTTTATTATTAATATTTTGTTTTTGTTTTTAATATGTTTTTTCTTTACCCATTTACAACTACAATTAATGTTGGGAGAATTCTAACTAATTGTAGCGGGAAATGTAAAAAAGATAAAAACTCAACACTGATTTATTGTTTGGTATTTTGTTTAAGCTTTGATATCGTTGCAAACAAGACTTTTTGAGTGTTTGTAGGTAATTCTCATTCCCTCTGTAGTTTTGTTTGCTGATAGCTTTGGCTTTTCTAAAATTATTTAGGAGAACGTTTCCTGATGATCTGGCCTAAGCAACCAGTGAAATGCGCATAGGAACAGCTTATCCTCCAACAATAAATTTCAGTACTTTTTATCAATTATTTAAAAAGGGAATTAAGCACAACAAACAAAATCTTTTAATAAATAATAGTATTCCCACAAACAACTTTGATAATAAATTTTAGCAAGTGCACGTGCATAAAAAACTGAACTGGCAAATTGTTTTTATTTTGATTTCTTGCGAAAACAATAAAAGCACTTTGTTTTTGTTTTTAATATGTTTTTTCTTTACCCATTTACAACTACAATTAATGTTGGGAGAATTCTAACTAATTGTAGCGGGAAATGTAAAAAAGATAAAAACTCAACACTGATTTATTGTTTGGTATTTTGTTTAAGCTTTGATATCGTTGCAAACAAGACTTTTTGAGTGTTTGTAGGTAATTCTCATTCCCTCTGTAGTTTTGTTTGCTGATAGCTTTGGCTTTTCTAAAATTATTTAGGAGAACGTTTCCTGATGATCTGGCCTAAGCAACCAGTGAAATGCGCATAGGAACAGCTTATCCTCCAACAATAAATTTCAGTACTTTTTATCAATTATTTAAAAAGGGAATTAAGCACAACAAACAAAATCTTTTAATAAATAATAGTATTCCCACAAACAACTTTGATAATAAATTTTAGCAAGTGCACGTGCATAAAAAACTGAACTGGCAAATTGTTTTTATTTTGATTTCTTGCGAAAACAATAAAAGCACTTTGTTTTTGTTTTTAATATGTTTTTTCTTTACCCATTTACAACTACAATTAATGTTGGAGAATTCTAACTAATTGTAGCGGGAAATGTAAAAAAGATAAAAACTCAACACTGATTTATTGTTTGGTATTTTGTTTAAGCTTTGATATCGTTGCAAACAAGACTTTTTGAGTGTTTGTAGGTAATTCTCATTCCCTCTGTAGTTTTGTTTGCTGATAGCTTTGGCTTTTCTAAAATTATTTAGGAGAACGTTTCCTGATGATCTGGCCTAAGCAACCAGTGAAATGCGCATAGGAACAGCTTATCCTCCAACAATAAATTTCAGTACTTTTTATCAATTATTTAAAAAGGGAATTAAGCACAACAAACAAAATCTTTTAATAAATAATAGTATTCCCACAAACAACTTTGATAATAAATTTTAGCAAGTGCACGTGCATAAAAAACTGAACTGGCAAATTGTTTTTATTTTGATTTCTTGCGAAAACAATAAAAGCACTTTGTTTTTGTTTTTAATATGTTTTTTCTTTACCCATTTACAACTACAATTAATGTTGGAGAATTCTAACTAATTGTAGCGGGAAATGTAAAAAAGATAAAAACTCAACACTGATTTATTGTTTGGTATTTTGTTTAAGCTTTGATATCGTTGCAAACAAGACTTTTTGAGTGTTTGTAGGTAATTCTCATTCCCTCTGTAGTTTTGTTTGCTGATAGCTTTGGCTTTTCTAAAATTATTTAGGAGAACGTTTCCTGATGATCTGGCCTAAGCAACCAGTGAAATGCGCATAGGAACAGCTTATCCTCCAACAATAAATTTCAGTACTTTTTATCAATTATTTAAAAAGGGAATTAAGCACAACAAACAAAATCTTTTAATAAATAATAGTATTCCCACAAACAACTTTGATAATAAATTTTAGCAAGTGCACGTGCATAAAAAACTGAACTGGCAAATTGTTTTTATTTTGATTTCTTGCGAAAACAATAAAAGCACTTTGTTTTTGTTTTTAATATGTTTTTTCTTTACCCATTTACAACTACAATTAATGTTGGAGAATTCTAACTAATTGTAGCGGGAAATGTAAAAAAGATAAAAACTCAACACTGATTTATTGTTTGGTATTTTGTTTAAGCTTTGATATCGTTGCAAACAAGACTTTTTGAGTGTTTGTAGGTAATTCTCATTCCCTCTGTAGTTTTGTTTGCTGATAGCTTTGGCTTTTCTAAAATTATTTAGGAGAACGTTTCCTGATGATCTGGCCTAAGCAACCAGTGAAATGCGCATAGGAACAGCTTATCCTCCAACAATAAATTTCAGTACTTTTTATCAATTATTTAAAAAGGGAATTAAGCACAACAAACAAAATCTTTTAATAAATAATAGTATTCCCACAAACAACTTTGATAATAAATTTTAGCAAGTGCACGTGCATAAAAAACTGAACTGGCAAATTGTTTTTATTTTGATTTCTTGCGAAAACAATAAAAGCACTTTGTTTTTGTTTTTAATATGTTTTTTCTTTACCCATTTACAGCTACAATTAATGTTGGAGAATTCTAACTAATTGTAGCGGGAAATGTAAAAAAGATAAAAACTCAACACTGATTTATTGTTTGGTATTTTGTTTAAGCTTTGATATCGTTGCAAACAAGACTTTTTGAGTGTTTGTAGGTAATTCTCATTCCCTCTGTAGTTTTGTTTGCTGATAGCTTTGGCTTTTCTAAAATTATTTAGGAGAACGTTTCCTGATGATCTGGCCTAAGCAACCAGTGAAATGCGCATAGGAACAGCTTATCCTCCAACAATAAATTTCAGTACTTTTTATCAATTATTTAAAAAGGGAATTAAGCACAACAAACAAAATCTTTTAATAAATAATAGTATTCCCACAAACAACTTTGATAATAAATTTTAGCAAGTGCACGTGCATAAAAAACTGAACTGGCAAATTGTTTTTATTTTGATTTCTTGCGAAAACAATAAAAGCACTTTGTTTTTGTTTTTAATATGTTTTTTCTTTACCCATTTACAACTACAATTAATGTTGGAGAATTCTAACTAATTGTAGCGGGAAATGTAAAAAAGATAAAAACTCAACACTGATTTATTGTTTGGTATTTTGTTTAAGCTTTGATATCGTTGCAAACAAGACTTTTTGAGTGTTTGTAGGTAATTCTCATTCCCTCTGTAGTTTTGTTTGCTGATAGCTTTGGCTTTTCTAAAATTATTTAGGAGAACGTTTCCTGATGATCTGGCCTAAGCAACCAGTGAAATGCGCATAGGAACAGCTTATCCTCCAACAATAAATTTCAGTACTTTTTATCAATTATTTAAAAAGGGAATTAAGCACAACAAACAAAATCTTTTAATAAATAATAGTATTCCCACAAACAACTTTGATAATAAATTTTAGCAAGTGCACGTGCATAAAAAACTGAACTGGCAAATTGTTTTTATTTTGATTTCTTGCGAAAACAATAAAAGCACTTTGTTTTTGTTTTTAATATGTTTTTTCTTTACCCATTTACAACTACAATTAATGTTGGGAGAATTCTAACTAATTGTAGCGGGAAATGTAAAAAAGATAAAAACTCAACACTGATTTATTGTTTGGTATTTTGTTTAAGCTTTGATATCGTTGCAAACAAGACTTTTTGAGTGTTTGTAGGTAATTCTCATTCCCTCTGTAGTTTTGTTTGCTGATAGCTTTGGCTTTTCTAAAATTATTTAGGAGAACGTTTCCTGATGATCTGGCCTAAGCAACCAGTGAAATGCGCATAGGAACAGCTTATCCTCCAACAATAAATTTCAGTACTTTTTATCAATTATTTAAAAAGGGAATTAAGCACAACAAACAAAATCTTTTAATATTTTAATAAAATTTTTTTTGGTAGAAATAATTGTTATTTTCTAAATTTTATTTTTTTGCCCAAATAATTGTTTTTTTAATTTGTATTTTTTTTTGGAAAAAACACTTAATTCGAGCACGCTGAATCCAGTGGTTTTTTAAGGATAGCTTTTGTTTTCCAGATATACCGTTATGCACAACAAATATTCGCGTAACTCAAAACGGTTTATTACAATTATACGTCATGTTCTCGCGTGACGCAAGCCATCGAGCTTATTTGTGTTGGCTCTTTTTTGCTCCTCGTAATAAATATTAATTATCTTTGTTTGATTTTCATTCTTCAGGACAAAAAATAAATCACTTTTTTATATTTAACTTTTGAATATGTAACGAACAGAAATAAAGAAATAAATGGCAATTTTTGTTTTATCGCCGATCATGGTATAAAGCCGCTAATTCCTCTTTATAATAAAGATCCCGTACCCACACACTTACAATACATTCGTTATTTTAAATTAAAAACCAAAATATTCACTAGAAATCGTTATATGGCAAAACAACGTTTGCCGGGCCATCTAGTTTACATATGTATATGAATTATATTCTTCATGGATTATATTCTTCATATATATTGAAGAAAAAGTCCCATAACTGCCAGGAGTCGTGCCTAGGGGATAAAATTTATGACCGACCTCCATAACTTTTTTTGTGCTTAACATTTTCTCAACACATATTTGCCCTTTATCTCCATCCATTAAAGGTACTTGCATACTAGTATGGCTGCCTAATGAAATTCTTAAATTAATTTAAAACTTTTTATCTTTTGTGAATAAAGTGAAAACGTTGCATATTGAGTTCTCTTGGGTAAATGATTGTGTTAAAAGTAGAAGTTCTTTAAAATAAGAGAAATATTCTTCCAGAGAATTCAAAACATCATAAAACTTTGCAGTTAAAGTAAAAAATATATCATCAAGTTAAATGACGCACAGTTTTCTTATTGTGCATGCATCGATAATTTTTTTGGTGCACATTGGGACAGAGAATATCGTAAAATTCTACGCGGCTACATTGAAGAATGCACTTAAAAAAGCGAGTGGCTTTGCAACCGACGTTTCATCATTATTGTCAAGAAGACGAAAAGAAGATTGTTAAAACTTTGCGGAAGATTTCCGATATAAAATATCTTTTAGTTGCTCTCCTGAAAATTATATGAACATTATTCTTTAAAATTTTTATTTATTTGTTGTTTAATCACAGAAGGAAATCCATGTTTATGTTGTTTTTTATTTGTCCATATTATTTTCTAATTATTTGTTGTTGTTGTGATATAAAAATAATTAAATTGCTTACATTTCACAGTTGTTGCCAGAAAAACCAAGCTTAAACAATTCTGCTGTTTTATTTATATATTAAAGAAATTTTACGAATAAAAAAAGACAAAAAAAAAAAAAAAATAATCTGTTGTAATAATTTTTATGACAAGCAGAGTCGGTTTGTCAAAAAATTTGAAATAACGAACGTGTTTTCATTCTTAAAAGGAAATAATTCGGGCGTGCGATTTTATTTTTTTATTGTTCTTGTTCATTGTCTTATGTTTATTTTATTTTATTTTATTTATCATTACTTTTGTTTTTTGAGTTGTAATGTTGGAAATTCTTAAATCATTCTTGGATAAAGGGAAACTCAATATTGGGTTTCCTTAAAGGTAGAAGTATATAGCACGCGATAATTCGTCGCTGGGTATCGTTCGTTTTAACACTAAAGCGTATTGAAAACGCGACCCGCCTTTACTTTCTGAAATGTCTAAAGGCCCAACCATAATATACATAAGATAGCTTAAAGTACTGTCAAAAATTAACGAAAAGTCTGTCAAATGCATGAGAAAATTAAAAGAGAAATTAAGGTGGCCATAATGTACTTACATCAACTTAAGATCCATGTTGCATATTTGTGCAATATTTGGTTTTCTTGCGAGTACTTCAAATAAAGAAGTACCAAAAATTACAGCCCTGTTTTTGTTTATTTTATATTTTATTTAATTTGCCAGCAACGTTTTAGAAAGAAAAAGATTGGCGATCGTTTTACATACATTTTAATAAAATTTTTTTACAAAATTAATATATGTAAAATTCTTCTTTTTCTATATTCTTGTTTTTCTTTATCCATTTCAATTTATTGAATTTTTTGTAACACCACACAAACAGCTGATTCCGTACGGAGTGTGCGTTCAGTTTGGCACTTTGCTTAAGCAAATGACATTTGACGAAACTTAACGAAAAGTTTCATTAAGTTCATTATAGTTGGCCACCTATGTTTTATATGTATTCGCACAGTTGCTTAAGTTGACTTAAGCGGCCTCATGCATATTATGGTTGGCCCTTTACACTTTGGTCAAAGAATTCCACACTTAGACTCCTTTTTTTGATATTGTAGTCTTGTCTACCTTTTTCATACAATACTGCATGTTTTTCGACCTCTTCAATTAGTTTTCCTTAATGATACACAACTTTGCTGAATTTATTTTTTAATTGTCTGCTGATTACTTGTCAAAAATGTCCAGGCGCTAAAAAGTTCTGCCGCAATCGCGTTAAAACTTTTTTATGTAACTTGTTCCACGCAACATTTTTTTTACAGAACTCTACAGCGTGTTCGCGCACTAACGTTTGCTATGTACTCCTCCCTTAAGAGGACCAAGTTTTTGACCAAAAAAGATTACAATTCTAGTCACTTTCTGTAGCATTTCACATTTTTTTTGGTGAAAAGCTAAAAGTTTTAAAATAGGAAGATATTTTTATGGAAATACCAACATTTCTACAGGAGTGAAACATTTTCCAGAAAAAAATAAAAACAAATTGGACATTATGAACTGCGCCATTTTTTCTATTTTGCTCCAGCCGAGTTGAATGCTTATAAAGCAGCTGAATTTTAGTTATTGAGGGATTTCGCAATGCTCCTCGTAGAAAATCTGAAATTTTGAAACCTCTTCCCTTAAGCCTATTAAGTACCTGGTAGAGCATCACCCTGTATTTGTACAAATGATGAGAAACACACAAACACTTGATTTAGACACACGTATCAACTCATTAAATATTTACGATTTGTGTGAAAGTGTACACACAGAGAAAATACATTTTTCAATATGGTCACCTCAAATAAAATTATTTTTAGTAATATTTTTTAAACATATTTTGGTTAACTTAACCATATTATTGTCATATAAGGTTTAAACTAGACCTCCATCAAGAGGTAATAATGTTTGGTTTTCAACTAACGATAGTTGTTTCCGCTTTTTCAAGAGCAGTATGGAATGGTTATGATCATCCTATTATAGGTGTTAAACATATTTTGGTTTTTATTAAACATAACATGTTCGGAGGCAAACATAATATGTTTGTGGCTTCTTGATGGATGTATTTTTTTAATCATAATATGGTTGCCATTGACAATAATATGGTTAAATTAATCATAGTTAGTTTTAAAATTTTTGTTAAAAATAGTTTTGTTGCAGATAACCATATTGAGACATGATTTTTCTCTGGGTGTAGTAACAAGTTCATACATGTGTATTTACGTATGTAAGTGTGAGCTTGTGCATACATGTGTAAATCAAAATTTTGGTATTATTTTATTTAATATCTTTTATTTGTCATTTTTATGAAATAAAACAGAAGACAAAAAAAAAATGGAATATCATGAATAAAATGAACGAATGAATGAATTTTGTTTTTGTTAAGAAGTACACACTTGTTTTGCTGCTGCTGTTATTTCTGAGTTTCATACTTGAAGGTGTTTGACTTCAAGCAGCAGTAACAAGAATTTTTATTTTATTCATAAATTTATTATTATTATAATTTTTCTTTTTCGTTGTTTTATGAATGACATTCAACATTTAAGTTTGTTTTATGACAATAAAAATGCTTAATGATTAAACAGATTTTTGTTTATAAACTAGAAAGAGTTTAATGGAGTAAAAGGTAAAATAAAAAAAGTTTTATATTAAAAGAAAATGCGATGACTTGCAACATTTTCTTAACATAGAATTTATTACACATTTAACAAAAAAGAAAAAAAAATTAAAATAATATGTGTGTTAAAGTTATTTCTTACATAAATATACATATCGTCACCTAAAATGTAAAAGCGTGTAGCAACACTTGTTTTTTTTAACAGGAGAACAAACAATTTTACAGAATCAATAAAAACAAGGTGTACTTGACGTTTGCATTTCTTAATTAGGGCCCTACATAATAACACTGAAAGCACAAACAAAGTTGTTCTGAAGGTTATCGGCCGAGCCAGCAACTTCCACGGGATTTTGAATAAAATACAAAGGCTCAATAAAATACTTGATGTATATTAAAATTCCGAAATTAATTTAAATTAAGATGTTTTGGGAGTAGCGTTAACAAATGTCATAAATATTTTGTAATTTTGTTGTTGCTTTCAACAGAAATTCATGTACCGTTTTACAATTTTCAACGTCCCAAGCTATGCAGCGTTTTAAATTTCAAAACGCAATGTGTATTTCTGTAGAAAGCAACTACAAAATTACAAAATATTTATGACATTGTTTTTGCTTTCAATGTTATTCTTTAACGTTGTGCTGCGTTTTACATGATTAGGGCCTAAGTCGTCCTTATGATCGCAGGGATCTACATTTTTTTTGTGAATAAGTAGTTAATTTAAACGAACAAAAAATCAATCAAAAACTCTATTTCGATGTTTTTTTTTGTTGTTACCGCCCATTTACATTTTAGGTGACTATAAATTCCTTTAATAAAAACAATCATACGCCTTCGGAGTAAAGTACACATTTTTTAATAGGCAACACTACGCTGCAGCATTGCCATAACATCTTTTAAAAATGCTTACGCAGTTAATTCAAATTCCAATTTTTTGCCCTTATACCATTTTTCGGCGACATGAAATAACCCTCAAGAATTAACTCCCAAAAAAAAAAAAAAAAAAAAAAATGAAATAAACCCCCAAAGCGTGGGGCCTTATTTCATATGAAATAAAACCCGAGTTTTGGAAATGAAATAAACCCCCAATAAAATTAAATAACTCCCCAAACAAAAATGAAATACTACTCGAATTTTTAAGGTCTTGCTTCATATGAAATAAGACCCCAATTTCTGAAAAGAAATTAAACCCGATTATGTGTATTTAAATTAATTGTATCGGTTTGGTTTTAGGAATCACGCGGTATATAGCATGGTTGGGACTTCGGGCGCAAAGATTTTCTCCTCTATGGTATAAGAAATACCGGCTTCGCTAGCTAAAGCTTCTCTGCGTAGCCGGCCATCGGTCGGGGATAAGGCCGAGTTAAGGAGCTTCAATAAGCCACGCCGATGTTTGATATACCATAGAGGAGAAAATACTTGCGCCCGGCCGAAGGACTGCTATGCAGCGAAGCTTTAGTAAGCGAAGCCAGAGGAGAAAATCCTTGCTTCCAAAAACGTTTTCGTTATAAATTTAAAAATGAAATAATCCCCCAAAAAATATATTTGAGCTTTATTTCATAATGATTTTTGGGGGGTAATTTCATATGAAATAATCCCCCAATTAAAAAAAAATTAAATAACACCGCCAACAAAATGAAATAACCCCCCAAAAATCATTGTCATTGCTTTCTGAACAAATTTTTTTTGGGGTTAAATAATTTTTTTTTGGGGGGTTAATTCTTTGGGGGTTATTTCATACCGCCAGATTTTTCCTTCAATTCTTTGTTGAAAATGGGTTACAAAAAGTTTCACTAAAAATGAATTTAATTTAAATATAACTGAAAGACGTGAAATAAGCCTTGTTACAGACCACTCCAAATGTTCCACTACATTAATCCCAACAAATTTTATTAGAAAAACAAATTGTAATCGGTGATACTTAAAAAAGAAAATAAAATTGTTCCAAAAAAAAAAAAAAATGGAAATAAAAATGGAAGTACATATTTGTTTATAGTAAAAAAAAAAATTTCCAACACAGAAAAAATTATTAAATTTCTCCTATCACCAAATTTGTTCTAAATTCATAATATCAAGCAAACTAGTTGTTGATTTTGCACCTATTACCAAAATGATTATATTGATTACTAAAAATTTTAAAATTTTGAAAAAATATTTTCAATAAATGATATTTTTACTAACATGTAAGATATTTTCCATATTTCTGGCAGCACTAGTAAATTATATTAAGACATAAAGTATACGCGGTAGTGTACACAGTTTTTAACCAGCAATCAAAAATTAAACTTTTAGAAAAAATGGATTTTAATATTAATATTTTTTAAAATATTGCTAAGAATTTAAGAAAAAAATTGTCTTATTTCTGAGAATCCTCGAAATATAATCTGACTATTTTCTAACGTTTGATATTTCAGAATGGGTTTGATTTAAAATATTAAACCCATTAAGTTCTTGATGAAAAGCTTTTTCTTGACCAAAATTATTTGCATTACCTTGAAATTTTATTACTTACCAGCAGCCTATATCAGCGCGTCAAGCGTAAAGTTTCTAGCTTTAACGTTGAAATTAAATATTTTAAATAAGATCGTCAGCGTTTAATCATGATAGGTAATGAAGGCGTTGCGCAAAATGATCTCAGGAAATAAGACCCCAAAATAAAAATGAAGAATGGCCCCAAAATTTTACATGAAACACAACAACATGAAATTTTGGGGAAATTTTTTTTATTTTTTAATTGTTTTCGTTAGAGTGTTTTGGCGTTTTAAGTAAAAGGAAAAATGGACCCCAATAATAACACAATTTTTTCTTTGGGGCTTTATTTCATTTACTTATATATAAAAGTGCCAAGTTTAAGAAATGAAAAATTACCTCAAAAAAATTTTATAAAATTTTATAAAAAAATTTCTAGAAAGATAAAAAATCCTTCCCAACTACGAAGAAATGCTTTAGTTAGCGGATAGCGGAACCGTTGTTTGTTATACCATAAAGGAGGCAAATCCTTGCGCCCGGCCGGAGAACCAACCATGCTATCAATCGTGCGATCAATTTAAATTTTTTTGGGCCATATTTGTAGAAGAAATATTTCGCAGCGCAATATTAAGCTCTCTGATTTAGTAAAACCCTTTCTTACTGGCTATACTTATTCCTGACGTCTTTTATTTTGAAGTGCAGAAGTATGACAAAGTCCTTGCAAGTGGCTTCGTTTGTGTGCTATGGTTTTTTGTATTTGCTAGGATAAATGTCATGTTTCGTAAGAGTATCTATCATATTATCCCATCAGGATACTCAATCCGCTTCGTCCTCTTAGCCGCACTCCGCTTGGTTTTTTCTGGAACACAAGCTTCGGTATTCTAGAGTCTTCCATCCTCATTACTTGCCCTTACCATATCAGTTTACTTTTTTCTATTCGTTTATCGAGTGCTTCAACGTCTAGATTGTTTCTAATGGTATAATTTCTGATTCTATACCCTCAGATTTTTTCTGCAACTCTACGATGGTATTTCATTTGTGTATCCAGTTTTGTTGATAAAGTAAGGACCTAGGATTCACAGGCGTAGGTAAGAGTAGGGGCGTACATTGAAATTGTACTCAGGTGATTTAGTTTTATTGATACTTATTATTTTTCTATAAAATTCTTGTTTAGAGGTGGTAGAATTTGCTTCCTGCAGTTATTCTAGCATCTAGATCCTTGTCTGGTTTACCGTCTATTGCCCCCAGGTACTTAAAATTTTATGTCAGGGGTTCCGTTGCAATATAAGTTTGTATATTACATGGAAATCGCGCTCTCTACTTATTACAATTGTCTGTCTTAGTTTTTCTCCTGTTTATTCTCAGTCCTCTTTTGGACATTTACGTCACAATAATATTAAGGTTATGTTGTA
Organism: Pollenia amentaria; assembly: GCA_943735925.1. NCBI lineage: Eukaryota > Metazoa > Arthropoda > Insecta > Diptera > Polleniidae > Pollenia > Pollenia amentaria. Next base: position 229,485,337 of record OX031009.1, read on the forward strand.
GATTCTCGGCAGAGTCTTCCAGAAGGACAATGTCATCTGTGTTTGCATTGATCGTTTCGTTGGTTTCATTTGCCAGTGGCCATCATTTTATGGACGCATGTCTATTTTTGTTTCCTCGATTATATCCTCCATTGGCATAATAAAGAGATATACTGAAAATTCGTCGAATAAGGGCTTCATTAACATTATGCTTTTTCCAAATATTTTTCGCTGTATTCAAAAGGTTTGTGACGCAATGAAAAATAAAAACAAACATAAAAAAATCCACAAAATGGAAATAAAAAACTTTGGACATGTAGAAAACGCTTGAAGCGCTGATTTAAGTTGGGTTGTTTCTTTTAAAATCTCTTCAAAAAAATTTCCAAAATAAATTTTATGTCTTTTCTTTACATTTCGCGTGCCTTAAATTTATATTTCTTTCGATTTCTTTCTTTATATCACTATTTAAAATGTATTTTTCGTTACTTTATTTACGACCATCTAAGATTTTTAATGCTTCATGAATTAAATTATATTCTTGGGTTACTTTGCCCAAAAACTCTCATTTGCTGGAATTTTTTTTTCATTTCTATTTTAATCGAAGTTCACCTGCCTTCACATGTTGCATGCAACATTTTAAATAAAGTTAATATGGTACATTTGTTGCATAGTTGCAGTTCTTTTAATATACTTTTTCCAACAATTCAATTTTTTTTTTGTTCCTTTGATTTCTTTTTTAAGGATTTTATTTTTCTATTTTCGCCTGTTTTGTGTTTTCCTTCTCTTTTATTTATTAAACAATTTATTAACTTGTGTTCTTCTCCTGGAATGGTTGTAACTGAGTAGATAAGTTGAAGTAGCTGAGCCTGATGTTGGTGTCGGTGGGTGGCGGTTCTGGTTGTGATGGTGTAAAAAGTTTTTCCAAAAATTTTAAAAAAAAAAAAAAACAATTTTAGGAGTTTTAGAACTGATGTTTATGGTTTCGCACTCGAGAAAAAAATGTTGGTTAATTGAAAGCTAAAGAGTTGATTAAAGTGTTTCGTTTTTTTTCTTGCAACATTAAAGTTTAATGTCCTCCCAACTCCTAAGCAACATTAACGTACTTAATTCTTCTTGGCAAATGCTAAAAAATTTCTAAACAATGAATTATTAATGTAAACAACATTTCTTTAAAATGATTATATTCAATTTATTTCAGAGATTTCATTAGACTCATCTTAGTATAAAGAGTAACATCTTTTCGAGCGTCCTAAGACACTTTAAGTTACTCAGCCTTATTATGGGTGTCGTTGTCATAAGCGATTGTGTCGTTCTTTGTTAGAGATGAAAGTAATACACAACCTGTGCTCTGCAAAAAATAACTTAGTGTAGTTTACGAGAACGACAACGGTAATAAGGTCGATTGTCCGACGTGCTTAAAATCTACTGCTAAGTCTAAAGTCAATTACATTTTTGTCGTGAGTGTAGTGTAGTCAACTGATATCATCAAATGCTCTTGCAGTATATTAAACCATGTTTTAAAATGTTTTATATTACAACTTTATAAAAATTGTACAGTCGACTGAAAGAGAAGATGATTGTGGGTAAAATGTAATAAATTATGGTTGAGTAAACACGATCCAATTACACCCTACGCTCATGGTAGTCAAAGTGGTGGTCATAAGTAGCAAAATTTAAAATGAAGGGCAAAGTTTCTAAGGTAATTAGCAGGTTCCTCTTTTAGATAAATTTTGTACACAAATTGAATTTAATTAAAATAAATACAAATATTTTTTTAACAACAAATTTTATCTAAATTAATTTCGTTTGTTGCTGCTAGTCTCTATCTTTGATATGAGTATCTCAGTTAGTAGTTCAGAATTTTTAAATAAATTTTTATTAGAAATATTTTTCTTTTTACTGAATAACGAAAATTTAACTGAATCAGTGGAAGATTTAACTGTTTAGGATAGTGAGTTCAATGCCTGCCTCAGAAGACTTTTACCCCTTAAATTTTTCAAAAATAATATTTTAAAAAGAAACACGTAGGATGAAAAAATGTCTCTGCAATATTAAGTTTTTATACTTAAAACAAAAAGAAAAAGTTAAATTAAATATAAACAATCTTTTGTTTTCTTTTCTATCATCTCCTTAAAATTCACCGGATATTCCACTTCTTTGGAAGCCATAAAGAATCCTTGGCATTATATACATAAAATAGCTCAGAAATTACAATGTCTTAAGAGAATTATTCCGCAAGTTTTTTAATTTTTTTTTTGCTTTCCTCAGACTTTTAAATGAAGTTTGAGTTCAAGTAGCAACAAAAGCTAAATTTAGGTTTTCTTCGTAATAACAACATTTTGTTTAATTACAGAAATTTTAGTAGAAAAGAAAACATATTTCTTAAATTTTTATTAAATTAGTCTTAAATGCTTTTTTTACAGTAGATTTTGCAATTTTAATCTTCCACCTACAAAAAATGTCATTTAGTACAATCGATTTTCAAAATTGACATTAAATATTCACAAAATGAATACGGTTCGTTATTTTGACATGTTGTTGTTGTGGTTGGTGCTGATGCTGTTGTCATTGGAACTTTTTGAACAAAGACGAAAAATAAAAAAATCCTTTTGAGTCGTTGTTAAATAGTAGTAGAATTAACGAATACATTAACATACTTAATAAAGCGGTTACGAATACAGGCAAAGAAAATTGATTTAGGAAACTTTTAAAAATCTTTAACTACAGTTTATATTTGTTAAAGCTTTTCAAAGTCTCTATAAAGTTCGTTAATTTTAAAAAAATACTTTTTTTTGACTTTTTTTAAATAAAAAAAAACTTTTGTGAAAAATAATTTTTTCAGTGTAGTTTTCTTGAACCGATGAAATGGCAATTGACATTCATATGAAAATCGTATCATTATGACAACGGGGTTTCTACTTTCGCTTATACACCCAAACATTCACATTAACACAATCAATAATACATATCGTCACCTAAAATGCAGGAGGGCGTAACAAAATTTTTAATTTTTTGTGTAGATTAATAAAACGAACAAAAATCAATCAAAAACTCTATTTCGAATTTTTTTATTTCGAATTTTTTTATTGTTGCACCCTTTTGCATTTTAGGTGACGATATAAAAAATATCAAAAACGCAGACAAAAAATATGTTACGTTTTGATTACCATCAAACATATTGTGTGCTAGGTAGGAAAATTGACAACACTGTTTTTCTTTAATCCGAATTTATAAGTGAAAACTTAAAGTTGAAGTGTTGAGAATCACTTTTAGCATAAGTTTAATGTACTAAAAATTGATAGCCCTGCTTCGAATTTTGTGTCTCATAGTGTATTGTTGGATTAGGTTCTCACTTATCAAACACAAGTTGAGTTAAGCTTAACAATCAATCATTGAATGATTGTTGCAAACATTGTCGCTAAGTGGACAATCTTTGAACGAGAGTCACTTGGAAAGTTTTTGAGCGAAGGAACGCTGTTATACCTGCGTTTATACTAATGCGTAAGCTACACAAATAAAGATTCGAGCATCAGTATGGAGAAAGCTAAAAATACAAAATAATTTTCTGATTTGATCAAATAATATCTGACTAAATGTTCATCATGTTTTAAAGAAATTGTTATCGGTTTGAAAAAAAATTTATTTCTTTAATTTCATTAAATACACAAAATATAAGAGTTCCAAAATTATCTTAAGATGAAAAAAATAGTTATTAAGCGGCCATTAAAACTCTGAATCACGATAACGTGAAGTCTTGGATCGCAATGAGATGCAGAGAAGAGATAAACTTGCTGTGATTTCGAAGGTTTGGAGATAATATGGGCCCCAAGCCCCCAAGGCTTAAGTGTCAATAAAGATGCGGACCAGCAATCCGTAATGTTGACATTCCTAAACACCGTAATTCTAGGGAACGCTTAACATTTTAGAAAGTGTCAACTCAAAGAATGGGCGAATATGTTAAAGGGTAGCAGGATACTTCTGACGGCAGGATAACGGAAGTCATATGGGAAAAACCAAATACTATTAGGACAAGGAAAATTATAGGATTGAAAATGTCTGTTTCATGATTGAAATTCATAATCAGTAATTGGAGCAAAAGGAAGTCTTAAAAATATTTCGATTTGATGGGAAACGCTTTAACATTTCGTCGGTTGATTATTTAAATGTCGTATGTGGATTTTTTTGCGGTTTTGAGTTAAGATCGATTCCTTAGGTTTTCCGACCTGATCTTTTATTTGGCGTAATCAGTTTTTCGATACCTTATACTGTTTTCGAGATATGGAGTGTTGAGTTTGTCGTTTGTGGTATTTTCTGAAGCAATTTTCAAATTAAATGTGTTCAAACTCAATTTACTCGAAACTATCGGAATCCACATACGACACTTAAATTATCAGCCGACGATTTGTCGCAATAAACTTCTAAGATAAGCAAAATTCAAGATTTATTTTATGGTGTTCTGAAATTTGCTTTCGATCTGCTATAGTTTCTTAAATATATTCTAGTTCCCTTGAGCGGTTGCGATTTACAAAACACCTATTTTGCGATTTTCAAGAATCACATATGTTAAGCATTTTGCGACTGTTAGAACATGCCCGATAAAAACAAATCTTCTTTACTTTTAATGACAACACTGATTCTATCGATTTTTGTTTTCTCTTTCAAAATTTACCCAAATCCGTTGAATCTAATGCCAAGTGAGATGAATCTGCTGCCACCGCCCCAATTATTGTTGTTAAGTCTTTACTAAAATGTCATTACTTAGTAGAATACTTCACGGTTAAAAGCTTTTATTTCAAAAATTGCTGCTTAATAAAAAATAGAATAAAAAAAAAATCCCCAATTCCTTAATCAAATTTCTTATCCGCATTTTCATTATAAATTCCCACTGACATCACTGATTGCCGTTAATGTATTTAAAATAAATAATAAAAGGACTGGTTTTCTTCATCGATTTAAAAATTCGTGGGGCCAATTAACGGCAGTCAATATCGATCGAAATTACAATACAATTCAAATGGAAGTAGTTAGTTTGATATTTTAAATGTGCTTTTTTTAATAGACCTTCTATAGTTTTAAGACAAATATGAGCAAAACTTTTTCTTGTTTATAGATCTAATAGATCTCAAAATTACTGTTCTAATCATAAATATTCATAAATTCAACACACAAATATTCATTCAAAACAGGATGTAAAATTTTTCATTAACGTTAATTTAAAAAATTTATTTCATAAATTACAACGTAATTCAAAAATTCATAGGGTTTTAGGAAAATTACAAGCTTATAACAAGCTTAGAAAAAAGTAATAAATTTTCATTTAACTCACCTTCTCCTCAGAACAAACTGCTTTTAAATTTGGCCTTTTTTCTTACTAAATATCTCTTCGTTTATTTCTCAAACACAAACACACATTTCAATTATGCAATTATGCAAATTTGTTCTTTTGTTTTTGTTTTCTAGAGTGTATTTGAAAATAGATTTCGGTATGAGTGTATGAGTGTCTCCAGCTAAAAGATGCTTATGGAGTCGGTTTGTTGTTAAATGGGTTGTTGGTTGTAGATGTGTTTCCTTCAGCTTACCTTTCCAATGTCCTTAAGCATATAAAAGAGAGAATAAGAAGCGAATATATGTTGGCAAACGAATGTTGATGTTGTTCTTGTATTTCGTTCTGCTTGTTAAATTGTAATTATAAATGCGTTTGGCTCGGTAGTGGCGTATTTTACAGACCTTTATCTTTTAATAGCTTCTAATGTTCCAACGAGGCTCAACAAGATAAAAATAGTTTTAAAAAAAAGGAACTTCAACGTAAATGTTTTTAATCTTAATGAGAAACGTGAGCCTCCTCTCTATTTTGAAGTCTACTCGTACTATTGATGTTTCTGCAAGGAAAAGAGAAATGAAAAATTACAATTTCATTTTCGTAGTTCAGGTAAATTAAGTTTTTCTAACATTTTCACTTTGCTTTTGACTCGATTATTAAATTACTTTTTAATTACAAAGTTCTACGAGAATTTCGAGAAGAGAGAGAGAGAGAGACTGTAACACGGACTTTTTAGATTGTAAGGTTGAAATATATCAATATTTCTCCTTGTAAACTTTCAGTGCGGTTTTGTGTTCTAGATAAATGAAATAAAATAAAAAAAAGTAAGAGTGCTACATTCGGCTATGCCGAATCTTAAATGCCCTTCACAATGGTGCGATAAGAACGGAAAGTTATAAAAACACCGTTCTTTAGATATAAACAAATCTATTTTGTACTACGTCCACTTCTGCAATCCCGCCCACATGTTATCGGATGTTGTGTATTGATAACCAAAATGCTTGTACTTAATTTGGAAACTTTGTCATTTGCTGTTGTCCAGATGTACAGATATCTATAATGTCTTTGTATGGAAGGTGTCACTCCTACAATCCCGCAAAAGTTTTTAGAGAGGTTGTATAGTGATAACCAAGATACTCCTACCTTATTTGGAAACTTTGGCTTGTAAATATATATATGGGGCATTCCACGCCAAATCGGAAGGTTTAAAAAAATTTAAAAAAATTTAAATCATGTTTTTGAGAGTTTGTGTTTCGTTCGATATTTTTTGAAAATGTGTAGTTTTAAACTTGTGACCCACCAACAACTTTCTAGCCTAGTTTGGTAGTGCGCCTTCCATAGCTACTACTTTTTCAATTCTTGAAAATTTGAAAAAAAAAATTAAAATTTTTTTACTTAACATACAGATTTATTTTGTAAAATTTTAAAAAATCGAAAAATAATAGAGGTTATGGAAGGCCCATCATAGATATTTCAAATTAAAAATTTTCAGAAAAAAGGACGAAGGATTCACTGATTTAAAAAAAACGCCATTTCAAATTTCAAATCAAAAAAACTTAAAAAATTTTTTTCTATTCTTTTCTGTAAAAAACATCTATAATATTTCACAAAAAAAATTCCCCAATTTATACCATTATTAAGTGCTGGTACACACTTTTCAAGCTTTAGTCGTCAAGTCTTGAGCTTTAAGGAAAGAAGGGAAAAGAGAATGCCATTTATTTTCCTCTCTCTCTCTTCTAAAAACTCAAAACTTGACGACTAAAACTTGAAGAGTGTCAACCAGCACTGAGAAAGCTGTGAAAAAAACTAAAAAAAGGAACCCTTTAAATGAGCAATCACAAAAATTTTAAAATTTACCAGAAAGGCCCATTTCAAGTGCACTAAATAAATATCACAAAATTGGGGAATCAAAAAAAATTTTTTTTTTAAACCATCCGATTTGGCGTGGAATGAATTTATATACCCTTTTACCTTCGGTGAAGGGTTTCATGAAAGAAGCTTTTTCTTAGGAAAACGTTTTTCATTAAAAAAAAAATTTACATTAAAAACTATTAAAAATTAATCAATGGCATTAAAAGTATTAGGGCTTATCGGCCACTAAAGTTAAATAATTTAGGACCCTTTTACGGTTCACAACTCAAATCAGTTGAGTTGTAATTTCTTTATTTTTCTATATTTCGGTGAACAAATACATCAAAAAATCACAGCTCATCACAACCAGTTGCTCTAATTCCAACTTTTTTTTTTTTTTTTTTTTTTTTTTTTTTTTTTATTATTCCTACACTAAGTCCCGCGAAGCTTCTTTGCTTAACTGCAGGAGACCAGAGTCTCTGGCGGGAATCGAACCCGCAACCTCGGTATTGATAGACTAGATCACTACCAGCTAGCCTACCGGGGCACCCATCAAGTGAGTTGAGTTGTGAATCGTAATAGGGGCCTTAATCACTTTATAACTATTTTCCAGACTTTTAAAATCTGTGTTAATTTGTTTGTATTCATTGACGTTTAGAAAAGAAAATTTAAAAACATTCTCCGTTCGTATCTATTTAACATCTGGTGTTAGAAAGTAACTGTTTATTTTACTGTTTATTGTTAAAAGTTTTGTCATTGGAAAAAGTTTAAAGCTCTTCATTGTCATTAGCACCCCTTCAGATCATTTAAAAACGACCTTTTAATGCCACAATTCAACACAAATGATAAAAATTAAATAAAAAAAAAAAAAAAAAAAAAACACAGAGAAATCACTTGAGAATTATGTCGAAAAGAACTTTGAAAATACACTACACAAGAGAAAGTTAAAATGTAGATTTAACTTTTTTACTTTAAAAAAATTTTAATCTGTTTACTGTGGGAAAGATTAACGCACATTCGGAGTCAAAAGTAAATCCTTAAATGTTTACATACGTTCATGTCCTTGTTAAACAAGATGGACATGATTAGAAGTCATCAATCATAAATATTATTAAATTTACGACTTGGCCTGTTCATTGATTTCGAACGAACACTTAGTTGCCTTAACTTAAATGTAAAACAAAAACAAATTTTAGAATTTTTATTTTGTTATGCAAACGAAATTTTCATTCCAAATTGATGAACATTCAATGACAGTCTGTGTCTTATGATATCCGTATTGCTAAATTAATGGGATTGTGCTTTGCCTTAAAGATGTGAAACTCTTCGTTTTACTCATTTAGATATTCCACCGGATCTTTATAACATTTTATTTGTTTTAACTTCACAATGACAATTTTTGCATTGAAACCTTTTGTTTTATTTACCCCTCATACTCTTTTGCAGCTTTCTTTAAATGACCATAATTCTTAAGTATTCAACTACTTGAAGAATTTTAAATGGACAATATGATTTGGTAAAATAAGAACTGAGAAAATTAAAAATGAGCACATACATTTTTACTTGGATTTAGACAACTATCAAGATAAGTATCTATCAGATTGTATTACAAACATTACTGTCATATCAGCTTAAAATGCATACACACCCAAGTAAACACTTCAGTTAGTATGTAGATGCAGCAACTGGTAGCAGCACTACTTACTACTCGTACTATCTGTACTTGAAAGCTTGTCTACTACAGCAGCAGCAACAGCCACTACAATAACAATAACAATCGTAAATTTGCAACACTCTGAGCAGACCTTTAAGTGTTTTAATACGGTATTGTACCAGTATGACGAAAAAATATTTCTTTTGTATTTAATTCGTTGTAAAAGATAAGAGAAGAGACTGTGAAAAAATGTTAGTAAAAATTAGAAAAAAGCAATTCTAAGGGATTATAGGAAACATTTAATAGCGAAGGTTCGAATTGAATCAAGTGAATTCGGTTGTTCAAAAAAGAAAAAAGAATTATAGAGTTCGAGTTTTGGCAAATGAGTTGGATTTATAAGTTTCAACATTTGTTCAACTCAAACTTAATAAATATTTGACACACCACATGAAAAAAAGTTAATTTCGATTTTTTTTTTTCTTTTAAATTATTAATTTCCGATAACAGAAAATAGTTTATTCAACTTTAACTAAAATATGTATATAAAAAATTCAAAATTTTCAAAGCAGTTACCTTTGAATTTGTCGTTTGGCATTTTGCGTTAATTGATTTTGACGCAATTTGCAGAATGTAGTCCTTGTAGTTTGTGTCAAAGAACTCCGAGTATCATTAATTGGAACTTTATAAAAATAGATAAACTTTGCTCTGTTTATAAATTTTGCGAAAAAAGCATTTTCCTCGAAATCACTAAAAATCAAATCGTTGCCCTATCCAAGTATTTTCGTTTGTTTTCGTTCTCTACGATGTTTTAAAGAAGCAAATCTCAATTTTTACGATTTTATTTAAGAACATTTTTTAAAATTTTAAATTAGAAGTTTTAAAAACACCCCAAAATTTTCTTCCGTTTTTGACATCATCTTAGGGCTGGTTAACGCCATACAAACAAAAACCTCTTCCCATGTCTAACAATTTTTGAGTCTTTTGAATAAAAAAATTATATTGCAGAAATTAATTTCAATAAAGTTTAAGGTGTGTGCTCGAATTTCTTGGTCAAGTAATAATTGGCAAATTAGTCGTCTGGGGGCATTATTTATTACTGGGCTAGTTCGTAATAAAATTTGGGTTTTTATACCTTTTTAAAAACATAATTGTATCTACATTTTTATTAATTTATCATTAAGAATAAAACTTTTATGACATTTAAAAAATTTGGGAAAAACTAAAAAAGCAACTTTCGCCTTGTAATCACTATTTAAATATTTAATCAATTGCCGCCTCGACTTTCCTTTATCCAATCTGCACCAAACTTCATATTAAATGCTTTTATATACAAAGAAACCAAACTAACCCATTTATTTACTTAAAAATTCTCTTTGAAAATGGCTGTACAACGTTGAACACCTTTATAACATGCGACCTCGTGATTTGAGGAGAAAATCGAATAAGCAAATTTCTTGTAATATTCCATGGCAAAAATTGCCTCCCCTACCCCCTCACCCATCCCTCTTCATATTCTCAGAATTTAGCCCCGAGTAAATATTTCTTGTATCCAAATCAAATTAACAAACTATATATAGCTCGAAGGAGACCAAGTTGAATAGAAAAATGATTTTTAATTCACAAACCTGGGTTTTATTAAAAAAAGTCACGGACTTATGGACCCGTCCTCATATATTCAGAGTTATTCTAGGTCGTTTTAGCTGTGTCTGTCTGTTGAAATCACGTTCACTTACGAACCACTCAGCAGAAAAGAGCACTTTGGGATTGAAACCAAGGAAAGTTGGTCTAGTAGGGATACAGTTAGTCATCGTCCAGTCTTGCAATTTTTGTTGCTGCAATTTTTGTTAATTGTACTTTGAAATTGCGCTACTGTCCAGATTGAGAAATTCTAGGATTTCAATATTTGTATTTTTATCTTGTTCTTTTTATATTTTATATATAAATACAAATACACCTACAGCCAACTTCAAGGTGAAAAGTGTGAGATTTACAAAACAAAACAGAATTGCAGAGTACAGGAAACTGAGAATCCCTTCCATTCTTTTCACCTATCTCACCCATGAACTCCAGAATTGCAGCTACAAAAATTGCAAGTCTGGACGATGATTTATGGACCGAAATGTAGACCAACCCTAATTTTGGACCATTTTTCAACTTTAATCTTTTTAAATTACTAGCATTAATTTTGTGAGTGTGACGGCGTGTTTACTAGCATTTCTTGTTCTTTTTACGGTATTTTAACTCTTTAACAATAAAACTAACAAAAATATTATTTTTATTTTTTATTAGACTTAAAAAGAGGAACTTTTTTTTAGACATTGTGTTGGCGTTGTTTGTCTTACTTTTGAGTATTTTCATCTTTTTCTAGAGATCATTACGTTTAGATACAAATACGTACATACCTACACTGGAGTTATGGTTTATTTTTTATTTGTAGTTTTAACAGTTCTTCCTTATTGTGTTTTCTACGCTGTTATTGTGTTCTTGGCAAGCCAGAGTTTATCTGTCGCCCTGCATTCATGCGTTCCCCCGTTCATTAATTCATTCATACGGCCAACATTTCGTATGTGTGTTTGGGAGTTATAAAATGTAGGAAATATTATTAAACCGCTAGACGATGTATTTATTTTATTTAAAATAAGAATCTGCCTCATAAAAAAGAAGTTTTAAAGATTTAATCTCGTTTATTTAGGATATTTTTCTAAAGATAGCTGATATAAACTTTGCATTAGCGAAAAATTTAATAGTGGTTTAAATATATGATTATAAAAAAGAAAAATAGATAAAAAATTATTTGGAACAAAGCACTGGTCCTGTAGGTAAAACCTTAAACAAAGTACGCCGGAAAAAACGGTGGAAATATGATGAAAATAACCATAATATGATCCCTGCATTGGCCACCAATACACTGAACTGTTGTTTGTAACATCATTATTGTCAAAAAAAATTTCATTTTATTTGTATTCAACCCAGTGTTACCACCAGCAAAATTCAAAACTACACTTGAGATGCGGCAAAATTACCAAATTTATATGAAATTACACCTGATATCAAATAACGTTTAATTATAGAAAAAAATTTACAAAGGAAGAACAAATTAAAAAGTACATAGCCGGTCAATTCTGAACATTTGATACCCTACACCACAGTATTTACAGAAAATTTTTTAAAGAGAATTCCCTTGTTAGGTCCCATTTGCAATGGACCTTTTAAGACAAAATTGTGTTATGAGGTTAAGACTGATAATATCAGAATTCATAACGCCGAATATTATATAAGTAACTACATCTATTTAATGGCCTACGTTCAGAGCTTTACCTGTTTGATTCGGTAGATGAAATCAAATGCAATTCCAGTTATTTCTGCAGTTAATTCAGGATTAGAAAAAAAAAATCTTCTGCTGGTGTTACCATCGTTGCTGTTTCCAAATCCAGTCTTCGGTGCATCCAGTATTAGCCCTAAAAAAAGCCCCTGCGCTGCTTTGCCAACTTTGTGTTAATGAAACGGTTGGTTTTAAAATTGTTTTTCATATGCCTTCAATGATAAATGAAAAATTATTTTGCTTCTACTGAAAATTTCTAAATTTGAAGTTAATACCCTCTTGTTGATTAAGTGTTATTTGTTCTCTGCATTAGTTAAGTGCTTAAGTTGCTTAAAATTCTTCAATTCTTTTTTCTTAAATTTCTAATTAAAAGACATAAAATTTATGTAGAAGTAAAAACCAGTAACAATCGAAGATGAAACATAACAAACATGTCACAGATGTAAAATAAACGAAACAAAATAACTACTTACCAAAAGCCTGAACTAAATTCCCATAACATGGTTAATATTGACCATGCAATTATTTATTTATTTTTTTATTATTATTATTTATTTTGTCTAAGATATGGCTAATTTGAACCATTTATGGTTAATATTAAACATATTATGGGAAATGTTAACCAAATAATGGTTAATCTTAACAAATTCTTGTTCACTTTTACAATGCTGTGGATAATGTTGATCATATTATGGTTAATTTTGGCCATATTGTGGTTAAAGCTGATCATATCATGGCTAATTTTGAGCAAATTATGGTTGATTTCGACCAAGTTTTAATTAATTTGGACCAAACTATTTTAAGTTTTAAACTTTTATGGTAATATTTAACCATAATATGGGAAGCCACAAATATTACCAATATTAAATTTCAACTATTGTATGTTTGTTGCTCTTAGAATATGGTTACCTTCACCTTAAGTTTCTAAGTAGCTTTGAAAAATGTGATTGAACTGATAATTATTTGTCGGCATCAACAGCTTTTAAAAGATTTATGTTGCCGTTTTTTTAAACAACATTTTCAACCTGTTGACTCTACGTTCTTTCTTCCTTTCTTTGTGCAATTGTAGTTTTAAAATAATAATATGGCATAAATTTATTTAATGTATAGATCTTAAACTTAAGAAGCATAATAAATTGAAAATCATGTCTTTATTTTTCAATGGTCGTTTAAAATTCTTTTCGAGTCAATTGTTTCTCATTAGATTTGATTTTGTTGCTGCTATTTAAGCTTGAAAGGTGTATCTAAGCGTAGTTAATCTGAAAATTTGTTTTTGAAAGTTTTAGTCCAAATTGTTGTTATTGTTCGTTAAAGAAACTAAAATCTAATGTCAAATAAATTTACCATCACTTTTTTATTTAAAAAAGAAAAATGTTTGTTGTTGCAAACGTAATGATAGACATGGAAAACAAACAGCCAAATCGTTTGGTTGTTAGGTTTTCTTAACTGTTGTTGTTGTTGATGACCGTAATTTTTTGTTCATCAAAATGTCATGACAGTTGGCGAAAATACAATAAAAGAAAAAATGAAAGTATTTGTTGAATAAAAAAAGATTGGCGCCAAATACGTAACTGATAAAATTTGTATATCTAAAAAAAATGTTTTATTCAAAATTTAAATACATAACAGAAAATGTTTAATTGAAACAATTTCTACTGATAAAAAAAACACAAAAAAATCTATTAAATTGATTTTCTCCTGCAACCCTGTTTTAAATTCCATCAATACCCGTTTAAATTCAATACTTTGTGATTTATTTGTGTACCTTAAAACCAATTCCTAGAAAGACTGATGATACATTCATCCAACCAATTTTTAAGTTTTTGTTGTTGTTGTTGTTCTGGATGCTGATGTACTGTAACTAAAGCCACCAATATTATTTGAGTCATTTATTTCCAATCGGGAGCAGAAATAAAAACAAGTCATGGGTCAGGTCGAAGCAGCTCAAAGATAAATTGCCATCAATGTTGTAAAAATAATGTTTAAGTTTTTTCCTCTCATTCCATCTGCGCTATAGCAATCGTTGTAAGTGCATGGGGTTTCTTAAGCTTTAGGGAATGGATTCATAAACATTTATCAATATACGGGTTCTTTTTGTATACCCTTCACCACAGCTGGAAAGGGTTTAATAATATAAGTTTATCATTCCGTTTGTAATTTCTACAATATTCATCTTAGATTCTGTAAATAATATATATTTTGGATCCTTGTGTTTCTTCTGTCCGAATTCGGGTTTCTTAGATCCTAGATAAAATTAGGAATAGATTTTTATATCTTTATGTCACATATTGTCACCTAGAATGCAAAATGGCATAATAACTATAACAACAACTGTCCTATCGAATGTAGAATTTTGGTATGATGGAGTCTATATAAAACAAGCTATGCAATTTTATCTAGCTCTATAAAAAGATTTGGCTCACAAATTGTTCAGTAATAAATTTTAACGGAAAAATGAGGCGTTTACAATTTTTTTCCCTTCCAAATGTCAATTTCAGCCACTCTCCACCCGGACTTGGTATCCCTTGTTACGCAAACGAGGCTCTTCCGCTCGACCGTACGCGAAATAACCCTATTTCATGCATGTACTAAAATTTTGCATAACGCTTCATGCCTGGTAGCGATTTTGGTCGCCTCAACAGCACGATCGGATAATATGGCCCAATTTTGTTATTCGTCTTAAGCCCAAACTATAACCAAGCCGAAGCAAGTAAAATTACAAATTACACCGATTTAATAGTGACAGCATTTTGCTTGAAAATAAGGACTAGACTTGTAACATGAAACATGTGAACACTTTTTGGGACATCTCGACTTGCTTCGCTGTGCATATAAATTGTTGCTTACAAACTCACTCTCATCGGCCTCTGTGATGTTAAGTGGTGTGATTCTGGCGAATTTACAACAACTGATAGTCTATTTCTCCTTTATTCTGCAAAACCAGCGAATGACATATCCCGCTCTAGTAGAGTTGGAGTTTTACTAGCAAAGCAGGCAAATACTCTGATATAATTATCACCATTAGGTTACAGCCATGTGCTCCTTACAGGAGTAAAAGAATTATAAATATAAGTATATATTTATAGAAGTAAATATCTATCTATATATATATATATATATATATATATATATAAATAGAGAGAAAGAGAGAGAGAATGTACACATTTAGGAAAAACACAGATCCTTTTCAATTCAAAATAAAAAAATTTAAATCTCCATAAAATATCCTTTTTTAAATAATATATGGGGCATATAAGTTTCGGCACAGCCGGATATAGCATATTTACTTATTTTTCTTTTTTTCTGTATTGTGTAAAGAGAAACGATAAGAAGTAGCACAAGATAAAGAGATAAGAATAGCAAAAATTTATTTTTGAGTGGGTCTAAAATACTTAAGAAATTAATATTCTGGTAACAGGGGTGTTC
This sequence comes from Pollenia amentaria, assembly GCA_943735925.1. NCBI lineage: Eukaryota > Metazoa > Arthropoda > Insecta > Diptera > Polleniidae > Pollenia > Pollenia amentaria. Next base: position 229,500,889 of record OX031009.1, read on the forward strand.
ACAAATGCAAACACAACTTAATTCTCTAAAAAGCATATGACAGGTGCTTATTTCATTCAGTTTAGGAATTTTATATACCGAATAATGAATGATAAACCAAAAAATTTCATTCTTAGAGTACACTACTAAGTCCCGAGTTTCGTCTTTTATTATGTTATTAATTCATATTATGATATTAATTCATTATGAACATGAAACAAATCCATAGAATATTAAATAACCCTAACAGCAAAAATTAACAAAACCCCTGTAAATGGAATCTTACTCCAAAATTATTTCAAAAAGGAAAGAAGTCTCCATCTTAAACAAAAAAAAAAATTGTAAATAAATTAGAAATCTTTAAAAATAATATACATTTAAAGAAGATTAAAAATACAGTTCATTTCGCTTGTAGGCCATTCCACTTAAAGCCCAAAAACGGATTAAAGCCAAATCTGTCATATTCTGTAGCAGATTTTTTCGAATTTCATACAAATTAATTGTTCTAAGGTCCATTTTACTTGTAGTCGATTTTTGCTTAAAAGCCACATTTTCTTCGCAAACTTTATGCAACAAAATTTGCTTACACTCCACTCTGCTTTTTATATTTTTTTTAACAAGCTGGCAATATGTTTTTATTTAGCTTTCTGGCATCTTTTATAAATGCAAAATTTTGGTTAATTCATAAAAGAAAAAAAATGAGTAATTGCGTTATATTGATTGGTTTCATTGAAGAAAATATAAATCCAAAATGTGGATTATACTGGGATTCACTTCTTATCCACAAAAGTTGTGCAACTATAGTAGTGGACTATAAGCGAAAAGTACTATATAATCATCTTTTCCTTTGCAGATCTAAGCCCAAATTGTGGCATTCGGAAAAAAAATATTTAAGAAGTATCAAAATATCGCCGATATCGACAAACCTTAAATATCGCCGATACATCGGTATCCGGTACTCATTACGTCCCTACTTCAAACGCAAAAGGTCATTAACACAAATTTCTACTAAACATCTTGGAAGCTTTCAAAAAAAAATTAGCGATTTTGTTAACAAAAAACAAACGGCCCTATCTACAAAAGGTTATACAAGAAACGATAAAACCCCTAACTAACAATTTGCATAATATGCAACATTGTCAAAACAGCTGGTAGGCTTTATAAGAAAAATATAAAAAGAATTAATTATAAACAGTTTAAGGAAATTTATCAATTAATCATTTTAAGCTGCTTCTCCTATAAAATTTTCAAAATGTTACAAAGGGCATTTCGCAATGACATTGTAGTCTTATTTACTGCTTGGCCCACAATGTCGCCAAGAACATTTCTTTCTGTATATATACGTATAAATTGAAAACAACAACAAATTTTAGTTTTTTATTATTTTTTTTCAATATAAATATGCGAAAGAAATGTTCTTGTCGACATTGTGGGCCTGTCAGTTAATTTTAATTAATTAATAAAAATATTTGAAATGTTAAATGCAATATACGAAATAAGTCCCTAAAAATATATAAATATTGGGTCTTATTTAAGTTACAACGTTTGGGGACTTATTTAATTATGAAACCATTTCCCATCGCAAAATAAAAAATTATTTCATAAAAAGAACAAACTCCTAAAAGTCGTTGTGATTGCTTTTAAATTCTATTGAAAATTTCTATGATAAAAGGAACTTCATACGATTTTGCTTAACATTTTTTATATTGATAAATTTTTTTCTATATAAATAGAATCAATCTATTCAATTTCAAATTTTCTAAATATCGATTTAAAACTACTCAACAGTAACGACGAACATAATTGACGCTTTTGAAAAATATAATTAAACTGACAATGTTTAAGTTCTTCAAAATCTATAATTAAACTTTTTGTTCAAAACCAAGAAAGAAACTACGTAAATGCTAACAACGTTTAAGTACTTCAAATCGATAAAAAGAAAAGTTAAAAAACCATAAATAAAATATTTGCTATTTTTTTTCTTGAGACTTGTCCTAAAAAATTAAGAAAATAATACAATAAAAACATACCAGATACAACAAAAATAAATAAAATTTGCTTACGGAAATTTTTTTTTAACGAAAAGATTGACTGAACCAAACCAACAAACTTTGTTGCAATAAACCACACGTTAAATGACAGTGAAACGTTTTCAATGTTCAATTTTTTTTTATCTAACTGTAGATGGGCACAGATACTTGAAAGTGTTTTTTTAGATAAAAGGCAAAGAAGAAAGGAATGGAGGGCTCAAGTTAAAAGGGATTGAGGTATGAATGTATTTTACATTTGTAGTACGACTAACATCAGCATCATTATCTCGATTACAATTTGCCTGTGTGCGTTTGTGTCTTCCTTCCTACTTAAAATGGTGGTATGTTTGCCAAGTGTTTGTCATGCCACAACATTGGGAAGATTTTAAATTTATTATACCGACACTGGCACCACCACCGCCAACCACAAACATTAGGAACATCGTCATTATTATGATCATTATCGTCAATTGTACGTGCTTTTGAGTTCATTGGCGCTTTTTTGATGAATAGTGTTGATGAAACAGACGCCAGTGGTGATGGGAAGGTGGCATAGGTGGCATACTAAATATTCGGCACAATATCTACCGATTACTTGTGCGCTGTTTTATTTTTTTACACACATTTCTTGTATATTTGGAATTCCTATTTATACAAAAAGCGCCAAAAACAATAACAACTACAACAACAACAGCAACCACGAACGTGGCAATAACAATAATAATGATGATGGCAACATCACGTCATGATTTTCTGGGTTTATTGGTTGACGACGCGCATACATATCTGTATCATTTTAATTTAAATAATAGAATCGTACAGAACAGATACGATACGATTAATGACACAGAGGACTACATATACAAAACTATAAAATTCGTTGCAGACTATAAATACCATATAACAAACGAATATTAGTTCGGAATCTAAAAATTCCCATCTGTAGAAATTTGAAATTTTATTAAAGTCGGATTGTCTGCTCAAAAACTTGACAATTTATTCCTTTTTTTATATCGTTTGAAAATCATGCATTCTTCATAATTGACAGCAAGGTCATCTTACGTCAATCAATTTATTTCTCTGAGTGTAAAAGAGCTGGAAATACGCATTTACATTTTTGCGCGTAATAAATTTCTATTGAATCTATTCTTGTGTTTTCAGTTGTTATTATTACGTGTTTTCAGTTGCTGCCGATGTGGTGTTGTTCTTGTTAATATTACTTTATGTTTACTTTGTTTTTTTTTTTAGCTTTAAAATACAATAAATATTTATGGGTTTTTGTGGGAGCAGCTCTTGTATCTACCCAAAAATAAAACACACTCCCAATGCTCGTATACATATTAAAAAAATACTCGTACCAGCAAAATCGAAATGAAATATTAACTCCACTCAAACCGGTAAATGTTTTCTCGAACGGACAGACAGATCAAATTTATAAAATATCAATACATTACTCCCATATATTATTGAGAGGGAAATTGTTTTGGGTAAAACTACATTAATATTTATGTACATATATATAAATATATATATATATATATATACTTTGGGGATTCACAAGTTAGACAGACATAAAGTTGTAAAGTCATATGTCTTAAAATAATTACATGAAATATAAATGACTGCTTTGGGCAATCGCTTATAGTTTAGATTTCTACTGTACAGTTATGATAAATCAATGAACACAGCATTAACATTTTTATTTAGTTTGAAACACAACAATATTTGTTTTTTAAAAATTGTATAATATTATTTACGACATTATGATGATATGACTTGATAGCACACGTTGTGAATCACCCAACTATATTATATATCAGTAAATTTCTTTAACCCGGAAATTCCCAGTGTCATCTATAGGTGACGAAGATTAGTGATAGCGGAAATACTAGAGGAAATACTGTACCCTTTTGTGGGTGGGGAGGTAACCGATGGAGAGGTAGAGACAAAAATGAAGCTAAGTTCGATCACTTTCTTATCTGAATGTTAAAAATGTGTAGAACATTATGCCCAGTGTCACCTGTAAGTGACACCCCTATAAAATCGGAACTAGCAATATTTTTTTTAATATGATTGTTTACTTATAAATATTGATTAAAAGAAAAATCTGTTTGTTTTCATTAATGAAGGTATGGGAATCGGCAAAGTTGGTTAAAAAAAAATTTTTTTTTTGGTACTTTTCGATAACTAAAAAAATCTGTCTAACTGTTAAGCAATCGTCCAGATAAAAATTAAATCAATCTTACCGATGCAAAATGCCTTGGCATTAATTTTAACAACGCGGAAAGAGACTGGGACTTATTTAAGGGCTACAAGTTCTGCGAAGACTACAAAAAACCACAACAACATGCGTTATCAAAATTTATAACACTGTATCTATGGATGTGTTCAACATATGTACATATTTCCACGACGATTTTGTAAATTTTAGAAAAGGTGATGGAATAATACGTTGTGTCTTTATGTGTTCTGGGGTATAACGTAATCAGAGATAATCGAAAAAAAATTTAAATTCCCTGCAGAGTTTTTTCTGTTAAAGATGCTGAGAAACATGTATTATAAAAACCATCCATAAATTGATATTACAAATCGTCGCGTTTTTTCTTAAACCACGTAGGGCAAGCAATTAATTATTTAGAAAAGGAAAAACACTTAAGCTGGATTTTTAAGATCTCAGTTAAACTAGGTTTAGTTAATCTGAAAACAGATTTGTGCCGCCATTACCAAGTTTATATACAAAATTTTGACAGAGCAGCATAGTTTTGCTTAAAATGTTGGTCTTTTATGAAATTATAAAAAAATTTCATTTCGCCGGAAAAATCCGAGTTGCAGAATCCGTTTGACTTAAACTTAATCCACATCTCAAAAACCCGGCCTTAATAACTTTTTAAATATGTTTTGAAAAACAAATTTTGTTTATACAAAATATGGCTGTGATGGGTGAAGAAACATTTATGAAAAAATTTTGTATTAAGAGTAACTGAAGGTAAATTTGTCAATTTTTGCCGCAAACAGCAATTTGCAAATTAACTTTTTAATTTATTTTTAATATAATTTTTTGTTTGTGTTAAAAAACTAAATAAAGTTCCCCAATTTCAATCACCCCAAGATTTTGACTTTAACAAAAAAAAAAAAAAATTATGTTTTATGCAGGCACCGTAAAATTTTTTGTTTTCGAAATATTTTAAAAATAAATCAAATTCGAAAAATGTCTTGTTTTTTTTCATACATTTTACGGTTTGAATGGGAGCTACTGGTAGGAGCAATGATGGAGCGTTCAAGCCTTTAAAAGAAATTTTGGTTATGTAAAAATATTTGGGGTCGGTCTATGGCACGCGTTAACTTATTAGGGTCCGAAAACAAATTTCGGCCCAGAAAGGCTTTTGTACGCGAGCCATGTTTAGATCTCGAGCAAAAGCTTTGGCATACAAAATAAGTTCCATTTTGTAAAAATAAAGGGGCCTCGAGCAGCATTTGGGCTGTATAGGATATATAGTTTTTGGGTTACTCGACGAAAAGTGTTGTTTTTACCGCATGACTTTGAGGGCATGGTGCCACGCCAAAAATGCTCCGATTGGCCTGAAACTTCCCATTTTGAATGCAAACGACGTTTTGTATGGCGCTAACGAGGTTTTCGAAATAGCTTTATTTTTGTTTTCATTCAAAGGTATCAAAATTTGAATGAATTGAAATATATTCTACCATAAAAATCAAAAAGTTAATTTCGATCAAATGGCGCTTAAGTGGTTTAAGAAGCAGAATATGTTTTGGTTCTATTGTGCTGGGAAACGTCCAATTTTATAAGATTTTACTTTTAAGCTTCCTCTGATATTCCTGACACACACAAACGCAGTCGCACATTTTGTGTTACAATTTCGCTGATTGATGTTTGAAAGTGTGTCGTATTGTCAACACGGTCGTAGACATTGTGTTTTGGTGTTGGCGACCCAAGACCACGACCTCAGCTAATAAATTATTTAGAAAAGTTTTTGCTTTCGTTGCTTTGGTTAAAAAAAAAAACAATACAAACAATATATTGTTGTTGCTTGTTGAATAAAGCAGAGAAAAATAAAAAAAGATAAATGAAGTAAAAAAATGTTAGAATATTATTTGTATGGGTTGTTAAACATTTTTTAATTAGAAAAATGTTGCCAGCTAATTAGCAGCATGTTGCTGGTAATTACCATAATATTTTGATGATCATTTGGGATATTCCTTAAAGTATAATGGACTCATTCATAAAATTTTTTTCAGTTTTTTAAAATGTTTATAATTCGAAATTTCTATCGAAATTTGTTTAATAAGGCCGAAATATTTTTTATGAATGAGGAGTTAAGCTTTTCGGATAATACTTTCAGTAGTTATTGCAAATCAGGAGTAACATTTCACAAACTTTCTTAAATTGTCTGCTTCTTATTTCAATTGAAATGTAATGCCCCATATAAGCCAGACTTTCTTAGGGTTTTTATTACAACTTTTTTTAACATTTTGTCATAAATTAAATAAAAATTATACTCGTTCTCGTATCATTTAATGTATTTGTTCATGTAACTTACATTAAGTTGCAACAAAAGCAAATACAGGCAAGAAAAAGTATCTAGGAATAAAATTTTTTTTCAAGAGCACGAGAAATCATGGATTTAAACAACAAAATAAAAAAAACTAAAAGTAAAAATAAATACAAAAGACAAATAAAATGTTAAGTACACAAAAACTGAGTCGTCAGTATGTAATAAAACGACACTTGTTTAAATATTAGAAGACAGAAAACAAAACAGAAACGAACAAGGAAGAAAACAAGCAAAAAAAAAAAAAAAAGTAAAATAAACTAAGAAAAAGTAAAACACAATTGAAATTTGAAATAAATACGCACTCTGTACTCTGTAATGTACAAGTGTATGTGTCTGTATCTATCTCAATCTTGTCAACAGTGACAATGCCATCCAACTTGTACTTCAACAACAAGTGTAACTTTGACAACATGCGAGGTGTGCAATGACAACAACAACAACAACAGCAACATTAAAAAAAGTTTATTTGAAAACTTTTTAAGCTAAAATAAATAACAATTTAAACGAGGGGAGAACAATAACAAAAAAAAAGTAAAAAAACGAAGAGATACATTAACCAAAAGCAAATCGCATAGACGTTTTTGTTCGTCTTTATTCACATTCATAGTAAAATCATCATCTTCATCATCATGATCAACATAATTACACAAACATTTTGTTTGCATTAAATACACATTATTTGACTTTTACTTTATTTGGGGGGTATATTGATTTTATCAGTCCGTTTGGAAACACATCGAAATATATTCTTGATCGTTTTTAAGTTCTAAGACGATTTAGCCGATTTAAATTAAATTACACTTGATATCCAATCAACGTTTAGTTATAAAAAAAAACTTTTACAAAAAAAAAAAACGATTTAGAAAGTACATACAGACAAATTTTTAAGCGTATTCCCTTGTTAGGTCCCACACGTAGAGAAATAATATGGTTGGGCAGGATTACGGCAACTACACTATGTTTATTGCAACAATATATTGTTGCAGTACACAAAATATTGTTATTTTTATTTAATATTAACAATATTATAGTTATAGTCAATGTTTATCGCAATTATAAATTTAAGTATGGTTCACTGAAAAATATTTATTTTTATAACAACTAAATAATGATAACTTTTAAACATAGTATATTCCTCAATAACATTTGATGATATTTAGTAGCCATAACATGACAACTTTCTATACGTCTACTCATAATATGTTTAAGATGCAAAAAATATATTTACTCTAATAATATTTTTGTTATCGCCATTTGTAAAATAATTTTGCATCAGTTGTGTCGTTTGTTTTACATGTGCCTATCGAATTATTTGTTATTCATAAAAAAACCAAGTTTAAAGAAATTAAAAAATAAAGAAATTGTAGGAACATTAAAAAAAATGTAAAGTGTCACAAAATAAAATATCAATGCTAAAAAAAATTTTAATATTGCTTGAAAATGGTGCAAAAATATCGACCATTGTTCTGTGTTATTTTAGAGAAAAAGAGTGAAAATTCTATAAAATAATTTGTAAATAATTGCGACCTACGACAAAAATAGGTTAAAAATATTATGTTTAAAGTTGCATCATATAATAATGTGAAACATCTGTAACAGTTTTACGTTAAAGTTGCCAGTAAGTAAATAAGCATTAAAATATATTACAAATAATTTTCGGTTTCAGATTTAATCTACATATTATTATGATTAACATGATAATAATATGATTACTCTTTAACTTGTTATGATTTACATGATAATAATATGATTACTTCTTAACTTATTAATATTGACATGATAATAATATGATTTCATTAAATTATAATATGATGTAATAAAAACAAATTAGGATTAAGGGAAAAATATGATGATGATATATTACGAATATATTTTGTCATAATATGATTTAATAATAATCGTAATATGTTGACTACAATCATGAATCTTATCATAATATGTTGCTCTTAGAATATGTTAACCACAACTATGCTTTTTCTTTGCGTGCATATGCAATTATGGATCTATTTATTTAAATATTTAAATGATGTTATGAGGTTAAGACTAATAATATAAGACTTCGTAACGCCAAATATTATCTGGGTTACCACATCTATTTGATATTTTTGGTCTTAAAGTGATTTAGGACAGGCTGTTTATATATGACCTATGTTTAAGGCTCTTTCTACCAGCATAACATTTTGCTATATAATAGTAGCTATTTTTTTCTTATCAATACATACCAATATTTATAGGGAAGTTATGGAATTAGAAGCTATTTTCGTAAGTGGTATTTGTGTGGCGCCGTGGTCATTATATGGAGTGACTCCAAAACTTATTTCGAAAGATAATTTAGTTTGAAATAAAATATATTTGGGACAATTTTGCTCAAATACCAACATTAAAACAAAGACTCTATTAGGAAAAAAGTTCGTAAGTGGGCTATGTGAAATTATGGACCGGACCGATTCTCAAAATTTTCAAAAAACGTATGAACCAAATTTCATTAAGTTATCTTAAAAATTGCGACCTGTACTTTGCGCAAAAGGTCTACATGCACGCAGAAAAAAAACTTGTTTAAATATGGTCACCTCCAACAAAACTATTTTTAAAGAAAATTTTAAACATAATATGTTTAAATTTAACCATATTATTATCACCGACAACCATATTATGATTAAATGTGTCCTCTATCAAGAAGCCACAACCATATTATGGTTGCTTCTAAACATGTTATGGTTAAATATTACAATAATTTGTTTTTAAATTAACAATACTATTTTCCTCTTCTCCAAGAGCAACAAGCTATGGTTGAAAACCAACAATGCTATTATAAGTGTTAAACATATTTTAGTTATTATTGACCAAAACATGTTTGGAGGCAACCATAATATGGTTGTGCCTTCTTGATGGAGGACACATTTAACCATAATATGGTTGTCGGTGATAATAATATGGTTAAATTTAAACATATTATGTTTAAAATTTTCTTTAAAAATAGTTTTGTTGGAGGTGACCATATTTAAACAAGTTTTTTTTCTGTGTGTGGATAGACAATCAGCCAGCAGGACAAAAGTCTCATATACTGGTTCCAAGTCGATCGATATACTACTTAGAACAAATATTTGTTTGTATTTCACGTATTAGCACAAACTCATAAAACTCTATTCACTTAACTAAGATGAATATTAGTCATAATATTAAGATAGTAACTAAAAATAACTTAATAAAAATAAAATTTAAAACCTAAATAAATTAATAATAATTAAATAAAAACTTAAACTAATGAGTTATATATATCCATATATCTAGGGAAGGTTCAAAATGTTCATTGCCATTCTTTTTTGTATTTATTTTTTTTTTGTAATTTTTTTTATGTATACTTTATTTAATAAATAACATTCGTGTAATGGTTTCAGATGACAGTCTGTTTCTCAAATCTGATCATGTTAAGGGCGTTAAATATTTCTTAACTAACGCACTTTAAATGTTAAAGCAAATACAAAATATTTGTTGCTATAAATATCTTTTTCTTCCAATAAACTTCGGGTTCTAAATCACTATGTATTTATCGACATCTATTATATATAAGTTTTTGTTAAGCTAATTGGGCCTAATGTATTAATGTAAATAAAAAACCTTTTTTACATGTTTCTCCCAACGTTTCGTCAATTATTTGTTGACATCTTCAGGGGTTGTCTATTTAATATTTTTTTAATAAACTATTGATTATTACAAAATTAGAAAACAACAAAATAAATAAACTTACAATTACTAAGTAGTTTTTCACATTAAATTATACATTGAATGTTACACTGCAAACATAAAACATTTAACATATAATTAAATTAAACACACAGTTTATCTTTTCTATTTTATTGCAACTCTGTAGCTATAACTTATATTATTTGTGTCTTCTTTTAAATTCATTGTTCTGTCAATATATTGTTGTATACATCTAATTGTCCATCTAAACTATGGAAATTTTTTCTTTTTTATTTTAATAAACAGTTGCTTTGGTTAAATATACTGAACATTTTTTAGATCAACAATATCTAAAATGTTAAAAATGTTATCACTTAAATTAAATCCTTATACTATTTGTTTTAAAACGAAAGAATTTTAGATTACACCTGATCTACCTACACCTCAAAGAAATTACCCACGCTCTACCCACAAGAATACAAATTACACCGAATTCGGGTAATAACCCACAACAACAGTGGTCGCGTTACTCGTACGTTAATGTTGCGAACACGTAAATGTTGAGGTGGTTACGAAAAATTCGTAATCGTGTGAAATGTGTTAAAAAGAAAACAGAAAATTTGTGCAAATTTATATAATTCTTAAATGTTAGCTTTTGTTATAGATGTGTGTGTTTTGTATAAAAATTAAAAATAAGTCTCGTGTGTGTCGATGAAAGTACCTATTTATACATAAGCTTCGTAAGAAAAACCTAACAGCTGATGCGCAACGTATACGTTTACGATAGAGTTACGAGACCTTTCGGAAGATGTGATTTGGTAACAATGATTTTTAAGCGAAAGATTCTTTGGTACTGAAAATAGGCCATATCGTTCCATTATTCCAATTTAAAAATAATATAATTTTTTGTTTTAATATTTAAAATTCGCTGTTTCAGTTATGTTTCAAGATACGTCGTTTTATTTGAACTAGTGGTGTTGGGTATCATGAATTCGGTACAGCAGAATTTAGCATTCGTACATGTTTATTTTGCATTTTCTTTTACAAACTTTTACATTTTTAAATCTTTTTACGTTGAAACACAGAAAAGTTATTACGACCAGTTAAAAGTTTGAAAAGAAAATATTTGTATTGTAGTTGGAAAAAATATATTTGACCTTAAAAGTTCTTTAAGCAGACATGGAAAAAGACCACATTACAGTATATTAATTTGGAAAATAGTTAAAGTACATTTTGTTACCTAAAGCGCAAAAAGGCCTAACTTACCAAAATTTTTAAATCTATTGATTTTTATGTATTGCATCAACACAATTCCCATCAAAAATTTTAGAATCTTTTGAATAAAATTAGCGATTTTATTAAAAACAGCAAACGCTAAAAGACCTAACTAACAGTTTGCATAATCTGCAACGTAGTCAATTGTCAAAACAACTGGTGGATTTTACAAGAAAAATAGAAGAAAAATAGTTTAAAGCCGTTTAAAGCAATTTATTAAATTTTCTGGGAAATTTTTAAAAACGTTAGAAAGACCCTTTTGCGTTTTAGGTAACGGTTTGTGGTTGATAAAAAGGTTATGTCCAGCATAACTTAACCCTGTATGCTTTACGTTATTCGTTTCGACTAACATTTTTACTTTTTCTCTTTGACTGATGAAGAAAAAAATAAAAACAAAGCAAATATTAATATTTTTTGTTTTTTTTATACAATAAGGTATAGTATTTTACTTTGCCAGTAACTTTTTTGGATTAGGAGCAGTACCCGTTCCACAGAGTTAATGTTTCGGTCATGTTAGTCAAATCAACTAACACTAGTCATAACGTATAAAAAATAAGCTTAAGCATGCATGGTTAAATTTCGTATGTGTAAAGCAGAAGTATAGCCTTCTTAAAGTCAAGACTATTTTGAAAATTTTAATAAGAAGATCAGCAGTCTACAATATCGAAATGTCAAGTATCTGAAGTATATGCCGTTGCCCTTTTTTTAGTTTTTATTTCAAAGATCTTACTTAATTTTGCTTCCCTAATAGGAAGCGAACTGATACGCCAGTAGTCCCGTGATAGATTCTTTTGTAGTAGAGACCGGTCTAGTAAGAATACTTTACATGAATACGATACGTTACTTTTACATGGGGTTGTAATTGGAGGAGCTTTTTTGACACCTAACAGCCACCATTTGACAGTCACACGTCTATTCTTAATAAACATGTTAAGTGCTAGTTACTACAATGCTAGTCTTTGGTATTCTTCCAATAAAAAAGTGCTGAATTCATTTTAAGAACACATTTTTAAATTGTCCCAAATAAATTTATCACACCACCGGTGAATACTAAACCTGTTACAAAAACGGTCCAAATAAATAGATAAAAAAAATTATTAAAATAAAATTAATAAAAAATTAAAAAATCTACCTTTTTGATCTTACTCAATATACCAGTTAACTGATTAGTTCTCCTTTCACATGTCATTTTTTATTTCTTTTTGTTCTTATTCTATTATCACAAATCCCAGGACCAGTTCTGCTGGAACAATTAACACAAATTTCCCCCAGGGCAGATACAGATATTTTATGTTTAGAACTTACCTCTTCATTTTTTTGGTACTCATAATAAAAACAAAGGTTTTTTTTTGTTAAAAAAATTTTGAAAATCTTAATTCTTTTGTAGAACTATCGAAAAAAACACAGGGCAACAAAATGGAGCTTTTTTAATTTTCTGACTCTTATGGATTTTCACCTGCTCATGAAGATGGCGGCAATAGTTTTTCTCTACCCGTGCTAGTTTTAAAGATGTTCTGACAATCGCAAAACGCTCAACATTGGCGATTCTGACTTGAAATCGCATAAATAGTTTTTTGCATATCGCAATAGCACGAAGTTTGGTGACTTCAAATTTCAAAGGTGTGCGCAGGGGAACTAGAATATTTGTAAGATACTATGGCAGGTCGCAAGCTAAACGTACGAGTTTTATAACACCATAAAATAAATCTAGCGTTTTGCGATTTCAAATCGTGCGATTGTCTGAACATGGCCGATAATTAAATTTGTTATTTGCATAATTTACAGCATTTTTGCATTATTCGGTCAGTAGTTCGCGTACGTGCCTCCAAACCTTAAAATGCTGTCTGGAGGTCATACAACTGATTCAAGTATGCGAAAAAAGTTGTGTTTTGATTTTTATTTTTTCGAGCGAAAATAAGTTATTTATTTAAATTTTGATATATTTTAATGTGTGATCATTACATTTCTTTAGAAATTAACTTTTATTTTTGCTTAAGAAAAAAATTTAAAAAAACAACTGTTATTTTTGCACGAAAAAATAAAAACAAAGAATTACTTTAATTTTTGCTCAAAAAATAAAAACCAAAAAATAACTCCTATCATCTGACTTTTATGATAAAAAAGGAATAATTTTTACGGTCTCTGCTTTAAGCAATATAAGTATCTTGAAACTTTTTATATAACCCTAAAATTTTCTTTATCCTTTCGTTGTTGGAAATGTGAAGAAATTGCTTAGAAGTTAAGTGAAGTTTGTAAAAAATTTCCCAAAGCATTTTTGTACAAGCGTTGAAAATTACCCTCGTAACTGAGTTAAAAATTAACTACAATCCGATAAGCATTTGCTTATCTTCAAAAAATCAATTTTTTTCAACATTTCATTATAATTAAATTTCCTGTGTAAACAATTAACTATTTAAAATTTTAAAAAAAATGTTTTTTTCTTATCAAATGAGAGAGCGTTTTCAAAATCTATTCAACCAAAACTAATGCCCATATACTCACTTCGGTTGTTGTTGCTTGTAAACACCAGACATAAGTTTTTATTATTTGTTATATTTTTTTTTTTTTTTATTTTATAATTAAATAAATTTTATATTTTATTGTTTAAGCGCCTGCCAGACTGCCGGCCGCAAGTGACAAACTAAAAATTGGCTTCAGGAAAAGTGTCTGGCTAATTTGGCAAAACTACTAAACAGAAAAACTTTTACAAAAATAAACATGAATAATTTTGGCCAAATGCAATAAATGATAAACAAATAATTATTGTTTAAATGTTTTTTTTTTTTTGTCTGATATGAATATGAATATAATAGATTTTTCAAACATTAAATAATTTGCCAAAAAGGAAATATTCAAAAGAAAATTAAAAAATTTATTATAAATTTTTAGGAAATTTGAATAATTATTAAAATTATGTCAAATATTTTTATAGCGATTTCAACTTGTAATACATAAATTTATTTTGGCAACAGTCAGAGCAGAAAGACAACCTTTTTTCAATTAATAATGTCAGTTTTGTGTTCTTTAATGAAATGAACACACTTAATCTAAAATTGCGAGAACACTTATATGATTTCTTTTTAGAAGAATTGACACACTTTTTATTTAAATATTAAAACCAAGTAAAACCAAGTGACAGCGAGTTAGGCAGAAAATGACGTCATTTTGAATTTCAAAATATTTTTTATTTATTTATTTTAAGGCAATTTGGCAAACATTTTAGCGTTAAAAAAAAAATATTTTTGTGCATATTAAATTATAAAAAAATCATAAAAAATGTTTCAAAGTCAAATTTTATGTTTAAAAAATCTATTTTTTTAATCAAAATTTTTCTATACCCCTTTGAAATGATGGGCGGGTGTGTATTTTTTATGGTCTGTCATAAATTAAAGCCAAAAAAATTATTTTCCCAGAATATTTTTGTTAAGGGCAAAGTTTATTGTTTCCGAAAATTTAGGTTTAAAATCATAAACTATTTTGAAATTAAACTTTAATTTATTTTGCACATGATGACATTTGTTTTATTTATTTCAACAGCAGATTTTGTTAAAAATATATTTCTAACTATTTTATTAATTGAAAAAAGGTTATCTTTCTGCTCTGACTGTAGTATACAACATTGTTTTGCGAAGGTAAACAAAAATCACGTTTTTTTTTTAATTGTCATTAAAAAAAGTAAAACAATATTATTTTTTAAATTTCCCAAATCAAAAACAAAAAAATTTTATTTTATTATTAATTTTTGCACTTTTCTACATTTTTCTTTGTGAAACGCTTGTTATAAAAACCACTTTACAAATACTAAATAAAAAATTACAAAAAATTAAAAGCTGTTGCTTAAAATTTCGTGCGAATTAATATGAGCTGCACTTGTTGCGCACAGAAAATAAAAATGTTGCTAGTAACATTTCGAATGTTTTTCGTAATATAAATAGATTACAACTTTATCAACATTTTTTTTGTTTGTTTTTCAGAGAAATTTTTTTTTATATTGAGTTTAACAACATTTCGCACGAATGCTGAACAGAGTACCAGGCTTAAGGAGCAGTGTGGCCAGGACTAAAAAATTTTTACAGCTAAATCTGCCATTAGACAGGGCCAAAAAATGCTAAAAATGATTTTTAAAAATGCTAAAATTTTTTAAAGATTTTTGTTAAAAATTTATCGCCATTATGAAAATTTATTCGAAACTAATTACATTTTAGTGACTAATTTTTGAACGAAATTGCAAGATTTTGGTAAAGCATGTGATTGCACAGGGAGTTAAGATTAAATGTTAAATTTAGCGGGCCTGCAAACCTCTCATATACAATAACTTTAAACGGTTTATTTATATAATATACAAAATGCTTAGATCATTTTATTTTCTATAGTTTAAGAAAGTTTGAAGCTTTAAAATCATTTTTTTCAGCAGTTTAGAGCAGACAATTTTTCAAACATTTACACTATTGAATTCTTATCGAAATACAAAGTGAATTTTGCTTTATATCGTAATATCAAAGGGCAAATAATATTTACAATTAACATGATAGGGGCATTTCTTATATGTATTCCCTCAATATTCTATTGTTTTTAAAGACAGGTTAAATGTTTCTTAATATAAGAGTTATCCATTTTCATACAAAATTTAATTTTGAGTACAACTATTTTTAGTCAAAATTTATTATAATTTATAAATTTTTTTTAGCAAAATCAATTAAACTATTCGTCTAAATTGTTAAAATAAATAATGCTAAAATGCTAAAATCATTTTCCAAAAATGCTAAATAAAATGCCAAGTGCTAAGTGAAAATTTTGCAACTAAATAAAAATGTTTAATGCTAAATTCAGCTGCAAAAATGCCAATATATCCACACTGTTAAGGAGATAGAATATATGACCGATCTCCATTAGTTTTTTTGTCTTTAATATTTTCGCAAAACATACTTGCCGCTAACCACCATTCATTTGCGGGATTTCACCTTGTTTTGTATCCCCATTATTTATTTCTAACATACCTACCCGCTATCTCCATTCCTTAAAGGTGCTCCCATACAAAATGTTCAATTCAGATTCGAAACATATTGAAGAAAAAGTCCTATAAATGCACAGGAGTCGCCCCTAGTGGGATATAATGTATGACCGACTTCAATTAGTTTTTTGTCCTTAACATTTTCTCGAGACATACTTATCTTTTAGCTCCACTTCTTAGGGGGGCTCCCATACAAATATAGAGTTTTATGAAATGCTTAAATTAATTTAAATTGTTCGTCTTTTGTGAATAAAATCAAAAGTTGTTAGCAAATTTTAATCACTTATGGTTTGTTTTGTTTGCAAATTCGTTTTTTATATGCCTAGAACATTAGAAGCATAGCAGCATTTTCCAATTTTTTATGAATTTTTAATAAACAAAAATTTGTAAAAAAAAATTATTTATTTTTTCCGAAAAGAAATTTTGTTTCTAAAACGACTGCGGATATTAGAAAAAATTTAAACTTATTTAAAGGTAATTTTATTGTGGAAAGAAGAGCTAATCTTAAAAAAAAACGGTTAGCAGCACTGATTTCAGCGTACCTGAATTAGGGTAAAACGCCCGGTGACCCGCTTGTAGCAAAAAAAATATATTAATGTTTTCAAAAGCCATATACAGTTGTATACTCCTCATGTAGGACTGATTTAACCATAATATGCTTGCCGGAGGCAACAACAACATTATACTTTTAAAATAGATTAGTTGGCCTTGACCATAAAAAACGTATTTTATTGTAATGCGCGTACACTAGTGTAGTTATAAGAAAACCCTATTCCATCGTGGTACCGCCTAATGTGCGCCAATAGGCTAGAAAATATGATTGACACAGTTACAGGTCAATCGGTTAACACGTGTCTCATTGCGGTTAAAGTAAGGAAAAGCAGCGACATTTAAGTAAAATTCATAGTTCATTATCCCTACAGTCGAACGTAATTATTTTAGGAACTTGACTCGAGTCTTATTTGATAGGAAATTTTGTTCTTATATATTTTGATCCTGATAATGTTTCAGATTAAACTGTTGATTTTTACATTATTTAGCATTTACCAGATAAGACCTTAGGGAATATCTCAATAATCGTTTCTATCTAGAGAACAGTAAATATCAGATTAAATGGCTTAATTGCCAAAGTGGGCGTGGCACCTATATGTTTGCCAGTTGACTGGCATACGTAGAAAACACAGATTACTGCATATCCAGAGAACGATTATAGTAACATTTTTTTTAATTTGGTACAAAAAGCTGTGATGCTGTGTATTGAAAGCCCAGTTATTTGTACCATATTTAAAAACTTTTACTGCATCCGTTCTCCAGGTATACAAAATTTTTTCTTTGTATCGCATGTGCCACGCCCACTTCTTCAATTCATCTTTCTTCTTGACCGATATTATGTATTGAGGCACGTGTTAGTATTAGCTGAAACTTTGTCAATTATATTGGCATTTATTAAATGGTGCCATGTTGGATAATCCAAAAATTGGTTTCTTGTAACCATTTATGTGCATTTGTAACCATTTAGTGTGCATTTATACCTTTAGGTTTTGTTTGTAAAAGAAAGACAGCCTGCTAAATCGATTCAGTTAGTGGTAAGGCGTGTACTCATAAAACCAATTTTTTTATATATATTATATTTTATGTCAAAATAAGTGGATATAAATTCCATTAAAAAAAAAATTCAAATTATCTTAATCAGTCCAAAAGTACTCGTATAATAAATTTTGTTGCTACCTCCGTATGAATAAATAGTTAATGATTATATCAATTTTTATTTTAACTTATGGATAGTTTTCGATATGTTTATTGCATTTCAAATTTGTTAAACATTGAAATGCATGTCTTCATTATTAATTAAATTTTGCATATCAGACCTTGCAAGTCAATTAAGTGTTGGTAATGAGCTGAATATGGTAACACATCCATTACCGAATAATGCGAATATGAGCAAACTGCAGATAAATTGTATTATTATTAACTTTGAAGCTAAAACACTGGCAAAAACTAACAATAACTGTGTCAAGAAAAACAGTTTACAGACCAGGGGCTTCACAAAATAATAAATGAATTATGGAAATATGTGTCAAACAACACATTAATCTTATTAGAATTCAGATGAAGAAACATTTATTGGACATAATTTCTGCCACTAAAGGTAATACAATTGCATTGAATAGAAAACAATTATTACATGGCGTAATGATTTGCTCCTATGGGTACGAAGCAAAGCGGTTTCGTTAATTAAACATTTTTGGATAACCGACTTTTTACGTTTCAGAATCTTAATGTAGTCCGGCGAACTGCGAAGCCCTTTTTCATCATACCAAGAGCAAAAAACCTGAAAACCGTATTTTCTGAAATATAGAGGAGAAAACGTTTTAGACCCGGATATGAAAAAAAAACTATTGTAGGCGAAGGCACTTTTTTCATACTCAAAGGAGTAAACTTTTCTGCCCGACCGAGGAAGAGCTGTTGTAAACAAAGAGGAATGCATTTAAAATTTTATTTCAGTTACTATTAGTACTACAGTATTTAAACTTTCATTTGTGAAATAAAATATGTAAATTCCAACTAAAATAAAATAAATCCCAAAAAAGTTTTATTCTCTTTTAAATAAAATAAGCCCTTATAACACCTAAAGGTATTTCAGACCCAGCAAGTGTTTGGCGAAAAAATCCAAAAAAGAGTGACCAGTAAATTGATCCACCTTTAGATTTATTTTTAACAATTTCTATTGATTAACTAAACTTTATTTGTAAGAAGATAATTGTATACTGTAATTTAGAAACTGTAAAATGATGTTTGATCTAGCCAAACGTTTTTCAAAAGCAAATAATTTTTTAGCCCTGCATGCTTAAGGTTATTTTTTCTACGTTATGGCTAATGTTAGTCGACTCTTACTTACATAATATGAAATCTGTGGAACGGGTAGTGCTCCTAATCCATAAAAGTTACTGGAAAAGTAAAATATATTGTATATAAAAACAAAAAACATTTATATTTATTTTGTTTTATATTTTATTTATAGATACATTATTTAGTGTTCTTCATCAGTCAAATTAGAGAAAAAGTAACAATGTCATTCGCACGACTAACATTAAGCAAGCAGAGTTAATAAAACTAGTGGTTACATGCAGGACGTCAAATATTTTGCTCAAGGAAATTAATATAGAAATTTATGTTACTTAGAACTTGTTTCATTATCCTCGAGAAATAATCTTACGATGTCCGTCCTTTTGGCTGGCTGGCATTCACTAATTAAATTCTTTATTTATTGATTGTGGTCGATTGGGTTGACTGCTGACCAAATTCTTTATTTATTGATTGTGGTCGATTGGGTTGACAGTATTTCGTGCGAAATTTTGTCAAATTCAAAATAAAAAAATTTTCTGTGAAATACAAACGAAAAAATGTTGATAGAGTTGTACTCTGTTTGTATTACGAAAAACATTCGAAATGTTTCTCCGTGCGAAACAAGTGCAGCTCCTATTAATTCGCACGGAATTTTAAGCAGCAGCTTATCATTTTTTGTATTTTTTTATTTTGTAATTGAAAAGTGATTTTTATAGCAAGCCTTTCATAAAGAAATATGTAAAAAAGTGCTAAAGTTAATAATAAAATAAAATTTTTTTTGTTTTTTGATTTCGAAAATTCTAAAAATAATATTTTTTTACTTTTTGTAATGACAATTAAAAAAATATGATTTTTGTTTACCTTCGCAAAACAATGTTGTATACTTGGCCAATGACAATGATGAGTTTTCTATTTCCTTTAAATTTAAGGACACCCTTTAAAAAACAGACCTTTCAAAATCAAAAACAGCAAACAGAAAAAACTTCAAGATGGTTGGAGTTTATTCTCATTGACCATGTAAAGAAGAATGATATTGGAATTCAATTTAATTAACAACAATAATTCGTAATAATGAATACATTTTTTTTAAATGTCTGTCTGATTTTGTGTATTTGATAAAATTATCATAAAATATTTTATTTATTATCAGCCCAATTATAAATGAAAATTCTCCGGGACGTTTTTCCCTTCTCCTATTTTTGCTATTAAATTTCCATTGTTAAAATGGGAAAAGGAAAAAAACTTCCGTGGAATTTTTTATTCATAATTGGGCTGTATTTGTATTTTAGACTAATCTAGAATAGAATTTAAATTTAATTTAATCAACATTTATATAATTAATCACAAAAATCATTAACAATTTCATGACGTTTTTTCTTGTTATTTAATTTTTAGAAATTAAAATTTATTATAATTTATTCTCAATATTACGAAATGTTTAACCCGTTATGGTTAAATATAAAGCCATATTTGAGATATTAGTAAACTTAAATGGAAAGTCTTGAACAGGTGTCCAGTAGGGGAGATTTGAACCAAATAAGTACATTTAAATGACAAGTATTAGATAAAGGTTGCTTGAAATATTTTGTGTTTGCTACGAAATTTTTAGTTAGTTTTAAAACAAGTTTTGGTTTCATTATTGATTCAACATGTTATTTTGGTATAAATTATTTTCTTTGCCGATAAAGGATAAACGACTAAAAAATCCTTAAAAAAAATACAGATGTATTAACAATGAACAAATTTTTTCCTTATTCCTAATTTATATTGCCTTTCTATTTAAAACAAATTTTCTTGAAAAGTTATTTATTTTTACAAAAGAAAAGCTTTAATTAACTAATGCAAAGTCTGAGAAATTATAAAAATCCATTTTGAAATTTATTATAAATAAATACTTGTTATAAATGCCACAAAATACAAAAATAAATACTCAAACTCACATCCCATCAGGACACATTTTCATTATTACTGCCAGAGCTGGAGAATATACTACCAAGCAGACTTGTAGATTGAACGTTTTCTATATGTTTGGCTTATCAATTAACAAGTTCAGTATTGTAACAGACATTTACATACAATTTTGTTATATAATGATCATTTCAATCGTTGTTATGATCCCTGCGACTTTAACAGATTTGCTCTTTAATCAATTAAAGTTTCTCACTTGTTTAAGAGAAATTTCAAATAAATAAGTATTTGTGTATGTATGAGAGGTTATCATAATCATAAAATGATCGTGAATGTTTGGGAAAAATGGCTAAATTAAAAATAACATGGATATGTTTGAAACTCGGTCAAATGATCATAATATCAAAAGTATACAAGTAGCCCTAAATTACGAAATATTACGCGTTATAACGCATACATGTTTCAGGTGGTGAAGGAAAAGAGCAATCTGCTTCGTGAGTTCACTTGACAGAAATTATTAAGATAAGTGTGACTATATGCCTTTCGGCATAACACCACTATCGCCTCTTGACCTTGGTCGTTATCTCTTTCAAATTTAACCACTGACAAACACCTCTCCACGTTTTTTGTACATTTATATCTCGTTATTTCTCTTCAAAATTTTGTTTTTTGTTTAGTTTCGAGGAAAAAACGAAAAAAATTTAGTTAAAATTTTACAACTCTGTAATAATATCTTGTTACTTTAATACGACCAATTTTCTTTATCATTCACAAAAGCAACAACAACAGTAATACTATAGGAAAATATATATAAAAGAACTTAAAAGAAGCAAGAGGCGGGATAGTATTATTATAGACGCTAGAGGGAGACCAAGTAGATTAAAATGTATGAAAAGGGCAAAGTGATGGCGAAAATGAAAACATGACTAACATCTAGAGTGGTGGCAAATGTCGAGTTTTGTACACGTCACATCAGCAAATCAATTACGTTCTTTATTCGTTTGTATGTGTGTATTTATAATTTATTAGTGTGATCCCAGTCAACATTTTATAAAATACATAATCATATATGAGTCTTTTTTGCTTCCTCTGCATGACTAAAATTAACTTATTTTCCGATTATAAAATATACTTTTGTCGAAGGAAAATCGTACCCTACGTGAGACCCTTTTAAAATAGTCGTTTCTGTCGTTCTATGTCTTACAATATATTTTTTCAGAAGAGTCGAAAAACCATTCAAGATCAAACCATTGGGTATGTATTGCACTTTTTGAACTTTAAAGCGTTAAAAAAAATCGGAACTAGTCCATATTTTTAGAAGAACAATTTTTAGAACCATGAAAAGAGCGTTTAAAGTTAAGCAATATGGCATCAACATCTCAAAATCGAAAAAATGGACATACGCGGTTCTCCATGAAAATCATAGACTTATTTTCTAGTCACTTTTGTTAAATTTTTGAGTAGTTCAGTTTCTAATCGTAGTTTTTGAATGTTGAAAAAGTTTTCTGCCTCTACTCAATGCGATTTCGTTCCAAAGCCAAAAAAAAAACGAGCAGCGAAATCTACAGCTGAACCTAGTAACGCCAAGAAAGGATTGGCAAAAAAGCAGAAAATAAAGGCAATAAATAGAGAGTAGGTAACACTGGGTATTTGAAAATTGGCAGAACTTAAACACTTCATTATCTACAATAAATTAAGTGCAAAAATAGTTGTGATATAAAAGGATCTGATTAAGATTAAATTTTTTTACATTATTTATCTCTTTGTTTTTATTATTATTATTTTATATAAACTTACTTATTATTACAAATAAATAAAAAAAAATTCAACATCTCTATAGAAAAAAGTGATTTTATTTCTGGGATTAACATATTGTGGGTATTACAGTATTGTGGGTATGAAATGATAGTTAGGTATGTTATATACCGTCGGAAAGGTTAATTTGTCTAGTTTCACAGCATA
Organism: Pollenia amentaria; assembly: GCA_943735925.1. Classification (NCBI taxonomy): domain Eukaryota; kingdom Metazoa; phylum Arthropoda; class Insecta; order Diptera; family Polleniidae; genus Pollenia; species Pollenia amentaria. The sequence goes on from OX031009.1 coordinate 229,524,156, forward strand.
AGTTTAATTTTTAAGATTTTAGAAACACCTACACACAAATAGGAAAAAATTCAAAATAGCGCAAATGGTAAAAATTGAAAAATCTTCGTCTTGACTTAGAAATTATTTTTTTTTTTTACATAACCCACTCGCGGCCCAAAAAGCGACCAGAACTACCTTAAAGAAAATGACCTAAGCTTTCTTTTGAAAAAAAAGTACCCGCTTAAAAAAAAATTTTAAATTAAAAAAAAAATTTTTTTCGAAAGATTGAAGAAATAGTAATCTAATTTGTTTGAGATAAATTTTACTAACACCAATAGATAATAAGTTACATGGATGAGAAAGAGCACCTGTTTGGCCAAAATGACAAATTTTGACCCCCTCTAACTCACTTTTTGACCGATCTTGTTGAAAATGTGTCTAAGCTACTATCCAATAGGACTAACCTTGGTGCAAATTTCATCCAAATCGGAAGACATCTATTTCAAAAGTTGGGTCACTTGACATGAAATCCCCCATATATACATATGACACTTTTGATCTGCCGTAATTCGGGCAGCAAATGATTCAACATTTTGACCATAATATGGCCATAACCACAATTGTATTTCGTTTTTTTTATTGTTTAAGCGTCTATTTCATTTCATCTTCCAAATGCTTGCTGGGAGTAATTGTGTACATGGGAATATATAAATGCATGCGTGAGGATATTGTTATATTTATTTAGCATGTATGAAGTTGCCTCTTTCTACACAATGTAAACACAAGTAAAGTAAATCAATATTCTACATGAAGTTGAATCTGAATATGTAAACTAGGGTAAATGAATTAAATAAATTCACGGTAAAACCTTTAAAGAAAGATGATGAAATGGAGAGGAAAACCCTCTTTTAAGGCAGCAATTTAGAAAACGTGGTGAAAATGTTAGAAACGGATTTTGCTTAATGAAATACCTGTATTTCGAATTAAAAAAAATTTTTCTTTAGTTTCGACGAATTCGGTATTCTCTATTTTGGTATGGCATACTCTAATTTCATGCGGAAACTTTTTCTCAAACTTGTGTATTAATGATAAAACTTTTCCTTATTACGTTTTAACTTCTAAACGAAGGAAAATACAATAAGCATGAAAGTTTATATTATAACTTCCGGAAAATCTTCCTCAAAATATTCCCACTTATAATGAGTTTTTTATTTTTTTAATTTTCTTTTCGTTTGTTTCAGCTTTCACTTTTTATACATATTTCTTACTTTTTCGTTTATTTTTCTTTGAGGGAATTATTATGTAGATAAGTTCATTAATGTCTATGCATAAGTAAATATTATTTTTATTGGCTAATAACAATAATATACTTATTACACATTATAACACACACAGTATATAAATATATATAATAAAAAAAGTTGCAGTTATTTAGGGGCTTGAACTATTTTTTTTTTATTATTTCATTTTATTCAAGTATTGATTTCTTGCCCACCTCCCCTCTGTTAAAGATAGAGAATCGTTTAACTGCTCCGATTTTTTACAAGTCATTTTGTAACAAGAAAATTGAAACTTAATAACTTCGTGTTTGATTTATTTAAGTAGACTTTTCTATGGGTTATGAATTTCATTAAATGAAACAACTCCACTGAAAACAAAAACAAAGTTTTAAGAATTTGTTTTTGTTTTAAATGTAGAATTCTTTCGCATATCGGAAATAGGCTATAAACCATAAACAGCCCAGCAAAAACTTTGCGTACAAAATAAGTTGAAAAATAATGAGAACTTGACGAAAAGACTACTTATTTTTCTACTAGAAAAAGAACTTATTTTTGTTCGCGCTGTCCCAAGAGTAGTCCTTATAATTTGGACAATTACTTAAAAATTTTATAAAAGTACGTAGTTACAAAAAGAGACATGAAATAAGTAGTTACAGATTAACTTTCAGAAAGGTCAAAACGCACTAATTAAAATTGCTCTTATATGCATGTGAAATCTTATGGAATTTTTGTTGAAAAAGTGTACACAATAATAAATTTTTCGAAATGTAAAAAAACGTTTAAAAAAGAGTATTTTGTCTTCACAAAATCATTTAAAGCTCTAACACTGTAATAACAATGTATATGTAAATATTATGTTGTTCATAAAACGTCGTTTTCATTAGATCGATATCACTACTAGTGTTCTACTAACAAAAATATATTGTGGGGATAATTTTGGAACCCATTTATTTTTATATTTACATATATTTTATTGATTTTTGGATTTTTCATGGATTTCACATCGAAATTATTCTTAAAATTGTATAACATTACCGGAAATCTAACAAATTTTAATATAAAATATTGCAAATTGATTTAAATAATAGTTTAAAATCATAAAATAATAACTTATTTAAATCTGTAGGGCGGTTCACGAAAGGCGGATTATCAGGTTATATGGTTATCTAGTTATATTACCAGCAACAAAAGATATTGAAAAAAAGTTAAATAAATATATTTTGTTCTTGTTAAAATAACTAAATTACCATATAACTTGATAACCAGCTCTACGTGAACAGCCCAATTATGTTAAAGTATAATTATGACTAATTTAAGATATAATAATAATGTTATTATTTAATATATAACTAATAATGCAAAAAGTGGCGAATACAGCTATACAAATGCAATATATAGCGACTGCGAACATTTTGTTTGCGTCACCGTCTTCTTTAATATTTGTGAAACTCAATTTGATTAAAAAAATTGTGCAACCATTTTTTGAAGCCAGTTTTATGCCTCTCCTAAATATTTTTGAATTTGGAGTTGCGCTGGTTTATGATTTAGTGTGCGTTATAATTTATTTGTTTCTAATAAAACAAGGAATTATTTTTAAATTAGTTCCATATTCTACAAACTCTTACGACAAAGGAGCGATAAATAAGCAGAGAATTAAAAAGTGCGCATATAAGTGTTTGAGAACTGGATTATCTTCCTAACACAAATCGTCAGGAAATATAGGCAGGTGTGCTAAACTTTAAAGCTTTAAAAAAGCAACATTATACTAATTTTGACAAGCGCATCAAAAGGTAGACCTAAAAAGTTCTTAACATATGAAGATACACGATCTCGTACTCGCAATCCACATACAAAACGAACAATTCTTTTAAAATGCCTCCTAATAAGATTTAGATATGTCTCACTTGTTCATGAATACAATTCCAGCCCATACAAAATTACTGGCATTAGAGTAGTATGCACAACTAGTTTTTTAATTTACAACCTTATGGCCAATTTAAACATAAATTGATATATAAATAAAATAAATTGGTGAAATCGGCAATTACTATTAGACAGGAAACAAATTTAATTAATATGATAATCAAATGTAAGCAGTGTTCGAAAATAAACATTTAATATCGTTCCTAGCGTTTGTGTGAAAAACACAAACGCTAATAGTGATTGTGTATTAATCATTAAAGAAATAATGGTTCCCTATTTGACATCTTCATACAGAAAAATATTACTGTATTTATCCAACTGAAAAAAAAGATGAGACCATTTAATTACGTTCTGCTTTTTCCTAAAACCACACACTTCGTTGTGTTCGGTTCATCACATTATTATATATAAAATTTTTTTACAAAAACAAAATACATGTACGAAAAAAAGCAAAAAGCCAGCGAACAAATTTTACACAAACCAAAAATGTGCACAAAACGCACACAGGCTTTTCGTGCTGTGGTCGTTGCTAAATCAAAGAAACACTATAGAATATTAATATATAATGTATGTCTACAGTACCACTACATTTGTTCTGTTTTATAACGAAGAACAGAACACTATATAATGTTCGTTACTTTATTGAAAATAGTAAGTCATCGTCCAGACTTGCAATTTTCGTTGCTTCAATTTTTAAGAATTCTGCTTTGAAATTGCTTAAGTGTCCCGATTATGAAATTAAAGAATTGTAATTTTTGTATTTTTAGCTTGCCTTTTCTCTTCTCTCCGTTATTTTTTATATATAAAATACAAATACACCTACAGCCAACTTCAAGTTAAAAAGTTTGGGAATAATAAAACAAACCGGAATTGCAGAGAACATAAAACTGAGTACCCATCCCCAATCTTCTCACCCCCTCCCCAATAAACTCAAGAATTGCTGCAACAAAAATTGAAAGTCTCTACAAACGGTATTAATGGTTGTGTACGTCTATACAAACTCTTCAAAAAAATAGTTTCGTTTCCGCGCGTGAGAGCCGAACGCTAAATAATGTTCTGTTTTTTTTTTCAAACACTGAACGCAAGTTTGTTATCAATTAAACAATCACAGTATTTTAGAATAAATAACATATTTAATTTCCTCATTATGCACTAAAATACTGGAAACATTAATATCATTTCCATCAAATATCATTGTCGGATTAAGCACAGTAAAATTACTTACAATACCACCTTTTAATCTTCCCTAAGCAATTTCCTATTTGTATAAATGACCTTGTAATATCTGTATTCTCCAAATAAGTATCCAGTAGTATTGTGGTGTTTCATAAAGCCCGACTGAAATTCCGATATATCTTGTAAAAAGTAAACATTTTTTGTAATCTGTTATTTATTATAATTTCCAAAATTTTCGGAAATACAGGCAGAAGAATTATTGGGCTAAAATCCGTCGGATTTTGTGGGATTTTAATTTTAGGTATAGACACAATTTTAGCTTTCTTCCGGCAAATGTGATATTTTGAAAATGTTATTAGATATATAAAAAATGCATTCCGATATCAAAGGAAAAATTAGTTTTACGAACTTGAGGGACACTCCATTCGAACCAATAGCTTGAGATTTAATTTTATTCAGTGCTTAACAAATATCTATTGGATTTATGGTATAGAATCGAAATCGACTAAAATCTGTGTCGCTTTGTGTATTCTGATATTCCAAGCGTGGCGTAACATTACAAGAACACACACTGAGAAAATGATCGCTACATCGTTCCACATCTACTGCAAATGAATTGCAACTATTATCAGTAATCCAAAAAAAATTTTAAATTTTTTCGACACGCTTTCTTGAGATTGATCCGAAGAAACATTTTGGAAGTATTTGTTGCTGTGCCTCCTAATTAACGATTTCGTTTTGTTTCGCAAAATCTTTCATTTGACCTGTTTTCTAAAAAAAACTCGAACATATGCTTTACAACACTGAAAAATTTCGATTCGTTCAGTATCGACTGAAGTGTGTCCGGTTATGTGAGGTGTTCGTTATTAGCTGCTTCACTATATTTATAAATAAGCTGAGAGACCTCATTTTCAAATACAGTGAAGCCTCTAATAACCGACACCTCTTATAACCGGACACTCCAATAACCGGACGCGGACAATACATTTTAAAAATGTTTGTTCCAAATATCTCTCATAAACGGACAGAAGCATTGAAACAAGAGTTGTATTTAAATAGAAGTTCTACTGTTTTTCAAATTTAACTAAGACGTAAGAAACATGAAAGTCATTTTAAAAGTCAACAGTTCAAATTTCATAAGTCTAAGTTGAAGAAGTCTACTCTTAATATATATTTTCAATCAGTACCGACTTGTCTACCATTGCTTTAATGAAATGTAGTCTTATAAAATTAAAAAATGTGTACCTCTCTAATAACCGGACAAGTCTAATAATCTGTCAAAAATACCGCGACGGTGAGTATCCGGTTATGAGAGGCTTCACTGTGTAAGCTTTCGGATAAATTTTATATAACGTTAATACTCCCTTTGGGGTAGGTATGCCAGACGTACTGTTTTTGGCAGTACATGCACTGATCTTTTTCATTTGTACTGTTTTATGCACAACACCCAAAAGAGTTCACAAATGTACTGTTTTTTACACTTTGTACTGATATGTGTACTGTTTTTTTTTTGTTCAGACTACAAACAAAAAAGATATTAAGAAAATTCCTGTTAAAGTAATACATATTTAAGTGTTTCAAATAATATGCTATCAAGTCATATTGTCATAATATCCCAATATTTTACAATACAATATATACACTTTTAAGAAATATCTATTGTTAACTGGCAATTATAGTAATGCATTGGTAATAATAGCTGAACTTGGCTAAATTGGTCTTAATAATTTAAAATTTTTTTGAAATTAGAAAATTAATCTAGGAAACAATTATTTTCTCAAATTCTACACGAGTTGTGCAACTATGTGTGTGCTGAAAATGGCTTTAAATAATCCTACTAACTCAATCAATGAGTTAACTTTTTTAAGCAAAGTTAGGTTTTTCTCTTTGTCACTGTTATATGGCTTGAAGCATTGTTTTTTGTTTCCTGTCTTTATGTTACGAATAAAACCTTTATTTTTGCTAAAATTTTATAACAAGGTAACATATTACCTAAAATATTTAAACATTATACATGAACTTCGGCCAACTTCTTCGTTTATGAAATGTATATATGAAAATTTAAATCTTTCCTTTACTTTTAAAGTGAATTTCTTTATATTATTGTTGTTGCATATTGAATCAAAAGTGTAAAATATTTAATAATTTAAATAAATAGTTGCATACGAGTATCTACGTTTTTTTTTTTTAAATATGTACTTTTTTCTGATTGTACTGTTTTTTGTATTCATTGTACTGTTTTTCCGAATCTTAAATCTGGCTACCCTACTTTGGGGACACGTTACTTAAGTTAAAACACCCATTGCGGCGGAAGCTGTTGCCAGGTTCCGGTAGCCTTTGATAAGTAAGGCATTGATAGCTTTGGAGAGGACATCACCTTCATCACTTTTTAATGGCCCCTTCGGTCTCCGATCATGAGAGATTGCACTTTGTATTCAATTTTAATAATTTCATCATGCTTTTATATCATAGTACTTTTCCGACTTTTGTTTTTGCTTTAATTAAATCTTCTAGTATTAATTGTCTTGCCCCTTGAGCAACATTTTTTCAACAATTTTTGCTGCTTAAATTTTTACATTCATTAAATTTTTTTTTATAAAATTTTTGTTTTATTAAATGCTAAAAGACTTTTAACCAACTCGCCTGATTATGTTTTAATTAGCTTTTTAAACAAAACGAACTCTTAATTTCCAAGGAGTTGTTATTTTATGAAAAAGCTTTTTATTTTTGTATTTTTTATAAAGTTTATATACAAAAAAAATTTAAAAAAATTCTTTAGATTGTTTTGCCAATTTGTACATTTATCTTGATGATGGAACTAGAATTTAAACAGAAATTGTTTTGCATTTAAAATCCTTCGGCTACAAAATACAACATTTTGGCCAATAATTTAAATAATGTCCAGATTTTAATTTGCTTAATTGACTTTAAATGTCAATTTCATGCACGTTCTTAAATTCATAATTTGCATTCCTGTTTATGTGCACACTAAATTATACAGGCCAATGCTAAAGTGTGCATACATTAACTTAATTGAATCGAAAATAAAGAATTGTTTAAGAAAGTGATAATTTGCAAATTAATATTATAATTAATTTTAAGAAAGTTCTGGTCATAAAAGTAAACTTGCTTAGAAACTAATTTAATATTCTATTTAATTTTTGTTTCTTTTGAAAATTTTTAAATTAACATTTTACTTTTAGAAAAAATAAAAAAAGTTTTAAAATTGCTGCGGATGTTCTTGTTTAAATAACATTTTGTTAGTGTAACATTACTTTTGTTTTTGACTGTAATTGTCATTATGTTTGTCTGCTATAAAATTGTTTCTTGTTAAAATATTTAATGCAGACATAAAAGGAAATTATAAGTACGCGCGTTAACAGTTATGACAGATAAACTAAAATATTGTTTTATTTTCTAAACAGTAGAATATAAAAATTTTAAGATCATTGAATTTTATAGCAGTTTTGCACTTTAAATTTTCTAAAAGAATCACAGAAATTAGTCATATGAATAAAATTATTCTCTTAAAAGTGTTATAGTTAATGTTCTAATAAAAAAAGGTACTTTTAAAACGATGAAGAACATTAAGTACTAAAAATTACCTTATTGAAAAAATTATCCGTTTAATTAACATTAGCGAAGCTCAGAGGTTGATGCAAATGGTCTTGCGAATGAGCAATTGCAAAATATCGTAGCTCTTTTGTAAAATCCAACAACAAAACCCACAGGCGGAGCTCAGGGTTTGATGCAAATGGTTTTGCGAAAAGTGCATATGCAAAATATTGCAGCTTTTGTTTGCAATCCAACAATAAAATACAGCGAATTGCAATTGTTGCAATTCGGTGTATTAGTATTGCTTGTCACAATACTAAATCTGTAAAGCTTTGTTTGCTACGTGTATTGCGGTTGCATCACTGATACTCGAACAGCTGTCATTTGTAATCAATAGCTTAGAATCGTCAAACAAATCTACCAATGCTTCAATAATATTTTCTTTTGCACTGCTTTGTGGCATTTTAAAACAATTTCACAACACAAGAACCTTTTTGTAAATTTTGACGACAAATAATTCAGTATATCAGACGCTACCTAATTTGCATCGTTCATTGCAAAGTTGACTGTCAATGACAAAATGATTGAAATAACAAACAGTTGCAACCGAAAATGCACCAAACACTGAATGCCGCTACAGAGTTTTCGTAAGATTTTATAAAAGAGCTGCAATATTTTGCAATCAGTTGCACCAAACACTAGTGTTGCCAGTTGAGGGGATTTGTCACCAAATTGGGGAAATGAACATTAATTTGAGGACAGATTTTCGTAACAGGAGATTTTGGGGGTTTTGCAAAATTTGAGGATAGCAAAAACATTTTCTTTATATTATTATTATTAAAAAAAAAATACCTTTTTTATGTCTTGTTTTCGGGAAATCACAGAAAGAAAAATATCTAGCGTTTTCAAGCAATATGCGTTTTTCAGAACATGGTCGTAATTTTTGCAGAAATTCGTTTCATGAGACTAGAAATCACCAAATCATATAAAGTCTACTTGCAAAAACACTTTTATAAATTTAAAACTGCGACAAATAATGAAATTGAGGTAAAATTTGTTTAACTTTAGTTTTGCGTTTGGAAAAGCACTTAAAAAACGCATACAGCGATAATAAATTGTATTGGCCTGGCTCTATTGGCAGCCGCACAAAAGATCCTCTGGTTCGTGGCGCTTATGGCCTTCTACGTACAATACATTGGCAGACGCAATCAAGCACTGTCTCCTTGTACGTCATATATTACCTACAATCGGTCGATTAAATAAAATTTTTCTGCAATAAGATTTGCTCCAATTTAGCTTTTTTTCCTTATTATTATTAATCGACCTTTTTATGATTATATTTTCAAAAATGTTTTCTCCTATAGTTACCTATAGACAGGCTTTCAAGGTCATTGTTTTTATTCTTAATTAAATAAAAGACGATTTATCGCATTTTATCAATGTAATTCCTACGTTTCGTTGGGATTTTCCAACTTCCTCAGGGATTGATTTTTATTATTGGTAAATTATCTCTTTTCTTTCCGTCTACATTATTCTTAAATTTATATCACAGTTTTGCATTTGTAAAGTTGGACAACACAACACAAAACTTAAATAAATAAATTGAAACAATTGTAAACAAAAATTTAATATTTGTAAATTATTACTTATTTTTGATAATAGAAAACATATAAAGCACATTCCTAAGCATTTAACCTGTTGGTGGAGGGTATCAAAGATATGGCACAGCCTTATATAGAAATGTTACTTGTTTAATATTTAAAGAAAATTTAAAGTTTAAAACTAATGTGTTATTGAACTGCTTAAAATTTGAGGGCGAAATTGGGAGTTTCGATTTTGAGATGGGACTTTTTGGGGACATCAAACTTTAAATTGATGAGATGAGCCAAAACTTTTCTGTCAACACTGCCAAACAATAATTCCTTTCGAAAAAAAAAAAATTAAACTTTAATTAGTCCTTGTCCAGTCTTACAATGTTTGTTGCAGCAATTCTTGAGTTTATCGGGGAGAGAGGTCAGAAGATTGGGAAGGGGTTCACAGTTTCATGTACTCTGCAATTCTGTTTTGTTTTGTAATTTCAACTTTAAGCTGGCTGTATGTGTATTTGTTTTTGTGTATATGTAAAATAAGAAGAAAAAATATAGAGAAAATAAAAATACAAAAATTTCAAGACTAGAATTTCATAATAGGGTACTAATGCAATTTTAAAGCAGAATTTTTTTAAGTTGCTGGAGCAAAAATTGCAAGTCTGAACGACGACTTAAGGAATTATCTTTCTTAGAGAACATGCTGCCGAAAAATCTTTTGAAATACTTTTATTAAAAAAAGCGTTTTGTTGTGTGGATGAAGGCTTTCTTGGTTCCAATTAACACAAATAAAAGTTGACATTAAAATTCAATGTTAAAAATGTTTTTTATAATAGAAGACAATATAAATAAATTATACACACATACACATTCATAAAAACATATTTTATATAATTTTTTAAACCATTCAAAATTTAATTAAAAAATTTTAATATTTTTAAAATTTTTTTAAAGAAGTAGGAACCCAAATTAAAAGAAATAAATATGAAAACAGAACACCCACATTTAAAAAATTAAAAAAAAAATATTTAAAAAATATGAAAAATTTGCGGCTGTTTTTTAACTATTTCGACTCTGTCCATTATGTAGACATTTAAGATCTCATTAATCATTTAGATTAAATCTAACAAACAACAGAGATGAAAAATTACCTTAGAAATATTTTCGAAAATAATGTGGCATTTTTCCGTAACATTTTATAATAAATTGAGCTCAATGAAGACAAATCTATTATAATTTAACAAGTGGTGACTAAACTATTTGGAAAAATTAATATTCTTTTGAGTATATATTTTTGCAAATTATATTGGCAAAGAAGATTTGTCACAAATTTAATACCCTATACAAACATATCTAGAAAGTGAAGGTATTATCGGTTTCAGTTGAAGTTTGCAACGCAAAAAAATTTTAGTCCCAGTCCCATCTTGCAGAATCTATTTACCGATCTACTTAGAATCATAATCTAAGTGGATAACTTGTTTAAGCCTTCCGTACACGACATATTTTTTACATCCATATCGTGTGTTACCTCTATAATATTGCATCTGTAAAAGTCAGACGCAAAGTTGCCTGGCAAAATTTAAACAGGAGCGAGCTCTAGTTTCTTATGTTAAACCATCTGACATCAATTGATTTTATTATGACAAAATATGTTGTCAGAAATCTGTGCCGTGAGAAAACAGGCAGCGAAAAACACAGGGCCTATGTCTAAAGCAATTAACATGAACGTTTGTGACCGAATATTATAAACCCTCTGCAATAAAACAATTTTGACATACATGCAGAATTACATGCATTTCGTGTATGATGTGCTTTAGCGATATGAATGGCTTGCCTTGTGAACAAAGTTAAGTTTGTTGTTTTAAAGATACGAGTAATTAGATGACATTGTGTAAATTGTGACTAAAGGCTAAGACAATTGAAAAAAAAGAATTGGCCCAAGATTTTAACTTGTCCCCATAAAGCTCATTTAAGCGAAGAACATACATATAACCAAAAAATACCATTAAAACACATAACCAGGATATCCGTGTACATTTTCAATCATTTTCAGCTTCAGAGCAAAAACTATTTGATTTAAAGCTAATTTAATAACATTATAAACAAATTAATGAAATAATTTATTATAATTAATACAATTTCTAATTGTTTATTGATTATTACAACAAAACATGATGCCAATAACTACAAATTATTATATATACAGTACGCAAACATTAACAAAAATATCACGAAAACATATAACCGGGGTACAGGTATAAGTACCCCATTATAATTTTTATCTTTTCAAAAAAAAAAATATTTAGTTTAGAAGCCTTCAATTAAAACTTTTGAAAAAGTAATTAAATAACTTAATATATTTATTAAAAAACATACTTTGAACAGCCTCTTATTTGTTAACTAGTGGGTACACGGGGACTCGGTTATGTGTTTGCGTAGGTATCATCTTTGGAAGCTTATATCTATGGAGTTACTTAGTCAAATTTTAAAAGTGGGCAAGAAAACGACACTAAAAGACTTACATTTCCTAGATCCGAAGTTTCAATACGCTACTAGTATAAGTTTTTCAGCTACAAACGTTCAAATTCGCTAGTGGACACAAGTGTACCCGGTTATGCATTCTAGGGTTAAATTATTATAAGAAAGTTTTTTTTTTTTTGATGACGTATTTATCTTTATCAATATCCCTCAAGAATTTTTTTATTCCTAAAGGAATTTTACTAATTTTTTTTAGATAAAAAACAAAATTGTTATTCATTATGCAAATTATCAACTTTAAAAATGCCAAAATTTCCATAATGTATAAAATTGTGTCTGATAAACTAGTTTTAAAAATTTCATTAATGAAAATATTATAATATTTTAAAATATTATAAAATAAATCAATAATCTTAAAAATTCAAAAAATAAAAATACCTTTTTTGGATTGTAGAATCTGCGACGTTTGCCTTAAATGCTTAATTGTTATGATATCAAATTTCTACCAACCTGCAAAAAAAAACAAACATATAATTAGATTAATATTCAATAAAATAAATAAAAATAAAGGTCACTCTCTTAGAAATAAATATTTATTCAAATTTAGTATCACTCACTTACAATAAAATATTTATTCAAATTTGGTATTAATTCTTTAATTAGTTATGCTTATCGATGGATTTTTATTTATTATTCTATTTTATGCCATAAACAAACAAAAACTTTCTCATTTAAATATCGTCAAATATATATGAATTGTGTCACAAAATGTATTCTGTTGTTGAAAGAACAAGTTCGGGTCAGATTTGGATTGAAAACAGCTGGTCTTTGATAAAACTTTGACACGTAAAGAAAACAAATTTTGCCATATGGTCACCGCTAACAAATCATAACGTAGCCATACTATTGTAACGGACAGCGATATTGTGGTTAAATAAATTCTCCATTATGAAACCATATCCATGTTATGATTGCCTTCGAATACGTTATGATTAAAGATAAAAGTAATTTGTTAAAAACAAATAATATTCTTATGGTTGATAAACAACTATAATATAATATGTTGCTTGCAAAATATGGTTGAAAACGTAAAATGTCTTTGTTATTACCAATATTTCTGTAAGTTGTTTCATTCTACTTTCTTCGATCTTTTTTTTAAAAAAAATTATAATTCTTTTTAAATAATTTATCGAGCTTAAGGTCACTTTGGTTTTTATATAAATAAAATATAAGCTTATTGTCGATATTTCGATTTCCTTTGGAAATCTTCGTAAGGACAATATACATGAAAAATATATTGAAGAATATGTGCCATAACTGCATAGAAGTCCCCCCTAGAAGGGTAAAATGTATGACCGACCACCGCCCTTAACATTTTCTGAAAACATACTTGCCCCTTATATCCACCCCTTAGAAGAGGCTCCCATACAAATATGGAGGCTTAAAAAAATTTTTAATTTGGACCTACAGGGCCTAGGATGCCACTAGACGGGTGAAATGTATGACCCACTTAACTTTGTTATTTATTCCGAACATTTGTTTCTAACATACTTACCCGCGATCTCTATTCTTTAAGAAGGCTCCAATACAAAATTTGCAATACAGACTAGAAATATGTTTAAGAAAAAGTCCCATAACTGCATAGGAATCCCCCCTAGAGGGGTAAAATCTATGACCGACCTCCATTAGCTTTTCACCCTAAACATTATCTCATTATCTTCCATCCCTTAGGGGGCTCTTTAAATTTTTACATAAATTTGCATTTGAAATTGGTCAGTTACAGTTTCACAGTGGGACAACTATGCAGAGTTATTTACGTATCTTTTAAACTAATGCATTTCCAACTTTAAAGCTTTTACAGTATTATAAGTATGATATGGGCTTCGGGTTAAAAAAATGGTCTAGGTTAGACAAATTGGAATTCAAAATAATCGCTTCCGCCTCGGAAGTGCTTTAAGCATGTAAAGAGATTTGCATAACTCTAAAACTTATAGATGTCCCAACCCCTAACATTCTCAGTTCGAAAAACTTCAATTAAAATTGGCTATTTCCGATTTTGCAGATGAACATTTTTTTTGTTTGAAAAGATCAAATGATTTCCCATAAAAATCACTTACCCTAGTTTTTTTGTTTAATTTTTGTTAGTTCGAAACGATAATTTAAAAAAACCATTTTTAAAAACGGCAACTCGACATATGGACATCATAATAAAAATATTTGGCACACACATTCATGTCTACTAGAACTAAAGTTATCCAAATATGAAGAAATTTGGGAAAATTTTTTTTATGTTTTTTTTTTTTTGTATGTCCGCTGCATACGGTAGTTGTATCTGATTTAACTATTTAATTGTTGGACATGTGACATTTACATAGTTAGGTTAACAATAATATGTCTAAAGACTTTTGTTAGCCTTGACCGTATCTCAAACGCACAATGGGACTTTTGAAAAACGGTTAAAGAGAAATATTTTATATGGCTCATATAAAAAAAAAAGTAGAACATGTTACAATAATATAATAATTGCTTTGTTTTTATGACTACTGCTACAATATTATGATTGAATCATTTACAAAGATCTTAATGTGCCACAATCATGTTATTATTGCCTTAATCATTGAAATGTTTCTCACAAGCAGTGTGGACATTTTGTCATTTTTGCAGCTAAATTTAGAATTAAAAATGTTTATTTAGCTGCAAAATTTTCATTTAACACTTGGCGTTTTATTATCATTTTTGGAAAATATTTTTAGCTTTTTTTGCATTACTTATTTTAAAAATTGGGATGAATAGATTTATTGATTTAACTTAAATTGTTTTATAAACTATAATACATTTTGACTAAAAATAGTTGTACCAAAAATTAAATTTCTGATGAAAATGGATAATTCTTATGTTAAGAAACATGTCTTGCTTAAAAAATAGAATATTCAGGTATTAATTATTAGAAATGCCCTTATCATGTTGAGTGTTACTATTATTTTTTTAAAAATATTATTACGATATTAAAGTACATACAAGGAAATGTCACTTTATATTTAGATAATAATTCAATAGTGTAAAAAAATTGTTTAAATAAAATAAAATAAAATAATCTAAAAATTTTGTATGTCATAGATTTAAATAGTTTAAATTTTTCATATTTCAGAGGTTTGAAGGCCCAATAAATTTAACATTTAATCTGAACCTCCTGTGCTACATATTTATATGTATCACATGCTTTACCAAAATCTGGCCATTTTCTTTTTGAATTTGGGTAATAGGTCGTAGTTATATCATACGTTACCTGGTAAGTAGTTGTTAGTACAATTGTCATTATTCCGAAAACCTCAATAAGTACTTGCTAGTAATGACCTCAGTAAGTACTTTTCACTACTATTATTTTCAGTTATGAATATTTGTTTACTAATAATCAGCTAAATAACTACTTATTAGTTGTCTTGTTTTCAATACTGAATATTTACTTACTGGTAACAAGCTCCATAACTACTTATTAGGTCTATTAACTAGCGCCAATTAAACAAAAACCAGTTAGTTTTGGCTTCTAGTAAGTATATTGTAAGTACTTACAATTCAACTTACTGGTAGTTAAATAATAACTAGATATTTTGTGACTTCTAGTAAGTGATTCTTAAGTACTAAATTCTGTGGACAACTCGAACAAAAATAAGTAGATATTCAGCCGAAAAATAAGTAGTGTTTATATTTCTCCAACATTACTTGCTAACTTACCAGGTAAGTAAAGTTTTTGCTGGGTATATAACCATTTATTTCAATTTCGTTCAAAAATGTGTCACTAAAATGTATTTAGTTTCGAATAAAATGTCATACTGGTAATCAATTTTTAACAAAAATCTTCAAATAATATTGGCATTATTTTTAGCATTTTTTAAAATCATTTTTAGCATTTTCTGACCTGGCCACACTGCTCACAAGTTAAGGGCTTCGTATCAAAATATCAATGATCAAATGTTTTTGGTTGGTTGTTACAGTCAGTGAATGGCCATGAGCAGTCATCGATTAGATGCGATACAAAAAAATTTATAAAGTAATAATATGGTTGGCCCTGAAATTTTCTTAAAACTTATTTGAGTTATAGTTAATCAGGCTTTGGAGTTTGTATTTGTAGAGCAAAGAAAAGCTGTTTTAATTCAAACATTGTGGGCCAATTTTCCTATCTGTGTTGAAATCCAATTTGATAAGTTTAAGTTTGGCTGCCATTTTTTAAAATTTTTTTATATATTTTGAATTCTTTTGCTCTTCATTCCATTGAGTAACTTTTGGCATCAGGGGATTTGCTTTTAATTCGCCTGAAATTACAGTTAAAACAATTTACTATCATTCTGCTGAAAAGGCTTTTCCTTCTTTAATCTCCTTTATTCAATTGTATGAAACGGATAAAAATTATTACTGTTCAATTGATTTACAAATGAAAGAGGCAACCAATTTCAATTTAGTCCTTGTGATATTTTAAATTTTTTTTCCATTGTAGTTAAATCAAATAGAATATTTTTTTTTTCAAAAGACTCAAAAAGATTTGAAATGGATTTACTAAAATAAATGTATTCTTTTAACTTCTAGATTTATTTGTTTATTTCTTTTAGTTATTCTGTTTTTTTAAACCAATAAATTTGTATGCAAATTAAATAAAAAAACAAAGTATAAATAAATAAATAGAAATCAAAAGATTTGCCTAAACATTAATTTTACGACAATATTTATTGAGAAAAAAAAAGATAAAAAGTATGTAATTGTTTAGAACGTTACAAAGAATTTTTTACTTTAACAAATCTGTGGCAATAATGAAAAAGTGCTTAAGTCTATTTTTTGTACTTTTGTAGGAAAGACACTTTAAACTTTGAAGTTCATTTTTGAAAAAATATTTTTATTCTAATGAAATCATCCCTTCTCTTCAATTTTAGTTATTTTAAGTCCTTGTTCCTAAATACTTCTAACGTGGCCAATCGAAGGTTTACATAAGTTGTTATTCCAAGTGTATAATTACACATTGAAAAAAATTAGCGAAATAAATTTTGATATAACTTCGTAATAAGTCGTACAGAATAATTGAAACTTTGCCCGTGGTTGCTTTTAAACAAGAAAATTACAAAAAGGTACCATAAACTTTAATTTTGCCTAAGTCAACTTGAATACTTTTACCTTTTTAATATTGAAAAAAAGAAATCATTTAAATTTGATTTAAAAATAACTAAAGTTGAAAAGTCTTTGAAATTCTATAAATAAATACTCGGTAATAAATAAAGATTTTACTTAATGCATTCATAAATTGCTGAAATTTAAGAGAAATTAATTTTTATTGTTAATTTAGGGCTACTGATTTGCAAAGTTTATAACAATTTTAGTTTTTGTTCTTTAAACCATAAAATTTATGGTCAATTTATTAAAAATAAAATTCTATTTTTATTTTTTTTTCCTTTGGATTTATTAGCATGCATATCTGTTAAGTTCATGTTTTATGTCAACATTCAACTTTAAAATTATAATCCGACGCCTAAAAAAATATTTACACTTTGTTCTTTTTTAAATTTTCTTTCACACACACATACACACACACACACACACACACACACAAACACACACACACATGTGTGTGTATGAGTGTGTTTGAAATCATATTTAAATCTGTATTATTGACACATCCGGGATTTATTTAAACAACCTCCTTAACAGTTTGCATAAGTGTGTGCATATGTTCGTATGCCTTTCAGCAACACAATATTTCGAATATGCAAATCGGATCATCATATATTTAATAAATGTTTTGCTTTATATATTTTTTGTTGTTTATAAACTAAACATTAAAGATAAATTTTGAACATAAATGTCAAAATTTATATGGGTATTAATAATGCATGACAAAGGGACTGAAGTTATTGAATGTTTTGAAAATGGTACAGGAAGGCAACCATGGAAAACAGGGAATGAGTTATACAGAGTTTTTCATACAGCCAACATAATATTAAAATATTACTTACAGTTAAAGGTTTGAATCAATTAAAAGTATGAGAAGTTGGTTTAAGTTATATATGGGTATTTCCACAGGAAAGACAACTTTTTGTCACCAAGCTTTTTAAGTTGTTTCTCAAAGAATAATTTATATATAATTTAATTTTTTGTATATTGGTGTAAAGTTAAGTCAAAGGCAGGAAACATTTTAGTAGCATGGTCCTAAAGTACAAGATTAATTGCTTAGTGGCGTAACGTGACCCATAAACACATTAGGGTGGGTCAAAAAAAAATTTTTTCTCGTAACGACTGCTAATAGCGAAAGTATGTTGTATATTTGAATACATTAGACCCCTGTAAAATATTATTAATTTATTTTTAGTGTAAGAGCCCGCGCTTTGATCTTAATTTTGTTAAATTTGTTATATAACAGCAATAGCAGTGTATTGCAAAAAAGCATATTGCTGTATCCTAACGGTTCTTAAGTTCTCGATGATTCAGGCCCAAGCAATTCATTCCTTGAAAAGTATATATTCTTCCAGGAAATATTGTTGATATAATACATATAAAATAATGCACAATAAAAAGATTAGTTTGGGTTTACTAAGCGGACAGTGAAGTTGTGTGTTAATTTTTCTATTTGAACTGTTTTAACTTCTAACCGTTATTATGGAAACCAGAAGCGTTATTATTTCTGCACGAGATTCGAAAATGTAGAAGATATTATTGATAATGTCTTACCCACTTACGAAAAAAATGTCCTTTTATAAAAAAGACAATTTTCTCCGACGTAGCAGAGTTTTGTTTCATATTTGTTCTTGTAGATGTAAACAAATTTAGCTTTTTTTAATGTCCAAGGTAATATAAGGTACCCAAAGAAGAACAGCAGTTTTTGTGTGAGATGCGAGGGCGAGAAAAATGCGTATTGGAGGAGTAGTTCGAGATCTTCCAACTAAATTGCAAAAAATAGCAGCCCAAGCACCAAATACAGAATAAAACCTAAATAAAAGTCACGACAAAATTAACTTAAACCAGCAGGAGTTATCTGCAAGTAATTCCAGTGCTTCTTGTGACGACTCTTTTAATTTATGTATACTCCACGTCAAAGGCAGAAAGAGAAAAATATATTGTCAAAAACTTGTAACCGTTACAGTGTTTCCGATAGCACAGCGGCTGCTATTGCTTCGTCTGAATTGCAAGATATCTCCCCTAGCAGTGAACCAATTGACAAATCAAAAAAATAAGACGTGAAAGAAAAAAAGTACGTAATGAATGTATACAAGACCAGAAGCAGTTAGACCTACTAGCTTTATACTTTGACGGCCGAAAAGATAAGACGCTTAATATTATTTAAATGGGATCTAGGAAATATAGACAAATACTGATTGAGGAACATGTAAGTATCTGTTAAGGAGCAAGATTCAGTTTATGTTGGCTATGCAACACCAGATCGAAGTACTTCTAAAAATATTGAAATTTCAATTATTGCCCTTCCTTCGTCTCAAAAAAATTAATAAAGAAACTTTGATGGCAATTGGTTGTGATAGTACAGTACAGTAACACTGGAAAATTTAACGGAATAATAAGAGTATTGGCAAAAATACTTCAGCGCCCACTGCAATGGATTATTAACGTTTGAACGAATTGACATTAAAACATCTATTTAACAAGCTATATGGTGTTACCAAGGAACCATATTCGCATGCTGGTCCTATTGGCAACTTATTAGTAAACGGCGAAAAACTTTCTTCTGTCGATGTTGTTGGGTGAAACAGTAAGAGAACTGGCAGCCAGACGTGTTCATGAAGCACGAAGCTCATCTCATACCCGAAAGCAACCTCGCGTCTTTGGAGCCCCTTCTATCAATTTTGACGGAAGTAACTACTTTGAAGGTATAAATTGGAATCAAAAGTTTTTCGATCCACCAATTCTTCGGAACATCACTACTCAAGAAATAAGTGCGGCAGTTGAGTGTCAAGAAGTGACAATCTTTTTTAAATTTTTTTAAATGCCCAGATTTGACAGTATACCAGCTTTTGTGACCAAAAAATTACTAAGAAAATTTCGTGTTTTATGTTGTATAGGAACCAAAGTTTTTTTTTATGTGTAATTAAATATATGTTCAGTTCTAATTAATAATAAATAATTTATAGTAAATAAAATATTAAAATTTAAAAAATGGCTTTTCTTAATTCTTAGGAGCTCCGGCGCGGGCTCAAGATGTGACTTTTTTAAACTTTTTTTTAGCATTTTTTATTTGTGTTAACAAAATATTGCTATTAGAATATGATTCGAGAAGTTTTATTTTTTCTCATACATCAGTGACCCACCCTAATACACATTTTCCTGATTAGACCTCATCAGGCCAAACTGATGAGGTCTAATCTGTGCTATTTATTGCAACGTTTGGTAAAATTGGTTTTTGTATCATAACTAGCGCTAAACTTAAACTTCACTTGAATTGTACAAGAAGTGAACTAGAAGTGAACTAGAACTGAACTAGAACTGAACTAGAACTGAACTAGAACTGAACTATAACTGAACTATAACTGAACTAGAACTGAACTAGAACTGAACTAGAACTGAACTAGAACTGAACTAGAACAGAACTAGAACAGAACTAGAACTGAACTAGAACTGAACTAGAACAGAACTAGAACTGAACTAAAACAGAACTAGAACTGAACTAGAACTGAACTAGATATGAACTAGAACTGAACTAGAATTGGGAAACAGTTGAACTGAACTTAAGCTTAACTAGAACGGAACTCGAACTTAACTTTTAAAAATAGCATTTTTATTTGTACCTTTTTTGTTTTCAATGAGCTAAACTCATGTAAAATATTTTTATTGGCAATTGGAAAACGTATCTTTGGTTTTATTTTTAATAATTTTTATTTTATAATATTTCCATCTACGCAGTATATTTATAACTGCAAATACGGAACAGCGCTCCGTTAACATTTGAAAACTTAGTAATTGGGTTTCTTTTCCGTATTTCAAGCCCTAAAACAAATTATAAAGATATTTAAATAACAATAAATCAATAAACACATTTTAAGCAAAAACTGAAACATTGAAAATTTCTCTTACCATATTTTAAGTTTTCACGTGCTTTGTATCGTTAGACGTGAGACTTGTAAAAAAATATTTGCTTATTCTTTTTTTTTTTTTTTTAATCAAAGAAAATTGGTTGTCAACCAAAAAGGAACGTGCATATTAAAACAACTCCGAGAGTTAAAACCCCAGCTTGTCAAACAATTTTCAGTTATAAGACACAAGATTTCTATTTGCCAAAATATGTTGGTTTGTTTGATGGCAAAGAAAATGAGTTACGTAGCAAAATGCATGAATTTACTTCCACATTTATGGGACTTTTAGTATTTTAATATTAGATACTAAATAATTTTAATCAATTGTCAAACTACCCACTAAGTTGTGGTAAAACAGAAATAAAAAAAAAAAACTAATTTACAAAAATAGATGCTCATGTCAATGAATTCTTTGATTTTAATGCAAATAAGTGTTGCTAGAAGAAGGGAGTAAAATAATAGTGCAGATAAATTAGACGGATTTTTTTTTATAATTATTTAAATTATAAGAACTTTTTTATATTAGCCATTTAACATTAGAAAATTTGCTTTATAAATAACGCTAATGTTATTTTCCGAGAAAAAAAACTCTTACATTAATTTCCTGTAAAAACCCAGTTTTTTGTAAGTCTGATATTCATTTTTTTGATTTTTATTTTTTCTAATATTTGAAAATTAAAGTTTGATAATTATTTTGATTTTTTAAAAAACATTCTTTGCAAAATTAAATATTGTCTTGATTTTTATTTCAAGCTAAATTTTGCGCAGAAAAGTTTGAGGGCTGTCTTCCTAAATGTCTCTCTGTATTGTCAAAGCAGTCTGTTAATCAAGTTATATTTCAAGGGGCTTGTAGGGATCATCATAACGTTATTAATATGATTTTAAAAATATTTCACCTGTACGAATCTTTGGGTAACATTTTATTCCAATATGCTTTCCACGCCCCAACCCACGCTTCAAACCTCGCACAGTACGATATGCAACTGCGCCACACATACTCCGAACCCAAATATCACCATCGACAGCCCTGGTATCACAGAAATATCCGAGGCAATAAAACTATTAAAAAACAATAAATCTCCAGGCTCAGATAATATTTCCCCAGAGCTGCTTTCAATTGACCCAATAACTAGTGCTCAGCTACTGGCTCCGGTTATAACAAACTTCTGGCTGACTGAAACTCTTCCAGAGGAGCTCGCGGAAGGCGTGATTATTAATCTTCCTAAAAAAGGGGACCTAACCGCCCGCAAAAATTGGAGAGGCATAACACTTCTGAATATGGTCAATAAAGTTATTGCAACCATAATAAGCAAAAGACTATCTACAACTGTTCTCCCTGAGCTCAGAAAAGAACAAGCCGGCTTCCGTGCGCACAAATCATGCATAGACCATGTAAATAGCTTAAGGATTATTGTGGAACAGTCAGTAGAATGGAGGTCACCACTATACCTAACATTTATAGATTTTGAAAAGGCATTCGACACCATAAATCACACTTCTATATGGAAAGCACTAGCGTGTAAAGGAGTTCCCAATAAACTAGTAGATCTCATCAAGGGCCTATACGCCAATGCCACCTGTCGCATACTACATGAGAGACAACTAAGTAAAAAAATTTCTGTTGAAAATGGAGTTCGCCAAGGCTGCGTTTTATCACCACTGCTTTTTAATTGTGTCCTCGATGTAGTAATGAAAAAGGCTACAAGTCATAGACGAGGCATAACGTGGGGTCTGCAAGGTCGCTTAGAGGATCTGGATTACGCAGATGACATCTGTTTGCTGACACATTCATTTTCTGATATGCAGTCAAAGTTAACAACTATCTATGAAACCGCACTATCCGTAGGCCTAAAGATAAACATGGGTAAAACAAAAACAATGCGCATGAATGTTAACAACGAGCAAAGGTTTACTATACAATCCCATCAACTTGATGATGTGGAATCTTTCTGCTACCTTGGTAGCATATTCGACAGGAGTGGTGGCTCTGGCGCAGATATCTCCAGCCGAATAAATAAAGCTCGTCAATCATTTGGGCAACTAAATCCTGTGTGGAACTCGTCATACATGTCACGTCGTACAAAGCTAAGCCTGTTTAATTCAAATGTAAAATCCACCTTGTTATATGGATGCGAGACGTGGAATGCAGCAACTCGAGACATACAAGCCATACAAGTTTTTATAAATAAATGTCTACGCAAGATTCTGCGGGTATACTGGCCCTCAACAATTTCCAACACTCGACTGTGGTCAGAAACCAACCAACAGCCGATTCAAAATGAAATCCGCAAGCGAAAATGGTCCTGGATAGGTCACACTTTGCGAAAACCACCAGAAGATATAGCAAAACAAGCTTTAGAGTGGAACCCACAAGGCAGTCGTCGTTCAGGACGTCCATCGCATACCTGGAAACGCCAGATAACAATTGAGATGTCCAAACTAAATCTAAATTGGAATGAAGTTAAACATCGAGCATCGGATCGAGAATATTGGAAGCAACTTGTTTTGGCCCTATGCTCCTTGTAGGAGTTTAAAGGAACTAATATATATATATATACGTAAAATCAGATGTAGTCAATACCTGGGATTCGGCTAAAATCCAAAATTGACAGATCTCAAGAGCTCTTCACGCGGCTAAACAGAAACGGAAAAACCTCGGATAGTCACACCAAAATATTAATCCCTGTCAATTACGTTTTTGGGTTTAATTGAAATATATGCCTACAAACACGAGTATACGGCACGTAAAAAAATTAAAATGTGTTGACAAGGCTGTTGCCGAAAGTAAAAAAGAAAAAAAAGAGGTAAAGAAAATAAAAGATCCATTTAAAAAATATGGCTAAAATCGCAAGAATTTAAAATACGCAGACTTAAAGTTGAAAATCTGAATAAATGTCCTAATGAGCACAATCTTCTAGCATTTTTAGTCAATTTTAGACAGGCTGATTTCCAAGACGTCAGTTCCAAAGCTACGCGCTTTTTTAAATTCACTCCTTTGATATGTACGTATCATCTTAAGGAAATTTAAACTTTTGGAGCCAATACCTTGGATTCGGTGAAAAAAATCAAAAATTTACAAATCTTTAGGGATCTGTACTATCTTTTGCGATCGCGGCTGAACAGGGATCCTATCTGGTAACAAGGGAGTCAGTAGCCATTGGTGACACGGCATCGGACTGACTATTGATTAAGGACTACGTGCGAGAAATGCTGTCTGTCTTTCAAGAATATTGTCTTTACGGAATTTTACTATTCTGATAATTAGTTCTATTTGCAAGGTTGCACTTTCCTCCGATGAAAGCCTGCGTTTACAAATACAGATAGTCACGGAAGGGGATATCCTAAAAATCCCACTAAAGTGCTGATTTTTCTCCACTTGTTGAAGAGTTCGGCATGAGGGAGGAATATGCCTAGGGGATGTAGCTGCTCCAAAAAGCAGCGGATGTTAGATAGCTTCAGCTCCTAATCAAGTGGATATGTTATCATCTTGCCGAATTAACCACTCATATTGCTACATGGGGTGTGTTGGTTTCGCTCACACTCAGAAATAGCTGGTAAATGCATTGTCTGTCACCCCGTGGTTAAGACCCACCATGGAGTTAGCCCTATGGCAGGTATCCATGTAAATCTTTTCCACAGCTTTCATTTTAAGCCTTGTCAATTTCAATAATGCTCTAGTTGCGCTTGCACGGTTGCGTTTTCAAAGTCAAATACGTTTAGGAAGGCATCGGATTTGACATGGAAGAAGTTTTTGGATTTCTATGGAGAAAGCGGATTTTGTTGTTTAGTGCATTAAAAAAATATTTGGGAGCGAAATAAAGCACAAAACTATAATGTTACTAACGCCATAACTAAGACAAAAGAATACTGAAAAAACTATTTCAAAAAATCTACATTAAAATGCTAAGTAATCAATAAATTAGAAAAGTAAGCAAATGCTGGTAAAAAAAGTTATGACTTAATAAAAATATCTGATAGAAGAGAGATGTTTCAATGAAAATTTACTTATATTAAAAATTTAAAACAAATCCGATTTTCTTAATTTCTGCATTAATTTTTCTTTTATTGCAGCCAACTCCTTTTCCAACTCTACTGTAACGGATAATTTATGTGACGAACAGCTTTAAAAGGATATCCCTTCCTCTTAAACGGAAGAGAAAGGCTTTTGAACGAATATTGGCAGTGTTTTATGGGGATTTGACAGACATTTTACCCTTAAACTCTTTTGAGCAGTTCTAATCCAGCTGCAGCTGTTGCTGTCATTTGTGTTCACACACACGTAATATATTTTCCCATTTTATCCTCTGTGTAAGTAAATGTTTGTTTTTTCTTCTCTTTTTTTAATTTTAATTTAAGTCAACAAGCTCCTCTTTATCTCCGCTCCAATGATTGTCTTTTTAAATGTTTTTCTCTTCCTTTTTTATCTCATTTATTTTTTTTTTTTTTTGGTAAAAGTTTTTTAGAAAAACAAATTTTGCTTTTATACATTTCGTTTCCGTTTTATTTTTTCGATTTATTCCTTTACTAACGACTTTTTGTAATACAAGAAGGACATTTTAAGGAAGAGAAATTATTAATGAAAATAATAAAAGCTTTCAAATAATTTTCTTCCTTTTTTATGTTAGTGTGTGTTTAATGGAAATTAAATCGGTTTTGTAGAATGTCATGGAATTTCTAAAATGTAAAAGGAAAGAGGGGAAATATGTCACTGATAAATATAAATTTATTTAAATTAAAATGTCAAACGAAGTGTAAAGAAAAATACCGTTGAAATTAAATAATTTTCATAAAATTAGTCAAGAGAAAAGAATTAACACACAGCTGGTTTCAATTAAATAAAATGTTTTTATTAAAAAATTATCTTTTTATTTCAATGAAACTTTAATTTAATTGTTATTAAAACAATTAAATAAAATATATGATTTAAAATGTAGCGACGATTATAATTGTTACATTCATGGTTTAAGGAAGAAGATTTAATTCGATATTTAATTACCAGGGAAACCGTAAATATGCAATCGCATGTTTCTCGTTGTGCGACCAACGGAGGAAGAAACCATTCTTTTATCCATTTAAGATCTTTTTATGGATTTTTCCATCAATTTGTTACTGCTTATTTGTTTTATTTTTGCTGCTTTTTGACACTTGTTGAATTCGTTAATGGTGTTTTGAAAGCAAACAAGAGAATTTCTTGTTAACAGATGCTTTTTTGTAATATCCATCTAAATACAGGGCTACTCTAAAGTCGCCATATACATTCAATTATTCCCAAACAACGATAAGTGAAGAGGGTATTATACGTTTGTGCTAGTGTGTGTAACACATATCTGTAAAAGACTACCTATCGTGGCGGCCTAATCTCATGGTGGATCCTAACCACTGGGTGAAAAACTATGCGTTTACCAATCGCCCTCGTGTGTGAGAAGCACCAACAGGTAGCAATTTGAGTGTATAGTCTGGCAAAATTATACACTCGCCCCTTGTTTAGGAGCTGGAGTTATCTAACCTCCACTGCTTTTGCCACCAGCTTCTGTCTAAAGTAGCAACACTTTGGGATAATTTTCCCTTAGGCCGAACTCTCCGACAAGTGCTGCAAAATCAGCCCTTAAGTGAAATTTTTAGGAACGACTTTGGGTTAAATCCGAAACCACAACGTGATACCCGAAATTATCTTTTACGTTAAAGTTTTAACGTAGTCTGAAACTTGGATTTTTCCGGCTAAATGTTATTTTTTTTATTATTTCATTAAAGACCAACATTTTACGCTAAACTAAGCTGGTCCATCAAAACTTTGTATAAAAACGTAGTAATGACGGCAGAAATCTGTTTTCAGATTAACTAAACCTAGTTTAACTTAGATCTCAAAATCACAGTCTTAGATGTACTCTGTGTTCTTCATATTTACAAAATAATTTATGCCGAATTTTGACTTTTGGGAAACCACTAGTTTTAATAAATTGTTTAATATTTTTTTAAATGAGGCGTTTCTGTTTTTTGGAGCATATGTCTAAGTTATGACTGCATGTTTAATACGCATAAAAAATTTTTTATGGTGCATATTTCCGGTTTCCCTGTTAATTACAAATATTTCGGATTAAGGCCCATAACTATTTGAAAAATGTGAAAGTCAACGTTTGAATCGCACAAATTATTCAATGCATAAAAATTAAAAACGTTAATTGACTGTGACAAATGTCACGAAATTAAATTAAACTTGTAAAATGCATCAACGAAAATATAAAATTGTTCAATTAAAGTCTACGAGAGATAAAATTGATTTATATTTGTACATAATAATTTAATCCATTTATGGCATAACAAATCTTAAAAAATATCTGTTTACATACACATTTTTATTTTATAATTAATTAAAATGAATTATAATATTTTTGCAAACAGAGACTGATCGATAGACAGTTGACATTGAATTTGAAATAATTTGATTTTAAATCAAATAATTTTAAATTAAATAAAAAAAAACCCTATTTGAATGAATTATTTAAACATGAATAAATTATAAAATAAAATTAAGCTTTTACCAAAATTAAAAATAGAACAGTTTCTCTTATTCTATGGATATAAAATTCGTTTGTTCGCTTTTGTTTTTCAATAAATCCTAAAGCCTGGTGGTTTTTAATGCTCCGAATCATTCCCCAACAAATAAAAGGAAACAAATTAATTAATAGTTTAAAATTAGCCCATCACCGCCCAGTGTCACCATATAACGACACTTGTCCAACTGACAGCAACGCAAAGAAACCCCGTTACTTTTCTCAAAGTAAGACTAAATATCTCATCTAAAAGCTTAAAAAAATGTGGCAAAGCGTAGAAGGTGCCGTGTAAAATACAAGTTTTGTTTTCAGTATTTTACATTACAGATTATAATTTGCTTTACTTTGTTTTTTTTTAAAGTTATTTTTTTGTCCTAAATGGCTTACAATTTAAAAAATATAATTATTATTTGTTGTCTGAGAAGTCTGTAAATAATTTTAAAATTTTTTAGGGAAAGAAAACGCATAACATTTTATTCTAAGGTATGAATTTGTAAAGCTGTCCCCAGTTGGGGATAATGAGCGTTACAAATAAAAAAAAGACGTTTTTTAGATTTTTTCAATATATGAAATATGACCTATCGCAATATTTTTAGAGGCCAAACCGATTTTTTGCAACTTCAGAAGGGTTTTAAGTACAAAATGGAAAGCAAAGACGCTGATGCTGAATATGATATTTTGGTTGTGCCACCTGATGCCGCTTTCATAAGTGATGAAGACGAAAGAAATGAAGAAAACTTTTTCACCCCTACGTGTATAAAAAATAAACAGTTTTTCCTGGAAATTTTGCTTCTGCCCATAAACTTTATGCCGAACGATGTGGGGCTTGTGTCTAAAACGAAAATCAAAATTATAGTGCAGATTGGAATTACAGTGACAATGAGCCTTTTTCTAGTTTTTAAAGAAAAGTTACAAGACAGAAAATATCAGGATATCTTTGGAAACGTAAAAAGATGGTGTTAGACTCGAAAAGAAAATGCTGACTTTACTATACCAAGATTATCTGGAAATTACAACCAGGGAATAGAAGGTTTCGATCAAATTAATCAATCTATTAGTAGTAGTCGGAATTAATGTTTTCGTACCGGAGTCGGAGTCGAAGTTCCCACAAAAACTCGCGACTTCGACTCCAAAATTTTTCCTACTTTACATAAGTTAATAAAAATATTAAAGCTCAATGCGGCACGTGTTAGAATCAAATAATGTTTTTTTCTATATTTAACCATTTAAAAGGTACTGCATTAAAAAAAAGAATTTAAAGTAAAAAAGGAAGAAATTGGTTTGGCCAATTTCATATCTAAAGCGCCTATTGTTCCCATGTGGGGAAAAACAGCATCCAAATTTAAGCTTTTTTTTAATGAATTGCTTTTAGTTTTTCCACACTAAAGAAATAAATAATAAATAAAAATAGGGTTTTACTAGAAGTTCCTCCTTGTGCGTAAATGGGTTAGTGCTCCCTAGGAAGAGAAAATAAGAGAAATATAAAGGCGGAAAGCGTTTTATAGCTGTCAAAAATTCTCATGCACATACAATTGGGCATGCCATTGGAAATCCGATTTTGACAACGTGTTAAATAGTGAAATTGGGCCCTATTTTTATATAATAATGGTAAGTTAGCTTTTTTGTCCATCTAGAGTCTTTGACCACTATTTATTTTTATTATGTGGATGTTATTAAACCAGAAAGTTAACACTTTTGCTCATGCCACAACGTCATCGCTTTTGTTTAGGTACGGCACATCAGCGTAAAAGCTAAGCGGAAGAAACGTTCCTCCCTACGCTCCTGTTAAGGTACGGCTGTTAGTTGGTTTGCACTAAGAGTAGCGGTATTTGGTAAGGCAGGCATCGTTTCTCTTCGTGCAAAAAACTAAAACCGTTACAAATTAATTGCGCTTCTTCACTGAAAGTTAACAGGACATTTCTCAAAAGGTGAAATCAGTAGATAATTCTAGAGCCAATAATTAAAGTAAATAAGTCGTTAGTAGTCGTTCCTGGGAAAAATATTTTTTAGTACTTGGAAATTTCGGAAATATTTCTTTCTAATGTCTGGTACTCTGTTCAGTATTTCGTGCGAAATGTTGTTAAACTCAATATAAAATGAATTTCTGTGAAATACAAACGAAAAAATGTTGATGATTATATTACGAGAAACATTCGTAATGTTTCCAGCAACATTTTTATTTTCCGTACTAAACAAGTGCAGCTCATAAAATTTCGCACGGAATTTTTTATTTTGTTTTGTTGTAAAGTGGTTTTTATAACAAGCGTTTCACAAAGAAAAATGTAGAAAAGTGCTAAAATTAATACATTTTTTGGTTTTTTATTTAGGAAATTATAAAAAATAATATTGTTTTACTTTTTTAATGACAATTAAAAAAACCTGATTTTTGTTTACCTTTGCAAAACAATGTTGTATACTTGCAACTAAAAAAAACGTTAAGTTTGAAAAAACCGCGAGATAGATAGTATTGATACATGTCAAAATTTTCGTGTGATAACACTGTGCAAGAAATTGACACTTTTTTTCGTGACAAGCTGGGCAACTGGCGTTTTAACATAATTCGGGTACGCTGAATCCAGTGGTGCCCGCGGTTTTTTAAGATTGGCTCTGGTTTTCGAGATATACCGTTATTTCCAAAATGGAGGAGGTTGCACAACATATGTTCGCATAAATTCCGCAATAAAATTTCCTTTAAGAAAAGTAAAACCTCTTTCTAATATCCGTAGTCGTTTTAGAAACATAATTTTTTTTTTGGAAAAAAAAAATAATTTATTTAACAAAATTTCGAAATTTTTGTTTTTTAAAATTTCATAAAAAATTGGAAAATGCAGCTATGCTTCTAATTTTTAGCAGACGTATAAAAATGAAATTCCAAACAAAACAAGCCATAAATGATTAAAATCTGTTTGCAACTTTTGATTTTATTCACAAAAGTCGACAAATTTTTAATTAATTGAAGAATTTCATAAAACGCAATATTTGTATGATAAGGGGCAAGTATGTCTCGAGAAAATGTTAATGACAAAAAATTAATTGAGGTCGGTCATACATTATATACCACTAGGGGTGACTTCTGGGAATTTATGGGACTTTTTCTTCAATATATTTCTAGTCTGCATTGAACATTTTGTATGGAAGCCCCCTAAAGGAATGGAGATAGCGGGTGGGTATGTTAGAAATAAATGATTGCGATGAAAAATAAAGTGGGGTTAATCATACATTTGACCCATCTAGGGGCATTATAGGCGCTGCAGGGGCCAAATTTAAGGCTAGGGTTCTACGCTACATAACGAAAACCAGAGCCAATCTTAAAAAACCGCGGGCACCACTGGATTCAGCGTACCCGAATTATGTTGAAACGCTATGTGCCCGGCTTGTCTGTTTTTTCAACTAGCATAGTGTAATCAATATTACTCACATTTTTCGCAAGTTCGAACAGAGTTCTAGGCTTAAGTGTAAGTTTTTGAGATACTCAATAACTGAATAACTGAATAACTGCCAGTTTATCAGTGTCGAATGCACTTTTAAGAGCCGATATTTGCATTTGTTTATTGAAAAAGGAAAATTACAAAACCTAGTCTTTTGTCGCACAATTTTGCAAAATAACGTAACGTGATTTTTTAGAGTATAGATCTATCGCTTTTCAATAAGTTTACTCTATCAGCGCTTACGGTTTTGATACAAATGACAGCTTTCACCTTACGACAAGTAAACATCTTGTTGAAAAGTTTCTTTGACATTCGTATTTAAAGTATGTATCTGAACTGTAAAACATTAAAGCATGCAGAACCCTAGTGTTATGAATATATCTACACCGATAACTTAAAATAAAAATCATTTTATAAACCCTTTTAAATCTTAAATATTTTTTATAATATGTATCCTTCTTCGAATCTTGTTAAATGCACTTAAAACGCCTGTTTCTTTTAGAGTACGTTCAATTTTACATTCCAGTGCAGCTGTTTAATGTCACCAAATATAATGTAATATGATGTAGATGCCCATCCAGGTTTAACCAAGATTAACTTTTACTGGGTGCAAAAAAAATGTATATTGTATCAAATTGCATTGACTGTTGGAAAGATAAAGCCATGCAGGAAAACGTCAAAGAGAAATTTAATGAAAAATAAATTCATCATTGTCATCATAAACAGTTTTATGCATTCACATTCACTTAAAATTGCATTCAAAACTAAATACACATGTGCATATGTATGTTTATTTGTCTGTCCTGCCCATCTCCAACAGTCAGTGGTCATTGGTAATTTTTTTCGAGTTGATTTTTTCGGGCTTATTTTTTATTTTTATTTTCGATGAATGCGAGTATGTCCGTGTAATTTGACCCATTTAATTTTGTTCGTTTGGTTCATTTTTATGCTAATTGACCATATGACATGTGTGGCAGTCGTTATTCAAATGCTCATCGCCATCGTCATTCATCCAACTAGACAGGCACAGACTTTTGTATCCATAACTTTGATACTTTTGATGATTTTATTTACTTTTTTAAATGTCTTTCTTGCTGATATTTTTTTGTAGTTGCATACACTGACATTGGGAGGATTTGTAAAATAAAATTTAACGAAAAAAAACTAATGCAGGGTGCCTTAATTACGCATGCTAAAGTTATATTAAAATATATATATTTGCATCACTTATATTATGTTAAAATGCCTTTAAGAATCACTAATATAGTATATTCGGTCAATTCCGACCATATGATACCCTACACCACAGTATTTACAAACCAACTTTCGAGAGTGCATCCATCATAACAAAATTTTGCTAGAGGCTAAGCTTTTAAAAAGAGTTATTTGTGACGAATTTTATCCAGATATCAACATCTCGTGAACTTAGGAAAACAAAGTTATATTTGCACCGACACAACTTTTGAGAAAACTAAGGCTGAATAGTGTTAATCGCTTTACTTAGTCCGTTTTCAAGTAACTTAAAAACAGGTTTTGATTATGTAATTGGAATTTAGTCCTGAAATATTATTATCCTTCTTTTTTCCTATGATTATCCCGCGAGACTCTACGCTTGTCTGCAGGAGACCAGAGTCTCTGGCGGGAATCGAACCCGCCAAGCCAAATATCCAGGCTACTTTATTAGTTTTTCCATAAATTGAGTCTCAAAAACAAAAAAACGGATAAATCTCTGTTGCTCAACGATGAGGCACATGGAAGTGGGACAACATGGTTCTCAGTACGAAATAGAACTTTGTGTTACAATAAGAAATAATTGTTTGTAGATAGAACCACGTGTTATTGAGAATGTTCAAATTCTGAAAGTTAAGAAATTTACGTATTTTTTTGATTTTATTTTGCATTCTTTTAAAAGTTTTCCTTTTTAATAAGACGAATTTTTAGCACACCAACAACGGGACTTAAAGGCCTCACCAGAATGGGCATAAACAAGCTTAAAGTACTGTCAAAAATTAGTGAAAAGCCTCTCAAGTCCATTAAAAAAAAAAAAAAATAAATTAAAAAAAAAACATTTTATTCCGTACAGAATTTTCCATCAGTTTCGCACTTGGATTTAGCAAATGAATGTTTCTCAAGACTTAATTAACAAAGTTGCTAAAAAAAAATAGTTTTGTCGCGAATCACTAGATTTATTGCTTTTTCGAACACTTTTTGATATTTTAGATGACTTTAAAATATCATTTGCCTTTCCTTCTTGGTCTTACAAGTAAAATTCCCTAAATAGTTCCTCACGTTGAGTTTGTGTTACAACTTTTTGACAGTCATGTTTAAAGCTCGTAAATCAGTTTTGTGAATTTAAAATTTCTTTTCGTGCTACTTTTTTTCTTAGAGAGCTTGTATAACCTTTCCCTATTTGGGAAATGTTATACAAGCGCGTGTCGCTTCCAAGATTTCTTTATCGCGCTTGTCGCTTCCAAGGTTTTTGGTTTATGGCGCGTTTTTGCGTTTTTTCAGAGGTTAATCGAGCAGTTGGTTCATCCTCTACCATAATAGTTTTCATTGGTTACCAATTAAAAACACATGTCTTTCCTCGAAAACTGCTTGTTCCAAGCTTAAAATTTTTTGAATAACGAATCTGAGCACCATCCCAATGTTAAATTTTCTTAATTACAGCCGTACGTAAACAAAAGCGGCACACATTTTCTAGTTGCCAATCCTAATCTCCATTTTCTAAAACTATTATTTGGGTTTTATTAAACACTGTTAGCACTACTGTTCTTTGACGCCCTTGTTAAGGTACGGCATATCAGCTTAAAAGCTTAGTGGAAGTAAACGTTCCGCCTTCCGCTCTTGTTTAGGTACGGCTATAAGATTTTTTTTAATGTGCTAAATTCCCAATTCGTACTCTTGATAAACACATTGAAATTTATTGTTGGTGGTATAATCTAGTTCCTTCGCTCATTTCACTGTTTGCTTAGGCCAGATCATCAGGAAACCTTTTTGCAAAGACTTTTGAAAGGCTAAAGATATTATACAAATAAAACTGTAAAGCGAATGAGAATTACAAATACTCACGTTTTACTTGCAACAATATCAAAGCTTAAACAAAACAACAACAATAAACCGTGAGTTTATCTTTTTTTACACTTCCGACCACAATTGGTTTCTCACTCGAATTATCTTATTTTGCGAAGAACTATCAGTACCATTAAAAAATAAGCGCATATTTATTCCCTACGCAATAAGACTTAGGACGTGAAATGAACGAAAATATTTATTACATTTAAAGGGCCTCGGCATTCCCCAACAACGAAGCAGGTTTCTAAGGGAGAATATTGAAGAAAAACTGTAAAAACAAAAAATTCCGATCGTGACTTTCACCAGTTTTTATATGCTTTAAGTAAAGCGCTTTTTGTGTGTAAATCACCATATAAAACTCATGTTTTCCATGACCGAAATGGTAAGCGAAACTTTTACATTCCGCCGTTACAAATCTGCTACATTTTTATTGTGATGGTTTAAGTAGCAATTAAAATCATGGTAAAACTTTTTAACAATATAAAAGTTGAAAGGTGGATTAAATATATTTTTTAAAGTAGATTTTCTTAAAGTTGTAGTTAATTAATTAGATACTTCTCTAAGTCCTCCAAACAACCTAAAAATATCACAAGGTTAGGAATCCGTTTTTGAGTTAGTTTCAAGACGGTTGGTTCTCTTTGTGCAAAATTCTGAATCTGTGCAATATTTTTCTATTTCTATTTTTCTACTTCAACATGATTCTATCTGCAAAATTAAAAGGTTTTCTAAGGCCGGGGCTTCCAGCTGTCTGAAACTCGGATTTTTCCGGCGAAATGTGATTTTTTTTGTATTATTTCATTAAGCAAATCTAATTTTGTATAGTTAAACTGGGATCTTAAAAACCAAGCCTTAGTTAACAATTTTCTATCAGTCAGTTAGAACCCTGTTAACTAAATCCCAAACCAAAAACGCGTAGTTAGAACCGAGTTATATTTATTATCTCAAAAGCTGTAAGATACAGACAAAAATTCAAAATCGAAACACTCAACATAGAAAGAGCGTAGTCGATTTAGTGAGATGCGATATATAACTAATTTAAAAATATGTCAGTTAGTACCATCTTGTCCTAAGGGCGCGAAATTGTCTGTCTTAAAGTAATTTTTGGGGCGGTGCAGAAATGGAACTTCTAGTACATTTTGGACTTAGTATCACAATATATTGGCATAACATTGTAGCTACTCGTATTATAAGTTATCGTCGCTTAGTTTTATATCATTACAAGTTTAGGCATTTAAAACTTATTTCGAGAGTAATGTTTGTACGGGAGCTGTGTAAATACCGACATAATTAGATGGTTTATAGTCCCAAGGACTTTTCCAGAAAGAAGTTTTTGTAAGAACCGATTCTCAACAATTTCAACAGGCTTCCTTATGACTTGTATAGACTCATGAAGTGATTCTGAGGCGATCGGTCTGCTAAAAGGTACTACACGCAGAAAAAAATATGTTTAAATATGGTCACCTCCAACAAAACTATTTTTAAAGAAAATTTTAAACATATTATGTTTCATTTAACCATATTATTGTCACCGACAACCATATTATTGTTAAATTTGTCCTCCATCAAGAAGCCACCACCATATTATGGTTGCCCCTAAACATGTTATGGTTAAATATGACAATAATTTGTTTTTAAATTAACAATAGTATATTCTCCTTTTCCAAGAGCAACATGCTTTGATTGAAAATCAACCATGCTATTATAAATGTTAAAGATATTTTAGTTATTATTAACCAAAACATGTTCGGAGGCAACCATAATATGGTAGTGTCTTCTTGATGGAAGACTAATTTAACCATAATATGGTTGTCGATGACAATAATATGGTTAAAATAACCATAGTATGTTTAAAATTTTCTTTAAAAATAGTTTTGTTGGAGGTAACCATATTTAAACATATTTTTTCTCTACGTGTATAAGTAATAGTCTATTACTAATATTTGTACGTGTTACACACATCAGTTATATATAAATATCACTTTTATTGACTTTAATCGAATGTTATGGATGTGATTGGTCAACATTTTTAAAGCTATAAACTCCTTTTCTCTCTCAAAAATAATAAGAAGACGTAAACAATTAAAACAGCTTTCTCGATTTATCAATTAAAAATCCTTGTTTTGATATTTGTATGAGTGGTCCTGTGGACTTTGGAACCCTGTCCAACCGAGTGGCTGTGTGAACGAATGTATTTGTGTAAGTGGTTGAGTGTCTGCATGAAATATTAAAAGGTATAAAACAGTTTGTCACTTAACAAAACACACTTTATATACGAACTCTCTGCCTTGACTAACTGACTGACAGTTTATCAATATTAAATTTAACTCGATTTTTTATTTTCCATTTTCATATTTT
The DNA here is from genome assembly GCA_943735925.1 of Pollenia amentaria. Lineage (NCBI taxonomy): Eukaryota > Metazoa > Arthropoda > Insecta > Diptera > Polleniidae > Pollenia > Pollenia amentaria. The sequence continues at coordinate 229,560,583 of OX031009.1, forward strand.
TTTTTTTTTTACTTAATACTTTAAAATATTGTGCTGTTGATTTTAAGCGAAAGGCTATTAAAGGTGAGAGAATTTTTTTTTTTTTATTTATGTCAACTCATTTTTGTTACCTCATATTTACTGTCACTGTAAATTGAATATTTTATAATTGATATTTAATAAAATGTACTAAAAAAAAAAATAAAAATAAAAAATATTTTTCGATTGATTTTATTTAAAATATTTTATTAACTTGCAATTGGAATATCTGACGATAAATTGAACTAGACACACATTTATCAAGATTTTTTTATTATTTTTTTTTTTTTTTGTTTAACGAAATTTTTTACTGAAATAAAAGGAAAAGTTTAAAAAAATGGGGCAAAATTGCCCAAAACTATTAGTCAATATAAAATATTCTAATGTACAGCCGGTAATAAATTTATATAAAAATTATTCCTAAACTTGCATTGAATGTTAAAAAATAAGCAAAATTAACAAACGTATAATGGATGAACTTTCTATATTGGGCAAAATTTACACACAAATATCAAATGCGGTTTATTTTTTTAGTACAGGTTAAGGGTTAAATAAGATCGTGAATGATTTTTCTAAACACTTCACCTTAATCTGCAACTTTATAATTTTTTTTCCAGGGATATCCCATTGTTGGTTTGTTAACAAAAAGTGTCTTAAATAAATAGAACGTTGCTTGCTGTGTTTATTGTGCTATCGTAATTAATCAGAAAAGTCCAGCGCTGAGCGGCTGAGCCGTACAACAATATTTTTAAACCATTGTGAAATATTAGGACATTTTGACAATATGACATGTTAGGATACCTTGTGAATTGACTAAATATTTCGGCACTTCTATGAGTGCCTTCTTCGGGGTTTTTTTCTCTCTTATTAAACAAACATTTTTTTTTTAACAAATTTAACAATATACATACATAAGTATGACAAATAAAAAACTTTCTTTAAATTATTTTTCAATTAAAACTTAACATATTACAACAAACAAATTCAATATGACATTTGATCGCAGAAAAACTAAAAATGTATTGCCCGTTTCCCGAAAATCTCCCACTGTTTAATTAGTGGATAATTTGCGTTTTTAACTCCTTTGCCACAACCCACACAACCATACAAATCAAAACACAATCGTCATTTCCGTTTCCTATTCAGTTTCTTCCTGGTTCTTAAAAAAGAAAAGTTACAACAAATCCATTGTAAACTTTGGGACTTAATTTATTGTTGGGGCTATTAACTTTCAGCCTTTTGTTTCTCTACTTTCACAATTTTCCTCATACTTCATAAAAATTGATTTTCAGCAATGATTTTGTTCAGTTCTTTAACATTATTAATGATTTTATTCAATTTTTTTTTCATTCATTTTCTGGGAAATTCTTTAAATGGCTGTCGGTTGGTTGTTGTTTTTGTTTCTGTTTGCCTCAAGGGAAAATGTCTTTTTTCCTGACGTTTTTATTACACAGTTGGCTAAAAGTTTTTCTTTTTATTTCTTTCTGAGTGTTTTTACAACTTTTTCTGAATAAGTTTCAAATAAACTGAGGAAACATAAAGAAACGCCCACACACAAACACTAATTTGGAAAGATTATTGTTTTTTTTTTAAGATAATTGTATTTCTTTTGTTTATTGTTCAGGAAAGAGAATTGAGCTGGGATTCGCTAATGGTTATTAACAGTTTTTACATAAAATCATGCCTAAAAAGGGTGTTTGTGACTTTTTTTTAATATACTAATTTCAATTAATTGACTTTCTATTAAATTGTGATTACTTTAATAATTACACCAAAATGTTTATAGTCCTAATCATGTAATTTTAATGTCTTAGTTAACTTGTTAAAAAAAAGCAAAAATTTTAAAGTTGGATAAATAGTTTTTAGTAAAATAAACACAAACAATTTATTTAATTTATACAAACCGGTAGCCAAAAAGATAAATAAATAGTTAAAACAAATAACGGAATTCCAAGCAAAATAAACCACAAGACAAACTGTTTGTATCGTTAAAATGCAAATTTCGAATTCATAAAAATTTCGAATTCAATTTAAACAAAAGTGTGTAAAACAACAGTAATTTTTATCTGTTGTCAACAAAAGATTAATACGGACATTTTGTCTTCTCTTTTTGTTTCATTAACACTAAAGTTTTACAAAACACCCGAGGAATACAAAATTTTTTTTTGACACGTAAAATATGTATTTTTTGGTTTAAAATGATTGTAAAAAATATAAGAAATGGCGAATTAGAAAGTTTTTGAAGTGTTAAGAATTCTTTGCCAAAATATGAGCTTAAAACACTGTGTTCAAAAGCATATTTTATTAATATTTTTTAACTTCCAAACCATTTAAGATATTTAAGAACAGATTATTAACTGATCTTTCAATTGGTCGGTCTAATACAGAAAACGATTATTTAGACTCTAATATCGATATTAATATCCTTTATAAATTCTATAATACATATGAGACCCTAGAAATATTCTATATCATTAAAAGTAGCAGAGTTGATTTAACGATACCCGTCTTTCCGTCCGTTAGTTTGTTTGGCCGTGGGTATGTTGAAATGTGTTTTCCGAAGACCCTGAATATGATGGGGACGAAGTTTTTATCACGTGTAGTCTGAAATAGTTTGATTATGCAATTCAGCCAGATCAGTCCACAAATGACTGAAATATGATTAAGAAACCACTATTGGTTCTTAATTTTATTCATAAGCCTTAACTTTTTGAAGACTTTTTATAATGCTGAACTTTTTTTCACTTTCTCTTGGGATAGACTTTGTAACAAAATCAGTGCATAAATAGCTGAGTTATACGTCATAAAAAGCGTTTTTTGTTTGTAGATCTAAAGTGAAATTAACTATATAAAATAATTTGTTCATAAGCATCCACACTAAAATATCAGTGTTTGAAAGACTTTCTTTAACTAACTCGTAATTATAACTAAATTAACCCTTAATGGGCAATCTTGAATTTGACTAATTTTTGGTATTTGTGCTTAGTTTTGGGCTTTGGTGTGCTCAGACATATGTAGTAAAATCTTATGGCCAACATTTTTGTAGAACATTTTATTCCCGCCCTCCCACTTTTTCGGAGTGTTCTTTACTAGTTGTTGGAATAAAGCCAAAAATGCCGTTGTGAGGGGGAGTTAGAGAGTTTATATGATCTACAAAAATATTTGCCATGACGTTTTCTACAAAGTTGCTGAACATACACCTCAGGTGTATAGAAAACAGAGTTTTATATACCGATATGCTGCAAGAACAGGCCGAAGCTGTAAAACATTAACGTCCTCAAAAATAATATTACGATGTGATTTTTCGAAATGCCGACACACGTATATATAATTTTTTTTTTGGTCTCCTCTACCAGAATCCGTTGTCAGAACGCCGAAGTTTGTTTTCGTGTTGAACTGTGTAATTAGCTTTTCTAGATTTAATGGCTTCGGCACAATAGTATACATACAGTCGATTCTCGATTATTTGAAACTCGTTAATTTGAATCTCTCTATAATTTGAATAGTTTGCCAGGTACGTTGCAAAAAATACTTAATAAATTAAAAAAAATTTATATAATTTGGTCCTCTCGGTAATTTGAAATTTTTTTAATGGCATCTTGCTTGCTGACACGGTATAATATAAATTTTTTGGCTCAATACTCAATAATTCCAATTCTTTAAATGTGCTGTTTTTAATGGAAAATAGTAAAAATTTGTTTAAGTTTGTTTGTATGGTTTTATAAATAGGAATGTCACTTTACTCGCCAAAACTCTATAAATTGAAGTGTGGGGTTGTTAGACTCTATATTTGAACTAGTAGCGTAAATGTGTTCTTGTTTCTTAAACCAACATCTCTTGTTAATATGAACTCTCGATTATTCGAACTTTTTCTCTGGTCCCTTGAATTTAAAATGATCGAGATTGGACTGTATATATTGAAAGAAATTCATTATTTCACATGGCCTCAAATACAACTGTAGAGGGGATATAAGATTTGGCACAGTCGAATATAGAACTTTTACTTGTTTTCCTCAAAACTTAAATGAAAAACATATTTTTCTTTTGACATGTAGATAATATCTACTAAATATACTAAGACTGTAGGTTTTAGAATTTGTATGGCAAACTTATGCAGAAAGATATCCTGATTTTTTTCCGAGAAATACTTTTTGGAACGGCCAAGGAACAAAAAAACTTAAAACCAAAGTTTGCATCCTTTTTCGTGTACAGCATGTATCTTTTACACCTTTTTCAAAACAGTTTAGATTCGTATTTGGTACTTTTAAATTTCACCAATTAATTGTAAATGTAAAAGAGGTCCAGCAACACAAAACGGGTACCTCTAAGAAATTATAATTGATAGTAAATCGCTTTGTAACTAATTTAAAAGGATTTTCAAAATTGAGTTAAAACATATTAACTTTGTAACATAATTGTATGTTTGCTTATCAACCACGACATAATATGTCTAAAAGATCCAAAAGTTATTGTTGATAAATATATAAATAATATTGTTCACCACGATATAATTGGAGACAACCATAATATTGTCGTGATTATCTAATGGTGGACTGATTTAAATATAATATGTCTACAGGTGACAATAATATATTTAAAAGTTTTTCATTAAAAATAGTTTTATAAAAATATATTTTTTCTACGAGTTTATTCAGTCTTAAATAAGTTTAATGTTGGCACAGTGTCTTAAATTATTTTAAACATTAAAAACACAATTTTCTTACTTGTTTAGCACGGAAATTGGATATTGTCTTTATTACCAATTTGTTTAAATTTACCTGAAAATAAAAAAAAAACAGTTGTTATAAAAAGCTTTAAAAACTTCATTTTATATTTGTAGTTTATTATCTATTGAAAAAGGGTTAAGCCTTATGTTTTGTTTTCTGGTTGCAAAACTTTCATTAGAAAATAGTCAATATTGATAAATTTAAACATTTGAATAAAAAACACAACCATAAAATATTGCAAACCGCATTAAATGATTAAAATGTCAAACAAATAAACCAAAACGAGTATTTTAATGAAAGTTTTTTTAATGCAAATAAATATTTTTATTTCTTTCCGTTTAATAATAATAAAAATAACACAAATGCAACAAATAATATATTTTATTTTTTATTTAACCAGAAGAGGAAACAACTACTGAACAAAAAACACTAACAGAAATTTTGCACACAATAGCGAACATCGACCAAACTTCAACTGATCAATAGAGGGAGGGAGCGTTAATCTACAGAAAAAATAAAAAAAAAACACAAAACCATAAATATTTCTTTAAACCGCAACACCCAAAATGCGGCATTTTTATTAAAGAAAATACATTTTTTTCGTTTTTAGTTGTTGTTTTTTTTTAACTTAATAAAAAAATAAGAAATACTTTAAGAATACCTTTAAAACAAACCTAAAACGTTTTGATGATTATTTCTTTTGCTTCAATCTGTATATAGAAATATGGATGTTTGTTTGTTTGTACCTTTAAAACGCCGTAAGCGTTGGACCAATGCTTAAGGAGTTTTGACAGTAAACTAATAACGCTGGACTTTGTAACCATATATGAGCATTATTATAGTTTCAAACTGAAATATCACGTTAAAAATTATTGAATTATGAGAAGGAGGAACGGTATCCCCATCCAAAGTTATCACTTATTGTTGCCGATAAAAAAAATCTGTATTCAAATTTATTAAAAACATAACTAAGTCAAATATTGCATCGATAGGCGCAGGGAGAAAAGTTACCCCGTACATATATATATAACTCCGGGTGGAGAATAGGGCCATAATCAGAGATCTATAGTCGATTCGATTTTAGGATAGTTTTTTTAATTCATTGCAGGACTTATTCGTCTGGTTTAGTTCAGAATTTGTGTTGCGACGCCATGATGTTTTCGGTCAACCTTGGTTTCTCGATCCTTGCGGGTTCCACCACAATGCTTCACGACAAGTTTCCTTTACGTCTTTTATTAGGGTCTGGCCTATCCATAGCCATTTTCTTCTTTTAATTTCAAGGGCGATTGGAATTTCTTTAGTTGCAGCAAGTAGTTATTGGTTGGAGATGGTTTGAATTTTTAAAATTATCTGAAGACATCGGTTCGTAGAACTTAAATAGGAAAAATGGGAGAAGTGGAAAACTCCCGGGGAATTTTTATTTATAATTGGGCTGTATAGATGCTAAAGGAAGAGACATTTTGGGATGTTGTGAGATATTCCGTTTTCTTAACTTTAACACGTAGGCCATAGTCTCCGGCATTTTGGCTTAAGCGGTTAAGTTTTATTTCCATGTGCGATCTTCTTGTCGACATTAACACGATGTCATCTGCATATGATAACTCTTCAAGATTGCCGAATGTCCACGGATATACCGCGTTTGTGACTTGTTGAGTATATCGTCTAGTACAACTAGAAACAGGAGCGGAGACATTAATCATCCTTGTTTTATAGAAGTTTTTGTTTCAATGTCTAAAGATAGCAATTTTTTATAAAGTATACGGCGTTTAAAACCTTTATACTTGGACTTAATAAGATTTATTAGCTTTTTAGGAATATTCCTAGCACCCAGAGAGTCCCAGATGGTATTCCTGTAGATGCTAAAAGCAGTAGTGAAATCAACAAATCATGAACGAAGGCTTTGCTGTGATTCATTTATTTGTTCTAATATGACGCGCAAACTTACGATATGATCCGTGCAGGATATATTTTGTCGTAAACCGGCTTATAAAATGGAAAAATTATATTTTCCATTTTATTCGATTTAGAAATATTCTGGATACAATTTTGGAAGGGATTGATAAGAGTATTATACCCCCCCAATATACATTTAGAAAACAATGAAAACATGAAATTGTCGCAATGGGGGCAAAGGGAATGTTATATCAAGTTTTACTTAAGGAGAACGTATTCCCAACACAAGGTAAATACATATGAGGGTATTAAGCTAAAGCTTAAGTTGTAAATGTGACTTGCATCATTATAGACGCCAGAAAATATTTTGTATCCTTTTCTAGAAAACAACAACCAGAAAAAATATGGTTGGAGGTTACCATATTCTATGGTTGGATTTTAAAATTGTTTTTGTTTGCAGGTAACCATATAATGGTTAAATATGGAAATTATATGGTTAAAATTAACAATAATCCCGAAACCAGCAAAATTAGCCATAATTTGGTCAAAATCCACCAAATGTTGGTTAATCTTGAACGTAATATGTTTAATTTTCGCCATATTATGGTTAAAATATACCAACATTTGGTGAATTTTTACCAAATTATGGATAATTTTAACCATTTTATGGCAGGTTATAATGTGGTCAAAATGTTCCATAGTTTAGGCAAAAGTACCCATAATATAAATATATACATATGTATATATCCAACTTTTTGCAAATCACTTTGTGATATGAGAAATATGACCTTACAACTTTATGACTACCCTGTGAATCTCCCAATTGAGTATTTTATTTAAACTGTATTATGGCGGCCATCATACAATAGACGCAAAAATAACGAAGTGATTTACAAAAAGTTGGATTTTTAGAAAAGGCCTGACTTCTCCATTAATAAGTCAAGTTATAATTTTATTTCGTTTTCTATTCGTGTTGTATAATATGTTCCACTTTTATGCGATATCCTTTCATTCATTTTCCAGTCACGACCTTTAAGCATTTGCAAATGAGAAGGATAGAAGGAATTTTCTTCAAAGATAAAGTTTTAAATAGTTTTAAAAATTAATCGGACTTTTTGTTTTTCCAAAACTTAGTTAAGAATACACATTGGTCGGGACGGGATCGAAGAGAGAACCACAACTTAATCTTATCTGAATTAGTATAAAAGTTAGTATACAAGTTAGTTCATCTGTTTCATAATCATCTACACCTTAAAGATTTAATTTCTACTCTGTTATAGATAAAGTTTCTAAACTTAAAGGACATCGTTACAAAAATCCATAATTATGTTGAAAATTACGATAAAATCATTATAAAAAAGATAAATTAGAACAAAATATATTGTTGTTAAATGCAATACAGAATTAATATGGCAGAGCGTAGCGGAGCGGGTAACACTTGTTTTATATATAAGCAGAAATATCTTTTAACTGGCATCGACACACTCAACGTACACAAGTCGTTCATGAATGATGATTTAAATTCGAAGCAGCAAAAACCAGACAAAAACAATTTTTTTTTCAACCGGGCTTCAAATATTTCATACAGATTTTGTTGTTTATTTTTTTGGTTTTAAATTTTTCTAGATGTATGTTAAAAGAGAACCCACAGAATTTGAAATTTGATATATAAAAAATAATTAAATTGAGCACATACTTGCAGAAAATCATAGATTTGTAAGAGCAAAAGCGACCTAATAAAGTCATTTATGTAAAATTTATTGCTTTTTAAACTGTGTGCAATTTAAAATACATAATTAGATATCGTGAAATATTTGTGAAATATTAGTTCTGGAAATAAAAACTTTAAAAAACTATTTTAATTTTTTGTTAAACCCAATTTAAGATTATATTTTATAGGTTTCCGAATAGCTGGTTTGCTTACTGTAGAGTGTTTAGTTCCTTAAGAATATTATGAAACCCTTCACAGAGGGTCCTTAAGAAACCTCGAAAAAAAACTTTCGAAAAAAACAAATACACAAAAGCAAAAAATACAATCTTCCATAATTCAAGTGAATAATAAATCCCCAGGGAAAGTTTTTATATGCCAAGCTACAAATAATATAAATAAATATCCAAAAGAGCAAAAATATGCATATAAAAAAGTTTATTAAACAATTTGTTCAGGTATGTGATGAAAATTGATAGATTTCAAAACGAACGTTTAAAAAAGTATGATAAATTTCGAGCATTTTTAAAATGCTTTTCCGAATTATTGTCGTGATCTTCTAACGACAAGCGCAGATTTATTTTAGAAATGTTACACATGTTTAATACTCCGACGACACAAAGAATAAATTTTAAAGCAGACACAGAACATATAGCGAATAACTATAGAAATTTAGTTATTAAGAGATAAAAGATTAGATAATATAAATATACCAATCGCAGCCTTGGAACAAGAGGGTTCAATTTGTACCTAAATTACATAAAAATTAGGACCTTCTTGTCCTTAGGTCACGATATACATATAAGTATGTAATATTAAAAATAAGTTTAATTAAATATGTTTTTACAAGTATGTGAGATAAAAATTAGTTTAGTTAAGTTGTTATATGTTATAGGAATTTTCTTTAGTCAAAATATTTTTTATTATTGTAAATATAGTTTTTGAATTAGGTTTATAGATGGGAAATTTTTTCAGTTTATATGAATTGTTATACTTTATTATATTTTTTTTTTTTGTTATTATGGTTTTTGAAATATTTTTATGACAAATAGGTTTTTGAATTAAATTTATGAAAAAATGGTTTCATAATTTTGTAATTGTTTTTTTATTATTCATATACAATTTTTTTTCAATCTGAAATAAATGTTGTCATACAAATCAATAGAATTAAACAAAATAAATCATAATCAATCAAAAAGTCGATTTTAAATTTTTGCCGCTTTCAACCATTCGGATTATAGGTGACGATGTAAAAACAATCACTTAATATTCGCCATAAGGGAAAAGTGGACAATAGTATTCAGACTATCAGAGTGTGCTCCCATGATCCCATTGTAATCGTTTATCGAAAAAAAATCGTATTTTTGTTGAGAAATTGATTGCTAAATTTAAAAATATGCACTATAAGCACTTTAAGCTTGGTACTAAAAATCTTGTGAAATGTGCAAAACATTTGTTTTTTGAAACAAAACGCTTTAAAAACTTGCCCTGTAAATCATAATATCATACCTTTAAAATCCCCAAATAAATATCTTAAGACTTTTCAACATTTTCTACAAAAGAATTTGTTTTAGCAAAAATATTTCTTTTACTTTGGCTTTAAATCATTTAAGGAATCTTAATAATGTGTGTGTGTTTATTTTTTTTTTTTTTTTTTTTTTAATGCTCTTTTGACAATGAAAACTGGGCCCAAAATTGAAAAGACAACTTGGTTAAGTCAGGTTTTGTTTTTGTTGTTTTTTTTAAGCTCTTGCTGTTCAAATTTCTTGATCTTAAGTTTTTATGGCTTTTGTAATTGTTCGTCAAAAACAATCAATTTGAATTTTTTATGACTCGAAAATTTGTTGAATTTTTTAGGGCGTCTTAAGCAAAACCTTAAAGAATACGCAAAATTTTAAATTATTTTAAATGTTAATAATGTATTTAAACTATTTAAAATTTAAATTTCAAAATGCCTTTCTTACTTCGTGTTTTTTTTTTTTAATTTTGTAAAATTAATTAAAAGTTATAATCATGGTTTCATCATAAAAATTGTGTAAAAGAATTAAACAGATATCTCCAAATACTGAAACAGGAATCTAAATGTTTTAGTTTTTTTTTCGAATTCAAAAAATAAATTTTAATTTACATAAATTCGATAAGCATAAAAAACACACGATGAAGGCAGAGATTAGTTTTTTTTTTTTTTTTTTTTTTTTTTTTTTTTTTTTTTTTTTTTTTGGCTTAATACAACAACGAGGAAGATGAATGACTTCAAGGAATTTAAAAAAATATGCACAAGCTCATTTAGGGATTTCTTGTTTTCAAATTTACTACTTTTAAAAAGCTTAGTCTTGTAACGAACATTGAAACATTTTGAAATACATTTTTTAAATAGTAATTTAAAAATAAAATGTTATCATTAGCAACACTGAGCTAGTTTAGAAGCTGGGCACCCTACAGGTTAAGGTAATTCGACTATAATTCGACTACGCTGATTTCAATGGTAACAGCCGTTTTTCAGAGATAGCGCTCGTATTCGCTATTAAATAACAGTACTGAAGTGCCATAAACGATATTTTTTACACGTTTAGGATCATTTAAATCAATCCAACTCTGTTAAATAAAATTATTTTTAAAGGAATTTTTATTGTTGAACAAAAGTGTTTTAACTCAAAATTTTCCATTTTTCACTTTTTGGAAAAAATCGATACGTAATAATCATATTTACCCACTGTTAAAATATCGTGCTATTTTAGTAATGAAACGATTGGTTTAAAAATCGCTATTACCAGCAGATTGTTAAAAAAGTATCAAATTCGAGCACAGTGTAATTTTTTTTTCACAATACCCATAAACAAAATTATGGAGGGTTGTGCTGAAGTGTGTACCACCTTATAATACTGGTCCTACTAGACCCACCTTTTAGTATTTTTTATCAAATCAGTATCACTTTTTATATCGAGCTAACGATATCCGTCCGTCCATCCGGCTGGCTAGCTGTCCTACAGGTCGCAATTATTTTGGAGATAATTTAATATTTGATGCAAAGGTTATAATTGTCACAAGGACCAAGGATATTTGAGAATTGGTTTGTAATAGCAAAATAGCCCCTATACAAAATTATTTCCGTAAAAAAGTCTTTGTGCCCATAAATCATCTTTTTATGTTGGTATTGAACTTGATCCAAACTTATTTAATTGCAATCAAAATCATCTTACCAAATTTTATTGGAAACGGTCCATATGACCACTATCGAAAATAGCTTTTAATGCCGTAACTTCTTTAAAAATGTTGTTATGACATAAAATTTGCCGACGATAACTTTTATAATAGTAACTAATTCATGGCAACGTTTTGTGCTGGTAGGTCCCATATAAACCACCACAAATTGCATATATATGTTAATATCGCTTTAATATTCGGTATTAATAAGTATTTTATGAATTTTTATGTCATAACACAATTTTATTCTAGAGGGTCAATGATTGCCCGTGGATCCCAAATATGATACATTCTCAAAAATGTGTACCTAAATTATTATGATCGGTCTTGATCGAATATAATTTCTTGCTTGTTTTTTTTTTAATTGTACTTTTTAAAAGGATATATTTTTTAGAGCGATGAGATATATAAATTAGCGTTTATTTGATAAACTTATCAAACAATTCTTAAATAGTTTTTATAAAATACTGCTTTAGCCTTTAAAACACAATAATTAAATATCAATCCCCCTTTAAAGGCTTAAAACGACCCCAGTTATTATTTCCATCCGTGTGTCACCTAAAGTAAAACCATTTAATATTGTAGAATATTCTGCAAATTTTTTTTTACTCTACAGCACCTAAAACTAAAATCATGTAGTTGTGTATGTGCAACAAACTCACACACACTAGTTTATGTTTACACAATCATACAAACACCATGTTGAAGCAGACTCTCCTCGTACACGTATTAGTTTCAATTTCCGTTTCCCGATATATATATTTTTTTTTTTTTTTTTGTAGCTATTACCAGCAACTGCTGTTACTATTCGCCGTTATTGTTTTAGCTGATGTTGTTGTTTTCGATTTAAGAAATAGCATTTCAAGTATTTTAATATTAATGAAAGTTTTATTTAAAATAAATATAATCAATGACCTAAAGGGTTCCAGCAACAAACAGAACTAACAACCGCATATCGGTTTTATTGTCGAAATGTTAAAACAAATAGCAGCAAAATAAACAACAATAACAATGCAAATAAATAAACATCGTATACAATTAAATGTGAGTGAAATTTGTTGTTGGTAACAAGTTGCAAATGAACTATCACCCATACACAAGCAAACTTCTACATGCATATTTACAAATACAGGCAGCAATCCATTGACAGGAAGGATTTAAAAATTTTGTATTTTTCGGGACACATCCATATGATTATTTTTTTTTAAAAAAATCACTGAAATTGGTTATTTTTTAAGTACTTTGGATGACTTCAAACAATCCCTGCGCGCTGGAAAAAAGTTTGTCAAGCACAAAAACAAAATGTACAACAATCACAAATAGATCATACAGTCGCTTGAAATGTGTCTGTTTTAAAACGTTGTTTTAATATTTCGCTTAGTTGAACGATTAAAATCTGATTATTGTGATGTAATTTCCACAAAATGTTCATCAGTCACAAAAATGAAACGATTATTTATGAAAAGCCTCTTATCACTCAAAATAAACTTTTGGATAATAAAAAAAAAACTGTTTATTTCCCCGTTTGAACTTTTTTATCGCTTCAACTTTTGTGACAATGTTTAGGCTTCTGGAGCTGAAAATACTGAAAACATGGATCGTTTCATTATAAAATGACGTATTATCATATGACCTACCGATTTTGTGTATAAAAGGTCTTTGCTAAGAACAATGACAAAAGGCGTTTTATAAACAAGCGGTTCAAACATAATGAAATTGAATTGCTAGTGTTTTAAACGTTCGTTAAAGTGATTTTTGTGTTTTTGATTTTTACGAGACAGTTTTTTGCTTAGTTTTGAAGAAAGTAATGAGCGTTTGCAAATCTAATATTTTTGATTTTATTAAAGTAGAATCGTGTTGTAAGTTTTTAATAAAAAGATAGCAGAGCAATAAGAACGATGAAAAGCTACAGAATTCACAAACTATTACATAAACCCCTCAAGTATAACTCTTAAATGATCAGAAATAAGAATGAAAAATATTTCGTAAAAGACTAATAAATGCTTTCAAATACGACCAGAAAAAAGTTACTAGGCAATTCATAAGGTGTTATATTATGTCATATTGGTTGTATTTGATATAATTCTATGAATGTGACATTCAATAATAATAAATGACTCTTATAAAAGGGGGCACGTAGTGGCGTACCATTTTCTTCTGAAAAAAGTCGATTTTTTTTTTTTGATAATCAGAAAATGAGTTCATTTATGACTGTATTTTAATCATTCAGAGGAGTAAAAACAGACTCATATATGACTACTAATTGTATTAAATGTTGACTGGGTCCAATAACGTGTGTGTTTGTAGACAATACTTAAATAAATACAAGTGTATTTTAATGGGAGTATGTGTGTGTGTGTTAATGTAAATTTTTTTTTGTTGGAATACGAAAACAAAACGAAAAACGTATTCTAAACAACCAACACATTTTTTTTTTATTTAACACATAAAAGCAACCGAATAGCTAAATACAAAAATATTTTTGTATTTTGTTTTAAAATTTTATAAAATCCCATTGACTGTATTAGAAGGGTACAGTGTTGCTAGTTAAGCCATTTAGTGGCTAGATTTATATATTTTTCGTAATCGGCCATGTTCTGAAAATGGAAATTGATAGAGATTTTAAATTTCTTGTTGTTTTTTTTTTTTTTTTTTTTTTTTGAATGGACCTCAAAGTATGAGGTATAAAAAACAAAATATTTTTATGAAGACAGGATAATTTGCAAAACTTTTTTGATTTAAATTTTATTCTAATACGATTTCCAGAACATGGCGGAAAATCAATGGACCCTTGTTGAGAATTTTAAAAAAAATTGTGTACACAGAAAAAATTAAAAATTGTCTCTAATGACGAAATTCATAGAATCAAGCAAACAATTTGTAGATTTTGCACCTATTACCAAAATGATTATATTGATTACTAAACATTGAAAATGGCTAATTCCTTTTTCAATAAATGATATTTTTAAATTTAATTAAAAAAATTATCAAAAAACCTTGCCATTTCAAGCAATGTGTTAATTGATCAGTGCCCTTATCATGTAAAACGCATCGCCAAAGAATTACATTGAAAGCACACACATTGCCATAAATATTTTGTAATTTTATTGTTGCTTTCTGCAGATATTCATGTATCGTTTTAAAATTTTCAACGCCACAATTTATGCAGCGTTTGAAATTTTAAAACGCAATGTGAATTTTTATAAAAAGCAACAACAAAATTACAAAATATTTATGACTTTCTTTTTGCTTTCAATATAATTCTTTGGCGTTGCGTCGCGTTTTACATGATTAGGGCCTTAATTAAATATAGCTCAGGTTTTGACAATTCCCAACAACAATTATTTTATTTTAAGCGAAAAAATGAATCAAGATTTTTTGTTATTTAATTAATATTTTAATAAAAAAATTATTTCAAACTAACTAAAATGTTAATTAAAACAAAAATATATTTCTAATTTTTTTCAACTAAGAAAAAAATTGATTCAATTATCACATTAATTAATGAAACACTTTTCAAAAAAAATTTTTAATTGATAAAAAAACTACTTAAATTTTTTTCTCTGTAGCCTTTTCGAAACATCGTGAACTCTGTGTTTTTGGTTGAAAATGGTTGAAATTCTAAAATCGTTTCATATAAACATATTCCTTTCAGCATAATATTGTGAAGGTCTTATTTTTATTGTAACAATATCGAAATGGCAAGTGCCCATAAGTTATTGTTGTTGCAAGCAACGCGAGCCATGTAACAAGTTGAAAGAATAAACTTTTAGTTAGGCGACATGACTAGGATAGGGCCACTACCCGATTTTTTAACCTCTCGCATATCGTTATTTAGGTAAAACTTAGTTTATTTGGTGCCATATTTGACCCAAGCCTGCCACAAATCTTTTGGTTAGCTATTTAAAATTCAAGACAAGCTTGAGGTACTAGTTGCACCTTTATATGTAGCTGAATTCCAAAGCATCATTATACTATGTAGTCAAATTCAAAAATGTTTAACTGTTTTCTTTTGGTGCACTTTTGGGCAGATGTTAAATAGAATTACATGGATTCCTGCCGTGTTGGACTACTCCATGGTGGATCTTTTCCACTGGGTGACAAACAATACGTTCACCAGCCGCCCCCGCGCATGAGAGCAACCAGCACGCCCATGTAGCAATTTGAGTGTATGCTCTAGCAAGATTATATACTCCATCCTTGTTTAGGAGCTGGAGCTATCGCAACTCCCCTGCTTGTTGAAAAATTATAGCAGCATCTGTTGAGTAGCAACAGCACCTAGAGATAATCCTCCCTCAGGCCGAACTTTCCCACAAGCGGAGCAAATTAACTTTTTAGTAGGATTTTCTGCATATTACTTTCCGTGACTTTGGGTTAAAAAAGCATCTATCTGTTACACCCCATTTGCAAACGCAGGCTTTCATCGTCCGTAAATGCAACCTTGGAATAGAGGTAATTATCAGAATAGTAAAATTCCGTAAAGATAATCTTCTTGAAATACAGAAAGCATTTCCCGCAAGACATATACTAACGAAGGCCGCAACCAATAGTCAGCCCGATGCTTTGCCACTAGTGACTACTGAATCCCGTGTTACCAGATATGATCTCCGTTCAGCCGCGATTGTTCAGCAGAAATTATACAGATCCCTTAAGTTTTGTCAGTTTTGAATTTTTTACCGAATTCCAGGTATTGGCTGCACTTAATAATGTCTCGGAGGATGTAACACCAAAACTTGAAATATCCTTAGGATCATACGTACATACCAGGGGAGTAGGGGCACTTTGGGACAGATAACATTGTAAAATTATACACGGTTACATTGAAGAATGAATTCAAAAAAGCGCGTAGCTTTGGAACTCAGCCTGTCTAAAATTTACGCTAAGTGCTGTAAGATTCTGCTGATTCGAACCTTTATTCAGATTTTCCATTTTATCTTGTGAACTTAGCCAACCTTTTTAATGGAGAATTTGGTTCTTTTATTATATTTACCTTTATATTTTTTTTTTGTTTTTTTTTGTTTTTTTTTTTTTTGTTTTTTACTTTTGGCAACAACCTTGGTCAACACGTTATAATTTATGAACGTGCAGTATATTCTTGTTTGTAGGCATATATTTTAATAAACCCAAGGATTTAAATCAACAGGGATTAATATTTTTGTGTGACTCTTTCGGCTTTATTTCGTTTATGTTTGCTTTATTCAAGCGAAGTCGTCAGATAAGAGTTCAAGGATTTTATTTTTCTTTGGTATGTTACCACTACAAAAGTATCGTACGAGATTTTTATTACGACTTTATCAGAATTATCGCTGAAATAAAAACTTAATAATACAACTGTATAAATTTGTGTGCACAACAAGTTGTAACAAGCGTGTATGAGTGGCACTGGTATCCTGCTTTTCATGACCTTATTAAATATTTTCATTAGTATGTATTTGTTTTTTTATTTTTCCGTTTTTGTTGTTGTTGTTCAAAACTAATTCTGTTTGTATTTTTGTTGTTAGTTTTCTCGTCAGCAGCGAAATTGTTCTGTTTTGTTAAAAAGGAAAGAAAGTAAGAATGAGTGAATGAATAAATGGATGGGAGGTTGAAATGAACAAAGAAAAAAAAACTCCTAAATAATTCATGATGTACTAGAAAAAAAAGTTTATATTTTTCCATTTTTCCACTTTGCCTGTATTTGTTAAACTCGACAACTACAGCAAACATTACAGGTGCAAACTGCCCTGCAAACAATTTCGATCGAAAAATAATCTAAATAGTTTCCCCATTTAGCAAAAATCTATCGCTTTTGCTATTCAATTCTTATTGATGTAGTTACATCGTTCGGGAAGAAGTGTCCCACTATGGTAATATTTACTTCAAGAATCCACTTAGTGTCTATATTATATGACGAATTAGAGCGCTTTGGAAGTTTAATATCAATTATATTTAGTTGTATCGCTGTTGGCTCCAAAAAGTACTCTTTAGAAGTTACATTTTTTCTTATTGTTCTTTATAATAAAAACTGGGTAATTTTACTGTTTATCTTTGTTTGACTTTTGTAAGGGAAGTCTAAGTAAAATATAAAATAAATGAGCTTAAAGTTAAACAAATATTAAAAAATCTACGTTACATATAATCAAAATAGCTGTTAATGTTTTAAAGTTAAGAACCTAATGTGGACAAATTTTGTTAAAGAAAACTACACAAAATCACAAATTTGTTCAAACACTAACTTTGTAAACTTTCATCATATTATAACTAGCATATCTTTTTATTGCTTTACAAAACTTATTTTACAAATTTTCTTCACTCAAAGTTATTGTTGATCTTCACTAGAAAAATTTAACAGAAACACTAATTTTCACACTAAAATTTTTAAAGTCATTAAATAAACAGACAGTTTAAAAAAATCACTAATATCCTTTAAAAAAGATAATTATAAAATTATTATTTTTAATTTCATTTTCATTTGCTCTAAAAAAAATATGCATGAGAAATTATTAAAACTTTAACCAATCTAACCGAAGAATAAGTTTGGGCTGTTTTGTGCACTCATTTATACAACTTTCGTGAAAATTTTTTTTTTCGGTAACATTTGGATTCCGCGGAGTCCTAATTTTAAGTACAATACTACAACTATTTCTATTATCAAATATTAAAAATTTCACTCTATTTTACATAATTTTATATATTAATAGGATTTTACACGCACGTAGCACCGATCAATGGCAACTTAAATACAAACTGTGCTCTTTTACGCATTTTGCTTTTGTAATATTCACTTTTAAACAGCAAATCGTTGCGAAGAAGTCAATATAATATGTGAAATTATTAATTGTGCCATTGTTGCAGTTGTATAACTGTTACAATTATCTGAACAACTCATTAAAGTGACGAAAAAGTATAATTTAAGAACTCATAATGCGATTCTACCGTATTTTGTTGTTGTTTAATTCCGAAAAATCTACTGTTTAACTACCAAAGGTGACGAAGTAGTTAAAATTCGTAGACAATCGAAAAACACTCTACCAATTGCTTGGAGGGTGTATACATATAATATACATACATATGTATACGTGTTTACAAGTGTATGTGTTTGTTCATGTATAAGCATATACATACATACATACATACATACATACATCTATACTCGTGTGCATGTATGGATATAATTTTCTGTAAGAGAGTATTTATTTGCACAGGTAAACATTAAAGGAAATTCAGGGCTTGTGCCTGCCCTACTCTATTTGAAGGGGGCTTTTTAATTTTTGCATGTATTTTTATTTTTTTTTTTTTTTAAACGAAAGTCTAAAGTCGCAAAATTTGTTAACAAAGTTCATTATGTTGGACGTAAATAATTTTAATCTTTAACTTTGTAAACACGTGCCGTTTTAAATGACAATCTAAAAGATTTATCTTAAGGTCACACATTATAGCTCAAATTCGTATGTGGTTTATTTTACGCACCAGTGCAACAGCTTAAATACCTCTGTACAGAGTAAAAGTCGACTTTGCTGTCACGGCAGTCGTAATTATTTATTATGATAACGACAAGTAATCGATTATTATTTGTTGGATATTATATTAAGCGGCATAGTCCCACATCAAACTAACATTTTTGTAATTGTGTTAGTAATTTCAGTTGGACGAAAATCAAAATATTTTTGATTTTTACAAAAATTTAAAGACAGTTTGATGTGCGTTAAAGGAATTTCTTCAAATTTCATTTAAAAAAAAACGAATTTTCAACAAAGAATTAATAAAACATTTTGCTTTAAGTTTGATGATAAAAATTTGCATATGTAAATTTGATGAAATAGTTTGATGTTTGGCCACGGCACTTAATACTTTGGTAAATATTTTATGCTAATTAACTAATTACGACTATAAATTATTTAAAAGCACTATCGATTACTTAACTCTTATTCTATACCAAAAAAAAAAAAAAATAAAAAATAAACGGATGTGGTATTGTGGGTCAATTTGGCCCGATTTAGAGTTCATACATTTGATAATTCTGTTTTTTTTTTTTTTTACATTCAATAAATGTTATGCCAGTTTCGGAATGAATTTTAAATATATTTTTTACATGCTGTACATTTGTTTTAACATATTGCAATGACTTAAAAGCGTTGGGCAATTTTATTCAAGTGTACAAAATGCGTAAATATTAGAGTACACGGAAATTGAAAATCCGCAAGCGCATATGGTTCTGATGTCTGACGTCACCACATAAAATACAATGGCCACTGTAATAATACAATGTCATCAGAACCACATGGGCATTTTCACCACATGGGCTTTTCACATTCCGTGTACTCTAGGCTTAAGTTTTTTAATGCAAACAATAAGCAAAGGCTTGTAATTAAATATTTTATATGTATGTATGTACTAGTATGTATATTAGGGTAACGACTAAATTTTTTTGGAATTTGATAAATTTGACCTGTGCTATCCAAAATTGCCATAAAAATATTAAGAAACGCCATCTTTCTTTTTCGCTACTTTAAAAAAAGTAGTTCTATATAAAAAAGTCGTTCTATATAAAAAAAAATTTTATTATTAAATTTACCTTTGTTGAAATTTTAAAAGCGTAGCTCTTTTTTTTTTTTTTTTTTTTGAAAAAAAGTATTTTATTTACAAGTTTCCATGTTACAATTCACCTAAACACAGTTTGTTATCTTAGATTTAATAGAAGAGCTTCAATTTTTTGCAATTGCCCTTTCTGAACTCCGCTTTTGGTAAAAAAAAAAAATGTTCTGTGAAATTTTAGAAATTACATTTGGTGCGAAAGGTTTTTCTGTTGAAATGACCAGCAAACACGATTTTTTTTTACTAATTTAGTATTGACTACCACGTGGTAATAAATAGATAAATTTGTTGGAAAAAATGATTTTGAATTTTCAATAAAATAACTAAATAAAAAAACAAAAAATAGAAAAATAATTGTACAAAAATGTAAAAAAACTCATTGACTTGTTTTGAAAATAATATGCAAAAAGAACTGCTTCTGCAATTATGACCCACTGATACAGGATAAGGGTTAACATAAAATAATAATCAAAAGCCATCTTATATAATCAGAAAGGCGATCCGGTTTTTGCAAAAATGGTATTTTTAGTTCTTTTTGCTTATTTATTTTTAAAAATTCAACGATTTCGGACGTTAACGTTCGCATAGAAAACAGCATTTAAAACAAATTTAACAATTTTGTTGCTGTTTTAAACGTAATTTTCTATGCGAACGTTAACGTTTGAAATAGATGAACTGACATTAACTACGCACACGTGGGTGTACAATGAGCGCAAAAAGTGAGTCAACATCGATGAAAACTTTGTATTTATTATGTAAAACATTAAATTTTTTGCTCAATTAAATAAAACATTGTTTTCTTTGACATAAAATTTAAATAGCGGAAGAATTGATGCTTTATTGTGAATCAGTGGTTATGATTAGGGAATACATATTTGCGGCAATCATCATTTGTTTTAAAGTCATCTCAACCCTCTCAATTGTAATTTAATTCGGCGGCAATTATACCCATAGTACATTAACGTTGTTTTGTAAAGTCAATTGCGATTACATGCCATTGTGTAATTGTAAAATGTAAATGAGATCCCCAGGACTGATCTTAAGCATATCATTACCGATTACTTTTTAAGTATGTATTTGTAGTCGTAATAAATTAGTAATTGATCGAAACATATTTAATCGGTTACTTTAGTTGTAAAACTTATAATACGGTGAAATCTCTTAAAAGGGGACACTGAAAGAACTTGTGCAAGAGGGATGGATGTTATGAGGAAGATTTATTTTATACGTTTATCCGCAAATCGAGGATGATTAAAATATGATATAAAACAAGTTAGAGTGCTATATTCGGCTGTGCCGAATCTTTGATACCCTCCACCGACAGGAATGGGCTCTATATGATAAATATATATTTATTATTAACTAAGCTTCACAAAAACGAACGTCAGCATTAAAATTAGTTGCGGTTTAGACCTGACTTAAATTATAGACCGACAATAAGAACATTTTATGCGTTTCTTGTTAGAACTTTGAACTGGCTTGAGTAAATTATCATGATACGTAAAAGATTTAGCCGAACTAAAATAATTTTTAGGAGGGTAATTTGTATTGGACCTATGGTAAATTATGGACCAATCATCCCAAAATTTTGAAGACTGATTTCTGGTATTACAAAAAATAAATTATAATAAATTTTAATACAGCAGTATAATTAGTTTTAGCGTTAACAGTAAATTTCACAAATTTGCATCATATTTTTTCTGGCCATATGAATTTAAGTAAGAAATTTTACCGCAATATCTATATCTGTGATGGTTTAAGGTGAATTTAATTACTTTCCCAAAGTGAGCTTTATTTGGTTTTAGGCGCAATAAACTGTTTTCCGAGAAAATGGTTTATATGGGGCCAATGGTAAATTATGGACCGATTGTCACGAAATTTACCAGTATGATTTACAGTCGTACAAAGCGAATTCGTGCAAAATTTGTCATTCCGTGCATTATTCCACCATTTATGCTAGTTGTTGTATCAAAATTATCAATTTTTTAGGGTAGTGGTTCCACATTTTGATTTATAGTTCTGATCCTACAGAACCGATGTTACTGGATTTCAATCCCAAACTGCTTAGGATAACTACAAGCAATTTGAGACCAAGTTTGTTCTTTTCTTTTGCGTTTTTCGAAAGTGAGCGTGTTTTCAACAGACGTACAGAGTGACAGACGGACAGACAGACGGACATGGCTAAATCGACTTAGAATTTCTGAAGGAGCCAGAATATATATTCTTTATGGGGTCTTAGATATATAATAAAAAAATTTCACATGGAATGGCAAACTTAGTATACCCTCATTCACCACAGTGGAGGGTATAAAAAGAAGAAAAAAATCATAGTAATATGGAACTTAAATATAAAAATGTTTGTTGTTGAATTTTGAAAAATTTTCATACCGAAAAAACAGAAATTTTTGAATTTGGAATCAAATAACATAAAAATACATAAGTTAAATAAATGAAAAAAAATATAGGAAAAATTCCTTTTATATAATAAAAAGCAACGGAAATTTTAAGAAAAAATCCAGAAAACTAATAAATTTTTTGTGGTCAAGTGTATTTTTGGAAACACGTCATTTGGCATCAAGGGAATTTTTGCATACGAGGGAAAACTTTTGATGTTTGCGTGGTTCTGATTCCCAAGTTCCAAGGACTTAATTATTTCGAAAGGCGGTACCCATAATTTGTTTGCTGCTTTCGAACACTGGCTCTGAAGCATAGACGTTATCATTTGGCGATCAGTAACTTGTTTCTTTTTAAGCCAAATTAAATTTTTTTTTTTATTACACCGATGGTTGTTACTGGGATCACTAAATTAACCAACTTGAATAATTAAAAGATTTTATATGTTTTCATTATTATAATTTGTTAAATGAAGTTTTTGTGATATTTCGCACCTAATGCTTAAATAATGTTAATATCTTAGCAATTATATTCTATAACAATAATACTTAAAAAAAATATATAACCTGTTAACTCTCATAGATACAGATTAAAATCGAGTGTGTTACATTTACTCTAAGTCTTTACTAATATAAAACCTCCAAATTTCCATGATCCTGACTTCAGGCCTGCAGTCATCGATGGAACCACATTATGGTGAGTTGTAAAAATTATATTTATTAAAATATCTTAGAGTATAAATAATACTACAATTACGAAGATTTCACTTATAAAAAGATTAATGACATGTTTTAATAAAAAAAAAAGATAAAATATAAATATATATAATTAACACACACCCAATTAACCTATAGATATACATACTTACATTAAAAATAATTACTTACTTTAAAATTTAATTTTAAAAATAATTTTAACCATTATAGTAATACCCCCTTATTATCTGTAAATCTAATATTATTATTTTTCTATGGTCATTATACTTGTTATTTCAAATTGTTTATAAATAAATATAACTTAACAATGAAATATTAAGTTTGGTAATTTTTTAATTTCATGAAAGGTATAGAACGGAAATAGACCTAAAAACAAGAAATGTGATGTTGATATTCCAATTTGTCAAGCATCATTTAACCTGGCAATAACAAATAAAATCAATAAAGCAGATCTTGAAGATTTTATTATTATAGTTTATTATATTATTATTTTGACAATGGCTATCCTCTATAAATTTTACTTTTATGTTACGATCCTTTACTTAGTTCTCTTGGAAAAAGAACCAGACCCCAGACTGAGAACGTTAGGCACATAGGATGGCTATTATTTCGAAGAGAACAAGGCCGTAAGGTGGGATTCGTTACAATGTCTTTTAAAAAGGATTAAATTCTTTTCTTAAGGAACGCTGCCGACACCAGGCAACAGTATCCGCAGGAAGCAATAGTTCGCCTAAGAGGATGTTTATTAAGGGAGAGTTCACTGTACTTAATAACACATTATTAAACGATTAAATTGGCAAGACAAATTATGGGGACTATTGAAAATGGATTAAATTGCCACCAAATTGATTAATATATCGAAGAGATATGTACATATAATCAAACTTTGTATATTTATGTTTCAAAATAGACAAAAGCTTAACTTATTTAAAAGTTGGATACTGAAAACTATTAGAAAACTAAATTTTTAGTAAATAATAAACTTTTATTTTTCTTCTTCTTTCAATTTCAGGCTTTTGCGTTTTTAAAAAGGACTTGAAATTGCTTTGGCAATTTTCCGCTTATTTTTATGGCATATGAACAACAAAAAAAGCAATATTCCTTAACATTTTATTGAAACTTTTTCCGGCTTATTTTTTTTTGTTAAAGAATGTTGCCAATTTTGTGTGTTTCATCGTGTCTGTGTGTGTGTCATTCAAACGATTCAAAAATAGTTTTATGTATATATAAAATTTAAAACTAAAATTGGAAGGGGAGGAGGCAGAGTTCTTTGTGGGTATTTTCTGGTAGGTACCTGTTGTGCGTTATAACCATATTTTCCTGTTAATTTTGATTTCGTGATAAGGTTTGCGTTCACAAAGCAAAAAAAAAAAAAAGAAAGGTACAGAACAACTTCCATTAAAAATATCACAAAGACTTAAAATGCCTGTCAAATTTAAGCCACGTTTAAAGGTCAGCTATTTTCATATAAAGTTCTTTAAATTGTAAAATAAAGCTTCGTTCACAATGGTAGCAGCAATTTAGTTTTTTCTTCCATGTTATTTCTTCCCAAAGTATTTCATATATTTTCCTTTCATTTTTTGAACAAAAATGTAACTTAAGTTTTTTTTTTCAAATGTTGAGTCTACTAGTACTTCAGCAAGGCGTATTCATTCCAGGTAATCTCGGTAGTACAACAAGTGCAAAACCACAAGCAGATTGTTTTTGTAAAATCATTGTACAATGTCAAAAACCGAAACAAATCAAAACAGAAACAAAGATAATAAACAAAATTTTGACATAGAACAATTATAAAGCTAAAGAAAAAAAGTTATCAGCAGGGCTTTTAGGATCAC
Organism: Pollenia amentaria; assembly: GCA_943735925.1. Taxonomy (NCBI): domain Eukaryota; kingdom Metazoa; phylum Arthropoda; class Insecta; order Diptera; family Polleniidae; genus Pollenia; species Pollenia amentaria. Next base: position 229,585,652 of record OX031009.1, read on the forward strand.
CTGTAATGAATTCGCCTTGTACTTCAGCAACAATTTGTATGAAATTATAAATGTCGTTTATAATGGTGGCTATTCTTGAAAATGGGTCGAAGGAGTGAACATTTACATGAAAACAAAAACAAAATTTACGAATATTGTTCTTGTTATCTATACACTTCTAAAACTAAATTAACGTGAAAGATTTAACGCGTTTCTATCTCTTTTAAAAACTGTAAAATTTGTATAATAAACAAAAACAATTTTTGTAAATTTGTTTTTGTGTTCATGTAACTTTTCACTCCTTCGACGCGTTTTTAAGAATAGCCATCAATATTTTTTTTAGTTTTGAATGAAAATTTAAAAATTGTGTTTTAAAAAATAATTATAAATACGTTAAATTGTGGGCAAAATTTGCAAACGTTTTCTTATTTAAAAATGTGTGTGGTTGCGAAAATAATTGTTGCTTTATTGTGAACACCAAGTCAAAATGTTGCTGCCATTGTGAACGAAGCTTTCGTCTAATAAATTAAAATTTTCAATTTTAAATGAAAATTAAACTTTTTTTTATCCTCCTGTATTCTCTTGTATATAATACTTGTGATACTTGCAAATTTATTTTAATGTAGAACGATTTTCACAAAAAAAAAAGGAAAAAAAAATTACTTTATTTTTATAAATTGTCTCCTTAATCCTTAACAAATGTTTTTTTCCTTTATACTGTTCTTTAATTATTTTTTTTTTCTTTGTCTTCTTATTTTCAGTCATCTGCACTTTTCAGAGGCGATAATGCCGTTTAAGATTTATTTTATTCTCCAGGATGTGTAAACTTATGCTGAATTCATTAATGCGAGCGTTTTCCTTTAAATTTGATTTTTTTTAAAAAGTATTGTATAAAGTTAAATTCAGTTTTCAGTCTTTTCAGACATGACCTTCACCGAACACGCTGCTTTTAAAAGGAGGTGCACACTATCAACAATGCGGCAGATAGACTCTCATACTTCGTTATGTTGCAAACTGATGAAATTGAATTTTGCTGTGGTCATTTCGAAATTTTAATATTTAATTGACTCACCAAAGGATTAACGTTTTTATTATGAGAAATTTATAGAGAAAAAAAAAACACTGGCCTGACATTATTTAAATTAAAATGTCAATATAAAATGGGAAATACAGAATTAAACATAAACACTTTTAAGTGTGTGAAAAATAAGAATCTGAAAAAACTGTTAATCAGAGATAATAAGACAAATATAATTCTGATGCAATTGATAGTACCCGAAATTATATCGACACCTCGATTGGTTAATGAAAGAGTATTTTTATTATTTTAAAATCGGAAAATTCTTGCAATTATTAATGGCGTTTTCGTTTTTAAAAAAATGTGTATCATAAGTGTTACATGTGATTTAACAAAATTTTTAAATGTTAACCTTATTTTTAAAAAGTGATGCATATTTTACGTTTACCAAAGAACACACGTTTCGACATAAGGCAATTAAGTACAATTAGCGTTTAAAATTAGAAGCGAGAGACGAACTATTTATTCAGAAATAATAACAAAACCAGCTGTCAAACTAGTGCTGCACTCATGCCCCTTTAATTTAAATGAGTGCTGAACATGTAGCATTTTTTTTTCTTATTAAGGGAAACATCATGAGTAGAGAACGCGTTACACTCTTATAATAACACATATTTTTCAGAAAAGAACATAAAGAAATGTAAAAGGCAGAATAAATGCAGAATACTACTCAGAAAAGAAAACGCAATAATTTTAACTCTCTGAAGTTGTAAACTTACGTTTTAAACTTTGCTTCCACCAGAGATGACCACTCCTGTGGAAAAGAAGTAAAAGTTAATAAAATCGCATTTGTATAACACTAGATTTTATGTTGGCATAAATACAAAATAAAAATTTCCATGGAAGGTAAATTTATAATTTATATGTACATATCGCACTTGTTCCTCTAAACAGCATCAACTCAAAATTTTTCAATTTTCACTTTTTGCAAGAAAACGATAAACAGTGGCCATATCTACCCACTGTAAAAATTTTAGATATATTTCTCTAGTATTTTGCCTAAAAATAATGCAGTTGTATCCCCATTTGTGATATAAGTATATAAAAAAAAAAGTTTTATGTTTCTACCGAAAATTTATAAACTTTGTGTTGACTCTGTTTCGAGGAACAAGTGCGATATATTTAAGTTTTTTTTTTCTTGAACGATGTTATCCTTATGTTATTTCTTAGTTCAGTAGACATTTCTGTTAACGCGTCACCACCCAAATCCTACAAATGGAGGGAAATAACTCTGCTAAGAATGGTATATAAAGTTATAGCTTATATCATCAATGCAAGACTCTCTACATCGTTTCGTGATGGTCTTAAGACAAGAGCAGGCCGCTTTCCGTCCCGCAAGAGCATGCATTGATAAGCAGTCAACAGTCTTAGAATAATCTTAGAACAATCTGTTGAATAGATACTCTTACATGGGTGCGATTCTTGGAACGCCGCTCACAATAATGGCAATAGTATGCAGACATTCGTCAACCGTTGACTGCGTCGAATATAAAGAAAATGTTGGCCCGTACGCATTTGAAACGAACCAAAAGCCAATCGCAACCGAAATCCGAAAACGTAAATGGCGTTGGCGACATAACCAGAACTGGGGCCACCGGTCGTAGCTGGGCGGAAAAAAATCGATTAGCTAGTGATAGAATTGTTTGGAATGACTTTGTAATGGCCCTACGTAATTTATAGGAATTTATGGAATACATAATATGTATTTGTATATATAATGCCACAAATCAGTAGGATGTTAATTTTAACATAACTTCCTTTGTGACAAAAGTGTTTGGCGATTAACTAATTATTATAAGTCTGATACTAAATTACTCCATTCGATATCGATCAAAACTCGTATTTAAATTGTGTTGTAATTTTGTTGAATATAAAATGCCATAATTCGACCCTTGGATTCGGACAACACTTAATATAAATCTATCTATAGACTCTGAAACTATCCAAACGATGTGTTTGGATTTTTTCAAAATTAGACCACGACGGAAGTTGGGGGACAATATCTTCCTCTTCGAAACTATCTAACAGATTTTAATGAAAATATAGATGGATCGCTACTGATATGGACGCACTTGCTATACATTTTTAAGAAATGTGACCACAAGGGGAGGTGGGGGCAATTTTTGTCTCTCCGAAACATTCGAACCGTTTGTAATAACATTTTAAACATACATATATATACCCCTAATTATATAGACACAATTTGTTCAACAATGGGAGTAGGAGAAGGGGTTGCTTTGCTTATATGTGAACATAAGTCCTAATCTAAAATTTTGTGTAAATCACCCCTTCGATACAAGATGCACATTAATTTAAAATTTTCTTAGTTAACTTTGGTGCCAACAAAAATTGTTTTTTAATCCTTTATAAACAACATATGTATAGGGCTCGATATATCGATATATTTGCGATTATTTCGTAGGCGACAGTTTATCGAAATTTTGTTTTTTCTTGCAAATAAGTTATAAACCATCGTTACAATGACGAACAAATTCATAAACTTTGAATTTGTACCGTTACGAAGAAAAATTACATCTAAATCCCAATTAAGTATTGCACTGCTTAAGAAAAAAAATAATAAAAATATTTGCCTTTGTCGCTTACGATATAATCGCAAATAGAGCTCATTATTTGCACCTCGTTCTCGATAAGCCTATAAATTTATGTCTTTTTTTTTTTTTTTTTTTTTTTAGTTTTATAACTATAGAGGAGAGTGGCTCAGCTTTAGCACTTTTTAAAGCTCTGAATCTACTTACTTATTTATTCATTCTTTAATTTATCACATTCATCCTTAATTTAACTAAAAACCCGCGAAGCCTTGTGGCTTGTCTGCAGGTAAATACTATATAGGATTATATGAGAGCTTATTTAATTTTCATATTTAATATTTATGTATATATATAAAATAGATAATAAATAAATTAGTGGTATTATTATTGGGACATTAAAAAAAATTTTTTATAAAGTTTTCTTAACTTTGACTTATCTGCTGAATTCAATAGTTGTGTTGGCATTTCATTGTAGATGTTAGGAAGTATAACTTTCAAGGTTCTATCACCATAGCTGTTCTTTGTTTTTTTAATTTTAAATCGACCGTCTGAACGAAGCCGTGTATTGTATCGATGGTTTATTGGTTGTAGGAGCCGGGAGTCGCTTAGATCAGTCAGTATTGTTAGTCGATATATATTTTTCACGTTAAGCACATTTAGTAGGCGTGGCAGGTTTTTTGATATATGGTTGCTTCTGATTGTAGAGTTATTATGAGTATTGTGTGTGTATGAGTTTCCGACGTTGAGATCATTTGCATTATTGAATACATTATTATTTGCTATATTTAAACGAAGGTTGGGGTTGCTGTTTGTATTTTCTTGTTTTTGGTATAGTATTTTGAGCAATTGATTTTGGGACTGCTGGAGATTCTTACAGTGGGAAGAGTTTCCCCAGGCCGCTATGCCGTGACGTATATAAGATTCAGCTAGCGAGAAGTAGACTTGGCGGAGTACGGTGCTTGTTGCCGCGTATCTTAGGTGGTATAGGGAGTAGGCAGCTTTCCGCAGTTTCTTTCGTACCTCCTGTATATGGACTTTCCATTTGAACGTACTATCCACATAAACACCTAAGTATTTATAAGTGTTTACTAATTCAATAGTGGTGTTGCATTGGTCGTTAATGTTGCTAATTTTGTGGTGTATTCAATTTATGTCGTGGTATTTGAGTTTAATGCTTATTTGTTTAAGATGTGGTTGTTTAATATGCATTATTTTTGTTTTGGATACATTGATGACTAGACCGTTATCATGGCACCATTTTGATGCGTTGTCTAGTTGCTTTTGCATGATTTTTGTGGCCGTTTCAATATTTTTGTTTTTAACCACTATTGCCGTATCATCGGCATATGCATATGTTTTGCAGTTTTGCAGGGCGTTAAGTAAGCCGTTTGCGTATATTAAATATAATAGAGGACCTAGTTTGGATCCCTGTGGAACTCCTTGTTTCGATTCGGTTTCATCACTAAATTTGTTCATTATTTTAACACAATATGTTCGGAGTTTGAGGTAGTCTGCAAACCAGGACAAAACATTATCTCTTATCCATTTCTTTCTAATATAGAAAGAAGTTTTACATGTGATAAGGTATCAAATGCCTTACTAAAATCAATAAATAAAACTAGACACTTAAATCTTAAAGTAATAAATATCTTAAAATTGTGTATGTTAGGAACTTCGGTACAGACGTTTATACATTATTTAAAGAATCTTTATATTTCTGAAGAAAACAATTTTCTTTGGATTTGTTAGACACGCATAACACGATTTTTTCAAAGTGCTTTCTTGTTTAAAAAGGTATTGCGCCCTAATGTGGCATGTAGATATTACCTCATCTACGTGTATACAATACCCAGATTATTCTTGGTCAAGGTTAACGAAAGTGAGTGAGTGACATTATTTTTTGTCATTGTATTCTGCCGTTTGTCCCAGTCGCTGTCGCCTTCAGTTCTACTGTTGCGGCTAAAGTTGTTGCCTTTTATTTCTTTTTTATACTTTAACACTAAAATAGATTCTTTATGGTCTTTTGCAACATTAATGTTTTAAAATTTTGTGGTTTGTTTAAGCTCCTTTCGTTTATTTACGTGCTTCTGTTTGTAATACAATGTTTGTCCATTCTTTTACACATATTTCTCCATTATTTCTTATATTTTATTTATAGTTAAACAGAAAATAAAAACCGTAAAAACGGTTTGGAAAAATATAAAAGTTCTAACCAAAACGAATTTTTTCATTGTTCATGATAACGCAATCGATATAATTGACAGACTGAGGGCATGTCGGTCAAATAACTTATTTTATAAATAATTTCCCATTTTTGAAATCTATATATATAAAAATGGATTATGTATGTTTGTTTGTTTGTTTGTTTGTCGCTTTATAGACTCCGAAACTACTGAACCGATTTTCCTGAAATTTTTACAGTAACATCACGTGAGCCCTAAAAATAAAATAGGCTACTTATTTTTTCGATAGGGGCAGGGGAATTGGTACCCCCCATAGGATGCCAATGTTAATTATCGCACGATTTTCCTGAAATTTTTACAGTAACATCACGTGAGCCCTAAAAATAAAATAGGCTACTTATTTTTTCGATAGGGGCAGGGGAATTGGTACCCCCCATAGGATGCCAATATTAATTATCGCACGATTTTCCTGAAATTTTTACAGTAACATCACGTGAGCCCTAAAAATAAAATAGGCTACTTATTTTTTCGATAGGGGCAGGGGAATTGGTACCCCCCATAGGATGCCAATATTAATTATCGCATATCTTAAGAGCCGCTGCACGCATTTTGCTGAACTTTTTGTAGTAGGATCTTCTGAGCCCCGGAATTGAAATAAAATAGCAGCGGGGGTATAGGAATACACCATAGGACGGCAATGTTTAACATCGCATATCTTAAGAACTGTAATAGTGAGAATGTTCAAACTTTCTAAAAGTCACTCTTATGGTATACTACACTTTTGAAAATAAAAATAAAGCGGGTAGGCTCAGGGGGGGAAATACCTCCCATAGGATGCATACATTAAATATCGCTCAACTGAAGAACTATTAAAGGGAGAGTCTTCAAACGTGGTTAAAGCTACTATTATAGTAAACTATAAATTTCAATATAAAAATGTGCGGGGTCAGTGTAGCGAAGCGCACCGGGTTAAGCTAGTACTCTATAAAGTTAACATTTGCCATCTATATCCACCTACCTACCTGACTTTTATGCTAGAATAAGTATGTAGTTAGTATCCATTAGCTGTAGTTAGTGTCTTTTGGCTGATAACTGTCAATAACTAAATTAACAATAAGCGTGTTTTGAAGAAAATTACTTATTTTTATTATCATTATTTCTTGTGTTCACGTCGTGAAATTGTAACATTCAAGAGTAATTTTTATTAAAACAATTATCTTGTCTAAAATAAATTTCCAAAAGAATATTTAGATGATGGTGTCACCCTGTGCGTGTGAAGATTAAAGTTCCAACACCCAACAGTAAAATGTGTGTGACTACTTTTTTTAGGTCACATAGTTCGTTTATGACTTTTATTTGCACAAGATATGTATTACATTTAACGATATTAAAACTTTAAGGGGCTAACGTTTGAAATTCGCCTCACCTTGTGTTCTGAAAATTTTTATATGTACAAGCATTCTTTTTTTTAATTTTTAAACAGAAATTTTTCTTAATTGATTATAATTTTTTTAGGATGAAGTAGATACAAATTTAAAAACTTTCTTTGAATCGGTTTTGGTAAAAAATTTAGTCTAAACTCTAGTTTAGAGTTCAATCTAATGTTAAGTCTAAAGGATATCCTTTAGTATAGTTTAAAGTCAATTCTATTAGACTTGTATATGTCTAGCCTATGTTAAGTCTTTGTTTAGTCTATGCCTAGTCTATGCCTAGTCTATGTCCACTCTATGTCTAGTATATGTCTATGTATAGTCTATGTCTACTCTATGTCTAGGCTATGTCTATTCTATGTCTAGTCTATGTCTAGTCTATGTCTAGTCTATGTCTAGTCTATGTCTAGTCTATGTCTAGTCTATGTCTAGTCTATGTCTAGTCTATGTCTAGTCTATGTCTAGTCTATGTCTAGTCTATGTCTAGTCTATGTCTATGTCTAGTATATGTCTAGTCTATGTCTAGTCTATGTCTAGTCTATGTCTAGTCTATGTCTAGTCTATGTCTAGTCTATGTCTAGTCTATGTCTAGTCTATGTCTAGTCTATGTCTAGTCTATGTCTAGTCTATGTCTAGTCTATGTCTAGTCTATGTCTAGTCTATGTCTAGTCTATGTCTAGTCTATGTCTAGTCTATGTCTAGTCTATGTCTAGTCTATGTCTAGTCTATGTCTAGTCTATGTCTAGTCTATGTCTAGTCTATGTCTAGTCTATGTCTAGTCTATGTCTAGTCTATGTCTAGTCTATGTCTAGTCTATGTCTAGTCTATGTCTAGTCTATGTCTAGTCTATGTCTAGTCTATGTCTAGTCTATGTCTAGTCTATGTCTAGTCTATGTCTAGTCTATGTCTAGTCTATGTCTAGTCTATGTCTAGTCTATGTCTAGTCTATGTCTAGTCTATGTCTAGTCTATGTCTAGTCTATGTCTAGTCTATGTCTAGTCTATGTCTAGTCTATCAGGGGTGTTCTGGAAATCGAAAACGCAAAACGCAAGAATTTTGAAGTTCTTTTTAATACACTCTTAAGCCAATTTTTTATAATTTCCTTAAAGAATTCTGTTTAATAGAAAAATATTTGTATTGTATTGTATTTGTATTTCTTTTTCTACAAAAATATTATTAAAAAAACGACTTTTAAGTTCTTGCGTTTTGCGTTTTCGATTTCCAGAACACACCTGTATGTCTAGTCTATGTCTAGTCTTTGTCTTGTCTATGTCTAGTCTATGTCCAGCCTATGTCTTATCTGGTCAATGTTTCTAGAAAATGTTTAAAATATACATGCGAACTTATAATTTTTAATGGGTTTTATTTAAGCAATTGATTACCAAATATAATCAAATTTTTTTCAAATAGAAATTATCTTCGATTGTCACACAAAACCAAAGAATCAGCCATGTCACAGAGTACAATTCCGTTCGGAAACGGAATTCATTCCGTATTTTTGTGCTTCAGAAAATTACGAAAATACTTTGCGGAATGAAACCATTTTTATTTTCATAAACGAAATGGGAGTTTTCTGTATTTTAAAGACCAGAAAACTATCAAAATATACTTTCTATCATTAAACAAATATGTTTTCCTCGATTCCGAACGGAATTGTACTCTGTGACATGGCTGAATATATTGAAAATATACATTCAGCATTAAATCGATGTAACTGGTGCATACTAAATAATATAAGTTCTCATTTAGGTAGTGTGTCATTAAGTTTTTTGTTAAGTTTTTCATTAAATATTTTATTCTTAATATTTTAAACTGCCAGGCCTACAATATCGACAAGAACATTTCTTTCGCATTTTTATATTGAAAACAATAATAAAAAACTAAAATTTGTTTTTGTTTTCAATTTAAATGTGCGAAAGAAATTTTCTTGTCGACATTGTGGGCCAGGCAGTAAATTTTTTCTTATACATCTTCATGTACAGTAACCGTTTATTTCAGAAAAACTTAGCCCGATGCAATTTTTTAAAATTCCTGCTAACAATTTTGATATAAGAAAATGGATACGAAAAAAGAACCGATATATTTTAGATTGACTAAAAAGCAATTATTTTGTTAAAATATATCAAATATACAAAAGCATATTTTTCATGCAAATAGCCTGAAAAACTTGCCCTGCTAATAACAAAAGTGTCCATAATCAATGTCAGGTGCACAGCCGTCGGTGGCATAACAACAAAATTGTACAATTTGTAGAATTTTTTGAAGTATAGGTGACAGTAAGAAAGTGTTAATTATATTTTTTTATCACTCCGAACATTTTTTGTCGATGATCTTGTTGTATTAGTTTGTAATTTTTTTTATCATATGGAATTAAAAAAAACGTACTAGAATAAACCCTAAAATACTCATATTTCAATACATTTTTTTTATTTGCAATTTTATTTTGCAATAAATGTTGTTGTTTTTTTTTAATTGACACAGTTTTAAACAACTACATATGTACACCGTAAGAAAAAATTAAATCAATATGTTTTTGTGATAAGATAAGGAATAAAAACTATCAAATTAACAACATGTTTATAGAAGAAATTAATAAATAACACTGCGGAATAGTCATTTTGCGGCCTGGAACTTTATTGCAAATGTTTCCTAATTTGAGGTCGCTGTTTTCAAATCTAATCTCCATTTTTCTGTATCTGCTCGACTTTTCGAGATAAACCGTTATGTTCAAAATTAAGGCTCTTTCATTACATACATTGGAATAACTTGAAAACGGTTCACCATATTCCGTTTAAAATAGTCCGAAAATCGACAACAAAATCTTGCAGGAAATGCAAGAAAAGTCAAAGTTTTTGTCTAAAAACATTTAGCTAAACAGATTTCGAATAAAATGAGCTTCATTTCGTTGCAATCGGTGCACAACTTGTGATTTTGCCTTAATTTTCGACATAACGGTATATCAGCGACCTCAAATTAGTAAAAATTTGTTATAAAGTTCAAGGCCGCACAAAAAAATTCAATTTTGTTCCCTTGTGTTATTTAACTTTTTTAATTTCAAAACAGATTATTATTTTTATGTGGTAACACAAGTTCGATAATCAGCTTATGTTGCAATTTATGACAATATCTGTACTTAAAATTAATGGGTCGATTACGGAGGGGAACACAACTTTAGACAACGCAACTGATATTTAAAATAGTATTCAATACGGCGACATTGTTCTGTCGCTAAAATGTTGTCGGTAATGCTATTTTGACAGTCTGGCAATTAAAAACAAATGTAACAAATGGAAAAAAACGAGCAACAAAGTGATTCAAAATGAATTAAAAGTAAAATAAAATTTAAAAATATGATTAGTTCTGTGGACCTATTTTTCGCAGACCAAGAGGAGACGGTATACGATGCATCTATTCACGCAGAGAAAAAACATGATTAATGAATGGTCACTACGACCATTTTTATTCATATTTGCCTAATATGTTTACCCTAATAAACTTATTATAATCCTTATTTAACTTGAAAAAATATTTTTTCTCCTTAAGATTTTTTAATTCACTATAATAATATTATATGGTGTTTTACACCTAAAAAGTTACTATGATCTACCTAAACATATTAAATTATGTGAAATATTTGCTACTATAATGTATATATTTTCAACTATACAATTAAAATCATAATATTAGCTTTACACAAAAGTTATGATTGATATCATCATTTTTGTTCGCTTTAAAACACATTCTCTAAATGAGCAAACATTTATTGTCAAAACAAACAGTGTGTGTTTATAAAGCAAATAAAATCTTCTTCCATGTCATTTTCCGTCTGCGAGAGTCAGTAAACCGAGAAACATGAATGACTGAAGTTTTTCGGGAGAAAAAGGCTATGCATGAATGCAATATTAAGGAAATAAACTATTATACGTTTATTGAAACAGGTAAGTTATATATATATATATATATAAATATATGTATTTAATTTTATTTATTAAAATATGCTAATCTGTAAATGCATGTATTTTTAATAAAACATGAAATTTTTGAAAAAAATTTTTTATTGGTTTTATTGTGAGAACCATATTGCATGGTGTTAGGAAAATTAGAAACATAATAATAATAATATTTTTGAGATAATAATAAGCTATAAACATGTCTGAACATATATTGTTACTGAAGACGTGTTTGGTACAATCATAACCGCAAACATTAATGATAGTTTGCGATTGTGATTGTATCAACCATGTTTTTTCTTTGCGTGTTATACGCTATTTAAGAGATATGTTTGTATATTTGAGCCTCAATCGTTTGCTGTTGCTTTTCGTTAGTACTTTTGAGCTCAGCTTCTTCTTCCAAAACTTTAACTAAGTTTGCCCCAAAGACATGTCCTAAAGGAATTACTGTCAGCTCCATCTATAGAAGCTCGGGGCCAAACTTATTTCCTCTGTCGGTCCTACTCGGGTAGTTTATACATTTTGTTATTGTACGACATTTTTTCTTTAATCTTGGCCTTAAACGTTGCCAAAACTGTTAATTTTTCTGCGATACGCTTCCATGTGGCGTTCAACAGATATACAGAAATTTCAAGTGCCTTCGTATGGGAGGTGTCATGCCTACTTGTCCCATTGAACCTACCTTTTAAAATATGTTGTAGGCTATTATCTAAGCTACTTGTACAAAATTGGAATACTTTCACTATTACAGTAGTCCAAACACGTAGAAATACTTATTGCCATTATATGGGAGGTGCCACGCCCGCTTGTCTAATCCCGCCGACTTTTTGGCAGATGTCGTGCATTGATAACGAAGTTATTTGTTTCATATTGGAAGACTCTTAATGTAAACGTCCTTCAGATAAGGTTATTCACATTTTTATTGTGTTGGTGCCACGCCTACTTGAAAATTAAAATATATTTATACCCTTTGTTAGGCGCCGGATAATCAGGAAATTACAGTGAAACTTTCAGGAAAATCGGTTTAGTAGTTTAGGAGTCTATAAGCCAGCAAACAAACAAAGAAACAGACAAACATTTTTCATTTTTATATATATAGATAAAACTGAATATGTTTTTTTAATATAATTGACAATAATCTTGATATATAGAAAAAAAAAACTAAATAAGACCTTTTAAAGAAAATATAAGACAATTTATAAATTATAAAAAAGAATGTTATAAATTTAAATTAAGATCTGGCAATAATGCCAGTTCTATCTTTAAAAATATTTTTTTTCATAATATGTTTTTTAAGGATGAAATTCTTTTTCGAATTATAAATTATACTATTGTATTAATGCTTATTATTATTTTTTTTTTCAATGTAAAAGTTACGATTTAGGCTGAGTTTTCGAGATCTCAGTTAAACTAGGTTTAGTTAATCTGAAAACAGATTTGTGCCGCCAATATCACGTTTGTTTACAAAATTTTTACGGAACAGCTGTTTTGCTTAACATTTTTGTCTTTAATGAAATAAAAAAAAAAAAAATAATAAAATCACATTAGATAGTACCTTAATGATTTATTAACCCCTTGTTAGAAACAGATATAAAAAATGGTCGTAAGTTCAGTTACAAAAATATACGGAAAATAAGTGTATAATTTCAGTTTTTTTATCTATTAAAATCCACATTTTTTTTAATTTTTGTTTTCATTTTCTATATTTGTACATAAAATGTATCAAATGTTTTTAATAACAAAAAATGCAGGGGCTTTGCTTGAAAAATTTATTAACCCTTAAACTTAAAACTATTTGGTTTCAATTTCTGAGAAATTGTTATTGATACTCTTAAATTCAACTAGAAATTAGTTTTTATAAAAAAAATCCAATTAAATATTTTTAGAATCTATTATATACCGTTAACATTTGAGGGTTTTAGTTTCTGTTAAATTTTGTTTTTTTTTTTTTAATTGAACTTTGTATTTTGAGAATAAACATAAAACTTTTAAACACTAAAAAAAAAACAATTTTGCTAAGAGTGTCCAGTAAAATGTTAAAAATTTTCAGTCATTAATAAATTTACACTAAAGAATGAAAAATTATCAATAAATTTAGGTATTTTTAATTAGGCTTAAGTTCATTGAATTTAATTTTCATTAAATTATTTTTATGAAGACAGGAATTTCACAACATGAAATTAATTAAAATATTATTGATAATTTTTCATTCTTGACTGCGCTGAGATTTGAACCCAGGCTTTCACGGACAGGTTGCCCAGACTAGTTTCGATTGTAACCACACAATCTCTTGTGGGGTTTGCCGTCTTACTCACTCGGCTTTTGCAGCCGGATGACGTCAATAGTCAAACATCAATCTTTTAACCAAATGGTATTTCACCTTGGTAGATTGAAATTTGCTTTTGAATGAATGATTATCTATTTTAATTGATTTACATGTTCTTCCTAACTTTTGTTTTTTCGTACTTTTTGTCAAGAATTCTTCTTGAAATCCAAAGTACATTTTTTTGTTTTTCATGTTTTTGTCTTTGTTAAGCCTAATTAAAAATATCTAAATTTGGATTAAAAACCATTTAACAGTCCAAAAAATTAACCACAATACTAATATTACGAATAAATATTAATTAATTTCATGTTGTAAAATTCATTCCTTCATAAAAATAATTTAATGAAAATTTACAGCCTGGCCCACAATGTCGACAAGAACATTTCTTTCTTATATTTATATTGAAAACAAAAACAAATTTAATTTTTTTATTATTGTTTTCAATATAAAAATGCGAAAAAAATGTTTTTGTCGATATTGTGGGCCTGGCTGTAAATTTAATGAACTTTAGCCTAATTAAAAATATGAAAATTTGGAAAAACCATAAAACAGTTCAACAAAATAACCACAATACTAAAAAATTAAAAATATAAAAAATCTCTTAGCGAGTTTTCAATTACGTCCATGAGAATTTTTTTTTTATTAAATTCTATGTATTTAACGATTTTTGCAAAACAGATCCCCTTAGGAATTATTGTTATATTCTTGAAACATCCCTTCCGCCCCCATCCCTAATTAAATTTTTTACAAAAGCTACCGGTAAATATTTGATTAAACCAGTGTCGGTCTATCTGTTTTGCGTTTAAAATTACTTTTTAAGAGTCCTAATAATACAGAAGATGAATATATTTGCAAGTTAAAATAAAACAAAATAATATTCATTAGAGGACACTCTTTTCATTTGTAATGGATGCCTGTCTTGGAAGCGTTGCTCTAAAATTCTTTCCCTGAGTATTACAATATTATGGTTTGCCCTAATAAACAGACACAAAAATCCTTCCTACACCCCTTGTCCATATTTTTTCCCCTTTTACTATCTCTGTAAAAAATACATTTCTACTAAAGTTCAACAACAATTAAATGCTTTAAATATTAAATTACTTTAGATTGACTATGTCAAACACAAATAAAAAATGCAAAAAAAAAAAACGAATAGCCTGAAAATACTTGAATTAAATTAATTTAATATGCTTAAAGAAAACACCGTCCGTCAGGCTGGGTTAAGTCACATGAAAATAAAAACTGCAAATTATGCAAAAGAGGGCTGCTTGAATTTTAAACAATTTATTAATTATTCGTGCAATACCAAAAAAAAAAAAAAAAAGGAAAAGACAAGAAGAAGAAATAATTGTAGGAGTTTTGCAATTAAAAACAAGAAGAAAATATAGGCGGTCAAAACCAACCATATGATACGCTACACCATAGAATTTAGTTAAAACTTTCGAGGGCGTACCTGTTTTGGACCCATGGGCAATAATGGACCAGAAGAACAAAATAGTGTTATGGGATCAATAACAAAATTAAAAGCTTTTGATCGATTTCAATAAAATTTGGTAATATTTAGATTAAAATAAAATAATGTTCGAATAAATTTAACGAGGGATGTAACGATACGCCTTTTTGCCGATACGATACCGATACTTAAGAAGGAATATCGCCGATATCGATACGAATATAAAATTTAAATTTAAGGTAAATTTAACAAAACTCAAGTAGAGTTATTTTTTTATTATACAAAATTACAGTGTAAGAGATTATTAATATTTAAGATTTTAAAATCAACGAAATTAATTTAAATTCATGGTAAAATGAATTAATTCTTAAGCAAAATAAAAAACAGTGTAAAAGATTATAAGTATTTAAAATTAATATTAATAAGATTTTTGTTTTAAAACCAAACAGCCCAATTATAAATAAAAACTCCCCGGGATTTTTTTCCCCTTCTCCCATTTTTCCTATTTAAATTCTATTGTAAAAATGAGAAAAAAGAGAAAAACTACCGGGGAATTTTATTCATAATTGGGGTCATAGAATTCTCAACTTTTGGGGAGAGAATTTCGCAACTCCGTTTGAAGCAGACCTGCAGTAAAAAATCGTCTCTCAGATGTGACTGAACTCATTTGACAGCTTAAGTTTTTCTACGTCATGGTCTTAAATTTTGAGTATAGCATTTAATTGCGCCAGTAAATAAGCGGATCTACGTATCTATCTAGACTTCTTCTTTAGCTGAACTACAGCGTAGAATGGACAGAGAATCATTCTTCTCCAAATTTTCTTTTAAGATTTGCACAAACGCTTTAAATGTCAGTTCCTTTAGACTTATCAGAGCTTTGTATCGAAGGTAGAGAATTTAAGATAAAAAATAGATTTAATTATTCTCTAAACAACCAAATATTTCATTCAGACCTAATGCTACGTAAATCGCCAATTTTTGGGACTGTAAATTATTCTACATCTCAGTTTATTCGTTTATCGTATTTTCTAATAATCTTCGAAGACTGTTAACTAGCGAAAAAGCGTCAGAAAATGTAGCAGTAACTTTGCTTATAAATAGCGAAGTGATTTTTATTTTCACAAAAATCAGAAAAGTTAGCAGAAAATTCTGCTGCAGGTCCAAACCAAGCTTTAAGTGCGTTTATGCATCACTCCAAAAAGTTGACAAGTTACAGTTGACAAATTACACAGCAAACGCGTAGAACGCATATACGTATCGAAAGCATGAAGTAGAATTACTTTCAAAAAACTGTAAAAAAGTATCGGCGTATCGACAGTAAAATATCACCGATATCGATATATCGGCAAACGTCAAGTTTAGCCGATATATCCGAAACGGCATCGGTATTCGTTTAAATATCTAGTTTAAATATGGATGGCAAAAATATTCCTGTAATTTATCATCTTTCTTCTGAGGTTAACAAAATTTCCAACTGGGTATTTAATGCATTTTCCGCTACTTGTTTACGCACATAAACAAAATTAATCATCAGATAAATATTATCTTTCCGTGTCATTTTTCATTTACCACAAAAATATTTGCATACCAACAACATTATTTTCCTTATTTGTCTAAAAATTTTGTATTAGAGAAGAAGAAAAAGTTATAATAAAAATAAAAAACAAACATTTAATTGTATTTAGGTCATGCACCACCATTCCAATTTCAGAACTCATCCATTCATTCATTCTGCAGAGTTTCCACGTACGTAATCTCTTTCATTCTGTTTAAGTTATTGTTGTTTTTGTAAAAGAGAATGTCGTTTGCATTAATTATTATAATTATTTCACAAGTGATAAGATAAAGTTCTAACTAAATTTGAATTTTTATCACGAGATCGTACAAATTTTTTATGAAAACAAAAGGAGAAGATAAAAAAAACTAAAAACACAAAATAGTGCAAATTTGCAGATAAAAAATTTTGCAAACTATTCATAAAACAAATAAATAACAACAGCTTAACGGCAACAAAACATTGTAAATAAATAATAGCGAGTGCACAATGGGACTGGAATGCAAGGTTTGCTAATGAATGTTTGTGAAATATGAAAGTTTTTTTTTCATATTTATTCAATAAATCTTTCAGCCTAACGATGGTTGGCGTATTCGAGTAGTTATTAAGGCGGTCCTTAAAAATGGTATTACCATCGGCGAAAAGGACAAAAATGCGTCGTTGTTATTTACAGCCTGATCCCCGAAATGAATAACCAAAACTAAAAAAAAAGATTTTTTTTACTAACACACTTGCAACAATTTTACATTGAATTAATAAGTTAGAGAGACCTAACGAGTTAGAGAGATAGAGAGAGAGGCAAAATCACATGTACACAAGGTTTCGGTCAGTTTTTTCATTTTGCTCTTAATAAACTAGTAGAAACTATAACCAATATATCGGTGAGCACTACTGGTCATCTAGCTAGTAAAATGACCGGTAGTCTTCTTGAAGGGATATTTTGCCGATTTTTATTTTCAAACTAGCATTTTATTTGTGTAATTGTTGATGTGGCAAAGCAGTCATTTGACAACAAATAAATATATTACGTGGGAAACAAAAAACATATCGACCGACAAGTCGATAGTTAGTGGGCCGCCTAAGAGAACAATAATGAGTGACTTGTTGTCGCTCGCGTAAGTTGTCGATCGACATCGTGCGCCAGGCTTTTAGTTATTCTATTACAATTCAAAATACCGTGCAAGGCGAATTTGCCTGTTAAATAGTTTAATTTCTCGTAATACATTTTGTTCACGCCATTTGAAAAATAAAGAATACGAACATTTTTATTGAAGCTTTGCACAATTTCTTTTTATCTTAATTTAAAAAAAATTAATTCATTTTAGTTAAAGTCGTCGGGTTTCTTATTCTAATTCTTAAGCTTATGCCATGCCAAATCCGAACGCGAATTTTCCAAATCACGGTCTTTGTTTAGCGCTTTTCTATTCGAATAAGTTTTGTGAAGTCTTTTGCCCTTTGGCATGTGTGGCCGCCATCTATATTTTATTGTTCTTTAGTGTTTTTTACATTAATGAATTTAATCGTGCTATTTTGTCTACTTGTTGTTTGTAATGAAACGGTTGGTTTAAAAATTCTTTTGCATATCCCTTTAATGTTTAATTCAAAATTGTTTAGCTTCTACTGAAAATTTTTAAATTTTAAGGTTTTGTTAAACAAGTGCGATATGTATTTTGTTTTGTTTTTTGTTGTGTTTACCAGCCAAAAGGGCGCTTAACACAAATTAAACGAACGACCATTAATGAGCTGAACCGAACACAACGAAGTTTGTGGCTTTTTACGAAAAATCGAACGAAATGAACGTTCTTATATTTATGTCGAGTTTGATTAGTACAGTATTTTTATTGTGTTTCGTACTCAAACAGAGAAAAGGGTTTAAAAAAAAAATAAAATAATTACAAAATTAATCAGAGTCCATACGGACGTGTAATGTATCAGGTTAATTCTATCATGGAATTCTAAAGGCCCATATATAATATACATAAGCTGGCTTAAGCAACTGTACGAATAAATGCTAATAATATGGAGGAACGAACCGAACCAGGTCATAAAATATAATTAATAAATGTATTCCAAAAATGGTGCGAAATTCTCCGTAGAGTTCTGTAACGGCCTTAATCAAAAAGTGTTTCGGTCTTAAGGTAACGGTAATAAACCCAAGCCCATGGCTCCTGATATTAATGGTAGTTTACTTACTCAAACTTAAAATATATTAAAAATTTTCTTTTTTGCAGCTCTAAGCTGCGATATGTGGCAAACTATATTGAACCTCAGGAAACTTTTTGTTAATTTGTCTAAGAAAAGTTCGAAACTAAGCGAATATTCCGTACGGATTCAGATGTTTTTTGATTTTGTTTTTATGGATCCATTAGACAAGTTTTTTGTTCATTTTTGACAGTAGCTTAAGCAAGCTCATGCATATTATATCTGGGACGTAATGTAATTTCAACGAACTGTCGTTTTTAGAAATCAGAGTATTTTTTTTTTTTTTTTTTTTTTTTTTTGTCGAACTGTTAACGTTTTTATTTCAGTTTCAACGCTGGGTGCTATATTTCTTAAACGCTTTTGTGAAAACGATTCTAAAAGCGAAGGCTTAAACCGACATTTTCGTTACTCCTTTCAAATAAACAAACCCGTCTTAATTCCAATCTTTTAACTTTTTTAAAATTTCTTTTCAAGCATTTCCGTGAACTTTTGTTGATTCTTTATAAACGGTTGACCTTTTTGTTCGTGCTGTACAATACCTTCTGGTACTGGTGCTGGTTCTTTTGCTTACAACGATGATGATGATGATTATGGAGTAACAAGTAAAAAGTCCTCATTCCCCATCTTAAGTATTTTGTTTTTATGGCTGCTATTTCGCTTTCATGACTTTAATAGAACATAAAATGTGGCTTCAATATATTTTTTCGTTTTTTATTTTCGGTATATTTGAGTCTATTGAAAGTATCCTTGGCATGCATTTTGTTTTGTGGTTACTTTTATTTTTTATTTTATAATGTTTTCTGTTCTTTTTTTTATATTTTGTGAGTATTTTTTCCTCTTGTTGCTTCATTTATTTATTTTTTTGCTTCATTTATGTGCTTTAAAAAATGTGTGTTTTGTAGTTTTTGGCCTTTTTTTGGGTTATTTATTTTGTATTTTTTTTATTATTTTACCCAAAAATAATTTTATGTGCTGTCTTTCTGTTGTTGTAATCATTTGTTGGTGTATATTTTTACACAGTGGATACATCATCCTCACCATCCTTGTCATCATGATGACCAGCGTCATCATTGAAGTCACTACAGGAAATATATTAAAATTGCCTGAAAAGTTTGTAACACATTATAAAAGCGTTATCTTAATCGGCACTTTTAATCGAATAATCGTATAGCAATATGAAATACACACAAATTGTTTGAATAAATCCATTAACAATTTCGATTTTACCAAACGGCTGAATACCTTAGTTCGATGGAAAGAGCATGAATTTGAATATAATTCAGGCTCCTAGTTATGTTAGGTACACAGAAAGAAAAAACTAGTTCTAAATTTAAAATTGTTCTACTTACTTTTAGTACGAGGCGTCCTTAAAAATTTAACAACGAACAATACTAAAAAGTTCTTAAAACAATGCAAATTGGCATAACTTTCGAAAATCAATATGTGAGCATACCCGTGTGCTTGCAATAGTTTGATGTAGAAAGAACAACAACACCACAACTATAGGAGGTAAAAAACAATTTGCTTGTTTTGTGTAGAAACAACAACACAATAAAAGGAAAAACATAAATTATTTTCAGATTTATTTATAACGTGCTTTTTCATTATTGAAAAATTAAAATAAGGATTAAAAATTCCCATATCCTATTTGTTAAAATTATTTAGTTAAATTTTCAAAGTATAAAGATTACGAAAATCATACTGGGCATGCTGCTGGTATCTTATAATTGAGATTTCTTCTGTAAACAAATTGCGGAATACAACAAAAGTGAAACAAATATGTTTAACGGTTAAGAAAATAATAATATTCTCACTATCTCTGGATTTCTGTGGTAAATATTTACGTTAGAATTATTATTATTTGCCAGGCTATCCTGCATCCAGTGATCAGGTCACAGTTGTCATAAGCAATACCGATAGTCGATCGCCGAAGTTCGAGTTCGCAGGAGAGCAGAGGAACCCCAACGCCTTCCAATGCCGTATATACCTGTACCCTGGGACCAGATTGTCTTGATATTAAACTGATTAGTCATCTCGGTTAGAGATGAGTTGTGTTGAGGCTGTTCTCGTTCTCAAGGAGAGAGAATCAAAAACCATAACGGATACCTATTTTTGAAAAATTTAAAGGCAATTCACAAAGTGTTTTATTGTATCATATTGATTTCAAATGCAATAATTTTATGAATATAATATTAATAAAAATAAAGCCAATACAATCAATATTGCACAATAGAACACTTTGTGAATTGTTTTGTAGTGTTTTATTGAGTCGTTCTCAAACGACAATTGGTTTTTTCTTTAACATTTTTTTATTAATGCAAAAAATATTTGTTTATTTTTTTCAAACTTCTAAATATAAAACGAGTACACATTTGTTGTTCGTTTATTTATTTTGCTTAGTTTGTTTTATATTTTTTTATTCTCTAAATTTCTTTTTCTGGTGTTTGTTTTTGGTTTCTGTACAATTTAGTGTTTATTTTTGTGTTTTACAATTTGTGTAGTTCAAACTAAAATTTATTTTTGTTTTTTAAACGTAATGAATTATGTCGCAACTTTTTTGGAGCATTACAATATATTAAACTGTGTTATGCACAGTTATCAAATTAAAAATTTTCCCAAAAAGCCAATCAATATATTTTTAAGCTATTAAAGCCTTATGTACAATTTTTAGGATAGTATTTAAGTCTTTATTGTGTTAATTTTCATATAAACTTAAATCGTATTAAAATACAGATTGAGTTTTTCATTTTCATTTGAAAATTCTTATTTAATTAAGATAAAAGTGTAGTAGCATTACTAAATACAAAAATAAAATATTATATAAAGTGTATTTATTTACATGGTGGTTTATAAAAAACAGCTGACTGTTATTGATTTGCTTCTTATTTGCTTGATATTGAGGCCACCTTGCTAAGTTATATACAATGAAAACTTAGTTGAATTTAAATGTACCAGCGTGGTGAATTAAGTTACATTTAAGTGCTTAGTGAAGAATAGCATTCTGTATTTAAAACGATTTTAAACATAAATGTAATATAATATCAAAACCTAAAAATTGGACGTTAGTGTTATTTAGGTATGTTTTTGCAGCATTGCTGTGATGAAATTCTTAAGTATTTCGAATCTCGTTAGATTCTCAAGTTTACAGATTTGAATATTGTATTTCGCTACATTATTGAATTGAACGAAAAAATATACGGACAAAAACCAATTTATTTGCCTCATGAATCTTATTTCCATACATTTGCTTGTAATTCAAAGAAATATTTGCAGAGCACATTCAATATTATTGATCCCAACTACGCTGCCATCTGTTAAAATTTTTGATGCAAGAAAAGATTTTTACTTTAACTAAAAACCTTATAAGTCATAGAAAAAGACGAGAATAGAAAGAGAGGGAAAAAACGTAACTCTGTGATTGTGATAGTAAGAAATATCCCAGCCAGCAAAATAGTCTTCCAGATATCCGAGAAGCACGTCGACAAAAAAGACGGAATCGTATACGAATTCTGTCAGATCTCTGACCGAAAAATGTTTGAAGTTTTCGACACGAATTCTGGCAGAAATGACGTGGGAAATTCAGGGGTTTTTGCCGCCATATCTGATAGATATCTGCCAGAACTCTAATGAAAAAGGCATGTGAAATTCTGGTGCGTTAGCCGACATTCTTATTGTTTTCTGACAGGTAGCGGAAAGAATTAATTTGAATTAATTTTATTGTAAAATAAAAGTATATAATGAAAAATTTTACATGTACTAACGTACCATTTTTTTAATCTTTCTTCTTTCTTTAAACAATAAAATATAATTAAAATTATTTTCAACTTAATAACAATTGTCATTATTTTCACAAAAAAGTCTCGTTAGACACATCTCTAGGTATTTTGTCAGAAATCTATTACACATCGGGACATAAATTCCCCCGACACATCCATGCTAAATCGATCTAATATCTGACAGAAATATGACTGCAGTCTCTGAGAAGAAAGTCAGACATTCTCAAGAAATGTCTGATTCAGATAAAGTCGGAGTATTTGATGGCTGGGATGTTTAGTTTTGTTCTTGCCACTTTACACGTACGACATTTTCAGAACAATTCTTTTGAGAGTTTCTTTTCTGGTCGCTTCCCTTATTGTAAGTACTCCACCCCCTTCTCACTCCCCACATTCAACTGCAACTGATAAGATAAACAAATCTATTTTTTCTGTTTATGTGAGAGCAGTCTGTTCCACATCGCAATGACTGACAACGGCTAATCTACCTTGCATGACGTTTTTTTGTTTTATTTGTTATATTTTCATCATGTTGTTGAGTTGCTTTAGTTTTCCATTGAAAATGCACATGTCAGTTTTATTTTCAAGAGCAGGTGAATAATTCAAATTCAAGGAAACTTTTGAGTATAAAAGTCAACACAGTTACTAAAAACTTAACTGTAACAAAAACGGAATATTTTTGCTGGTAATGTGAGAAAGGCTGCAAATAAATTAACACTTACATATAGGCACCTTAAATGCAAAAGGGCGTAACAACAAAACAAATTCGAAATAGAGTTTCTGATTGATTTTATTTCGCTTTTTGTTTTTAAGTACATGTTCACTTTTATAAAGAAATTGAAACACCAAGTACACTTTGTTGTTATTGATTTTGTAGGTTTTTGCTTCTCCTGTAAAAAATATGAAAAGTGTTTATACGCCCTTTTGCATATAAGTCGACGATATATATGTATGTGTTTGTAGGTGTGAGAGGAGTCGCTCTACGCATAGAAATTTCATTTCTTCATGTTTTGTAAGTCATATTTTAGACCAAGAAATGAATTTTGCTGAGAACTTTAAGGTTTATCGGTTAATCAAAATGCTGAATAATCAATTAACCGATGAAATAAAATCTCCGATTAATCAGAATTTTGATTGATTAAAAAAATTGATTGATTAAATAATTAAAAATGTGTTATTTGTCATAGCCAAATGAAACGCATATAGAGAGAATATTTAACTTTTAATGAAAAATTTAAGATTTTATTCCACTAGTTCTTTTGTATGGTCGCAAGGTGGAAAAATAGGTCGATTTTTGCTTTTTTATGTGGTCTCTATCGTACCAAAACGAACAATTCCAGAGAACACTTACACGGGAGCTTGCAGTTTTTTCTGTTTTTATAAATTTTTTTTAGTAAATGAAATACACCCGGAAACATAAATTCCATCAAGTTTTATCCACCTATTTCCTATCGTGTTCCTGGAATTCAACATGCAGAGAATTTCCTAATTTTTCGAATTTGTAGAAATTGAAAAACTCGATTTAAAACGCAACGCTTTTCATTTTCAGACTATTAAATTTCATAATAACTAGTTTGTCCATAAATTTCCTCTGCCCTAGAATTTAAGAAACGTAGGAAATTATACATAAGCTTTTTAATATATATATATTTGTTTTATCAAGTTTTATGTCTCAAAAAAAAATTATTTTAACTACGACTTTTCTAAATTAAAGTAACGATATGAAGATAAAATTAATAAATATAAAAACTTCCACGTAAATGTTGGTATTTAGATATAAAATTTAGCAACGATAACTTTTATAATACATAGTTACTATGTCATGTCAAAATGTTGTAGTGGTTGGATTAAAGTTGTTAGGCCCCATAAAAAGCCCCTCTCTAAAAAAGATGTTTATATTTAAATAATATTCAGCACAAAGAACTCTTATCGTAACCACATGACATAATTTTGTTTTTGCCAGGTCCATGATTGGCCATGGGTACACAGAAAAAAATAAAAATTGTTTTCAATTAAAAAGTTGTGATATTAATTAAAAACATAAATTAAATTAACACCAATAAAAAAATTAATAGTATCAATTAAACGTTTAATTCACTTGATTAAACGGTTAATTCACTTGATTAAACATTTCATTCACTTGATTAAATTTGTAATTAAAACTGATTTAATTTTTGATTAATGCTTCAATTGGTGAACAATTTTAGAGAATTTTTTCTGTGTACCAAGTAGAGTACACTCTCTAAAAGTATCTGTAAATACTGTGATGTAGGATATCAAATGGTGTTCTTGACCGACTATACTTTCTTACTTGCAAATTATATTGTGTATGTTAGAACTTTTTTTGAAATGTTTACCCTTTAACAAGGTCATTAATATCACTCTCGCAATAGTTTAAACTTAAAATTAAACTATTGCATAATACAATGGCAATTATTAATTAAAAAAAATACTACTGCCAAAAAAAAGTCATAAAAATATATTTGTTTTATATACAAGAGAAAAGTCTATAAAAATGTTTAATTAATAATTTATAAATTAAATTTATATTACAATGGCTTTAACAAATAGTCACACACACCGACAGATCAACAAAAGAATAAAAAAAATTCTGTCGCCTTTAGCCGCAACATTTTCACAGGCGTTATAACAATTATTTTTGTTAAAGTTATTGAAATGATACTTTTAGCATTATTAATTAAACAATAAAAAAAAAACATTAAGAGGGACAAAACAAACAAACGAAAATGTTGTGGTAGTAAAAAAATTGTATGGCCACGATTTTTTCGTCAAATCTTTTATTGAAATAAAAGATAATAAAACAATCAAATACTACACGTGACGTCATACCAGACAGCAAACTCTTATTAACGTTAAATGATAATCCGTTTTAAAAATTTTTTTTTTTTATTGTTAAACGAAATGAAAATTTTAATTGTTTAAAATAATCGTTGATCATAAAAATATAAACAAATTGTTGATTTGCTGAAGTGGGTTGTGGTCAGTCGAGCACGAACTACTGCTTAAGGCGTTTTTATGAGGTTGTAATTAAATTAAAACTAATATTTAATATTTTTAATAAAATCCCTAGTCAAATGTATTTATTTATATGTATATAGCGTAACAATCGGAACTACATCAAATTCAAAATGTATCTTCAATATTCGGTCAGAGCTGTTAAATATTTATGCAATTATGATTAACTTATCCAAATATTTTGAATTTTCCCTTAAATCATTTATTATCTTTATTCAAAAGAAATCGTTTTTTCTTAGAGCGAAATAAACCTGTATCTATTAAGCTAGTTGTTTTATTTATTAAGATTGAATGTAACAAATCATCATCTTTTGGTGCTACAGCCCGGCATCGAAATTAACATCGTTCACTATTTTCTTCCATACGGGTCTGTCTTGCACTGCATGTTTCCAATCATTTATTAATTTTTATTTTTATTACAGACCTTTTCGTACTCGGCTTTTTTTAGCACAAAGTTCTCAAACCAGTTTTCGGATTATTCGAAAAACCGGGTTTATTCCAATTTTCCGGGGGTTTAACTGGTTTTTCTTTTTCAAAAAACACGGGTTTCGAGTTATTCGACCACCGTAGATTCTTTAATGAGTAAAGAAGCTACGGTGGTTAAATTTGTTTATTGTAATATAAACTGCAAAAACTCATACATCCCTGCGAGAAATGTGTACCAATTGTTCTTAAAGCATTTATCCCATGACCAGTGAACACAATATTATAATCAAAAAGATCGAATTGTGATAGGTGAAAACAAGACATATCACTTAACTGGTAATAAAGTCTAGCAACTCCAGAGAAAAGGTAATTCACACAAAACTAACCATACGACAGGATTTTGTGCAGAATGATGTTATCTGCTTATATTTTTTTTTATGAAGGAGCTCTTTCATATTAGTATGGTTCGCTCGGGACAATATCTGCGACAGGCATTATTTTAAACGAAAATTAATGTGTACATTTACGTTATTTCAGTGACCTGTTATAAAGTGTAAAAAAATGCCAATTAACCCCCTCCTAGGACATCGCAGTGTTAAAGTTACAAGTCCCCTTCATGAAAAGTGTTAGAAGTAGAACCGGTCCCTACCACATTAGAACTGTCACGTGATAAGTTCCCTTTCCCCTTGGGTTACTATAAAAAGTGTTAATTTAATATCTAACAATGGGTAAGGTTATTGAAAATGATTAATTAATTAAATGTATTCTCCATTTTCAATAATTTTTTTATTAATGAGTTCTCTTAATTGGCAAAATTTCAAAAAGAGACAAAGAGAAAGGCAAGACTAAGTGCTTAAAATGCCTAAAACTCTTGTCTTACAAAGGATCCTCAACGTCGGCTCCTTTGAGTCATCTTAGAAATAAAACATAAAATATGTGGTAAAGTAGAAGAGGCACCTTCGAGCTCAAACTCTTACGCTGCAAGTGACTTGAATTCCTCTGTAAAATGCTTTTTAAAACGCATTGTCTTATCCGAGTGTGTGGCAAAGGTTTGTATTTTAATAAATGCTATACAAAATTCTAAGATGGCACGGCACGGGCTTTGTTCGAATTATGTAACACTGAATAAATACACTTATTCTTCTAAACACTTGCTCTACTATATACAGTTTCAAGTTATCCATTTCGCAAAAGAACGTCGCCTTTTTGTAAATTCTGAACAGTCAGAACTAAATGAAAGTTCAGCAATCTCTAATTGAGAATATTTTGAAAGTGATTCGCAAAATGTAGATGCACAGGTTAATTTAACATTGAAAAAAGTTCAAAGCTGGCTTAAAAGAATATTTGGTTTACTTGGACAAATTACCTGTTATTACAGGCACTACTTATATAATTGAACATTGTACTTATATTATATTATCATGTCTTCCTTAATTTACCCCAGAGGGAAGCGATCTGGCACCAAAGAAGTGCCGTAATAGGGGTCTGGTGGTAGATACCGGTTCTAGTTCTAAAACTTTATATTAATGGAACCTATCGCTTTTACATGGGGTTGTCATTGGAGGGGGTCAATTAAAACATAACCGCCACTATTTGACAAGTCATGCATGCAATAGAATTAGTTTAGAACTAAATTTAAGAACCAAATTTTAGAAATTCCCAAAAAAAATGTGTCACACCACCGGTGAATACTGTACTGTAATTCAAGAATTTTTTACCTTTTGGTTCTCCATAAACCAGTTAAATGATTGGTTCTACTTTCACTGGTCATGAGTTCTCGCTGTTGGTACAAATGACTCAAGTTTCCCGCATAAACAAAATTATATTATGAGGTTAAGATTCATGTAAAAGTTCTTTGTGCGGAATATTATTTAGATATCTTCATCTGTATGAGCTTTTAAGTGGTGGTTTATATGGGACCTATGGGTAATTGTATGGGGGCTATATGAAATTATTTACCGATTTGCCCCATTTTCAATAGGTTTGGTCCTTGTGCCAATTAGAATTAGAGCCAATTATCTTCAAAATTGCGACCTGTACTTTACTCACAAGGTTACATGGGCAGCCAGCCAGCCTGCTAGCGAACCGGACGGACATCGTTAGATCGACTCAGAAAGTGATTCTTACTCGATCGGTATACTTTAAGGTATACTTAAGGCACAAATGGATAATACTCTCTCAACTATTGTGGGGTGGGTTGTAAAATTGAAATATGGAAATTTTATTATTATTTAATGAGCCGGATCCATTTTCAAAATATTGAAATGTGCCTCTTTTTATTCGTAAATAAAACATAATAACTTAACCCTATTTAAAACCACATTTCTTAAACTAATAAAAAAAAGTCTTAACCCGGTTATATTAACCGGATTTTAATAGAAAATAACCTAAACCCGGTTTTAAAAATTACGCCATTTCGAATTATTTAAAACCGGTTTTTCTATATGTCGAATATTTGTTTAATATTTCATTGAAAAAAGATTTACTATGATAAATTCGTTCTAAAAAAACTTTTAGAAAGGCTGACAATTATTGTCAGCTGAAACACCGTATCTAAATATCCAATGGCATATTCGACCTTATTGAAGAATATTTTGGTGCTTGTTGATTTTTTTAAATGATTACCGGGGCTTTCGTAGCGAAACAAAAAAAAAACTGTTTATTTATGGTATAAATAAATAAATACATTTTTAATAAATATTGTACCCAAACCACTATAGCAGAAATGAGTATTATGCGTTTGTTATGATTTGTGTAACATAAATAAATATCTAATGCAATCCGTCATTCCGGCTGGCTTGTTGTCCATCCTACTTATTGTAAGCAGATATTCAGGTATGTGATGACAATCGATCGATTTAAAAACGAACGTTTTTAAGAGATGTGATGAATTTCGAGCGATTTTAAAATCCATTTATGACTTATAGTCTTAAATTTTTGTTCAGGATACATTTTAGTTAACTTATATAATATAAAGTTTAATAGAATAAAGACAGAAAATAAAAAGAATATGCATTAAAAAACCATTTGAAAAGATACTAAAACGATATTTTCTGTTTGAAATCGTTTCGTTTTTAAAATTGAATTCCATCACATACCTGAATATAATTAACCAATAGGAAAGGAAAACTTTCGAGGGAAAAAGTGTTTCATTTTTATGATGAAAAGTTTTTGTTTTTGGACATAATTAAAAAAAAAAATTTGATGCACTTTTTTAAGTTTCTACTGCAAATTGAATGTGTTTTTTAACGCATATTTCCGGTTTCCCTTATTAGTAGTGATAAAAGCACTAGTTCCACAAAAATGTCTGTAATACTAATATTGCAATAGTACAAAAGGTGATAAAGTTATCAGTCAGCAAGCAAGAATAACTGAACGTAAGCGGCTTAAAATTAGTTCTGAAAGCAGTATTGCCAGCTCTTCGCAACCAGAAAAGGCTAAGTTTCGGGGAAAAAAGTGGTTAAAAAAGTTCCACTGTTGTGCAATAAAAGTGTCAATACGAATTTTTTTTTGTTGTTGATAACTTTTTTTCGGAAAATTTTTACATAATTCAAAGTTAAAATAAACGGTATAATTGACATATTTTCCTCATTCTACTTCTTTTAGTCATTTTAATTTTAAAAATTACTCAATTCTGTTTCACGTTTTTTATGATTAAATTTAATTACTTAATAGATAAATTTGCAACGCTGTCAGTAAAAAAATATTATTACGATAAATTTACCCATTTGTTCCGAACAAAATTTCTGTCCGGACAAATTTTTTTTTTTAAGTCTCTCTGTGAGAAATCTAATAGATTTGTTTTGATGGTGTTTGTGAAGTGAATTAAAAGTGACAGTTGTTCTGGCAAACATTTACAAAAACAGATCCTATTTCAGACTAAGCCACATACAATATTCGTATTTTCTTGTAGTCTCCCTTCGAAAAGTCGTATACGGTCAAACGTTACGATTTTTGTTAAAGTCCCCGGGCCACAATTGACGTTTAACTATTAAATTATAATTTAACCCCCTTATGCAAAAAAAAAAAAATTAAATCGCACATAAGTTAAATCACACATTAAACCCATACACTTTTGCTGGACTTAATATTTTGGTTAACTCACTTTTTTTTAGCACAGGGTGGTAAATACTTAATTTAAAAAATTTATACGAAACATATGTATTAAAGAAGGCGATAACTGAGGAAGATTAACGAGAAAGATTTTACAATTTGCGTTAAATTGTTTTCTGTGCGACATGTCGCATAGTGTGAAGTAGGTCGAAATCAGCTGTTGCTTTGTTACCATCTTGTAAATTTAATACGCCTTGCCTACATAAATGCTTTTCATATGTTACTTTGATTTTCTGAAAGAACCGTCTGAAATCGTTCATTTGTGTTGCAGAAAATCTTATAAAGAATATTTTTTCCCGACAAAACGTTATAGAAATTTTACATTTAAATTTATAATATTCAACATTTTTTATTTTTTCGAATTTATTCTATGAGTTAAATTGCAGTTATGTATTTTGTAAAGCTTTTTTGTAATGGTTTTATTCCTTAAATTTTTAGGAATGACTTTATAAACTACAATAATTTATAAAATAAAAAAAAAACAGTAGTAGTAGTTTTTAAAGAAATAGATTACTAATCGAACTATAAACTTTATTCATGTAATTTAAAATTATTATAAATAAATAAAAACTTTTAGAGTTAATTATAAACGTTGTACGCAAAAATTTTAAAGAATTGATCAATTTTTATCTGAAAAGCCAAATTAAAAAAACAAATTTTCTTTAGGATACATCTACATATTTCTTTTCATTGTGAAATCAAAATTATTCAATTAATAAAAACAATTCCAATGTGTCACGAACATTTTGATTTCTTTTTGAAAAGTATTGTGTTCCAATTTAACCCTTTGCAAACATTAAGGGTTATTGTTAAAATTTTACAGTTTTGGAAGATTTTACATGTTGCAAAAAAGACAAAATATTTAAAATCTTATAAAAATCAAAATAGCACACGACAAAAATATTTTTAATCATCAGTTACACCCACCTTTAATTTTTTAACACAGTGACAGAAGTTTGCTTTTTTAATAGGGAAAATTTTATTTTTTTAAATTGTTAACACTTTTATTACACAAATTTTTTTTACAATTATTATTTTTATATTTCTAAAATTCACACTTTTCTTGTCATAAAAAAATGGAATTTTACTTGATGCTTTCTATGATTTACCGGTTTTTCAAAAACAATTTTTATTGTTAATTCTATTTAATTAATTTGTAACTATTGTTTTGTTTAGCACCGCTAAAAATTGGTCAATTTCCAAAATAGCTTTTAAACAAAATATTAAGTCGAATCACACACCGGGTACGTTTTTGTTTTGAGACAATATTTTCTATATTTTTTTATTTCAAAAATATCTAAAAGCAAAAAAATATTCGCGTTACAACAACAAAACACGTTTTATCAAATCGAATGTTAAATCGCAACTGAATAAAAATACGAAAAAGTGTTCGCCATCGCAAATGCGGCAAAACCTTTTGGACAAAAAAAAAACAATCTTCTCGCACTCACTACCAAAAACTCACACTAATTCACTTGCTACAAGCATAAATATTAGCAAAAACACCAACAACATCCACTGACACACAGATACAAACCATCGTCACACAAATAAACGAACATTGAACTGATACATGTTTACAAGGCTTACAGAGCAACAATTATGTTGAGAGAGACAAAATGTTGCTTAAATTTTTGGTAGCTTTAATTAAACGAGCAACAATTGGGAAATGTTTGCTTTAACAACTGTTTAGAAACACATGCAGATTTTTTATTCGCGTTTTTCTGAATTGCACGAAAAAAATATGTTAATTAAAACTAAATTAAGAAAGTCTTTTGAAAAATGTTAAAACTTAATTTCGTAAAATATGAAAGAAATTTTAAAATTTTTAACATTCCGTGAAAAGAATTCAAATATAAGAGAAAAATAATATCGCTGTTATAATCGCGTATTGGCTAAAAAGGACTTTAAATTATAATTCTAAAAAAATTCTTTAAAATTATTAATTGGTTGAGTGACATTTTTAATTGTCAACAATTTTTCAAAATGATGAATGGAATAAGATATTAAATAATACTCCACATTCTTCTAAACATGAAAAATGATATTCAATTACCCCAGAGGAAGTATTTCTTCGAATGTCTTCTTTATACAATTCAGAGCTATTTTTAACTATTTTAAGTTTTATGTTGATTTAAAAAAAAATCTTTCTAGAACCGTTTAAAATATACTGAAAGTAACTGTAATATCTCGGATGTTTTTTGCCAGAAAAATTAAACAGGTTTATAAATATATGCATCTAAGTATATCGTTAATCTTACGTAGAAAGACCCTAAGTCGATTTTTTTCGAAATTTAGTGTTTTAGTGATTCCAATACATTTTAATAATGTAATGCAATTATATCAAAAATAAAGTATTTTCAAGTAATTGTACAAGGAATTTTATATTCTGTACATAAAGTTTTTATTATGTTTTTACTAGAGTATTCATTAACCGTTAATCGGTTAACCGAGTTATTACTACCCGATTAACTGATCGGTAAATTTAAAATTGGCTGTTTTCGATTAACGATTAAACCGGTTAATTTCAGTCCCGACGTAACAAAAATTTTGTCTTTAATAATTTGTTTTGTCTCATATGCAAAAGGTATGTATGCATTTAGAAAATATTTTTTCATACAAACAAAGAAGGGATCTCCATTTAAAATAGATCTTGGCTGTCAACAGCTTTTTGTTTCGCGTACTTTTTATATGGGCATTTCCATTGTGACGCGACGTGATATGTGTATGACAAAAAAATTTACAACAATTAACCCTAAGGCATTGAAGATATAAGCAAAAATATGCGCCGGCGTGACGTCACAAAAAATAGAAGTGGATTTTGACTTGCATTAAAAATCTTCATAAGTCTGCGAATTTAGCAAGACTTTTTGTATAAAACCTTTTTTAATAAGCTTTGGACTTATCAAGATTTATTTTTCAAGTTATCAAATTTAAAAATCTTTGTTCGCTTTTGGTACATATGGGCATTTTTAATGTTACGCCAGAAAGCAAATAAGCTTGTATTATAGGACCATGTTGTTCAAAAGTTATTCCTTTTGTTACTTAATGTAGAGCTGGTTGCGCTTTACACAACATATTTATACATATAAAATTTTTGATAAACGACTTAAAATACTTCTGGCGTTACGTTACAAAAAGAAGACTTTTCGCTGAAACTTCCCATATGTATGTATGTGTTTAGTAATTTGTTTTTTCTCATATTTTCTCATATCAATCTTTTAACAGAACTAACAGAAACAATTAAAAGAGTAGAAAATTTAAAAAAATTTAAACAGGACTCTAACGACATAATCAAAGAATTTGTACGTTAAGAGAAATCCAGAAAAAGGACTGAGAAATTAGATATTCGGTATTATGGATTGCGTTCGATTTCTCCAACATCAACGATAAGTGAAAGAATTTTTTCCAAATCAAGTTTTATCAAAAGTAAAGAAAAGAATCGCTTAAATCCTAAACATTTTTCTAAAAGATTATTTTTATCCTTAAACTATTGAAATAACTAATAAAGTTATCAAACAGTTTATTTTTTAATTACTACATAATATTTATGTATTAATTAAAGAATATGTATTACATATTTGTGAATTATTTTTTTTTCTTTGCTCGTGTTAGTGCAAGACTTGTTATGTTTATTGCTTTTTTTAAAAATAAACTCCATATAAAAAATAATTAATGCATTTTTAGGTATTGAAATCACTTTATGTATAAAAAAGAACTTTATTAATCGGTTAACCGATCAATTACAAAATTAACCGATTATTAACCGATTAAACCAAAACCTCGGTTAATAATTCGAGCGATTAACCGAGTAAAGCAAAAGCCCGATTAAATGAATACCCTAGTTTTTACTCTCTCCTCCTAAGATGTATTTGGGTGCGTTCGTAAATGCATCACTGCGCTGCATCAGAAAAGCAAACTTTTTTTATTGCAGATAAAAAAGTAATTATAATTTTTTTTATTGTGTGACTCTTATTTTTGTGGAGTATTTGACAATTTTTTTGTCCACATCTACTTCATTGAAATATATATAAACATTTGAAATCACTGATGCAGGGCAGTGATGCATTTACGAACGTACCCTTTAGTTGAGTTAAGCCTAAGTTAGGCGAACGTTTCTGTACCCGTAACATACTGTAACGGACTGCTAGCACGTTGGTGCCAGGGATGGTAAAGTTGGTGATTGTACTTTTTTTTGATAAATTTTCACCTTCTGAAGTACCGTGGTACTACCGTGACTCATTTGGTACAATTTAAAAATTTGTCATAGTTCCCCCTTTTTAAATTTTAGTATCGCAAACAAATTATTGAGTCCTTTTCATTAGATATATTTTTTTTAAAAAAAATCCTTTTAAATTGCATTTTTTATTTATACAGTATGCACTTCAAATTATTAACATGATTAATTTAGAAATGCAATCAGAAGATGCTCGAATGCATGTATTTTTACAAAGGCTAACTTTTTTGTTCCGCCAAATAGAACGTAATTTCATGAATTAAAATGTTTTAGATAAATGTGATATATCTATCGTAGACCTTTACAAAATCACATGCCCTTTGAAGAAATTTATTGCGGAACAGAAGTAGATTTATATATTTCTACTAATAATATCAATATTGATATTGTTAAGGAAATGAAAGAAAATGCAAAACAAATTTATATTACATTTTGCGAAGTTTTGAGAACCAAAGTCAACTTTAATAACGAAGTTTTAATGTGGTTCCATAAATTTTCCCCTGAAAATGTTATTTCAGGTAAAACAAGTTGTATTGTACCTCTTCTAGTAAAAATGTTCCCGAATGAAATTGCAAATTTTAATTTAATCAATAATTAATTTAGAGCTGATATCGAGCAAATGCAGTCGTTAAAAACTGAAAACATTTGTAGTTTTTGGTCGGTAGTAGCGAATTTACACAAAGAGCTGAATGTCCATATGTTTCCTGACATTTCTAGAGTCGTTGCTGGAATTTTATCCATTCCATATTCGTCTGCAAATGTGGAAATAGTTTTTTCTTTTCAAAATATAATTAAAACTAAGAAAAAAACAGACTACACGTGCCAACATTATCAAGTCTCATACAAACAAAGGAGATGTTAAGATCGGCAAATTCATTTTGCTATGATGTAACAATTTCAAATAGTTAATTAACTAAACAAATAAGTGCCTGATTTTGATCTCATATATTTATAAGACTTTTATGTACCTTATTTTAATCAAACATACATTAGTTAGGGTCGGTTTTTAAGACCTCAGTTAAACTAGGTTTAGTTAATCTGAAAACAGATTTGTGCCGCCATTACCAAGTTTGTATACAAATTTTTGACGGAACAGCTTAGTTTTGCTTAAAATGTTGGTCTTTAATAATATATTAAAAAAAAAAATCACATTTCGCCGGGAAAATCCGAGTTTCAGAGTACATTAAACTTAGTTTAAACTTAGTCCACATCTCAAAAACCCGGCCTTAGTGTTAAGTTTTGTTTCTTTTTGTGTACAATTGAATTTTTATGTACTTTTTTGTCGTTTTAATAAATTTAAAACATGGTACCGTAAAGGTCCAAAAAGTACATTTTTTTTTTGGAAGTTGGTACTAAATTTAAATCCCGATTTAATATCCCTGGTTGGTGCACTTATAGAACATCTAAAAACGTGTCATATGTTTTTCACATACAAAAACAAAAAAGCAATAGTATTCATAAAACAACACACACAGTGATGGGAAATCAAGAGGTTTAAATAGTGACCGCTGTGCAGAAAAAGTACCAAGTGATTAAAATGGTTTTAAAACAGTATTTAGTGTATGTAAAAAAAACATTAATAATTGAATATCTGATATTTATATTATAGATTTACAATAAACAATTATGTATTTTAGCAAATACATACAGATGTAAATCTTTGTACATGTGCATAGACAAAGCAATGTTTTGTAACCATTTAAAGCCTTTGTTTATTTTGTACATCTAAGCACATGTATACATATTTATATATATGCAAATATGTATTGTGAGTAGTCTTGTCGAAAGTCCATAAATTTAATAAGAAAAAGTACAAAAAAAAGAGCGAAAATGCGCACATTAAATTTAATATAGAAGCAACCCATCACTGTTTTACAAATGTCACGTAACAACGGTATGAAATTCTATTTTATACAGAATGAAACGTTACAATTACGGTACACTACAGTTCAGTAAGCAGTAAGCGAACAGCTGAATAATTGAGCCTTTAGGTCCTTTCTACATGAGACCAACGGTACGTATGTATGTACGTAACTATTCTTAAGGTCGTTGTACACTATCCCACAAGTCTTTAGTATTTTGACGAAAATGCTTCCATGATCTAATAATTGCTTGACAATTTTCAAAAAACAATAACAACTTATCATGAGAGGGTTGTATTTTCCTCAAAATACGTTAGACTTGTGTGATAGTGTAAGGGGTACATAACATTTTTATGTATTTCCTGAAAAGACTGCTCATTAGTTTCTTAAATCGGAATAATAAATTACTAATACTATTTAAACTTCTTTTTATGGGCTTGTAAATATCATGAGCTAAGCGCTTTTTTTAATCGTAGAAGAAGAAAATGTTACACGAGCTGATTCCTCTGTGAGAAACCTCCACTACACAGCGAAAGACGCTTGTATGTATCGTAGAGGTTATCGTTTGAGATGTGTGGGAAAGATTATCTAACGGGTCTTTCAAAAAGCGTGTCAAAAAATGTGTAACACTCACGCAGGGATTATCTTACAACTCGTGAAATGCTCAGCCGTATAATTTTTATATCATTCACACAGAGAGTCAGAAAAGGTTTATTTGATGATGCTTTGACGAAAGATAAACAAAGTCTTGAAATAATCATTAAACGCATGTTAAACATATTCCAAGATTCGAAGACGAGCGTGTCAGAAAATGTTTAAAATAAGTAATAATTAACAACAACAAAATATATGTTTTTGTAATTGTTGTTCGTCTGATCATTATCAGAAGATTCTCTTGGCAGTTGTATATTAAATGCAATCGTCCAACAAACACCCAATGCAAGCTAAGCCACATGCGTATGTTCTAGAAATAGAAATGAAGTGAAATCGGAAGAGATTTTAATTTCATTTATTTGAACACTGACTGTAGTTTTTTTTAACATAAATTAAATCCAATTCATTTCAATTCACAGAACATGCCCCTATACTTCAGAAATTTATTTTTAAATTGCTCGAAAATCATCTCACCTGTTAATAGCGATCGTTTTGAAATCGTTCAATTTTCATCACATACCTGATTAAATTCTCTGTGCTACCAAACGCACGAATGTGTTTAAGAAAAATATTTTCTTTTTTTCGAAAAAAATGGCTTTTTTACGGAAAATCGCAAAGGATATTTGCTTAAATTTTTTATTTGGGTTTATAAAAGATATTTTAATGTTTCAAATTATTAAATTAAAAGTTTCTCTCAAAGTTGAGAGACATTCGGCCTTATTAAGAGTGTCGTCGTCGTAGTCGAAAACCAGTCGTTTTAAAAATTGGTATTATGATTGTCGTTAAAGACACAAATATAACAGACTTTCTTTGCGTTTTACATTGTAGTTTTCCTAAATTTTAATTTATACGGACAACCATTACAAACGTCCACGGCCACGATAACGACTCTCATAATAAGGCCGTTTTCTTGTAACAAATATTTTTAAACAGAAACAAAATTTATTTAAAATTAACACAAAAACTTGAATTGTAAAAACGAATATACCATACTTTATATACGACCCACCTGTTCAAAATTAAATAAAAGACAAACGTTAAATGTCAACAATAGTAATAAAATTTCCAATTTTCTCACCAAGTCCCATTCAAAATATGGATTTAGAACCACTATTAAGACAAAGGAATACGATACAAATGTCAGGCAATAAAAGGCTAATTGATTGTTCATTTTATAGTCCAACTGGGCGAAACGTTTACCAGATAAAGCACAAGCCACTAGGCCTACAATTAACCAAATGCCGAAAATATCATGAAATGGGGCAAACATTAGACGTAATCGCTGATTTCTTTGGAAAATAAATACGCTAAGACCAACGAAAAGCTTTAACAGAAAATATGGATGTTATTATGTGCAAATAATAATTTAAAAAAAAAACTGTAACTTAATTTATTTAAATATTGTTCATTTGCTGCAACGTCGTCATAACTCAAAAAATTGAATTTTGTAGTTAATGATGCAGAATTTTTCGCAATGTTTTTCTTTATATTGTGTATAAAATACATCTCTATATCTTTTATGCTTTCCCCGTTTTAAGAGAATAAGTCGTTATTTTTTCTAAATGGTGCGAGCAAATTAAAAACCTAAAACACGTTTATTTCGAAATGTATTTTTTTTGAGTTATGACGACGTTGGAGCAAATGAGCGATATGTACTTGTAGCGTTGGCTAAAAACTTGCCTTACCTGCATCAAATACATAGCACCAACAAACATTGCTGAATATGCATGGAATCTATACACATCGTATGTCACATTATACTCCTTAACAAAAAGAAAATAATATCCCACTACGAATAGGGCCAAAGCCAATATGTGAAGGCCCAAATGTATGAATTTAACAAATCGAGTGCGAAGACCATTCAAAATGCGATAAATTACGACGGCTTTTGATTAAAAACCCGATTAATACTGATGTTGCTTGAACTTCATACAAATATGTACTGACACTTACCAAAACCGAAAACAAACATTGACAAGCTACTGTAAAAGCCATGTAGACTACCAGCACAATATCGGTCTTCGAAAAGGGCCTGTGGTGGTTCAACCAGATTGTCAAATAGGTGTTTTATAGGATTCTCAGTTGTTGTCGTTGTCGTTGTTGTTGATACATAGTCCCCAGTAAAATAAAATGCGCTGTTGCAATTTTTGCGGGTGTAGACCAAATTTACACAGATAAGGCCAAATAATGTGTAACCCACCATAAATGCAGTGGCAGCAACTTGAGACGGCTTAATTTTCATTTTATTCTTCTTTTTTTTTTGAATCAAATAAATGTTTAGGATTTTTTTCGATAGAAAATTGTTTAAATATACACAATTTATGTATGTAATCAGCGTTGCCAGAATGGTGATTTTTATCATATTTTTGCTGATTTTTTTTTACCAAAATAGGAGTCGATGATTTTTTTTACTCCAATGATGATTTTTTATTTTTTAAAATTATGATTTTTTACTTATAGCCTATTTCCGATGTGCGAAAGAATTCTTTCTTTCGTATAACTACATTGAAAACAAAAACAAATTTTTAGACTTTGTTTTTGTTTTCAATGTAGTTATGCGAACGAAAGAATTCTTTCGCACATTGGAAATAGGCTATTAAAGTACATTTGTACAAAATTCACAATTTATCTACAGCTTTTATTTGCAGTCTATTTTCAAAACAATAAAGTTTTGTATCATTGTCTTCTAAAACCCTCTGTATCTAACATGCATTATTGTTTCTGGGCATACAAAATATTTAAAAATGTTTAAAAATCAATTCATTATGTAATATCTTCCATGCCTAGAATCGTATTAAAAGTATATATAATTTTAAAGTGCTTAAAATTATATTTTAAATGGTGTAGAAAAATTATTTTAATAGTAAACCCATTAGGAATTTATTTCGAAAAATCGACATTTTTTCAATGAGTTTCCAATTTTCTCAATATGTCATCGATGTTCTATTACACCTATTTTAAATTTCCGCTCAATTACTTTCAATGAGACTATTTTATTAAGATAGACTTTTTCCTTTTTTACGGTCTTATTTAAAAAATTAATATGGATTTGAAATATATCCCAGGAAAAACTTTTTGAATTTTGGTAATAGGTCGTAGTTATTTCATACGTTACCTGGTAAGTAGTTGTCATTACAATTATCATTATTCTGAAAACCTCAATAAGTACTTGCTAGTAATGACCTCAGTAAGTACTTTTC
Source organism: Pollenia amentaria (assembly GCA_943735925.1). Taxonomy (NCBI): domain Eukaryota; kingdom Metazoa; phylum Arthropoda; class Insecta; order Diptera; family Polleniidae; genus Pollenia; species Pollenia amentaria. The sequence continues at coordinate 229,625,658 of OX031009.1, forward strand.
ACTACTATTATTTTCAGTTATGAATATTTGTTTACTAATAATCAGCTAAATAACTACTTATCAGTTGTCTGGTTTTCAGTACTGAATATTTACTTACTGGTAACTAGCTCCATAACTAATTATTAGGTCTATTAACTAGCGCCAATTAAATAAAATCTAGTTATTTTTTGGCTTCTAGTAAGTATTTTGTAAGTACTTACAATTCAACTTACTGGTAGTTAAATAATAACTAGATATTTTGTGACTTCTAGTAAGTGTATTGTAACTACTGAATTCTGTGGACAACTCGAACAAAAATAAGTAGTTATTCAGCCGAAAAATAAGTAGTGTTCATATGTCTCCAATGTTACTTGCTAACTTACCAGGTAAGTAAAGTTTTTGCTGGGATGTTAAGAAAACTTTGTATTGAAAATTTAACTATAAGCACAATTTAAACATACTTAATTTTATTTAATTACGGTAGTTATAAATGTATGCGTTAGTTTGCCTTTGTAACAAAATGTTTAAATTAAAGAGAATTTGATGAGTTTTCTCTTCAAAATATGATTTTCTTCCCAAAAAGTCTGGCAACTTTGTGTGTATATATTAGAGACATTTCAGCCAACAGTGGGAGATTTTGGAATAAAAAAATGGAAATAATTTTGGATTTTGTTAACAGTAGCGGGGGTAAAAACTATCGAACTTGAGCGACAGTCAAAAAGCTCATCAGCCAACATTCAACCACAAATTCATTTATTAATCTCTTATAATTTAAAATACTTCCGACTTTAAAAATAAAAATTGGCTTCTTTATACCGACCTTTTTTAATTTATATATTTTTTATGAAATTTTTTAATGCTTAATTCAAAAAAGCTTAAATTTTATTTAAAATTTCAAAATAACAAATAGAATCTGGGAATTATTTCTTTTCATAAGCTAATAGTCTGGTAGTGTATAGTCATTCCTAAAAATTTAAGGAATAGAACTATTACAAAAAAGCTTTAAAAAATACATAACTGAAATTTAGCTCATAGAATAAATTCGAAAAATAAAAAATGTTGAATTTCAAAATAACTCTTACAATTCCCAAAAAAAAAAAAAAAACTTTAAAAGTAATTTTTTTTTTTTTGTTGGGAATATTTTCCTTATCAATACTCTGGATTTATATCACAAAATTTGCAGAAAATATGGCAACAAGTAGAAATTTAAAAAAAAAATAAAAGATCTATTTCGGAAGGGCTTTGAGCCCGTATTAGACATGAAATAACCGGTTAAAAAATGTATTTAGAAGTACCTTATAAATTTTTTTATGAATAAAATAAGAATGGAAGTATTTTATTATTAATAAGATTTCTCTATGATGTGTTAAATTTTCAATTTTTATTTTTGATAAAAACACTGAAATTTATTGTTGAGCGAAAGCTGGTTTCTATGCGCATTTCACTGGTTACTTAGGCCAGCCAAAATATAATTTTTTTTTATTTTTTTGTTTTTGCTAAAAATGACAAATAAAACTACTTTTTCAGAATTTTAACTTCAGATGCAAACCACTTTTTAATTCCAAAATTATTTCACAATTCTTTTAGAACTCTACTAATGCAATCCACTGATAAAAAAAAATCAGGCCAAAATTATTCTGGATCGTTTTTAATTTATGTAATGCCACCTTTAAAACTTAAGAACGAATACAAATCCTTTATTGGTATCTGACATTTTATTCCAGTCGGACTAGCCGTTTACAAAATACAGAATTATTCGCATTTTATTACTCCAAAGTCTCCCACTGTACAAAGAAAAATTTTATAATCAGTGTTGTTTTCGCTTTTATTAGAAAGTAAACTATTCAAATTTTTTTATGGTTTCTTGTTAAGTGAAAGAAGGCACATAACGAATAAAATATATTCAGCCCAATTATGAACAAGAATTCCTTGGGAGTTTTTCTCCTTTTCCCCATTTAACAATTGCATTTGAAAAGGACAACTGGAAGAAGGGAAAAATCGTTTTATTCAGAACAAAAACAAAAAATTTTATTATTTATTTTCAATGGTGCCATTCATACTTACTCATTATAATACCCAAATAAATGTATTCATTTCCTGGTAATAAATTTATTTTTGATTCCATACCAACTCTAAACAATCATAAATTAATTAAATGCATTTTAAGGCGCAATCGGCTTACAATTTTCTGTTTTGAAGTCCATAAAAAAAATTAAAATAGATAACGAAGCAAAATACAAAGTATTTTACAAAAATGACAAATGTGTGCAAACAATGCAAAAAAAAATAAGAAACTAATCTAAAAATTGAGCCAATAAATGTGTATTTGTATGAACGACCGTCAACATTGAACTGAAATGCTGCAACATGCTGCAGCCTGAATTTGGCAATTATTAAACTTTAAAATTTTCCAGATACATATTTTTTCAAGGAACCAAGTAACTGGAGTAAATGAATGTTTTACTGTTTTAAATTTTAAACTAATTATGACGGACTTTGATGTAAGTAGCAGTGTGACCAGATCCTAAGAAATTTTACAGCAAAATCTGGAATTACACATGGCCCAAAAATGCTAGTGTTTTAAAAAATGCTAAACAATTTTCAAGGTTTTTGTTAAACATTTATTACCAGTATGAAATTTTTTTCGAAGCAAAATACATTTAGTGACTTATTTTTTAACGAAATTAAAATAAGTGGGTATATTTTGATAAAACATGAGATACATACATATAAATACGTAGCACAGGTAGTTGAGATTAAATTTTAAATTTATGGGGCCTGTCAACCTCTATTACATGCAAAATTGAAACGATTTTATTTCTATGCTATACAAAATTGTTTGGATCATTTAATCATTACATTTACATATCACTATAGAACTCATCCAAATCCAATGTAAAATTTATTTTTGCTTTTATATCGTAATATCAAATGGCAAATAATTTTAACAATCAATATGATGAGGGCATTTCTTATATTCCCTGAATATTATATTTTTTACAAGACTGGTAAGATGTTTCTTAAGATTAGAATTATTAATTTTGATACGAAATTTCATTTTGAAAAACAAAGTTAAGCTAAATATATAAAAATATTTTGCTAAATGAAAATTTTGCAGCTAAATAAAAATTTTTAATGCTAAATTTAGCTGCAAAACGCCAAAATGGTCGTCACACTGGTTAGAAGTAAGAATAACCAAATTTATTTTACTTTTAAAAAAATTTTCTAATTTTGTTTAGATGGGGGTAGCGACGAAGCGCACCGGGTTTAGCTATTTAAGTATAAAACTAAATTTTACTAGTTGCTAGTAAATTGACTAAAACAAATTAAATTAACGAAACAGAGCAATACCTCTTCGTACCTATAATTGAAGATTTTGGCGCCCAGTGTTAACAGTTGACAGTTCTTAAAATGGGAAACAAGGTGAGTACATCACAACAACACACGCACACACATGTACGCAGAACAAAAAGACCGGTAATTTGGCTTCTCTATAGATTTATTTTGTAAACAGAGATGTAATTTGCACAATAGTTAAAAGCTCTACTGCAAAAAAAAAATTTGTTCTCTCTTCTTATTTTGTAAATTTCTCATTTGCTGTTGCCTCTCGAGTGGAAGATGTAAAACAAGTTAATTTTTTCAGGTCGACAATGTTTATAAACATGTTAGAATTGTAAACAAAAGCTTTTATAACTTCAACACTAAACAAACTTTTGTAGTCAACAGCCACATCTGGATAAGTGAGAAGTTTTTGTTTTTATTTGTCAAAGAAATACCAGTAAATCATTAAAAGTATTTCGAATATTTTTTAAACAAAGTATACAATTTCACTTAAACAAATAAATTTAATTTTCTTTTTTTTCCATAAACAATTGTATTTGTTTGCTGTTCTTGGCATTTAATAGTCAAATTCATTTAAAAATAACTTTCCATATCCATCAAACACGTTTAAGTGTTAATTTCTCTACGGTTGGTGTTTTTAAAATGTCTTTCATATAAATGAACACAATATTATTTGAAAAATTTAAATGATTTGTATAATTTGACATTCAAATAAACTGAGTTAAAGTCTATCGGTATTTAACAAAAATTTCCAATCACTAGAATTATACTTATGACACGTCTCCTGTTATTTAGATCCAAGGGATTGTCCCTGAATTTTATTGATATTGTTATGTACATAAATACATACAAATGTTATTATTAATTATGTCATACGCCAATAAATTTAGGTTTTTTTTTAATGAAAGTAGATTTTCTAATAATGTGTAATTTAAAAATTTGCTTTATTTAACTTTGTGCTTATTTGCTTTATAAAGTTTGATAATAATAATGTTAATTAAAAGCAAGTATAGTCGGTCAAGCCCGAACAATGATGCCCTACACCATAGTGTATAAGAACAATTTTTGCAAGTGTTCCCTACTTGGGACCCATGGGCAATAATGGACCCCCCCAAACAAAACTATGCTTAGGCTTGCCAAACGGTCTTGATTTTTCTTGATTTACAAGAATTTTCAGTGATCAGCAAGAATCAAGAAAAAATATGTTTTGTCAAGATTTTTAAGGCCCAACCAAAGAATTCTTCATTAGTTTTTTAAATTTGTTCACAGTTTTCCGTAAACAAAGCTGTGTAGAAAGCAAATTAATATTGAATCATTTTGTTTCAGTGTATTTGATTGAAAATGTATCAAAACTTTATTTCCTTTATTCTTCGCTAACGAATTGACAGCACTCAAATGCTGATTTTAAGCAGAAGCCCGTATTAACACCTTTATGAATTTCCCTCCACACTCAACACTAATTGGCACAGTGTCAGTTCAAAAATGTATGAAAACTGGTCTGTTCTAAATACACATGATTTTCAATCACAAGCTTTTAAATCACATAAGTGATTTTGCCGTGTTTTTTTTTTTTGGTTTCTCGTTTTGCTGAAATTAAAAATTACACCGAAACACACAAAAACAGAGCACCAAAATATCACACGTGTGTTTAAGAGGCATAAGTGATTTGAGTTTAATAGATTTTCAAAACAGGCCTGATAGTATAAAAGTCAATAAGTGGTATAACACTGAAAAAACCTGAGTTTTTTAGGTACCTTTAACCAAAACTTTCTATATCAAATATTTTTAAAACAAGAGCTAACAAAAAATAAAACTGATAGCACCACTGGGTTCAGCGTACTTGAATTAGGGTTCGTAACACAAAAAATTTCCGTTTTAAGCACAGTGCAATTAAAAATGTTAAGCAGCTGATTCAAAACAAATTTTTCGTGCAAATAGTGAGTTCATTTGCTTGTATTTTTTGCTTTTAACTTTTTTAAACAATTGTGTTATTTTTATAAAAACTTATTTTAGGAAGTTTATAATTGTCAAGAAACCAATTTATTTTAGTGAATATCAAGAATTTTGGAAAATTGAATCTGGTAAGCCTATCACTATGTGCGATTTAAGGATGGGTGTTTATATGGGGCCTATGGTTAATTTTGGACCTACTTACATAGAAGCTATCGTTAAAGTAGTTATCGCCAATTTTTATGTCAATACCAACATCTGTTAGGAAGTTATAAAATTAAAATATATTTTCGGGAGTAGAATTTATATGGGAGCTGGTGAAATGTGGACCGATTCCAATAAAATTCTCTAAGATAATTTAAATAAATTTGAGCCAAATTTAATCTAAATACCAACATAATAAGATTGTTTATGGGCACAAAGCCCCTTTTCCGGAAAGGAGCTTGTATATGGAGGCTATGTGAAATTATGGGCCGCTTCGGCTAATTTTCAATAGGATTGGTCATAATTCGAATTATAACCTATGTACCAAATTTCAACGAATTATCTCCAAAATTGCGACATTTGCGCACAAGGCTTACACGGACAACGGACATCGTTAAATTGAATCGTAAAGTAATTATTAGTCTATCTGTATACTTAAAGGTATTTTATTTATATTTTAATTTCAGGTGTCACCAACATCAGCACACAATAGTGGAGAGGGTATTATATTATAAAAATTTCTTAAGTTCTTGATCTCCCAGTATACAAAACAACAAAATAACAATTCGTCAAACGAATTGCTAGAATGAAAAATTTCTTTAAGAACGTTGGTTTAAGTGAGAAGTTGGAAATATCGGCAGATTTGTGTCTAAAAGAAAATTTAACTTTTGACATTTTTATTGCAGCAAAATCTTAATCTTAAGACATTTCTTAAACAATTGCTGTTGAAGAGAATCGAAATAAAAGTTTACTTTATTTTCTTCTAGACATTTATTTAGCATTTCTACCACAAAGTTTCCCATAATTCTGTGTTTTTCATGGGTAACCGCGTATGTCTAAAAATCAAATTTTTCAGGAGAACTGAAAAAACATTCTAGATCGGACTATGGGCGAGGTATTGAACTTTTTGAAATTGGTCTTTGCATAAAAAAATCGGAACTGGTCCATATTTTTTCAGAAATTTTAAGAACCATGTAAAGAGCGCTTAAAATTAAGCAATATGGCATCAACATCTAAAAATCGAAAAAAGGACATACGCGGTTATCCATGAAAACCACAGAAATGTTATTCCAATTACTTTTGGTGTCATTGCACATTAAAGTTAAACAATGGAATATTTAAAAAACTCTAATAAAATGTTTTAACAACAAAATATTTTTTAAAAAATTAAATAAAAAGTGTTTCTTAATATCCATTAATGGCACGTTTTTGGCCAACATCTAACAATATTCAATACAATTACTTTATTATAACATTAAAATAAACTTTCCTTATGTTTAGTTTAAATAAAAGTACATATTGTAAAGTATGTATGAATATGTATTTACATATTTGTTTACATACGTATGTGTATTTATCGTTTTATTATGCAAATTTCGTAAAAATGTCAATTTGCCAAAAACAAACTAAAAGAGGTCTCGATTCGTCTGTCATTTACATCTTCTGTTTCATCAAAAGAAATAATAATAATAATAACAGTTTTTTTTCGCATATTGTGTATCTGACGTCTTCTTAATGTTTTCTAACATAAACAATGATAATGCAAATTCTGTTATTTAAAAATTTTGTGGATCTTTGTGTTTTTGAAATAGGAGCCGATGTGAAATGAGATGAACTGTAGACCGAAGTTGTTTGTTTTTCAGTTCGCAATTACGAGCAGAAAAGCAAAATAATGATTGTCACTTTTTTGTTGCTTTAGGGAGAGAATCATTTTATAAAGATAAATGACAAAAGAATGAAGTGACAACAATTAATGAAATGAAAACAATGTCAAATTTTATTCCACAATGAAACGAATTTTAAGTTATTAAACATGTTAAAATGACTTATTGATAATTTTTTTTATATCACTTGGGCATACAGTTTGTTAACAGGACAATTTCACACAAGAAAAGACTTTATTAAATAAGAAAATATCTACTTGGGTCTGAAATTTTATTCATTTGTCAAAAATAAAATTTGCTATAAAAATAAATAAAAATATGCATTTATTATTAATACAATTAACAATGTCCCATATACTATGATAATCAATTACTTCATATCTCTCGTCCTTAATCAATACAACATCCTTAACAAATTGCAAAAAAAAAACATTGATTACAAAGTAAGGACGAAGGCCGCGGCATCCAGCTCCTACACGCAAAGAAAAAACATGGTTGATACAATCACAATCGCAAACTATCATTAATGTTTGCGGTTATGATTGTACCAAACACGTCTTCAGTAACAATATATGTTCAGACATGTTTATAGCTTATTATTATCTCAAAAATATTATTATTATTATGTTTCTAATTTTCCTAACACCATGCAATATGGTTCTCACAATAAAACCAATAAAAAATTTTTTTCAAAAATTTTATGTTTTATTAAAAATACATGCATTTACAGATTAGCATATTTTAATAAATAAAATTAAATACATATATTTATATATATATATATATATAACTTACCTGTTTCAATAAACGTATAATAGTTTATTTCCTTAATATTGCATTCATGCATAGCCTTTTTCTCCCGAAAAACTTCAGTCATTCATGTTTCTCGGTTTACTGACTCTCGCAGACGGAAAATGACATGGAAGAAGATTTTATTTGCTTTATAAACACACACTGTTTGTTTTGACAATAAATGTTTGCTCATTTAGAGAATGTGTTTTAAAGCGAACAAAAATGATGATATCAATCATACCTTTTGTGTAAAGCTAATATTATGATTTTAATTGTATAGTTGAAAATATATACATTATAGTAGCAAATATTTCACATAATTTAATATGTTTAGGTAGATCGTAGTAACTTTTTAGGTGTAAAACACCATATAATATTATTATAGTGAATTAAAAAATCTTAAGGAGAAAAAATATTTTTTCAAGTTAAATAAGGATTATAATAAGTTTATTAGGGTAAACATATTAGGCAAATATGAATAACAATGGTCGTAGTGACCATTCATTAATCATGTTTTTTCTCTGCGTGTAATTTTAAAGTTAATAATACAAATATAAATAACTTTTTTTTAGTTAATAAGTATATTATATTTAAGCCTTTATTCATAATAAATATTAATCACTACAAACAAAAAAAAAAAAAAAATAGTAATGATAAATAATTATACGAAAGTTCATTTTGTTGAACATAGGGCGTCAACGAATTCTTTCCATCTATTGCGATTTTCAGCAAGTGCTTTGGCTTGGTTCCATGTTATGTTCACTATTTCACATTCACGTTGAGTAGTTCGTTGCCAGGTGTTACGAGGTCGACCGACTCGGCGTTGACCTTGGGGATTCCAGTCTAAGGCAGATCTAGCAATATCATCTCTTTGTCTCCGAAGTATATGGCCTATCCAGGACCATTTACGTTTGCAAATTTCTACTGCTACTGGTTGACAATTGGAAAGCGTGAGTAGTTGTTCGTTTGTTACCCAGTTGGGCCAAAATATTCCAAGAATTTGCTTTAGACAACGATTAACAAATGTTTGAAGTTTTCTTATTTGTTGTTGTGAAGTGCCCCAAGTAGTACAGCCATACAATAATATTGACATAACACTGCATTGAAATATACGGAGCTTAGTTTTTTTAGAAATATTTTTTGATCTCCATACTTTAAATAGACTATGAAATGCAACTCTAGCTTTATTGATTCTATTATTTATATCTTTTTCTGAGCCACCGTCGCTTGTAAGAATGCTTCCGAGGTAGCAGAAGGACTCAACATCTTCGATATTCTCACCATTCAATGTTAAGGATGTATTTAAAGTGTTACCGATCCTTAGCAGTTTTGTCTTTTTGACATTGATTATTAAACCAACCGCATTTGCATTTTGTGTGAGAACTTTGAGTTTGTCTTCTATATCAGAAAAACGGTGTGCCATTAAACACAAATCATCGGCATAGTCAATATCATTAAGGAATTCGTTTAAGTTCCAACGGATCCCACGCGGTGAATCTAAATTGGTCTTTTGCATGACACAATCCAGGAGAATTAGAAATAGAGTTGGCGATAAGACACATCCTTGCTTAACACCACGGTTTGTTTGGAAAGGTTGGCTATCCTGACCGTTAAAACGCACAACGCAAGTTGAGTCATTGTAGAGTTCCTTAATAAGATTGATTATCTTTTCAGGGATACCCTTAAGAGCCAGTGCATTCCAAAGAGCGTTCCTAGACAGTGTATCGAATGCACGCTCGAAGTCCACAAAAAGAAGATATAATTGTGAATTATGTTCAACAGATTGCTCAATGATGATACGTAGTGTGTTAATATGATCCGCACAAGAGCGGTTTGGTCTAAATCCAGCTTGTTCTTTGCGGAGAAGAGGTTCCACCACCGGCGTTATTCTTCCCAAAATTAAAAGCGACATTACTTTACATATTGCGTTCTGTAGAGTAATACCTCTCCAGTTTTTGCATGACGTTAAGTCACCCTTTTTGGGGACAGTTATTACTACACCTTCCTTCCAAGAACGAGGTATACAATTTGTATCCCATGCTTCGCTTATAATTGGGGTTAAGGATTTGGCAAGTGTTGTTGCACCATATTTTAAGAGTTCACCTGGGATGTCGTCGCTGCCGGAAGCTTTTTGGTTCTTCAGATTCTCCAGGGTTTTTTGTACTTCATGTAAGGTTGGTGATGACGTTGATATTAGCCGGTTTGGATTGCGGCGTGCTTCTAACAAAGGGAAGGAAGTATCTACATCATTTGCGAGTTCTGTTGAGAAATAATCCCGCCATCTTTCGAGCTGTTGGTCAATGGTACTTAGATCGTTACCGTTTTGATCCTTTATTGATGACGTTGTATTTAATTTTTTACCGCTGAGCTGTTTTATGCCAGAATATACATCCCGCAGATTGCCAGTATTTGCAGCTTTTTCCATATCTGAAGCAATATTATTATAGTAAGCTTTACAGTCTGCTCTTACCATTGATTTTACACTACGTGCAGCCTGTGCATAGTCCTGTCTGTATCTTTGTTTCTCCTCTGCTGCTTTTGCACGGTCAACTTTTTGTTTTAGCTGTTTTCTGAATTTGATCTGTTGCCATGTTTGTTCACTCAGCCAAGGTTTGTGGTCACGTTTACGTATACCAAGGACGGATTCTGCGCTATCCTTACAAATTTGTGCAATTTCTTGCCAAGGGTGATGTACATTTGGTTGAAGTTTGTTCTTCAATAAATCCTCGTATGCCGACTGTGTTTGAGGATTTAGGAGACGAGGTAGGTTGTACCTTTTGCGCTTTGTATAGCGCTTATGAGCTGCTGGGCGTAGTTTAAAGGTCCCAACTAAAAGTTGATGATCACTGTAAATATCTGCGCCACGACGGGTCTTAACATCCAGTAGGCATCCTAAGAACAATTTATTGATCAGAATGTGATCTATTTGGTTACGATATTGGCCGTTTGGCGATTCCCACGTGTACTTGTGGATATCCTTGTGAGGGAATTTAGTACCACCTATAAATAAACTGTGTCGTGCACAAAAATCAACCAAAAGCTCCCCATTGTTATTTCTCGAAGATCCTAAGCCATGAAATCCCATGATCCTTTGAAGGTTGTAGTTATCACTTCCAACTTTAGCATTAAAATCGCCCAGAACTATTTTAATATCACCCGATGGAATGGTGTTAACAGCTGCTTCAAGTTGGGAGTAAAACTCTTCTTTTGTTTTGTCATCATCTGGTTCGGTAGGAGCATAGCACTGAAGTACAGATATCTTCCTGTATTTAGAATTAAAACGAGCCTTTATTAGGCGGTCTGAAATGGGAACGTATTCAATGAGCGCCTGTTTTGCCATAGGTGACAAAAGCAAGCCAACACCGTTCATACGGTATCTATCGTTGCCAGAAAAAAGAAATAAATGGCCGGATTCAAGCTGTTCAGAGCCCTTATTCAACCATTTAATTTCACTCATACCGAGAATGTCCAGTTTATAAGAGACAAATTCGTTACACACTTGCTCAAGTCTCGATGGAGAAGAGAGGGTTCTAACATTCCATGTTCCAATCATTATCCTTTGTTTAAAGCGGTAGGTCGTCATCGGTGAGGGAGAGTTATTATTTTCATTTGTTGACGTTTCTGTAATCGGTTTGTTTAAGACGATTGACTGATTGGGCCAAAGCGTCCGATCCTAGCGTTGGGGCTGCCAACAACCTCTAGGCAGGTGCGCCGTCTAAACGGCATATAAACAGTTGAGCTTCAGTGACTAATTGGTATACTGTTTGCCACCTAATTACCTGAGACGCATTGGTGTTACCATGCCGGTCAGGCTACTCAAACTGTCGCCTTCTCACGTTAGCTATCGACAGACGGATGTCTGAGCGACATTTCCAGGGGATACTTGGTTTAAAACCGGAAGTGTGAGTTGCTTGGGAATTTCAACAAATGAGTCACTTCTGGCCATTCCCAAGTGAATGGCAATCAGAAAGCTTTCCACATCTGCGAAAGACCCCAATCCCCCAAGTTAATAAGTAATATAGAAATAAATAAATAATACGTCTGAAGGGCATATTGTAATAACATCATATGCCATAAAAAATCATTTTGAGATAATCGACTTTAAAGTTGGAAAAAAATAATAAAAAAAATGGTCTTTATTGAAATTTACTGTAAATTCTTTTTAGAACTTCTTTAAAACGAGCACTATCACAAACCCATTTTTTTTTATAAAGACAAGATTTATTCACCGTTCATAGAAAATAGAAATGCCACGACCCAAAAACTATTGCAATCAAAGTTTTTGAAACAGTTACCAAATGTGAAAAAACATAACCGAATTTAAAATGCCTTTTGTTAATTGAAAAATAAAAAAACATTAAAATTTATTTTAAGTTGCATTGTAATACAAGGGTCATTTGCACTTTGAAGTAAAATTATAATTACAAATCCAGAAAACAAAACTAGAAATGTAATTCTTTTACATAATGAAAAAAATAGTGAGAAACCCTATTCATAAATATGCAAAATTTAGTTTATTAAAAGTTTATTAATTGAATTTTTTTTTTTTTTTTTGGAATTTGCATTTAAAATAAACGAAAATTGTTCTTCACAGTTGTAAAAAACAAAAAGGAAATAATTTAACTGTCAGGCCCACAATGACGACAAGAACATTTCTTTCGCATTTTTATATTGAAAACAATAATAAAAAACTAGAATTTGTTTTTGTTTTCAATATAAATATACGAAAGAAATGTTCTTGTCGCCATTGTGGGCCAGGCAGTAAATTGTTGCCCGCTCTTTCACTGTCAGCGGGAGGGATGTCAAATGTGACGATTTCTAATCAAACATGGCGACTTTTTAAGCCTTTTGACGATGAATATTTACGTTTGGCGATATGACGGTTTTTTGTGTGAAATGCAAAAATTTTATAAGAATTCGTATACACAAACTTCGTAAGTTTCCCAACAATTTTGACTCGTAAACTTGCGCTCAATTGTGCATTTATACAAACAGTTTTTTAATTTTTACCGTCGTTATCAATGAAAAATTCAAGTGTTTATAAATCCCATAAATGCACAAATGGGCAAATATCATGAAAAATCCATATTATATTATCTAATTTACATACAGTGTATATTTAAAATTTTATAAAAATTGTATTTTACATTTATAATTATTATTATTACTGTTTTAAATTTGTTCTTTTTAAAATATTTTGTGAACCATTGTATAATCAAAGCAAAAACTTTACTTACCTGGTCAGTTAGTAAGTAATATTGGAAACGTATGAACACTGCTTACTTTTCGGCTGAATAACTACTTATTTTTGTTCGAGTTGTCCACAGAATTCAGTTTATACAATTACTTACTTGAAGCCAAAAAGTTACAAGTTTTTATTTTATTGGCGCTAGTTAATAGACTTTATAAGTAGTTATTAAGCTTGTTACCAGTAAGTTAATAATCAGTACTGAAAAAAAAAACTAATAAGTAGGCATTGAGCTGCTTATTAGTAAGCAAATATTTAGTAGTGCAAATAGTAGGAGTAAAAAGTAGTTACTGATGTCATTACTAGTAAGTACTTATTGAGGTTTTCAGAATAATGAAAATTGTAATGACAAGTACTTACCAGGTAACGTATGAAAAAACTACTACCTATTACCAAAATTCAAAAAGTTTTTCCTGGGATGTTATGGCGAGCATGAATAAACTCACATTTCGGAACGTTCATTCTTCATCGGGAAAGAAGTATGTGACTGACTATCAAATGTTTTTTTATTATAAATTAAAAATATTGCCAAATAAATATCTAAAAAACATTAAAGACATTATATTCCTACATATTAAAAAAGTAGAATTAAAATTTTCTTAAAGTTACAGCCATTTTCGTATAGTAATAAATTTTGTGCATTTCTAAATATTTAAATATACTACCGGAAATAATCTAAATTTAGAATATTTTACTTATATTCAGGTTACTAGAAACACTAAAATTACTTTTGTATACTTTTTCAGTCATATTCCGAATTCGATTCCGAGTGATATCGCAATCGAACAAATTTTAAAAAGATCGTGTTTTGAAAGTGAAATAAAATAAGCGCTTTTTTACATTTTACGCTACTCTTAAAATTAGGAAAAACTAGACTCGTTAAAAAATTTTATTTAAAAATCTCCATCGATTTTAACATTAATTGACTTAAATTTTCAGAACCGTTTATAATATAAAAATCAGATTTGGGGATTTTTTTTTAACAAAAATCGTAAAAAAATTTAATTTGGGAATTTCGGACTACATATAATTTGTGTTATGCAATAAACGTAATGAAAACAGGTAAATAAAACGGTTGAAAATTAAAAAAACGTGATTTAAAAGTTTATCAGGAAAAATAAAAAAAATATCCATACACGCAGAGAAAAAATATGTTTAAATATGGTCACCAATTTTATTTAAAAATAGTTTTGTTCCTGGTGACCATATATAAACATGGTTTTTCTCTGGGTTTACGCATGTAGAGTTTGTTCCCTGGCAACTCCCGGGATTTTCAATTCTTTTCAATTGCCGCTCTTCCGGGAATTAATTACGGGATTCCCGGGAAATTTTGAAGGAAATCTTTCTTTAAACCTAGTAAATTAACTAGTGGACTAGTGTCTTTAGTAGTTTAATCCATTTAAATTTGCTACAATTTAAGACTTCTTAAGCTAATTTTTGAGAATGGGCTTTATATAGGGCCTTTGATAAATTATAGACTTATCTTCACGAAATTTGATTTATTGTCTTAGCAAACTGAAGTGTAAATTTTACAATAATACGGTTAAGGGCGTAGTAAAGTGTTTTTTTCTAGATTATTCGTTACGCTCTTAGCTAAACTAACATGATTTACGAGATTGGTCCAAACATGGAGTCGTAGGTAAATTATGGACCGACACTCACGAATTTTGGTGCCTTATAAAACTAATTTGTTGAAAATTAATGACAATAGGTGCATTTCGCCACAAATTTATGTTAGGTTTTGTTGAGTTTTTAGGGAGGTAGTTCCACATTTGGGTGCATAACTCTTTTCCTACTGAAGCGATTCTAATGAAGGACTCACAATACAAATACTTTATGGGACCTTAGATGAATATTAAAAAAAGACTCACATGGAATGACAAACTTAGTATACCTTCATGCACCACTGCTGACTAAGTGCTATAAAATTGTAATAAAATATGTTGTCAAATATATGCAGTAAATAAAATTTCTCCGTCCTGCTGAATTTGTTAAAAGGGAAAATTGTTTCAGAATTCCTACTTTGTAATGTTGTGCTTTCAGTTCCTTATCGCCCTTCCAGAAATTTTATTCCACTAAGACTTCAATACTTCTATTGTAATTATGCAAATGAGCTCTGAATTTGACAATCTATATATACGTGTATTGACTTCTATGATCCTATTGGCATCAAAATAACCTCTTAGGTGTCTTAAAATTACTTTAATCTTTACTTTTAAATTTTTAATGTTTTTTGTTATATAATTACTAGATTTTATTATTTTAAGCGTAATAGACAGTAAGAAATATTAGTTTAGAATTTGATTTTTATTACCCGCTTTCCCGGGAATCCAAAAATTGCGGGAAAAAGGAACTCTATACGCATATTAGAATAAGTACAAGGTATAGTCATTAGAAAGTTTGTTCTCAATTTTAAAACCCATGTAAAGTCAAACAGAAGAAAATAACGAACAAAATTTAAACAAGCGTCAAAAATCAAATAAATTAATTTAATTTTTAAAATAATTTCTTAATCTAAAAATTTTGTTACACCAAATTTTAATCAAAAATCAATTTCAAATAGACAATATATTGAATAAAATATATCTATATACATATATAAAAACGTGTGTGCTGTGTATGTGCTCCTAAACCCAAGAACCGCTGGACCGATTGATCAAACTTGGACAAAAAATTATCTTAGTCGGGAGCTAGACTTCTCTTAAGTTTAATCCCGATAGGTGGAGCTGTTGTCGTGATAAATTTGTATTTAACTTATGGTACGATTAAACAAAAATAAGTTTCCCTATAACATTTTGACCGGGTAGATAGCGCTGAAGTTATTAACAAAAAGTTAAATGCAATATTTATTGCAATTAAGTAATGTTTCGTTATAATGAATCTACCTGGCACTTATTATTCGTACGTATTATTTTTTTTTAAGCAAGAAAAGAGTAACTAAAATGAAAAAATCCCAAGGGTCATGTTTATCCCCTGTTCTTTATTATTTATATACATATGATTTTCCTCAATTGGACTACTGTACTTTGTCAATACTCGCTGATGACACAGCAATCCTAAGCTCTGAAATCATGGCTGTTGATATTATAGCTAATCTACATAGAGCATTATCTGATATTTTATCTTATTTCAATAAATGGAAAATAATTTTAAACTGTGAAAAAACACGGACGATTACTAGAAAACGAAAAGAATGTTATATACCACAAACCAATATCATTATAAATAACAATACTATACAGTGGGAACAAAAAGTGAAATATCTAGGTATCATGCACGATCCGAGAATGAAGTTTAAAGATCATATACCTTATGTAATAAATAAAGTTTACTTATTAATTCGTATCCTATACCCTTTTCTTAATCGGAAATCTAGCCTTAACATAAATAATAAAAAACTAATTCTAAGGTCCATTTTCCATACTGTAATATTCTACGCAGTCCCCGTTGGGGCTACTAGCGCATCTTGCCATATTAAAAAACTACAAATTGTTCAAAATAAAATACTAAAGCTCATATATAACCTACCTTGATTTTTTTCTACCACACGCCTTCATTATATTGCGGGCTTGGAATTAGTTGCAGATAAGATCAATAGGCTTACACAAAATTTCAATACCAGATGTCTAAATTCTGATTTCGTTCATATTAATGAGCTAGCATCATCATAGGTTTTATCTAGTCTGTTAAGTAGTATAAGTAGTTTTTAGATAAATTAAGAATCAAATAGGCTTTTTGCCAAATTTTCTCCTCCAAAAAAATATTGTATATATGTATATAGTAATTTTGTAAATATAAATCTATGTATTATTAAGCTGAAAAAGAGAAATTCTTAAACACTTAAATATGTAATTTAAATTAAAATGGGAATGTAAATATTATGGATTGAAAAAAATAGAAAAATATTCGCATCTCCAAATTTAAAAAAAAACAATTTTGGGTAGAAATAATCAAAAACGGCAGCTCTGTCAGTGATGTTAACCGTACGGTAATTACCGTTTTTTAAGGTCATTTTGAGCCCCAAAAGGTAGCAAGGTAATTTCATTTAAAATACGGTAATTAAAAAAATTTGGGTTTTTGGTATACATACATATACTTACGTATCGTTACCTTAAACGAAAGAGGCCCTTACTAACCAAAAATAAAAAAGCCATTAACATTTTTAAGTCTTTCAACCAACATTTACAAAAGATGATAATACATTATGATAAACGTTAACAGACCTAACTAATAATTTGCATAATATGCAACATAATCAGTTATCACAAAAAAGTAATAGGTTTTACAAGATAAATAGAAGAAAAATAAATTATAAGTACTTTAAGGCAAATTATCATATGAAATAGTTACTTGCGTCTTCTACAAAATATTCAAAAAGTTAGATGGGGTCTTTTGCGTTTAAGGTAACAATAAAGTTTTTATGATATTTACTATTGAGAGGTGTTTTTCAACGGTCGGCTTAAAAATAGATAAATGTTATACCAAAACATTAAGAATGTTTAGTTTCAGCAAACGCTTATAACATATAAAATAGTCGTAATGTGCTGAATACTTTTCGGATTGTTTTAAGTACTGATCAGGGATATTAAATATAGCTTAAATTTAGTATTTGGCACTTGAATAATCCTCACTTAAATCAATCATTCCATACTTGATTTAAGGATATCCGTAGTAAGCGAATTGTTGGTACCGCTTATGCTTGATTTAAGAACGGATAATTTTGATTTTTCTTTTGAGTGTAACAATACTAAAACTATTATACACTTTTAATGTTTGCTAGTACTTCTACAAACTTTTATTGTATATAATTTAATGAATTAAAGAAAATACTATTTAATTTTTTTCAAGTTTAAAACAAACACACATATTTGAATGTATTTATCATTTCAAACACTTAGTTACAATCAGGATAACCCGAAGGCTAGTAATAAGCTAATCTATTAGCCTGGAGGGGCTGGTTAGATTATCGACACAGACTTCCGGTCTGTTTTGCTACAAACGCTTGAAGGTCTAAATTACTATAATTTAAGCTAGAATATGACATAAATGGAAAATATTAAATTACCAATAAGAAAATAAAAATAGTTTTTCAGTTACGTTATGTCACTTACGTCAAGGTTAAAACTACGCCTTTTCATTACTTTATAAATTAATTTTTATTTTAATTTTATATTTCTCAAAAAAAAGATATCAATAGGTCATGCACATTTATTTTAAACAATTTTGTAAACATAATCATTAAGTGCTCAATCATAAAAAAAGTTTTTCTTTATTAATTTAATCAAAACTTTAATATTTACGCCCTTGACTTTGATATTTTTTTGGGTACAATAATAAAAGGACTATAATTTTTTATTTTTATTTTTTTTAAATTATTTTTGTTTATATGCTCAATGTGTTCTTTGGATCATAAAGACCTCGTAAGTTTGTTAATGGTTTTTGTGTTGTTTAATTTTTTTTTTTTGCTGGCTTAATCACGTTTGGGCTATTTTATAATTTTTTTTATTTAAAAATTTATAGTTGTTTATTGCAAACAATTTTTGATTTTGATCTGATGTTTATAACACAACTAAAGCAGCCACCAAAGTGAAGATCGACCATATGCCTCTGAAAGAAACTAAACAAAATATTTTCTGTATGTATTAAAACATAAGTACTTATGAGTATTTCCTATTATTGAAAAAGGGCTTAATTACCCTTTTAAATGAAAAGTAGACGTTAGAAAAATTCCTAATAAAATGTCAAAGACCTTTCAAGGCTTATTTAGTGATATTGTAAAAAAGAATAAAGTTTTCTATTAAATTCAACATTTTTCATTTTTCGAATTTATTCTATGAGTTAAATTTCAGTTATATATTTTATAAAGCTTTTTGTAATAGCTCTAAAAAAAAATTTAAGGAATAGAGCTATTACAAAAAAGCTTTATAAAATACATAACTGAAATTTAACTCATAGAATAAATTCGAAAAATGAAAAATGTTGAATATAATAAAGTTGCTTATGAGAAGGAAATAATTCCCAATATCTATTTGTTTTCTATTAAAGATTTTTATTCTTATAAAAATGGAAAATTCTAATTCTTGTTTCATTGCGTAACTTATAAAGGTTACGGTTTTCAACATTAAGAAGGATATATATGTAACGTAGCCAAATCCATTTTTTCGGTCAAATTACCGAAAATAAAAGTAATTTCAATTTAAATATATGGGCATTTCCAGCGAAAAGTCTACTTTTTGTAACGTAAGGCCAGCAAGCAAATAAGGTTGTTTTTTAGCCCCATGTTGGTCGAATGTTATCCTTTTTGTTACTTAATGTAGAGCTAGTTGCGTTTTACACCAAAATATAAAAATGTAAATTATAGATACATATAAATTTTGAGAAACAATTTTAATTACTTTCTGGCGTTACGTTACAAAAAGTAGACTTTGCACTGGAAATGCCCATATACAAGATGTCTGCACAGTTCCTTTTGAAAACATATTCAAATCATTGAAGATTTTCCAAACTTTATACTGTAGTGTGACTTTCACAAACAAATACTGTATGAACGCAGAGAAGCAAGAAACAAAGGATTCATTAAAGTGGAAGTAAAATAAAAAGTGGGTATTAAAAAAAATTTAAAATATTAACAAGGAAATGAAAAATACATGTAGCAATAAAAGTATGAATTAAGAATACATACATTATCTTTTATGGCACTTTAAAATATTGGTCCTACCCCTTCCTTTAAGTATACCACTTAGATTCTAATGGCTAATAAATCAGTAAGTGCTTAAACGCTGGTTAAGTTGAACTAAACTTAGATTTATATGTAGTTTAAACTTAACAGTTGTAAATCAGTGTCCCATGTATTATATGTAGTTACAAAAGTAACATGTGGCAGCACTACGATAAATGTTGTCAAATTCATATGGTCTGCATTGGTAGTTTAAACGCCTTATTTTATGCGTTTAAAGATGGTTTATATGTTCACTGATTTATAGATTTGTGGGCTTAAACACATTTTAAACCATAAACAGAGTTTAACTTGCTCTGATTTATTAGGCCTAAGTCGACTTAACGATGTCGGTCCGTCCGGCTGGCTAGGAGATGTTTTGATAACATTTTGAACATAAGTTCGAATTGTTACAAGGACCAAGCCTAGTGAAAAAGGTGAGAATCGGTCTATAATTTCATATATACCCCTTCTTTGCGGAATAAAGTCTTTTTGCCCATAAGCCGTCTTAATATGTTGGTATTAAGATTAATTTCGTCCATATTTGACCATATCTGTCAAATATTCTTTTATGTCATTAAAAAATGTTGTGCTGGTAGATACAAAATGAACCATATGTCCCATCCTTAAGTCCAGGGATGTGGAGTCGGAGTCGGAGCTCAGGTTTTTGTACCGGAGTCGGAGTCGAAGTACCCACAAAACTCGCGACTCCGACTCCAAAATTTTGCGGCATAACAAATCTTAAAAAATTTTCTAAAATTTTCCAAAATATAAATTCTTTGAAATTGGCGATACAACATTAGAATAATTTTCTTGCTATATCTAACCATTTTAAGGCTACTGCATTAAAAAAAAAGAGTTTAAAGTCGAATAAGGACCAGTCTCATATACATTTAGCATCAATGTAAGAGTAGGAGTCGGAGTAGGACTTAAAAAATGTAAGCGGTTGGAGTCGGAGTCGGAGTCGGAGTTGGAACAATTTTTTGACGACTCCACAGCCCTGCTTAAATCACTTAAAGGCAAGCAAATATCATAAAGGTGAAGATATCTAAACTATATCCGACACAAAGGTCTTTTACACGAATCGTAACCCCATAATATAATTCCGGCGGGTCCATGATTGCCCATGAGTCCCAAAGGATTTGTTTTGTGTGTGTGTGTTTGATTTTTAAATACATTTATGCTGGCCTTTAGTAATACTAAATTAGTATATTCTTTTGTATGTTTTTGTGTATTTATACGGCCTTTTTATATTAAGGAACCACTAAAAAGCCAATTTTTGACCGACACAGAGCCAAAAACTATTCATACACATAATTTAAAAACTGTTAAATTTGTATTTGTATTTCAGAAAAGTATGCAAATTGTTTATATGCAAAACAAATCTGATTAATTTTTTTTTATGCATTTATAATCCACAAAAATACATGAGACGTTCAACATTCACCACATTTTCCAATTAAATATTAAAATATATAAAAATCTCACGCTTGTTCATTTTGAAATGCATGCAGTGTAATACATTTTCAAAAGAATACAATTACTTTTTAAAATTTTTGGATTCATATTTTAATAAATATGAAATGATGTTTTATTTTAACAACATTTAACTCTCCAAGCACTTGTTCATTTCTGAGATTTGCTAAAACTTTTCTAATTTACATATCCAATGTATTTTATACAAACATACATATATATAGTAGGCCGATGCAAATGCCTGTATATTTCCAGAAGATTTCATATTTATTTTTAGTATTTTGTGCTGCAAAAACAATTCTGCAATGATGTTAAAGAATTTAAATTGTATTAGTCATCATTAATTTTACTTTTGATGATAATAAAACAGACTTTTGATGAAGTATTTATTTATTGACATTAGGTAAATAATGTAAATTTAAAAGAAAAAAATATATGTATGCGTCACAATTATTATTATGACTGTATTTGTACGTGATAGAAGAAAACTGATAGTAAAAAGTGTGATCAGCACATTTAACTCTACATCCCAGCAAAAACTTTACTTACATTAGAAAAATAACAAATAAAAGAATAGACTATTATTTTTGTACCCTTCACCACTAGTGGTGAATCAGGGTATACTAAGTTTTTCATTCTGTCAAACTTTCGAACAACTCTTAAGAAAAGAACCATATTGATGTCAAATTCTTTCCTGTTCTCCCAAGCAGTTGGGGATTAAAATCCAGCAGAATCGGTTCAGAAGAATTAGAGTTATGAATCAAAATGTGGAACAACCACCCTACAAATTGGATAATTTTGTTACATAAACTTACATTCATAATGGCCGAATGCACATACTGATATGAGATTTTGCACAAATTCGTTGTATATGACTTAGGCCTTACGCTCCTTGAGGCCGTATGCTCCTTGTAGAAGCGACGGTAACAAAAATATATAAAGCCCACTCCGGAAAATGTCTAGCCTACACCGAGGGATCAAAGATTCGGCACAGGCGGATATATCACTCTAACTTTTTTGAAATAAAAATCATAATATCGCACTTAAGAGGGTACTTATTCAAAATTTTTATTTTTTCACTTTTTAAAAAAAATTTACATGTAAAATTCATATTTGCCTATTGTCCTAAATATTAAAGTAAAATTTGTCTTGCGTCTACTGTAAATTTTAGAATTTTGAGCTAATACCATCATTATGATCAAGTGCAATACGTATTTGTAAGAAAGCATGCTTTTTATCATACCCACTCCACAATAATTTTTGCTGGTATGTGTAATATTGGCCTCAGACCCACATTTTAGTATACCAATCGACTTAGAATAACTTTCTGAGTCAATGAAGCGATGTCCGTCCAGATGTCTGATTAGCAGAGAAAAAATATGGTTGGACATGGTTACGGCAACGACACTATGTTTTTGTTACAATATATTGTTGTCGTAAACAAAATATTGTTATTTTTATTTAATATTAACAATATTATAGTTATTGTAAACATGTGAATGTTTATCGCAATTATAGATTTAATTATGTTTCACTGAAAAATAACCATTTTTATAACAACTAAATAATGATTACTTTTAAAACATAGTATATTCCGAGTGGCAGTCCCCCCTGTACATGATCTTTATAGATTTTGAGAAAGCATTCGACACCCTGAGCCGCGATGCGATATGGAGTGCTCTCGCGTGTATAGGTGTTCCACCAAAGATTATCATGCTTACTCAAGCTCTGTATAAGGATGTTAGATGTCGTGTTGTCCATGACAACGCACTAAGCAACAGTTTTAACGTTGTAACCGGAGTGGGCCAGGGATGTATACTATCCCCTCTGCTCTTTAACATCGTCCTAGACGTCATAGTGCGCAATGCTACTCAGGACAGCAGAGGTATACGATGGGGACTCACTCAACAACTCGAGAGTCTGGAGTACGCAGATGATATTTGTCTTCTGTCTCACAGCTATCGACATATGTCAGCTAAACTTAAGTCCGTCGAAACCGAAGCTGCAAAAGCTGGTCTAAAAATAAATATTAAAAAGAGTAAGGCAATGCGCTGTAACACCTTTAATAACAGCAGATTTAAAATACAGGATGTTGAACTAGAGGAAGTAAGGTCGTTGTGCTATCTTGGTAGCATTTTAACTCATACTGGCGGCTGCAGCAATGACGTCGCCTATAGAATGTCAAAGGCCAATCAGGCATTTGGTATGCTCCGCCCTGTATGGATATCTACTGTTATTTCAAAGCACACTAAGATCAGCATATTCAATTCGTGCGTCAAATCAGTGCTCCTTTACGGTTGTGAGTCATGGAACACAACAACACGTGAAATAAATGTCATACAGGTGTTTGTTAACCGCTGTCTACGAAGGATCCTTAAGATATTCTGGCCAAGCACCATATCAAACATTCAACTATGGTCACAAACAAATCAAAGTCCAATCAACATCGAGATCCTTAAGCGAAAATGGCGCTGGATTGGTCACACGCTCCGTATACCACAAGGCGACCCTACTAAAACTGCTATTGACTGGAATCCCCATGGAAATACACGAAGAGTTGGACGCCCGTCGAACTCCTGGAGACGTCAACTCGAAGCTGCAGTAATCCAAAGTGGGCTAAGCTGGAGGGAAATCAAACACCTAGCATCAAACAGAACCGAATGGAAAGAGTTCGTTGTGGCCCTTTGTTTCTTATAGGAACCACAGGACATAATATATATATATATATTCCTCAATAACATTTGATGATATTTAGTAGCCATAACATGACAACTTTCTATGCGTCTACTCATAATATATGTTTAAGATGCAAACAAAATATGTTTACTCCAATAAATTTTTGTTATCGCCATTTGTAAAATAATTTTGCATCAGTTGTGTCGTTTGTTTTACATGTGCCTATCGAATTATTTGTTATTCTGTGATTAAACAATTAAAAAAAAAATACCCATATTAAAAAAAACCAAGTTTAAAGAAATTAAAAAATAAAGAAATTGTAGGTACATTAAAAAAAATTGTAAAGTATCACAAAATAAAATATCAGAGCTAAAAAAAATTTTAATATTCTTTGAAAATGGTACAAAAATATAAATTTGTGTTATTTTAGAGAACAAGAACGAAAATTCTATAAAATAATTAACAAATAATTGCGACAAAAAAAGGTTAATAATATTATGTTTAAAGTTGCATCATAATATGATGTGAAATATCTGTAACTGTTTTACGTTAAGGCTGCCAGTAAGTAAATAAGAATAAATATATATTAAAAATATTTTTCGGTTTTGGATTTAATCTACATATTATTAAGATTAACATGATAATAATATGATTACATTAAATTATAATATGATGTAATAAAAACAAATTAGGATTAAGGGAAAAATATTATGATGTAATATTACGAATATATATGGTCATGATATGACTCAATAATTATCGTAATATGTTGACTACAATCATGAATCTTATCATAATATGTTGCTCTTAGAATATGTTTACCACAACCATGTTTTTTCTTTGCGTGCAGTAGCAATTTTAAAGATAATTTGATGATATTTAATACATAAGTTTCAATTGGCATAAGGACTATGCAAATTATTTATACTGGTTTTGCAGTTAAAAATAAACTTTTTGTAAATCCAAAGCTTCAATTCAATCAAATATAGTCCAAAGTTCACAATAAATTTTACATGAACATTGGAGAACATTTAATTTAATTGAAGCTTTGGAAATAGAGTTGTGTCATGTTTATGAACGACCGCGTTCAATAGAACGATTCACACAACTGAACGCAGTGAATCGCTTATTTTACTGCATCACTCTTTTTTGCATCGATGACTTAAATTTTTTTTCCGCTCATGCCGTTTAATTGTCTTTTGATATTATGCTCTTTTGTTTCAGTTGTATTAACCACAAAGAATTTTAATTTTACACTTAAACTGGCAGTTAAATATTGGTTTGATATCATTCTTTTCTTTAGTTAAGTTATAAAAAATTTTTAAGTTATACCGCAAAAAAATATTTTACATTACAAATAAGTTTTTGTTAAATTGGGTTTGTTTTGATCATATGAATTTTGTATGTATATTAGCTGTATTATTACACATTACCACTTCTTTACTATAAAACATTTTTGGTCCCTTTCTTTGTGCCTTTTATACCATTTTAGTGAATAGTATAAATAGAACGATTGAACGATTTGAATCAACTGGTTCACTTTTAATGATTAAACGAAAATCTACGATGAATATATTACTAGACTATCTCCAGAGGTTCAATTGCACTTACAAAAAGTTCAATTTGGACTGTAAAAACGTTTAAGCACATCCTTTTGACTCAATTTTTCATGTCCTTGTCTCTGTCCATTATATTTTTAAAATCGCCATGTACTTTCTCAGAAGCTTTTCAGCAAATCGTCGATATTTAACGACATTCCACATGTTTGTCTAATACATATATATTTTCTAAAATTTTGAAATTTTGCGATTACAAATGAGAAAAGTTTTGAAAAGATTAAATTAAATTGAACACTTTTTTATAATGATTGGAATAAATTTAGCCAAATAACTACTTCTAATACTAACGAAATCAATCTACATAAATGTGTGACAAAAAAAGTACTGCCTGTTCAACTATTTCGAACCTGTTCAACTATTTCGATCGTTGTTATATCGACTTTTAAAGTTTTTTTCACTAGTCCACAGATATTAAATATTTTTACTGTAATTTAAAACAACATTTAATTGATCGGCCTTGAAATTAATTTGAAATTATTGTTTATTATTGATTTATTTTTAATTTTAAATTAATTTGTGCGATTTGTAAAATATTGCAATTTTCACACTTTTCAAGTGATTGCAATTCACAATTGAAGTGTAAATTACAATAATATTTTCAATTATTTTGTATTAAAATAATAACAATAATAATATTGATACCAGTAAATATATATTTATGTTAATTGCTGTTCCAGTGTAACCATCTTCAAATTTTTTTATAGCTAAAAAAACTGCTGTAAGTCGTGTACAAAAATGCTAAAAATATTTTTATAAATGCTAGAATTTTTTCTAGTTTTTTTTTGAAAATAAATATAAATTTAAGTAGTTCATTTTAAACAAAATTAAAAGAAATTGTAATATTTAAACAATTAGGTAGATTCTGGTAAAATATCAGATAGAAATAGCTCATATAGTTAAGTTTAAATCTAGGCGACCCGCAACATCCTGTTACAGGCAAAATTCAAACGATTTTTCTTTCTGTGTTTTGCTCCGATTCAGAAGATTATACAAAAGGATTTTTTAAAGCAGATTATTTCTTACAATTTAAGAAAAAAAAATTATTATTTATAGAGCAAAAGTTTTTTTTCCAGATATTTCGTTGGATTCACAAGAATAAACTATAGAAAATTAATCATGGGATTAACATACAATTTTCTTAAATACAACTTCATATTTAAATTAAATTTTTACAATACAATGTGAAATTTCGTTATACTTTAATATCGTGAAACAGTAATTAAGAAAATAATTAGCCGTTTTCATACAATATTTCATATTGAATGATTATTTTTAGTCAACATTTCTAATAATTTATAAAAACATTAAGTTTAATCAAAAAAACTATGCCCCCAAGATTTCAAAATAAAGCTTAAACAAAAGCTAAAAACATTCAACGTTAATACTAAAAAAAAGCCAAGTGTAAAATGGAAATTTCGCAGCTAAACCAATATTTGTAATGCTTAATTCAACGGCAAAAATGCCAAAATGGTCACACTGGTTATTTCGCAAATGGCGATTAATTAAATTACTCTGTCTCCGTTTAGAAAAAAACAAAAGCATTTTTATTATTACTCTATTTAAATGTCAGTTTTTGCAATATTAAATAAATAGCAACAAATGATATCATTTAGTTGTGTGTGTGTGTGTTTTTTTTTATTTTGTAATTTGTTTAACTTTATTTAGTTACAAGTTTTTTGATTAACATCATCTTGTTGGAAACAATTTAATTTAAAAAAGTTGAGCATCAAACAGCAGGTGGGGTGGCATAAACGATTGAACGAACGAACAACTTAATGATGGCAAATAATTAAGAAGCTTAACAAATGCCGACACATTTGAAAAGTTTAGGCGGGGGTGGCTTGAGTTGCACTGCCAGCAAGTAGCAATTGCAACAGCGTGGCATAACGCCATTAGTTGGATCGTTAGTTGTTCGATGTGCAACAAGTTATTTTAATCCAACAATGATTAAAAATGAATATATAAATAAATTTATGATAAGTAAATAAATAAATGTATTAATTTTTAGAGTGTTAAGTTCCAGAACAGAAATTATTTATACAATAATGTATAAAGAAATTTTTATTAATATTAGCACATATTTGCAAAAGTGTTGTGTTAAATTAATCATTTGCCATCAGAATACTCAGTATTACAGGGTTCATTTATTTGGTCATTAATTCATTTACGCATTCATTTATAAGAATTATTCATTCATACATTCACACATACAAACAAACATATTTTTTTCCTTCAATAAAATTGTATCTGTCAATGCCAATTCTTATAAATTTATGTATAATTTTTTTTTATTTGAAACTTGTAGCTGTTGTAAATTTTAATTATAGATTTCAGTTTCGTTTAAATTTTTTTGTAGAATGATGTCATAACAACTATTTTGCATGTCGTCATAACAGTACACTTGTGTAAACAACATCACAGTTATCAAAATATATGAGATCTTTTGTAAATCATTTTTTAATTTATCACTTAAACTATATTTATAACTAAGGCCTTTTGGCCTTAAGGGGTCTGTCCACGTTCAAGCTGCTTGTCATTCCGGCCAATTCACTCGTGTAAGTATGCTGGATGTTATATTAGAATTTTTTTCGCCGTCATATTTAAATTTTTTGATTTTCAATCCAGCATCGTCGGTGTCACAAATACAAACACATTTTCACTACTACTACCATAGCGCTTGATGAGAAATTTTGACCGTGAAACTGTTTTTTATGAAAATTTGTTTAATAAACTTTTTATAAACCTGTTTTATTTTTTCTAAATAAGGGGGTTTATATATACATTCATAGAGAACTGCATCTTCATATTGATAATGCCCTAACATCAGAATTGTGACATCAAGGTTATTACCATTGGCATCAATGAGGCAAAAAGTGAGATTAATTCAATAACGAACGTCATCATAAAATGTTGTTATATTTTATGCGTCATCTGTGCTATCACTACAGTGACAATAATTCGATGGCACATTTTGTGTATTATTAACATTATTTTTATGTTTGGAAAGTAAAATGAGAAGAAAAAATCCCATATTCTATTTGTTCAAATTAATTAGTTAAATACATCCAATTTTCAAATTAGAATGACTACGAAAACCATATCGGGGATGCTGCTGGTGTCTTATAACTGAGAGTTATTTTGTAAACAAAGGGCGGAATACAACAAAAGTGAATCAAACATGTATAACGGTTAAGTAAATAATAATATTCTCTTGCTTTAACTTAAGTGAATCCCAATGACTAAATTTAATCACAGTTTGTCAATTAATTGAATATAATGAGGCTTTTCTACCATGTTACTAAGTCATCGGACTGATGACATGTTTTATCAAACTAACTTCGATTTGTCGTTTCTGTGATGCCGATTTGTAATCCCATTGATGACATAATTTCAATTGTTGACCCAGATGACAATTGGTTCAAGTGATGTTAAGTGTCATGGGGTCACGATGATGAAAAGTGTCATGGGGTCAAAACGAAGACACTTGTCATAGTACTGATGTCAAAATACATCAGCGTTATGACGCCTTTTCTATCAGTGTAGATTCGATTTGATCAAGTTTTATTTTGCATAAAATGAACTTGAAATTTAAAAATTTTCATTAGAAGCAAAACCAGTTTTACTGCCTATTTCCGATGTGCGAAAAAATTCTTTCATTCGTACAACTACATTTAAAATAAAAACGAAGTTTTCGAATTAGTTATTTGATATTTTTACAGTGGGTTAATACTAGGGAGATCGAACGGTTATTATTCGACTTGTTTTAACCGGTTATTTTAGCTTGGCCCAAGTCTCTTATTTTAAAATGCCCATTTTTCGAATATCGAATAAACCAGTTACTTTGGTATAATAAACCGGTTATTTGAGTAATGTGTAATTAATATACATTTTCCTTACTATTGTTGTAGATGTACCCGTAATTTAAATATTTTCTAATTGCATATTGGCCAAACTTAAACTTTTTATGAAGAATGTGATAACAAAATGTAACAAAGGTCAAAAACATTATGAACACTGTAAAAACAAATCGCTTATAAAAGATGTGTTCTTGTAGAAAAAAAAAACTAAAAACTATTCAAAATACTACAAAAACGTGTGCAGTTAAAAAGTAAATAGTAATTTTTGCAACAGTATTCTAAATATTAAATATATTTTTATATAGAGGTTCTCTCTAGATATTTTTCGAACGCGATTAAAAAGACAAAGTTAGGTGCTTGAAGTGCCCTAAAATGATAAGTTACAAAGGTTCTTTCATGTCACGACTTATTAATCACCTTTAATTAGTCTACATGCCTGACATTAATGTGATCCAAATTAAACTTAACTCCGTTCGAAGTAGTTCTAAGGAGACGTCAAAAAATACTTTACTAAAATACGCTGCCAAAAATGAATCATTGCTGAAATATTAGCCCATTGTGTTGCCGAGGACGAAATGCACTTTAAGACAATAAAAACTCTTAAGTAGTTCTAGCATCTCTTAATGTTGAAAACTACAACATTCCAGCGGAATCAACGATATGGGAAAAATGTCTACCAGTTTTATTTATTAAAACACCAAGAACGAAAAAACAAAATTGAAGAAATCCAACAATGTCATGGAAAGTCTTAAATTTTAGTCGACGAATTGACAAATATTTCACTTAAAAAGCATGTTAATTTTACTATTCGTTTCTATAATGCTGAAACAAAATAATTTGAAATAGATAATCCTCGCTGAGAGGTTTTGTTTGCAACTTTTCAAAAATATGGTTGATATATGTATATAGACATGCTTAACCACCAACGAATTAAAACTCATTCAAAATAAATTTTGGAGAATATTTCAAATAACAACTTTATTAAATTCCTATAATTTATTTGCTTTTGTAAAACGTTTGTCTAGATCAAATATCATTCAACAGTTTCAAAATTACATTAAACAAATATCTTCTTACAAATAAAGTTTAGTAAATCAATAAAAAATTGTTGAAAATTAAGCTAAAGTTTGATCAATTTACTGGTCCCACTTTTATTGGATTTTATCATCAAATATTTGTTAGCTCTGATCTAAGTCCTATCTACATATCGCACTTGTTCCTTTAACAGCGTCAACTCAAAATTTTTCAATTTTCACATTTTGCAAGAAAACCCACTGTAAAAATCTTAGATCTATTTCTCTAGTATTTTGCCTAAAAAAAGCAGTTTTAGCCCCATTTGTTATTATCTTTACTGAAAATTTATAAATTTTGAGTTGACTCTGTTTCGAGGAACAAGTGCGATATGTATTTTGTTGGTTCCTTACCTTTGCAAATTGTTTTGTTTTTAATTCAAATAAACGTGTTATTACAAAAACTTATTTGATTTTTGTGTTTTTATGTATTTGAATTAAAACCGGTTAACCGGTTATTTAAAAAATGCTTAACCAAAAACCGGGTTTTTTAAAATAGCAACTATTCGTAATATTCGAAAACCGGTTATTGAAAAAAGTCGAATAATCGATCTCCCTAGTAAATACGAATATTACGTGTCGATTTTTCCAAAAATAATGTAGTGACAATTAATTAAATATTTAATTAGCTTAAAAATGCAACCTTGTTGCATTTTAAAAATAAAAATTTATGATATTAATTAAAAAATTAATTACTTATAAATTAATGGGTCGATCACGGATGGCAATAGAACTGAAGTTGAGTTGCCAGCAGCGAAATTATGCAGCGCCGCTTATGTTAAAATATACAAAAAAAAATTATTTTATATTTGACCATGTACGGCGTTGCCGAATTTCGCTGCTGGCAACTCCACTTTAATTCAGTTATCATCCGTAATCGCCCCATAAATATTTGTTGATATTAACAACATTTTCTGCAAAAATGTTATTGATAAATAACATGGGGTGTTCACCTGAGATAATATCTGATATAATATGTGAGAGAACGTCGGCATAATGAGAGAGCACATTTCTTCATGTTTATCCGAATCTGAAACAAGAGGAACATGTATCTTATAAGATTTCATAAATACCTGATTTTCGTACAGTAAACTTGTGTCGTTTTTTATTCTTTTTTAGCTTTTTCTTTGTTTATAGTGTTTAATATTGTTTTTTAAGTACTTTTCACAAAATTTCCATAAAAAATTAAACATTTTAATGAAAGCGTCTTATTATTAATTTATATGTATGTGTGTATGTGTATTTTTGACAGCTCACCTTATAAGATAGTTGTTATAAGATTTCTTATAGCAACTGTCTCATAACATTTATTATATTATTAATATTAACACTATTTGAGAGTCCACACGTAAGATAACACTCTCTGCGATTGAGTTTGACGTTTGCTGATATAAAAATGTCAGGTGGAGACCCTGTGTAAGTAAACGTTTAATTCACATGACAAAATTATCAATAAAAACGGATTTTATTTTTGATTAATGGTTTAATTGAAAAAAAAAATTGGAGAAAATGGTGATGCTCATTTTAGCCAAATTTTTATAGGTATTGCTGAAAAAGAATTTTAAAAATTGGCATATTATAAAACTTAATTAGGTAATTTAATTCAATAAAAATCTTTATGAAGCAATTCCTTTTAAAAATTGCTTGTCTTTTTTAATGTAATTTAAGTATCAATAGAATATTTTGATTAAACGATGTGAGCTGGTTTGAATAATTTGCTCAATATAATTACATTTGCACATACACATGTGTAGTAAAATTTATGCATGTGTGCACTTAGCTTTACATACTGCATACATAGTTACATATGTACATAGATATGTACATACATACTTATAAAATATCTACAATTTTCAACAATAACTGAATTTTTATTTTTTGTACTTTTTGTAGAAATTCCACCAGTTACTCAACAAATTCGTTCATCGTTGATTTATGCCAAATTCCTTAATGCTAAATACGAAAAAAGAAACAGCAAGAACGAAACGTGCAACCATCAAATGACTTCCAAATTATGTATTTTTCAAAAATCATTTATAAATTAAAAAAAAAACCGAAATTTATTTTTGTATTTTGACATACGAGTAGTTTTGATTTTTTTTCTTTCTGTGAGTGTAATGACTTGAGCGTTCCTGTGGTTTTTTTTCAGATTGTTATCTCTTTAGTTCGTCTTCTCGTTCTTTATTTACTTCATTGTTTTTGTTGTCTTTTTCGGAAAAAGCTTTCATTTTTGGACAGATAATCCAACACCTAATGCCTCGATGGCAATTTAAAATTCTTTGGGGCCACTTGACTAGAACACCAGCGATTCGTTGTTTATGCCACTCAATGAGATGTGGAAATTTAAAGAAAAACGAACAATTTGTTTCTGTTTGTTTTTTTACAAAGTCTTTGTAAATGAACCAACCAACAAAAGGGTAAAAATAAAATAGAAAAAAAAGAATTGCAAAAAAAAAAGCAATAATAAGGAGCCATAACAAACACCAAACGATTGTCGGTCGGTCATTGTACAAAATAGACAGCAACAGTATTTTGTTTTCCGGGTGTTGCAGACACAAATTCTAAAAAAGTACTTTTGCATTTGTTTGTTGTCTCTGACTTGTCTCGATAAAGATAATCACTTAATAAAATATATATAAAATGTTTGTAGGGTTAACCATAAAATTTTTACAAATAGCTTATCTTTTATATAAAAAATCTAAAATTTTAGTAAATATTTTATAGTCGAAAAAAATTTCTTGCAAATTCTCTGCTAAAATAAATTTAAAGTTTTATGGGTATTTTGGGAATTTATCTGCAAAGTCTTTGACTTAAATTTCCGATTTTGTGACATTAATGGCCAATTTTCAGGATTGACATTAAAACACATTTATGTTTAAAATAGTTTTAAATACAAAATTCTCTTCTTCACTAAACACTTAAATTAAACTTAAGTCACCGACGTGGTACATTTAAATTCAACTTAAGTTTCAACTGGATTAACTTAGCAAGGTGGTCTCAATATCACAACAATACAAAAACAACAGCCAAAGTAATAACTACCAGCTGTTTTTTGTGACCACCTTGTAAATAACCACACTTTTTTTATGATATTTTTTTGTACTTAGTAGTGCTACCATACTTTTATCTTAATTAAATAAGACTTTTCATATAAAACTCAAAAAACCAATCTGTAATTAAATACGATTTAAGTTCTTATGAAAATTAACATAATATAGATTTAAATACTATCCTGAAAATTGGGCATAAGGATGGGTTTTTAACATGGAGATCAGAGATTTAGTCATCTTTAATCTGTACTTGTAGTTTTTAAGATGAGGACTAATTACTTTTATTTGCCAGTTTAAGCGGCCAATGTTGGTAGTTTAAACTTTATCAACAAATGACAACACATACACATTTTTGTATGTATAAAAAAGCAGCTGTTTAAATATAAACACAGAAAAAAATATATATACATAAAAGAAAAGATTTTTAGAAAACAGAAAAATGGTTCATTCTAGCGAATATAAAGACTAGTGATTCTGAAACATATAAAAACTTAAATAAAACAATTGTATGAAGAAATTTTCTTTTTAAAAGAATTTTAATGGTGGATTGTCTTCTTCTTCTGTATAAAATGCAAAGGGCACTGGTAAAAAGTTGACTTTTTAAAATATGTTTGTTGCCATTTTTGTTATTCAGTTAGTCAATTCTGCGAGGTTTAAGCTTCCTCTTAAAAACGGCAAACACAATAAGTACACAATTAAATTTATTCTCAGATTAATTAATTATAGTTTGCTGCGAAGATTAAACTCGATGTTAAAAACCCACTCTAAATGGTACTACTTATTGCTAGTTTATGGTTACCAATTTTTTTTATTTTTTTTTTAAAATAATTTTTTGATCATGAGTAAATGATAACCAATATCCGCGTAGTTTTAGAAAAAATTTAGCATAAAGCAAGAAAAGCTGCTGCAAAATTTTTAAACTGTATAAATAATTTTTAAGCGAAGGCATAATATTTGACTTAATGTAAGAAGTTAAGTCCAGCATTACAAAATATCTAGCATTGTTAAGAAGTCGAGATCATTATTACAAAATTTTGTTTGGAAATTTATAGATTTTTTTCAACGATTTAAACAGTATTTTACTTATTCAACCAAATGTGTAAGGATTTGAATGAGCTCTCCTGCCTCTCAGAATTAGTTATCTTCATTTCTATCAGAACATGTTTCTTAGTTCTTTTAGATTTAACGACGTTGTCACAATTTTAAAACAAAACAAAACAGAAGCGACCTTTATAGAACTTTGATGTCAGAACAGATAATAAACAACGCAATCCACGCAAATTCTTCTAATTAAACATATTTTATTGCTTCAAAAATAATTAATTTTTATTTTGCATTATTTTTTACAGAAAAATTCCTCACAGAAAAAATGCATACGAAAAAATGCATACGATCCCGGCAATGAAAAATGGAGGGGAACAAGGAACCCAAGTGAATACCCTTAATATCTATAAGAATCATACAAATATTTTTACAAAGAAAGTAAATCCATCTGTTGTACATTTCAATTCAAACAAGTAAGTACTTACAAAATGTTTTCCACGTGTGAACAATGCACACAGTCTGCGAAGCAGGAAGAAGATAAACGTTTTAAAAGGTTTGTGCAAATAATATAAATATATATTTTCTATACCCGAAATTTCTTTTAATGGCAAAACTATAAATATTCTTCCAATCTGTTTTGGGAACAAGATCTGGGGCTTGTTTAAAATATTAAAAATATATGTTCACGCCATGTTAAAGTTAAGGAAAGTAACAAAAATGATACTCGTATTTATAAAGCACCCGTTCGTCTAAATTTACAAATTTTCACTTTTTGCAAGAAAACGATAAAGTCTGGTCATATGTAGTGTATATTTTATGTACCCACTGTAAAAATCTTACATCATTTTCACTTTACTTTCGCCAAAACAAAATCTTATCCCTTTTTGTGATTGTGTCAACTTAAAATAAATATTTTGAGTTGTCCCTAAATAAAAGCACAATTTATACCAGTTTTATATCAACTAAAGAGAAAAACTTTAAGCTGAGCCGGTGCTTTTATTGTAACGATTGACTTAAATGATGTTAATTTTAAGTTAAACTAGCACAACTTAAAATGGCACCACAAAATTAACTAATAAATTTCAGATAAAGAGTAACAACTCAAAAAACTTTTTACTTTCCTATAATAATTGAAAAAATACAGTGAAATTTTTTCACTATATGAAGAATCGATATGGCCATTAACTCCACATTTTCAGCTAGTAGGCGGCCGAATGTACCACTGGGAATTTAATACATTAGTATAGAAATAAGGTTTTTTGAGTTATGACTCTATT
Organism: Pollenia amentaria; assembly: GCA_943735925.1. NCBI lineage: Eukaryota > Metazoa > Arthropoda > Insecta > Diptera > Polleniidae > Pollenia > Pollenia amentaria. The sequence continues at coordinate 229,661,621 of OX031009.1, forward strand.
GAAGCAAAGGCTCGATATGTACATATCGACAACTTAATTACAAAACTTGCAAAGTGGAAAAAGTGAGTTTTGCAGAAGATAATCATAAATTTTGCGGGCAATACAACATTAAAGCTATGTTCACACCTATTAAATATTTAACGTCCTTCGTTTTATTAAGAAATAATTTGCTTCTGCAAAATGTTTGCCTTGATCAAAAATCATTAAACGGTTTCTAAATTACATTATACAATTATCTACTTATAAATAAAGTTTAGTAAATAAATACAAATTGCAAAAAAATAAGGCTAAAGGTGGACCAATTTACTGGTCACGCTTTTTTGGATTTTTTCGTCAAATATTTGTTAGGTCGGGAAAATAACTTACGAACCTTTTTGGATGTAAAAAATAAGTCTTTGTCTTTAAAAATGTTTTATATATTTAACCCAATTCGGAACAAAAATTTCCCGGGAATGTTTTCTCTTTTTATTCTTGCTGTTAAGTTGAAATCGGAAAATGGTGGAAAATAAAAAACTTTTGGGGGGATATTTATTCATAATTGGGTTGATTGTAAAAAACGCATATAAATCAAAGCTCTGAATAAAAGACCTCTGATATTTCTGTGTCAAAAAGGCAAAGGTGCTTAAGCCAAGTTTATGGCACCTTTGTAATCTCCATGTTTTAAAGTGCCCATGGACAAACACTAGATTCAGACCGTGATTTAAAAAGCATGTCTTTTTTTAATTCCTTTGAAAGTTGCTTCCAAAAACACAACAGATTTAAACGAAGATTTTTTCCCCATGATTTTAGGGTTGGTTTTTTCGCCCATTATCGGTAATTCTTCTTTACTTGCTTATTTATAAAAACAAGCAATTTTAATGCGCTCCATGTTTTATATTGTAAAGAGATGTTGCCACATTGAAATAAAAAATAAAATGAAGCAACATAACAAAAATACGAATGGGTGCAAAGAAAAATATAAAAAGAGACACATAGATCAGAAAACGTGTTTTCTCTACCCCGCTCGCTTCTCTACACCGTTCACCGACAAACACCAAAAATCATGTCTTAAAAAACATGGAAAAAATCTCCGTCTGAACCGCGTGAAAGTTTCAACTATTTTGTGAGATTGTTTAGGAAGTTATAACAAACTTACTGTGGCGGAAAAGGGTATATTTAAGTTTGTCGTTCCATTTGTAATTTCTACAATACTAAAGTTAGATCCTATTAAGTATGGAGGTCCTTTTTAGTAGCGAAGTGGACTTAACGATGTCCGTCTGTCTGTCTGTTGAAATGGGTTTTCCGAAGTCCCCAGATATGCCGGGGGATAGATTGATATACACTTATGGCGCATATAGCCTGGAATTGTTTGTTATTGAAATTCAGCCTGATAGGCCCATAAATGGTTAAAATATAACCAACAAACTACGGCTGCCTCTAATTGTAGCCAAAAATCCGTTGTTGTTATTTTTTTATTTAATTTTTATGTATATCTTGAGAACGGCGGGAGCCAAAGTTTCTAAATTAGGTACAAGCGGCTTGGTTAACAAAACACAACATCCGAGAAATTGTGGGCCGGATTGGAAAAGTGGTCGTGGCACAAAGTTGAAGTATTATATAACTTTCTGTATTTATCGCCCCACGGTGAAGAGTTCGGCATAGCCGAATATAGCACTCTTATTTTTTTAATGTGCCAAAAAATGTGGAATAAACCGTAGGAATACAATTTAACCGTATGGACATAGAAGATACGTTGTCAAATAAAAACGTGTAATATTTAACATAAAGACACACAATAGTTGGCGAAAACGTAAAAGCTCATCTACGTTGTAAGTCGACATAGATCTTATTATATTTCATAAGATTTAAAAATTTAAAAAACTATAACCGAAGAGAAGTGATGATTTTATTAGAATAAAAATATATTTAAAAAACCCCCCTTTTAAGTTTTTAATTGCTATCATACGAAAATCCTTCAAATCTGAAAATTTCCAAAAGTTTTTGTTAAAGGTGTTACATTTCAAAAATTAAAAATCAACTTTTTCTTCCATTAGTATTTGTTTTGTTTTTTAATTGAAAAAAAAGGAATTATTAACATTTATTGACACTGCCCAAAGAAAAAAACAAATTTCTTTTATTTTAAATTTAAAGACTTTTTTTCAAACATCTGACATTCTGATTTGCAAATAAAACTTAAACTTTTATTATTTTATTTTCTGCATTTTTTTCAAAAATTTTTTTAGTTTATTTCAATTAAGTGTGACTTGATTCGATTATGACATACAATTTTAAGTAGTTCAAAAAAAAATGTGTGGTCCCTCCTCTAAAGCTTGTGTGTGTTTGTGGGACCTTTGATGTTAACTGATGTATTAGGGTGGTATTAGCTTAGTTTTTTTAAGTTGATAAAAATTAGCTACGTTTAGGAAAATTTGTTTAAAAAAAAAACATAAATTAAAAATTTTCGAAAACCAGAATTTTTCAGAAATTATAAATTAGTCATTTCTGAACATAATAAATTCGGATATTCTTTCAAGCTGCTTAATTTTAAGAAAATTTATGTTGCAGTAATTTGTAATGCCCTAATAGAAGCCAGCACTCGTACAGTGCACTTTATTACATGTTTTTGTAAACGGCATGCAAAATGTTGCCACAAGATTTTTAAATTGTGCTGTAATTGAGGCGTTACAAATTGATTTATTAACGGTGTGTAAAACGAGCTGACATTCAACTGATAGTTTTGTAAATTAATTTGCATAATGTTAAAATAATTGTTTTCTTTCTGATTTCAGAAATTTAAAAGAAATTCATTTATATTGTATATTATAATTAGAAGTTAAACAAATATTTTTCTACTGACTCACGTTGAACTAAAAACCTGTTAAAAATAAAGTTAAAAACCACTTTTATTAAAGAAAACAATTTTCCTTTATAATTTTTCTGCTTAAAACCTACTTTTGTGAAAAACAAAAAAAAAATATTTAACCCACCCCCACCCAATGTTTCTTGTTTTCTGTAGTTTTTCTTCTTTATTTCATTTTTTTACAGTTTTTTTCAGCAGATTTTTTGTTTAATAAATATTTTTTTACCAGCAACCACATTTTATGTTCGCATTGTAGCTTGACCCAAAAGTTTACACATTTAGACAATATTTTTTTTTTTGTGCGAAAAAAACAAAAAAAAATCATATTAAAAAATATATTTACATTCTAACACAGAAATCCAAATTTGCTGTATCTATCAGTTTATTTGGTTGGAAGTTTTTGCTCGCATTAGGTTCAATTTAAAATAGAAGAAAATTGTTATAAAACAAACAATCTGGAAGGAAATAGTAACTGTATAAGCAAAAGTACATATAAAGAAATTTTTGGGAAATAATAACGACCGTCAAGCACTCTATATCTCATTTTCTTTGAGATAATCGTTAAATGGACGAAAGCAATAGTTATTTGTGATTATCGGGAGTATATAACTAGTGCGGCAAGTTTTTTTGATACACAAAAATTTTGAAAATATGCAAGGAAAAATGTTAATTAAAGCACAGAAATATGTTTAAAAATATTAAATAAAAATATATATAAAAAAAATTCTCAATTAAAAAATCATCAATTAAGAAAAGCAAAACAAGCATCTGTGATTCAAAGAAGATGGAATCACAGCTGAACTCATCACAACAATGAACGATAATGGCATCGACGCATTGTACATAGAGCTTGGACGCACTTGCTATAAAAGAACTAAAAAGTGACAAACTGTGATCACAATCACAGTTTTAAGGAGTAGTGATTTTTGAATCGCTAATCACGATGTTCTTTAAAAACCACGGGATCGCTCATCTCTAGTACCAATACATAAAAAAAGGATGATAAGAGCGTATGTGATAATTACAGAGCAATCACACTCGTGGACGTATGTATGTTAAAAATTCGCACCAACACTCAATACGCTCAATATATTGAGAGAATATCAAGAGGGATTTCGACCGAGCAGATCAACATGAGTGTGGTATTGGAAATACAGTGTACTTAATAGACTTAAGCCTATAGTACACGGCATGTAAAAAGACACATGCACATGTGGTTGTGACGTAATTTTAACGTCAATGCAAAGCCACAATACACATTGCGTGTTGTGTGATGACGTCAAAATTACGTCAGAACCACATGCGCATGTGTCTTTTTACATGCCGTGTACTAAAGGCTTAACTCTCCGAAACGACTTACATGTGCAACATTAATAATCACATCACGCAGGAGAAAAAATAAGTTGAAGCTGGCTTAAAGAACATACAATAGTCCCCGTAATGGAATGCAACAAACTATTGTGGTTTTTACTGCTTGTTTTTAATAAATGAAAATAAAATTTCGTGTGAGACCAAAGTTTCAAACAAGTTTTCCTATTTTATTGTGGTTTTCAATATGAGTTCTCACACGAAATTTTGCCTTTATTTTTTTTTAACAGGCAGTTAGCATTAATTTTTTCACAATTAATAAAATTGAAACTTCAAATATGGTTGAATTTAACAATATAATGTTTTAATAAAATTTGGCTACAACCATACACTTAAACAAATTGTGGTTACCTTAACCTTATTATTTTAACCGCCAACCATATTACGGTAATATTCCTACATAAAAAGCAACAACCATATTATGGTTATCTCCGTACATATTATGTTTACTAATAACAATAATATGTTTGTAATTATAATATTTTAAAACATTGTATGTTTTATTTTATATTTTAAATAATATGTTTAAAAGTAACAAAATTATGGTTGTTTTGCGTTCTACAGAATTTGAATGCTTTTCGATTTTTTACTTGGTTTGTTAAAAACCTCACATTCTTTTTTTGTTTTAATTTTAATTTAAATACATAATTTTACGTAGTAGTAGAAACCAGTAAACAGAAAGAATTCTTTTGAATTTCATCGCGGCTTCGAAAATGAATTAAAGGATATTTTTTAAACATATAAGAGGAATAAGAAAACCCCAAAAGATTTTATCATGATTGAGTAAAATACTCACTCGTAGAGAAAATTTATATTTTCATATGGTCACGGTAAACAACAATAATTTTTACGGAAAATTTTCAAACATATTGTGGTTACTTTAACCATATAACTGTCGTGGATAACCATATTGTTAGTTCTCCAAAAGGAAGGCACAACGGCATTATGGTTGTCTCGGATTATTTTAACCATAGTTTAAGATCAATATGTTATGGTTGATAAACAACCACACAAGTTAAACATAATAATATTATTTTTAACCACAACATGATTTGAAGTAACGATAATATTGTTGTGGGTAAACCTTTTAGCCATAACACAGATGCAGGTATTTTATTATCCAACTCCGATTACATTTTAAGAAAAAATGACGCACAAGAGTCTTACTTTTCTGCTTATCATGCCTTTCCGTTTATGACAAATCAATGCGATATGCCTTAAAGTACGCACAGCTTAACAGGTGTCCAGTCCTATTTAAATATTTCCATTCCTCTGAAAAAAAATTGGGTATCAAAACCCTTTTATAGAGTGTCAGAATGATAAAAACAACTTTTAAAACTTTAAGGACAAAGTCACAACACATGTTTTTCATGTGTGTATCTAAACTGAACTGTGAATATTTAATGCTAAATGTTTATAAAAAAACAAAAAAATTACTAAAACATTAACTAAAAATAAATTATAAAAAAAAATATCTGAAAGGTTCTTCTTCGTCTGCTGCTGGCCGTAATTTAAAGTTTGAACATGAAAAGAATTATTGCTCCTACAACAATTACAGTTTGTTTAAATATTTTCGTTTTTTTACGAATGTACAGAAATTTAAGAAATAAAAAATGTTCTTTTTAACTTAAAAACACTAAAATATCATGACTAAAAATTTAAATTAATTTCAATGCGAAAAAATCATAATTTGTATGATTTTCTTCATTAAAAGCTAAAATTGTGTTAAATGCTTTAAATGTGTATAAATTAATTGATGATAGACATTTTAATGAGTTTTTGTCCTTCAGAAATATGTATTAATAATTAATTTATGATGTTCATTAAAAACGACTCTCGAAATTGGATAATAAATGTGTTTGGCTGATATTAAGAATTTAAGAATGTTAATCGGTTTCGATCGAAGATTTCGTTCGTTTAATGTAGATCTCAAACAAAATCAAATTTTATTATGTTTTTTTTATAATATAATTAAGTTGAAATTTTGCAGCCAGCAAAAGTTTTGCTTACCTAGTAAGCCAGAAAATAACATGCAAAAAACTGTTCACTGTTTTTTATTTTCTATTTTTTTGGTTAAAAGCTCAATATTTGGTTTGAAATGGTAAAAGACGCATGGGTCCCCCTTACTTATGTGCAACATACTGCCTTAATTGTGATTTAAACGTGGGTATGTCGTGTTTTTGTTGATGCTTTTAGTTTGGCGCTCTAGCCAATTGTAGGAATTACGAAAAAGTACTTAATAAATTGGTGTAAGGTAATGCTGTGAGTAACGATTAGGTATGAAAGACAATGAGTTTATTTATGGGAAATCGTTATTTTGTAACCAGTTACACAACTACGACCAATTACCACAACTATAAATATATTTTTTTGGTATTTAGAAAATATTCCAATTGTGAATTAATATAGTTAACAAAAAAAAATTATTATGTTGTTTTGTATTAATAATCGAAAATCATTCAAACATATTCCTTCAATACAAAAAAAATGTTCACCAATTTTTTTTTCAATTAAACCATTTATCAAAAATAAAATAAGTTTTAATTAAAAACTTAATCAAGTGAATGAAACGGTTACTTATATCAACAACATTATACCAGAAAATGTTGTTAATATCAAAAAATATTTAATTGTTACTATTAATTTTTTTACTGTTGCAAATTTAATTAATTTGCTAATTAATATCATAAATATTTTAATTTAAGTCAATTTTTATTTTTTTCTGTGAAATTTTGCAATACTACAAGGCTGGCAACCGAAACGAATTTCAATATCGGTATTAAAGTATTTGTTTTTTAATTAAATTGGTACCGACATTTTTATATTGGTATAGTATATGGTTTTTCAATTTAATTAACCAATCCAAACATAAAAGGCGTAAAAATGACTTAAAAGTCACAATTTTTACAAGATGGGGATTTTGTTCTAAAAGGTTGTACAAATTTTATTATTATTTTTGCAAAATTTATATATTTTTTTTTTTTTAAGAATATAAAGTTTGCAGAGTAGAAAAAAAAACTTAAAATTGTCAACACTTGTGCTTATGGAAAATATATTTGTTGGCAACCGAAACAACTTTCTGTTTCGGTATCAATACCGGTTTTAAATTTTTGTTTGATTTTTTTTGTGGAAGAAATATTCTTAGTATATATTAGGGTATTCAGTTAAAACATTAACTTTTAATCGGACTTTTGCTTTAATCGGTTAATCGCTCGATTAATTAACCGAGGTTATAGTTTAATTGTTGAATTTTGTTATTGATCGGTTAACCGTTTAATAAAGTTGTTTTTATAAATTTAGAAATTTCATTAAATTAATATGCATAAATTATTTATTATTTGGAGTTTATTAGTAAAAAAAACAATATAACAAACATAACAATTCTTGAACTAAAACGATCAAAGAGGCAAAAAATAATTCATAAATATGTAATAGATGTTTTTAATGTAATACATATTATGCATTAATTAGATAATAGACTGTTACTACGTCTATACGTAGCCTATTCGCAAATAAAAATTATTTGCGATTAACTAAATTACTGTTTATATGTCAATTTTTCTTACAGAAAATTCTTATTTTTATGAGTTGCCAGATGGAAAATTAAATCATTTGGTAGCACTGTATGTATATAACCTTTTATTTTTTTAAACTAAAAATTTAATAAAAAAATCAAAAATTGTTGTGTATTTGTATATTTTATTTGCACAATTTTGAGTAATTTTATTTTTGTTGTCATGTGGATGTGCCACATCGAAATAAAAACTATAAACGGTTAAAAGTGTGGCAATGCTTAAAATCTTATTTGCAAATATTGTTTTCGTGAGTAAAGCTTCGTACAGACGATGGTCAGATCTAACAATATTGGCTGGCAATATAGTACCAAAGAAAAATTGTCACCAAAAGTAAATTGTCAGGTCAGACGATTGTAAGAAAACCTATAAATTTCATTGGCAGACAGTTGTGAGACAATAAATTTATCTACCAACAAAAGTTGTCAGTTCACACGGATGTCAGATAATTGCGTGGCAGAAGTTGCCGGATCTATTGGTAGATATTGTCTGATGAAAATTCAAAGCATTTGAGAGCCATTATTTAATTTCAATTGTTTGTGTTGTATTAATTTGAAAAAGTGAAAATAATATTGTTGTGATGAAACCACAAAATGCAATGGCATCTATTCTAGCTGCAGGAAGGATGTTATGCCAAGTTGCTCACCCAACTACGTAATAATGAGCCGGAGTTGTATCGCAATTTTTTACGAATGGACTCCGATCAATTTGATCATCTTTTGAATTTAGTGACTCCATATATTCAAAAGAAGGAAACAAACATGCGAAAGAGTATTTCAGCAGGTGAGCGACTCGTTTTAACCCTACGATACCTAGCTACTGGCGAAAGCTTTCGCTCACTGCAGTACATATTGCGAATTCCTGCATTAACAATATCGTACATTATTCCCAAAGTTTTAGATGCCGTTTACAAAGTGCTTGTGAATATGTATATCCAGGTAAATTTATTTTCTTCATTCGTACTATTATAAAATATGTATGTACATTAAAATTTATTTTAAGACACCAAAAACAGACAATTGCTGTGGCAATTTCCTAATTGCATTGGAGCAGTGGACGGAAAACATGTCGTGATGGATGCACCAGCGAATGCTGGGAGTATTTTAATTAGTAATTTTTATTTCACTTTTAGTTTTTTTACATGTATTTGCAGCGTAGCCACTAGAAATAATTTTTTGTAAAAATTATGATGCCATTGTCACAATTTGTAAGATACAAAAACTTCGCGCATCTGACAATAAAAAATATGCTAACAACGTCTGAGAATGATCTAACAATTGCAAAGATGGATGTTCACACGATTGTCAGATGTCTGACAATATTGTTGTCTTACAATAGTCCGACAATGCTTTTTCTGACAACGGCGTCCGACAATAATTGCCAGTTCACACGGTTGTAACATAATTTTAGCACATTTTACTGACAATATTGTTAGATCTGACCATCGTCTGTACGAAGCTTTAGATATTCGCAAATAAAAATGTAATTCACTGATTATGCGGCAATTTTCTCTACTTGCAAAACATATATTTATTTGTGAATAAGTCGTGCGTATAAACGTAGTAGTATGTATGATCATTTTATTAGTTTTTTCAATAGTTTAACGCGAAATTATAAAAAAATTATTAAGTTTAAATGTTTAGGGATTAAATTCTTCTTTTTTCTAGTTTTGATAGATCTTGACGTGGAAAAAAATTCTTTCATTCATCGTAGATGTTGGAGATTTCGTAAGGAACCCATAATACAGAATATCCAATTTTTCCTGGGTTTCTCTTAACATATGCGACTAGAGCCTTTTTAAATTTTTTTTTTTTTTAATTTTCAACACTTCTTAATATTTCGGTTAGTTCTGTTAAAAGATTTATTTGAGAAGAAACAAATCACTAAACACACACATATAAAGAGTATGTGAAACAAAAAGCAGTTGTTGTTATTTTAAATGAAGATCACTGAACACCTTCTTTATTTGTATGCAAAAATGGAAATTGTTTAGAAAATATTTTCTAAACACATTCCATTTGAATAATGAAAAACACAAAAAAATATGTTATAAAAATTTAAAAATTTTGTTACATCGGTTAATCGGTTAATCGACGGAAATTAACCGGCTTAATCGTTAATCGAAAAAAGCTAATTTTAAATTAACCGATCAGTTAATCGGGTAGTAATTAATCGGTTAACCGATCAAATGAGAAGTAGACGGAACGAGTAAACGGTATTTAAGCGGTATTGGTATTAAAAACGGTAACGGCTGTCTACCTTGGTTATATACGCGAAAAATATTTAAAAACTGGAAAGAAACATTCTCAAAAAGCCAAGGAATATATTCAAAAATATGCGTGGAACTTATGCGTTTCCTTGCATAGTTTTGGATATGTGAAAAACTAAGTGTTGAATTGTTTTTATTTTTGTTTTTTGTTTTTAAATTAAAAAATTATCAGTTATCGCACAGATCAATAGAATATATCGAAAAATTCGTTCAATATAAGTATTTGGACCAACTTCGTCAGTAGTACTGAATAACTCTTTAAGATCCCCACCTCGACGTTGGAGGTATAAAACAATATTTTTGTTAAGTGGCAAAATATACATTTTCCCAACATTTTTGAGAAATATACAACTTTCCCTCCTTATGGGCTGTCAGCTAATAAAACTAAATTTTTTCCGTAAAGTTTATTTCACTTTTGAATTTAATGAGTGAATTAGGAAAACATTTAAAAAATAAACATTTTTTTCCTAATTGCTAAAAAAAATATATAAATATTTTAGTACCAAAACAAAATTGGGAAAAGTTTAGTCTTTATTCCTTTTTTAAAAAAGCACAATCAACAAGTGTCAGTTTTATTTTTATAGTTTTTTTATTCATTCACTCACTCAACGCTAAATATTTGACATTGTTAATGTGTTAGTTTTCTTTCTCGTGAGCCCTACGACAATATCGGCAGAATGCCAAATTTAATAAAAAGCTTGATAAAGAAAAAATAATCGTTTTTAAAAGATTTTTACTTTTTCAAAAAAAAATGTGTTAAAAATAATTTTTTTCCAATAGGAAACTTTTCAAAGGTTTGTTTCTTATTTATATAATTTTTTAAAAAAGGTTTATAAGACCACTTTATCCTGTGTTTTCTGATAAAGATACTTTTTCGAGAAAAGTAACCCCTTATTTTGTGAAGTGTCTTACACTTAAAAAATATTTTCATACAAATTTTTAAAAATTCCAAAAATTTTATATGAAAAATTATTCAACGCATGGTGAAGTGATTTACAAAATAACCGCTAAATTTTTTTAATTCTATTTCTAAAATGCAACGTAGAAAAACAAATTGAAAAATTTTCATTCTTTAAATATAAATTCAATTTTAACAGTTTAATTACAGCTTAGCCCCGAATAGCGTATGTGAGAGGGAACGGGAAAATGAACCCAGAGAAAAACATGTTTAAATATGGTCACCTCCAACAAAACTATTTTTAATGAAAAGTTTGAACATATTATGCTTAATCATAATATTGTCACCGACAACCATCTTATGGTTAAATTAGACCTCCATCAAAAAGCCACAACCATATTATGGTTGCCTTCGAACATTTTATAGTTAATAATAACTAAAATATGTTTAACACTTATATACACAAATTATTTTCATATATAACCATAATATGTTTAATATGATTGTGGTTCTTGATGGAGGTGTAATTTAACCATAATTTGGTTGTCGGTAACAACAATGGTTAAATTAAACACAATACGTTTAAAATTTTCTTTTAAAATAGTTCTGTTGGAGGTGACGATTTTTAAACATGTTTTTTCTCTGCGTGTGGGTTAGTCACAAATCGGATTTATTGTCCTTTTTTCAGACTAGTAATTTCTTCAACACCATTTTCTAAAAATCGATACTTTTTCGATAAAGTATTTTTTCGAAAAGGCAATTCTTTCAAAATCCTACTTCCAAAACCATTTTTTTTATAAATGAAGCACAGCCGCGAATAAAGTTGTCAAAGCCACTTTATGCAAGAACTTTTTTTTCAGCTTACCGTTTACATTACTCTCTTACACTGTTTGAAGATCAAATTACCCAAATAACGTTTTAAAAGCCGGATTTGTAGTATTATAAACTGTTAACTTGCATTTAATTTAAAATTAAAATTTCTTGCTATTTTGCATTAGTTTTTATTATCATTATTTTTGATAATCTACTAAAAGAATTTGAAAAGTAAATAATCCGGCCTGTTAATAACGTTTTTTTTTTTTTGTTCTCTTGAAAAATAATTATTTTTTTTTTATTTTGTAACTTAAAACGTTATTCGCGGCTGTGCTTCAAATGTTTTAAAAAAGTTTTTATTTTACTTAATACAAAATGTTGGTATAGGGTATAACAAAATTTGCTATTCACTGTTGATTTGTTAATATGTACATATCTGATGTTTTTGTTTAAATATAAATCCATTTCACTAGGTCACATTTTATTCTGAATTTGTTCGCTTTCTTAAGTGGATGTCAAAAAAAAAATGACAAGGCGTGCGCATGAATTATTTAACCATAATTTATTATTTTGTTAATGATTTTATTTATTAACTAAAATATTTATTTGTATTAAAAGCATTAAAAAAATTAGCACATTTCATGCCGAAACACTTGTTTCGACAAATACGGCATGACAAAGAGTTTTCGTTGTCAGAGCGTTTGTTAAATAAACCGCGCAAATATAAAATAATTATTTTCAATGCCACAAATACTAAATAATCTTCGATAAGAAATTTAATTTTGAATTGGGGTTTAATGTTTGAATTTAAGAAAATTATTGTTTTATTCTGAATTAATGGGTCGATTTTGTATGGCAACTGAACTTTAGTTAAATATGTGCGTATTTGAAACTTTTAACAATGGAGATACTGCCAATGCATCCGCGTTCAGCTTTTATAGTCCGACTAAATAAGTTGCAGCATCTTTCAGAATACAAAAATATGCTCTCAACCAGGAAAATTTGTTTGTTATTACGTACGGTGATTATAGCGAGTTAAAACTACCTCTCAAGTCTCGCACAGCAGATGACACGTTCACTTCTTCTTCTTGGATATCGAAAAAAAACGTACGGACCTAATCATATTTCTGCGGTGTGGGGTAACTCCCCAGGAAGGAGTGCTCTCACCACTGCTTTAAACGCTCGACGTCAACGATCTTCTCAATAGGCTTCAGGACGGAGCAGCATGGGTAACTGCATACGCAGATGACGTAGCAGTGATCGTTACTGGTAAGGATCTGGGTGCGATTAGTTCTGTGATAGGCTACACTGGGGATAATCAGCCAGTGGGCAACTGGAGGAGGACTGGGAGTAATTCCTGAGAAGGTGGACCTAATTCTCTTCACGAAAAAAAACAGAATTGATCCTTGGAGAAAACATTGGCTAGGGGGCACAAGGCTAGAGCTTAAAGAAAACGCAAAGTACTTAGGAATAATATTGGATAACAAACTGTCGTGGAACTACATGTGGAAGAAAGGGTGAAAGCGGCAACAAAAAATCTTAGGCAAAACTTGGGGTCTAACCCCTGCTCTTACACATTGGATAAGACATCATACCGCAATAAGCTAGAGGGCACTTATATACTCCCTGAGCTTAGTATCACCGAAGCTTTGCGTAGCACACCGACTGCGGCACTTGATGTAATCCTGAACCCACAACCGATTCATCTAGTAGAGGAAGGGACTGCAAGAAAATTTCATTTTGATATCATTACGGAGAGCTCATTCCGTTATATTAATCCCTACATTTATATTACAGAACGCTGAGTATCGAATTTTAAAAAATCACCAAACATTTTTTTAGTTCATATTACCTTTTATTCAATAAATGCATTGTTCAGATAAATTTTGACGAAAGGACGAAGCCTATTTAAAATTTAAATTGGGCGTGACATAACCATAACCATGCAAAACAGCTGTTCAAACAACCTTTTGTGCAACACTGTATTTGATTATAGGAGACTTGCCATAACGCCATGCCCATAACAACCCATTTAATTCTGGTTTTTGCCACAACTAGAAAAAGCTGTTACGGCTATGGCATTGTGATATGGCACGCATAATTGACGCCTTAACTCCACAAAGATTTTAAATATCCAGAAAAAATATCCTACATTCATTTTCCAGTGATTATCAAACATGTTCTCTAATTTTTTTCTAAGAATTGAATATAAAATTTTGTAAAGATTCTTGTGCTTAAAGCATTTTCTTAAAAAATAATTTTTTTTACGATTTATTGTTTTTAAACGTTGGAACATAAATTTATATGACTATTTGCAAATATAAAATTTATTTTCTCAAAAGTTTTCTCTAAGTTTTAATGGCTTTTGTACAGAGTTCGAAAAAAAACTGTACACTAACGCAGTGTACTTGTCTTACCACACAAACTCTAAATCTTATTTTTTTGTTTGTGCATTTGTACACAAACAAAATATGGTACATAACTATTGTGATCTGACGAACAGAAACACTTAGATAAGTTACCGAACTTATTTTAGAGTCCGTGTTAAGTTCTTTTAAGGTACTTATCTGTACTTTTTAGTGAACACGTAGTTAACTTTTAGCTAACATGATATGTTTTTTTTAGTGTCTGTCTGCGTTTATTTTATTGAGAAAAAACCCAAAATATAATTTGAAGTTGAGTTTTATAACAGGAGTGCAGAAATATAAGAAACAAATAGTGCAAAAATATATGAAAAATTTGAAAAAATTCACGTTAAAATTCAAGAAAATTATGTAGTAAAGAGGCCTAATAGAAGGCCTTTTTGCAGACTAAAGATCTCCCAGCCGCATGCTAACTTTATTACCAATTAACAAGGTGTGTCATTGGAGACCAACACCTTGCACTTTTGCATCAATTTTAAGCACTTCTGGAAGGGTTTCTAAAAAGATTTAAGAATAAAGCTTTATCCAAATTTTATTGTTGTGGCAAATAATACGAAGTAATTCAATTAATAACTAAACTTGCAACACGTTCTAACATAACTACTAATAAAACGATTGCGACAGGCCTTATCTTAGAAAAGAAAAATTTGAATTTGTAAAATATTTAATGAAAACCTTTCTAAAAGACCTTTTCAAAGAAGGCAGAGTGGAGTTAGTAAAAGTTTACTTACAATTTAATTGTGAACCTTCTTAAAGGCCTAAAAAGTGAATCGCTTGCAATTTTCACCGCTGGGCAGCACGATTAGCCTGTGTGTATTTTTTTTTTTTTTTTTTGTAAAATTATTTCTTGACTGGTGAACCAAAATGTATGTGTTGTTTTTTTTTTTAGGCAATTATTATTGAAATAAAAAAAAACTAAGAGAACTGCACATATCGTCGTCTTAAATGCAGACTATTGTAACATCAAATTTTATAAGTTTACATGAGAAGCAACAAACCTTGTAAAATGGAAATTATATGAGATATTAGAGTATTAAATATTTAGAATAAAAATACGAGAACCGATATATTTTTTATAAAAAAATATTATTTTTATTATATTCACCATTTTTGATTTTTCGAATTTATTCTATGATAGTGTATAAAGTAATTCCTGAAAAATTTAAGGAATAGAACTATTACAAAAAAGCTTTATAAAATACATAACTGAAATTTAACTCATAGAATAAATTCGAAAAATAAAAAATGTTGAATATAATAAAGTTGCTTATGAAAAGAAATAATTCCCAATATCTACTTATTATTTTTATTTATTTAGTTATGTGTGTTGCGTTATTTTAAATTGAATGTGTGTTGCGTTATTTTAAATTCTCTGAAACAAAACGACGTATCATCAACGAAAGTATGGTAGTATTAAGTTAAACAATCATTTAAAATATTAAATAATTAAATATATTGTTAAAAATTACAGGAATAATTGAATATTAAGATACTATAATAGAATATTAAGACAATAATCGTATAATTAATATGGAGCAAGAAGTAAATTTTAATTAGTTATTTTCTGAAAAATTTAAACAAGAAGAATGAAAGTTTTTCAATTAAGAGTAGTATTGATAGCAGCCCCCGTATTCAGTGAACGAAAATGTTGTACAAAGAAGCACTTATCCTAAAAAAAAATACTATTAGTATTTAATAAAGCCGTAAAAGGATTAACAGAAAATATAGCTAAACAAATTATATTCCAGCACTTTATAAAAAATGCTATTATGTATGTGATGTAGAAGACAAGTAATTTATTATTTAACACAAAAAGCTTTATAATAGTCTTTTTGAGGATATTGATGAAGGACGATTTGGAAGAATGCAATACTAACAAAAATAACAGATTATTTTAAATAAACGTGGAAAAAATATTTCTATTGTTGTATAAACATTCTATATCAATAATGAAAAAATGTTCTGGTCCAATAGTAACAGATACATTATAGGAAACTCGTCTGTATTAAAATTTATTAAAAAGTATATATGTATGTACATACGAGTATATTAACTCATAACATTAGAAACGAAACAAATAATGGAAAAATCCTATCATAAAAATAATGGCATCCTGCTGGAAGCAAAAATCTAAGGATCTGCAGATGTTACTATTTATTTTTGGAAATTCTTAGCGTATGGGAGTGCAATGGGTTAAGCTGTGTAATTTCTAACAGTCCAATGAAGAAGAAGCTGATAGTGGATTCAGTTTATATTAATTTTACCGCACGGTTTTCCTGTTTACTTATGCAACAATTTGCAATTTTATCACTTATACCACTAACACGTTTAGAGTATGAAACAGAATACCCATTTTTGACGTAAAAAAATTAAGTGTTCGTAAAAATATATCAAATACTCTGCTAATTTTTTTTTAATTAAGATTATTCATTATGTAGTTTAACTAAATTATATACTTAATGATAAGCCATTTTTGATTTTGTTAATAGCTTGGATATTTTTTAAGGTGGAAGTTTAAATTTTTTTTTAAATATTTAACGTAAATCGTAATCAATAATAAAGTCTATTTCAAAATTTTCAATGATACATTGCTTTGCATCTTAGCAAACGATATGTATACTGTTGTAAAAAATTCTTTGATGCTTTTAAAAGGGACAGTTTTTTTCTTAAGCAGACATAAAGGCAAAACTCATTAAAAAAAACTCTAAGTACTCAATACGTGTTGTTGTTGTAATACAGTTTTACCAACCAAAAAAGTGCACTCACAATATTCTGTACGTAAAATTAACTGAAATTGTAATATAAAATAAATGAATATCCAGTTAAAAACCGGTCTACTAATTTTTCATTTATTTTTAACGAAAAGTTCATATAATTTTTACTGTCAAAAATTCAACTGCGAATTCCGTAAAAACAAATGAATTTTCAGTTATTTTATTAAAATTAACTATCAAAAAATAACTGACAAATTCCGTAAAAACAAATGAATTTTCAGTAATTTTATATAATACAGGTTTTACTCGAATTTCTAAAAAATACCAGACTCCTGTCCGCTTGTTATTCTAATGAGAGAGAGAGAAAATATTTATTTTTATATACTTACCCCGTTATACCTACAGGTTTGTTTTAGTTTTGTTGTACTGACCACTTTGTTTACACTCACACTTTTTAAATTGATCACGAGATTGCTCTCAATTTTAACTATCCATTTGTTTGGCAATTTTACGCTCAATTTAACAGCTGATTAGAAGTTTAGTGAGCTAATTTTTCGTTTGTCAGTATAAATTGTATTCTTAATGACATCTTGAAAGTAAATTGCTTAAAAATTACGTGCAGCCTACGTCACAGCTTTCAATTAATGTAAATTTTGACAAACAGTATATGTAAAAGACTATCAACAAAAAGTTGATCGTGTGGCCGCAGTGTTACAGAAGAACTTCCAATTATAAGACACCAGCAGCATGCCCGATATGGTATTCGCAATTATTTTATCATAAAAATTTCATGTTTTTAACTTAATAATTTTACCAAATAGAATATTGAAATTTTCTACACAAAACAAGCAAATCGTTTTTTACTTTTACTTTTTGCCACAGATTTATAAATAGATTTATTTTTTGGTAGTTCAATTATATAAAATAACTGAAAATTCATTTATTTTTACGGAATTTGTGGTTAATTTTTTATGGAATTCGCGGTTGAACTTTTGACAGTAGAAATTAAATTAACTTTTCGTTAAAATAAAATGAAAAATAAGTAGATCGGGTTTTAAGTAAATTTACAGTTGTTTTAAATTTCATTTTCATTTAATTTTACATACATAATACTTTTACTTAATCAACTGACAATATTAAATGCAACCGAAAATCCGTATTAATTAATGTGCTCTTAGTTTTTATAATAAATGTTGAATCTGTTAAAAATTAATTTGCTTGGAATTTTAAATGTTTATTTATTTAAAAATGACTGAACGGAATACTTCTTGAATAACATACAGTCCGTTACTGTAATAATATTGTGAGTGTGGCTTTTTTTCGCTGATAAAATTTTTCTTAAATAGGTAACAAATATTTGAAATTAAAGTAAAAAAGGTTTTATACGTAAAAGCAAATGTGACAGCAGGTACAATCGAACTTCCCTATAATAAAACTGCATGGGACCATAAAATCACTTCATTAACGTTAAAAAAAGCAACAATTTTACAACTTTGGTTTTTGTTCAAATGTGTTTTACTTGTAGATTTGTAATTTGTAGTTTTGAGAAACAGCGCCCAGGTTTCTATACATGTTCATGGAGTTTTTTTCAATAAGTTTTGCCTTTATGTCTTCTTAAGAAAAAAACGGTCCCTTTTAAAAGCATCAAAGAATTTTTTACAACAGTATACATATCGTTTGCTAAGATGCAAAGCAATGTATCATTGAAAATTTTGAAATAGACTTTATTATTGATTACGATTTACGTTAAATATTTAAAAAAAAATTTAAACTTCCACCTTAAAAAATATCCAAGCTATTAACAAAATCAAAAATGGCTTATCATTAAGTATATAATTTAGTTAAACTACATAATGAATAATCTTAATTAAAAAAAAATTAGCAGAGTATTTGATATATTTTTACGAACACTTAATTTTTTTACGTCAAAAATGGGTATTCTGTTTCATACTCTAAACGTGTTAGTGGTATAAGTGATAAAATTGCAAATTGTTGCATAAGTAAACAGGAAAACCGTGCGGTAAAATTAATATAAACTGAATCCACTATCAGCTTCTTCTTCATTGGACTGTTAGAAATTACACAGCTTAACCCATTGCACTCCCATACGCTAAGAATTTCCAAAAATAAATAGTAACATCTGCAGATCCTTAGATTTTTGCTTCCAGCAGGATGCCATTATTTTTATGATAGGATTTTTCCATTATTTGTTTCGTTTCTAATGTTATGAGTTAATATACTCGTATGTACATACATATATACTTTTTAATAAATTTTAATACAGACGAGTTTCCTATAATGTATCTGTTACTATTGGACCAGAACATTTTTTCATTATTGATATAGAATGTTTATACAACAATAGAAATATTTTTTCCACGTTTATTTAAAATAATCTGTTATTTTTGTTAGTATTGCATTCTTCCAAATCGTCCTTCATCAATATCCTCAAAAAGACTATTATAAAGCTTTTTGTGTTAAATAATAAATTACTTGTCTTCTACATCACATACATAATAGCATTTTTTATAAAGTGCTGGAATATAATTTGTTTAGCTATATTTTCTGTTAATCCTTTTACGGCTTTATTAAATACTAATAGTATTTTTTTTTAGGATAAGTGCTTCTTTGTACAACATTTTCGTTCACTGAATACGGGGGCTGCTATCAATACTACTCTTAATTGAAAAACTTTCATTCTTCTTGTTTAAATTTTTCAGAAAATAACTAATTAAAATTTACTTCTTGCTCCATATTAATTATACGATTATTGTCTTAATATTCTATTATAGTATCTTAATATTCAATTATTCCTGTAATTTTTAACAATATATTTAATTATTTAATATTTTAAATGATTGTTTAACTTAATACTACCATACTTTCGTTGATGATACGTCGTTTTGTTTCAGAGAATTTAAAATAACGCAACACACATTCAATTTAAAATAACGCAACACACATAACTAAATAAATAAAAATAATAAGTAGATATTGGGAATTATTTCTTTTCATAAGCAACTTTATTATATTCAACATTTTTTATTTTTCGAATTTATTCTATGAGTTAAATTTCAGTTATGTATTTTATAAAGCTTTTTTGTAATAGTTCTATTCCTTAAATTTTTCAGGAATTACTTTATACACTATCATAGAATAAATTCGAAAAATCAAAAATGGTGAATATAATAAAAATAATATTTTTTTATAAAAAATATATCGGTTCTCGTATTTTTATTCTAAATATTTAATACTCTAATATCTCATATAATTTCCATTTTACAAGGTTTGTTGCTTCTCATGTAAACTTATAAAATTTGATGTTACAATAGTCTGCATTTAAGACGACGATATGTGCAGTTCTCTTAGTTTTTTTTTATTTCAATAATAATTGCCTAAAAAAAAAAACAACACATACATTTTGGTTCACCAGTCAAGAAATAATTTTACAAAAAAAAAAAAAAAAAATACACACAGGCTAATCGTGCTGCCCAGCGGTGAAAATTGCAAGCGATTCACTTTTTAGGCCTTTAAGAAGGTTCACAATTAAATTGTAAGTAAACTTTTACTAACTCCACTCTGCCTTCTTTGAAAAGGTCTTTTAGAAAGGTTTTCATTAAATATTTTACAAATTCAAATTTTTCTTTTCTAAGATAAGGCCTGTCGCAATCGTTTTATTAGTAGTTATGTTAGAACGTGTTGCAAGTTTAGTTATTAATTGAATTACTTCGTATTATTTGCCACAACAATAAAATTTGGATAAAGCTTTATTCTTAAATCTTTTTAGAAACCCTTCCAGAAGTGCTTAAAATTGATGCAAAAGTGCAAGGTGTTGGTCTCCAATGACACACCTTGTTAATTGGTAATAAAGTTAGCATGCGGCTGGGAGATCTTTAGTCTGCAAAAAGGCCTTCTATTAGGCCTCTTTACTACATAATTTTCTTGAATTTTAACGTGAATTTTTTCAAATTTTTCATATATTTTTGCACTATTTGTTTCTTATATTTCTGCACTCCTGTTATAAAACTCAACTTCAAATTATATTTTGGGTTTTTTCTCAATAAATAAACGCAGACAGACACTAAAAAAAACATATCATGTTAGCTAAAAGTTAACTACGTGTTCACTAAAAAGTACAGATAAGTACCTTAAAAGAACTTAACACGGACTCTAAAATAAGTTCGGTAACTTATCTAAGTGTTTCTGTTCGTCAGCTCACAATAGTTATGTACCATATTTTGTTTGTGTACAAGTGCACAAACAAAAATTAAAAAAACTGTGTGGTACCTTAACTTGCTGTACTTTACAGTTTATTTTCGAACTCTGCTTTTGTATGCGTTTTTTCTTAAATTCAAAATTTAAGAACAGTTGTTTTTGTTTGCTTTAGTTTTATACAGTCTTTGGAAATTTTTACAAAATTTTTAAGTTTTTGTTTTTAATTTATTTTCCAACAAAAGTGAATTTCTATAAATGACACTGTGCTACACAAAAAGAACGAACTTGTACTAAATTTAAGGTTTTTCTACTTTATTTTATTATAAGACGTACTGAAACCTTAAGTACGAATAACACTTAAAAGATCTTAAAACAATCCAAAATGGGATTACTTTCGAAAACCAATATGGGTGAAGTTTGTTGTAGAAACAATATCAACACTACAAATGAAAGTAAAAACGATTTGCGTGTTATGTGTAGAAACAACAACAACACTAAAAAAAGAAAAACATACAATATTTTAAAAGTAAAATAAGAAGCAAAAATTCCCAAATTCTATTTGCTAAAATTATTTAGTAAAATTTTCAAAGTAGAAAGATTACGAAAACCATATCGGGCAGCAAAGGGCGGAATACAACAAAAGTGAAACAAACCTGTGTAAGGGGTATATTAATAATAATATTCGCTCTATCTCTGGTTCGCTGGGTTTAGTGATTTAGGCTGTACTCAAACTGACTTTCATATTTTTTTAAAGTACGAATTCGGGATTAAACCAACTTAGGAACTTCAGGAACTACGAATTAAGCACAGTTTGAAATTAACTTTATCTCACTTTATTTAAGTACGAGGCACTTGAATAATTTGTACTTATCAAGTATTCTGTTGAGTTACTGCAATCCGTAGTTACCGTACTATTGACACCGCTTTTCAGTGTACACACCAATAATTTATTGTTGGAGTTCACAGATGACGTAAATTCTAAAACATTCTTAAGATCCCTTCGTTTAGTCCCATTTTTTCAGTAACTAACGGTAATACTAAAGTTATAAATCATAAATAAATAAATTATAAATTTCTTATTTTAGAAGAGAATTTAAAAAAAAACGAGCTTAGTCTTAAACTAAAATTATAATTTAAGTTTGATTTTTAAAATTTTTATTTCTTTATTCTATATTTTTTAAAGAATTTTTCCCCCAAATGCTAGTCCCGCGAAGCTCTACGATTGTCTGCAGGATACTAGTCCAAATACGCACCACAATACACTTACCCCCATATTCATAATAAATATTTTAGGTTTATAGCAGGTTTATGAAACGAATTTTTTATGAAAATTTGTTAAATAAACCTTTTATTAATCAAAAATATTTTTTATGAATATGGATGGGGTATTTAACTTAAGCTTTCAGCTCATATTTTGTTAAACAAAAGTCTTGTTTACTTTGCTGATATTTTTTTTATATTTCTTATTTATTGAATCGGCATATTTTAAATATGAGCTAACAATAATTAATCAAATCTTATTCTAATACTTTATTTTATGTCGTGCCAGACAAAAAACTTCGTAGTCAGGGTATCTGTTCACATAGTTTTACGTCCACATAGTGTTTATGCCAGAAAAATCTGCTGAAATCTTCTAAATCGTAAAATCAAGTAAATATGCAAAAAAAAAAACTGCTAAGATTAAAACCTAAAATTTTTAAATTTGCAAAAAATATACAACATTTTTACACGAAAAAAATATGCTAAAAATCTACTGAATTTTTATGAAAACATGTGCTAAAAATCTGCTTAATGAAAAGGAATTTTCATATATATTTCATAAAAAATAACAAAAATAAGCTAAAAAATTCTTCTTTTGGACAAGGAAATATGCTAAAAAGCAGTTAACATATTTTTTCAAAAAATTTTTAATTTCCCAACTCAATCTGCTTAATCTAGCAGAAAACATGCTAAGATGGTAACGCTGCTTTTAGTGTTCAAACAGAATTGAGTCTTCAACTTCAGGCAAAAATCCTAAAGCCCATAATAAAACGTTGGCAGTAACTTCAAATTATCTCTCATCTTATTGTTTTAATATCTTATTTTCTTTAGCTTTTTATTTTTTCTTTACAAAATGTATGAAATTTAATGCAAGTATGGCAGCATTGTTGGGAGAATGAGAATGAGAGGAGAATGAGATGGGAGACAATTAAAAAAACGTTCTCAAAATAAAATATATTTTGTTTCACGACGGCTTTCATCTTTCTTTCTATAACAAATTGTATAGGAAATGCGGTCTCGACGCAGTTCGGTTTGAACACTTTTTCTTTTTTTTTTTTTTTTTTTTGTATTGGTATTTCTTACAAAGTTACAGTAATTGTTCAAAAATACGCAACAGTTAAGAAGGGATTTCAATAACGAGTCTCGCAAGTTTGCTTATTGCACAAATGACAATTTGAAGCGATACCATGAAAACCTTTTAATTATTCTTTGGAGTCTGTAATTTAAAAGTTACCGTTATTGCAGAAAAACGAAGTGATTGAGGAAAATTTTAACTAACTGTGTAACCATACGAAGATCGCATAAACACTCAGATTTAAAAAAATTTTCCATTTAAAAGTTTATACTATACGAACGTTTACAATCGAAATTGTTGAACACCCAGGGTAAGTTGTTTTGTAATTCAAAGCAGGATGCAAATTCGGCATTCGATATCCATCGAAATTTTCATTTCAATTACATTGTTATTTTGATCAATATCAAATGCCATAATTTTCTGCCAGAATTGCTATGTAACTTTTGTGTCACCGTGTAATTTCCTATATTTAATATTTAAAATAGTTTATTTTCTTCAGTTGTGTGCAAATACTTTGTATATTTATATTCATCACTCAACAGAAAAACAATTGACATTAAAAATTGGCAACAAGTGTTTTATTATATTCTATGCATCATCACCCTCCTCATGTCATTCGAAGGTAGACTAAATTTGCCAATGACGCCATCTTATTAAAAAAAAAAATAACAAAAAATAATAATAATAAAATAAAAAACACCTCAATACGGTGACTAAATGGGACATTTTTAAAAGACAACAAATGAAAATAACAAGAAAAATAAACAATAATTTAATGAGAAAATATAAAACTAAACACACAAAAAAAAAATCAAGAAAGAAAATTCCAAGAATGCTCTGTGTTGCACTGCGTTCTATATCTGTATTTGCATATCAACATTTAAATGTAAACGAAAAGCCACAAACCGGGAGGAAACTAAATTAATTTTCCATTTTCTAGACAAGAAAAAAATAAGATGATGATGCTACGATTAATATGATGTAACGTCGTTTCTGCACGAGTATGAACACTGACTGTCACGCCTTATCACTTACAGTCTAAAAAGACAAGAGAGACACCAACTAAAGAGCTCAATAATATTTTATCAATCAAATTAAATTGAGTGGAGGGAAAGTGAACTGTTACAGACACCGATAGTGCAAGTAAATTGTAATAAATGAAAAAAAAATAAACAAATAGTGCGTTAATGTAAGTGATGATTATTGATAATGATGATCAAATTATGTTTAATGTTCACAAGTTATCACCAACAAGAAGATACATGAACGTATAAAACATTTGTTTAGATTTTCTTCTTTGTTAACACCTTAAAATGTGGCACGAATTTTCTTTTATTAAATTTTTTTTTTTTATATTTAAGTAAAACATTTTTATGTTAATTTTTCCAGCTTTCATGATCAAAAGAATCATTTCTTATTTAAACAATTCGTTTCAAGAGTTTATCACACACTTTTCAAATTTGTTTATATAAAATCGAAATAAAATGTTTATTATAAAAGCGCGAAAATATTTTTTGCTTATTTAAATTGTTTTTTCTGTAGTTTTAGATTATCAAGAGTCTTTAAAAAAAAAAACAAATAGAACTGCTGTATCTATACAAGTAGACTCTTTCTTTTCCCGGACTTTTACATTTCCCGGGAAAGCGGGGCTTATTTTTGCATATCCCGGGAATTGCCGCTTAAATAAAACGGTGGAAAATATAATTCGATGTAATATATTTCAACAAAACACTAATAAAAATTCATGAGATCTATTAAATAAGTTTATCAATACATTAAAAGTTAGTAAAAACTAAAAAACTTCAGTTCTTTATATGTAAAGTCAACATCATTGACATACAACCAAAATATGTGGTGTGCAGCACATGCGCTTAAATATGTGCTCATGAACATGTGCATGTGAAAATTTTTCTTATATCAATGAACATGCTCATGCGCATGAGTATTAATAGAAGAAACTCATGCGCATTTGCTCAAGAGCAGAAAATAATAGCGCACGCATGTTGCTTGTGCGGAGATTATTGAACCATTCTTATAAAAGAAACACATGCAATAACTGTGTAAAAAGCTAACGGAATTTTTTTGACTTTATGATTTTGTAAACAAAACAAAAATTAAATTTGGCAACGCTGATAATAACATTAATTAATTTTATACCTGTGTGCATACACATGTGCATTGATGCGATGTGCATTTCATAAGCCGCTCACGAAATGCCCACCAACAGAATGCTCGTACGCAAGGCGAATTCATTTACCAGGTGGCGTTGAAAGCACAGCTGTGCTACTTTTTTTTCTTACTTAGAGAGAGAAATGTCAAAAGTTGCATGTGTTTTTGACATATCGATCAACGAAAGCAACAAAAAAATACATTATTGTGTTTTTGGTGTTGTTACTTGTTGTAGTATCGACACCACCGTATACATGAATTCGCCTTGCTCGTACGCATGAGTGCATAATAGACAAATATAAAAGGTCGCTCTTACACTTGTGTATGCGCTGGTTCTTGTGTGAGTGTATTTTTGGCTTATGCGCGTAATGCGTGCGCAAATGAGAACTCTGATTTTAGTACAGTAGAAGCATTAGTACTGAATAAGCCATTCACAGAAGCTTTTGACTGCCTACTTTAAATTTAAATCAAGAAGAGTCCTCTGAATGAGAACACACGTTGTCTTTTTGCGTTATGTAATTTCTGGACACTTTCACTTTTCTCACCATTTCCTTCAAAAACTTTTAATTCCTTGTTTTTGAATAACATTATTTTCTTTGAATTGAATAAGCGTTTTCTTTATTAATTGCTGCATTCAAAATTTCCTTAAATGTTAATTTTTCACTTTTGTAATCATCTCTTACAGAATATAATCCAAAAAAAAATGTTTTATGCAGCTGCTCTGCATATAAAATCCTTAAATTTTTAGAAGCAAGTGGGAATAACTTTTTTCGTTTTAATGAAATAAATCTGGGTCTTTAAAACATTTAAAATTACGTACATTTTTACACCTCTTCTTTTACTAGCTAATAGCATGTACGCACGGCAGCGTATTTTCGTAATTCGCCCTCTTGTTCGTAATTCACAGCCCAATTATGGTCCAAATTACATAATTTGTCATACAAAATTTTGAGAGCGGATTATCTCATTTTTACGTAATTCTATTTCTATTACCCTGTGGATTACTTCAAAATCCATGTGACCTCTAATTTTTATCGGTTTTTTACCATCACCAGCTGTCAAAGCACTAAAAATTCGCCATATCTCCAACAATGCCCGCTCGCTGCATTGACTCCATTTGCTTACAGCTTTTCTATTTATGAAAAAATAATAATTTTATATTTTTCTATGAAATAATATTTTTAACTTACTTTTTCTTTCCATTCTTAACACATGTAACATCAAACAAACAATTAATTTTAGCAATAAACAAAAATAAGAAGAACTGTCAAAACCGATTACGAAAGTGCCGTGCAAACACGGTAATCTAAATAAGTAATAAACACAGAGAGCGAAGTAATCCAAAGCACCGTGCGAACATGCTATAAGCATCAAATAAACATTGCGTTCAGTGTTGCCAATTAAGAATACGGAAATTACACATGACTGTGTCCCAAATTACATATTTAAAGCAAAATTGCACACACAAAACCAAAATCTATTGCCCACTCGATAGTCTTAAAATAAACTGCACAAATATTAAATATTAATTTTTTTTGAAACACAAAATGAAAATGTTAAAGAAAAGGCAATAAAATTTGATTGTTTATGTTAAAAATAAATTCTTAAAAATATTTTTGAACAATTTTTTCGCAATTTATGTGCACAAAAATGTTTTTTGCCATATGTTTTTACCACTGTCCATGGAGTGAATTAGAATGAAAAAATTTAAAAAGATCAATGTTGAAAAGAAAAACTTGACTGTTAAAAATTAATGAAAAAATTTTACTCAAAGTAAAATTACACACAGATTACACATGATACTAATTACAAATGGGCTACATATGTAAGTACAAATTACACACAATATGTGTAATAGCACACGGGTTGGCAACACTGATTGCGTTACTTGTCGGATTTGGATTGACATATATTTATTAGGGAGATCGAACGGTTATTATTCGACTTTGCCCAAGTCGGTTATTTTAAAATGCCCATATTTCGAATATCGAGTAAACCGGTTATTTTGGTATAATAAACCGGTTATTTTAATAATGTGTAATAAATATATATTTTCCTTACTCTGGTTATAGATGTACTCGTAATTTAATTATTTTCTAATTGAATATTGGTCAAACTTAAACTTTTAATGAAGGATGTCAAAACAAAATATAACAAAGGTCAAAAAACATTATGAACACTGTAAATACAAAGCTCTTATAAAAGCGTGTGTTCTTGTAAACAAAAAACCAAAAACTAGTCAAAATACTACAAAAAAGTGTGCAGTTAAAAAGGAAGAATATGTGCGAGAGTATTCTAAATATTAAATATATTTTTATATAGAGGTTATCTCTAGAGATTTTTCGAACGCGATTTAAAAGAAAAAGTTGGGTGCTTGAAGTGTCCTTAAATGATAAGCTAAAAAGGTTCTTCCATGTCACGACTTCTTAATCACCTTTAATTAGTCTACATGCCTGACATTAATGTGCTTCACATAAAACTTAACTCCGTTGGAAGTAGTTCTAAAGAGACGTCAAAAAATACTTTACTTAAATACGCTGCCAAAAATGAATCATTGGTGAAATATTAGCCCATTGTGTTGCCGGGGACGAAATGCACTTTAAGCCACTAAAAACTCTTAAGTAGTTCTAGCATCTCTTCATGTTGAAAACTACAACATTCCGGCGGAATCAACGATATGGGAAACATTTCTACCAGTTTTATTTATTAAAACACCAAGAACGAAAAAACAAAATTGAAGAAATCCAACAATGTCATGGAAAGTCTTAAATTTTAGTCGACGAATTGACAAATATTTCACACAAAAAGCATGTTCATTTTACTATTCGTTTTTGAAATAGATAATCCTCGCTAAGAGGTTTTGTTTGCAACTTTTCAATAATATGGTTGATATATATAGACATGCGTAACCACCAACGAATTAAAATTCATTCAGAATAAATTTTGGAGAATATTTCAAATAACAACTTTATTAAATTCCTATAATTTATTTGCTTTTGTAAAACGTTTGTCTAGATCAAATATCATTCAACAGTTTCAAAATTACATTAAACAAATATCTTCTTACAAATAAAGTTTAGTAAATCAATAAAAAATTGTTGAAAATTAAGCTAAAGTTTGATCAATTTACTGGTCCCACTTTTATTGGATTTTATCATCAAATATTTATTAGCTCTTATCTAAGTCATATCTACATATCGCACTTGTTCCTCTAACAGCGTCAACTCAAAATTTTTGAATTTTCACATTTTGCAAGAAAACCCACTGTAAAAATATTAGATCTATTTCTCTAGTATTTTGCCTAAAAAAAGCAGTTTTATCCCCATTTGTTATTATCTTTACTGAAACTTTATAAATTTTGAGTTGACTCTGTTTCGAGGAACAAGTGCGATATGTATTTTTTTGGTTCCTTACCTTTGCAAATTGTTTTGTTTTTAATTCAAATAAACGTGTTATTACAAAAACTTATTTGATTTTTGTGTTTTTATGTATTTGAATTAAAACCGGTTAACCGGTTATTTAAAAAATGCTTAACCGAAAACCGAGTTTTTTAAAATAGCAACTATTCGTAATATTCGAAAACCGGTTATTGAAAAAAGTCGAATAATCGATCTCCCTAATATTTATTGATATATCTTATTTAAAATTATATCAGCAGTAAAGTTTCCATGATGAAATAAAATAATTTCCGGAAATTCCCGCACAAATTTCCCGCGATTTTTTTTCTCGAAAAATGTGCCGGATCCCGGTATTATTTGTCTCGGAAAATCTCATAAGCGGAACGAATTTCGGTATCGGTATTAAAGTGTTTGTTATATCAGTATCGGTATCAACACCGATATCCAATTATAACCGGTATTAAAGCGGTATTGGTGTTAATAGCGGTATCGGTTGCCAACCTGGATACCTTTGGTGCTCCGGTAGGCTAGTTGGTAGTGAGTTAGTCTATCAGCGCCGGGTTTGCGGATTCGATTCCTGCCAGAGACTCTGGTTTCTTTCCTGCAGACAAGCATAGAGCTTCGCGGGACTAACATAGGCAACAAAAAAAAAGTAAAAACCAGATGTTTTAACATAGCGCTTACACTTGACAGATATGTCATGACAGTACCAACATATGCAAACTTTTTCACTAATACATCACACTTTTTCCACGGTCATGCACAGTTTTTAGAGAGTGAAATTTGACAGTGAGTTGGATTTTGCTGACAGTAATTTGCAAAAGAAAATAAAATCAAAAAAGGGAAAATTAAATAAATATATTTTTCTTTGATATTTTATTTTTAAGGCAAGTGTTCACCCAATAGAATCGCTTTATACTACTTATCTTCTTATTTTTTGTTTATTTTTTAATTTGTCTAGTTTATATAAAACATGCATGGCTTGCACTGTAACGTTCACGTTAGATATTCTTTTAAAAGCTGTGTTGATTACTGCCTGGAAGCCTACTTCACGAATACTAATATGCACAAAAAAAATGTTACCCAATTAAAGCATTAATCAAAAATAACATCAGTTTTAATTAAAGCTTTAATCAAGTGATCTTAACGTTTAATCAAGTGAATTAAATGCTTAGCAAATGAATTAAACGTTTAATTGTAACTATTAATTTGTTAACTAGTGTAATAAATTTTTTTTTGTGTATTCTCTTACTGTTAAGACAGCACTAAAAAGTGTAATCGCGATGCAAAATAAAAGATGAAAGTTATTTGACTTTTGCAGGACATTACAAAACATGTATTCAGTAGCCGATCCGATCCATTACCTACTCCAATTCCAGGTAATCTCTTAAAAATTTCTTGCATGATAGTACTGGATATAAAATAAAACGAACTTAATGCACAAGCATTTCTTAAAACATACACATGTCATTTCAAAACTTAATAAAACTAATTTAGTTTTTAGCCGATGTTGATGCTTTAGGAACTATTTAATATGAGTGAGGCAAAAATATATTATTGCTTAACGATCAAATTAGAGTTAAAAAAAGATGCAGCAATTTTTAACCGATTCCAAAAAAATTATTAATTTAATAAAAATTTAAGGAGAATTTGAAAAATTTATTTTAAAACAAATAAATTTATGATTTGTTAAATTTGTAACTATAATATTACCGTTGTTTCACGAAAATAAAACAAATAGTTCTAAACAAAGTGATTAAAAGAATATTTTAGTATTTTCGTATTCTGAGGACTCCAACAATACATAATTAATTTATAAGAGCGTATTTCATGTGTAGCACAGTGTTATTCATTATTTCCTAATTTCAGTCTGGCGTTTTTACAACTTTTTTTCGTTTAGTTTAATTAGACATGATGTCAACCATTTGCTCCTAGACAATGTGCAAAAATAAATTAACTTTTTATTCGCAAATACAAAACTACACAAATGATGAAAACGAGAAATAAATAAATTCATTAATAAAAAAAATTCATTGCAATTCAATTTTGGCGCGCTGCAAAGAGAAAAAACTCAGCTAGCAACAAAAATAAATAAGTAAAAAATGACCCATTGAACATTCTAGGGCTAAAAATCTTCATTCATTATTATTGATGGCTGAGTTCCTACCTCTCAATACAATTTTTAAAGTGATCACCATTAACTTAATGAATGAGTGACAGAAAAATGAATGAATTTAATATTGATTGTTGATTGATGATATTTGATATGCTCCCATGCATCATATTTTCTTTTTTAATTTTATTTTTTTATATTTGAGAAAGACTAATTTAAACAATGATATCATCTCTTCTATTTATTTTCCTGTTTATTTCTATCAATTGCGAGAATTTGTATTAGAAAAATGTTTACAATTAATTCAAGTCTTGTATTTAATGCATTAAATTTAAGTGTTTTGTTAATTTGTTAAACTATTTTAACTGGATTTTTATTAATGATTTTTTTTTTTGACTAATAAAAGAAAATATTTTTAATAAACAATTTTCCCATTATTATTACGACTATTTATTGAAAGATTAATAAAATAAATTTTTGTTATAAAAATCAAACAGTTTTTTTAAATACATTTGTTTCAAAAATCTCTTCAAATCCATTTAAGAAATTAAATTTAAGTGGTAAAAAAAATTTTAGTTGTAGTTTAATTGGATCCTGACAAGCTTTTTATTTTAACTTATTACTAGTGATGTAACGAATATACACACCGATATGGATATATCGGCGATACTTCAGGTTTACCGATATATCGGTGTCGGCGAATTTTATTGTCGATAAACCGATACTTTTTTTAGAGTTTTTTTGAAAAAACAATTTAATTTTCAATGTTTTTTTTTTATAATAACTAAGAGAAACAACACATTTAAAATCAGAACATAAAAACAAAGCAAATTAATAAATTGTATCTTTTAATTCTTTAGCTGAAGGTCCACACCAAGCGTTATATGCGCTTGATACTTTCTTGGCCTTTTCTCAAGATGAATGCAAATGTGGAAAGTAATCCCAATTAATGCGTTCTTATTATACGCTTTTTCTGTGTTACTTGTCAATAAACTTTTAAACTGATTTTTTTTTTTTTTTTTTTTTTGACAGATGCTGAAACGCATTAACGAATTGAACGCGTAGTGTGGACCTCCAGTTTTAGCCGTTTGCACTATAGTGAAATGTTCTCTCACTGCTCAATATTTTATGTATTTGTAGCACAAAAACCTTAAAACTTTGTAAATTTGTATGCTTATTTTTAATGAGAGAATAAAAATAATTTTGCGGTTCTGCCAAAGAAAAAGTCGAAATATACCTTAGATCTCCTAATATTTCTAGAGACGCAGATCGCTTGATGCGGATCTGCGGAAATCATCTGTAAACTTATGTTTACAGATGATAAACTTGATTTCTTCGCATCTGAGAGACTATTTATCGCTGCAGATCCGGTTCGAATTGACTTGCGATCTCCGCAAAAGTTGAGAATACCCTTTTTTCAACAAAAATCTTATTCATTTCAATTTTAAATCTCCAACACTGTTCTTTTCTGTAAAAACATTATTTATTTTTTGTAAATATTACAATAACATCAAATTCGTTGTTTTTAAAATCATATTAACATCAATTTTAAATATTTAAAAACTCTTCAACTTGAGTTTTGTCAGTTTTACTTTGAATCCAAATTTAATATTCGTATCGGTATCGGTAGCGCCGACATTTCTTTTTGAGTATCGGTATCGTATCGGCACAAAAAACGTATCGTTACTTCCTACTTATTACAAAAGTTTTTTTTACGAGAAAACCTCATTTAAACAGATCAATTAGTTGAATAGCAAGGGGAATGTATGTACCCGGTGGAGGCAATAGTTATTGTAGTACAACAATTAAAAACAACATTGTAACGAGTGTTTTTTTTTAGTTGCATGATAACTTTTGATATCGATAACTATGGTTTGAAAGCAGAGAATGCCAACTTGTGTTGGCAAAAAATCTTATAACACTGAGAGTTAGAATACTGAGAATAAGTGACTTAGAATTTCATAACAAGAATTTGAAGAAAATTAAAGATATTTTGAGGTATAATTGTTTTCCAATGGAATTGATATCAAATTTAATAAGACAATAGAATAACCACAGGGCAAACAAGACGGGTATAATTACAGAATTAGAGAACCAAACATTTACAAGTCACTAACTTATATTCCTAAAATATCGGAACGTTTAGAAAAGTCAAAAATATTTGACACAAAGACTTATAAAATAGCACATAATTGGTTTAATACAATTGGTAAATTATTCACTAAAACAAAAGATAAAGTACACAAGTTGGAAATGTCGAATGTAGTTTATAAAATACCTTGTAAGGGAAATATTGATGGACAAATCAAAAAACAGCATAAACAACCCACTGTGCTAGATTAAATCACTCTCCGGACTTTGAGAAAGTATACATTTTAAACACATAAAAAAATTATAAGCGCCGTTATATGCTAGAAATGTTGCAAATCATTAATATACCAGAATTGCTTAGGACTAATTTTAAATCGGACACGGAAAATGTACGCAAATTTATAAACATTTAGTTTATAATAACCAAACAGGAAATTAAAATTTTTTTAGAATGTAATTTTTATTTGTATAAAATTTTTTATTTAATATATATTTTTTTTAATAGAAAATAATTTTTTCTATGTGACAATTGTTATTGTTTTTTCATCATTATTAAAAAAAAGCGTTAGTTTAATTGTTTCCCTGATGATGATACACGTTGCTGTATCGAATTATTGGAGTTATAAAATAAATGTAATAAAAATTTTTATATGAAAGAGAAAACAACCTCAAGCTCAATAAATTATACAACAAATTAAAAAGTAAAGGTTGAATAAAAAATAAAATTTATTTATTTATTAACATTTCAAAATTACATTTTACTTAGACGCTATACCCGCGAAGCCATGGGGCCATTCTGCAGAATTAAATTTGGAATAAATACTTAAAATAGGTTATCCTTCGATCGGTCACGATAGAGTATTTAGAAAAAAAAAAACTTAAAATCTATAACCGAAGAGAAGTGATGATTTTATTAGAACAAAAATAACCTTCAACATTTAAAATAGCTTTCCTTTAATTTTCAATACAAGATTAAATTTTCAATTCGGACTTAAATTGTGTGGCTAATATGGTATAACATCATTTCTAAATTGGGAAAAAGCTTCTTTTATGTTTACAATATATAGATTTTCGTAACGTTACTGTTACTGTCAGCTTATTGGGGCTAAATGCCACCTTATCGAGTAAATACATTTATACTGCATCAAGATAAATTTATAAATATACCTTGATGCTCTACATGAATTTGTAGAGTTGAAACTAATAGTATTAAAACGGTTATACTGTTATGTACAAAAACATTTTTTTTGCGCTTCATGAAATTTTTTAGATTCGGTGCCACCGAAAATATAAAAAGCACTGAAATTTCAAAAACACCGCGCACTGACTAAAGAATTTTTCGCGTGGGAAATTTTAAAAAGCACTAAAACGTTGCGAAACGCACCGAGTTGACAACCCTGTATAAGATATAGATAAATAGCTCTGTATTTTCCTACCGTAATAAAGCTAGGAGCAGCGCTGTCAGATATGCCGATTTCTCACCAAACGTAGTGATTTTGAAACTCGATTGGCGGCGAGATTTTTTATTTAGCGATATTGCATTTTTTTTTTGCCGATTTATAAAATAGTTTGCGATTTTGTTGTCTATTTCTGATGGAAAAATAAATAAGTATTATTTGGCTATTTTTATGTATGAAATTTGAGGATTCCCTTAACGTGAGTTGTGGTATTTTAAGTTTATGAACTTTTTTCATTATAAAATGTGGCAATTTATTATTACAAGCAAAATTCATTGTAGTTAAAGTTATTTTAAAGATTTATATAATTCGCCGATTTTTTTTGTTTTTTTTTTTTTTGCCGATTTTTGACTTAAATTTTATAATAGCATTTTTTTTGTCTAAACAAAATGTACTTTTAATTAGTATTGTGGTTATTTTGTTGTTCTATTTTATGGTTTTTAATCGAAAAGACCTCTGAAGAGATAGTGCAGTTACTATTGAAACGTGTCAGATCAACCTGTTCGTTTCAGTCAAGAATGAAAAATGATCGATAAATTTAAATTAATTTTATGTTGAATGTGGGAATGTTTTCTTTTTCATAAATAATTTTATTTATAATGGTTAACAAAAACTGAACAAAATTGATTTCTGGCATTTTTTGACATCCGGCTTGACGGCTTAGCTCAAAAAAATCTGACAACACTGGCTAGGAGGACAACATTACCCCAAAATACGTCTTGTGCAGAAGGTGTTTTGATACTGAAAGTTAATGAAATCGGTTCATTTTTTACAGGGCATTAATAAACTGTCCTCCGTAAATTTGGATTATGGTACGATAGCGACGGTACGAAAGTACCGTGGATCGAATATTTTAAGCATATAAGTAAAAGCTTTGTATTGTATTTAAACTGACCTAAATAGACTTATAGTCCACCTATTCCAGATACAAATGACCTATCAAAAATAGTTCCGAAAGCCCATAATTAAAACATCGATTTAATGAAAGTATGGTAGCATTGTTGGGAGAATAAGTGTCGTTATGTATGTAAGAGGATTAGAAAAATTCTTCTCAAAATAAAATAAATTTTATTTCACGACGGCCTTCTACGACAAAGTTTTATGTCAAATTGTAAGGAATATGTGATCTCGGAGCAGTTCTGTTAAATCACTAAAATTCGATTAGAAAAGAAGAGCTAAAACATTAAATTTTGTTCATAAACTCTTTCTCGGCATGTAATATTGAGTATTACAATGTGTCCAATAGGGTTTATAATTTTACCTTGCAACTATACAAATTTCCTCCCAAAATACCGATTGTTTAAATAAAGCGATGTCTATAAGCCCCAACATAAAAAATTAAATGTTCGATTAAGTAAAAAGTGTTTATTCCTTGAAACATAAGGGAAAAACATTTTGAAACAATTTATGAGTTATGATATACATTAAAATATTAAAAGAATTTTAAAATTTAAACAAAAACCTAAAAGTGTTTATCAAAATCTAGTTTTTGAGCTTCAACTATGATTTACAAAACATATTTTTCTAATATGTTACAACCCGATTTAAAAGGGAGAAGGGTATAAAAGATTCGGCAAAGCCGAATATAGCACTTTTACTTTTTTTTTGTTTATAATGTTGTTGTTTTTATTATTTTATGAAAAAACAGATAAATAGATCATAATAATGAAACTTTTTGATTTTATATGAACAGATGATTCGTTGGTACGAACTGAAAACTTTCAAAACATTGGCTCGATACAATTTTTTTTTAAACAAAATTAAAGTTCAAGGTCTTGGTTCTTTGAAAGAAATTTTAATAAATAAAAATTTCAAGTTTCTAAAAAAAAAAGTTCAAGTTAAATGAACCAATTAAGTATGTATTACAACAACAACAAAAAACTCACACGCACACTCGAATTTAGATTGTTTAATTCGAACATTTTCTCTACCAACCAGACACCCACTAAGCAAAGAAGCTAAACATGTTGCTTTAACTCTTACAAAATGTTGATACAATAAATATACATAACATATGATTGCTTGAGATTATTAAAATATGATTTCATCTGTATTTTAAACATACAACATTCATACATACATATGTACATACAAACATACATTTTTCCATTTTATTTATGTATATGTATATGTATATGATTCATGACACATGTTCATTTAGTGTTAAATTTATACAACTGATGATGCATTTAAATTTAGACAAGCAAAAACAGCCAAAATTGTTGTACATTTAAATCGGAAATATTATTTAAATTTTTTGAATTGTCTAAGCGCACAAGCACACGCGTTCTCAAAAATATTTAAGCGTCATAAAATACGAGTAAAATAAACATATTTCGAAAATGCACTAAAAATGTTAGTCTATCCCCTCCAAAGAATATAAAATATATAAAAAATAAAGCAAATAAACTAAAAAGAAATAATTTCCATAAATTCTAAAAACGAAATTATAAACTTAAATCAAGAAAATATTAATATGATACAATTTAAGACAGAGTCTAAAAAGAAAGAAATCATATAAAATGGATGCTGAGCTAGTTCACAGTACTTTTGGTTGAAAAGTCATAGTGTTGGTTTTTTTTGGTTTTAAGTTGGTTTGTAACTTAACTTTTCAAATGAAAAAGGAAATTGTTGACACAAAATCATTTTAATACTGAGTTCCAAAACACCATAATTCTTTGCAAAGTCAAAACTTATCGATCTTCAAGATGAACGATTCAAAGTTGGCTTATTGTTTTCGCATCAATAACTTTTTATCAACTTTGGTGCAATTTGGGACAGATAGAATTATAAATTCAATTCGGTTGCATTTTAAAATGACTTTAAGAATGCGAGTTGCTTTTCAACCAACATTCTAAAAAGGAAAATTTAACAAATATGTACAATAACATACTTTTTTTAAAGAAAAAACTCCCGAATTGTATTATTACACACAAAGAACTTTTACATAAATCATAACCCCATAACATAATTTTGTTTTCGGGTCCATGATTGGTCATGGGTCCCAAATGGGGTACACTCTTGTCTAATATACTGTGGTGTAGAGTATCAAATGGTTTGCCCAACCTTATTTTCTAACTTCTTTTATTCCTTGACATGGGCCTGTTAATGAGATTATTATTTAAATAATTCTGTTACATTTTTATTAAAAAATTATGTAGCTGAATAATGGATAAAATATTTTCCAAGTTATTCTTTATGTAAAAGTCACACTAGAAAATACTGAACCCATCTGAGAAATAAATTCCTGTATACCAAAAAGAAATGACTCAGTCGTAAAGATCTGCTGCTGAAAATTATTTAGTTGCCTTAGAAGAATAAATTCTTTTTTAGTTCTGCTTTATTGTCCAAACGAACATACAACATGCCATGTAAACAATGTTGCTGCTAATGGACCACCAAAATATTGTTTTTATTGGCATTTATTACATTTTTAATTTAATACTTTAACATAAACACATGCAAATGAATGAAATATTCTGAAGATCCAACCCTCGAACCGTCAGGCCAGCCAATAATTTAAGTGCCACATACAACATTATTGAAAAATAAATAATAATAAAATAGAACTATTGAATAAATCAATAAACATTAAGTAGTTTGTTTATTAACAAACAACCTCGTTTTGTCCCAAGAAACGTGCTAAATAAATGTTAAAAAAAATTCTTAAGAAAACAGGAAGCAGTTTATAAAAATGAATTTATTTTAGAGCTTGAACTTTTGTGTTCAACTTAAATTGTTGAAGTAAATAGTTATTGAATTGTGTAATTTGAAATTTATCATTTAAGACAACGGCCTTTTTACGCATGTATGCAGTGATGTTAACTTTTATTTTTCATTACCTTACGGCCCTCTAGAAATTACCCTTTTTAAGAAGAAATTAGATTTCGCAAATATTTATAATCTAAACAGTACTTAAAACCTTTTAAAATTTTAAATATGTTCCAAGGAAAAATGAATGAAAATGTTTCATCTAATTTTTTTATTTTTTACTTTTGTATAAATTTTCTGATACGCTCGTCTTTTAATCTTGGAACCTTTTGCGACTCTCTGTATGAGTCATATAACAATTACTGAGCTACCTAAATAAGAGCGTTTTTTTAAAAATGAAAATTCTATTGTCAATTCAATTTCAATAAAACATATAGACCTAAGGATCTGCCGAATACGATTTTCCAACCGGGTGGAATTTAATTAACGATTTAAGGACTTGTTTCGTATAAAATTGTATGAAAATGAGAAGAGTTATGCGGCTGAGCATTCCACGAGTTGTACGAGAATCCCTATATGAGTCTCATACGATTCCTAATATGCTCTCTGAAAGACTTGTTACTTATATAATTTTTACACACATCGCAAACGATTCCCTCTACGATTAATATAAGCGTCTTCCGCTGTATTGTAGAAGTTTCTTACAGAGGAATCAGCTTGTGTAACAGTTTCTGCCGTGCGAGGAATCTTCTACGATTAAAAAATGCGCTCGTCGACGATCAAAAACGCTCTTCGTGAGATTCCGAGGAGACTCTCATACGATTGAAAATGCTAGCTGCGATATTTCTTTAGTTGTTAGGCCAGAAAATGAAAACAAACAGTAATATTTGTTTGTTGATGGCAATTGTTTTTAAGAACGACAGAGCAGTTTTCTCGTTCCTCGTTCATTCATTGTTCGAAGTAAAAAAAATACGGGAACGATGGACGAAAGGAACATCCTAGTTCCTTTGATCTTTCGGATCCGTCGGAACGAACACTCAGAGCAGTTTTACGAGTGTACATGTACATATGAAGTGGCAAGCATAAAAAGTGTAAATTCATTTTTGTATTGTTACACTCAAAAGAAAAATCAAAATCTTCCGAACCTTAACCCAAAGCGGTGTCAATAGTAATCACTAGGGTTCATTTAATCAGGATTTTGCTTTAATCGGTTAATCGCTCGATTAATTAACCGAGGTTTTAGTTTAATCGGTTAATTTTATTTATCGGCTTACCGATGACATTTTTTTTATAAATTAAGTAATTTCAATAAATAAAAATGCATAATTTATTTATTATTTGGAATTTATTTGTAAAAAAAAACAATAACATGACAAACATAACAATTCTTGAACTAAAACGAGCAAACAAAAAAATAATTCGTAAATATGTAATACATATTTTTTAATTATTATAATAATTATTAGTTATTTTATTAGTTATTTCCATAGTTTAAGGATATCTTATAAAATAATTTCTAAAACAAATAATTTGGTTTGAATGTTTAAGATTTAGGCGATTGTTTTCTTTAGTTTTGATAAAACTTGACTTGGAAAATTTTTTTCATTTATCGTAGATTTTGACAGAATATTTTTCAGTAATTTTCCTGGATTTATTTACATATAAAATCTTCCATTATGTCATTAGAGACCTGTTTTTTTTAATTTTAAATATTTTTAATTGTTTCGGTTAATTCTGTTAAGATATTGATATGAGAAGAAGCAAATAACTAAACACATAAGTACATATAAAAAGTACGTAAAACAAAAAGCTGTTAACAGTAAACACTTATTTAAAATGAAAATCACTGAACACCTTCTTTGTTTGTAAGAAAAACTATTTGCTAAGCACATTCCTTTTGTATATGAGACGATACAATTAATTAAAAACACAAACAAATATGAGGGGCTTAGAGCTTTTTTATTTTAAATTGAGATTAAGTCCTCAAATGTCCCGTGTGCTCCAAGTGAAACAGGTATTTTAATGACAATTGCTAGAATTAGTCGCCATATCTCGCTACCGGGTGAGAATTCCACCTTCATCTCTTGTGTTTTGAACTTCTCTGAACTTCATCTACTAATTCTAAATGTAATCTCAATTTTGAAAAAAGCACTTAACTCCCTTGTGCTTTAAGCCCCTCATATATTATAATACCGTAAATAATTAAAAATTTTATTACATCGGTTAGTCGGTTAATTGGCTGAAATTAACCGGTTTAATCGTTAATCCAAAATAGCCAACTTTAAAATAAGCGATCGGTTAATCGGGTAGAAATTAATCGGTTAACGATTAACCGAATGAATACCCTAGTAAATACGGATTTTCTCAAATTATATACAGAATGCTTGATTCAAGTACGGATTATTTAAATGTCAAATCCTTTAGCCATTTTTAATCCCTGATCCGTACTTAAAATAATGCGAAAAACTATAGTTAAATTCATTATATTAGAGCTATTTCATATGTAAAAAAAATCATATGTTTGTATACCAAATACCCCAATTTCTTTAAATTACCGTATTTTAAATGAAATTGCCTTGCTACCATTTTGGGCTCAAAGTTACCGTAAAAAACCGTAATTACCGTACGGTTAATATCACTGCATGTACATATCTACTAATGATGTTACGAATATAAATTTTTGGGATACTTGAATACGAATATCTGCGCCAAAATTCGCTGAATAGAAGTACGAATATCCAATTTAAAATTTAGCGACCCACGATATTTCATAACAACAAATTAGAAAAAAAAACTAGCACACTACTAAATGTTTTTAACATTATTATGAAATTTAAGTTATCAAATTCTAACCTGAATCCCACTACTGAAAATGTGCGTCTAATGTGCGACCCAAAGGGTCTAATGTTCCGCCCAAGTGTTCACTGAAGTAGATTAAGGCTACAAATCAAGCCAATTATTCTACATGGTGAGAGATTTTATAATTCACCTGAAGTCATTTAGATATCTCCAAGGAACTGTTTGCATACTTATCAGTGTGACCAGATCTTAAAATTGTGTACAGCTTAATCTTGCATTAGCCAGGGCCAGAAAATGTTAAAATTGATTTTAGAAAATGGTAAAAAATGTTCCAGATTTTTGCTAACAATTTATTACCAGTATGAACTTTTATTAAAAAGTACATAAATTTTAGGAACTTATTTTAAATTAAATTTAAAAAATTTTTTATATTAAAAAATGTAGCCGGCCCGCAAAACCCCTGATGTAAGCAAAATATCAGCTATTTTATTTTTATGCTTTGCTATGATTTAAAAGATTCTACAACATGAAATTTTAGACTAGTTTATTCTTAAAGTCTAAGAAAAGCTGATATTTCAAAATTATTATTTTGTCTGCAGTTTCCAGCAAAAATTTGTTGGAGATATTTCGTTGGATTAACATGAAATGTCCAAACATTTACCCTATAGAATTTTTATCTTGGGATCATTTTATTAAATTTTTACATTGCAATGAAAAATTTCTTTATACATAATTTTTATACGTAATAAAAAATGGAAAATAATTTTTATTATCAACATGATTATGGCATATCTAGGATTCCCTAAATGTTAAATTTTTTTAAAAAACAGGTTAGACGTTGCATACATAAAACTAGGCCTTTTGGTTTTTTGAGTGCAACAATTTGTAGTCAAAATTTATAATGGTTTATAAAAAAAAGTTCATTTAATCAATAAAACAATTCCTCCCAACTTAAAAATTTAACTTCAAAAATTACTTATAAAAAGGGTGGTTAAATTTTAAGGGCCGATGTTGATTTTGAATAAAACACAAATTTTTTAGGAAATTAT
The DNA here is from genome assembly GCA_943735925.1 of Pollenia amentaria. Taxonomy (NCBI): domain Eukaryota; kingdom Metazoa; phylum Arthropoda; class Insecta; order Diptera; family Polleniidae; genus Pollenia; species Pollenia amentaria. The sequence goes on from OX031009.1 coordinate 229,703,854, forward strand.
TGTCATTTCTTTTTATTATGGTAATATTGGTATGGTTCAAGTATGTATAGAACAAAATATCGGAAAAATGGCCGCCGCGACCTTGGCGGCACACCTCCATCCGATGGTCCAAATTTTCGATGACGATGAGGCATAATTGAGGTTCTATGCCGTTAATGTGCCGAATTATCTCATTCTTTAGCTCTTGAATTGTTGCTGGCTTATCGACGTACACATTTTCTTTCAAATAACCCAAAAAAAAAAGTCCAACGGTATTAAATCACATGATCTTGACGGCCAATTGTCATTGCCACCACGTGAAATAACACGGCCGTTGAATTTGTCGCGCAAAAGAGCCATTGTTCCGTTAGCTGTGTGGCAAGTGGCACCGTCCTGTTGAGGTGAAAATGTGCCTCATCACTGAAGATGATTTTAACGATATGCATTTTTATTTGAACGCCCATTTTCATAATAAGCCTGAATAACTTAAACGCGTTGCTCGATTGTGTATCTTTCCATGGTTTAAATGGAGTGAGTCTAAAATTGAGAAATATCAAAATGATCGGTGGTTTTTCACATATCTAATTTAGTGGTTTTTCTTTATTTTCCTTAACTTTATTTTGCTTAACTTTGTTTCTCACAGTGTTTAGTAATGTATATCAAACTATTTAGCTTATTTAGCTTAATTGTAATTGCTGCAAATTATAGTTTATCTAGGAATGTTTAAAATCAACTGGAGTAATTTTCATAAATTATTTTTGTGGAGACACGATACTTCTAATGTTTGTTTGTTTTTTACTTTATTTTGCACTAAAGACAAACCCTTTTATGCAAAACAAGTTAAAGTTCACATTAGTTAACCAGCACATTAAGCCCAGTACTTTAGTAAACTTTAACTTTTTTTGCATGGGAGGAAAAGGTTTTTTTCTTTCTTTTTTTTTTTTTTGAATTAAAATTATTAAAAATTAATATTTCTTGTTTAATTTTGTGTCTTTTTTAAACTATTGTATTTTTTTCTTTTGGAATGAATCAACAAGATATTCGTGAAATATTCGCTTGAATTTGACAAATACGAATGTCGTAAATTAGTATGAATATTCGGTACTTCGAATACGAATATGAATATTCGTAACATCACTAGTATGTACACATGATATATACATACATACATAGGTATTTGTTGAATCCTGGCAAATAGTTGCCAATTTTGACTCTAACTGCTGCACATTCAGTGCAAAAAACAAAAATAGCGTCATCTTTACCATTAGAATTCATATGCTACCATCCGTTCTCTTTTGGCATGTGTCATTTCAAGAGCAATTTCTTACTAAATCACACACTTAGATACAAACAATACTGACACAAAACCTACAAAGAATTGATTACATGCAAATAGTTTTCGTCATTAATTTTTAGCCGAATATGGGCGCAATGATTATGATGATTAATAAAAATCACATTCGTACTTTTTAAATAAAACACAACAACAAGAACGATATTTATAGCAACAAAAATCATAACACATTTTTAAAACAACAATTGAATGTTTAAGATAAATGATTTCATGTGCTATATTTGTTTTCAGATCAATGTTTCCAGAGTTGGGGAAAATTCCCAACATTTGAATTTTTCTAGTAGCGCAGGCTAAGCCATATCCCAGTGGTATGAAAAGGTGCAATCGCAACCAATCACAGGCGAAATAGTTAGCGCTTTCACTTAATTTGCCCTAAGGACTACTGATGTGACATTCCAATCATATCTACATCTTTCTCAAGACGCCAACATAAAATAGGTACCCACGTTTTGCTACTTAATTTTATAGCTTCAGGTAATGCAGACACCATTCTTATAGCGATTCGTTACTAAACCAACAACACATTTTTAAGACCATCGCTTGCCTTTGCTAGTACGCTTTGTAGACAGAGGTTATTCACAGAGAGGACATTCGCCACCTTGTACGACATCCTTGTGTTGAATTCGCCACTGAAAAGCATGTGAGGTAGATTGTGGTTCGACTAGCGGTAGTTCTTAAAGAGCCAGCGAATATACACGAACAGAGCTAGTACACCATACCACTGGGTTTGAATAAACAAAATTGTATACCCACACCACAATTGTGGAGAGGGTATAATGCTTTTGTGATGATGCCTGTAACACCTTTAAATGTTGGTCCTAGACTCATCTCTTAGTATACCGATCGATTGAAAATCACTTTCTGCGCAGATCAAACGATGTCCGTCTGGCTGGATGTCCATGTTAACCTTGTGCGCAAAGTACAGGTCGCAATTATGATTATAAGTTGATGAAATTAACACAAGGATCAAACCTATTGAAAATGATGAGAAGCGGTCCATAACTTCACATAGCACCCCACATTCAAGCTTCTTTTCGAAAAAGAGTATTTGTGGCCATAAACCGTCTTATTAACATGTTTGTATTTAAATAACATTTGGTTCAAACTTTTTTGATTGCAATCTAAATCATATAGCCAAATTTAATTAAAATTGGTCCATAGCTTTCAATGCCATAAATTCTTTCAAAATGTTGTTGTTGACAAAGAAATTGGCGACAATAACTTTAACGAACGCTACTATTTTTGTTATGACAAAATGTTGTTTAAGCCCCCATCCTAAAATCACTTAAAGGAAAACAAATACATGTGCTGATATATAAATAAGATTCGACACAAATCACTTTTACGTAAATCTTAACCTCATAACATAAATTTGTTCTGGCGGGGGTATGATTGCCCATGGGTCTCAAATATGGTGCACTCTCGAAAATAATCTTTAAATACTGTGTGTAGGGTATCATATTGTCAGGCTTGATTGACTATAGTTTCAAGCTTAAAAGTTAATGCAAATAATCATTCACAAGATCATTGAAAATTAATTTTTTAGAAATTTTTGTATAAAATTTGTAAAACTCAAGCCAGAATCGCCATGATAGCAACATTTTCACTTGTTGTTCAAAATGAAAGCAAAAGTTTTCTTTTAAAGGCACACACATTTTCATTAAGAAAAATAAACATTTGCGTACTTTTCTCTTTAATAATTTCTTTTTAATAATTATTTTTAAAATACATGTATGTATTGTTCAAATTTTTATTCAAAACTCATAAAAGTTATTATAAACGTCATTAACATTTCATACAAATTGCTGCTGAAGTAGAAGTTAACTCAAATTTTTCCAAAACTTTCATTACATTTAAAACAAAAAATGAAAAGAAAATATTTGACATACTTTGGGAAAAAATGAGACAGAAGAAAATAACCAAATTGTTGCTCCCATTATGAATGTAGTTTTATTGTAGGGAACTATTATATGTTTTGAATCATTAGATTTTTTCGGGAAAATTTAGGTTTTTGTAGAACATCATCGTGAAAATTATGTTTTAAATAGGCCAGAGTTCTAAGACCTCAACTATTTGCACGTCTTTTGTTTGGACTAAATGTAAAATTCAATTATAAAAACTCGCAAATACGGTGCTTAAACAAAACTTAAAAATGAAATCTGGCAACACTAGTTCTAATACTTTTCTATTTGAGCCCGTTATTGCTGTTTTCTGTTGAATAATTTCGACAATAAAAATAATCATGTGTTGATACCAATTTTATATCGTTTGTTTGTTTTGGTATGATTGTTGTATAGTCGTGCGGAGTTTTGTACTTGTAACGGTATAAGCAATTATTGTGGAATTAGCAGGAACTTTAAGAGAATGAGTTCATCTAAGCTATTTTCAAAAAAAAAACTAAAATCGTATAATAAAAAAAAGAAAATGTCACTTTTTCAAATTTTTCATGTTTAATCAGAAAAGTAGTTACGGCATAATATGCTGGCAAATCAAATGGACTATACAATAAAATTAAAAAAACTGTGGATTTTGCTATTGATTGTGGTACAAAACATCTTCCGAAATGGCAATAATAGGTGAAAAACTTTAGAGTTTTCATAAAATTGTAGCTTTCGTCGACTATAACTCTGATCAAAGCCAAATATCAACTTTGCGACGCGTAATTTAGAAGCCTTTCAAACACGATTTAATTCATTTCATTTAAACCAGGTTTTGGCTCTGGACGGCAGCTAAAAGAGAAGTTTATAGCAAAATACACATATGTACCGTTATCTGATAAATAAGACGTTTGTAATATATAGACCAAAATTTATATGACTTTTTCAATGTCGATCTGTGTTGTAACAGTATTAAAATCATTTCATTGTGTCATGACTTCATAAATTTCTTTGGAATTTCTACGCTAAAATTTTCTCGTTTGTTTTGTAAATGACACAAGAACGGCTTATGATTTTTCTATGAGTTTTTCGTTGTCATTTATGATATAAATATGTATCCAAAATTTTGATATTCCTCGTTCCAATTCAACGCTTTGTTTCTGAGTTTGATTAAAAAAATATTTGATTTATTGTCAACTTTTGAAATCGATGTCTTCCGATTTGCACCAAGGTTAGTCTTATTAGATAGTAGTTTAGACACAAATTTTTAGCAAGATCGGTCAAAAGGTTTCTGAGTTAGAGGGGTCAAAATTTGACATTTTGGCCAAACAGGTGTTCTTTCTCATCCATGTCACTTAGAATCTATTGGTGTTAGCAAAATTTGTCCCAAAGAAATTAGATAGCTATTTCTTCAATCTTTCGAAAAAAAAATTTTTTTTGTTTTTTTTTAATTTTTGAAAAAATTTTTTTTTTTAAATTAAAACTTTTTTTTTAAGTTTTTTTTAAGCGGGTACTTTTTTTTTCTTTTAATACCCACAATATGTTAATCCCAGGAATAAAATCACTTTTTTCTATAAATAATCTAAAAATATTTGATCTCACTTGACATGAAATCCCCCATATGTATATAAACAAACCTTAATTTCGGCACTTTTTTCTCTATTTTTTTCTATTTTCTTAATTTGTCACCAAACCAAACATTCTACCGTCAAGCGAGTATCGAAATTGTAGATATACAAGTCTTTTGCTTCTGTGTTAAATAGAGCGACCAAATGCTTAGCCGTTTGTGTTCCATTTTATTTTTTATTCTTACGTTGTTCGTTCTACTATCTGTTTTCTTTAAGTGTACTGAGCAATTTTTATTTATATGAGAAGATATCAGGTAAAAAATAAAAAAGGACATTATTAAAAAAAATACTACGCAGAATTCGTATTCTGTTGAAAACAGTTCGATGGAAGAAACGCCCTGTATTTCTCATACCGGTAAAATGAATGCCATTAAATATGGCACTTAAGGTAGCCCAATATGTCCCCGAAACAATAAAAAGAGTTGGGCTAATAAGTGCTCAATAAAAAGTCGCATTCCTGTGGTTTTATATCCAAAAATAAAAATACATGTGTTGTATTGCAAGTGCCCCGGTTGGCTAGTTGGTAGTGATCTAGTCCATCAGTGCGTGGGTTGCGGGTTCGATTGCCGCCAGAGACTCCCTGTAGACAAGGGTAGAGCCTTGCGGGATAAGCATAAGAAAAAAAAGGTAAAACACTGGTAGAACTGAAATATTTTACATATGCAGTTATTTTACTTGTTATACAAAACTGGTTGGTTTTAAGAAATGGACCCTGGATTAAACTAACAACATTGTTGTATTGCTAAAAGGACCACTGAATGCACACATTTCTAGTGTCCTTGTAACCCTCAATTTATAAAAGTGCCTTAAACTACAGTTCCACACTTTTTGTAACAAATTATTTTGCCAAACTTTAAATTTGTTTTAAAAACTTCATTTAAGGCATCAAAAATTATTTTCGGGAATGAAATATTTATTATTAATTAATTCATTTATTAATGATGTGCTAATAATCCCAATTTTTGAATGAAAACACTGAAATTTATTGTTGTGGGAAAGCTAGTTTCTATGCGCATTTCGCTGGTTGCTTAGGCCAGCTCGTCAGGAAACTTTTTCCAAATACTTAAGAAAGCAATTAATTAATTAAACGAATTAAGTTTTAAATTGCGTTGTCGACTTTAAACATATTCCATTTAACATATTTAATTAGTATTTGATATATTTTTATTATTTGTCAGAGCTTATTTTATAGCAAGTCTATTCTTTAAAATTATATATTGTTAATTTTTGTTTTACTCTCACCTGCCAATTTTTGACTTGTTTCTATTTTCTATCTTAATGACAGTTGACTTTGTCATTGTACAATTTTTTCTTTCCTTACTGTATGTACTCCACTAATGTTGCATGCAGTGCTTAAGTAAATTTGTAGAACAATTAAGTACTTATCGCTGAATACATAAATTGAATTTTTATTTGGTAAATTGAGGTTAGATATAGAAGGCAATAACCACTGCATACATCATTTTTCAATTGCGGAATTAAGGCGCTTATTTGAACATAGTATTACTTTTTCCTTATTATTAATTCCTGTTTCTTTTCACCACTAAACATCAAGAATTTATTCCTTTAAAAAACTGTCTGCCTTACACAACCGTATGAACTGCCAACAACTGCAATTGTAATAAAAAAAAACTATTAATAGGGGCTGGAGGCTTATGCAAATGCATATTTTTATTCCCTCCACCCCTAGTGATGAATAAGTGTCATTCCGCGTAAAACTCTTTAAATATTTATCTAAGACCTCATAAATTATATATATATATATATATACTCTATTTCGAATTTTTTGGTTGGTAGATTCCTTTTGCATTTTAGGAGACGATATATATATATATATATATATATATATATATATATACCAAAAAATTCGAAATAGAGTTTTTGATTGATTTTTGTTCGTTTTATTTAACTACATGTTCACAACAATAAGATCCCTGCGACCAAAAATGGCGACTTTATTAAAAAAATTCAAGCGTCAGGTACACCTTGTTGTTATTAATTTTGTAAAGCTTTTTGCTTCTCCTGTAAAAAATAAAGTGTTTTTACTCCCTTTTGCATTTTAGGTGACGATATATATTCTGGATCCTTGAATAATTCTAAGCCGATTAATCCATGCCCGTCTGTTGAAATCACGCACACTTTCAAACGACTGAAAAGAAAAAAAGAATTTTGCTCTCAAATTGTTTCTAGTTTGCCTTAGCAGCTTGGGATTGAAACCCAGCAAAATCGGTTCAGTAAGATAAAAGTTGTGCATCGTAATCCGTTTTTGTTCAAAAAAAAGAACTAGCTTGAATGGTAACGAAATGCACGGACTGATATAAGATTTTACACAAATTCGTTTTGTATGACTAAAAATTATACTACTAAATTTCGTTAACATCGCAAAGTGGGTTAAAACAAAGGTCAACTAAGGATTAATTCAGGAAAGCCCATTATTATCGATAAAAATACGTAATTTAGGGAAAAAAAATGGTTTTAGAACATGTACATAAGTGTTTATTTACATTCAAATTCATATGTATTTTGTGTTTAGACATACGTTTACTCCACTCTGAAGGAAAAAAGCCGACGTTGTTGCTTATGCTAAGAAATACAAGTTGCGCGTTTAGACGTAATTGTTAGTTAAATTTTGACCTGAAAGAGCTCTTATTTGAATAGTTCCAGTAGTATCAATCCATATCAGTCGGGGTTTAGAAAAGGCCATAGTACTACTGGTGTTTTATTAGATATCACCGAATCTATTAGGGATAATATGGACAAGGATCGAATTAGTATTTTAGTTTTTCTTGATTATTGTAAAGCATTCGATTCCATAAGTCATTCTTCTTTAGTTGATAAACTCTCAACCGTATTTGATTTAACTTAAGTGCTTGTAAGCTTATTTACTCTTTTTTATCTGGACGTACGCAGTATGTTCAGGTTAAACAAGAGACCTCTTGTACGATTTCGACAAGTCGTGGAGTACCGCAAGGTTCTATTTTAGGCCCATTATTTTTCCTATTGTATGTGAACGATTTGTTTAATGAATTAGATGTATTAAGAAGCTACACCTATGCAGATGATATACAGCTTTTTGCGAGCTTTGATTTATTATCCTTACCAAACATAGAAAGACATATCAATTATGAACTTCAAAAATTATTTGATTGGTCAACTCGAAATTTTCTAAAATTAAATCCATCAAAATGCAAACTTATGGTGTTTTCTAAACATAATATTAACATGAATATAGTGCTTGATAACGAATTGTTAGAAGTTGTTCCTCATTATAAGACACTGGGTATTATTTTGGATGATAAATTAACTTTTGACCTGCATATTAACTCTGTTATATCACGTATCTCCTGGACATTGCGTAAATTGTATAATGTTGCTTTCTATTTGCCCTTTTCAGTAAAGCGTCGTATTGCCTTATCTCTATGCCTGCCATTATTAATTTATGGTATTGAGATTTATTCAGGTACCTCTGTCACGAATATGAGGAGATTAAAAGTATGTTTTAATAGAGTTATACGGTACATTTATGGACTTCATATTACCGACCATGTCTCGCATTACTATGAGGAGCTTTTGGAATGTAGTTTTTTTCAATACGTTCGTTTGAGACAAATTATTTTCTTTTATAAAATTATTAAATATGGTAAACCAGGCTACCTATTAAACAAATTCAGTTTCTCATTATCTAATAGAACACACTCTTTAATTTGTCCCTTACATTTTTCCTTAATAATGGACAGATCGTTCTGTGTTAATATAGCTCGTTTGTGGAACAATATAATACCCTATCAGGAGAGGAGATTTTCTAATACGGTGCCAGCATTTAAATGCATATTTTTGGCAAATTTGGGAGAAGCTATTGATAATGGATTTGTTGTGTTTGATTAATCCTAAACTATTGCCTCTCATAATTAATTTAATAATTTAATTTTTTGTCAGCTGTTCTTGACTAATTTTTCTTGATTTTTCATAGAGTACAATTCAAGTGTGTGCAGATTTTAGGTTTTCCCCTATAGATAATAAGTAGTATTAATTTTTAATTTTTTTTTTTATAATTACCGAAAATCATATTGTATTGTTGTCTAGCCAATTAGGCCCTATGGGCTTGCGGCGTCTTTTAATTCAATAACAGGGCCATCAAATATTGAAAAGTGAAACAAATGTGCCACATTTTGCATCACTATTTAAAATTAATATTATTTATGTTTCGCACCTGCCTCGTTTTTGAGCTTTTTAGGACCCTCAATTGCATCATTCCTGTTGTATGAGAAAAATTTTTTTCGTTAGTTGAGATTTTTTTACAATCATTAATGGGCATTGTTTCACTAATATTTACATTAATTAACTTTAAATTCGTACGCTACAGCCTATCATAAATTTGTTGCCATGGAAAGCTTTGTCTTTTGAGCTTTTTTTGCGCGCAAAAGTCTAATATGACTTTGTTGCTTTCAAAAGCTTTGTCGTTACAGCTTTAATGTCAAACAAACTAGTGGAATCTTTTTGACGCTAGCGAAGATAATATTTTGTCGTTCTTACGCCATATAAAACCTGACATTTAAGAAATCTGGCGTTCTCAACTCAATTAAGGAAAATCTTACACTTACGTCGATATTGCAATGGAAGTGCGATATACTATATGCATAAGGGTGGCTCGAAAAATTAAGTTTAACCAGTCACCCCCTACGATTAAAGATTAGTTGAAAACAATTTAAAGTTTTTTTTGACATGTTTTGCCAATCGTCGGAATACCGCCCTTTTAGTTTCTCGTGTACTGCGTCGCCGATAAGAACATATTGCATATCATTCTTCATAACTTGTCTATGGAATCAAGTTTATGTCAACAAATTTATCTGAACGATATTCTGCGGTGATAAAATTAAATCTCTCATCCATGTTTTGACACCTCCAGACTATGGAATTTTTATTAATTTTTTTCTTCCGATTTTTGCAAAAGGGAATATGTTGTTTAGAATAACTTGTACTTGGATTAAGGAATATCTCTAAAAAGGTTCCAAAAGTAATCTGCGAGCATAGCAGGGTCCCATCTCCCATAAAAGCGCCTTTCAAAGACATCAACATCTTGGTGAAAGCGTTGTCCATGTTCGTCACCAAGTGATCCCATGTTTTCAGCGAATAGAAACAGTCCAGCAAAACTTTAACTTTTATTTTTTCGGGAAAATTATTCGATTTATTTTTGTTAACTCATTAGATGTCAAATAAAAACTGGCAACAATTTTTTTAATTCAACTTAATTTATTGATTAAAATAATTATTCAACCTTATTACGGGTCTCGATGTCGGTAACAATGTAAGTCGAGTTTTGTAGTAGATTAAAGTATCCAGGTTTTGTGTTACTTTAATCTGCTACAGAGTCGTTTTCGAAATCGAGAACCGTAATTAGGCTGATTAAAAAACACATTAAGTGGAGAGAAAAAAATTTATTTTTTAACTGAGTTTTTGGGCTGTACTCAACTGAGTACACTGACCTCTTTTGTATGAACATTTTCAAAACATTGTTTTTCAATGACGTGTTTTTAAGCACTTCTCAAACTGCCAACGCGCTTTTATATGGCAAAAAATGCACCGTAGCTGGTTTTGTAGTTTAGTAGGATAGTGTCCAGCCCCATTGACCCAGACGTTGCTTAACTAGACTTAACTAGAGTAGCTAGTGAAAAGGTTGTAAAAACAGGTTGATATTTTACCATTGAATCGTCTAAAGGGATATTTTGGCCACCATCCCGCTAAGCATTTCATTCGAGGAAAGACAGTTCGATATGACTTCGAGAATTGGAGGTTATCGGGTTCTCGATGTCGAAAACGACTCTGTAGTAGATTACAGTAACACACAACCTGGTTTCTTTAATCTACTACAAAACTCGACTTACGTTGTTACCGACATCGAGAACCGTAATAAGGCTGATTAACCAGGTTAGATATTTTTTAGTGTTGAGAGTTGAAGCACAGCCGCGAATAACGTTGTAAGTTACAAAATAAATATTTTTCAGGAGAGCAAAAAAACGTTTTTAGAAGGCAGGATTATTAATATTTAAATTTTTTTTTTAGATTATCAAAAATAATGACAATAAAAATAACATGCTTAATTACAGTTAATATTCTTTTTTTTAGTAGAAAAACGTTTCATATCCACAATCGCGATGTCATTTAAAACGTTTTTCCACTACGCAAGCGGCTTTTAGAACGTTATTCCACCTTGAAAAACCAGTTCGTTTGTATCATTTTGTTAGTTACTTACAACGTTCTTCCACTGGCAGACTCTTTGTATCGCATTTTGATAGCGTTAAGGTGCATAATTTTGGGTGAATTGACGTTTAAACAGTGTAAGAGAGTAATGTTAACGGTAATCTGCAAAAAAACTGTTTTTGCAAAAAGTGGCTTTTACAACGTTATTCGCGGCTTTGCTTCAGTTGTTTAATCAATTAGTATTATTGTTTCTTTTTAACAGACTCATTATGATGCTCAAACGTGGTTTAGATCTATGTTTCATTTTAATTCTTAAATAATATCTATCGTTGAAATTACTTTCCACGTTGAAAATCGAAAAAAGTTTAATAGCAGTTAGTACAGAGAGATCCACAAATGACTACAGATCTTTTAAATGGGTGGCAACCACGAGTGTGAGTTAAATACGTTAGAAGAACTTATTAGTTCTTATGGAATTTTTGCACACTTTGTCACTTCTGATTCATATTCTACTAAATAAACACTGAATTGCTTCTTTATTATTTTGTATATCGTTAATTTAATTTACAAAAGGTACTTTGTTACAAATTTTTTAAGTTTGAGGGATAAAACTTGAGAAAAAGCAAGTAAGGGCTTTTATTACAACATGCCGTAGGATTTTGTCCCACGTATAAAAAGTTTTTCACTACATATTACAAATTAGTTTTAACTAAAGTGAGCAATGCGTTAAAGCCAACTTCATCCTACCGCGTAGGTTAAAGTTAAAATTAAATAATTAATAACTTGTTATACTTCGGGCAAAGTCCTACATTTAACTAACGGCAAGTTGTAATAATGTCCCTAAAAGTGATACATTCGGTTATCCCGAATTTTGTATGCCCTTCAAAATGGTGAGAAAACAACAGAAAGTTTTATGAATACCGTTCTTTATATATTAATAATTCAACGTTGTGCCACGGCCACTTGTTTAATCCCGCCCACATTTTGTCGGGTGTTGTGTATTGATAACCAGGCTGATTGTACCTAATTTTAAAACTTTGGCTTTTGCCGTTCTCCAGATATACAAAAATCTATAATATCTTTGTATTGGAAGTGCCACGCCCAATTGTCCACTCCCGCTCACATTTTGTCCGATGTGATTTAATACCCAAGCTTTTTGTAACTAATTTTAATACTTTAGCTCTACAGATATACATTAAGATAAGATAAAAAACAACAACAACAAGGGATTTTTTCGTAAAATTAGAGGCAGTCGTGGTTTTTTGCTCATATCTCAGCCATTTGTGGTTTGATCAGGCTGAATTTCAATAGCAAACAATTTCAGAATATGTGTGATAACTACCATGTCCCCATCATATCTTGAGTCTTCGAAAACCCCATTTCAGCGGACAGACGGACATTGCTAAATCAAAAGTCGTGGTATTTTCCTCATATCTCAGTCAGTTATGGACTGATCTGACCGAATTTCAATAGCAAGCTTTAATTGAGAATGTGTGGCATAAATATGTAACAACCCCATCCTTTCTGGGGTCTTCGGAAAACCCATTTCAACATACACACGGACAGACGGACGGATGGACAGACATCGTTAAATCAACTTTGCTACTCGTAAGGACTCAGAATTTAAATACTTTATATGATAAGCATACTTTTTATACCTTTTACCTTCGGTGCAGGGTACACAAGAAGTTTATATTATGTATAAACTTTTTAATATCTAAATAATCTAATGTTTAGTTTAAAAACTAAAAAAAATATAGGAAATAATCCAGCCTATTAGAACTATGCAATAGTTCTGTTTTGTAGTTCTTTTATTAGATTTGGCGTTCTTTTTATATTTTTCTAAATGTTGGATACGCTTTTAGTGAATTAAGTTAACGATATATATTAAAATATTTACACATAAAATCATTCCTTCTATTAACTTTAAGTTTAAATGATTCATCAATGAAACAAACAAATAAACAAAAACACTTGCACTTGTTTGGCGGTAAATTATTGATTAACTGAAAACTTGTTTACTTTTTGGCAATAAGACAAGCAGTTTTCTTTAGTTTTACACACATGTGCTTTGTTTTCAAATCGTCTACTCATACTATTCGCATCACCCTAAGTTGTATCTGATTTGCCCAGTTTGTTCAATAGAGGCCCAGACAATTTGTATAAGAAATAATAAATGATTTTCAATATTTAAAATATTAAGTCGCTTTAGGGGACATTTACAACTTGTGCATATTTTTTACTTTGATCTAAGCATAATTGCATTTGGAAATTTCAAATAATGTTGTGTATAATTTTGAACCATTTGTCTTTCTTAAGCTATCTTCATATTATGTGTATTTGTCATGTGGATTGTCACTTTTTCACATGTTAAGTTTGTACATATCGTCTGAACACCTCCAAACAATAAAATGTGTTAATTCTCTGTGTACATTACATATGACATTTTTGATTTAGAACGAGTTCTATTTTCAAGTGACAAAGCAGCACTCGTAAAACTGCTCTGAGTGGAGAAGCAGCTCGCGCTCGTTGTCATTATTTCTTAAGGGCAATCAGGTCGTTCTTGTTTGTCTGCTTTTCGTCCGTTTTGCGTTGTCACCTCGCATTGGTTAATGGCGTGTCGTCGCACAGTGGCGCCATTTGAGTTTTTTCGTTGCAAAAATCATATCTTTTGAACCGAATAAGATAATTGAACAGTTTAAACAGCATATGATAGATAACTGTTCAGCCTATGAAATGAGCGTTTGGAAAGGGTGCTACGCTTTGTAGGGGCCTACTTATGGGTTATCAAAGTTAAAATTAGTAGAAAAATCAATTTTATGGTAACTAAAAAAAATTATTTTTACATTTTTAGATTGTTTTTATTTTTTTTTCTTAAGGGTTTTATGTTTTAAATTATTACCCAACAAATTAAAAAAAAAAAATTATTTATTTTTTTAAATTTATTTTTTCAATTTTCTGTAAAATATTCATCACAATTCGTAAGAGAAGGTATATCTAAAAGACTAACAATTTCAAAACTATAATTATTTTGTAACTCTATTCGTGAATTCACATGCCGCAGGGAGGAAATAAGTGGATCGGAAGATGCTGCCAACATGTTGAAGAGGTCCTTATTTTGCCTTACCCTTGATGCTTTGAATGTGTTCTGCAATCTATATTTTTTATAAAATTTGTTAAGAGACTCCTGTGCTTCTTCAGAAAGCTCTCCAATTGGCAAAGGCTGGTACTCAATTATATCTTTGCCATGCGCCAATATTTTATGGACGGTCGGGGTCAACTTCTTCTGTGGATACATATTCTCCATATTTTGTAGAATTGACATTTTCTTTGCAGTTTAAAACATCCAAGATCGTTCCCAATCTTTTCACGATTTGATTGTCAATTCCAATGATTCTAGTTACTGCCTCATCATTTTCAAAAAATCTCCTAGAAGTGTTTCCATCGTTAGAGTTACCGTATCCGTGCTTGGGACAGTCTACTTTTAGTCCAACTTGTTTCAAAAAAACCATCCTGTATTTGCTTCTTTCTGATCTTTTCCTTATCCTTTATTGATGTATTTTCATCGAAGTTTTCCTCCTCTTGTGGTAGGGTATATGCCAGTTTTAGCAAGAATTCCATACACCTTATCCTTGCGTGCAATGGTGACATTCCATATTCGTAATTCTCCTCATTTGTAGAATCGTTTAAATTACCAAAGTTCTTCTGACAAATAATAATATAAAATCGATAAAAAAAATATAAAAATAATACGAAAAAAGGGGTTTAGATAGGTTTTTGCTAAATTTTTACCTCCAATATAATTCTGTCTATGAAAACTAATTGAAATATATTATAATTAAGCAGAAAAAGATACTAATCTTAAACTCTTTACAACTAATTATATAAAATTGAGATGTAACATATTATATATGAAATAAATTGAATTGAATTGAAAAAAGTTCTTCTGACTCTTTTTGCAAATCGGGCATGACATTGTTGAGGTTGTTCCTGTCAGTTCGTTTACGACTTTTCCGTCAACCATGGTCAGGTGGAACTCGTAATTGCATTCAATATATTTTCCTTCTCCAATTTGCAGCTTTGTAGGCTTAATCTTGCTTATTTGTTCTTCAATGTCCTTCACCGTAGTCCTTATGAGTTCTGCCGATTCCCTTGCAAACTGAAACATTATTGGTCGGCAATAATGCACTGATGACGGACGTGGATTTTTCCAGTGTAGGGAATCATCCGATTTTAGCCGCAAAGGAACAACAGATGCCATAAACATATTTCCGTCCGATATTGTAGCGTCATCGGGAGATATCCTTTGCTTATAAACGCTTTGTCCGGATGATCCATCGCAGCCTCATTTGCTGATCAATGTCAACTTCTCAGGAAGAATTTTCACTTCCGTGAAAAACTTTGGTGTGGTTGACTTTCTAAACAGTTCAAATAATTTTAAATTGTTCAACGCCATGTTTTCAGTACTTAAATTGTTTAATGGTTTCAGTAATTGTTGCGCCAACTTTCAGGCGTAGACTAATCCAGGCATTATGCTTATTTTGCAATATATAGGCTTATGCTACCATGCCTAAAAATTTACCTGTTCCCTGCATACATATGGATTTAGGCTGAATAATGCAATTTTGATATTATGCACGTGTCCAAATAAGATTTGTGCCTACCTGTAGGGACCATAAGTCAATATTGTTCCTGACCATTTGTACGCCAAAGTATTGTTTATGTGAGGTACATACCTGCTAATTTCAATGAGTAGTTTTTTTCAAACTATTAGATCAAACTACTGTCAGTCAAAACATATAAGGGATGGACGCCATACAATTTCTGCAACCATGTCTTTTTGAACTTTTTTACCTCTAGAAGCCAAACGGGCACGTACGGGCAGATAAAACCTTTTGAATTATGTAAAGAAATAATCAAAGAACAGGTTTTGCACGTATGGCAAATATAGAAAAATATAGTTTTTTTTTATTTTCCGTCAAAGTTGAAAAATAGTGAAAAAACGGATAGTTTTTAAATAGTGATTTACCAGGAGAAACACAAAGCAAACAGTTAATTTTTTTTTTATCATTATACATTTAATAAATACATCAATCAATACAAATAAAAAATAAGGCGATTCGTTACCTATTTTTCGTGATATTACACCTGAAATCGCAACAAATTGACTAAAAATTGTGTGTTTTTTTGAAAACCGAAAGTCGGTCAACTTTGAACGGTTATATCTTCTAAACTAAAAATGTGATATTATTAAGAGTGGCATATTTGAAATCGTTGAAAAGTTTCCTATAACATGGGTTTATTCAAAACTTCGTCGGCACTCATGAAAATTTTGATTTTTGCAACCTCGCTTGCTCTACGGGCGCCACTGTGCGTCGTATAACTGTACCGAGTTACAGTTTTTGCGGTTGTCGGCATTAACTTTGTGCAATCGTTTGTAACCTCAAATTTTTAACTTGTTTTCTGGTGGAGAACCAGTAATAACTCAAAGTGACTGGTGGAGAACCATAAAAAACTCAGACGTTTACTGGTGGAGACCAATAATACTCTGGAGTGGATTCTGGGAGCTCTCGCCTTCCTATACGATGGTTTAGGTCGAACGAGGTCTTGTGGTTGAAGCTCCAAAAATTCGTGGGATACCCTCGCAATATGACTTTAATAGTCAGCCAAAGACTTTTTAGTTTTTAAGGAAAGCCAAAAAAAAAAAAAAAGTGACAAAGCATCTGACATCAGCTGATGGCGGCAAAATTAATGGAAATTTTTACAAATATAAATAATAATAGTAAATAAATAACAATAGTAAATAAATAATAATCAAATTTTATTTAAGCACAATTTCAATTTAATTTTGCACATATAACCACTCAGCTGTTAAGCCTCTAGTACACGGCATGTAAAAAGCCACATGCGCATGTGGTTCTGACGTAATTTTGACGTCATCACACAACACGCAATGGTTATTGTGGCTTTGCATTGACGTCAAAATTACGTCAGAACCACATGCGCATGTGGCTTTTTACATGCCGTGTACTAGAGGCTTTAGAAGATTGTTTTCCATGATAGGTTATGCTAAATGTAGATTACATATCAACATGTGAACATGAAAATTATAAAACTTATGTAAAACTCAAATTTTGACATACACATGAAATAACACGTGTATTGAAAATTGACATTTTATATGACAAAAAAAATGCCAACTGCCATGGTAAATTTCCAACACTTTTAATGAATATTATTCAGCACTCAGAAGACGAATCTGGCGAAAGATTCGTCTTTCGAAATATGATTCTTTTAAATATATCAGAATTGTTACATCAATGTTATTACAAATGGCTTCAATGTGGCAAAAAGTGACATCAATCCAATGACGAACGTCATCATTAAATTAAATAAAATAGTCAAAAACCTTTTATTGTTCTGTATTAAGGTTAATGTTTTATATGTGTACTGTATTTAACCAAATATCTGAAAGAAATACATATCCAATTTATCCCGCTTTTCTCATTACTAAAGGCCGTTTTACACTATCACACAAGTCTTATGTATTTTGACGAAAATTATTATTGTTTGAAAATTTTCAAAAAACAATATCAACTCATCATGACAGTGTTGTATTTTTTTTACTCTTGTGATCGTGTAAAGCCGCTATAAGTAATATTTTTTTTTTTTAAATTTTAAAAGAATAGTAGTTTTAAAAAGTCAAAAAAATCTTACTTTATGTCTAATTTATTTTAAGGAGCACTTCATGCTCATAAACACTCTTTTCGATACCAACGAAATAATAATTAATATACATAGATTGTCTCTTATTCGACCTTTATGATAAATTTGAATTTATATTACCATTTTTAAGCTTGGGGTCTTTTTTCACAAAAAAAAACTTAGTTTATTTTCACCATTATTTTGTCACGCCTTTGTGGACTTTTTAAGCTAGGGTTTTGATATCTCAGTTAAACTAGGTTTAGTTAATCTGAAAATAGATTTGTATACAAAATTTTAAGGAACAGCTTTCTATTGCTTAAAATGTTAGTCTTTAATGCAATAATAAAAAAATCACACTTCGCTGGAAAAATCCGGTTTCAGACTACGTTAAACTAAGTTAAAACTTAATCCGCATTTCAAAAACCCGGCCTTTGGGTAACTTTTAAATTAAAAAAATATATATATTGCGATTTTAAGTTTCTAAAAAAGATTTAAACATTATTTTAAAATACATATGCCGTATTCACAAAACCCCTTGTATCGTTGTATAAAAAACAATAGTGAAATATGTATTTTAATACAACATACAATCGATACAACGATACAAGGGCTTTTGTGAATACGACAATATATATATATATTATGTCCTGTGGTTCCTATAAGGAACAAAGGGCCACAACGAACTCTTTCCATTCGGTTCTGTTTGATGCTAGGTGTTTGATTTCCCTCCAGCTTAGCCCACTTTGGATTACTTCAGCATCGAGATGACGTCTCCAGGAGTGCGACGGGCGTCCAACTCTTCGTGTATTTCCATGGGGATTCCAGTCAATAGCAGTTTTAGTAGGGTCGCCTTGTGGTCTACGGAGCGTGTGACCAATCCAGCGCCATTTTCGCTTAAGGATCTCGATGTTGATTGGACTTTGATTTGTTCGTGACCATAGTTGAATGTTTGATATGGTGCTTGGCCAGAATATCTTAAGGATCCTTCGTAGACAGCGGTTAACAAACACCTGTATGACATTTATTTCACGTGATGTTGTGTTCCATGACTCACAACCATAAAGGAGCACTGATTTGACGCACGAATTGAATATGCTGATCTTAGTGTGCTTTGAAATAACAGTAGATTTCCATACAGGGCGGAGCATACCGAATGCCTGATTTTCCTTTGACATTCTATAGGCGACGTCATTGCTACAGCCGCCAGTATGAGTTAAAATGCTACCAAGATAGCAAAACGACCTTACTTCCTCTAGTTCAACATCCAGTATTTTAAATCTGCTGTTATTAAAGGTGTTACAGCGCATTACCTTACTCTTTTTAATATTTATTTTTAGACCAGCTTTTGCAGCTTCGGTTTCGATGGACTTAAGTTTAGCTGACATATGCCGATAGCTGTGAGACAGAAGACAAATATCATCTGCGTACTCCAGACTCTCGAGTTGTTGAGTGAGTCCCCAACGTATACCTCTGCTGTCCTGAGTAGCATTGCGCACTATGACGTCTAGGACGATGTTAAAGAGAATACGACAATAGATACTTTCAAAATGATTCAAATAAAACGCGCTTAATTTTGTAAACTAAGAAATTCTTAAAAATTGTCAGACCACATACTAATTGAACATTTAGATCGTTTATAATCAGGTGTTTAATAAAGTGGTAAAATAAAGTGATAGAAGAACAAAATGTTTTCTTTATATAAGACCTTAAGGTCGTTTTCTGTATGGCTTAAATTTTTGAGTTATGATGATGTTGCAGCAAATAAACCATATTTGAATAACATCATATTTTTGTGATCTGTATTTTGGTTTTAAAAATATGGTCACCGTATTTAAGCTCAATGACATATGGTTTTAAAATATATAAAATTAGAAATACCCCTTGGTTTATTTGTCAATTGATTATGTTAGTTTCGAGTAGTACACAATAAAAGGCCAAAAAACCGTAAAAATTGATAACAAATAAATTTAAAAAAAAAACACCGTTAGATGCAATCTGCGATTTTTTAAAAGATTTTAATGACGAAAATGTAATTAGTTTTAATAGTATGATGCCACTTTACGTTAAATTTAAAATAATTTTCACGGTGAATACACTTTATATCTAATAGACAAATTCAATTGAGACAAAAGTGGAATCTCTTTTTGGCTGTTTGCAGGTCGATTCAATCATATGCAGCTCAAGTTTGAGGTTATGGGTATTTTGAGGAGATTGATTTACTACAAAGATATTTCCTGAAAAAAGTTTTGATGCCGCCAGATTTTACACCTAATCATGCTCTGATGGTTGAAACTGCCGCGGTAAACAACCATTTATATACATTGGAACTAAATCTGCTGTACTTATTTCGAGTTATGTTTCAATACCCAGCTAATAGGTTACCGTTTCAAATTGCACATATACTTGCCCGAAAAAATTTGTTCTGCTTTAAAGAATTGCAAAAGGTTGCAGACAATCTAAATATTCTATGGTCCAGTACACAACCTAAAAAGCAACAATAGATCACCCAATGCAATGAGCTAACAAATAGTATAAAACAACGTCAGCTTAATCTGTGGTTACAAAATAAAGCTGCAACCTCTAGAATTTATAAAGATTTGGTTTTCGAAAGAGGTTCAAGTTATTTTATCGACAACCTGAATCAATCTATAGTAACGTGGGTCTTTAAAGCAAGATGTGGTCTCATTAAACTAAATTACAAGACATTCGGGGCGACAACTGAGAACAAAATATGCAAGCTTTGTAATATGGGTACAATGGAAACATTTGAACATTTCCTAGGTGTTTGTCCAGTCCTCAAGGAGTTCCGAATTGCTAGTTTTGAAAAACCGAATTTACTTTGTGTTTAAACTAGCATAAAGTGATCCAACATATTTGATTTGAATTTGAAGTCTAACCGTCCTTTAAATGAATTTACTACTTTTTAATTATACAGTTTAAAAGCCACTGATTGTAACATTAACAAACTTTAAACTAATGCTAACGCGCGGATAAATTAACATTTACAATTGTCATTTTTGCCGCCTCGTAAGATAGTCATCTTTGTTCTCTACCCACCCTTCGTGGTTGGGAATCATCGTAATTTATACTTACTTACTTTTGGATCGTTGAAGTGTACACTACTGTTTTTTTTTTTTGCCTTTAAGTAATCTTACTTGTGAATTATAAATCCATAAATTATATAAATTATAAGTAAATTCTAAATTATAACCATCTTTACGGAATAAAACCTAACATCATTTGAAGTACATCAGAATTACTCGCTGGTCTTTTTATTTCCACATCACGGATTTAGCTTAAAAGGGACAATAGTGTTCCAGCCGCCTCTTCAACTCCTATCCACGGGAAACTTATTTTATTCCGCACGGTACCGCCAAGTGTGGCTTGCATTGCAGTGGCTCGCCCAGAGATTGTTATCTACTCTACTTAATTATCATCATCTTCATCATCCTCCAACAGGATGATGAAGATGAGGCTAAACACGCAAGTATACACCCTTACTTACATACTTTATCCCAATTACCACTGGTCATACTACCAGTAATCTCTTCCTAGTATCAATTTAACCACAATCATACATTCAAACTCATTTCAATTTCTCTATAAACTCTCAACCATCCCATCTACCTAATTACATATACACCCACATCAACACTCTCTCATGGGTAAATATTTTCACTTTGATATACTTAATGGTGAAAAAAATACAGATTGGGAAAGATTGGTTGATTATCTAAAGTCAGCATTACATTATCGTAATTTTTTAATACAAGAATATAATTAGCTATTTTGTTAAATAATTCTAAAGTTTATTTTTTCTCAATGTTATCGACAGACGTTTTATAAAATATTGTCGAATATTATTTTCAATATTCTAATTTTCAATAAGTATTTATTTTATAAATTAAGATGAAATTTGTAAACACAATTTATTGAAAATAAAGAAGAATCTACTACTACTGATATCTTCCCGAATACAATTAAAAATGAGGCAAACGGGAAACAAATCGTGAACATTCGGGACCACATCTTATACAAAAAAGTGAAAATATCTAAAAGAATTCAAAAAAAAGTTTTTTTCCAAGAGTATCTATAATTTTGGAAAACTTTTGCCAGAAAAAGTCTTACTATCTAAATCATTGTTATAATGTCAATTGTTTTATATTTTATGGATTTTTGTTGTAATTTTTTCTGAACTTGATTTATTTTATAGATTTCAAGTTTAATAATTTGATCAGCTTTTATTCTTATCGTAGAATTTTGTATTTTCATATGACCAAACTATTTAACTATTAATTTGTTACACACTCTCTAATTTGAATTTATTTGGGTTTTTTACCACAAAACAACAATAACAACTATTTAAAACAACAGCAGCTCTGACTACATCAGTATCATCATGTAAGTTGTAGTTTAGTTGTTTTTGTAATTTTATTTGCTGGAATTTGTTAGTGGATTCTGAATTTTATTTCTATTTTCATTACGCATACGCCTCGTATTCAAAATAAATGTTTTTCTCTTTAAGTTTTGATTGGGAACATTTTGTTAAATTGCCATTAAATTATTATATTTAATTTGTTTTTCTCTAAATTTCTAGTTCATTTACACGAACACACAGCTGTGACAGCTTATTTTTTTAGAAATTGGTCACCCTTTTTTGGGCAAAGAAAACAATCTCTAAATTAATTATTTAATTTATTTCATTAAAGAAATTATGCCATAAATTTATAATTTTTTATATTCAATGAAAATTATTATGAGTACACGTTTATGATTGTAATAATTAGTTCAAAAAAAAAAAAGTTATTTAATTTTAAATTGTTTTTAAAATATGGTGCGCTTACGTGCTAAAGGTCTACCTAAAAAAAACCGATTTTTGGTTAATAAAACTGGGTTTCTCTTTTTTCTTTAATAAACCTTAAATCTGATATATTTTAAATGAACGTCAGAAAATTCCAGCATAGTGTTTGCAGAGCTCAATATCAAATTAAGAAGATATGAAATCAAAGCCACACGCAGAGAAAAAACATGTTTATAAATGGTCACCTCCAACGAAACTATTTTTAAAGAAAACTTTTAAGCATATTATGTTTAATTTAACCATATTATTGTCACCGACAACCATATTATTGTTAAATTGGTCCTCCATCAAGAAGCCACAACCATATTATGGTTGCCTCTAAACATGTTATGGTTACATATGACAATAATTTGTTTTTAAATTAACGATAGTATTTTCCTCTTTTCCAAGAGCAACATGCTATGGTTGAAAACCAGACATGCTATTATAAGTGCTAAGCATATTTTAGTTATTATTAACCAAAACATGTTTGGAGGCAACCATAATACACGGTTTTTTTTTGTCTATTTTTCCAGAATTAATCGTCGGAACTCCGTAATTTTGGAAAGAGTTTGGAATTGTTGTACAGTACAATCTGGGTTCCTTTGTGTGGCGAAGATGATTTAACGAGGTCCGCAATGAAGTATATTGAAATAAAAAATGTTGAATTTAATAAAGTAACTTATGAAAAAGAAATAATTCCCAGATTCTATTTGTCAAAATAGTTGAGTTAAATACATTCAATTTATAAGTATCACTATCCAGTGTGACACAAAGAATGCTGACGAATGCCGTAGCGTACAGATAATATTCATCGCTATCTAAAGGATAGCTAAGGTAAAATGTATCAAGAAGATACAATATAATAGTCTCGTAGTGGATAATGTCATTCCTAAAAATTTAAGGAATAGAACTATTACAAAAAGCTTTATAAAATACATAACTGAAATTTAGCTCATAGAATAAATTCGAAAAATAAAAAATGTTGAATAAAATTAAATTTGTTTTCAAACTGAATATTAGAAAATGAAATAAGAGAAGGAAAAAATAAACAACAGTTTGGATAAATTTGGATTTTTCTAAGATTATTTTCAAACCAAAACAAAACACGCTTGCGGCGAAATTGGGAGTAATTTCGTTTTTAGAAATGTATTGTGTACGGCATTACGTCCTACGACTCAATTGTTTTCCTAGCATGACAAATATAAAATGTCAACCAAATTATAATTTTTTCCTTTTTATTTTAAAAATTAACATTTATTGTTGGTATTAGGTTGTAATCCGCTAAACATTTTCCATTCTAAAGCCATGGACCCGGAATTTATGCAAAAATGGAGGTAAAATTTTTTAACAACGACTATAATAGTTTTCAATATATTTTATTTTTAGAAAATCTTTCAACACTTATCGATTTAATCTACAAAAACCATTTCAACTTAAAGTTAATAAATCTTTTCGGCTGGGTTTCTTTAAAAGGACACTATTTAAGCTTATGATCGTTTATATAAGCTCGGTGGTGGTTTACAGTGCAACATCTAGAGATGAAGATTGAATTCAGTGGCATTTTAATATTCTTAATAAAATTAGTTGTTGCCCGTATTGATTAAAGTTTTCTTTAATTGTAAAAGTTATATTTTATTTCAGAATTTAAAAGGGTTTACATTAGAAATTTGTTCTTTTCATCCTCACAAATTTTTGAGCCAACATAAAGAACAGACCAAGACTTCTCGGGGTATTCGATCTTTTGATGGACATTAAGGGATTGTGTTTTTCTAGAAATGAAATATTTATGTGTGTTCAAAAAACAGTGTCCTTATAAAGTCGTTATAAAGAATTTACCTCAAGTTGTGCAAAAACATTGTACAGTTTTCGGGAATGCAAAATGATTTTGGCTTTGGCTTTAATTCATACAATTCGCTACTTGAATTTCGCAGGTTTAATTTACTGCTTAAGGATGAACAAGATGCTTGTGGCCCAGATAAAGCTCCATTCGACATTTTATTAAGATTTCAAAATTAATTTTCTGTTAAAAACGATGAAGAACATTTAAATTTTTGGTTAAAATAAATAAAATAAAAAGTAAATGAAAACAAAAAAGTAAACATATGTATGTATAAAATAAAAAATAAATGAAAGAAATATCGGTGTTAGAAATGTTTGTAATTTTTTTATTATTAACAGACATGGAAAGTGGTTGGTTGTTAAATGTGCCTTAATTGGATGTGTGTTTTATATTGTACTGCCTGATCTCGTATTAATGAAGGTAAATTGTAATTAAAAATGGAATAATTTTCAAAAAAATAAGGGGTTCATAATGGTGAATGTTGAATCCCCCTGATTCCATTTAACTAAAATTTTTTAAACACTGATTTGGGGTGTGTGCGTTTTTGAAGCAAGTATACAACATTTAGTTTTTTGTAGTGCATACTTTTAGGCAGTACAATAAAATTAAATTCACCACACAGTGTTACAATAAAACAAAAACAATGAAAAATATCGATTTCGAACGAATTTCAATTCCATATCTTAACAATTTCCCTAATTAAGAGAAAGTAGATATTACAGAATGTTTTTCCCAATTACTCAAAAAATTAGATAAAAAAGTAAATCTTGTCTTTTTTTACCAAAAACCAACATGTTAGGTATATTGATAGTATCCATCTGTCAAGTACGAGGTTCTGTTTGTCTTAGTTCAATTGTTTTAAACTGGCTATGATTTCTAAATAAAAACAAAAACGGGACATTCCACGCCAAATCGGATGGCTAAAAATTATTTTTTTTTTTATTTATTTGGGTGCCCCGGTAGGCTAGCTGGTAGTGAGCTAGTCTATCAGTACCGGGGTTGCGGATTCGATTCCCACCAGAGACTCTGGTCTCCTGCAGACAAGAAAAAGCTTCGCGGGATTTAGTGTAGGAATAATAAAAAAAAAAAAAAAAAAAAAAATTTGCCAAATTTGTGGTATTTTTTAGTACACTTCAAAAGGGCCTTCCTCGTAAATTTTAATATTTTATTATTACTCGTTCAAAAGATACTTTTTTGTAGTTTTCAGTGCATAACTTCCCAAATATTGGAATTTTTTTTTTCGTTTTTAGAGTGTTTTTACAGAAAAAAATAGAAATAAAAATTTCAATTGTATTTGGCTAAAATTTTTGGAAAAAAAACTTTTTTACGAGTATATATATATATTTAAAAAGGGAACCAATATAGTAGTTATGGAAGGCCCACTAACAGTTAAACAGTTTTTGGGTGAATAGAAGTTTTAAATGACACATTTTCAAAAAAAATTTAAAAAACTATTCAAAATTTTAAATCCAAAAATCTTATTTAAAAACACTTATACAGGCATGTTTTGAAAATCACTTTTTGTGAAAGTGATTTTAAATCACAAGAATGTGTTCTGAACAAAAAACTTTTTTCATAATTGTGATTTTAAACCGGCCAGCTAAGTGGCCGCCGATTAAAAATTACTTGCTTATTTTTCCACCATTTTAAACCACGTTAAAACTTTAGCGGTTTTCAAAACACCCTTATTGACAATTGTGATTTTAAAATCACAAGTGATTTGAAATCTTGTGACTTTAAAAACATGCCTGGGGGGTCTACAAGCCTGTTCTGAAAATCACGTGATTTCAAATCACACGTGTGATTTTGTAGTGTTCTGTAAAAACACCGTTTTTGTGTTTTTCGGTGAGATTTTCAATTATCGAAAGCACAAGCAAACACAAGTTTTTAACACCTGGAAAAAAGTGTGGTCTACAAAGTTATAACTAATTTCTTAACGCTCTTTATGTTACTTTCCGTAAGTTTTTTTAACCGATTTAGCGATCTCAAATTAGTTTTAGGGTTTGTTTCAAATTGTGCAATTTTTTGCGAATTTTAGCCATTTTCGCGATAGAATCAATTTGTTCCTGTAAGTAGATTCTTTTTACCGAACTGTTGCCATTCCTTATCGTTTTACGGACTTTTAATTATTTTTATAGCTTGTTTGAAATCTTAAAAAAAAAATTCCGACATTTTTTTTAACCCATTTAGCGATTTCAAATAAATTTTAAGGTTTATTTATCAAGGAATAAAAAGTGCGTAAGGAATAAGTGGAGCCACAATAAATTTGCAATACAGGAAAAAGATTTACCTTCTAAGGCAATTGTGTATATTTTATAAACAAAAAAAAAATCCCTTGCTTATGTTTTCAACAAATAAATTTTACATTCACTATAACTTTTCACAAAAACAAAAAAAAAGTATTTTGTTTTAAAAGGGATAGCTAGTAACTCTATCTAATGATGCGGTCACCTGTATGAAACATATCACAAAATTAGGGAAATAAAAAAAAATTTTTTGAAACACGATTTGTCGTGTACCCTGCAAGAAATGAATGATTAAAACTAATACATAACCAATTTACGGATGAGCTGCTAGATAAATATAATTGGGATGGAAGGTGGAGAAAGCTTTCATTGGCAAGTCTTACGCCGATTAACAAAATTGTAAGAGGTATGTATGAACATAAAATATTTGTATCTTTGAATATTTAAAATTTTTGTCTTTTCTTTTTTACCTCATATTTAAGATGTTTTCCAGAACCTAGGAACCGTGGAATATGAAAAAAGCATAAAAAAAAGCGGTTGAACGCGCCCACCATAGGCTTAAACAAAAAAAATATATAAAATAAAAAGTTGTAAAAAAATCAGGGACAGCAAATGAAGACAATTTTTCAAATGTAAACTAAAAATACACTTATATATTCGTTGTTGTGTGCACTACCCTTACATGCATTTGTTTTCTTTATTTTAAGTTTTATTAAAAACCCCAACTTTATCATTATTTTCTGAGTTTTATTTATTCCTTAGAAACACAAGTTATTTCTTGTGTTTTATTTATTCCTCAGAAATAAAAATTATTGTTTGAGTTTTATATATTGCTTAGAAAATAACAGTTAAAATAATAGTTCCTTTTTTAATAAAATTTTTTTATACTTAGTAAAGTCATTTTTGAATTGAATAAAATATAAAAATAACTTAATTTTATTTAACAAATAAGAGTTTTTGCACTTTTTTTGAGTTTTATTTTTTTTTTGCAGCTGTGTCCGGAATATACATCAGTACTGACTAGTCAGCTGTGTCCAGTATGTACATCAGTACTGACTAGTCAGCTGTGCCCATTATTAACATCAGTACTGACTAGTCAGCTGTGTCCATTATTAACATCAATACTGAATAGTCAGCTGTGTCCAATATTAACATCAGTACTGACTTCTAAATAGTATAAGAGTAAACAGCTCCGATATATGTTTTATTAACGGCAAAATATATAGGTTAAAAAAAGATGCAAAATCACACGTACACAAAAGTTTCCATCAGTTTTTTCATATTTGCCTTAATAAAATGATAGAAACATTGTTCTACGCGATGATGGATATTCGCATCAGCAATGCCAGTCATATGACAGATCAAATGACTGTCACTGTTCTTGTAGGGTAATGTTTAATATCAGAGCTGTAAATGAACCATTCTTTTTTAATTTTAATTCGTTACGAATTAGCTAAATTTTTAATTAATTCCTTTCACAACAAAAAAGAATTGAATGAAATTTTAATCAATTCAAACGAATTAGGCAGAATTGAATTTCAATTCGTTTCCAATTCAAATGAATTTGTTAAAGTGAACTGCAGTTCATTTCCAATTCGTTTAATTGGATTGATTTTGAGTTCATTCAAATGAATTGCAATTCAAATGAATGAAATTAAAAATGAGTTGCAACAATTAAATTCAAGAGCAGATCTAGGGGGAATGAAAAATGGAAATGTCCATAATTTGCTAAGTCAGTAAATGAATGATTCGAGAATTAATACAAAAATGAATGATTCATTTACAGCTCTGCCTCATATACATATCGTCGGTTGATAATTTAAATGTCGTATGTGGATTTTCTGCAGTTTTGAGTTAAGATCGATTCCTTAGGTTTTCCGAACTGATCTTTCATTTGGCATAATTAGTTTTTACCTCATACGGTTTTCGAGATATGGAGTGTTGAGTTTGTCGTATGTGCTAATTGCTGAAGCAATTTTCAACTTAAATGTGTTCAAACTCAATTTACTCGAAACTATCGGAATCCACATACGACAATTAAATTATCAACCGACGATATGTATACATATATTTAATGTTATTTGATTCACTATTTTATTTATCTTTAAAAAACTTGAAATTTCTTGGAAATAATTTTTCTACATTTTTAAAAATTTGTGTTGTAAACAAAAACAAGAACCAACTGTTTAATTATTTACAAGGCACATTGATAAATAAGGTAAACTCGTCGCTCCCTTAATACTTTGTGTTTACAGAAAATAATAAATTTTCATATAAAATTAAGAAATTTAGCGCTCACATTTGCATTTTTTGCTCATACATACGAAATAACGTATTTACCTTGTTGAATGTGCTTTGATTTTACTAACAAAACTTTTTAACAAAATTTTCGTCCCAAATTTTTTGTACTTTTTTCACTCTCTTGTTGGAAGTTTTTCGAAAACGTGAAATCTTACTAGGAACAATTATTGAAAACAAGCGGGCATGGTCTAGAAATCGAATTGAAGCAGAATTCAAATCGAACGAGATTTTTATTTTAATTATATACAAAATGACTGTAGTTTTTCATGGTTTTAAGAGTTGATTTTGTACAGATAATTGATACTCAAAGTATTTAAAAAGAAATATTTTTGTGAACTTTCTTCTCGTTTTTAAAATTTGTTCGATTTTAAATCCACTTCATTTCGATTTATAGAAATTTTACAAAGAAGAGTTTTCGGTTTTCAATCGTTTGTTTTCAAAATCGATTTCCGTTACTCTAATTCGATTTTTAGTAGATGGGCTTTTATTCAATCAAAACATTTTAACAATTAAAACATTTATAAAATATATTGTATGTATTTGTTATAATCGAAGAAGCCGTATAAAGACTAAATTTTCACTTCTTTAAATTTGTTCTTAAATTATTACGAAATAGCCTTCCTCTGCTTAATGAACGCTCAATTGTAAATTCAACATTTCCTTGCCATTGCTAGTGAGAGCATTAATTTCTTGAGAAGACAACAAAAGCATACGACCACTTCTCCAAACATCTAATGCACTTTGCGAGTTTCTAATCGAGTACATTTGTCCCGAATAGACAATATGACAGGAAGGAGCCCTTCCAGATCTGGACCAAATAGTAAGTGACACTGATATCGGAAACTCTTCGGAGGCAATGCCAGTAACCCAAATGAGAAAATATTCCAAGTCGGATGTATGATTTCTTAAGCCACAAATTTGATTTAGAGAAATGCGAGAAGTCATGATCAGTATGGGAAGAAAATCCTTATATTCACTGCTTCCTAAATCTTTAATTTTGTCACGCATCAAATATAGTAAATGACATTTGCTTGTGCCGCAATGGGCCAAGCGAGCTTCTATAAAGAAATTTTTGCACTGAAACGGAGTAATACGTTCCATCGGTAAGTGGTTGTGATCTACTACTAAATGTTTATTGAAATCTGATATAAATATCATGCGCTGACATGCCGATTCAGGACAATGAATGGGTGAGCGGGGAATGTTTAGCATGCAGGCGGTAACCGGTTTTATATTTAAAAACTTTGAACGCTTTAGAAAAAGTTCTTGAGCTATTGAGCAAGAGCAAGGAACTGTTTGAAATTGCGGCAAAGGAGGTTCTTGTTGCGCTGGTTGAGTTTGTAGCCTTGTGTATAAAGTATTTACAGGAACTATTAAGGGATTTGGGGGATTATAAAAGGCTCGATATGTATTAATTAATTGCGTAAATATAACCGCGTTCTTGTCCTCACTTTTTAAAGGCCGATTCTCAAAATGTTCCCTTATATCAGGCTCTTTTGTCGAAATCAGAGTTTGAATTTTTATCAAATGGGGCTGATCGAAAAGTTTGGTGGCTTTAGAATCTTCTTTTAAGGTTTCCAAAACTTTTTGCATACGCATGTCTACACTGGACTTATTCATTTTATCTAATAGCATACTGTCATGATGTAGCGCGGATGTAGCACCTACCGCTGGCATAACAAAATAATCATGTGGTTTTAGTTTAGAGGAAAAATTTTCTCTTTGTTCATCAATACTGGTCGATTTTAGACTTGGATCTGACTCGGTTGAAACACTTACGGTTCTAACTGCAATTTCAGCTTTTGGTTTTCTTGGTTGATGTTCAACATTACAGTGATATTGTTGGCAGCTGTAGCCAGAACGCGGATGAACAACGTTTGGACTGTAACTTTGTAAATATTTATTAACGACTTCTTTGCTATTAGAGGAATTTTTTGTTTCATAATCTCTTAAGACTTCGACAGAAAGAGAATTTTCTTGTTTGCCTTTGTTATTTGATACATCCATTTTAGAGTTCGTATACAAATTTTCCAAACTATCACTTGAATCCAAAAAACGAATTTCCGATAAATTATTTACGTTCTAAAGGGATTACAGCGTGTAAGATTGTCTTATTTTATTTTTCTATTTTTAGTTCCTTACCTGTTTGAATGAAAATGCATTCCCCTTTCTCATATCCTTGTGCTCTTCAGTGAAAAAAGTTGGTGTTTTTTCGCTTTCGAATTTTGAGAGTTCGTTTACATTTTCTACTTTTGCTGTTTCCTGATGATCTTTGAATCCAATTCCAGAAACGAAATTATGAGTATTTGTTGAACTCATAAACAAAGTCTTTACACAATTCTTAGTTGTATTTAAATTTCCTTCAATTGCTATAGTATCGTCAGCTTCCTTTTTAATATCTAATTCTTTAGAATCCTTCATACCTAAATTTTCGTTGAAAAGTTTCGATTGTGTTTCGATTTCTTCAAACAATTGTTGCGAAAAACGTGGTTGCTCCTTAGAAACTATACTTGTCTGAGGGGGTGTCGACAGTGGTTCACTTGAGGACATTGGAGAATTCAAATCCATTTGGATGAATGTGGTCGAGCCTTCACAAACACCACAATGTCCTTTCCTTTCGAATTTTAAGAGTTCGTTGGCATTCTCTTCTTTTTCTGTTTCCTGATGATCATTGAAGCCAATTCCAGAAAGACAGTTATGAGTATTTGTATCAGTCATAACCAAAGTTCTTTCACAATTTTTATATTTATTTAAATTTCCTTCAATTGCTATAGTATCGTCAGTTTCCTTTTTAATGTCCAATTCTCTTGAATCCTTCATACTTAAATGCTCCTTGGAAAGTCTCGATTGTGTTTCGATTTCTTCAAACAATTGTTGCGAAAAACTTGGTTGCTTCTTAGAAAATATGCTTGTCAGAGGTACTGTCGACCGCGGTTCACTTGAGGACTTTGGAGAATTTAATTTCATTTGGAGGAATTTTGTCGACGCTTTACAAACACCACAGTGTCCTTTCATTGAGATGTTGCATTCATTACATTGAAGATGTTCATTGCTACAGAAATAACCACCAAAGGGTTCCATTACAGGTCCAATTTTATTTACTTTACAAGTTAAGCAATTCATTTGTTTCTTAATATGTAGTCTTCTTATCTTTCGAAGAAATATTAAAATTTTTATAAAAACTTTTGGTTTATTTTGCTAAAAAAAAAAATTGGAAACTGTACCAAAATTCACTGATAATTGCATAAAAAATATATGAAATTTTTTCTTGTTAGAAATTGCGAAACGTTTGAAATTTTGTTTGCCAAAAAAAAACTGAATATGTTTTATTAGTTAAAATAAATTAAATGTTTTACGTATTGAAAAAAGTTCCTTTGATGTTTTTATACACATATGTATGTACAGTGGGAGCCACGTTACTAGAAACGACGTTTTAGCATAAATGTTTATAAATAGTACTATATTTTAAAAACTTTGTTGAACATATTAAAACTAATATCGTCAGATTGAATTAAGTTAAACTTGGATTCGTCCCACACTATTCTAATATCGTGGATCTTTTCCAAGCATTTCCCTTGTAAACCGCAACCGCTTCCTAATTTTTTTTTTTTTTTTGAGACGTGCAGCTTTTTAAGAAATGCACACATTAAGTCCCGACTTCTTTTATCGCCTTCTTATTGTCCGTATTGATATTGCTGCATTTATTTGCTGCACAATTTCAGCCTTGATTTTACGCGAAGATAAAAAAGGATTTTTTTCACTGGCCTAACAAATAACTCTTGGTTCTGTCGAAGTATTCTTTCGAGTCCTTGGTATTCTGGCTGGGCTTTCCTCCTCCTCCCTTGTCTTTTTATACAAGTGAATTGCACCAAATACAATTTTTTTGAGCAAGTAAACTTCGGTGCTATAGCCGAGATTGACAGTTCATAATTATGATAACACTGCACAAATAACTCTTTGTGGAGTGAAAGAGTGCTTTTAATCGATTTTAGAAATAACAAGTTAGATTGGTATATACGGCTGTGCCGAATCTTTGATACCCTCCTTGTTAGAACTTTGAACTGGCCGAACTAAAATGAATTTTAGGGGGATAATTTGTATTGGACCTATGGTAAATTATGGACCAATCATCCCAAAATTCTGAAGACTGATTTCTGGTATTACAAAAAATGAATTAGAATAAATTTCAATACAGCAGTGTAATTAGTTTTAGCGTTAACTGTGAATTTCACAAAATTGCATGAAATTTTTTCTGGCCATATGAATCTAAGTTGGAAGAAATTTCACCGCAATATCTATATGTGTTATTCTTTTCCGAGAGTAGGGTTTATATGGGGCCTAGGATAAATTATGGACCGATCTCCACGAGATTTGGCAGTGTGGTTTCTCATCCCGAATTTCATTATGATAGCTTTATTTATTACCGGGTTAGGCGTACTAAACTGTTTGAGGGAGTAGGGTTTATATGGGGCCGAGTGTAAATTATGGACCGATCTTCAAATAATGTTATAGTGTGATTTCCAGTCCTATAAAACTGTGACGTACCAGATTTTATTATGATAGCGTTTAAGGCGTATTAAAATGTTTTCCGGGAGTAGGGTTTATATGGGACCGATCTTCTCGAAATTAAGTAGTGTGATTTCTAGTCCTGCAATAATATACCATACCGAACTTAATTATGATAGCATTGTTTATTACGAGTAGGGTTTATATGGGGCCTATATTCAATTATGGACCGATTTAACAGTATGATTTGCAGTTGTATAAAGCGAATTTGTGCAAAATTTTATATCATTCCGTGCATTATTCCACCATTTATGTTAGTTCTTGTATTAAAATTATCAATTTTTTTAGGGTAGTGGTTCCACATTTTGATTCATAGTTCTAATCCTACTAAACCGATGTTGCTGGATTTCAATCCCAAACTGCTTAGAATAACTACAAGCATTTGAGGCCAAGTTTTTCAAAAGTGAGCTTGTTTTTAACAGACAGACAGACAGACATGACTAAATAGAATTAGAATTACACAAGAAGCCAGAATATATATACTTTATGGGGTCTTAGATATATAATAAAAAAGTTTCACACGGAATGACAAACTTAGTATACCCTCATTCACCACTAGTGTCCGTCTGTTGAAAACACGCTCACTTTTGAAAAACGCAAAAGAAAAGAACAAACTTGGTCTCGAATTGCTTGTAGTTATCCTAAGCAGTTTGGGATTGAAATCCAGCAACATCGGTTTAGTAGGATCAGAACTATGAATCAAAATGTGGAACCAACACCCTAAAAAAATTGATAATTTTGATACAAAAACTAACATAAATGGTTTATTAATGCACGGAATGACATATTGCTCGAATTTGGTTTGTACGACTGCAAATCATACTGGTAAATTTCGTGACGATCGGTGCATAATTTACCATAGGCCCCATATAAACCCATCTCGAGGAAAACAGTTTAGCACGCCTAAAACCGCAATAAATAACGCAGGCATACTTAAATTTGGTACGTCACAGTTTTATAGGATCAGAAATCACACTGTAAAATTTTTTGAAGATCGGTCCATTATTTACACTAGTCCCCATATAAACCCTACTCCCGGAAAACAGTTTAGTACGCTTAAAACCGTAATAAATGACGCTTTCATACTAAAATTTGGTATGTCACCGTTTTATAGGACCAGAACTCACACTGTAAAATTTTTTGAAGATGGGTTCATAATTTACACTAGTTCATATATAAACCATACTTCCGGAAAATGTTTAGTACGCCTAAAACCGCAATAAATAACGCTAGCATACTAAAATTTGGTACGTCACAGTTTTATAGGACGAGAAATCACATTGCCAAATTTCGTGAAGGTTGGTCCATAATTTACCCTAGGCCACATATAAACCCTACTCTCGTAAAACAGCTTATTGCGCCTAAAACCAAATAAAGCTCACTTTGGGAAAATAATAAATTTCGCCTTAAACCATCACAGATATAGATATTGCGGTAAAATGCCTTACTTAAATTCATATGGCCAGAAAAAATATCATGCAAATTTGTGAAATTTTCTGTTAACGCTACAATTAATTACACTGCTGTATTGAAATTTATTCTAATTTATTTTTTGTAATACCAGAAATCAGTCTTCCGAATTTTGGGATGATTGGGCCATAATTTACCATAGGTCCAATACAAATTACCCCCCTAAAATTCATTTTAGTTCGGCTAAAACTTTTACGAATCATGATATTTTACTCAAGCATGTTCAAAGTCCTAACAAGAAACGCATAAAATTTTCTTATTGTAGGTCAATAATTTAATTCATGTCTAACCCGCAACTAATTTTAATGCTGACGCTCGTTTTTGTGAAGCTTAGTTAATAATAAATATCTATTTATCATATAGAGCCCACTGCTGTCGGTGCACGCAGAAAAAAAATATGTTTAAAAATGGTCACCTCCAACAAAACTATTTTAAAAGAACAATTTTAAACAAATTATTATATTATTATTGCCACCGACAAACATATTTTTGTTAAATTGGTCCTCCATCAAGAAGCCACAACCATATTATGGTTGTCTTTAAACATGTTTTGGTTAAATATGACAATAATTTGTTTTTAAATTAACAATAGTATTTTCCTCTTTTCCAAGAGCAACAAGCTATGGTTGAAAACCAACCATGCTATTATAAGTGTTAAACATGGTTTAGTTATTATTAACAAAAACGTGTTTGGAGGCAACCATAATATGGTTGCGCCTTCTTGTTGGAGGACCCATTTAACCATAATATGGTTGTCGGTGAAAATAATATGGTTAAATTAAACATAATTTATTTAAAATTTTTCTTTTAAAATAGTTTTGTTGGAGATGACCATTTTTAAACATATTTTTTCTTTGGGTGTGGAGGGTATCAAAGATTCGGCACAGCCTAATATAGCACTCTAACTTGTTTATATATAAAGATATTTTTTTTTAGATTTCTAACTAATAAAATACCTAACAACTAAGCAATATTTGTTTAATTGTAGTTTAATTCTTCATCTATTGTGTAACACGCACTTCAGAACATATTTTAGTCCCTTTTTAGATGTGCATGAGACAAATTATGTAATAAACGATTAACTACTAATTATATACGTAAGAATTTTCATACTAAAATAGCGCTTTTTCATATTGATGTTCATTTTAAGAAAATTCAACAGCCTTTACAAATGTGTAAACCATACACGTCAGATTATGGGTAACCAGTTCTTACCCGACTTTCAATTTCTTTATTACCTCGTACCATCCCAACGACTGTATGAATTTTGACATTTTAGGTGTTGTTAGATTCGTCTTAAAAACCGAAGTGTCCTTAGACAGGGAGTTGAAAACCAAATCACGGTGTGTTGGCGCAAAAAAGTAATACGTTAAAAAACAAATTATCCAAACCTATAGAGTAGAGCTTTAAAATGAAGAAAAATAAATTTATCCGCCATGTTCGGCAAATTGAATACATATGAGTTAAATTTAAATTGAACTTACTTGATCCAGTTTAAAAAGTTTATATAAGGGTTCCTTTTATATACTTAATACTTTGAGTTCTTATGTTAACCAGAACTTCTCTTAAAATTAGGAAAAATACGGTGATTTAAAAAAAATTAACTAAGAATCTCTATTGATTTAGATTTTACTTGATTTTCAGAAATAATTAATTATTTAAATTGAATTACGAATAATAAATTTGTTTAAATATGCTGGACCTGTCTTAAAAATGCCGCGACAAAAATAAATAATAAAAAAATAATTTATAAAAATATGAGATTAAAGCCTTGAAAGAGTTGAATTCCCATATTAAATTTAGCAGGCGGGACATATTTGCAAATTATATATTGAAATAAAATCAATGGACCCCGACTGCTGCTTAACCTAACGCATGTTTTATACTTTGGCTTTCAGAGCATTGTATAGTCTGTTCAACCGAAGAAGTGTTTACTTTGTTTATGGTATATTTTAGTTCCTGTCGTGTGTACCCTCTAGAGGGTTAATGAATGTAGAAGTAAATAGATAGAAAGAGACAAAGGTAGGGTAGAGAAAAGAGATGAAGTAACAATTGTAGCAAGAAGAGGAAAAGTAAACAAGTAAATACACAAGCAAACAAACAGAATAACAACTAAATTGCTGAAAGTTTTTACTTGGAAAATTATATTGGACGACATTTTGCTCGACCGAGGGTTCTTGGTCGCCAAAGAGCAAAATGTGGTAAGTGGTGGCTAAATAAAATACTAATTGTTAGCAAAAGACTAATTTAAAGAAAAGAAAAGTTTTAAGTGAAAAGTTGGTTAATGGCCAGTAAATCTGGTAAATTTCATTTCATTAAAAAAAAAAAAAAAAAAAAGAAAAAAAAAACAACAAGTCAAGAAAAAGAAGTTTATTTAACGTTTAAAGAACAAAAAATAAATAAATAGCATCAAATGATGCCAATTAAAATATAAAAAAAATTCAATGACTAAAGCATAAAAACTTGCATCAAGAATTTAAAATCTTAAAGTATATATAAAAAAAAAAAGAAAAGGAAAAAAGGTTAGAAAAGTAAAACCTAAAGTTAAACAAACATTTTGTAAAATCAGAAAGCTTAAAACTATAATTTATAAAGTTTGTAAAACAGAAAAAAAAAGATTTAATGCGAAACTTAAAAGTGAACTTAAAACTAAAAATATAACTAACAGCCACCACCTCATCGCCGCCACATCCATCGTGGGACAGGAATCTCTCAGCTACACACCATCTCTATCAGGGTTCAGGTATCCTGCCATTTGTTTTGACCCGGACTGATACGACGGACATCTAAACAACTATATATATAAAATATATATATTAGTTTGATAAGTAGGGGAAACAGACTTTTTTTTTTACCTTCCCAGTCAGTCCCTAGTGGCGTATTTGCCCAGGTGCGCGTAAAAGTAGGGTTGAGCTCAGGCCTGTAAGTCGTAGGGTAGTTGCCCAGGAGGTAATAGTTGTTTTCCTTATTCTAGAAGAAAGAAATAAACTTATATATGTATTGATTTTTTTTTTATTGAAATGAGACCATACTCACCTCGTACCGCAATAATTAATTAGGACACTTTACGAGAATAAAGACCGAAAATAAAAGGAATATGTATTAAAAATCTATTTTAAAAGATACTTAAAACGACATTTTCGGTTTTAAATCGTTTCGTTTTTAAAATCGATTTTCATCACATACCTGATATTAAATAAAGTTTTTATTTGAAAATTATTGTTTTCCTTTTAAAAGAAAAATTTAAGAGAATTTTTTTTTTGTTCAATGGTTATCAGTTTTAAATAATTCCTTTTTTTATTATTAAAAAATTTTTTTTTATTGTGTTTTTTTAATATGCGTTGAAGTAAAATAATTTTTCAATAAAGCTTTACATTTTTTTTGTATAATGAATTTGAAAATAAAATTTTAATGCGTTTTCTTTAAAAATAATGAGCAGTTAAACTCATTAGGATGAACACAATAGGAGGGTGATGGTAACGTAAATGGTAGATTTTGGGATGATCACATTTTTTTCCAGGTCATCACGGTGAAGTCCGAATGGGTTTCAAGTGGGAGGGCAGAAGTTGGCATAACACCCGTCAACTCCACTCGCAGGTAAAAGGTTCCACTCACAGGTGAAAAATGTGCAAAATGTGTTGATAGTGGCAATAGATCCGTTTTTTTTTTTTGTCTTAACTGCGTTCACTTTCGGGCTCCTTTTATTTTACCTTTGTTTTAATATCCCAAATTGGCTGGCATGATTTTTTTGTAGCAGCCAAGTGCCTGATTGGTTGGCAAGAACCACCCCAATACGCCGAGCCCTAGCCGGACTTACGCCAGCATGCCAGCGCCGCCAACAATCTGGCCACACCTGACCGTATGGTTTTCTTTTGTGTTTCCTTTGAAACACCAGCTGCTACTGCTACATTCCTTAATCTTGTTTCGGTACCTTCAGCGCCTAAATAACTGTTTGTTTTGCAGCAGGGTTTCTGATGTTTTAATTATTTATTTTATTTAAAAGTTAAAGAACTATATACGTGGTATAAATGAATTGTTATTTTATTGTTTAATTATATTTTTATTTATTAATAAAATAAAAGTATCAAACCAAATAGACATGTATGTTTTTCCCATTGGTAAAAATTTTTGAATTATTTTAGTTATTCGAACATATTACACCTCTTATTCGATTAATCGGGCAAAATTAAAATTAAAAATCGATTAATTCCTTACTCGAACAAAACCAAAAGTCAATTAATTGAATACTCTTGTCATAACCCAAAAAAAAAATACATTTCAAAATAAACGTGCTTAAAGTTTTCGTTTTGCTTGGATAACTTACACTGCAGCCACACGATCAAGTTGTTCTTGATAGCCTTTTACATATACAGTTTGTCAAAATTTCTAAAAATTGGAAGCTGTGACGTAGGCTGCACGCAATTTTGAAGCAATTTACTTTCAAGATGTCATCAAGAGAACAAATTATAAAGACAAACGAAACATTTTCTCACCAAACTTGTAATCAGCTTTTTTCTTGAACGTAAGTTGATACACTCACTTGAAAGAGAATTTTAAAGGCAAGTTCGCTTCAATTTTTAAAAGTATGAGTGTATTGGTAAAAAAGTGTGAGTGTATTAAAACTTGATAGACAAAACTTGATCGTGTAACCCTCGAGTTAGAAAACAATAACGACACATTCTCTTTAAACTGGGAAAGTATAAAAGAAATAAAGATGAATTTTTTACACATAAAGAAAATCATATCGAACAATTCTACATCACTTACTCCAAAATTTAAATGTTTGAGTTATGACAACGTTGCAGCAAATGCATATTAATAGTGCCATGTGTTCATTTATATAAAAAGAATATTTTTTCAGGTCTTTATTTAAATTATTTTTAAGTACAATACCAGGGCTTTTTTTCCTACTAGCTTCACCCGGGGTGCTTCGCTGACATTTCGTAATAAAATAAATAGTTATAAGTAAAAGAAGGGTTGTGAACTATTTCTTATCAAAAAACGCCGTGCCTATAATCAAAAAGCGTGAAAAAGCGCTATATAAAATTTAAATAAGAAACTTAATAAATGTATTCACGTAACATTTTAAAACAAAAACTTAATTATTAAAAATGAAATGCGCATAGAAACTACATTTCCTCAACAATAAATTTCAGTGGTTTTATCACAAATAAAAATTTGGGAATTTAGCACGTTATAAATAAATCTTATTATTAATTAATTATTTGCACGGAATAATTGTTGTTGTTGTTGTTGTAACAGCCTGGAATAATTGGCTTTGTGGTTGAAATTATGCTTTTTGCAGTTTTGCTTTTTCGCTAGATTGCAACTCTTGACATGAATACCAGTTGTATGTTTGTGGGCATTCTAATCCGCTTTTTTCATGCAATGTTCGGTTCATGTTGTTAGAGTACTCATAGTCTGTTAACAGCTTTTTTAGTTACATTCCATATGTTAATATAATGTTAACAAATGATTCATATTTATTATTAATATTATTTTATTTATATATAGCCGTGTTATTACTGCGCAACAAAGGTGGGTGTAACTAACGTTTTATATAAAACAGTGTTTGAAATTTAGATCTATTCATATAAAGATAAAAAAACTCATTGACAACGGATTTGTGTAGTTGAAGAGAAACCACGTTTGGACATTTGATACGCACTGTGTATCATAAAATTGTAAATTACATTTCATGAATGAATGCCCCTCAAACAACATCTGTTGTGTGCTTTGGTTAAGAGTACGGAATTGATCAGTTGTGAGCATAAACGGCACAACACTTTATAAGATCAATTGTTGGGGAGATTTGGTATAAATGGCATAATGCAACTTGTCATCAGCGTTGCCATTTTAGTTACTTTTTTCTCAATGTGTACTTGTGTACTTTTTTCTTTAGCTTTTATATCATTGCAACTAAAACGACTGTTTGTAGTTCTTATTCACTCTGCAGTTTTATTTGCATAACATCTTTAGCTTTTCTAAAGTCTTTGGGAAAAGTCTCCTGATGATCTGGCCTAAGCAGCCAGTGAAATGTGCATAGAATCAGCTTAGACTACAACAATATATTTTAGTGTATTTATTAAGAATGAAAATTGGGAATTAAGCACAAGAAACAGAATTTTATTAATGAAAAAATTTGTATTCTCGAAAATAACTTCGATTTAAAAAATAATAATGTTTTATTTTACTTGGGGGGTTAGATGATCAAGTTTTGCACTTCTAGTTTTAATACCCTCAAACTGTTTTACCAATTCACTTATACTTTTTAAAATTTAAACGTTTCTCTATCAAGTTGAGTGTTGTAAATTGCATTGAAGAAAACAGCTGATTTCAATTTTAATGATCACCTTTTTCGATTGTCTTTATAAGTTGTTTTCTCGATGATATATTGAAAGTAAATTGCTTTAAGCTTGCTTGAAGCCTACGTCACAGCTTTCAATTTTTGTGAATTTTCACAAACAGCATGTGTAAAAAACTTTAAAGCAACACTTGATCGTGGGGCTGCAGGCTTAGTTCTACCATTATCCGCTCCGATTTTCTAGACATATATAATTGTGTATGGTATTGATGCCTTCAACATTTACACTATTTTTCAGTCGCTTTATAACGATTTTGTATGTAACCGATTAACAATTAAGCCATATATATACTGTAAAAAATAATCACTATCTGGGGTATCCTTTTCTCTACACCTACCGAGTCAAAATATATCCCCGTAATGTACATATACTTATAGTCTGCTGCTTCTTCAAAAGTTTGAAAATTCTTACTCATACAGTTTTTCAAATTGATGAAATCAAGTGATGGCTTTGTTTGGGAGGTGCCAATTCCACTAAAAACTTTGAAAAATTATAAAGCTTACTATACCTTTCAGACCATCCGTAGCATACTGTCAAAATTTTATAAAAATCGATCTAGAGGTTTACATGTATTTATGCCTACTAATAGATTTTTTTTTTTTTAACTGAAATTCAAATAAAATAGTATTTTTAATACTTTATTTTTACATTTTGGTTACAATTTTTTTTTTTCGCGGCAACACTGCTTTTCATTATAAAAAAATTTACTTTTATGGTTGTTGTTGTTTATACTTTTTTAACAAATACATATCTATTTTACCACAAATTATTTAATTATTGGAATTAAATAACAAAATATTTTATTATTGCAGAGTAATTATTTTTAGGCAAAAAAAAAATTAAGCAAATGTCTCTTCCGACTTGGACATCTTCCCCCGCATTCATAAACGATT
The DNA here is from genome assembly GCA_943735925.1 of Pollenia amentaria. Lineage (NCBI taxonomy): Eukaryota > Metazoa > Arthropoda > Insecta > Diptera > Polleniidae > Pollenia > Pollenia amentaria. The sequence goes on from OX031009.1 coordinate 229,746,119, forward strand.
ATTTGGTTTAATTTTATTAAGTAAAATTTACATAGAAAATTGGTTTTGTAAACCTATATTCAATTAAAAACAGTTTTATGAATAGGGCAGATAATAAATATAAAGTGTGCTTTTTTAAAGCCGATGGTAATTACAAGGCATTTGGTGTCAAACTATCTCCCATAATGTGCTCACTTTTTGACATTTATGATCAGTGTACTCTAACAAATCCTCACGAATAGATTGAAGCTTCAACTACGCTACTAAATCATCCGAATTTCCTTTAAAAGTTGGTTATTGGTGTTTTATCCCAAAATTGTGTCCAGCGTTGGGGTTAACTTTTGGGTTAACTTTATCTACAAAATCGACGCATATATGGATAACATTGATCCGGGCGAGATAAGGTTTTAACAGGATCGTGCTACATGTTACAGCCACCACAAATTTTGATATAGCCATTACAAATAACGGTATTACGACTGCTAAGCCTCCTCCACAAGCTATCGAGGATCTACACCTTCATGTAGGAAAGTGTCCAGAATCAGCTCCTTATAATAAATACGATGAGTTTTAGGTTGGTTCCCCACCATGTTGTCAAAAAGTTACGTTAGAAACGAACATGTTAACGTCCGTCGAACCCAAAAAAAACTTAATGCCAAGCAATTAACCAATCCCGAAGAGCCGCAAAACACGCGAAGACAGACAAACAGAGACGGCCTTATTGCCTTTAACAGCCATACCGAAACAAGAGCTGAAGCCGGAACGATTTCTTCAGTATAGCTTTTACGCTGATATGCCAAACTTAAACAATAGCGTCAACGTTGTGTCACGAACAGTAGTGTTAACTTTCTTGTTTAATAAAACGCACAAAATAGCAATAAAAAATGGAGATCAAACCGGTAGATTGACCAAAAAGTTGCTAAATTGCCATAATTTATTAACAATAGCGGCCAACTTCACTATTAAACGCACTGTCAAAATCGGATTTTACAATTGCAAAGCGTTCACGAAAAAAATCTAGACAATTTTTTTCAAATTAGCCATTAATTAAAAATAAAATCAGTTAAACGTTTACCTACCCAATAAAAAGTTTTCCTATTTTGCGAAGCACTAATAGTACATTTTAAAAAGTAAGCACACATTTTTGCGCTACACAATATGGCATACAGAGATGCATTAAGGGAAGTGAACGAATGCTTAATAAATTAAAAAAAAAATATATATAAAATTCCCTTACTACGAAGTAGGTTTGTAAAGGAGCTTAAAAAAGAATAACGGTAACAAAACATTCAGTGTGCAAAGCTGATCGTTACATTCACCAATTTTTATATGCGCTGAATGAAGCGCTTTCTGTGCCAAAAATGTATTGCTTCAAAGTGGGAACTCGCCATATAAAATTCATGTCTTCCGTAAGCGATATGGTAAGCGAAACTTTTACGTTTCTCCCTTACAAACCTGCTTCGTTGGAAGCCCCATTTTTTTTTTTTTTTTTGGTATATACACAAAATTACTGCAGAAAATGTTGTTAATAACAAAAATATTTAATTGATACTAATTATTTGTTTACTGGTGCAAATTTAATTACTTTTTTAATTAATAACACAAATTTTTTAATTGAAATCAATTTTTATTTTTTTTTCTGTGTTGACGCCGCGCTATTTAGCAAGCTTCATACAAATTGTATGGACATGACAATTTTTGCCAACTAGAAAACGCGTGCCGCTTTTGTACAGGTACGGCTGTAAAAAATAATGACGCACGAGATGCTTCTCCACCCAGAGCAGATTTACGACGATGTTTGTGAATAAAATTAAATGTTTTGTGTTGTGTTTTACAGTTTCAAGCTCTATCGGGCTTAAAAAACACCAATTTCTTTTGACTGTTACACTTAAAAAAGTCAAGAAGATGTTTTTCAAGAGGTTGTTTAACTTAAGACATATTTCTTCTTCAAATGGGCTGGATGTTAAGCGACGAAGGTCTTTTTTAAAACGTTAATTGCTTTATTAAGTTCAATTATTTGTTTCATTTAGCTTTTTAATGAAATCCACAAATACTTTACCACTGATTTGCTGGTATAAATACTGTTGAAGGTTCTTGGTTGATTCGCAGTTTCTCTTTAAAATTCGTAGTCTTTAGTAGTCAATTTATAATAAAAAATTGTCCATCTTAAAATTTATTTTACTAAAATTATGGTAAGTAAAAAACTAAACTAGAGCTCCTTTATTTAAACTATGTATATAGAAAGCTTATGCCTTTCAACGGACTCAAAGGTATGATCTTTGCAACGAGGAAGGTCAAAAGATGGCACTGTGCACTGTCCAAAATAATTATTACAAAAGTTTATGATAGACAAACGTTAGCAATGGTCTCATCTTAAAAATTATTAAATTAAATTGGCTCATTTTTGATACCGAGCATTTATTAAAAAAAAAAAGAATTTGTACATTGGTCCAGCGTTACCGTTGTGCGACTTTAGTTGCAATTTGCAACCTTTTTGACGCTCTGAGACTTTTTGTTCGACTTTCTTAAACTCGTTTTTTTCTAACTTTTTCCCGATTTTTTCATATACATATATTTTCCCTTAAAAATATCAATTTTGTTTAAAACATTCCCGATTGATCAGGTGAGTATTTTGTATCAAGGCGAGTTCAACTACTGAACTGTATTGAATTTGCCTCTCAGATGATTGGAATTTATATTTAAAGCTTTTTAAACCCCGCTGTTTTATCTCTAACAAAGACATTAAGTATATAGATCTTATATCTGAATTTGAGAATGTTATTAAAGCCGCAGGGTAAGGCTTTTATTACAAGTTTAAGTTGTTAGAAAGTAAATCCAATGATCAATCATACAAATATATTTTTGAAATTACAAATGCTGATCACTTTTGGCATACAGTAGAAAGCTTAAAACAAGCTTTAAATAAACCATTTTACTTTAATTTTGATAATTGTCAGCGCATGTATTAACTCTACCGCACAGCAATTCATGTGCAGAAACTCTTTTTCAAAATTAGGATTAATGAAAAATAAGTTAGCCAACAGGTTAAAAGTTAAAACTTGTGAGTCCATGATATTAGCTCTAAATTTACTAGATACCGAAATGGAAGGTCGGCCAAGTAAATGAACTTGTGCGAAAATACAGACGCGAAGTTACAAAAAAATAAAACGTAAAATTAATATTCAACTAAAGTATATCGCCATCTTAAATGCAAAAGGACGTTACTATACAAAATTTGAGTTTATGTTTGATTTTAGTTCGTTTTATTAATCTACATGTTTATTTTTAGAAATTCAAACGCTTAGAACACCTTGTTACTACTGATTTTGTAAAGTTTTTTGCTGCTCCTGTAAAAAAAAAAAAAAAATTAGTTACGTCCGTTTACATCTAAAGAGACGATATACAAACACATTATTAAATATCAAATGTAAAATTTATACCCAAAAGTGTATTTGAATATATTTTAATGAATTGTTTCGAATATATTCATATCGTTTAAATTGTTAATTCTTCTTACATTTGTTAGTTGCGTTTTTTGTTTAATGAAAATTTTAACAAATGTGTGAGACATTAATTTTAAAAAATGACTTTTTCAAAATTCTCAGCGGTATCCTTGCATGGGTCTAGCTGAAATCGTGAAGCGATATGGACCATTTTCAGTACCAAAGACATCTGTCGTCCTGCAATAATTTTTTGCCGAATCTTATCTTCTCATGTCTCTTATTGGGACATCTATCATGCTTTTAACAGACTGACAGATAAAAGAACAAAGATCCATACTATATACTTAATAGGGTCTTCGAAGATTACTATGATGTGTTTAAAAGGGAATGACAAAATTAATTTGTGCCTACTACCAAAAAGATGTTAGTGGTGGAAAAATTTCAAAATGATCACATAGTACTATTAATAATTATCCAAATTGTTTTTTTCTAGAATTTTTCTTCAGCAATACTGGCCTTTTTTGTGACTGTAGTAACCGCTGATGTTGCTCGTTTTAAAAATTACTATTTGACACCAAATTATCAAGGGCAAAATTCCTACCATCAGCATTATCATCACCACCCCAATGGTATTGATATGCCTTTGCATCGCAATCAAAAGCCATCTAATGAACGTGTCGAAACAACAATAGAAAAACATGAAGTAGTTGAGTTGCCAACACAAATAGAAATCTTCAAAGGTCAGCCCGTTTATGGTGATCAGCAACAACAAATTACGAGTTTTTCGTTTAACAGCAACGAAAACGTTCCCGAAATAAGATCTAGTTACTTGCCAACAGCACAAGAAATTGAAAACTTGCAACCACCACAGCCTATGAGAACATATTTACCACCTTTTGAACCGGACACTACCACTACAACTGATATACCGTTAACCACTACCATTTCAACTCCCACTACTTCCAACATAACGCCTGCGGAGGAAACAACGACCAGCAAACAATTCACAACGGACCAGGATATAAATGATTACTTCATGACCACCACAGAAATTCCAGTACAGGGACAACAGTCGTACGTGGCAACAACTTTACCATCCGATTCAGCAACAATACCAGAAAATAGTTATCTACCGCCGATGACTTGGAGTCACAGTCAACAAAATCAATTTCTTCCTCCTTTTGATATGATGTTGCCACCTCCTGCACCCATTCCCCAACTCACATATCAACAGTACCAGGAACAATTGATGCGTGAACAGCAAATGCAACAAGTGTATCGTGAACAAGAAATGCAGGCAATTGCTGAAATTGAACCACAACAAATGATTGCTTTGCATCATCAACTGGACCAACAGCAAGAACAACCTGTGGCGCCGGTTGAGCCTGCTCATCTTTCACGGGAGGATTCCTATCATTTTAAAACGACTAAAAGTAATTTAAGAAGTTAACGTTCTACTGTCTCATGCAAAAAAAAAAAGTTAAAGTTCACATAAGTAAAACCATACATTGAGGCCATACACAAATTTGTTTTTTTGTTGTTAACATTTTATGTATATTCGGGTATGTTCTGTAATCGAAATGAAGTTGATTTAAAATCGAATAAATTAATTAATAAAAATAGTACTTTTTATGTACTTCAAACTTTTAGCACTTTTTTATATTTACGAGAACAACTCTTAAAAATAGAAAAGCTACAGTCATTTTGTAAATAATTGAAATCAAAATATCGTTCGATTCAAATTCCACTTCATTTCGATTTGTAGAACATGCCCGATTTAAAAATAATTAATTAAAATTCGTAAGCATAACTGATTTACAAATTCATCCCAATTATGTAAGTCGTTGTTGACATCAATTTAAAGTATTGATGTGCCAACAAGTCGACGACTATGTCACTTCGACGTAAATTTGGTATTTTCGAACACTCTCTTATCGATATCGACTAGTTATTGAAAATCTCAACGTTTAAAAAACTGCATTCAACTGCATTTGTCATTGGCGAAGAAAACTGTTGCTTTTTTTGCATCATTGTCATTTTTTTATATTTTCTTATTTTATATTTAACTAGCATTTAACCCGCTACTTCGTTAGCGTCTCCTTTTCTTTTGTGGACATATTTTTACGCCAAAGTTTATGTTTCTAGGTTTCAACCCGCTACTTTGTAATAGGTACGATTTTCACCCCTAAACGTTCGAAATTCGAAAATGTACCAAATTTTTATTTGTATTTTTTAGATACGTTACGAATGTGATATTTTTTTATTCCAAAGTTTATTGGTTTAATAGATAGATTGAGTGGCAAAAAAGTTTTAACATACAGGTTTTACCCGTTTACTCCCCAAAAGGGTCGAATTTCAATAAAGTACCAGACACCTATCCGCTTATTTTTTTGATGAACATGAGGTTAGGGAATTTACCCGTTTTTAGCTTTTTTAACCTCTAACCATAAACATTTTCAAAACTCCCATCAACATTTTAGCTTCAAGCGTTTAGGATATGCGTAACGTTACAATTGTATATACATATATAGATAGGTAGATGAAGAAAAATGTTTTGAAACAAAAATAACAGAATTAGGTATAGATGGCATAGCAAAAAAGTTTTAAAATACAGGTTTTACCCGTTTACTCCCCAAAAAGGCCGAATTTCAAAAAAGTACCAGGCACCTGTCCGCTTATTTTTTTATTGAACAACAATAAAAACTAAATTTTTGAATAAAAAAAAAAATGTTTTGTAAAAAAGTACCAAAAATAGTTACGGTTTCCGAATTTTCCCGTTTTTACCTTTTTAGGGGGTAACTAAACATTCGAATTCCAAAAAATCCCGTCTTAGTGGATCGATTTGGAGAGTGACCAATCGCTCGTCCAAATTTCAAGTTTCTAGGGTCAGCGGTTTGGGCTGGGTGATGATGAATGAGTCAGTCAGTCACTCACGCAACTCTTTTATATATACATATAGATAACATGAACTTTTCATTAAAACCTTCCATTTTGCTTTTTAATATATTTTTTAATAAAAACTAAACTTTTTTACTTGCAAATTTTCTGATTAATTTATCAGTTTCATATGTGAGCAAAAATAATATGATTGTTAATTCTTGTACGAACTTACCCAAAGAAAAAGTTTGTGTAAATTAGTACAGGAAATGAAAAAAATTACTCTCTCATTTACTCTCTTAATTGCACAAAAATTTTTACCTGGAACCAGGTTGATTTTGACCTTTTTCGCCAAATTCAATTCCAAAAATCGCCAAAACCTTTTTTTAGTTCTTGACCATAAAATATAAATTCTTAAAATTTTCAAAAATATTTTTTATTAATCCAAAAATCCGGGTGACTAAGATCCGCCAAAAATTTAAAAAAGCCGCATTGTTATTTATTTTTTTTTTTTTTATTTTTATTTAGAACAAAGTAAGAATGATTAGTGAACCCAAAAAAGTTATCTACAATGTTTACTATAAGGGTAATTCCATGTCAAATCGACCAAGAGTGGGACCAGACTCCTTTCGATTTCAATGTAATTTGTTGAGAAGGTTCCTCTTATCCTATAAGGAACATATATAAACGAAACAAAATTTAAAAATTTTTTTTTCAAAAGTTACGTCATATTCATAATGTCATCATTTTGCCGAATTTGCCGAATGTGTTGAGTTTATTTTTTCAATATCTTGAAAACTACTGGACATACGAAGATGATTTGTATGTAATTTTAAAGAGAATACTTGGGGCTATAAGCAATATATTGAAGAATTTTTTTTTGAAAATTGTAATATCTGCAAAATATTAAATTTTTAAAATAGACTAAGTTAAAAGCTAATTTTTTTTGCCTTTTTTTATTTTAATACCTCAAACTGTTCTTTAAAAATCCTAAAACTTTGAAGGTGTTTTTTTTAGATATGGTTTTTTTCGCAACCTTTAAAAAATAATCTAAAAATTAAATTTTAGTTTTGAGCAATAAGTATTTATTAAATCTGATTTGTTTTAGAAAGTAACATCTTTGGTACGGTTGTTTTTGTTTATTTGTTGCATCTTTTGTTGGGGCTCAATGTGGGCATTTCTTATGAAAAGTAAACCTTTTGTCACGTTACGTCTTTAAAAGTCCTTTTTTGTTCGTCTCTTTTCCTACCATTGAGGCCTGGCTGCTTTCTACAGTTACTACAGTGAAAAAATTGCTGTGCTTAATGCACTTGCAATCGACATTGATTTAATTGTCAAACATATGTAATTCTGAAATAAATTATTGCAATTATTCGTGTTATAACTAGCAAAAAGTGTGATTTTTTTTATTAAAAATAAATTTTAGTTGTCATGGAAAGCAATAAGTGGTCAATTGGCGTAGTTAATAATGAGGTATGCTCTAAGGGAAAATTTATTAATTGTAAAGATCATCCTGATAAAAAACGCATTACTCTTAATGCTAGAAGTGGTATTGTGGTCAGGTTTGTTTGCGATAAGCATGATAGACAATTATGTGAAAAATACACTTTAAGCCAAAAAATGTGTGCTGATCCGTATAATATTCATTTAACTCGAGTACAAAAATCATTGAAAGTATGTAGTTACTTTTGAGATTAATACTCAAGTTAAGGTAATTTTTCCTTTAATTGCACCCAGGAAAAAAACTGTGTATTTCGTGTTGGAAAAAAAATGTGACGCGACATGACGAAAGGGACCTTATCTTGCCAGGAGTTAAAATCGAGTTTTTGATACCAATGGATAAAGGACAAAATTCTGAACAAAATGACACCAAAATAATGCAAAACTCTCAGCATTTTGAAGTTTTTATTTCAAAAAAGGTAGTTTCGAGATAATTGAGGTTAAAGTTTGACTATGTTTTTGAACGTGTTTTTTAGGATTTTGGCGGCCCTATAAAGTTCCCATGTGTTTATTTTGATTTCGTTTGGGAATTTTACCCACCAATTCTCAATAATTTTGGCATTTTTATGTTCATCCATTTTATTTTTATGTAAAAACACGCTAAATACACTTTTGTAGCAACTCAATTCACTTTGAACGGCAATATTTTGTTGTTGGTTAAAAGTTCTAAAGTGTCAAACACAGCTCATTAAACAAAAGAAAATGACCGATAATGTGATGTAGATACACGACGAGATATGTAGGAAGCGTTAGGTGTTAAAAACCCAAAACATGAAATTTTGACTTTAATTCACGTTTTGGCCTGTACTCTGGCAAGATAAGGTCCCTTTCGTCATGTCGCACAGTGGTATTTTTTTTGGCAAAAAGTCTATTTTTTACAGTTATTTATTAGAAATCTAATGATGCAATTCTGTAGAGAAATGTTTCATTAGTAGAAAACCATGATTTGTTTTCGAAAAAAATTAAATTTTGTATAAAAAAGAGTGTGGTAAAGTTATCTAAATATTATACAACAAAACCTGATGAAAATTTTACTACATTTCAGTTGTTTATACAATAAATATGGTTCAACAGCCAATAGTTTTACAGCATTTTTATTAAAATATAGTATTTTAAATTGAATAGGAAAGAAAAAATATTTAAATTACATATATAGTTTAAGAGATCTGAGCAAATCAAAATGACTCCAAAAAAATTAGCATTTGCAGTTTTCATTAGAAAAAAAATAAGTAAGCTCGGTCTACCTCCGTGTAAGTACTACTATTAAATGAAAGTTTGAAATATTTTCTTTCATTTTATGTAAAAAAATTTTGCGACTTTTTGCGATCGCTAAACAAACTTATAAATTTTGTGATAAAACGTATTTTTTATGAATATTTACAATAAATTGCAATGTATATTTACAATAAAAGGTTTTGTATACTTTTAGGCTTTTACTTTTTAATAATTGATTGACAGCAATATCGAAAAAGTGCATAACAAAAAAAGAAAAACAAAACTTTGGGCCAAAAATAAATTTTGGGTTCTATGGGCGGTGGGTAGAGGGCGTGGCCAATTTTGATGAAACTTTATATTTGTCTTAATTAAGCTAACCAAAGGCTCTGTGCCAAATTTCAACATTCTACGAGCACTCCATATATTTTTTGCCAAACTTTGTATGAACAAATCCCTCTGTGTGTCGCGTCACAAATAAGTATTGAATTGGAAAAATATCAACAATTGATGCCTCCATCTGAACAAGATGATGTGACATCGGAAATTTGTAGTTCAACAAGTGAAACTGTTTGTTCAAATACAATTGATTTTGAATGATGTTGCAAAAATATTCGGGTTGTCTCCTCTTAAAAAAAAATACGTAAATCGATCAAAAACTTATGTCCAGCAAAAATATCATGAAACTATATCTAAACTACAATCATGCTTTAGACATGTTACGGATAGTTCTTTTGACTCAATTGACGATGACAATTTAATTCTTGATGACAAGCCAGAATTAACTGAAAATTATATAAGAATTAACTGGAAAAGAGTGATAGTTGAAGAACAAATTTGATTGTACTAGCAAATTGAGTGAAAAATTAAAAATCCTGTCTGCCTTACCATCAAGTTGGTCAACCCAAAAAATTGTGAATATTTTCGGAGCAACTTCGTACATGGCTTAAAAATTAAAGAAAACCTAAAAAAAGATGGCATTTTATTCATTCCTGAAAAACATAAAGGTCATCCGTTGTTAAAAACTACAGAAGACAAAGTTCTAGAGTTCTTTAGAAAACAAGACGTCAGTAGAGAACTACCCGGTAAAAAAGAATATAAGTCTGCGGGTGAAAACGGTCTGGGAGTGCAAAAACAAAAACGCCTAATCTTGGGTAACCTAAGCGAAATTTTTCACATGTTCAAAGAAAAATATCTATTTGAAAAAGTAGGTTTTTCAAAATTTGCAAGTTTAAGACCACCCGAATGTGTTCTAGCTAGTGCATCTGGTACGCACGTAGTATGTGTTTGCCTGATTCATGTGAAATTTGAAGCTGCTATTTCAAGGTGCTAGACTTGAAAATGGTTATTTGTAAAACACCTACGGATGGCTGTTATCTTGGTGAATGCGATGCTTGTCCCGGCTCGTCGAAAATGAAAAATATTCTCGGAAATCGTTTTACGGAAAACTTTTTAGATGACATTACATATAATCCGTGGACTTAAGTAGATCGCTGCTCTTTGGAGACAGTTATAAAATCAACTGACGATTTCGTTGATTTTGTCGTAGAATATATTCCAACATTACTTTGGCATGACTGTGTAGCTGAACAACAAGCCGAATATTTTAAAACTAAGAAAAATAATCTTGAAATAGGGCAAGTTCTTGTTGTTGCTGATTTCTCTGAAAATTATTCGTTTTTACTTCAAAATAGTGTTCAACGAGTGTATTGGAATAACAGACAAGCGACAATTCATCCATTCGCTTGCTATTATAGATCCATTACTGAGAATGGAAGTGATATCGTACCTCTTAGTTTGGTAATAATATCAGATAACTTAACGCAATCTACTACTGCAGTTTTCAGCTTCGAAGAGACATTAACGACGCACAGTAGCGCCCGTAGAGCAAACGAGGCTGCAAAAATCAAAATTTTCATGAGCGCCGACGAAGTTTTGAATAAACCCATAATATAGGAAACTTTTCAACGATTTGAAATATGCCACTCTTAATAATATCACATTTTTAGTTTAGAAGATATAACCGTTCAAAGTTAACCGACTTTCAATTTTCAAAAAAACATACAATTTTTAGACAATTTGTTGCGATTTCAGGTGTAATATCACGAAAAATAGGTAACGAATCGCCTTATTTTTTATTTGTATTGATTGATGTATTTATTAAATGTATAATGATAAAAAAAAAATTAACTGTTGCTTTGTGTTTCTCCTGGTAAATCACTATTTAAAAACTATCCGTTTTTTTCACTATTTTTCAACTTTGACGGAAAATAAAAAAAAACTATATTTTTCTATATTTGCCATACGTGCAAAACCTGTTCTTTGATTATTTCTTTACATAATTCAAAAGGTTTTATCTGCCCGTACGTGCCCGTTTGGCTTCTAGAGGTAAAAAAGTTCAAAAAGACATGGTTGCAGAAATTGTATGGCGTCCATCCCTTATATGTTTTGACTGACAGTAGTTTGATCTAATAGTTTGAAAAAACTACCCATTGAAATTAGCAGGTACGTTCCTCACTTAAACAATACTTTGGCGTACAAATGGTCAAGAACAATATTGACTTATGGTCCCTACAGGTAGGCACAAATCTTATTTGGACACGTGCATAATATCAAAATTGCATTATTCAGCCTAAATCCATATGTATGCAGGGAACAGGTAAATTTTTAGGCATGGTAGCATAAGCCTATATATTGCAAAATAAACATAATGCCTGGATTAGTCTACGACTAAATGAGGACCTCTTCAACATGTTGGCAGCATCTTCCGATCCACTTATTTCTTCCCTGCGGCATGTGAAGTCACAAATAGAGTTACAAAATAATTATAGTTTAGAAATGGTTAGTCTTTTAGATATACCTTCTCTTACGAATTGTGATGAATATTTTACAGAAAATTGAAAAAATAAATTTAAAAAAAAATTATATTTTTTTTAATTTGTTGGGTAATAATTTAAAACATAAAACCCTAAAGAAAAAAAATAAAAACAATCTAAAAATGTAAAAATAATTTTTTTCAGTTACCATAAAATTGATTTTTCTACTAGTTTTAACTTTGATAACCCATAAGTAGGCCCCTACAAACGCTCATTTCATAGGCTGAACAGTTATCTATCATATGCTGTTTAAACTGTTCAATTATCTTATTCGGTTCAAAAGATATGATTTTTGCAACGACAAAACTCAAATGGCGCCACTGTGCGACGTTCCTTAGAAAAAAGATTCCAAATATTTCAAAAATAATTTATTTTTCTTATTGTGCAGCATCCCAATATAAAAATCGTTATAATTTAGTAAATTTGATACACCACGAAGAGGCTTTTTAAATACGAGCAAAATGGCATTTTTTTGCAACTTCTCATGGAAAAGAGCCAAGTGATGGTTTGGGTTGAACAGTTAAGCGATTAGCTAGCCGAGCGAATAAATTCAGACAGCCAAGCAACTGTGTCGATGGGCGAAAGATAATATTCAAGGAATCAATAATAATTTCGTCTCAGATCAACACATTCAACGTACTGAAAAAAAAACTGGAAAATAGGTTTAAAAATGCTTCACCAGTTCAAGGAGTACGTTCCTGTCATGCCGTCATTCCTGTTTCGAATAAATTTATTAATATAAAAACTTTATCTTCATCTAGCGAAGGAGAGGATATTAAATTGAACAATACCGACAAGATTCTGAGCGAACCAGGCTTTAAAACCAGGTAAAAAATAACGTTTTAATTCTAAATATTGTATTTGCATTGAATAAGGCTTCGACATTCATAACATTTTAATTTATTTTAGGTTAAGAAAAAAAGCCAGACATCAATGGCAGGAAAAGGGACGAAAAAAACGACCTTTAAAGACGTAACGTGACAAAATGTGTACTTTTCTTAAAAAAATTCCCACATTGATGTTATTTTTTCAAACAAATCAGATTTAATAAATAATTATTGCTCAATATTAAAATTTTAAAATATTATTTTTAGATTATTTTTTTAAAGGTTGAGAAAGAAAAAAAAAATCATATCTAAAAAAACACCTCCTTCAAAGTTTCAGGATTTTTAAAGAATAGTTTGAGGTATTATAAAACAAAATTAGGCAAAAAAAAAATTAGGGTTTTTACCATTTTAAAAATTTAATATTATACAGATATTACATTTTTCAAAAAAAAAAAATTTCTTCAATATATTGCTTATAGCCCCAAGTATTCTCTTTAAAATGAAATATAAATCATCTTCGTATGTGCAGTAGTTTTCGAGATATTGAAAAAAAAACTCAACACATTCGGCAAATTCGGCGAAATTATACTTATGACTTTTGAAAAAAAAAATTCAAAAATTTTTTTCGCTCATATATGTTCCTTATAGGATTAAAGGAATCTTCTCACCAAATTTCAATTAAATCGAAAGGGGTCCGGTGCCACTCTTGGTCGATTTGGCATGGAATAACCCATAAAATAGTTTATAGTTGTCTAATTAGTATTGAAAAAATATTGGATATACAATTTTGGCCAAAACGGGTTTCAATTAAATCGAATTTCACTATTAAAATAAACTTTTCATAAACATCTAAAGGTACGTTAGGATTCATAAAAATCTTTAAAATTTCTCTAACAACAACGAATTTCGTTTGTGATAATAAATTGACATATTTTATAATGGAAAAATGTTTGTAAACTTTTAATATATTCATGTTATAAGGAGTTCTATTTATTAATCCTTTTACGGTCATTTTTAAAAATTAGAAACAATTTTCTTGAAGATTTTCAATGTCCTCATCAGCCATTTCATCATAACATAATTTAGTTTCAAATATGTACTGACCTAAAATGAATGCTTGGAATTGCATACATAAAAATACTAGAATAAAAATATTATTTTCTTGTATTGCATTTTAAGAATCCCAAAACAAATTCATGGCTTATCAAAAATAGCCAATAAAATTGCCAAAATGTAGCCAAATCGAAAATAAGGTATCCAAACAAGTTTGAAAACCACCACTTTTGGCGAGAAATCGCCATATTTGACAGACCAGAGACATGTGGAACAGAGTTAGTATGAAATAAATATTGCCCACACTCCCAGCAAACAGACATTAAAGGTCTGATATATAATTAGAGTATCCAATCAATTAATCGTTGTTCAATTAATCGAGGAATTTTTCCGCCATTATTTGTTCGAATAATCAAAATAGCCAATTTCGATTCAGCCAATCGATTAAATTTAATTTCTGAAAAAATTCTATTTATTAAAGGTAAAAATATTTTTTTTTTTTTTAGATCTCTAAGTGATTAAATTCCTTCAACTAAATTACATGTTGTTACCTTCTGTATTTATTTTCCTTGCACATGCTTTTGAAGATATTTTGGTCCCTTTTTAGATTTGAGTGTATGTGACAATCACATTTTATACGTAAGAAATTTCCTACTAAAAGAGCTAATTTTTCATATTAACTTTGATGTTTATTGTAAAAAAAAATATTCAACAGCAGTTATAAATGTTTAAACCATGCACTGTCAGATTATGGGTTACCTGTTTTTAGCCGACTGTTAATTTCTATATAACCTCGTATCTTCTAATCGGCTAGATTTTGATAGTTTAGATATCTATAGAACGGTCTTAAAAACATAAGTGTCATTTCTTGAAAAGGAAGTATCGGATTTTTGGCGCGAAAAATAAATACGTTAAAAAAAACAAATTAACCAAATCTATAGAGAACAGTTTTAAAATAAAGGAAATTAAAAGGGGATTACAAAAATGTATATGTATAAGTTATCAGCCATGTTCTGGAAACCGAATATATACAAGTGAAATTGGAATCAAACAAATTTTAATAACGATGCTGTTTCCCTTTTATATTGTACAACTTCGAGTTTTTATCGTTTTATCGTAACAATCACTTCCCATAAAATCAGAAAAACTACTGTGATTTTTAAAAAAAATGTAACTGAAAATCTCCATCAATTTCAGTTTCACTTGATTTCCAGGAATAATAAATTGGTCAAACAAATGTTTCATTACTAGCTGGCATTTACTGAATCCCGCCTGGTACTAAACCTAATGCATGTATTAAGCGTTGGCGTTGATATAATTTTTTAGTCTGTTTAACCAAAGTTGTGTTTACTTTGTTTATTCAATAGTTTT
This sequence comes from Pollenia amentaria, assembly GCA_943735925.1. Classification (NCBI taxonomy): domain Eukaryota; kingdom Metazoa; phylum Arthropoda; class Insecta; order Diptera; family Polleniidae; genus Pollenia; species Pollenia amentaria. Next base: position 229,761,257 of record OX031009.1, read on the forward strand.
GTTTCTATCTTTTTAATGCATTAAAAACTATATTTTTGCATCGGGTTTCTGATAATTTTAAAAGTTGTAGATTTTTTGTATACGTAGTACAACAAATGCTAGGAACATAACTGGGTCATACGTCGTAAGAACGTAGGAAGTAGCGCTGTAAATTTCTTAAAACACGCGCTGTTTGCCAACAATTTCATCATAGACTTATGCATTTTGTTTTTGCTTTGAAAATAGTAGTAGAAAACTCCACTGTTGTTTTCCTTCATTTTTATTTGTTTTCAAGTATTCAATTTGAAAACACAAAAATTATTTCATTTTATATTTTTAATATTTTTTTTATGACAATGCCGCTGTAACCAGCGCATGAAATAGAAATAGATCTATGCCGACATACGACGTAGATACGCTTTTACGTTTGCACCAACTATTATGTGCCTTTGTATTAATTAATGTTTTTTTATTATTATAATAAAAGTAGCAATTCAATTAGAGATGTATGTTCAATGGCATTGGATAAAATTATTTTAATTATTCGAATTATTCGAACAATTTGAAAGTCTTATTCGATTAATTGAGTAATTTTAAAATTCAAAAATCGATTAATTCCTTACTCGAACAAAACTAAAAGTCGAATAATTGGATACTCTAAATATAATATTTGTATACCCTTCACTGATGCGTTATTGGGTCTCCCAATTTTGCTATTGAAATTCAGCCAGATCGATCCGTAAATGGCTGAGATATGAGCAAAAACCCACGACTTCCTCTAATTTTGTCATAAATCCCTTCTTGTTTAATTTTTTATTTTTTTTTCTGTTTATCTGGACTATAGCAAGAGCCATGTTTTTTAAATTTGGTGCAAGCATCTTGGTTATTAATACACCAACTCTCATTACAACATTACAAAGACATAATTTTCTATATATCTGGAGAACGAAAAAAGCTTAACTGCCAGGCCCACAATGTCGACAAGAACATTTCTTTCGCATTTTTATATTGAAAACAATAATAAAAAACTAAAATTTGTTTTTGTTTTCAATATAAATATACGAAAGAAATGTTCCTGTCGACATTGTGGGCCTGGCTGTAAGTTTCTAAATTAGGTACAAACATATTAGTTATTAATACACAGCATCCCATAAAATATGGGCGGGATTGCAGAAGTGGGCGTGGCACTTCTCATACAAAGACATTATAATTTTGTTTAATATCTCGAGAACGGCAATAGCCAAAGCTGGGCTATCAATATACAACTTCTCTAAAATAATAGGCGGGATTGGAAAGGTGGGCGCGGTACCTCCCGTACAAAGACATGATTGATTTCTGTATATTTAGAGAACGGAAAGAGCCAAAGTTTTTAAATTTAGTACAAGCATCTTGGTTATTAATACACAACATCCGACAACATCTGCACGACGATATATAAATCTCTCAAATGGGTTAAAAAATAGCCGAGTTATGAAAAATAAGCCCCAAAAATAGTCAAGAATAAAAAACTCCAAAAATGGTCAAGCATTAAATTTAAAATTTTAGGGCTCTAGTATGACCTATGGACACGTCTTACATATCAAAATATCGGCAGAATATATTTCCCAAAAAGTTGGAATTTTTTTTTTCCAGAAAAAGTACCTTGTAAATTTATTCTTAATGTGTAAAATCGGTTAAAAATGGCCACGTTACAAAACCAAAATTTTTATAAAAGCTTGTGACCTATGGAAACATCTTAAATAGAATGCAAAACTCTGAGAAATCGGTTCAGATACAAGAACTTAATTACCAAAATATAATTTAGAATTAATTTATAATTTTACCATTTATTTTAAACAATTATGAATAAAATTTGTCGCCATAAGAAATGTGTGTGATCCAAAAATGTTAGCTAGAAAGTAAATCTCTATGTACATATTTGCTTTCTAACTAAAGAGTCAATACTACTTCATGTCGAATTGAAAGCGCCATAGAAAATACCGAGTTCCTGTCAATAGTCAATGGGGGTAGTGCACTGATTTGGCAGTTTTTACTTACAGTTAGTGATAATGCAAAATTATTGATGTTGAGTGATGAATTGAAAATTAGCAGCCTCACTAAACATAAGTGATAGTAATGTTAATAAATGTTGCACTCAAAAAAAAAATAGTTTGATTTAAGATAAAGCAATCATCAGCTATTGCTACTTTTTTGTTCTTCATCCATTTGAGTGCAACTTAAAATTTTGCACTAAATTTACAAACAACAAATTTTATTTTTTTGGTTAAAGTCAGGAGATATTCCGTTATTGACAAAATTGTATGTTGATTAATTTCCTTTGCTTATGCATATGCTCATAAGAATCAAAAATCATGCACATACAAAATTACATTTTTTAAATTTTAGTGAGAATCTGTTTATATGCAGCTTTTTTGATTGCAAGTACAATTTTGCACTATTTGAAATGAGTGCAGATGTAATGCATTCAATAGCCGTTAGTGATAGTAAAAAAATTTACAATACTAGTGAATGAATTGCTAGTGAAGAAAATACCCATCATCACTAAAGCTGGTAAAAAAAAATAGTGCAAACCAATTTATTTTGCTGTTTTATTTAGTGATAGTGCAATGCTGATTTAGATCAATATTCAGTGCACTACCCCCATCTATGTCAATAGCAAACGATTGTTGTCAATTACGACTAAGAAGATACATTTGAAGCACAGCCGCGAATAACGTTGTAAGTTACAAAATTATTGTTTATCAGTAGAACAAAAACCTTTTTAACAGGAAGGATTATTTATTTTTTTTAGATTGTCAAAAATAATGACAATAAAAACTTTTTTGCATAATACCAATAAATTTGGATTTTAAATTGCATGCAAATTTACAGCTTATAATATTTTTTTTAGTGGAAACACGTTTCATATCCACAATCGCGATGTCAGTTATACGTTTTTCGACTACGCAAGCGGCTTTTTAACCGTTTTTTAACGTTGCAAAAACATTTCGATTGTATCATTTTGTTAGTAACTTACAACGGTCTTCCACTGGCTGACTATTTGTATCGCATTTTGAAGGCGTTGAGGTGCAATGTTTTGGGTGATTTGATGTTTAAACAGTGTAAGAGAGTAATGTTAACGGTAATCTGCAAAAAGCGTTTTTGTATTTGCAAAAAGTGGCTATTACAACGTTATTCGCTGCTTTGTTTCAATTAGTGTTTCCTTGCCCTCGACTTGTTCTGACGTCGACTTTCATAATAGGGGTTAATATTTTAATTTCCATTAATTTTTACAAATGTTTTTGGTTTTATTTGCATTTTAACCATTTTAATGTGGCATTCTTAATATTTAAAAATCTACAAATCTAATATACCACCAATTTCATCAATTCTGTTTAGATATCAATTCATATTTAAAATAGTTTTTCATATAATTTAATTTGTATTTGACATGAAAAACGAATTTTAAACATAAATTGTTATTTAATAGAATTGACGAAAATGGCCATTAGAGTTTGTCATGAAAGAAACATTTTTAAAATTTATTGGTACCTTTTTTACTATTTTTTACATTTTAAAATTTTACATTGGAATTATATAATTACTTTGGATTCAAATCAAATCGAAATTCAAACAAAAAGTGATTGATCACAGCTTTTCAAAAAGTATGTAATTTCTTTTCAAGTACTCCAAAAATTTATTCTTCTTCATCACCCTCCTGATCTTTGACCATCAAATTCAATTTGTGCAAAGTGAAAGGTACATTATAGTATGGAATATTAAGCGTAACTACAATGCAATACAATAAAATTTGCAAATATTTTGTGCGCAATACATATGAAGACCCTTGACCTTTAGGAAATAGAGGATTGTCTCGACTTTGACAATCGAACATGAAGTAACCACCATCACGACCGGGCATAAAACCAATAGCTAAGCACTTTTTGAAAGATTGCAGTATGCCAAATTGAAAACATTTAAAGAAATAGGTTAGAGCATTAGCTAAATTCATGGAATTATAATGAACACGAGTGTACAAAATGCCATAGGCCACCATTTCAATATGAACGGCAAATTTCACACTGTCCAGCAAGCATTCTGTATCGAGGTCTTCCAAAGCAAATTCATAATCCTCGCACTGAATTGTTTGTATGCTTTGTTTTAGATAGCAATCACCATTGACAACTATCGAATCCAGAAGTTGTGGGCTCCAATCGATCAGTCTATAAAGATAGGCGGCACACAAGGATATGACGCAGCAAGGCAGATATTGCTTTCCCCTTGTCGAAGTCTCAAATACAGGGGCCTGAGGATGCAAATTTCCCCATAACGACCACAGCCTGTGCTCAATTTCAATATCGAATTCTTTTAATTTCGTTACAACCATACCGCGATATCGGCCAGCTGCATTCCTTCGATTTAATCTACTCCAAATGGGAAGACAGTGCTCCAGCCAAGATACAGATTCATTGTGAGCACACACTGATGTATCCTGTTCATCGTGCACATTACAAGTCTGCATACCTGTAAGAAGTTGTAGCATAAATGAGCTTTGTGGAGCCTTTTTAAAGGAAGTTGCTTCCATGACTATAAATTTATATTGTCGGTTTTCTTTCCAAGCTTTGGAGCAAGCTCTTTGATTCATGTATTTAACCATGGACGTTATATCGGCAAATAGGACCCACGAAGCTGTGTTTCGTTCACCATAGCGCTTAATCGATTTGGGATATTTGCGTTGGCGTTTCCGATCATCTGTGTTTTCTTCCTCCCCCAGATCTTCATCGTCATTGTTGGTTAAAATCATGCTAGGATAAGGATCAAATAAGTGATAGTATTTATCTCTGCTTACAGCGTAGGAACAGTTGGCCGTCTGCAAGATTATGTATTTTTTCTGAGACAAAATCCGTTCAAGTTGAATTTCCAGATTGCCGATATTACCAAGGGGCTCATACACTCTTAACCAAATATCAAAAATATAGTCATCTACGGATACATTTTTGAGATATCTATCTTTGGCATTCGCTACATCTTCTATTGTATCGCTAAGTACTAAAGTAGAATCTATAACCTGGTCGATTCGATGGGAAGACCATTCGTTAAGAGGTTTTAGAATGGCATACAAAATGGCCAAAGTACTAGCAAACAAACAAGGTTGAATTTCTTCGTAATTGCAAATCTCTCTACCTGTTAAGGCTTTGCTACCTTGTATCTTATACAACAAATCTTTTTCGCGCAATCTATAACCATAAAGTACGGGTCGCGGTTTTGGATACTCATCGACTTTAACTATATCCAGTTCGCTATCAAAATCGTGTTTCGCTTCAACTGTACATTCTTCTTCAACTTCTTCTTCACTCAGGAATTCCTCATCTTCATATTCATTAGCTTCACTTTTAAATTCTCCTTTTAAAGCTTCTTCCGAACTCGTGCCCTTTGGAATTTTATTTCTATTCCTTGTTGCTCTTTTTTTCCAGAAGTATTTTATGCGATGATTTTCTTTGGCCAGTTCTTCATTAAGAAAACGCATTTTTGATTTTTTACTTTCCTCTAACCTGCATTTCTCCTCTAATGCTGTGTCTAACATTTGTTTTTCTATGTTTCTTGGCCAAGTTCTATAATGGCCCTGGGGTTCTGAAGTTAAATCCGTTACTTTTAGTGGGATCACTACATAGTTTAAGATATCACATCCCTGAGGATTACAACTGAATTCAATACGTCTTATGGCAGCGTCCAAATCAACGAAACGCATTAAACAAATTGGACCTGCGGGTTGTCTATAACCTACAGCATTTACGGGAAATCCACAAAACATATAGATAAAATTGTATCTTTTAATTATTAGACAACAGAATCTTTGACAAATCACCAATAAACGATTAAAGTTCTTCAAAGTATCTGCCAATGTCTGCCTCAGTGTTACTTTGGCATCTGATGTTAAAATTTTTTGTACACTTAATTGAAATGTTCTGTCGCCCATCAATAATTTAGGCATATTTTTATGCAACAATGCTCCCAAGGCATATTGGTAGGTTTTAAAGTCCTCAACAAAATTGTCGACTGATACTAAAGCGTAATCTATTACCTTAGTAGTCCATGTTGATATTTTATATTTAGCTGTGAGAGCAGCACTAACAATACTGGAGAGAAGTCCCGTTAACTTATATCGCTCTTCGTCCGAACAAACCACGTGTTGCGAACTAAAAATAATCCATGAACCATCGGGTAAGGCTTGGAAATTACTTGGCAGTTTTAGTTCATTTTCCAATGAAATTATGGGTTCAATTGGCCCTGGGTCAGTTCTAACAGACATTTCTATGTTGTCATTATCCTCGTCATGCTTAACTAGATACTTCAGATTTTCCAAATATTCTTTATCTGACTGTAAAAGAACTCGAGCTGCCGATTTATATAATTTAGGTCTGCCAATAATAGATTCTGGAAACTTGTCAACAATTTCACATATTATCTCATCTAGCATTGGCTCTACGATTTCAAAAGTTTTTATAACTATTTGATATTCCTTTTCTTCTAATGTTTCTATACTGCATACCATATCCAGTTGAGTTTTCTTGTCTTTATTTTTCGCCTTCTTTGACTTATTTGCTTTGTCACGGTTTGCCGATTTTTTTTGTTGAGCATCTTTCGTGACATCACCTTGTCCTTGTTCTGCTAAGGTTTGATTTCGTTGCACATACGTTTCTGGAGTTAATTTCAATTTAGGATACCTCAGTTTCCTTGGCTTACCATCCATTATAGGTTTTATACAGCCTACGCTAATGGCGTGTATAAAAAATTTTCCACCTCTGCGCATTTTCAAGGATTTTTCATATAATATTCTAAGGAGTGACTCAGTATTGGCATGCATTTGCAGTATGGCAGCCCCTTGGGTTCTATAGTCATCTGGATCTAAGACTTGACCAGCCCTACCTCTTCGAAAGGGATCGTAGACATAAAACAATTCATCATCCCGCCAAATGCCCAAAACCGAGTTATCGATTTGAAGAAGAGCCGCCTCCCATTTACTATTGAACAATTCCTGCATACCGCATGTTAATAAAGAGTCCATAAATTTTCTGCAAAGATCCGTCACGGTACCGGTGTACATAAATGGAACCTTTTTTAGAGATGCCTTAAAGGTACCCAAAACGTATTTATCTGGCAAATCAACTATTGTAACATGTTGGGCATTCTTTAGTCTCAGCTTTCTTCTAAGACTTTTGTAGTAGGCAGTACCCAGTCTTATAAGTTCGTCTACCTGATCTGGTTTCCAGGAGTTGCCACGTTCAATGTGAGCATACAGTATGGCCATTACAGATATTAACATAGAGGGGTTATCTACAGCCGATGTAGTAGGCTGAAACAACCCATTATTACAACCCGATATTACCGCGTATGACTCATTTACAACGGCCCACTTTTTATGATAAGGTTTTGGAAACGGTTTATTAGGCAAGGGATCGGGAATTTTGCCATAACTGGTAAGAAAAATTTCATACAACTTGAATTCATCATCCAAGTTCGTTTTACTTATATTCACTATAAAATGAACTAAGTGCTCCACATAGTGTGTGGTCAATAAGGCAGACTTGCCATTCTCAAAATCGCGAGTACAATCTTCAGCTCTTCCATTTGGATCATAAACATAAAAAAAATTCTTACATCTCTTCCATATCAATAAGAACAGTTTGTTGGAACACAAAATGCAAACATTATACTTGGAGAAGAATATGGTCAAAGCTTTGTAGATATTGGGTTCGCTTTTAAGGGGACCAGAAAAATGTACTTTTATTTTAAATGCGGCTTGTCTTTCTTCGATTTGGGGAATTATATCGTAATCACTGTCTTGGGACTTGAAATTCATTTTGACGCATTTCTCAATAAGCTTTTCGGCCATTTTGATGATGTTATCCAAAGTTTCGGCCGTCCAAAAGTCGGCATTCAAACGGAACCCTTCAACAAAACCAATGTATAAGCACGCCATTTCAATGGGTCTTTGGTAGAAGCTGAAATTAAAAAATGAATAAATATAATTACACCGTACAACAAAATCAAATTTTTTTCAAAATGACAATGTTTATATAACGTTTTAAAAGTCTACATCTGAAACTCATTTTACGGCATATTTAAAATTCCACTCTTGTGTAGCTCTAGGGCAACGAAATTCAATGCAATTTTGTATTCCCCTGCGGTGGCTAGACCCATGTGACCATGCTAACTCCACCTGCTACGTTTGTCAAAATAGTGGCTTCCTAAAATTAAATAGATATAATTAACCCTTAAACCGTTCTGGGTTAAAGTTGAATTTTCGACTTAAGTGTGTTTGGAGACCTATAGAAGAATTTAATGGCAAATATTTTTGCAAAATATTTCAACTACATACATCTCTATTTTAAATGTGATTTTTGCTATTTTAAAAAAAAAATTCCAAAAGTACCCATTTTCAGAAGATCTAGAGGGTTAATGTATACCAACAAAATTTTCCTTGTAATGTTCTGAATAAATCTTCTGAAGACACTATATACACAAAACCTAAGTACCACACGATTTTCTACGTTTTTTTCCTACACAAGGGTGCAACTTTAAATAGTCCTTAAAATGAGTTTCAGGGCATTGACTCATGCGTGGACCCAGACGAAATAAAAACATTTTTAGAAGAAAAGGGCTTCAAAATAAAAAATGTTACAAATATTAAAAATAGGGAAAAAAATCCCCAACCACTATTTCGAGTGGAGTTAGAGCCCGGCGATGTTAAGCTAAAAAAAAATGAAACGCATCCCATTTACAGTTTAAAATACATTCTGTACAGAAAAATCACGATAGAGGAGCCGCACAAAAGAAATGGGCCCGTTCAGTGTTTAAACTGCCAAGAATTTGGTCATACTAGGGCATACTGCCATTTACCCCCTGTTTGCGTCGTATGTGGAGAATTACATGGTACCGTCCGGTGCGATAAGTCCAAAAATGACCCTAACGTAAAAAAATGTAGCAACTGTGGTGGTAACCACACTGCCAACTATAGAGGATGCCCGGTATATTCGATTGTCAAGCGTTCTGTTGGACAGAAACTTAATCCCCCTCAAACGCAGGCAACTAATCAAGGAAACACGTACGGCGTCCAGATGCCTCAGCCAAATAATAACAGAACCTAGTACGCTAATATATTAAAATCTAATCCTATGCAACTGCAAGGTGATGTACCAAATAACGACGAAATTCCCATTTCTAATTTAACTCGGCTAGAAAAAACTATGGAAACATTAGTGCAAACAGTTAACAATTTTACTAACACAATGGGTAACATGATGCAAGAAATGTTAAGAATGCAATCGATGTTATTGCAAGCTGTACTAAACAAGCCATGAACTGTTTAAAAATTTGCTTTTGGAACGCAAACGGCATCCGCCAACATAAAAATGAACTAGAATACTTCCTTAAAAATAAACAAATTGATGTTATGATGGTTTCTGAAACTCATCTGACCTCAAGAAATACGTTTAAAATCAATGGTTATATATTATATGATACCAAGGACCCTCGAGACAGAGCTTGTGACGGTTCTGCCATTTTGATAAAGAACCGAGTAAAACACTACTTAATGAGTGATCATCGTGAAGACTATCTCCAAGCAACGAACATTTGCGTTGAGGAATTAAATCGAAACATAGTAATTTCATCATTATACTCCCCACCTAGATTTTCTATATCAGAAAGCCAATATAATAAATATTTCAAATCATTAGGACCTTGCTTCCTGGCTGCTGGCGATTATAACGCTAAACACACTTTCTGGGGTTCACGACTTATTACACCTAAGGGTCGTGTTTTGTTTAACACAATTTGTAAAATGGATCTAAATGTGGTCGCGAGCGGACAACCAACATATTGGCCTTCTGATCAGCAAAAAGTTCCAGATGTTATCGATTTTGGAGTGGTTAAAAACATCCCCGTAGAAACGATTTATGTTGAAGCTTCCTTAGAACTATCTTCTGATCACACACCTACAATTCTTACAATAACAAATCCTAATAGAATTGTATCTCCGTCTGATAACTTAGTGACGTCAGCCACTCAAATAAATTGGTTAAAATATAAAAAATATCTCAGTACCCACTGCACTGAAAATATTCCGCTTAGTACACCGGAGAATGTGGATATTTCTATTGTAAATTTTGACAGTTATCTGAAACTAGCTGTTCAACATTCTAGTATAACCCTCAAAAAAACCAAAAATAGTAAAATATATTCTGCAGATGTTGAGCGTCTCTTGACTGAAAAAAGGAGAGCTCGAAGAGAATGGCAATTGCATAGATCCCCTCAACTTAAGAATTTACTAAAAGAGTGCACAAAAAGGCTAAGAAAGTTACTGCAGTCTCAGAAAACGGCTTCCCTGGAAAAATATCTTAAGGAACTTGATGCAACTTGATGCGTGCAGCTAGAAATCTTAATAGACCAGTTATCACTAAACCACCATTAAGAAACTTAAATGGAAGTTGGGCACGAAATGATGAAGAAAAAGGAAATCTTTTTGTTAATCATTTGAAAAACGTATTTACCCCGCATACATCTCCCGATATTGTAGTCGAGTTGCCACCAGTTGCTGTTAGAGCTGCTGTTCCCCTTAGATTTGAGATAAAAGAAATCGAAAAGGCTATTCATAATTTAAACCCCAAGAAAGCCCCTGGTTTTGATAAGATCAGCAACAAAATGCTTTTAGAGCTACCCAGCATAGCAAAGAAAATTATTCTTTTAATTTTTAATGCTATTATACGCCTTGAATACTACCCACAAGAATGGAAAGTATCCTTAGTTACAATGATACCTAAGCCAGGAAAGGATCCTACAAAAGTTGAGTCATATAGACCTATAAGCTTATTGTCTAATATATCAAAGCTGTTTGAGAAGCTGTTAGTGTCAAAATTAGCACCAATTATAAATGTAAATAGATGTATTCCTAACCATCAATTCGGCTTTAGAAGAGAACATAGCACAATCGAACAAACCCATCGTATAGTAAACGCCATAAGAAAAGCCTTTGAAGAAAAAAAATATTGTTCCGCCCTCTTCATCGATATTTCCCAAGCTTTTGATAAAGTCTGGCATGAAGGGTTATTACATAAATTGAAGCTAAACTTACCAGTAAACACACACAAGCTGTTAGAAAGCTACTTAGTCGGCCGAAAGTTTAATATTAAAGAATGTGATTTTATAAGTTCTCCTCAGCCAATTGACGCTGGAGTCCCTCAGGGAAGCATCATGGGCCCACTCTTATACCTTATATATACCTCAGACATGCCAACAAACAACCACACCCTTACTTCAACATTTGCTGATGATACAGCTTTTCTAAGCGTACACGAAAACTGTCATGAAGCATCCCGTTACTTGCAGGATCATATATTTGAACTGGAAAAGTGGTTAAAACAATGGAGGATAAAGGTCAATGAGCAAAAATGCGTACATATAACATTCACCTTGCGTCGGGAGTCATGTCCCCCTATTAAAATCAATAATCAATTAGTGCCCCAGCAATCGCATGTAAAATATCTCGGTATTCATCTAGATCGGCGTTTGACATGGAAATGCCATATAGAAGCAAAACTAACACAAATGAAACTAAAAGCAATTCAAATATATTGGCTTATTGGAAGAAATTCTGTTCTTAGCCTCGACTGCAAACTTCTACTTTATAACTCTATATTGAAGCCAATCTGGTGCTACGGTATTCAGCTATGGGGCACTGCCTCGGCCTCAAATATCGAAAAAATTCAAAGGCGCCAAAATAAACTTCTTCGAATAATCACAGCCGCTCCCTGGTATGTTAAAAACTCTAATATTCACAAGGATCTCAATGTGCCATTAGTAAAAACTATTATTACGAAGTACGCAGCAAAATATTTAAAAAGGCTTGAGTCGCACCCAAATCCACTTGCTCGAAATATTTTAAATGACAGTGGACACTCTAGATTAAGGAGAAGAGATACCGCAGGACTCATCCGAAGGGAAAACCGCTGAACATCTACATATGTGAACAGAAACCGTGAGGAGAAAAATTTTCGTCTAGCATTGACAGGACAAAAATAAAGTATTAGTATAAGATTTGATTAATTATTGTTAGTTCATATTTAATATATGAAGATTCAATAAATAAATAATGAGAAAAAAAAAAAAAAAAAAAAAAAAGATGTAAACTTAAAAAACCCGATACACGTATATCTTTTTTTTATCCTCCTCAAGATACAAGAATCAGTTGGCAGAACATTGTTATTTTTTTGTGTGTTGGACAGTGTTATTAATTCTTAAAAGTATATGAATGCCTCATGGCTGAAGCGAACCAAGTCAAAAAATATAAATCGTAAAAATTTTGAGTTTGAATTAGTGAAATCCCACTAATTGCTAGTGCCATTAAATTGGATTTCTTACCGTTAACTTAGAAACAAAACTTTGCCGAGAGTTTCACACCAGTTGTGAACTACATATCGTCACCTAAAATTCAAAAAGACGTAACAACACTTCTTATTTTTTACAAGAAAAGCAAACAACTTAACAAAATCAATAACAACAAAGTACACTTGACGTTTGAATTTTTATAATAAAACCGCCATTTTTGATCGAAGGGGTCTATTTATAAACATTTAGTTTAATAAAACGAACAAAAATCCATAAAATTTCGAATTTTTTTATTGTTACGCCCTTTTGCCTTTTAGGTGACTATATCCATATGTATTATATTTTATGACTAGTTTCGAATCTGAGCTCTGAGCCCTTAGGTACGAAAACGATTGTTTTTCTATATTAAGATTGCAATTAAAGAAATTCAGAAAAAAAACTAAATAAATGGTTGTTGCTTATAAATCGATCATCTTTATTTAATTTGTTCAGCCATTTGTCACACAAGATCTTAGAATATATTGAAAATATACGTTCAATATCGGTTCATAGGATTCGCTCTTATTTAAATATATGTGGTTTTTTAACGTGATCAACGTTTCAGGAACAACATTTCGATTCAAACCATTGCAAAGTTTTAAAAAAATATTTTATTTTTAATATTTTAAACTTTTTCTTTAACGTCTTCTATGACGAATAAACTTTCATGTAAAGAACACAAGGCCGAACGGAACAATCAACTAATCAAATTCCTGGGTTAGCTCTCACCATACGAGCCCTGAGTCTTTTCAGTTTCTTTTGTCATTTTTAAATAAACCACTATCAAAAACATAACATCAAAAATTATTCAGTAGCCGTTAGAAAAACTTGACCTGATATAATTTCTGTTAGTTCTTGTTAAACATTTCGATATAATAAAATGCATATGAAAAAACAACCGATATATTTTTGACCCAAAAACAATTTTTTGTTAAAAACGGCTGTCAGCATACCTAATATGCAATTTTATGCAAAATATATCAAAAATAAGTTTTTCGGGAAAAACTTAAAAAATATGCAAAAGCTAATTTTCATGCAAATGGCAAATGGCATGAAAATTCGTATCTAAAATTCAGAAAATTTGACTTAATAAAGGTATTTTTCATGATCCCAGCAAAAACGTCTCTCAGTGCTGGTTCACACTGTTCAAGTTTATGGCATGGAACAGAAAAAAGTAGTTTTAGTAGTAGCTGACGAAAGCTCTGTAGCGCAACAAAGTTCAAAATTTCGAACTTTGCGCTTAAACTTCAACTGCAACGACTACTAAAACTACGTATTCTGTTGACACTACTTTGAAACTGACATATTTAACTTTTCACAGCTTGCAGCGCTGTTCCCCATTTAAGCCGTCAAGTCTTGCGCTTTTAGGAGAGAAGGGAAAAGAGAATGCCATTTATTTTTCTCTCTCTCCTATAAACTCAAGACTTGACAAGACTGAACCAGAACTTACCAAGTAACGTATTTTGTAATGAACATTATCGGTAAAAATTACTTAACTTTAAACTACAATAACTTTTTATTTTAAAAAAAGCACAAATCTTAATTTGCGTAAAAAAACTTTACTGTCCCTGTTGGGATTTGAACTCAGAAATAATTTTAGTGGAGGTGCTACTATGCAAAAATTTTAGTTATTCACACAGTAAATCGCTCCGTAGTCTAAAGCGCATAACTAAAAAAAATCAACAAAAACAGAAAAGATCTAAGTTCAAATCTCAACTGGGACAGTAAAATTTTTTTGGACATATTTTTGTTATTATTAAACATAACATGTTATGAGGCAACCATAATAAAGTTGGGGTTTCTTGATGGAGGACTAATTTAACCATAATATTGTTACCGGTGACAATAATATGGTTAAATTTACCATATTTTTAAAATCTTTCGTTTAAAATAGTTTTGTTGGAGTTGACCATATTGAAAAATGTGTTTTCTCTAGGTGTAATTTACAATTTGGTGTAATGTAATGCTGCGAGTAGTGATTATGTATGATAAGGAAAGATAAAACGAATTAGAGTTTGTTACAAAGGTAGTGGCAGATAACATGTAAGTGAAGTAAAATTAATAAAGCTTCTTAAGCTCTGGTCACACTTAACAATTATTTGACGACCCACACGTAGCGACTATTTGTATTAAGCGTTTGTTTGACTTTGCGTAACGTTTGCTAGATCAAACAGCATTTTACATGTTTTTTCATTACCAATTAGTTGGTCACGTTTTTTAACATTTTTTTGTCAAATATTTGTGAAGTGTGAACAAACCTTTATTCTCATTAAAAAAATGTATGCAAATGAAACAAAATAAAAGTTTAGGTTTAAAACTTACTTTTTCTTTTTTGAAATCGGCTGTGGTTTAACTGCTTTCGTACCTAATATTATGTCAGCCGAAAAAGTTTTATGGACATCTTTAGGCATTGTATAAACTCTCAACTCCAGGTTATTACATTCTGATAAAAATATTATTATATTTTAAGTGGAGTTTTGTATTAAAAAACTTACCAAATTTCGGTACAGATGCCTCAAGAAAAACACGATCCAAATCACTTTCCTTTTTTTGTAAACCAACATTCCAAGTCCACATGTCATCGGTGGCCTTGCTGGGAATTAAATCTATTTTCTTAAGATTCTGAGCATCGAATTGCTCCTGTAACACTCGTGGATTGTAGGTACTATAAGGAATGTCATCACTAGGACTAAAATTTGGACGTTCGGTTTCATTGATATAAACTCCGCTCTTTGGACGTTTTAATGCAAGCTAAACAAATTTTAAAAAAATGCAAACATTTTTAAATTACTTTTATTACATATTTGGCTCGTTTTTTATTTATTACTATAGTTCAAGTACAATATGAGTCATATCATTTACTACCTCAGTGCGTTTTTTGCCTTCATTTTATATGTAGGTTAAATAAAATTTTGATTAATCAGTCAATCCATTAATCAGCATTTCTGATTAATCAGAATTGTAATTGTATGAACGAGCCATGAGAATCTGATGTAAAGCCCTCCAATGTATATTGCGCACTTTAATAATCATGTAAACTGCAAAATGTGTACAGTCAATCAAAAAAGTTTAGGCACAATATGACTCAAAAGACATCTTGGAATACCTTTACATCCGCTTAACTTGAAAACAAATTTTGATATCTTTTTACTGTTAATTCAACGAAAAAAAATATTTCATATTGTATCATTTTAAAGATACAATGCGTTAAAAACTAAAGAACAAGGAAACCCACATTAAAAAAACCTTGTGAGTTGTAGGTGTTAAAAAATTTTAGATTTCTTAACTATCATAAAATATCATTTCTATCGTAGATATATTTATTTTCCAAAGGAAAAGATAGGTTTTACCAAAAAAAATCCCAACATTTTCATCTTACAGTTTTTCATTCATCAATAACCCTGCCCCTATAATTTTATGTTTGTAAGCTCAATATTAAGGAAAATTCAAAAAGTACCGCATCTAGAACCGAAAATTAAAAGAAAGAAATTTTGTTTCTCGTATTTCCCCTTTTTGATACTTTTTATCTCCCCATTGAAGCATCAAAAATTTCAATATTGTAGTGGGAGTTCATAATTTAATACGTAAATATTTGTCAATGAATGAAGGAAAATGTTTTGTAAGAAAAGTACCAAAAATAGGTACAACATCCACCATTTAAACGTTTAAATTTTGAAATTTTGCCAAATTCATATTTGTATTTTTTAGATAAGTTACGAATATAATATAATTTTTATTTCTTTATTTCTTGGTTTAAAGGATAGATGGGGTGGCAAAAAAGTCCAAAATACAGGTTTTATCCATTTCCTCTCCAAAAAGGCCAAATTTAAAAAAAGAACCAGTTTTTTTTAATTTATAAGATATGTGGTCCCTTTACCCTTTTTACCTCCTAAGCAATCGAACTTCGAAAAATACCGTCGTAGTGGATCGATTTGGCGAGAGGCTAACCTCCGGTACAACTTTCAGGAATTTAGGCTGCACAATGATGAGTCGGTTGGTTACGTTACAATTTTATTTTATCATAAATGAGATTTTTTTTTTTGGTTAGGCTGCATTTTTTACTGTGATTCTTTCTTAAACACTACAACCCTGATCCAGTTAGATTTTTACAACCTAAAAACAGATCCTTAACTATTTTTTAAAAGGGCTATTTGCCAAAATATTTTAATTCTGCTTCATTGATAGACGCGTGTAGATAGTTCCAACTAGTCTTCTAAGTAGGGGTGCCAGACGTACTGTTTTCAGCAGTACATGTACTGATTTTTTTTAATTGTACTATTTTATGCACAAGATATTATGAAAACCACTGTAAAGACCCTCTAATAAATAAATAAAATAAAAATAGAAAAACCCTTAAGTAATACACATTCAGGGGGTTTCAAATGGTTTGCCATAATATCCTAATATTTTACATTACATAATTAAAATTTTTTTATAATTTACTATCACTAGAACCGTCAAAAAAAACTATTGTAACTGGCAGTTTTAAAAATAGTTAATTATAGCTGAACTTGGTGGAATTGGCTGTAAATATTGTTTGAAATTAGAAAATAAATTTAGAAAGCAAACATTTTCTTAAATTCTATACGATTTGTGCCACTATGTTTATAGTGAAAGTTGCTTTAAATAACAATATGTTTAAAGAAAATCCTACTTACACAATCAATGAATTAATTTTTTAATCTCTTTGTCTCTTTCGATGCTAGTCATTCTTATACATATGGCTTACAGCATTGTTATTAATTTCTTGTCATCATATTTTGAAAAAAAAAAACGGAACGTTTATTTTGGCAAAAATTGTATACCAAGTTCAAAGTAACATATTAATCAACATATTTAAACATTATATATTGGAACATGAAACTATGGCCGAATGCTTCATTTGTGATGTTTGCTACGCAAATGGTGTCGTTTTCTATATGAAATGCCATAAAATGCAAACCGTTCCTTTGAAGTTATAATTTTGAAGTGCATTTCTTGTTGCATATTGAATCAAAAGTCTAAAATATTTAATAATTTAAATAAATAGTTATGTTTTCGTCAAAAAAATTTACTGTTTTTTCTTGATTGTACTGTTTTTTTGTAATCGACGTACAGTTGTGGTTACCCTACTTCTAAGGGAACTTGGATGTTTATAAAATGCTTTTTTTTATACGCTCCACCACTACTAGTGGTTAATAAGGGTATACTAAGCTTTTCATTCCTAAGACCCCACAAAGTACCTACACATATACGATATTCTGGGTGATTGAGTAATTCTAAGTCGATTTCGCCATGCCCACATGTTAAAAACGTAGCTCACTTTCGTAATAGCATAAATTGTTAGCAGAATGTACCGATTATCATTAAATTTTGCACAATTCGTTTTATATGACTGAAAATCCTACTACATACTAAATTTTATTAAACCCACTTTGGAGAAGCATACCACTAACTCCGTAACAAATATAGATATTGTTGTCAAATTTGGTCCAATTTAGCTTCTTTGGGTAGAAATGGAATTATGTAGTTTTTTTATAATCGGTTCATAATGTTCCATAGGTAGCATATAAAGCGGCCTTTTGTGTATTGTATTCCTGTATTGAAATTTGGTCTAATAAACATTTCTTTAATATGCACTAGAAATCACGCTACCGATTTGTGTGACGACGATCTATAATTTAAGGTAGCTCAAATATAAAATCCCTTCCTAAAAATCCCTTTAATACGCCTAATAATATTTCTGAAACAAATCATATTTTATTTAAATAAGGCAACGTATTTATAATACTGTGAGGTCAGCTTTTATAGAGATTGGCTTATGTCCTCCTGAAATATTCGAACTTTCGGTGGAGGGTATTAAAGATTCGGCACAGCCAAATATAGCACTCTTGCTTGTTTCATTATCATTTTCTTTGTTAAACTTTCTTTCCACTTCTTCGACTCGAATGATAAAATAAGGTTTGAACTATAAAAAAAAATCAAATATATTTTTTAAAACCACTTAAAAGACTATCCTCGTACGTGTAGCAATAAAAAAATTTCTCTTAGTATAGATTTTAATCTTTCTTAGAAACACTGTACATATGTGTTTTATGAACGTTTCTCTATGGCACAACGGTCAACTCTTATTCTCACATTTAAATTACATGAGTATTAGTGTGTGATTGAAGGCCTCTTTTTGTTATTTACTCATTTATGTATATTTTTGTCTTTAATACATATACACACACACATGCATATGCACAGATGTATAAAAGTACGTGATAAAGGTTACTAAACTCGCTCTTTTTATGTGCATATATAAAATTTAGCAACAACCACATTTTGAACACAAACAATGCTGTCATCAGTGCTGCCAAAGTAGGGGATTTCAACTTTTATATGGAACCAGATTTTTGCAATTTTTTTTAATTTTGTTTAAACTATTTTGATATCAAAGGAACTTTATGTAAATATTGTTATAAAAAGAATTTGGAGTTTTGGAACGGAATATTTTTAAATAATTCTGTACAATTTCTTCAATTTTATACGATTTTTTGTGTAATGTATATTTTTGTAATTTCTAGTAGATTGATCCTCAACCCTATAAAGTATATAAATATAAGTGTTCTCGATCATTCTGAGAAGAGAAATTCAAGTTAAGATGTCAGTGTGTCCATTAAACTGGGTTTTTCGAAGATCCCACATATGATAGGGACTCGGTAATTATATATTGATGTCTCATATATTCGGAATTTGTTTGCTATTGAAGCAAATGGCAGGAATATGAGAAGAAAACTACGGCTTTAATTTTACCCATAAATTCCATGTTGTTGTTTTATAATTTTTTTTTCTTTTTCTTTTTTTTTTTGTATATCTGCCGAACGGCAATATCCAAAGTTTCAAAATTAGGTGCCATTTTTGTTATCAATACACAACATCCGAAAAATGTTTGCGGAAGTAGAGAAATGGTCATGGCACCTCCCGTACAAAGACATTATAGATTTATGTATATTTGGGGAACGGTAAGAGTAATAATAAGGTACATACGAGGATCTTGGTTAAATTAGACAATATTCGACAAAAGCTGAGCGGGTGTGGAGAAGTGGGGGTAGCACAAAATAGATTTATTTATGTCTAAACAAGAATTAGAAAAACGTTTTCAACATTTGGTACACATAGTTGGGCTATAAATTTATAATCTCTCAATAAAATGGGCGGGATTAAAGAAGTGGGCGTGCCACCTCACGTACAAAGACATTATAAATTACTGTTTATCTGTCGAACGGACAGATCCAAAGTTTTCATTGGATATAGCTCTAAATAAATTTATTTATTTCTAAGAAACGGCATTTATATAACTTTCTGTTTTATTCGCACGATGGTGGAGGGCATATAAGATTCGTTATAGCCAATTATTGCAGTCTTACTTGTTAGCAAAATGTTAAGAAACTTTCTTAAGAACGAAAATAATAAAATACATCCTTTCCTGCTATTAAGTGCGTTTGAGTACTTTTACAGTAAAATTCAGTAAATGAGTAAACTTGAAAATGTTCTCTCACAAAAAGCTGTTGTCTAAAAAAGTACGCGAACGCAAAATTTGTAAAAATTCGTAAAATAAAGGCAACAGCTGATGGCAAATAATTGAAGTGTTGAAAAATGATTACACTTTTGACTACTTAACTCGTTTTCTTATCGGTACTCGATTAAATACTTTTTATAACACGAATATTTTTGGAAAATACAAACAAATTATTTTATGTAATCTTTCATATTTGTTTGATTTTAATTTTATTTGACTTGTTTGTTAATTTTGTTTGTTTACCTTTGAAACATATGTTTTTTTGTTTTACCAAATTTTACTGCAAAAATTTCTGCAGTAAAAATTTGTAAATACTCAGCCAAGAACTGTCACTTTACGCTCTCAATTTGTATTCTCATTTATTGCATTTTGTGTACCCGAACGCAATTTCGTAAAATGCAGTAAAGTTCAGTAAAAAATAGTAAAAACTTTTGTGTTTTCGAACGCAGCTATTGCTTACAAATTACTTGATTTCTTAAAATAAATTTAATTCATTTAAATATTTTTGGAGAATTTGGGGATTAAAATAAAAGATACGACTCAAAAAACCTTTGAGAACTCTGGATATGAGTAATATACCATTATCACGTAAATAAATGTAGTTTGTAGTACATTTGCTGAAATAAACTACTCACAAGCCTTTTAAAGAATGTATTCTAATTGGAAATAAATCGCTGAAAAACTAAATTTAACTTAAAATATTATCATTCTTTAGACCATTTATCATCAAAAAACTCGGAAGCTCTATTCTATTCGCTTTATATTTTATTGAATAAAAACCCAGATAAATTTTTTTTCAATTCCTTTAATTAATTAAAATTTTCTTTAATTTATTTCTATTACAATTTGAATGTATGATTTTCCTAATAAAATAAAATCCTTGAATTAATTCCCATAAAATACTTTCATTCAGTCTGCTACAAATTGAAGGATATAAAATTATTGCTTACCTGTTCCAGACTATGCGACAAAACCATCCATCAATATTCGAATTAGCTCTTGGTATCTCTTGGAAAGCTTGTTCACTAGGGATATAACCATTTGCATTTTTTTGCAAATATCAAAAAGGACCTATCATAGTGAGATAGTGCATAAAAAAATATGAAGCAATGTGCCTTCCTTTTTTCGCGAGCGTTCAAAAAGGTTCGGCACCGATCGCGATGAAGTTTTAGCTTATAATTTTTTTCAGTTTTACAGGAAATCCATAATTCTAACGTCGAAAGCCATGCTGGTCTTTTCATTTCGTGTTTTTTTTTATGAAATGGCGATTCCTTGCATTCCAAAAAAAGAAACCAAAAAAACGGTACAAGGGAAGGATACCCACCATAAAAATTTATATTACAATTTATGCGACAAAAATATAACGTAAAAATACATATATTTTTATTAATATTAACTTCTTAGATGTTCCCACAAATATTTTTTGGGGAAGGACTCCCACCAAAAAAAATCAATAGTCAAACTAAAAAAACAAACAATTTTATGTAATGTTATTGTACGTTTTCTCCGCGTTATCTGCTTCTGGAAACTAAAAAAAAAATAAAATAAAATTTTTGGTGTTTTAGAAATTGCATTCGGTGCCGAAGGTTTTTGGACCGAAATGACCCCTGATATCGATTTTTAATATCATTATAACATTGCCCATGCCGTAATGATAGGTTCTTATTTTGGTTATACCCCTATTGTACACGTTTAGACGTTATGTTTTTTGTTACAATCAATAAGCTACAATTTGACGTTAAATACACAGTACCACAAGAGGAGGCCAAAAAAAATATACTTGTGTCGGCTTTTTGAAAGAGGGGGGGATGTTCCAGTCCTTTGGGCTATTTATACATCATATCGGTATATAAAACTATGTTTTCTTTGCATCTGGTTGTAGGGTATGTTCCGAAACTTTGTAGAAAATGTTATGGAAATATTTTTGTGGAACATATTAACCTTCTAAATTCCAACATAACGGCATTTTTTGGCGTTATTCTAACAAATCATAAGAAAAACACTCCGAAAAAGGGGAGGTCGGGGATGAAATGTTTTACAAAAATGTTGGCCATCAAATTTAACTATATTTGTCAAAACACACCAAAGCCCAGAACTTAACTCAAATAGCAAAAACCAGTCAAATTCAAGATTGCCCATTAAGGGTTAATACTTTTGCATATACATTCTTGTATGGGAAATTGATCTTTTTTGTGTTTTCATTGACCCACAAGGAACAATAAAATAAGAATTAAAATGCCTGACCGTTTGGAAAACTTGATTGCTTTTGCTGTGTCTGCGGCAAGCATACCCTTGGGGAATCAAAGTTTCATTTTTCAATAGTAAAGTGAAGGATATATATAAACTTTATTTGAATCTGAAAGTTTTTCCAGATGAGCCATGGGTGCCCAAACATATCTGCCGAATTTGTTTAACAGTTTGATGCTGTGGTCTAAAGGTAATATAAGTTTTGATCGATATTCTTAGCTCGACAATTATTTTTTGGTTCAATTGAATTGGCTTAGGTGAGCGAAACTCAAAGAACTTTGACATTCCGATTTGTACATAGTGAAGCCAAGATAAAAGAAGGTATTATACAGTTGGTAGTAAAAAAAAATTTGGTTACATTTTGAAAATGCGTTTGTTTTGTCTTCGATCCAACAGGTGTTTCTGTTGGGTTTGATATACGTCAGCTCATGCAAAACGCTGAATTCGATATTGTTCTATCCCCAAACGAACTGGCTATATGGAAAAGAATTTAAGACGTTATATCAAATGTTCTTAGCAAATGGTGATCTCCTTCTGCTCAAACATAAACGAACACCATGCTGTAGAAGAGTTCGAAAAATTAGAGGTTCACATGTCAACAAAAATCCAATTATTGGACTCACATATGGACTTTTTTGAAAATAAGTTGTCAACGGAATCTGATGAACATGCCGAACGTTTTCATCAGATATGTTCATATTTAACCAAAACATGTTTAAAGACAACTATATGGTTGTGGCCTCTTTATGGAGGACCAATTTAACAATAATATGGTTAAATAAAACATAATTTTTTTTAAAAAGTTTCTTTAAAAATAGTTTTGTTGGAGGTGACCATTTTTAAACATGTTTTTTCTCTGCGTGCATGGTGAACGTTTTCATCAGATATGTTGTCCTATAAAAGAACGATATAAAGACAAGTGTATTTTGCCTGTTATAACAGATTTGTGTTGAACATTGTTCTATAATGATGTCAAATAGCCAAGAGCGAAAAAGAAAGTGATTTGAAAACAAATGAACTTATTATATACTTACTAAGTATTTCTTTTTGTATATACGTCATTAAAAGCTTTTCTAAAGTGAAATTTAATATAAAATACCATAATAATAATTTAAAATAAAATACACCCTAAAATATCAACGTTCGAAAGACTTTTTTGTTCTAACTCGAAATAATTGCTAAATTAACCCTTAATGGGCAGTCTTGAATTTGACTTGTTTTTGTTATTTGTGTTAAGTTGTGTGCTTTTTTGTGCTCCGACATACATATATACAAGCCTGTTCCGCAAATCACATGATTTCATATCACATGTGCTTTTTAAATCACACGTGTAATTTTGTGGTGTTCTGTAAATCACACCGTTTTTGTGATTTTCAATTGTCGAAAGCACAATCCAACACCTGACAAAAAGTTTGTGTTAAAAGTTATATTATAGCTCATTTTATAACGCTTCTTATGTTATTTTCCGACAATTTGTTTTTTTAACCGCTTTAGCGAAGTCAAATGTGTTTTAGGGTTTGTTTCCAATTTTGCAATTTTTCGCAAATTTTAGCCATGTTCACGATAGAAACGATATTTTCCTGTGGCTTTGCTATTATGCCGCTGTTAGCAAATTAGCGATCTTTAATTAAACTAAAAAACAAGCCTGCAATCGCAACAGAAGTAACAAAAGCAAATATCATTTTTGTTGTGTCGTCGAATTTTCTTAATTTGAAATGATTTGTTGTAAATAAAACAGCTTACTGCATAAAAAAAATTAATAAACAGCACATTGAATATTTTATGACGGCCATCTTCCAATAGTCGCAAAAATAACAAGTAATTTCAAAAAGTTGTTTACGTTCTGAAATTACAAAATAATATGCCCAGAATACTTTGATTGTGGTTTTAAATCACTTTGATAAAATGTGATTTTCAGAACAGGTCTGGTAGTAGAGTTTTCTATCCAACCCCGAAAAGGAGGGTATTCGGAAAAGGAGGGATATAAATTGATATAAAACATGTTTTTTACGATTTGTTAGAATTAAGCCAAAAATGCCGTTATGAGGGCGAGTTAGAGGGTTTATATATTCCATAACATTTTCTACAAAGTTGCTGAACATACCCTACACCTCACATGTAAAGAAAGCTTTAATCCACCCGCTAAAATAAAATTCCGATGTGATCTTTCAAAACGCCGGCACATGTATATTTTTTTCGTCTCCTCTACCAGAATCAACCGTCGAAACTCCGTAATTTTGGAAAAAGTTTGAAATTGTTGAACAGTGTTATCGAATTCATATTTAATAATTAAATTTCAAAATTTTCTTTATTTACGAAATTTATCAAACTGTTGCTTGATTTCGTGGTGCATTGTTTATCACGCAAGCGTCTGTATGCTCTTCGTCCTCAATCATGAAATATTTTTGTGCGACATGTTGCATAGTGTGAATTAATTTAATTTGAAATAGATGTAATTAATTTAATTTTTTTTTGGAAAATACATATGTCTTTTGAAAGTAAAGTTTAAAGAATTAAGCAAACAATTAATTCTTTAGAAATTCTATTGCGGTAATTATTTATTCTGCAAAATTTAGTTTTATGTTGTAAAGAGAATTAAGGAATTCATTCTTTCGAAGCTTTCACAACTCATATGAAAACATGCCATTCCAGTGTTTGTTACGTATGCACACTGACACATGCACATGTTTGCATTTGTTAAAAAAAAAAATACTTTATGAAGGCATAAGCTATATGATGCATGAATAAAAAATACACGAAATAAAAGTGTTTATGCCTGGAAAGAATTAAACAAAAATTGTAAATTATATAACCATACAGTTTTGTTTTATATAATTTGAATTTTTAGGAGAGTAGAAAAAATTTAATATAGAACTAAAAATTTCATATTTTATTTTAAATTTTCACACTGTCTAATAGAACACTTGCTCGACAAAGAGTGGAGGTGTACACAACAAAATCCATCTACTAACAGGAATAATTGTATGGAATGTCTTGTTTAAGTGTGGATGTGTGTGTGTGCCTCTTATTTTTCATTTTATTATCTTATCAATCGCGTGTTATTAGAAAAAGTACTTATATTGAATACTTGTACATACTCTTCAATCTAAAGTACGCCTGAATGTATTCTCATGTGTATGTACGTGTATGTATTGTTTATAGGTTATTTCGTTTGCTTGCTTGACTAAATCTTTGAATGTATGTATCTTATTCATATATGTACTCGTATTTTTGCATTCGATTCATTAGATGGGAAAAATAGTTATTTCGTAAATAAAAAATTTTCTATCAGCCCTGTTTTGGAAATCGAGTTCGAGTGAAATTCGAAAACAATCGTGTATTTGAAAGTATTCCGTTTTATACATATACATACCTCACTGCTTTCTCTATTCCTGTACTTTCACTCTTTATTTGTCCTATTCTTTTCTAACTATAATTCTATAACTAACTAAGGCGTCACAATGGACCATATTAGTCTCTGGGTGAGGGTGTGAATTTTACTTCGCACCAGCCTTTTTATCTAACCTAACCTATACATACCTCATACTTTAACAAATAAGAAAGTATAGTCGGTCAAGTCCGACCATATACCACGGTATATAAGAAAAAAAATTTGCAACGGCATTTTTGGAATCTAGTTTTGAAAAATGCATAGCTAATGTGGGCATTAAAAGGCAGAAATTTCCCCTATCTCCCTTCGTAGTCCTATGATTAGGCCCATTTTAGGCTTAGTCCTTGTGCCAATTAGAACCTTTGTGCCAAATTTCATTAAATTATCTCCAAAATCGCGACCTCTACTTTGCGCACAAGGTTACATGGACAGCCTGCCGGACGGACATCGTTAGATCGTTAAGCTTCAGGCCAAAACGTGGGTGTATAGCAGTTCTTTCTGAAGTTGCCAAAGAGATCCGATGTTTTATTGATCAGGGTAATATCGCCTTTGTAGTCCTTCGCGACCACTCGAAGGCGTTCGACACTGTACACCACGCAACACTTTGTAGGAAACTGAATCAATAATATAATTTTTCAACGACATCTACAAAGTTAATATTAACATACTTAAGCAATAGATACCAGGCTGTATTTAGTAGCTCAAGATATTCATCATGTCTACCAGTTTCAAGAGGTGTTCCGCAGGGATCAATTCACGGTCCGCTAATGTATATTATGTATTCAAATGATCTTTCGACTCAACTAAAGTTTATGAAAATTCAAATGTATGCTGACGATGCCCAACTGTTAATTGGCTGTAATACTTCAACATTAACAAGCTGCGTCTCTAAAATAAATTCAGATCTTTTAAGAGTCAGTGAATATGCAGCTATAAATGGGCTGAGTTTAAACCCTAAAAAATCAAAATGCGTTCCAATTTGCAGAGCACAAATGGGCAACCTATATCAGCTTAGAGTTGTTTTGGGAGATACGCAGATTGAGATCGTGAATTCTGCAAAGATATTGGGTATAATTTTCAATTCAACACTTTCGTGGACAGACAATATAAATAATGCAACAGGGAACACGTACGACGGTATGCTAAGAACACTATGGACTAGTCATTATTATACTCCATTTAAGATTCGAATGTAATTTGCCAAATCCTACTTGTTGCCAATACTTTTATATGGATGTGAATTGTTTTCTGGTTGTAGTGCATCTGATAAGCGAAAATTAAAAATTTCGTTTAATGATATCGCCAGTATCTCCTAGTTTGCAAAGAAATTGTTTAATGTTTCTTTTGAAAACCTCTTAAAATGTCCCAGTTAAATTTTCCTACACAAAATAATCTACTTCAAGGAACTTAAATATCTATTTAAGAAATCAAAATTTGCAAAATCAGCTAGAGGCAGGGTTATATTACATATCCGATATCAACACCAAATTTTGGAACGTCAATTTTTTATATACGCCGTACGGCTCAGGAATCTACTTCCACATAATATTCAAAACACAAGCAACGCAGTACATTTCAAAACAGCAATTTTTAAGTTTTTTGGCTTTATACTTTATAAGTTATTCAAATTTTATACGTTCGCAATTTTGATGTCAGTGCTAAATT
Organism: Pollenia amentaria; assembly: GCA_943735925.1. NCBI lineage: Eukaryota > Metazoa > Arthropoda > Insecta > Diptera > Polleniidae > Pollenia > Pollenia amentaria. Next base: position 229,788,487 of record OX031009.1, read on the forward strand.
TACTGCACTGGTGACATTTTTCTAATAAACAAACAAACAAACAATATGTTTTAAGGTTAGTCTAGGACCCATATTTTAAGGTGTTACACACAATACAAATGCATAATACCCTCTCCACTATTGTGGTGTGGGTATAATAATCGGAACTACTGTTGAAAACAAAAAAAGCTGCATTAGTTTTTAAAAAAACATTATTTGGATTTAATTTCATGTGATCTTGACTTGCAGAACATAATTTATGCACAAAAAAAGGGAAAAAATTGAAAATTATGTAAAAAAGTATTGCAGTTGCACCACTTAAATGGCATTAAATCGCTGAATAACTTTGAAGATTTTGTCTTATATCGGCTTACAGTAACCAATTTTTGAAGTAAAGTTACAGTTTACGAATATAAGCCTTTGACGAATTTTACGTTGGTACAAACAAGAATATTTCGCTCATTTGGTGTAACGTTGTCATAACTCAAAAAAAAGTATTTCGAAATAACCCAGCGGGAATATAAGAAATTGATTACATATATTAATTATAACAATAATGTATTATTTTCGAAAGAATTATATTGCATTCATCGGAATGGAGAAGATAATTCTATTGACACAATAATTATGTATTGACTACCACGTATATTCTCACATTTGCAGAACAAGGAATGTATTGTGTTTGTTCGTAGCAATTACTCATGTTTTTCTTCTGCTCTTGTCAATTATTCGTATTTTCTCTTTTACATATCGCGACCTTAGGACAACAAAGTTCTATCTTACATGTAGTTTAGGTGCAAATGGAACCTTGTTGTCCTAAGGTCGCGATATTTTCTTTATTAAAATCCGTTATGAATTATTTAATTCATTCGCATTATACATTAAAATATATAATTACAATCCTAGGACATGTTCTGTGTTAAGAGTAATGAGTTCTGGAATCAAATATTAAACAAACATTGCTCGCACCACTTAGAAAATAACAACACATTCACTTCAAACGGGGAAAGTATAAAATATATAAAGAAAAACATACACAGAAAAAATTTAAAATTTTCTCTAATCACAAAATTTATTCCAAACTCATAATATTAAGCAAACAGTGTGTTGATTTTACACATATTACCAAAATGATTATATTGATTACTAAAAATTTTAATATTTTGAATTTTTTTTTTTTTTTCAATAAATGATATTTTCAATTTTAATTAAAAAAGTGATCAAAAAACCTTGCCAACAACAATTCTACAAGTTTAAATTATTTTATTTTAAACGAAAATTAACAATTAATATTTTTTGATATTTAATTAAAATTGTAATTAAAAATTTATTCCAAAACAACTGAAATGTCAATTAAATCAAAATTATATTGTAAATTTTCTTTCAACTTAAAACTTAATTGATTCAATTATCACAATAATAAAATTTAAATACTCCTTAAACCATTTTTTTAATTGATAAAAAACTGTTTTCTGTGTAACGAACAATTCTCCATCACTAACTCCAAAATTTTATTTCTTTAGTTATGACGACGCCCATAGGGGTTTTTTTGCCAATCTAGCTGGACATTACGCAAAAAATTAGATTTAAGAAATGAAAAAAATTAAGTACGCAGCTCGACAGACCACAAAATTCTGCATCGTACGTTGCAGCAAATGAGCAATATATTGTATATTCAATACACAGAAAAAATTATTAAATTTCTCCAATCACCAAATTTATAATATCAAGCAAACAAGTTGTTGATTTTGCACCTATTACCAAAATGATTATATTGATTACTAAAAGTTTTAAAATTTTGAAAAAAAATTTTCAGTAAATGATATTTTTAATTTAAATTAAAAAGGTGATCATTGCAGTTACAGTACTTTTCGCTTATAGTCCACTACTTCAGTTGCACAACTTTTGTGGACTATAAGCGAATTTGGACCATAACCGATTTTTTACGCCATTTTATGAATAATAAGTGAGTCCTAGTATAATCCACTTTTTGGACTATATAAAAATTACTTCAATAAAACCACTCAATATAACGCGTTAACTTATTTTTGCTACTTTTATGAAGTAACCAAAAATTTGACATATATAAAAGTTGCCAGAAAGGTAAATAAAAACATTAAGAACATTTTATTTAAACCAAGTTATCTTTAGAGAAAAGTAATTAAAAGATTTAATGAAGAAAAAAAACAAAAATAAATGTTTTAAATTTTTTTGCATAAAATATTAGAAACGCATGCAAAGAAAATGTGGCTTTTAAGCGGAATGGACTATAAGCGAAAAATACTGTACATATGTATTTATTTTTTCTATTGCAGTTTGACCCTTTTTGTTTTGGTCCACATTGACGATTTAATAGGGCCAACATTTTCTGGAATCCATTTGATTATTATGTTTATACCGGTGCGCATGTTCACCGGGGGTTACTGCCTCCCGTGGCCCCATTTAGCAATGAGGTGAGTATCCCAGACTCAAGACATCCAAAAACTTCAGCGTTGCCAAATGTGCAGTTTTATCTGCATTTTGTAGTTTTTCTAAGCATTGAGCAGTTTTAAATTTTTTTTGTTAAAAAATAAGTTTTTTTTTGTTAATTGTGCAGACTTTGCATTAGAATTTTTTAGTTAAAATTTTGTTATATAATTTTTTATTTCTTAAGCCATAATCGTACCTAATTTGCTTAACACATAGTCGTATAACAGAGGCAAGCTTTATGAGCCAAACAAGAAACACAACCCGCTTGGGAAACACGCACTTTCCGTTAACAAACAAACAATCCAAACCTAATTAATAATTTTTCAATAAATTCTAACAAAATACTTTTTTTCTTGTAAATTTTTATGTTTCGACGTTTCCTTCTTGACTCGCAAAAGGTACACTTAAATGATTAAATTTAGCACTAAGTATCGCAAACAGTTTGGAAAATATACATTTCGATTTTTCTCCAGACATGATTGAATCGTTTGTCAAATACCCCAATTAACAACGCAAGAAATTTGTACAAACGTACAATTTTGACATGTTTGCCCAGCCGTTTGCCTAGTTTATTTGGCTTTTTATGTATAATTTTTTTGTTTAACTACTCGTATGTCACTGTTTACATTTTGTGATATTTGATGCTTCAGTTTGAAAATTGCATTTGAGTTTACATTGTAAAATTTTTATGGCAGCAACTTTTCATGTATGTTCATTTGACAAATTGCAAATCTGAGCCCGTAATGTAATATTGTATTTTTTTTTTGCTATTTTTATGTGAAGTTTTTTAAGTTAAATTCAGTTTTTTTTTTCTTAAGATACAGTTATCTTCAAAAAAATTATAGCAACGCTGCGGTTCTCTAGATATAGAAAATCTATATTGCTTTTAGATGAAATGTGCAACCCATCCGATATTTTAACAGATGTTGTGTATTTGTGTGTCAAATTTGGTAGCTTTAACTGTTAGTCCTCTAGATATGCATAAATCTTTATTGTTTTTGTATGAGAGATGCCACGCCCACTTTAATTTTTAATAAAAATGATAAGCATATGTAAGCACAGTATTCAGGAATACTATATAAATTGCAGAAATTCAGTTATAACTGTCAAAAACAGATTGTTAGCTGGAAGCTAAGGTAATAGTTAGTTTTAACTGAGCTTGGCGAAATTGGCCGTAAATATTAATTATATACCATTAAGCACAACAAACAAAATCTTTTAATTAATTATATACCACTAAAACCGAAAGGCGTACTATAAAATCAAATTTTACATTTAATCATAAATAAAATATTCGGACATCTTCTAGAAACCGAAATGAAATAGAATTGAAATCGAGCGAGATTTATATTTCAATTATTTACAAAATGACTGTAGTTTTTCCTGTTTTTGGGAGTTGATCTTGAAAAGATAGTTGATACTCAAAGTATGGAGTATTAAAAAAGGAATATTTTTATGAACTTTATTTACAGGCTCGTTTTCAAAATTTGTTCGATTTTGAATCCACTTCATTTCGATTTATAGAACATGCCCTAATATGATTGTGTTTCTTTATTGCAGAAAAATATATTTTCCCCTTTTTTATCTCATGTGGGAATAGGTTGTGCAGCGAGTTTATTCTTAGTTTTCATGTTGAGTGTAAGCAACAAGTATGACTACCAACGGGTACTTCAATGCTTATAATGCAAATGTGTAATAAAAAATGTTTCTTTACATGTATGAGTGTAAAAAAAAACTCTCATTTGTATAGGACAGAGCTCTATAGAATAGTCTTCGTATTACTCATATGTAGGGCGTGGAATTACCTGTAAATTCTTTTTTTTAAACTCAAACGTTTAAATGCCAACCAGCTTATTTTAAAAAGTAAATAGGTTAAATAAACATATGTTCATCAGGGCTGTGGAGTCGTCGGAAAAAAGTACTAACTCCGACTCCGACTCCAAACGCTGAAATTTTTTAAGTGCGACTCCGACTTCTAATCTAACCTTGATGCTAAATGTATATGAGACTGATTCTTATTTGACTTTTAACTATTTTTATACCATCCACCACTAGTGGTAAATGAGGGTATACTAAGTTTGTCATTCCGTGTGAAACTTTGTTATTATGCATCTAAGACAACATAAAGTACTATATACTTACATATATTCTTGTTCCTTGAGTAACTCTAAGTCGTTTTAGCAATGTCCGTCTGTCTATCCTTCTGTTGAAAACACGCCCATTTTCGAAAAACTCAAAAGATAAGAACAATGTTGGTGTCAAATTGCGCTTAGTTATCATAAGCAGTTTTGGATTGAAATCCAGCAAAATTCGATCAGTAGTATCAGAAATATGAAGAAAAATGTAGAACCACCACCCAAAAAAAGTTGACAATATATATTACCATATGCTCCATATAAACCCTACTCCCGGAAAACAATTAAGTACGTCTAAAACCGTAACAAATAATGCTATCATAACAAATTTTTGTACGTGACAGTTTTATAGGACTAAAAATCGATCTATAAAATTTCGTGATTCTGGCCATAATTAACTATATAATGTCAAATATTATGCTCACTGTGGGAAATTATTTATTGGTAAAATTTGGTACAATTTTCGTTCATATGGCCAGAAATAATATCATGCGATTTTCTGATTATCGGTCCATATTTACCTTAGAAACCACATTAAGGCACTGAAAGGCACTTTAAACGCTAAAACAAATTTCACTGCTGTCTTGAAATTTATTTCATTTAGATTTTTAATAACAGAATTCACTCCACAGGATTTCGTGATAATTAGTTCATAATTTACCCTGGATCTAATTTAATTTAGTTCGGCATAAACTGATACGTATCGCTAGAAATAAAAGCATAACACTGTCTGATTGTCCTTCAATTGGATTAATCCGGAACCAGTTTTTGTACTGACGTCCGTTTTTTTTTCAAGATTAATTAATAATTTATAGCCCTCCTTTATTCTAACTGTCGGTGGGTGGAAAGTATCAAAGATTCGGCATAGCCGAATATAGCACTCAAACTTGTTTTTACTGCAATACCTTTTAAATGGCTAAATATATGAAACAAAAGATTCCGTAAAAATTTTAAATCAAAATTTGTAATATTGCACCGCCAATTTCGAAAAAAATTTATTTTGGAAAATATTAAAACTTTTTTTAAATTTTTTATGCAAAATTTTTGGAGAGTGTCAATGCCATGAAAATCCTTGAGAGTAGGTGTAATTTCTGCAGCACATTTTTTGTAATCAGAACTTTTCTTATAATAAACAATTTTTTTATCATAATGTAGGCCAATTTAAACAAAAACAAGTAAGAGTGATATATTCGGCTGTGCCGAACTATTGATACCCTTTGATACCGACAGTTAGAAAATTCAGGCGTGGGGCTTAGAAAGTTCTATAACGAAAACGAAAGTCCGTATTAAAATTCGTCGCAGTTTAGACCTACATATGTTAAATTATATATGACCGACAATCAGAGGGCTTTTTTCTTTAATTTCTAGTCATACTAAACTTAATTTGAACAAATTTTAGTAAAATATCATGAACGGAATTCTGGTATACAAAAATGCAGACTATTTTCTGACCATATGAAACTAACGAAATTTTACAACAACATTTATATCTGCTACGGCTTTAGACGTATTAAAATAATTTTCCAGAGGGGGCATTATATGTGGAATATGGAAAATTATGAACGGATCTTCATTTTCTACTATGATTTAAAGCCATATGAACGTAGGAAAGACCAAAATCTGCTACAAAAACATTATTCGTTACGGTTTTAGGAAAACCAAACTGTTTTCTGAGAGTAGACTTTATATGGGGCTTATGGTAAATTATGGACCGATCTTCACCAAGTTTGATAGTGCGATTTCTAGACCTATGAGGCCTTCGCGTAACAAATTTTATTACAGTGGTATTATTTATACGGTTTTAGGCATACTAAACTTTTTTCCAAGGCTAGGCTTCATATTGCGCCTATGGTAAATTATGGACCAATCTTCACGAAATTAAACAGCGGGATTTGTCGTCCTTAAAAACTATGGCGTACCAAATTTTATTAGACTAGCATTATTTATTATCGTCTTAGGCGTACTAAACTGTTTTCCGAGAGTAGGTTTTATATGGGCACTATGGTAAGCTACGGTCCGATCTTCACCAAATTTGGCAGCGTGATTTCTAGTCCCGCAAAACTGTGTGCAGAAGCGTCATTAGTTACGGTTTTCGGCGTACTAGACTCTTTTCCGAGAGCTGGCTTTATGTGGGGCCTATGGTAAATTATGAACCGATCTTCACGAAATTTCAGTGCTTTAAAATTGTGACGTACCAAATTTTTTTACAATAGCATCATTTGTTACGGTTTTAGGCATACTTAATCCGATCTTCATGAAATTTTACAATATGATTTCTTATTATAACACCATTTATGATAGTTTGTATAACAAAATTATACATTTTCGAGGGTGGTGTTTCCACATTTGGATTCATAACTCTCTTCCTACTAAACCGATTTTGCTGGATTTCAATCCCAAACTGCTTAACATTACTAGAAGCAATTTGACACCAACATTGTTCTTTTTATTTCTTGAGTTTTTTCGAAAAAGAGCGTGTTTTCAACAGACGGACATGGCTAAGTCGACTAAGAATTACTCAAGATGCCATAATATATGTATATATATTTTATTGGGTCTTAGATGTATAGTAAAAAAGATAAACACGGAATGACCCCAATTCTCCACTAGTGATGGTGGAGGGTATAAAAATTTAGAAAGTAAATTTTCTTTTAAATAAATGCATATTTTGATCATATTTAAAATTGTTTAAGCATGTTGCACGAGCATTTTTTTATTTGCTAATAAATGCATAAAGTTTCACGCCCTTGTCATTTGTATATATTACAAGTACAAAAAGTAAAGTAACAAGCACTATTTTCTGACTGATAAACAAAACAACCGACTGACTAGCAGACCACTTAATATGAACAACTTGTATTTTTGCACATACACATGAACACGTTTATTTTCTAGCTGGTTTGTTGGTTAGATTTATTTTATTGTATTTGTTGTACATACATACATACATATTTATTTTTTATAATTTTTGCTAACCGTGGCGTTTGTTTATTAAACTCTCATATGTATGTTTGTATGTATGTCGTATCAATATACATACATACATTCATAGGTATGTGTGGACGTGTGTAAGTTTAATACCTAGTTTTAGTTGAATACCAGCTTATTTTTAAACATTTTTAAATATATTTTGTTGTTTGTAAGTTGTGACTTTATTTATAATTTATTTATTTATAACTGGCGTTTTATATAAAACAAGTGTCTCATTATAGTTCATTTAAATTTGCGGTAATTGTAAATGTATTTAAACAATTCTTTACAACACGTATAAAGTCCAAAAGTCATTGTTAACTTCATTTCAAATAGGTACATGTGTGCACTTGTAAAATTTTCCCGTTTGACCATGGCAGAGGGAACTTATATCGTTATCGAACAACTGGCAGACGTTTCTCAGACAAAAGATTCTAGAACGACTTTTGCTAGTGAAACGAAAAAGAACTTGTAGAACTTGGCAGCAAATCTTTCGATTTCGGAGGTTTTTTTTATATTAATATCTAGCGAATTTTAGCAAAATCTATAACAAACAACTTTAATTATATCGATAAATATACACTAAAATAGTTCTAGTTATTTGATTTTAATAACGCTGAACATTCGTTTTTAACAATGTGGCAATACATAGTTCGAAAGTGAAGCTCTTAATTTTGTGTTTTAACCAAGGCGAATTCATTAGAAAGAAAATGTGTTCATGCAAATGTATGTACCAACAAAGTTAAAGTGCTATAGTTGATACCCTTTTCTGACAGTTAGAATATTTCAGGAGTGGGCTTTTTATGGGACCTATAAATGATTAACGAATTTCCATAAAAACTGACGTCTGTATTATAATTGGTTATGGTTGCGACCTATGCTAAATTATTGACCGACCATCAGAAAAGGCTATGCTTTTATATCTAGTAATTTTTTGGCGAATATTCGTCGCCAAAAAAAGAAATCGTTAAGAGACTTATTTCTACTTCATATACTTCATTGCACAGAGGAATATTTGACCCAAAAATCTGACCAAAAAGGTAAAAACGAATTTAAAGAAATCTAAGGAACTAAGTATGCATTTCAATAGAAAACAAAAATAAATTTTCTGGACTTTAGGTTGAGATTTGTTATTTCGGAACACTGCTAAAGTCAGGAAAGTGAAGAAAATTACATGCTATTTTAATGTTTTTTTCGGTTTCAAGGTGTTAATATACAGGCCTGTTCTGAAAATCACTTTTATTTAAATCACGTGGTTTCAAATCATATGTACATTCTAAAATCACATGTGTGAAATTTTTGTGTGTTTCGGTGTGATTTTCAATTTCCGAAAGCACAGCGAGAAACGAAATGATTTTCAGAACACCACAAAATCACACGCGTGATTTTAAAAGCACGTGATTTGAAATCACGTAGTTTTCAGAACAGGTCCGATAATATTTTTAAGTGGCTAAGCGAATTAAGGTATAACACTGATTTTTTTTCTCAACTAAAAGACTTAATCAAAGGCTATTTTTAGTATTAAAAAAAAGAATAATCTTAAATTTTTATGTTTGTTGAAACAATTAATTTAAAAAATTAAAAAAAAGCCTTTTTTATACATATTTTTCCAAAAATAAAAAATAAAACAAGGTTTTGAAAGTGAAGCTCGCTCCTGCACAAATGATGCTATATACCACAATAAATTATATATATATCATTTATAACCCATAAAACAGATAACGCAAGCTTGCACCATCATTTTTGATGATTTTTTTAAATTTTACTTTATGTATTTTTGCTCATCAGGCATTTGTTTATACTTTTTTGTCATCATAAGCTTTGCCTGTCTATAAAAGACGAATGTCCCAACCATTTTTTCGAAGAACAAGTAGTCGTAAATTAATTTCGCTTTATTACCGGTGAATATCCCGCCCACACCCACAAAATAGTTTTTCGTTTACCTGCGGTCAATATATCATTATTTGTTGAAAACATAATTATGCATAACGAATAAAAATAATTTTTAAAAGCATTATTTACAAAATTAGATGTATAAAAGTTAATTTATGTACCTGCATAAAAAATTATGTAGGTGCATAAAAAATTCTTGGGGAACACAGGTACCAGATTATTTACCACCTTACGCGTAAAAATATGTGTATAAATGTACATATATGTATATATGGGTTGTTGCACAAAATAATAATCATGACCGTTTTGTAACTTCAAGAGATATCAATGAAAAAGTTTACATAAGATTACAGATATTATAAATAGTTCTTAAATCTGATGCTAAGACCATTGACGATAAATTGCAGTTTTTAGTTAGCAAATTGTGCGAAATTTCAAAATGCCAAGAAGATGGGGATGTATAAAGCAGTGTTTTAAATTTTCTATTAAAGATATTGGCATTTAGCACAGCGAAAACAGGACAGATTTTTAAGCACATACGCTAAATAACTGGAAGGAACTGCAACAATGCGTCTTTAGGTCCACCACAAAAGAATTTAATAAAGTTAGTGAAAGAAAAAACCAAAAAAAAAAACGGAAGAAATTCTTCAACAGCTAACAAGAGAGGAGACCACATTTGCTGCGTCCATAAGTCAAAGAGCGGCGGACATGCGGCTAAATTAATATTGAATATAACGGGATCTCCAAGAAAGCAAGAATTTGTACACTGTAAATCAACGTTCAGATGAGGAATTTCTAGCATTGTTTACAAATGCAGAACTCACGAAAACCTAAAGAAATGTTTTACAATACCATCAAAAACGTATATTCATGTTACTCATTACTAAGAAATGCAAAAAAAAAATGTAATCCTAGCGAAGATGCCATAACCGTTACTGATACATTAGCGGAAGTGAAGCTGCAAACTCTCCTTGACCATACAGCAACACTCAGCTGGACCCTGAAGAACTTAATTTTTTGGAACTTATAACCAAATAGGGCTGTGATAGATCAAACCAATCACCATATAAGCAGAAATCCAGAAACGAAAAAATTCAAAGCGAAGTACCACGTAATGGAAGTATTGCACAAATTAAACACACGATGCTACTGACAATGATCGACGGAAAAGTCTGCGTTGCTGCAACGGACATCAAATCTACAATGAGGTGTTACATTTGCGGCCAATCTTCAAAACATTACTCAAAACCATGCTGCTTTGAAGTTTAGATTATTTACTTTGCATTCTTCATATTCAACTTCATATTTCATATAAACTGACATTCAAAAGTGGCATGGAAGACGCGACAAAGATAAAGCACTTGTTAAAGACGAGATGGGACTTCTTATCGATGTTCCAAAACCAGGATACGGCAACACATCAAAAATAAATTGTCCGGTAATCACTCGTATAAATGAAGAATTAATCAAACGCCAGAATATATTAGGGAAAGCATTTTTTTCTTCCTATGCTAATCCCTCGAAGCTCTACGCTTGTCTGCAGAAAAGAAACCAGTCTCTGGCGGGAATCGAACCCTCAACCCCGGCGCTTATAGACTAGCTCACTATCAACTAGCCTACCGGGGCACCCACCCATTTACTAGCGGACACTGCATTAATTTTGAAAACTTTGAGGCATCTATACTATTATAGAGCTAAAAATCTATACTAACATTAGAGGTAATCTCCGGAACGGCCGATCCGATTTTAAAAATGTTTTCAAAGAAATGAACAATGGAACCTGCTAACGGACATAGGCTATATACGGTTCCACTTAAGTGTTTAGGAAAGGGTGCAGGGGAGCTAAACCTCATATAGTCAGAAAATATTAATTATCGTTTTAGAAGAGATCTATGAGAGCAATACTTTCCGTTCTCAAAAGAAAAACAGAGCCATTTTATCATGAGTACACTGTTCACTCTCCCTTCCGCCTCTATGCTTTATGCTTTTTATTATCATAAAACTACGACCAAGAGGGGGATAAAGGGAGAATTACTGCCTCTCCGAAATAAATGTTGATGAAATTTTAATAATACCCAGATCAGCGTAAATAAAACACACAAGACTTATATTTTTTTAAAGCTAGGAACATGAAGGGAAAAGGGGAATTTACACGGTGGCTTTTCAGATATGTCTGCTTTATTTATTCTTTAACTGAAACGGTTAAAGCACAAGGGGTTTAAGTGCTTTTTTCAAAATTGAGATGGGACTTGGAATTAGTAGATGAAGTTCAAAGTACTAGAGGTGAATGTAGAATTCTCGTCCGGTAGCGAGATATGGCGACTAATTCTAGCAGTTGTCATTAAAATACCTGTTTTACTTGGAGCACACGGGGTATATGAGGACTTAATCTCAATTTAAAAAAAAAGCTCTAGGCTCCTCATATTTGTTTGTGTTTTTAATTAATTGTATCGTCTCATATACAAAAGGTATGTGCTTAGCAAATAGTTTTTCTTACAAACAAAGAAGGTGTTCAGTGATTTTCATTTTAAATAAGTGTTTGTTGTCAATAGCTTTTTTTGTACGTACTTTTTATATGTATGTATGTGTTTAGTTATTTGTTTCTTCTCATATCAATATCTTAACAGAATTAACCGAAACAATTAAAAATATTTAAAATTAAAAAAAAAACAGGTCTCTAATGACATAATGGAAGATTTTATATGTAAATCCAGGAAAAATTAGATAATCTGTCAACATCTACGATAAATGAATGAAAATTTACCAAGTCGAGTTTTATCAAAACTAAAGAAAAGAATCGCTTAAGTCTTTAGCATTCAAACCAAATTATTTGTCTTAGAAATTATTTTATAAGATATCCTTAAACTATGGACATAACTAATAAAATAACTAATAATTATTATATTAATTAAAAAATATGTATTAAATTTTTATGAATTATTTTTTTTTCTTTGCTCGTTTTAGTTCATGTTATTGTTGTTTTTTTTACAAGTAAGCTCCAAATAATAAATAAATTATGCATTTTTATTTATTGAAATTACTTAATTTATTTATATTTGTATGCTTCCGTCACCAGATATTCACCATATTATCATATATTCTGACGGCTGCTTTTATCAAAACCACAATGATATAATGTTATATATCGATGCCTTACTTTCTCAACCTCGTATCTAAAAAAAATACGTTTTGGACTTTTTCATATAAAACGATTGCTATTTTTGTGTTCTCTTACTGCAACAACTTATTATTTCAATAATTTATTAATATTCACAGAATTGAGACAAAGTATTGAAATAATTAGTTGTTGCAGTAATAGAACCCAAAGAAAACAATCGTTTTATATGAAAGTCCAAACCGTATTTTTTTATGATACGAGGTTGAGAAAGTAAGGCATCGATATGTCGTTTTTCTAGGTTATGATTCTCTTTTATTCTTCCAGGTAAAATTGTAACAATAAGTATTTTTGACCTGTCCATAAAATCAAAATAATTTTAGAGAAAAAAAAGCTTTAGGTCCCACCGTCAACAAGATGCGAGCATTGGGATATGATCCGTACGGAGCTATTTATTTTAAAACAAATATCAAAGAGGAATATGCAATTCTTCCACACCGAAATGTAAACAAAAGGTGGTGACAACGAACCAGCTCCATTGCATACTGAGAGATTAAAAATATCTAAAAAAAAAGTGGAAACATCTTAAGGATAAAGCCTTCATACCAACCTTGCAGGAACTTGCAGCTTAATTTTTTGTCTCTAACTTTAATATTATAACAAATTCAAAAAGTACCACACGTAGAACACAAAAGTAACAGAAAGAAATTTAATATCCCGTATTAATCGGTTTTGATACTTTGTTCTCTCCATTAAAATATCAACAATTTTAATATTGGAGTGGGAGCCCATAGTTTAGTACTTTTATGTCAATGAATGAAGAAAAATGTTTTGTAAAAATGTATCAAAAAAGAAATTACGATTTTCAACCGTTAAACGGTCGAATTTTTAGATAAGTTTCGAATGTGATATAACCTTTTTTCTATGTTTATTGGTTTAAAAGATAAATGGGGTGACAAAAAGTACCAAAATAAACTTTTTACCCGTTAACTCCTTGAAAGGTGGGAATTTCAATGAATTACCGCCAATAGTGGTGAATGAGGATGTACTAAGTTTGTCATTCCGTGAGAAACTTTTTTATTATACATCTTAGACCCCATAAAGTATATAAATTCTGACTGCTTGAGTAATTCGTCGATTTAGCTATGTCCGTATGTCTGTCCGTCTGTTGAAAACACGCTCACTTCTGAAAAACGCAAAAGAAAAGATTAAAATTGCTTGTAGTTACTAGGGAAGCCAAACGGGAAATCCCGAATCCCAGGATTTATTTTTATGAATCCCGGGATTTTTAACTTATCAACTTTTATGTACAAAACTGTTCGTTTTTATTGAATTTTTATCAGGGACCGTAACAGTTATTCCTTTTTTCATAAAAGTCTGATGATAACAGTTAATTTTTGATTTTGATTTTTTTGGACAAAAGTAACAGTTATTTTTTTATATGTATTTTTTTGAACAAAAATAACAGTTATTTTTTGATTTTTATTTTTTCGATAAAAAATAACAGTTATTTTATGATTTTTAATTTTTTGAACAATAATAACAGTTATTGTTTGATTTTTATTTTTTCGATCAAAAATAAAAATTATTCTTTAAAGAAATGTACGTGCTATAATTATTTTGTTGAATTTAAATATTTATTTTAATGCGCATAAGATATCCCAATGATAATCACACATTTAAATAAATATTTAAAGACAACTCAATAATTATAACACGTTCATTTCTTGAAAGAAAAATTTTTATTTTTGCTCGAAAATATAAAAATCCAAAAATAATTGTTATTTTTTGTTCAAAAAAATAAAAATCATAAAATATCTGTTATTTTTGATCGAAAAAATAAAAATTAAAAAATAACTGTTATTTTTGTTCAAAAAAATAAAAATCAAAATATAACTGTTACTTATGTCCAAAAAAAATAAAAATAAAAAAATAAGTGTAATTTTTGATCGAAAAAATAAAAATCATAATATTTTATCATAGAAAAGTTCATAAGGATCAATATGGTATACTTGAATCAGATTGCCAGCAGTTACTTCTATATGCTTTTTTTGTTTTAAAATTTCAAAATAACTGTTATTTTCGGTCCCTGATTTTTATACTTTATTCAAAAAAATTATTAAAAATTATATTTTAGTTTAATTTTTGTTTTTGGCACGCAGCGAGTATTTAAAATTTTTAATATTTGCTTGATATATGACCACTATTTCTGGATTTTTGTATTTTGCTTAATAAAAACCATTATTTTAAGTAGAAACGATATTTGAAGATTCACATCTCAAGCCTTTTTTACAATTACGTTATGCAAAATATAGAAATCAAGAAATAATTGTTATATATCAAGCCAAATATAAAAATTATTCACGATCCAATTAAAGTTTAATTTAGAAACTAAAGAATAAAAGTTGATATAATTATAACAATTAAGTCATAATATTGATGAAATAGCTTATATTCCTTCCGGTACAATAATAATACAAAATTTGCTTAAAAAACATACCGCAAATAAAATAATTTTTTTATAAACACTATTTGACGTTTTCATAAATAATTTATTTAAACTTGAAATCTGTTTTAAGAAACATTTGTATAAACATTTTGTTTTAAAATAAATTTCAAACGTACTTAAATTATTGATAATGAATCTCGCCCTCACCGTGGAGGTGTACTGCACTGCAGTCGACATAGTTTTACAGTTTTTCACTCAGCTATCGAGATCGATGAGGGACTACACTTTGTAGTGTATTAATGTCTTCACTTAACTTAATTCACATTAAAAATTGAATTGCTGTCAAAAAACCGAAATGAATTGATTTAAAAAAACTAAGAGATGCGTATATTTTTTTAAGCTTTTTTCAGAATCTGATCAGTTTGATCATGGGTGAGGCCAGTGTTATAAACATATCTATAAAATAAATTGTTTTGTTGTTTTAATTTTTAAAAATTTATGTTACGTATATAAAACCTTTTGAATATTCAAAAAGTGTTGTTTATTAAAAAAGTAGAATCTTAAAGAAACACATTGATCCCGAAAAATCCCGAATTTCGGGATCGGGATTTCCAAAATCCAGAATCCCAGGATTTTCAAAAATCAGTCCCGATTGGCATTCCTAGTAGTTACCCTAAGCAGTTTGGAATTGAAATCCAGCAACATCGGTTCAGTAGGAACAGAACTATGAATCAAAATGTGGATCCACCACCCTAAAATAAATTGATACTTTTGATACAAAAACTAACAAAATACCAAACAATAAATCAGTGATGAGTTTTATCTTTTCTTACATTTCCCGCTACAATTATTTGGAATTCTGCCAACATTAATTGTAGTTGTAAGTAAAATTTTTGCAAGTGCACTTTAGGGATGCCAATCGGGACTGATTTTTGAAAATCCGGAATTTTTTTTAATAAACAACACTTTTTAAATATTCAAAAGGTTTTATAAACGTAACAGAAGTTTTTAAAAATGAAAACAACAAAACAATTTATTTTATACATATGTTTATAACACTGCGTCACCCATGATCAAAATGAGCCAATTGTGAAAATTTTGGAAAAATATAACAAATTTATACTATTACGTAGGGCCTTCAAAAGTTACGAAAAAAGTAATAAATGTAACCAAGCGCCATCACTGATGCAGACATACAAATTGTATTTATTTTGAATGCACTTCATGTGGCATATGTTTCTCATTTATTTTATTTTTATTTTCCAATATGCGTTAACAAAACATTAGACAGAAAATGGTTAAAAAGAAATCTAAAGAATCCACACAAAGTTCAACGATAAAATAGCAACAAAAAAGGAATTGCTAAAAAATATAATATGTAACACCGACATGTCGCATAAGCGCTGTACTTTATTTTACACTATGGAATAGTATTGGTATTTATTTATGAATGTGTATTTAATGCTAAAGCGGGTAGATAAATCCATATGTAAATACAAAAATGTGAATATGTCATGTAAGTCAGTATGTGATATCTTAATGTGTTGTTGAAATGCTCCCATATGTCATACTCGTATTTATACATACATACATACATAAAAAATGTTTGATATTGGTGGTGTTTTCGTTGATAATAAAATCACTATAGTAACCCAAAAATTTTAACTTACATACATATGTATATGAACCTATGTAATATACATACATACATATGTACATGCACATGTACACATGGGTATGTTTTGTAGAGGCACTCACACTTGCAGAGAAATACTTTCTTACGATTGATATTATTATGTTTTAACATTTTTACCTTAACTTTTAAAAATGTGTGTGTAAGTGATGGTGGCAGGTGTGTCATTATCACCTGTCTATTAAAGTTTTTAAATATTTTTAACTTATCTATGCAAAAATGTATGCATATACATTGATAGCTTGATTTTTGTTTAGAAAATTGAATTATAATGACAGAATGGTACTAATTAAAAATTGGCCACATGAAACGATTTTCAGTGTGACGAGCCAACGGAAGTGATACACGAGTATTAAAAACCAAAAAGTGATAAGAAGAACTTTGTATTAAACATATGGAAGGGGTTACTGTTGGATTAAAATTTTTTTTGCTTATTATTAATTTTTATACACTAAACCATTACTAGTGGTGAATAAGGGTATACTAAGTTTATCATTCCGTGTGAAACTTTTTTAATATTCATCTTAAGAATATATAATCTGGGTAGTTCTACGCCATGTCCGTCTGTCTGTCAGTCTGTTGAAAGCACGCTCACTTTCGAAAGACTCAACACAAAAGAACAATTTTGGTGTTAAATTCTGTCTAGTTCTCCTTAACAGTTTGGGATTGAAATTCAAAACTTTGTTTTTGTTTTAAAAGTACACTCAAAATATTATGTAGCCAAATTCCACAGAAAATTCATTTTAAAGAACTAAAAATTTATTTAAAATAAATGAATTTTACATAAGTTTTAGAATTTTTTTTATTTAACATCATATTCCTTAAAATGTAACAGTTGTTGCTTTAAAAAATATAATTTAACGGACAAAAAATCAAACTACATAATACGGAAAAACTTTATTTTTTGGTAGTTTGTTTTTCAAATAACAAACATAAATGTTAAAAAAATAAAGTTGTTCGTAAAATAACTATATTTTTATTCAATTTTAACAGTACGAAAAACGAATTTAATAACCCACAGTTACTGTAATAATTTTATGTGTGTAGTTGTACGAACGAAAGAATTCTTTCGCTGATCGGAAATGGGCAGTTATTTTTATATAATTTTGTGTAATTATTAGCAAACAGGCATCAAAATGAAGTGGAATGGAAAGCGGGCGAGAGTTTTATTTCAATTATTTACCAAATGACTGTAGTTTTTCCTGTTTTTAAGAGTCGTTCTTGTAAAGAATGTGTTGAAAAGGAATGTTTTTATGAACTTTCTTTACAGGCTCGTTTTCAAAATTTGTTCGATCTTAAATCCACTTCATTCCGATTTATAGAACATGCCTGTTTGCCAATAATAACACAAAATTGTGTGTTTTAATCAATGTAAAATGCAAACAAAAAGTTTAAAAAAATTTTTCTTGGTAACAGTGAAATTTATTTTTTCACAAAATAAAAAAGTAAGTTGGAAATATACCAACTAACTTATTTTTTTTTTATTACTTAGAAAATTTTCTAAACACCATTGAAATCGGAAGCCAACTCACTACCGGCTTCCATGAATAATTTTAAAGCATTTCCACCGCCAGTAACTACAGCTTTTAAAACATTAAAATTTCTGTTGCTTCTTTATAAAAATTTAATTTTGTAGCCTGAAAGAACGTTGAACTCAATAACATTAAGAGAAGAAAGTGCTTAGGTAACCATTGTAAACATACTTATGGACATTTCCACTGATAGGTCCTCCGAATCTAATATCTTGAAAGGACTTTGTTTTAGAATATTTTCACAAGAAAATAATCAAATTTAATTATGTAATGTAAAAAAATTTGATATTTATTTATAACCTTTTTCGAGAAATTGACACAGCTTCCACATAAATCTGTATTTAAATCAATTTTTAAATGAATCAAATCAAAGTATTTATCTTTTAGAGTGAATCTACTGAAATCCACAAGTCTGGTCAAACCAATATGGTATTTGTATACAAAAAAAAAATTTACCTAAATGTGTATCGCACTTGTTCAACAATACTGTATTAACTCTAAATTTGAACATTTTCAGTATAAGCAAAATAATTTTTATGTTTACATTAAAGGCATATGAAAAAGGATTCTTAAACAAACCGTTTCATTACCAAAAATGAGATTAAAAAACCACAATTTTTTACAGCGGTTAGATATTAATATTACGTGTCGATTTTTCCCAAAAAGTGCAAAAATAAAAATTTTAAGCTAATACACTATTGTTGGACAAGTTAAATATGTACAGCTACTCCCACTATAAATGGGACACTTTATAAAAAACTTAGTTTGGATATTTATGTTGATAATTTTGTGTAGGTATGAACCAAATTAAGATAACTGGTTTCATATAATTAATGTAAATGAAGTAGGTATGTATATTAAATAAAATTTTAATTATACAAAGTCTTTAATTATGATATCTAAACAAAGCCACATTTGACTTTTTCTATGTGTCTCACATGAGGCGTGAGCAGTAGTATATTACAAACACAATTACAAATTTTTATTATAACTAATGATAGGAAATTATAGGAACACTTGGGCCTAACGCCGTAAAAGCACGCTCCATTTACCCACAATTTCGTCGCAAACCTATTTAATTTTCATTTTATTATTATTAAGGTTTTATGTTATCCTCACGGGCTAATAATGATCAACAGTTTTTTACCAAATGTAAATAATAGTTTTCTTTTTAAAATATCTTATAAATTTTGTGCATTTTTTCATATGCAGTTTGACAATCATAATGCACTGTAGTGGCGTCCATTATATATACAACAATTTAAATATACTTCATACATAAACCCACACAAGCAAATAATTAAGGCCCTAATCATGTAAAACGCAGCGCCACGCCAAAGAATAACATTGAAAGCATAAACAATGCCATAAATATTTTGTAATTTTGTTGTTGCTTTCAACAGAAATTCATGTACCGTTTTAAAATTTTCAACGTCACAAGCTATGCAGCGTTTGGCGTTGCGTTGCGTTTTACATGATTAGGGCCTGGAACTTTTTAGCGCGTTGTGTATTTTTGACAAATAATCAGCTGACAAAAAAAGAATAGTTTAACAAATTTGTGAATCATAGAGGAAAAACTTATTGAAGAGTTATATACAGTGTCGTATAAAAAAGAGCTAACGCTTGAAATTCTATAAAAAAAAGTGTTAAACAAATAAAAAAACAGCTGAGAAAAAAGTCTTTAATAACGCGCGTTATGTAACTTGCCACTTTTCACGCGCTAAAGTTTTCAAACGCACGATAATCGTCGACGAACTAACGCGTGTTATGTACTTCTACTTTACAATTGTCTTCTTATCGAGGCCGCCAACTTATAATAACATCATGATTAGAAAATTCCAAAATTTATTTTAATTGTTTTTTTTTACTGCCTATTTCCGATGTGCGAAAGAATTCTTTCATTCGGCTATTATTCTTGTTCCTTTTAGGTTTTTTTATTTTAAAATATTCAATTTTGAAACACAAAAATAATTGCATTTTATAATAAATTTTTTTTCTATGACAATACGATTGCAGCTAGCGCACAGTGGCTGAAACCCGTTTTTCATCGGCCAAAAATACTTGCAACTTTTGAACCGACTGAGATACTTTTGCAATTTTTCTTTTGCTAAAATCGGTTTAGCAGTTGTAGAGAAATTTAGCATTTAGTATGCAAATGCTCTTGACTGAGATTGAGAATTGTGGTATTTTTTAATTCAAAAGGGGGATGTTTTTAAGTGCACAGTTTTAACAACATTTTAATCTACATAACTTTCAAATTCCATTACTATATATTTATCCATGTCAGATTTATAGAATATCAAACCTTAAAATTATTATTTTTTTTTTGGTCATATTGAATGGCTTTCATTCATTTACACTATAGAAATAATAATTTTAATGTTTGACATTCAATGAATCTGACATGGATAGAGATATCACAATGAAGTTTTGAGGTTATATAGACCGACAAGAGCTTAAAATAGTGGACTAAAAGGCATCCAAGTTTTGATTGAGAAATACCCCAAATTCCCAATCAAGGAAAAACACTTTAAAAAAACCTTTTTTTTACAAAAATGGCGATACTGTCACTATTTACCACTCGATATTGATCAGAAATTTTCCAGAAAATTATGGACATATTACAAAACATTACTATTCTAATTTTATAATAATCAGTGTGTTGAATTATTAGAATTTTTAACTTAAATTAATTTTTTATTTTGATAAATGTTTATATTTATTCAAGCTCTAGGTCCTTTTAATATTTATTTTTTATTCTCAATATTTCGCTAACCTTTGGTTAGCATCGTCAGGAAATTAAATATAATTAAAAAAATTTTTTTTTTTTTTTTTTTTTTTTTTGTTTGAAAAATGTTTGTCATAAATTTAAATTCAAAAACCTATTTGTCAGAAAATATTTAAAAAATTTTCAACAAAAAATAAAAATATAACTAAAGTATAACAATTAATATAAACTGAAAAAAATGTCTTATATGTAAAAACCTAACTCAAAAACCATATTTAGATACAATAATAATAAAAGAAAAATTCGTATAACATATAACAATTTTTAACTAAACCTATTTTATCTTACATATTTATTACACATATATATATATATATGTGTAATAAATACTTCATCTCTTAATAACTAAATTTCTATAATTACTTGCTAAATTTTCTGTGTCTGCTTTAAAATTCATTCTTTGTGTTGTTGGTGTATTAATTATGTGTAACCCCTCCAAGCAATTGGTAGAGTGTTTTTCGATTGTCTACGAATTTTAACTACTTCGTCACATTTGGTAGTTAAACAGTAGATTTTTCGGAATTAAACAACAACAAAATACGGTAGAATCGCATTATGAGTTCTTAAATTATACTTTTTCGTCACTTTAGTGAGTTGTTCAGACAATTGTAACAGTTATACAACTGCAACAATGGCACAATTGAACATTTCACATATTATATTGACTTCTTCGCAACGATTTGTTGTTTAATAGTGAATATTACAAAAGCAAAATACGTAAAAGAGCACAGTTTGTATTTAAGTTGCCATGTGATCGGTGCTACGTGCGTGTAAAATAATATTAATATATAAAATTATGTAAAATAGAGTGAAATTTTTAATATTTGAAAATAGAAATAGTTATAGTATTGTACTTAAAATTGGGTTTTAATAATTTCTCATGCATATTTTTTTAGAGCAAATGAAAATTAAATTAAAAATAATAATTTGATAATAATCTTTTTTTAAAGGATATTAGTGATTTGTTTTAACTGTTTGTTTATTTAATGACTTTAAAAATTTTTGTGTAAAAATTTGTGTGTTTGTTAAATTTTTCTAGTGAAGATCAATGTTATTAGTGAAGAAAATTTGTTAAATAAGTTTTGTAAAGCAATAAAAAGAAATGCTAATTATAATATGATGAAAGTTTACAAAGTTAGTGTTTCAACAAATTTGTGATTTTGTGTAATTTCCTTTAACAAAATTTGTCCACATTAGGTTTTTAACTTTAAAACATTAATAGCTATTTTGATTAAATGTACTGTAGATTTTTTAATATTTGTTTACTTAGATTTCCCTTACAAAATCAAACAAAGATAAACAGTAAAATGGTCTATTTTTTATTATAAAGAACCATAAGAAAAAATGTAACTTCAAAAGAGTGCTTGTTGGAGCCAACAGCGATACTACTAAATTTAATTGATATTAAACTTCCAAAGCACTCTAATTCGTCATAAAATATAGTCACTAAGTGGATTCTTAAAGTAAATATTACCATAGTGGGACACTTCTTCCCGAACGATGTAACTACATCAATAAGAATTGAATAGCAAAAGCGATAGATTTTTGCTAAATGGGGAAACTATTTAGATTATTTTTCGATCGAAATTGTTTGCAGGGACATTTCTAATATAAATCTGCGTTTGTAGTTTGTTTCATTGTTTAACACTGATGCATTTTCAAAATTTGGATAGTGATTCAATTCATAACAATGATGAGATAATGCTGTTTTTTTAGAATTAATGTTTCTATGTTTTTGATCCGATCTGTGTCCTGCAACCCTAGTCCTTAATTTATTTTTCGTTGTTCCTATATAAACCTTGTCGCAATTCTCATTATCATTTCCATTACAAGGAATCTTGTAGATAATGTTTGACATATCCCATTTATTAATTCTATCCTTAGTCTTGCTATATAAACTATTCAATGTGTTGTAAGCCTTATATGCTCCTCTATATTTGTTCGTGTCAAAGATCTTTGATCCTTTAATCCTTTCCGATATGTTAGATATATACA
Organism: Pollenia amentaria; assembly: GCA_943735925.1. NCBI lineage: Eukaryota > Metazoa > Arthropoda > Insecta > Diptera > Polleniidae > Pollenia > Pollenia amentaria. Next base: position 229,811,505 of record OX031009.1, read on the forward strand.
TTAACGATTTGTATATTCTAGGCTCTAGTGTCATCCCTGGATTATCGTTACCTCCCTCCTTATATTGATCAATTAATCTATAAATCAGTTTCCTTGGAAAATTGTTGCCCTTAAGTATATTTCTAATTTTAATTATGTTTTTCCTATGAAAGATTCTCTCACTAATTGTCATTACTCTATTAATTAAATTTCTAGCAGTATTTACGATCATTTGTTTACTATGTTTAGAATAAAAGTTTACAATTCTTCCTGATGCTGTTGGCTTTTGATACCAATCTAGAACTAACTTGTTCCCTCTTCTTATTACCAATGTATCCAAAAAAGGTAATTCTGAATTTGACTCCATCTCTAAAGTGAAATTAATATTCATTAAATGTTTCCAATAGTGCATTCACACCGCATTCAGAAATAATGCAAAATATATCATCTACATATTTTACCATTATTTTTGGTTTTATATCCAATTTTTCAATAGATACATCAAGTAATTTCTCCATAACTATATCAGCTATAATTGGAGATGCAGGAGATCCCATTGGAAGTCCTTTCTGCTGTGTATATATTTTTCCATTACATTGGAAATATCTATTATCCTCTACACAAAATTTTAAAATTCTAAAAAATAGTAATTTTTCAATTTCCGTATATTACTTTATTACATCCCACTTTTCCTCTATTATTTTCAGTGCCAAATCAACTGGTACGCTAGGAAATAGCGACACAACATCTAATGAAATTAATTTCTCATTCATTTGTTTATAATGATTTCTTAATTTTTCTTTAAATTGCAACGAATCCTTTACATTATAAATAGAATGTTCCGTAATCTTTTTTAAAATATTTGTTAAATATTTGCATAACTCATAAGAAGGTGAGTTTATAAAAGAACATAAAGGTCTCAAAGGAAATTCATTCTTGTGGATTTTTGGTAACCCATAAAGTCTTGGTGCAGTTGCAATATTAGTTTTTAGTCTATTTTTATCAGATACTGATACAATTTTTTGTTTAAATAGTTCCTCTACAATTTCATTGTTAGTTTTTTCTAATTTATTTGTAGGGTCCCTATTTATCAATTTATATTTTGTAACATCTCCTATTATATCATTAATTCGTAAATCATAGTCACTTTTATACATGGCTACGGTTGTGTTACCCTTATCTGCTTTCAATATTAATATATTCCTATTTCTTCTTAAAAAACTCTTTGTTTCACTAACATTACCTAATATAAACCTATCCGTGTTATTTAATCTCACTTTATTCAAATGGTTATCTATAATAATTGATAATTTATTTCTAGCTATCTCTTGTTCCTCCTTTTCTTCTATTGTCTGAACTAAATCTTCTCCTTCAGTTATCATTCTCAGTGTAGGGAAATCTTCCCATTTAACCGGTAAAACGTGTTTTGGCCCTAATGAAAGGACCCACTTAACGTCTGTTGGAATATCTTCCCGAGTTTTATTTACAAAAAATTTACTATTTATTCTAATTCCTAATTCATAATTTTTCAAATTCTTAAGATTTTCAAATTTCTTCCTATGTATTCTTCTTACCTTATTATTAAATGTAGATTCAACTCGTTCCTCATATTGTAGAAATTGTTTAATTTCCTGATCTGTTAAATATTCTCTTAAATTATCAAACACCATTGTTACCTCTCTTTCAAAATGCTTCAGTATTTCGTGTTTTTGTTTTAGTGTTAATCTTAATATTTTATTTTGTAAGTCGTGTGTATACTTATAAATAGTTGTAATATTCTTTGTTGAATTCAAAATAAATCTTGGTATTATCCCTGTATTTCTGCATCTTATTAAGAAAGTTATAGATGATTTGGTTTTGATAATCCTTTTTCTTATTGATTTATATTTATTAACTAAAATTCTTGTTTGTTGGTTCTTCTTAAATCTATTGTACGTCATTCTGAATCCAAATTTCTTTGTGCTCCTCTTGTAAATTTATATTCAGTTTTTCATTTGACCTTATTTAATTTAATAAATGTTTATATTTATTCAAGCTCTAGGTCCTTTTAATATTTATTTTTTATTCTCAATATTTCGCTAAACTTTGGTTAGCATCGTCAGGAAATTAAATATAATTAAAAAAATTTTTTTTTTTTTTTTGTTTGAAAAATGTTTGTCATAAATTTAAATAAATTTAAAATTAAATTAATAAATATGTAAGATAAAAATAGGTTTAGTTAAAAATTGTTATATGTTATACGAATTTTTCTTTTATTATTATTGTATCTAAATATGGTTTTTGAGTTAGGTTTTTACATATAAGACATTTTTTTCAGTTTATATTAATTGTTATACTTTAGTTATATTTTTATTTTTTGTTGAAAATTTTTTAAATATTTTCTGACAAATAGGTTTTTGAATTTAAATTTATGACAAACATTTTTCAAAAAAAAAAAAAAAAAAAAAAAAAAAAAAAAAATTTTTTAATTATATATAATTTCCTGGCGATGCTAACCAAAGTTTAGCGAAATATTGAGAATAAAAAATAAATATTAAAAGGACCTAGAGCTTGAATAAATATAAACATTTATTAAATTAAATAAGGTCAAATGAAAAACTGAATATAAATTTTTTATTTTGGGAAAAAAAATTTTTTTGTGTTGGATGGACATGTGGGAAAAAAGAATGTCAAATTAACTAAAAACTGCATTTACAATCATACTCATAACGTTTTGTTTTTAAAAATATACGCATTTTTGAATATTTCTGGGGAAAATATTTTTTATTTGCGAAAGAAAATTTCAATTTTTTGGTGAAATAGTACACTCAAAATATTATGTTGCTAAATTCAACAGAAATTTCATTTAAAATAACTAAAATTCTATTTAATAAACGGATCATTGACATTTCATTCAAAATAAATTAATTTTACATTTATTTTAACATGTTTATTTATTTAACAGCATATTCCGTAAAATTTAATAGTTGTTACTTTAAAAAAAATTATTTTAACCGACAAAAAATCAAACTACATAATAATATAAGTATAAGCAGTAAGGAAAAATATTATTTTTTGGTAGTTTGTTTTTGAATAACAAGCAAAAATGTTGAAAAATTAAGTTATTCGTAAAATAACTATATTTTTATTCAATTTTAACAGTACGGAAAACGAATTTAATAACCCACAATCAGTTACTATAATGTAAAAATGAGTATTCATATGTATTGGCTTTATACGCCTATACATTTGCCTCGAATATCCCACTATACTTATAGTAAAATGCATAAGCATTTAATAATACAACATACCATAGCTTAAAGTCTGTTTTCCTACCAATATAACAAATTTTTAGCCCACTATTGATAATAGTTTGATATTTTGAACGAAAAATCGTTCAAAATCAACTCGAAAAATCTGTTTTATTATCCCTTTATCTCTAAAGGCAAAGGAGATAACCTTAACATTTAGGCATATTTTTGTAGGTCAGCTTAAGCCTAATTTTTTTGCAATCCATAAATACATATATTTTTGGTAAATTTTAAAAGTTTGAATACCCGAGGTTACCAATTTTAGAGGTCCACAATACACTCTCCCAACCCTCAATGGACCCGTGTTCTTTCAAATCAGCTCAAAAGCTGCCCGGGTATGACAGTTTCAAGAATTGCATCAGTTGCAGACTTATTTTTCAAAGCAAAACGTTCGTAAGCCATTGTGTTATGTATCAATAAAATAAAAAGAGCAAAAAAATTTTGCTAGGAATTTCATTCATATCAAAAAAAGTGTTTTACAGACAGTTTAAAAAGTTGCAAAAGTATATATGGGGTTAAAGGGGACACTTTAAGCTTTCTAATGGTAGTAAAATCTCTTTCACCCCTTTTGACCCTAACAAGTTCTATTCCACTGAAATTCGGATATAGAGAATGGGAAAACATTTAATAACACATCAGGTGTAAACGGTACAGTAACACAATGAACCATTTCTTAAAGACCGCTATCCCACTAATATAACAAAAAAAAATCAAGCCATTATTGATAATAGTTTACGATAAATCATAATTTAATTCTGATAAAATTTGCAAAAATTTAATTTTTTCTACATAAAATATTTCCAGCATAATTTCCAGCAGCATGCCCGCCTGCACAATTACCAATATTTTGATCCAGTTCAAATATCTTTGCTATCGAATGTCACAAAAATTTTTGAAATCGGCGATAACAAATTCCAGTTTTTTGTTTTGGAGTATGAAATATAATCTATGTAAATCGATGTACGATGTAACGCTTTTACGTTTGCGCCAGCCATTGTGTGCCTTTGTTTAAGATATTATACGTTTTACTTTTACAACGCCTCTACGTCGTGCGAAACTGCGTTCATACGGTGCAAACGGTTAAATTATCGAGAAAAAGTAACATATTCATTCAGCCAGTTGTAGTAAAACAAACCAGACAGAATCTCTGGGAGAATCGAAAAAATTACGAGGGCGGATCAATAAGTCCGATCTTCCCTCGTAGTTGTATGAAATGCAAAACTGATCCCATCAAGTACCACCTGTTAATAGACTACTGTCAAGCTTTGAGCCAGTTCCGTCATTTGCTTTGCGTTTTACAGCTGTTCAAAGCATACAACCTCGTGGATTTTTTTAAAAATGGAAAAAATTGAATTTCGAGTGCTCATTAACATTATTTTTTGCGAACAAAAACCGTCAATCAAACCAAGGAAAAGATTGATAAATACTATGGGGACTCTGCACCATCGACTTCCATGGTAAAAAAGTGGTTTACTGACTTTCGTTGTGGTCGCACAAGTACAAATGACGCTGAACGTTCTGGACGGCCAATTGAAGTCACTACACCCGAAAATGTCGAAAAAATTCACGATATGGTATTGGCCGATCGAATAGTAAAAGTGCGTGAGATTGTTGATGCCATAGGCATTTCATATGGCAGTGTGGTTTCTTCGGGTAAACCGGCTCCGAAGAAGGCCAAGGTAAGCTTGTCGACCAATAAGGTGATGGCAACAATTTTTTGGGATGCACGCGGGATAATCCACATCGATTACCTTCAAAAGAGAAAAACAATAAACGGCGAATATTATGCCAACTTAATTGACCGATTTAACGAGGATTTAAAAAAAAACGTGTGCAGTCTCAGTGTCAAAATTACATGAATTGGGCTACGAATTGGTACCTCATCGCCATATTCTCCGTATTAAGCCCCCAGTGACTATTTCCTATTTCCGAACCTAAAGAAATGGCTCGGTGGAAAGAGATTTAGCTCCAACGATGAAATTATTGGTCAAACAAATGCCTTTTTTATGGGCCTCGAAAAATCCTATTTTTTGGAAGAAATACACAAATTGGAGAAACGTTGGACTTAGTGTATTGAGCTAAAAGGAGATAATGTTAAAAAATAAATATTTTTTTTGTAAAAAAAAAACTGTGTTTTATTCAAAAGTCACGGACTTATTCATCCGCCCTCGTACAATAGTACTACATTTTCATGCCTAATACAAGCATTTATTAACATTTTTATTTTAAGCAAATACATAATAAGAAATTGTGACCAGAACAGAATAAGAGCAAAGTGTAAATGCATAACAAAACAAAAAAAAAGACAAAAGCACGCAATCAATGATTGTAATAGCAAAACAAAAAAAGAAACGTCACAGGTATGATGTGAAATGAAATATCACACAATATGCATTCACATATATACATACATAATTACATATTTATGTATGTATGCATGTATGTATGTATGTATATAAACGTCATAGCTTTTAAGTTTTAAGTTAAAATAATTTAAGGGACATGCACGAAATGATGTGGTCACCAAAAAAATTTTTTTTGTCAAAACTAAAACTTACGATTAGCAAATGCGCGTACATTTACAACAATTTTATGATCCGCAAAACACCTAATGAATTGAAAATGAAAAGAAAGCAGTTGCGTTATCAAAAGTTACTTTTTATCAGATAAGTTGAGACCTATAAAGTCCTAAAGCCTTATGGGCATTGTTTAATGCCAACGTTTCTATTCTTCTAACCAACGTCGGAAAGAATGCATTAATAAAACACCTTTCAGACTCGGCAAGTTAGTTGCGCAAGTAACTTGCCGAGAACAACAGAGGCTGTACTATATTTTTTCGCCATTACCGCGACCTTACCGCTGACATCTACAAACCAAGATTGGCGCAAGTAACTTGCCGAGTCTGAAAGGGGCTAAGTCTTCCCCATAACTACCTAGAAGTTACCCCTAGGGGATAAAATGTATGACCGACCTCCATTAGTTTTGTCCTTAACATTTTCTCAGAACATACTTGCCGCGTATCCCCATCCATTAAGATGGCTTCCATACAAATGTGACTGTTTAATAAAATTCTTGAATTTGACTTCTGCAGTGCCTTGGTTGCCCCTAGAGGGGTTAAATGTATGACCAACCCCACCTCTTTTCATCATTTGTTTCTAACATACATACCCGCTATATCCATTTCTTAAGGGTACTCCCACACAAAATCTTCAATACAGGATAGAAATAGTGAAGAAAAAGTCCCATAACTACCCAGGAGTCGCCTCTAGGGGGATAAAATGTATGGCCTCCATTAGTTTTTCGTCATAAGAATTTTCTCAAAACATATTTGACCTTTATCCCCACCCGTCAGGGGGGCTCCCATACATATATAGCGTTTTACGGAATTCTTAAATATAATTAAAATGTTTTATCTCTTGTGAATAAAATCAAAAGTTGTAGCGTTAGTGTTGTGTTGTTTGTTTTCTATACGTGTAGAAAAAATTTGAAGTACTTTCCAATTTTTTATAAATTTAAAAAAAAACAAAATTTTAGCTGAAAAGTTATGTAAATATGACTGTGCATATTATAGAAGAGTTTAACCTACCGAATTTCGGTTTTTGTTTAATTTAATAAGCTAACCCATCTTTGAGTTGAGCTAACCGAAAAAAAGGGTTAGCACCACTGGATTCAGCGTACCTGAATTAGGTTAAAGCGTCAGGTACCCCGCCTGTCAGTTTTTTAAGCTAGCACAGTGTAATCAATCAAAAAGTCGATTTTGAATTTTTTCTTGGTTACATCTCTTTGCATTTTAGCTAACGATATACTTGTATGTAATTAACAAGCGGGTTATATCAAAGTGTGTCTAGGAAGGGAGCAGAGCTAAATCCACCACTGGCTATAAAAAAAATATAAGAAGTTAACTACCAAAAGAGCATTTCGGAGTTCATTAGAGAGTCCTACGCTTGGTATAATCCTTTACCAGGAACGCTCAAGGCATATAAACTGGCAATAATTTAAAAAAAAATTAATTTACACAAACTTCATTAATTTTCATAACAATTTTGACTCGTAAGCTTGCATTTTTCAATTGTGCATATTATAAAACAGATGTGTTTGTGTTTACCGTATCCTTCAAAACAGGGTGCTAACTAGAAATATTATTAACATAATAAAAAATTGTTGAATGAATTGGTGATTGACATCCATAATAGTAGTAAATATAATACAAAACTAAACATTTATTTAATTCGATTTTAGATTTAAAACAAATCATTCTTATTTTTTTAATCATAAGATAATCATAGGAACTTGCGGTGCGCATAATCGAGCTACTGAAACCAAAATTGCCAACACCATTCGCACATTTGAGTCCTAGTACACTTTCGAATTTATGTCTTTTATTTTACATTATAAATCAAACCTCACGTTGAATCACCCGATATTTCCTTTTTTAAACATTTCTTATGATATTGTTCAAAAAAATTTTTGGTTTAATTGTGATTTTAGAATTACATTTTTATTGATTTAAAAAGCTTAATAAAAATATGATTTATTTTCAAAAAAAAAATTATTTAAATTCACACACATAAATCAATAACAATGTTAAGATAAGAGTGTAACTTTTGAAATGTATCAAATGATTTCAAACGCTTGACTACAAATTTTTAGAGAATTATAATTTTTACAGTTTGAATGTGTTGGAGTTTCATTAATTAAAGATTTTACTGACATATTCTTAAAATATGTACATATCGCACTTGATCATAAAGGGGGTATTAACTCCAAATTTAAATATTTTTAGTAGAGGCAAAACCATTTTTATTTTAATATTAAGTCATATTAAGAATAGTTTTTAAACCAAACGTTTCATTTCAAAAAACTAGACAAAATAGCACGATATTTTTATAGCGTTTAGATATGATGAAGTGGAAAAATAAAAATTTTGAGCTAATACCCTTTTTATGATCAATTGCGATATGTATGTACATATATTTAATTCAATATTTTTCATAATGAGGCGGAATTTTATTGAACAAAATTGATTTTAATAACAAATATGTACCGACTTCTGTAATTAAATTCCTTTAAAATGTCTTGAACCATTTTAGTGTTAAATGTAATTCTTGGTGCCAAATTTATCAGTTTTTTTTGTGTAATTTACAATTTTTATGTTAACAAAATATCGATTCATATACTTTGCCAAACTTCAACCAAAAAACGAATACAATTTTCTCTCTTAAAAACTCTATCTTTTACACAATTCTTTTGTACGGGAACGCTTTGTTTGTGTTACTTCGATGCAGTTAAGGAACGAAACTTATATTAGTAGAAAACATAAGAGGTGTGCACGTGATGTGAAGTTTCCTTTCACACGTGAATCACTTGTGGTGTGATTGATTACTTTAAATAATATATGCGTGCATAATTGAAAATTTTTAAATAACGCACAATTTCTCACGTACTTGCGAAAACTTTTAAGAAACTATTAAATGCATTAAAAATTAAAAATATCCCGGAAGGAAACCTGGGTGCAAGTGTCAACTATTTTGGTAACTTTGTCGAAATTATAAATGAAGTGTCTACACTGTTATATTTGTCTTAAATGCGAAAAAATTTCTCAACAACATTTGAGAAATATAATTATTGCAAAAGTTGAAGCAATACTATAAAAAGACATGAATTCGTTCCAAAATTTTAGACTAGATTAAGTAAAATGTACTTGTGATTCTTTGGTTCCAATGTTTACTTATACTCCCAGAAGAACTACCAAGTCAATCAGGAATGTGATGGAAATTGATATGTTTTTAAAAGGTGTGTGTGATGATTTTCGAGCGATTTTAAAATGCATTTCTGACTAAAGTCTTAATTTTTTGTTAAAAATACAGTTTAATTAACACATAAATTATAAAATTTAAAAGGATGTATCCACAAAATTAGAGGCGTATGTATAAGAAATCAATTTCTATAGATACTGAAATCGATATTATCGGTTTTAAGTCTTTTCGTTTTCAAAACCGATTTGCATTACATAACTTAATAGTACCAACGTCGGTAGAAGATTGCCATTGGAAATTTTCAAATGATATTTAAATGTGAAATGTCTATAATGTAGTCCAGGGTATAATAAGTCACTTGTACTGGTGACTGTGTCAATAGTAAATCAGTACAGATTAACTTGTGACATTTCCTGCAGGGATATTTTTACAAATACATAAACACACACATATCTACATAATTAATTTTTAAGAATTTTGAGTTCAAAATTTTTTATAAAAGAGTACACATTAAGTGCCAAGCATTTTTTAAGAAACCCTTCCCATAAGGTCAATCAATTTTTTAAGAAATTAGAATGTTTCTATTCTTACTATTTCTGTGTTATCACTTATCCATTCTTCCGCTTAGTTTTTATTTTATAGCGTTTTTATGTCGTACGTTTTTTTATGATATGGCACTGCATGTCGTACATCTTTTCTTCTTTTTACTCTTCACTAGTTTGTCATTCCATTTGTAAGTTTTACAAAATTGATATAAGACCCTATAAAGTATATATTTTATGGATCCTTATGAGTAGCGAATAGGGATGCCAATCGGGACTGATTTTTGAAAATCCCGAGATTCGGGATTTTTCGGGATCAATGTGTTGCCTTTAAATGCTACTTTTTTTTAATAAACAACACTTTTTAAATATTCAAAAGGTTTTATATACGTAACATAAATTTTTAAAAATGAAAATAACAAAACAATTTATTTTATACATATGTTTATAACACTGGACTCACCCTTGATCAAACTGATTAGATTTTGAAAAAAGCTTATAAAAATATACGTATCTCTTAGTTTTTCTAGATCAGCTCATTTCGGTTTTTTGACAGCAATTAAATTTTTAATGTGAATTAAGTTGTGACGACATTAATACACTGCAAAGTGTAGTCCCTCATCGATCTCGATAGCTGAGTTAAAAACTGTAAAACTATGTCGACTGCAGTGCAGTACACCTCCAGGGTGAGACCGAGATTCATTATCAATAATTAAAGTACGTTTGAAATTTATTTTAAAACAAAATGTTTATACAAATGTTTCTTAAAACAGATTTCAAGTTTAAATAATTAATTTATGAATACGTCAAATAGTGTTTAACTGCCAATTTCACGATGTCGAAAGAACGCTTTCTTTCGCACAAATACATATGAAACAAAAACAAATTTTTGAGAATTTGTTTTTGTTTTACATGTAGTTGTGCGAAAGAAAGCGTTCGTTCGCATTTAGTGAAATAGGCAGTTAATATAAAAAAAATTATTTTATTTACCGTATGTTTTTTAAGCAATTTTTTTATTATTATTGGACCGGAAGGAATATGAGCTATTTCATCAATATTACGACTTAATTTTTATAATTATATTAACTTTTATTCTTTTGTTTCTGAATAAAACTTTAATTGGATCCTGAATGATTTTTATTTTTTGCTTGATATATAACAATTATTTCTTGATTTCTAAATTTTGCATAAAAATAATCATTTTTATTTTGGTATTATGTCTTAAGCCAAAGCTGAACTTGCTAAACGTAATTGAAATAAAGGCTTGAGATGTGAATCCTCTAATATCGTTTCTACTTAAAATAAGGGTTTTTATTAAGCAAAATACAAAAATCCGGAAATAGTCGTCATACATATATCAAGCAAAATGTAAAAAATTTTAAATACTCGCTGTGTTCCAAAAACAAAAATTAAACTCAAAAATAAGAATTATTTGCAATAAAAAATATAACTCAAATATAATTTTTAATAATTTTTTTGTATATAGTATAAAAATTCAAAAAAAACGAACAGTTTTGTAAATAATAGTTGATATGTTAACGCGTTCACGACCGAAGCGATCAGGCTGGGGGGTGGCCACAAACCAGATGATAAATTTCCACGAAATGAATTAACTCTAACTCAATCTTAGAGTTTAGACCAAAACCAAACACAGAAAATAACAGCTTGGTACTTCCCCTAAACCAAAAAAAAAATCATTAGAATCTGTACACCAATATAGAAACTATAATACATGAAGTACAAAACAAATTGCGACGCATATAATCGTCCTCGGTTTATGGGAAAACCCGCATGACGCATATATGCGTCGTGTGGTCGTCAACGCGTTAAAAATCCCGGGACTCATAAAAATAAATCCCGGGATTCGGGATTTATCAATCCCGAAAAATCCCGGGATTCGGGATTTCCCGTTTGGCATCCCTAGTAGCGAAGTTTATTTAACGATGTCCGTATGTCCGTTCGAAGATCCCAGTAGTGATGAAGACAAGGTTGTTATATATTTATGAAATTCAGCAAGATCGGTCCACAAATCACTGAGATATAAGCAAAAAACCACGACTGTCTCTTGTTTTGTTGCTTTTATGGACAACGCTAAGAGAATTAGGTACAAGCATCTTAGTTTTTAATGCAGCTTAAGGTACGGTCACATATGGCAAATATTAGCCCCAAACATGTTTGCCTTTATTTGGAAAATTTTTTTTCAAAACAATGTAGGTTTCATTTTGTGGTCACACTGCGCACATTTATTTGCTCATATTTGTTTGCTCGAACAGATGTCAAATAGCGGCAAACACACATATTAGCAAACATGTTTTCCATATGGTCACACTTAAAAAAATATTTGCCGAAGCAAATTATTTGACCAAACTGTCAAAATATATAAATTTATTTGCCAAAACACTATTATACAAATTGTGATGGAAAATATAGAGGAATTTCTTTCAATTAGAGCGTGTTCTATTTTGATCTGGCAAACCATCTGACATCAGGTGTTTTGCAAGTCGTCTGTTTGTGTAGGCAAATATATATTAAAATCTATTTACTTACACATATTCTTAAAAAAAAACAAAATTTTTAATTAACTAAAATACAATAAAAAGTGAATATAAATATAAATCAGTAAATAGTTTGCTAATATGAATGTTTTTATGTTATGTCAGGTGAAACCAAAAAGGAACGTGTTAAAGCAAAAATGATTAACCTTCTGTAATTGTCAATTTTGACAGACATGTGAAATTACATATGGACTTTACATCTGACAAACCCACCGCAAAATAAATATCGTGTAAAATTGCTTAAACATTTTTGAAAGGTTGAGTTTAAAATCGATTATACATATATGATTTCAGTGTTCTTTTTATATTTCGTAATCCATTTTTGAAATCTTAAAATGGTAATTACTCAAAAAATGGTTTTATACAATAAGTAGCATTTAACCCGCTACTTCGTTAGCATCTCCTTTTCTTTCGTGGACATATTACGCCAAAGTTTATGTTTCTAGGTTTTAACCAGCTACTTTGTAATAGGTACGATTTTCACCTCTTAAACGTTCGAATTTCGAAAATGAACCAAATTTTTATTTGTATTTTTTAGATACGTTATGAATGTGATATAGTTTTTATTTTAATGTTTATTGGTTTAAAAGATAGATGGCATAGCAAAAAAGTTTAAAAATACAAGTTTTACCCGTTTACTCCCCAAAAAGGCCGAATTTCAAAAAAGTACCAAGCACCTGTCCGCTTATTTTTTTTTTATTGAACAACAATAAGTACTAAATTTTTGACTAAAAAAAAATGTTTTGTAAAAAAGTACCAAAAATAGTTACGGTTTTTACCCCTTAAATGTCCGAATTTCGAATAAGTACCAAATTCGTATTTGGATTTTTTAGATAAGTTTCAAATGTGATATAACCCTTATTTCTCTTATTATGGGTTTAAAAGATAGGTGGGGTGACAAAAAAGTACCAAAATACAGGTTTTACCCGTTTACTCCGTTAAAGGGCTGAATTTCCAAAAAGTACCAGACACCTGTCCGCTTATTTTTCTAAAGAACAACGATAAGTATGAAATTTTAGTTTTAGAGATATAAGGTTACCGAATTTACCCCCTAAACATTCGAATTCCAAAAATCCCGTCTTTGTGATCGATTTGGGGAGAGCTAGCCCTGCTCTAAATTTCAAGTTTTTACCTTCAGTCGTTTAGGCTGTGCGATGATGAATCAGTGAGTGAATCAGTAACGTTACAATTTTATATATATAGATTAGATAACTTTTTTATCTTTGATCCAAGGCAGTAACCGCACGACGATTTGGCTACAACAACAAAAAATACTGAAAATCAAAAACGAATTTAATGTAATTCCAAAATCATGTGTTTTTTTTAATAAATAAATTAGATAAATGTTAAATTTTACAAAAATATTATTACAATACTTTGTGTTTTTTTATTTGATTTTAGTGGTTTTTTTTTTTTAAGTTGTTCCCAACAGCAGTTATTTGCTACTGTTTGCTCTTACAAAATAATTGTAAGAACAAATATTTGTTTGCTTAAAATACAGGCAAATATTTGGTTTTGAGTGGTCACATTAAAAGCATTTTTGTTTGACACCAAACAAATTTATTAGCCCAAAATCAGCTGTTTTCCTGTTTGTCGCAAATAAATATTTTGTGGTCACATTACGGCAAACAAATATTTGACGTTTTTCGGCAAATGTTTGCCATATCTGACCGTACCTTTAGTAAAAAAAAATGGGCAAATAAGATTCGGCTTAGCCGAACATAGCACTTTATTAAAAAAAATCGCAAAAAACGACAGGGTCTGAAGTGAAACAATCGATATCGCACGAAAACGTACGATTTGATACTCAATGTGTTAATAACAGGACTGATTATGAAACTTTGGAAATAATTCATGAGTGAACCTGCGTAGTTACAAAAATTTAAAAATTACTCTTGCTTAAGTGGACGTAATTTCATTTCCATCCCTTGTGATCGTGTGTAAATGTGAATCAAAAACCACTCACGCGCGCATCTTTAGTAATCATTATTATTGCTAGCTTTAATGAACACACACATGTACCTACATATGTACATAATAATTCATAATATTATGTTTTAAAATATGTAAGTCTGAAAAAACCAACAACAATAACATTTTTTCCCACCATAGATGGGGGTAGTGCACTAATTTTGCAGTTCAACTCACAGTTAGTGATTGTGCAAAATTATTGCAATCATTTTGTTGATGTTGGTTGATGAATTGAAAATAAGCAGCCTGACTCAACATGAGTGATAGTGATGTTAAAAAATTTTGCACTTAAAAAAAATAGTTTGATTTGAGAAGAAGCAACCATCAGTTTTTTGCAACTGTTTTGTTCTTTACTCATTTGAGTGCAATTTAAAATTTTGCACTAGATTTACAAACAAAAAATCTGTTTGTTCATGATTAAAGCTAGGAGATATTTCGTTATTGACAAATTTTCATGTTGTCTTATTTCCTTTGGTTATGCATATCATCACAAGAATCAAAAACTATGCACATATAGAATTAGGTTTTTTAAGTTTTAGTGAGAGTCTGTTTATATGCAGCTTTCGTGATTGCAAATACAAATTTTGCACTATTTGAATTGAGTGCAGATTTTATGCATTCAATCCCCGTTAGTGATAGTGAAAAAATTTGCAATAACGCTCAATTTATTTAGTGCTAGTTAAAAAAAATACCAATCATCACTAAAGCTGGTAAAAAATATTGCAAACTAATTTTGTTGCAGTTTTATTTAGTGATGGTGCAATGCTGATTTAAATGAATATTGAGTCCACTACCCCCAACTATGGTACCCACCAAAAATAATAACATTATTATTATTGCTCGCATACGATTTTTCATTTCATTATTTATCGAGCAAGCAAGGTGGATGTAAACGGATAATAAAAAAGCAAAACAAAAAGAAAACAATAACAATATACCTACTGGATATAGTGTAATGAGACAAACGACAACGAAATACAAATTTCTGTTACAACAGGAAAAATATTTAAATAAGAACAAAGCTTGTAGTTGTTGTGATATGAACTGAAATAATCTTAAGAAATATAGGATAATTAGAAATAAAAACTAAATACTTAAGTTTGTACATATGTACATATTAAACTTAATATTTATTTATTTACATTCCGGGTTAACGCAGATGGACAAAGGCCGTTCATAACAAAAACATATTTATCGCTTTATTTTATGCCTAGTTTGCATTTTTTTTATTGCAATTTTCATAAGTCACTTACATACATTCATACACAAGCAGTTCTTAAAAAACACGCTTAAATTCACCAAGCATAATGAATAAAAAATTATTTTACTTCTATCAAAAATTCATGTAGGTATGTACTTATGTACATATGTATTTACTTATTGCTGTATGTACAATGTACATATGTATGTATGCAACAATTTGAAGTTTGATTTAAAATTACCAAATTAAGTTTTGTTGGAATAATTTATGTAGGTAGTTTTTTTTAATAAAGTTTTAAACTATGCTTACCTATGTATACATACATACATATGTACATATGTAAATAAAAATGTATTGAAATGTAATTAATTATAACTGTATTATGTAGGTATATTATGATGCATAAGTGCGGGATGAAAAATGCATTTACGCAAAGCAATTTCGAGTAATAAAATACCAAAATATTAACGAATGCTTAAAACCGTCAAATGCTTTGGGCTGAGATTCTCATGCACTAAAAAATCGAAAATATGCACTAAAAAAAATTAAAAATATGCACTAAGAACGTAACATGTTCATATAAAATAATTTTTTAAATTTTATTAAAAAGAAAATAATGAAAAATTCACTCTATCGTCTTTAAAGAACTTAAAACTTTTGTTTGTTTGCACAAATAAGATAGAATGCAAGTCGGTTTTGCTAATTGTCGGCTTTTCAAACCAATATTGGTTTCATTTGGTGTCATAAAAACAAGTCGGTTTTGTTATTTTCGAATACAAATAAAACCGATATTCGAATCAGCTGTTTTATATTTTGGCTCATGTGTTTACAGCTGCAAATGCAATTTTTGTTTGATAATTTTCTATACCTATTATGAAAATATTGTTAAAACTTGTGTTTTTAATAAAATGAAAATTATAGAAAAGAAAATAGGAATGGTAACCCACTAATAAACATATGAAATAAATGCCATCGTTGTATTACATAAGTATGTATTTCCATTTGTTGTTTAAATTTGTGTAATTTTATTGTTTTGTAAATATATAAAGCGAATTTATTAAAAATACAAAAAAAATGTTGTTTATAAATAAATAAAATAAATAAATGTTGTTGGTAATTTTTTGTATGCAGAAAAAGTGAGAATACTTTTGCGAGCTTGCAGCATTCCGCTGTCGGAGACATGCAAAAAATACTATTTTATCAATTTTATTTACTTTTATCTATGCAAAAAAACTAACTGTTGAAAAATAAAAAAAAAATTTAATTTTAACCAACTTTATTTATTTCCAATAAAAGAAGTAAAAAAACTTTGTCTGTTCGGATGCAAAAAACTTCTGTAAATGGAAAATTATCTCTCAACGTCACCAAAAGTTATAGGAGCAAACTTAAAGGATGTCAATGCATTTGAAGAATATTAATATTTGATATGTATTTTATTTTTTGAAATCCTTAATTTTTTTGCAAAACGTTTTGGATTTTTTGTTTAGTTTGTCGGGCTATTCTTCCTTCTACATTCTTAACTTTACTTTTTGCAATATCAATTATTATGACTTGAGTACTAAGTGAACTTAGTCCTTCCAATTTCGGTATTGTCACCAATATATCCCTAGTTGAAAAATACAAATTCTAGTTGACTTCTGCTGTTATTTAAATTTAATATTTCTTTAACTTTTTTAATTGTAAAATAATCGGTATCAACAAGCTCTTCAAACATTCTTATATTGCTCAAAGTTTTTTGAATAGAATTTTTAAGCATCTAGCCAGGCTCCCCATATTGTTAATATTGGCTGCGGTGGAAGGGGAACCAAGGGATACATTTTATTAAAAATTGCAATATTATCGAATTGGCTTGCAATTTCCTCTGCAACGCGCACAGCGTGCCAAGCAATTAACTTGTCATAGTTTTGGATAAAATACTTTAGGCCTATTAACAGGCTTATGGTGCTGCATCAGTTAAAAATAGAAGGATCTTTTGTCGAAATCCTGAAAATCTTGTATTTTACACAGAGCTCCAAAAAAATTTATTTATTGATTTAAATTTTTTATTTTACTTTTTTTTGAGAGTTTTTTTTGTGTACATTTGGAAATTTTTTGAAGAATTTTTTAAAAATATGGAAATTTAAAAAAATGACTCAAAAATATCAAAAATATTAAAACCAAAATATGCATTTTCACCCAAATACGCAAAAACAAATCGATGCAATTTTAACGTAAATTTATTGATACGGAAAGATAATTGTCGTTCTTAGACTATCGACAAAAATATGTCTTTGCATGGAACTCGCAGCCCTACTTATAGCCGTTGTGTATAAAAGTAATACATTCTGTACCAATTACCTTGAAATTTAAATAGTTTTTAATATTACTAATCGGTAAAGAAGGTGCCTGCTACAACATCCTTTACACACGATGCCTCTAATTTAAATTTATTTTTTAACCAATGTATGTACATATTTCTTATATCGGAAAAAAGTGCTTAGACTAAGTGCATACAATACAAGTCTTCTTGATAGGATTCCTATTATTTCGTGAGAATAAAGGTTTACATACATACATATTTACATTCTGAGAGATTTTTGTGGCTGCTTTTTTGTCGTACCTGTAACGCTCTGGCCAAGGTTTTGGTTCACGCACTAAAAGAAAATAAGTAGCCCCCTGTGGGTAATTTTCTAATTTTCAAATACAATTTGAAAATTTATCAAAAAAAAAGCGAACCACTTTGCAAAAAAGATTTACCCATAGGATAATAATTTCATTTTTGATATGTTTTGAGGACTTATCTTACTACCGTCGTAATTTGCTTAGTAACGTCTGCTCGTATTTCTGATGATTGTACCCATACAATACCTATAATAAAGTAGTTTGTTGTTGACGTTGTTCTCGTCTTTCACTGTGTTAGTTAGTTCACTAGCGATAAATGCATGCTATTATAGCAACAATTGAAACAAGCAACGACTGGGAATGAAGTAAGCCTTCTATTCTGATTATTAGCCATAACAAGATAACTTACTATTGAAGTGATAGTTAGTTGGTGGCAGTGTTTGCAAAAGTTTCAGTTAGTATAGCAGTAGATGTCGCCTATATGGATGGTTTGATACCTAGATTGACTGTTGACTGGCAATATGGTATGACGGTTTGAACATCCAAGTACGTGTGTATGTATGTATGTATTTATGTATGTACCTCAAATAAAACAGAAAAATAAAATACTTAAATTATACACGCATACATACAGTTCGTTTGGATAGAATACAATTGATACCTTGTGCTGTATTCTTTTCGTGTACATGTGAGATTACAATAGTCGATGGATGGGTTTGTTTGTTCGTTTGTTATTATTGTATCAACAACAACAGCAATAACATTTACTCTCCTATACATACAACCACTCGCACGCAAATATAGTCTTACAACAATAGCAATAACAACAAGAAGGCAACTTGGAATGAAAATAAAAGCAACAACAACAACTGCTGCTACTACAGCAAGAACACATTTACACAAATACTCGTATTATACCGTTTTTATTTCATATGGCAAACGGGTACTAGCAAAGCATTAGTATTAAAGTGTTACTCAGCATATGAACACCGCACACGAGAATTAAAAAAAGAGAAAAATAAAAACAAGAATACCTATAAAAATAAGAAAAACAAAAACAAACCAAAATATAAAGATTAAAAGGCAGTGAGAAAATTCAGAAAACAAAAACTATTGTATTCATTTTAACTGTATTGAAAATACATAAGAATTTTATGAAACAACACTTAATTAAAAAGGAATAGGTACATAAGTAAGTACAACAATTTGACTTGTTTGTTATAAAACGCCATTAAATCAACATTAAGCGGGCAGAGCAAAAAAAAACAAACAATTTGGCAAACCAAGTGTTTTTTGTTAACGCATCATCTCCTTACTAAACATAACCTAAAACTTTAACAAACCAACACATTAACATTTCTGTAATACACTCACAGCACATCGTGTGTTAAATGTGTATATGTGTAACATTTTTACTTCAAATAATAAACAAAAAAGGGCAAAGTTTTCTTTATTACATTCGATGGTGAAACTGAGCGCCGGTTATTTCTGAAAAAAGAAAAAAATTATTTCATTACATCAGAATTTGTTGATTTCGCAAATATTATGAAAATGGCGACGATATCAAGACGTTCTTCAGGAGCAAATTCGAATGGATCTACAAATGGTGCGCTATCGCCCGCAAAAAAGGTAAGCACAAACCGTTTACATGTTAATGTCAATATACCTAAATAGGTACAAAAATATATTTTTAATGCAAATAGGTTTTAACGATATAACTTAATTAGGTATGTACATAGTTTATTTAATCTTATTTATGTTAACTCATTTAATTAAAACATTTTTGGAAACTGAAGTGAATATTGTATTAACATACCTTTTCACAATACAAGTTATTTAAACAATTTAAATCTTGCCCTTTTTAGGTCCTATTACATACATGTTAATATGAATGCGTTAAAACATTAAAAAAATGCGTTCCGACAATTTGGTGCAAACTTACAATACATCTAATAAATTAACAACTTCGACGATTTTATATAACACTAGTAATTAACCCGCTGCTTTGTTAGCGTCTCCTTTTCTTTCGTGGACATATTTTAACGTCAAAGCTTATGTTTCTAGGCTTTAACTTGTTTAAATGCTAGGCATTTAGCCCGTTGCTTTGTAATAGGTATGATTTTCACCTCAAACGTTCAAATTTCGAAAAAGTACATTTGCATTTTTTTTAAACAAGTTGCGAATGTTATATACTTTTTATTTCTATGTATATTGATGTAAAAGATAGATGGCGGACTCAAAAATGCAGGTTTTACTCGCTTAAAAGGGCTGAATTTGAAAATAGTACCAGACACCTGTTCGCGTTTTTTTTTTTTGTTTAATGAACTTTAATTAAAAAAAAATTGCCAGTTAAAGAACGAAATAGTTCCAAAAATCCCCCTTACAGATTCTAATTCACTCAGGAACTTGCATGTTGAGTTTTATGTTTCTAAGTCCAATCTGAACGGCATATCAAAAAGTAAAGCACAAAAAAGTATCGAAAAGCGCTTCTACAGACGCTCATTCACTCAACGCATTGTTTGTTTAATTTTATGTTTTTAGGTGCAATACTAACGAAAATTGAAAAAGTACCTCTTGAAAAATAATAAATACAGCTGCTCATTCAGTTGGGAACTTGTATATTTAATTTTATGTTTCTACGGAAATTCATAAAGTACCAGTTAAAGAACGAAAAGGCAGCAAAGCGATCCCTCTAACAGATTCGCATTCACTCAAGACCTTGCACGTTTAATTTTATGTTTTTAGGTCCAATACTAACAGAAATTCAAAAAGTACCAGTTAAAGAACAAAAAGTACCACAATTTCCCTCATAGATTCTTATCCACTCAGGACATTGCGCGATGAAGTTTAGGTCCAATATTAACGATAATTAAAAAAGTACCAGTTGTAAAACCAAAAAGCTAAAGAAAGAAATTGAATTTCCCGTATTTCCCCTTTTTGGTACTTTTTTCTCCACATAGAACCATCAACAATTTCAGTATTGTAGTGGGAGCCCATAATTTAATACGTATATGTCAATGAATGGAGAAAAATCTTATGTAAAAAAAAGTTACGGTTTTCACCCCTTAAACGTCCGAATTTTGAAAAAGTACCAAATTTGTATTTGTATTTTTTAGATTAGTTTCAAATATGATATAACGTTTATTGCTATGTTTGTGGTTTTAAGAGATAGATGGGGTGACAAAAAAGTACCAAAATACGGGTTTTATACGTTTACTCAATAAATGGCCCGAACTTCAAAAAAGAACCAGACACATTTTTCCGCTTATTTTTCTAAAGAACAATGATAAGTATTAAATGTTTTTTTTTTATCTCTTAGCTTGGGAGATATAAGGTTACCCAATTTACCCGGTTTTACCCAGTTTTACGTCCTGAACATTCGAGTTTCGAAACATCACGTATTAGTCGATCGTGATTTCACGTTTTTAGATTCATGCGTTTAGGCTGCGCGATGATTAAACGTTACAATTTAATATATGTATGTAACTAATAGCATAACCCAGGGCGCTTCGCTACCATCATTAAAATAAAATATGTAATTTTTTCAATACAGATCTCGTGCATTGTTTAGTGCTGGGTCCAGACAGGAAGATTTTTTTTTTGCGCAGCTCTTGAGTTTATCGAAGAATACGGAGAGGGGAATAAAAAGGGAAAAATAGTTGCCGGTACTCGGTAGTTTTATTTAGTTCTGTCATTCGCTTTTTTACCGAATGTTGTTTCGCTTCTTCTTGCATTGCGGCTGAAGAAAAAATTTAAAATTGATTTAAAAAGGAGAACATTTGGTGAAAATACGAAAAATTATTAAAAAAAAAACGAAAAGGTATTTTAATGTTACAAATTTGAATTTATAATGTGGTATTTATATTTAATTAATGTTTTGCTTGCAGTAATATACATTCATGGAAACATGATCGGTGTTGTCAACTTCAAATTTTAAAAACACTAAAATGAAAAATTGATTCTTTTTGGAAAAGAAGCACTAATTTTAAAATTTTTTAATTATATACTTAAAATTATTTTAAAATACTCCTTAATAGAAAAGTAGATTTTAACATTTAAATATTAAAATTTAAATAAAAATAAAACAAAAAATTTCTTTTCGAATTCTAGTTTTAAAGACAAATAAAAATCAACAAAAATAAGAAGGTAAAATTTATATTTATAACACAAACTATATCTTAAAACAAACATACATTTTTATATTTATGCATTTTAATTGATGTATTCAATACAAAAAATTATAATAGGTGCTCAAAATATCACATATCAAAATTCATAAAACCCATATTTTCTTTATTATCAGGTCTGTTCAATAACAGAAATTTTAAATCTTCAATAATTGTTACAAGTTAGTGTTCACGTACACGAAAAACTTGCAAAGGGAGAATGAAAAATAAGCATAACAATTTGAGACAAAAAATTTTAAAAATTTCTGATAGTAAAAATTACTAGCAAGAATTATTCAACCACCTGTTTCATGTTTTCGTTTACGAAACAAAAATAATATTCATAATTTATAAAAAAGTTTTTCAATAACATAAAATATTTATTTTTCTAAAATTTAATTATATTTTAGTAAAATTTAAACGCAGTTTTGCGATAACTCTTTTTTGTTCCACCACCAATGTTCTTAAGCTCACAAGTTTCTTTTAACTATAACAATAATATTCAGGGGAGTTATTAATATCACCTGTTATAAATATAACTCACTTGCAGATGTAGCTATTTTTGAATATCGTTACTTCAATTAAGATAAAGCGTATCTAAAACGCCCGGGAGACTATCAAATAAATACATCAATCACATAGTTGTGTGCGTGCAGTCGTTCTTTTTCGGGTACACATACGCGTTGTCGGCAATGCTTGATGAAAATCAAAAAGTTTTGATTTTTTTATTTGATGGCTGATTATTTGATAGTCTCCTGTTGTGATTGACAAAAAAAAATTATTTTCTTTGTGTTTGTTGTCATGAAAAATATAAATATTTTGGTTTTTTACAAAATACAATTGTTGATTGCCGTGTTTATTTGTACGTCTCCGAAAAAGCTTCAAATAAACGACACTAACACATATGCACTGATTGACGGGTTTATTTGAAAGTCTCCAGAGCCCTTTACATATCGCAATTGCTTAACAATATTGTATTAACTCAAATTTTTTATTTTTCACTTTTTGGAAAAAATCGACACGTTACATTCATATCTACCCACTGTAAAAATATCATGCTATTTTGACTACTTTTTGGTAATGAAACGGTCGGCTTGAAAATTATTTTTCCTATGGCTTTAATGTAAAATGAAAATTTGTTTTGCTTCTACTGAAAGTTTTTAAATTTTGAGTTACTACAGTAGTGTTGAACAAGTGCGATATACAATTTTTTAAGCTTGGGACATAACTCTTGATAAAAAAGAATATAAGTAAAAAAAAGCTAATGGATATTTTTTTAAGAAATGTAGGACCTTTCCTTATATATATTCTTTTCTATCCAGTTTTATGTCCCAAACCTGAAAAAAATTTATATGTTGGAATCGTATTTTCTAAATTAAAGTAACGACATTTGGATTAAGATATCAGTTTACAGGGGCCTCTTGCAATATAACTGTTACATTTTTCATATTGCATAATTATATCGCCAATGTGTATGTTATATTCGAATATTTGCAACAATCAAAATACTTTTGATTTGTATTGCTCAACGGAAAGAAGTGCAATATACTGTCTAAATTGTTGACAACATTGCACAATGTTGTTGTGATTATCTGTATGTTCTGTTTACATTTTTATTGGATGAAAGTTGCACCATATTTTAATTGAAACCATTGTGGCAATTATTGCATAATGTAGGGCAAAATATATAAAATAATATAGCATATAAAATATACAATAATATTGTAGAATGGATGCTTCATATACTCCAGAATATCAGATAATTTTATCAAGTACATAGATGTATTCTATATCATTATTAAGTATAATTTGTAAATTGGTTTGATAAAAAGCATTTTTAAGACACTGGAAATATATTAAATAACGGTTTCAATTCAAGCCATAATTTTGCAATTGCCGCAGCGACCTTTCTGAGTTTTTCAATATAATTTTTTTTATTAAAACCTACCTATGTGCAAAAATATGTTTGGTACACATCACGTAATTTTGTGATACAATTACCTTTGGTGCCAACGAAAATAATAAAAGCGTTTAAAATAAAAAAAAAACTTGCACCGAGCACTTACTAAAGAATCGCTCGTAAATTTTTAAAAAGCACTGAAAACGGTGCGGAAAGCATCGAGTTGACAACGCTGTACAAAAACACATATAAACGTCGAATTGTAAGAAAATTAAAGCTAAAGAAAACACGAAAGTTGCTGAAAAAATGGTGTTTGAACATGACAGCGACTTTAGAAGGAAATTGAGAAAGCGTTGGGCAACAAAAAACACCTTGTCCTGACCCTAGACTTTTAAAGCTATTTGTACCAAGTTCAACCCATATTATTCCAAGCGATCTTCTAGTCATCAGATTTTAATAAAAATTTTAAGATGGTATGTAAATGCCCTCCTAAACAATAATATTATTAATAGTAATAAAATATTTTAGCAAAACAAATGCAAATACACTATTTTACATAGTCATTTTTACTTAAGTGCTGGTTCACACTGTTCAAGTTTAAGCCGTCAAGTCTTGAGCTTTTAGGAGAAAGGGACAAGCGAATGCCATTTATTTTCCTATCTCTTCTAAAAACTCAAGACTTGACGGCTTAGACTTGAACAGTATGAACCAGCACTTACTTTACATTAGTATATTGGCCTACTGTTCCAATTATGGAACGGTGCATTTATGTGAAAAAACGAAACACAAAAAAATTTAACATTTTGATTTGTTTTAGAACTATTTTATATATTTAATATAAATATATGAGTTGGAAGAAAAAAATTGGAAACCAAAATAACTCACATTTTTCGTCGAGACTTTTTTGCAAAAAACTCAAACAAACAACACGCAACAAAATAAAAATTGAGTACTGAAAAAAATAATAGCACATAAGTTTATTAGGTGAACACCACAGGGCTACCACAGCATTAAACTATTTACAACTGCATTCACACAAAAAGAAATATGAATACTAAACGCAACCGATAATATGGGTTAAATACTCTTACTGTTACAATTCATCAGATGCACAGAAATCTATATAGTATTTGTATTGAAGTTTTCTCGCTTATGCCTACAATAACGCAGTGGCCCTTTTACAGATATTGTTCATTTATAACCAAGTTATTTGTTCCAAATTTGTAGATTGTAGCTGTGGCCGTTCTTTATACTCGTATATCTGTGGTCACAAGCAATAACCGCCTAAGTCGAAATTTTTTTTAGAAATGGCACTTTATATTTATGCTTGTGTTTCTGAAAAAATTGCATTATTAAAAAAGGAATTCTGAATCAAAGATTAATATCCCCACAATGCTAAGACAAACAAAATTATCAAGAAAGTTGTATTTATTTCAGAAATGTTTAATAAAAACAAATACAGACTCAATTGTTTCTTAAGTCGACTTCGGCGGCTATCGCTGGTGACTACAGATATACAGAAGTCTAGTTCGACCCACGCCCACTTCCATAATCCCGCACATTTCTTACAGATGCTGTCGGTATATTGATAACCATTGGAATGGTACCAAAAATGGAAAATTTTAAACTTACCGTTATTCAAATATACGGGAATCTATTTTGAGCAACGCCCACTTTTTGACTAATGTTGCGTATTGATCAGCAAGCTAGTTGTACCAATTTTGGAAAATTGAGCTATCACCGTTCTCTAGATATACAGAAATCTCTTTTATCTTTGTGTGTGTAGTGCCGCGCCACTTATCCACTCTCACCTTTTCGCCAGATGTTGCATATCGTAACCCAGCTATGTGTACCAAATTTGGACAAATTTTTCATGTACCGTTCTTAAGATATTAATAAATCTAGGTTATGCCATGCCCACATTTTCAACCTCGCCCAAAGCATGTCGGATGTTGTGTATTGCCTACCAAGTTGTTTTTGCCTAATTTGGAAACTTTGGCTTTTGCCGTTTTCCAGATATAAAGAAATCTATAAAACCTTTGCATGGGAGGTGCCACGCCCACTTCTCCAATCCCGTCTGTTTTTTAGAGAGAGTGTGTATTGATACCTCAGCTATGTGTACCAAATATGGACGATTTTCTCTTACCGTTCGCTAGATATTAATAAATATATTTTGTTTGACGCCTACTTCCTCAATAGCGCCCATATTTTGTCGGATGGTGTTTATTGATAACCAAAATGGGTGTACCTAATTTGAAAACTTTGGCTCTTGTCGTTCTCCAGATATACAGAAATTTGCCGCACTCCCTAAAATTTCCAAAAAATATATAGCCTATATATCCTTTAAGACCACCAGTAATATACTGTAAGTTTCATAAAGATGGGATCAGCGGTTTAGGTGGCTAAATTTATATAGATTTCTATATATCTGGAGAACGGCAAGAGTAAGTTTCCAAATGTCGTGGTTATCAATACAAAACATCTGACAAAATCTGGGTGGAATTAGAGAAGTAGGCATGGCACAAATAGATTTTTTTCATATCTGCACATAGCTGGGTTATCAATTCAAAACCTCTTTAAAAAAAATGGGAGGGATTGGAGAACGTGGCGAGGCACATAATAAAATTCTGTTTATATCGAGAATGGAAACGGAATATTATTCTAAAAGTGGTCGGGATTTGCTAAGTGGGCGTAGAACAAAATTAAATTCTGTATATCTGGAACACGGGTTGTGTACAAAATTTGTACAAAAAGATTGGTTATCAATACACAATATCTGTAAGAAAATGGCAGGAATTGGATAAGTGGGCGTGGAACCTCATATTCAGATACAAAAAATTATCTGTATATGGTCATTTCCACAGAAAAGTCTATGTTTTGTCACGTAATGCCACAAAGTATTTTAAATTGTTTCTCAAATGAAATTTTCCATATTTACTTCTTTGTATTTTGGTGTAAAGCGCAACTAGCTTTACACTTACTGCAAGAAAAGAAAAACTTGTAGAACTTGGGTCTTAAACAGCGATATGCATTAGAGTGGTTCGGTCCACATACAATAAACAAAAGTTGAGCCAGTCAAAAGTCCGATCATAACATATTGCATAACATATTGTCGTTATTCATGGCTTGTCTATACCTTAATTTTTGCCTTTGCGGACTTTTTAATCCGACTCCAAATTCTGGGCGGCACTGATGCCACCTCTCGGATCGTACCCCCTAATGTCCAATTTTTTGCAAATTTCAAGGAAGCCCTTCTTATACTTAGTATGTGTAGGTCTTTCACTTTTATGCCACAACTCAATCTAAATCATTTTACCAAATTGTACTTGAATTGGCCCCTATAGGTCTAATACAAGTGCCATTCCTGACCATAGGTACCATAAGATATCTAAATAATATTCGGCATAATGAGCTTTAAAATTAATCTTAACCTCATAACAGAATTTTGTATTGCCAATGGGCTCTAATTAATAGCCGACTATAATTTCTTTCCGCCATTGACGACGGATGACGTCATTAGTCAAACATCAATCTTTATACCGGTGAGAGCTAAACGGCAAATCCCACTGAAGAGATTGTGTGGTTACAATAGAAACCAACTGTCCGTGAAAACCTGGGTTCAATTCGCAGCTCAGTCAAGAGTGAAAAGTTATCAATAAATATTTAGGCCTGATTAAAATATCAAAATTTGGATTAAAAAACCATTAACAGTTCAATAAAATAACCACAATACTAATTAAGTTAAAAAATTATTTGTTATAATGGTTATTTGTAACCCAAAAAATTTACTGTGTTTTATAATTGATGTTTTTAACCAAAAATATTTTTTGGTTGGAGTGATGGTTATTTATAACAAAAAACAAATTTTCACTTTAATTGGTTACGATAACCAAAAAAAATATATTAAATTATAATTGTTAATTAAAATTTGTATCTATAATTTATCAATATTAATGGTTAAATATGATTTTTTGTCGTTTCTCTTATAACTGTTAAGGGCCTGGTATGTATGTATTGCATATAATAAAAATAAGGAGGTCACTTGAGACCCGATTCGAGCAGATATGTTAATTTCTTCCTGCGAGCAACTAAGTGTTAAGAAAATTTATGGCGATAATTTATATTGCTGTCCTGTTTTGACTTCTTATTTTAGCAAATATATAACCCAGGCGCATTTCAGCTGTGACCTTATATGTGGATTCAATCGCAACCCGCACAAAACTTTCAGTGTTTGAGAATGACACGGAAACTCTTAATAATACATTATCATTATATATTATTGAAACGAAATTTTTTGTGAAATATTTACCTGGTATTGGAATTATTTCATTAAAAGAATTTTGCTATTGCGCCAGTTGGTCAGCCGTATAGAAATGCAGACATGGTGGCTCCGTTATTAGTAAATTGTCCCAATTTATAATTTCTGTGTATACATTGCAGTGTAAATTTATTTTAATTTTTTGAACACGAAACTCTAATCCCTCCGGGTGGGTCTTCCCTAACAGTTCTTATAATTTCAAAGCCCTGATATCGTACTGTAGGATCAGGATCCGTTATCATTGCCAGTATTATATTTTTAGGGTTTAAATAGTAACTAATATGTTTATGCGGCCCTATGTTCCACTGGGAATTAAAGGATTACATATATATATTATGTTCAATGGTAGGGCGAATTAATTCTTGAATATATAATGGTAATTGTCGAATCCAAAGTACACATTTAAAAACATGACGGCTTCCGTCATGAGTATAACCATACAAAAAAGTTAGAGCTGATCATCGCGAATGTTCCAATCGCCTACATTGTCTGGCATAATTCCCATAGAAATTGGCTAAAAATCGTTAACAACCTAAAAGTCCCCAAAGGCAAAATTAATTCATAGACAAGCCATGAATAACGATAATGCAATATGTTATTGCTGGCGTTACGTTACAAAAAGTAAACTTTTCGTTGGAAATGCCCATATCTAACTTGAGTTGCAAGAATGTTTAAAATTATATTTTTTAGGGTATTAAGTCCTTAAAATTTAAAAAAAAAACTAGACATTCCTTTAGTAAAAAAATTCTAAATCCATTTACGGCCTGGCCCACAATGTCAACAAGATTTTTTTAATATTGTTTTAAATATAAATATACACAGAAAAAATCAAAAATAACCAAAATTATTATATAGATTACTAAAATTGTAAAAATTTAAGATTGTGAATGTTTTTTTTTTTAATAAATGATATTTTTTGATTTTAATTAAAAAAATTATCAAAAAACTTTGTCTTTTCAAACAATGTGCGAATTGATTTAATTAAATAAAGCTCAGGTTTTGACAATTCCCAACAACAAATCTACAAGTTTAAATTATTTTATTTTAAGCGAAAAAATCAATAAAGATTTTTTGTTATTTAATTAATATTTTAATTGAAAATGTATTTCAAAACAACTAAAATGTTAATTAAATCAAAGTTATATTTTTAATTTTCTTTCAAATAAAAAAATAATTGATTCAATTATCACATTAATTAAATTGAAATACTTTTAAAACGACTTTTTTAATTGATAAAATATTTGCTGATAATTTTTTCTGTGTACGAAAGAAATGTTCATGTCGGCAATATGGGCCAACAGTTAAGGGGTTCTGAAATATTTTGGAAACAAGTTTACATTTTTTTTTTTTATTTTTTACATATACATATTTTAAATAGTAGCAAGCATTTTCGTTTTCACATAAAAATAAAATATTTTTACAAAATTTATTTTGCAGAGTCAATATGAATACGAAGAAAATTTTTGTATATCCTTGAACATTTTCATCACCACAAGCAATTAAAAACTGTTTAGATTATTTGTACAACGTATTTTCTTTGTAGCCATTATTAATGATGAATTTGAGATAAAAACTAAATTATTTTGGATGGAAGTAAAAACGAAAAATTTTAAGTAATTTTTCAAATTAATGAGCAATATCGCTTAAACATGAGGTGTAAGAAAAAAATTGTTATATTCGTAATCAGCGGACAAAAATACATAAGGATCAATTATTTCGATATCAGAATATTTACGTAAAAAAAAGTTTTAAGGTATAAACCAAAACAAAAGGATTTTAACATCCTTCCAATAACAGTAAGATATTACGATATATTCAATAATTTCGCTCCTCAACTGAAATAGATTTTTGTGTAGACTTATTAATAATCGAGAAAGCATTTTCAGGTTTGGAGAACCGTTCGCGAAATACTGACCCAATAATACAAAAAATTGTGGAAATTATGGAATGTGCATATGTATATATCTACTATAACCTTAAAACTAGTGATGGTAGGGACAAACTAATGGCGACATCGTCATCAGCAGATGAAATACATCAGCATTATCTCCATTTTATTTTGCTTTGTAATTAACTAAAACTTTCAATGTACAATAGGTAGGTTTATCCAAAAGCTCAGCACAACAAGAACATCAAGCACAAACAACATTATAGTACTGACAATAAAACAAAAATTGAAAATTTTGAGATTTTCGTTATAAAATTTATTATTTTTATGAAGTACGAGGGCGGTTCAACAAATCCGTAACATTTAAAATGAAACACAGGTTTTGGATCAATTTATTATCAACGAATTAAGTCATCTTTGAGCTCTATACACTATCCCTTTCAAAAAAAAAATAAGATTTGTCAGGTCATTAAAATATATATTTGCTTGTTATATGATTTCATCGTTGGAGTAATATCTCTTTCCGCCGAACCATTTCTTTAGGTTTGGAAACAAGAAATCGTCAGTCATGGCTAAATTTAGAGAATAGGGCAATGAGTGAGACATTCATAGCCTGATTCATGGATTTTTGCAATGAAATACTTAATGAGCACACGAAATTCACTTTTTTCACAAGATACTATCAATGGCTGTCAAACACAAACTAAATGACGTAGCTTATTAAAATTTTAAAGAGTCAGCTGACAGATGCCTGTCGACAGGAGCAGTAACCCTTTCGACTAAGAGGCGAAAAATTTAAAAAAAGTCACGGACTTATTGGCCTACCCTTGTATTTTCTTTAGGGTCATGAAAATTTATTTTTTACTAAAGATCGCTTCAAGGTACGGTCAAGTATGAAAAATATTTTCCCAATTTGTTTCCTGTATTTACCAAAAAAACTTTCAAAACAAAACAATTTTATTTTCTGTGCCAGATTTATCAACATATTTTGGTTTGTTAAAACAGATTATAAAAAGGAAAGAAGTTTGTATGGGGACCATATGAAATTATTGACCGACAGGCGCGGATTCAGGGGGTGGGGAAAGGAAATTTCGCCCCCCCCCCCCTAAATTATAAAAATATGTTTCGCTTATTTCGATAATATACAAATTTCCAAATGTACAAAATTTTTGGAAATCCCATCAAGTTTTTTTTTGTTTTTTACTGAATCTCTAATCGAATTTTCAATAAGTATCTAAGTATTTTTCTTAATAGTTATTTATTATATATTTCCAATGAAACATCCACACAATTTTTCATTGTAAATGAGAAAATTCCAGATGAAATTGAGAAAATTCCAAATGATAATACTGCGATTTGTATTTATTTTAATTTTTTCCATCATTATGTTTGTTATGTACGTTCGTTGTATGAATATTAAAAAAATTTTATAATTCAATTTTATTAATTTAAATTTCTCAATTTCATTTGGAATTTTCTCAATTTCAAATTGATATTCTCAATTTCATTTGGAATTTTCTCAATTTCAAATTGATATTCTCAATTTTAATTGGAATTTTCTCAATTTCAAATTGATATTCTCAATTTCATTTGGAATTTTCTCAATTTCAAATTGATATTCTCAATTTTAATTGGAATTTTCTCAATTTCAAATTGATATTCTCAATTTCAATTGGAATTTTCTCAATTTTAAATTGATATTCTCAATTTCAATTGGAATTTTCTCAATTTCAAATTGATATTCTCAATTTCAATTGGAATTTTCTCAATTTTAAATTGATATTCTCAATTTCAATTGGAATTTTCTCAATTTCAAATTGATATTCTCAATTTCAATTGGAATTTTCTCAGTTTCAATGAAATATGATGTAGTTTACTGTATTGAAATACATCTTAATATATAAAAAATCCGTGTCACTGTGTATGTTTCGAATAAACTCAAAAACGAGTCAACTGATATTCATGAAAATTGGCATATATATGTAATTTGGTCCAACTTAGATGATAGGATAGTTATTATTTAAATTAATGGCCTGGGGGCGGAGGGGCGTGGCAAAATCCATAACTTGAGAACGGCTTGACCGATTTGAACGATTTTTTCTTTGAAATTATCGCCATGGTCCAACTTAGGTTTTTACGGAAATAAAATTTTGCCCCGCCCACTTTTACGCCCACTTTTTTCGATTTACCTAAAATCAGAAAACGCCTCCATCGAGTTGACTTATTTTTCTTTCAAAATTCGTATTAATCAACTTTAAGTTTTCATCGAAAGAAAAATTTACCACGCCTACATTTACGCCCACTTTTTCTATTAAGCGCATAACTGGAGAACGGCTTGACCGATTTGGACGATTTTTTCTTTAAAATGATCACCATGGTCCAACTTAGGTTTTTACGGAAAGAAAATTTTGCCCCGCCCACTTTTACGCCCACTTTTTTCTTAAGAAAAACTTTGTATTTCATGGATTTTTATTTAAAGGCCATAAATTTCGTTTAAAGATCAATTTAAGTCGTCTGGTAATACAACACTAATGTTTGCTTAGGGCCAGCAAGGCGGACCGGGTCAGCTAGTATTATTATACATTCAATCCCAGCAAGTGCCATCATATCCGAAAAATAAACGTTTGGGTTGAAAATGCGAGCGGTTGAATTATTCATAAGCTTTAGTATATGCAATATTTTTATTTGTGTTATGATAATTATTTATTATATACATTTGAATATAACCGTTTTTCGTATCATAGTTTCATCGTAGTAGGCTTTGAATTTGAATTTTATATGGCAATGCACATATATACATATGGATATATGTATTGGTCTAGTAAAAGTTCACCAAAGAAGAATTATATAACCGTTAAATTTCAAGTGCATTAATAAGAAAAGTTCTTTGATATACAGAAATACATAAAAATTAGTGAAACAATGGTGAGTCCGTAATTTTTTTTTTAATATAATGTACCTATATAAGTATATATAATTTAGTCGTAAAGGATGTAAGTCCAATGTATAAATTTTATAGCAGAGAGAAAAAACTTTCTTGTCTTTAGTTCTGAATATATTTTAAGTCTGTAAATCCAGTTTTGCTTCATTGCCGACTCTTTATTGGCTTGCAAACCAACTAAAAATAATACATTTATGTTATACATAGCTTTTTGTGACTTATCACCTTTTCTATTATATATTTTATACTTTTAATGTACATTTTTGTACATTTGCAAAAAATAAAATATACTATAAAATTACTAGATAACCCGTGCGAATATTTCGCACCGTTAGTTATCATTTTTGTAACATAAAATGAAAATAATTAATAGAAATTTTAGTAACTTCAATACATTTCATTAAAAGTATAAAAATATTAGAAATCATAATATATATCATACATATTTACATACATACATATGTTTAAATGCTTTTATAATACTTCTTTGAATACAATGTTAGAGGTAATGACATGATCATCGTTAACTTTTTGCCCGTACGAATCCTTAATACAAACAAAAATATCTTTAAACGTACGCAATTATATATAACTGACTTAGTAATAAACGGCATTATAGAAAATAGCGGTATTGCCAGAATGGATTTTAATACATACTATATTATGTAGAACTGCATTACTATTAAGCGACCCTGTATTACCACACTTGAACAAAAACATATAATCATAATGACAACAGTATTATCATGCAGTTCTATTAGAACTGCATTACTATTAAGCGACCCTGTATTACCACACTTGAATAAAAACATATAATCATAATGACAACAGTATTATCATGCAGTTCTATATAAAATATAATTTTTATCAATGAAAATATTAATTTTTCAATTTCTAATTATTTTTCGCCATTAGTGTTAGAAATAAGCTTTAAAATGAGATATCATTCATTAAATTTGATGCGGTCGTATGGGAGATATTTGCAACCGACAAAAAAAGTGCTTTATAAATAATATATATGATTTTATTTATATCAATGTTGACTATTTACAAATATTAACAAATTTTTTTTGAAATTTTCACATTTTAATGGCCCCTAGCGTTTTTTCCTTAGCATTTTTAGACTTAGAACTTTTACATATCGTTGCAAAACAAGAACTAGAAAAAAATATTTGTATTTTTTTCCACAAACGATGTATTTTTGTTTACTCTATTGAACTGCATCAAAAACTTAATTTTCAAAAATTAAAAATTAGCGCATTTACGACTGTAGGTATGTATGTATCTGCAGCCAAAATTATTTTGGTCTCTCCATTGTTATAAGCTTTAAAATTCCTTTCTAAATAAAAATAATTTAAATAAAGAAATTAACTGTAATCAACTTAAATCAGAATAATTATATATGTATCTTTAGATTAAAACCCAAACAGTTCGACTTAAATTCATTACTTAATTTTAAAATTAGTGAAGCATATTCCTTCTTCCAAAATTTTGTTAACAATTGCATGTTTTTTTTTTTTTTGGTCGAAAAATTGTTCAAACAATTTAGTATGATGTAGTCAAATAAATTGTTTCAAATAAAAAAAAAAAACATTAAATTATTAATAAACTTTAATAAACTTTAAAAACAAATTTTTTAATTGTTTTGTATCATAAAAAATATATAGGCCTTGTTCTTATGACCATTGAAAACCAGCCGGACGGATGGACATCGATAGATTATCTCAGAAAGTGATTCTCAGATGATCGATATACCAATATTTTTTAGTGTGACATACATACATCAACGCAAACGCATAATACCCTCTGCACTTTTGTGCTGTGGGTATACAAATGAGTCATTATTCAAAGGAATTATTAGTTTAACGCAAAGTATGACTTATAATAAAGGTTTACACGTATCGTAAAAATTTCTTTAAATTAAAAAAAAAACAAAATTATATTTATGTAAAAGTTGGATTTCTATAGATTTTAAAACTGTTAAAAATATTTCCTTTTTATTTTCTAGTTTTGAGTTGTTTAGTTCTTTAGAAATAGGTTTTCAGCAAACATATCGAAGCTATGCAATAGAGTAGTTACTTAAAAAACCTGGTTTTTGTGAGAATGTAGGTATTAAGTTCTTTAATTCCAAGTGGAACATATGGCCGCCTACTAGCCAATAATGTGGAGTTAATCACCATATCGTTTCTTCATACATATTGTGTAAAAATTTCATACAAATATCTTTTATACTCAACTCTAGAAAGAAGAATTAAATTTTAATATGCTAGAAAATTCAAATTTGGCTTATGACTCTATTGAAGCAAAGGCTCGATATCTTAATCTCGTAATATCTTCAAGTCTAGCTAAACGATTTGAAAATGCTAATAAATTTGTAATCCATATGGCAAAATTATACAGATATGATGTATTGCAGATATTTTTGGTAGTGTGTGCGTCAATAAATTGTACATACTCTTACTTTAAGGTCAATTTAACTACAAAAAGTCACTACGTTATAGGTACCTAAGAATCGTCATTAATGTGTAATTATTTACCCTTAGAATAAAACAAAACACAAATCAATAACAAGTGTATAAAGCAGCCATTATGGTATTGTCGTTTTAAGCTCAAATACTTCCAAACAAACACTTGTTTATAAACACGCACTCCACTAATCCATTCGCAACTCAAAACTTTATACATATGCATGTATGTATGGGTGTGAACGTAACGAATAATATTGTTAGCTGAACAAATAGAAGTATAATAATACAACGAACGCAACTTCAAACTAATCTATGGGTAGAAGGAAACACAGTTCGTCCGCATTATACAAAAGAATACATTCACATTTGCTACAACTAAAATCATGCAATAAACAAGAAATGCTTCAGTCTGAGGGGGAGAATTGAGAAATAAAAAAGTCATCGTCGTCACCCAACTGGCATCTATAGAATTATACTTGAATACGACTATATAATAATAACATTAACATATTTTCAACATAGGAGGGCAGTTTATTAAATCGTTATAGGGAATAAAAAAATAAATTCAAAAGACATTAACTGA
Organism: Pollenia amentaria; assembly: GCA_943735925.1. Taxonomy (NCBI): domain Eukaryota; kingdom Metazoa; phylum Arthropoda; class Insecta; order Diptera; family Polleniidae; genus Pollenia; species Pollenia amentaria. Next base: position 229,847,664 of record OX031009.1, read on the forward strand.
TCTCTATTCCCATGGAAAGTAATGCATCAATAGTAGAACAATATCGTCCTATATCGATACTTCCCTTTTTTGATCAAATCTTCGAACGTTTATTGCACTAACAAAATTTCAACTTATTTTATGGAATTTACTAAAGGCTAGCTTACACGGTAATCCAATGTATTACGACATGTGGAAAAATGATGTAGAATGAGAAAAATATCATGTAAAAGAAAATGCATTCAGTAAGAGAGAATACGGATACAAAATTTGACAAGTGGTCGGTAAATTTTAATTTTCTAAACCATTTTAGAAACTTAAGACACCAGTAGTGCGATTTACTAACTTTTTTTTTACAATAATCGTATCGTTAAAATAAATATAACGAAAATTTATCGAGCGATTCAGTACCATTTTTAACGATACTCGCTGTCGATTAAAGTCAGCTGTTACTTTAAGCAGTTTTATTTTCGATATTTTAACGACAATAATTTATGTTGTGTTTGTTTAATCGATTTAATGTATTTTATGTTTAAAGTGGCTGAGGCCCGACTTCTCTCATACATACTTCGAACAAAAACAAAATTCTAAGTTCAAAACAAGCCGAATTCATTCCAGGTAATCTCGGTAGTACAACAAGTACAACTCGTACAAAAACCACAAGCAATTTGTTTTTGTAAAATCATTGTACCTACAATGCCAAAAACCGAAACATATCATAACAGAAACAAAGATAATAAACAAAATTTTTGGCCTCCAACAATTATAAAGCTAAAGAAAAAAAGTTATCAGTAGCTCGTTTCTGTATTTCTCGCATTGCAAAATTTCTCACATTAAGTATGAAACAAAAAATTCTATCGTTTCTCGATTTGTAAGAAAAAAGTGTTTCTGTATTTGAATGCGAGAACAGACAACACAGATTCTGTTTTAACTGGAATACTTCCAGTAATTAAGTGTCAAATGCAAGCGAAACGTCAACGAAAGAAATATATATAATATAAATAGGGCTGCCAGATTTGACGATTTATCGTCATTTTGACGATTTTTTGTTCAAAAATTGGCAAAGTGCTGATTTTTTCTAGTGACGATATTATTCAGTCTTCGAAATAAAATAATTTTAATTAGTTTAATATGTTTATATATTCGGCACCACAGAAAAACAAGGCAGCTTAAAAAATTTATGGGCAAAATCCAAATTTCGAAGGAAAACTGTTTAATTTTTATTTCCTTAGATTATTTAATACATTTGTTTATGTGATCAAAACATTAAACTATTGTCCCATTTTTCAATCAATGCACTATAGGAAATTTTTGCCTTTTTTGGCAAGTTCAATATGATATTTTGTCACGTCTTAAAGTGATCTTTTCAGGAAAAAAAAACAATCTGAAATTTTAAATTGTTATCGGATTAAAGAGAAAAATAAAATAAATAACTTTATTTAAATAGACCTCAAGTTTAAGTATGTATGTATATATGTATAAAATATGTATTTTACCCATGAACTTTACCAATTTTTTTTTTTTTTTTTTTTTTGATTATGTTTTAATCTAACAAAATTTGTCAAAATTAATTTTAAATTGTCCGATGTTTAAAAACAAATTAGCCGATTTTTTTTTATTTTTTCTTAGGAAATTAACGATTTTTTTACAAATTTATCTGGCAGCCCTGCATAAAACGAAAACAATGAATGGCTTAAAACAATTAAAATAACAAAATATAACATTTGTGTTTTAATTATTTTCATCGTTAAAATTCTTTCTCTTCAAATAAAAAAAAATAATACACATTCTTGTGTACATGCATACATAATTTGTGCTCCATTTTTTGTAATTTTATTTTTCTCACATCAATTTCAAATGTTACTTATTTTGACAGTTCTTGTGAGAAATTTTTAGCAAAATATTAATACAGAAACACTTTTTCTCACATCCTGCCAATAATTGCTGGAAAATTATTTAAATGACAGATAATTCTCCCAAAGTAAAGATACAGAAACACTTAAGTGAGAAAAACCATTTTTTGTTTCATATTGCACTGTTTTTGTTATAATTCACTTGTTTCATGCGGGAAATTTTACGATGCGAGAAATACAGAAACGGGCTACAGCAGGGCTTTTAGGATCACCTGTAATGAATTCGCCTTGGTTCAAAATGTACAAAAAAAAGCAAAATAGAAACAAAAACAAAATTCTAAATGTAAAATTCACAAAATAAAATATAAAAACAGTAAATTAAGCACAATTTCATTTTGTTTTTCTTGATTCTCTTTTGTGCTTTTAGTTTATTTATAACATTTTGTAGACAGAGATGTTACAAAAACTACAGCTGTTTATTAACGTTAAAAATAAATTACAGAATCACAATATCGTTACTGCAAGCGTATATATATGTCGACAAAAATTACGATTGGCGGATCGTTAAAAGTTAGTGATTTGCACCACAGAGGTGTATTTTAACTGTATATTTTGTAGGGTATTCATTCGGATAACCGTTAATCCGTTAACCGATTAATTACTAGCCGATTTACTGATCGGTCAATTTAAAATTGCCTATTTTCGATTAACGATTAATTCGATTAACGGTTAATTTCAGTCGATTAACAGGTGTCACAATATTTTTAATTTTTTGTAGTACTAAAACATATTTTTTTGTGTTTTTAATTATTTGTTTGGTTTCATATACAAAAGGTATGTGTTCAGAAAATATTTTTCCATACAAACAATGAAGGTGTTCAGTGATCTTCAGTTTAATCGATTAAAGCAACAGCCCTATTAAATAAATACCCTAAAAAAAACTAAGATCAACTCAGGCAATTTGATGTTGTTTTTTGTTAATATTGTAAAACTGTAACCATATGCCTTTTTGTTATTTACTCAGCTGTTCAGTATATTTGCTTATATTTTACTTATACTCTACGCGAAAACATGAAAAATACTTGTAGATTTTAATTTTTTTATTTTCAACACGGAGAAAATTTCATAATATTTTTATTCTACAAAGTCGTTATACATACATTGGTTAACCGTGTAAACTAGTCTTAAATGAGTTTCAGTATGGCTTTCGATAGGGTTGGCAGTGAAGATGCTTTTGTAAACGCCGAAAATGAAATGATCTAGCGAACGCGTATGATCTTATAGATCATGAGATATTGTGGAAGCAGCCACAATGGAATTCGTGGGAATGAATTTTCGCTCCTACAAAGCTACTAAATAAATTGAAGGCAATTTGTTCAAGTTACAGAAATGAAAAATAATCTGGAAAATGACGTACATAGAGATCCTAAGGGAAGTGTTCTAGTTCCTTTGTTCTTTTCAATATACATCAATGATTTCAAAAACTTGAATTTTACAGGAACGTTTTTTCGTTATAAACATGAAACTGTATTAAAGCCATATATAAAAATGAATGATTTCAGTATTTTTGTTGGAGGAAATTAAGTTTGAAAAGGTTCATCCGTTGAATATATTGGTATTTGTTTTAAGGGAAATCTTATGTGGGATCCGTTTATTAAAAGTATTAAGTTTTATTAAAGCCCTTGTAATTACCTTGCTTTAATATATGGTTTCAAAAAAACTTTAGAGTTTAAATTGCTCCAGAGAATGCAGAATAAAGCAATAAAGAGCGTAGCAAATTTACCTACAAAGAAAAAATTAAAAGTTGTCTCTAATCAACATATTTATACCAAATTCATAATATCAAACCAACAAATTGTTGATTTTGCACCTATTATCAAAATGATTATATTGATTACTAAAAATTTTAAATATGTGAATATTTTTTTTCAATAAATGATATTTTTAATTTTAATTAAAAAAATTTGTATTGTGGTTATTTTATTGAACAGTTAATGGTTTTTAATCTAAATTAAGATATTTTAATTAGGCTTAAGTTCATTGAATTTAATTTTCATTAAAATATTTTTATGAAGACAGAAATTTTACAACATGAAATTACTTAAAATTTTATTGATAACTAGCTTAACCCGGTGCGCTTCGCTACACTGGCATCCTATGGGAGGTATTTCCCCCCCTGCGCCTACCCGCTTTATTTTTATTTTCAAAAGTGTAGTATACCATAAGAGTGACTTTTAGAAAGTTTGAACATTCTCACTATTACAGTTCTTAAGATATGCGATGTTAAACATTGGCGTCCTATGGGGTATTCCTATACCCCCGCTGCTATTTTATTTCAATTCCGGGGCTCAGAAGATCCTACTACAAAAAGTTCAGCAAAATGCGTGCAGCGGCTCTTAAGATATGCGATAATTAATATTGGCATCCTATGGGGGTACCAATTCCCCTGCCCCTATCGAAAAAATAAGTAGCCTATTTTATTTTTAGGGCTCACGTGATGTTACTGTAAAAATTTCAGGAAAATCGGTTCAGTATAATATTGGCATCCTATGGGGGGTACCAATTCCCCTGCCCCTATCGAAAAAATAAGTAGCCTATTTTATTTTTAGGGCTCACGTGATGTTACTGTAAAAATTTCAGGAAAATCGGTTCAGTATAATATTGGCATCCTATGGGGGGTACCAATTCCCCTGCCCCTATCGAAAAAATAAGTAGCCTATTTTATTTTTAGGGCTCACGTGATGTTACTGTAAAAATTTCAGGAAAATCGGTTCAGTATAATATTGGCATCCTATGGGGGGTACCAATTCCCCTGCCCCTATCGAAAAAATAAGTAGCCTATTTTATTTTTAGGGCTCACGTGATGTTACTGTAAAAATTTCAGGAAAATCGGTTCAGTAGTTTCGGAGTCTATAAAGCGACAAACATACAAACATACAAACACACATAATTTCATTTTTATATATATAGATTTTTCATTCTTGACTGCGCTGAGATTTGAACCCAGGCTTTCACGGACAGGTCGCCCAGACTAGTTTCGATTGTAACCACACAATCTCTTCAGTGGGGTTGGTCGTCTTTACTCACTCGGCTATTGAAGCCGGATTATTAGCCGAAGATTGGTATTTTACCTTGGTAGATCGAAATTTGCTTTTGAATGAATGATTATCTATTTTAATTAATTTACATGTTTTTCCTAACTTCTGTTTTTTCGTACTTTAAATTCAATGAACTTAAGCCTAATTAAAATATATAAATTAAAAAAATTATCAAAAAACTTAACATTTCAAACAATGCGTTAATTTATTTAATTAAATTTGACAATTCCCAACAACAATTCTACAAAATTAAATTACTTTATTTAAAACGAAAAAATCAATTAATATTTTTTGATTTTTAATTATTATTTTAATAAAAAATTTATATCAAAACAACTTAAATATTAATTAAATCAAAATTATATCTTTAAATTTCTTTCAACAAAAAAAATAATAATTGCTGATTTCCAACTGTTATTTTGTATAGGAGACGTTTTCACAACTGGTTTGCCAATATACGGGCTACATAAGTAGGGCTGTGGAGTCGTCAGAAAAAAGTACTTAGTCCGACTCCGACCCCAAAACTAAAATTTTTTAAGTGCGACTCCGACTTCAACTCCTACTCTAACCTTGATGCTGAATGTATATGAGACTGGTCCTTATTTGACTTTAAACTTCTTTTATACCCTCCACCACTAGTAATGAGTGAGGGTATACTAAGCTTGTCATTCCGTGCGAAACTTTTTTATTCTGCATGTAATACCCCATAAAGCATATGTATTCTGACTCCTTGAGTAATTCTAAGTCGATTTAGCCATGTCCGTATTTGTGTCCGTTTGTTGAAAACACGCCCATTTTCGAAAAGCTCAAAAGATAAGAACAATGTTGGTGTCAAACTGCTTCTTCTTATCCTAAGCAGTTTGGGATTTACATCCAGCAAAATCCGATTAGTATAATAAGAGTTATGAATCAAAATGTAGAACCACCACCCTAAAAAATTTACAGCTTATTTACAAAAACTAACATAAAAGGTGGCATAATCACGGCATGATATAGGATTATGCACAGCAGATACAGATATTGTGGTAAAATTTGGTCCAATTTTAGTTCATATGGCCAGAAATAATATCATGCAATATTCTGATTATCGGTCCATATTTTCCTTAGATCCCATATTAATCCCTCCTGAAAAGTTCAAATTGCCTGAAGGGTATCAAAGATTCGGCACAGCCGAATATAGCACTCTAACTTGTTTTTAATGTAGTACCTATTAAATGGTTAGATATAGCAAGAAATGATTCTGTAAAAATTTCAAATCGATAATTGAAATATTGCATCGCCAATTTTAAACTATTTTTATTTTGGAAAATATAAGAAAAAATTTTTAAATTTACGACACCGACTCCAACTCTGGTACAAAAATTAAACTCCGACTCCACAGCCCTGCTAATAAGTTTCAGTTATTACTGTTCATATTTAGTCTTAATTTTTTTGGGCACCGTACCATACAATTCACACGGAATCAGGATACTTTTAACACATGAAATCGTGACAAGTTAAGACTAATCGTTTGCCAATCTGAAACAAATAGACAACGAATTCAACAATCTGCCTGTAGGGAATATTACAACTTGTCATATAATATTAAACAGGCCTTAAGCATATCGCAGTTTAAATATTTGCTAAAAAAAAATTGTATCTCAACATGTTGTTATAAGGTTTGTATTGGGTGCAAGGAGAGATAGAGTTATGCTAGCTATCCCTTTTTTTAAAAAAATACTTTGTATTTTGTTTTTGTAAAAAGTTAAAGTGAATGTCAAAATTATTTTTTGAAAACATAAACAAGGGTTTTTTTATAAAATATACACAAGCGGCTTAGAAGGTAAATCTTTTTCCTGTATTCCAAATTTTGGCTCCAAATTGTGACTCCACTTATTTCTTACATACTTTTTATTCCTTGATTTTATATTTTATATTCACGTTTTTTTGTTTTATAAAATTTAAATAAATTTTCAAGTATTTAGATTTTTATTGAATTTTAAATTTTAACTAATTTTTTCACAAAATGTAAACAACTCTTGACATTCAGTATACACACAAATAAATAAACAGTAAATAGATGACTCGAAAATGTCACCTGTATGAATTCGTCTTGACTGGGTGTTTTTATCTGCATGAGAACTTTCGAAATCGATAACTACGATTTGACAGCTGAGAATGTCAAATAGTGTTGACATTTCTGTTCAGTGAGGTATGGCAAGTCATCATGAATCGTCTAATGCTAGAATAACGCTTTCAAATTGTAGAAATTTACTTTGAAAAAATAAATCTGTTCGCGAACTGCATAGAGCACTTCGGTCATTTTACGAAGCTCGTTTCTGGTTAAATGGCTACGTTATTAAGGCAAATTGCCGTACTTGGATCGAATACAATCGTTAAGCCGTTAAAGATTAACCATTACATCCATTAAAATTGAGTGTTTGGTGTGGTTGACACCCTCTTATCCCTTATAATGGAATGCCCTGCACCAGTGTCGAAAGTCAAAATGCGGATTTCACCATTGATATACCCACAGGTCGTAATATTCTTGTTGCTCGTTTTCACTACTTAATTAATCGTGGAACCTTCAGATGATTCCTTCGCTATGCTACCTCTTCTTAGCCTCAGCGGCGACTCTTGCGATGACTGCCGATAAGCTCTTTGGTTGTCTCTTTGTGGCGAAGCAGATCGGGATCGTTTTCTTGGTGACTTGCAGTTTCGTTAAATATGACCACTCTTACTACAGTTATAGCATTTTACTTTGCTTTTGGTTTTATTTTGCTTGTCGCCAAAAGCTTGCAAAACTGCCTCGGTCTTAAAGTGATCTAACAATGGATGACTTTCACCTGGATAAGTAAGCTGCACCAAACGCTCGATCTCTAGTGCGAAATCCTGTAGCGTCTCGTTTGCCTTTTGTACTCTGCCCCGTAGTTCCATTCTGAATATTTCTTTTCTGTGTTCACCACCAGACTTACGTTGCAGTGCTACCATAATGTCATCATAATTGTTTCTGCAACTTACTGGTACACTTTCTAGAATTTCTAGAAGCTCTATGGGTTTTTCTTCATTGTTCCATGCGTTTTTGTTGGCAACTGTGTCAAACTGGAACTTGAACACATTCAATGGTGAGCTGCCGTCAAAACTTGGAGCTCTTATCCTATTCGATACTTCTGGAAAAACTCTCACCGCTCCCTCTTGATATTGAAGACTATTTACTTTTTCTTCCAAATGATGTAGTTTTCAATCAAAAACCGTGACTTGAGTTTTTACATCCGCTACTTGTGTTTTTACATCAAACATCTTCTGGTTGAATTCTATCTCGATATCGTCTACTCTTTCATTTAAAGCAGTAGAAATTTCTTAAAGCTTCTCAAGTTTTTCGTTTGTCAATCTGGAATTTTCTTGAATTTCGGCTAAAATGGTACTTGAGTTTTTCTCCATGTTTTTAGAATTTTCTTCCGTTTTTCTAGAAGTTTCAGCCGAATTTTCTTTCACCATTCTCCCCATGTTTTAAGAATATTCTTTCATTTTTCTAGAAGTTTCTGCAGACATTTTTTCCATCATTTCAATCACTGCAGCAAACATTGCGCTAAGATCCATGTTGCTTGTTACTGCACGGGTAGCAACTTCTATTTCTTCTTTTTCATCAAATTCATAAGCTGCGATGTCAATATTGCGTCGCTTAAATTTAACGATTAATCTTCTCTGCAGCCCAGCTTTATTTCCTGCAGTCGGCAGATCCAACTTGCCCAACTCCTTCCTAACCCTGCAGCCACACGATCAAGTTGTTCTTGATAGTCTTTTACATATACAGTTTGTCAAAATTTCCAAAAATTGGAAGCTGTGACGTAGGCTGCACGCAATTTTGAAGCAATTTACTTTCAAGATGTCATCAAGGGAACAATTTATAAAGACAAACGAAAAATTTTCTCTCCAAACTTGTAATCAGCTGTTTTCTTGAACGTAAATTGATACACTCACTTGAAAGACAATTTTAAAGGCAAGTTCGCTTCAATTTTTAAAAGTATGAGTGTATTGGTAAAAAATTGTGAGTGTATTAAAACTTGATAGACAAAACTTGATCGTGTAACCCTCAAGTAAGCTGCTCAACTTTAAGCTCATCGAAATTCATTGTTTATCAATTTTTTTTTTTTTTTTATTTATTGCAATTTCACTTCTGACACCAATTGTTACGTTTTTACTTTATAAAAAGCGTTAAGGTTTTTTCCCTTTATAATAAACCTTTGAGTTCTTTTAATTGCAAATAAAAATAAATACACACGCGAATTCAACTTAACAAACTTTATTGAAATTCACAAATTTTAACCACAATTGTAAGTAACGATCTGAACCGTTTAATGTCTCCAATCAAACTAAAACTAAATTTTTATGAGTAAGCCTGTATTTATAAATAGTTCAAAACTATTCCTGGTTGATTCAATAACCGTCTAGTAGTTTCTAGAATATTGTGTTCGAATTATTTTAAAATAACTGTTATACATCTAAATCTAAAGTCTACAATTGCAATTGCTAGAAAATTTAGTTACAGTGGCGTTCATAAAAAAAGTAGCTATTATGGCATAAAACTATAATTTACAAGATAACTTATAACTAAAACCATAAATATTTTTTAGACAAATCTAATTTCGTAACAATATTTATTTAAAAAAAAAAAAAAAAAAAAATATTAGCCTCAGCACGTAATTCAAAATAGCTGAAGCTAAAGAAATAGTAAGCTCTAAACTTATTTATTAAACAAACAAAAATAATTATTTTATTTAAATTTTTGGTAGTATATTTGTAAATGTTTTGTAACTTACAACGTTATTCGCGGTTATGCTTAAATTTTTCAAATTTAAATTATAGTGTTGAGTACAGCTCACCTGAGTGAGAGTGCATAATTCGGATTTTCTCGTGACTCATTTGATGATCTGTTAAATTACTTTAATGCGATTTAAAATATTTAAAAATATTTCCGAAATTATTCATTACAAGCCGGGATTAGCTAGGATTTATATATAAATATTTAACTATGATTTCGTTTAATAAAATTGATCGTGATCATTTTGCCTTTTCACTCCAAGTAAAACATATAAATCCTTTTTATATGTTTGGTCATGAGTAAATAAAAAAAATTATAACGGTCCCCTATGAAATAATGATAATACTCGTAATAATAAATACCTCAATTAATGGTTTTCAACAGGGACCGTAACAGTTATTCCTTTTTTCATAAAAGTCTGATGATAACAGTTATTTTTTGATTTTTATTATTTTGAACAAAAATAACAGTTATTTTTTGAGTTTTATTTTTTCGAACAAAAATAACAGTTATTTTTTTATTTTTATTTTTTCAATCAAAAATAATAGTTATTTTATGATTTTTATTTTTTCGATCAAAAATAACAGTTATTTTCTGATTTTTATTTTTTCGATCAAAAATAAAAATTATTCTTTAAAGAAATGTACGTGTTATAATTATTTAGTTGACTTCAAATACTTATTTTAATGCGCATAAGATATCCCAATGATGGTCACACATTTAAATAAATATTTAAAGACAACTCAATAATTATAACACGTGCATTTCTTTAAAGAATAATTTTAATTTTTGCTCGAAAAAATAAAAATCAAAAAATAATTGTTTTTTTGATCAAAAAAATAAAAATCATAAAATAACTGTTATTTTTGATCGAAAAAATAAAAATCAAAAAATAACTGTTACTTTTGTCCAAAAAAATAAAAATCAAAAAATAACTTTAATTTTAGATCGAAATAATAAAAATCAAATTTTTAAAAATCATAATATTTTATCAAAGAAAAGTTCATAAGGATCATTATGTTATACTTGAATCAGTTTGCCAGCATTTACTTATATATGCTTTTTTTGTTTTAAAATTTCAAAATAACTGTTATTTTCGGTCCCTGGTTTTCAATGGCAAAAAAGGAAATTAGAAGAATGCAAGCATATTAAAAACAATAATTTCGAAAAACCATATTCAAGGACAGACAAAATCTTGATTTAACTTTTTTGTCACTTAACCCATTCTTAACCGGGAAAATAATTAATATGGATATATACAATATATATAAATTTTTGGAATATGATATACAGGCACATTAAGTATAAAGTAATTTAATATAATACCGATCAATTTGATTACATTTTTTATTTGGTAATAAATAACTTCAGTCAAATACAGGTTCAATTTTATGTGGGTAAAAGTGTTCGCCAGTACATTTTTGAATAATGATAACATTTAACTGTTTCCAAAAAAAAAATTAGTACGAATGAATTCGCAATTGTTAAAAGAAACATAATCAGATTACTTTTTGATTTCGTTTGATTCTTTTTGATTATTTTGTAGTAATCGCCGGTAATCCTGATTATTTTTTGATTACTTGTAATCGTAATCAATTAGTAATCAAAAATAATAGCAGCCTTAATCATTACTTCACCCTTCAAAAAAAAGTAATCTAATAAGTAATTATTACGATTACTAATCATTACTTAATAGCTATGTTTTGGACCTTCTAAATGTTTTTTATTTTTTTTTTTAATTGCAGCCAAAAAGACGCAACGAACGCAATATTCTAACATTCTATGAAAAAATTGCTGTTATACGCTATTATGATGAGACTAATATATCACGGAACAGTTTGGCCAAAATGTTTCACTGTTGTGCCACCCAAATTCGTCGTATATTGGAGCGTAAACAAGAACTCTTGCAACAATTAGCTACTTTAAGTGAAGCAGATGCCTCAATTATAATCGAAGAGATGACACGTAAAAGACGTAAATTTGAAATGAGCGCTATTAGTTTTATATTGCACCAATGGGTAGAGAGATGTCGTCTAATGCGTCTACGAAAAATCATCACAAACGAAACACTTAAAGAGACGGCAGTTAAAATGGCCGCTATACTTAATCTGCCTGCCTTTCGTCCATCGTATCGTTGGTTGAACCGTTTTCGCGGCAAATACAAATATAATGATGAAGACTTAGGTTCAGGCAACGGACCACATACCGAGGAGGGCGAATTGGCTGTTGAAGATATCATAATTGAGTTTAAAGACTCGCTACCAAGTTTTATGCAAAAGGAAATTTCAGCCATTACCTCATCGGCAAAGGTAGATGATGCCTCAAATGATACTGTTCGTGAAGTGAAGCGGACGGAAGTTCCAGTCATTACAAACGACGATAATAGTAATGATGACTTTGAAATATCGGATGACGATGATGATGACGAAATGAATGACTGTAAAGAGAATAACAGAAATCCGGTTAACAGCGATAACGATGTTGAAGTTATCGAAATTAAAAGCAAGGAAACGCTCCAACCTTTAACTGTGAAACCCACGCCCATTGCTGAGGACTTAAAAAATTCCACAGTTGCACAAGATTATCGTATGAATGCGGGTTCCGCTGCCTTAATGCATAGCATATTTCCTCATTTAGCTGTCATACACCAATTTGCCTTACTTAACTCAGATGTCAAAGCTTTAGAACTTATTTCCCAACTAGGGGTGCACATGAAAACTCAAGCCGATGAAGGGGCCTACAAACAATTGTCGCTGGCGACATCAGTTACCAATAATACCGATGCCGCAGATTTGGAAGCGAATGGTGATAATATATATCCAGACATTGATGATATCGTTCTGATTGAATAACCATATTTTAATTAAATATAATGTTATTTAAATATAAAATTAAAATAGATTTAAGCTGTATTTATGAATTATGAAGTCAGTTTTTAATTTAAGAAATAGATTTAAGCTGCATTTTTGAAGTCAGTTTTTAATTTAAGTACTGTAAGAGCCACCTTGAATTTTCAGTATATTATTGAAATGAATTTGTTTAAGAAAAAACCCGTTAAAGAAGAAGAATAAATTAAATATATGTCTACACTTTAAAAATATATATGTACATAATAACATATTTTATATATCACACACCTAATTAAAAAGTGACTTAAACACTTATTCACAATATACTTATTATTCTAAGAAAATAATATCAGTGTATTTTGTTGTTGTTAACTGTTGCTAATAGCTGCTTTACACTATCGCACAAGTCTTACGTATTTTGAAAAAAAAATTACAAACCTGTCATGATAAGTTACTATTGTTTTTTGAAAATTTTCAAACAATAATTAGATCAAGGAAGCATTTTCGAAAAATACTTAAAGGTACGTTCAGACTAATGAAATATTTGACGAAAATAGTTGTTCTGATATTTGCAGCAAACTGTGTGAAACAAAAAATATTTTGTTTTATGTTCAAACTGAGCTCAAATATTTGACACTTTTGTTTGATGAAACAGTTGGCAAACAGTGTTAAATAAAATAAATTAATTCATGTTTGCCATGCGTTCAGACTAAAAGAAATATTTGCATCAAATAATTATTTAATGAAAGTGTTTAAAAATAGAAATATATTTCACAAATTGTAAAAATGAGCGCAAAAGCTAATTTATTTATTTTATTCTGTGGATCAGCATCTGTTATAGTATTAGAAGAGGAGAATGTAGACACTGGGTAACTGGAACATGGCTAAAACTTGCGAAAAATTGCAAACTTGGAACAAACCCTAAAATATATTTGAAGTCGCTAAATCGGTAAAAAAAACAAAATGTCAAGAAAAAAACAAAAAAAAATGTTGCAAAAATAGCGAAAATTCGCGAAAAAATTTAGATATTTCAAACAAGCCATCAAATTTATTAAAGGTGCCTAAAACTATAAGGAAAGGCAAAAATTCTATAAAAATTGCTACATTAGCGGAAATTCGCAAAAATTTGCTAATTATCGGTATGATAGCAAAGCCTAATAATTATTAAAAATCGTTAAAGCTGTAATGATTCACAGTGAAAAATCGCTTCTTCGCGAGTATGGTTAAAAATCGCAGAAAATAGCAAACTTGGAAGAATGCCCTGAAATTTATTTGAAATCGGTTAAAAAAAAATAATTGTCGGAAAATAACAAAAAAATTTTTTTTTCAAAAATAGCGAAAATTCGCGAAAATTTTTAATATTTCAAACAAGCCATAAAATTGATTAAAAGTCCCTAAAAGTATAAGGAATGGCAAAAATTCGGTAAAAATTGCTAAATTAGCGGGAATTCGCAAAAATTTGCTAATAGCGGCGTGATAGCAAAGTTTAATAATTATTAATATTCGTTAAAGCTGCAAAGAATCACAGAAAGAAATCGCTTCTTTCGCGAACATAACTAAAATTCGCGAAAAATTGCAAAACTTGGAAACAAACCCTAAATTTTATTTGAAATTGCTAAATCGGTTAAATAACAAAATGGCGGGGAAAAGAAAAAAAAATTTGCAAAAATAGCGAAAACTCGCAAATAATTTTAATATTTAAAGCAAGCTATAAAATTTAGTAAAAGTGCCTAAAACTATAAGAAACGGCAAAAATTCTATAAAAATTGCTAAATTAGCGTAAATTCGCAAAAATTTTCTAATAGCGGCATGATATCAAAGTCTAATAATTATACAAAATCTTTAAAATTGTTAAGAATCCGAAAACCTACAGGAAAAAATGCTTCTATCGGGAACATGACTAAAATTATTTGTCGTTGTTTGCTCTTACAATTTTTTTTGTAATATCAAATAAATGTTTGCTCAAAAATTACCAAAATATTTGATTTTTTGTGTTCACATTGGACAAATATTTGTTTGCCGGCAAATACTTTTATTTGCTCAAAATCAGCTGTTATTTTATTTGACACTCAAAAATATTTTGTGTTCAGACTACGGGAATGAAATATTTCATGTTTGCTACCAAATATTTCATCAGTCTGAACGTACGTTAAGACTTTGTGGGATAGTGTATAACGCCCTGAAAAAAGAGTTATGTCTTTCTTTATGTTTCAATAGGTATAAAGTTGACATTCATAAAAGTGACTTATTTTTAGTTGTGTCAGAAAATAATGGAAGTAGATCCATACTACTATGTGCTAAATAGTCTTAATTCGAATTGTGACACTTTTGATAAAATGAATCTTTGTTGGAGTTTATTTTAAATAGACTTGTGTCAGTTTAGGTCATTGAGGTAAGTACGATTCATTTTTATTATTCAGATAAAGTGACATAACTTAAAATAATTCGGTAACTTGCGCAAATAAATCATCAAAAATGACAACTAAAAATTTTTCATTATCTAGTGTATAAATATTTAAAAAAAAAACTTCCGTAATCTGTATGGATTTTCAACTAAATGGTCCAGTAGTGAATAGTAAGAAGTAAATAGTAACTAAGTTGAGAATATTTATATTTAAATAAATAAATTTTTTCAATAATTTTATTGTTTAAAAAAGAAAAAAATGCTACGTATGTATGTAGGTACATGTAAAATCTTTAATAACAAACTTTTTTATCTTGCAATAAAAAAAAGACTTCTTACAGAAATCTGTTAGAATAAATATTTCAGCTATCACAAAGCAATAAGAAAATATTGGAATTCCCAATGCCTTTTGCATTAGATTTCCGCCAGATATCTATAAGAAATGCCGGAAAAAATAGAATTTCCCACGACTTGTCAGACAGTTTTCGTGTTAACTACTTCATACATTTTTGGGTCAGGAATCTGGCAGAATTCTTGTACGATTCCGACTTTTTTGCTGATGTTTCTCTCAAATGTCTGGAAGGCGTCGGACTATTTTTCTGGCTGGGTACAAATCGCACTTGATCATAAAGAGGGTGTTAACCAAACAGGTATGTGATGGAAATCGATTTGAAAAACGAAACGATTTGAAAACGATAAGTTCGTTTTTAGAATCTTTTAAAATTGATGTCTTATACATATTCCTCTTATTTCCAGTCACTATTCTTTTAAATTGTGTATTGCATGAGTTTATTGTACTGTATTTTGAACAAAAACTTAAGATAATAATTCTGAAATTGATTTTTAAATCGCTCGAAATTCATCACTTTTTAAAAACGTTCGTTTTGAAATCGATCGATTTTCGTCACATACCCGAAAAAATTAAATTTTTTCAATTTAAAAAAAAAATCGACCCAATCAGCCCAATCACGAATATTCCCAAGGAATTTCTTTCTCATGGAAAATACATTTCTCGAAAAAAATAATCCAATTATAAATTCTAAACTACAGGAAGAAATTATAGCCGGTCAAGCCATACCATATGATACTCTGCACCACAGTATATAAGAACAAATTTTTGCAAGTGTACCTATTTAGGACCTAGTTTTGGAAAATACATAGCTAATGTGGATATATGAATAGGGATCTGTCTATTTTTTAAATGTCATTAAAATCGGTTTGATAAATTCTGAGAGGCAGAAATTAGCACCTATCTCCCCTCGTGGTCCTATTTTTTGCATAGCTTATGTGTCCATAAAAATGTGGATCTATCTATGAATGTTTTAAGTAGGTGTGCCAGACGTACTGTTTTTAGCTGTACATGTACTGATTTTTTTCAATCGTTTTGTGCACAACACCCAAAACGGTACGCAAATGTACTATTTTTACACTTTGCACTGATTTTAGTACTGTTTTTTGTACAGTATACAAAAACAAAATTCTTTAAGCGTCAATCATACTGCATTAATTGTTTCAAATCTATGTTTAACCATTTTATATAGTTTATGAACTTTTGAAGCTGTGAACATTTCAAATGTGGAGGACTCCGCAAGCACAAATAAATTTTATTGAAATGAGTTTTTTAACTAAGCAGATCTTAAAAAGGTTAGCCTGTAAAAAAACAAAACTTTCAATAATTTCCCCAAAAAGAAAAATAGTTTTCTTTTAGATCCTCAAATAAACTAAAAATGATTTTTTTTTTTTTTTTTTATCTAATTTGAGCTTATAACCTCAAATCTGGTAGCCCAGCTTTAGTCAACTGTTTAAGCAGAGCGAATTCATTTATATATTAATTCGCCTTATTTTTGACATAACATGACCGAAAAACACCTAATCACGTAAAACGTAACGCAACGCCAAAGAATTACATTGAAAGCACAAACAATGTCATAAATATATTGTAATTTTGTTGTTGCTTTCTTCAGAAATTCACAATCCGTTTTAAAATTTGAAACGCTGCATAGCTTGTGGCGTTGAAAATTTTAAAACGGTACCCTTTATTAGCCTGTTTTATTTTTTATAACTAACATGAAAAGCTATTTTCGGAAGTAGTATTTGTATAGGAGCTATGGGCAAATATGGACCAATTCGAAAAAAATTTGGTAAAATGATTTTGATTGCAATAAAATAAGTTTGGACTAAATTTAATGCTAATACCAACATAATAAGATTGTTTATTGGAATAAAGACCCTATTCCGGAAAGAAGCTTGTACGGGGCCTAAGTGAAATTATGGACCGATTAGCTCCATTTTCAATTAGCTTGGTCATTTGGCCAATTAGAACCTATGTACCGAATCTTAAAAATGTGAAAATAAAAATTATTTCTTTCCTATGTTCAAGGCGAATTCAATCCTGGTTATCTCGGTAGTACAACAAGTACAACTCGTTCAAAAACCACAAGCAATTTGTTCTTGTAAAATCATTGTACAATGTCAAAAACCAAAACAAATCAAAACAGAAACAAAGATAATAAACAAAATTTTTGACATTCAACAATTATAAAGCTAAAGAAAAATGTCATCAGCAGGGCTTTTAGGATCACCTGTAATGAATTCGCCATGCCTATGTTTCTGCCTAAAAATAAAAATCAAATTGTAATAATTACGTTTTGATTTTTATTCACCCTTAATCCATTTAGCGGCATCAATACGAAACGATTTCGTTTCGTGTCGATTATTGTAAATCGGTATGCCCATTATCAATATAAATTCTTATCGATAAGCGTCGATTTATTTTTGGTATCCCGTACGCAACGTTAACGTCTGCATCGATATTAATTGACTCTGATTTTGTCGTCAGTCTTATTGGTGTCGAAACAGTTTTATACCTTTTTTATTTTTCAATAATAATAATGTAGAATAAAAAAAATTGCAAAAATTGCGAAAACTCGCAAAAAATTTTAATATTTCAAACAATCCAAAAAAAAAATAAAAGCCCCTAAAACTATAAGGAATGGCAAAAATACCATCATAATGGCTAAATTTGGGGAAATTCGCGAATTTTAGCCATGTTCGCGATAGAAGCAATTTTTCCTGTAAGAGTACGGATTCCTTACGGCTTTAACCATTTTTAATAAATTTTAAACTTTGCTATCATGTCGCAATTAGAAAACTTTTGCGAATTTCCGCTAATTTAACTATATTTATGGAATTTTTGCCATTCCTTATGGTTTTATGGATTTTTAATCAATATTATGGTTTGTTTGAAATATTAAAAATTTTCGCGAATTTTTGCTATTTTTGCAATTTTCGCATAGCTTTGTTGCTCTTTTCGGCAATCGTCGCCGTTGTAAAGATACAGACAGGGCACTATTAACACTTCGATTTATTTATACGGGGCGAAAAGTGCAATGCCATTAGTAACGGTGATATTAAAAAGATGACGATGATGACGACGCTTAATGGAATAAGGGTGATTATGAATTCACAAAGTTCAGTTATATTTTACTATCAGTTATAACTAGGGAAGTAACGATACGCTTTTTTGCCGTTACGATACCGATACTCAAAAAGAAATAACGGCCGATACCGATACGAGTATTTAATTTAAATTCAAGGTAAAATTAACAAAACCCAAGTCGAGTAATTTCTTCACAGAAAAAAGCTCTTTATCAATTAAAAAAATGGTTAAAAAAGTATTTAAATTTATTTAATGTGATAATTGAATCAATTTTTTCTTTTTTTTTAAATTGAAAGAAAATTAAAAATTTAATTTTGATTTAATTAACATTTAAGTTGTTTTCAAATAAATTTTTAATTAAAATATTAATTAAATAACAAAAAATCTTAATGGACTTTTTTGCTTAATATAAAAAAAATTTACTGCCTGGCCCACAATGTCACGTTTTATCAAATTGATTTGAAGCCTCAAGGTGTTCTGGGCAAATTATTTTGTGATTTCAAAACTTTCAGCTACGTAAACAACTTTTTAAAATCACTTTGTTATTTTTGCGACCATTGAAAGATGACCGTCATAATAAATTACTTAAATAAATCTTCAAATAAGCTGTTTTATTTACAACAAATCATTTAAAATTAAGAAAACTCGACGACAGTGCAAAAATAAAATTTGCTTTTGTGACTTCTGTTGTAATTTCAGTTGAATAGAAAATCGCTAATTTGCTAATAGTGGCATGATAGCAGTCTTATATTTATTAAAAATCGTAAAAGCTGTGAAGAATCACAGGAAAAAACCGCTTCTACCCGCGAACATGGCTAGAATGCATGAAAATTTGCAAACTTGTAAACAAACCTTAAAATTTATTTGAAATCGCTAAATGGGATAAAAAAACAAAATATCGAAAAATAACAATAAATTTTTGCAAAAATAGCCAAAATTCACGAAAATTTTTAATATTTCAAACAAGCCATAAAATTGACTTTAAGTCCCTAAAACTATAAGGAATGGCAACAATTCGGTTAAAATTGCTAAATTCAGGCCTGTTCTTAAAAGCACTTTAACTCTAAATCACGTGATTTCAAATCACATGTGCCTATAAAATCACACGTGTCATATTTTGCTGTGCCATTTTTGTCTGTTTAGGTGAGATTTTCAATTGCCAAAAGCACACCGAGAAACACAAAACGGTATGACTCTCAGAACACCACAAAATCACAAATTTGATTTTAAAAGCACATGATTTGAAATCACGTGATTTTCAGAACAGACCCGATTATTGGAAATTCGCAAAAATTGGCTAACAGCGGCAAGATAACAGTCTTCTATTTATTATAAATCTTTAAAGCTGTAAAGAATCAAAAACTTACAGGAACAAATCGCTTCTATCGCGAACATGGCTAAGATTCGCGAAAAATTGCAAAATATGAAGCAAGCCCTAAAATCAACTTGAGATTGCCAAATCGGTTAAAAAAAACAAATTATCGGAAAATAACATAAAAAGCGTTAAAAAATTAGCTACTTCTTTGTAAGCATATAAAATGTAAAATTTTTCACAATAAATGCAAAGTTATACAGCCCAATTATCCGTAAAAATTCCCCGCCAGTTTTTTTCCATTTTTACAATTGAATTTTAAAAGTGAAATTATGGACCGATTCTCACCATTTTCAATATGGTTGGTCCTTGTACCAGTTAGAAGCTACGTAGATCGACTCAGATTCACGTTCGGTATACTTAAAGGTAACAAACTTCAGCACAAGCTCATAATACACTCCTCA
Source organism: Pollenia amentaria (assembly GCA_943735925.1). Taxonomy (NCBI): domain Eukaryota; kingdom Metazoa; phylum Arthropoda; class Insecta; order Diptera; family Polleniidae; genus Pollenia; species Pollenia amentaria. Next base: position 229,867,863 of record OX031009.1, read on the forward strand.
CTATTGTGGTGTGGGTATAAAAATGGGAGAAGGGAAAAACTCCCGGAAATTTGTTTATTCATAATAATATAGAATACAAAAATTATCGAAAACATGTACGCAAATACGAAAACATACCAAATTTTTTGATGGAATAAAAATATAATCATTGCTACCATCAGGACTTGCAATCTCGGGTAAAATACCATCTTCAGAATCAGCTAGTTCTTCATCGCCTTCTGAACCAAACAGTGGATCTTGCAATTGAATTAAACTTTTGTGGTCGGAATACAAATTGCCCACATCGTGGGAACGTTCATTTATTTCGTGCTTAACTTTAAGCGTATTTTCACACATTATGCCATGAATTCGTAATTGTTCGGTTGTTCTTTTCGGAACTACGCATTTTGTAAACCGATCGTCATATTTGCATTTCTTACAAAATGATTTTAAGAAAATATTCTCTTTTGTTTTTTGATGAATTTTATGTATTTCATCTTGTAAGGTTAATAGTTTTGGTATTGTTGAACTTTTAAATGCATCACAATCATCCCGGTACACTCTGTTATCGTCAAGCCAATCTAGTTGTGGTGGTTTTAAGGACTCACCTATAAATGTGCGTATTTCATAGGGATTTTTGGAAGGACTTTGATTAGAAGTAAGTGGTACAAATTTTTTATACATCTTATTAAAGTTTTAAACACTGATTTAAATTGGTATTTTACTAATTATTATAATTTTTTCTTTTTTTTTTTTATTTTAAAATAAAATATGAAACGTAACAAAAAATTTTTTATTAAGTAAAATTTGTTTGCAAAGCAATTTACATTAATATTTTTATACAAATATTATTTTTTAATTTGATTAATGTAATAGAAATTTAATTCAAAGAATATATGATTTTAAAAACTTGTGTGTATTTTTTATGAGTTTGCGACGAATCGATAAATCGAAGATCTCGATTAATTTTTTTCTACAAATGCTCACTTTTGTTTACTTTATATTTAATTCATTGTATTAAGCAAAAAAAAAACTTAAAATCACCTAAAATTGCTTGATTTTTTTATAAAATGCAAAATTTTCTCAAAAAAAATTTATTGGTGTCAAATCGAGTTCTTCTTTTCCCCGACTTTGTATTTTACCGGAAAATCGAAAAAAGGGGCAACTTTTAAAATAAAAAAAATTTTCAAAAAACATGTTTATGAAGTTATTTTCATTGAAAACAAAAACACTGCAAAAAAACTTCTTCTTTTGTATAAATAATACATAATATACATATATATGTACATATACAGTCGAACTTCCCTATAATCAATCTGCAAGGGACCAACAAAATCCCTTCATTATACAGAACTTGAATTTTTTTCCACTTTTGCTTATAAAAACTGGTATTTTAATTAGGTTAACACTTCCACATGCCGCGGTTATCGATTTAACATTTGCTTCGTTAATATCCTTAAAAGGACAAGTTTGAGGACTTTTGCATTTAGTGTTTAATTGCTTGTTTCTACATTTTAGAATTAAATACCTATTAAATAGAGTGCTGGAAAATAAACTGCTTAGCTACAAGCCTTTTTTTATTTTACTTCTGTAACTTTTAATAATCAAATTTATTTGAAAAGAAATGGTGCTTTTCGTTCACTGTCAAAATCGTTATCGCAGATGCTTTTTTCTTTTAATCCGATTTTCATCTTTGGGAATCACCCAACAGGAATTTTTTTAAATAATTCATTATATGCAGACAAAAATATATGAGAGTCAAATTCATATATCAAAAATTTGTTCATTCTAAAGAAAATTCAGGATAAGATCAAATTACACAAATTTTTGAAATTAGTTCATTATATGGAGAGCTTAATTTTACAAAAGTTAGCAATGGAGAAGTTCGAATGTATATATAAATATATTTATATATAATACCTATATACTCAGTGAAAATACACGTCCTGTTTGCATATAAGTATACCCTTCATCACAGCTGGAAATATATAAGTTCGTTTTGGTATAAGTTTGTCATTCCATTTTTAATTTCTGCAATATTGATCTTAGATGCTATAAAGTATATATGTATATTATGAAGCCTTATGAGTAGCGGAGTTGATTTACTATGTCCGTCTATGTGTCTGTCGGCTTGTCCCTCCATGTGTATGTTGAAATATGTTTTCCAAAGACCCCATTAATGAAGGGTACTATATTATTATAAATTTATATGAAATATAGTATGGAATAGATTGCTATTCAAGTTCAACTAGATCTGTATGAGCAAAAACCTACGACCGCATCTAATTTTTACCCATTAACCTTTACTTATTGATGTCTTACTATAACTTATAAACTTTATTTGTTCACGTTTACCTTAAATAAACTAAGTGGAATAGTGAAAATTAGCCAAAATCGGCCAATAATTGACTTAGTAATAGACTTATAATAACCTGTTTCGACCCATAATAAGGGTTATGGCACAATAGCGCACATATAATCAGAGATAGGTGGACAAAATGTGGATCAGATATTTCTTATTAGGAGTATTAAGTAGTGGTACGAATTTTATTAATACTGTGGTGAAGGGTATATTGGATTCAATACAGCCGAACAAACCGATCTTTCTTGTTCTTATTTACCCAGTAAAAAATAGGATCATCCAAAGAGTAATCTTGGAGCGCTCCTTTGCGAGTAATGGATTACTTCATAAAACTCCGGACCTCATTGGATTTTTAACACAGCATGTCCGCAGACACGAGTACAACTTTTAAGCTCCTTATGGAGTACACCCTTTGATCTTGAAAATGACGACAGAGGGAGTAATCGTTTTTGTCTCCTAAAGGACCATAAAGGGAGTAAACATTCATATAAATAACAAATTTGGTTATTTTTACAATAACATGAAAATATTCATTTATTTTTTAAAATTTTTTCAAAAATATTATTGTTTTGTTTTTGCCAGCCTGAAAGATTTTTCATATTCCGGGTATTTTGGATACGTGTCTTTAAGTGCTTCTGCAAAAAAATTAAAGAAAAGATAACACGTAATATATTATTTAAGACATGATATTAAAAATTCAGCTATTACGGAAATAAAAAAAGTTAAACAATTTGTATTTGTTTAAGGCTATCATATTTTTTGAGCCATCCCAATTTTATTTGAGCAAAATATTTTCGCCGATCATTTTGCGTACTGCTTTTTCAATTTTGACTTTTTCAAACCTCAATTTAATAAACGAAATCTGAAATAAATTACGCTTAGAAACTAAATTTTGACACATTTTTAACAATTTGTTACTATACACGTACCTTTTCGCTTTTTTTGAATACGTGTACGTCTTTCACTTTTTAAAACTAAACTGACTAAATAGAAAAACAAAACGAAAACATCAACAATTATGTCAAGGAAAAATAATCAAAAACGAACTGATACATCCCTCAATCATCCATTTGGAGTATTAAGCGAGGCATAAACAACAAAAAGTTTCGATAGCTCGCTTATTACTCCAAACGATTGAACAAGTCATTACTCCTTTATTGCTCGATTATGGATTAATCCATATATTTTTTACTGGGTAATCAATAATACAAAAACACTTACTGAATTCTTGTTAATAGGACGGACGAGCTTAAAAGTAATTGTATAACAGTATGCACTAATAAAAATAAAAATAATTAATAATATAGCTTGACTTTTTGACAAAACAAAAAAACCAAATAAACATTAAGGGAAAAGCAAATAAAAGTTTTGATTGAACGTTTAATTCTTAGGAGGACAATATCAGGTACAGATCAAATTACTTATCCACTGCAGTGTTATGTTGTTTCTTTAGCTGTTACATATGTAACTATTTTTTGAAAATATATCTTTATTTTTTAATAAGTTAAACATAATTTTAACAATGCTTATTAAAAAAAATCCGCTTATAAATTAACAATTTTGTCTTTTCTGGTAAATAGCTGCTATTAAATAATTTTCGAAAAGAAATTTTGATTCTTCGGGCTTTGTTAAAACTTAAAAAGCTTATTAAAATGAACACCTAATAATAAAGTTATTAGTTATATAAAAATTTTAAATATTAAAATATTGCATTATATATAATTAAAAAGAAAAAAAAATTACAGCAATAATTAATATCTGATTTGTAATATTTTTTTTTGTTTTATACTCTGTCTTGGGACACAATTTCTTGGCTCGTTTGAATAGGTTCAACGATATTTATTAAAAAACAAACAAGAAAATATGATTTTCATTAATTAATTTTTATTTTTAATGAATTTATATAATATTTCAATAAAGATTTAATAAGATTTAATCCTCCTTTATTGGATATAACTTCAAAAAGATGATTTGGGATGGAGTTATAAAGATTTTCAATTAATGTCAACAATATTTCGCCCAAAGCTTTTTTTTTCCTTCAATTAATGCTTCTTTTATTGCATATTGTGTACCTGACGCATACACTTTGCGTGAAAGTAATCCCCATACATTTTCTATAATATTCAGGTAAGGAGAATATGGGGGCTACTCCAAAATTTTGACATTCCAGCTTCGAATCTTTTCTTTTACAACTCTTGCTGTGTGAATCGAGGCATTATCTTGTTGAAATATCCACGGAATAGGTCCAAAAAAATTAGAAAAATGTAGAAACGCCGTCTCAACTACAGTTTTGTAACTATAAGCGTTCATTCTAAATGAAAGAAATTGAAGCTCACATCTTCCATAGCATGAAATTGCCCCCCACACCATCACACTACTCTCACAGCTTTGCAGACAACTCAGGTAAGGTTCTTCTTTTCGGAAATCGTGGAAATAATAATTATAACCATTTGGACCTTCCAAACTTTTTTTCATCAGAAAAAACAATATGTTTCCTTTTAATAACACATGTCTTCACGGGGAAACTGAAGCCGTTTTGCTCAACGGGTGGCATTTGAAGGTGGCCCTTTTTTAATTTTTAATCTTTTTAAATGCTTGGCACTTCGTATAATACGTTTTACCGTTGCTACGTTTGCTGTAACACCCGTTTTTTATTAAATTTTTGCAGCACAATCACTCGAATTAGAATCAACTCTATCTATGTATATCTTTCATGTTTTTTTCGTAATCAGACTGTTTTCTTACAAAATTGCTGACAACATTCTGACTTCGTCCATTTTTTTTTTTTTTTTAGACTTAGACCAGTTTCCACAAACGCTTTAATTTTGCCTTTTTATTCTTCAGTTAATGGTTTACTCCGCCCCATTTTTTAAAAAATATATTAAAACAATATTGCATATATTCAGAAACACTAAAATGATTAAAGATTTCACCGTTGTTTTAGCTAAACTGATTTTATTTTTAATGAACCTAATCAAGTGAGCTAAAATTTACATCTGTTTTTACTGCATTTTTATAGAGTCAGACCTTTGGATCTGAATATTTCTAAAATGGATACTAAAGTATATCTTGATATATTAATTGAAAATTTGCAACACAGTGTAGACAAATTGAACCTGCATAACGATTACATGTTTTAACAATATAACAACCCAAAGCATACGGCTCATAATACGAAGGGGTGGCTACTCTACAATGTCCCACAACAGCTTAAAACCCCACCGCATAAACCTCATCGATAATTGAGGAATGGAACAACATTTCCTTTCAAGAGACGAAGGTAGTCGATTCTTTGCCAAAACGTTTAGCAGAGGTTCTCTAACGAAAAAGAATATTAACTTGATATTAATTTTTTTTAATTAAAAATTTGATACAAAAAACATTTCAAAAAATTTTTGTACGCAGACTTTTGCATATGCCTTTTAAATAAGCTGTAAGTTTCCTTTGTAGTTATTAACTATCGCTGCTATTTTTGTTAAATATTTTTTGAACTAATCCTAATAAACAAATAAAATTTATTTTGTTTATAGCAAGGCGAATTCATTCGAGGTAATCTCGGTAGTACAACTCGTACAAAAACCACAAGCAATTTCACAATGTCAAAAACCGAAACAAATCAAAACAGAAACAAAGATAAACAAAATTTTGACATCCAACAATTATAAAGCTAAAGAAAAAAAGTTACCAGCAGGGCTTTTCACCTGTAATAAATTCGCCTTGGTTAACAGATTACACAAAATACATATATCTATAATATGTTCTTTATTCGACCTTTGTTATTTTCAATTATTAATAAATTGTCGAGCTTGAGGTCTTTTTTTTTAAAAAAAAAACTTAAAACTTTTATTAAACCAATATCTCGGCACTTCTTCAGGGAAGAAAAAATTCTTACATGTTATATAAATTTTTAACAATTTGTAACAAATTTAACTATAAATGACAAATATAAAAATTTTTATATTAAATACAAAAAAATATTTTTCAAATCAAACTTGATCTATTACAATATAAAAAAATGTTTAACTTCCGGTTCTAGTTTTATAAATTAAGTGTCTATAATTTTGTGCTACATTTTCAGTGTCTGACTTAAAATTAATTCTCGACATTGTTGGAACTTTTATAATTTGTAACATTTCTAACATAAATCTACGTTTATAATTATTTTCTGTGTTTAAAACAGTTGTATTTTCAAAATCTGGAGAATGGTTTGGATTAGCACAATGAGTTGATAAAGCTGTTTTTTGTAATGAAATATTTCTATATATTTGGTCTGATTTATGTCCTGCTATCCTAGTTTTTAGTTTATTTTTTGTTGTACCTATATACACCTTATTACACTGTCCACTATCATTACCCTTAAAAGGTATTTTATAAACAATATTTGACATCTCCATCTTCTTTATTTTGTCTTTCCTTTTAGTAAATAATTTACCTACTGTGTTAAAAGATTTATATGAGATATTTTGTATATTTTGCTATCATTATATTTGATTGTTCTAATCTTTCTGAAAATGTTGTTATATATGTTGCCGATTTATAAATCCTCTGTTCTGCAATACTTTTTCGGTTATTTATTCTACAATTATTATGTTGTATTAAAAAATCTGTTATTAATTGTTTAGGAAAGCTATTATCAGTTAAAATATTTGAAATCTTCCGTTTATTATCCCTATGAAATTCTGAATCACTTATTTTTAGAACTCTTTCTATAAAATTTTTAGCTGTATTAATAATTATTCTCTTCGGATGCTTCGAGAAATAATTAATAATTATACCAGAAGATGTTGGTTTTTAATACCAATCTATCTATTAATACCCTATTTTCTCTTCTAATTATCAAGAGCGGAGAGCACGCCGAATTAACATCAAAAATGGTCTATAATAAATTTAAGAAGAATAATTTCATGAGGACGAACATCAACAAACACAAAACAATAAAGGAAAAAACGTTGAAACTTAGGTCATCAATTACATTTCTGATACGTTGCAGGAATACGGGTATTATACCAAACTTTATAACAAATTGCACAAAGAAGGTCAACAATATTTTCGACAAAAATACAAGTTTTTTTTTTTTTTTTTTTTTTTTTTTTTTTTTTTTTTATTTTTTTAATATAAAATAGTGTTTACTTACAAGTTTTAAAATATAAAAGGTACAATGGTATGAGATTTTACTAAAAGTACTACAACAATAAGAGTCTAATAATTAAATTTACAAAACTAATAAAAAATAAATAAAAAAAACAGTCTTAAGGAAAATTGCTTACAAAAAACCTTTTTGATCTCTATGGGAGTTATAAAGAAATTTGTTTGGATAATCGCTAAATTATTCATTCTTAACGAACGAAACTTAGTGATTACCTTGTAAATTTCTTATTGTTTCAAAGTTAGACAATCTGCATTTTTCATTAAATGTCAGTGTCAGTTCTCTTGCAAATAAGTTTATCATCTTATGTCCAAAGTTACTGTGAAGTAAACTTGTCCTATATCTACGAGGAAGACTATGAATTATTTTCAAATTCTTATTTTGTATAATTTGAAGCTTTTTGGTATGAGTTTTGGCAGTTTTATGAAACCAGACTTGACAGCCGTAGGTCATAATTAGTCGAATACACATTTTGTACAACAATGTTTTGTTTTTCAAGTTCAGTTTAGATCTTCTACTACGTATAGGGTGCAGTGCACGCCCACACTTTATGGCTTTTTCACAAATGTGATTAACATGTTGCTTGAATTTTAGTTTCTTATCTAGGATAATGCCCAAATACTTAATTTCTGATTTTACTGGTATAACATTCCCACGACAGAACATAGTTTTAGAAGGGATGCGTTTTGGAGACTTATTATATGGAAAAATAATGGCTGGAGTTTTATTATCGTTAACTTTGATTTTCCATTTATTAAAATATTTTTGGCTTGAATTTAAGCTCTCTTGCATTCTATTAACTAACGCGTTAGAAATTTTACCGCTACAAATAAAAGCACTGTCGTCTGCATAAAATGCAGCTTCTTGGTTTCTGCGCAGAGTGATATCTGACGTACATAATGAATAAAGTGTAGGTGACAGAACAGAACCTTGTGGTAGACCCGCACGTATACCTTTTTCACTGGACGACTTATTATCTACGTACACTACAAACGAACGACTGTCTAAAAAGCTTTGAATCGTTTTCTGTAAATATAGCGGAAAGTTATAGGAGTTTAGTTTAAACAACAGGCCATTATGCAATATTGAATCGAAAGCTTTTTCAATATCTAGAAATATAATACCTGTACTCCTGCGATTTCTTTTATTATTTTCAATAATATTAACCACTCGTTTTAATTGATGGACAGTGGAGTGCTCTTTTCGGAAACCAAAAATACAAGTACTATATCTAGGGTACAACAGAAACTAGAAAGGCACTTACAGAACTTTTACGACAAGATTCTGAATTTACTTATACGACAAAAAGACGAACTTTTAAAGTATAATGAAAAAGAACGGGAAGAACTTACGACGAAAATTGAAACTCAACTAACACAACATGAAATGGAAGAACTATGGAGGATGGATAAAGTCTTAACTGAATCCACTAACAACAAGATAAAACAAAGGAATAAAATGAACATTTTTTATTTTTCGAATTTATTCTATGAGTTAAATTTCAGTTATGTATTTTATAAAGCTTTTTGTAATAGTTCTATTCCTTAAATTTTTAGGAATGACTTTATACACTACCAGACTATTATCTTGTATCTTCTTGTTACATATTACCTTTGCATTCCGTTGGATAGCAATGAAGTATATTGTATGTACAGAAAAATTTACAAAAAAAATTTACTCATAGAATAAATTCGAAAAATAAAAAATGTTGAATATAATAAAGTTGCTTATAAAAAGAAATAATTCCCAATATCTATTTGTTGGAATAAAATGAAATTTGAAAAACTAATAGTGGCGCACAGACAAAAATTAGCCATTAAGTTCAACAGAAGGTGGCTCGTGAATAAGAATACAAAGGTTATTCCTGCGGACATACAGTTGGTTTTGTTATTGGGTAAGAAACATGCTTTACCAACAGTTAGGGAAAAGTTTCCTATGCTGAAATTCACAGCGGAAGGTGAGGATTTTATCCAAACTATAGAAGATAGAGAGGAACAGGATATAGCACGGACGAAAATGACAACTATAATTGATAGCCACTTGAATAAGACACACATAAATAGTAGAGATAGGTTTATGTTGAACACAGTGAAGCAAACGGAAGGGTTTCTTAAACGCAATGGAGATATATTAGTCCTTAGTGCGGATAAGTTGCAATTGATAAGGACGACTACAACAAAAGGATGAATGATATAATAAGTGATATAATGACCTATCGGAGATTGAAAAAGGACCCAACAATTATACTACAAAGGAAAAATAATGATTTCGTAGAAGACCTTTTTGCGAATGGAATAATTTCACCAATAGAGAGAAAAAAACTTAAAACTGACATGGCTTCAGCACCAAGAATTTATGGACTGCCCAAAATCCACAAGAAAAATTATCCATTAAGACCAATATGTTCAAGTGTAGATGCTCCATCGAGTCAACTGTGCAAATACGTGACCAATATTCTTAAAAAAAATTAAGGAGAAATCACAGTACAATGTAAGGGATTCTGTGCAATTTAGGGATAAAATTAAAGACTTGACTTTACAAGACGATGAAAGATTATTTTCGGTTGATGTAGTGTCGCATTAAGAATAATAGAAGAGAGATGGAATGAAATTAAAATTTTCACTGAAATGTCAAAGACACAATTTTTGAACATACTAAAATTTTGTATAAAGAAAAATAGATATTTTAAATATAACGATAAAATATTCTCTCAAAAGAAAGGCCTACCCATGGGATCACCAGCATTACCGATTGTTACTGATATCGTGATGGATAAACTATTGAACACTTGTATAGAAAACTTGACGCAGAAACCGAACAACCGAACCGACAAAATATGTAGATGATCTATTTAGCATAGTTACAACAAATCAAATAGAGAAAATAATGAATTGTCTAAACAAATTCCATCATAATATAAAATTTAAAATGGAGAAAGAAATTGACGGCAAACTTCCATATCTGGTTACCTTAGTAATACGGCAAAATAATAAAATTAAAATAGATTGGTACCAAAAACCAACCGCGTCGGGTAGAATAATAAATTTTTATTCGAAACATCCCAAAAGAATAATAATAAATACAGCCACAAACACAACATTAAAAAGATAAAAGACATGTTATTGCATCATAACTTATAAAAGATTTCAAAAAACAAAAGACACGTAAATATAAAAATAAGGAATCCCCCACCATATATAAATCGTTGACATATGTTCCAGATCTGTCCGAAAGAATTGAAAAATCCTGACTACATTATGCCGAAAAATATAGAATGGCTCATTTAGCAATTTTTTAGCAATACTAAGGATAAAGTTGAAATATGGGAGAAAGCTAATATAGTATATAAAATACCATGCAACGGGAAGAATGGTGAAAATTGCAATAAAGTGTATGTAGGGACGCCAAAAATAAACTTAAAACTAGAATATCAGGCCATAAATCAAATCAACGCATTTTAAATATTTCGGCACAAAAAACTGCACTATCAGCCCATTGTGCTGGTGCAAATCACTCGCCAAATTTTAATGATGTACAAATATTACAACAAGAACAAAATTACAAACGACGCTTTATGTTTTTTGTGATTTTAATACCCTTCACCGAAGGTAAAAGGGTATATATATCTTTGTCATTCCGTTTGTAATTTCTACAATATTGATCTAAGACCATATAAAGTGTATATATTCTGGCTTCTTATGAGAAGGGAAGTTCAAATCCGGTTGTCCATCTGTCTTTCTGTCCGTCTGTCCGTCCGTTGAAATGGGTTTTCCGACGACCCCAGATATGATGAAGGCTAGGTTGTTATACATTTATGTCACATATAGTCCGGAATTGTTTGCTATTGAAATTCAGGAAGATCGGTCCATAAATGGCAGTTTTTAGCTTCAGGCGTTTAGGCTGTGCGATGATGAATCAGTCAGTCAGTCAGTAACGATACAATTTTATATATATATAGATTGTTTTGTTTGCTCGTTTTAGTTCAAGAATTGCTATGTTTGTATGTTATTGTTTTTTTTTTACTAATAAACTCCAAATAATAAATAATTTATGTATTTTTATTTATTGAAAATTTATTAAAAAAAAATTAACAAAATTAACCGATTAAACCAAAACCACGGTTAATTAATCGAGCAAATAACCGATTAAAGTAAATATTTTTTTAAAAATGTATAGCTAATGTGTCCATATAAGTAGTTATCGATGTATGTTTTAAATTTCAATCAAATCTGTTAGATAGGTTCGGAGATGCAGAAATTGCCCCCTACCTCCCCTTGGAGTCCTATAGCTTAAAAAATGTATAGCTAATGTATCCATAGAAGCAGTTATATACCTTTGTTTTAAATTTCATTAAAATCTGTTAGGTAGTTTCGGAGGAGCAGAAATTTTCCCCTACCTGCACTTGTGGTCCTACTTTTGAAAAATTGTACAGCCTAAAACCATTTTCATAAAATTACCTTTCGAACGGAAACGATTTGGAGCACATCGGTTGGATGGTTTTAGACTTCAAGAATGAACCGAATGTGCCTTATGCATTGTTTTTGTGGTCTAAAACATTCTTCGAGTTATTGCCTTTCTAATGAAGCCATTTTGGCCACATCCGTTGGATAGTTTCAAACTTATAACGGACTTAGATAAAAACAATATTTGTGTTTTATATATACCCGACGTGTGGTACTACGTTCCCCCTTCCCCCTTCTCACAATCCCATTTTTTTAAAAAATGTATAGCTAATGTGTCCGTATTTGTAGAAATCTATCTATCTTTAAAATTTCATTCGAATCTATTTGATTGTTTCGGAGAGGCAGAAAAATCCCCTCCCCTCGAGTTAGTACTTTTTAAAAAATGTATAGGTAATGTGTCCACATAAGTAGAAACTATCTATGTTTTAAGTTACATTAAAATTTGCAAGGTAGTTCCAGAGGGGCAAAAATTCACCACCGCCATCTCCCCTTGTGGTCCTATTTTTTAAAAAATATATGCCTAATGTGTCCATATAAGTAGGGATCTATCTATGTTTTAAATTTCATAAAAATCTGTAAGCAGCTTCAGAGAGGCAGAAATTGCCCCCTAACTCCCTTCGTGGTCCTAGTTTTGGAAAAATGTATAGCCTTAAATCATTTTCACCACCCGTCGTGTTCCAATTTTTCAAAAAATGTATTGATAAAGTGTCCATATAAGTAGGGAACTATCAATGTTTTAAATTTCATTAAAATCTATGAGGTAATTCCAGAAGGGTAGAAATTTCCCCATAACCCATAACTCCCCTCGTGGTCCAAGAAAATGTATAGCCAAAAACCATCCCTGGAAATTTACTTTTCCAATGACACAATTGAAGCACATTGGTTGGGGGGTTGAAGAGTCTATAGAGGACATTAGAACATTTTTTGTATTTTATATAGATTTTAGACTTTTGATTCAATATGCAACAATAATTACATAAACACATACACTTAAAACTTATAACGCCAAACGAAAGATTTACATTTTATGGCATTTCATATACAGAACGACACCATTTGCGTTCATGAAGCATCACAAATGAAGCATTCGGCCATAGTTTTATATTCCAATGTATGTATAATGATTAAATATTTTGAAAATTAACTTTGATTGTGCTAGTAGGATTTTCTTTAAGCATAGTTGCACAAATCGTATAGGATATGAGAAAATGTTTGCTTTCTAAATGAATTTTCTAATTTCAAACAATTTTTTATTTATTTACGGCCAATTTCACAAGTTCAGCTACAATTAACTATCACTAAAACTGCAAGTTAACAATAGTTTTTTGGCAGTTGTAGTGATAGTTAATTAGATAAAAAAAAATTTTAAACTATGTATTGTAAAATATTAGGATGTTATGGCAATATGACTTGAGCGTTTGAAACCCCCGAATGTGTATTACTTTAGGGTGTTTCTATATTTATTTAATTTGTTTTTTGCATGGGTTTTCTTAATTTGGTTCTTAATTCTTGTTTCAGACTACAAAAAAAAGTACAAAAAAATAACTACAAATTGTAAAAAACAGTACATTTTCGTACTGTTGTGGGTGTTGTGTAGAAACCAGTACAACTGAAAAAAATCAGTACATGTACTGCTAAAAACAGTATGTCTGGTACCCCTACATGTAGGTAGTGCCACTTTTTCCACGTGTTGTTCTGTTTTTTTTTTTAAATTGTCTATTTTGTGTTGCTGACAGTGCTGCCAGATTGTGGGTAATTATCCGAAGTGGGTGTAATTTTAAGTGTGGTGGGTTGAGAGTGGATTATTTATCTTAGGTGTAGATCAGGTGCAATTTGATTATTTAATTCTAAATTCTGATAAAAAGCTTCATATGCACTTAAATTATTGGTATTATATTGATATTTTGTATTATATTGGTATTTTGGTATAAGAAGCTTTATCATTCTGTTCCGGTATCGAAAGGACAATTATACTCTAAAATTTAAATGAGTGTTATATGGATGTAGTTACCCAAATAAATGCAAGATTTGGTTTCAGTGATAAAATTTAAGATATTTTAGATAGTGGGCCTATCAGGAAATACATCACTGCGCTGCATCTGATGAGCATTTGTGATTAGTTTGCAAATTAGCGCACTTGGTAAAATTGTTGACACAATATGCATCAGCCATTTTTATGAGGCCTATTTTAGATATGTTTTTATTTTTCAACATTTTTTTATTTTTCGAATTTATTCTATGAGTTAAATTTCAGTTACGTATTTTATAAAGCTTTTTGTAATAGTTCTATTCCTTAAATATTTTAGGAATGACTTTATACACTACCAGACTAAAAAAAATAAAAAATGTTGAATATAATAAAGTTGCTTATAAAAAAGAAATAATTCCCAATATCTATCATCTATATATGTTATGTATTTTCGAACAGCTGACATTTGCAGTGATGCTTTAACGAACGTGATGCGCATCAGATGCTGTGATGCATTTCCGAACAGGCCCATTATTGTTGAACAAACATATATACACCCTTCTTAAGAAAATATTTCCATCGTTTAATATAGATTTGCAAAAGTTAAAAATGAATGGCGCCAGCATGTACTCTTTATAAACCTGATTTGAGAAGCAGACTGTCCTAGTAAGCCATTATTGGAATTTTATTTACTAAAGAAGATATACAAAGTAACAGCAATTAACATTTTGAATACTTTTCTTCTTATTTGATACTTTTCTTCTCCCAATTGAAGTATCAAAAAATTTTAACATCGTAGTGGTAGCCCATAATTAAAAACGTATGTAGCTATATGCCATTGAATGGAGAAAAATGTTTTGTAAAACAAAGTACCAAAAATAATATGTGAATTAAATAGAAAATTAAAATTTTTAAATTAATATTTAATATTTAATTTGCTGTTAATATTTTTTGCTGCAAATATAGTCAAATTTTTGTTGGAGGATAAGCTGTTCCTATGCGCATTTCACTGGTTGCTTAGGCCAGATCATCAGGAAACGTTCTCCTATTAATTTTAGAAAGCCAAAGCTATCAGAAACAAGACTACAGAGGGAATGAGAATTACCTACAAACATTCAAAAAGTCTTTTTTGCAACGATATCAAAGCTTAAACAAAATACCAAACAATAAATCATCAGTGATGAGTTGTAACCAAAGGCGTTAAAAAATATCCATTTTCTAAAATTTTAGAAATTGTTTCGGAGGTTTTGGGCCTGCTGCATTTGTTCCGTATATCATTGCACTTGCCAATAGTCAAGCCCGACCATGATATTCTACACCACAGTACTTAGAAACGAATTTTCGAGTGTGTATCCATCCTATTTCTGGTGTTATACCACACATCAGCACAAATGCATAAAACGCTTTCCATTATTGTGGTGTGGGTATAAAAATTCCTTAAAGAAGTTAATATCTTAAAATTACCTTAAAATGATTTTCTGAAAAGTTTAATTTTTTCAATATTTTTATATAATCCGATGTCCCAACTAAATTAAGAGTATGCGAGGTACATCTTGTATACTTTGGCAGTTCAATTTTGTCATTTCCAATATTTATATCCTCAAAAAAAAAAGCGCTATCTGCCGTAACTCCAAATTCTTTAAAAACTTTAACAAAGTTTGAAGCGCTGTCCGTAACTGTAGCTACAATTTGTTTCGATTCAATTCTAAATATTAAATTTATTTGAGGTATTATCCAAAGTGAATTCATTACAGGTGATCCTAACTTTTTTTCTTCAGCTTTATAATTGTTGGATGTCAAAATTTTGTTTATTATCTTTGTTTCTGTTTTGATTTGTTTCGGTTTTTGACATTGTTCAATGATTTTACAAAAACAAATTGCTTGTGGTTTTTGTACGAGTTGTACTTGTTGTACTACCGAGATTACCTGGAATGAATTCGCCTTGGTATTATCTGTGCAATTTTAATAAAAGTATGTGGACGTATAAAAGGTTTACATGAAAAAATAAATGATTTTTTTTGCATCAAGTCTTCATTAATTACATGTGGCAGTATACCCCTTATTGTCCTACATAGAAATTTCTCATGTTTAAATAAATTTTGAAAAGATTCTCTTTCAACAATTGAGACCGGGCTCATAGTATCAGCTATAAAAAAAAGTATTTTCTTTGCAAATTCACTCTTTTTATCTTTTTTCTTGATGACAAGTTTTTGATATTCATAGTATTTCTCGAAGTTACTTTATTTTTGGTGACAAAGAAAATTTGAATTGGTTTTTGAAGAACTTCGAAAAGTTTTTGAACACGTTTTGCATGAAGTCTCTATTTTGTCCTCTTCTTTAAGCTGAAATTCTGTTGCAAATAAATATGAACTTATACATATATGTATGTAGATGTATGATTAAAAATAAAAAAAGTTTAAAAACGGCTACAGACATGACCGTACCAGGCAATGAAACAAGAATTTTAGCTTTTATAGTTTATTTATTAAGCAAAAAATCATTACAATTACATACGTATATTCAAAACTTAATATTAAAATGGCAGAAAAGTAATTTTTCTGCATTTATGCCTTGTAAGATGTTTCCTCGGTCGGAATACCATTCTTCAGCTGCTTTATGTGATGATGATCGGTTTCAGTGTACGTATGTATATTTGAGTTTGTAGAACTTAACTGGTAGTCAAATTAATTTTAATTTCTGTATCAACAATAATTTTATGCTCTTTTGTATCGACTTTTTTAAAAATTTTATATTTTAGCGGGTGGTTTTGTGTGGTGGTTTTTGCTATCATAAAAGATTCGTAAACGGAAGATGGTTAAACTTCAAGACATTTAATTCTACTTTCGTAATCTTTAAACGTTAGTTGTGAAATTTGAACTTCATACAATATTGGTTTTTTCACGCGGTGACTTATTATTTTATGTCGTCTTGGAGCAAAGTACAAAAAAATTCGAAAGACTGAATAAAAAACCTTTTTTAAAAGTGGTCCAGCTCACGGATGGTCAACGCTAGAAACAAAATATTTTGGGAATCATCATAAAACATATCAAGCTTTTTTTCAGAGGGGTAACAAAATCACTTTTTTTTGAGTCGCTATAATGTACATACATAGTAGCTCAAATTTACAATTTTGTTAATTATGTACATCTTTTATATCCAAATATTTATTTATTATTTTTCTTCATCGCTTTTGTTTTTCAAGTTTATAAGATGGATATTTTTCTATGTCGTCGTTTGAAAAATCTCCTTCACTCGAACTCATTTTACTTTATCACAAAATATAATTATCTATTATGTATTTTATGTAAGAATGTATAGTAAATTTTATTTCAAATATTGAAAAAATTGACCATTTTCATTTTCTTTAAAACAAATCAAAGTATTTTGAATTTTTTTTTTTCTGCATAAAATTATTTGGAAAGTTTTTTCTTGAATCAAAGTACATATTTATAATTTTTTTTTTTAATTAAAAAATTGTTTGAAAATTGTTTAATGAATATTAATGAAAACCAATATTTTTCTTTGAATCAAACCAAAGAAATAACATTTTAATTAAAACGTTCGAATTAAGAAAAAGTACCAAATTGGTATTTGCATTTTTTAGATAAGTTACGAATGTGATAAACTTTTTTTTCTATGTTTATTGGTTTAAATGATAGATGGCGTGATAAAAAAGTTAATTTTAAAACAGTACCTGTCCACTTATGAACAACGATGATAATAAATTTTTTTTGTATATCTCTTAGTTTCGAAGATTAGCGAACTTACACGTTTTTACCCCCTAAACAGTCGAATATCCAATAATCCCATCTTAGTGGATCGATTTGGCGAGAGTCCAACCTCCGGTCCAACCTCAGGCGTTTAGGCTGTACGATGATGAATCGGTCAGTCAGTAACGTTACAATTTTATACATACAAATTAATATATTTTAAGTTTTAAAAATTTATTTGAAGTTAGTGCTGGTTCACACTCTTCAAGTTTTAGCTGTCAAGTCTTGAGTGGAGATAGGAAAAAATTGCATACTTTTTTTCCTTCTCTCCTAAAAGCTCAACACTTCACGGCTAAAACTTGAAGAGTGTGACCAAGCACTAACTTTATGACTTACATTGTTCTTCTTTAAATTAATCTTTTTTTTTCTTTATTGTACAAAACGTTAATTTGATATCAGGTGTAATTTCATTAAAATCGATTGATTTTGCTTCAACTTAAGTGTAATTTAAAATTTTTCTGGTGGTAGCACTGGTTGTTGAAGGAACAGTGTTGCTTTTTTACGTCTCGATCGAAAGTACAAACACAAATTACCTGTTATTTTTGTCTTGTGGTACTTGTTGTAGCAACGAGTCTACCTTGCGTTGTTGTACCATGGTCAGTTCAGACGATTGTAAGAAAACCATACAAATTCATTTGCAGACAACTATCGGACAATAAATTCATCTGCCAACAAAAAATGTCAGTTCACACGGTGTCAGATAATTGCATAACAAGAATATCCAGATCTGTTTTTAGACATTGTATGAAAATTAAAATTGCGTTTATTTCTATAAATTGGGAAAGTGGAAATATTTTTATTGAAGGGAAAAAGCAATAGCAAGAGTTTTATTGATGTTTATTAATATTCATTTTAATTTTGCAAAATTAAAATTATTTTGTTTTTTCTTTTCACTCATGCATATCAGGGATGGGAACTCACGGTGGGCAGGAAGCTACTTATTATTCCATAAATATGGCGACAAAGCCCAAAAGCCGGGATTTGTTTGTGATGAAAAATGTATTCAAAATTCGTTTGAATTAAAATTCTAGCTGCTTTTTTTTTTTTTTTTTTAGATGTACACTTTTTTTCGGTTTAGTATATTTTTATCTGTTTTTTTAACTTTTTATTTTAATTTTCATCTATTACTACTAATTAATTGCTTAATATAGAACAGAAAAAAATTAAAATGTTTAATTTAACTTTTATATGTGAAGGGATGAAAAAGAATCTACTGCTTTTTTAATCGGTTAGAGTAAGATGGATTTTCTATACTATTTATCTTGAACTTCTACCAAAACTTAACAAATGCTCTATGAATCGATTTCCCAGCTTGCTCAGACCAGCCTCCTAAGCCATTGTTATTTATGAGCATTGTGATTTAAATTATCTAAAATCACATCGATTTTAATGGATTGAGTGACATCTGTACTCTTTAAAGAATTGCGTAAGTCTACTTTTTTGTAGAGAAGCAAGATTCTACAATTTTATTCATTGTTTTAATGAAGCGAAATAAGGCAGCAATCGATATGGTCCAACATTCTCATAAATAATAGGATCTTGTAGGGCATCCGTTTCTTTCCAATATTTCCCCCCGAAGAATTAAAGGATACGTTTTTACTTTCACAATCCTTTTAATAATGTTTTTCTTCTTCAGATAAAATAGATAATGAAATTAAAAAAAAATATTGACACATTTTTTTAATTTTAATCTCCACGTTCCGTTGTTCAAAAACAAAATCAAGAACTTCACTAGCGTTAGCATAAACAACCGGTCTTTCTGTAATTCCTTCTTTAGTCTCGAAATAAGAACAAGTTTCTTGGTAAATAGTTTCCATTAACTTTTGTTTTTCTTGTATAGGGTAGTTATAATTCGAATTAAGTTGACTAATTTGTTCATATAATTTGAAGATGATGCAGTATTAGCTTGAAAATTGTATAATATTTCAGGAGAAAAGATTATTTAATTTGGAGATTTTTTTAATGGATATTCGGGTTTTTTTCCTGTCGCATTATTCAAAAGTACCTCATCATCAGTTCTGGTTGTACTTTTTTCCATAAAAGGCTAGTTACGACTTGATCTTGTTGTTTAGAGGGTAATTTTTCTACCAAGTTAAATATATTTTCACGTGCATTTGTGTGTGAAATACCATTTCCGATTTCTTGACAACAAATTTCTACAAATTTCTAAAGAAGTTCTCTCTTTAATTGTCTTTGAACAAAATTTATCTACAGTCCTCTCGGGAACTTTATTAACATAAATAGTCGGAAATTGTTTTAGTTTACCTCGAACTTTATTTACTTTGGAATGGCTCGTACACCGAGCAGTGGAACAAATGTTACAGTCGCAAACCATTACCTGTCTCGTTTGTTTTGTAAATATAATTTCCTCGTAATTGCATTGATAGTTCACAAAATACTAAAACATTTCAATTGCTCTGACAAGTAAATTTGATTATATGCACAAAAAGGGAATTCCCCTAAATTTGTGCTATTTACAATTGCTCTGACCAGTAAATTTGTTTGTATGTGTACACCAAAAAAAAAAAAACAAAAGAGATACAAGTACGTATTTACTTGTATGATTTACTGAAAAATACAGATGCGAAAAATGATTAAGAAATTGTGGTTTGACCTTTTGAATATTTAGAAAATTCTTCCGAACAGCTAGGATTTCAATTCAAGCGGCTTTTGAATACATTTTTCATCACAAGCAAATCCCTGCTTTAGGTTTGTGTCGCCATTTTTATGGAATAATAAGTGGCTTCCTGGCCACCGTGGACTGTGGTTTTTTAGAACTCACAAACCCCGGCCGTACACTAACATAATGCCTGTTATTTTTGTAAGCGTTGTAATTGCTGTAGCAACGAGTTTACCTTGTTGAATTCGCCTTGGAGACTATCTTTAAAAAAATTTTCGTAATTAAAAATATTCTTATTTCTAAATACATATACCAAGAGGTGAGCCAGAAAATATAAAATTCGTACCGTCATAGTTTAAAAAGTACGTTTTGTTATTGAAGTTGGTACGAAATCCCATTTTCCATCCCTGATTTGTATGTATTTGAAGCGTTTTTAATAGAAAAAGGTCTCTGACAATTATGCCTTTGTAAGATGCATAAACTTTGCTCATCTGACCATAGAAATAAGCTTTCAATGGCTGATAGTGATCCGCCAATGGCAACGAAGAGTGTTCACACGATTGTCAGATAACTAACAATATAGTTGTCTTACAAAGAACTGATAATACATTATCTGTCAACGTTGTCAAACAAAAGTTGCAAGTTCACACGGTTGTAAGACTTATTCAGCATATTTTACTTGCAATATTGTGAGTTCTGACCACTGTCTGTACGAAGTTTAGAATGAAAAAAACGCCAGATCTAATCGAAAAATGGTTAGCTGGCAACCATAGTTGACATGCTGCATCAGCTGCTTTTTATTACAACATGCCATCTCATTTTCACTCATTTGGCTAAAGGGCAAGCGAAACATAAACAAAAACAATGAATAAAAGAAAATATCTGAGAAAGAAGAGGTATAAATAAAAAAGTTGAAGAATTTTATGATTGTTGTTTTTTGTGCTATTCTTTTTATTTATTTTTTCAATTTTCAGATATCTTCTTCTAGTGACATTTACTTGAAAGCGGTGGAGTTAAAAGAAAAAAAAAGTATTCTTACATTACAAATACGCAATAAAAAGTTAAAATAAGCGATAATATAAAGTTCAAATCATGTAAAATCAGAGTATTATACAATAAAAAATTTACACATAATTTCTAACAAAGTTTTAAAATAGTAATTTAGAATAATAAAATTCTACGGATTATAAATTTCCCTTTGTTATGGTAAAAATAGGAATTAATATTCAAAAGTACTGAAAAATATTTGTATGTACATACTTACGTATGTATGTATGTACCTATATTCTTTGTACAGAATAAAGTAAAATCAGTCAAAGATAGTAAAACTATATAAAAGTTAATTACGATTAATTGAATCTAATTGAATAAAATTTCAATATCGTGCATGGAAATTTGTTCTTTGTATAAATCGTCTTACACCTTTTCTTGCAATTTAAGATAAGGAAATTATTTATACAAAATGTGGATAGAACCTAAAGAAATTCTTTTACCATCGGCTTTTTGGTAAGTATGGTCTTTATAGACTAAATTTTAAATTATGTATGTGTTCATATTCCAATTGGATGTACATACTTCATAGGTATGCACTTGTGAATTTTATCAGAAACATACACTTTTTGGGTGTTTTAATTTGTAAATAGAGTTACCAATTGCCTTGAAATTATAACAGATCAAAGCAAAAGAGTACACGTAAAAGACGACACATTCACACATACTAGGGCTTCCAATTGTTTGGATTTTTTGAATCTCGAGACTCGGGTTTGAAGAAAATATTTCGGGATATTTTGAATCCCGAGATTCAATTTAATATTTTTTTTTATTTATACCCAATATGGGTAAAGTCCCCTAAGTTCGGCATGCACCAGTAGTCGGCCAATTTTTTATAAAAGTTAAATAAATAAGAATAGCGGCAAATATATAAATAAGTAACACGTTTTTTTAATAGAAAATATACTTAATTCTCTTTATGTAAAGTTTGTATTGGCTGGGATGAGTATTTCGATCGATTTGGCTTGTCGTTCTGTGACAACCTCTCAACACCCGTGGTAGTGCCAGATATTTAAGTAATTTTTTAGTGTCAAGGACAGTTGGAATAAGTAAGGAATCATATTAAATTAAGTTATTTTTTTACCATAATGCTTTTAGTAGGAAGATAGACGTTCATATAGTCTCCAATGAAAATAAATTTATAAAAAAAATTTATATTTCGCTTATTTTAAAGGCTGCCGACATTAGGGACAAAATTTTGACAGATTTCCAGTAGTCGGCATAGGGATGCCGACTTTAGAATAATTTATATTTTCTCTTATTAAGCTCAAATTCTACTCTTTTATATATTACTCGTCTCTCTTGATAATGAATGCAAAGAAAATGAGTTTTTTTTTACTTTACCCAATAGTCGGCATACATTTTATTCAGTATTTTATATGATGCCGAGTATAGGAGAAAATGTATTCTGATATCGGCAGTGGTTATAAATGGTGGGATCTAGCCAAACAAAATAATATTTTGGTAGGCATTAAATTAGGATTCATTTCTTTGGCATTTCAGACCATTATAAAATTAAAATGGAACGACCCTTCCACCAATATTCTGAAGATTCCTTAAAAATGCGCTTTCCGAAATAAGAGAAGGTAGAATTTCTATACGTGTTGCAAGTAAAAAATATGTCGTTATGCGTTCCACCATACAGGACAAATTATATGGCCGAGCTCCTGAAGGTCCTAGGAGAATGGGTCCACAAACGGTACTGTCTAACGTCGAAGAAATGCGTTTGGTAAGGTGGTGCCAAGAAATGGCGAAATGCGGGTTTCCATTAAAAGCCGAGGATTTGTTGAACACTGTTCAGGCAATAGTTAAAGACCAGCGCACCACACCGTTTTTAAATGGTAGACCGCGAAAGAGCTGATTATTAAAGCAGCATCCTTGCCTAGCAATTCCTGAAGCGGAAGGAATAAGCAAGGGGAGGGCTGTAATAACCGAAGAGGGCATCAGAAAATGGTTCGAAGGTCTAAAAAAGTTTCTGACTGAACAAAACTTTCTGATCCTTCGCGAATATTTAATGGGGATGAAACTAGTTTTAGTTTGTGTCCTAAGGTAAGGTTAGGTTCCATGGGCAGCAATTGAGAGACAGCTCACTTGGGTCCTTCAGCGATCCCTTTGTGATACCCAGCGCCAATGCCCATCCCAAAGAGCAGTTACTCAGATGGCGTTACTGCAGATTTGAGCCAATCCGTTTTCCTAATGAAGAGAAGAAGCAATCTTAGTTCTATTTTAGATAGATCCTCCAAGCAGGAAAACATCGGCTCTCCCAGGTATTTTTCCCTGATGCCCCGTAGCCCAGGGCATTGATAGAGAAAGTGAAGCACAGTCTCCTCTTCCTCCTCATCATGACAACTTCTGCAGTAGTCATTGAATTCCACCCCCATTCTCCTAGCATCAGTCCCAACAGGCCATTATCCAGTCATAGCCGACACCACAGTCCTGATTTGGTTCCTTTTGAACCTAAGTAGAGATTTGGTTTTCCGTTCATCATAGCCAGGCCATAGTGCCCTGGATATGGAGCAGGTGGACTCACAGGTCCATCCCTCTTGCGCAATTCTATAATACTCGCGCCGACTGAGTGACTTACAGTGAGCCATTTCAACGAATTGATCAATGAATGTGTCAGCCATGCGACCACCTTCCTTGGCCAGCTCATCTGCTATCTGGTTTCCCGGGCAGTCTGAGTGCCCAGGTATCCATATAAGCGTTAACCCTGAATGCTCAGCAATCTCATTTAAAGACAACCGGCATTCCACAGTTAACCAGTTTGTGTCCTTAAACAGGTAAAGTTATAGCACCCAAGGGCTATCGGAATGTGTATTCTTTCCAGAAAGGGAACGAAAAAGAAACCATTACGGTGCTGTTGGTCTTTTCAGCTAATAGCAAGATGTATGTTAATTTTAAATAACTTACGTTTTAATAAAAAAATTCTTGAATTATTTAACGATATTATTCTTTTCTTACTTAAAAATCCTATGCCGACTATTGGGGCAAAAAGTGCCGAACTTAGATACGAGTGTGCCGACTATTGGGGAAAATGGTACATGTTGAAAAAAACGTAAATTACTCTATTTTTATAGCTAAGCTTCTAAAAACCGTTAATTGAGTCTAAAACTACACAAATTGTTCAAAAATAATAAATCGTTGACAACAAAATACTACTCTCACAATCTTGATAGCATCTGTTGAGAATGGGAAAAAAGTTAAATGGCCGACTACTGGTGCTTTTACCCTATAAAAACTTTTTAAACTGTATGAAAAACAACTGCATTTCCAGTTAAAATACATATTTCATAAACATATCGTACTTGGTCAACAAGAGTGATTAACTTAAAATTTTTATTTTTGCACTTTTTGGAAAAAACTGAACACGTAATATTCATACCTATCTAACCGCTGTTAAAATATCGTGATATTTTTCCACTTTTTGGAAATAAACCATTATAAAGTTCCAGTCAGCACAAAAAATGTTCAATTTTGTCCCAAAACACACAAAAAAAATATTTATTTTATTGAAATCGCGGTTTTTATCAATTCAGTTTTCTCAGTAAATTGTGAACAAATTAAAAAGTTGTGCACCGGTTGCAATGAAATAAAGCTCATTTCATTCGAAATCTGTTTAACTAAATATTTTTAGACAAAAACTGCGATTTTCTCGCATTTTTAGTTTTTATGAATTTTTAAAGAACAAAAAATGTGTTTTTTTGAAAAAGTTGTTTAACGATATCTCTAAAACTACTGGGCAAATTTAAAAACAATATAAGCACGACTTAAAGATAATATTGTTGCCGAGTTTCGGATTTTTTTCAACTCAATATGGTGAGTTATTCCAATATATGTAGTGAAATTGCCGTCATTTTGGACATAACAGTATATCTCGAAAAGTCGAGCTGATAGAGAAAAATGGAGATTAGATTTGAAATCAGCGACTTCAAATTAGTAAAAATTTGCTATAGAGGTCCAGAACGCACAAAAAAGTTCAATTTTGTTCCCTTGTGTTATTTATTTGTAAAAAACAAACTTAAATTGTTAATTGACAAAAAACGTAACAAAAAACTAAAAAATCTTATTTTTTATCCATATTTGGTTATTGATATAAAAATTACACCATTTCCAAATGAATTTTCAAATTGTCCAAATATATTTTTATGTTTTCGAAATGCATTTTGAAATTGTCCAAATATATTTTAAAATTGTCCAAATGTATTTTAAAATTGTCCAAATAAAATTTAAAATTTACCATATGTATGTATTTTCAAATCGTCCAAATGTATTTCAAAATATTAAATTATTTAATATACCTATGTAGATAAAAATTTACCAAATGTATTTAAAAAATTTCCAAATTTTAAAACTATCCAGATCTATTTTAAATTATTCCAAATGTATTTTAAAACTGACCAATTGTATTTAAAAATTTAAATGTATTTATACACACACCACAATAGTGGAGAGGATATTATGCATTTGTGCCGATCGGCTCAGAATCACTTTCAGCGTCATATTAATGATGTCCATTCGACTGGTTGGCAGGCTGGCTGGCTGCATTTTATTTAATTAAATGAAAGTTTCTGCATAGGTTCTAATTGGTACAAGGACCAAGACTATAAAAATGGGGCGAATCGGTCTACTATTTTACATAGCCCCCATACAAGCTTCTTTCGGGAAACGGGTCTTTGAGCCCATAAACCATCTTAATCTGTTGGTATTTAGATTAAATTTGGTACAACATTATTTTATTGCAATCAAAATCATCTTATTTAATTTTATTTGAATCGGTCCATATTTGACCATAGGTCCCATACAAGTACTACTTCCGAAAATAGCTTTTCATGTCATAACTCCCTTATAAATGTTGGTTTTAATATAAACATTGGCGATAATAACTTTTACGATAGCTACTATGACAAAATTTTGTACTGGTAGGTCCATAATTAACCCTATAAATAAAATATAAATAAAATCTTATGTAGATAAAGATATCTTAATAATATTCGACACAAAGAGCTTTTACAAGAATCTCAATCTCATAACATAATTTTGTTTAGATGGCTCCATGTTTGCTCATGGGTCCCAAATAGGGTACTCTAGCAAAAATTGTTTTCATATACTGAGGAGTAGGGTATCATATGGTCGGGCTTGACCGACTATACTGTCTTACTTGTTTTAAATTGTCCAGTTGTATTTTAAAATTTTCTAAATGTATTTTAAAAAATTGTGTACAGAAAACATTTGGACAATTTTAAAATACAAGTGGGCAATTTAAAAAAAAATAATAAGTAGTATACTCGGTCAATCCCGACCATATAATGCCCTTCACCCCAGTATTTGGGACCTAGTTTTGATAAATGCCTAACTAATGTGGATATATGAATAGTGATCTAGGTTAGGTTAGGTTAGGTTAAGAAGGGTTATGCGGCAAAGGACGCATCTCCACTCGGAGACCACTGCGGTCCATTGTGAATCCCTTCAGTATAAAAAAAGAGGAAAGAGAGAAGTAAGGAAGAAAATAGTTGACAGTTTCAAGACAGAAAGAAATATACTACGTAGGACAAGCCCTCTCCCCCCCCCCCCCTACAGTCCCTCCCCATCAGAAAGAACCGTCCAATTTCCCTGACTAACCATAGTAGGTCGGCTAGATTACATCCAGCGCTACACTCCATTTCGTCGTGAAATCTAGCCCCTAGCCATTTCTGCCTGAGACCCTGCATTCTAGGACAGTTAAAAAGTAATAACGAACTATCTATGTTATAAATTTCATCCTATGATGATTGTATTAATCTTTCTGAAGGACGTGGTGATTTAAGTGATATATCTTTTTCTTCTGTTAATAACGCAATTCTTGCTGATACACATTCTACATAGTTAAATCATATTAATAACATATCTTTTTTTATTATCTAATTTTAATACACACACTTATAATCATAGTTAAACTGAATTAATTAGGGCGATCACGATGTCAATTGTGCAAATTTCCAAATGAGCTATTATTCTAATAATTTTTGCTGTCAGCATACACAAGCATATTTAAATAATTTTTCTCTTTTAAAACTATTTAAACTTAATTCTTTATTTTATATTAAAACCCATGAAAATTTTCAATTTATTAGTTTCTCAACAAACAATATGCTGGTAAATATGTCAAATGTTATTGTTTACATTCGTTGCGACTGAGCAAGTACGCAATACTATTTTGCTCATGGTTTTTTGTTCGTGTAAATGTAATAACGTACATTTTGTTGTTGTTGTGTTGTGCAAATGTGTGTATTTTTGCGCATATTTGTATCGTTTGAACACTGCCCTACCCATTGTGAACGCCCTTAATAGTTTTGTTTTACTTTGTTTGGTTGCTATTTGTTTAAGATATGTATTAGGCCAGTTCAGTTTTCGTATTGTACTTGTTGTTTATAGATTTAAATTAAAGAAATATGGTGATTTATACCTATATTAGTAAAATATTGATTTGAGTTGGCCTGATAATGATTGTTTAACTGCTTTTTTTTATTATTTTTTTTTTTCTGTTTATATGTAGATTTTTTTTGTTATTTGCTTTTTGTAAATTATTTTATGTTTATTATCTTAATAACTTTATTTTAATATTGTTATTCTATGAATTTAAGACAAAATCTAGGAAATGTTGTAAGTGATAATAGTTATTTAAAATCCCAATTGATTCCGTTTAAACAAAATTTAAACATTGGTCATTTAAATTGTACAAGTTTTAATTTAAGACCGAACTCTTCCAAATTTAATGAAATAAGGAAAATATTAGATGGTGGATATTTGAATGTTGCTGGTTTTACTGAAACCTGGCTGCGCAGTGAAATATCTTCTAATGCTGTTAGTATATCAGGATATATATGCCATAGAAATGATCGAGTGAACAATAGAGGCGGAGGAGTGGCCCTTTATGTCTCGGAGAATATCAAGCACAAGGTTGTATTTGTTGGTGAGGGTTATGGAGTTGCGGAATGTCTTTTTGTTGAACTTGTTTTTAATGAGGTGAAGGTGTTGGTGGGAGTTGTATATTTACCTCATGGTAATTTTGATGCATTTGAAGAGGAGATATCTGAGGTGCTTGTTCGTTACTCTAATATTGTGATTATGGGTGATTTCAACAATAATCTTTTTGATGTTGATAAATCTTTTAATGTTAGAAATATTTGTAGTAGATTAAATCTTTTCTTAATTCATAATTCTATGCCAACGTATATTACTAGCAATACCACTTCTCTTCTAGATTATTTTTTGGTGTCTTCTACTAACTTAGTAAAATCTACTGGTCAATTTCAATGTCCTGGTATAACGCGACATTCTTTTATTTTTTTATCTTTTGAAATTTTGTTATCAGAGCAAAGAAGCTTTTATCAATATTATGATTATGATGCGGTGGATATTAGTTCTTTTCAATCTGCATTGTTAAACTGCAACCTTGATGATATGTATTTGACTGGCAATGTTGATGAGCAATTAAACATTTTAAATTATAATTTAGGAAATTTACATACTCTTGTTCCGTTAAGGAAACGTTTTTTTTGTAATCGTAGTGAGTCTTGGACTAGCGATCCAGAGATTCAATACAATGTTTCTCTTAGGGACCTTGCTTACAGGACCTATTTATCAGATAGGACGGAGGGTAATTGGAAAGTTTTTTGTCGCTGTAGGAATCGTGTTAAATCGGTAATTAGGAAAATAAAAAGGAGGGTGCATTGTTTACTCTTTGACAATAAAAACGCTAAGGATATTTGGTCAGTTCTTAAAAGGCATGGATTTGGGGATAATAATGACAATTTGGATCATGTTGATCCTGACTATTTAAATTATGTCTTTTCATCCAATCAAATTAATAATAACAATAGAATAGCTGATAGAATAATTAATAATCAAAGTGGATTTTCATTTATCCCAGTTGAGTTGTCAGAAATGGTTTCGGCTTTTTATTTAATTAAGTCAAATGCTGCAGGATTGGATGGTTTTAGGCTTAAGTTTATCAGGATGTTGATGCCAATTATTGGAAATTATGTTCTTCATTTAGTCAATACAATATTAACAACGTCGAAATTCCCGTTATTTTGGAAGATTGCGAGAATAGTTCCCATAAGTAAAAATAATTCAACAATTCGGACTGACGATTTACGGCCGATATCCATTCTGCCTGTTCTATCTAAACTTGTGGAGCATCTTATGAAGATCCAACTTTTAAAACATATTGATCATAACAATTTGCTACATGATTGTCAATCTGGTTTTAGAGCTAATAGAAGTACTACATCTTTACTGCTTGGCCTAACAGATAATATTCGTAATAATCTATCTAACGACGGTGTGTGTATTTTATTGTCATTAGATTTTACTAAGGCTTTTGATAGAGTAGATCATTATCTACTGGTTAAAAAATTGCATATATATTATAACTTTTCCAGTTCTGCTTGCAAGTTAATATCTTCGTATCTTTTTGGTAGAAGTCAATATGTTGTTAGTGGTAATCGGGCTTCTAGCTTGCTTCCAGTTTACAGTGGTGTGCCTCAAGGATCGGTCCTTGGACCTTTACTTTTTATAATGTTTATTAATGATCTTTTTGATAAAATTTCTAGCAATTTGTGTCTTCCATTTTCTTTTGCTGATGATGTGCAGCTATTGTTTAGAGGTACACCTGAATTTTCTGATGTATTGCAAAATGTGATAAATTATACAGTTCAATTGTTGGATTCTTGGGTATTAGATAATGCTTTTCTAGTTAATACTGGTAAAACTAAGGCAATGTTGTTTGGCAAATGTAGTAGTTCCGAGTTTTCTATTACTCTTAGTGGTAATGATATTGAGTTTGTTGATCGTCTTAATTGTCTAGGTGTAATTCTTGATACTAAATTATCTTTTGAAAGTCATGTTAATTTTATAATATCTAAAGTGAACTTTACTTTGCGTAAATTGTACAACACAGATTTAATGTTACCAACTTATGTTAAAAAACAAATTGTTCATGGGCTTATAATGCCAGTTTTTTTATATGGCTTGGAGGTGTATACTGGAACAGTTGGCTATATTCTAAAGAAATTAAGATTGGTTTTCAATCGAGTTATGAGGTATCTTTACTCGTTGAGGATAAGACAGCATGTCTCACCCTTTGTTTTAAAATTTTTAGGTTTTCCATTTGTAGAGTTCATAAATTTTAGAAATCTTGTCCACTTTTATAAGTCGTATAGATTGCATACTCCTGGATATTTGATTCAGTTATTTGATTTTTGTAGATCAACGAGAAATAGGCAGTTAATTATACCGAAATTATCTGCCATATTGGAGCGGTCTTATTATGTAAGAGTTGCACGATCTTATAATAAGTTGCCAAATTTTTTGAGAACTTTTGATGTTTCTGCTAACACATATAAAAAAAGACTCTTTATAGAACTTTCAAGAAATCATTCTTCTATATAACTGTTGTATATTTATATGATCATATATGCGTTAGTTATTATATTCATGATATTTAAATATTTAATTGGTGAAGTTTGTTGTGTAGTATTTTCTTTATGAATATAAAATTAATGCTTATTTATACTTTGACAGTTAACAAATATCCGCTTTATAGTTTTTCTGCATAGATTTAACTATTGGAAATGTATTAATATGTGTAGATAAATATGAGATTTACATATAATTTTCGGAATTGTTCGTTTTGGGATTTTTCATAGCTAGTATTCTTACATTATTATTAAGCTATCTTACCTTTTTGTAATTATGCACACTTTAATTTTTATATACACATACATAGGTTCATATAATTTATTTATAATTATTAGTAGAAATTTGTAACCGATTATGGCCTTTAAAGGCTAGGTTATAGTACTGTGAGAAATAAAAAAAAAAAAAAAAAAAAAAAAAAAATCGGTTTGATAGCTTCTGAGAAGCAGAAGTTGCCCCCTGTCTCACCTCGTGGTCCTTATTTTTTAAATAATGCATAGCTAATCTGTCCATTTAAATTTGGATCTATCTATGTTTTAAATTTCATCAAAATTGGTTTGCTAGTAAAAGCAAAAATCCTATTTCGGAACGCAGCTTGTATTGGGCCATATGAAATTATTGACCGATTCTCCCCAATAGGCTTGATCCTTATGCCAATTAGAACCTATGTATCAAATTTCATCAAATTATCTTCAAAATTGACAGCCAGGCAGCCGGTCGAAAATCGTTAGATCGACTCAGAAAGAGATTCTGAGTTAATCGGTAAACTTTAAGGTGCGTCTAGGACCAATATTTTAAGGTGTTACACACATCATCACAAATGCATATTACCCTCTTCTCTATTGTGGTGTGGGTATAAAAATTGGAAAATTTTAAAATAGAATTGGGCAAATTTAAAATACATAAGAACGATTTTAAAATGCATTTGAAAATTTTCGGGATCCCGGGACTAAAAATCCCGTGAACCGGGATTCGCCTAACCTCGAAAATGTCGGTATTTCCCGATTGGAAACCCTAATACCTAAATTTTATTTTAATGTGTGTTAAAAGATGCAAATGAAATTTTTTAAGATGTTTGTTAAATTTTTTTAAATATTAGAAAATTACTCAAATGATTAGCCAAGCATTTTGTCAGGAAGATATGTTAATTATTATGGCCATATTCGTATTTGTCTTTGCCTTTGCGGTACGAAATCACGTATTCTGTATGATTAATTGGCAATAAAGCCGATAACCAAGTACGTATCTATGTATGTATATACAAAGTAAAAATTTAATATGTATTTATGTCTAAATTGTTACCAAAATTGCAGTTATCAGTAAATTTTTCCTGGTAATGAAATTTATTTTGCATTACCATTAAATTTTTACTGATTATTTCTGTACATTTTTCCATTTATTTTATCGTAAATTTTTAATAACGCAAATTTAACTTGCAATGTAAATTCAAGGGCAAAAATTGCATGTTTTGCTAAGGATTTGTTACTACCTTTTTGAAAAAATAATTCAGTTCTAAAAAATGTATTACAAACCTAAAAAATTGCACTACGTGACAGTTTCTTGAATAGTCAAAAGTAAAACAGTTTTCGAGATATTCCAAAACAACCGTTATTTGTGTTTTCTTTAAATCTTCTGTAGCTTTCTCATTTTTGCACCAATCTGGGTCTTGTTGGGCGCAAACTGTTCGTATTGAAATAGACTAATGATCTATGTAATAAAACATTAAATTTTTTAATTTTTTTGTTTAAAAAAAATAATAAGAGCAAAACTGCAAAAAATCATCAAATTGTTCATGAAGTCATTTCTTGACCAATTTTTACAAACAATCCATAGTTTTTTTGTAATTTTATTAAGAAATTCATAATCTGTCTAATAGTTTTGCAGATATTTGCATTAAAGTGACATCACCTTCTTTAAAATTTTGCAATATCTCGAAAACTATTTTATTCTGACTTCACATTCGGATTCAGGAGAAAATTTTTACATAACGAATAGGTGTCAGATTCATTTGGTCACGACTTTGTTGAAAATTTGTGACACAGTGTTATTAATAACATTGTGTTCTTACTCTAAGATCCGTTTTCACAACTTACCGATAGGTAAAGGTAGGATTTTATCCGTTGTATAAAAAGTGTTCTATTGTTACAACTTTACTTTAACCTTAAGTACCTTTAGCTATCGGTATTATAGCTTTTTCCCCGGTTCCGGTTTTTCTATAGGAAATAATACCAACTTTGTTTTCAATTGTTTAGACTTTTCTTTGTCTTTTTTATCTCTGATACGGATACATTGCAAAAATAAACACAACAATGCAGCCTTCTCAAATTTCAACAAATGCTTTCGAATCATGGCATGCAAAAAAGGAATTCCCCTTTTTTATGCACATTGTGTTTGATTGTTCCCAAATAATAAAGTAAATCACGGTTAATCGATGCAAAAAAATTTGATTTTTCTTTCCCGGATAATTGATGTTGCCGGTTAATCGAATCACGGATAATCCAGGTTCAACTGTAATTAAAATTGTTTCTCAAAAATATTTTGTACATATCGTACTGGTTCCTCTAAAAAGAGTCAACTCAAAATTTTTCAATTTTCACTTTATGCAAGAAATCGATGTAGAGTGGTCATATCTACATACATACTGTAAAAATCTTACATCATTTTCTCTAGTATTTTGTAAAAAAAATTCAATTGTATCTCCTTTTGTGTTATAAGAGTACATATAAAAAGAAAACAGTTTTTTGTCTCTACTGAAAACTTATAAATTTTAAGTTAACCCCTTTCAGAGGAACTAGTGCGATATTTATAATTTACTTTTTTATATTTTGGTTTAAAGCGCAACTAGCTCTAAATTTATTAACAAAAGGGATAACATTTAAACAACATGGGCTTAAAATACCGGCTTATTTGCTTGCTTTGTTACGTTACAAAAAGTAGACTTTTCTCTGTACATATTTATATATATAAATGTATAGTATGGCCTTTATTCATCCAAGTAAAATATATAATACAAAATATGATATATAATACTAAGATAAAATGTTCAGGAGAAACAAAGAGCGTCAAAATTTGGTAACGTTTCTGTAATCAATACTCTTAGAAAGCTTGGCTGATTGGGCCAAAGCTTCCGATCGTAGTGTTGGGATTGCTAACACACCTCTAGGTCGGTGAACCGTTTTACGGTTGAGTTTCAGTTACCAATTTTATTCGGATATTCAGACCTGTATCACCTTCTCAGTTAAGCTGCCACACAGACGGGTGTATGCGCGATATTTTCAGGAGACACTTGATACAATACCAGAAATCGTGAGCTACTTGGGAAGTTCGGACAGAGGAATCACTTCTTGCTACCCCTAAAAGGAAAGTAGGTACACAGCTTCCAGCCATTAGGAAAAACACCGTCCCCCAAGATATGAACATATAACAAGTCGTTACTTTAATTAAGAAAAGGCGTATAAAACATATATCATTTTTCTAAGTATAAGACACAAAACTTAATAAAAAAGAATATATAAAAAAGGTAATGGATATTTTTAGAACTATAAGAAATGTAGGACCTTTCCTTCAAGTTTTATATCTCAAATTTAAAAAAGCATTTTCTTAATTAAAATAACGAAATACTGTTTCCACAATCAATAAACTAAAACCTAGTATTGATAGATCAAGCAGTTTTAAATATTTCCAGATTGGGGTTACCTTTTTCCAACCTAATTTTTTAATTTTGGCGTTTAATGCGAATATAATAAGTATTTTACTATTCAAATTAATTATTAAATTATATTTATTTTTTATAATAAGGTGATTTTTTTTGTTAATTTAACCAGGGTTGTGGAAAAACGTTCAAATTATTTCGTCTTGCACAAACGGCGAGGTCATGGGGAATCGAGAGGATTTGGTTCATTATTAGTAGGCACATTTGACAGTGTATTTGATACAAAGCCCGCTCCTTTTCGGATATTACATCAAACACCAAATTCAGAAGTATCATATGGTAAGTAGCTCCAGTAAATTAAGTATTTAGTAAATTATATATCGAGGGTTATTATTCAAATAGTGCTATCTGCAATTTTTCGAAAATGTGTTTTTTATAGAAAAGAATTCACTGACTGGGGGAACATCTGTCATTTAAATTTGAAAAAAAAAATTTCCCGAAACTTTTTTTTTCATAAATATTGTATTGTTGTATCTAACACACACGTTTTTTTTTTTTTTTTTTTTTTTTTTATAAAAAAAAGTGTGATCTACATAAAAAATATTACTGTATAAAATAAAATGATAAAAATTGTTATTACAAAGTAGACAGACATATTATACATCAAAAGGTTGGGAATTGTGTCTTCATATCAAAAAATAATATTATTTTAAAATTCGTTGAAGACATTTTGCAACAAAAAAACTGCAAAAAATTTCTGGATGGTTTTTTGTCAATTTTTTATTTATATATTTATTTATATTTGTTTATGTCATGTGCTTAC
The DNA here is from genome assembly GCA_943735925.1 of Pollenia amentaria. Taxonomy (NCBI): domain Eukaryota; kingdom Metazoa; phylum Arthropoda; class Insecta; order Diptera; family Polleniidae; genus Pollenia; species Pollenia amentaria. Next base: position 229,903,156 of record OX031009.1, read on the forward strand.
CATGGATGCACAAGCAGTAAATCTATGTCCCGATATAAACGCATCAGCTATTTACTATAAACAGCGCCTTCAATTATACAACTTTACAATTTATAATCTCGCAACCCATCAACGTTCAAATTACTGGAGGAATTAAAGTAATGGGAATCTGTCTGCATTTTTATTTCATTTATTATACATTATTTAAAGATCGGTTGTTTGTCAGATACGTTACCAATTATAATATATTCCGATGGTTGTGGCTATCAAAATCGTAACACCTATTTATCGAATGCACTCTCCGTTTTTTCTATAGAAAATAATAAGAAAATTGAACAGAATACTTAGAAAAGGGGGACACTCAAATGGAGTGCGACAATACACACGCTAAGATTGAAATAAAGCTGAAAAATCAGACAATTTATTTGCCCAAGGATTATGTTAAAATATCAAAAGATGCCAGAAAGACAATCAAAATTAATAATAAAATTGTTAAAATGCCTTTTGACAGTCTACATCTGAATTATGTTTTCTTTAAAGACTATACCAACAAAAAACTTATTCGTTTCACATCCATTAGACCTGGTCGATAAAAAAGTGATCCCACCGTATCACAAATAAAATCTCTCATCTATCTATTAAGTGGTGACATTATGTATAAAGTTAGTTTTGATAACGAATACAATAACTTTTCGACTACAATTAAAACATACAGCGGTCATATAGAAGCGAATCCCTTACAATCTGGCCCACGTCCTATTCAACTAAGCATTGGAAGCACTTACAAGCATTGAAGCCTGTTATTCCGCAAGAATATCATTCTTTTTATGATCATTTAAAACATGCGATTAAAAATTAATTTTTTATTGCTTTCGAATATAGGTAACTTAATAAACATAATTTCGAGTTATATTAATACGATTACGCGTTTCTTAATATTTTACTTTTTCATTAAATATTGTTTTGTTAAAAAAAAATTATTATTTTAATAAAAGTTCGTGTTACTTAAATTAAAGTCTCAAATAGTATTCATTACAGCTTCTTTTATTTTTGTTCAAATAGTGCTATCTGCTTATTTCAATGTTCAAATCGATAAAATTTTAATTTGTAAAAAGTGCTATCAGACATATAAGCGCGAATATCTGGAATTAAAAAAAAATATATGTATGATTAATGGCTAATAAATCAGTGAGTGCTTAAACGCTTGTTTAGTTGAACTAAACTTAAATTTATATGTAGTTTAAACTCAACAGTTGTAAATCAGTGTCCCATGTATTATATGTAGTTTAAAAAGTAACATGTGGCAGCACTACGATAAATATTGGTAAATTTATATGGTCTGTATTGGTAGTTTAAACGCCCAATTTTACGCGTTTAAAGATGGTTTATATGTTTACTGATTTATAGATTTGTCGGTTTAAGCACATTTTAAACCAAAAGCAGAGATTAACGTGCTCTGATTTATTAGCCCTAAGACGTTTATTTTGAATAACATTGTAAAACGAAGTTTAGTTAATACTCTAATAAATCAGAGCAAGTTAAACTCAATTTTTGGTTTAAAATGTGTTTAAAGCAACAAATCTATAAATCAAAAAACATATAAACCATCTTTAAGCGCATACAATTGGGCGCTTAAACTACCAATACAAACCATATGAATTTGTCAACATTTATCGTAAAGCTGCCATATGTTACTTTTTAAACTACATATAATACATGGGACACTGATTTACAACTGTTGAGTTTAAACTACATATAAATTTAATTTTAGTTCAACTAAACCAGCGTTTAAACACTCACTGATTTATTAGCCATTAGAGTTATAGAAAAAATCAGTTTTTTCGCTCTACTGTAAAATTGGGATTTTGCTGATAGCACTATTTGAATAATAACCCTCGATATCCACAAATATGTAGAAAATTTAACAAACTATAAAAATATATCGGTCAGATTCATAACTTTAAAATATTAGTTTTGCAGAAAACGACTTTAAAATTTTAAATCTATAGACAACATAATGGAAAAAGAAAGTTTTTTTCTTCACTCAAGAGTATTAAATATATACCACTTCATAAAACAACTGATTACTATGTTTTTTTATTTATCAGACAATCAGACATGAAAACTAGGGATACCAGACGTGTTCTTTTAAACAGTACATGTGCTCTTTTTTTTACAAAATGTGCTCTAAAAACATGAAAGTGCAAAAGGGCACGCAAAAGTGCTCTTTTTTTACAGTAGTGCTCTTTTTGTTATCTTTTTTCATAAAAATAGTTATAAAAGTACTTTATAACACAATATTATGTTTTTTAATTTTTGTTATAATTAGTTATGTATAGGGAAGCCGTAAATATGCAATTGTTTTTCCTTTTGCGACCAATGAATGCAGGAACAAACATTTACCCGTTTTAGAGCATTTAATGAATTTGGCATCGATTTGTAAGAGCATATTTTATATATTTTACCCTTTGCTGCATTTGTTTGCACAATTAAGCCAAAATAGAATTTTTGCAGCATGTTTTAAGTCTATAGCGCACATTTCACCTTTTTGAAGCACATTTTGATGCATGTTCTATTTTTTTAGATGCATACGAGTCTTTTCGCGATTCAGAAAAATATTGTTCGAAATTCTGGTTAACAGATAGCTTATCTTTTTTAAATATTTATCTGTATACCCAACTCGTTGCAACATTTTCGCCTTCTAAATTCAATTTTTCGCTATTATTGTAAGCCAAAGCGGGTTGCCATTTAAGATACATGTTATTCGAAACTGTAAGATTCTATACATAAGCAAAAATGAAAGAAAAAGCAATTAAAGTAAATTCGTTTGTTCTGATGTGTGTAAACATAAAAATCTAGTATACCGATCAACTCAGAAACACTTTTTAAAGCGAAACACTTTTTAAAGCGTCCGTCTGATGGTCTGTCCATGTAAACCTTGTAGAGAGTACACGTTGACATTTTGTAGATAGTTTGATCAAATTTAGTAAATACGTTTTAATAATCAAAAGGATGAAGGAAATGTAAATGGTAAGAATTAGTCAATAATTAGACACGGTAAGAAACAGATTCTTTGTGTCCATAAATCATCTAATTGTGTTCGTATTTATTTTTAATTAACCTCAAAAATCAACAGATTGTACTTCCTTTTAAAGAATATTTATATACAATTTTGCGACCATCACTAAAATACCTTTAAGACAAAAAAATATAATGTCGATAATATTCAGCACAAATAAATTATTTGAATTTTAACAACATAACATAACCATGTTTTGGTGAGCCGATCGATTCCACATAGGGTACAATTTTGAAAATTCGTCTGTAAATAATATTGTGTTGCTTTACGGATAATGATTTTTAATTTTTTTTAAATACAAATAAAATACAATTTGTTGAATATTTTGTTTTCAAATTAGCCATTTTTGGAGCATATTTTGTACAATTTTTACTTGTGCATAAAACACTTTTTTATAAAAATGTGATCTTTTCACCTCTTCAACATCTGGCATCTCTAATGAAAGCAGCCATGTTTGGAAAGACGTCGTGAAAAGACAATAGTTTTTTGGAAGCATGTTCTAAGGAGAATAAATAAAACAGACATGCCTAAAAAGAAAGACACCGCACAGTGGTATTTCTTCATACATCTAACTGCAAAAAATAGAAGGAGTGATCCTACCACGATGAAATTTTGCACACTTGTTCAATTTTAAGTAGAAAAGAAAAATTCAAAAAAATTTTAAAATCCGTCGACTCCTTGGGGTACCTCCCTTGGTGCTTTTTTTTTTTTTTTTACTAATTCGAAAGAAGAGCCTTTTACCTTTCATTTCGTTATACTAAGAGCACGGAGGTAAACCGAGCTAACTGATTTTTTCTCCAACGAAAACAGCCAATGCTGAATTTTTAAGGACAATTTTGATGCACTCATATCTCCCAAACTATGTACGCAATAACTTTTTCTTTTCCTTAAAATTAAAAACAAGGCTTCGGATTTAAATAAAATCGACACTCAGATTTTTCCGGTCGAAACATCTTCGATATATAAATCTCTGAATTTGAACAAAATTACCATATATTTCCCTTTCACAACATTAACCTGATTTCAACCGATCTTTTCTAAGAATATATATACATATATCTTAAAAGAAATGCAGATTTTTGTTTGCCAGACTCTTCTCTATAAAAAAGCATCATTAGATTTTTTAAAAGTAATAGTCAAAAAATTTCTTTTTTGCAGCAGAAATCCCATAGTGCACCGTGTAAATGCCCCCTTAATTATTTGAAAATGTAAGTTTTATTCAGAGAGACGGACAGCAAAGAACAAAGTCGCTTAAGACAAAATAAACTTGTTAGCTTATATTTTTCTTGTTAAAAAATTTTTTTTTTTTTTCAAACTATAAATAATTGGAAAGCCATCGCTTCAAAATATGTTTGCTGTGTCTAAAGAAAAGTAAGACAATGTTAATAGTTCAAGGAAAAATTCTGTTCAGGTTGAATATCGTTTTGATACATTTTGATTTTTCCGACGAGAAGTGTCCTGCTGTTATTTGTCTTGCTTGTTATAGAGTAACTATGGAACCCCTATTTTTGTTTTTTTATTTTAATTAATTTCTTGGCATAACTTGTTATTTAAAAATGAAAAAGAGATGCACATATGCTTTGGGATTATTTGGGCGTGGTATTAAGCACATGTGCATTTTTTACTAACACAATAAATACTGTTGAAAAAGATTATAAATAAATGGTGTAGTAAGAAAAAAATCATGTTTTGGCCGAACTGTTAAACGGAAAAGTATTGAAAGAGCTCAGCAATTAAAGAGAGTCATCAAATAAAAATTCGTCCTCTTTGTTCAGTCGCATGGAGAGCCTTTAAGTAGTCTAACTGAATGGTAGAGCTGCAAAACAATCGATAGTACTATCGATAGTTTTATTTTTGACTGACTATCGATAGGTTTTTATCACTATCGATACTATCGGAAAATTTTTAAAGTTACAACAAAGTTGATTAGATGTTGTCAACGAATCATTTTAAGAACTCATTCGAAGCAAGTTTTTTACAGTGCATAAACTTTTTTAATTCTGTGGCAAAAAACGAAAAAGTACTTAAGTCGACTTAACCTAAATTTGAGTTAATGGAACCTTAACTCATGAGTAAAGTTTCAATTATTTTTTACCATTTTTTAGAAAGTTATAGCAAAATTACTTTTTTCAATGTAAGCAATGACTGCCAACCATGTGGCGACTTTTTTTTACCTGTTTGTCATTTTTTTGTTTAACAAAAAATCTGAAAAACATAAATTTTTTTTTTTTTTTTTTTTCTTTAAATTACCTATGCTAATCCCGCGAAGCTATACGGTTGTCTGCAGGAGACCAGAGTCTCTGGCGGGAATCGAACCCGCAACCCCGGCGCTGATAGACTAGCTCACTACCAGCTAGCCTACCGGGTCTATTTTGTAAAACACTTCAACTCCCTTGAAAAATATTTTTACAAAAATTTTTGAAAATGAACAAAGTTTTATATGAAAAAATTTTAAACGCATGGTTAAGGTATTACATTATAACCTTCTAAATTTCTAGATTTAAGGTGAATATTTTGCAGTCGAAGTTAAAAAAAAACTGACAACTCTGACAGATGACACTGAAATTTTACAGGTAAAACGCTTCTGTAAATAAACTGTTAAAACTATTTTATTCTTTACCACCTCCATTTACTACCCTGTTCACAGAAGTATACATAGATAGTATACATAGATAGTTTTTAAGCTAACTATCGAAACTATCGATTGGGCCGACTATCGATAGTTTTGCATCTCTATTGAATATCGTAACTATTCTTTTAAATCTCGCTTTAGGTTAAATATTTTTAATCTCGCCATAGAGCAATATGTTATAAATTGTTATAATATTAAGAAAATGTACATACATGTATATTTTAAATGCATGGGAAAGAATAAATTTTTTTTTTTTTTTTAAACAAAAAAGAGCCTAGTACTATTTTTGCAAGAATGATATAAAAAGAGATTACGCCATGCGCATGTTTTCCCGTTAGATGACGTAGCTTAACCTAAGCTAGAGTTACCTATTCGTGTATGTTTCGTGACGTCATTTAACCCACCTGCGCAGAAAATTCAATTTTTGATTCGTGTTGTCGTAATCTTTCTTCTATCATTCTTGCTATTTTTGCTCATTCTTGTTCTTTTCTCGATCAGAAACAGAATAAGCTTAAAAATTGGAGTAACACCAACATTTTATTTAACCCTTTCCCAGGGCAACGTGACAGATCTCGTTTAATAGAAATGCTGCCTACTTTTTGACTGATGTTGTGTATTGATAATTCTATTTGTATAAAATATGGACTGTTTGTGTTGAATTCTGCATATCTGATTACTGACCGTTCTTCAGATATACAGAATTCTATTTTATACAACGCACAGTGGCGCCATTTGAGTTTTTTCGTTGCAAAAATCATATCTTTTGAACCGAATAAGATAATTGAACAGTTTAAACAGCATATGATAGATAACTGTTCAGCCTATGAAATGAGCGTTTGGAAAGGGTGCTACGCTTTGTAGGGGCCTACTTATGGGTTATCAAAGTTAAAATTAGTAGAAAAATCAATTTTATGGTAACTAAAAAAAATTATTTTTACATTTTTAGATTGTTTTTATTTTTTTTCTTAAGGGTTTTATGTTTTAAATTATTACCCAACAAATTAAAAAAAAAAATTATTTATTTTTTTAAATTTATTTTTTCAATTTTCTGTAAAATATTCATCACAATTCGTAAGAGAAGGTATATCTAAAAGACTTACAATTTCTAAACTATAATTATTTTGTAACTCTATTCGTGACTTCACATGCCGCAGGGAAGAAATAAGTGGATCGGAAGATGCTGCCAACATGTTGAAGAGGTCCTTATTTTGCCTTACCCTTGATGCTTTGAATGTGTTCTGCAATCTATATTTTTTATAAAATTTGTTAAGAGACTCCTGTGCTTCTTCAGAAAGCTCTCCAATTGGCAAAGGCTGGTACTCAATTATATCTTTGCCATGCGCCAATATTTTATGGACGGTCGGGGTCAACTTCTTCTGTGGATACATTTCTGCTAAAAGAGATGCAGTTTTCGACGCATATTCTCCATATTTTGTAGAATTGACATTTTCTTTGCAGTTTAAAACATCCAAGATCGTTCCCAATCTTTTCACGATTTGATTGTCAATTCCAATGATTCTAGTTACTGCCTCATCATTTTCAAAAAATCTCCTAGAAGTGTTTCCATCGTTAGAGTTACCGTATCCGTGCTTGGGACAGTCTACTTTTAGTCCAACTTGTTTCAAAAAAACCATCCTGTATTTGCTTCTTTCTGATCTTTTCCTTATCCTTTATTGATGTATTTTCATCGAAGTTTTCCTCCTCTTGTGGTAGGGTATATGCCAGTTTTAGCAAGAATTCCATACACCTTATCCTTGCGTGCAATGGTGACATTCCATATTCGTAATTCTCCTCATTTGTAGAATCGTTTAAATTACCAAAGTTCTTCTGACAAATAATAATATAAAATCGATAAAAAAAATATAAAAATAATACGAAAAAAGGGGTTTAGATAGGTTTTTGCTAAATTTTTACCTCCAATATAATTCTGTCTATGATAACTAATTGAAATATATTATAATTAAGCAGAAAAAGATACTAATCTTAAACTCTTTACAACTAATTATATAAAATTGAGATGTAACATATTATATATGAAATAAATTGAATTGAATTGAAAAAAGTTCTTCTGACTCTTTTTGCAAATCGGGCATGACATTGTTGAGGTTGTTCCTGTCAGTTCGTTTACGACTTTTCCGTCAATCATGGTCAGGTGGAACTCGTAATTACATTCAATATATTTTCCTTCTCCAATTTGCAGCTTTGTAGGCTTAATCTTGCTTATTTGTTCTTCAATGTCCTTCACCGTAGTCCTTATGAGTTCTGCCGATTCCCTTGCAAACTGAAACATTATTGGTCGGCAATAATGCACTGATGACGGACGTGGATTTTTCCAGTGTAGGGAATCATCCGATTTTAGCCGCAAAGGAACAACAGATGCCATAAACATATTTCCGTCCGATATTGTAGCGTCATCGAAAGATATCCTTTGCTTATAAACGCTTTGTCCGGATGATCCATCGCAGCCCTCTCGCAACGGCCACTTTTCTAAACCGTAATGAATACGCTGAGTGAGAGAAAGAGAGAGATAGAGTTTCGTCAACTGGTTTTTTCTTGTAAATTAAACACACGTGCTTACCACAGCATTTGTGGAATTTTTCAACCAGCGTAGTAAATTTTAGTTCATTTCATTTTGTTGTTGCAGTTATGTAAATGTTAGTACTTTAACTTATTTATAAGATTAACAAGGTCTTCAAGGCTTCTTTACCATCAAGACTTCAATTCAGTTATTAATTATAAATTCGCTCGAAATTTATACACACCTTTTAAAAACGATTGTTTTGAAATCGATCGATTTTCATCACATACCCGATTAAAAACATTGTTGTTTCGTGAGATTATAAGGTATTAATTTTAAAAATTGTTAGTTTGTAAATTTTTTATATTTACGTAAATATTAAATATTTGTATATACCAATAGATTAATAGAAAGCCGTATCGCAGTATATTATAATTACATTTTCTTGGAGAAATCTCTTCATCGATCCAATTATGTACCATAAAGCAGTTGTTAATTTTGTAGTGAGTCATCTTTTAGGGTTTTATTTCAAAAATAATTTACACATTCATACCTACATATGTTTGTATATATATTTTATTATCTCATAATTTAAATTTTTTACATTTGAATATAACTAATTCATATTATTATACTAATTCTCCCTTTGAAATGTTCCAATTTGATAAGACTAAGACGCATGTTATTGAATTAAATTTGAATTAATAATTAGAAAAATGACGTCCATTATAAAAGAATAGTATATGTAAAAATTTAAACAGATTGAAACAAAGGATCTTATAAATGTCTTCATTATAAAAAATAGATTTAAAAAATTTAATTAACAAGTGTTTTTTAAAATTCTCTTCTTATTAGAGATTTTTTAAATAACGTATAAAAAACAATTGTTATCTCCAAATGTGTGCCATTTATAAAATACTTATATATTCACTGTTTAATAATTTTGTATTGGTTCTAAGGGCCTCGTTTTAACATAATATTATTTTTATTAACCCTTTTATAACGACAACAAGAAATAATAAAAACATGTAAAACCGCTATATAGAATACGAATTTTTTTCCATTATAATTTTTATTATACCCTCCACTATATACTAAGTTTGTCATTCTGTGTGAATCTTTTTTATTATACATCTAAGACCCCATATTCTGGCTCATTAAGTAATTCTAAGTCGATTTAGCCATGTCCGTCTGTCTGTTCGTTTGTTGAAAACACGCTCACTTTCGAAAAACTCAAATTGCTTGTAGTTACCCTGCTACAAGCAGTTTGGGATTGAAATCCAGCTACATCGGTTCAGTAGGATCAAAATTATGAATCAAAATGTGGAACCACCACCCTAAAACAATTTATAATTTTGATACAAAATGCACGGAATGATATAAAATTTTGCATGAATTTTTTCTATACGACTGCAAATCATACTGTTAAATTTCGTGAAGATCGGTCCATAATTGACCATTGGCCCCATATGAACCCTACTCGCGGAAAACAGTTTAGTACGCCTAAAACCGTAAAAATAACGATATCGTACTAAAATTTGGTACGTTACAGTTTTATAGGACCAGAAATCACACTGTAAAATTTTTTGAAGATCGGTTCATAATTTACACTAGGCCCCATATAAACCCTACTCCCGGAAAACTTTGTAATACCAGAAATCAGCCTACAGAATTTTGGTATGATTGGTCCATAATTAACCATAGGTCCAATACAAATTACCCTCCTAAAAATCATTTTAGTTCGGCTAAAACTGTTACAAATCATGATGTTTTACTTAAGCCAGTTTAAAGTTCTAACAAGAAACGCATAAAACTTTCTTATTGTCGGTCAATAATTTAATATAGGTCTTAACCGCAACCAATTTTGATGCCCACTTCTGTCGGTGGAGGGTACCAAAGATTCAGCACAGCCGAATATAGCACCCTAACTTGTTTTCGTTTAACAATTTTGTAATCTCGAAAATTTTTAAATTAATGTAGGACATTATAAAATATATGTATAATCCATGTAATTTTTACCGGTTAATGTTATAAAGTGATTCTGAAAATTGAATATTAAATCTGTCAAAAATGCGACAATAGTTTCACTTACTTTTTATGTATAAGGCGAGCAAAAAATAAGTTACGAGTTCAAAAATTTGGACTTAGTAGGTTTCCGCACCCATCATAAAAATGTTCTATGGGAATAGCAGTTTTAGTCCTGTAAAACTTGACAAACATTAAAAATATTTTGTGATGTTGAATTTAACATTGTTTTGCGGCAATAGTTGATATGACTATAGCGACAATAATGTGATTATTGTACAATTATGCGATCTTATAACGTTGATCATAAACAATACATATAATAATTATACTGTAAGAAATTGTGATAAGCAATACAATAAATGCATTCCAGAACCAAAAAGTTTTTACTATTTTTCCTGAATTTTTAAATAGCGGAATGAAAATACAAATTAAGAGAGTAAAGTTCATGACTGGTTAGGTTAGGTAAGGTTCAATGGGTAGCCGACAGCAGGAGGGCTCTCCAGATATACAGAAATCCTTATAGCGGTCCCTTTGTGATACCCTTAGCCAGTGATAAGAGTCAGCCAGTATTCTCCAGAAGTCACTGCAGCCTCGAACCACCCCGACTCCCTGCAGAACAGAGAGATCGATTTCAGTCCCAAATTGGACATATCGTCCAAACATGGAATTTCCGGTCTCGCGAAATGCCTAAACCTAATATTCCCGAGCCCTGGGCATTGGCAGAGAAAGTGAAACACCGTCTCCTCCTCCTCCTCATCATGACAACTTCTACAGTAGTCATTGTAATCAAGACCCATTCTCCGCGCATGATGACCGACACCACTGTCCTTATCCGGTCCCTACCGAGACCAAGTAGTACGCGCGTTCTCGCCGCATCGTAGCCAGGCCATAAAATCCTGGACATCGAGCAGGTATAATCCCCCTGCAATCTCCACAAAGTATTTGCCGACTGACGTGCATTTGGTGTTTTTAAATGGCCTCTTGCCAATTGGCTGTGCTTATTCATAAATTCTATCATTATTTCAAATTGACGCGGTTTGGTGGTCTAATTGCTTGCTTCCCTGAATTAAATAATAAATATATGATGAATAAATAAATAAAATATTATCTTTCACTTACATGTTTGTACTTTGGGAATGCTATTTTGTTGTCGAATAAATTTTTCGAATTTGACATGTGTTTGACATTTGTTTTCGCAATGTAGAATACCGACTTGCCACCTTTTCGCATTTGAAATGCGATTAAAAAAGAACTTTGCGAATATCGCAATACAGAATAGAAATTGTTCGCATTTATGTATTTTCGCATCGCATTGATTTTCGCATCGCAATTCAGAATAAGCCTCCTGTACCAGTACCAGAGCTACAATGGCAGCCTTGCTGTCTGTAAATATACATAAATCCCTCGATATACGATAGTACCACAGTCAGTTTGCAGCGATTTCCGCCAGCAGTACACTCCTGCCATCCGGCAACCTAAAAGAGACCCTTATGTGAAATTCCGCGATGAAGAAACCTTCACCTACTCTTCTGGCTATCTTGGACCCATCAGTATAGACCCTTAAGGCCGGTTCTAGAGGTTGCGTGCTACCGAACAGCTCATCACCATTGCCATGATGAACTGGGAACAAGGCACCGAAAATGGTTCCGCAGTGCAATAGTCCAGTCCCGCCAGGTCATATAATGCGCGCAGCGCGATCCGTAGTCCCGCGTAGACCAAAGGCCCACCGCCGGAAGTTAGGAAAGTTAGGGCCAGCTGTTTGGCCATGATGTCAACTGGCAGCCAGTTCAGCTTAGTAAACAGTGCCTTTTTCGGTGTCGATCGAAGTGATCCCGTGATCATCAATGCGACTAATCTATATACTTTCTCAATAAGCATGCATTATATATCAAAATATCGATATTTAGAAAAATTATAATCGATATATATCGCCGATATTAAAAATACCCATATATCGATACATCGATATTTATCTACGACTATCGAATTCGATATTTTACAGATCTCTTTAAAATAAAATTCAACATTTTAACCGTTGCTCAACTGCTTACAATACTGTTGTTTTTTAAGAATTGCATCATATGTTTTTTAACTAATATTAAAAAAATAACGGCGCTTTTCCATTGTACATTTTCATAGATTACACAGTTCAGTTTTTTCAGAGATGACAACAACAAAATAGGCGCGGAAAAAATATTTTGGAAAGGGTTCCTAGAATTAAGCAATATACTCATGAAAGTTGGAATGTTAATAAGTTTACTTGTATAGTATGTGTAACAAGTTTCTTTTACCAGCATTATATAATCCCAATTAATTTTTTTTTTATTTAGATTTCATATGGCGAATAAATAAAAATTTTTTTGTATTCTTTACTTTTTTTTTATTTTTTTTATTGTAGAATTAACTGCCGGTCCCTCGATTTCAAACGAAAACTTCGTTCGCATAACTTACCTTAAAAACTTAATTTTTAAATTGGTTTTTGTTTTAAATAAAAGTTAAGCGAATGAAAGTTTCGTTCGAAATATAGGGACAGGCAGTTAATTTTAAATTAAAAGAAACAATTAAAAGTAAGAATAAAATTACATGTAATATGTTTGTACATATGTATGTAAATATATATTGGCATAGGTATATCAAGTTTTTAAATTCGGTAATAATTTCACCTTAATACGTTCTATACATCGATATTTTTAATTAATAAATATCGATACTCTTAAAAAATATCGATAAATTTTATCAATTTGCCCATCCCTACATACTATGACCCCATAGAAGAGGATTGGTTTTACCACCGCCTCAAAAGTCTATTGAACGCCCCTGGGGTCAAGGCCCCAGCTCCTGCCCACGGATCTCATACAGGTGTATATAGCCACAATGGCTATATTAACCCTTGAACGAACGTTGAGTTCCCAAGATAGTTTACTATCAAAGATCACGCCCAGATATTTAGCACTATCCAAGATTATTAGCTCCGTGCCATTTAGCCTGGGAAGCCTAAAGCCACCAACCTTGTGCTTCCTGGTGAATAGTACCAACTCAGTTTTCTGTGGATTGACACCAAGTCCACAGGAGATACTACAGGAGCTTAGGATCTGCAATCCAGATTCCATACAACGGGATAACGTGTCCAGGTGTTTACCCATGACCGCAACCGTCTCGTTGTCCTCGGGGACATAACCTTGCGGGGTGACCCTCTGCACCAATCTGCAAACATTGGTAACACTAATCGTGGATTCAATGATCTTGCTGACAAGTAGATTTCCTATAAATTTACAGATAACATCGTCGACACCCAACTCCCTCATTGATTCTAAGATGGAGTCAGATCTGTCATTACTGAAAGCTCCCTCAATATCCAGAAAGGCAACAAGCGAGAGGTCCCGAAATTCAAAGGATTTCTTATTGTAGCCAACCAATGAGTGAAGCGCCGTATCTGCAGATTTGCCCTTGGTGTAGGCATGCTGAGAGGTAGAGAGCAAATGTCTGGGAATGACGACAGACTGATTGGCCGGTACTTCTTAGGCTTGGTGTGGGATATTTCCCCTCCCTTTGGAATGAAAACCACCCTGCACTTAGCCTGCACGGGCTGAAATAAATTTGAATAAAAACAAAACAATTTGCAAAGGTAAGAAACCAACAAAATACATATCGATGCCTTACTTTCTCAACCTCGTAACTTAAAAAAATACGGTTTTGACTTTTTCATATTAAACGATTGCTATTTTTGTGTTCTACTACTGCAACAACTTATTACTTCAATATGTAATTTATTAATATATACAGAATTGAGACAAAATATTAAAATATTAAGTAATTGCAGTAATAGAACACAAAAATAGCCTTCGTTTAATATGAAAAAGTCAAAACCGTATTTTTTTAAGTTACGAGGTTGAGAAAGTGAGGCATCGATATGTATATTATCACCTGTTTTAACTGCATATATTTGAATGTTACAAAAAAAAAACGACTTAGCAAGTAGCTGTCACTTGACAAATTCAATCACAACAGTGACTTGTGATTTTTCAGTAACAGTGATTACATCACAGGTACGGAAATATTGCTAATTTCTTCTTCGAATCTAGTAATTGAAAACTAAAATTTACATTGTTAACAATTCAAAATTCTGTGGTATTCATGGGCAACCGCGTATGTCTTAAAATAAATATTATCAGGAGACCCACAAACCAATTTAGATCAAACTTTCTCTTCCTTCCCTTGGAGATAAAGACAACTCTAGACAAGGTTCAGCTTACAGGAACATACGAAATTCAACAGCATCTCCTGTATATAGCCATTAGCCAGGGTATAACCAGGGTCGAATTCCTTAGCAGGTCTGCCAGAATTATACCATCCATACCCGGAGATTTATTCGGCCTAAAACTATCGACGGCCCACTTAATCCTATCATAGTCCATTGAAATGGACGTAGGGGTGATTGTCGACACATCCCGTAAACTTTGTTTTCAAGGAATGTGAGTATCAATCAACACCTAGAGTGTTTTCTGACTATTCGTAGTCCAGAAACCATATGATTTCCGGGACAACCGGGCTCAAATCCATTATTTTGCGCCAACGGTTTGTCTCAGAGGATCCCTCTACGCCGCTACAGAACTTTCCTTTTCGCTGATCTAACCAAGTGTCTGAACCTAACCAATGATGACTTATAGTCCTCCCAATTCCCAAGGCGTTTTGCCACAATAAACAACCTACGTCAGTCTCTTCTTGCCTTTGCAATATCAGGATCCCACCATGGTGGACGATCCATGCCGATATGCACCATTAGCCTACAAGCCAAGGAAGTCCCCATCTGCAGTGAATCCGTAAGAAGACCCACTGCCGCATCCATCCCCCGATATTATCGATTGATGATACAGAGAGGAGAAATTAATCTCCCATTTTGTTCATCTCCTGTTTATTAAAGCACTCGATATTGCAGACCTAAGCCCTAGACTAAATTCCACATATCTATGATCAGAAAGCGAACAGTCATTAGACACAATCCGGCCTTCGATCATATCAATATGAATAATATCAACACATCAAGAACCTCACACCTATTCGCTACAACAAACGTATGCTCACGGCCCCTATTTACTACGAAACTTTTATTAATAATTAAGGAAAATAGTGAATCTCAAAAAAGTTATTATAGTTAAGAAAAAACGATTTTTAGCATTCCTTAGGAATAATAAGCAATAGTATGATTATTTGGCGCCGGTTTTTTATTTGTTTGACATACATTTATGCTGGGATTTTGAGATCTCAGTTAAACTAGATTTAGTTAATCTGAAAACAGATTTGTGCCGCCATTACCAAGTTTTTATACAAAATGTTGACGGAACAGCTTAGTTGTGCTTAAAAAGTTGTTCTTTAATGAAAAATAAAAAAAAATCATATTTCGCCGGAAAATTCCGTTTAACTAAGTTTAATTACGTTTAACTAAGTTTAAACTTAATCCACATCTCAAAAACCCGGCCTTAGACTTTCAAAAGAAATAACAATTTTATAGTGTTGAACAAACTAATTTCCAATTAAAAAACTTTGTTGTTTTAAATAGACATCGTTTTATTCTAATGCTATGTTCACACCTACAAAATATTTGACGTCCTACACGTAACCACTATTTTTATTAAAAAATGATTTCCTTTTGCAAAACGTTTGGCTAGATCAAACATCCTTTAAAAGTTTCTAAATTATATTATACAATTATCTTCCTACAAATAAAGTTTTGTAAATCAAAAGAAAATGCAAATAAAGCTAAAGTTTGATCAATTTACTGGTCACGCATTCTTGTATTTTGTCGTCAAATTTTTGTTCGGTCTGAACATACCTTAAACGTATAGACAAAATCAAGTAAAAGGAGACTTAATTTACAAAATAATTAACAAAGCTTTATAATAAATTAAAAGTTACACATTTGTTCTAAAGTTTGTAAAAAAAAATTAAGGTTTCGTCAGTTGAGGACTTATTTTACTTGTTATAAATATAGAAATAAAATAAGAACGTTTCGAATAAAGTATAACAAAAAATGGCGGTAAATTTGAAATAATTGACACAGCTAATAATGTTTTCGTTCATGCACTTCTAATAATTGGGGTTTGTCAAAACCATCCGGTTGGTGGGTGTATTCGAAATACTGAAAATTACAATACAGATATCTACTTAAGGGTACTTTACACTATCACACAAGTCTTGCTTTTTTTAACGAAAATACTTCCCTGGTCTAATTATTTATTATTTTTCAAAAAAACAATAACAACTTATCACAACACGGTTGTATTTTTCTCAAAATAAGTAAGACTTGTGTGATAGTGTAAATAAAGTCTTACGTATTTCGACGGAAATGCATCTCTGATCTAATACTTGTTTTAACATTTTCAAAAAGCAGTAACTACTTATCATGACAGGGTTGTATTTTCCTCAAAATACGTAGGACTTGTGTGATAGAGTAATGTATGCTACAAGAAGACTACCAATAATTTTACTAGTTAGATAACCGATGTATTGGTTATAATTTATATTATAATAGAATAATATTCGCGTCTTCCGCTGTGTTGTAGAAGTATCTCACAGAGGAATCGTGCGAGGAGACCTACAAAATGTTTGGAAAGTATATTTTTTCTGTTACATCAATAACGATCTTCGTGAGATTCCCAGGAGACTTATACGAATGAAAATGCTGTCTGGGTAGTTTATTAAGAGCAAAATGAAAAACGTGACCGAATCCATGTGTACATGTGATTTTGCCTCTCTCTCTCTCTCTTCCTCATTATGTCTCTCTCTCTCTCTCTCTCTCTAAATCATTAATTCAATGTAAAATTATTGCAAGTGTGTTAGTAAAAAAATGTGTTTTTTTTTTAGTTTTGGTTATTCATTTCTTGTAGGGTACTCTTTAACAAGACCTACAAAATGTTTTGAAAGTATATTTTTTCTGTTACACTGTGCATTTATTTATATTATTAATCTAACAGAAATATCAATTGGTACAACTGAAGAGGAAATCTACAAAGATTGGGAATGGTTATCACAAAATCTATTTAGGGTTTTAAATGAAATGGAAAGTGAAGATGAAATCACGAATTTCACAATTTGTAAAATAAAGTCCTTATATACGCAAAATAATCAAGACGAATCTGGTGACTCGGCTGACTTTAAAGTGATGCAATCAAAATTTCGACAATATTTTAATATGCCTGAAGAAGAGCAACTAGTAAATTACTATTCATGCACGTAAGTTCTATTATTTTTATGTAAACACATAATTTTTGCTTATTAAATCTGAAATATAAAAACGTATTACAGTTATGTAAAAAATAAAATTCCACGCCAAGGACATCTTTATATATCACTCAATCATGTTAGTTTTTATTCGTACATGTTGGGTCAGGAGACAAAAAGAAGCATACGGTTCACTGAGCTCGAAGAACTTTCTAAACATGCAAATGTTATCTATTTAAAAACCAACAACAGAATGCAGTACAACTTTACAATATTATTTGATTCTGCGGAAGCCTACGAATTAATAGAACAACTTAATAAAATGGCTATACAAAAAATTATACAAGTGAGTTAAATTATTCGTCTCTCTTAAATAATTTCAGAAATATTTAAAATCATTTTTAATATTTAAGGATCCCGATAGTCCCATAATAGACCATGATTCTTCTCTGTTACTCCGTTTTGGTCGAAAATCATCTAAGAAACCGGGTTTGTGTCGTGATTTAACGGCTCGCCACAAATCGGAAGAATATCGTGTATATTTCCGTCTACCGCAGTCGGAAATTATAGACGGTACAATTAAAGGTGAGTAAAAAAAATTTTTAATTTGTAACCTTTAAAAAACTATTTTATTTGTTAAAAATGTTAAATGTATTAGCTAATCTATGGACACCTTATTCAAAACGTTACACCGGAGGAAATATATATTTATCGACAAATTTCTTTTGCTTTACTAGTGAAATCAAAGATTTCGTTAGTGTGGTAATTCCTTTAAAAGTTATCAAAAGTGTGGAGAAAAAAGATGATGGGAACCATCGATACGAAAATCAAATTGTTATCATAACTTCGGAGAATGTACCATTTGTATTTGCTCAAATTGTCGACCGTGATGTGTTAATAACAAAAATTACAGATTTACTTTCTAAATTTCATGTGTAAGTCAAATATTTTATGTAAAAAATAAAAATATTTACATACATTCTTACGTACATACATATTTATTTATATTCACCAATTAATAATCTAGTTATTTTTCATTACCTCCTTAGTCCAATCAATCGTGAACGTCCAAAATATGATATATCATGGAGTAAACAGTCTGCTTTGATTAATACCTTCAAAACTCAGTTTACTGCAGAAATGCAACGAATACAGGATGAAAAACTATCCCGTTGGGAATCACATTTTCGTGATTACGGACGCGGTATATCAATGTTTCGTACCACTGCTGTTATAAATCTTATTGTTGAGGGTATACCCGAGAAATTGCGGCAAGAAATTTGGATGATATTTTCTGGTGCTATACATGAAAAAGAAATGCATCCTGGGTTATATGAGGATTTAGTGGAAAAGGCTGCTTGTATTAGGCAGTGCTCCACACACGATGAAATTGAACGGGATCTACATCGTTCGCTGCCAGAACATCCAGCTTTTCAAAGCGAAGACGGCTTGGGAGCTTTAAAGCGCGTGTTGCAGGCTTATGCTTTAAGAAATCCCCAAGTTGGTTATACACAAGCCATGAATATTGTGACTTCAGTATTTTTATTATTTTGTGACGAAGAAAATGCGTTTTGGTTATTAGCTAGTTTGTGTGAAAGCATTTTACCGGATTATTATAAAGATAAAGTTGTTGGAGCGCAGGTAAAAATTTAAAGACTTTTTTATGAATTTAAAGCATATTATCTTTTTATTATTTAGATTGATCAGGGAGTCTTAAATGAACTTGTTAAACAGCACTTGCCTGAACTGCACAGCCATTTGTATGAACTAGGTACCATTAAAATGATATCGTTATCCTGGTTCTTAACTATTTTTATCAGTGTTATATCTTATGAAAGTTCGCTCCAAATAATTGATTGTTTCTTTTATGATGGAGCTAAAGTTATATTTGTTTTGGCATTACAAATTTTAGAATGGAACAAAGAAAAGTTGTTGCGTTGTCCCGATGATGGTGAGGCGATGTTGGTTCTTTCCGAGTTTTTAGACGGCATTTACAATCCCGACTACGGTCTACCACTTGCCAATGAAAAACGAAAACGCACTCAGTCTGTGCAAACATTGATTCATGAAGCGTATACAAAGTTTGGAGATATAACATTACAAAAAATTGAAGAATTGCGTAACAAACATCGTCGTTTAACAATGCGTAAATTTGATATAGATAATGAAGAAACTATAGTCAAATTTCATTCGGAAAATATGTACTTCAGTAATGAAGAGTTACGATTGTTATTAGGTATTATACGAGAGGAAAAGATGGCATTCCGTAAAGCTCATCTTCAGAAGCTGCATGCTCATATCGGCGAATCTCCAATTTTAGTGCCATCACCTTCACCTACGCACCATCGCTTAGGTTTTCCTGACAACAACTGTAGTCGTGCTGAGGCTTATAGTGTTGATTTTGATACATTCCGTGTATTATTTTATGAGCTCACACCATGGCGCACATGTACTACGATTGATTTGTCTGAAAAATTATTCCGGGTCAGTAAACAGAATTGTAGTTGAAAGAACATTAATACTCTATCTTCCCAAATTTCAGCTAACCGACAAAAAGAGTACCGGCATGCTAGACTTTTCTCAAATCTTGAATTCCCTAGGTCTGGTATGTTCTAGTAAATATACTGAGAAACTTAAACTTTTGTATATATTGCATCTGCCACCTTTGCTATCAAAAGTTGAAATTGAACAAGTAAGAAATCCAAAAACAAAAACTAAAGATGATGCTGAAGAAGCTATCGAAGCTGAAGATTTCTTTGGTGATGACCCCTCTGAATCTATCGAGGCCTTACCCTCACCCACAGACAATAATTTTGATGAAAATGACTACGCCTTAATAACGGCCACTCAGAAGCTTCATTCACTTGCTGGCATAACTGGAAATACATTCATGGATATATTAAGAACGCCTAATTTATCTACAGTCTCAAACACTTCGTCAATGGCAGTAAATGCCAGGACCTCAACATTTTATGTAGATCTATCAGAAGATGAAATTAGCACTCCTGGTGGTGGTGTTGGTGGAGCCGCGGCCATGATGGGTGGTGTAGCTCGTTCTCAAAATGGTTCATCAGCTATTGCACCGTTGAAACTACAAGGTCGATTCGAATCCATTGATACATTTTCTGATATATCCGATTTGGGGGCTACTAAGGTCACGCCACCACAATTAAATGTCGAAACAATTTCAAATTTTTCTCAAATTAGTGATTTGATCATGAACACGAACGATAAGAGGGACCGGACGGACTCGAATACTGATACGAAAAGTTTGGGAAGTTTGCGCTATCTTCTTGATCAGCCAGACGATGCTAGTTCGCCTAATAAGAAAATACCGAATATGAAAAAAATTAATTTTCAAATATTATGGAGAAGCTTAGTGGAAATTCTTGGCAAAAGTGATGCTGATATGCATCAAGCATGTAAGTATTTATGAATTTTGGTGTAATTTTCTTAGGGTGAGCGATTCCCGGTAAAAAACTGTTTTTTTTTTAAAGCGACTGGTTTTCTTTTCGATTCGTTACCATTTGGCAACATACAATCATATTTATTTTGGATTTTAATGAAACTTACGAAAACAGTTTCCGTTTCTATTATTAATACAAAATTAATACTCTCCTGAACATTATTGCCTATATTCAGAATAAAATTTAAATTTTATAAAAGTTTACAAAACAAATTTTCTATGAAAACTTTCCTTAATAAACGTTTGTTTAATTAAATAATCGTTTATGGATACGGGGCTAATTTGCATATATCAAGTAATAAGTCCGTCCTAATATTTAACTTAACTTGAACGAATTGTATGCAAATTTCTAAATTAATATTTAAAAAAAAAAGCTACATACTATTTAAAGTCAGTACTTTTGTCGAAATGAGTTTGAACTGGAAGATATTTTTTAGTATATTTTGATTTTTTAAAGGTTTACTTTTTTGCCAAGATACCATTTATTTATTAATATATTTATTTACAGACAAAACTTACCTTTTTTAACAAGATTAAATTAATTTAATTAATTTTTTAAAATACAACCAGATTATTTAAAATTTTCGAACTACATATTCAAACCCCGTTTTTTTAAAATAGGGTCAAAAAATCGATCACCCTTAATAATACATACACCTTTATAAATGTATAAATTATCGGTTACAACACACAAACAATGTTTGTATATGAAACTTAAAATTCTGAATTTTAAAAATTTCGATTTCTTTTTCTTTAAAATTTTAGATGAAAATCTCCTCGAGTTGGGTAAAGATAACATAAGAAAAGATTCAAGTTTGGAAAGTTTTACACAATTGAATCTAAATAGCAATGAAGAGGTATGTATGTAAAGTACACAGAATATGTAAATATATGAAATCAAATATCATACCTGGGCAAACTGCACTAAATAATTACTGAAAAATTTTACTGAAAATTGAAAATTTTTCGGTATCCAGTAAAATTTTCCTGCTTTGTATAATGTAGTACGCCGATGAACATATGTCAAATATATTACATATATTTGATTCCATAACACTTATTTACATTTAGAATATTAAAGATATAACAGACAACACACATTCAAATGAAATTTTACAAAAAAAAAAAAAAAACAAATTATTTGGGACTCGTATTACCTTTTATAAATTTTTTTTTTTTTGTTTTATGCCGGGTTTTTGAGATGTCGATTAAGTTTATAGCCTATTTCCGATGTGCGAAAGAATTCTTTCGTTCGAATAAAAACATTGAAAACAAAAACAAATTCTAAAAATTTGTTTTTGTTTTCAATGTAGTTATACGAAAGAAAGAATTCTTTCGCACATTAGAAATAGGCTATTAAACTTAGTTTATCGTACTCTAAAACTCGAATCTTTCCGGCGAAATGTGATTTTTTTTTATTATTATTTCATTGAAGACTTACATTTAAAGCAAAACTATCAGGCCTGTCACAGAAATCAATTTCGTTCGAAAGTTTTTTTTTTATTCCGAGAAAGCTTCTTCAGAAAACGAAAACCGATAAATTTTCTCGGAATGAAATCAATGGCTTGCTCAATATTGCTACATTTAACTTAAAAATAACAGAATTAAAATTTGTTGGAATTAGCAAAATCGATCAAAGTGAGAAGATTTTAAATCAAAACCGATCATTTCGTCAAAATTTTGTATACAAACTTGGTAATGGCGGCACAAATCTCTTCAGATTAACGAAACCTATTTTAACTGAGATCTCAAAAACCCAGCCTTAGTGTACATAATTTAATTAAATATTGTAGCTAGCATAAATATATTTAAAGCTTGATTCATTATAATATTTGAGTATATGTAGGGCTATTTTGTTTAATAGATGTGTTTTTATTTGGATCCGTTATTTATCTTCCTTTACTTTTTCCACTCTTGTGCTTTCACTGTTTATTTTCCTCATACTTCTCTTGTTAGTACTCTATCACTAACTAAACCGTCACAATGGACCATATTGGTCACTGGGTGAGGGTGTGAAGTTGACATCGCATCAACCGTTCTGCCTAATCTAACATTATAATATCATGTTATTGTAAAAATCACATATGTTATATATATATATATTGTATATATTTATATATATATATATATATATATATATGTGGATATTTTCTTGGTTTCTTATTATATTTAACTTTCCGGGAATTTTCAGATATGTTCTATAACATTGGACCAATTTTGTTTTGTTTTGTTACTTTCATTCCTTGGGCTGGGGAGCCAATTACTAAAATTACTAAACTTATTATACTTATCTTTTTAAATATAGTAGTGTTTGTATAAGTTTTATTTTTCATATTATTCAGGTTTTTTTTTTCCTGCATTGTAATATAAATTTATTGGCCTAATTAGGCTTGTTATATTACTGGTTGAAAATAAATAAATAAATAAATAAATCCAGAAAGTTAATAATATTAAATATTAACTTATTTTAAAATTTAAAATAAAAGTGTTATTACAGTTACATTATTTGTTTAATTACAGCCCGATTCGAATGGCAATCCTACTACACCATGCGACCCACTTTTAACTAACAAATTATTTGTAGACTTAGAGGAAGAATTGAAACAAGCTCGTGTCAATAGCGGTGGCAACGGACCTGGAGATGGAACTTTGACATCAATTAACAAGAAATCGAGCAAAAATACTAGTAGTTGCAGTAATAGTTCACTTGACTTTGATGATTGGGAAATATCCATTAATCAATTTATAGCAACTGTTTTAGCTATAACAACAATTGTTAAAGGTTTTTGCAACCGTACGCCCATCAAAGAGAACATAGAAAAAATGCAAAAGAATAGACGTAAATGTATATCTTCGAATTATTAAATATTATTAAATCAAGCAAAAGAAATTATCAAATAGATTTGTTCTCTTCTGCCTTGGGCTAAATAACAAAAAAATATATACGTATATATATAGTCACCCTTAATCTGCATTTCGATTACGTTCCCGCATTCAGTTATGGATCAATCGAATAAAGGTATTCAAAAAAAAAACTGAATCGAAAGAAAAAGAAGTAGATAATTTTTGCAGTTTGGCTACGAAAAATTAAGCAATTTTGTAAATAAGTATATTAAAGTCAAATTTAGTACATAAAAACAATGATAAATAAATTAAATCAACAAAATTTAAATATTTTTGTAGTGAAAAAATTAATTAAGTAAATTTGCTAGCTTTTGTTACTGTTCAGGTGTTGTTGATTTTGACCTGCAATAAATTAAATAAAACTTTAATTTAATAAAAAAAAAAAAAAAAATTAATAATTCTGTTTGTTAAAATTAAAAATAATTTAACATGAAATTTATAAAGTATCACTATCCAGTGTGACACAAAGAATGCTGACACGGTCGTACCGGCACGACTGCCAGATTTGACCATTTATCGTCATTTAAATAGTTTTTATGTACAAAAATGGTCTATTGACGATTGGCGATTTATACCCTGAATTTGAAAATTTTTCAAATGACAAATTTTGTACAAGTTTACACATGTTTTTAATATAATTTCACATTTTATTTTAGCTTCTTATATACTTTAATTTATTTGATTGGCAGTATTTTTCATGTCTTAGCTGTTCAAAATACGTTTTAATTTTAGTACGATGCATATTTCTTATAGTTCAATTTGATCAGTTAGTACCGTCTTATTAGATCCATTTTATAACTACTCTTTTTAAGCTCTTTAGCACGATTTTCGATGTTTAAAATAGGTGGTCGATATCTCTTGGTTTTAGTTCGTTTTCTTATGAATGCCAATACTTTTGAAAATTTTTTGGTCTTATTAATTCAATAATAAGTTGCTAAAAGAAAATTTTTAATTCAAAAACAGACAGAATATATTAAAATTTTATTAGCAAAGGAAACTTAAACTAACAACAAATTTTTAAAACTTATTAAAAGTTAGTGGTTTTTTAGTTTTTTGACCAATTTGATCTGGTAGCTATGCGTACCGGGCCAGAAAATGAAATACATTATACAATTACTTCA
Organism: Pollenia amentaria; assembly: GCA_943735925.1. Taxonomy (NCBI): domain Eukaryota; kingdom Metazoa; phylum Arthropoda; class Insecta; order Diptera; family Polleniidae; genus Pollenia; species Pollenia amentaria. The sequence goes on from OX031009.1 coordinate 229,928,101, forward strand.
CAATTTACTTCATTGCTAACCAAAGGATAGCTAAAGTATAACATGCAACAGAAAGATACAAGATATTCTGGTAGTGTATAGAATCATACCTAAGTATCGATATAAACAACAAATTGAAGAACTTTCCGTTAGTAAATAAAAAACTTGGCATAACATAGCCACGATCGTAATGCAGAATACATAAAATCGAAAAAAGAATTTAAGCGGAACACAGAATAAAATTGCGAAAAGGAGAAAATTTCGATTGAAATCGAAACGCAGGATAAGGGTGAATATAACTTGCAAACCGCAGCGATTAATGCAATTTTTATATAGACTTTCATTTTGATTATTTGTTAAAAAAATTTAAATTGCATTAAATTAAATCCTTTTTTGTCACGTTGTTTTTTCACCTCACTTTTACAAATCTTTTTAAAATGTTTATTTTAATTTTATTTCAAATTTTCAAATAGTTATTGATAATGTAATTTTTAAAATCCCTTTGTTATTCTATTTGATAGAAAATGAATGATCTGGAAATGTTTGTATTTAGAAATTGAAGATGATGATAATTAAATTTTGTATACATACAATATTATAATATAAATATACTACATATTATTAATAAAGCATATATCGCTCATTTGCTGCAAGGTCGTCATAACTCAAAAAAAAATATATTTCGAAATAATTGTGCTTAAAGTTTTTAATTTGCTCGCTCCACTTAGGAAAAACAACGACACATTCTCTTTATTTAAAGAAGCATTTGTTACACAATATAAAGAACAATTCTGCATCACTTACTTCAAAATTAAATTTTTTGAATTATGACGACGTTGAGGCAAATGAGCGATATCTACATAATTGTTTAAATATTAAAGGGTTGAATTTTGTAAGGCGATATATTCGAAATGGAGACACAATTCTACCAGTATACAAGAGTTTGTTGGATTAATTCTTTTTTTAATCAACACAATAATGTTTAATCAATTAATCATAAATTAAAAAAATTCATCTTTAAGACAATTAAATAATTTGAAATTGTTATCCTTGAGTATTATGCTTTTTTTTATATTATGCATATAGTATATCTCTACATGATTTCTATAGTGTGGACTTACATAAGATTCACGTTTTTTTTAATACATACCTAAAAAGAAAATAAATTTTGCAGGCATGACCTCTAGCTTGCAATAAAACACGTTAAAAAATTGTATGTAGATATACATATTAATTCTTTTTATGCTGATTTATTTATTTGAAGCATTTTCTTACAAATATTTTCAACAAACATTAATACATAGTTATTTTTATTTTTCAAATGTGTACACAGATAACAAATATACTTTTACATACATACGAATATGTAATTACATTACAGATATTTTTATATTATCTGAGTCAATCAGTTCTATTTGGTTAAGTTTATAAATTTTTGCCCTATTATAGCTCGTCTTATCTAGATTTTGAATAAGGGAATGTAGCTTGAATAAGATTAGGTGAGGTACAGTTTTTTGTGTATTGTAAGAAGAAAGTAAAATAATGTTGTATTATACTGTTTGTACTTTGTTTAAAGCAGATTTTAACGAATATTTCTACGTAAAGTTAACATAGAATGTTTTTATTAAAAGTTAATTATGATTTATAATAGATGTTACGTTGTTCTGCTTATTTCTTTTACATATCTGTAGGCAAAATATCAGGTATCAAATATTTACACAAATCTGTCTCATTATTTACAAATACAACTTTTTTTGCTGTATTATCATCAATTAGTTGCCGTATAAGTGGCCAAACTGTTGAAAATATTCCCGGCGAGTTAATGATGAGGCAAACACCTAAACGTTCCGGATAATGCTTACTCAAGAGCCAAATCATATTCTTCACCAATTGCATATCCAAGCAGGAAGTATTGAATTCAGCCAAGTCAAAAACAATGCACAGATTATCGGTTACTTCCTCGAAACATTTCTTACACGCCTCTTCCAAACATTTAACAATAAATTTGGTAAGCTCGTCTATATCACGGTCACTTGAGTTGTGGTTTTTGGCCGGAATATAAATGACAGGCCGTCCTATGCAATCACGATGCCTTAAAACTCGAGCTTTGTTGTTGTGTTTTAGTAAATCTGGCAGATTTTCCAAATTTTCAACGCCATATTGTTCGCGCCATTTGTTGGTTTTAAGTATAGCCTAGCAAGGAAACGGAAGTTATTATGTTAAACTATATTGATCAGTATGTAATAAGAAAACTTGCTTGAAATGCATCATCAGTTTTTTTGAACGCCCTTAAATATCTTTTTAATGAAAATTCATTGTGATATTGCTTCGGGTCAGCCTCTACAATTAGTTTCATTCGATCCTTTAAATCTTTTAAGTCATTTGGATTAACAGGTGCAGCTTCTTCCTGTGACATATTTATTAATCGGCACGTCGAAATGTGTTCTCAATCGTTTAATTTTCCTTATCTTTTGTTGCTTTAGTTAAGCTACACAAAAAATCATTTATTAAGATTGAGTAATGAATGTTGAATTATTTTTTTATTGAACTATAATTAAAAATTGATATTTTTCCTTTTTAATTTTGTTTTGTTTGACCTTTATCGCTTTTTCTTTTTTATAATAAAATACCAGGGCTGCCATAATTGACGATTTATCGTCATTTTGACGATTTTTGGTTCCGAAATTAGCAAAGTGCCGATTTGCTGATTTTTTTCTAAAAAGTGACGATTTTATTCAGTCTTCAAAATAAGACAATTTTAAATGTTTTGATGTTTGTTATTACGCAGCACAGAAAAAAACATTTTTGTTATTTTCCATAAAAAATTTTATGGGTAAAAGAAAAATGTTGAGTCAAGTCAATTTAAGTAAAAACTCGTACCAAAACCTTGATTTTGAGATTGAGAGTTAACTCGTGTAGGGAGCAGGTGAAGTTATGGACTGATTTGGCTCATTTTTAACATTTATATTTATATATATATGAAACATTTTTAAGCCAAATTTTTTCATCCTAGCTGATATGGGTGCCATGGTGCCAAAACTATAATTTCACGAAGAATGAATATTTCAGGTAAAAAAGAAAAAATAATAATAAATTTAAAGAGGATATAAAGAAGTCAAGGTTTGCAGGTCAAAATGAGAGATTTATGGGTATAAATTACAGGCAGTCATGCTTTTATGTTCAAATGTAGACCGATCTGGCTGAAATATAATAGCACAATATTCAGTAATATATGTATCTAATATAAATGTATAGCAATGTTTATATACGAGTCTTCGGAAATCCCATTTCATTAAACACATGGTTAGATTGACATCGTTAAACCAACTTTGCTATTCATAAGGACTCAATATATATATATATATATACTTTATAGGGCCTAATATTAATATTGTAGCAATTACGAAAGGAATAACAAACTTATATAAAAACGAACTTGTATATATGACCTCTGTGGTGAACGGTATACAAATTAGAAATTTTTTAGAAAATGGTCCTATTGAAAGTATCTTTTATTCTTAAGACTTTAAAAAAAATCTTCGGTTATTATAATATAGTAATTAAAGATCTACGAAACAAATTTTTTATGAAAATTTTCCTTAAAAAACGTCTGTTAAATTTAACAAACAATTTCATAAACATTCAGGGATATATGTATGTATATCATTTGTTTTTGTTTGCTTGTTTTTAAATAAAAATCAAAAAAATTTTGTTTAAAATCTAAATTTAATTTGTCCAATTGTTTGGACGATTTCTTAAACAGAAAAAGATGATTTTTTTTATTTTTTTTCAGAAAGTTGACGATTTTTTCACAATGTTATCTGGCAGCCCTGTAAAATACACAGATTTTAAAATTTATAAAAGTGATGCCAAGTCTCTGAGTATAAGTAAGTGCGGCAACTTCGAACTTTATCACCAACAAGTGCTGTTAATTTAGCCATTTTGTGGCTAGAATTTGCAATATGTTTACTTTGTTTAGCAATGCTATAAATTTATGTTTATATAATGTTGACACGGTGATAGTCGTGCCTTAAAAAAATTAAGGATTGGGGCCCAACTGACCTATTCAGTTATATGGCCTTGGAGACGATCAAATAAACACATAAATTGTGCATTCGTTTTTTTCGGCTACACATACGCATTGTCAAAAATGAGTGATGAAAATCAAAAAGATTTAATTTCTTATTTGACTGCTTATTCCTCAACTCCATTAGAAGATTTTCATGTGTGAATTTTCCTCTGTTCCTGAGCCATTCCTTCATCCATTAGCATTATTATCTTTTTAAACTTCGTTGATAAAATAACGGATAGACAAGCCGCTTCTTCATAACTGATTTCACTTGTTTGATTTGTTTATTTCAAATAACACGAAAAATTGATATTATACACAAAATTACCTAAAATGTGATATTAAATTAGCTAAGCGCAAAGGTTACTATAAATTTATGTAATGCCCATGTTCGAAAAATTGTCTAATTTTTTTAATTATTTGAAAACTTTGAAGAACGGCATGTGCAAGGCGAATTCATTTCAGGTAATCTCAGTAGTACAAGTACAACTCGTACAAAAACCACAAGCAATTTGTTTTCGTAAAATCATTGTACAATGTCAAAAACCGAAACAAATCAAAACAGAAACAAAGATAATAAACAAAATTTTGACATCCAACAATTATAAAGCTAAAGAAAAGAAGTTATTGGCAGGGCTTTTAAGATCACCTGTAATGAATTCGCCTTGGGCCTAAGATAGCAAAGAAAATGTATATATTTATTTTCTATAAATTATCTAAGCTAAATTTTGTACAAGAACATAGATTTTAGGTAAATTTTAATATGTAAATAATATGTGTAATGTAATAAAATACAGTTAACCTTCTTCATTTTATTAAAACGTTTTATTTACCAATTTATAATTTGTACAAAGTTATAAAGAAGAAAAATTAGGCGAATTAAATATGTGTAAAAATTAGTTAAAAAGTAAAGACTTGTTCCAAAAATAGTTAAACTTTGCATTTAGCTCTCGAAATCGTATTGCATGCAAGATTAATTTGTTGATTAATATGAGTTATCTAGTACATATACTGATCAGCTTATGAATACGAGGGATAGGTAGGTAGGTAGGTAAAAAGGCTGGTGTGAAGTCTCCTTCACACTTTCACCCAGAGACCAATATGGTCCATTGTGATGCCTTGTTTAGAAATAAATAGCTGAAAAGTAGGTGAAGAAAACAGCGAAAGCATTAGAAAAGATAAGGATAGATAAGAAAAGGAAGATCTGGCCAAACCCGAGAGAAAAGCCTCACTCAACACAGCACCGATCCGCCCTATGTGCGGTTAGCTCCCAGTCTCCTGCTGTGCAGCCAGGCCGTCCCCATTACGAATCCTATCAGAGTCTCGAGCCCACAGCCCGGGACGTCCCCTAATTCGCCTAGGAATATACTGCCCAGCCACCTCAGCCTGCTGCACTGTAGCCTGAGACAGCGGCACAAAATGTGCTCAACCTATCCGACACGGAGGATCCCAACCTCATCGCCATCGTGCCTATCATGCAATGACCCGTGATGATTCCTATTATGGTCCTCACGCAGAACCTACTTCTGCCGAGCAACAACTCCGAGTCGGACTTCCTAAGCACCGGCCACAGCGTCCGTGATACCCGGCAGTCCGTTCGGTTCGCCCCAGGCCCTATTGGTTGCGCCCAGAATCCATTCTCTAATCTTTCCAAAGTAGAAGCCTATTGGAAGCCTAACCGCCTCCATATAATTAGGATCCTCCATCTCTGAGCCCTGTCTCGCCAACTCATCAGCAATCTCGTTGCCGTTTATGTTGCAGTGACCAGGCACCCACCACAATCTCAACATACACTCTCCTAAGGCTCCCTCCAGAGCCCTCCTACAACCATCATACACCCGTGCCTCTCATTTTCGAGCCATCAGTGAAAATAACAAATCCACTAAATAATCTGCTCCTACCTGACCAACTCTCCCTAGAAGGCGTTACCACCTCTGGCAACCGCACGAAATCTACCCAGGTGCCCACAAAATCCGTGGAGCCGGATGATCCCAGGCAATAACCACCAGCTTCAATCTCACCCAAGAGCCGTGAGTGACCCTGCGTGAAATTCCTAATCAATCCTAGTTCCCTCAGTCTAAGAATGCTTCTGACTGCCATTCCCATAACATACTGCTCAATGGGCAGAAGATGTACAATGACATCCAGTGCCGCTTGAGGAGTACTTCTCATGGCACCTGTCATGCCGATTGAAGCACACCTCTGAGCCTTAGACAGAAGGTTCCTTCGACTAGCTACTCTCAATGACTCCCACCAAACACAGCATCCATACGTAAGAATGGGTCTAACCACCGAAGTGTACAGCCATTCCACTACTGACGGCCGGAGTCCCCAGCTCCTACCTATTGATTATCTACAAGCATAGTAGGCATTGAGACCTCTCTTAAGTCTCTCCTGAGTATTCCTTCCCCACGACAGCTTTCTGTCCAGAAAAACTCCTATATACTTAGCGCTATCAGATAGTCTAAGCTCTACTCCTCCTAGTACCGGCAGCCTAAAATTCTCTACCCTGTACCTCCTAGTAAAAAGAACCAACTCGGTCTTCTCCGGATTAACTCCCAATCCCTTATCACTCGCCCATGCTGACAGTTCGCCCAGCGCCCCTTGCATGACTTCGCTAATTGTCGGCAGAAACTTGCCCGATACCAATATCACTACATCATCCGCGAAGGCCACGACTTTCTGACCCATTCTATCAAAAAGTCCCAGAACGACATTGACAGCTAAGAGCCATAATAAGGGAGAAAGAACTTCCCTCTGTGGGGTTCCCCTAGTAACCAGTTTCTTTAAGCGCTCGTTTCCCAAGTCCGAGTGAATAACTCTGCTGCTCAGAGTTATCCATTCGACCAGGAACAGTGGAACGCGTAGATCCACCAAAGCCTGCCTAATAGCCTCTATCTTCAAATTGTTAAAGGCGCCCTCTATATCCAGGAATGCCGCCAAGGCGTATTCCTTGTTTCGCAATCCCCGCTCTACATAACCAACCACATCATGAAGCGCACTCTACCCTTAAGATAGGCGTGTTGAGCGCCGCTGATGATGCCGGCGTCAATCTTCGTCCTCAGATGTAGATCAATCAGTCTTTCCAACGTCTTCAAAAGAAAAGACGATAAGCTGATTGGTCTAAAATCCTTGGATTTAGAGTGACCGGTTCTTCCCGCCTTGGGTATGAAAACCACCCTGACCTCCCTCCACCCTTTAGGAATGTGCCCGTTCAGCACATCGACCCTAAACGGTTCCACCAACAGCAGGAGTGATGATCTCCCGATATTCTGTAACATCGCCGGAAAGATACCATCTGGTCCTGCCGAATTGTAAGACCCAAAGGTATTAACCGCCCATGTTACTTTATCCAATGGGATCATGTCCCCCACCGTCTCTCTCTCCTCACCGCCCGAGCCTGACCCAGAGAAGGGGTTGCCACATTCAATCTGTTCCCCTATCCCAGGATCCACACATCCCGGAAAGTGAGTCTCTATTAGCAGACAAAGAAATTCAGAGCTAGATTCCGTCCATGAGTTGTCCGGTCTCTGAATAAATCCCGGGACTTCAGGGTCCTTGGATAAAATTCTCCTGAACCTGGACATCTCATTTACAGATTCCACTGACTCGCTTAACTTGACCCACGAGTCCCTTTTCGCTCTCCTAATACTCCCTTATATCTATTGTAACTCAATCTGAAGTTACTCCATTCTTCTTCCCTACGCGTGTACTTCGCTCTATTGAACAACCTTCTGACAGTGGACCGTTGAGTCCTCAACTCGTCTGTCCACCACCTTGGTTGTGTGCGCTTGCCCGGAAAGTTCATTGGATAGGATCGCTCATAACTACTAGTCAGTACCTCCGTTAAGGTGCTCACCAGTTGCTCTACACCGGTCGAAGTCGACCTCCAGTCGTGTGTAACTCTAAGGTTACTTTGCACCAATCTCGAAAAGTAATCCCAATCCGTCCTTCTCGGATTCCTATACGGACACCTTTTCGACCTCTCAAACATTTGATTAAAGGACAGGCGACTATGGTCAGAGAAGGAAAAACCCAGGTCCACCCTCCAATCATCTACTAACTCCCTACAGTTCGTCAATGTCATATCTATCACTGCCTAGTTCTGAACGTAGGTATATTCCCCCTGTTACATATAAGAAGATTGCTGGCAATAATAAAATCAAACATAGACTCGCCTCTTTTGTTGATGTCGGCACTTCCCCATTGGGTATGGTGTGCATTGGCGTCACACTCTAGTACCAGCCTCGAGCCACTTCTGCCTGAGTACTCCACCAACTCTCGCACTTTTTCACCAGGTGGATCGGTAGCCTCGTATGGCAAGTATACCGATGCTATTGCCAGGACCATTTTGTCCTTGGCTTCTCCTGTCAAAACCGTAAGGTCTCCATTACTGTAAGAATGAGAAAACATAAATTTATACTCAGTTCTCGCCAGAATACAAGTTCGTACCTTCTTCTCTGTGTGGGGTACAAACAATGTATACCCCGTTACCCGAGGGATACAAAGGCCTTAAATCAATATGACTTTGGCGTTTATCTTTACCGTGGCCTACAAAGATTGTACATGTAGCCTCTTCGAAGGGCCTTTAAATAATACATAACAATAAACAAATGTGCTGGTTTTACATTGATTATGGGATAGGTTGGTGGTAAATCACTGGAGCTTGGAATATTTGATGTTAGATCGGAGGCCGTCGGTACAATGCTTGTAAAACAACTACTATCGGTAGATTCTATCGGTAAAAAGGGTTTTCCTTAAGGCACGATTCTTTTGCAAACTAGAAGACTTATTTCAATGTCCGATGTACAACCAGGCATGTGTAAGGTTACATTAGTATAATAAGTACAATAGTATAATTTCATTGTTTGATTTTGTAAAACAAAGACCATTATATATTTTAATCAATGCCCACTAAAGGTATTTATGGTACCACATAAACAAGAAAAGCAGCAGGTGCAGAAGATATTTTTCTTTTATCAATATTTTTATAATAAATTTCATTTAAACAAAGATTAACTTTATTTTTGTCCACCCTTTAAGAGGGACTCTTTGTTTGGTTTTCTTCTAAAAAAATGTTTATCTTATAATTAAAATTAAACGTTTTTCCACAAAATTTTTTTCTACAAAATAACAATAAAAGAAAATGACTTATACAATAATTTACAATAAATTTACACATCCTACAGCACTAAGAATCCAGCTGTCCCTTTTTTGTATATAATATGGACTTGACATGTTGAATACATGGATTCGACATACAGAACCCTTATAAAACTAAATAAAAAATGGACAACCAATATAGGCTTCTCTTGACTGCTACCTTGTGTAGATGTACCTTGTAACTATATTAGTACAAAAATAATAGGCAATACTTATTGTATACATATATTACCAATTATCTTAGGTAATTTAACTTAGATTTTTGTTTTTATAAACAAATAAATTATCTATGCACGACTAAAATTATCTAGATTCTCTCTATCTCGTATTCTCTCAAACTATATATATATATCGTTACCTTAATATAAAAAGGCCCCAACTCATCAAAAACACTTTTTACAGGAGAAGGAAAAAACTTAATAAAAGCTGAAATAATATAGCTACACAACCATTGTCAAAAAACATCTTTATTAAAATTAAACGAGGAATTCAGATTGAAATACATAATATGTATTTCTTTCGAAAAATTGTGTGTATGAGTTAGGGCTTTTTGTATTCTGCTTATAACTTCTTTATTTTTAATCTAATTTGCTTGAAATTTTAATAGAATGTGTATTAGCAACCATTCTACAATAATCAATAAAAAAACGGATTTCCAAAAATAATGAGTTGGGGCCTTTTTATATTAAGGTAACGATATATGGATTTTTGATTTTTACACTTTTTTGGGTATACCCTATAAACGGCTAATTTCTCGAAAGTGACAACCCTATATTTGGATTTCTACGGTCTTTCTACATAGAAATAAGTTTTCCAATTTTTGTCACCACGATGCTTATCGGTTTTATACAGTAACAAACTATATATATGTGACAGCGCATAGAGAAAGGGACCTAAGGGTAAAAAAAAAATCAATTTTCACTTTTTTTTTTTTGATGTGGACAACATCTGAGCGTGTTTTCAAGGTTGACCAACACTTTCCTGACGTCATGAGATGTGTCGCTTTCAAATGAGACCAATACCAACACGCTCAGTGATGGTCGCTTTCTATTTTGCGCGTCACATATATGGATTTTTGATTTTTACACTTTTTTTGGGGATACTATATAAACAGCTAATTTCCCGAAAGTGGCAGCCCTATACTTGGATTCCTACGGTCGTTCTACATAGAAATAAGTTTTCCAATTATTGTCACCACGTTGTATATCGGTTTTATACAGTAACAAACTATATATATATGGATTTTTGATTTGTACACTTTTTTGGGCGTACGCTATAAACCTCTAATTTTTCGAAAGTGACAACCCCATAATTCGATTCTTACGATCTTTCTACATAGAAATACGTTTTCCAATTTTTCTCATACCGATACTTTTCGGTTTTAGGAATGAAAAACTATATATATGATTTATCAAATTAATTTTTAATCATGTTGCCATATTATTACTTAGGACCATCATGGACATGAAATAACAATTTTTGTTTTGAAACTGTTTACAAAAACACGTGGAATTGAAATAACATACTTTTTTTTATTGAAATTGGTTGCAATTACACGTACTTTAGTACTTTTTTTAGCAACTATGCAAGAAAGTCTGTTTTCTTCGGTTTGATTTGTTCACGAACGTCAAAAAGTTTGTTTTCTTCTTGCGCGTACTTTTACTTATGGTGTTCATACCGCCCTGTTTTACAACTTTGATACTTACTACTTTGTTTGTAGTACCAAGCATGATGAAATAATTATTCCACCATGGTACCAAGGCTTTATTTTATTTGACATAACACATACCACTTCTAATTTTGTAAAAAGATTATTTAACCACACGATCAACTTTTTGTTGACAGTCTTTTACATATACTGTTTGTCAATATTTACATAAAAAGCTGTGACGTAGGCTGCAAGCATTTTACTTTCAAGATGCCATCAAGAAAACAATTTATACCAGCGACCGCCAAACCACCTCACATGTGTAAATGCTCTCACACTAATGAAAAGAGCATAATAAGATAATATGTATTTTTATTTCTCTTACACGGTGTTTACATTTGCCAGTACTGGCAAGACAGTTGCAATACATGCAACCTTTTTCACTAATACATGTACACTTTGCCAACTGTCTCGTCTACTGTCTTGCAAATTTTGCAGACAGTAAAATGGACAGTAATATGACATTTGCTGACAGTAATTTGAAGTTTTGTTCGCAAAAGTAAAAAAAAATTAACAATTACACGAAGATTAATAAATTATGCTTTGGTTTTGCATGTTTAACTTAAGGATTATTTATGTTCACAAAAAATAGTTGTTAAATGCCATTTTGAATTTTTTAAGTTCATATAAAAACACGTTTAGCTAGAACTTGCACAGCGCATTCACGTTAGACATTTTTTAAAGTGAACTCTCTTAACTACTGTCTGGACGCCTACGTCACGAAGACAGCAAGTAGTGTTTTTAGCAACTAATATGTATTTTCTTACTGTCTTGACAGTACTGGCAAATGCAAACGTTAGGTTATTACTAGACAACACTTAACAAAATGTTCTATATAGAATGGAAGAATGCTCATTTACTGACTGATGTTGTAACAAAAATAAAAATTTTCGTTTGAGAGTTTACATAAAAACAACAATAAGAACCCCATTTTTTTTCAGTATAAATTTCCTAACGAAAATTTTTATTATTATTACAAAAACAGGCAGTTCTATGCCGAAATTATTTTATTTTGTTACTCGTAACGAAAGTAAAAAGGCTTTAAATTAAGTATTTTGTGTATCATCTTTACAAGAAATTATGACCATTATATATGCAGTTATATTATCTTCAAATATTAAAAACTGCATATTCTTGATACATATATGTGTATTAAAAACGACTAATGTAGTGTACATAATTCGAAACAGTGTTATTGTAAGTTTTTGAGGTTCGTCAATTTATAATTTTTTTTTTATTTTTTTTTTTTTTTTTTTTTGTTTTCCTTTATTTTTGGCCACTTACTTTTATTTATATTTGTATATTTGCTTATATATACTTAACTGGTGAGGCCTAACTCCATTTGTGAAAATAAAAATGCAAAATTTTTTATTCCATTTTTCCCGACGTTTCGTGAATTTTATGTTCACTTCTTCAGGGGATTCGTCTATTATTATAAAATAAAAACATCAACATTTAATAATACAATAAATTGAATGTAACTAACTTACATTGAAAAAACAATTTTGTATTATTTAAAAATTTATTAATGTCAAAATGGTCAGTAAAAACCTTTGGATGAACCCAGATTTCTCGGCAACTGTCCGAACGATTTTTTGCACGCATCTTCCCCTTTTTAAATTCCTAAATTCGACGCTAACTTTTTGTTCATATACTGCAAATACCCATTATTTGGGTATTTTGGTTTCCCGGTTTTTAAATTCCCAAATTCGACACTATTTCTTCGCCGCTATCTTGGTAAGAAAAATGAATTCGCCTTGTATAATAGCACAGAACTAATTTGTGTATAATAGTATCGTTTCAAGCCATTAGTGATGTCAATATTTGTTTCCGAACCGTAATAGTGTGTAAAAACCGCTTAAATATGTTTTAAAATCGCCAACGAAGCACATTAACGTTGCCTTTACACATGCAAGTAGTGGCATGCCACTGTTCTATACATATTATAAACGAAAAAGTGTTCGAAATAGTCGAATCTCATGCCACTTGCGTTTCTGTTTACACATGCCACTGCCAGTTCATTTTCAAAATGTCGTCGAAGCGTCAACTTGAGATAATTTGTTTACATCTCAAATTAAAAAAAAAAGTACCAGAAAACAAAAAAGAGTTGCCGACTTCTTCACATAGTTTTAGTTTTGGGGAAATAGTTTACATTTATTTATATTGGCATTATTTTAGCAAAATTAATGCTCTATAATTAGGAAACTTACTTATTTTAACGCCCGTTACTACAAATTAATCATAAAAATGCATTTAACAGTTAAAACTTTAATTACAGTTCGACAACAATCCAGTCGATGTGCATTAAATATTGAACAGGGTAACATTGCTAATCGTTTTGACATTTAGTGGCATGCAAGTGCCAAATTTCCACTCGCATGCAATTTTTGCTGCCACTGGAGCTGCCATTGCGAAAAATGTGAGTGTATTAGTAAAAAATCGTGAGTGTATTGAGTTTTTCGAACTGGCAGTGGCATGTGTAAATGCTAGGTAACGATAAAAGTGTAATAGTTGAAAAAAGCAGCTAATTTTGTTCTGTTGAAGTTGTACAACATGTAACATTTCGAGTGATTATAGGTAACATTAGATAGTGTTACATGTATATACTGTAACATATTTTTCTCAGAAAAGAAATCGCCATAAGTGCTGGTTCACACTCTTCAAGATTTAGCTGTCAAGTTTTGAGTTTTAAGAAGAGAGGGGAAAAGATATGACATTATCTTTGCCTTTCTCTCCTAAAAGCTTAAAACTTGTCGCCTAAAATTGAAGATTATGAACCAGCACTTATTGTCCATGTGGTCTGGGGGATATATGCCAATATCTTTATCATATTCAAGGCCTATCCAATAGGTCTGCTTAGCGCTACAATAGTACAACAATACAAAAACAACAGGCATTTTGTTTGTGTAAAATTCCTCACGGTTGTTAAAATCTTACTACTACATAGGGAAAATAAAAGGAAAAACGAGTTTTGTATGCATGTATCACCCAATTTACATGATGAATTTTATGACGTCCAATTTTGGACGTCATTTTTTGTTTGCTAGCAAGCGGTGTAGAGAAGAAAGAGGGGTAGAAAAATAGACATGGTTTCTGTTTTCATGTTTTTTTTTTTACACTTTGCTTTACACTTTTTTCTGTTCTTTCTGTTACGTTTTATTTTTATATTCTAATCAACTGGATTGAATGAAAATGAAAAAAAATTAGACGTCCAAAAAAAACCATCGTATGAATTTGAGTAGTTTTTGGTAGCAACTTCAAAAGGGAATTAAGAAAATTGGACGTCATAAAATTCATCATGTAAATTGGATGTATGTGTGGCAAAAAACCAAACAGTAAATAAAAATATACATGCATAAGCAAAATGTAAACAACTTTTGACAACATAAGGGATAAAGCAGAATTAACATCTGGCTCCTTATGCGGACCTATTGGATAGGCCTTGATCATATTATTGCAAAGTTCTTAATTTTGTAAAAAAAAGAAAGCGGCAACTCTAAAATAACAGGTAGATACTTGGTGGCAAGGCACATTCATTATATTTGAAATGTGGCAGCACATTATTTCCTCGTGTTTCGTTCGCTCGTTCGTCATCATCAGTGTGGTGTGAAATTTTTATTTATAACAACAGAAGAAAAATATTTAACTGAAAAGTAAACGCATTGTGTCGATAAAAAACATTTGATTTACTCTAATTTGTATCGAACATATTGAATATTGCATACAGAAATAAATTGAGCGAATTTCTGCATACGGTCGGGAGTTTAATGTGCTTTTTTGTATTTAAAATTTTTTGTGTGTATATTGTGTGTAGTCGTTCTGCCACGAGCTTGCTTAATTTTGATTGCTCTGGACATCTCTAATCGTCTGTCCGTTAGTCTGCATAACTGATTGATTACATTAGCATTTTGATGATCAGACTGTCTGACTAACTAGCTGGCTGGGACAATCAAACAACTAATCTATTTAGAACTGTCTTCTCAAGTACATAGTATTTTCGAAGAGACTTCAAGGTCTTTAAAGACGCAGACAGCAGCAGCTTTTTAGCTGCGCACGCATTTATAACAAAAAAAAAAAAAAAAAAAACAAAGTGATTCGATTTGTTTTTGGATCGCTGCTGCTGTTAAAAACGTAGTCAAGAGGCAAAACACAAAAATTAAAGCAACCGATACGAAAAAACTGAAAATTGTCACAGCGACTTCTTTGTTGAGGTGATTGCTTCACCGTGTGTTCTCCCCTTCGCTCCACGTTATATCCTATCTGCTGCACCAAATGGCTGACGTGAGTGACCCCAATGAACTCTTTGTTCTTGAGTTGCACGAGGATGAAAATCCTCGTGATTCAGATGATGATAAAATTGAATTGGACGATGTAAGTACATATAAAAGACATTAATTAAGAGATTCCATAACAAAGTAAATAATTCTTGTGAAATTTTCTTTAACAAAAAGCAAAACAAGAAACCAAAAGAAAAACATGCTGTTGCTGTCATTTTATTGTGTTTTATTAAGTAAATTAACACAACAATAAATTCACAAGAAGATACAAAGCTTGATCAAATTTTGAATACCTACCATTAATTTAATTTTCTATTTACAAACTTATATATGTATGTAAATATGTATACATGCGTGTACATTCATTCCCATTTGGCCGCGTCTTAAGGACATACTTTACGATGGGTGCATGCCAATGTAAAATACTTGACGACAAATAAGGGGTATCTAAAAATCTTCGACGATAAACGTGCAAGACGAGAAAAGGGACAATGTCGCTAATTTTTTTGCCATTGCATAAATATTTATTATTTTTTGATAACATACACAGTAGACTACTTTCTTTAAATTTTCTTTTAAATTTGTTCGTCTTTTATGATAACTCCCTCCAACAATTTTTCAAAAATGTTTTCACTAATGGAAAAATTAACATATGTACGATTGAAACTAGAAACCATAGGTAATCAAACAGCGTTCAAACTTTCTACAAGGAAATTTTGCTGTTTTATACCTATCAATATGGATACTAAATAAGAAGTAAAATCACTTAAATATTAAAACCAGCTATGAGATTGCCAGTTCATCCTTATAATTGAAACGAAAGAATAACGTTTTTATGTTTGAAAATTCTTTTAAAAGAAGATCTGTTGTGATCATAAAAAACTGAGTATGCAGTGTGACTATGTATAATGATGTATAGTTTCATTACTACCTAAAGGCACTTTACACGATATGTATTTAGCAGTGTACTTGCCAAATTTCGCACTGCAAACTGCTTACATGTCATGTATAATTAACTGAAATACAATTAAAAGCGAATATATATATAAATCAGAATAGGTATAATTTGCTGTTATGAAAGTTTTTAGGTTATGACACCAAAAATGAACATGTGAAGCAGAAATTTCAAACTTTTTGTATTTGTTATTTTTGACAGACCAAGCCCCTGCAAAATACATATCGTGCAAAAGTACCTATGTATATCTTTTTTATACCCTTCACCAAAGGTGAAAGGGTATATATAACTTTGTCATTCCGTTTGTAATTTCTACAATATTGATCTTGGACACTTTATATATTCTGGCTCCTTATGAGAAGGGAAGTTCAAATCCGCTTATTCGTCTGTCCGTCCGTTGAAATAGGTTTTCCAAATACCCCAGATATGATGGAGGCTAGGTTGTTATACATGTCGCATATAGTCCGGAATTGTTTGCTATTGGAATTCAGTAAGATGGATCCATAAATGGCAAAAATCACGACTACCTCTAATTTTTCCCATAAATCCCATGCTGTTGTTTTTTAAATTCTTTTTTCTGTATATCTGGAGAACGGCAAAAGCTAGGGCCTTCAAATTTGGTACATCTTGGTTATCGATACACCAAATCTCTAAAAAATGGGCGGGATTGGAGAAGTGGGTGTGGCACTTCCCATACATTTCTGTATATCTGTAGAACGAAACGAGCTAAAGTTCCCAAATTAGGTACATTATCAATACACAGCATCCCACAAAATATGGGTGGGTTTGGAAAAGTGGCGTGGTACCTCCCGTACAAAGACATTATTGAAAATACTCAAAAATAAATTTTAGGGCTCTAGTATGATATATGGAAATGTTTTATTTATCAAAATACTAGAAATTTTTAGCAAAATATAAATATTTCCCGAAAACCATGAAATTTTTTTCCCAGAAATATAAGAGTTATGCCCAATATAAATTTTTTTTTAAAATACCCATTTTCGGGAACAATATATCTTCCCGAGTACAAATTTTATAAGTAAATGGTAAATTTCTTCCTAAAGAAGTCGGTCTGCCAAATCGGTTAAAAAATGGTTAAGTTATTAGCACAATAATCCAAAATGGGGTAAAAAGCATCAACATTTTTATAAAACTAAAATTTTAGAGCTGTTATATGACCCATGGATACGTCTAATATATCAAAAGATCGGGTATCTTTAGAGAACATATTTGCTGAAAAACTCGGATCAGATACAAAAAAGTTATTAACAAAAAAATTTTCAAGAAAAATACCTTTTTTTGGTAACCGTAGATAGATCTTTCCGAGTCTAAATTTTTTTTACCAAGGTAAAAGTAAATTTCTTCCTATAGACGTCGGTATATAAATCTATCAAATCGCCATTATTATTTAATGCCACAGATATATTATATATGCATATTTATATAAATATCCTTTTGTTCTTATCGCACCATGGTGAAGGGTATATAAGATTCGGCATAGCTGAGTATAGCGCTCTAACTTGTTTATGTTTAAAATCTGCTGTTGTACGGTGTTGTATAGATGTAAATATTCTTTATTCTATCAATTTTTATATGGATAATATTGTCCACTTTTTAAACACCAAAGGAAAATTTTTTACATTTTGACATTAACGAATCCTACTTTAGCGAAATTAAATATTGGTTTTTATTAAGGAATTATTTATGTAAAATTGTTTAGTAATTTATATATAAAAAGCCATTTTTAAAAATTTCAGAAAGCAATATTAATAATTTTAATAATAATAATTTACATAAGCATTTTTTTAACCTTGCAACACAACAAAAACAATTTTTTTGTACGTTTTTTCAACAGCAATCAACTTTATAAAATTTTTGTGTGTAAATAGATACGTACTAGGGTGGGTCAAAAAATTTTTTTAATCGCAACGACTTCTAATAGCGTAAAAATGTTGTATATTTTTCTGCATTAGACCACTGTAAAATATTATTAATTTATTTTTAGTGTAAGAGCGCGCGCTTTGATCTTCATTTTGTTAAATTTGTTATATAACAGCAATAGCATATTACTGTATCCTAATGATTCTTAAGTTCTCGAGAATTCAGACACAATTGAAAAGTGTATATTCTTCCAGGAAATATTTTTGATAGAATACATATAAAATAATGCACAATAAAAAGATCAGTTTGGATTTACTACGCGGACAGTGAAGTTTTGTATTTATTTTTTATTTGAACTGTTTTAACTTCTAACCGTTATTATGGAAACCAGAAGCCAAGATTATTTCTGCACGAATTCGAAAATGTAGAAGATATTAATGATTATGTTTTACCAACTTTGAATATTATACGAAATACTATGATTGGAATAGGGAGCAACTAAAAATAACAAGGAATACTACCAAAGAACCATCGTTTTTATATATTGCAAAACTTGTAGCTCAAAGGATAGAATGCGTTTGGAGAAAATCGTCTCTTCCTACAGTGTCAAATACAATAGTCATACAAGTAATAAACGGTTATCATATAGATAACAAAAATCTCATAAGGTCGTTGAAAAAAATATCCGTTTATTAGAAAGAAAATTTTCTCCGGCGTAGGAGAGTTTTGTTTCATATTTGTTCCTGTAGATGTAAACAAATTGAGCTTTTTTGATGTACAAGGCAATATAAGGTAACCAAAGAAGAACAGGAGTTTTTGAGTGAGATGCGAGGGTGAGAAAGAAGCTGGAGGAGTAGTTCGAGATCTTCCAACTAAATTGCAAAAAAGACCAGCCCAAGCACCAAATACAGAAAAAAAACGTAAATAAAAGTCACGACAAAATTAACTTAAAACAGCAGGAGTTATCTGTAAGTAATTCCAGTGCTTCTCCTGACGTTTCTTAATTTACCTTCCACGTCAAAGGCAGAAAGAAAAAAAATTTTATTTTGAATATATTGTCAAAAACTTGTAACCGTAACAGTGTTTCCGATAGCGCAGCGGCTGCTATTGCTTCGTCTGTATTGCAAATATATCTACTAGCAGTGAACCATTTGATAAATCAAAAATAAGACCGGAAAGGAAAAATAACGTAATAAATGTATTCAAAACCAGAAGCAGCTAGACCTACTAGCTTTATACTTTGACGGTCGAAAAGATAAGACGCTTGATATTATTTAAAAGGGAGCTAGGAAATATAGACAAATACTGATTGAGAAACATGTATCTGTTAAGATGTCAGATTCAGTTTATGTTGGCTATGCAACACCAGATCGGAGTATTTCTAAAAATATTGAAATGTCAATTATAGCCCTTCCTTCGTCTCAAAAAAATGAATAAAGGACATTTGATGGCAATTGGTTGTGATAGTACAGTCACTACCACTGGGAAATTTAACGAAGTAATATGAGTATTGGCTAAAAGACTTCAGCGCCCACTGCAATGGATTTAAATTGGAACGAATTACCATTAAAACATCTATTTAACAAGCTATATGGTGTTACCAATATTCCCATGCTGGTCCTATTGGCAACTTATTAGAAAACTGCGAAAAACTTGCTTCTGTCGATGTTGTTGGGTGAAACAGTGAGAGAACTGGCAGCCAGACGTGTTCATGAAGCACGAAGCTCACCTCATACCCGAAAGCAACCTCGCGTCTTTGAGACCCCTTCTATCAATTTTGACGCAAATAACTACTTTGAAGTTATAAATTGGAATCAAAAGTTTTCTCGATCCACCAATTCTTCGAAACATCACTACTGAAGAAATAATTGCAGCAGTTGAGTGTCAAGAAGTGAAAATCTAATTTTTTGAAATGCCCAGATTTGACAGAATACAAGCTTTTGTGACCAAAAATAACTAATAAAATTTTGTGTTTTTATTGTTTTTTGTTGTATAGGAATCAAAGTTTAATTTTTTTTATGTGTAACTAAAAATGTGTTCAGTTTTAATTAATAAAAAATTATTTATATGAAATAAAATATTAAATTTTAAAAAATGGCTTTTTTTAAAATACTTATTCTTAGGAGCTTCGGCGCGGGCTCAAGATGTGACTCTTTTAAACTTTTTTTTTATCACTTTTTATTTGTTTTAACGTAAGACAACAAAATATTGCTATTAGAATATGATTCGAGAAGTTTTATTTTTTCTCATACATCAGTGACCCACCCTAATATGTACATCTAAAAAAACACAAAAACTTGCTAAAATCCTTAATTCTCAATATTTTTTAAATCAGTAAATGAACTTATATTTTATTGTTCACTTTTTTTTGATATGCAAGACATAAACAACTAAAAATTATGGATCTTGTTTTACAAAGGTTTTTGTGACTTAGCACCTTTTCTATTAATATCTTGATTTTTTTTACTTGTTTTGAATTTTATATTACAATAAAGAATAAAATAATAAAGAGGGGTCTTAATGCTTACTATTCTTGCATATAATCGATTGGTAGGAACTGGGGATTCAGGCCGTCAGAAGTCGGATGGCTATACACATTGGTAGTGCGACCCATTCTTACGTATGGATGCTGTGCTTGATGGGAGGCGATGAGGCTGGCAAGTCGGAGCAACCTTCTGTCTATGGCTCAGAGGTGTGCTTAGATCGATAAGACAGGGGCTATGATAAGTGTTTATCGATGGGCTTTGGATGTTATTACACAACTTCTGCCTATTAAGCAGAATGTGATTGGAATGGCATCAAAAAGCCATCCTAGACTGAGGGAACTTGGACTGTTAGGAAATTACACAATAGATCGGTTGCGGATCTTAGGTGATAAAGCCATTTGTGGGGCTTTGCCTGGGTACACGGATTATGTGTGAACTAGGGTCAACTTTGTGCATTTGTCGAAGGTTGAACAACCATCTAGAGAGAGCTGGTCAGGTCAGGGCAGATTGTATGAGGAATTTGATATTTTTACTGATGGCTCGTGGATATGGGGCACGGGAGCAGGGGTCTATTTTCCTGATGGGGGGGGGGGGGGGTGGGTAACATTGCTGTGGGACTCGAAGGTCCCTAAATACATTAATGTGGCTCTTAGGGCCATGATGGGCAGTTTTGTAAATTCCAAGCTAATAAATAAATTATTTATGTATATTGGCAGAAATTAAGTGTAGTAAGGATATGCTGGGAACCGGGTCACTGCAAAATCAACGGGGGATACTGATTAATGTGGAGACAATCAGACCACCAACAGGATTTTATTTATATAGTTGGCGGAGACATGAATTTGTTTGTGCCTCAAGGCCCTTCCATTTACGTATGTATATCCAATTTCAAATATCTTTTGCTCAATAGTTACTTTATGTTGGACTTATACATTAACCCTTCGATGTTCTATAACCTTAGTGCCATTAAGTGCACCTCATGGTCTGGCCAGACCACGATTGAAAAACACAGCCAATTAAGTAAACTAATAAAAATTTTGAACATATTTTGTGTTTATTTAAAATAAATCAGGCTTATTATGCAACTATTTTAATATAATTGTAAAATATTGAAAATATTATGTTAAACAATCATTCCAAATATACGTTTTGTCTCTATGCCAAGTTGAAGGCACATAGCTTTGTTTCAGTTACCGCAGCAAAAACGAGTTTTTCTAAGGTTTGGCTGTGGTTTTACAAATAACGCACAACGAACGGAAATAAGATAAACTTGGCGGGCACGGTACCACTTGCACATGCTCGGATTGCGAGTTAGGATTTTGCATGAGCTAAAAGTGCAACCCTGAATTATAATATGCACAGTTTTTGTTTTGTAAATAAAGTAAGTTCTGCTAGAACTACGTACCATCATACTCTAGACTCCGACGTGGTTCTGAAAATAAACGATCTTTAGAATGCAGAACAATTAAATAGATGATCACAACTACGTTAATTATAATAATGTATAAGAAGATATATAAATTATTATGGCCGGTGACGACGATATTGTGGGTCCTACCGCATAGGCTGCTGCCGACACCAACAGACAACAACATGTTGCCCGTAAAGGAGCTACGCAAATCGCAAGAGTGTCAGTACGTATTCCTACATTCTGGCATGACAAACCCTCTGCATGGATCGCACAAATACAATCTCAATTTGCTGCCGCTGGTATAACTAACGGCAACATGCAATAACACGCAGTTGTAGAAGCCATCATGCTAAATCTACCTGTGGATAACATGTACGAGACTGAAGGCATGCCTCTTGGGACATTATGCTGTCTCAGAGCAGAAACGCATAAAAAAGCTTTTACAGGATTTAAAACTTGGCGACATGCTTTTAACACAATTTCTGCGCGAGATGCGAGATTTAGCCGGCAACGAAATGGACGACAACTTTCTCAAATATGTCTGGATGAGCCAACTACCGGCAAATGTGCGTATCGTAATTTAAAAAATTAGTGAACCGCTTGACAAATAAGCTATACTCGCATATAAAATATTTGAGGTAAGCGATCCACCAAACTACAATGCAGTTTCTGTGCCAGAAAACGTATCTTCAGCACAATCTACACTAGAACAACAGATCGGGTTACTTGTCTAAAATGTGACTGATTTGAAAACAAAGTTTTCCCAACATCCACCCAGCAGAAGTTTGCTGGTACCACCGCAAATACGGGACAAAACAAAAAAGTGTTTGAAAACAACAACAATCCAACAATAACAACACTGAGCAAAATACACTTTAGCAGCACAACTTACTTGTAGAAATGATAGCCTTCGTTTCTTTATTCTTCTGCTACAAAAAAAGAAATTGCATATGAAAGTCAAAAATGGTCTGGCCAGACTATGTAGGACATCTAAGGGCTAACAAAGCATTGCTCATTACACCTCGCTAGAAAGTGTGACTTTTAAAGAAGAGTTATTTTCCGAAATTATTTTTTCGATAAAGAAACCCCATATGCGAATTCGTTAGATCTTAATTAAATAAAAAAGGTTCACTAAACACACAAACTATAAAAAAGATATGAAAATTGGTACGCTTTTCTGAAAAGATTCGTACAAAAACAGCAAGAGCTAAAAATGTAGTTTGATAATTTGCAAACAAGTACAAGATTAATCTGATTTTACTGAGGGTTATCACGAGGATCATTGTGCAAATTTGCAATTTGTAAATTTGCAGTGCATATTTTGATTGATGAAATATGCTAATATTTAACATTTGAACAAATGTTTTGTGTTGTTAAATTGAGTGTTTGGTGTTTGGACAAACATTTAAACATGTTTGTATAAATATTAAAAAATTGTAATATTGCGTAACATGGATATATGTCAAACTTTCTGTGGTTTCTATTGCAAAAGATATACTTCTGCGAAAACGTTGCAGACGTAGAAGTGGAAGCATTGAAATCATTTTCAGCCACAAACTCAAATTTTTAAGCAACATTGTTTGCTTTAAAGCAGCTCATTGCTTTAACCACTCTTAACTGTAAATTCATTGCCGCAACACTATCGACGTCTGCATTAATTGAAATCAAAACAATAATGAAAAATTAATGTTTGTACGAAATATGTTTGTGTTGTTTATTGAAGAACATAAAACGTAAATAAAGTGTGTGTTTGGTTTATTCTGTCCTTACGGTTTATGACAATAGATCTCGTTCGAAGATTTCTGTTTCTCTGCTAAGTAATTATTAATGGCGATTTCTTTTCTGAGAAAAATGTTGCATAAATGGTACATGCTCTACACAAAAGATATAGAGCTTGTACCATTTATGCAACATATTTCTCAGAAAAGAAATCGCCATAAGATAGCTTTGCATGGCATTGATATCAAACTTGGCAAACTACACAAACATACCTACAAAGGTATGAATACACAAATTAAATTTGAAGTTGTTTTGTGCATGTAGCACATATTTTATCGGCTTAATAGAGATAGATTAATGTCCGTATTCACAAAAATATTTTAAATTTAATAAAGGTTTACAAAACAAATTTCGTATAAAAATTTCCCTTAAAAAACGTTTGTTAAATTTAAGAATCGATTTTAAAGCCCCATAATTGATATCAGTATAAAATCGCGTACGTAAATCGAGTAAGTCAGAAAAAAACTTATATGTTTGTATGTACACACTATTCCAGCCAAAACTTATCCTTAGTCTAACAAATTAGTATTTTTTTAGCTTTTATTATTTCGGTGAAAATGAACAGCGAAAAAAGTACGTGAAAAATAGTTCACGGGACAATCGATTCTATGCACCGGGACCAATTCAAGTAAAATTGATTGCAATGAAATAAACTTTGACCAAATATAATTGAAATACAACATAACAAGATGGATTTGGGACACAAAAACTATTGTGTTGTATTATAAATACTTTGAAGTAAAGTTTTGGTTGCTCTGTAGATTTTTTAACTTAAAAAGCGCCAAAAGATACAAATTATTACGTTCAAAGAATAAGTTTTCTTAAAATAAATAAATATACTCTTTGTTAAAATTTCGGCGTTTAATTACATTTTCCTTATATTGCTTAACAAAATTTATAAAACAGTGGAGATATTGATGTTGAGCTATAAATTTGTGTTCAGTCTTTATAGTCTCTCCTAAATAAGTCACAGCATCTTTGAAAAGGCGAAAAAAATACGTAAAGAAAATTAAGATATTTAAGTGGCCATTTTTGATGCTAATGGGATCATAGAAATCAATATACGTACACACATTATCAAATTCAAAAATATTGAAGTCTAGAGGAATGTCATTTCTGGTTAATCATGGTTTTTACAGATTGGAAAGTATATTTTGTTTTTACAGCATTTCTGTCAATACCAGGGACCGTAACAGTTATTCCTTTTGTCATAAAAGTCAGATGATAACAGTTATTGTTTTATTTTTATTTTTTGAACATAAATAACCGTTATTTTTTGATTTATATTTTTTTGAACAAAAATAACAGTTATTTTTTGATTTTTATTTTTTCGATCAAAAATAACATTTATATTATGATTTTTATTTTATTGAACAAAAATAACAACAATTTTTTGATTTTTATTTTTTCCAGCAAAAAAAAAGTTATTCTCTAACGAAATGTACATGTTATAAATTTTTTTAAATATTTATTTTATACGCATAAGAAATCCCAATAATGATCACACATTTAAATAAATATTAAAAGTCAACTTAATAATGATAACACGTACATTTTGTTAGAAAATAACTTCTATTTTTGCTCGAAAAAATAAAAAAATAATTGCTATTTTTGTTTGAAAAAATTTTTTTTTTTTTTTTTTTTATTTCAATATAATTACGACTGAGTAAAACTCATTTAGTAATATTACAATAGGAGGTAAAATAGTGTGACGAGTGATAATTCATTTATTATCCTCAAAAAAAAAGTTATAAATTTATGTACTTGTGTACATATATCTAGTTGACCAGATCCATTGGAAGGGTCCTCTGTAGTCTTCTGTATGGGTTGTGAGAGAAGAAGATTTCATTAAGATCTTCATTTGTGTGAAGCTGAAGTTTTGTAGCGTGCTTTTGTGCATGGAGTTGTATCTCCTCAGTTACGGTGTTTATCTCCAAATCTCTATGCAGGTCGTCGTTACGAATGAACCATGGAGCATTGACGATAGTACGTAGTATTTTGTTTTGTATTTTTTGAATAATTTTTACATTAGTTTTCTTCGAACAGCCCCAGAGCTGTATTCCGTACGTCCATATTGGTTTTATTATTTGGTTATACACCATGAGTTTGTTAGTGAGAGATACATCAGAATTACTCCCAAGTAACCAGTATAGTTGTCTGAATTTTAGTTTAATTTCCTGAGTTTTTTTTTAATGTGTTCCTTCCACTTTATTTTAGTGTCGAGAGTCATGCCTAAGTATTTGGCAGTATTAGCGAATGGTATCTTTATGTTGTTTATATATAATGGTAGGTATTTAATTTTTTTGTTGGTGAAGTTCATATGAATAGATTTACTTTCATTGAGTTTCATCCTCCACTTCCTGATCCAAACTATGGTGTCTGAAAGTGCATGTTGTACTTTGTTAGTTGATTCTTTCTCATATTTGCCTGTTGCTAGAATTGCAGTGTCAACTGCAAATGTTGCTATTGTTGCAGATTGGGGTATGGGCAAATCTCTTGTGTATAGCAAGTATAAAATAGGTCCAAGGACACTACCTTGCGGTACACCGGCTTCTATATTTTTTAGGTTTGAATATTCGTTTTCCAATTTAACTCGAAAATGGCGATCAGCTAGATATGACTTTAAAATTTTGTAAAATTCTTTTGGTAGATCTTTGTGCAATTTGTATAAGAGTCCTTGATGCCAAACTCGATCAAAGGCTTGACTTACATCAAGAAATACGGCTGAACATATTTGTTTATTTTCTAACGACTTTTCAGCAAAGTCTATAATACGATGGACTTGTTCTATTGTAGAGTGACGCTCTCTGAACCCAAACTGATGATTTGGGATCAACTGACGTTGTTCTATTATGTACTGAAGCCTTTTAACAAAAAGTTTTTCAAAAATTTTTGACATTACAGGAAGTAATGAAATGGGTCTATATGATGCTATTTCATTAGGTGGTTTTCCTGGTTTTTGGATAACGATAACTTCTGCAACTTTCCATTGCAAGTGAACATATTGAATTCGAAAACATGCGTTAATAATGTATAAAAGTTTCTTTAAAGCTATTTCTGGCAGTTTCTTTATAATTTTACCGGTTATTAGATCATAACCTGGAGCTTTTTTTGGACTTAGGTCTTTTTGTATAACGTTTTTAAGCTCCTTCATAGAGGTTGGCTTTATGCTTTTATTATCCAATTTAAAATTCTTCATTATATTTTCTTTAGCTGTTTGTCTTGGCAAAGGCTTGAAAATTTCAGCGAAGTGATCTGCGAACATTTCAGATTTTTCTTTGGCCTCCTTAAGCCATGTGCCAGTT
The DNA here is from genome assembly GCA_943735925.1 of Pollenia amentaria. Classification (NCBI taxonomy): domain Eukaryota; kingdom Metazoa; phylum Arthropoda; class Insecta; order Diptera; family Polleniidae; genus Pollenia; species Pollenia amentaria. Next base: position 229,955,114 of record OX031009.1, read on the forward strand.
GGATTCCGAATCGGTGGTATATGCGGTGATGTTTGATTAAATTGCTTTGTGGCTCTCCATAAGCTATAGTTGGTATCTTTGTTTGCAGAGAGGTTTTTCAGATATGCAGACATGGTATTATTTTTTGACTCAGTTATTAATTGTTTAAGTTTAGTACATAATCTATTGAAAATAGACTTGTTTTCCGTAGTGCGCTCAAGTTGCCACTTTTTTCTTGCTTTGCGTTTTTTATTTACAAGTTCCCGTATTTCTTTGGGATATGTGGTGGTTTTTGTTGAATTTTGTATATCTGGCGTGCTTTCCCACGCAGATGTTTGGATAGCATCAATTAAGTTGTCTAGCTCATCTTCGATATCGTGTTTTGATTTAAGAGGAGTTTGTAAGATAATTTTGTCATTTAGCAACGCTGAAAATAAGCTCCAGTTTGTTTTATTGCTTACTAAAGCTGGTGAAACAGGTCTTTGTACGATATTATCGCTGACTGTCATAATGACAGGTGAATGATCGGATGAAAGACCACAGTAGTTTTCTAAATGTATGTAGTTTTTTGAAATACCTTTAGTAATAAAAAAATCTATTAAATCTGGGATTGAATTTGGATTTGAAGGCCAATAAGTGGGTTCATTTCCTGAGAAAATTTCACAATTAAAATGGCAGCATGCTTTGTATAATTTACAACCTTTTGGTGATGTGAGCCTGGACCCCCAAATTTTGTTTTTGGCATTGTAATCACCTCCAACTATGAAATGGGTTCCAAGGGATTGAAGCATATTTAAGTATTGTTGATATTGAACATTATGTTTTGGCGGAAAAAATAAAAATCATAAAATAACTGTTATTTTTGTCCAAAACAATATAAATAAACAAATAACTGTAAAATTTGATCAAAACTTCAAAAATCATAATATTTTATCATAGAAATGGTCACAAGGATCAATATGGTATACTTAAATAAGTTGGCCAGCATTTACTTACAGATTTTTTTTTGTTTAAAATTTCAAAATAACTGTTATGTTCGGTCCCTGGTCAATACTACTCATTAAGTTTTTTTAATTAACTTTATTCAAACGTATGTAATTTTTTGTGTTAATAGATTATGTCATTGAAATTATTTATAATAGACATTGTAATTAGGTAATAAATCATAATATTACTCGTAACAAATGGAACGTGAAGAAAAAGTTGCTGTGTACAAAATTTTATATTCCCCAACATATACTATTAATATAAATTAAAATATTTTCTATATTTATATATTATCAATTAATCCTTGTTATATAAATACTTTTTTTTATTAAGATGTAATTTATAATCACTTTCGTGAGAATAAAAAATTATATACAATACAAATATCGAAATTCTACCGGCGCTATGGTTTTTTATGTACCGCTTATGTACATGTGTTACTTTAATTTGCAATGTTGCTCTTTTTATAGGGACTATAATTGATGTTATTAGTTTGTAGAGTAATAGTGTTTAGATTACAAACGCTATAAATTATGACCAATATGTTAATTAAGTTTTTGTTTATCTATTTCAATGGTATTCATAACATAACATACACATATAAAGGTTTATCAAATATTTTGTAATTCACTATAGCCACAAGATTTGGTAAATTTACAAAGTTTTTAAGTTTAAGAATCAATTAAACTGTGCCACACATGACGTTAGTCAGCCAATATACTTTTGAAAGGTTAAGGCCCAAATTTACTGTCATTGATTAAATATTAGTAAACTGAAATGATAAGTATTGCTTAAATAATATTTCATATTTGCAATATATTGGTTAACTAAAAAATTTAATTAGATCAAAAAATGGTAACTCTTATCAAAATAATAAATTTCAATGTTGGTAGCAGTGCTTAGCATATGTTTTTTACACTTTCAATTTGTCTAATAATTAACGACGCAGCTCCAAATAAACAAAAAGGTACCAAGGGTGATAGAAAATTGAAAAATAAGAAGAAAATATTAAGTGAAAAAAGTGGCGGAAACGCATAGTTTTCGAGTTATGGACCTCCAAATCTTTCATATAAATATGCGATTTTCCACTACATTTCTGAACGTATAGGGCCGATAATGGTAAAATTTTATAGCTTTATCAAAATTTATATCAAAATTTTTAACTCTTTAAATCCCAATTAAATTTTTGCAAAATTTTACATCAAAATCTTACGGAAGTGCACTTGGTTAATACTTGTGAAGTTTATACCAACAAGAGTGTAAAATATAAAAATTTATTAAATAACAAACACCAGCTTCGCTAACTTAAGATTCTGTGGATAGCCAGCCTTTGGACGGGCGCAAGGATTTTCTTCTCTATGGTATTACAAATACCGGCTTTCTAATTATTATGCTCGTATGGGTATGGGAAAAGGCTCGGGTGGGAAAAAGTCTTCCAAACCAGGGGTGGCGGTGCCATTGAACTCAATGAAGAGGTCTGGTGCATCACCGGCTGAAGCTTCTAAGGGTTAAGTTCGGATTGGGTAGTGTTAGGTTCTGGTATCCGAAACATGAAAGGACCAAAGAAACTGTTAGTGGTGAAAATAAACCTGCACCATTGTGAAGAAACTTCAGCCGAACCAGCAATTTTCCTCACAAACACTCGGACGGCCGTAGCCCTTATCCAAGAGCATTGGATAAATAAGAATACGGTTTGCGGGTTAAAGGTTACGGGATACACCCTGTTTGTCCCGTCCACAGAGGACAAGGTAAGAACGTGTATAAAAGCGAGGAATGAATTGAATTTTCTCATCACTCATTCTTTCAGGTGCGGTGACTTGACCGTCGTTAATAGAGAAGCCAAAGGTAAGCGTACTCTTACACTGGCTTCGGTGTATATGCTGTACGAGGCAATAGATCCACCTGGCGCAGAGGTGGTAGAATGGGTGGCGTATGCAAGAAGGAGTAGTGCCATCCTGGTTTTGGGGTGTGATACAAATGCACATCATAATCAATGGGGGAGCGCTGATATTAACAAAAGAGGTGTTAGTATAATAACTAACAATCTTATTATCTGTAATATGGGTAACACTCCGACGTTCAGAAATAAGGATAGGCATTAGTGAACCGCGACGAGCAACTTGTTGTGATTGGAGGGTGGCAACGGACTGTACTTTTTCAGGCCATAGTCATATAACCTTTACACTGAATTTTGAACTGTCTAGGGTTAATCCGTTAAGGAACCCGAGGAGGATGAAATGGGACTCCTTTACTAAAAGGGTCCGGTCTGGTTGGCGCAATGGGCCCTGTAGGACTTGTTGCCAACTGAAGTGGAAGGTGCTGTGAACAGATTCACTCATCTGTTAAGAGAGAGCTATGAGCTGTCTTGCCCGGTTCCATTATCGTGTAGGCGTAATAAGCCAAAATGGTGGACCAGGGAACTTCAGGTTCAAAGGTCAACGGTAAGGAGGCTGCACCGGGAGCACTGGGTGATTGGAACACCCATAGGGCGCATTTCAATAAGTAGGGAGGATCTAAAAAGGGCAAAGCGGCTCTCGTGGAGGCAGTTCTGTGAATCCAAGGATCCTAGGACCCTGGGGTATGTTCAAAGGAATGACGGTTCATGGACTGAGTCTAGCTCTGAGACCCTAACCTTACTAATGGAGGCGCACTTTCCTGGGTGAACGGAAACCGGAGGTATGAACGATGGTCAATGGGACGGAATGTCTGTGATATCGAGTCATACGTCCGCCTTCGTCGAGGAAATAGTCAAGGGAGGAGCTTGAGTAGGCGGTCAATACCTTCGTACCATATAAGTCACCGGGTCCGGACGATATTTTTCCGGCCAAGCTCTGCAATATCCCGGACGACGCATTGTTTCTGCTGGTAAATATATTTAGGAAATGACTCGGTAGGATTTATCTGCCTTGGCGGTGGAGAGAGGTCAGGGTAATTTTTATATCCAAGGCTGGTAGGGCAGGCGACTCGAGGCCGGGAGATTTCAGGCCTATAAGTCTGTCGTCATTCTTATTGAAGACACTTGAGAGACTGATAGATCTCTATCTTAGGAGTAATATTGATACACACGTCTTTACCTTAAGGGTAAAATTGTTGTGTTGAGTGCGCTACATGAGGTGGTGGGTTGTATTGAAAACGGCCTGAGGCATAAGGAATATACTCTCGCCGCGTTTCTGGCCTTAAATAACGTTAGGAATGAGGCGATTAAGGATTCCTTGATTGATCTGGGAGTTCAGAGCTTTCTGGCGGAGTGTATAGTCTGCTTGCTTGGCAGCCGGATTATCAACTCGAGCCTGTAAGGAAAAAGATTACCAGGGGGACACCACAGGGGGGTTCTATCGCCTTTACTGTGGTTGCTTGCGGTCAACGGGATTTTCAGATCATTTGATTCCAAGGGTATGAAAGTCGTTGCCTATGCGGATGACATAGTTCTGATGGTCAGGGGAAAATCAATAAACAATAATTTTTAAAACTGAACAAAAACCACAAAACATTAAATAAGAAAAAAAAAACAAACAATCGGACAACAAACAAAATAGCTTAAACTAAAATAACAAACATACAATACAAATCTGATGAAAAAACAAAATAAAAAAAAAACATACAGAAAAGGAAAAACAATAGCAAAATAAAGAAAACGAACGAAACAATAAAATAAACAAAATAAACAACATAAATAAAAATTTGCCAGTGATGGTCTTTTTCGACGTTGACGAGATCAGGGCTTTTATGGTCCTTTAATGGCATTGTCCATTGTGTACCCCTTGTAACTGTCCTTCATATTCGTGTTAGTATGAATGTATGTGTTAATCGTTGTTGAACTGTTTCGGTGATGAAGGCATAACACTGATCACCAAACAGTTTTTAAACGGCTTTTATCATAGAGATATCCGTGCGTTACGTTCGATTTAAATTTTTTTGTGTTGTGATGATAGGTCGGTTTCGAATCGACTTCTGTAATATACGATAGAACGAATTTTTTTCTGCAAATGCTCACGTTTGTCTCCATCGGCCGGATGTTTTCGCCTTATGTGAATCTCAGGATATCACTTTATCGCGCTTCGACTCCCTTTCCGACTCAATATCGAAGATTCTTGAGAATTGTCCGGACAGTGAAATCGTTGTTGCAACTGGTGAATGAACCAACACATATACCATATGTTGATGGGCACCAACACAATGCCCTTGACCTCTTCCTTTCTTCGCACCCTCAAAAGTACAAAGATGAAGTTTAGCATCTCTCGGTAACTCGGATCATTGCACCATTTCCGCCGCTTTTCCGTGCTCCGAACTTCGGAACGTTTCACTACAGGCTAATAAACGATCAACATATTTTTTATGGAAAACCACGTTGAGTTGAACTCAATGACTTTTTTCGGCATTTCAATTCGGAACTTTGTTTCCTGGACAATGGAGTCAATGCCATGGCGAAAATGGTTGGTCTAATAAACCTTGGTCTAAATCTTGGTTTAATCAGACGCGCAAATCAGCAGTCATATCCAGAGAGAAAGCATTTAGAAATTGGCTTGACAATAAAACAGCTGATGCTGAATTGCTATGCAAAATGGCAAGGGTTCGTGTGCCAAAGTATTAAAGGGAAAAAACTGTTCGAGAGGAAAGTTTTCGTACTGAAGTTCTTACTGCTCCCCGGGGCAGTAAAAGCTTCTGGTCATTCGCTAAAAGATTAAGGGCTAATGCTAGTTATTCTACACCAACTCTTTTAAAGGATGGCCAAACATTCACGAACCCGGCTGATAATTAATGGTTTTGCCGAATTATTTGCACATAATTCTAACTTACCAGCTAGCAATCAACCACTACCGGAACTAAAAAAAGTATCCGTAACTATGCCTAAACGACATGGACAAGTCTCCTGGGCCGGATGGCATACCTGCACTGGTCTTGAATCAGTGCTCTTTGACGCTAGCTCGTCCCTTAGCAAATCTTTTCATATCTTTATACCATGCCGGGGAATTTCCCGTCTGCTGGAAAGTTTGTAATGTAACGCCAATTCCTAAAAAAGGAGGGGCACCCTGAAAATTACTGCCCAATTGCAATTTGTTCGGCACTTTCCAAAGTTATGGAGAGTATGGTAAATCACCATCTTGTCAAATTTTTTGAGTCAAACTACCTACTAAGCGACCGCCAGTATGGCTTTCGTAGAGGTCGTTCTACTGGAGACCTACTGGCCCTGTTATCGGAAAAATGGTGCCGTTCCATTCACCATTTTGATGTTTTGATTGCTTTTGATATTCCCAAGGCGTTTGACAGAGTCTGGCATGGTGCTCTCTTGTCAAAACTTGTTGCATTTAGTGTCGGTTATAATTTCTCTCGATTTATATCGAGCTTTCTCAGAGATCGCACTATACTAGTTGTTATAGATGGGGTTTCGTCAAAAGAGTTCAAGGTTCATTCAGGGGTGCCGCAAGGCTCCGTTCTTTCTCCTACTATATTACTTATTTTTCTAAATGACCTCCCATGTCAAACTTCCAACCCTATATATTGCCCAAAAGACCCAATGTTGCGTGCTAACGCATAAACGCTCAACGGATCAAGGTGCCCCATCTGTATATATGGGTGTTATAATTATTGAGGAATAAGAATCTCTTGATGTTCTTGGCATGAGGATACAATGTGATGTCCGATGGACAGAACATCTATTTAAGGTGTCGATAGAAGCATTCAAGTGCATCGGTTTTTTGAAACGGTGTAAGATTTACTTCACTCCATCTGATCTCCTTACTATTTATACCACCTATATCCGACCGCGAATGGAATAAAACTCTCATGTGTGGGCCGGTGCTTCAAAATCTATTTTGGAGCTTCTTTACCACGTGCAGGAGAGGGCGAAGGTTCTCATTGGTGACAATTCTATTAACTCCCTTGCGCACCTTCGCAATGTGGGCTGTATTTGCCTGTTTTATTTGTTACTACAATGGGATGAGTTCTGATGAAATTAGCGACCTGGTTCCCGAAACCCATATGTTGGTTCGTAATACACGTTTTTCCCCAAGAGCCCATCCTTTTGTGGTCGATTGGCCGGTGATCGTATAAAGCATTACAGGTAAAATTCGTTTTTTGGCCGGACTGTTCGTATGTTCACAGGCACTACTCCCTCTTTCCCCCTTCCCATAACCTATTTTCCTATTTTCAACACAATGCAATGCATTAGTAGGGGTCATCCCCTGAGTAATGGTCCTAACCGAGAAAAAAATTCTGGGTTGGGGGTAAATCCTGCGAAGGCTGAGCTGGTACTTTCTTAAGGTGTCAGTGCTGGATGGCGTCGAGTTAAGTCTATCTGACTGTGCTTAGTATTTTGGTAACTCCTCGACTGTAAACTGTCTTGGAGAGGAAACACCCAGGAGAGGATGAAAAGATGAATCAATGCCTACTACACATGCAGAAACTCCATCGGTAAGAATTGGATATAATAATTGGAATATTCTTACCTATGGATGCACTGTTTGGTGGGATGCGTTGAGAGCTGATAGCTATAGGAAGATGCTCACCAAGGCCCAGAGGAGTGTATCTCTTGGCATCACTGGTGCAGAAGGATGTCCAACGCCGCCTGTGGCGTTGTTCCCCATTGAACATTATGTGAGGAATGTGGCTGCTAGGAACTTATTTAGATTCTACAAGTCTTCGTTGATTCGAACTAGGCGAGATGACAACACAAGGATTATATACGGAGTGGGTCTGCTTGATCAGGGTAGTATTCCGGCAGGAATCTCGGATCATAGGAGTATGACCTTGGACTTTGGTGTAACACCACCGGTGGAGTTGCCGGATAGGGAAGTTTGGCGTAGATCCAACGGACTGTTTGAGGGGTGGGCAGTACATACGGACGGGTCCAAGATGGACACTCGCACTTGGGCCAATGTTTTCATTGCTGGTACTGACGTAAAAAGGGCATTCAGACTCCCGGCTGAGTGCAGTGTCTTCCAGGCTGAGATCCTATGATACTGGTGATACTTGGTCACATCGTAGGGGGGTCTATGAACAATCTACGTCGATAGTCAGGCTGCGCTAAGGGCATTGTCAAATTGTACGGTGCGATCTTGCCTGGTCGCATGGTGGCGAATTGCTCTGAGGGAGCTCATGTTGGCATTCACAATAAGGCTGTGTTGGGTACCCGGACACTGCAAGGTGGATGGCAAACGAGGTGGCCGACGAACTCGTGAGAGGGTGTTCGAATCTGGACTTAGAGGTAAGGAACAGAGGGGTAAAACCCCCCTTGTGTCACTACTATGGCGTGATACGGGAAAGATTCCGTGATGCCGTTAACCGGTCCAACCAGGGTTCTATTGGGATGGGATAGGAGTGGTCTCAGGATTCTTATAGAGTTCCTGACGGGGCATTGTTCTGTTAGGGCTTTTAAGTAAATGGGACAATGCCATATCGGAGCAGACTGTAAGGGGATGCCGAGAAGCTAGAGACGGTTGAGCACGTACTGTGTCACTGTCGTTTGATGCAGGGTCTCAGGCCGAAATGGCTAGGGGCTAGATTTCACGACGAACTGGGGTGTGGATGTAATCCAGCCGATCTACTGGAGTTCGTCAAGGAAATAGTAGGGCTGTTTCTGTTGGGGGTACCTTAGGGGGTCTTTTCCTACGTTGAATCTGTCTATCTGTCGTAAACCTGTCAACTATTTTCTTCTTTACTTCTCTCTTTCCTCTTTTTCTTTCTGAAGGGATTCACAATGGACCTCATTGGTCTCCGAGTGTAGATGCGGCTTTGGGCGCATAACCCTTCTTAACCTAACCTAACCTAACCTAACGTAATTATTATGCTTCTTATTGAGCTAAGAATTTTCAAAGAAATTTTGTATACAAAGAAAGATCTATTCAAAAGATTTAAAACGATACCAATATACGTTGACAAATGTAGTAGAAAATCCCATAAAGATGTATATAACAACTTATGAGGTTCATAACTCGAAAACTGGGTGTTTTTTTCTTCATATTTTTCAATTTTCTATCACCCTAGGTACTTTATTTTTTATGTGGAGCTGCGTCGGTAAACTGGATTTAAATATCATAAAAACAAAAAAAAAGTAATAGTGTTATTGCTAATTGCTAAACAAAAAGAAGTGTTTGCGTAAATTTAAGAATATGTAGTAATTTTGCAAAAAAAAAAAAAAAAAATAATAATAATAATTTTCAACGAAACAAATGTTGTCAAACAAGTATTTAACCAATATCATTTGATGGATTAACCCATGGTTAACAAATTAGTAGCACTACTGTAAACGTTTTTATAAAAATAGTAAAAATGAAAAAAAAAAAATGTTTTTTAAAAAACCGGCTAATAGGATTTGGCTGCAAACATATTAGAAATGTCTCTAATAATTAAAAAATCTGTGGTTTTCATGGACAATCGAGTATGTCTTAAAATAAAATTTTTCAGGAGATCTGAAAAACCATTCTAGATCAAACCATGGGCTAGGCATTAAAATTTTTTACTTTGTTATTACGTTTAAAAAACGGAATTTTTCCATCTTTTTTCAAAAATTTTTAGAAACTACTTTTACAATAGTCCTTAAACAATAATATTGTACCGTGTGTAAGAGGTTAATTAAAACACATTCAAGGCGAATTCAACTACAGGTGGTGTCGGAACTACAACAATCCAAAACAACAGAAACAACATAGTGTTTTTTGCATTGCATTGCTAGTGTTAACGCTCCCAATTCGCCTAAGAATCTACTTCCTAGCCACATCAGCCTACTGTTCTGCAGCCTAGGACAGTGACACAAAATGTGCTCAATTGTTTCTAGCTATTTCGGGTCCTCACACCAGGGATGTTAAATGGGGTTTTAAATTTTGTACCAACTTAAAAAAATGTACTTTTTTGACCTTCACGGTACCATTTTTTTAAATTTATTAAAACAACAAAAAATGTATATAAAAATTCAATTGAACACAAAAAAACAAAACTTCACATTTACATACATTATACATATGTATGAATAAAATAAGGTACATAAAAGTCTTATAAGATCAAAATCAGGCATTTATTTGTTTAGTTAATAAACTATTTGGAATTTTTACATCATATCAGCATGAATTTGTCGATCTTAACCAATCCTTTGTTTGTATGAGACTTAAAAATGTTGGCACATGTAGTCTGTTTCTTTCCCTAGATTTTATTATATTTTGGAATGGATAAAATTCCAGCAACGACTCTAGAAATGTCAGGAAACAAATGGACATTCAGCTCTTTTTGTAAATTAGCTACTACCGACCAAAAACTACAAATGTTTTCAGTTTTTAACGACTGTAGTTGCTCGACATCAGCTAAAGCTCTAAATTGATTATTGATTGAATCAAAATTTGCAATTTCATTCGGAAACATATTACTAAAAGTGGTACAATACAACTTGTTTTACCTGAAATAACATTTTCAGGAGTAAATTTATGGAACCACATTAAAACTTCGTTATTAAAGTTGACTTTGGTTCTCAAAACTTCGCAAAATGTTATATAAAATTGTTTTGCATTTTCTTTAATTTCTTTAACAATATAAATATTGATATTGCTTGTAGAAATATATAAAGCCACTTCTGTTCCAAAATAAATTTCAGCTTTTTACTAATGTTGCCTCATCTGTGGGTACCATAAGTCCCCTTTTACAATGTTGCAAGTGAACGGCAGACAGACGAAGTTTGTAGACGAGAGAGGAAAAAAGGTAAAGTGTGTCACACATACAGCGTCGCCACATTGTAAAAGGGGACTAAGCGCTCTATACACCACAATACTAGTCGCATATTTAAGCGTCCATTACATTAACGATTTTTTGCACAACATAAATGCAATGAAAAGGACGCAATAATTTGTTTGCTATACTAAAAATTCAAAAAGGGTGCACTATGACAAATTTTTAAATGGTACCAAATGAGTCGCGGTAGTACGCAATAATTTGTTTGCTATACTAAAAATTCAAAAAGGGGGCACTATGACAAATTTTTAAATGGTACCAAATGAGTCGCGGTAGTACCACGGCACTTTACAAGGTCAAAATGTAGCAAAAAAAAGTACAATTGCACCAATTTTAACATCCCTGCCGCACGCTGCCTGCAGATATCCGACAAGTCAGACACTAGAGTGAATAATCTGCTGCTAAGCATCAGAGTTATCCTTTCGACCAAGAATAAGTGAACCCCAAAATCACACAGTGCCTGCCTGATAGCCTCTATCCCCAAATTTCTAGAAGCTCACTCTGTATCCAGGAATGCCTTCTAGGTGTATTCCCTGTTTGCAAAGCCTGTTCTATATAACCCACCACACCATGAAGTGCACCCTTACTAGACCTACGCTTAAGATAGGCGTGTTGGCCGCCGCGGCGCGCCGCTGATGATGCCGGCGTCAACTTCTTTCTCAGATGTAAATCAATCAGTCTTTCTAAAGAAAAGACGATAGGCAGATTGGTCTAAAATCCTTTAGTTTATAGTGACCGGATTTACCTGCATTAGGTATATTAATAACCCTGACCTCTCCAACCCTCTGGGAATGTAGCCGTTTAGCAAACAGACCCTGAATAGTTCAATCAGCAATATGAGTGATGATCCCTGGATATTCTGAAGCATAGCCGGAAAGATACCATTTGGTCCTGCCGGTTTGTACGACCCAAAAGTATTCAGCCTTATTGCGGTTGTCATATACTACTGTGTCGTTTTTTGTAGAAGGTTAAAGAACACAGGTCGACACAGTCGTTTACGACAACGAAAACAGCAATAAGGCTGATTAACTGCTCATGTAACTTTCCAAGGTGATCATATCCTTTACCTCAACTCCTTAGCTCGACCCAGATAAAAGGTTACACACTCCATCTGTTCCCCCGACCTAGGATCCACACATCCCGGGAAGTGAGGGTCCATAAGCAAACTTAGAGATTCGGAGCTAGATTCCGTCCACGAGTCGTCCGGTCTCTGAATGAATCACGGGACTGCAGGACATCTCATTTACAGAGTCCACTGACTCGCTAAATTTGATTCACGAGTCCCTTTTCACCCTTATACCTATTTTAACTGATCCTAATTTTACTCCAATTCTCATCCCTACGCGTATGCTTTACACTATTGAATGACCTTCTGACAGTGGTCCTTTGAATTTTTAACAGGCTAGTTATCGGCTTCTACAAGGTTTGACTAAAAGACAGACGACTATGATCAGAGAAGGAAAATCCCAAAGCCAGCCTCCAGTCATCTACTAAGTCCCTATATTTCGTCAACGTTACATCTATTACTGGCTCTCCATCTCTTGTTCTAAACGTTGACGTAGTTCCCATCTTACAGATATAAAGATTGCTAGCAGTAATAAAATCAAACATAAACTCACCTCTTTTGTTGATGCCGGCCATTTTGTATGGTGTGCATTGTGGTCACAACCTAGAACCAGCCTCGATCCCGTTTTGCTTGAGTGCTATACCAACTGCCGCACCTTCACACCAGGTGGATCGGCATCCTCAGCTTCCCTAGCTTCACCTGTCACAACCGTGAGGTCTCCATTACTGAAAGAATGAGAAATCATAAATGTGGGCTCATTTCTTGCCATTATTTAAGTTCTTCGGTTGAGGCTGCTTTATCTGCACAACTTTCAGCCTCTTATGGCTAATAAATCAGTGAGTGCTTAAACGCTGGTTTAGTTGAACTAAACTTTAATTTATATGTAGTTTAAACTCAACAGTTGTAAATCAGTGTCCCATGTATTATATGTAGTTTAACTTATGCCAAATTAAACAAGAGCCAAGGAAATGTTGGAAATTTTTAAATACAACGTTAGGAAGAACAATTAAGCCAATGTATACTTTGGGTAACAATATTTTAAAAGATGAAGACAAAGCAAACATATTTAATAAATATTTTGTAGAGTCTGTGGAAAAATTAAAACTTAAAATTAAATCAAACCCAAAGCGATGATTGTAACGCGCTAAGATCTTTGGAATATAATGGCAATAATCTGATACTCCACCACATTAATGTTATTGAGGTTTATAATTTAATTTCACATTTGGATATAAACAAAACCCCAGGAAGTGATTCTATAACAACGAAATGTCTTGTCAAATGCCAGGATATACTTGTTCCGCTTTTATCAAAAATCTTTAATTCTTCAATAGACCATGCAATATATCCGGAGGCACTTAAAACACATAAAGTGATTCCAATACCAAAGGAAAACATATGTAACGATGTTAATAAGTTTCGACCTATCGCAGTGCTATCAGCAATTGATAAAATATTTGAAAAAATTTTATACAGTCAAATTTCCACGTTTTTTGAAAAGGAGAATTTGATTTATCCCAACCAATACGGGTTCAAAAAAGGTTGTGGTACTGATGAGGCTGTTATAAATGTTGTCAACTTTATATGTAACAGTTTAGATAATGGTTTTGCAGGAGTAGGAGGTATGTTTTATGATTTTTCAAAGGCTTTTGATCTTGTTGAACACTCTATTTTGCTGAAAAAGTTACGATATTATGGATTAAGAGGAAAAGAGCTGAAACTTATGGAAAGTTATTTGATAAATCGTAAACAATATGTACAGATCATCAACGTTAAAAGTACCCTGGCTAATGTCAAATATGGTGTTCCACAGGGATCTGTCTTAGGGCCCTTATTATTTACAATATATCTAAATGATATAAATAACCTGGGACTTCATGGGAAAATTTTTTTATATGCTGATGATATGTGTATTCTTTATCCATACAAAGAAAATCTTGTCGTAAAAACAAACATAGAATGGGATGCTGCTTTAATTTTTGAATATGCACGTTTGAATAGGCTTGTGCTCAATGCAAATAAAACAAAATTTATACGCTTTATGCCCAGACCAAATCAAAGAAGCAATTTAAACATATTTCTTGACGGGCAACCTGTTGTGGAAGTGAATTCTATAAAATATTTGGGTATTTGTCTTCAAAATAATATTTCGTGGAATAATCATATACAATATTTGAGATCTAAAATTGCCCCAGCTCTTGGAATGTTATACAAGTTAAAACACTGTCTTAATATTGAAACAAAGTTATTAATTTATCAGTCATTAGTACAGAGTCATCTGAATTACTTACCTCTCGTATATGGGTTTCGAAAAAATACTTTAAGGACATTGCAAGTACTTCAAAACAAATCATTGAAAGTTGTTTACAATCTCCCTATTATGTATTCCACATTATTTCTATACAAGGATGTTGCAAAAAATATATTACCTATATATGGATTATTTAAAATGCAATTGCACTACGATAAATGTTGTCAAATTCATATGGTCTGTATTGGTAGTTTAAACTCCCAATTTTATGCGTTTAAAGGTAGTTTTTTTTCCTTTGTAGTGTACACACGTCTTTACGTTTGTTCCGTCCGAATCGTGATACATTAAAAGTGTCCGCGTCTGTTTGTTGTGAAAAGAAAACCAATAAATAAATAAAAAACGAAAAAACAATAACCCGTCGCTTTTAACAACAAATAATACGACAAAAACCAAAATAACAACAATAAACATTATTATAAAACAAGTTCGGACTAATGAGAGTAAAATGAAAATTACTCTCTGAATTTGCCAAAACTACCCAATATTACTGGAACGCAAAAAACCATTTTTGCACTTCTTCAAATACGAATGATGCTTACTATTCAAATTAAGATCTATTTAAGTGATTTTAGACGCTGAAAAGTCATAACATTATAAAACCAAAATATTTTCATCATTGTCATTTTTTATATTTTGTTTTCTTTTATGTTAAAAATTAAGGGAAATATGTATGCAATAATGTATTTACAACTTTAATTTTTTCATTAAAATTTTACATTTTGCTTTCTTTTATATTTTTTAATAAAACCTAAACTTTTTCTTTTGCTTGTAAATTTCCTGATTCATTTTTCAGTTTCATATGTAAACAAAAACAGCTGATTGTTTATTCTTGTCCGAACTTACCCAAAGAAAAAGTTCGTGCAAATTTGTACAGGAAATGAAAAAAAAAATACTCTCAATTACTCTCTTAAATGCACAAAAATTGTTATGTGGAACGCTTTTGGGTAACTTTGCGCAAGTTCGGACTGTTTCGTTATGCATTTGGAACAGAGCTAATATACCATAGCAATAAATAAAAAATAAAAAAAAAATAAGCAAAAAGCGACAACTAAAATTACAAACATACGATATATTATAAAAAAAAAAAAAAAATATATAACTACCGTTTAAAATAAGCAACAAAAAAATAACAACTTGACAAATAAACATAATAATTCGTCAGTGATAGCCTTTTTTTACGATGACCAGATCAGGGCTTTTATGGTACTTTTTATGGCATTGTCTATTGTGTTCATCCTGTAAACGTCCTTTTTATTTTAGTTAGTACGGATGTCCTCATGTTGGTCGTTGTTGAATTGTTTAGTGATAAAGGTATACAACACTGATCACTAAACAGTTTTTTAAACAGCTTTCAACATAACGGATATTCGAACTGTGACCAACGTGTGATTTAAATTTTTTGTGTTGTGGTGAGAGGTCGATTTCGAATCGACTTCTGCAATATACGTGGGCTGAGGACGAATTTTTACTCTGTATATTACCATGTTTGTCTTCATCGGCCGGATGTTTTCGCATTCTGTGAAACTCAGGTGTCTGAAAATTCTGATCCACTTGATTTTCAGATTCCTGGGTATCACCTCCTATCCCTCTTTAATCTTCATCGTGGTCTTTCTTTGCACATACGCAATTAAGTTGTGTATCAATGCCAGCAATCAATGGACATGTTTGATGCAGAATTTAACTGTCTTTGGGTTAAATTCAAAATCGATGCACACTATTTGCATTTCGGGTTTCTTTACAGAAGTCCAAATGCGGGAAGGGATATTACTTTATCGGGCTTTGACTCCCTTTCCGATTCTATATCGAAGATTCTTGAAAATTGCCCGGGCAGTGAAATCGTTGTTGCTGGTGATTTTAATGTCCACAATTCTTCTTGGCTTCGCCACTCGGGCCGTACAACTTATGAAGGCCAATATGTTGAGCTATTTGCTGCGCACAACCACCTCGTGCAACTGGTGAATGAACCAACACATATTCCATGTGTTGATGGGTACCAGCATAATACCCTTGACCTCTTCCTCTCTTCGCAACCATTGCACCATTTCCGCCTCTTTTCCGTTCTCCAAACTTCGAAACGTTTCACGACGGGCTACGAAACGCTCATGTTTAAAGAAAAGCTCTTTGGGCTAAGCTCAATGATTTTTTTAGGCATTTTAATTGGAAACATTGTTTACTGGACAATGGCGTCAATGCCATTGCGAAAATGGTGGAAAATGTTATAATGCTAGGAATGAAAATGTTCATTCCAGCTAAAAAAGCTTCGAATAAACCTAGATCACAATCTTGGTTTAATCAGATGTGCAAATTAGCACTCAAATCCAGAGAGGAAGCATTTCGAAATTGGCGTAACAATAAAAACGCTGATACTGAATTGCTCTGCAAAATGGCAAGGTCTTCGTTTGCCAAAGTACTTAAACGGGAAAAAACTCTTCACGAGCAACGTATTCGTACTGAAGTTCTTACTGCTTCCCGGGGCAGTAAAAGCTTCAGGTCATTCGTTAAAAGAGTAAGGGATAATGCTAGTTCCTCAATACAAACTCTCTTAAAGCATGGCCAAACATTCACGGACCCGGTTGATAAGGCTAATTGTTTTGCCTAATTATTTGCTAATAATTCTTATTTACCGGCTAGCAATCAACCACTACCCGAACTCGAAAAAGTATCGGTTACTATGCCAAAGATATTTTTTGGAGCTCTAGTTGTTAAAAGGGTTCTTGCGGATCTAACATAAACAAGTCTCCTGGGCCGGATGGAATACCTGCACTGGTCTTGAAGCAATGCTCTTCGACGCCAATTCCTAAAAAAGGAGTGGCTAATACCCCTGAAAATTACCGCCCAATTTAAATTTGTTCGGCACTTTCCAAAGTTATGGAGAGTATGGTAAACCACCATCTTGTCAAATTTTTTGAGTCAAATTACCTACTAAGCGACCGCCAGTATGGCTTTCGTAGAGGTCGCTCTACTGGAGACTTACTGGCCCTGTTATCAGAAAAATGGTGAGGAATCAGAATCTCTTGATGTTCTGGGCATGAGGATACAATGTGATGTCCGATGGACAGAACATATATTTAAGGTGTCGAAAGAAGCATTCAAGTGCCTCGGCTTTTTGAAACGGTGTAAGACATACTTTACTCCATCTGATCTCCTTACTATTAATACCACCTATATCCGACCGCGAATGGAATACAACTCTCATGTATGGGCCGGTGCTTCAAAGTCTATTTTGGAGCTTCTCGACCGTGTGCAGGAGAGGGCGAAGGTTCTCATTGGTGACAGTAGGGTATCCAATTCTATTGACTCCCTTGAGTACCGTCGCAATGTGGGTTGCATTTGCCTGTTTTATCGTTACAACAATGGGATGTGTTCTGATTAAATTAGGGATGTGGTTTCCGAAACCCATATGTTTGTTCGTAGTACACATTTTCCCCAAGAGCCCATCCTTTTGTGGTTGATTGGCCGGTGCTCGTATAAAGCATTACAGGGAAAATTCGTTTTTTGGCCGGACTGTTCGTATGTTCACAGGCGCTACTCTCCCTCTTTCCCCCTTCCCATAACCTTTTTTCCTAGTTCCAACACAATGCATTGCATTTGTAGGGGCCATCCCCTGAGTGCCGGTCCTAACAAAAAAAAAAAAGATGGTTTATATGTTTACTGATTTATAGATTTGTCGGTTTAAGCACATTTTAAACCAGAAACAGAGCTTAACTTGCTATAATTTTTTATTATTTTTATTATTTTTGGGAAACCTAAATCTAATATACGCCAACCCAACTCATTGACTTCATCTTCCTGAGAGACTCCTGGTCTACTGCGAACCGGAAATCTCTCCCTTGGTTCTCTTTACAACCCATTAAAGCTAACAGCTTCTACTGGCTCGTATCGAGTCCCCCTTTCTGGTTGGGTAGTATCCGCAGTATGACATCCACCGGCTTAAGAGGTGGATGTATCCATACCGTGACTACCAGCCCCAGTGGCAACTCAGACGCAAGTAGAACTGGCTTCAGGACAAGCCACACCAGTCAATGGCGGCCTTTAAAAACTCAAAGGTATTTTGATTGCCGCAGCTGTCAGTTTTGACACCTTTTGTCCTGTCAGCCCCTTTGAACACTACTTCGTCCGGCGTTCCTTTCACACTGAAGATTTCGTCTAGAAGTTCGTTCTCTAGCACCTGCCATCTCTCGACACTGATCCTATAATCGATAGATGACAACCGCCAGAATAATGTCCTCTCTGGTTCCTCTCTGGAGCCAGTCCTCTTAATAATCTCCTTGCGGAGATTCTTTAAAGATCTGGCCTCAGCCTGACCACTCCATGTAGCCGCCGGGGATTTCTGGTCATCACCAGACCTCACTGTCTTAACCCCCTCTTTATTGGACCCCTTAAAAGAATTATGCCGGTTATCATCCAATTTCCTTGCAGATGTCGACTGGTTTGCCCCGGTAACGATTCTATTTGTGATTCCCTTTTGGGAGTTACAGTCAGAGATTTTTAATACCTTGCCAGTCCTTAGTAGGGGGTAATTCGTTCCCAGGACGGATTCCCTTAATCCGTGTGTGGGGATACGACAGCAGAGTTCGTTGAGCATCCTTTGTCCTTACCGACAATATTTGATTTCTCAGCAGCCTTGGCTGTGTATTCCGCAGAATATGGAATACTTAGGAAGGCACCGATGGAACCGTGGAATCTAGCAACGTTCTTCCGGTGGTTCCTCAGCAGATGCCTATCCCGCCCATCGTGCAGTGAAGAGTCTTTTTTTGGATATCTTTTCTAGAAAGGCTTAGAGACTTACACCACTCTTGGCTTTTTCATAGCTCGATCGGCTTTCCGATGTGACCTGTTCGTTCGCATCCTACCGAACAATGGGTTTTTTATACACTCTTATACACACTTATTAAAGGTGATGGAAATCGGATAAGGAATGGATGACCCTTGGTCATGCTGGCCTTAAAGCGTACGCCTTTAAACTTGTTCCGACTAGACTGTTCGGATTTAAGTTCCAAGACAGACAGTACATCTGCCACTTAATCCGCCACATCGCGGCAAGATAGTTATCGAGGTGGTTGGACCTTTATGTTTTTCTCGACTACGACTTTTTGGCCAATGCGCCAAACCAATAATGAGATGACGAAATGTGCAGTCCATGTTTAATATCAATTTTAATTTTTTTATATTAATGAAGTGCCTGATAATAAACACTATATTTTTTTAATCCGCCATAGTCACCTAACTGCAAAAATCATCATTATTTTAAATTCTATGGCAAGGTTTTTTTAAATTTGTTTTTCTAAAATTTTAGATTTTTTAAAAGACTGCTCCATACATCTTGTGGTAACTTTGGAACGACGCACAGTGGCTGAAAACTCAATTTCATCGGTCAAAAGTCCAATTTGTTTATATCGCCGATTTCAAAAATGTTAATGCCATTTGATAGCAAAGATATTATAACTAAGGTATCCAAAAAACTGGATCAAAATATTGGTAATTGTGGGTGTGGCATACTGCTGGAAACAAATATTTTATGTTATTATAGAAAAAATTAAATTTTTGTAAATTTGATCAGAATTAAATTTGATTTCTCGCAAACTATTATCAATAATGTGTTGGTATATTAGTGGGATAGTAGTCTTTAAGAAATGGTTCGTTGTATCACTGTACCATTTATACCTGATGTGTTATTAAATGTTTTCCAAGGCTCTATATTTTAGTTAAATCCGAATTTCAGTGGAATAGAACTTGTTAGTGTCAAATGGGGTTAAAGAGGATTAGAAAGCTTAAAATGCCCTCTTTAACCCCATATATACTTTTGCAACTGTTTAGAACTGTCTGTAGAACACTTTTTTTCATTTGAATGAAATTACTCGCAATTTTGCTCTTTTTATTTTACTGAAACATAATAGTACAATGGCTTACGAACGTTTTGTTTTGAAAAATAATTCAAACTTTTAAAAATTCCCCAAAAATATATGTATTTATGGATTACAAAAAAAATTTGACTTGAGCTGATCTAAAAAAAAATATTCTTAAATGTTTAGGTTATCTTTTTTGCCTTTAGAGATATTCGGATAAAACTGACTTTTTGGTTTGATTTCATCCGTTAACGATTTTTCGAGTTTTTTAATTGGGTGGGTTATGTTTAATATCAAAAGTGGGTTAAACATTTTTTATATTGGTAGGAAAGCAGACTTTAAGCAATGGTATATTGTATTATTAAATGCTTATGCATTTTACTATAAGTATAGTGGTATATTCGAGGCGAATGTATATGCGTATGAATAAATACTCATTTTTACTATTTTACTATTTCACGAAATATAAGAAATATAAAAAAAAATTCGAATAGTTCATCGCACCGGTTTTTGTAAAATTAGAACAGTAATGTTTTCTAATATGTCCATAATTTTCTGGAAAATTCTAATCAATATCGAGTGGTCAATAGTGAAATTTTTTTGTAAAAAAAATCATTTTTTAAAGCGTTTTCCGGGATTGGAAATTTGGGGTATTTCTTTATCAAAAATGGGAATACTTTGTTGTCCACTATTTTAAGATCTTTTCGGTCTACATAACGTCAAAATTTCATTGTGATATCTCAATCTATATCAGATTCATGGAATGTCAAACATTAAAATTATTATTTCTATAGTGTAAATGAATGAAAGGGCTTTTTTGAGTAACAATAGTAATTTTAAGGTTTGACATTCTTTAAATCTGACATGAATAAAGATATACTAATGAAATTTGGCAGTTATGTAGATTAAAAAGTTTTTGAATAAAAAAGTACCATAATTCTCAATCAAAAACATTTGCATACAAAATGCTAAACAACATCAAAAGTTCAATTTTGACCTTAAATTTCTCAACAACTGTTAAACCGATTTTAATCAGAATTAAAACTGTAGGAAAGTTCAAGAAATCTTCTCTCCCGCAAAAAAACATAATTATCTCTATCGTTTCAAAAGTTAAAGATTTTTGACCGATGAAAAATGATTTCCAGCCACTGCATAACAAAATCGAGCGAGTACGTCGTTCCAAAGTTACGATAAGATGTATAGAGGCAGTCTCTTTAAAAATCTCAAATTTTAGAAAAAACCTTACCATAGAATTTAAAATAATGATGATTTTTGCAGTTAGTAACTATAGCGGATCATAATTATATAGTGGTTATTTAAGAAACAAATTTTTTTTCCATATGTTTCATAGTTTAATTTTTAATTACTTTCTTAAATACCATTAAAGTATCGTTTAAAAAATTTATATATTTTTAAGAGAAAATGCAATACATATTTTATTTATGCTTTTTACGTGTTTTGAAATTCCTATTTCATAAATGCATGTTAATGTACCAAATATGTTTTATAAACATTTTTAAAAATAAAATAATAAAAATGAAACTTTTCAAATATGTTTACTCTTATTTTTGGGAAGAAAAAATTTTATTCCGGTTATAACGAACTTCGCCTCTAACGAAAAAATTACTCAGTCCCGCGAAGTTCGTTATAACCGAACTCCACTTAATTTATATACATATATATTTCAAAAAAGTATATATTAACATATGTTATTTTTTTTTCTTTTTAGGTTGATTTGGAACCAGAATTAAGCATAAATGTACAACAAGAGTAAGTAAAATATCGATAATAATTTAATAAGTTACATATGTATGTACCTATTTATAGCAACTCCTAAAAGTAGGTTTTACGAAAAACTAGGATATTCAAGAGGACATTTGTATAGGGGAAACCAAAAAAGTTATACATATACAATGCGAGCTCGATTTTCGCAACTCGAAAAAATCTGGGCTGTTGCAATTACCGAAAAGTTTCAATGACCGAGGATTGTTTATAACACTGGATGACACTCTATTTTTTAATAGAAATCTTTATATTTTATCGTATAATTCTACATAAACAAATCGATCAGACTTAATTTAAATAAATGTAAAATAAAATCTTACAAAGTAGAATAAAACAATTGGCGTTTCATGCAACTTTCCTTAAAAATAATAAAATTATCCAATTGTTTAAACCTAAATATGTACGCATCTGAATAAAGAACACACATAAGGTGCAAAATAGAAAAAATATGTATGTATGAGTTTTAAGTAGCAGTGTTTAGACAGCACTTAAAGTAGGAGTGCATAACACGCGGTCAATCGTCGACGAGTATCCTGCGTTTAAAAACTTTAGCTTATGAAAAATGGCAAGTTATGCAATGCTTGTTATAAAAGCCTGCCGTTTACTAAACACTTTCCCGTATTCAAAAAAATGTCTTAAATTTAATAAAGGTTTACAAAACATTTTCTAAGATAATTTTCCTTAATAAACGTTTGTTACACTTAAAAATATTTTATGAATACGGGGGCTTGCTTATCGAACTTCAAGCTGTTGCTGTTTTTGTTTTTGTAGTCTTGGCTTCCTTATGTATGTTACTATATGTTTTTAACTTCCTTAATACGTTTTTATTCCATTACTCAAAATACTTAAGGCTTTAAAAGTTAACAGTTAATCAACTTCCTATCGCAAACGCGTCAGAATGTTTGTAATGTAACTTTATCTATGAAAAAAAACACTAGTTTAACTTTTTTTACAGAAGTCTACAGCGCACTAGCGCGTGTTATGTACTTCTACGTTAGAGGTCGGAATTCACTATTTTCCTCAATCGTTAGATTTATTTACACGAACATCTGACAGAATTCTTTCCGATATTAAAAAAGTTTTCGCTTAATCTGTTGTCAATGCCACAATATCACACAAAATAGATGCAAAATCATATGACTCATCCCATTTACAAGAAAATGCAACAATGATCGCATGGAATCTATAATTTTATGATCATTTCCATAAACACTTGCAAGTCGTAAAGACTAGTCAAGCAAATTTTATAGTCAATTTCATATTTAGGTTAAACATAGAGTATCCATTCAATTAATTGCTGCTCGATTAATCGAAGAAATTTGTTGCCATTATTTGATCGAATAATTAAAATAGCAAATTTCAAATAACGAATAACTCGAACAATTTATGTCAATTAATCGATTAAAATTGATTTCTTAGAAAATTCTACTTTTTTAATAAAAAAAAATATTTTTTTTTAGATTTGGGTTAATTCCAAACACAATGCTTTTTTTTCGTCTCAAGCTTTTTATTTCTTTCATGTAAAAGAAAATAAAAAAACAAAAACGGCAAGTAAGCTCTAAAATAATTAGCAACAAACAAAAGTAGTTGTTATTATTGTAAAACTTTCTGCTAAATTGTGCAAATGGTGCTTTAACTGTATATCATGCCTATTACATACAAATATACCTGTCTCCACACATGTTATTCATTAAGCAACATGGAAAAAGAGTTGAAAACAATAGAACAATAATAAAAAATTCAACTGTTTTTCAATGATTGTATTTATTTTTATTGCTTTTTCCTGGTTTTACCTGAAAAATGTTATCAATGTCATTTTGACGTTCTAATTTTACTTTGTCTCTGCGTTTTTTCCGTAATGTCACATTTTTTTTAATTAAGTCATAATCATTACTTGAGCTGTTTCGTTTGCTTTATGTGCATCGCTATTAAAAAGTGCAAGAAGTGATAAATTGATTAAGATAAAAAATAAAATAATAAAATCAATTATTTGGTGTTTTCAAGTGAATTTATAATCGCACGATGGTAAGTACAGCTAAAAATTTCCGTACTGTCACACAGTTATTTAATAAAAAATCGTAAAAAATAAAATAAATAAAAATGTATATTAATATATTACGAAGTTTTGATCACTTTTTCTTGTTTTTATTTTCCGTGAAATAACTTTTTAGAAGAAAAAAACAAAAAAAATATCACAAATTTCTTTACTGTCACTTTTAAGTAAAAAGGTTTTTTTTATTTTAAAAGCTTATTTCTCGAAAATTCTGATTGATTTCAATACTGTAGTTCTTTTGATGTAAAGATAAAAACAAATAGAAAAAAAACCAATCGGGAATCAATTTTTTATGAAATATTCACAGATTCCGATGAATAGATTTGTTCATGAATTTTTTGTTAATATAATTGGATTACTTTTATTTTTTGTTTCGTTTTTATAAAAAAGAAAAAACAAACAGTAACCAAAAACAAAATAATGAATAAATGTTTAAGTTTTCGTTACACTTGAAATTTAAATTGGATTTTCTTTACTGTCACAAAAAATTCCGTACTGTCACTTTTTATTTTTTCAAGTTTCCAGCAAAATACAACAATTTCTTCCAAATTGTTTGAAGCAAATTTGTTACTTTAAATGTAAGCTGCACAAAAACAAATTTTTGTAAAAAAATTACTTTTTTTTAATTCTTGAATTATAAAAGGAAAAAAAAATAATTGGAATCTCTTCGAAAAATAACTTTTTGCTATTACTAACCCGTTTTTTTTTAAGAAAAACATCCAAAGCTGGTAAATAATAAGTGAACGAATGCGATAGTAGGCTTTGTTCTAACATTTTTGCATTAATATCTTAGTTTTGTAAATTTTTGTAAAAAGTGACATTCCGGAAAATATTTCACCAAAATGCAATAAAAAAGCAAAACAAATTTTTTTTAAAGAAACTAAAAGTAATTTCGCAATCTGCACAAATCTTAATGCAAGTAAACAATTTCAGAGAATGAATTCCTCAACCTTAAAAAAAAAAAAAAAAAAATGCTCATGTACACTACTTTTGGAATTAACCCATTTCTTACCAATAAAATACATAACATGTTGTTATATTCTGAACATAATTTAGTAAATTATCCCTTTTTGATATTGAGTTTTACGTTCATTGTAAAAAATTCATAAGCATTTATAAATATGTAAACCATGCACAGATTATGGGTTACCTGTTTTTACCTGACCTTTAATTTCTTTATTACCCCTTGCCATTCAAACGGCTTCATGAATTTTGGCATTGTTAGGTTCGTTTTAAAAACCGAATTATCCTTAGAAAAGTAGTTGAAAACAAAAGCACGGATTGTTGGAGCAAAATAGTAAAACGTTAAAGAAACAAATTACCCAAACCTATAGAGTAGAGCTTTAAAATTCAGAAAAATAAAGTTATCGAATACATATGAGTGAAATTAAAATCGAACAAACTTTGAAAACGATCAAAGTTTTTCTTATATTATTTCCTTAATCTTGTTTCGGTCCCTGTATGTTTTGCAGCAGGGTTTTTGATTTTTTATGCTAGGAATAATATTACTACATAACCACATAACCTCATAATCAGCCTTTCGTGAACAACCCACTTTTTTTTATATAGGATAGGGAACGGTGAGAAATGTTGCTGAAATGGAATTATTTGGCTTAATATGATAACTTTGATAAAACTAAGTTTCTGAACAAAATAAAACAAGAAGAAAGAAACATTGTAAATAAATAAAAAACATTATTTTGCACTTATTAATACTATTTTTAAAAAAAAGTTGCAGTTATAAAGACTGTTATGTAAAAATATTGCCTATTGCGGTAATCAGGGGTTGCGAAAATCGAGCTCACACGTACATATAGAGAGAAATTATGAGCAGTTTTAAGTATTAATCTATTCGTCGTATATGTCAAAAGCGTTAATTTAAGAGAGAACATTTGTATATGGAATAGGTATAATAACACTGTGCTAGTCGAAAAAACTGTCTAACCAGTGGTGCTAACCGTTGTTTAAGGTAAGCTCTTGTTTTCGAGATATATCGTTATTTCGAAAATGAAGGAGGCTGCACAACATATATATATTCGCGTAACTCAAAAACGGTATAGTTGATTGAATAAACTAAAAAAAACCGAAATTCCGCAAATTATCTTTAAGCAAGGCTAAGTTCTTTTCTCAACGGCGCAGTCGTTTGGAAACATAATTTTTTTGTTTTGGCAAAAATAAAATTATTTATTATCAAAATTTCGAAATTTTTGTTTTTTAAAAAATTAATATTAAAATCGATTAGATGGAGTCAGATAGACAGAAATTGCGTTTCTTTTCTTTTTGTCCAAGGCTTGAAAAAATATAAAGCATGCGTATTTTATTGTATGTAGAGCGGTCTACATATCGTCACCTTAAATTCAAAAAGCCGTAACTGTGCTTTTTATTTTTTTACAGGAGAAGCTTTATAAATTTAAAACAATTTTTTTATAATCAACGATAGAAAACCAATGCGGATGTGATTAATAAAAACTGTAAAACTTGTCAATTGTAATCTTTAATACTTTTTTCCATTCACGTAAAACTGCAATCTTCCTTCCGTGTGTTATTACGGGATCTTATCTTGCGATCTACACTTCCCCATATATTTTCTATGGGTTTGAGATTAATAAGGGATTGGGCAGACCAATTTAAAACACGCATCTTATTGAATTGTAACCAGTCATTTACGATCCTGGTGGTGTGTTTTGGATCATTGTCTTGTTAACATCTCCAAACTAGTGTCATGTTCTCTTCAGCATATGGATATAATGTCGTTTAAAATGGATCTGTAACCGACACCAGTCATTGTATCCTTTATAACAGGAATTGGACTAATATTGCCACCTTCAAACTGGACTGTCTTGCATGTGTACTTTGGGTCTAGTCTTTTTCCCTTTGGGAGCTTCAGAAAATTATATTTTGCCTCGTTAAAAAATAACAGTGTTATATTTCTCTCTAGCCCAATTTATGTGTTTTCAAACAAGGTTTCCCACAGGTCAAAAGCAACAAAGAACAGTCTCGCGGGTTCCTAAGCTAACTGTTCGAAAGCTTATATCCAATCCGATAATACTTTTAGCCTCACTTGATGCAATTCGCGGGAGAGAGCTTAAAAATCTCTTTCTTTTAAATTTTTCCTGTTTTTAAGAGTTGTTCTTGTAAAGATAATTGGTACTCAAATTATGAAGAATACAAAAAGGAATATTCTTATGATCTTTCTTTATAAGCTCGTTTTAAACATTTTTTCGATTTTAAATCCACTTCAAAAGAGTAACTTATAAGATAACGGTAAATTATTATGCAATTTGCTTTGTTTTCTCATTAATGCATTTCGCTTCAGTCATTTTTCAAGCAGAAGTGTGAAAGTTTCTATTGTTCCCAATATTTAAAACTTGAAATTTTTCTTTAAAACTTAAAACCAAAGATTACCAAACAGCTATGTAAAAAGTGATGTTTGAAAAAGCTTTCGAAGAAAGAGACAAAAAGCGTTTTTGGTTGTGAAGTGGCAATGTGTAAAAACAGGCCGCTACAATCAACACAAATTTGTGTTCATTGTCCTTCGGCATAAAAGATGGTGCAAAGAGAAATTAAAAAAGGACAGCTTTCTAAGAAAGCGACAAAAAGAAACCCCAAATCTTCCGTCTCGTGACATAACTGTATAGTAATCTCCGTTTAAAATTATGTTATTTTCATGAAATTTTCTTGTGTTAATATGTAAAACAGGACCTATAAAATTAAATTCGTAAACATTTTTTCATGGCCCAATTAAAAAGTTCTGAAATTATTTCAGAACTACCACTACCCTCATTCGATAGAACGTTTTCCTGCCTATCGATTCCATATAGTGGGATAGTGGTACTATTTCCGTGGACTCCATAGTCGCCACTCATCCCTCTCAGAAACATGAAAAATTAGATTTGAAAATTCTTTGTTATAAAATTTCTAAAGTTCTAAAATTATTTCAGAATTACCACTATCCTCATTCGATAGAACGTTTTTCTGCCTATCGATTCTATATAGTGGGATAGTGATATTTTTTATTACATTTGTTGTATTTTTTAATTTTTATAATTTTTGTATTGTTAAGAGATATTCTGTTAAGTACGTAACAGTGCAATGTTAGCTAACAAATCGTAGTATGTTAACAACGTTGGTTTGTGTCTTGGGTTATAAATTCGAATTTAACTTCACACATATTTGTTGCTTTCATTTCATAATTATTCATCTTACTGAATACAAACAAAGCGAATACAAAATTATAATGCAGGTTTCATGAACATCATTATTAAGTTTTATGCAGATGTTTAATAGACAAGATGTCAAAAACAATTGCACGATAAAAATACAACTCTACAAAAAATCAGCAGGCGTTTCGAGCAGACCTAATTGGGCCATGCAGTTGTTTTATTTTTTCAGGAATTGTTTTTGATTTTCGACTTCTAAGAATAAATTAGAAGTCGAATTTCCTGCCCATCGATTCCATGTAGTTGAATATTGATATTTTATTAAATTTGCTGTATTTTTTGATTTTTACAATTTCTTTAATGTTAACATAGCTCTGTTAAGTATGTAATAGTGCAATGTTAGCTAACAAATCGTTGTATGTTAAAAACGTTTGCGTGTGTGTTGGGTTTATAAATTTGAATTTATCTTCACACACATGCATATTTAATTAATTCGATTGGGATGTTGTCCTCTCGTAAGGCTTTGCTCTTCTTTTGTTTGATGATAGCTTTGTTTTCCTCATCTAATCGTAATGTTCGACCCTTGTTCTCTTGTCTAGCTTTACAGCATATATGTGTGTGAAGTTAGCTCCGTCAGTTAGCTTCGTTTTGTTGCCTATCAAGTTTCCTGTATACAATCAAATTGTGCTAATTAACATACAGTGAGCCACACTCAAAATTTAACGTTATTTCGAAAATGGAGGAGGTGGCACAACATATATTCGCGTAACTCAAAAATGGTTTAGTTTATTTTATATACCAAGAAAACCGAAATTCCTGAATAAAATTACCTTTAAGAAAGCCTAAACTTTTTTCTCATCTCCTCTGTCGTTTTAAAAACATAATTTTTTTTTTGCAAAAAATTTTTTTTTATCAAAATTTCGAAATTTGGTAATTCAGAATAATTAATAAAACATAGTATATTGATATATATTTTTTTTCTTTTTTCATTAAATTATTTTTTATGAAGAAAGGAATTTTACAACATGAAATGATTAAAAATTTATTGATAATTTTTCATTGAAAACTCGACAAATAAACATCATAGAAAGAAATATTTCCCACACTATGAATAAGTATAGAACTATAGTTATGCCAAATATAACGAAATTCCAACAAAATTTTTTTAATTGGATTGTCCGCTTCACAAATAATGCCCCATATACTGTTTGTCAAAATTTCCAAATACTGAACGCTGTGACGTCGGCTGCACGCAGTTTTTAAGCAATTTAATTTCAAGTTCTCATCGAGAAAACAATTTATAAAGACAAACGTAAGATTTGCTCAATGAACTTGTTTGTAATCAGCTGTTTTCTTGAACGTAAATTGAAACCTCAACTTGAAAGAGAATTTCAAAGGTACTGGTAAAAGAAAGTGTGAGTGTATTAAAACTCGAAAGGCAAAACTTGATCGTGTAACCCTCAAGTAAATAAAATATGCATACAGTGACACAGAAAAGTCTACACACCCCTTTTTTGTTTCTAAGTTAAAAATGTACATGTTTATCATAGCTAGAATTAGGAAATTTTAGGTTAGTAATATTTTTGGCTACTTTTAAAGGATTATTTTTTTTTTAAATGATGAATTTGCGAAATTTTCCTAAAAGAAAATAATAATTCGATGGCTAAGCCTAATAATCTTTTGTTATAATTTTTAAATTTTTTTAAGCCAGATAAAGGAAACAACAAAAAGGCAGGTGTTGGTAGTTCCATTCTTACTTCTATTTATTGGGAATATACTATTTGTGTGGATATTTGTCTTTTTTTATATTTGCATTAGTTAAAAATTAACTAAAAATTTGATTAGGATATAATAATTTTGCAATTGACCAAAGACAAAATGAGAACGCTTTGAAGAAAAAGACAGAACAATATTCAACGAAAATTGCCTTCCAAAATTATGGATTACATTGAAAACTTTGTACAATAAATGAAAAAAATTCTGAACTACTTACTATCTCATTTAGTTCTTTTTTGCTATTTGTATTCGTAATTTATTTACTTTTTAACTGAAGCATTCACATTTGCAAAAATTATTTTTTACAGGGCGGAAGGTCAAGAAACTATACAACTATCAGAGGAAAATGTTAATCCTGGTAAAATAAAATTAGGTCCAAAAGATTTTGAACTAAAAAAAGTTTTAGGCAAAGGTGGTTACGGTAAAGTATTTCAGGTATGTATTAGAGAAAATGAAAAATAAATAATATATTAATTACACAATTTTTGTATTTTATTATTTATTCAAGGTGCGTAAGACTTCTGGTCGTGATGCTAATAAATATTTTGCCATGAAAGTTTTGAAAAAAGCCTCAATAGTCACAAATCAAAAAGATACAGCTCACACACGTGCTGAACGTAATATATTAGAAGCTGTTAAACATCCATTTATTGTAGAGTTAGTTTATGCCTTTCAAACGGATGGAAAACTATATTTGATTTTAGAATATTTAAGTGGTGGAGAATTATTTATGCATTTAGAACGCGAAGGTATTTTCTTAGAAGATACAACCTGGTAAGATGGAATAAAACTTAAATTTAAAATTATTCATTATTCAATGCCTAATGTAATTGTTTCTTTTTCGAAATCGTTATAGCTTTTATTTAAGTGAAATTATAATGGCTCTTGGTCATTTACATAAATTAGGCATTATATATCGTGACTTAAAACCAGAAAATATATTATTAGATGCTCAAGGTCATGTAAAATTAACAGATTTTGGATTGTGTAAAGAACACATACAGGAAGGCATTGTTACACATACTTTTTGTGGCACCATAGAATATATGTAAGACAAATGTAACAAATGTCTTAAAGGTCACTTGCAATGAAAAACATTATATTTTTAGGGCTCCAGAAATTCTTACACGTAGAGGACATGGTAAAGCTGTAGATTGGTGGTCATTGGGCGCTTTGATGTTTGATATGTTAACTGGTGTCGTAAGTATTATTACGCTGTTAACATTATTAATTTAATAATTTAAATTACTGAATAACAATATATTTTAAATTTTAGCCACCCTTTACTGCTGAAGATCGTAAAAAAACCATAGAGACTATTTTAAAAGCTAAACTTAATTTGCCTGCTTATTTAACACCAGAAGCCAGAGATTTAGTCCGACGTTTAATGAAACGACAAGAATCCCAACGCTTAGGGAGTGGACCAGAAGATGCCGCTGCAGTCCAAGGTCACCCATTCTTTAAACATGTAAATTGGGATGATGTACTTGCTAGACGTTTAGATCCACCAATAAAACCTCTCTTGGTAAATAATAATCATTATGTGAATTTATTTACATGTTTTTTTTATCTATTATTTTCGAACTTCATTTTAATAGCGTAGTGAAGATGATGTATCGCAATTTGATACTAGATTTACCAGACAAATTCCCGTAGATTCACCAGATGAAACAACGCTTAGCGAAAGTGTCAATTTAATTTTCCAAGTGAGTAATATTTCTTGTTAATTATTGTTTGTTGACTCCAAAAAAATGTACATAGCAAATCTTAAAACAAAAAATTGCCTTTCACACACCTTTGAGGTACAAACTTAAAAAAAAAAATTTTAGTTTATAGCATAAATCAGTTTTGAATATATTTATATGCGTCATTTTTACTATTAAATACACATTCACCCCTATCGTGAATAAAATTTACCTTGAAATTTGTTCCTTTTTCCCTAAAATATTTTAAGGAAAAGCAGAATTTCGAGGGAAAAAACTGTTCACTTTATTCACGATAGGCGTGATTATTGGACTACTATTCGTTTTCGTGACGTAACTTTTTTTTTACATCAGTTTTAATTTTTATTTGTTTAAAAATTCCACTTTGAACGTCTTTTCACCAATATTGAAAACAGGCATTTTTTGTTCTTTCCTAATGGTTAATAACAGGGCCCAACTAAAATTTACTTTCTTTCTAATTCTTTAAATATTTATCACTTGGCGCTGAACAATTATGGATAATCATTAGTTTTCGACCGAACGCACTTTTTCAGAACGAACCCGAAGCCGAACTTCGGTAAATTTTGCAAAGTTCGGTAGCTCCCGAACCAAACTCCAACTTTTTGTCATTAAATCTGAACAATAATACTTTTTATACCCACACCACAATAGTAGAGAGGGTATTAATAATATTGGTCCTAGACCCACCTTAAAGTATAGCGAACAACTCAGAATCTATTTCTGAGTCGATCTGACGATGTCCGTCCGGCTAGCTGACTGGCTGTCCATTTAACCTTGTGCGTAAAGTACACTTCGTAATTTTGAAGATAATTTGAAGAAATTTAATACATAGGCTCCAATTGGCACAAGAACTGAAAATAAGGCGAATCGGTCCATAATTTCATATAGCCCCCATACAAGCTGCTTTCCGGAATAGGTTCTTTGTGCCAACTATCAAACCAATTTTAATGAAATTTCAAACATACATAGGTAGCTCCCTATTCATATAGCCCCTTAGCTATACATTTTTCAAAACTAGGTCCTAACTTGTTTTAATTTATCTATTTAAAACAAAATAACATTTCAGGATTTCATATACAAAATGAAAAGATAAATTGCACTTTAAAGTAGTTGAACTACTTGGAGCTTTATATAGAATATATCGTCCCCTTAATAAAACAATAGTGTATAATTTTTTTTGCCATTTCGAGATAATGAATTTTAAAATTTTTGAGTTATTAGACATATGGGAAAACACTAATATCTCAGAAAATAAACGATGTTTTTGAGTTGTGGTCATTTAAATATGTGATGGAATAATCAGGCTACTAGTAGATGAAATTTCATTAATTTACAAGTGCTTTAATTGCAAATAAATGGGATTCAAAGCACCATGATATCACTTAGGCCATTTTATTTGTTTTATAATATGTATGAAAATCATAATACACTATTTTATTTTGTATGGTATACACTATTTTATTTGAATATTTTACACCAAATATATTCAGCCTTATTCCGGTTGTCGTAATCGTATACGAACACAACCTGTGTTCTTTAATCTACTACAAAAAACGACACAGTCGTATACGACAACGACAACTGGAATAAGGCTGATTATTAAAAAATTGTGTATATCAATATACGTCATTTTTCGATTTTATTTTGTTATGAAATAATAAAAATAGTGAATAATAAAAATAGTGTATGCTTTTTATACCCTATTTTTCTTTGAAATGATATTCAGAGTAACAACTAATTAAAACACCATACCTGCACTTATATAATTATTAATGAAAAACTTCAAACACGCAATTATACAATAATATTTCAATTAATCTTTTGGCCAACTTTGTGGAAGTAGAATTTCAGCAAATTTTGACCACATTTAGAATCAGTTATGTAGATTCTTTTATTAAGGGGACGATATATTCGTACTCAAAATTTTATATTTTAAATATTTTAATGGCTAAAATGCAATTTTTCTGCTTTTATGCTATGTAGATTTCCAGCTACGGCCATAAGATTTATAAATGGACTGGTTTTCCATTATTGAAATAAATCTGTATTTCGTTCAGTTAAATACATATTGCTTTTTTCAACAACATTTTCTTCCTGTTCTTCTTAGAGTTCTACATGTGGCGCTTTCGTGTTATTTTCGTTTACACACATGATAATAGCTATGTAATTTCATAAAAAGCTCGGTGTTCGGTAAAGTTCGGTACAAATTTCGCCGAACTACTAATCGATAGATATGTTATAAGTCATTTAATGTAAATATGCGCTAAATGATGTTGAAGTATATTCAGTTCTTGCTACCTATTTGGTCAAATGTAGTTCCGTTATCGTAATACAGGTGAGAAGGACAACCACGAAGTGAGAAGAAACGGGTAAAAGCTGCAAGGAATGTATTCGTTAACATATCACCAGTTGTTTCCAACTGAATAGCCTTTGTTTCAAAACAAACAAAACCTAAGCTTTGTCATTCGACAAGCTCTACCAATGTACGACTTAATGTCTCGACATAGAACATCGCTCGGGGGGGAATACAGCCATAATTTGTTGACCGGTCTTCTTTCGATAAATTGTACATTTCTTACAAATGTGAATAACTGTACGGATCAGGTTCTTTAGCTTGGTTACCCAAAATTAAATTCTAATCAGACAAATGCATTAACGAATTACCGCCGTCAAAGGTTTTATGAAAGCTTTTAAGAATTCCTGAAACTTTGAATCACGTATGATTTGTTAAAGTGTTTATATCCAATTTTATTTGTTTAGACGTAAATTAATATAATATTACCGTTAAAGTTTCATTAAATAGATTTTATTTTTGTCCATTCATAATAGTTATGGATAAGAGAGAACAAATATTTATCGATTATAATAGTTATGAGCAATGAAAAAGTTATTAATTGAATATAACAGTTACACATGTCCAACAAATATTTATTTTCTTTACATAATAATTAAAAGTGTCAATTTTTTGGTACCTAAAAATGAAATTAATTATTATTTTAGGTCCTTGTTTTTTTTAACACAGATCTTCTTAAAAACATAATATGTAATTATATAATGAATATGTAAGTCAAAACTGTTTAAGCATAAAATACTGCATATATTTTTAAATTTAAATTGCATAGATTCCTTGTATGTTAACGTCTGTATGCGGTACCACATTGAAAATGTGGCTCTTTGAGTGGTATACCAGTAGGTCCATCAGTAAATTCACAAAAATTTAAGCCAATACGTCTTAGAGGATGACATTTACTTTTTGGATTACCCCATTTACCTTTAAACGAGAGCCAAGAAGGAGCCAAAGCACGACCTATTAAAGAAGACATTACGTCAATATATTGTATACTATTTCGGAGTATGACAAGTTTACCGTATGATTTTAAATTTTCGTATGTAATCTGAACATCTTTCCATGTATTCCAAGGTGTGCCGAATCCATTTACATCATACAATCTTGCAACTTTGACAAATCGGTGTTTTCCTGGAGCTGTCCATAAACCATGGGAACCCTTAAAATTACAACAACAAAAAATTTTGTTAATGTGTTTCTAATGGCCAATTTTACCAATTCTTTTAAATATCAATTCATATTTAGATATACATAATATGTACATAGTTTTTTATATAATTTTAATTTTATTTGACATAAACAACGAATTTTAAGCATACATACATATATTGATTTTTAAATAGAATTAGTGAAATTGGTCATAATCAATGTTTATTAATAAAAAGTTTACCTTAGCAGCAAATAATACCGGGTGATTATTAAATGTTGTTACTGTTTTTGGAAAGTTAGGACTTTGTAAAATACCCTTGCGTGTCTCTTGTCTTTTGAATTCGAAAGAGCCGGTTAAAGGATTATAGACATAATAAGCACCGGCGTCATGTGCGGAAACATACATAGCTTCGGGCTCAGTAGATCCGGTAAAATACAATGTCATGTGCTCCCAATCTCCGATATGGCTGCCAATATCTTTCTTGCGTCCCAAACAATAGCCGTATACGGCTGGAAATGGTATGTGACCAAAAGGGCCTAAACTAAGTGTGCACATATTTTTACCCTGGCTATATGGATAAAACATCCAATAAGTAACATGGAAAGAAGGTACATTAGTTCCTTTAGCGTATGCAAACCTACTTTGATTTTCCAATGCATTATCCTGTTCATTAATTGGTATACTAAACTTAACATTATCAGCTAAATTTGCAATAAAATTATTGATTTTTTTTGATTCTTCGTCATCATCTATTATAGGGTCTGGAGTAGGTATTGTAAGTTTTCGATCTACAGGAAAACTTTGCAGAGATTCCCCCATTACCAATTCATAGGGTAGACTTGCTGGTGTAGTGTTTGGAGTTGATAAACTGCGTTTAGTTTTATGAAACATAGGGTACAGACGTGATGAACGCCTTAAGTTATTATCAGATTCATTTTGAGGACCCAGCGTAATTGGAATATATGGACCTCTGGTCGGATTAGTTAATTCCAAAGCAGCTGGTGGAAGAAACCCATGTTGCAAAGCGTGCTCTTTTGTTTGAGATGAGTAAGGGCCTTGAAATGATGGTCGAATAGGCGGCACAGGATGTTGTTTGGCAGGTTCATTTAGATCTTGATCGCATAATGTTACCACTGCGTATATTGGAACCGGTGATACATTGGGGTTCTTACCGTAAATAAATGATGTTTCATTTTCCAATAATTTATCTTTAAGAAAAAGAAAAAAAAAAAAATAAATTATGTAATGTAAAAGTAAACAGGCAATTTTAAGTTGTACTTACCTACTTCTGTGTTAGTGACTAAAAATGATTTCTCTGAGTTTTCTCCTAGTGGCATTCCAGGTGTAAAAGAATTATCTTTGTTTTCTGGATGGACATGTGCCAAAAATTCTTCTACACCTAATGGCATAAATTTCTCTTCTGGTGCCAACCATACTACTGGCGCCCATTGTTGTATTATGCGCTCAACTGAAAATAATTTTAAAGTATCATCGTTAGAGTGAACGTACAATCTAAAAAAGGATTCTTAAATGATTCACTTGGATTAAGACATTAAATATATTTAGTTTCGATCTCACAAAAATAATCTTTTATATAAATATCCTAACAATATCGTTACGATATATATGTCTTATAAACTGA
Organism: Pollenia amentaria; assembly: GCA_943735925.1. Taxonomy (NCBI): domain Eukaryota; kingdom Metazoa; phylum Arthropoda; class Insecta; order Diptera; family Polleniidae; genus Pollenia; species Pollenia amentaria. Next base: position 229,991,654 of record OX031009.1, read on the forward strand.
ACTGCACACGAAATAGCTGATCGATCGAATTTTCATTTGAAATTAAGGCGCACATTCCATAAAAAAAAGCAATATTGTGCATCTTATAGATAAGCTTTATTTTCAGTAGTTCATTTCTATCAACCTTCACTTTAAATAAAAAAAATTCCATTGAAATAGCGAAATATTAGATTAATAATAATTAATATTTTTATAAAAATGGCCAATAAGGCTTTCAAATTACAAGTGAGAAATAAATTGATATATAAAAAAAAGAAAAAAAAAGTCATTTTGCAAGTAGCGTTTTTTTTCATAAAAATACCGTGTAATAGAACAAGACAATAATAGTTCTATGTTAGAAAATATACATGTCATTGTTTATATAAGTAAAACAAATGTAATCGAAACGAAAAAGACTCAATACTTGCAATAAAAAAAAGAAACTTATAACCTTGGGGTTTTTTACGAAGAAAGAATTTTTGTGTAAACATTTTAAAAAATAAAATAAAAATTAAATATAATTACGACGGAATTATGTTTCGATGATATATTTGATGAAGATGAACGCTAATTGGATTTTTTTAAAGACAAATTAGCTAGATTGAACGCTACAGACATTTAAATTTACGTTTTTTTTGTTTATGATTTGTTGATAAAACATATGTATGTTTTCATTGCTCAAACCGCGCGGTTTTCAAAAATGCTGAAACTTGTTTTGCGTAAGCGATTTGAAAACGCTGCGTTTTCCACAACGTGGGCGTAAGCTGTTGGATTTATAAAAGGAAGGATTTTGTCGGAAGTCTTCTCGACGAACACCATCATACCCGGGTATCCACACAGTTTTCGTTATTATAAAACAAAATTTTAATTGTAATGGCTATTTATACAAATAAAATTGCTATTAACGAAAAGAAAGTCAAAGATGTAAATAAAGTTAAACAATATATGTACTCCCGATGAACACGATTAGTTTTGTAAGGAACTGCTTGAATGGCCTATGACAGAAGAAAAAGCGGATGATTCTTATAAATAGTTTAATATTTAAGCTAAGTCGAATCAATAACACAATATTGTATGATTGTTAAATTTATAAAAATGCTTATGAATAACAAAAAATGCCATTCGCTAATGTAATAAAAAGCTGTTGCTTTTATTAAATTCATTAAAGTTGTACACAAATTTTTGTTTTTTTGTGCAACAATTATTTTCTCTCGAGTGCAGTTTTTTAAACCCTGCATAAAACTTGCATTTGTTATTATCATCCATAAAAAATTATACTGTTGTAGTTTATTATCTCAAAATTAATGTTTTGAAGTAGTTCGCTTTCTGCTTAGCTGTTGAATTATATTGTTAGTAATTGAAGGGTAAAAAAAATTATTTTTCATTGACTATGCAAAAGCCTTTGATAGTGCTCTATATAATAAACTTATTGAGATTCCAACATCAATTGGAATAGATTGCAAAATATTCCATACCAGGAGGCGTCAGACAAGGGTAATGTATGGGTCGTTCTTCTAAACGATACAGAAAACTCGTCAATCAAGTCGATTGATGAGAAAAAACTTGAATCATTTGAAATCGAAAAATCGCATATCTGGGACATCTAATGAGAAATATAATCAAAGGAAAAGTTGAAGTACGACCAGCCAGAGGCAGAAAGAACTGTCATGGCTGAAAACATAGAAAGCTGGACCGGCTATAACGTTGATGGAAGATTGCTGAATTCCGCTTAGACCCGAGAACTTATTTCTACCTTTATAAATATATCAATTGCTTAAAATATATTCAAATATGATTTTTGTAACTCTCTGTATGATCGCTCATATCCGAATACCGCATTCGCAAATAAGAGAAGAAGTAGTTTTCCCGATAGAGTCGCTCCGCAAAAAATCAGTGGGAGATATGCAAAATTAACATTTTATATTCCGGTGCGATAAATCATCAATAAAATCCACATTTTTAGTAATCAAAATGCTGATTAAGTAATTAATCAACACTTTGGATTTTGATTAATCGAGTTTGAACAGTTTTATTCAAAAATGTTTAAACAAAAAATAAAAATTTAATAAAATAAATCTATTGCAATGAATAATAAAAATGAATTCCACATAAAGTGTACGAAAAGCCATTCGAATCTACTGAACGTTCCTGGCATATTGCAAATTGCGATAATCATGTAAACTGTGTGAAGAATGCAAAGAAACTTGTTAAACGAAAAGAATTTTCGAATTAATCAATTCAGTTGATTAATCAAAATAAAAATTGATCGGTAAAAATATGTAAATCATTGTAAAAATAAAATGATTAATCATAATTTTGATTAATTGATATTTTTGATTAATAATTTAATTGCACATCCCTTTTTTAACCACTTTATCCCTATTTAAACCACAATATATTTGTTGAATTTTTATTTCGAATTTAACAGTGTTGGGGATCTATGGCCAATATGGCAACTCTTTAATAACAATGTGAACGACGCTACTATTATTCTGTATTTTTCTTTTTCATTTTGTCATTCCTTTTTTATACCTTCTTGAATAATAACGTTTTATTTTGTACTTGGAAATTAATCATTAATAAAGAACTGTTTTTACTTTTAAATTAAACCGAATATTGAACAGGTTATGGGCCCGGGACAAAGTCCATGGTAGAAGTGTACCTCGGGAGAAAAAAAAGAGAAAAGTTTTAAATTGCAGTATTTTTATTCTTTGAAGGAGTGAAAAGAAAAAAAAACGTTAATAAAAAATGGCGTCAATGTACCAAATTGACAAGCTTGACGACACAAACTACGATAGCTGGAATATTCAAATGCGTAGTGTGCTCATCCATAGCGGCTGGTGGAAGGTTGTGAATGGCGAAGTTAAAAAGGAATCTGCAGTAGATAATGCTGGAAGAACGAAATGGGAAGATGACGATCAACGTGCACTGGCTACAATTACTTTGGGTGTTAAGCCATCGCAGCTAAGTATTTTTAAAAACTGTGCAACTTCTCATGAGGCTTGGAAAAAGTTGGAGGAAACTTATAAGCCAAGAGGCCCAATACAGAAGGTTGCTATTTATAAACGTCTTTTGAATCTGACAATGGATAAAGGTGCTAGTGTTAGTCGGCATGTGGGTATGTTTGCAGAAATGGCGGACAAGCTTGCTGAAGCGGGTATACCTCTTAATGAGGAACTTTTGACAATAATGCTGTTGTCCAGTCTACCAAGTGACTTCGAGCATTTCGTAATCGCCATGGAAACGCGGGATACATTACCAAGTTTATCAACGGTGAAACAAAAGTTGTTAGAAGAAGGCGAAAGACACAAGGAAAAATCCGAACGAGAAGCAGCATCGGTTAATACACAGCAGGCGTTTGTTATGAATTCTCAGAAGTGTAGAAACACAAGAGACAATAAACAAGGTAAAAACAAGTTCAAGGGCAAATGCTACAACTGTGGTATAACGGGGCATTTTGCAAGCAAATGCACAAAACCAAAAAAGGAACGTACACAACTTTTGCACACGTATACACACACATTTGCAAATAAAGCAGCAGCGTGGTGTGTTGACAGCGGCGCAACTGCACACATGTGCTGTAATAAAGAAATGTTTGGGAGGTTTCAAGAACATACAGAAAACATTTCGTTGGCGGGCCAACACCAAATATTAGCCCAAGGAAAAGGTGATGTGCAGATTCAGAACGATAGTGGTCTTCAAATTAAATTCCAAGAAGTTCTATATTCCCCAGAATTGCAGATGAATTTTTTGTCTGTCAGTCGTGTCGTGGAAAGGGGGTTGAATGTTATTTTTGATTCATCTGGTGCTACTATTCAGCGTTCTGATGGTGCAATAATATTAAAGGCTGCAAAACGGGGTAATCTATTTATAGCATACGGTAAAGAAAACCAACTTTTTGCGGCAACCTCGTCAACTCAGGTTTGGCATGATAGGTTCGGCCATGTTAACTTCAAGTCTTTGCAGTTTTTGTCAAATAATTCAATGGTGGCTGGCATGCAATTAGGGTGATGAATCAACACATTGCAAGACATGCATGGTAAGTAAAATCCATGTTGGTACATTTCCAAGGGAGTCTAGTACGCGATCGAAGAGCCTGTTGGAACTCATACATAGCGACGTGTGTGGTCCCTTTAATGTCAGCTCTTTAGGTGGCTCGAGGTATTTCGTCACATTTATTGACGACTATTCCAGGAGAATATTTGTTTATTTTCTTAAGTCCAAAGGTGAAGTTTTCGACAAATTTAAGGTGTTTAAACAAATGGTGGAGAAGCAAACTGGTCACAAAATTAAGATGATTAGAAGTGACAATGGACGTGAATTTATAAATAGACAGTTTGACACTTTTTTGGAACTAGAGGGCATTACACGTCAGCTTACAGTTCCATATACTCCCCAACAAAATGGCGTTGCCGAACGCGCTAATCGAACCTTAATTGAAATGGCACGTTCGATGATGGTGCACGCGAATATTCGGCAGGACTTATGGGCTGAGGCGATTAACACGGCGGCATACCTACGCAATAGATGTCCTACTAGAATATTGGGTGATACAACTCCATATAAAGTTTGGTTCGATCGTAAGCCAAATGTAAAACATTTAAAAATTTTTGGATCTCATGCTGTAGCACTAAACAAAGCCGGAGGTAGTGGTAAATTTGAGGCTAAGGGTGATAATTTTGTCATGGTTGGTTACTCCCAGGTGGCTAAGGCTTACCGCTTATATGATGAAGATACTGGAAAAATAATAGAGCGACGTGATGTCCTTTTTGACGAGAGTTGCTTCGTGAAAACAAAAACCCTTGAGGAAACAACAAAAACAGCTGATGATTATTTCATTATTAATGTGTCAGAACAAGATGTACCAAAGGTGATCGATGAAATTCAGTCTGATGGAGAACCTGTGTCTAATGACGGTGATCATGGTGAAGAAATGATTTCTAACGACTCTGATTTTGCTGGTTTTGAAACAGCTGATGAAGCTGAATCAAACGAGGAAAGTTCTATTCAGGAGGAGTATGTTGGCACTAATAGAAGGGGTAGGCCAAAAGTGATTAGAACTGGCAAACCAGGCAGACCAAGAAAACGTTTAGAATTGTACAACATTGTCGGGGAAAGTATTCCAACCACAGTAGAGGAGGCTCTACACAGTGCAAATAGTACCAATTGGCGGAAGGCCATGCAATCGGAGATGACATCGTTGCAGAAAAATGAAACTTGGACGTTAGTAGACTTGCCGAATTATGCCAGGGTGATTAATTCAAAGTGGGTATTTTCTTTAAAGAAGAACGAACTTGGCCAGATTGAGCGATTTAAGGCCCGACTTGTGGCAAAAGGCTGCAACCAAAAATTTGGCATAGACTACGGTGAAACGTTTTCCCCTGTAGTCAGGTATTCTACAATTCGTATGGTGTTAGCTTTGGCAGTGTATTGGAAAATGCATTTGCATCAGATTGACGTAAGTTCAGCGTACTTAAACAGTGAGGTGCAACACGAGATATATATGCGACAACCTGAATTGTTTGTTGACTCGGAACATCCGAACAGAGTTCTTAAAATCCGTAAGGCAATATATGGCTTGAAACAATCAGGCAAAGAGTGGTTTGATAGGCTCAGCTGTGTTCTTAAGGAAATGGGGTTTCACCAAAGTGAAAATGAGCCCTGCTTATATATGATGTCATTTAAAGGCGAATTAGTGTTACTGGCTGTGTACGTGGATGATATACTCATCGGTTGCAAGAACGCAGTGATAGTTTCTGAAGTAAAGAAATTATTGGCACAAAGGTTCCCAGTTACTGACAAGGGCAAGGTACACTACTATCTTGGTATAGAAGTAGAACGTGAGGGGGACGTTGGCGCGATAACTTTATCACAGTCCCAATACATTCGTGAATTGCTTAAGGAATACGGGATGGAAAATTGCAAGCCTGTGTCAACCCCACTAGAAGCCAACTACCAGGTAACATGTGATAAGGAAGATTGTAAAGAAATTAATCAGCAGGATTATCAGTCTGCAATAGGCGCCCTTATGTACCTCGCTTTAACTAGTAGACCTGATATCCTTCATTCTGTTGCCAAGCTGGCGCAGAGAAACTCTAGCCCGCATGTCGAGCATATGCAGGCAGTCAAACGTATTTTGCGCTACCTTCGTGGTACTATTGAGAAGAAAATCGTTTACCAAGATGGAGAGAACTTAGTGACTGGTTTTGTTGACGCAGATTGGGGTGGCAATGCTTTAGACCGAAAATCGTACACTGGTTTCATATTCTACGTGAACGATTGTCCAGTTTCATGGGAGTCTCGGAAGCAATCGTGTGTTGCTCTGAGCTCAACAGAGGCGGAATACATGGCAATGTCCGACGCGGCAAAAGAGGCGATATTTTTGAGAAAATTACTTATGGAAATTGGCTACTTAACGGACGAAGCTGTCATCCTAAATATCGACAATCAAGGTGCTGAAAAATTGGCAACTAACCCAGTGTATCATAAACGCACTAAGCACATCGACATTCGATTCCACCATGTGCGCGAGGTAGTGAAGAGAGGAGAGATAGTCTTGAATTATTGTCCAACTCAACATATGATAGCGGATATACTGACTAAAAATCTTTCGAAGAATAAGCACTTGGATTTTGTTCAACTCATGAGATTGACATGAGAGATTTATTTTGTTTTTCTGTTTTGTAAAGCGCTATTCACATTGAGGAGGAGTGTTGGGGATCTATGGCCAATATGGCAACTCTTTAATAACAATGTGAACGACGCTACTATTATTCTGTATTTTTCTTTTTCATTTTGTCATTCCTTTTTTATACCTTCTTGAATAATAACGTTTTATTTTGTACTTGGAAATTAATCATTAATAAAGAACTGTTTTTACTTTTAAATTAAACCGAATATTGAACAAACAGCTTAAGTCGCACCAATTTTTTTACAACTCCAAAACTAATTTTAAATTACGAAAAATTAAGTATGAAAGCAATATTTTTTTCCAAGATGTTTTGTAAGGGACCTATGAATAAATCTGATTTGATCACAAATAATTAAGTTAAAAAACATTTACTATAACTTTGGGGGGAATTAATGCAACTTGTTAATGGTTTTTATAAAATCTATATAAAATCAAAAACCGCAAAATATATGCGATATAAATGCTCGTTGCTACTAATATCATATATACAAGTCGCAAGCTACGGTCACACTTGTCAAATATTTGACGAAAAAAAAAACGGGACCAACAGACAAACTGAAATATAATTTCCATTAATTCCAATATTAATTTTGTTTTTAATACCACATTTTACATAAAAAGTGTTTTGCTATGTCTAGCAATTTAGCTAGTTTTATTTTGTAATAGAGACCATGTTAAATCTCACTAACTGTTAACAAAAGTAGTGGTTATGCTTATTTAGTCAAATATTTAATACGTGCGACCGAAGCTTCAGTATTAAATCCTTGCTTCTATAATTTATGGTTGCGGTTGCTGCATGGTATGTTGCGCCATCCTGTTCATCAATGTCATCCGTATTTTCAAACAAAAAATAATTTATCATGGTTTGGTAATGATCTTCGTTGAATGTAACGCGAGCACCGGCTTCATTTTTTCAGAAATAAGGTATGATCTGATGATGCCACCAGTATGTAAAATGCATTCTTTTAGATGAAATAAGCTCTGTATGGTCTGTTGTAGATTGGTCTCGTGACCGTTAGAGTCTTAAAATAACTTTAATTTTACTATAATTTTCCAAATTTTTTTATATACTAGATAGATACTATAGATTTAATTATTTAAGGCATACTAGACAGTAATGTCCAATTTTTAGGATAGAATTTATCACCACCAGGAGAGTTCCCGAATAGGGACGATTGGCGTGGATCCAATGGGCTGGAGCCAGTGTTTTTTTTTGCTTATTATGACGTGAAGAGGTCATTTAGACTCCCGTACGAGTGCAGTGTCTTCCAGACCGAGATTCTAGCTATCTGGAGGGCGATGGGGGTGGTGGTGACAATTCACGCCGATAGTTAAGCTGGGCTCAGAGCATACGGTGCGATCTTGCCTGGTCGCACGGTGTTGAAATGCTCTGAAGGAGCTTATGGGACTATTTACGGTAAGGCTGTGTTGGATACCCGGACACTTCAAGGTGTATGGTAATGACAGGATCCGAACCAGACAGGATCCGAACCTAGGCTACCTGGCTTAGTGGCTACCTAGGCTTAGTGGGAAGGGACGGGGGGTAAAACCTTCCGTATGTCACTGCTACGGGGTGATCCTAGATAGATTCCGCGAGAACGTTAACCGGTCCTGGATGGGTAGAACGGAGGGTGTCTAAGGCTTTATGAACCGGGTTGGATGCAAAGGCAACCAAGGTTCTATTAGGTATGGACAGGAGTGGTTTCAGAACTTATATAGGGTTTTTGATGGGTCATTGTCCTGTTAGGGGTTTTACAAGTAAATGGAACAATACCATACCGGACTTCTGCAGATTATGCGAGGATGCTGATGAGCTAGAGACGAATGAGCATATATTGTGCCATTGTCTTTGGGTACATGGCCTCAGGCTATAATGGCTAGGATATAGGTCTTACGACGAACTGGGAAGTATCACTGGATGTAATCCAGTCTATCTGCTAGGTTTTTCAGGGGAACAGGCTGGTGAGGAGACTGTAGAGAGGGTGCTGTTCTCTACTATATATCCCAAATCTATTTATCTATTCTTTTCTTCTTCTTTTTCTTCGTATTTCCTATTGAAGGGATTCACAAAGGACCGCATTGGTCTCCGGGTGGGGTGGAGGTGTGCCCAAGGGCGCATAACTGTTTTTTAATTTGCACATAATTAAATCGTATTTAAATACAGTTTGATTTTTTCAGTTTTATTAAAAGTCTTATTTAATTAAGAGAAAAGTATGGTAGTTCAACTAAATACAACAACAAAAAAACATAAAAAGTGTAATTACATACATCTTTACAAATTGGTCTCTAAACAGCTGACTGTTTTTGCCTGTTTTTGTTGTATTGTTGTAATATTTTGAGGCCATTTTCCAAGTTATACACTGTGGAAACTGGGTCGATTACGGATGGCAACTGAACTTCAGTTTTGTTGATAGCACCTAATAATTGGCCGTAAGAAATATGGCGAATTAAGTAAATAAATTAATAAAAACAAAAAAACTAAGGCGGGAATCCCAGGATCTCGGAATTATGATTTTTATTTCCCGGGAACCAAACAAATGCGTGAAAAAATCACTAATAAATACATACATACATCGTCCTTTACTACGTTAATAACCTACGTTACCATAACATGTATAATGATAATGACGAAATAATTGTAAATAGATTATAAAGAATATTATTGTTTCTATAGATTACTTTACTAAATTTTCAACCGTTTGTCAGCTATGGGAAAAAAAATAGAAAATCAAAAAAGATGGAGTTTTTCGAGTTAGTTACAATGTTGCAGACAGGAACACAATATTTTAATTGGTTTTCGGAGGTATAGACGTAAGAAAAATTGCATGTTCTTCGAAAAAATCAAGTTGTAGCAAAAATATACATGAAGACATGAAATGTCAATAGCAGCTTAGCCCATTTTTCGCCGACCGGTGATTATATTCACTAGCACTCATACTGTTTTTTTTTTCTGCCAGTTACTTAAAAACTTATTTCGTTGTTATATTGTCAGTTTACTGAGTGCGGCGAAAAATGGGTTAATTAGCACACCCCAAATAGAGTTATGTTAGTTGCGATAAGTTCTATAAGACTGATATTTTAGAAAAAATTAAAACTGGCTCTTAAAAAAGATAGTGTTTTTCATTAAAAAAAATATTTTAATGACTTTACAGGAAATTTACTTTTACTTTGCTGAATATTTTAACATCTAACAAAACAGCAGAAATGAAGACCTATTTAGACTTAACTACCTCGACTTATATAAAATATATAGATATACTTCATGACTAAGATTTGCAAAATATTCAAAGTTTTTTTTCTAATCAATAAAAAAAAGAAAATTTGAATTTAAGTGGTGTTGTACGCATTGAATTTATTTAATAAGAAACCCGCATTTAGTATTCCATGCATAACATATTGCCGTAACTACACAAAGTTGGGACAATACATATAAAAATGTATTTTTATTATGATAACTGGGTGATCATCAACAATTTTAAACTCCAGTTTTCTTCTTTAATAGAAATGGAAACGTTGACGTTAATGTACATACGTACAGCATATGAAACGTGTTAAAATAAAATATCGTTATATAAAAGCACTTCAAATCGACATTATTTAAGTAACGCGAATAAAGAGTTTAATTGTTTCATTTCATAAGTTTGCGAAATTGACACAATTACATTACTTTTGTTATTTTCTTTTGAGCGATTAATTAAAGTTAAAGATATCTAATAAATTTCGATCATATGGAACTACAAGCAAAACGGGTTTAGTGAAAACTGTTATCGTTGTTGCCTAGAACATCACATATTTTAATATTTCGCTTATCTATTGTGTGGAACATTCAGGGAAAAACAAAAAGTTAAATGAAAACAGAAACCTAGTCAAAATGCAAAAATTATACAAACATGGACTACACGACATATAACGACGATTATAATTATTTTCTTTGTTTCTTTATGTTCTGCTCAAACTTTGCGTGCGCTATGTCATGATAATCAATAATTTCTTTATTTACCTTTAACTTTTTATTTTTCCTTATATTTTAGTTTAAGGAATTTTTGAATAAAATTGTTAAAACGAATTAACCGAAATTAAAATTATTAAGTAAATCAAAATCTTATTAATCAGAATAGTTCTCATCAATAGAACTTCAATTAACCGAAAATTTTTAACTCAAACTCTTTTCTAATCAAACTACAAAACATAGTATACAACTAGTATGCCGACTCTTTGACAGATACCGAACTCAAATGTCAAGTACCTAGTATATGTTTGTATTAGGGCGTGTGTGAAACGGTAGCAAAGTACTCATGAATGGAAAAATTTTACATTTTTATACTAGCCCAGGGGATTTTTAAATTTTTGGCATATGCACTATTTTGAATTTTTTCCTATATGTGTGTGTTTCTAAAATCTTAAAAATAAAACTTATGCTGAAAAACTAGACAAATTAACCTTTCCGACGGTATATAACATACCTAACTAGCTTTTCATACCCTCGATACTTTAATACACAAATATGTTAACCCCAGGAATAAAATCACTTTTTTCTATAGAGGTGCTGACAAATTAAATTTTTTTTATTTATTTGTAAAAATAATTAAATTAATATTAATATATTAATATATTTTAAACTTTTTTTAAATTTAAAACAATTTTTTTAAGGGGTACTTTTTTTTTTTTGCTCAAATTGATTGAAGAAATAGCTATCTAATTTGTTTGGGACAAATTTTGCTAACACCAATAGATAATAAGTTACATAGATGAGAAACTTTCTCAGAACCTTTTTGACCGATCTTGTTGAAAATTTGTGTCTAAACTACTATCCAATAGGACTAACCTTGGTGCAAATGTCATCCAAATCGGAAGACATCGATTTCAAAAGTTGGGTCACGACATGAAATCCCCCATATATATAAGTACGTACACACATACATACATATAATCTGTGCAACAAAGTATTTACTTTTTTATTTTGGTGTTACAACAACATAATTAATAATAAGAAGAGCACAGTAAATGGTAAAGTAAATGAATAATGAAAATACAATAAAGCAAAACGAAGAAAATGCATATGTAACAATGAATGTTAGCAATGCAGAAATAAATAGAAAACAGCAATGGAAAATTCAGTACCACAAGTAAAAAATACTCAAAAGCCTCAAGTACACGTTGGTATTGATAGGTATATAACAGCGCTTAAAAGTGGTCACAGTCCAGTATCAAAAGATGGTGTATTTGATAGAATAAATTACCAAAATCGTTTTTCAGTTCTGGATGAAGAATCCTCTGAAGCACCAAATGTCAACAAATGAGCAGAACGCAAAAGAGTTAATAAAGAGTTTAATTTCGTTGATAAGTGAAAATACCTTTTATGTAGCTGCAATAAAGCGAGGTAGTATAAACGAGACAACAATACAGGTGAATCATGAGGATGATTTTCGCAAAGTAGTTACTAAATTTGAAACACTAAATAAGAACTTTTATACATACCGACTGAAGAGCAGTAAAGGTCTTCAGGTAGTGATTAAGGGCATTGACTCATGCGTGGACCCTGATGAAATAAAAATATTTCTAGAAGAGAAGGGCTTCAAAATAAAAAAAAAAACATAACAAATATTAAAAATAGGAAAAAAAAAATCCCCAACAACTATTTCGAGTGGTGTTAGAACCCGGCGACGTTAAGCTTAAAAAAACGAAACGCATCTCATTAACAATTTGAAATACATTATGTACAGAAGAATCACTATAGAGGATCCGCACAAAAGAAATGATCCCATTCAATGCTTAAACTGCCAAGAAATACTTACTCATACTGACATTTAACCCCTGTTTGATTCGTATGTGGTGAGCTATGTACATGGTACAGTTCGTCAAGCGTTCGGTTTTCCCGAAACCTAATCCCCCTTGAACACAGGTAACAAATCATGTAAACACTAATTACATTCAGGTACTGCGCCCCAGTTACAGAACCTCCTACGCTAACGTCCTAAAATCAAACCATATGCCAATGTAAGGTGCTCCGCCAAATAATGATGAAACTCCAGTTTCTAATTTAAGCCGTATAGAAAAAACCATGGAAACACTAATGCAAACAGTAAATAGTTTCACGAACACAATTGGCAATATGATGCAGGAAATGCTTAGAATGCAATCGATGTTATTGCAAGCTGTAGTTAACAAGCCATGAACTGTTTATAAATTTGTTTTTGGAACGCAAACGGCATCCGCGAACATAAAAATGAGCTAAGAATACTTTCTTAAAAATAAACAAATTGATGTTATGATGGATTCTGAAGCTCATCTGGCCTCAAGAAATACGTTTAAAATCAATGGTTATACATTATATGCTACCAAGGACCGTCGAGATAGAGCTTGTGGAGGTTCTGCCATTTTGATAAAATCCCGAATCAAACATTACTAAATGTGTGATCATTGGGAAGATTATTTGCAGGCAACGAACATTTGTGTTGAAGAGCTAAATCGAAACATATTAATTTCATCTTTATACTCTCCACCTAAATTTTCAATAACAGAGAGCCAATATTATAAATCGTAAGGACCCTGTTTCCTAGCCGCTGGCGATAATAACGCTAAACATATCTTCTGGGGGTCACGACTTATAACACCAAAGGGTCGAGTTTTGTTTAAGGCAATCTCTAAAATGGATTTAAATGTGGTAGCGAGCGGACAACCAACTTATGGTCCTACTGATAAGCAAAAAAATTCCAGATGTCATTTATTTTGGCGTGGTTAAAAACATCCCCATAGAAACGATTCAAGTTGAAGCTTCCTTAGAACTATCTTCTGATTCCACACCTAAAATTCTTACTATAACAAACCCTAATAGAATCGTATCTCCGTCTGGTTACTTAGTGCCGTCAGCCACACAAATAAATTGGTTAAAATATACAAAAATATCTCAGTACCTACTGCACAGAAAATATTCCGCTTAGTTCACCGGAGAATGTGGAAATCGCTATTGTTAATTTTGACAGTTATCTTAAACTAGCTGCTCAACATTCCAGCTTAACGCCCAAAAAAATCAAGAACAATAAAATTTATTCTACAAATGCGAGCGTCTCTTGACTGAAAAAGGAGAGTTCGAAGAGAGTGGCAATTGCACAGATTACTCAACTTAAGAATTTATAGAAGAGTGTACAAAAAGGCTAAGAAAGTTACTGCAGTCTCAGAAAACGGCTTCCGTGGCAAAATATCTTAGGGAACTCGATGCAACTCCAAAATCAGACTACTCATTATGGCGTGCAGCTGGAAATCCCAATAGACCAGTAATCTCTAAGCCACCATTTAGAAACCTGAATGGAAGCTGGGCAAGAAATTATATTGAAAAAGGAAATATGTTTGTTAATCATTTGAAAAACGTATTTACCCCAAATATATCTCAAGATATAGCAGTCGACTTACCGCCTGTTAATTTTAGAGCAGCTATTCCCCTAAGATTTGATTTAAGAGAAATCGAAAAGGCTATTTGTGATTTAAACACCATGAAGGCACCCGGTATTGATAAGATCAGTAACAAAATGCTTTTGGAGCTACCTCGCATAGCAAAGAAATTTATTCTTTTTATTTTTAATGCTATTTTACGCCTAGAATACTACACTCAAGAATGAAAGGTTTCCTAAGTAACCATGATACCAAAGCCAGAAAAGAATCACACAAAATATTAGCTTATTATCTAATATTTAAAAGCTTTTGAAAAACTACTAGTGTCAAAATTTACGCCTATTTTAAATGAAAATAGATATACTTCAAACCATAAATTCTGTTTAAGAAGAAAGCACAGCACAAACTCATCGAATAGTCATAAGAAAAGCCTTTGAAGAAAAAAAATTGCTCTGCACTCTTCATCGATGACTCGCAAGCTTATGATAAAGTCTGGCATGAAGGCTTATATTAAAGCAAAACTTACCAGCAAACACAAACAAGATATTAGAAAGCTACTTAGTCGGTCGTAAAACTATTATTGAAGAAGTCGATGTTTTAAGTTCTCCTTGGCCAATTGACGCTGGATAATACAGCTTTTCTAAGCGTACACAAAAACTGTCATGATGCATCTCGTTACTTGCAGGATCATATATTTTAACTGGAAAAGTGGTTAAAACAATGGAGGACAAAGGTCAACGAGCAATAATGCGTACATATAACATTCACATTGCGTCGGAAAACCGTCCCCCTATTAAAATCAATAATCGAATAATACCTCAACACTCGCATGTAAAATACCTCGGTATACATCTAGATCGGCGGATGACGTGGAAACGGCATATAGAAGCAAAATTAACTCAAATGAAACTAAAAGCAATTAATTGGCTTATCGGAAGAAATTCTGTTCTTAGTCTCGACTGCAAACTTTTACTTTACAACTCTATCTTAAAGCCAATCTGGTGCTACGGTGTTCAGTTATGGGGCACTGCCTCGGCCTCTAATATCGAAAAAATTAAAAGGCACCAAAATAAACTTCCTGGTATGTTAAAAACTCAAATATTCACAAGGATCTCAATGTGCCATTAGTTAAAACTATACTGACGAAATATGCAGTTAAATATTTTGTCCTGCCTGGCACTGGTAGGACAAAAGTATAAGGATAAGTTTTGATTAATTATTGTTGATATTGAAAAAAAAAATTATTGTTCGTAGTGTCAAATTATATGTATACATAAGGAGTTGTAACGACAAAAATCGTACAATGTAAACATTAGACCGACTTCAAAGAAGAAACGACAATAATCGCAACGACAAAAATCGTATAATGTAAATTGGGACATTTAAAATATGAATATTCAATAAATAAATATTGAAAAAAAAAAAAATTATTTTGATGAAAAAAAAAAAATTCACGCAGCAAATACAATTTCTAAAACTGCCCCAAAAATTTTTATTTTATTTTTAACAAAATTTATTTTATTTGTTTGTTATTTATGTACATATGTATATGAATGTATATATGGAACATTTATAATATACATATGCTATATAATTGACCCGTGCCACATGTAAAAAATTCAGAAAAATCCTAACGAAATAAAATTGAACTTTAAATTAAAAAAAAATTAGGTATGTATTATAATGTGTTATAAAAGTTTTATTAAACAAATATTCATGAAAATTCGCTTTATAAACCTTTTGTAAACCTGAAATATTTTTTACGAATAAGGGTCTTACATTACGACCTAATCCTAATTTAATAAAAATTGCTGCGCAATCGCGTCATTATAACAATCCGCTTAAAAATTGGAATAACACCAAAATTTTATTTAAATCTTCCCCAGGGCACTGCCTTAATATAATAAATCTTAAAACAATATTGTTATAATGACGCGATTTTGCAGCAATTTTTATTAAATTAGAATTATAAGGATTTAAGACTCAATTCTTTTTATGTAAATCTAATATTTTTGAGTTATGAGGATGTTGCAGCAAATGAGAAATATTTGTTATTTATTTACGGAAAAGAAATAGCAATAAACAACGCAATTGCTTAAATATATTAGAGATAAACGTTTTATTCAATTCAATTTAGTATAAAAGAGGTTTAATTAAAATAATACTCGAAAATAGTTGACTAGTTATCAAATCGAGGTAACTAGCGTATTGTTTAATAATATTAGTTCACATAGAAATAGTGTGTTAATATATTTATCTGTCCCGCTTTTATAAAAATATAAATATGCTGTTTTTAACTTGGGAAAAACTTAAGAAATATCCATAAAACATTTTAATATGAAAAATGAAACAATATTTTATAACAGTCATAGAATTATAGTAAATACAACCAATATGACACAATATAACACTTTGTGAATTGCTTTATTATTTTAAAACACAAAAAAAAACATACAAAATTAAGACATTTGTTCGTGCAATTAACCGCTGAATTTTGTTTGATATTTTATTTTTTACGAATCGGGTTGCAATTAAGAGAAAAATATGTACACAAATTAAATGGATCAAGGAAAATGTTTTTATTTTATAACTATTTAGAAACTTATGCACTTCTCCTTAAAATACTGTACTTTGTTTTTTTTTTAACAAAAATCTTATTAATATTCATTTTAAATATTACACTGTTTTTTTTATTTAAAAATTAAATTAATTTTTGTTAATTTTACCATGAATTTAAATTCAATTCGTTGTTTAAAATATCTTTTTAAAACCAATTTTAAATATTAATATTCTCTACCCTGTAATTTTGTATAATAAAGAAATTATTCTACTTGAGTTTTGTTAATTTTACCTTTAATTTTAATTTAATATTTGTATCGGTATCGCCGACATTTCTTTTTGAGTAGCGGTATCGGTTACGTATGAGTAAAAAGGCGTATCGTTACTTCCCTAATCATTTCTAAATATTTTTTCAGGGTATATATAGCTATGCGATGAAGGGCTTAATATTTATAAAAGATGCAAAAAGTTTCCACCTTAATGTACATAAGTATGTATAAATTCATATTTTATATGTATTAAATCCGAAATAATACAATTTATAAATACATTTGTACCATAGCTTGGGAATAATGATTAGAAATCCTAATGATTAGCAATTGGATTAGAAATTTTAATTGTGCTGAAAAATTGATTAATTATGATTAGTTAGCCATTTTATACGATTACTAATTGATTAGATTAGAAATAATCAAAAATCTAATCACAATTAGTGACGATTAGCATTTCTAATCAAATCTAATCAAAACTAATCCAAGAAATAATTGATTAGATTTCTTGATTATTTTTGATTAGATTTGATTAGATCAACTATTTTTGTGAAAAGAAAATATTTATTTATCACATTTATTGCTATATTTACATAATGTAACAGTTTTTGAATATTGTATAAAATTCTTAAACTAAACACTTGACTCAGCTGGTTCACTTTGTTGTTGTGTTATTATTAATGTTAATTTTCAATATTCAATATTCCAAAACTGTTACATTATGTAAATATAGCAATAAATGTGATAAATAAATATTTTCTTTTCACAAAAATAGTTAAAAATAGTTGATCTAATCAAAAATAATCAAGAAATCTAATCAATTATTTTTTGGATTAGTTTTGATTAGATTTGATTAGAAATGCTAATCGTCTCTAATTGTGATTAGATTTTTGATTATTTCTAATCAAATCAATTAGTAATCTGAAATTTTTATCAAAATTCAATTCTAATGATTAGATTATTTTATTTCTCTAATCGTAATGGTTTCTAATTCTAATCGAAATTCCCTAGCTATGATTTGTACTATGTCTGTTCATAAAAATTAATTTTGCCATTGGCTATCTTTATTTACCAAAATTTCAAAAAAGTTTTTTTAAATTTAAGATGTTAAAAAAACTTTGCTAAATGCAGCTATACATACTCGCAATTGTATTGTCTCTTGTTCTAAATTAATATATGCAGACGACTAGGGATGCCACCGGAAGTGCCATTCCCTAAAAACTCTAGATTAACCCAATTCCGAAAGTTTGATTTAAATATTTTCAAGTATTTATTTAAAGAAAAACCTTCTTTACAAAATCAAATCTCTTTATTTTTATAGAAATATTGTACTAGTTTTAAGTGCCTCAAGTTAATCTGATAAAATTTTCCTTAAGAATAGTTTAAGCATTTTTAAACAAAAAAACTGAAATTTTCAAATAGTGCAGATCTAACAAATATTTGACGAAAATATACAAGAAAGCTTGACCAGTAAATTGATCAAACGTTAGCTTTATTTTAAACAATTTCTATTGATTTACTAAACTTTATTTGTAGGAAGATAATTGTATAATCTTATTTTGATCTAGCCAAAAGTTTTGCAAAGAGAATAATTTTTTAATAAAACTAGTGGTTACGTGAAGGACGTCAAACATTTAATGGGTGTGAACATAGATTAAGGGCTAATAAATCAGATCAAGTTAAACTATCTTTTTGGGTTAAAAAGTGTTTAAACCAACAAATCTATAAATCAGTAAACATATAAACCATCTTTAAACGCATAAAATTGGGCGTTTAAACTACTAATACACACCATATGAATTAGTCAACATTAATCGTAGGGCTGCCACATATTACTTTTCTAACTACTCGTACATATAATATATATAACACTGATTTACAACTGTTGAGTTTAAACTACAAACAAATTTAAGTTTAGTTCAACTAAACCAGCGTTTAAACACTCACTGATTAATTTGCCATAAATATAATTAATTCGAATGTCGGTTTAGCGAAACCTAATTTTTTTTTTACTTATTACGTACTATTGAACATTTTTTTATTTTATGCTAATGGGCGGTTCGTGCACTCATTTGATATCTATTTAAAATAAACATTTTTTACCGGTATTTTGGAACTATTTTCTTAACCTACCAAATCATTTCATACTAAATCATTTCATTAATACTTAGATGTTTATACCCACACCAAAATAGTGCAAAGTGTATAAGGAGCTTGGGCTGATGTAGGGAACACATAAAAATATTGGTTCTAGACCCACCATTTAGTGTACCGATCGACTCCTTCCTTCATCTTTTCAGAATTCATTCTTTGGGCCAATAACCCATCTTTTTATGTTGGTATTTAGATTAAATTTAGATTAAAAATATCTTGTTACAACATAAATCGTCTTCTCAAATTCCATATTTCCGGTCCATATTTGATCATAGGTCCCATATAAATGTCCCTCTCTAGATGGTGATATTGTGATATTATTCGACAAAAATAACTCTTACATGTTGCTTAACCTCATAACATAATTTTGTTTTTTCCGGTTCCATCATGGGTCCCAGAAATGGTAAACTCTCAAAAAATGTTCTGTATACATAAACTGTGGTGTGGGGTACCAATTGGTCGGAATTGATTTGGTACTATACGTTCTTACTTGTTAGTTATATGCAAGACACATCCATAAGTTAAATGAATCCGAGTTCTGGCTTTAATTTTTTTTTTTTGTGTATCCCTCTCGTCATAAAATAGACGTTTTAAAATTAAGAGTTAGCTACATTGACGAGGCAGAGCAACTTAATAGCTTTAGTTTGATATCTGTGAATCTGTGGTACAATTGTACCAAATTTGGTACAATCTAAACTTTATTAGTACATTGGTACAATTCATCCTTGTTTGGTACAATTTAAAAAAAAATACCTACGAAGTTTTATCGTTTCTATGAAGTGGATTAACACTTTTCAATAATAAAATTTTTAATTACATATCTCCACCCCTGACCAGAACTACCAATAATTGCATTATTGTTTATTTATGTTCATGATGTAATACAAACATATTAAGTACATACATACATAAATATAAGTACTCGTATCCCTATAGGAAGCCTGGGTTCAAGTGTCTTCAAATCGCCAATTTTGTCGATTGTTTCGGTGACACTGTCAACGAAGCGTCTGCCTCTGACAAAAGAAATAAAGAAAATTTTCTTCTTCTTAATCTTGTATACACTTACCACAATAGTGGAGAGGATTTTATGCATTTGTGCAGATGTGTGCAACACTAAAAAATATTGGTCCTAGACCATTGATGTCAAAAATAAATTTGTAGTTGTATTTGTGAGTAAAAAAAAGTAAAATTACCCTGGAGCTGGAGAATGAGCTTTTTTAAAAAAAAATTTTTTTTGTTTACTTACACATGTAATCATGGGTTTAAATTGTCGTTTTCGAGGTCATGAGTGGTAGCGAGTGCTTGTTATCTTGAAAATAGGGGTGCGAGTAGTTTTCTTAGATTTCTCGTAAACTATAAAAAATTTGAAAATTTTGTTAAAAGCTTTTTTAAGGATAAAAAAAAAATATATAAAAAATTATAATTCTTTCTTTAAATGTTTTGTACCATAAAACACATTGAATGTTGGAAAAAGCATTGTGCATCATCAAATATATTTCGCATATCATTTTCATATTTCGCATACCTTTTAGTATACCGATCGACTCAGTATCCCTTGCTGAGTTGCTTTAACGATGTCCCTTTGTTCGGCTGGCTAGCTGCCTGTCCATGTAACCTTATGCGCAAACTACAGGTTGACATTTTGAAGGTATTCATAAGGGCGAATCCTACTGACCCCCATACAAACTTGTTTCCTGAATAGTGTTTATGCCTATAAACCATCTTATTTTATTATATTTGTATTTGGATTAAATTTGGGCCAAACTTATTTTATTGCAATCTAAATCATCTTACCAAATTTTTTTGGTATAGGTCCATATTTGACTATAGCTCCCATACAAATACTACTTCCGAAAATAGCTTTTAATGCCACAACTTCCTTAGAAACCTTGATATTGACTTGACATTTGATACAATAACATAAAATAGGTCCCATATAAGCCCTTAAGGGCAAACGAATTTCATATAGATTAAGATATCCAAATAATATTCGAAACAAATGAATTTTATATGAATCTTAACCTAATACTGAATTTTTGTTCTGTCGGATCCATGATTGCCCATGGGTCACAAACTCTCTAAAATTTTTTTTTATGTACAGTAATGCAGGGTATTAAACGGTCGGGCTTGCCTGACTAAACTTGTTTACTTATTTTCTTTTTATCGAATGAAAAAGTGATATGAATTACTGTTTTTTCTTTATAGTGACATTTTGGTACAATTTATGCCAATTTGGTAAAATTTTGCCCTTGATACCGTACAATTTAAGAATTGTTAGATCCCAACAGTGATACATATTGATTTTCTAGCAGTAAAACTAGTTTCTTAGTATGTAGCTGATGTTCAAAATCGAGTTTTTTGCACAAATATATGTAGATTAACACATTCACAGAAATGCAATAAGTTCGTTTTGGTGATATACCATTCATACCTACTTCTTTGTCCAACTCCGAAAACGTTGAATGGTGACTACGTTTACTAACTTTAAGTTTATTTTCTGTAAAGGTTTTAGCGGTAGATGTAGCTTGTGCGTCCATTGTGGATGTTGTTATTAAAGTTGAAGTACCAATGTTGTTTGGTGGTACAACAGCAGATACGAAAGTTTCAGCTGAACTTGTAGTTGCAAAAAGCAATTGTACAAGAAAACTGCATAAGAGCCAGCGAATGCTACATCCACCAACACCTTTACTTTTACCTCCTTTTCCATGATTGCAACACCATTTAAGCGGAGATTTTATATGTTGTTTTCGTTGTGGATATGAAAGTACTAGAAAGTGTTGCTGTTGAAAATAATAATACTTTTCCATACTTTTATTTGGCATCGTAGTGAATTGCTTTTGATAATTCTACTATTAGAGGTAAATGATAATCAGACATTAATTTCAATTAGTAAATAAAACTGAAACTATTAGTTTGTTAAAATTTTAAAATTAAACAAAATTAATTGATTAGGTAAATCATATGTCCGCGTGTAATAGGACTCTTTTTATTTTTTTAATTATATTTTTTTATTCCAAAATTTTTTTATATTTTATTTCATCTTCATGCTGCTAATGATGATAATGAAGACGACGGTCATTAATTTAAGTTTTATTTGTTTTAACTCGAAATGCTTATACAGATTACATAATATTGTAGTAGTCATTCATTCACTTTATCGTTATTTACAATGTTTACTTAGCCAAGAAATATTTGTTATGTCGCACAGCTTTTGTATGCTTTCAATTTACGAAAGTGGTTTAATTCAATTTTATAGCAATCGCAGTATGAGTTTTTCAAAGTGGTTAAGCCCGTTTGTTTTCCAGCGTGTTAAACTTTTTTTTGTTTTTATATTTTTACTTTTTTTATCTTTTTAAGAAATTGCACTTTCATCCCAACACGATCGTTTATTTTAAATGTTGCATATTTCTCGTTGACGATGTTGCAAAAATATTCTATCAAACGTGTTCCATTTTTGGAAAGTTACATCTTTCGCTTAGTGTTTTATGTTTAACTTTTTTAATTATAACGCATTCTTAAACTCACGTTTAAGACAGCCGACCTCTTTTTTCTTTAACTTGAAAAATTAACAATTCAGTGTTGATTATTGTTTGCTTTGTTATTGTGTGTTTTTATGGGTAGTATTTTCTTATAAAAATATTTAGAGGCTATGATGGAAGTTGTATGTATAAAAGACTAATTTTTTCACACTTTTCTCTTTTGAGCTATTTTTTTTCACTCATGCTTTTTTCAATGATTTCGTTTGTTATTAGCCACGATAAAAGGTATTATAAACTTAAAGTTGGTTAAAAAAAGAGTAGTTTTATCACTTTACATATACTTCTTGTGACTTTCTTCTTTGCTTGCTCTTTCTGTATGCTTGAATTTTTTTTTGTGTTAATAATTTAATCCGCTATTTGTTTCTTGTGCGCTTGCGTGCCGATCACCTTGAATACATACGCCTGACTAAACTTTTGGATCAGCTTTTTTAACCATGAACCAAACAACCACCTTGCTTATATTGTTTATAAATATTTAAGATATTTTTCTATTTATTTGTGCCATCATTTGAAAAAATTGTGTGGATTAAAATAAAATATTTATATGTAATGGGTGTTTTTTTTATAGCTGCATGAGAATATCGATAGTTATGGTTTGGCAGCTGAGAATGTCAAATTGTGTTGACATTTCTGTTCAGTAAAGCCTGGTACTCTGTTCAACATTTCACGTGAAATGCTGTCAAAACTCATATGAAAAAAAAAAAAACGAAATTTCTATGAAATAATGTTGATAGAGGTGTACTCTGTTCAATTTGTGAAAAAGTTGCGAAATGTTTCTGCCAACATTTTTTTACAACTGCGAAATAATATAATCTGCACTTATTTCACGTGGAATTTTGTGAAAATGAAAAAAAGTTTACACTTTATATTAAATGAGAACAAAAAAAACATAAAAAACACAACAACTAACAGTTTTTCATCCATATTTACTTTTATTTTTATTTAATTTTTTTATTTGAAAAAATGCTTTTTAGTTAAATATTCGTACATGTGGGTTTTGTTTACACACGTAAAACAACGTCAAATTGTGCAAACTCTCGAGATAAGTAACACTGATACATGTAAAACTTTTCATATGAAATAATAGATGTTGCTAAATATTTTTCACAAATTGGAACAGAGTACTAGGCTTAAGGTTTGGCAAGTCATCATGAATCGTTTAACGCTACAGCAAAGCTTCCAAATTGTGGAAATTTATTAAAAAGAAAAATAATTCTGTTCATTTCACGAAGCTCATTTCTGGTTAAATTGCTACGTCAATAAGCAAAATTGTCAGTTAAATTGACTGCTTGGTGCGGTTTAAACGCTCTTTCGAAATTAGCAAGGAGCTGCCGATACGATGAATAGCGAGCACTATCGAGCTAAGTGCAGACTGAATTTTTGTTTCCGAAAATAATTCATATAAACATCAAGGACATTTGGCTCCAACAAAACGGCGCACTTGTCAACTTTATTACCAGAAGTGGACCTGTTAAATGGGTCTCTCGTTCAAAAGATATAACGCCTCTGGATTCCTCTTTATGGTTCTATGTTAAGTAATGCCTTATGCTGACAAACCAGCAGGTCTTGAAGCATTGGAAACCAATATTTAAGCCACCATTGATGCCATACGGCCAGGCCAGATTTATTCGAAAAAGTCAAAACTTTGACTGAGCAAATGGACCATGTAACTCGTAGCCGAGGCGGACATATGCCGGAAATCATATTTAAAAATAAATGCCATTAAATTATCTACCAGATTATAGTAAAAAAAATTATTTTCAACAATATTTCTGTCTTGATCTCATGCCTTTAAAAAATACCCTATATTATTTCTCTCCTTAATTGAAACTGTATAAACATTCTTTTCATTAAACTATTTTCAATTTAATATCTTTGATTTAGTAAAAGACATTTTGAAGGTTTTTTTAAGTTTAATTTGTAGAATTAATATTTTACTCTAAATTATGTTTGTAGATATTTTAGATACAGCAACAAATAAATAAAAAAAAATTACAAAAAAAGTGAAAAATATTGTAACACTTAAAAGATAAAAACTTAAAAAAGGAAATTTAAAAAGGTAAATTTAAAGACAAATGATTCCACCAACTTTTTCGAGGATATCTATAAAATTGACATTTGCTCGCCCTTAAATCATAACTCTTATTAAAATGTCAGTGACAAAACAAAATTTGACATAAGTGACTTTTTTTCTTTAAAATAGATTTATAATTGACCATTACAACGATATATGCAAAAAAGCTTTATGGCCCTATTGCAGTTTACAACCCAACAATTGAGTTGAAAGTACAACAACAGCCAGTGATGTGTTGAAATGTTGTTTTTGATGTTTTTGTTAACCGCACTATAACAGAGTTGTAAACCGTAATAGGGGCATTAACCTGCATTAATATCTTCAAAATACAAGTATCGACATCGTTCGAATAGACGCAAAATATATCACTGCTTCAATGTATAGTACAGATTTCTTTCCATTGAAAAACAACCGCATACAAGCTATGGAATGATGGTGAAAATTAGGCTGATTGCGTAGCCGCATACACTACTTAAATGCATAAAATGGATGTAAAAATTATTGTACTAAAAACTCCGAACTGTCGAAAGGAATCTTAAGCTTAAGGTGTATGTAAATCGAAGTTAAAGTACGCTGTTTCGTTTTTATGTGTTTTTTTTTTAATTATTTGTACTTAGTTTATAAAAGTTTTTATATTTTATCAAATTACTACAAAAAAGTTAATTTTAATCGTTAAACATTGCGTTAATACTAAACCAACGAATTGTTTTAACACTTCAAGGTGAATAAAAACAGGTATGAATATGGGAATATTTAATCGTCAATGAAATTGTGTGTGCAAGTTAAGTAATTTGAGCCATGGGAAATTATAGAGCATGTTAACATTTATTGATGCTAAGAGCATAACAAAAATCAAGAGAAATACTTATTATATCATAAAGAGAAATTCAAAATTATTTATTTTCATTGCAGGGTTTCACATATGTAGCGCCATCAATTTTAGAAGAAATGCAAAGAGCTAACCGTATGCCAGCGCGTTCACCTAGACGTACACCAAGACAAGCACATGATGGTTCCTATCGATTACAATATCCTTTGGCCCCAAGAGGCATGTACGCACGAGCCACACCGCCACACTTGCAAGCTTTTCCACCACGTCCCTCACCCCAGGACGAAATGATGGATGTTCAAGGTCTACCCATGTCGTAGTGCGTGCATAAAAGCAGCTGCAACTGCTCCTCCAATAGCCACTATAAATTCATCAAAGGCAATGGTTAAATGCGTTTGAAATGCTGACTATTATACTAAAAGTAATGTTAACTACACTTATATACATACATACATATAAAACAAAATTTATAAAATCGGATGATTATAAAAAAAATTTAAAACTTAAATTTAAAAACAAAGGAACAATTTAAGAAAAACATATTCAAACTTTATATGAAACGGATGCAGATAATCACTGTGTGCCAGTGATTATGACAGTGGTCTAGGTATTTTTTTTTCTTCAATTTTTTAATTAATGTTGTTACTGCTATTTAGATATTGTTTGTCGATCAAACATAAAAAATAACGTTATTTCAAGAGTATGTTTAGTTATTCTCGAAATAATGAAAAAATTATATAAATAAAAAATAACAATAGCAACAAAAATGTTATAAAAAACATTTATTTATTTAATTTTTTAACTAGGACCATTTTTTTAATCACTGGTACGATTAAAGATTGATTGGTTACAATTAACAATACAAATTTTAATGTTATTTTTGTTAATTTTTTTTATAAAGTAAAAATTGAGAAATTAAATAAACCAAAATTGGTTATGGTAAATGTAATAAAGTAATGCGGCGGTGTGTTGATACAAAGTAAAGTTGAAACTTGCACCTTTTTCCATTGCTAATTTTGAAATTTACTTTTAACTCCTGTTTACAATGTCAGAGATAAAATATACTTATATTATTGAAACTAATTGTATTTAATATTCTTAAGTTTGAAAAAAGAGCTTATTATTATTTAAAGAAATTTGGAAAATAATTTTTTTAATATATTTCGCAATTTTAGCAATGGATAATGAATGGTGTTACTACAAAAATTTAAATAGACCAAGTTAAAAATGAAATTATCAAAAAAAAAATATTAAACAATATAGAATTAATTAAAAAACATATGACATTTATATAAAAAGAAAAAAATATTTAAAAAGCTCCTAAACTGCTGTTTAAAAATAACTACACAAAAAAAAAAACAAATAACAATAAGTATCACACTTGTATAATAATTAAAAATTGCATATACAACATACATACATACAACTATCTAATATAATATAACGAATAATACAAATCTATAGTAAAATTTCTTAAACTAAAACCACAAGAAATAAATTATAAATACATTTTTAAATATTATTCTAATCAAAAGTAAATAAAAAAATAAAGGACAGCCGTAAATTTATTAATGTATGTTAAGTGAATATTTATAGTAACAGAATATATTTAAAAAAAAAAAATGATTTTTTTGTTTATTTTTTATATTTAAATTAAATTTTAAGTCCAAAAAAGAAGGAAAGAAAAAACTTTAAATTACATTATCTTACAAATCTATTGTTCAAAATTATTAATGAAAGCCTGTTTTATAAAGTGTAAAAACTTAAAATTGGTCAATATTCTTTATTTACGTTTTTTTTAATGAAAAATATATTTCTACTTATTATTGTTTGTTATTATTAAAACAGAAAAATATAATATATTTAGACTTTTTATTTAAATATTTAATAAACAGGGTAACAAACGTGTAAGTGAAATTCGAAAGCAAAACAAAATATTTACGGCCTTATTCATAAAAAATAAAACAGGTTAATAAAAGGTTTATGAAACGAATTTTCTATGAATATTTGCTTAATAAACCTTTAATAAATTTGTTTTATTATTTATGAATAAGGGGGTTAGTTTGAAATGGAAAAGTGATGATTTTATAAAATCATTGAAATAAAGCAGTTTCCAGTTTAATCTAGCAAACAAAGTCCCCGTTTTTTTTTTAAATAAATACAATTTTATTTATTGCTTTATCAATACAATTGTTGGCAGAATTTTTTCAGTGGTTCGATAAAACTAACTAAATTAATACTAATCAGGTATGTAATGGAAATTGATTTTAATAACGAAACGATTTCAAATTGAAAACGTCGGTTTTAATATTTTTTAAAAAAGAGTTTTAATAAATTTTTCTCGTATTTCTCGTCCAAATTTTCCTTAATTTTTTTTTATTGAAATAGAAAATTGTTGAGAAATGGATTTCAAACCCGTTTGAATTTCATAGCACTTTTTAAAAATTATAGTTTTAAAATCTATCAATTTCTATCACATACCTTTATTTTACTTTTTTTATTGAATTCACTTTTATTTAAATTATTTAACAACATAATTATTTACCCCATATTAATAAAAAATATTTTTGATTAATAAAAGGCTTATTAAAAAAATTTTCATAGAAAATTCTTTTCATAAACCTCATATAAACCTAAAACATTTTTTATGAATATGGGGGTTAATGTTTTTAAATGTTTACAATAAAATGATTATACATTTTTAATGAATGGTTAAAAAAGAAAATTTGTTTCGAATTTTGTCTGTGAATTAGGAAACATATTATTTCGAAATCTTGTAAATACTAGTCCTAATTTATGGTGTAATCTTATTTCAACTCAAAACATACAAGTTTGCATTTGTTTTTTGTACAACATCAATATAAATATTTAATTTTCAAGTGAAATAACATAAAGTGTTGGAGAAAATAATAGGAACCAAAAAACGATTCAATTGAATATTATTTGTCAAGCGTTAAATTCATAATATATTAGAGTACTTAAGCGGTATGGCACAGCCACAGATCAAACCGGCTAATCAAGATCACATTTTTGTATTTGTGTTAGTAATAGAAAAAAACATACACGTACTATGGTTTGATGTGAGTTTTTACGAAAATCAAAATACCGTTGATTTCATCAAATTTCATCAAATTTATTTATGTTTATTTAAACAATGTACGAAAAAAAATTTTAATTTCAAAGTTTTTTAATAAAATTTTATTATTTGACAAATAAATACATATGTAAAAAAAACTTGCTTTTTTATTTTTAAAACTACATATATTTTAAAATTTTGTTCGGTTTGAGTTTGTTGTGTTGCAAAACAAAATATTACAAACTCATACATTTATTTTATGAAGCAGTTTGATGTGTAAGGTGGTAATTTGCCGATCTGGCTGCCTAAAATAATTGAATTCTAAGGTTTCTAATTTTGTTTAGCATTAAGAGAAGCTATTTATAACCGTAAATAATGAAAATCAAATTTCCTTTATTTGTAAGTAAAATAAATAATTAAAAAAATATAAATAAATAAAATTAATTTAATTAACTAGATAATGAATTCCAGGATTCCACTTCTGGGGGCTTATGCTATATTGCGATGCAAAAGTCAATGCGAATATATATATATATATATATATATATATATATATATATATATATATATATATATATATATATATATATATATATATATATATAGGTATATACATATATATATATATATTTAAATAAACTATTCTGTGTTACAACGTTCGCATTTAACATGTGAAAAAAGTTGCAAGTCTGTATTCTGTAATGCGAAAACAAATGTCAAAATCCATTCGCAATTAATAAAAAAGTGAAAAATAATATTTTATTTATTTTTTCTTAAAATTACTAAATTAAATTTTTTTTCAAATAATTGCAAGTGCAGTCATCTTGGAATATTGTGAAATGGAAGGTGCGTTGTTTACAAAATTGTTCCGGAAAAGCAAAAAGCTCAATGTGCAAACTATTTTGCTCACGTCCAATAAGTGCAATTAATAATCCTATTTTGCACAGTTGGAAGGGTAAACAAATTTGCGTTTAATAAGAACTTTTAAGACATTATTTTTTTTCGCAAATTATTCAAATTTTAAGTATATTTACTTATGTATATTTAGGAACAACAAAAAAATTTTTTATTTTAAATTAGACGATATTTGCAATATTTTGACCAGGCGGGCTTCTCTCTATTGCGATGCGAATGCAATTTCGATGCGAAAGCTAAATGCCAACTTGGTACTCTCTATCAATTTCGCAAAATTGTTTGAAAATTAAGCAATACAGGTAAAAAAAATATTAGAAATAGCGCAGATTTCCAGTAATAAAATGGCAAAATATGTAAACAAATTTGAAATTGGAAAGTTTTAAAAAAAGAAATACATAATGATGATTTGCGAAAAGAAAAAAATAAAAGGATACGAAAGACAAATGCGTACCAATGACTAGATTTGCTACAATTTTCTTTCGCATCGCAATAGAGAGTAGCCCCCAGTATTTTTTTGATTTGAAATAAAATTCGAATACGAAAGTCTTATAGAAATCTTTCGCATCGTATTTCATTTGCGCATCGCTTTGACTTTCCCATTACAATAAGTGCGTTTGAGTACTTTTAAAGTAAAATGCAGTAAATGAGTAAACTGAAAAATTTTCTCTTACAAAAAGCTGTTGTCCAGAAAAGTACGCGTACGCAAAATTTGTAAAAATTCGTAAACTAAAGGCAACAGCTGATCGCAAATAATTAAAGTGTTGAAAAATGTTTACACTTTTGACTACTTCACTCATTTTCTTATCGGTACTCCATTAAATACTTTTTATAACACGAACATTTTAAGAAAATCCAAACAATTTATTTAATTTTTCTTTCACATATTTATTTTTTTTATTTTATTTGATTTTACTAATTTGTGTCCGGCTAAATTTGTTCAAAAATACATTAATACATTTTTTGCTATTGATTACTTAAAAAAAAAATAAGTGAAGTACCCAAATACAAATACTTTTAACAACTCTAAAAAATAAAACAACAACAACAAAAGTTTAAAAGTTGGAATTAAGCCATATGAAAGCACCACAAAGAAGTTTAATTAAATAATATTTATTAACTTTTTGGTATTGTTTAATTTTTATTTAAACTTTCCTTTTTTAAAACAATTTCTTCACAATTTGTATCCTTTTTGTTGGTTTCTTTTGCTTGTTTACCTTTTGTAACATATGTTTTTTTGATTTACTAAATTTTACTGCAAAAATGTCACGTCCGCCAAGATAGCAACGGCGGAAATAAAAAATCAAGGGATTTAGTGGCAACATCGGAATTGAAAATTAAGGTATTTTTTGGATATAATGATTTTAGAAATCAACCTTCCGTTCCAGAGAAAAGTGGGTTCTTCCACAATGGTGAGCAAAAATGGTCTGGAAAAATTACCAGTAAAAAACGCTAAATTTGTAGTACTTATTTATCACTGACACATTATTTGGCGTCGTTGTCATAAATGGCGCCTATTAGTTTTCAGCAAATTTGTAAAAGGGTGCAAAGTAATTGCTGAATTAGCGTTGATGTCATAAATGACGCGAATTAGTTTTCAGCAAGTCTGTAAACTGACCATTTTGGATGAACCCACTTTTCTCTGGAACGGCTCCGGAGACTTTTCCAAAATTGATGTCATTTAATCTTTAGGTGGTATTCTACCATATTCCGTTGAGTTTATGCCCAGACACTTCCTAGTTTTCCTGGCATAAATCAGCAACGATTTTTACTGACCATTTTGGATGAACCCACTTTTCTCTGGAACGGAAGGTTGATTTTTTTAATCTTTTTCCACTAAATTTCTAAAATCATTATATCCAAAAAATATCTTCATTTTCAATTCCGATGGTGCCACTAAATTCCTTGATTTTTTATTTCCGCCGTTGCTAACTTTCGTTGCTATCTTGGAGGACGTAAAAATGTCTGCAGTAAAAATTTGTAAGTACTCAGTCAAGAACTGTCACTTTACGCTCTCAATTTTTGTTCTCATTTACTGCATTTTGTGTACTCGAACGCAATTTTGTAAAATGCAGTAAAGTTCAGTAAAAAATAGTAAAAACTTTTGTGTTCTCGAACGCAGCTAATACTGGGGGCTAAATCTGGCGATAGGCGGTAACCTAGAAGGGGCATGGCTAATGTATACCACCTAGGGCTGCTAATATCACGCGTTGATTATTTTATTCTGAAAGATGATTGAGAAAGTTTACTTTTGGCCAGTCAGATCGGTAAGGATTATTAAATTAAATTATAACAAAATATTTTTTAAAAATAGATCAAAATTATTAAACCTTCTAATATCGCGCATTTACGTTTTGAAATAAAAAATTAAGGCATTCGATTTAGTGAAAAATTAATCATTAACATATTAATGGACTGTGACTTTCAAAAATGCGAAAATTCTAAACGTTTTTGTAACGTTTTCCACAAATTTAAAACATTACACATTTTAATTCCAAAAATTTTAAGAAATTTAAATCCCATATAGTCCATAATTTCACAAAGCCCCAATAATATTCTTTCCGCAACATTAGAAAGTATTTGGAATAAATTTTGTCCAAACTTGTGTTACTGCAATCGTATTCATCACCAACATTTTTTTGGGATTGGTCCATTTGAGACCATAACGCTTATACAAATACTACTCCCGAAAATAGCTTTTACCACCATAACTTCCTTATAAATGTGGGTATTATCATCAAATTAGTCGACAACAACTTTTATAATAGTTTTTATATATCGGCCAAATTTGTGTTAGTACCCAGTAAAAACTTCGCTTACTTTTTCAAAATGAATAGCTTCTTTCTTCCACTCATAATGTAGTAGCTTTCTTCTATAACTATTTTCTATTAGTACTTATTTTTCAGATGTATGTAGATAAAAAATAATGACTTACATTAACCAATTTTATTTTTCGAATGTGTTCATTGAATCAAATTTCAATTTATAAAGCTTTCTTGCAATAGTCCTATTCCTTTAATATTTAACATACTTTTTGCTTAAGTCAGCCTTTGGTAAACATTGAAGCTATAGATATACTTAGGGATGATTCTATACACTACCAGAATTCATTCGAAAAATAAAAATGGATGTAATAATTAAAAAAACTTATAAAAAGAAATAACTCTCATATGATATTTAAATAATAAATTACTTTTAAATGCGTTCAGAATTGATCTTGGGTTTTTAAAAAAAACCTTCTCTAAAATCACTTAAAGAAAAAAAAAAGTCTCATATCGTTAAAGATATCTAAATGATATTAGACACAAAGAATTTTTACTTTAATCTTACTTAACCTTATAACATCATTTTGTTCTGACGGTTCCATGATGACTCATTGGTCCCTGTAGTGTAGGGTATAATTGGTCGGGCGTGACCGACTACACATTCATGCCTGTTTTTGGCTACCATTATTTAAAATTATTATACAATAATGTTTTGCCTCTATTATTTTTTTCAACAGTTACTGTAAACAAAGTAAACAAAATGTAAAGTTATAACTTACAAACTTTACAGTTTGTTTACTTTAATAGCACTGTCCAACAAATTAAGACTTTTGATTGTAACAGAAAAGCGACTTTTTAATTCTGAAAGAGCATGTTGAGTAGTAGATTTTTTAGAATAAACTTATAGTCCAGCTGTTCTGAGTTTTATTTTACAGTGGGTAAAAGTTTTAATTTTTGGTAGAAGGTAGCATTATACTAAATAAAAAATATTTGAAAGTGAGTGATGGCCCTATTACTGTTAACAGCTCAACTCTAGTTCAGTTAAAATTTTGCATTTTTTGTATTTTGGTTTACAACTCCGTTATAGTGCGGTAAACAAAAACTTTAAAAATTTACAACTCACCACAAGCAGTTGTTTCAATTTCAACTCAACTGAGTTGTAACCCGTAATAGGGGCATTATGTTGTGAAATTTTATAAGGATAATTGTAGTAGAAGATCTTAACCCTGTAGCTCCTCTCTTTATGGGTCAATTTGAACCTATTTTTAAATAAATGAAAAAGAACTTTTAAAAAAGACATTTAAGGATTAAAATTTCTGCTGAAAAATTTCAAAGACACCAAAGTTGTAAATAAAGCGCTTAACACTTAATTACACAATTACAAAAAAAAAGGTTCAAATTGACCCATAAAGAGAGGAGCTGAGTTAAGATCAAATTGTGACCCCTATGGAAAATTTCCTGCAAAAATTTCTGTAGAATATTTTAATCCTTAAATGTCCTTCTTGAAAGGGGGTTTACTGATTTTCTAGAAAAAATTGTCAAATTGAACCATAAAGAGAGAAACTAGAGGGTTAAGACCTTTCACACAAATGGTCCTCATAAAATTGCACAATATAAGTATAACATTAACTTAAACCATTTTTTAATTTAATCAGCTGGACTATAAGTTTATTCTACAAAAATTGTCTCCTCAACATGTCCTTTGATAACTATAGGGTCCGTTAAACTTAAGACCGTTAAACTTTGCTATTTATTCGTCCTTATTGTGTAAGGCGTTGTCGTTAACTCATAAGTCGTTTTTTGAAATAGATTTAAGTTACTCACATCCTGTGTTCCTTAAAATTTTATTTTAAAAATATGTTTGCAATTTTAAAAAACCAAATAGATAACCCTGAAGAAGCTATCCATTGAGAAAGCGAAATATTGGATAACTAATAAATAGTTTTTATAAAACTGACCTTGAGCTTAGAGAATTTATTAAGAGGAACTATTTTGGAGAATTGTTTTTAAGAGCGCTTTCTCAGAGCCTTGTGTTCAATTACAAAATTTCCTAAAATGTAAAAACAGCAAAGTGTGTATGTATTTAATTGTAATTATAGGAAACACCATGAAAACGATGTAATTTGTTTATTTGAATAAAAAAATCCAATAAATTATTATTAAAATGGTTTTTATATCTGGGAATACCTCCATTGTTATTGTCTCAGTTAAAAAAAAATAATTTATTTTAATACACAGGGGTGTGCTGAAAATCGAAAACGTAAAACGCTAGAATTTTAAAAGTCGTTTTTTAAAAAGATTTCTGTAATAAATGAATTTTATGATAAATACCATTCAAATAATTCTCCATTACATAGAATTTTTTAACAAATATTTTAAAAATTAGATTAACAGTGCATTAACTCCCATTAACTTCCAAATTCTTGCGTTTTTGATTTCCAGCACACCCCTGATAAAATATTTTTAGAATTCTTATTATTT
Organism: Pollenia amentaria; assembly: GCA_943735925.1. Lineage (NCBI taxonomy): Eukaryota > Metazoa > Arthropoda > Insecta > Diptera > Polleniidae > Pollenia > Pollenia amentaria. Next base: position 230,026,371 of record OX031009.1, read on the forward strand.
ATTAGAAAAGTTCAAAATTTTCATATTATTCTTGTTTTTTATTGCTTTTACAGAATTTTTCAGTTTTGAGTAAAAATTTAAATTGGAATCTATTGTAACTTTAGTGATATATTTAAATATGTAAATTTTTTTTATTTTTAGCCCATATTAGATATTAAAAATTAAATTTTTGTATATTAAAACGTCCAAATTTGTAACAATTTTCAGTTGGGTGAACAGACCTTATATAAAAAATGTGCTCAAGTAGATAACACTGATGTGCATAATAATAACCGAATGTTGTTTTTAAAATTTTTTTATTTGTTTATACAAAATTTTTAAATATCTATCTGAAGAGCAAGAGGAAAAGAGTTTTTTTTTGGATATTAATAGAGTCAACAAAGTTGTAAACTCTTTTGTGTTTTATTAACCAAATAATAGGTTTTTTTACACATGTTTGTCTCACTTTTGTTGTATTCCGCCCTTGTTTACAAAAGAACTCTCAATTATAAGACACCAGGAGCATGCCCGTTATGGATTTCGTAATCATTCTACTTTGAAAGTTTGATGTATTTAACTAAATAATTAAAAAAAAAGGAAATGGGAATTTTTGCTTCTTATTTTACTTTTTTAACATGAAAATAATGATAATAAAACACAAATAATGGCATTGTGTCATAGTATAGGTGACGTTCGTCATTGATGCCATTTGCTATTATAAACGAACTATTGAAAAACATATTTCTAACAGGCCAACCTTAATGTGACCGGCAATAGTTTTTTTTTTCATTTTCATAAAACTTCTACCAACCAAACTTATATGACGCAAATTTGTTTTGTTACAAATGTATTGGCAACAAAAGAAGTGTAAATGTGTCGCAAGAAAGTTGTGATTACGATTTGAAATCGCAAAGAAAGTGTGCTGGAGTTCGTAATCGCCTTAAATTTGGCGATTTTAAATCACAAGCCTACAGTAATGTGATCCAAATGTGAACTTGTAAATGTCCTTTAAAATTTATTTTCAACATCAATAAATAGCATATAATGTTTTTCTTTTCCATTTATTTTAAAAACTCATAATCTTTTGAGAAAATTTCTTAGAAAATATAAAACTAAAAAACAACATTGTTTTAATACTGATTGTTGTTTAACAATTTCTTTTAAATTTGCGTTTTGATTGTTAGCAGCTGTTTCTATTTAACTTCGAAAAAAATATGTAAGAAATTATAACCATTTATCAACCACATGTACTTATGGTACTTACCATTGTTCAGGAATATCTCTTGGGTTGTAATAATCCCTTAGAAGACGTTTTCTGATACGTTCTTTTTTAAAATACAGTTTTTTTTTAATGAAATAACACGTAACATAAAAGCTGCCGGCATTTTTCATGCAAATAATTATTTTTTTTTGTTCAAATTTGACAGCTAAAACATATGTTTTATTTTTCGACCACTACTTCGAAAAAAAAAAACAAAACGCGTGAACTCTAGCACATGCTTAAATAAAATTGGCGATTTTCAGATCGCATGTGATTTTCAAATCATGCAATTTTCAGCACATGGCCGAATATCATAAACAGTCACAACCCAAAACTTATAAAATTGTTTTTTCACAAATCAAATCTCTAAATATGTACCACGAAAATTTCTGTTGCGCACTGTCTTCGTTAGGTGAAAAATTACCGCAATCAATTTGATTATAAAATTACAACCATATTTGTAAAAACAGTTTTTTCGGCTCTGCTTTTTATGATTAAGTGTGCGATATGTTCATATAAAATTTTTTTGCAGATAACTTCTTATATCGAAAATAAATTATTATCTTGTAAATCTTTTTTATATCGGGCATCGCTTAATATTTAACGATACATAATTGAGCACTGATGTCGTTTAGAGTTTTCAGTCCAGGATATCCATTTAGAAACCACAAATTATTTGTTGCTGATGTTAAAAAACTATTTTGTTACGATTTTTTTTAGATTATATACATACATAAATTGATATTATAAAATTTTTATACAACAATGACATGTACTTATAATTTTGCACCACATTGTATGTGACCAGCATACCAAAATCTTAGATATATACATATATATATATTGATTTTCAGAGATCGCCTATTTAATATGTAGTCTTTTTTAAGTATTTGCTTGATCAGTATGTATAATAATAAACATTTACAAAAAAAAAAAGACTTAAAACATGAAAATGTATATTTTATTTAATTTCCCTTAAAAAGAACTCACAATTATGTTTCTTATGCGACTTAAAACTAATTTTATTTTTATAAATGTTTAAACTGAAAATATTAATATATAAAAGAAGCCCGGGACTTGAAAAAAACCTTTAAGGATTGAAAAACCATAACTAAAAATATTTAAAAATTACCTCAAATAAACATAAATAGCTGAATTTAATATGAAACGAAAACAAAAGTAAAGCATTCTTGTTTTAACAATGACTTTTATAATTTAAAGCAAAAATAAAAAATTTAATACACAGAAAAAATTATCAGTAGTTTTTTTTATCAATTAAAAAAATTGTTTAAAAAGTATTTCAATTTATTTACTGTGATACTTGAATCAATTATTTTTTTGGTTGAAAGAAAATTATAAATATATGTAATTTTGATTTAATTATCATTTTAGTTGTTTCGAAATATATTTTAGTTAAAATATTTATATTATAATAACAACAAATCATAAACGATTTTTCGTTTAAAATAAAATAGTTTAAACTTGTAGAATTGCTGTTGGGAATTGTCAAAACCTGAGCCATATTTAAATAAATCAATAAACACATTGTTTTAAACGGCAAAGTTTTTCTTGACAATTTTATTTATTAAAATTAAAAACATCATTTATTGATTTAGTAATCAATATAATAATTTTGGTAACAGGTGCAAAATCAACAAATTGTTGCTTGATTCTATGAATTTGGTATAAATTTGGTGATTAGACACAATTTGAATTTTTTCTGTGTATGGATGTATATTATTTCTTTAAGTCAAAACTATGTTTCAACTACAAACATATAATTTTTGAAAATCATATAAAAAGGAACTGACAAAGTAACATAAAACTGATAATAATATGAAAATGTTAAAACAACAGAAATAGAAATAATAAATACACTGCCTGATTATATAAATTAAATAAAAAAAATAAAATAAAACTTAATTACAAGAACCATTAACTCTATTCTAGGAACACCAATTTATTAAAATATCAAAAAAAAAAAAAACAATTTTTAAATTTAACAAACGTTTATAAAGGAAAATGTTCATAAAATATTTGTTTTGTAAATCTCTATTAAATTTAATTTTGTTTCTGAATTCAGGCTTAAATAAAATTCAAGCATCCAAAAAAGCAAAGCAAATCAATCAATTAAGGAAAACTGTTATTTACAAAAAAAAAAAAAAAAAAAAAAAAAAAATTTAAATTAAAAGAAAATATTCCAACACACAAAAATAAAATAACTAAAAATCTTCCACATTAAAATATTAAATTACATAGTGCATATACTTAAATACCATACTTATATTAAAATATTACGCAAATTATAAATGTATGTATTTATATGGATAATAATAACTAATTTAACGTGTATAAGATTAAATTTTTACTATAAGTATTTAAAAAATATAAGTATATATAATAATATATAATATATATAATATAAGATTGATTGTATTGACGAATTACTAGTACATTAAACGTTTGTTTAACATGTATTTAACAAGTGAAAAAATATGGTAGCATGTCATAAGGTCTGGTAACATAAGGTCCATGGACATAAGGACGCACCAAAAAGTGTGACAATATATGTCCATGTACATAAAGACACTTTTAAAAGTTGCATAACGTCATAGATGGGGTATTGCACTAATTTTGCAGGTGCAACTCACGCTTACTGATAGTGCAAAATTATTGCAATCATTTTGTTGATGTTGGGTGATGAATTGAAAATTAGCACTCTCACTAAACATGAGTGATTGTGATGTTAAAAAATTTTGCACTCACAATAAAAGTATTTTGATTTAAAAAAAAAGCAATTCCCAGTTTTAGTTGAAATTTTGCCGTTTTGTATTATGTTTTACAACTCCTTATTAAGGGCCAAATAAACTACACAAATGGCTTGGCAAACACAACCTATGTTAAAATGCCAAATATCGATTAATCGTTTTATCGAACAAAAATAAAAGCCGATTAAATGAACAGCATAGTTCATACTATGTTTTTGTGATAATGCAAAAATAATGCATTGTTATTTTTAGACCATTCTAGTGATAATGCACTATTCATGATGTATTTTAATAATAATGCAAAAGTAGTGCATTAATTCGCATACAATTTAATGGTATTTAAAAAATAATGCACTACATTGATAAGAAAATAATGAAGTGCGAAAAATTGGGCATTAACATGGTTAAAGTTAATGGTAATGCAATAAACTTCCATTAAGGCTTGCCTATTAAGGCTTAAATCAGTTAAAATTCAACTTAAGTAGAAGGGACAACTTATGATGAAAAATTATACATTTTATAGGTATTTTTAAAACTATTAGTATTTCCTTCCTTATTTAATTGTAAATGTGTTTATGTATTTGAATTTTATAAACAATACATACGTACACATCTTATTTTTATGTATTAAAAGAAATCTATTTTCGTATCGTTCACGGAGTAGCCTAAATATATAAATAAACCAATCGTGTTTTACACAACTGTAACCAAGCCGACCCATTTCCTCTAGGCAACAAATAAAAAGTATGTTGTATGATCAATACGACAATATATTGCAAATAAAGTTTATTATTTATGCCATAATATTATAACTTTAAGAAATCGATTTATGTGTATACATATATTTGATACGTAAACACAAGTAAGAGAGTGCTTTAATCGACTTTACCAAATCGTAAATACACTACACTTTAGTTTTTTTTTTTTGAGTTTTGTATATTTTTCAAAATGGAAAATTTTTTATATAATATATTAGTAAAATCGGAATAATAATAAAATATTTTTGACCCGATTCTTTTAGTTTTTAGGGTCGAGATGAAATAATGGAACACTTGGGCCCATTGTAATTAACAAAAAAGTCGTATATAGAGAGTATCTGTATATGACCTGAAATTAAACATTTTAGCTCTTCTTTTGTTGCCGTATTCATCTTAACGCCCTTATTCCGCGAGTGCATAAACATGTACGGGGACTAGGTTTAATAATGATTTGAAGGTCCCATTTTTAATACTAAACAACTTTGTGTGTTTATCAAAATATTTATGTAAGTCAAATTTTAACGACCTATCATGTCAAAACGCTTATTACAAGTGCACATGAGTATTGGCGCTAGGTATGCTAATAGGTCAATTTAGCGGATTTTTAACACCAATCCAATTTATAATATAAAGACTACTATAATCCTAAATTCCGGAAGAAGAAAAAATTGTAGAAATTACAAATGACAATAAATACATAAAAAAAATTGCTACCTGTAGTGCAGGTTATAAAAAAATATTATGTATTCGCTGGGTTCTGAAAATCTCTAATTCAGAAAACTTTAATTGGAAATCAGAAATTGTCAATTGTAGTTCCGAAAGCGTAAATTGTAATTCAGATTAGTCAAATGTAATTCAGAAAACGTCAGTTGTAAATCAGAAATTGTCAATTCTAACTCAGAATGCGTCAATTGTAAATCAGAATATAATAAAAATAAAAATAATTTTTTTAATCAAACGATATCCCCAATATTCATAAAAAATATTTTAGGTTTATAGCAGGCTTATGAAACGTTTAATGTACCTTTTAATAATCACAAATATTTTTTATGAATATGGGGGTATTTATTTAAAATACAACAATAGCTCTGTTCCACATGCATAACGAAACAGTTACCCAAACAAAGTTACCCAAAAGCGTTCCACATAAAATTTTTTGTACAATTAAGAGAGTAATTGAGAGAGTAATTTTTTTCATTTCCTGTACAAATTTGCACGAACTTTTTCTTTGGGTAAGTTCGGACAAGAATAAACAATCAGATGTTCTTGTTTACATATGAAACTGATTAATTAATCAGAAAATTTAGGTGTGTTCCAGAAGATCTCGGGCAAGTTCGGACTAATGAGAGTAAAATGAAAATTACTCTCTGAATTTGCCAAAACTACCCAATATTAGCTCTGTTCCAGATGCATAACGAAACAGTCCGAACTTGCACAAAGTTACCCAAAAGCGTTCCACATAACAATTTTTGTGCAATTAAGAGAGTAGTTGAGAGAGTATTTTTTTTAATTTCCTGTACAAATTTGCACGAACTTTTTATTTGGGTAAGTTCGGACAAGAATAAACAATCAAATTTTTTTTTTTAATTTGAAACTGAAAAATTAATCAGGAAATTTACAAGCAAAAGAAAAAGCTTAATTTTTATTAAAAAAATATATCAGAAAGCAGAATGTCAAATTTTAATGAAAAAATTAAAGTGGTAAATGCATTATTTATTGCATACATATTTCCCTTAATCTTTAACATAAAAGAAAACAAAATATAAAAAATGACAATGCTGCTCATCACTGAAAATTGATCATCCACTGTTGCTATTTCTTGCCACCATTCTGACCATTGACGACGTTTGGAATGGTCAAGAGGCTTTAGTTCTTGAGTCAATTGCACCTTGTAAGCGTGTTAATGCAAGTCTTTATGGATAATGTTCATCAACGACGAGCGTGAGAGGTGCAATTGTTGGGCACGACGACGAATTGAGGTGGACGGCTCTTTTACATAGTTAGTTTAAAACTTCAAATAGTTTAAAGCTTTCTAGCATTCCTACATTTCTTCCACAAAAGTGCGCACAGCCTATAACGGGATGTTAAAGATAGTACGTGTCCTATCTGCAGAACAACAATGACTGAAAAGGATGAAACTGAAAGAAAAAATATAAACAAATAGTGCAAAAGACCATGAAAGAACAGTTCATTGCGCTAACAGAGGTGAAGATTGGAAAGGAATTAAATATAAGACAGCATATTGTTGGATCCAACCTGAGGTTGCCGAAATGTTGGCAAAAGGTGGTGCAAGGCCAACAATTCTTTCTAATAATGAATTGATTTGGTAATTTCGTAGGTAGAAGAAGACTCTACCATAACATTAATGCAGCTAAAATAAAATGTTATGAGTAATTTCAACAAATTGTTATCTGTGTCAACAATATATGTAGGTAATTATTTAGATGGCAGAATGTTCACTAAAAAACAAGAACACTTTGAACCTGTTAAAATGAACTCTGAGGCAAACAAAACGAAAAGAGCTGAATATGTTCAATCCTTGAACCACTACATACAGCATGGAAGATTTGGTGATTGTTGCGGGCAACGCACCTTGTCTTTCAAACCTTGAAATCAATAGTACGCCAGCCTCTCTTTTGCGGCTAGGACCCTATTCTCCAATGCTTAATCCCACTGAAAATATTTGGTCCAAAGTTAATGCCTATGCCAAAAGCAACATTCGTGTTCCAAACGTTGTAGGTCCTGGTGTGATAGAATAAAGATTGATCTACTTGGATGATATTATAGATCGTGCAACAAATACCATAACTGGGGTAATTGCGCTCGAGCTGTGCAACACTGTGCAGTTCACCAAGCTGCTGCGTGTTCAATGAATAAAATGGCGGTCGGTTTACAATCATAAACATATGCATTTAAAAAATACAACGAAATATATACATTAATATATATTGACGCTTTCTGAATTACAATTGGAAAAGGTGTAGAATGAAAAAAAGTTGTATCGAATTTATTGAAAAATATGTACATACCAAATAAACCAGGGAACGATATAATTGCAAAAACGACATCATATTTTCATGGAAAAATGATATTATAAGTAAAGGTACAATTTAAAAACTATCGTTTATGATACAAGATCGATATCATATATATAATTTATATCATCTAGACTATATAGTTATAATACCGTTCGGTTGATTGGGTAGTGTAGTTTTTATTCAACTTTTGGATTTTAAAGTACATCTCAAAATCAATTTAGTATTTAAATGTGTTTACTTACATTCAAGCATATTACGAATTGTTCTTCATTTATAACCAGGGAAACCAGAAATATGCTCTAAAAAACTTCTTTTATGCTCATTTAACATGCAATAAAAACTCGAAAGTATGCTCTGAAAATTGTTAAAAATATGTCCCAAAAATATTAAAAATTGCTCATTTGAAAACCAACTATTCAACAATTTAAAAACATTTGCATTTAAAAAGCCGAATTTTCGAGATTTAACCTAATTTGGAAACGATGGACAGTCATAGGCCTTCAAAAACAAAGTTATATTGTGAGGTTAAGATTCATTTAAGTGTTATTTGTGGCGAATATTATCTAGATATTAACATCCATATAAGACTTTTTGTCTTAAAAGGATTTCAGGGACGGTCGCTAAATTAATTAGTTAATGTTAATATTAAAAAGTTATTTTTAAAAGGTATATTTAAAAGATATTTATAGATTGGAGCTTTTGGCAAATGTGAACCGATTCGAAAATAATTAAATTTTGTAGTAAAATATTTTTGCGGCGAATTTAATCTAAATATCAACATAATAAAAGATGGTTAACGGATACAAAAATTCTAATTTGGAAAGAAGTTTTTATGGTTAATATGCGAAATTATAGACCGGTTCTCACCATTTACATAGACATCGTCCTTAGCACGATTAAATTGTATTTACCTAATTTAATAAGAGTATCTACAGATTTTCAACTTGGACTTTGCACACAAAGTTAACATGGAAAGACAACCAGTCAGACGGCTGAGTCGGTGGGTATACTAAAAGATTGGTTCATATTTCTATCTATTACATCGCCAATGACGTGTATAATTCCATTTTCCTTAATATTTGCTTAAATAAAATTTTAAAATTTAATATTTATATATTCGTATGTATATAAAATTTGAAAATTTAAAATAACATTTATCTTTAATCACAACCTGCTTTGGCTTACAATTTTAGAGTAAAAATTAAATGTAGTTGGCGAAATTGAAGCAACACATTGGGTATACAGATAGATATTTAAAACAGAAAAGCCAGAATTTAAAAAAACAAAATTTTTTTATTTGCTGCGAAAGCTCTTGTTAGCATCTAAAAACATTTAACATGTATCAAAATATGCCTCAAAAGTGCAAAATATGCGCTATAAACTTCAAAAATGCTGCAAAAATGCTCTTTTAACTAAATTATGCAAAAAAAAAAAATGTTGTAAAGGGTAAAAATGCAAAAATATGCACTAAGAAATCGATGCCAAAATTCATAAAAAGCTTGTTTCTGCCTTTATTGGTCGCACAAGGATAAACATGCAATTGCATATTTATGGGTTCCCTGCTTATAACAAATAAAAAAAAAAACATATTGTAAGGACAAATACATACAAATGTATTTAAAATCAGTTTGTATTAGATTGATGAATTAATTATAAATTTCGTTAATCAACTCATAAACAAGTGCTGATGTATGTATCAATGACCATCTGCATTATGTAATGCAGATGCTCATTGAAAAGTAAGTTGTTCATTAATTGCAAGTCATTACCAAGTTTATGCTGGGTTTATTATTATATTTTTATAAAACATTTGAATTAAAAGAGAACAAAAAAAAAATAAATTAAAAGCATATTCGAATATTTATAATCAAAAATATAAGAAAATTATTTCAATTGTAAAATAGTCAATGACAAACTGAACCAAGGTGAATTGACTAAAAAACCTACATTTCACACAAATAAGCCTCGTCAAAAAATGTTATGCAATAGTATCGGGATTACAAACAAATTTAAGTTTTGATACATACAGTTTCTATAATGTTTTACTTGCTCCTGTTAAGTTGCAATTATGTGAGTTAGGGCCTACGTGTGACCAACGATATGATTTTCGTATTTTTGTGTTAACTGGGTTAGATTCCTATTGTAGTTATGGTAATCTAGTGATATAAAGAAAAACAACAATTAAAAATAAAATTAGTTAAGAATTTTTACTATTGTCAGTAAGACGTTTTTTTTAAAGAAACGGGATATACATACACCAAATTTTTTTAAAAAATTTTATTTAGAATTTGGAAATTCAACAATAATGTTGCCTAATATGAGAACAAGACGTGTGAATGGTATACATTTATGTGGGAAAAACACGGGTCCAATGGCCAGACTACCTCCAAAATATTCTGATGAAGATTGGGACTTTAATAACAAAATAAAATTTCGTATAACGTGTGACCAGGAAAGAATGGCAGAACGTATAGTTGAGTGAGTTTGTAAATTTTTGTATAGGTATTGACTTGAGGAATGGTTTTTAAAGGGAATCTCGTCGAGTTGTGGAAGATGTAAATGATACAACACGCAATTGGCAACGAGAAGTTGAACATCATTTACGAGAGAGAGCAAGCGAAATTCGTTTTCTTTGTGATGAATTAAATAAGCAAAAGAAAACTGCTCTTCTGGAGGATGAGGCTTTAAACACATATCGTTGTCGTATTCTCAATGCCATTGGCTTTCTGAATGAAAAATCTTTATCAATTTGCCAACGTTGTTTAGTTATGCGAGAAGGACGTTTGGGCGTAGATTTATGTGAAGACGATGTAGATCGAAATTTACGTCGAGAACTAAAAGTTATAAAAGGTTGTCAGTGTTTAATGGATAAAGCTTTGAAAGAAACAAGCGAACAGTTGCGTAAATTACGTGCTACAATGTATCTTTTAGATAAGGATTTGGCACAAAAGGATCGCTCCTTATCGATTGATGAAAAAAACTTAACACTAAGAGATTCACAAAATCTACGAGGTGGAGATTTAGCGCATCACCATTGGTAAGTTTTATTTAAAATTATTTTTAGTATAAAATTTACAGGCATATGTATGTGAAAAAAAATTGGAGCTTATAGATACAACGTAAAAATTTTTTTTTTCAATTACGTACAACCTTTACGCAGTTGCAAACATAAAATTGAGTTTTAGTAATTTCAGTACATTTCACACAAATACACCTCGTCAGAATAACTTAATGCAATAGTAAGTACCTATAAAAAATAACGGGTTAACAAGCAATTTTACATTTTGATAAACATACATTTACGGTTTCTATTGTTTTTACCTTTTCCTGTAAATTTGCAATTATGTAAGTTAGGGCCTTTCTACATGACGTATATATAAATAAGTATCTAGGTATGTGTATACATATATATGTACATATTTTTAAGTAACATGTAGACAGATTTGTTAAAAAGAATATATTTTTGGGGTGTTGAAACATTATTTGGAATAAAATGAACCAATCCCGATTTGTTTACCTACATATACTCGTAAAACAACTTCAACTTTAAATTATGTACTCGTATTTCTCTATTTTTTTTTTAATATGTATGTAGTTAAAAAGACTAGCAAAGTATGTCGACAAACTACATTTTGGGTGACAGACTATTTTTCGTTGAAACCCATAAAATTACATACTTCCATATTTACTCGTGTGTAAAAAAATTATATTTTGTAATTCTTTAGTTATTACATGCAACTTTTAATTACTTGTGTGAATAATTTCTTAAAATGGTAAAGTGCAAAAAGACCTACTCTTTTTGGTGATATTTAAAACATGTAGAAAATTTGATAAAATGTGAAGCTGCTTTCTAAATATGTTTTCAGGACCTCTTAAATGGATTTTAAATTTATTTACCAAAAACATTGAAAAATATTAAGTAAAATGTGGATTTTTCAAAGTTATAAGAACTCACTTACAAATACATAATTTCGAACATCCTTGCAATAAAAGTTATATATCCTGATAAACTCAGCAAAGTGACTCTACTCAAATAAAAGCCGTCGTAATAATCATCACTCAATTTAACCAAAAACAATAAACACAACTCAGACAACTTTTGGTGTGTTGCCCTGTCCAATTTAGAAAAAAGAACTAACTCCATCATTATATAAATAATAGTCTTGTATTTTTCTAAATGTCAAAAGCCCCTTTTTGTGAATTAAGGCAACGATATGTTAATGTACTAGAGTATCCACTTAATCAATCGTTGTTCGATTAATCAATGAATATTTTCGCTATTTTTTGATTGAATGATTGAAATGGTCAATTTAGAATAACGAATAACTCGAACAATTTATGTCAATTAATCGATTAAAATTAATTTCTTAGAAAATTCTACTTTTTTAAAATGAAAATATTTATTTTTTTTTTTAATTTCTAACTGAGGTTTATGAAACGCATATTCTATGGGCACTGGTACACGTTCAAAATATATTGTGATATTTGGATCGCGATCCATATTGATGGATCACATCAAATTAGGCTATTATGCGATATGGATCGCGATCCATCAAAATTGCATGCTACACGTTCAATAAATATCGTGATACTAGAAATATCACGATATTAATTGAACGTGTAGCAGTGCCCTATGAAAACTTGTTTTATAAACAAAAGGCGAATCCATATAAGGTGGTCTTATTTTAGAAACGGTTACAACACTGTATATAATACAATACTGTAATACAGCACTGTAATAAACAATTCCAATAAACATTTTATTTTGTTTTTAATTTTAAATTGTGTGTTTGAAATGTAATAATGGAAAAACGTTTTAAATTTTACAGTTCTATGTGAATATAGAATTTATGAAAGATTCCCCAAAACCATTAAGGGGTATGTACACGGTCAAGCATTTCTCAACAAGCGCTATGGTAGTATTAGTGAAAATGTGGTTGGATGTGTGACACCGACAATGCTGGATGGAAAATAAAAAAAATTTTGATATCACGGCGGATATTACGTCCAGCACACGTACACGAGTGGATTCGCCGGCATGACAAGCATTTTGACCGTGTACAGCCCCTTGAGAACGGTATACCTTTTTGACATATGGTTATTTATGAGCCGTTGCTTACGTAGCAAGCCAATGTCACCTTATATGAATTCGCCTTGAATAAAGCTTTTATTAATCAATGGCATCATAGCAAGAAATAAAAAATTTGTACCGGCTGGTTCACAATTCCTCTAGAACTTCAATTTATAATTAACAAGTTAGAGTGCTATATTCGGCTGTGCCGAATCTGTGATACCCTCCACCGACAGGAGTGTGCTCTATATGATAAATTCATATATATAATTAACTAAGCTTCACAAAAACGAACGTCAGCATTAAAATTGGTTGCGGTTTAGACCTGAATTGAATTATTGACCGACAATAAGAAAGTTTTATGCGTTTCTTGTTAGAACTTTGAACTGGCTTGAGTAAAATATCATGATTCATAACAGTTGTAGCCGAACTAAAATGATTTTTAGGAGGGTAATTTGTATTGGAACTATGGTTAATTATGGATCAATCATCCCAATATTTTGAAGACTCATTTCTGATATTACAAAAAATAAATTAAAATAAATTTCAATACAGCAGTGTATTTAGTTTTAGCGTTAACAGTGAATTTCGCAAAATTGCATGATATTTTTTCTGGCCATATGAAATTTTATCGCCATATCTAAATCTGTTATGGTTTTAGGCGAATTTAATTATTTTCCCAAAGTGGGCTTTATTTGGTTTTAGGCGCAATAAACTGTTTCCCGAGAGTAGGGTTTATATGGGGTCTAGGGTTAATTACGGACCGATCTTCACGAAATTTGGCAATGTGATTTCTAGTCCTACAAAACTGTACCGTACCGAATTTAATTATGATAACATTATTTATTACGGTTTTAGGCGTACTTAGCTGTTTTCCGGGGGTATGGTTTATATGGGGCCTATGGTCAATTATAGACCGATCTTAACGAAATTTAACCGTACAATTTGCAGTCGTATAAAGCGAATTCGTGCAAAATTTTATATTATTCCGTGCATTATTCCACCATTTATGTTAGTTTTTGTATCAAAATTATCAATTTTTGTAGGGTGGTGGTTCCATATTTTGATTCATAGTTCTGATCCTACCAAACAGATGTTGCAGGATTTCAATCCCAAACTGCTTAGGATAACTACAAGCAATTTGAGACCAAGTTTTGTTTTTTTTTTTTTTTGTTTTGCGTCGGACGGAGATGACTAAATCGACTTGATATTGAAATTGGACCAGTCATTGCGCAATTACATTTTTGTTGCTTCAAGAAAACCATTTATACACACTTGCTTTAAGATCAGCATATTTCGGTCTTTGTAAGGTTTTCCTGTGTGCTTCTTAATATTGAAATTGTATTAAAAACTACATAAATATTAGGAACTAATTTTAACAGTGTGACCAGATCTTAAAATTTTTTACAGCTAAATCTGGCATAAGGCACGGCCAAAAAATGCTAAAATGATTTTAAAAAATGTTAAAAATAATGCTTAAATTTTTTAAAGCGTTTTGTTAAAAATGTATTACCAGTATGAGATTTTATTCGAAACTAAATACATTTAGTGACTTATTTTTTTTAACGAAATTGAAATTAATGGTTATATTTAAACAAGTGGATAGATTTTGGTAAAGCATCTGATACAGGGATGTTAAATGGGATTTCAAATTTTGTACCAACTTCCAAAAAAAAGGTACTTTTGGACCTTCACGGTACCATTTTTTTAAATTTATTAAAACAACAAAAAAGTACATAAAAATTCAAATGTACACAAAAAACAAACAAAACTGAACATTAACATACGTTATAAGTATAAATAAAATAAGGTACATAAAAGTCTTATAAATATATGAGATCAAAATAAGGCACTAATTTGTTTAGTTAATAAACTATTTGAAATTTTTACATCATAGCAGCATGAATTTGTCGATCTTAACCAATCCTTTGTTTGTATGAGACTGGATAATGTTGGCACATGTAGTCTGTTTATTTTCCTAGTTTTTATTATATTTTGAAAAGAAAACTCTTTCCACATTTGCAGACGAATGTGGAATGGATAAAATTCCAGCAACTACTCTAGAAATGTCAAGAAACACTCAGCTTTTTCGTAAATTAGCAACTACGGGCCAAACGACTGCAGTTGCTCGACATCAGCTAAAGCTCTAAATTGATTATTGATTGAATCAAAGTTTGCAATTTCATTCGGAAACATTTTTACTAGAAGGGGTACAATACAACTTGTTTTACCTGAAACAACATTTTCGTCTGTCTGTATTTCATTTGCCACATTGTAAAAGGGGACTAAGCGCTCTATACACCACAATACTAGTCGCATATTTAAGAGCCCATTACATTAACGATTTGTTGTACAACATAAATGCAATAAAAAAGACTCAATAATTTGTTTGCTATACTAAAATTTCAAAAAGAGGGAACTATGACAAACTTTTAAATTGTACCAAATGAGTCACGGTAGTTACACGGTACTTTAGAAGATCAAAATGTACCAAAAACAAGTACCAACTTTAACATCCCTGATCTGATACACATTAATATGAACCACAGGTAATTGAGATTAAATTTTAAATTTAGGGTACCTGCAAACCCCTGATAAATTCAAAATTTAAACGATTATATTTCTATGCTATACAAAATTTTTTAGATCAATTTATTTCTTACTGCCGTATTCATAAAAAATAAAAAAGATTTCAAACGTATCTTAAAACTAAAGTTCCATACAAATTTTCCCTAAAATATATTTCATATCCAATTTAGTTTTTTATGAAAAGTTGAATTTCAAAAACTTTTATTTTTCAGCAGCTTAAAGCAAATAATATTTTTAAACATTTACACTATAGAATTTTTATCTAAATACAAAGTGAAATCTCTTTGTACTTTAATATCGTAATATCAAAGGGCAAATAATTTTTACAATCAACAGAATGAGGGAATTTCCAATATTTCCTTTCTTAACAAAAGATTTATCTATTTCTCTACGAAATTTACATTTTGAGTACAATTGTTTTTAATTAAAACTTATTATAATAATATATAAAAAAATTTAAAAAATTGGTAAAAGTATTTTAACAAACTTAGGCGGTCCGCAATACCCCTGATGTAAACAAAATACTTACAAGCGATTTTGTTTCTATGCTTTGCTCTGATATAAAAGATTCTATAGAAAGAAATTTTAGACCAGTTAATTTTTTTAAGCTTACATTTCAAAACTATTTTTTTTTTTCAGCAGTTTACAGCAAAAATTTGTTTCAGATTTCAGGATCAACATGAAATGCCCAAACATTGGCACTATATAATTTTTATCCTGGGATCATTTAATTCAATTTTTACATTACAATGTAAAATTTTCGTAATAGAAAATTGAAAATAGTTTTTATAATCAACGTGATTTTTACAAGACGTTTCTTAAGATAAAACGAATCCATTTTCATACGAAATTTCTTTTTGAGTGCAATTATTTGTAGTCAAAATTTATAATAGTTTCAGCTAATCAATAAAACTATTCCTCGAAACTTCAAAATAAGACTAAGAAAAAACTGAAAACATTTTATAAAAATCGTAAATAAAATGCCGAAATGCTAAAAGAAAGTTTTGCAGCTAAATCAAAATTTTTAATTCTAAATTTAACTGCAAAAATGCTAAAATGGTCACACTGATACTTTAATACTTTTAGATTTCGTTTTTCTCACTCTTTTTGCGCATTTACTTAGTAATTCACCGACCTATTTCGGCACTTTTTCACATATGTATCTAATTTATGGGTTTTTCTTAACTTTATTTCTCACAGTGTTTAGTAATAGCTATCAAACTGTTTAGGTGCCCACTCCTAATTATTGTATAATAACCAAAACGAAAAAAATCTCTAAGAGCTTCTTTAAATGTTAAATGTCAATCCACCGCAGTGAACGCTTTTCCCATTTGTGTAATAGGATCGGAGTTATCTTGAGATTTCATTTACCCATTCTAGTTGTCCATAATTTTCGCACGATAATTAGACAATACGAGTAATTACTGCAAATGATAGTTTATCTAGGAATGAGTCATTTTTATAAATTGTTTTTTCGCGGCACAATATTCTAATGTATGTTTGTTTTTTGCTTTACTAAAAGAAAATTTTATTTTGCGTTAAATACAAAAGGTTTTTTAAATTAAAATTTTTAAAAATTAATATTTTTTGTTTCATTTTATGTATTTTTTACACTTTTGTATTTTTTTTTTCTTTTGGAATATATTAATAAAATATTCGTGAAATATATATATGTATATTTTCTTAATATATTAGAATCTGGGAATTATTTCTATTTCAAGTTACTTTATTATATTCAAAATTTTTTTATTTTTTCGAATTTATTTTTTTATTTATTCTATGAGTTAAATTTCAATTATGTATTTTATGAATGACTTTATAATTAATTTAATTTAATTGAAATTTAACTCATAGAATAAATTCGAAAAAAAAATATTTTCTTAATATATATACAAATTAATAACATATTAATCTGTGGTGAGATTAATAAGAATATTTAACCTAAAGCGAGATTTAAAAGAATAGTTAAGCCCATCAATTAAATTACTGAGCTCTTTCAATAATTTTCCTTTAAATAGTTTAGCGAAAAGATGGTTATTTTTTTCCCTAGACAATTTACTTAAATCTTTTTCAACAGTATTTATTGTGTCAGTAAAGTTGCACATTAGCTTAATACCACATCCAAATAATCCCAAACATTATGTACATCTCTTTTCAAATTATGGTTCTGTGACTTATTTTTAGATGGCTTTTTGAATTTTTCATTTTGAACTTTAAGTTTAAGCAAATCCGAAGTCCTTAAGCTCAGTACAGAGATAGCGCAGGCCATTTTCACAAGCCGTAGATGCACGCGTTTGTTCTTTGATTGACGCAAACTTGTTAAAGTCCAGTAAATGTTTTACTTTTAGCAATATATTTAAAGTTGTATAATAGGCAAGACATACATATAACAGCAGGACATTTCTCGTCGGAAAAATCAAAATGTATTTTAACGATATCTAACAGAACAGAACAGAATTAAACAACATTCTCTTACTTTTCTTTAGACACAACAAACATATTTTGAAGCGATTTTTAATATTGTTTTCCATTTTTTTAACAAGAAAAACATAAACTTACAAGATAACATCTCTGCTAAGAATTTCAAATGCATTTGAAGAGATCTTTTTTTTTCGAAAAAAAAAATTTTTCCTGCCAAAAAAGCGCCTAGTACTTTTTTTCTTTTTTGGCTCATTCTTATTCTTTCATCGGCTCAAAACAGATTCAGCTTAAAAATTGGAGTAATACCAAAATTTTATTTTAATCTTCCCCAGGGCACCGTGCCATACACCTCCCGACGGGACCGAAGTAATTACTTACTTCTTTTAATAGTTTATTTTAATTTTTTAATCAAACGTCGTCATAATTAAAAAAATTTAATTTTTGGAGTTAGTAATTCCAAATTGTTCGCTATGTTTTTTTTTTATATTGGGGGGATTCACAAGGTGTGCTATCAAGTCATATCGTCATAATGTCCTAAATAATATTTTACAATTGTTTAAAAAAAAAATATTTTTTTATGTTGTTTGAAACACAGCAATATTTTTTTTTAAACAATTGTAAAATATTATTTAGGACATTATGACGATATGACTTGATAGCACACCTTGTGAATCCCCCCATTGTGTATAAAATTTATCTTCATATCTTTTTTACTTTCCCCGTTTGAAGAGAATGTGTCGTTATTTTTTTTGTAGGCCGGTGTTTTGAGGTGTGGATTTAGTTAAAACTTAGTTTAACGTACTCTGAAACTTGGATATTGCTGGCGAAACGTGACTTTTTTTATTATTTCATCAAAGACCAATATTTTAAGCAAAACTAAGCTGTTCCGTCAACATTTTGTATTACAACTTGGTAATGGCGGCACAAATCTGTTTTCAGATTAACTAAACCTCGTTTAACTGAGATCTCAAAAACACAGCCTTAAGGCTAGTTTACACTATCACACATTTCTTACGTATTCCATAATACTTTGTGAGATGGAAATGAGTTTTGTTGTGACTTTAAAAAAATCTAATGTAACATTAAGGTTTGTAGTCACACTATCACACATGAACATGCTTTTGTTAAAATGCAACCCTGATCCAATGAAAAGTATTAGCGTTTTGAAATTTTTCAAAAAACGATTAAGTCGTATGGGATGTCAAACTTTTTTCGTAATACTTGTGACACATTGCATTCACACTATCACACTTTGTCATATTACTTGAGTTTTTGACATGTATTAATACAAAGTATAATAGTGTAATCTAGCCTTTAGTAGTGCGAGCAAATTAAATACCTTAAACAAGTTTATTTCGAAATGCATTTTTTAGTTTGTCGTCATGTTGCAGCAAATGAGAACTTATTAAACAATACTGTATTTACTCAAAATATAAAAATTTTCAGTATAAGCAAAACAATTTTTAATTTACCATTAAAGGCATATGAAAAAGAATTGTTAAACCAATAGCACGATATTTTAACAGCGGTGAGTTATGAATATTAAGTGTCGATTTTTTCGAAAAAGGGCAAAAATAAACATTTTGAGTTAATACACTATTATTGAACAAGTGCGATATATATAGTATACGTAGTACAAATGAATTGTTATTTTATGGTTTATTGTTGTATTTGTCCGTTTATTAATATAACAATTAATTACACGGTGCTACAGTGTAAAAAAACTTGGAAAACGACCTAGCGTGGGTTATAGGTCTTTTTGAGTACATTACAAATTGTGTCAAAAAATTTCAGAAACACCCTCAAATTCAGAAGTTATTCTAAAGCTACGGTCAGACTTGTAAAATATTTGACGAAAAAAACGGGACCAGCAGGCAAACTAAAATAAAATTTTCTTTAATTCCAATATTTATTTTGTTTATTATATAACATATTACATAATACACTTGTTTGCTATGTCTAGCAGTGTTATTAGTTTTATTTTGTGATATTAAGACCATGTAAAGCCTCACTAACTATTAACAAAAGTAGTGGTTATGCTTATTTGGTCAAATATTTAATAGGTGTGACCGTAGCCGTTTTCAGTGAAATTCATCAACTTATCGACCTGTAACTCAGTCAGTTTTTGTCCGATTTAAATTTTTTTAACGGGTTTGGAAAGAAATCTGATTACGCTTTAAAATGAAGTGCAGTTTTTGAAACATTTGTAAGTTATAACTATTGCTTTTATTAAGAATATCTACAAAATCATTTTCATTGCTTATTTTAATATGAAAGCTTATAAAAATGTATGTAAAACGTATGAAGAAAATTTAGTTCTTAACAAAACATGGTTTTCATTTTTCAAATCGGATGAAAATTGTAAAAGTTATTCAACTTTTCATTAACACCTGTTTTTGAATTTTCTCCCCCAGCGCAAAACATACGAATAAAAAAGAACTTACTATACAAGCAAATTTATTAACTTAGGCCCTAATCATGTACAACGCAGCGCAACGCCAAACAATAACATTGAAAGCACAAACAATGTCATAAATATTTTGTAATTTTGTTGTTGCTTTCAACAGAAATTCATGTACCGTTTTAAAATTTTCAACGACACAAGCAATGGAGCGTTTGAAATTTTAAGACGCAATGTGAAATAAAGACCTGCACGAGTGTACCATAAAGTATTGTCAAAACAGATACACCAGATATGTACCTGTTACTATTGATATCAATGAGAGACTGAGTGTAACTGATATTGTATGGTTTTGCTTTTGTCCACTCACCATATCCTAAAAACCAAAACAGTTGCTTATGGTATTGGATTGAGTATATCATAACCTTTTTTTTTGCTCACAAATATCTGTTGTCACCATGGTATTTTAACAATACTTGTTGTTATCTGTTGTATTTTCAAATATTGTTGGAGAGTTGATGCAAATAAGTCCCAATTTACATTATACGATTTTTGTCGTTGCGATTATTGTCGTTTCTTCTTTGAAGTCGGTCTTATATTTACATTGTACGATTTTTGTCGTTACAACTTCTTGTGTATACATATAATTTGACACTACGAATGAAAGAACAAAACGAATCGATGAGTACACTCGCTTGTGTACCCCTTTTAATACCTCTCACCTCTCTCGCCTATAAGATAAGAATCGCAACGACAAAAATCGTTTAATGTAAATTGGGTCTAACAGAGCTTATAAAAATTAATATACGATCTCAACCAGGGGTGCCAGATGGTTTTGGTAAGAAATCTGCATATCATCAAAAACAAATCGGAAATTTAATTTAAAAAAATCGGCATATTAAAAATACCTTTTTTAAACACAATAAAACATATTTTAATGACAAAAAATAACAAAGCAACAATTTACCATTACCTAATGCTTTTAACATAAAAATCAATACAAATAAACGTTTTATAAATAAATATTAGTTAATTAAAAATGTATATGAATTTTCCATACTAGAGCCAACGGAGACATACTGTCATATAACAATAGATTCGTATTAAAGTGCTCTTTCAGAATCTATGGTGATCTAGAAAAAACCATCTCTAACTCCACAGTTAAGACTAATTTTTCAACGAAAATAAAAAAGTTCGGATTAAACAATAAAGGTAGAGTTTTCTCTCTAAAAAAATAAAACTTGAGGAGCTTTCAGCCTAAAATAAAACTCACTTGGCTGTCAACAAATAAAACTCTTTTAAGGATTAATATTTTTACGTCTTTAATAACCAGTGATGCCATTAGGATACGAAAGAAAACATTTTCGTATCTTTTGATGACTTCAGGTACTATGTATAATCCTGATATTTTTCGTATCTTTTGAATCTGTGCGCAAAATGTACAGAAATCAAATTTTAAACTTTTCTACTCTGACAAAGTTTATTTAAGTTATCATTTCGTTATGAATACTAAAAAAAACAGTGACAACTAAATACAAAAATAACATGTATTTTGTTGTTAGGTTTTCTAAGTTCTTCTGTAGCTTGCTTATTCTTGTGTATGTGTGTTAAGATGAAATTTTAGAAGAAAACTTTATATGATCTTTTTGACCGCCTTAGTATATACGCCTTAACTCCTATATTAATTTTTACAAAAATGAATTTGTTTTGATAACATCCAAAGATAGTGACATATAATGAATTTTAAAGTTTGCTTACTGTATTTTTAAATGTACATACCTAATATTTATGACTTAAATAAATATAAAAATTAATTTATATGATATCATTTTCTTTATAATATTCATTAACAATGTAAAAAAAATGTTATGTTAATAAATGTTAAACGTTAAAAATGGATTTTCAAATGTTTTCCAATATGTATCATTTTGGAAAAAAAGCGTATCTCTTTGGAAACTAAAATGTATCTTTCTTGAAATTTCAATGGCAACACTGATAATAACACTCATTTTGTTTTTCTTCTTTTTTTAATGACAATTTAATTGCAGCACAAGCTTATTAGATAATACTGCTATACAAATTGTAAAGATCTGACCAGCGGCAAGCTTTGAGTGTCGATCTTTTATTCCTCAACTGAGTTTTAATTTATGACGGCTAAATCGAACTCCCTTTTTAAGAGCTTAATTTGACCTTTTATATTTACGTTAAAGAGATAACTGTTTAAAAAGGACTTTTTTGTTTTTAATTCGCGAAATAACTCCGGGACTGAAAATAATAATAATATGTATTATAAAAAAGCATTTATTTTTCCATTATAAACAAATAATTTATTTTTTTGGTTGCAATTATCCATTACAAACAAATAAGAAAGTAGTATGCATGCCCGACCCTACGATGCTCCACACCACAATATTTAGAGATAACTTTTCAAGAGTGTAGCTTAGGGACCCATGGGCAATCATGGACCTCGCCATTATTTTATGAAGTTAAGATTCATGTCAAAGTTCTCACCATTGACAATATGCTTGTTCCTTAGGACAATTAGAACCTTTATACCAAATTTCAGCAATTTATTTTCAAAACTGCGACCTGAACTTTACGTAGAACGTTCACATAGACAGACATTTTTTCTATGATTTTTTTTTGTCGCTTATTTTATAACTGTTACGATCCTTGAAATAACTGTTATTAAAGAACTTTTTTGATACCAGTTATAACTGCCACCGTTCCTGGTTAATTGTTTTTATGGATATTTTGTTTTAATTTTTTTATTATTATACATATATGAGTTTGACACTTTTATTAAATAACTTTAAATATAAGCATAAAAATCGAATTATTAAATTTGAAATAATCTTTAAAAAAATAACTCCTTGCAAAGATTAATTTTTCAGTGGATATCGAAATTTAATTTTAAGGTGGAAGAATTCTCGCATTTTAAATCTGATTTTCTTTTTGCAAAAAAACTTGAATATTTACTTTACTTTCTTAAATTAAATTGGCTACCGGAGGTATACGCCTTATCCTCAATTGCATATAATCCTATAAAATTAAATATTTACATTGACAGTGAATATAAATTAAGCTTAACTTTACTCTTTTGTAAGTAATAATCCCTTTTTCCTTTAGAAAAATAAATTATCTCTTCTTTTAGCTTTGGTCAAAAAATCGTTAAGTTTTTTTCTTTCATTTGGAGTTAATGCTTTTATTCTTTATACCTAGTTGAATATTTTTCATAATGTTTGTGTGTGATGGGTTAGACAAACACTACATACATATGTACATATATGGAATAAATCTAACCCATTTTCCTTAAGTATAAGCGCTGAATTAATAACAGTTGTCTCTTTGTAACGTTAAAAGTTACCCAAAATTAAAAATGTATATAACACAAACCAAAAGCTACCGTGTTTTAAGTTTTTATCAAAAAATCGGTAAATAGGCACTTTGATAATTTAGAGAAAAAAATCAGCAAAATACCGATAAATCGGTAAATATGACAGGCCTGATCGCAACGCTTCTCGCTAGTTTTGTTGTTGTTGCTCAGCAATTTTCAATACCACAGCACGAAAAAGACCCATCCTTTTAAGGGCATCAATGAATTTGTTACAAAAACAAAATACATGTGTTGTTTTTTTGGTAATTTTTTTTTATTATATTTTTCAATAGTTTTTGTCTACATGTCTTTTGAACGAATAAACGCCATCCTTTTAAGGGCATCGAAGAATTTGTTACAAAAACAAAATACATGTGTTTTTTTTTTGCTAGTTTTTTTTCAATAATTTTTTTCTACATGTCTCTTGAACGAAAAGACCCCATCCTTTTAAGGGCATCAAAGAATTTGTTACAAAAACAAAATACATGTGTTTTTTTTTTTTGGTAATTTTTTTTCAATAATTTTTTTCTACATGTCTCTTGAACGAAAAGACCCGATCCTTTTAAGGGCATCAAAGAATTTGTTACAAAAACAAAATATTTTCGTTGAAAGACAATTGAAAAAAACGGCATCGTACAATGAGTAACTCATTGTATTCGATCAGTATCAACTAGTATCTGCTCTTGTAAAACAGATATAAACAGATATGTTACTCTCATTCTCTTTTTATCAACTCATATCCACTATGTTACAAAAAATATCCATATCAACTTATATCAGAAACACTCGACAACTCATCCATACACACTCACTTTAGTAAACACACAGAAACTTGTACAAACAGATATATCCGTGCACGTCTTTAATGTGAATTTCTGTAGAAAGCAACAACAAAATTACAAAATATTTATGACATTGTTTGTGCTTTCAATGTTATTCTTTGGCGTTGCGTTAGTTTTGTGGCGTTGCGCTGCGTTGTACATGATTAGGGCCTTAATAATGCAAAGTGTTTTGTTTGTTGTAATTTTACAGTTACGTTTTTGGTATTTACTAAATTAGTGAAGTTATTATATTCGATAATGCAGAATAAATATACCCTGCTTTATTGTTAATCTAATATAAAATAATGCAAAAGTTTAGAATGTTTTTATATGCAATTTTCAGTTATATATATTTGGATAAATACATAAACTAATCGAAATTAATACCAAAACAATGGCAAAGTGAAAATACTACCTTTTGGTGAAGGATATTGTTTTTAGATAAGAGTAAAAAAGTGTAACTAGTTTAAAATTTGTGACTAGTGAAGGGCTATTAATATTTAATTTTATTAAAATATGTAAGTTTGTAATTTTTGTAATCCTTTAACAAATTTTAAATTGTGTTTAATTTTTTCTGCAGTGTGTGATAAGTGTAAAATTTTTGTTATGTTTGCGGTTTATTCGCTGACAAAAACATCGCTTGGATCTAAAGAAAAATAAAGCCTTGTTAAATGCTTTCAATACAGTTTTTAACTGCTCATATTTGTAGTTCTAGCAAATGGTATGAACCCGAAAGTATTTGTACAATCTGTTCCAGTGTGCTTAAGAAAACTAAGCCTGAAAAGTTTATAAGCCAGCCATTAGACAAAAAGAGCCACATAATAATGATGGCAAATTATTGCTGGTCTCTCCGACGAGAAACAGATGGTTTGTTGAACAAACGTAACTATACATGTTAACTTAGGTTAAGCTATTTGTGCAGTTTTTAATTAACGTTTGTAAGTCAAGTGGTTTACCAAAAGAAAAGTCCGCAATTGAAAAATTTTTACTTTTGAAAAAGTTTAGTAACTTTTGCAAATATAAACTGATTTTAACAAATCACATCTCGTTTTGATTTTCATAGACAAAAAATTTAAATAACTCTTGTTGAATTTCAAAAATTAGGGGAAAAAACAAAAAAATTAGAAACTTTTGATAAACAATTACCTAATTTCTTGGAATATATATTTTATGAATACACTTCATGAAATCTTAATTATTTACCTTTCCAAAAATGTTAAAAAATGTCGGTCAAGAAATGTGTGAGTAAGAGGTACTAAAGTTCTACGACCTACCCCAAAACCGTTTTTTGAAAATAACTCAAAATTTTGAGGGTGCTTCAAAATTTTTGAAAACGATTTTTGTATGTCCTCACCTAGGCCTACAACCCCCCCACAAGATCGGTTTTCAAGTTCTGACAAAAGGGGTTTATTTTTTGTAGCAGTGTGCTATTAATGTAATAATCAAATCAAATAGACATGATTGTTTTTCCCATTGGCTAAAATTATTTGAATTTTTCGAGTTGTTCGAATAAATGAAAACTCTTATACGATTAATTGAGCAAAATTAAAATTTAAAAATCAATTAATTCTTTACTCGAACAAAATACAATGCCAAATAATAGGATACTATAATTTGTACAGTATTTATGTTAGAGATTGAGATTGTTGAATTTTCACGCACCGTTCCTTTTGATCCGTTATCACGAAGTGCTAATATCCATACTAATTTAAATATTTTTAAACTATTTTGTTTCTTTTTAGCCAATATTCTTTAGGAGAATGGCAACATACAACATATAAAAATCTAGAAAGTAATGCAAAGGAGTTAAATTCCGCTGCTCAACTTAGAGCATACATTGATCTACTTTTAAAACAAGTTTGTGAAGATATGGAAAATCAAACTGATCGCACAAACGAAGCCTTCCAGCGTCGAATAGCTGAGCTCCGTCATGTTAAAAAATGTTTGGAAAATAAACATAATGACACAATGAATCACATTAATGAGGTTAAAAATAATATTCATGATTTAGAAAAAGGCTTGGCTGATAAACAACGCGCCCAACAACTATGCTTGACCCGCTTAAGCAATAGAGCAACACGTCCTGGTCTGGAACTAACTTGTGACGAGGTTCAAGATGCGCTATACCACGAGCTCAACGCTTTAAAAGCCTCAATGTGTAAATTAAATCAGAAGATACAGGAGAATAAGGCATCTTTACGTTATCTTTTGCATGTACAAGTAATGCAAGAGGAGGAAATAAACATCAAATCAAACTCCATTAAAATTGATCAAGTTGATTGTATGACTATACGTCAAGCATTAAAATATTCCTCATTTTAAATTGTTGAGATTAAAGAAAGAAAAAAAAATAATCCAAAAACTGCACTATTAAAACAAAATTACACATAATTTATTGGATCACCAAAATACTGTTAGTTTTAATAATTTTCTTAATGTTTGAAATTCAGACGATATTATAAAAATTCTTGAAAACAGGTAATATTTAAAACAAAACAGGTTTTTTATTTTCCAACCATTTTTTCGATTTTCAAATTCGGGTTATCGGACATAAACATCGATTTTATTTAAAACTAGACGTGCCCCCGGCGTTGCCCGCCCAGAGTTAATTTTTGATTAAATAAAACCGGTTGGATAGAGTCGTTTCATCAAAATCGGTAAGATAGTTCCGGATAGGTAGAAATTGCCCATCTGTCCCTTCATATTCCTAGCTTTGAAAAAAAATATAAGCCCTGTGTGTTTTATTCACGCTGATCTGTCTAGGATAGAGTTTTTTATTCCCGCACTTTTTGGCTTCCCGGGAAAGCGGGGATAGATATCAAATTCCCGGGATCCCGGGATTCCCGCACAAAGTTTTTTATATATTTATTTACTTATTTCTCCAATGAAACTAATATTTCTTACGCTTAAAATAATTAAGTCTGGTATCTATTATATAACAAAAACGTAAAAAATTTAAGATTAAAATAATTTTATCTTATTTTGATGCCAATAGGATCATAGAAATCAATATACGTATATACATTGTCAAATACAGAGCTCATTTGCATAATTAGAATGAAAGAATTGAAGGCTTACAGCCAATTTCATCAAGTTCAGTTAAAACTTAACTGTTACCTTAACTTCCAGTTAACAATATGTTTTCGACAGTTATACTTGTAGTTAATTATAACTGAACTTGGTGAGATTGGCCGTTAGTGTAATAAAATTTCTGGAAGTGCGATTAGGAACTGAAAGCATAACATTACGAAGTAGGAATTCTGAAACAATTTTACGTTTAACAAATTCAGCAGGAAGGAAAAATTTTATTTGCTACATATTTTTAATTACATATTTTTTTACAATGTTGTAACCATTAATCAGCAGTGGTGTATGAAGGTATACTAAGTTTGTCATTCCATGTGAATCTTTTTTAATATTATTGTGAGTCCTTCATTAATTCTAAGCCGATTTAGTCATATGGGTGTCAAATTGTTTCTAGACATTCTAGGCTGTTTGGGATTGAATTCTAGCAGAATCGCTGCAGTAGGAAAAGAGTAATGCACCCAAATGTGGAACTACCGCCCTAAAAACTCAACAAAAACTAACATAAATTTGTGGCGAAATGCACCTTTTGTCATTAAATTTCCACAAATTCGTTTAATAAGGCACAAAGTTTCGTGAATGTCGGTCCATAATTTATCTACGGCTCCATGTTTAGACCAATCTCGTAAATCATGTAAGTATGGCTAAGGGTCATACTTGAAATGCCGCATATGAAGCACAATCTAGCAAAACACTTTACTTTATTAATAAGCCTTTAACTGTAGTAAATTAAAATATTGTGGTAAAATTAAGTTGGATTAAACTACTTAAGACACTAGTCCGACATAGATTTACTAAAGTTTTGAAAAAAGATGTTCTTCAAAATTTCCCGGGAATCCCGCAACTAATTCCCGGGAATGCGGGAATTGAAAACAATTGAAAATCCCGGGAATTCCCGGGGCGGGAAATCCCGGGAACAAACTCTAGACTCTAGGATTAAAATTTCATCAAAAGTTATTAGATATTTTCGGAGAGGAAGTAATTCTCCCTATGTCCCCCTCCTGGTCTTAGTTTTATGAAAATAAAAAGCATAAATTTTCAATTACATAAAAATCGGTTAAAGCGTAGAATTATACAATCTTTTCAGCTTTAAAATATTAGTATCGATTTTAGGGGTTATTTTGTAAAATTCGAAAAAAATGTTATGAAAAAATTTTCAACGCAAGGAGAAGGGATTTACAAAACAGCCCCCTTGAGGCTGTTAATTGGGATGAAAATAGCAATAAAATGCATAGTAATAAAAAAGATATAATTCAATTCGATTTTGTACAAAATTAAAAATTGTCTTCATCATATTAAATACCGAAATTTTTAGTTGTTTTTGAAAAATTCGTGATATTTTCGTTTTTTATATTTTTATTATTTTCCCAATATTTCGGTAAGCATCGCTAACCATCTTCAGGGGTCTGAATAAATAAATACAATAATAATTATTATTAACATTAAACAAAAAACAAAACATAATATTACAAAGATAAATACAAGTAAACAATTAAAAAAATATAATAAACACAAAACTTCACAATAACACTTGTGCCACTTCTTATTAGATTTTATTCCTCTAAAATTTAGAGTCTAAATCTATTTTATCGATCGTCTGGTTTGGTTTATTTATTGTCTGTATATGTGTGCACAATTTTCTGTGTCTTGTCGGTAATTTAGACGAAGCTGTGGATTAACATCAATAATATGTAGCATCTCTAATGCAAATCTCCTCGAATAATTCCTCTCTTCATGTAATATTTTTACTCCTTCAAAATGTGGTTTGTGATTTTTCAACGTACAGTGGGCTGCTAGTGCAGTTTTTTGTTCAATAGGTTTGTCAATAGCTTTATGGTCAGATTTGTGCGAAGATATTCTTGTCTTAAGTTTTGTTTTTGTCGTCCCAACGTATACTTTATCGCATATATTGAGCCCGTCACCACTACAGGAAATTTTATATACCACATTTGACTTGTCTTCCTTTTTAATTTTTGATTTTGTTTTGCTAAATAACTGATTCACAGTGTTGTCCGTTCTAAATGCTAGTTCAAATTTTTCTTCGTCATAAATATCTGAGTTTTTCCAACTTTGCAAGAGTCCAGAAACAAATGATATGCTTTTATATCTTTTTGGTTCTCTTATCACCTGTTGCCTGTTGTTTTTTGCACGTTTTATAAGATTTTTAATTGTTATTATTGGGAAGTCATTCATGGTTAAAATATTCGTTATTTTTGTTATATTGTTTTCATGGAATACCATGTCACTTATTTTAAGAACTCGTCGTATGGAATTCGATGCTGTATTTATAATAATTCTTCTGGGATGCTTAGAATAAAAATTTATCAATCGTCCCGAGGCTGTTGGTTTTTGATACCAATTAACTTTTAAATTGCTTCCTTTTCTTATAGCAATTGCGTCTAAGTATGGCAGTTGGTTGTAATTTTCTTCTTCCATTGTAAACTGTATTTGTCTATTAAATGAATTTAGTTTTTCGATGGTGCCATTTATTTTGTCCTTTTTTACTATTGCGAATAAATCATCCATATATTTTATAATTATCCTCGGTTTTACGTCCATTTTAGCCAATGATATGTCAAGAAGTTGTTCCATAATTATATCAGCTATGAAGAAATTTTATAAAATCTATAAAGATTTTTTGACGCCCCACACGTTACAAAAATATTGGTCCTACTCCACTGTGTATACTGAGAGGCTCAGAATCGCTTTTTGAGTCTAACGATGTCTGTCCATTTGGCTGACTAGCTGGCTTTCGATGTAAACTTTGTGCGCAAAGTTCAGGCTGCAACTTTCGAGACGAAATTGAGCATTTAGGTTTTATTTGTTATAAGGACGAAGCCTTATAACAAAATGTAACATGCATTAGCTCGGAGACTGAATCTGTCTAAAACCAAATCAGAAATTTTAGCTGCAGACTTAAAAAGGGTTATCTACTTGAACCTGGAGTCAATGTTACCAGCTTTCGTAAGCGTCAAACAGCTTTCTGCCGTTCTTTTCAGTAAACGATGATATCACGTTTGCTTATTGCAACGATATTAAAGGAATAACAAATGCAATGAATTTTGGGTATAACCACGAGGACTGGCGTATATTTATTGAATCATCTAAGAATAGTATAAAAGCTGTACTTCTGTATTACGATAACACCAAAAATCCTATTCAAATTGCCTGTGGAATGAGTATTAAAGAAAGCTATGATTCTTTAAAATTAATGCTGGACTCCGTAAAATATGAAGACCAAAAGTGGCGGATCTGTTGTGATTTAAAAGTCATTACTTTCTTTTCAGGTATGCTGGCTGGATACGTTAAGTACGGATGCTTTTTAGGCACTTGGGATAGCAAATGGAAGAGCGACCAATATTCCAAAAAACAATGGAAGTTAAGAGCTGAGGGAACATTAGGAGAGCACAATATCGTTCATCAAGCATTGGTACCAACTGAAAAAATTCTCTTACCCCCATTGCATATCAAACTTGGTGTGGTAAAAAACTTTGTTAACCAGTTGTCAACAGAATCTGATGGAACCAGTTGTCAACAGAATCTGATGGGCATGGTGAAAAATTTCATCAAACATGCGCACCCATTGAAGAACGCTATAAAGGCAAAAGCATTCATTCGCTTATCGCTGAAATATGCTGGACATTGTATGATAATGAAGTGGAATTGCCTAGAGCTAAAAAAAATTTAATTAATGAATACTTCCTATCCAAATTTGCTATATAAGGTAAAATAATAGAGATATTAGTGATTTTTAGTTAAATTTTAACTATTTTCTTTTCATGCTAAATTTTTGGTGTACTATAAAATAAAATTTCTTATAAATGCGAAATTAACCCTAAGCTCACTTTTGTTGTGTCTTATTTCTGACTTTCTGGATGAATTTTCTGTTTTGATGTATTCAGAGACTTATAGTGAAATTTCACGGATAATATTTTTGCGGAACATTTTAACCCCTTAAATCCCTGTTTTAATGGTGTTTTTGCTCTTTTTTAAAAGAAGGACCAAAAAGACCCATCCATACCTTAAGGAGTTATAGGGTTAACATATTCTACAAAAATGTTCTCCGTAACATTCTACATAGATTTTATACCTAAAATGTAAGGATCGCATGGTTTCTTATGCCGATTATGAAATTCAGATGTAAACTTTCAAAACGCCGATACACGTGTTTTTTTTTTTGTCTCCTCTATCAAAATTTATAGGCCGGATCTTGTAATTGTTTTTTTTTTTTTTTTTTTTGGTTGTACAGTGTTATTTTGATTTTAACATTTTTTTAAAATATACTAATCAAGGCGAATTTAAGAAGGTAAGTGCTACTCTACAACTAGTGGACACAGCTGACGAACGGGCGACGAGTTTCACTTACCTTTTTGAATTCGCCTTGATACTAATGTTTTCAAAACTATTTTGTAAACAACAAACATTAAAGTCACACTTACCCTGATCTCCTCGTAGCAATATTTAATATATATATATATAGTATTTATAATTAAATATTGATTGCTCCATAAAATTTGCGACGTGTGGACCGCATATTGCCATGAATGACAATCCACTGCACAATGATTGCTCTTCTGATTGCTTTAGAAATTATTGCTTAGCAATCTGGTGTTAAATCAGTTGTCATTTATCTGACATTTCATTTATAAATACGTTTGCTTATGACAAAACAATTTCACGTGTTCTCCAGCAATTTAATCAGCAATTATTGCGCCATTGTTCTGCCGACGTTTTTGCTTGTTCTTAGCAAAAAAAAAAATTGCTACGTGAAGACCCAGCGTTAACTTTATTTTGTATAGCCGACGCACACTGGGGCCAAAAGCCTTTTTTGAGGATTAATGCATAGCTCCTCAGTTACAATAGTCAGGCACACTAAATTTGATGGGGGTAACTCCATCAAATTTAGTGTTATAACAAAATCTTTTCTTATATCTGAAGAATTTGATGTGCGTTACTCTTAGAACAAACTTAATTTTCCAACAAAATCTTGTGGGTACAAAAGGGGGGATACGGGTAGCCCCATGCAAAAAAAAATTGTTTTTTTCTTATATTTGAAGAATTACAATAGTGAAGCATACTAACATACAACATTTAAAATATATAAATTATACTATATAATATATCATATATATATAATCACGGTCACGCGTAACTCATGCGTAAGAAATCACGACATTTGCACATCTATAATAAAATTATAGCAGAAGCCGTGAAGCGCTTTTTGTTGGTAACACAACGCGTATTGCTACTAATTCGTACATAACTTCTAAGGCGCACCCATGCGCACCCTAATATTTTCTAAAACAACGCTGATTTACTCAACCTTTAAAAGAAAGTTAAAATCTCTACTTAACTAAGCCTAATTAATAACTTTATGTACACTTAAATTGAGAAAATTAATTTTTTTTTTGCATTTCCCATATAAACTTAAAAAATGAAAACACTTCCAAAAATAATTTTTTTTTTTAAATTTAAGCTAAGCATTTGAATAAATACCTGAGCTTGATGGTTGCATGGTTATATTGATTACTTTTTGAATTTACTTTCGGTAAACCGGACTTATTTACGAAAAAAAATGTAGCTTTTATACCAATTTATTTAAATATTTTGTTACAATGTTTAATTTCAACGCATCAGTACAAAAGCACCGTAACATATTTTACATTTATTTTTTGCCTACTGGTGCAGAATTTTGTGCACTTTAACCGAGTAGTTTTAGTTTTCACGGTACTTGAACTTTTTTTTTAATTAATCCGTGAAATCACTGCCTTTGGCCCCTGTGTGCGACGGTTGTATTTTCGCCGCCATTTTGGTCGCCTTAAACGTTATGTATGACTGGCGTTCTCAATGTCCGCGATTTCACATCGGCTTCGAGTGTAATATTATGACATTTATAACGTATCGACGTAATCTCTTTTTTTTATAGTTTTGATGAGTTACAGACACACTTTGTTCGCACTTTTCGAGTAACTATGGAATATTTTGTTTCACATCTTTTCGATGCAAGAACTTCTCATCAAAGTTACAGAACATGGGTACTGAACAATACAAGACAAGCAAAACCATCTTGTTGACAAGATTCGAGAATTAGCTTATAAATGTTTTACAAATATTTTCTTCTTTTCGATTTTTAAAAAACTGAATTTTTCATATTTATACAATGGTTAAATTAAAACAAACGGACACAATTTTATATGAAAATCCGTTTCTTAAACCCTTTATTAACGTGTTTTAATTTTTATAACTTAGGCCGTTAGAAACTAACAAAACTGAGTGTTATTTTACAATGACGATTTTTTTTTTGGGAATATTGGTATCATGGAATAGTTTAAGAAATTACCTTTCAAGCCTGGCAATTCCATTAGCACATTAACAGCTAAATAAAGAGAAAAAAATTTAATATATTATCGGAAAATTACGGCCAATTTTTAGGTTTGATAATACATACATTCATGTTGATACAGACACATGATTTTTTATAATTTTGCTTCAATAAACATATATTTCACTTATCATAAAAAAGAGTAAAATTTGAATTTAATATGGATATGGAGCACAAAACGTCAATTTCAAACACAAGATTTGATATGGAGCACAAAACAATAATTTTTATATTCTTAGAACCTTGATATGTCATGCCTTATCATATGCAAACGTAAAAAACTTTCTTATTTGCAGAAAATATGTACAGCAATTCAGTGGTAACATAAAAAATATTTATCGTATATATTTTGAGAAAACTATTATAAACCTTCATAAACGTTTTTCTCGTTACAGACTTTTTTATTGTATTATGGAATATTATATTGAAAATATGTTCTGCCATTTTCATTATAAGCATATACATATTTACATATTTCCTGAAAAATTTTATATTTTATTACTTTCTCAATTTTTATCGTAGCAATTGTCGAATTCCATATTGAAAACTGTGATTGTTAAATTCCTACGTGGTTACGTTGGACAAGTACTAAAAAGTTTAATTTAACAGTTTTACGAAAAAATTGAAAATATCGATAGCTTGTCAACAAACTATCGAAAGTATAGAATGTGACTCGACTGCTTGTCAGCTCTAGTAAAGAAAACTTTTTAATTTGACGTTTAGAAAAAATGTTGGCAACTAATGATTTTTAATTTAGCGCTTTTGTCTTAAATTTAAATGGCAACGATGTGTAGTTGTCAAAACAACGCACACATACATATTTTCTATTCTTATAGACGGCATTTTGGTGGAGAATATTTTTTATTGGATCTTTTTACACAAATTTGAAGACAAATTATAAAATAGATTGTAAGTATGTTGATTTAGTAATTTATTAAAAAAAAACAATTTTTGTAGAAAGACTATGTACAAAAATGATCATATTTGAAAAAACAAATTTGTTTGCCATTCCAATTTAGCATGTTTAATTACCAGATTTAATTTGATAATAAATATGTACATCACTGGATGTGTGTTAGTTCTACATTTAAGTTTATGATATAAAAATTCAATCAAATTTCAGAAAAATGTCGAAACGTACTGCTGACGACAACAGCAGTGGTGGCAGTTCAGGTAACACCGCTGCCAATTCGAATCTCGGCCAACCACCTATTAAAAAGGTTCATTTTGAGCCTCATCTTATTGGACCAGTCTCGACTCTGGAGGAAATGGACATTAAAGTATTAGAATTTCAAAATAAAAAACTGGCTCAACGGATTGAGCAGAGAATGCGTACTGAAGCCGAACTGAGACATCGCATAGAGCAATTGGAAAAGCGGCAAACACAGGACGATGCTGTACTTAATGTGGTCAATCGTTATTGGAACCAGTTAAACGAAGATATAAGACTGCTGTTACAAAGATTCGATGCTGAGACTGCTGATGAATTAGAGAATCGCAATGAAAATGAGGTTACGACCTCTTTTTTAACTCAGTTGTCGACATGGGACAAGGAGGAATTAGACGATAAACTTGCAAATCGAGTGCAAGTCTCTAAAAGAGCAGTAGCCAAGATTGTACAGGTTATTGACAGAATAATGCAGAGAAATGAAAAAATAACAATGTCTTTGAAAGGAGGGCCCTCAGCAGCGGCTTCTTCCTCCTCAACTTCAGAAACAGGAGATGAGTCGCAAACAGATGCTAATGCTGCTAATAATACACCTAATATAGATGAGACCCTTAAGCAAACCCACATTGAGATTATGACGGAAAATTGTAATTTACAAAATCTTAATACTTCGCTTCATGAAAAATTTCATACAATGTCTATAAAAATGAAAGAATATCAAGATGCCCTAACTGCTAAAGAGACGGAAAATGCAGAACTTAAGAATCAAATTGATGAGTTGCAATATGACTTGGAAAAAATTCATTGTAGAAATGATAAACTTGAAAATCATCTTGCAGAAGCAATTGAAAAATTAAAGGCATACCATCAAATGCATGGCGATCCAAATAAAAGCTCTTCGTCCACTAAAGGTTCTGGGCACACTCATGTTAGTAGTCATCAGATTGAAGACTTGCAAAAAGAACTTGAAGAAAATAGAGATTTGGCCAACAATCGATTGCAAGAACTTGATAAGCTACATGCTACGCACAGAGAAACGTTAAAAGAAGTTGAAAAGCTAAAAATGGATGTAAGTTGAGAAATAAAAATTATTTATATACATAAACATATAATGTTGCAGTTTATATTTGCCCAAATATTTTTAAACTATATGTAAATGCGTTTTGTTCAGTCCTGAATTAAAACCTCCATATTACATGCCTTACAAAATTTAACTTATATTAATAAAAAGTTCTTGGAAAACAGTATTCAGAAGGCATTATCAATTAAATGCATAAATTATACATGAATTTATTACCTTTCGAAGCCTTTAAATCAAAAATAAAAACTAGGGATCTTAACGATTATACATTATGGTTCTTTTTTGAGTTAAATTAATTGTAAGTCTTCTGTTTTATTTTTACTTAAAAAATTACATGTAGAGCGTAATGTCTGATCCCGGCAACGTTTTAAATGTACTCAGTTCCTTTGAAATGACATCCCTTATGTACGGACAAATTTGAGCGGCACCCTTGGTGTCCGGTCACGAGAGATGCTACTATATTACCTATTAAGGTTTTATATTTTGCCTAAAAAAATTATTTTTATTTTTAACATAAAAAATAAAATGTTATTTATCAAATACAAGTTTATATGTACTTGGTCTCTGAATATCAATTTGGCCCTTAATCGGTTAATAGTTCCAATTTATACTGCTGCCGCTCAGTTTATTCAGTCCCCACTATAAATAAATACACTACAAAAAAGCTTGTATTATTAAAACAACCGAACTAAATTTAAAATTCTAAAATCTTCAGATACGTCAACTTCCCGAGTCAGTAATTGTTGAAACAACTGAATATAAATGTTTGCAATCGCAATTTTCAGTTTTATATAATGAGTCCATGCAAATTAAAACGATGTTAGATGAAACGCGGAATCAATTACAGACAAGCAAAAATCAACATTTACGTCAAATTGAAGTAATGGAAAGTGAAGAACTGATTGCACAAAAGAAAGTCCGAAGTGAAATGATTCAAATGGAAGATGTTTTAGCTCAAATACGAAAAGAATATGAAGCTTTGCGCATTGAATTTGAGCAAAATATGGCTGCTAACGAGCAGACGGCCCCAATAAACAGGGAAATGAGACATTTAATAACATCATTGCAAAACCATAATGGTCAATTAAAGGGAGAGGTACAACGCTATAAGCGTAAATATAAAGACGCATCAGCAGATAATGTTAAATTGCGACGGGAATTAGATGAAGCTACAGCCAAGTTAGAGGGAAACAAACCACAACACACACCAGGCCAGGGAGGAAGTGTAGAAGATGTAAAACAAGAAGCCACTGGAAACATTAAAGAAGAGATTTCAGGTAACTCGAATAATTTGGCAAATGCAATTAGTGCTAGCGCAGATGGTAGTGTTACTATTAAAGATGAAGGTGCAGTCATTAAATCAGAAGATGAAATCATGGATGATGATTTGAACAAGGATCAGAAAGACACCACAGTCAAGAAAGAGCATGCGTCACCGGGAGGACCTGATAAAAAAGAAAATCAAATAGGTAGTAATACAGCAGGTTCCACTCCTACTGGTATTGCATCTGGTACAGGCATATCGGTTGTTAAACAAGAAAAGGATGTTAAAGATGTTCAAAAAGTAAAAGATGTTAAAGTTCAAGAGTCTGAAATAGTTCGCGATCTAAAAGCTCAATTAAAGTAAGTTAAACAGTAATTTGGTTTATAATATTATCTTTTGTTACCATAATTTAAATACTTTTTCTTGTTTTAGAAAAGCTCTTAATGATCAAAAAGAAATGAAGCTTCTGTTAGACATGTATAAAGGTGTGTCGAAAGATCAACGGGACAAAGTTCAATTAATGGCAACAGAAAAAAAATTACGTTCGGAAATCGAAGAACTGCGACTACAACTGAAAAAAATACAGGAAAGTAAAAGAGAAGAGCGTAAGAAACTGGCAGACGAAGAAGCTCTTCGAAAAATCAAACAGCTGGAAGAACAAAAATATGAATTGCAGAAACAAGTAGCGAGTCAAAAACCACCTGATAATTGGGGACCAGGTGGACCAAATTATGCGCGTCCTTTTGTGGGTTCCCATGAAGAAGAGGCTTTACTTAACGAAATGGAGGTTACCGGTCAAGCATTTGAAGACATGCAAGAGCAAAATTCTCGTTTAATACAGCAATTGCGCGAAAAAGATGACGCAAATTTCAAATTGATGTCGGAACGGATTAAAGCCAATCAGATGCACAAACTACTAAGAGAGGAAAAACAAATTTTAGAAGATCAAATGGCCACAAAAGATACCCAAATTGAAGCTATGCATATAGTTTTACGTAAACTTGAGGAAAAGGAGAGGAGTTTACAGGCCACCGTTGCTGCTATTGAAAAAGAGCTTGCGCTGCGACAACAAGCTATGGAAATGCATAAGCGGAAAGCCATTGAATCCGCCCAATCAGCGGCCGATCTTAAATTACATTTGGAAAAATATCATGCTCAAATGAAAGAAGCTCAACAGGTGGTTGCCGAAAAGACCAGTTCCTTGGAAGCTGAAGCTTATAAAACTAAACGATTGCAAGAAGAGTTGGCACAATTTAAGCGCAAGGCAGAGCGTATGAAGAAAATTGAAATGACTGGCACCACCATTGATGAAGTGATGCTAGAGGAGATTCGAGAATACAAAGAGACGCTCACCTGTCCATCCTGCAAAGTTAAACGTAAAGACGCCGTGCTCTCTAAATGTTTTCATGTCTTTTGTTATGATTGTTTGCGTACTCGCTATGAGACGAGGCAACGTAAATGTCCCAAGTGTAATTGTGCCTTTGGTGCCAATGATTATCATCGTTTGTATTTAACTTAAGTTAATGTAGTTAAATTTTTAATTATATCTTAGGATGAATATTTAACATATAAATATACACATAAAATTAAAAAATAATAACAAACACACAAACAAAACATACTCACTTATAAACATTCATACACTTCCATTATTGTTTATTATGTTTATTTAACTTTATGTTTATTGTTTTAAATGAAACAAATTATACATAGACATAAACAATCCATAAGGATTATATTTTTTAAATGTATCTTAATATGATTGCTTTAGGCGAATAAGAACACAAAGCGAACTAATAAATATACATATATGTATCTATATTATAAATATATGCAACTTATTAAGCTTGATATTTATGTTTTGAGAATACCAAACCTTATTTGGGGTTTTTTATATGTGTCAAATTTGTTTGTGATATGATTTTAAGCTGGGGTTTCTGTTTGGCCGTTTCTTCCGGTGGATAGATCGTTTGCAATTATCCTGCCGACAGAGTGGTCCAAAAAACAATTTTTAAGCTATATTTGAACGTTACTGATACTGGTAATATAACTAACTAAAAAATGTAGCAACATACATATCGCACTTTATCAACAAGAGGGAATAACTTGAAATTTTTTACTTTTTCACCTTTTCGAAAAAAATCGACACGCTAAATTCATATCTACCGCTGTAAAAATATCGTGCTATTTTGTCTTCTTTTTGGCAATGAAACGGTTAGTTTAAAAATTGTTTTTCATATGCCTTCAATGTGAAATTAAAAACTGTTTTTTTCTATTGAAAATTTTCAAATTTTGAGTTAATTCCCTCTTGTTGATTAACTGCGATATGCATTTGGGACATATTGTAAGTATTCGCATTCGCAAGAATTTAAATCATATAATTATTCGCATCACCCAATATTATATGTATGTATCATGTATACATGAATATGTATTATATATATCGTCACCTTAAATGCAAATGGACGTAATTACATTTTTATATTTTTTAGGAAAAGCAAAAAACTTTACAAAATCAATTACAACAAGGTGTACTTGATGTTTGAATTTATTTAATAAAGTCGGCATTTTTGATCGCTACGTTAATTTAAAAAAAAAAAATTTTTGATATTAAATCGCAATCGATTTCGATTTCACGTTATTTCGTGGTCTTAAAATTTTAATTATGAATCAATGTGTTACATCAAAAACACATTCTCTTTAAGAAAAAAAAAAAAAAATAAATTGAATAATTACCCCCAATAAACATACAGCTTCTGAATAAAACTTAGCCAAATAATTTTTTGTTTTAACACTTTTTTTTTAATAACAATTAACTATGAATAATCCAAATGAGTTAATAACACGAATTGCTTGATTCACATGGGGCCTCCGTTATTGTGGGTTGACAAGAGAAGACATAGTTCAATGGGCAATTCGGCGCTTTTATTGATTCTCCACTTGTTGCATCATATGAACGTCCACTGAAGCGATTTTGGGGCGATGGTATTAAAGATTTAAATCTTCCGAATGTAGGCTGGGCTCCACTCAACGCTGTGTTTTGATTAATAGTGACTTGTTGTACCACTGCTGATTGCTGTTGTCGTGTTTGTCTTTTGTTATAATCTACATGAAATTGTGGCTGAGTTAGTGGAAGTGGACGTATAAAGTGCTGGAATCCATTTGAGTATAAACCAGCTGGTATTAAATGGAAACTTGGCTGTGTACTACGTCCACATCTTGTTACTTGAAAAGTTGGCACTGGTGGTTCTAGAGGTGGTGATTGGGATGATGGAGCTACAGAAAAACAATTACAGTGCACTTGGACACCAAGTATAGAAAGTATCGTAATAGAAAACACTAGTTTCCAAAATGAAGACATTTTTTATTGATGATTTTTTATTTTTATTTAAGTTCGCTAAACGAAATTCAAGAAACTACTAAATTGTTTGTTCTGTAAATCGTTCTTTATTAATTTTAAAGAAGTCAATTTCTAAAGTGCTTTGTAATGAAAATTCATGACCTTCAGTTGACAATGTTAAAAAAGTAAAAAATCAGTTGTAATAAACATAAACAAAATTTTAAACTAAAGTGCAAACTTGTACATCCGCATTGACCCAATTCTCGGGCATCAAGTTCAACTTGCTCTGATTTCTTTGTATTCATAATAAATAATTAACAGCAACAGATGTACATTACACAAGTTATACCTATAATTCTCAAATAAATACTGATTACATTAGCTAAAATCATTAATGAAATAACTTTACAATAATGAATTTAAAAATAAATACACACAAAAATAAAATGCTATACATATTCGGATGTGCTGAAACTTTGATCCGCTCCACCGTGAGTAAGAATATTTTATATTGGATCCTGAAATTATGAAACAATATTTATCAAAACTGATCTCACAGTATTAAGACTCGTTGCGGTTTTAGGCGTATTAAAGTATACTCCAAAAGTACGCTTTATATGGGATATATGATAAATTATGGGCCCACCAAAACAAAATAAGGAATAGTGATTTTTATTATGTATTAAAAAAACTAACTAAAACCAAAATTCAGCACAATATCATTATGTAAAGACCGATCTTTACAAAATCTTGTAGTGTGATTTCTATTTTTATGGAACATGTCAAATGAAATTTTACTACAGTAGCATTATTCGTTACGGTTAAAGGCGTACTAAAGTGTTTTCTTAGAGTGGGCTTTATATGCGACCTAAATAAATTTTGGATCGATCTTCACGATATTGGGCTAGTCTTATTTAAATCTGACAGCCTTAAATTTAGTTCCACAATATCGTTTTTTGTTACGGTTGTAAGCATACTAAAGGGTTTTCTGAGACTGGACTTTATATAGGGCCTAAGGTAAATTATCGACCGAATTGCGCGAAATTTGGTTACATGGTTTCTAGTCATAAAAAACGGTGCGTTCCGCTACCAGTTTATGTGAGCTTTTGTAACTATAAACGTTGAATTCAAGTAACAACACCAAAAACAGAACAATGTATTTTTTTGTTGCTTTCGTTGATCGATATGTCAAAAACACAAGCAACTTTTGACATTTCTCTCTAAGAAAAAAAAAATAGCACAGCTGTGTTTTCAACACCACCTGATAAATGAATTCGCCTTGCGTTCACTTAAAATATTAAATTCAAAAGAAAATTAATTTTAAACAACTAACAATTTATTTTAAAAACGGATCATTTAAAATAAACAAGTCTTGATTTTTTTTGTTGAAATTTTTAAGGGGTCTGTACACGGTCAAAATGCTTGTCATGCCGGCGAATTCACTCGTGTACGCGTACTGGACGTTATATTCGCCGTCATATCTAAATTTTTGTATTTTCCATCCAGCATCGTTTATAAATTAAGCAATTTCAATATATAAAAATTCATAAATTATTTATTATTTGGAGAAAAAAACCAATAACATAACAAACAAAACAATTCTTGAGCTAAAACCAGAAAACAAAAGAATAATTCATAAATATGTAATTTTTTAAATTAAAACTTATTATGCTATTAACACAACTGGGACGAACGACGAATTTCGCCCAACACGACGAATTTTTCAGTAAAAATTCGGTGAGTAAATTCGTCGTATGAAGCACAGTAATGACGAATAACTAGCAGCTTCTTATAATTGAGAAAGTTGATTGCTGTTTGCAATGAGAGAGAAATAGTGTGACCACATGAAAAAAATGTATATTTATATTAAATAGTTTACAATAAAAATACTTCTAAACTGAAACAAAACATGGTCACCTGGTACGTATTTGTTCGTCGTTCGCCGGCGTATGAGATATAAATAAATTTATTGTAAAGTCGCCGCGTATGACAAATTTTGGCAGACGCAATTATTGTTTGTATTTTCATAAACACCAATTTGTCTTATTTTTGACTACGAATATTCGCGCCAAAAAATTCGTCGTTCGTCCCAGTTGAATTCCTAGTACTATGTAGTATCTAAAAAATAAACTGTAAGATCATTTTATTAGTTATTTAATAAGTTTAAGAAGATCTTATAAAAATATCTTTTATAGAAATAAAACTTGACTTTGAAAAAATGCTTTAATTTATCGTAGATGTTGGAGCAATCAAAAGCAGCCCATAATACAAAAGCTTCCATCATGTTATTAGAGCCCTGTCTTAACTTTTTAAAAGTTTCTAACACTTCTAATTGTTGCGGTTTATTCTGTTAAAATATTGATATGAGAAGATATTAGAAGAAACAAATAACTAAACACATACATATAAAAAGTACGCTA
This sequence comes from Pollenia amentaria, assembly GCA_943735925.1. Classification (NCBI taxonomy): domain Eukaryota; kingdom Metazoa; phylum Arthropoda; class Insecta; order Diptera; family Polleniidae; genus Pollenia; species Pollenia amentaria. Next base: position 230,069,593 of record OX031009.1, read on the forward strand.
CACAAAAAGCTGTTGACAGCAAACACTTATTTAAAATGAAGATTAATGAACACCTCCTTCGTTTGTATAAAAAAATATTTTCTAAACAAATAGTAAATGCATCACTGCGCTGCATCAGAAAAGCAAACTTTTTTTGATGGCGATAAAAAAGTAATTGCAATTTTTTTTTAATTGTGTTAATATTATTTTTGTGGAGTATTTGACAATTTTTTGGTCCACATCTACTTCATTGATGTATACACATATACAAATTTGAAATCACTGATGCATTTATGAACGTATCCATACCCCTTGTATATGAGACGAAGCAAATAATTAAAAACACAAAAAAATATGTTATAAAACTACAAAAAGTAAAATTTTTGTTACATCGGTTAATCGACTGCAATTAACCGGCTTAATCGGTAATCGAAAATAGGCAATTTTAAATTAACCGATCAGTCAATCGGGTAGTAATTAATCGGTTAACCGATTAACGGTATTCCGAGTGAATACCCTAGTATTTACGCATACTTTTTATATAAATAAACGTATTATTTCAAATTATTTAATAATGCTTAGATTCAAATATTGGAAATGGTAATGTGCTGCTTTCACAACACAAAATATTGTACGTATAGTAAAATTTATATGAAAAACATTAATGTATTTAGTTGGCTAGGAGAAATGTGAAAACACTTATGTTCGGTTGCTACAATACAAGTGATTGAACGATATGTAAAACTTTTATGAACAAACACTGTTTTTTAAGTGTTTTTTGGAAACAGCACATTATAATATATATGTACATAAATATCTACAGTTGAACCTCTATAATTCGTAATTGTCGGGACCAGGAGCATCCTGGATAATATATTTTCCCGGTTAGTTGAGTACCAACTTTGTTTTCAATTGTTATTACTTTTCTTTCTCGTTCTACCGCTGATACGGGTACCATTGTAAAAATAAACACAACCATCCACACTTCCCAAATTTCATATCTGAATATTTGCACATATGCTTTCGAATCTGGTATGCAAATAAGCACATTGGGCTTGATTGTTAAAAAATAATAAAAAAAAAAAATAGTCCCGAATAATAGAGTAAATCACGGTTAATCGATGCATAACAATTTTAATCGATGCAAATAATGTTCTTTTTCTTTGCCGGATTATTGAAGTTGCCGGTTAATCGAATCACGTATAATCCAGGTGTAACTGTAATACATTACATGTCTGGCAGCACTTGTTCCATATGTATGTGGAACTAAGGTGAAATTAGAGTAATTTCTAGTAATTTCACCATGAGTGGAACGTTTCCATAAATTTAACAAAAGTTGAATTTCTATTTTTAATTATAAACAAGGCGAATTCATACAGGTGACCGCATCATGAGATAGAGTTTTGGTAGCTATCCTTTTTTTTAAAAAAATATTTGTATTTTGTTTTTGTAAAAAGTTAGAGTGAATGTCAAAATTATTTGTTGAAAACATAATCAAGGGATTTTTTTTTGTTTATAAAATATACACAATTTCTTTAGAAGGTAAATCTTTTTTTGTTTTATAAAATTTAAATAAGTTTATTTTTTCAAGTATTTAGATTTTTATTAAATATTAAATTTTTACTAAGTTTTTCATAAAATGTAAACAAAGCTTGACATTCAGTATACACATGAACAAATAAACAATAAGCAGATGACTCGAAAATGTCACCTGTATGAATTCGCCTTGATTTTAACATGTACAAATGTGCTGCCTCTTAAAGGCCCGTATTCACTATCCCATTTAGTCGCACGATATGTCAAAAAAATCGTGTGTGCTCATAATGTATGACATTTAATTGAGTGACAGATTTTTTTGACAAGTCTGTCCGACTTGCAAATGTTTATGAAAATTTTCATAAAATGATAGATTATATGCGATCAGAGTTGCATATTCTTGTGAAGTAGCTGAGTCATTTGAGTTTGCATCTTTTTTGTGGGATAGTTGGCATCGACAGCAGATTTGGCAGACATTTTTTATGTCGGATTGAATTCCGTTAGATTTTCGTTTGAATGAATCGTACGATTATGTAGGATAGTGAATACCGGCCTTAAGCTGCATATACACGACATGTTTTTTACATCTGACTTGTAAGATTTCCCACTGCAAACACATACTGGAAAACACATACATATATGTATATATATATATAAAACGTTTCAATATACGGCGCAAATAAAAATTTTTGTGGCGGCCGCATGCTATTTTGCAACCGAGAACTACATTGGTTTTGCAAAAACTAGGCGACCGAATATTATGGAGGGTATCAAAGATCAGGCACAGCCGAATATAGTACTCCAATTGTTTTTTAAAAAATTTTTCTTAGCATTAGCAAGCAAACTTGTATTTAATTTATTTTTATTTAATTATAATAAAATAACGATAATGAAATATTTAAAATTTGTATTGATAATAAAATAAATAGAAGAATATTAGTAATATTAGCAAAAGTGTTAATAAATACATACATACGGTGTTTGTTACGGTGAAGTTAACTGATTACTTCACCGTAATGTTATGCTGATAGAGAATTTTATGCAAAAGCGATTTTAAGCTGTCCGATTGTAGTTCGAGAAGTTGGGGAATAGTTCTAAATGATGTAAAATGAAGGATAATAAAATAATAAAAAAAAAATGTGGTGACTGAAAGCTATAAATAACGATTGCATATGCGTTAAATTTGTTTTACTACCCGTGTATACAGCACTACATACATATATACATAGTGACAATCGTCATACATATGTATATGAAGGCAAAATAATGTTAAACAAGTCTTTGTAGAGCATTTGTTTATTTTTTGTTTTTTCCACCTTAGATTTCACAGCGGAGGTGGTTGCAGTCCTATATTCGGCAATACTGAATTTTATATACCCTTCACAATGATGCGATAAGAACAGAAAGTTAAATAAATACCGTTCTTTAGATAAAAATAAATCTATTTGGTGCCACGCCCACTTCTCCCATCCCGCCAACACTTTCTCGGATGTAGGCTGTTAATAGCCAAAATGGTTTTAACAACATGGGATTTATGGGTGAAATTAGAGGCAGTAGTGGGTTTTTGCTCATACCCTAGCCATTCCAATAGGTTGAATTTTAATAGAAAACAATTCCAGTCTATATGTGATATAAATATATAACAACCTAGTCCCCATCATATCTGGGGTCTTCAGAAAATCTATTTCAACCGTTATACGGACAGAGGGACATACGGACATCGTTAAGACGGCTTTGCTCTTCACAAGGACCCAGAATATACATATAGGGGGTAAGATCAATATTGTAGAATTTAATACTGTAGAAATAGAACTTTACCTTCTGTGAAAGGTATACAAATTGGAGGTAGTCTTGGTCATATCTCAGTCATTTGTGAACCGATCTGGTTGAATTTCAATTGTAAAGTATGGGGCGTTTTTTAGCTGCATGAGAAGTCAAAATTATAATACAAGACAGAAATATTGTTGGAATGAAATGTTTTTACATATTAATATCTGGTAGATATTTTCATGGCATTTATTTTTTAAATATTATTTCCGTTATATGTCCGCCGCGGCTACGAATAACATGTTCTATTTGATCAGTCCAAGCTTTGACTACTTCTTCCAATAAATCTGGCAATATGGCGTCAATGGTGGCTTGAATATTGGGTTCAAAAGCTTCAAGATTTGCTGGCTTGTCGGCATAAATGAATGACTTAACATATCCCTATTAAAAGTAATCTACAGACGTTAAATCGCACGAATGAGGGGACCATGGAAATAAAGTGGTCAACAAATTGATTTTGCAACAAATCGATTGTTAACTGCTATGTATGGCAATTTGCTACGACTTGTTGGAACCAAATGTCGTTGTTGTATAGCTAATTCATTTTTAGAAATAAAAATTCAATCCAATGTAAAGGCAGCTCCTTGCTCATTTCGAAAGATCGTGTCAACCGCAACAAACAGTAAATTTTAATGGATTTAATGGTGATTCGTGAACGGATTGTGTACTGTCTTTGCTGCAAACACGGCAATTTTGCTTATTTATGCGGCTATTTAACCAGAAATAATCTTCGTCAAATGTACGAAGTGTTCTAGAAACTTCGCGATAATATTAATTTTTTTTAAAAGTTAATTTCCACAATTTGGAAGAGTTGTTCTAGCGTTAAACGACTCATGATGACTCGCCAAACCTTACTGTACAGAAATGTTGCCATGGTTGCCGGCATCGAAAGATCGAAGCAGCTAAAAAAATAACGGAATAAATGTGAGATAAATATATAAAATTTTAGTCCCCATCATTTCTGGGGTCGTCGGAAGACCCATTTCAGCAAACACACTGACAGGCACACAGACGGGCAGATGGACATCATTAAATCAACTTCGCTACCCATAAGGATCTAGAATATATATACATTACAGTGTCTAATATCAATATTGTAGAAGTTACTAACCTGTAATAAAGGCTAAAAATAAAAAGATAAATGGTGAATGAAAGCTGATTAACTTCTCCATATACATAACTCTTACGAGTCTCTACAGTACATAATTTTCCATCCTGAGTTGGATACAGTCTTTAAGCTTTAACTACACCTACTTGCAATTTTCCCAGCGTTTATACAATTATAGCTTTTTTGGATATTTAGGAGAAAAAATAATAAATGAACAGACCTATTGCTAATGATATTGGTTGTATAAAGTTGTATAAAATTTTATTTAAATTATCGTTGATTATTAACATAAGTAAATACCTATTCGTTTATGGTTTAATAGGTACATATTTTCTTATTAAGGAAAATTATGATATTTTCCTTCCTTTTTGTAAAGTTTTTGTAGTGTTTAAATTAATTTTTAGCAATAGTTGCTCAATAGTTGGATTTGGTTAAATAGCTACAATTAAACAGTCTTTGAAGATAAAACGTTACGATTCTTTTGTATTCACCACAATATTTTGTGGATGAATGTGATTTTCAACTTCTGTTTTCTTGTCACTTCTCTTTCGTTATTCAGTTTTGATTTGGCCGTTGCGTTAGACATGTGAATAGGTGACGGAAGAGCAATAACAGTATATATAGTTTTTTGTTTCTTAATTTTTATGTATAAATATTTTATTATTTTGCGGAAGTGCATAAAAAGGTGTTCGTTCATGTGTTCTATTTAAACTGGGATTGCAAATGTTGAAAATGCATACATAGATATATGTAAATATACATACATATATATATATTTTTGTGCTAAGTGAATAAAACGAATAAAAATATTAAAATAAATTTTAAATTTAAGTGAAAAGTGAAAAAGATTTGAAGTAGAATTGCAAACAAAATTGATTTTTCCCATCACCATTACGAGCAAAAAAAGAAAAAAAAAGAAGTAAAGCAATTAAGCTTAATACTTATGAAGAAACCTAACAAAACAAAAATAGCAACATTAACAACAATAAAAGGAGTAGCGAAAAATAATTAATACAAAAAAGAAGATGTAAGATATTTGCAATAAAAAAATGTGTATGTAACTCATAATTTATTGACCATTTTTCTATCTACATACCTACATAAGTACATACATAGTACCTACATCCATATCTGACTTTCATTAGATGGATGCCGAATATTTTTGTGCGCGTGCAGAGTTGTGAGGTGTGTTTGTGTATGATTTTAAGCAAAAAAAAAAAAAAAAAAAAGGATCAAGTTCAGGATCAGCAACAGTCTTTTGTTCGTTAGTTTGCGAGCAGCTGTTATTTTTCTCTAACTTTTTGTTTCCTTTTTTTTTCTTTTCCCTAAGTTTTTTGTTTTGCTTTAACGGTGACAGTGTGTGCGTTTCTCAGGTCTAATGCACATGTTCTTGTGCGTGTGTTAATTGTTTTATATATTATTTATTTATTGTGTATGTAGTAAAATGTATTTAGTAGTTGTTGTTTACTTTTAGAATAGCGGATTTCTATTGTTTAAAAATCTCGCTCATTTATGTTTTGAACGACCCTCATACAAACATTCAGCATTAAAGATTCCTAGTCCTTAGGGGGAATAATAGCAAGCGTGTCAAAGAAATAAGAAATACCTACAACAAAAATATAGGAGAAAATTCAATCCTGTGTTTAAGGGTGAGTTGCTGTTATAATAAAATATACATCAAAATCGAATAAGGACACTTATTTTTATTTCAAAAGTGCATATGCTTGTATTTGAAAATACAGTAGACGCTAGCAAATTAGAAACACTTCGTTGTAAAGGCAATTAGAATTTCCAAATACATACCTATATCTAATTTGTAAACTATTTATTATTTTATAAAATATGTAAGTGATGTACCATAAAAATATGTAATAGAACCACGTTTTTGTCTTTATTTGATTTGATTTAACAACGCCAACACAACATATTAATTTACTTCAAATACCTAGGTACCTACATACATACATACATATGTATATAAATACATACATACATATGTAAAATAAAAGTTAAACATATAACAAATAATTTAAAAAATTGATATCAATTTGCAATCAATCTTTGTTGAATATAATCCGTTTTTTTTTTTTTTTTTGGTGATCGTTATTCTGATATAACGGTATCGTGGTGAAGGGCTAAAAGACTTGGGATGTTCTTAGTTGGAAATAATTTTTCGCTCCAATAAATTATTTACATTTTTAGCAGCTGCTGTAATAAAAAGCATTTGGCAGGACTTCCGCACCAAAAATGTTTTCCCATGTATTTTGTTCAACTTATTTTAAAGGCTTACATTGACGGATGTACTGCAAAATCTTATCGTGCGTTGGTAAATAAATGCAGTGTTAAAGATAACACGGTTCAGAAATACGTAGCACATATGAGAGTAGTCAAATGTGCAAAGAACCCCGTTTCCGATGAAAAAACAGTCAGTTCTCATCAAACATCTAATACGGGCTTTGTTACAACTTCGATTTTTTTCATATGTATCTGAATAAAATTTTATATTACATTTACTATAACATATTTTTGCGCATATGTCATTGAAGGCTAGACGTACAAAGTTTAAGAAGTACCTTCTTGTACGGGCACAAAATTGGACACTATGGGGGAAGGATCCCAGATGGCATAAGTGACGCCAAATTTTTTTTGTCGGACTATGAGTAGCAAAATGGTATCTTTAGTGTATGCAATTTATTGAAACACACAAATGTTCAGATAATCTATAACGATTAAATATATATTTTGAATTTTAAGATAAGATCTTAAAAGATCAACTCCAAAATTTTAATAAAAGTTAACTTCGTTTGTAACGAAAGCTTTTTATTATAAACGAACATGTCGGTACATTTTAATCTTTTTATTAGGATTACGAGTTAGAAAACACACACTTTCATAAAATAACAAATACGAAAATATGTTATCAAGATAAACCATAGAAATCCTCGACATCTGCCTGTGAATACATGTCGGTTGGCCATTGCAGACTATCTTTTGGAAAACGGCAATCTGGATATCATTATTTACCGAGCAGCTGCATCCACACATTTTCAAAATGAAGATAAACAAAACTTGTGTTTTGTTTTAATTTTTCTCCCGAAACGGTGTTCACTATTCAGATTGTTTTAATAATCGCAAAATCAAAAATAATTTTTTACAACAAATTGACCACATAGGGTGTGTGTGAAACGATAGCAAAGTTTTATGCTGAATTAAAATTGTCAAAAATTTCTACGCTAATGTCAAAATCTGTACTAGCCCCGGCAGTTCAAAAACCGGGGCTAGAAATGGCTAGATTTTTAAAATTATTAAAAAACTTCAATTTAACCCAGGAACTAAATATTTAATAATATTCATTCATATTCCAATGAAATTTAGAACAGCAATTTACATAAAACAAACAACCTATTTTAATAAAAGCGTAACAGTGCGTTTTACACAAAATAAAAGTAGTTTGCAGATTTTATCATCGTGATGAAATATCGTATCAAAACAATTTCTACGAATAGAATCCGAAACCATTGAATTTTAAAAATCGCTTTCATTCGGCCAATAATCCCTCTTTGAAGTAACTGAAGCACTCCTATTTCATTCATCGGGTTTTCTGGGTACTCTTGTCCATTATAAACTGCTTTACGGTTACTTTCTTTACATAGCATTTCTACCAAGTCATCTTCAAAAACTTCTCAAAATGCAGGTAGATTGGCAAGTCAGTGCAATCAGAAAAGTCGGGCTCAGTGAATATCCCTTAAAACCATACATCATCATCTTTCACCCACTGAATCAATTCACTTTTTAATATTTTCAAGATCATGCAAAGGTTAAAAATCAAAGTATGCCTTTGATTGTAGTTATTATAACATCCTGCAATGTCTGTTCCAGCACTCAATTTGCTATCTTCCTGATTATCATCGACACTTGACGACGGAGGAATTCCGAACTGAAATTTCGCATGGTTGTATGAGTAGTGCTTTCGGCAAATGACATTGTTGCATTAAAAATGTATTAAATGTAAGTCTTCATCAAAGTAAGCACATTTAATATAAAAAAAATGCTAAAAAATGAAAATAAACAATGACTGAAGAAAAAAATGGCTAGATCTTCGGCTTTTTTTATTGCTAGATGAAAAAAATCGCCAGATCTAGTCGGAAAATGGCTAAATTGTAAACCTTTGCCCCCAGGGCTAGTGAAATTTTATTCACCTCTACAGTGTCAAAATTCTACTTCCATGAGTAATTTGCTTCCGTTTCACACACACCCATAGTCAAAACTTACCTCTCACTGTAAAAATTTTAAAGTTTTTTTCATTTGCTAACTAAAACGCACATACAAAATGTTCGAAATTAATATGGAGATGAGCCCTTTTCGAAAATAAGGAGTATATAACCTTTCATTGTCACAGTATATCGGTCTATATGTGTACCACCAAAAATAGCAAAAAACTCAATTTCTAAAAATTTGTACTGAACCCTTTTCGAAATAAATGATTAAATTTTTCTCTTCTTTTTTAAACAAAAAATATTTTCCACAATTTTTTTTAAAAAAACCAAATTTTTGTATTGTTTGTATTGTTGTCAAAAACTGGACTTCTCTGAATAAATCCTTAGTTTACCTATGTTTCAACCCACTGTGAGTCGTTGAGGGTGTGTGATGATAAATCACTCAGTAACGTTAGTATTTTTGTATATATAAATAGATATCGAATAAGATCTAGGTATACATTTTTTGAATTAACAATTTACACTACATTTATTTTTTAAATTTCTATAGGTAGAGAGCAAACCAAATCAAAATTCCTAATCCGTTTTTCTTTTAAGTCTTACAACTTGTGACACCACAGTTTTTTATTTTTGTTTTGAATTCCTATTATACAAACTACATATGTACTTATAATGAATGGAATATCTGTTATTAAGTGCTCTAAATAGTTAAACAAGTAAGAGGATTTCTTTTTGTAAAATAAAAAAGAGGAAACTTTAATAACTGCCTGTAACTTTTTTAAAATTATCTATTCATACTCGTATGTATGTAGATCAAAACATTTTAGAAACAAGAGCATTTTGTTTTATTTATTTATTTTTGCGGTTAATAATTTCTAAATACAGTTATCTTATCAAGACATGTCATGTCGTCTATAAACTATGATAATCTTAACCCTTCCTTGCCAGTCGGGTAAAAAGCTCATTGCGTTTTTGCTGGAAAATAATTTTTTTATTATCAATAAATCATCAACAACGTAAGAACAATTAAATTTTGCTTGCAATTTCAAGTTGTTATAAACACTTTTTTAATACTTTTTTTTTTGTTCTTTAATTATCCACAATTTGTATTTTTGATATTTGCTAAACAAGCTTATCTTTTGTTCGAACGTTAAAAAGGTATAAATAAAGTAATACAAATTTAAGCACAAAAAAAACTTTGATTTTATAGATAGAAGTATGAATATGTGACTGACGAAAAAAAAAATTCCCGAATAATGTTAACCACATAACAGAACTTATGTTAAAGCATTTACAAGGGAGGAGTCAATGTCGGTGAACAAAAATGAATAGGATTTGTGAACAATGAGATGCTCCAACTCGCTCCGTTAAAACTTCTGGTGATGGCAAATGACGGAGCAACTTATTGTTTACAAATCCTATTAATTTTTGTTCGTTGATGTTGATGTTGATGTTGACTTCCATTCCAGAAATCTGTATTCACTTCTCATAAAAGCGTTAACATAAGTTTTGTTAAGTGGCTAACATTATTCTGTTAACATAACAAAAAGTGTCTAGGGTTATACATTTTAACATTTAAATTCACACACAAAAATTATTTTTGAAATATAGTGTGTTGTAGTACTTGAATAACAATTAATGATGTGCAGAAAATTTAATGCATGCAAATCAAATATGCAAAAATTTTAAAGACTAGCTTACAATATCACACAAGTCTTACGTATTCTATAATACTTTGTGAGATAGAAATCTTATTATTTTTGTTGCGACTATTAAAAAATCTAATTTAAGGCTAGTTTACACCACTATACTTTGTATTAATACATGTTAAAAATTCAAGTAATATGTAACAGTGTGATAGTGTGAATGCAATGTGTTATGAAAGTGACAAGTATTAGCAAAAAAAATTTGACATCCCTACGACTTCATCGTTTTTAGAAATTTTTTCTAAACAATAATACTTTTCTTTGGATCAGGGTTCCATTTTAACAAAAGCATGTTCATGTGTGATAGTGCGACAACAAACTGTAATGTTACAATAAATCTCACAAAGTATTATGGAATACGTAAGACTTGTGGGATAGTGTAAACAAGCCTTTAACATTACATTTTTTATTCACAATATCACATATGAAATAATACTTTTATTTGCTTTTGTTAAAATGCAACTCTGATCAAATGAAAAGTAATATTGTTTAAAAAAATTTCAAAAAACGATGAACTAATATGGGATGTAAATTTTTTTTTTTCGAAATACTTGTCGTTTTCATTTTGCATTGCATTTACACTATCACACTTTTACATATTACTTGAGTTTTCGACATGTCTTAATACAAAGTATAAAAGTGCAAAAAACCCTTAAGTTAAAGTGAAAACTCAACTATTTTAAAATGAAAACAAACCTTAAAGCTGGATTCAGAATGAAAGCAAAATTTTCATCGGCTGTCATGGGTGTAAGAAACAATTTTCTTTGCAAACGTGTTAATTTTCAAAGAAAGAAATATCTGCAAATTAAACCACGAACAATGTTATGAGTTTCAAAACATCATAACACTTTGCAGTAAAATTCAAAAATGTGTCACCTAGTTTAACTATAAACAGTTTGCTTATTGTACACAATTAGTCAATTCACAAGGTATCCTAACATGTCATATTGTCAAAATGTCCTAATATTTCACAATGGTTTAAAAATATTGTTGTTGGTTTGTTAACAAAAAGTGTCTTAAATAAATAGAACGTTGCTTGCTGTGTTTATTGTGCTGTCGTAATTAATCAGAAAAGTCCAGCGCTGAGCGGCTGAGCCGTACAACATTATTTTTAAACCATTGTGAAATATTAGGACATTTTGACAATATGACATGTTAGGATACCTTGTGAATTGACTAAATGTGTACGCATTGATAACTTTAACTAGCATTATAAAATTTAAATAGTTGCGTTTATCAATGCGTGACCAGTAATGTCAGAAGGGCAGATTTATCACCATTTTGCAGATTTTATACCTACAAATTGTCAAAAGGCAGATTTGACGATTTTTGGCTTAAAATGCAGATTTTTTAGCTCGGTGGAAAATTTTGTACATTTGGGGTATTCACAAGGTGTGCTATCATGGTTTATTGTCATAATGTTCTAACATTTTACAATGGTTTAAAAATATTGTTGTTGGTTTGTAAACAAAAAGTGTCTTAAATAAATAGAATGTTGCTTGCTATGTTTATTGTGCTGTCGTAATTAGTAGCACATTAAATTATGAGGGGTTGCTCACAACAGTCGTATTTTTTCATGTTATTATTTTAAGACATATGACTTTATGACACCTTGTGAATCCCCCAATTGTAAATTATGTTTGTACTATTTCCACTTCTTGCATTGGAAAACCAAAAATAACAACTATTCATGAAAGAAAACAGAAAAATTCATGATTGTTAAGTGTTGATATATTCGGTACTTACGGAAATTTTTGCACTTATACTACAGAAAATTATAAACAAAAATTGCGTTGGAAAAAAATCTATAACGGTTGTCAGTTACATCACGCGAACCAATTTTTCGCAAGAAAACTTTAAAGGATATACATACATAAGAACTAAAATAAATAGTTCAACTATGATGTCGACCCGTTTGGAAGTTAATTCATTAATATAAATTTAATTTTATTCACAGAAGATGACTTTAAAATTAAAAATTCGCATTTTCTTGACACATTAATATTGCCGGACTTATGTCATCTGGTTTTACACGAAATAATACACATATGTACGTATTTATTCATATGCACTTATGTAAAAATATCTTCAATAATTGATATCTTGTAAATTCTCAATAAGGGTTTGATAGTTTAAATAACATGTCAAGCAATTAACATTTATTTTGATGTTTAAAATTACAAAGATTTGATTAATCCTTGCTCAGGCTGAGTAATTAAATTTGCATAGATATTTTAAATGTAAAAATATTCAACAAATTATCAGCCATGTTCTGAAAATCGCATACGAGTCAAATTAGAATTTAACAAATTTTAAAAACTTTTCTGTGTTGAAAGTTCAAAAAATATTTTCTTTTTTAAACCTCATACTTCGAAGACCACTTATATTTATCCAGAACTACTTTTAAAATCAGGAAAGATACATTAAAAAAAAATAATTTAAAATCTCCATCGCTTCCAAATTCCTGAACATGGCCGCATATTTTTAAATGAATTGTTATATCTTTTTCTAAATAAGTTACATAAAAAATGTAACAAATGTGTTTTGAAGATTTTTATAATCTTCACGCAGATTTTGCAGATTTTTTGATGAAAAATTATGGGTTTTTGCTGATTTTACCTCTTAAAGTTTTAGCAACACTGTGCGTGAGCCCTTATTTTTCTACCTTTCACCAAATGTAAAAGGGTATATATAACTTTGTCATTCCGTTTGTAATTTCTACAATATTGATCTAAGACCATATATACATTCTGGCTTCTTATTAGATTGGAAGTTTAAATCCGGTTGTCCGGTTGTCCGCCTGTCCCGTTGAAATGGGTGTTCCGAAGACCCCAGATATGATGAAGGCTAGGTTGTTATACATTTATGTTACACATAGTCCGGAATTGTTTGCTATTGAAATTCAGAATGATCGGTCCGTAAATGGCTGAGATATGAGCAAAAAAGCCACGACTACCTCTAATTTTTCCCATAAATCCCATGTTGTTGCTGCTTTAAAACTCTTTTTTTCTGTATATATGGAGAACTGCAAGAGCTATGGCTTTCAAATTTGGTAAAAACATCTTGGTTGCCAATACACCAACTCTCTAAAAATGGGCGGGATTGGAGAAGTGGGTGTGGAACTTCCCATACAAAGACGTTATACATTTCTGTATATCTGGAGAACGAAACGAGCTAAAGTTCCCAAATTAGGTACAAACAACTCGGTTATCAATACACAGCATCCCACAAAATATGGACGGGATTGGAAAAGTGGGCGTGGTACCTCCCGTACAAAGACATTATTGAAAATACTCAAAATTTTTAATTTTAGGGCTCTAGTATGACATATGAACACGTTTTATATATCAAAATATTAGAAATTTTTATCAGAATATATTTTAAAAACAATTTGCTTCAGCTTATTTAACAGTAGATACAATTTTGGTTAAAATTAAATTGCAATCAAGAACATAAAACTTGCAATTTTATATAAATGAATACCACATATATTTAGTATGTATACATACTAACGCAAAGAAAAAACTTGTTTAAATATGGTCACCTCCAACAAAACTATTTTTAAAGAAAATTTTAAACATATTATGTTTAAATTTAACCATATTATAATCACTGACAACCATATTATGGTTATATGTGTCCTCCATCAAGAAGCCATAACCATATTATGGTCGTCTCTAAGCATGTTATGGTTAAATATGACAATAATTTTAACCATTTTGGGGTCTTTGGGCAATAATGACCCCACCTGAATTGTACTTTTTTTTATTTACTTATTTAAAACCAAATAAAATTTCAGTAATTCATTACATTTACACTTTCGTTAAGATGTAAAAGAAAGAGGTAAACTGAATTTTAAAGTGGCACAGCCAAATACTCGTATATCAGTCTAACTTGTTATTTTTATTAAATTTTAGTATCCCTAATTTGAAGAAAGACTCGCATATTTCATATGTAGGAATAAATATTTATTTTAACTATAAATGTCGAGTGCTCAAAAATTCGACCATCGGGCGAACATATTAAATACGTAATTTCATAAAAACAAATTTCAGTAAAAATTTCGCCAAAAACAAAACTTTGGCCAAACATTATATTTTGCCAAACTCCGTAACCGAATCCAAATTTTCGGTCGGACACTACCCTTTACCATAGGTGGAAAGGATATACATAAGTTCGTTTTTTATATAATTTTAGACCCTGCAAAGTAAATATATTAGGGCGTTCCTAAAATAGATTGTTCAAACTCTCGGTCTTAGCCCAAAGAAATATGCGAATACCCCAAAAACTAAGAAATACAAAACTTTGGGGGAATAAAAAAAGATTTAGAAGTGTCTCAAAGCGACTGAAATCCTGAATAGCGAATACAAGGCCAACAAATCATTTATTTTAGTTTTAGTAAAATTTTTAAAATATCCTAAACGTTTCCAGATGATAAGTTAATCGAAATTAAGATAAAATTGAATCGCTAAGTGCAGAAAGGGAACTACTTCAAAACATTAATTTTGAGATAATCAATTAAAACAGTGTATTTAGTAATAATAAATGCAAGTTTTATGTTCTTAGCTCGTAGAGGGGAGAACTGACTTTAATTTGAAGTTGTCTAAGAGGACACTTTTCACACTGGTTTCCAAGCAGTACTCAAATAAGGTACATGAAGTAAATATCACTAGATCCCTTTCTGCACTTAGTGATTTTCAATTATGTTTTGAAAAGGTATGTTATTATTATTATCCATTTATTTAATCTACAGAATTAATTCTAAGACTAAATTAATAATTTAGAGCACTGGCTACACAGGCCATCAGCCCCAGGTATAAAAACCCCAAAATCGGTTAATACTAGCCTAGTAATAAATAACTAGTATAGGCCAGCAGTCGACACAATCGACTGCAATCTAGAAATAACTTTTTGTACCGTTATTTCTAATATTTATTTAATCTAAAACTTTATTAAATATGTATATACATATGTAGAAATATATTTATTTAATGTTAAAAAACATATCGCACTTGATTATAAACAGGGTAGTAACTCAAAATGTAATAATTCTCAGTAGAGCAGAACAATTTTTAATTTTATGAGGCATATTTCTTTTAGGCATACCTATGAAATTTAGTGACAATTTTTCTAAAAATGTATATATAACATAAGTTCCCTAATCTCAATGTTTATAACAAAGCCTTTTATATATTTTCCATTTATATTTATTTCGTTGATAAATTATGTTCTTATAACCTCTCTATATATAAGTATATATTTTGTAAATACATGATTATCATATAAAAAATGACCATGATCGGTAGTGTCTGTTATATAAAATCGCAGCCCATCAGAAGATCGCACTTTATTTAAAAAAAATGCAATAAACACATTCTTTACAATGTAACCATATTAATAATGTAACAATTACATTAAAATTATTCTTAAGCGCAAAAATTTATGAAATCAACGGTAACACTTAAAAACAACAACTTTCCCAAAAAGAAAACAAAATATTTAAAATTGTCTTTCTCTTTATATTTCTTAATCTCTACTGTTCTCCAATTTAATTCATAGCAGAGAACTCGGCATGTTGTTGTTCTTTTTACTATGTAAACACAAAAACAAAGCATACTGCTTCTGTTATATGTTTACATTGTTTTTGCTCACACGTATGTGAATTGTTTCAATGTATTAGTACCACTTTCTAATGCATATAACTCGTAAAATACAGTAACAGAATCTACCAAAAAATATCTTTCGAATAATATATATATTGTTAAAATACAATATATAGTTTAGGCGTAAAAGGGATCCAAAGAAATCCACTTACCTATTAATATATATGATGATGATGATGATGATGATGCCCAGACCACTAATGTGCCAATTATTACTTGACCGAGAAATTCGAGATTTTTTAAATTGATTTCTGTAATATAATTTTTTTATTCAAAAGAGTCAAAATTGTGCGATATGGAGAACGTTTTTTTTTTTGGATGACTTTAACCTGTCCTTAGGTGATGTCAAAACAATTTTTTAAATTTCTAATTTCAAATTTTAAAAAATTTTCTTCTAAAATATCGCACAAATTGAGATTTGCACGCCAGAGACATGTTAAAACCCCTTAGAGAATTAAAATTAAAAATTTTAGAAATATCAGCCGGAACAGCTGGGTAGGGCAACGATTTTATTTTTACGGATTTCGAGGTAAATGCTTTTTTTTGCACAGAATTTATCAATAGACAAAGTTCATCTATTTTTCAAAAGTGTAAATTAATGCTTTTCAAAGCTCCATGACACAAACTACAAGGACTATTTTCTGAAGATTTGGTCAACATTGAACCACGCCAAAGGTCAAATGACAAGATCAAAGGTCATTATTTTGGAAGTTTTGTATTTCTTAGTTTATAGGGTATTCGCATCCCAATAAAAATGTTCATATTTTGCGAAGCACTAATGGTACTCGTACATTTTAAAAAGTAAGCACACATTTATGCGCTACGCAATAAGACATACAGAGATGCTATAAGGTAAGTGATGCTTAATAAATTGAAAAAAGATATATGAAATTTTAAGGGCCACGACATTCCGTTACTACGAAGCAGGTTTCTAAGGCAGCATATAAAAGAATAACAGCAACAAAAAATTCAGTGTGCAAAGCTGATCGTAACATTTACCAATTTTTATATGCGTTGAATAAAGCGCTTTCTGTGTCAAAAATGTATTGCTTCAAAGTGGAAACTCGCCATATACAATTCATGTCTTCCGTAAGCGTTATGGTCGAAACTTTTACGTTTCTCCCTTAAAAACCCTCTTTCGTTACAAGCTCCATTTTAAAATAGGATATTTCTATTTCACATATATTTCACATGTACTGGGAGGATCAAAATTGGCTCAGATATTTCTTATATTTTAAGAGTGGTAAATTCAAAAAACAAAGCAAATTGGCCAATTACTTCACCTGGCTAATATACAATACAAGTGTATCCGAATTCAAGGTTTGGTACGATTTGTAATACCATGGTGAAGGGTATATACGATTCGGCAAATCCGAATATAGCACTTTAACTTGTTTTTTGAAACAACTCTTAAAATCAGGAATAACTATGGTTATTTAAAAATAAGTTGTACTGAACATCTTTATTGATACCGAGTTTCAGAACATGGCCGAGGAGCTGTGGTCAACTTTGGGCAGATTTAAATTGCTAACGTTGTAATTAAATATTTTATGCCGAATTTAATAGAAATACATACATTATTAGATGGTTTATGGGTACAATAAGTCTATTCCATAAGGAAGTTTGTATGGAGGCAATCTGAAATTATAGACCGAGTCTCTCCATTATTAATTGACTTTTTCCTTATGATAATTAAAACGAATGTATAAAATTTCATCGAACTATTTTATCTGCTACCAACATCAGTATAAACGCATAACACTCTTCCCATCTACGGTGGTGTAGGGTATAACAATTAAAGAGACTATAACGTCAGTACAAGTATTAACGTCAAATCTTTGCGTGATCATATTACTTGCACTACTGTTAAAGGATTTAATTTCTATTATTTTAAGACTTATAAAACTATTCGAGTAAGTTTATTTTTAAATAAAAAAAATATGTTTCGTATGGTTGGAAATCTATTATATTTTTATTGTTGGTTAGAAAAGAAAAAAAAATATTTTTTTTAACATACATACAACAACTAAAGCCAAACAAAATTAATAAAGTCTGCGGTAATTACATGTCTATTACAACAAAGTTAAAAAAATTGAAGAGAGCCTAGTAGTTTAATTAATTTAATATTTTTCATTATTTGGCGACAAAAAAATAAAAACATTTTTAGACTTTAACTGCTCTATTCGCAGTTTTTAAATATATCGCTCATTTACTTCAATAGTGTTATAACTCAAAAACAGTATTTTTCAGTAGAGCTGTATAAAGTTCTTGATCAAAAATATCGTTCTAACACAAAATGCTTTATGTACTCGCTGATGTGACAGCAACTTATAATTTACATCGGCAACGATTTATAAAATAGGGGTGATTATTTCTGTGGTTTTCACGGGTAACCGCGTATGTCTAAAAATCAAATTTTTCAGAAGAGCTAAAAAACCATTCTAGATCAAACTATGGGCTAGGTATTTTACTTTTTAAATTTTGTTATTATGTTAAAAAATAGCAATTGGTCCACTTTTTTTAGGAACCGTGTAAAGAGGGATTAAAATTAAGCAATATCACATCAACATCTCTTAATTAAAAAAACGGACACGTGTGATATTTTGGTGTTCCGTTTTTGTGTTTTTGGTGATTTTCAATTGCCAAAAGCACACCGATAAACACATAAACGGTATGATTTTCAAAACACTTCAAAATAGCATGTGTGATTTCAAAAGCACGTGCTTTGAAATCACTTGATTTTCAGAACAGGCCTGTTAATTACGACATTAATTTATTACCCCCGTCTTCACAACTTACCGACAGCTAAAGGCAGGATTTGATCGGCCGTATAAAAAGTGTTCCATTATTAAAACTTTACTTTAACCTACCAGGTAGATTGAACCTTCCTTTTACTTATCGCTCACTTTAGGTTAGAGTAATGGATCACTTTTTAAACGGACGATAAAATCCTACTTTAAGATTTCGATTAAGGCCGGTATTCACTTTCCTATTTAGTCGCAATATATGTCAAGCAAACCGTGTGTGGTGATAATGTATGACAGTGTGGCTTAAAAATGAATTGAGTGCCAGATTTTTTTGACAAGTCTGTTCGACTCGCAAATGTTTATAAACATTTTCATAAAATTATAGATTCCATGCGATCTGGGTTGCATTTTCTTATAAAGTAGCTGAGTCATTTGAGTTTGCAATTTTTTTGTGGGATAGTATGGCATTGCCAGCAGATGTTGCTGACATTTCTTATGTCGGATAAAATTCGTGTGAATGAATCGTAAGATTATGTAGGATAGTGAATACCGGCCTTAATTTGTGAAAACGGCCCTTAGAATGATAAACTGACCGTTAAGGTTTTTAATTGTCTCAATATTCCGACAAAAACATTACTTTCAGTTGGAAATACCTCTCAAAATAGATGTAAAGAGCAAGGCACATTTAGCAGGGTTAGGGACAGTCATAACAGCCGTACCTAAACACGAGCGGAAGGCGGAACATTTTCTTCCGCTTATTTTTTTTAAGTTTAGCTGTAATACCCCAGTTGACAAATTTCGTATGTATGAGCCAAAATATGTGCATGCGTGTGTTAATTTTTTTTTGTTTTATATGAAGACCATTTTGACAGGTCGGTTTTTTCTGCAATGCTCTCCCTAATGAGTCTATTTTGTTTAAAGTGTGTTGGTTGGGTGTCAGTTGGTTGAATTTATCTGCACGGCAAATATGTATGTTATTGGCAGAAGATGTCGGGTTTGCTTCGCGACAGAATAGATGCAAATAAGACATTGAGAAAACCAAATTTCTTTACTCTGCAGTCTTTTAATGGCAAAAAAGTAATAGCCTAATGAGATAGCGGCCATACGAAGAACAATAACTTAATGACAATGAATTTGAGAATGTCCAGAGAAGAAGCTTTGTCAGCAATGTTATTGTTTTAATTTTATGTTTGTTATTATTATTGTTGTTGGTATTACTTTATTTGTATTTTTAGTTGTGAATTGTAGGAAGTCTAAATTAAGTTTATTTGTGCTAGCTGTTCTTCATGTTCATTAAAATACTTACTTATATAAATTCATACATATGTTTGTACATTGTACATATGTATATCAATTTGCTGTATGTACATTAGGGGTATAACTTTTGAACAATTTTTTAAATTATTTAAAAATACCTATCCATGCCATATAGACCATGAAAATCTATGATGAAAAGTGGGGTCACTTTTTCGCGGGCGTGAAAAAAGTTCCCCCCCAAATCACTTTGAAGTTTAGTATTTGGATTTTTTTTTTTTTTTTGTTTATTAAAAATACAATGTCCTTATTGTAAAAACACAAACCACTCATTTATATTTGTATGCTATTTAACAAATAAGACTTATGCCACCAATTATACTACATCCAAACAGTTAAAAGTATGTTAAAATAACACGGAAACTCTTTTTTTTGAACAAAATGGAACCAACCTCACAATCCCAATTGCTTACTTTTATTTTCATTTGTTTGCAGTTTTGCTAAGACAGAGAGGTTCTCTATCCCATATACTTGTGCAAGATATTTTCCAACATTGCAGAACAACATGCACTTTGAACTTAAAGTTTATTTCCTTCAACAAAGATAATTTTTAGTATCTGAAGTTAATATATCGTACTTGACTGTATGTATGGTATTTAAAAAATAAAAATTCAAATATTATTATTTTTTGGAAGCTTTTAGAAAAAACGGTTTGGGGGGGAGGTTTTTTATCCAAATTGATCTCAAAAAACTGTTTTCTTGATATATACATAAGTGGCCACCCCGTCGTGATAGGTATTTTTTTTGGTTATACCCCTAATGTACATGTAAATATGTTTATTTTATTTACAAACAATAAACAGAGCAAGAGAGACTAGAAAAACCAAGTGTTGCAAATAAACTGAATTAAAAGTCTTTTACACCAAAAAAAGCGCAATATTTTTGAATCGAAAAGATGTGTTCATTTGCAGTTAGAAACTCGTATTAACATATCGCTGGCTCAATATTACAAGGATGTATGTGCAAAAACGAAGATATGGAGAAAATCAAGTTCATGTATTTAAATAAAGTTGGGCAACAAAACAAATGTGAAAGTTTGTATGCTTGGATATATTGATGTTAAGATCACGCGGAATCCGCTTAACGGATTTGGACTAATTTCGGTAGATAGATAGCATATGGCCCTGATTTAAATATAAGCTACTTTTTAAGAGTTAAATCGGGGGACAAATTGGTAGTTTTTCTCTTTTGATAAGTTAGGTATACAGATTGCATATGGTCCAGATTAAAAAATATAGGGTTATTTTGAAGGGATAAAATTGGATTTTTTTAAGTGGTAAACACGGGAAAAGAGTGGTACTTTTTCTCTTTTCGATAATTTTTCTACACATACAGAATTGAGCCTACATTACTAGTGTATTTTCTGGGGAAAAAATGAGGAACAGCTGGTACTCTTTGACCTGTGGTACTTTTTCCCACTTCAAAATTAAAATAAAGGGTTCTTTTTATGATGTAAAAAGAGGGAAAATTGGTACTTTAAGTACTTTTGTTTTTTTTTGATAAAGTTGGTATACAGATAACATACGGTCAAGTTGCCGCAATATACATATTTAGAGGCCCCTTGGTTTTCATATGGACAGTTGAATGTCGGTTGCTCAAGAGTATCGAGTGCTCCAAACTTTTATGTATATGTTGGCGAAAAATAATAATTCCTATAATGTTGTTTAATGAAATATTTTTACATAAAATAAGTATTGATGTAGATAACTTCATTAAAGCCCTGTACATTTTTCGGTCGAGTCCGACCATTTAGTACCCTACACGATATAAAACACATTATCGATATTGTACCCTATTTGGGACTAATGGTCAATCGTGGACCCAACAAAACAGAATAAGGTTAGAATTAGTATAAGAGTTCTTTGTGCCGAATATTATTTCAAAATTAAAATCGGTATGTAGCTATAATAATAGTTATCGTTGCCAAATTTTATATCAATATCAACATTAAAAAAGAAGTTATTATATTAAAAGCTACTTTTGGGAGTAGTATTTCTATAGGAGCTATGGACCGATTACTATAAACTTTGGTTGGATAATTCAGATAGCAATAAAACAAGTTTGGACAAAATTAAACAAAAATACCAACATAATAAGATGATTTATACGCACAAATGCTCTACCCTGGAAAGAAGCTTGTGAGGGGGATATCTAAACTTGTGGACCGATTCTCGTTATTTCCGGCGGTACGCAAAAGGACCCCCAGGGAATATGACCCCAAAAAGAATGTGCAGATCGGCCCCAAAATTACATGTAAATTTTTTTTGGTTTTTTAGTGAGATGAAAATGACCCCAATATCAAGGTAAGAAAAATGGTTCCAAACAAAATCATTAATAACTATAAAATGCAAATTTTAAGAAATTAAAAATTACCCCACACAATTTTTTAATTTTCAATATGTATATACAAATTTTATAGGGATAGTATCAAAATCACGAATTCTTATACCAAAAAGGAGAAATTCTTTGACGGCTACGCAGAGATGCTTTTAGGCCCAACTATAATATGCTTAAGATGGCTTAAGAAACTGTGCGAATACATGTTAATTATATTTGTCAAACATATTGAAGTTAACGAAACTTTTTGTTAAGTTTTATGAATCTGTCGGAATCAAACGTTTTTTGATATTGTTTTTGTTTTTTAAATGCATATCAGATGTTTTTTTTTGTTAATTTTTGACAGAAGCTTAAGCAAGCTTATGCAAATTGTAGTTGGGTTTTTAAGCAAAGCCATTTCAGGAGTAAATCCTTTTGCCTGCCCGAGTACCTTCTATGTACAGAAAAGAGGAGAAAATCCTTGCGCCCGGCAGAAGGCCGGCTGTATAGTGAAGCTTTCGTTGGCGAAGCCAGTGTTCGTTGTACCATAGAGGAAAAAATCCTTGAAGACGTTCAAAAGCACAACCATTCGATTTTTTAAACCAAAACAATAATTATTCGGGATATTCAACTTCAGGATTTTGAAATTCTGGATTTTTAAACTTTCGATTCTGAAAATCGGGATTTTAAATTTGGGATCTAAAGTTTCGGGCGTAAATTTTTAATATAAATCTTTTTGAGTTTTTTTTAATTTAAACTTTTTTTTTGGTTGCTTTTCATAATTACGAATGACCCCAAATTCAGGGTAATATTTCATTTAATTTTTAGAGCTTCTTTTCATATTTTTGGGGGGCAATTTTTCATTAAAAAATGGGTTCATGTTGCATTACGAGAAATAGCCCCTGATTTGGGGTGCATATTTAAGTTTTATTGGGCAATATTTTCTGGAGCTATATTTTGCAGCGCTATCATTTTTAATAGGATTGGGCCTTATAAGTTTTAAAACGTACATATCAAATTACTTTCAAAACTACGACCTGTACTTTGCGCACCAGCCAGTCAGCTAGACCGACGGACATCATTAGATCGATTCAGTGATTTAAGATGAAGGCTATACTAAAAGGTGGATACAGAACCAATATTTTTATGTATTCTACACGTCACCACAAACGCATAATATCCAGTGCACTAAAAGTGTAAATTGTTTCATACAACACAAAAACATTACTTACTAAAAAAAATGTTACATAACCCCTTTTAATATTAAGCCAGCGATATGTTCATACATATGTTTGTATGTATTGTGTGCACTATATAGAAACATTCAGCAATAAACTACAATTCTTTGGAGCATGAAATAAAAAAATTCAAATACTTAAAATATTATGCATTTTACTCGTATATAGTTATGTGTAATATTATAATAGCCTTTTACCTAGTAAGTGTTGAGTTGTTATAAGAGTTTTAACCGGGAAATTCGGGGAAAGCAAACACAATTTAAAATTTTTAAATCCCCTATAATTTTGGATACCTATGAATAGTTTTGTGTTAGATTTAAGCATTAAAAAGATTAATCTTAAAATAAATTTAGAAACACTATTTCCAGAAAATGTTTTCATTAAAAAAATAGTACAAAAGACGCTTGATGTCGATATAACATTGATTTGGTGCATATTTTTGTACGGCTACTCACACTTCAAGTGAGACAAATAGAAAAATTCTTATGAAACTCTACAAGCCTAAGTTTAATATAAGAATTTTCATTCAATAGAATTCACTTTATATTAATTAAACAATTAATATAAATTATACCAATTTAATTCACACCTACACAAAATAATTATAAGATGAAAATTAAGTATTTTTCCTAGTTGTTGCAAGTGGGAGTAGCTGTAAGAGGTAGATAAAAAAAAAAATGTTTAACTAGTCGTATCTTCAAAATTTGTCAAAAAATTAAAAATAAATTTTGTTATTATTGTTTAAAGCGGTAGTTCTAGGCATCCCGGGAAAATGAAAACTTTTTCTGCTCTCACAGAAACAAAATAAGTAAAGAAAAACCCCAAGTTATTACAAAACTAACTGCCTTCCAAAACTTTTCTTCTTTCACCATTTTTGCCTCAAGATTTTTTCAATTCGGTCCATTTTCAACAGGCTTGGTCCTTGTGTCCATAAGGACCTATTTGCCAAATTTTATAAAATTATCTCTAAAATTGCGCACAAAGTTGCATGGCCAGCCAGCCAGACAGCCAGTCCGCCAGCCGGACGGACATCCTTAGATCGACTCAGAAAGTGATTCGTATACTTAAAGGACGGTTTAGGACCAATATTTTAAGGTGTTTCACACATCAGCACAAATGCATAATACCGTGTCCACTATTGTGGTGTGGGTATAAAAACCAAACATGTTTCAAAACACCTCTTTTTTAATTTCGGAAATTTTCTTTCCTCTTTCATATTTATCACTTCAAGGCGCATTTTCGGCCGTATAAAAAGAATTCGATTATTACATCTTTACTTTATCCTTTATTAAAAAAAGCAATAAGTTAAACGATGGCTTATCCTACCAGTACTTAAACTCTATAACTTTTTAGGGACAAAAAAAATTTGTCGTTAAGTAGTCAATATTCGTTAGTTGACGATAATTATCATTAAAAGCTATTCTGTAATTAAATTTCGGTAGCTAACGACACAAAATAAGTTATTGTTGAAAAATAACAATAATAAATTAACTGTAAAGAGTTTAAAAATAAATAGTAAAAAGCTAATTTTTTATCCAAAAAAAAAAAAAAAAAAATACAAATAAGAACGTATAGTCGATCAAGCCTACACCTACACCACAATATTTGGGATCGATGGGAAATCAAATAAGATATTTTAATGCCAAATATCTGTGGTTTTCATGGGCAACCCGTATGTCTTAAAATCAAGTTTTTCAGGAGTGCCGAGGTACTGAACTTATTGAACTTGGGTTTTACGTTAAAAAATCAATTTGATCCATCTTTTTTCAGAAATTTTTAGAACCATGAATGAGCGTTTAAAAATAAGCAATTTGGCATCAGCGTCTGCCAAAAATGGACATACGCGGTTGCCCATTAAAATTAAACTTATCTAAATATATATGGGGTATTCACAAGGTGTGCTATCATGGTTTATTGTCATAATGTTCTAACATTTTACAATGGTTTAAAAATATTGTTGTTGGTTTGTAAACAAAAAGTGTCTTAAATAAATAGAACGTTGCTTGCTATGTTTATTGTGATGTCGTAATGAATAGCACATTAAATTATGAGGGGTTGCTCACAACATTCGTATTTTTTCATGTTATTATTTTAAGACATATGACTTTATGACACCTTGTGAATCCCCCAATAATGATATTACCATGATTAATACTATATGATGACATAAAAGTTACGTATTATAAGCTATTTTAGGGAGTGTATTTGTATGGGAGATATGGTCCGATGGACCTATTCCAATAAACTTTGTTACGCTCATTTAGGTTGCCATAAAATATTTTTTTTGCTAATTAAACCTTACTACCTACAAAACAAGACTTTTAGTGGGTATAAAAACTTTATTCCGGAAGAAGTTTGTATCACTGTCAGGAGCTGACAATTCTTAGATTGTACCGTCTTAATAGCAAAATTGTACCAAATTGCAATTAATTGAACCAACATTTCGCTATAATATACAAAAGCAAACATAGTAAGAATTCATAACACTTTTTTATTTAATAAAAACCCTTTTATACCCTACCCCTCAGTATATAAAGACAACATGTCGAGAGTGTGCCCAATTTGGGACCCATGGGCAATCACAAAATTATGCTATGAGGTTAAGATTTATGTACAAATTCTTTGTAATATTATTTAGGTATCTTCATCTATATGAGATTTGTTTGCCCTTAAAGTTTGTCGCCAATTTGTATGTCAATTCCAACATTTATAAGGAAGTTATGGCGTTAAAAGCTATTTTTGGGAGTAGTATTTGTATGGCAGCAATCGTCAAATATGGACCGATTCCAATAACATTTTGTAAGATGATTTATATTGCAATAAAATAAGTCTGGTTTAAATTTAATCTAAATACCAACATATACAGGTGTGTTCTAGGTTTCGACTCGTATTGAATACTCAAAATTTTTTGAATCCACATAATTCATAAATTGGTGTTCTTATGTTTTTGTGCATTCGAAGTAATTGTTCGAAAAAATCTAAACCTCAAAAACAACTTTTTATCAACTGTTCAAAAAAATAACATTTTATTTTCTTGATTGAATCAAAAATTATTCCTTAAAAATAAAATTTTAAAATAAAAATGCCAGGATGTTTGGTTTTTTATTAAAAAGTGATGTTCAATGAAAAAAACTGAAATTTTTGGATTAGTTAAAAATTTTTTTTTGGATAAATATTTGTGTGAAAATACATATGGGGGATTTCACGTCAAGTGACCCAACTTTTGAAATCGATGTCTTCCGATTTGGATGAAATTTGCACCAAGGTTAGTGCTATTGGGTAGTAGTTTAGACACAAATTTTCAACAAGATCGGTCAAAAAAATTCTGAGTCAGAGGGGGTCAAAATTTGATATTTTGGCCAAACAGGTGTTCTTTCTCATCCATGTAACTTAGTATCTATTGGTGTTAGCAAAATTTGTCCCAAACAAATTAGATAGCTATTTCTTCAATTTTTCTAAAATTTTTTTTTGCTTTTTTTTTTTGTAAATTAAAATTTTTTTTTTATTTTTTTTAAGCGGGTACTTTTTTTTTTTTTTTTTTTTTGCTCAAAAGAAAGCTTAGGTCTTTTCCTTTAAGATAGTTCTCGTCGCTTTTTGGGCCGCAAGTGGGTTATGTATAAAAAAAATAATTTCTAAGTCAAGAGGAGGATTTTTCATATATACAAAATTTCATCAAATTACCTTCAAAATTGATAAAACTTCGTTGGTATTTGTTTTAAATTGTACCAAAAATGGATGAATTGTACCAGTGTACCAGTAAAGTTTCGATTCTACTAAATTTGGTACAATTGTACCATAGACCCCATCAGTGGGTTGTATGTGGGCTATGCGAAATTATGAACCACCTCTGACCATTTAGTAGGCTTCGCATATGTGAAAGTTAACATATACCCATGCGCCAAATATAATAATTTTTTTTCTCCAAAATTGCGACCTGTACTTTTCACGAGAGTTATAATTAAATGTGTTACACACATTACCACAAACACATAATATATCCTCTCCACATACAGTAGTGTGGGTGTAAGAAGTATTAGATTGTAGATTGTAAGTATTAGAGCGGCTCGGGTACCTCGAAATTTTGCTAAAAAAGTGGTGCCGGGGATGTGGACTGGATGTTAAACCTGCCAGAACGGAACTGGTACTTTTCACAAGGAAATACAAGATTCCCAAATTTGGTACCCCGAATATACTTGGGTTCTCACTGACACTGTCAACGGAACACCTTCTCTGTAATTGTCCGGCATTCGGAGATCTGAGACTTGCAATGTTTGTTCGAAGAACACTTGGGGACTCAACATGTCTCTCTGATATTGTTTTAAACAGGATCTACACCTTCACTGAATCAACCGAGTACCTGAGTGAGAATATTAGCAGACAGGTAACATAGGACCCTTGGGAGACGGTACAGACGGTGAGCTGTGCTTGATCACGGCTGCCAATGGAACCTAACTTTACCTATACCATAGATAAGAAAATCCTTGCGCCCAGCCGAAGGCCGGCTGTGCAGAGAAGCTTTAGTTAAAAAAAGTTTTTGCCTGAAGCTAATTACCCTTAATTTGAGTACCCACACATAGATATAAGGGTCGGTCCACTTGTTTTGCCCCAGAGGGTCGCAGAAGCCCCGCCTGCCCTAAATTTGATTAGTTTCGTTTTCATACATAATTACCTTTAATTTGAGTACTCAAACTTACCACTTAGTGAGCGGCCCGGTTTTTTGGATCCAGGGGGGGGGGGGGGCAACGGGTCTCAGCCTCCTGAAATTTTAATTTTGGTTTTTTCTTTTTCAATGCCAGAGGATTGCCCATAAACTGCGTTTTTGCCGGTTAAAGTCGAGTTTTAACAGGTAATCTATGTTCACATCTATTAAATATTTGACGTCCTACACGTAACCACTAGTTTTATTAAAAATTTTTTTGCTTTTTCAAAACGTTTCCTGGATCAAACATCATTTAACAGTTTCTTAATTGAATTATACAATTATATTCTTAAAAATAAAGACAAGGAAGTCAATAAAAATTGTTAAAAATTAAGCTTAAATTTGATCAATTTGCTGGTCATGCTTTTTTTGTATTTTTTCGTCAAATATTTGTTAGGTCTGAACATACCTTAAAACACTTTTTATACAGCCGATAAAATCCTACTTTTAGCTATCAGTAAGTTGTGGAAACGTGCCTATGGTAGGCTAGCTGGTAGTGAGCTAGTCTATCAGTACCGGGGTTGCGGGTTCGATTCCCGCCAGAGACTCTGGTCTCCTGCAGGCAAGCAAAAAGCTTCGCGGGATTTAGTGTAGGAATAATAAAAAAAAAAAAAAAAAAAAAAAAAAAATACTATTTCTGTAAGAGATGAAGGCAAAAAAATGACTATGATATCAAAAAATCAGTTATATACTATATACAACAATTATTTCCTAATTAGGAGAATAATTATATATATATAAGATACCTCTTTGAATCCCACCTATTACGGACAATACTAGACTCAAACTATTTTGAGATCCATTTAATACTTAAAGATTTTAAGTCAGATGGTGAAGTTTTTGATAGTACTAAAAGTAAATTTAAAATGACTCGTACAAGACTAACGACGGCAGCATACAGAAGAAACAGAAAACTTATCACAGCTAAACTAAATTTCTAATAATAAAAAATAAGCAAATAAAGCGTGGATTAAAAGGGATTTTCTTGGGAAATCCCGGGGGAAAAATACTTTGGTTTTGCTTCACACTGAACACATATTTGACGAAAACATCCGAAAAAAGTTGCCACCAATTTGATCAACCTTTAGCTTTCTTTTTTTTTTGATTTAGTAAACATTATTTATAAAAAAATTGTAGAAAGTAATTAATCATTATGCCAAATCAAACAAATGCTAAATAAAAAATAGTGGTTACATGTGGGTATAAAAATCACAAAATATGCTGAAAATATTTAACAAATTTCTGCATCGCGGCGCGTCGTCTGATTGAAATCAATCAGTAAACAAAATTTTCTGGAATTATTTTAATGGGTTTGAATCTGTTTTTTACCACTAAAAAATTATTTACAACAAATTACAATCAACCAACTAAATTTCGTTTTTATCTGTTTGCTGGCTGGTAGTCAGTCGCTGTTCATACCTTTTCTTTTAAATATTTTTTAATTGCTTCAAATATAATTATTGGTCGGTAATGAGGCGTAAAATTCTTTAGCTTTGGCGGGACTTGTTATATACAAAATCAGTTAAAATAAAAAGTACAAAACAAAACCAAACAACATTTTTAAAATTATTAAAACACTTGCCCATTAAAAATTTAAAATAATATGTAATAACAGGAATTTAAATGAAAGTAAAAAATATTAAAAAATTATTAAATTGTTGCAACTTTTTAACATTAGGAAATTTGATTGTTTTGTAATTGATTTAATTATTCGAAACTAGTTTCGATTTTTCAAAGTTTTAAGGACTAATCTAAAAATACATAATTTTTAATATTCTTGCAATACAAGTTGGATATCTTGATATACTCACGAATGTGATTTTATTCAAATGAAAGAGATTTAGTGTAGATTAATAATTCAGAAAACATTTTAAAGTTTGTAGGGTCGTAAGTAAAATATTAAGCGGGTAATACAAAAAATAGTGTTAATTATGCAAATATTAAATATCAGTATATCTTTAAAACTAAAGCTGCTAGAGAAAAAGCTAATCATGCCATGGAAATCATCACTCTCGATTTAACTAAAAACAATGGACAGAGGTCAGGAAACTTTTGGTGTGTTCACCAGCGTAATTTTTTATATTTTCCAAAAGTAATTTTAAGGCTAATGTTTTTACACTTAACTTATGCTTAGGTAAAGACATACGTATCCTAATATGCTTGTGTATGCATTTTCTTATAATATTAAACCACAAAAGTAAAATGTATTAATTACAGTTGCAAACATAATCCTACCTCCATTTTTTGAACATCTACGCATAAAAAGTGGGAAGTGTGAACACAGCCATATTTATAGCTTTATAATAAACAAATTAAAAAAAAACACATATTGATAAATATGAAAACATATGGAAGTTAACCTACATACATACATGCACAAACCTACATATATACAAAAAGTCCCTGCAGGAAACCTGGGATCAACTGCGTCTACGTAGCCACTTTTGTGTGCCTTTGAGAAAAATGTGAAATTTACAGTTGTGAATTAGTAAAAACGATGCAACAGTTTATAGTGAGAGTACGCGGATTTTTTTTTATTTCATTAACTAAACATCCTTTTAAAACAAAATATATGCAGGCATTTAGATATAATTATTTACCTAATGCTCTAATATTATAAATGGAAAAATCTAGAAAATATATTAAAAAATTAAGACTAAAACTATTAAAATGTTTGAGAGAATATCTGTTTTCAATGTCTCCATATTGTCCGACAAGAACTACCCTGTCAATAATTTTTAGGTCAGTAATGCATTTTTAAAGACAAGCACATGCTAAATATCTATAGCACAAAACACTGCCTTGTCAACAGCGATTCAGTACAGTTCAGTGATGGAAAATTGAAAAATTTAGATGGTACTGACCACCAAGCAAAAGAGTACTTTTTTCAACATTTTGGTAATTTTTTCAAACATATTTTTTTTGAAAATAAACTTTTAAAAAAAAAAAAAAAAAAAAACGTAATTATATATTTTTTTATTATTATACGAGTATTATTATTTTTTCAAAAAAAAAAAAAAAATATGCAATTCCCCAACTGAATTCTTCTAAATCTAGCAAAAAATATGCTAAAATGGGAACACTGCAACCAATTCCCATAATATCTGGTGTCTTCGAAAACTCCATTTCACCAGAGACACGGGCAAACGGCCAACCGACTTTGAACTTCTGTTCTCATAAGGATCCAGTATATATATGCTTTATAGGGCAAACGATCAATATTGTAGAAATTTCAAACGAAATGACAAATTTATATACACCATTTAACATTGGGTGAAGGGTATAAAAACATAAACAACAACAACATGTACCGGAGTCGGAGTCGAAATACACACAAACGCTAGCGACTCCGACTTCAAAACTTTTCGGCATAAAAAATTTAAAAAAATGTTCTAATATTTTCTCAAATAAAAATACTTAAAAATTGGCGATGCAATATTTAAAATATTGATTCGAAATTTTTACAGAATCATTTTCTTGCTAAATTTGACCATTTAAAAGGTGATGTATTAAAAAGAAGAGTTTAAAGTCAAATAAGAACTAGTATCATAGACATTTAGCATTAAGGTTAGATAAGGAGTCGGAGTTAGTACTTTTTGTTGACGACTACACAGGTTTTGAACGTTAAAAAAAATATCAACGCTTAAATTCTAAACAAAGAAGCATAACAAGAAAACAGTACTTAAACGGACGTGGGGGTACCGTGGTATTCTTAAAAGTAAAAAGTACGGAAAATAGTACCATAGTACTGAATTTTCCATCACTGGTACAGTTGCACTATTGACAATTCCTAAAGGGATGTTAAATTTATATTTTGGGCAAATATGTACTATTGCTTTTAAAAATACTAAAAAATAAAAGATATTGCATTATATACATACATACATACTTATGTATATCTACGTATGTATATATGTATAGTAAAAGACCCGTACAATATGCATAAATAGTTTGTATACATTAATTTATGTTGTTTTTATCGCACCGATACTCTATCTTTTTAAAAAAATTTCCTTAACAAAAATTTTATCTATGAACTCTTTGAAGGAGACTTGTTTTTCTACTCGTACACATGATATGAATTTTTTAATTTTTTTAAAGTTGTTGTTTTCATAAACTATCCGTTTATTGCCAATGGTAGCAGCAACTATTTAAGGTTTGTTCACATTTAACAAATATTTGACGAAAAAATCCGAAAAAAGCGTGACCACTAATTTTATTCAACATTTACTTTTGATTAAACAGTTTTTATAGAGTAAGAAAACTTTATTTCTTAAAAAGTTATGGTAGTATTTTATGCTCTAAAAAAATATTTCGTAAAATCAAGCAAATGTTTGATAAAAATAGTGGTTACATGTATGACGTCAAATATTTGTTAAGTGTGACCATAGCTTTAGAATTTACATATGGATTTGTAAACATTTTTGTAAAGCCGGTATCACGACGACCCACATAAATTCTATGTACTTGTAAGTTTGCCTTTTCGTCTGTCTAGTTGTCTTTAATTCCCAATAAACAATTTTGCTGGAATTCTAGTATAAATGAAGTGTAATTCCAGTCCTGTTTTTCAATGTCAAGTCTTGAATTATTCTAGAATTACACTGGAATTAAATCTCATACTCCAGCAAAACGCATACTGGAAATCCAGTCAGACATAACAATATAAATACAGTGAAATTCAAGCGTTGAATTAAAGTGAAATTCCCAAATTCTCAAACACGTAATAATAATACTTGAATTCAAGTACTGAAAGCAAGTATAAATCAAAACCAATATAAATCAAGCCTACAATTCCAATGGAATTCATTTAAAATTTTTTTTAATATGGTGTTAAGAAAAAAAATGGTGTTGAAATTCTTAATCATCATCTTAAGGAGTTTAGTGGCTTATTAACATTTTACTTTAAATTATCTACTTAAAAATGGGATATCATTGGAATCAAAGTTTGAAGGACTACACGATGGTAAAATATTTGTACTAGAGTGATGTTATACGGTATCAAAGACAGTAACGATAATGGTACCATTAGATTTACCTTGAGATATTTTCCGTGATACCACAAGCATACATACATATGTACATATGTATGTATATTAGAATTTGTGTTTGGAAACCTCGTTTCAATTGATTTTGGGGCATCACCACAGTTAAAGATACATTAACAGTAAGGAAATAACTGGTTCCATTTTTTTTATTTTATTTGTGACAATTTCGCATTACAGAAAAAAGCACTTTCTCCAACATCAACGATAAGTGAAAGAATTTTTTTCAAGTAAAAATTTATCAAAACTAAAAATCGCTTAAATCTTAAACATTTTTCCAAAACCTTATTTTTAAGGTCTCCTTAATCTATTAAAATAACTAAAAAAATTATCAAACAGTGTATTTTTTAATTACTACATAATATTTATAGATATTGGGAATTATTTCTTTTTCATAAGCAATTTTATTATAATCAACATTTTTAATAACAAGAAAATACAATATAATAGTCTGGTAGGGTATAAAGTCATTTCTAAATAAATTTAAGGAATAGAGCTATTACAAAAAGCTTTATAAAATACATAACTGAAATTTAACTCATAGAATAAATTCGAAAAATGAAAAATGTTGATTATACATAATATTTATGTATTAATGAAAAAAATATTTATTACATATTTATGAATTATTTTTTTGTTTGCTCGTGTAGTCCAAGAATTGCTGTTTGTTATGTTATTGCTTTTTTTTTAATAAATTCCAAATAATAAATCATTTATGCATTTTTATGTATTGAAATAACTTAATTTATAAAAAAAACTTTATTAATCGGTTAACCGATCAATTACAAAATTAACCGATTATTAACCGATTAAACCAAAACCTCGGTTAATTAATCGCAATCTATAATACAGAATATCTAATTCCTCAGTCCTTTTCCTGGATTTCTCTTAACGTATAAAATCTTCCATTATGTCATTAATTCTTTAAATTTTCAACTCTTCTAATTGTTGCGTTTAATTCTGTTAAAAGATTGATATGAAAAAATATGAGAAGAAACAAATAACTAAACACATACATACATACATATGGGAAGTACTAGCGAAAAGTCTCCTTTTTGTAACGTAACGTCAGAAGTAATTTAAATCGTTTATCAAAAATTGTATATGTATAATTTACTTTTTTATATGTTGTGTAAAGCGCAACTAGCTCTAAATTAAGTTACAACAGGGATAACTTTTGAACAACATTGTAATAAAATACAAGCTTGTTTGCTTTCTGGCGTTACATTACAAAAAGTAGACTTTTCGCTGGAAATTCCCATATGTACCAAAGCTTATTAAAAAGGGTTTTATACTTAAAGTCTTCCTCAATTCGCAGGCTTATGCAGTTTTGCAATGCAAGTGAAAATCCACTTCTGTAACGACACGCCGGCTCAGATTTTTGCATATAACTTCAAATCCTTAGGGTTGATTGTTGTAAATTATTACTTTGAAATACAAAAAAATTTTTTACAAATTTGACTTCTTCACTTAATTGTTTTACATTTTGTCGTACAAATATCACGTCGCGTCGCAATGGAAATGCCCATATAAAAAGTACGTGAAACAAAAAGCTGTTGCCAGCAAAGACCTATTTAAAACGAAGATCCCTTCTAAACGCATACCTTTTGCATATGAGACGAAACAAATAATTAAAAACACAAAAAAATATGTTATAAAACTACAAAAAACCGAATGAATACCCTAATATGTACATATCGCCAGTCCAGAACCAGTCCTCTAAAGAGGGTAAGTTCAAAATTTATAAATTTTCAGTGGTGTCAAAAAATAGTTATTTTTATTATCTACTTTAGTACCAAAATATTTTATTTATGAATGTATATATGTATATGGATTTGTTTGTAACAACTTAACATTTTTATATATAAATGACAGTTTTTACATTGGATAGATACGAGTATGAACACGGCATATAGTTTTCTCACAAAAAGTAAAAAGGTTTAAATATGTGAAATTTGTAAATAAAACAATTTATTTTGAGCTCGCGGTCTTTTTAATTACCCTTATTTAATAATAATTTAAGAAATTTGTCCGATATCTCGTTTTCCTTGAAAAACATCTTCTAAAACAAAAAAAAGTAACTATTACTCGTATTATGTTGTGTTAACATCGTCTAATTGTGAAATTTGTATATGCGAATTATATGATAAAAAAATTCCATTTTATCGATGACTTAAATTAAAAAATATCAATTTTATTATTAAAAAATAATTTTTTACCTTTTAGTTATATATTTGTAAATCTTTTTTGGAAACTTTTGGCCACAAAAAATTGGAAACACTGAACAATAACGACACCGACTTTATCGACAATCTATGTATGTATGTATGTGTATTAGTTTGTAACAACTTAACATTTTTATTTTAAAATATTATTTTAGGAATCATTTTTGTTTTTTTGTTAAAATCTTTTTATCCATTTTATTTTTCTTAAATTTATCCATTTTTGGTTATAAAATTCTGGTAACACTGTTGTATAGGTGTTTTAAACTATAAAATCTATAAGCCATGAAATGACACGCCGTTTATAATGAAAATAAGATAAGAATGGGAGTAGAGTAAAAAAGGAAGGCATTTTGAATGCAAAAGAACTGCTGTGTTTTCACATAAGGCTCAAATTACTCACAATGCAGTTATTATGTGAAGATTATTGCAGCAAATGTCAATAATGCGGGTACAATGGGTGACTACTTTAAATGAACTTTGCTTTCGTTCCTCATAACAACATAATTCCTACAAACAAAATTTCAGGGTTTTTTACGATCAAAAAAAATATATTTATTTTTTTTTATAAAAGTTGTATTCCTAATTTAATTTATTGTACAAATTTTTTAGTGATTTATATAGAGGGACTTTTTTTGGTGTGTTGGGAGAAACCGAATTTTGTATTGAATACAGTTTCAGACAACCCTGTATAAGTTTCGCTTTAAAAGCTTATCTTACGAAAACTTCCACTTTTATTTGAATCGTTCATTTTTTTTTTATTAAAATTGTAAGTTGTCTTTAAAACTTAAAAGTTTACTTTAATAGACATAAGGTCAGAAATTAAAATAGATTTTTGAAAAAAAAGAGATGAAAATTTAAATATTTTATTTGTGACAATTGCAGAAGAAAGCACTTTCTCCTGGATATGAATAACTCAACAAGGTGTCGCTGACGCATCCAAAACCAAATTTATATACAATACTGTTAATTTTGTTTTCATAACAAACGTGTAGTAGGTGTGTAGCATAAATTCCATTTTATATTTATACCCACAACACAATAGTGAATAGGGTATTATGCATTTGTTCTGATGTTTGTAACACCCTAAAATATTGGTCCTTGACCGTCCTTTAAGTATACCGATCGACTCCGAATCACTTTCTGGCTGTCATGAAAACCTTGTGCGCAAAGTACAGTTCGCTATTTTGGAGATTGATGAAATTTGGACATTAGTACTTTTGTTACTAATTGGTTCATTTGGGACCAATTGGCCCAATGAGCAAGCCTATTGAAAGTGTGGCTAATCGGGCCATAATTTCACATAGCCCCCATACAATCTTCTTTTCTGAATTTCTGGTATTTGTGCACAAAAACAATCTTATTATGTTGGTATTAAGATTAAATTTTGTCGTAACTTATTTTATTGCAATCAAGTAATCAAACTTTATTGAAATTGGTCAATATTTGACCATAGTTCCCATAAAAATACTACTCCCGAAAATGGCTTTTAATGCCTTAACTTCCTTATAAATTGTGGTATTAACATATAAATTGGCGATAATAGTTGTCCTGGTAGGTCCAAAATTAACCATAGGTCCAATATAAAACGCCACCTTTAAATCTCATATAGATGAAGATATTTAAATAATATTCGGATTTTGCATCTTTTTATCTCTTGACTTTTATAACACTTTTATTTATAGTATTTTATTAAGATTAAGGGAAGGTTTTTTGTCGAAAACATATTTTTCTTTACATGAATTATATATAAATATTATTCATATCAAAAATAGTATCCAATAAGAAAATATGTTATAAGTCTATACAAGCATTGTTCTCGAGAGCCCGAATATGGGACTGTGTATAATAATTAGCATCATTATGACTATTTGCTTATTTTAGTTTATAATAATATATAATTGATTGAAATAAACGTAAAAAAATATTCGGTGCAAAGAACTGTTACATGAATCTTAACCTCATATATAATTTTGTTCATGCGGGTCCATAATTGTCCATGGGTACCAAAGAGGGTACACTAGCAAAATAGTATTTATGTACTGTGGTGTAGGGTATCATTTGTTTCTGTTAAAGTGGTATATTAAACTTAAAAAAACTTATGGATTTAAAATATTGTTTTGATATTTCTACATGGCCGCGGTTTTGTATTTCAGCTGACGATTAAAATGTATGCTTCTTTTTCAACAGCCTCTCTTTTGTTTTTTTTTTTGTTTTTTCATTTTCATTAAAATTTGTGTGCAGAAATTGAAATACATACACAATAAATAACCACAAAAGTAATAATAGAAATAATAAAAAATATCTACAAAACAAACGCAGTAACCAACAAATAAACTTTTGGTTTAATGCTCAACATGGGGCAAATGTGTGGAAAAAGGGCGTAAAAGTCCAACACACTCATACCACAAAAGTATTGAACGGAATGTACGAGTAAATGTAAATGTGTTTTGATGTTTTATCTGTATGTATGTATGTGCATTTGTGCTTCCATATGTACTATAACTACAGCAGATATAAGGCGGAAATTAGTACGTACAACTTCAGTTCTAAATTTGAAAAAGAAATTTAAATTCGTGCCCGTCTGCTTTTCAGACTCATAAAGTACGGGTACAAGTCAAATTAAATTCAAATATGTATGTAGAATATTGGCAGTTCTTTTAACCGAATTTATACTTGTACATATAAGAGAACGTTGCATGAAGACATTTAAAATTTGTTAGGATATTATTGTTTTGATTTTTTATTATTAGTGCTTTTTTTGTTTGTTTAAAAGTGACGTTGAATATGTTGTACGGTCAATCCCTCTTTTATTTTTAGCTTTTATATATGGGGAGTTTCATATGCAAGTACTGAACAGGTTCTACCATATAATTTATATAAACTTAGCTTTTAAAAACAACGGATAAATATAAAGTAGAAATAAGAACCTAAAAATAGGTCCTCTTTTATTTTAGAGTCACTTAATTAAGGAAGTTTTCTTCCACTTCACGAAAATTTTGTTCATCCAATTTAAAAGTTAAAGGATTCAAAAACCGGTAAGAATGTTATATTTGCCTGTTAGTGAACCAAAAACTGACATCAAAATTTCTGGTCGTATAAAACCAATCAACCTTATTACGGTTCTCGATGTCGAAAACGACTCTTTAGTATATTAAAGTAACACACAACCTGTGTTCTTTAATCTACTACAAAATTCGACTTACTTTATTACCGACATCGAGAACCGTAATAAGGCTGAATGTGTTCTTAATTTTATCACAATCAGCCTTATTACGGTTCTCGTTATTACGGTCAGTAACTACGTAAGTCGAATTTTGTAGTAGATTAAAAAAACGGGTTGTGTGTTACTTTAAACTACTTCAGAGTCGTTTTCAACATCGAGAACCGTAATAAGGCTGAATATAATTTATCATTACGGTCGTTTTTTTGGGAGTGAGTTATGAGCTATATGGTGATCATCAATCACAAAATTTGGCAGTATGATTGATGTCTTGTGGTACAAAACTTAACAAAATGTAACTTTAAATGTATTAAGTATGGTTTTAGGCTTTTTAGAGTGTTTTCGAAAAATGATTTTTTTTGGGACCCATGGAAAATTATTGACCGATCACACAATATTTAGTACTGTGATTTCCAGTTTTATTAAATTATATTAAAATCTTTGATATTTTAATTAGGCTTAAATTCATCAAATTTAATTTTCGTCTTGACAAAAAGTACGAAAAACAAGAAGTAAAGAAAAAACATGTAAATACAAATTGAAAATTGATAATCAATTACATCAAATTTCGATCTACCAATACCATTGGTTAATTATTGGTGTTTGACTATAGACTGGCAGGCGCCGCAGTGGCGCCAACGGTAGAACGTCAAAGAATTCTGATGATGAGAATGTGGTTATTCTCGAAACATGTAAATTCGACCTGAGTTCAATGCAGTGTTCAGTCAAAAATTATCAAAAAAAATTTTTAATTCATTTCATGGTTTAAATTCCTTTAATAAAAATAACTTAACGAAAATAAAATTGGATGAGCTAAAGCCTAATTAAAATATCGAATACTTTAATTAAAAACCAACAGTTCAATTAAAAATTACAATTGTTATTATATTAAAATTTCATAACAATATAATTATCTGATTGTTAAACCATTTCAAACGTTGACGGTCGCATAGAAGATTTCGATGAAAAACACTCAGCCTTGAAAATTATTTTCCATATAAAGTTCTATGCGATCGTTTACGTTCGAATTTGTTGAAATTGTTTGTTTTTAGTAGTATTCAAGTTTTTCAGTTGCGGACTTTATACGGGACCTATGATAAATAAATCATAATAAAAATTTCTAGCAATTTATAGGCATAAAAGACGTATTCATGACACTAATTTTATGATCATTTTCGGTATTTTGTCGCGTTAATGTATAAAACCAAGGATTTGTAATGTGTATAGATCGATTTTTTGTATTTTAATAAAAATATGACTTAAAACACATTACAATAAAAAAAAAAACACAATTAACGTTGGTTCTAAATTATAAATTCTGTGTAAAAGAAAAGAAATATAAATTTTTTAGGGAGCTTGGTCCACATTTGGATCCACAACTCTATTTTACTGAAATAATTCTAGTGGATTTCCATTACAGAACTAGAAAAAATGTGATGTTAAAATTATCTTTAGAATTACTGAAGTTAGTTAGACGATTTAATCTTAGTGTTCCATACGGAATGTGAGACTTTTATACTATTTAGGGATACCAATCGGTACTAGTTTTAGCAAGTCCCGGGATCCAGATTTCAAAAATTCGAATCCCGGTTTCCCGGGATTTTTCGAAACTCGGAATTTTTGAAACTTAAAAGATAAATGTTTTTTATTGATATTTATTGAAAAAAAACGCCTTCAAAAGTGGTACACAAATAAAAGTTTCATAATTCATTTATACAAAAACGAATCTAATTATATTGGAATAGAACAAAAAATATTATGTACACAGAGAAAAATAAGTAATTGGCTTGAGTCGCGAAATTTGTACAATTAAGTAAACAATTTATGGTTTTATTGATTACTAAAATTTTTAAATTCTGAATTATTCTAAATAAATGATTTTATTAATAATATGATTAAAGAACTGTGCGATTTCAAGCAATGTGTTAACTGATTCGATTAAAAAGTGATTAACATAAAATCTATATTTTGTTCAATTACCTCAGTTGCTGTAAAATAAATAAAAAAACATAATTTATGTAGTTATTGAATGGAGCAAACTGGTAATTGATTTATTTGTAAGATTCAGTTAAAATTTTTATTTAATGAATTAAGATAAATAAGTGAAATTTGATTTGAAAATTAATTTATGGACATAATCCATTTATTTAGTTAACCATTAAAGCCTTATTTATACAAAAACACATTTTTGTACACCACTACCCTGCAAATAATGCGACTAGTCCATACACACAGGTAAAATATAGCCCTTAAGGGACTAGGACTAGTCCAAATGTAACCCATATGTATTGAAAAAACATGGTCTATTTAACATTACGATGTCCTAGGGCTGGACCATACAACCCACATTAGCA
Source organism: Pollenia amentaria (assembly GCA_943735925.1). NCBI lineage: Eukaryota > Metazoa > Arthropoda > Insecta > Diptera > Polleniidae > Pollenia > Pollenia amentaria. The sequence continues at coordinate 230,110,784 of OX031009.1, forward strand.
TTACAACGGAGTAGTCTTAAAACTACTCCATGTTCATACATACTCCCAGTGGATTAGTTCTGAAACTACTCCATGGTATACTCCAGAGTATTAGTTTTTATATCGTTTAAAAACGAAGACATGTCGTTTAACTATAAACTCTTTTATAACAATGACATGGTCCCTGACTGCATTACATCGGACTATGTTGTAATTAGTTCATTTAATCTAAAATGGATCAAGTAGTCCAATATTATTTGCAGGGTAATGGTATAAAATATATAAGTAGTTTATAAATAACACTAGTTAATTTCGTGGAATCGGTGCATAATTTACCGTAGGCCCCATTGCACACTGCCGGAAAACACTTTAATAAGCCTAAATCCATAACGAATTAAGCTTTCATTTTGAATTTGGTGTACCAGTGGAAGCATTTAGAAAATTTAACCACACATAAGTTTTGCTTTTTGTTTTGTGGTTTTTCAAAAGACATTTTTTTTCGTTTTCAATGACGGTATTAACAGAGTTAATCAAATAAATTAAATGATCAATAAAAAGATCAAAAATAACTGTAACGGTCTCTGCAGAATGAATAATGTATAATATGAATAATGGAGTATCGGTTGAAAACGTCTAATTTTCATTAACTGCCTGGCCCACAATGTTAACAAGATTTCTGTCGTATATATACTGTATATTGACATCAATAAAAAATCAAAATTTCTTTTTCTGTTTAATGAAAATATACGAAAGAAATTTTCTTTTCGACATCGTGGGCCAGGCGGTAAGTTTTGATAATGTAATACATGAATTATATGAAAAAATAAAAGTAAAATAATTACAAAACGTATAATTGTCTAATTCATATTTTGAAGGTACAAATCGAAATTAAAAAGCTTTTATCGAAAAGCGTTGTTAATGCGTAGGAAAATGTTTCTAAACATAAGTATTGCATATTTGTTGTTTTTTATTTTGAGTACACACCAAATTCTGCCTCAAATTAGGGAGCAGTCTCCGCCGCATTACGTACAATTACATTGTGTAAAATCTTTAGAAACAACTTCGTTATTCCTACTTGTTTCTTGTTTTCTTTTATGTTTTTATTGCCGGTTTGCCATTTAAATGTTGCACTTTAGCATTTTCCCCTTGATTCTTTTTATGTTTTAAATGTTTTTTATTGCTCAAATTTCAGAGAGGCAGTGTTTGAAAAAGGCGTGTTGCATACATATGTGCTATATAGGTTGGTTGATTATTTCGTTTATATTTTTTTTTTTAATTTTTCATTTCGTTTGATTCCATTTTAAATTGTTTTTTTTCTTGTTTGTCTGTATGTATGCATTTGCTATTGTAGTCGCAGTTTTTCCAATTTAATTTAATTACAATTTATTCAGTTTAAATGTATCTTTCCAAGTATGTATTATGTGGGAAGTTTGTGCAACACATGCAACAAGTTGTTGTTTAAGTGCTACTTGGTTATAATAAATATGAAAAATGAAAGGCCTGCTCGAAATAGTTTTGTACACAAGCTGTTAGATTTTTATTATTTTAGTTTAAAATTTACATAAGTACATATCGGTGTGTTAATTTTTCTAAATCTTAAAAATCTAAACATAATGAAACAGAGTCCTTCGAAACTTAGCAAGACGAAGAAGATTGCCAATGTACAAAAACTTTGCGTATAAAAAATCGAATTCGGATTGCGATAGACGTTCTTGGTATTTCAAATGCAATCCGTGTAGACAGGGATTGCAAGAAACAGTTATTTTTGAATGCAACACATGCAAACAAATGTCGAAATTGTTTTAAAACTAGATATTTATAAAATGTTATGTTTTTTCAGTTACCCAGCAAAAACTTTGCTTACAAAATAAGCAGAAAAATAAAGAGAACTTGAGGAAAAGAGTACTTATTTTTCTACTAGAAAAAGTACTTATTTTTGTTCGCGATGTCCCAAAAGTAATCCTTTATAATTTGGACAATTACAACCTAAAAAATAATACCTTTATTTTATACTTAAAAGTTGTAAAAAAATATGAAGTTACCAAAAGAGGCAAAAAATAAGTACTTTCAAATTAACTTCGAAAAAGGATAAAACACACTAATTAAAATTTTTGGCGCCCTATGCTCCAATGGGAGTTAGAGGAACACATATATATAATTAAAATTGCTCTGAAATCTTATGGAATTGATGTTGAAAAAGTGTACACAATAATAAATTTTTCGAAATGTAAGAAAGATTTAATAAAGAGTGCTTTTGCTGCACAAATTCATTTATAGCTCTAACTTTATAATAACAATATGTGTATTAATATATGTAATTATACGGGCCTGTCACAGAAATAAATTTCGATCGAAAGTTTTTTAAATTCCGAGAAAACGTCTTCTTCAGAAAACGAAAACCGATAAATTTTTTCGGAATGAATCACTAATTTTTCGATCGAAAAAAGTTTTTGTTTTTGTTAACACAATATTGTCACATTAAACTTAAAAATAACAAAACTAAAATATGTCGGAATTACGAAAATCGATCGAAATGAAAATACGGATTCAAAACAATTCCGAACAATTTCTGTGACAGGCCTGATTATGATCTTCAAAAAAACATCGTTAAAATTAGATTGATATCACTAATTTATTATGTATATATTTACATACATTTGATTGATTTTTGGATTTTCCATGTATTTCACATCGAAATTATTCTTAAAATGTTATAATATTATCGGATATCCAACAAATGTTAAAATAATATATTGCAAATGGATTTAAAAAATTATTTAAAATCATATAATAATAAATTATTTAATTCATTATACTAAAGTGGCGAATAAAGCTACAAAGTAATGAATTCAGGAAGTCATTAAAAGTAGCATTGTAAGTTACGTTTTTGCTGGGTATTTGAACAGTTATTTTTTTGATTTTTTTGCTTTTTTCTAAATTGGCTGTCTTTTTTTATAAATTTATTTTTTACCTATTTTTTCGTAAAAAAATATATAAATACTTCCCAGCGGGAAAACTCAGAAGACCTTCATACTTTAGGCCTTATTGAAGGCTGCTTGGACATTTGTTTGATTCAATTACCATTTTGATCAAACTGCTAAAGAATGTCTCATAGAAGGCATCGGCTCTTCCGTATAAAAGATAAGATACACATTCCCTATTCTGATAAGGAAGAAGAGAAGGAGTAGTTTGCAAAAGCCAAAGAATTCAGATCCCATTATTAAATCACCATTCTCTGAAAAGACTTCTGGATCCATTAATGTGAATGCCTTTAAGAATCTCTGGCCAAAGAAGCCTACCCCGCAATGACAACGTGTGTAAAAAGATACGAGTATGGAATGGAGCGAGAAGGTATTGTACATCCAAAAGAAGGACCACAGAGGTCTTATAGAAGGCATTTATACTCCTTCTTTTTCCCGCTGGGTTTGATTTTGTTAAAAACGTAAAAATAAGTAAAAATCGAATAAACGGATTTTTTTATACTTTACAAAACAAACAGCAGCTCTCTATTACGAACAATAAGTTTTCATCAAATTTCCCAACTATTTATAAGTATGTACGACTCTGCATCGCTTCGATCGAGTTCGAAATTTTTAATAAGTACAAAGTAAAAATTGTTTGAACACGTTAATAATTTCTTTCCAACCGAAATACTCGATAACCCCCCAAAAAATCTTTGTTTACAAAATAATAGTCATAAAATTGCACAAAAAGAAAACATGAGAAATAGCAATTATTTTTTAATTTTTTTTAATTGTAAAATTTGTAAGTGTGGCTGGCTTCTAGCCCTTAACGTCTAAAAGAGGCTAAAAAAATATCTTATAGAATCGAGGAGGATTTTCGTACTGTTTACTTATTTATTTTTTTTGCGATTACCGATAAGTTCAAATAATCGATTAAATCTATTTCTTTAAAAGTTTTAGTCTACAAATTTTAATTACTTTAAGAACATTTTGCTTAATAAAATTAGCAAAAAGTGCATAATAGTGAAATGTGTTGAGAAAAGCTAAATGTAGCACTTCAAGCTAAATTGGCAACACTCCATCTTGTAAAGGGGAAATTGGCTATTTAAAGATGAAGGCAGAAGTGTCAAAACGGAGTATGTGTTAACTCTACTTCAGCACGCCTAGTTTTAGGCGTGCTACCACGTCAACAAGCAGAATATAAAAGCAATGCATTTTATAAACTGTTTTAATACAAACCATTTTCTTCTTCTTCAAAATATGTTCTATGCCCGCCAGATCGAAATCGGCAAAAAGATTTACATTCAAAAGAAAAAGTTTAATTTTTCTTGACATTCAAAAAAAAGCTTGATTTTTCTTGACATTAATAATTATTCATAGTAAAGATATTTAAGTTCGTTTTTTATAATATAAAAAAAAAATTTCAAAATGACTAACAAACTTATGTATATTATAAGTTATATTACAACTTCTATTATAAGTTTGTAACTCAGTTTGTAATTTTTCTAATATTGATCTTAAGACCTAAACAATAACAATTCTGGATCCTTATAAGAGGCTCCGTTGATAAAACCATATCCGTCCTTCGGTTTGTCTGTTCATGTGTATGTTGAAATGGGTTTTCTAAAGACCCCAGATGGGGACCGGGCTGCCATATATTTATATCGCGTATAGTCCAGATTCTAATTTTCACCAATAAATCGCTAATCTTTACCCATAAATCTTACTTTTTCATGACTTGTTATAATTTAATTTTCAACCTAAATATATATAAAATAAACTTAGTAGAGTAGTGGCAGTAAAAACAAAATCAGTAGCTATAGACAAGTAACTAACTATATTTTTCTTCCAGAAATCATGGTTTTGCACTGTACGGCCCACACCATATCAGAAAGGAAGACTTACTGCCTTTTTATAGAACGCGAGCGCAAAAGTGAGTCGTTTAACTTAGATTTAAAACAAAAACAAATTATGAAATTTTGTTTTAAATGCAGGGTAAGCGAGTCACTTATGCACTCGCGTTCTACAAACAGGCAGTTAATTATGCTCAGATTTTCGTATATAGTAAAAGTATTTAATAATAAAAGCAGTAAATCCGTAATTTGTTCTATTTATAACAGATAATTTTTACTTTTATTATGCAGCTATTTGAATGAATCTGCATTTTTTACGTTAAATAGTTTTCATAAAAAATATTTCTGATTTATAAAAGGTTTATTAAACATATTTTCGTTTCATAAATCTGCTATAGGCCTAAAAATTTTTTATGGATATGGGGGTAAGTATGTAATTTTTGAGCCCAAGTGCAAAAAAGGAATAATTTCGATTTTTTCTTTTGAAATATTAATTACTAATTACTGAACAGTTTTTAGTCAACTTTCATTAAAATTTTAATATACCCGATATTATGGCTATTTTTCAAAATTCAGTTTGAAAAATAGCCATACAAACTTGGACCACTCTAATGTGCATATATATATAAATCGGCAAAGGCAAAACAGTTAAGAACACATTGGTACTCTGTTTGCCAACCGATTTAAACAAAAAGTACACCATATGAGAGGTATTTACGTACAGTAGTGCACAATATATATTTCATTTAAATATGCGGGGTAAAAATAAGTTATCCAAAAAACAAAATTAACGGCCTGTTTAACGATTTCAAACATCAACGTTTGCATAAAAAATTATATTTAAAACAAAAATTTGTTTTTATTTTAAATGTAATTTTCTATGCGAACGTTAACGTTCGAAATCGAGGAACAGGCTTATCGGTGTGCTTTAGAAAAATAAGAGGACTTTTTTAAAATTCGGCCCGTTTGGGTACTAAACGGGTATAACCTGTATTTTACAACTTTTTTGTCACCCCATTTAACTTTTAAACCAACAAACATAGAAATTAAGATTATACCAAATTCGTAACTTATCTAAAAATATAAATATTAATATGGTACTTTTTCCGAAATTCGAACGTTTTAGGTTGTGAAAATCGTACCTATTTTTGGCACTTTTTTTACAACATATTTTTCTTTATGTATTGACACATTCGTATTAAATTATGGAGTTCCACTACAATATTGAACTTTTTGGTACTTCTATGCGGAGAAAAAAAATCATCAAAAAGAGAAAATATGGGATATTAATTTCTTTTACTTTTCCGTGCTGCATGTGGTAATTTTTGAATTTTCTATAATATTAAACGTAGAAACATAAAATTATACGAGTGAATGAGAACCTACAAGAAGAAAAATGATAGCACTTTTTTGCTTTTCAACAGATACTTTTTGAATTTTCATTAAAATTGGACCTAGAAACATAAAAGTAAACATGCAGAGTGATTGAGAAACTTTATCTTAGAGAAGACTTTTTTGCCCTTTTTGGTTTTTTAACTGGTAATTTCTGATTTTTTTTATATTATTGTAATGTAAGTAGAAGAGAACATATAGACTGGTGGCTGGTCCCTCGCCAAACCGACCCACTAAGATGAATAAAAAACAAATGCTCGAAATATGAAAATTCATTTTTTCTTATATGTATGATTTCTTCATATTCGCATAAATAATTATGGTCGAATTTCGACCAGTGGGCAAACACTAGTACATTGAAAATGGTCCGGAATTTTCTTTCAATTACTTGAAGAGATAGTATTAGAAGTTTAAATATGCTAAATACATGTAATTATTTTTGTTTTTTCTAAATTAGTACCAACATGAATTTTGTAATTCGGTTTTACTTGAGTTCTGTTTTATTAGTTTATTATAAATAAGAAAGAGTTCCCAATTCAATAGGCCCCAACAATTTAATGAAAATCATAAACAAAAACATGCTTTCAAATTTAACTCCTCCACAAAAAATTAAAAAAATATTCTCTAAATAGAATATAATTTAAACAGACAAAGGTGATTAAAATTTAAAGAAATACACCGAAAAAATAAGTGTAACAAGTGCATTCACACAGAAAAAAATAAAAATTTATTTCAAAGAAAAAATGTGTGATATTAATTAATTAAAATAAGATAAATATTAATGAATTAATTAATTAGCAGGAAGAAACAGTAAAACTTAAAAGAGAATGTGAGGAAAAATTAGATATGCAAAGAGAACTACATTTGAATACCGAAAAGGTCATGAGTCTACTTAATCTTGCGCGTATAGCCGGCAATGGAAAGATTTTAGATGCCGGAACACCCACTTCGGATGAAGGTGAATCAAATCAAGATAGTCTTCTTATGTTGGAACCACAGATTCAAATGTCCGGTCACGAGCTTATCGAACGTCAGCAAGAAATTGGACAATTTAGAAAATTTTGTAGATCTTTACAAGCAGAAAATCTAAATAGAATATAATTTAAACAGACAAGGGTAATTAAAATTTAAAGAAATACACCGAAAAAATAAGTGTAACAAGATCATTTACACAGAAAAAAATAAAAATTGATTTCAAAGAAAAAATGTGTGATATTAATTAATTAATTAAAAAATTAATTAAAATTGCACCAGTAAACAAATTTAAAGTATCAATTAAACGTTTAATTTACTTGATTAATCGTTTTATTTACTTGATTACATTTTTAATTAAAACGGATTTTTATTTTGATTAATGCTTTAATTGGTGAAAAACTTTGGAGAATTTTCTGTGTAAGTTTAAATTTTACCAAGTCTATTTACTGTATGTATATTATTGGCAATTTACACTTGTATAAAGGAATATTAATAACAAAATTGATTTATATACATCTGTATGAATGTATGTGTATGCTTTAAAATGTCATTGTTTTAAAAAAATGGCATACAAATACAAAACAAATAATAATCTTTTCGTGAACTCAATTCATTAAACAACCTGATTTTATTTGTTTTTGCTTCTTTTCACGTCTTTGTTTAGTTTTTGTCATACATAATTGTTATAAATTAAAAAAAAAATTAGAAAAGAAAAAAATGCCATAAGTTGCGAGTAATATTGCAATAGTCACACCAAAATTATTGTATGTAGTCGTATGTATCAGCAAAAAAAAAAAAAAAAAAAAAAAGACGAACGTACCTACATAAAATAACCCACAAATGTTTTAAGTTTAACAAGTTTGAATTTATACGGCACGTCACTTAAACACACACTACATCAACAATTGAAACATAAAAAAAAACTGCAGGCATCAACCAGCCCATTTGTATCGATCGAAATCGAGTTTAAATTACCCTACAGACATCCTTTAATAAAATTGGTTATGTTGAAATTAAATATGGCGCAATCTTATTTATTTGAATATAAATTCTTCCAAACTAATTTGAATGAGGATATATTTGTTTAAATTTTTCTTTTATTATTATGAATTTGTTTAAAGAAAATGTGTTCGCGTGATCTGATTCATTCGTAATTGTGATTGCTTTAAATATAAATTACGAATGAAAGAGTGAGCGTGATTGAAATAAAAATATGCGTGTGGGATCGTGAGAAATTAAGATTTTTAAATTTCGCCAGCCTTCTCACGCACTCACGATGAGTTTCTAAGTAATTTATTGAATACACAACAATTAAAAAATATGTTTATATTCATATGTATGTAATTGTTTAAATTAAAACAAAAAATAGTTAAAAATACTTATAAAAAGTGATCCTGCGCGATAAAAAATTTTTGTTGGTAAGCGTGCGGGATCGGTAGGAAATGTTTCAAAATTCCTCATGCGCGATCATTTCCTTTCCTTCTTAGCGTGCGTAATTGTGAATCAAAACCACTAACGTGCACAACTCCATGAAAAAGCCTTTTAAGAAGTTGTTTGAACTGTGAAAAATTATACATAGAAAAAATTATTAAATTTCTCCAATCACCAAATTTATTCCAAATGCATAATATCAAGCAAACAAGTTGTTGATTTTGCACCTATTACCAAAATAATTATATTGATTACTAAAAATTTTAAAATTTTGAAAAAATATTTTCAATAAATGATATTTTTAATTTTAATTGTTTAAATTATTTTATTACATGTTTAAATTATTTTATTTTAAACGAAAAAATTCAATTAGATTTTTTGTTATTTAATTAAAATTTTAATTGAAAATTTATTTCAAAACAACTAAAATGTTAATTAATTTTCTTTCAACTAAAGAAATAATTGATTCAATTATCACGTTAATTGAAGTTAAATACTTTTTAAACCATTTTTTAAAAAATATGTGATTTATTACTTTGGAAATAGTGTACAGCCATCGTTTGAATGCTTTGAAGTCGTAAGCACAGATCCCACCAAGTGGCATCAGTATTCAATTAAGTGCCTCGTTAGGCTTGTTGATAGTGAGTCAATCTATCAGTGAGGGGGTTGCGGCTTCGATTCCTGCCATGAGACTCTAGTCTCCTGCAGACAAGCGTTGAGCTTTGCAGATTAAGCATAAAAAGCCTACATGTATGTGCCAAATACTGCTGGATGGCGAAGGGAATAAGTTTTTTTTTTTTTTATAAGTTGGGCCCTGTTTTTCCCTTGTTGTTCATACATTTGATATGTTTTTACCCGACCGATAAGTAGTTTTTATTTTCTAATAAAATTAAAAAATATGTACAAAAAATATCTAACTTGACCGTAAAATCCAAATTATACATGTATTAACACATGCAAATATGTACATATGTCCATATTCCTGCCAAGATTTTGTAGGTCTTTCTAGTTGCAATTTTTATGTACATTTGTGGCGTGTTAACAAAATATCAATTCTATGAATAAATATCTATTAAAAGCACATCTGACTGTATTTGACTTAAGGAAAAAGTACACGCGGTATGTTTTACTTTCGCTTGCTTGCTTAAGCAAATAGGAGTATTTTTTTTTGGTTCCTATAAATTTTTTCTTATTACAAATTATGTGTTGTGACTTTAATCCATGTATGCACTTGGTGCATAATAAACACCAAACTCAATTACAACAATTACAGATATATTTGAATTATTAATAGAGATTTACATATTTACGTATTCGAAAAATTGTTTTTAATCGTCTTAAATTTTAATTACAGATTTGAAATATGAATTAAACTAAAAGTGATAAGAGGGAGCAAACAAAAACAGAGAAAAATATGTCTGCTATACTTTTTAATTCAAATACGGAAACGGATTTGAACTCAACATCCTCAACTTACAATGAATCAAACTCTTCCATAGATAAGAAATTGTCTAGTTATCGCGATAATGAGGGTCAACAGAAACAGAAGTTGGATCGGCCGTGTTCGGCAATTTATGAAGATATCTTAGATACAAAAATGCATTTCCTACAAATACATAGGGACGCCGATGATGATGTAGATCCTCCTCTTAATGTCAGTAACGGTCAAAACTATTATGATGGTAGCGACAGTGGTGTGGAAATTACAAACAATGTTAATGTTACATTGCAACGGGCATTGAGTAACCAGAGTGGTGGTTACGCCAGCAGCACTCAAGGTGCCCTGGATGAAACCACACATGGTATAAATCTCTCGTGTAATTCGAGTATGATAAGCTGCAGTTCGGAATTATGCGATTTAAAGCAACCTCATAGTTTGGCGGGTACCAATATAAATGGTTGTCGTTCATCAAGCAATTACGAATGTTGCAGTGAAAATGGAAGTGAAAGTAGTTCTGTAGCTGGACCCACCACAATGGCAGTGCGCAGAGTCAACAATCACAATAATGTTAAGAAAAAAGTTGCCATGTTTGAGCCATCGATGCATGAAAGTCTTATAATGAAGACAAAGAGTTCGTCCAAGGAGATAACTATTGTGTCAACTCCGGCTCAGCAGCAAAATAGACCACGTTTAAGTGGTTTAAAACGAGCAGTTTCACTGCCTCGACCTACACAAGGCTCAGCTCAACAGGTACGAGAACGCTTAAGTGACAAAATGCATAACAATTCAAAACTAAACAATAATTGTTCGACACCTTATCGGAATTCCCAACCTCGTACTCCACAATCAAAACCGCAAAAACCCGAAACATTGCCCAGCCAATTAAGCCGCACTACGTCCATGAGCATGCAGCGACTAATACAGCGTACTCCCTCCTTAAGCCGAGCATGTACTCCGTCAACTCCTGACGATGGAAGATGGCCCGGTGTAAGTAACTCTAGGTCAACGGCGGCCAGAAGAGGTTTGTCTGTTACTCCGGACTTATCATCTTTAAAAATGCGTTCCAGTATGATGGCTAGCATGGAAATCAAATCCTCTTCTACCAGTCCATATGGCACTTTACCTCGAAGACGTAAACAAAAGTCTGTGGAGGATCTTACCGGACGTAGTTCAAGAAGTAGTTCTATTACAAGGGAGTCCCGAATGACCTCATCGGTTATCATGACTTCGCGTAAAAGCTTGGCCACTTCCTATTCTACCAGTTCCAATAACACTCCAACACAACATAAAACCATGACCTCATCATTAAGCTTAGCCAAAACATCATCCCTCAGAAAACCTCAAACGCCATCGTGCAAAACTAGAATCTATCACGAAACAGCCTCCCAAACTGCATTAACTAATAGCGACATAGAAAAGGCTTTTGCTGGAGTGACTCATTCTGCTCGTCCTATAGAATCCTTAGAACAAAAAGATCAAGAAACTCAGGCAGAAATAAGAGATCAGGAAATGCAACGTTTAAGAGATGAAGTCAGACATTTAGCCCAACGGGAGCAGGAAGTAACAGTAAAACTTAAAAGAGAACGTGAGGAAAAATTAGCTATGCAAAGAGAACTACATTTGAATACCGAAAAGGTCATGAGTCTACTTAATCTTGCGCGTATAGCCGGCAATGGAAAGATTTTAGATGCCGGAACACCCACTTCGGATGAAGGTGAATCAAATCAAGATAGTCTTCTTATGTTGGAATCACAGATTCAAATGTCCGGTCACGAGCTTATCGAACGTCAGCAAGAAGTTGGACAATTAAGAAAGTTTTGTAGATCTCTACAAGCAGAAATGGAAAGATCTCTTATGCAACAAGAATGTTTAATGCAGGAAAAGGCTGCAATTGAGCAGGAATCTAATGAGTTGCAAGATTTCTTGCAACACGAAAAGGCGGTTATGTGTGATGCTCTCAAGGATCTCGAAACTGACTATCAACAATGCCAACAACAATTGGCCAGTAAAGATGAGGAAGCGAAAGTCTTAAGGGATGAATGCAGGCACTTAGTTCGCTTAAATGAGCAAAGAAGGTAAGTTCTTAAAATTAAATAAAAATACCTCAGAAAAAAATTGTATCTAATGAATTATTGTTAATCATAAAGCTAAACATATTATAAACTTATGTATGTGTGTATACATACAACTGTAGATGTTGCAACTAAAACTAGATCAAAAGAAAATTCAAGTATGATTTTTCCTTCTTTTCCTTTTAGACAAGAAAATCGCATGTTGCAAACAAAATACGCTGCCTTGGAATCAAAATCAAAAGAACTGATCACACAACAAAATGCCTCAGTTTCTGGAGCTACTGCTGCTTTATCTGGTTTACATTCACGTTTAGATAATTTAGTGGAGCAATTGGTATTTTCGTACAATATATCCGAACAAGATTTAGAGGTGTGTTAAAATTCTTAAATCAAAATTCTTTGATAAGCATTATTTTTTGGACTAAGTTTACACGGAAGGTTATCATTTGAGTTTAAATCACAACTTTTCAAGTATTTTGAGCTAAAATTTTGAAATGAATTTCTTGTGGTTATTAAGATTAAGATTAATTAATTTTATTTATAATAATCGATCGTAAATTGATTTAAAGTTACAAATCATGTTCTTATTAGATTCAATAACTGTTACTGATACTCATATTCAACATTTTTTATTTCGAATTTATTCTATGAGCTAAATTATTACAAGATATAAAGACATTCCTAAAAAATTTACAAAAAGCTTTATAAAATACATAACGGAAATTTAGCTCATAGAATAAATTCGAAAAATAAAAAATGTTGAATATAATGAAGTAGCTTTTGAAAAGAAATAATTCCCAGATTCTATTTGTTACTGGTATTTTTAGAGCCCGAGAGTTTAGTGGGTTACATTCAAAATTAGTAGGTGGGCTATTGTTTATATGAATTGGTTCTCAAGAAATTTCCATTATTATTTTATTGGATATATCCTTGCCAAATTTTATTGTATTAAAATCAATTCTTACCGCCTAAGCTTTATGTACATACATACTTACGTCGGCAGGCAATTGTCCAATTAGAGGTAGGAACGGATACTCTAACTTATTTATAGGGTTAATTGGTGTATTTTCAGTTTGAAACAATTATTATGTTTATGGACTATATAGAGAACTCATTTATCCAGAACTTGTAAACTTAACATTTTTTTTGATAAGGGACAGTTGAATATTTCATATCATTTATTTTTATTATATCATTCGCTTTAAATACTTACATACATACATACATATGTAAATGTAGCATTGCCATTTAAAACACAATGTTCGATTCTCATTTAATAAAATAAAATCAAATAAAACTCTCATCATGTGTTTAAAATAATGAAATGTTTATTTGTTCCATTACATTTCTCACAGCAAAGCAGAAGTGAAGATGAACAAGTCTTGCACTGACACTGTCTCTTAAAATTAAGTAGGGTGGGTTTTACACTTTGATCATTTTCTTTTAAGGACTTTAAAGCTTGAAATTAGAAATCTAACAATTATTATAAAAATGAAAAAAAAACAATTGTATTGAATTTAAAAAGCATGCACTTTCATGAATCAGCGTAGAAGACTAATTAAATATTCTTATACTGTTAACATATAGTCTTATACGCTCAAATATATAACATAAAATATATAAACATCATCTTAAACCATTAATTGGTGTAGTTCGTTAATAAAAATTGTATTAGAATTAAAAAAAGAAATAAAATAAGACAACAAAAATTCTTTCGCTTGTTATTATCTAAAATTATTTTATACTTCTTTCTCCACTACAAATTTAAATTATACAATCGTAACTCTTGTTATTTCAGGACATTGGTTTCCAAAATGATGTTCAAACAAATTTGAGTGCCAGTGGTGAAAATTCCTTGGATTGTGAGACATCATCCGTTAAATTAACACTAAATGGTCACGAAGTGACTCAAACGCACCAACATCCACAGACACTGAATTTTTCACAGGCTCAAAGTCATCTCCATCATCCATCCCAATTTCAATTAAATTCGGCCAGTGATGGTTCTTTGTCACCTCAAAGAAATCAATCATTTATAGCGGCTGTTATAAGTGCCATACGTAATGCCACAACCCATTCGGGAAAGCGATTGCTAGTAAGACATAATAAACGACACAGTGCGGTTGCAGGCGGTGGTGCTGGCATAGCTCTTCACCATCACCATCAAAGTAAACAAATAAATATAAAGGGTCATGATAATAATAATCAACAAAGTAATGAAAATAATGGAGGTGAGTGAAAGCTGAAACGAAAAATTGATAACGTAAAAATCGAGAACTCTGTTAAATATTCAAAGTTTGTTAACATGTCTATAACAGAGTTTCGACTTTATCCGATTTTATTATGATTCTCAACTCTCCTTTCTGCAAAAAACTAAAAGTTTATTTATTTTAACAATTGGAGTATAAGGTATACGAGGGTTGGTTTTGATTTATTGAGCCTTGGAAGTCCCGTGGTGCCAATTGACCAGTGTTGCCAGATGAGGGGATTTGTCCCCGAATTGAAATTTGAACATTATATGGGCACACAATTTCGTAAAAGGGGACTTGAGAATTTTGTGCAAAATTTGGGGATACATAAAACACTCTTAATTTTTATTCAAAAAAACCTTTTTTTATATAGGAAAATTGTTAGCGTTTTTAAGCAATATGCGTTTTTTTGAATATGGCCCTGAACTTTGCAGAATTCATAAGACTATAAATCACCAGAATTCGTAAACATCGTTTCATATTTTCCACAGGCCCCATATAAAGTCAAATTGCAAAAATTCTTTAATACGTCTTAAGCTGTGACAAATAATGATATTGTGACAAATATTTATTACGTGGCTGCTAACATTATCCCATATCCAACCGGTTGTTTAAATGAAGGAATGAATTCCAACCACATCAGTATCAGAGAAACTGGTTATGTCTCTTAGGGTTCTCTGAGCAAACAATTTAAACCTTAGATCTTCGAAACAAATTGTATAACTACATGACGATTTGGTAAAATTAAGTTTTTTTATTCTAGAAATTACTCTGTCGAATTTTGTGATTATCGGTGCATAAGGCCCATTCCAAAACATTTTAACTCTCGGCGAAGGGTATTCAAGATATGGCGCAGCCGAATACAGTAATTTTACTTGTTTTTTTTTTTAAGAATAGTTGATAAATTTCAAAACTAATGTGTTATTCAGCCTTATTGCGGCTGTCGTTGTCGTATATGACTGTATCATTTTTGTAATAGATTAAAGTTACACAAAACCTGTGTTCTTTAATCTACTAGAAAAAACGAAAACCGGAATAAGTCTGATTAAATATTTAAAAATTTGAGGAAAAACTATTTTGGTGACACTCCATCTAATTTTTAGAATTGAAAATTTAATTTTTTTTTTTAACATAAATCGAACGCTTTGTAATATATAGTATTAAAACAACTTGGACGAACGACAAACTTCGCATATCAGGAATTCGTTGCGTAAATTCGTCAAGTGAGACACAAGGAGTGCGTAAATAACAGGTGTTAGTGTCATTTAAAATTTCTTTGAATTAATAAAAATAAATACCTTGGACGCCAGATGATATAAGCATTCGTTTATTATTTATTAATATTTCTTTGTTATTTAATTTTTATTATATGTTTGTTTATTTACGGGCCTGTTCTGAAATCACACGTGTGATAGTGGGGTTCTGAAAAACATTCCGTTTTCGTGTTTCTCGGTATGCTTTCGGCAATTGAAAATCACACCGAAACACATAAAAACGAAACGCCAAAATATCACACGTGTGATTTTTAAAGGCACATGTGATTTAAATTAAGGTGATTTTCAGAACAGGCCTGTTAGTTTAATTTCTTCGACCTTTTTAATACTTTTTTTTGTTTATATTTATCTAATCATAGTATGACCATATTTCAACAGATTAAACTCCTAATAAAAAAAAAAAAAAAATTTATAATAAAAAGCGGTCATCATATGCAAATTTATTCGGAAATTTTAGTGATTTATTTTTAATCCTGATATACTTAAGCTACGGTCACACATGTCAAATATTTGAGGAAAAAAACGGGAACAAGAGGCAAAATAAAAAATAATTACCCTTATCCCATTATTTATTTTTTTCATAATACAATAAATGGAACAATAAATATTAATTTAATAACAATTTTAAAAACGTATTAATTATTATAAAATTTCCCTTTTCTCAATCCCAACCTCACAGATGATTCAGATTCTACAGAAATGTTGGATTCTGAGACGGAACCCTGTCTCATGATGGACAATGTTTTAGAAGATGTTCCCATGCCAGATTCTCACTCCCATAATATGGTTTCGTCGTGTACGGGCATGATATCACAAATAGAAATACCTTCGGAGATTCTCAATGTAACAACAGCCGACGAATCTTTACTAAATTTATCGCAGGCCATTGTCAATCGGCAGAATATGGAATCACAAGTGAATGCGTTAAATGTTCATAAAATTAATTTTCAATTAAAGTAATTTGAGGAAAAAACACTTAAGAGTATTTATGTATTTTCAAAATTATTTCTTTTGTTTATTTCTTATTAGTGATCAGCCTAGTTTTACAGAAGAAATGAGTTGCCATGATTCAGTGGCTGAAATGCCTTCTTTGGTGGAGTATTCGGTTACTCAAGCCGTAGTGGACCAGGTTATTGAAGTTGACAGTTTAGTAACGAAACTGCTAAAAGTCTTACGCCTAATACAATTAGACAATGATAATTGTATACAGCAGTTAATCTTGGATAAGTAAGTAAATTAATTAAGTACATTGTGCTAGAATTTGACACTTTTTTTGAGACAAGCCGGGCACCTGGCGGTATAACCTAATTTGGGTACGCCGAATCCACTGGTGCTTACTAGGGCTTCCAATCGCGACTGATTTTTCTGAATCCCGGCATTCGGGATTAAAAAAAATATTTCGGAATCCTAATCCCGTGATTCGGGATTTCCCGATTGGAAGCCCTAGTGCTAACCGTTTTTTAGGTTAGCTCTTGTTTTCGAGATATACATACCTTTATTTCGAAAATGGAGGAGGTTGCACAACATACATTCGAGCTAAGAAAACCGAAATTCCGCAATTTCCTTTAAGTAAAATTAAACTTTTTTCTAATATGCACAATCGTTTTAGATATATATATATATTTTTTTTAAAATAATAATTTTGTTTTAATTAAAATTTCGAAATTTTTGTTCTTTAAAAAATTGTAAAATGCAGCTATATATTTTTTCTAGAAATGAAACCAAACCAAGCCATAAATGATTTAAAATCTGCTTACAACTTTTAATTTTATTCACATAAAACGCAATATTTGTATGTGAGCCCCCCTTAGAAGTGGGCATAAAGTGGAAGTATATTTTGGGAAAATGTTAAGAACAAAAAAAGGTAATGGAGGTCGGTCATACATTTTATCCCCCTAAGGCCGACTTCTTGGCAGTTATGGGGCTTTATCTTCAATATATTTCTAGTCTGAATTGAAAATATTGTATGGGAGTCCCCTAAAGGAAAGATGATAGCGGGTAGGTATGTTAGAAATAAATGATGGAGATTAAAAATAAAGTGGGGTTGATCAAACATTTGACCTCTTGGGGTATCGTAGGCGCTGCAGGGACCAAATTTAAGAATTTCATTAAGCCTCCTTATTTGTATGGGAGCATCGTTAAGGTGTGAATTCAGCGTACCCGAATTATGTTAAAATGCCATGTGCCCGGCCTGTCTGTTTTTTCAACTAGCACAGTGGTATTATAGGAAATTTGTCTCTGGTATTTTATATATAAATCTATTTATTTTTTTAGAAATAAACTGCAACAAAACAAAGAAGACATGTTGGAAAAAATTAAAGACTTACAAGATATTAATGTTAAACTACAAGACGAACTAATGGATGCCACTCAAGAGTTAATGCTAAAAAATAATGATTTGTCAAATACCAAAGCGGAAATACAACGCCATCGCAATGAAATTGATGTAAGATTTTAAACTTGGTTCAAATGAATAGAATGTAAAAGTACTCGTTCCCGTAGTATTAGAAAAATACCTTTTATTGTATAAAGCAATTACTTTATGCATAGAAACATATCTATGTACATATATCTATATTTTTTGTAATACACTTCCCCCCACTGTTCCTTTTGTTTATATTTTATATTTGATTTTTATAAATAATATTATAAAATACTTTAATTTATTTGGATATTAATTAAGTTCACACATGGAAATTTTTATATTATTGATCACTTGATTTATACTGTTTGGTCTCATTTTATATCCACATATTCGAGTATCTTTAACTATTTGTTTTGTACAAGTGGTAAATATTTATTATTTTAATTTTTATGTTTAAAATTTTGTTATTTTAAGAATATTTATTTACTGTTCCAAATTTAATTTAAAGTTGAATTGTACATTTCATTTTATACTTTATGCTAGGAACACAGTTGGGTCGTACGTTGTAAAAATGTTGGACAAAACGTAGTAATTTTCTTTAACTTCGTTCCACATAATTTCGTCGCAAATGTGTTTTGGTTTGATGAACATATGAAGAGCTTAAATAATTGTAT
The DNA here is from genome assembly GCA_943735925.1 of Pollenia amentaria. Lineage (NCBI taxonomy): Eukaryota > Metazoa > Arthropoda > Insecta > Diptera > Polleniidae > Pollenia > Pollenia amentaria. The sequence continues at coordinate 230,129,452 of OX031009.1, forward strand.
TTTTTTATTTCTTCTGATTTGTCTAGTTTTGTTAAAACAAAAAACAAAAAATAATAATAATATATTTTAAAATACATACAAATATATTTTTATTTTATATTTTCTAGATCAACAATTGCGTACGGAAACGTTCGTGTCGAATTTTATATAAAGAATATTCTTAAAACGAGTGTTTTTCATAAAAATTTCCAAAAAAAAATCTCTCGGTTTCAAAAATATTCTCCGTTTAAAATATATTATATATATATATATACTTTTTTACGATAATACGGTCGTAACAGGCGTAATATATAATTTTAAATCTAAATCGTCTTAAGTTGGCGCCGGCAATTGTGTGCCTTTCTGTAAAATAATGTACGTTTTTTTTTGACAACGCATCTACATACGTCATACGCTTCTACGCTTAAACGGCGCAATTGTGTTCCTACGGTTATGCACCTAAATATTAACAACCATTTTAATTTTAATAAAAAATTTTTTTTTTCACTACACAAATATGTATATATATTGCTTTTTGGTTTTATTCAGTGTACACCAAACAGGTACACCTTACAAGGAAAAAAAGTGTGCCGTACACCCTTTAATATAAAGTATTATGGCAAGAAGGTTTAAAAAACATTTTTTTGTCGAACGTGGGGGTCGCCTGTTTACATTTTTCGTTATATCTTATGTATTTAAATCTTAAAGTAATTCGATCTTAAAGTATTATATATCAATGTTTTTGTCCAGAATAATAATGTTTTTCCCTTAGGGGCCATTGACATCAAGTATCTAGTATTCTAGTATTTATTTACCAAATCTCTGTTCGTACCACTAAGGAAGTACCACCTCCTTTAAAAAAATACTTTATATAAGAGGGGTTACGGGGAAACTTTTTTTCTTGAGATACGGTCTATTGTACATATACGCATCCGCCCAGCTAAACGGTTATTCCAGATGAAGTTCTGGGTCTATTTTATATGGCAAATTAACTTTAGTCAAGTAACCAGTTGCCGAAAACATATTACAGATGCCAACTGGTTTCGAGTTCAGTGGCCAAATAATAAAAATTTAGAAAACCGTAAAGTTTGGATGGCTGTATAGATTTTTTAAGTAAAAAGGTGGCAAAATCTAAAAATTATTAAGTTTTTAACATTTTAATACATATTTTTTTTTTGTTTTTGGTAGACAAAAGTTATAATAAAAATTACCACGAGACAAGAAATTAACTAGTGCAACAAATGGAATTGAATCAACGTACGAGTATTGAAGACTTTTAAAAACAGTGGATATATTATTGTTGACCGTTGAATTTTTAATAAGTCTTTAAATTCTCTATTAAATACGTATCCTTGAGAAGACAAAAATAAGATTTAAAGCAAGACAATTTGTTTACAATAGTCGCACATCAGATGCCATTTGACGGCGCAACTGAAGTTCGGTTGCAATAATCGACACATTAATTTCACTAAATGTCAAAATTCCACATACAAATTTTCAGCCAGAATAACTCTCGCGGATGCATATACCTTTTGAAAGTGCTTTGGTTTTATAACAACTTTTTTTATGTTGTTGTATTTTTTGTTTTATATAGGAATATGAAAAAATTTAGAAAATATCAAAAATATTTTTGTTTTTGAAGTTATTTTTTTTTTCTTAAAAATAATAGCCCCCTTTATCATTCAAAATGTGACTGTATTTTTAAAAATTTATTAAACAAGCTTTTAATAAATCCTTTTATTTAAGCTTGAGGTCTTATTTCTTTTTTTATAAAAAATATTAAATTTATTGAATCCAATATTTCGGAACTCCGTTCAGGGATTTTATCTTGAATATATGACAAAAAATTAAAATTTTTAATAAATTTAACAAATTTAACAAAATGTCATATTTTCAATTGAATACAATAAGGTTTTCCAATTTAAACCTAATCTATTACAGTTTAAAAAAATTTTTAATTTCCGTTTTTATTAACCAAATTTTTAATATAAAGTTCATTTTTTAAATCTAAAATATTTTTAATGAAAAGCTAATCCAAAGTTTTGAATATATGTATATTTTTATAGTTCGTTGTCTTTGATACCTATTCCTAGATTTTGTCAACTTAAGTGTCAAACTTTCTTTGTTATTATGCACATATAAAAATAAATTATCTATTGCAGTGATACCAACTTAGCCTTTTTCGGGCTAGATTTAGGCCTTTTTAAATTTCCTGATCCCGAAAAACTTTTTTTTAGCCCTAAACTAAAAAACTTACATTTTCGGCCCTTTTTGGTATTACCATTTAGCCCGTTTTGCTTTTGCTCCGGTATGGCTACATTTTTTGTTTTCCTAGTTAGATCGAGTTTTAAAGTTTTAAAAATGTCCAAATTTAAAAACATCAACAGATCGGATCAATGAATACAGGCAAGAGCCTTATTCATATTATAAACATACACATACATATGTATGAATTCTAAAACGAGATAATCGATCATTAGTTCTAACGAAACATGCAAAAGGTCTAACTATCATACTGATTTGTGAAATGAAGACAAGGATTAACAATAACTGCAAATGTTATTGAACAATGACCAGTGAGAGTGCAAATCCTACTTAAAGCTTCAGTTGTAGGAGTACTTAACTTGTATTGAATTTTACATAATCCTATACTCAATACTCTGTTTTAATAAATTTAGCCAATTCACAAAGTGTCTTAAAGTGCCAAGTACTATTTTACGCTATATAGTGCCTGTTGTGAACAGCACTTTATATTATAATACAATAAATTAGTGTAAATATCAAAATTAAATTACAAAAAATATATATAGGTATTTTTATATTACGAGAATAAATAAAGAATTAAAGAAAAACAATGACTTAAATTTGGACACAAAAATTATAGGCATGGGTAAAAAAAATCTATATTGTCATATAATATTTTAATATGCAAAATTAAAACAAAATTTTTATGACAATCATAAACATTTGTGAATTGCCTTATTGTTTCGTTTGAAATTTTTGGTGTTTATTTAAAAATATGTTTAGCCCTTTTTTAATTCAGCCCATTTTTCATATACATATCTTCACCTGTTCAGTTTCCCAAGACTTGGTATACGCGATCTATGGTATTCAGAAATCTGCCTAACCACTATCTAAAATACTATTTAAAAATATTAATTTAAAAAAACAAATAATCCTCTTCCCACTATTTTAAGTTAAATTTTTTGAATTATGCATAACATTTGTTAGCTCAAACGGCATTTACCATTTTTTTATATTTTTTTTAGTGTTACAATTTTTGATTGATCATGTCACGCTTTTTTGATATTTTCGTACATAATTTTTGAACATTTTTTAGGAACGAGACAAAGAATTTGTACGTATTACGGCTTAATTTTCGTCAAATTTTTTTATAAAAATAATTAAGTATTTAGACATTTGGATGCCTTTAAAATTCCAATAACTTTTATTATTTAACGCTTCTAAACTAGTATTTTTAAAAATGTTGCCGTATGTGCTTGATATGTATGTGTATGTTGTAGCTAATATTAAGTAGTATTCACCCCTATTATGAAATTAGACGTCGACATAATTCGACGGCAATGGAACAATAATTGGATGTATTTTTTTAGTCGTTATTGACATCAATCGATTAGTATTGACCATCACTTGGTATATTTTCTACGGCGCTTTTAAGTTGACATTGAACAGAATTGACACTGTTTAAGTCAACAAAAATATTTTGCGACCACAAAAATTAAAATTAAAGAAATTAGAAAAATGTATATATAAAATACGTTTAAAATAAAAATAATAAATACTAATTTAAAAGAACTGATGAACATTAACTTTATTCAAAATTTTTAAAATTGAATGTTTATTGTTTACCAAAAATCTGTGTTTTAAATTACAAAGTTAATTTATTTTTATTTAAATTTAAAAGTAAATTTATTTTTATATAAATTTATTTAAACAACAAACACTAAACGTCAGAAGAAACAAATAATGGGAGATGGATATTTTTTGCCAGGTTTTCGATAAGTAGTCGATATCGACACAAAATTCTTAGAAAATGCCAAATTAAAGTTAAAGCGATATAGTCATCGACTTGATGTGACAAGAACTAAAAATTTTCATCTACATCGACTTATATAATAGGGGTGATTAGCTTTTTAGTCTAGTAGAAAAATTAAAAAAAAAAATAAATAGGTATTAATTAAAGCAAAACTTCATCCAAATTATCACCCCCTACTTGTAAATGAAAATGAACAATAATTCATTTAACCAATCATTCAATATTTTTTTTTTAAAATCTTTACAATGCATCAATCCATTTATGAAAATAACCAATAACAAAAATTCATGTTCATCAAAATAATCATTTGCATCACTCTAAATCACCATTCATCGTTGTTACCAATGTCACCAACAACCAACCATAAATATAAATTTTTATATCCAAATATTCCATAAAAATAAAACACTCACAGAAGAAATCCCAATTTCGTTAAGTTAATGCCAAAATTTAACAGTAAATAATAATTATATATGTATGTATGTATATACCCCACAAAAATTAGCGCTTAACCGAGGACATCTGTAATTTGAGTACATTGTGTAGTAATTATCGAAAACTATCGCCCAGCACTGAGTTGCCACAATTTCCCAATTTGAATTTAACTTTACAATCGGAAATTGTTGATAATCAGGATGATATTGGAGGTATTATTAATCTACTTAAAATGTGGCAAGCAGATGGGCAGTTAAAGGATAACAGAATACAACAATTTATGGTAAAAATTTTCGAGTTAAATGTAAGCAATTAGTATTAATTTCTTAATTATTACAAAAATCTCTCAATCCAAATTCTTCTTCTTTATTTCAGTCTACCCAAAAAAATCACAATGATCTTATACATCCCTTAAATGAACGTTTACGCATCTATGCCAATCAGCTGGAAAACATTTTAACGGTATTAAATACCGCCAACCCTCAATTGATTACTGATTATCCTGCTTTAGAACAGCTACTTAAAGATTTAGAAATCGTTAAGCTTAATGCCAATTGGTCCCAATTATTGGCCAAGAACGAGGCTCACAATAATTGTAACGAAGACATAAATGCCAATTAAATTTTAAATTTTTATTAAAAAAAAAAAAAAAAACAAAAAAATTATTTACAAAATTTACGTCCATGAATTTATGAAACCGAAAAAACAAAACCAAATTGAAATTATTCGAAATTTACAGTATTTTTAGCTTTTAAAAATAAATTATATTTCATTATTATTTTTTTTTTTCAAAGAAAAACAAAAAACACAATTGTATTGTAAATATACGAATTAAAAAAAGGTAGTAGTATTTAGCTAAGTATTAAACAAAAACAATAACATACATTAATTATTTTGTATTAAGTACACGCGGCTACTCACATTTTAAGTGGGACACATGGAAGAAGTCTTATGTTGCTAAGTTTGGAACTGAACATAAAACGTCGGTTTTTTAAACTGACAACTTAATTTAGATAGAGATTTTATTTTGGGCTTTGTCTCATATCGTACGTCGCCGTTAACGCAAAGTACGTAAGTTGGGCCACTTTAACCGTTGACGTACGTTGAGTTATTGAAAGCTATCAGTTTTTTTTTTTTTATTTGTTAAAATGTAATTTTTTGTGTTGTGTTAGCAAAAATAAAATAAAATACAAAATAAACAAATACCCGTCCATAAAGTATTCATTGTGTGCCCCTCCTTCTTTGTTACGTTAGTTTTAGTTGAAAATAGCGACGTATAAAAAAAGAAGTCTTTATTGTAATTTAAAAAATGTTGACCTAAAGCTTGAAAAAATATATGAAAATATAATTAGTCAATTCACAAGGTATCCTAACATGTCATATTGTCAAAATGTCCTAATATTTCACAATGGTTTAAAAATATTGTTGTACGGCTCAGCCGCTCAGCGCTGGACTTTTCTGATTAATTACGACAGCACAATAAACACAGCAAGCAACGTTCTATTTATTTAAGACAGTTTTTGTTAACAAACCAACAACAATATTTTTAAACCATTGTGAAATATTAGGACATTTTGACAATATGACATGTTAGGATACCTTGTGAATTGACTAAATATGTATTTAATAGAAAAAGGTTGAAGTAATAGGAATATAATTCATATGAAAAAAATCATACTTAAAAATAAAACATTAACAAAATCACAACTAAAACCCGTTTTTATAGCTAACTATTTTATTTTTTTATTTTAAATGATATAAATCAAAAATAAAACAATTATTTAAGTTATAAGTTACTTCATTTACTATAATACTTGACAACTAAACCAAAGCATGTTCACATAGCACTGATTTGATTTATTGCAAAGGCGCTGCGCTGCATATGATGAATTTCCGCCGACTCTATTATTTTGGGTATTTTCATATACACCAATATGTTTTATTTTTGGCGAAAAATTCCTCTTTCGTCCCAGTTGTGTTCCAAGGATAAAGATGTAAACTAAGTACTTTTATGAGGTGCCCCATTTGTAGTGGGTGTAGCTGTATATACGAATATTGCCACATTTAGTTAAAAACTTGCCAAACTATAAAATTTCTCGAATCAGAAATTTCAATAAAATATTGAAATTGTTTATTTTTGAAACATGGAAAATAATATTTCCGAAAAACGGATTATAAAGAAATTCTTCAATAACCACGTATGTTTATTCTTGTTAGAACGGAAAGAATTATGTCAAATGACAGTCACTACATATTTTAAATTACTAAAATTAAGAGACCAAATATAATAAAAAGTTAATGACTACATACTGTAATAAAAATGATTCTGAATCGGACAGCTTACTAAAAGATTGGCTCAGATTTCTGTGTATTATATCGCCAAAAACGTTTATAATTGCTTTTTCCTTAATATTTTCCTGTATAGATATACAATGAAAGTTTAAAATAACATTCAGCTTTAATGACAACCTGTTTTGGCTTATAATTTTGGAGTAAAAATTAAATGTAGATGACGAAATTTAACCAACATGAATATTTCAAACATAAAACGAGAATTTTGAAAAATCTGCGATAAAGGCAAAATATGCGCTATAAATTTAAAATATGCTCTTTTAAATTAATTAACCTTAAAGGTTAAAATATGCACTACACATCGATGCCAAAATTCATAAATAGCTTTAAAACGGATAAATATATTTTTTCTGCCTTCATTGGTCGCACAAGGAAAAACTTTCAATTGCGTATTTATGATTTGCCGGATTATTATTAACACAGAACACATGGCTGTAATAAATTATTTTAATGAATTTAATAATTCATCCTTTATAATAAAAATTAGTAGGCGACATAAAGTCAGCAAAATTAACGAATTATTATTAGAACAGATACTTTCCTTGTTCTGCAAATGGAGAGCACTTGTAATGTTTTTTGCCTTAAATGTAGTCATTTCCTAGCCAAAATACGAATGAAATTATTATGCATTATTTATTATGTAGTGTAACATCTTTTGTTATGTGTTAAATAAAGTAAAAGACAAATATTTTTATTTTTTGTACTTAACTCAATTTTCAAAAAAAAAATTTTGTTAGGTCAGTTAGTAAAAACAGCGACGAATTATGGTGTCAAATAATATAACATTGCGTAATAATATTACGTAATCAATTCACTATTTTCCCACTGGGGTGTCATTACAAGCTTTTGTTTTGCAGCATTTAGGTAATTTAAATGCCTTCTCTTTTTCTACTGCTTTTTTTCAATAACAAACTGCCAAAAACTGCTTGCACATGAAGCAAAGTGCACTTGTTCCTATGTTGCACAGTGGCTGAAAATAGTTTTTCATCGGCCCAGACTTTTGGCCGATTAAACCTTTGCACCAATAAATAAATTTTGGAATTTCTATTTTGCTGGAGAGAAGATTTGATTGAACTTTCCTACAGTTTTAATTTTATTAAAAGTGGTTCAGCAGTTGTTGAGAATTTTAAGGTTAAAGTTGAACTAACAATTAGTATTGTGGTTATTTTATTGAAACGTTTAAGGTTTTTAATCCAAATTTTTAATATTTTATTCAGGCTAAAGTGCATTAAATTTAATTTTCCTTAAATTGTTTTTACGAAGAGAGAAAGACAATAAAATAACCACAATACTAATTGTTAAACAGCTAAGGTACAAGCTCTATGTTTACATTTGCCCCTCAAGTAGTGCTGATAAAAAGATCAACGAGAAAAAGAAAGACAGAAAATGAAAAACAGAAAAATGTACTTTTGACTTCAAGAAGAATTCTTGACAAAAATTATGGAAAAACAGAAGTAAGAATGAACAATTAATTAAAAAAGATGATCATTCAAAAACTAATTTTGATTTATCAATTTGGTCTAAAGATTGACGTTTGGCTATTGACTGGCAGCCGCCTTCGATGGCGGTGACTGTTAAGACGGAAAACCCCTTTGAGGGGATTGTGTGGTTACAATCGATACATGTCAGGGCAAATTGTCCGTGAAAACCTGTGTTCAATTCGCAGCTCAGTCAATAAAGAAAAATTATCAATAATTTTAATCCATTTTAAGTTGAACTTTTAAGGTTTTATCATTTAGTATTAAATAGCTTTTAATTGAGATTGGGAATTATTGAATTTTGTTATTAAAAAAGGGGGCTATCATAATGACTGCCAAATGTCATTATGATATCTTTATTCATGTCAGATTTATAGAATGTAAAACCTTAAAAATCTTTTTTTCTAATTATTTTTTGAAAGCTCTTTTATTCTTTCCACTTTAGAAATAATAATTTTAATGTTTGACATTCCATGAATCTGACATGGATAGAGATATCACAATGAAATTTTGAAGTTATGTATACCGAAAAAAATTCCCAATCCCAGAAAAACGCTGCAAAAAAAATAATATTCTTATCAAAAAAATGGCATACGGTCACTATTTGCCACTCGATATTGATCAGAATTTACCACAAAAATTATGGACATATTAAAAAACATTACTGTTCTAATTTTATAAAAATCGGTGTGTGAATTATTAGAATTTTTTACCTAAATAAATTGTTTTTGTTTGACAAATTAAATTTTTTTTGACAGGGCATGTTGGAAAAACAAATTTCAAATTAACTAAAAATTGCATTAGCAAGAATACTCAAATCGTTTTTTCTCGAGAAATATAGACATTTTTATATATTTTCTGCCCATCTTTTGGTGAAATAGTAAAAAATTAATATTCATATGTATTACCTTTATACGCATATACATTCGCCTCAAATATACCACTACCTTATAGAAAAATGCATAAGCATTTAATAATACAATGTACCATTGATAAAAGTCTGCTTTCTTACCAATATAAAAAATGTTTAAGCCACTATTCATAACAGTTTGATACTAAACATAATACACCCAATTAAAAAAATCGGTAAAAAATCAACCCAAACAATCCGTTTTATCCGAATATCTCTAAAGGCAAAATAGATAACCTAAACATTGAAGCATATTTTTGTAGGTCAGCTCAAGTCTAGTTTTTTTGCAATCCATAAATACACATATTTTTAGCGAATTTTTTAAAAATTTGAATATCCGGGATTACTAATTTTAGAAGTCCACAAGTCACTCTCCCGAACCTCTATGGTCCCGTGTTCTATAAAATAAACTCAAAACCAAACCGGCTATGACAGTTTCAACAATTGCATCAGTTGCAAAACTATTTTTCAAAACAAAACGTTCGTTAGCCATTGTACTATTATGTTTCACTAAAATAAAAAGAGCAAAAAAATGCTGCGAGTAATTTCGTGCAAATGAAAAAAATTGTTCTACAGACAGTTCCAAACAGTTGCAAAAGTATATATGGGGTTAAAGAGGCTTTCTGATGGTAGTAAAATCTCTTTGACCCGTTTTGACCTGATCAAATTTACAAAAATTAAATTCTTGCTATAATAACATAAACTATTTGTTTCCAGCAGCATACCTCTGCCCCAATAACCAATATTTTGCTCCAGTTTTTTTGGATTCCTTATATTTGCTATTGAATGTCACTAAAATTTTTTTAAATCGGCGATAACAAAAAATTAAACTTTAGGCCGATGAAATTGAATTTTCAGCCACTGTGCGTCGTTCCCTTTAACAATCAAACTAAAAGTTTCGGCAGCAAATATTTCATAATATGGAAGGAAACTTAGTCATCGGGCAGACTCGCATTTTTATTGCATCAATTTTTCAAAATTCTGCTCTAAAATTGTATCAGTGTCCAAATTATGAAATGTAATTTCTCCATATTCTTTTTATATATTATATATAAATACAAATACACCTACAGCCAACTTAAATTTAAGAATGCGAAAGTTACAAAACAAAACCGAATTGCAGAGTACAAGCAACTGTGTGCTCCCTTCAATTCTTCTCACCAGTTTCATTAATAAACTCAAGAATTGCTGCAACTTAAATTGCGAGTCTGGACAATGTAGAGATGGGCAATAAATATTGATATATCAAAATATCGATATTTAAAAAAATTATAATCGATATATATCGCCGATATTAAAAATACCGATATAACGATACATCGATATTTATCTACGACTATCGAATTCGATATTTTCAAGATCACTTTATAATAAAATTCAACATTTTAACAGTTGCTCAACTGCTTACAATACTGTTGTTTTTTAAGAATTGCGTAATATGTTTTTTAACTAATATTAAAAAAATAACGGCGCTTTTCCATTGTACATTTTCATAGATTACACAGGTCAGTTTTGTCTTGGTTTTTTAAGAGATGACTACAAAAAAATAAGCGCGGAAAAAATATTCTGGAAAGGGTTTGTTTACCGGCAGTATATAACCCGGCATTATATAATCCTAATTATTTTTTTTAAATTTCATATGGCGAATAAGTAAAAACTTTTTTGTATTCTTTACTTTTTTTTAAATTTTTTTTTGTAATATGTAATACGTTTGTGCCTATGTAAAAATGTATTGTCATAGGTATATTAAGTTTTTAAATTTAGTAATAATTTCAGCTTAATACGTTCGATACATCGATATATCGATATTTTTAATCGATATATATCGATAGTCTTAAAAAATATCGATACGATATATATCGATATATTTTTTCAATTTGCCCATCCCTAGGACAAAGCGAGCTACGACCCAATAACATGTTTGGAAAAGAAAATATGTGTCGTGAAGACAGTGTGTTTTAAACGTAGTGATTTGTAAGAAATTTCAAAATTATATTAATGGGATTAGACTTGTCTGTTACAACTCCGTTGCACCTTTTCTTAAATAATATTTATAAATGTTATACAATTTCACTATTTTATTGAACCAAAATATATAATTATTTTCAAATTTCTAAGCAAATTGGTTGAATTTAGAACACAGTTCATTATTAGAATTAAAAAAAAACTATATTAACCTAAACTATATTAATATTTTAAAGCAAAAAGGCTCAACACTAATATTTTTATTATTTAATGTTCAATAAATTTAAACAAACATTATTTACATTTGCAAAACGAAATCTAATTAACTAAAGTAAAAATTTATTGGTATTAAAAATGCTCTACAAGTTATAAAATAATGCAATTTTGGTAATGTGCAAAGAAAAAAAGGCTTTTAGCTGATATTAAATTGTAGCCGTTTGTTTCAGTTAAAAAGAAAAACAAAAAAATATATTTAAATAATTACTAAAACTTTGTAGTTAAATGATTTTGAGAAAAAGAAAGGAATAGCAAATTTTGTTATTTAAAGAAATAAAATATAACATATTTTTATGATTGATTAAATTAAATGAGTTTTATTTCAAATGTAGTATAATTTGACATTAACAAAGAACTTTTTTACAGCCAATAGGGAGCAACTAGGGATCTTAACATGGACGATATATCGGCGATACATCTGCGTTAAAACTAAAAAACATCGACATGGTCCATTCAATATTTTCATTTATTTAAATTTTTTCATAATATTTTTACCATTTTTAATTTTGATTTTTTCTATTAAACCCTTTATTTAAAAATATAAAAAGTGTATTTCAAAGCACAAAGTACAAAGTATGTACATATGTATTTACATACCTGCATAATATGCATTGCATAACTACTTACATATAAAGCGTGATGATTTCGCTTTATATGTAAAGAAAAAACCACAGAAAATTCAAATTTATCATCATTTGAAAGAACATTCTTTGGCATTTATTTTTTGAAGATTATGTCTATCAAATGTTGGCCGTTGCTACGTCGCAGATGGTCCATCCGTTGAGTCCAATTTTCGATGACTCGTTCGAGCATTTCGACTGGTAACTGGCGAATGACACGCGTAATGTTTTCCTCCAAGGCCTGAATCGAAGCGCGTTTGTCCGCATAAATTTTAGACTTTACATATCCCCATAGGAAAAAGTCTAACGGTGTGATATAACACGATCTTGGTGGCCAATCGACCGGCCCAAAACGTGAAATTATGTGCTCACCGAAGTGTTCTCTCAATAAATCCATTGATTGATGCGATGTGTGGGAAGTGGCGCCATCTTGCTGAAACCAAATGTCGCTGAGATCACGAGCTTTAATTTCAGGCATCAAATAGTCGGTTATCATGACACCATAACGGTCCGAGTTGCTGCGAACGGCGCCGAATCGACTCTCCACGGTCTTCATGTACACTATCAGCTACGGCCGCTATATTTTCTTCACAGCGTGCTGGACGTGGTCTATTCTGTCGAATATTATTCAATAATGAATGCGAATAGTAGGCTCAGTAGACCGACTATGTTGACCATAAGTTGAGCAAAGTGGACGAAACACATTCCTCACAGAACGTGAATTTTCGTTATAAAGTTGAACGATTTGTAAACGTTGTTCAGGCGTAGGTCTTTCCATTATGAAATGCCAAACAATACTATACAAAAATAACATGACAGCATGACACGACTCACACGTGATCTGTCAAAAAAATGCTATGCTATAAGTATTTTTATTTACTCAATTCTCTTAAATTTTGGTATAAAATTATTTTGTTTACTATTTTGCAAAGATTGATATTTTGTATCACTAGATTCAGACCGTGATTTAAAAATCATGTCTTTTTTTTAATTCCTTTTGAAAGTTGCTTCCAAAAACACAACAGATTCAAACGAAGATTTTTTCCCCATGATTTTAGGGTTGATATTTTTCCTCATTATCGGTAATTCTTCTTTACTTGCTTCTTTACAAAAACAAATAATTTTAATGCGCTCCATGTTATGTATAATAAAGAGATGTTGCCACATTGAAATAAAAAATAAAATGAAGCAACATAACAAAAATACGGATACGGTGCAAAGAAAAATATAAAAAGAGACACATAAATCAGAAAACGTGTTTTTTTCTCTACCCCGCTTGCTTCACTACACCGTTCGCCAACAAACACCAAAAATCATGACTTAAAAAACATGGAAAAAATCACCGTCTGAACCGCGTGTATGACATGTCAGGTCCAATACTTGTAGCGTGCGTCGCAAAAATAAGGTTTTTTTTATTGTGAGTAGAATGAATTATAATAATAATTTTATTTCAATTTCATTACCTCATTTTAAACAAATAAAAAATTTAGATTCTACAATAAGAAAATTAAAAAAATGTTGCGTATTATATTCTGTAGCGTCACGATTTAAGTTCTTCAAAAATTGTATTAAAAATCGATTCAATATTTATTTTCTTTTCCTATATCTTCGCTTCTTATTACTTTTTTTTAGAATTAGAGCTGTTGTGAAGAGAAATATTTGGCAGCTTTTTGGCAAATATTAACAAAATAACATTTATGTTTTAAATGTAAGCATATAGATATATCAAAAACAGTAAGAAAGTATAGTCGGTCAAGCCAGAACATATGACACCCTACCCATGGGCAATAGTTGACCCGCTACAACAAAATTATGTTTTTAGCTTAAGATTCATATAAGAGTCCGTTGTATTATATTATATAGATAAATAAATGTATCAGTACGAATTTTTTTTTTTTTGAATTTAATGGCTTATAAACCACAGAATTTTTAAACACAGTTTCAACTCAACAGCTGTAAACAGTGCCTCATATATACGATGTAGTTTAAAAAACAATAGTGCGGCAGCTAAACGATAATTGCTGTCAAATTCATATGGTCTGTATGAAGAGATTAAACGCCAGTTTCATACGTATAGAGAAGGTTCATATGTTTACCTTTTTAAAGAGTTGCTAGCTTAAACACATTTTAAATCAAAAAGAGAGCTTAACTTGGACTGATTTATAATCCCTAACATATTTTAGGGAGGGGGTTTATCTGGCATCTTTGGTAAATTCTAGACCCACCAGCACAACATGTTGGAATAACATAGTAGCAATCGTAAAAGTATTGGCACCATATTTTTATTACCAACAGTTATAAGAAAACTAGGGTGTTCAAATATTTTTTTCGGGAGTGTTATTTGTATGTGAACTGCGGTCAAATTATAGACCGATTCGAATAAACTTTGTTACGATGATTTAAAATCTTATGACAATCTAAATGCACATACCAAATTTCATTTAATTATATCCAAAATTGCAACTTGTACTTTGCGCACCAGGTTTATGGACATCAAGCCCTCAAACATAAAATTGATTAATAAACAAATTTACATTCATTGATAAATGCATTCATAAACAAATTTAGATAAAAGCATATATAATTTTTTTTTTGTTAAAATAAATACAATTGTGTTTACTTATAAGTTACTGGAAATTTTGTTACGTGCGTTGCGTGCGATACAGTGGGTTCACGGCATTTGATAAAAAGCGGCAAAATTTTTCGACTGCAAATAAGTTATTTTTGAATTCTCTTATGTTCATTTTTCTTTTAGGGATAAGATTTTGTGTACTTTATTATGCGAAATTTTTTTATTACATGAAATGCTAAGTATTTTCAAATAAATATATTATATATTATATATATATATATATATATATATATATATATATATATATACAAAACAGGAATGGGAGAGCGAAATACGAATATTGCTGTTCGTGTGAACATGGTATTATACCTATATAATGAAACTTTTTTAAATATGCTTGTGTATATTAGGGGGCGCTTTATTTTTCATATTTAAGAAATTGTACCGTAACACTCCACTAGAAATGTTCTTCCCATCAAAAACTAAATTTGTTTCGCAAAAATTTAGACTGATCACATATCGGAAAGGCGTGGCGCATTGCCTCTGAAATTTAAAGATGCATTTACACGGGGGAAAAAATTTTTTTTTTTCAGTTTTTGTAAAAGGTTTTCCAATTAATAATTACTGCAACTAAATGTAAAGGAATCGAAATGTGTACGGTTAAAAAATTTTGAAGTTATTAAAATTTCCCCAGGCCATTAGTGTGTCTCAGGCCATTCAACCAGAAATGTAGGAACAAAATTAACATATTTTCAGAAATATTTGAGTAAGATCTGATTTTAACTAAAAATATACCCGTATTTAATTCTATATGAGTTTTTGTCTTCAGTAACCAGTAACCCGTAAATTTTTACTGTTTGTAATAAATTGCAGTAACCAGTAAAAATTTACTGCTTACTGAAAAAATTCCAGTATTCAGTAAATTTTTACTTTTTGCCGAAACAAATGCAAAAAAAAATATATTTTACCTGAAAATAGCATATATAAAAATTAAATATTTTTTTATTGTTTTTTATTATTTTTTTTAAATATTTTTCTATTTTTTTTTATATTTATAATATGAAGTTTTTGTTTTTATTAAAATTGTCTTAAAAAATCATTTCTTTTAGAAAGCTACTTATTTAGTACAATTAACTTTTCTTTATACAATAATTTCCAAATATGAATCGCTCAGTGTTTGCCTTCTGGAGATGTTCACAATACCAGCAAATGAGACAGGAGCAGATGAAGGTAGTGGAGTATTGTATTTGACTTAACATGTCTTGATTATTGAATATTATTTTCTCGAGTGTAACAAAAAAAAAAAAAAAAAAAAAATTCGTTTAATAGCTACCCAGATGGCCAAAGATGTTTACTGAATTATTAGTTTTCATACTTATTTGGCTTTGCTGAATTCTTTTAACGACAAGATAAACGATAATTCGTTAATAAGATGGTGCATAAACTGTTTCGTTTCGATGAGTTTATACACGAAGCTTGAAAGCAAATGTGTAAAGAGTTTATAATCGATATTATGTCTTCCATTATTAAATATTTTTGTGAACGCATATTTTTGAATGACTATACGACATGGCCAGCTGGGAATGCATTGTTGATAGCATTCTTACATTGACCATAATTGATAATGCAAAAATACCGTATTGAGCAGCGAAATTTAAAAACAAAATACATTTCATAAGTAAATTTACTGATTACTGCATTATTTCAGTAATTATTAAAAATATACTGAATTCTGGAATTTTTTCAGTAAGCAGTACAATTTTATTCGTTACTGAAAATTTTTTCATACATACTGTGGTGTACTATACTCTCTTTCTTGTTTATCCATCAACAAGATGTTTTAAAATTTAAATATTATGACAGAGTTCGTCGTTTATGCTTGCTCATACCGTCAAATTAAAAAAACACAACTATTGGGGGTAAATTAAAAGATGTATGCGTATAAGGGTGACAGCATTTTCAGCTTTCTCGAAGGTTCAATGTTCACCCGGCCGAATTTGGTTACAATTCGCCGAAAAATTATATGGTTAAAATTTGATCCAAATTGGATAAAGTTAGCACGAGGCGCAACGAGGCCAGAGGTAAGCCCCATGCTAATTTTCCACTTCATATGTAAATGTATTAGTTGTTCTTCGTATTCCTTATGAATATTTCAAGGATACTCTGTTCATATATTGACAGCAGTGTTAAACTCATTGGGACTTTATGCTTCCGATAACATAATAAATCGCTTCTCAATACACAAACAAATATATTTGATCGGAGAAGAAACAAGCCAAATAAATTATGAACAAGTTTTAAGAAAATGAAAACCCATTTAAAATACCTTGGGACAAAAAACGGTTAACTTTCATAACAGAACAAAATGAAGATCGCATCGCAATAGTATCTACTGCACCGGTCTTCGAACAAGTTATATACATATATGCCTGCTACTCCTTCTGGGAATGGCTTGGAGGCCCGTTCAACGGTATATGATGCTTTGGAAGAAAATTCAATTTTGATCAGAACGAAAGGCTTTTGTTTTTTACACAACATCGTCTAATACTGGCCGATTTAAGGGAGCTTGTACGCTAATAGAAAAAAATAATTGTGCGGGATATTTTGTTTCTTGGCTGCAGGTACCATATTTTGATTATTGTCTTAGCTACAGTGTTTTCGGAAGCAAATGTCGCCATTTTAAAAAAGTTTAAAAAACATTGGCTCCAAATCCAGAAATGCAGTTTTGTGACAGGTGTAAGTCATACGAGAATTTTTCAAATAATTAGCAATGATTTAAAAGAAATATTGTACTTTGCTTAGAAAAAGTTCATCTTTCTAAAGTAGATACTGTACACCATGCTCGATGGATGGCTATTGACTTTTTTAAAAAAATTTATAATTACAAAATTATTAATTAAAAATATCTGGAAAGGCAATCTGTAAAATATTAAATCACCTTTACTATTTAAGCGAAGAATGCGTTGGGTTTGCTTAGTTATACGATGGTTCTTTAAATGAAGATGAGCCAGAAGAAATCCATAAGAAACTTTGTCTTAGAAAAGAAGACTTAAAATTTTTCATTTCGAGAGATCTGTATGCTGTTTAGAAGATATGTATGTTCTCAGTTAAAGCAATTAGATCTACAAACGATTAAATATCCCCACAGATTTTCTTAAAGAAGACCCGAGTTTTCGGGAAAAAAAATTAAGGATTTAAAAGAGGACAAATTTTAAAATGACAATAAAGTCAAAAATTATGTGTGGGTCAAATTGACCCACTGAAACAATTAAGGCTAATTCCAAAAAAAGTTCAAAATTAAATTTTCTATCACAAAAATATAAAATTTACAAATTACCAAAATAATTTAAATAATTAAAATTTGTAATAAAATTATTTCATATATTTTCTCATATTTCCTATAAATTGAACTTTGACCACGTTGCGCCTCGTGGTAACTTTGTCGGATTTCGTCCAAATGTTTGGCATTAACTTTTACGAAGTGTCACCAAATTTTGTCCGGTGAAACTTGAAATTCAGAAAATTAAATTCGACAATCCCCTGTCATTCACTATCCTACACAGTCGTAGGATTAACACGAAAATCTGACGGAATTTTATCCGACATAAAAAAATGTCTGTGAAATCTGCTGTCAATGCCACACTATCCCACAAAAAAAGCTACTTTACAAGAAATGCGAATCCGATCGCATAGAATCTGTCATTTTATGAAAATATTCGCCGAATACGAATATCCAATTTGAAATTTTGCGCCACACGATATTTCATAACAAGATATTCCATAACAAGAAATAAGGAAAAAATTACTGAATTTTCAATTGTCAAGTTCGCACCTGAATGCCACTACAGAACACTTTGAAATTTTAATACTTACATTATTATTATTATTATTATATAAAAGCCATAAGCACCGAGACCCAAAGGATCTAATGTGCAACCCAAGTGTTCACTGAAGTAGATTAAGGCAACAAATAAAGCCAATTATTCTACACAGTGAAATTTTGTATACTTCACCTGAAGTTATAAAGATGACTCCAAGGAACTGTTTGCATACTTATCAGTGTGACAAGATCTTAAAATTGCTAAATATTGCATTAGACAAGGCCAGAAAATGCTAAGAATTACATTAGAAAATGCTAAAATTGTTTCAAGACGTTTGCTACCAGTTAATTAACAGAATGAAATTTTATTTAAAACTACATCAATTTTAGGAACTCATTTTAAACAAAATTTAAAAAATTGGTAAAAGTATTTTAACAAATTTAGGCGCCCCCCAAAATATCCCTGATGTAAGCAAAATACAAGCGTTTTTATTTCTATGCTTTGCTCTGATTTAAAAAATTCTATAAAACGAAGTTTTGGACCAGTTTATTTCTTTAAGTTTAAGAAAAGCTAAAATTTCAAAACTATTTTCAACTGTTTACCGAAAAAATTTGTTTCAGATTTCAGGATAAGCATGAAATGCCCAAACATTGACACTATATAATTTTTATTCTGGGATCATTTAATTCAATTTTTACATTACAATGTAAAATTTTCTTATACTTTTTTATACGTAATTACAAATGGATAAAAAATGTATAATCAACATGATTTTTACACAACTGGTAAGACGTTTCTTAAGATAAAACTAATCCATCTTCATACGAAAGGGTTTTTTGAGTGCAACTATTTGTAGTCAAAATTTATAATAGTTTATAAAAAAAAGTTCAGTTAATCAATAAAACTATTGTTAAAAAAAAAGCCGAAAGAAATTCTAAAAGAAAGTTGGGCAGCTAAATCACAATTTTGAATTCTTAATTTAACTACAAAAATGCTAAAATGGTCACACTGATACTTATATTTAAATACTCTTAGATTTCGTTTTTTTTCATCTAATAATATCTAATTTAGGGGTTTTTCTTTATTTTACTTAACTTTGTTTCTCACAGTGTTTAGAAATGAATATAAAACTGTTTAGCTACCCATTCCTAATTATTGTATAATAAGCAGAACGAAAAGATCTCTCCGAGTTTCTTAAACTGTTAAATGTCAATCCACCGCAGTGAACGCATTTCTAATTTGTGCAATGGGATCGGAATTATCTTGAGATTTCATTTACCCATTCGAGTTGTCGATAATTATACAATAACTGCAAATGATAGTTTATATAGGAATAAGTAATTTTCATAAATTCTTTTTGTGGCGGCACAATACTTCTAATCTTTGTTTATTTTTTGCTTTACTAGAGAAGCTTTTCTTTTGCGTAAAAGACAAAAGGGTTTTTTTTGAATAAAACCCCTGTGTTAAAATTTGACTCTTTTGTTGAGACAAGACGGGCACCTGGCGATGTAGAATAATTCAAGAGCTAACCTAAAAAACGGTAAGCACCACTGGATTAAGCGTGACCGAATAAGCCAGGTGCCCGGCTTGTCTGTTTTTTGAACTAGCACAGTGAAATTATTAAAAATAAAGGTTTTTTCACTGTATTGGGGTATTCACAAGGTGTGCTATCATGGTTTATTGTCATAATGTTCTAACATTTTACAATGGTTTAAAAATATTGTTGTTGGTTTGTAAACAAAAAGTGTCTTAAATAAATAGAACGTTGCTTGCTATGTTTATTGTGCTGTCGTAATTAATAGCACATTAAATTATGAGGGGTTGCTCAGAACAATCGTATCTTTTCATGTTATTATTTTAAGACATATAACTTTATGACACCTTGTGAATACCCCATATGTATGTTAACACTGTCGTATTTTTTCTTTTGGAAAGTTTTGACAAAATATTCGATAAATACTATTTTACACCATCGATTTTTAACAGTTAATTCAAAGAATTAATAAAAATATAAATGTTGCCATATTTTAAAAGAAAACTTAAAGAAAAAACACGTAGGCAAAATTAACGTTGAAATTATTAAAATAGTTTTACCGTATATGTAAAGATAACTGTTAGGAACGAAATTATAAAAAAAAATCACAGAAGAAGGATTAACAATTTTGGCTAAGCGCTTTAAATGTGTACCAGTGTATTGAACACATTTCAGAGACGAAATTAAATTTACACAATAAAATTAACAAATTGAAAAGACCAAGTTTCCAGGTAAGCAAACAAACACCTTTAAGCCAGTGAATATAAATATGTATGTATAAACAAGGACACATTGATACCTATGTATATATGGATGTACTTATAAGTATATTCGTAGAAACAGGAGGAGGATGATGAACCTCAAATTGTATTTTACAAAACACACAGGTTGTTTTATAACAAAAAAAAAATCTTAAACTCATTTTAGTAGGTACCTGGACTAAAACTAAAGAGCAATAGCATTTAAATCCAAAACAAAAGGTTGGATATTTAAAGTTTCCCTTAAAATAACACAACTAAACCAAAAACTGATTGTTGTAGTTAAAATTTGAAAGAATAAAGAAAACCGGAACGGAAAAGTAAACAGTGTGATGCTGTTGACGGACTGCGAATGAAATTAAAGAAAATTAAAGATCAAAGATCCGGCTCCAAATTGAGTTTATTATCAAGAGAATAACTAAATGGTGTCAACTTGAATTACTAAAAACAAATTAAAAAAAACGTGAAAAAGTTCGATTGTAAACCAAAATATATGTTAACCCATTTTTCGACGGACCAAGTAAACTGACAATATAATAACAAAATAAGATTTTAAGTAATTGACAGAAGAAAAAAACGTTGCAACAAAAAAAAAAAAGGAACAGTAAAAGTGCTGGTGATTATAGTCACCAGTCGGCGAAAAATGGGTTAATCAGGTGTTTATTTTTATATTGCGATTGTCTTTGGCATAAATCATTATAGTTTTTAAAATTTGTTTTATATAAATACAAAAGATGTTTTTATTTAGAGAGATTTAAACATTATACATAAAGGTTTGTTCAGACCTAACAAATATTTAAAGAAAAAATCAAAAATTGCGTGACCAGTTTTTATTTCTATCAAACTTTAGCTTTAATTTTAACAATTATTATTGACTTACTTAGCTTTATTTGTAAGAAGAAAATTCTGCAATTAAAATGTTATTAAGTCTTATTTGACCTTTATTTTTTATAATTATTTAAGCTTGAGGTCTTTTTATTTATAAAAAATATTATATTTATTTTTTCAATATTTCGCTAACCTTTGGTTAGCATCTTCAGGAAATTAACAAAATTTTATATGACAAATAGGTTTTTGAATTCATTTATGACAAATAATTTTTTCATAATTTTGTAATTGTTTGTTTTTTTGTTATGTACAATTTTGTTAATTTCCTGAAGATGCTAACCAAAGGTTAGCGAAATATTGAAAAAATAAATAAATATAATATTTTTTATAAATGAAAAGACCTCAAGCTTAAATAATTAAAAATAATTATTCTGCAATTTAATTTAAAAACTGTTAAATGATGTTTGATCTTGCAAACGTTTTGAAATAGCAAAAAATTAAAAAAAAAAAACTATGGGAAACGTGTAGTACGTGAAATATTCAATATATGTGCGCATAGCTTAAGCCTTATAGTGATAAGGTGTTAAAAGTATTTTTGTAAGAACATAATTCTTAAATCAGGATTCCAGCAAATCAATTTTGTATTTCAACTTATACCTATTTAACAATTACTTTAAGGTCATATTGGAGGCTTCCAAAAGTATTAATAAATATTATTATAGAATTAACATCATACCTTCCTTCAGTGGAGAAAAACGAAACGAATTTTCAATAAACAATTTATTTTATCATATTTTTTATTAGGAAAATGGTTTTTCATTTTATTTTATTGGACAACAACACTTTAAACACTAAAAAACGCCTCATGTACATTACTTTATGATCTTATACAAGTTAGACAGAGTATGCATGTACTCTTGTGTGCACATTTAAATAAATGAGAATAAACGTTTTAAGTATTGTATCTTAAAAATACTAAAGAGAGAAAAAGAGTTTTAATTTACGTTATTTTATTCTGGATAGGTGAGTTTCTTTAAGAGGGATATTTTTGTCAGTACGTGTGGGAATTAGTTGTTTAAGAGTTGTAAATAGGTTGACATTACAAAATAAGCGGATGCATTTGTAAACACAACTTTTTTAAAAATTTCTATATATCTGCATTATTGACTTAATTATTTTTTATTCAAATTGGTGAAGATTGTGCAAGTATCCCGTAAATAAAAAAAAAATTAAATAAATATTTATATGATCAATTAATACTCATTTAACTAATGGAATCATTTTCAAATCTAAGAAATTCAATAACAATTTAATTTACTTCAATTTCGTAAAAAATTATGGAAAAAATCTTGTATTTGTAAAAATGTTTAAGAAAAAGGCAAAAGAAAATAAAATAAACCCAAAAAACTGTGTAGATTTATAAACAACAAGTTGTACAAAAAGGGAGAAACCGGTTTAACAGCCTCTAAAAATCAAATGGGAAACTTAGCAGAACCCAAACCCAATAATACAAAAAACTCCAAACTGCGAGTACTAGCCTGCATTGATTGTTATATTAACTCAGATTACAGTGTATCTTTGTGTACCAAATAAAAAGGAAAAAAGAAGAATTCACATTCTTATTAATCCAATACATATCCATTAACAAGCAAAATATTTAACTCCGGGAAATGTTGTAAAATTAAACAAAATGCATAAATGGAAAGATGGAAGAATAAGTAAATGCATATTAATGCACATAATTTATGTATGAGCACTTATTATGCGTGCATGTTCGTGATAAAGTACAATTTTTCTTAACTTACAGACAAAACCTGGAAAATGTACGTATTCTCTTATTAATGAGATCAAACAAGCACGACAAACAATTAATATTCACACAAAATGGAAGTGGATAATGGTGGTGTTGCGGAGAGAAAACCAATTAATGTGCCAAATTCTATAAAAAGATCTTCGCTAAATCCATCCCTAACCAGTTCTATAGACAATGTTGTTTACCCGCCGTCACATCAGTATCATTATATACAATATTATCAACAGTTGCCATCGCAACAACACCAACAACAGTACTATCAGATGCAACAGCAACAACATCAGTATGCAAATCCTCCCGCCGCCCTTCTTTCAACTACATCAACGTGTCAATGCAGCTGTTCTTGTGGTAATCAAGCTCAACAATTACAGCTGCAACCACAGCAGCAACAACAGAAAAATAATGTTGCTTATCATTCCCACCAGAGCAGTGTGGATTCACAAATGGTTAATGTTATTGTACACCGTCAAGCCAGTGGTAGCAATAGCACAAGTAGCAACGAAAACACATCTTCAAAGACTAACACCAATTCCTTTTCTGTTACCACACAAGCCTTGTCCCATAATCAGGACTTACCAAAAAAATCGCAATCGGAAACTTCCTTACTGAACCATTCCTATCAAGCTTTAAAAATGTCAGATTCTCTAACGGAAAACATTTTTGATTGTGCTTCGAGAGGCAAAAAAAAACTGAAAAGATCGATCGATAGCTGTGATTGTGATTTGGAATGTACGTGCGTCGAAGATGATGACAACGATGATGACAATGAGGAGGTTCAGGAGAACCAGGAAGAAGGAGGTGATGTAGAAAATATCACCAATAAACGTAGTAAACGAAAAGATCATCATCACCATCTGCCAAATAAACAACAATTTGTGTTGTCAGAAGCCATGTTGACCGCAGATGAAATAACTGTTAGTGAATCAGATAATAATAGTACGACGGTGAAACGCTGTGAACGCAATCAAAATAATAAGCTGTAAGTCTTGCTTGGTTTTGCTAATTCGTTCAATTTATTCCATTGGTTTGTACTCATGCATATACATATACCGTAGGAAATCTCCAGGGAAGACCAGCACAGATGATTCAAACTATCACAATGCCAATAACATTGATATTTATTGTGACGGGGATGCAGAGGCCATAACAGAGGCATGTCTGAAGGAAACAAATGGAATGTCACACGGCGGAACATCAGATTTAAGACCACCTTTGCCACCTAGACTACCGCCGCGGCCTAAAATAGTGGCGGGCTCGTCAAATGGTAAGTTTTTTAATATATTCCATTCATTATATCGTCTAAAAAATTCTCCGCCCAAATACATCCAAATATAGCCTTAATGACATGGGTGGCCAGGGTTGGGCAGTATTTCAAATACTTGTAACTTCGTTCGGGCTTTAATAACACCCTTTACATTTAAATATTCAGTGCTCATGAAAGAAAATACTAGTTTTACGCTAACAAACTATTAACAAAAGTAGTGGTTATGCTTATTTGGTCAACTATTAATTAAGTGTGACTTTAGCTTTAGCTACTTCACAAAGTGTTTGAAAGTACTTAAAACTATTTTAGGCTAAATAGCACTCTTGTGAACAGCCTGATGTATTATCATATGATAAAAAAGTGTAATTTTTTAAACTAAGTGACAAAAAATATAAAAATTTAACCCCATATTCATAAAAAATATTTTTGATATTGATTTCATAGAAAATTCGTTTCATAAACCTGCTATAAACCTAAAATATTTTTTATGAATATTGGGGTTAATTTTTTTTCTTACGTGAAGAAATAAATAGTTAAAGATGAAGCATGAATGATAACTTTGAACAAAAAATAGCTGGAAAAACACTAAAAATACATAAATAGCAAAGTTCTATTGTCATAAAATATTTTAATTTCAAAAATAAAATAAAATTTTAAAAACAGTCATTAATTTATAGCAAATAGTACTTTTCGATACTAACAAACTCCTAATTAAATTTTGCAAGTTTAGCTACCGTTCGGATTTTATGGCCTCGTAAACATTTTGGCTCCAGCTTGATTTTTCCCAAGAACATGCAATTTTTCTCGGAAGCCAATTGAGATTTTTTTCCTGTCTTCACACAATTGTAGCTATAGACTAGTAGAAAAAAGGTGTGTAACAAACTAATTCGAAAAAATTGCATATAATGCCTCTGAATTGCTAAATGTCGAAATATTTTTTAGTTTTTGTACATCTTTTTTACAGTTTTCGGCTCATAGTTGCTAAACTGTGGAAGATTTAATAAAGTAATTTTTAGAAAAAATATTTTCAATAAATGATATTTTTAATTAAAAAAGTGATCAAAAAACTTTGCCATTTCAAACAATGTGTTTATTTATTTAAATAAATATTGACAATTCCCAAGAGCAATTCTACATGTTTAAATTAATTTATTTTTAACGAAAAAAGTTAATTAAGATTTTTTGTTATTTAATTAAAATTTTAATTGAAAATTTCTTTCAAAATAACTAAAACGTTAATTAAATCAAAATTAAATTTTTAATTTTCTTTCCACTAAAAAAATAATTGAATCAATTATCACATTAATTAAAATGATAAAACACTTTTCTGTGTACTTCATAATTTCTCAGAACATTATATTACTTGAAAATGCTTTTTTACCTTAGGTGTGTTCATGTACAGAAAATTATTGCATATTTTCAATAATTGTTACTATTAAGAGTTCACGTACTCGAATAACTTGCAACGAGAGATTGAAAAAAGAGCATATAAATTAGAGAGACAAAAAATTTTTTGAAAATTTCTGATAGTAAAATTTTTACTAACAAGAATTATTCAACCACCTGTTTTAAGTTTTTGTTTAACATAAATATTTTTACCTTAGTCCATTTAAATTAAAAAAACGTTATTATATTAATATATTATATTTATGTATATAATAAGACTTATTATTGTTATTAATATAGATCCTGAAGATGAACTGTTAGTTAGTTCGAAATATATCGATCGGAAAATATAAAAAAGTTTTTTAATTTATATAAATTAAGAAGAGGCAAGACAAAATCATAATGAAACAATATAATTGATCCAGCAATACAATACAAAAAAATTTTTAAAAAATATTTTTCAAAATTTTTCAATTAGCGCAAATAGTTCAGATGAATTTATTAAGAAAAAATCTTGTTTCTCACAGCTGAATATGATATTCCCAACTTGATAGTTTTTGTTGGTAAAGCGTTCATTTAATTTTTTATCTTTTTGAGTAATTTTGAGAAAAATTTTGTAAATTTTAAGTTTACTCTCTCTTTGCAAGTTTCTGCTACTAAAGTAAATTAATATAACTATTTTCCACATGTTTTAACATCGAAAATTCGATAAAAGTATGAAAAATTAAAATTCATGTTTGTTACCTTTTGCTACATTTTTCATATAATTCCCCAATTTCCGATGTAAAATCCCAATAAAAAATTTAATTTTTTTGCGAAGCACTAATGGTACATTTAAAAAAAGGTGCTACGCAATAAGACGAACAGATTAACAGTAAAGTAAGTGAACGAACACTTAACAAGTTTTCTTCAGTTCCCTTAACTCCCTGTGGAGCATAGGGTCTCTACAAAATTTCTTCAAGATTCGCAAGTACTTTTATTTCGTTCCAGCTTCTTCCGCTGTTTTCGATGTCATTAAGCAAACTTATTTTCCACGCAGCCTTTGGCCGACCTCTTCTTTTACTTCCTTGTGGGTTCCAGTGTAGGGCGTATTTCATCTCGGTTCTTAACAAGCTTTAGAAAAAACATTTCAATTGCCACGCCATTCCCTTACTATGAAACAGGTTTGTAAGGGAGAATACTAAAAAATAACTGTAACAAAAATCCAATGTGTAAAGCTAATACGAGTAGCTACACTCAACAGTTCTTGTATGCGTTGAATAAAGCACTTTTTGCGTCAAATATGTAGGTATTGCTTTAAAGTGAAAACTCACCACATAAAATTCATGCCTTCCGTAAGCCCCTTACAATCTTGCTACGTTTGAATGTAAATTTTTTATTGGGACATAGTTGGGAAATGTGAAAAAGCATTTTCCAGTATTTTAATGTTGTAAAAATTCTCACGGCTTGGCAGCTATAGGCCAAAAATGGTGAAAACAGATAAACAAAATTAAGATTCGTGGTATATGGGGTTGTGAATAAGGCTGTTGATTTCAGAAAACAAATAAGCGGGGTACAGTGTTTGATGCGTTTGAGGTTGCAACTGTTTGCTAATGTAATAATTAAGCCATTAACAGTGATCGGTGTTTTAAGCAACTTTGCAATGCCATTTGCATATACATACATCTGATATACAGAATTTTACAGAAAATATTATGGAAGCATTAGTAATTTTGTTTGACGATTCTAAATAGTTTTTTAGTCCTCGTCCTTATTATGAAACAGTTGCTGCAAAAACTTTTTTTGATTCTCTTTTGAAACTGTATTCGTTTTGCTGTTTTTAGTTAGCTATTTTGTATGCCTTCTCTCTTTCTTCTTCTTCCCTTCAATAATAAACTTACGAAAACTTCTTGTAAACGAAACAAAGTACACTTTTCCATACATCTTTCCCTTTTTACAATCAAACTCAAATGTTTCGCAGCAAATGTTTCATAATATGAACGGGGACTTACACACGCAATTCATGCAGCAAAAGAAGCTATACAATTTTAGTATTGCGAAAAAGTAATGATGTGACAATTGCAATTCTGAGGATTTTGTTGTTGGATTGCAAAAAAAAGCTACACTACTTTGAATTCGCACTTCCGCAAGACAATTTACATCAAACACTGAACTCTGCTACTATATTAAAGGTTTCATTCGTTGTTTTGCAATGATACGTAAAAGTGCCAAGTTAAATAATGTTAAAGATAAAATGGTTCATCCCCTTTCAATAAACATAATATTTTTTAACAAAGAATTAACACTTCTGCGTTTTAAACTTTTAAATATGTAAGTCGGATTACTCCAAATAAATCTGCACTTACAGATTTAAAATGTATTAAGAACTAAACATTGTAGATAGTTTTTTCTCTCTCTTGTAAAATTTATTAATTTAGACTCCATACGACCGAAGGTAACGATATTTTTTCAAATGTACGTTTTGAGCATAAAAAGGAAAACTATTCGAATTTAATTTTTTTTTTTTACTATTTTCTTAAACATGTGTTTGCATGTTTTACTTCTGGTATGGTTAACCGTTACAGTTATTTAGTGTAACTAAACACTAGCTCAATGTAACACATGCGCATTAAGAATCCTAAATGTGAATTCGAAACAGTTGTAATCGTTTCCAGGGCTGGGCAGTTTGCTTATATTAAAAAACGTAATTGAAATACAATTTAAATTTTCCCTATGTAAATTCATATGTAAAAATGCGAAAAGGGAAAAAACTCCCGGGGAATTGTTATTCATAATTGGGCTGGATATTTAGCTACTAAGTTACACGTCGAATGGTGACTCTAATTGATTTTGATCGAAAAATATTACCTGAGTTACAGTGGACCAAATGTTAGTTTTTATGAACATTTTTAAGGGCTTTCACCAATTATTGTCAATCACTTCGGAAGATGTTTTGTACCACAAATAATAACAAAATTCATAGTTTTATAACTTAATTGTATAGTCCATTTGATTACAAAGACTTTAAGCCATAATGGACAGTAATAGGATAAAAACCTTTTAATAAATAAAAAAAAAAATTTAAATTTGAAAAAGATTTTTCAAGGGTAGTTAAGTAGCCTTTCAAACAAGTTATAAGTCATTTTAATTGGAGTCAAGCGAAAAATAAAAATGTACCGTTATCTTTTTTTTTTTTTATTCTAAGGAAAGTTTTTTTATTAGATTAATTAATAACAAATTCAGCTAAAAATAAATAAATACATAGTGCAATATTTTCTCTCTTCACACTGGTCCGTAATCGAACACTCTAGCATATCGAGCCATAACCGCAAAAAAAGCTCAAACGACATTAACAAAATTTTACTGGAGAAGGTTTTTTTAAATTATATTTCATAAAAATTTTGTATGAAAATTTGTGATTAAACTAAAATAGTTTTGATATAAAATCGCAACGGTACATTGCAAGTGTTGCCAATAAATTCATTTATAAAAAAACGAAAATTGAATATGTTGTCGGTTAAGCTTTTGTTGCGGATATGGCTCGATATTTTATAATACATTTTCATTTGGTTTTTTTTTTTCAATATGTTTCGGTTGCAATTAAAAGTTAAAAAAAAAACATTACTTGTATTTCTATCATGAGTTTAAAATAAAATTAGTCGGGTAAATGTAAAAAAAATAAAAATTTAAAATTTTACGTTATCTAATAAATGTGACGTGATGGGAGAAGACAGAGCTCATAATCGGTGGAATGGTTAAAAAACATTTTTAAAAGTTTTAAAATGTCTCCCTGTGTCAGCTGTCGCTCAAGTATTTTGTATTTTAAATACTTCGGGGGGCTAATTCTGGCAGTCGTGATCGAATTCTTTTTCGATTCGAAAGAAATTTTTTTTTCTTATTCTTTTTTTCGATACTGAACGAATTGAAAATTTTTTCAGTGTTGTAAAGCATTTATTTGAGTTTTCACAACACTGCAAAAATAATTTTTGGCCACTAAGGACATGAACAATTTCATAAAAATTTTCGTATGAGAAATATTCACTATTAAGGGCTTGTTATATATATTTGGAAGATCCTAATCGGTCAAAGTTGAAATAGTCTGTCTTGGGCACAAGTTATCATGTCCATGTCCCACAAGATTAAACTTTCTTTATGATTCTTTATTACAGTTTATGTAACATAAATGCAAATTTGATAAGTTGGATTCGATAAGTTGAGTAAGAATAACATTTCCTCGATATCAAGGCAACAATTGTTTTATGAAAAACTTCTGGAAAACTTTATGTCAGTAAAAATTAGATTAGATTGGCTTCATGGTAGCAGTTTGACATTTGTGTTAACCACAATAATAAAAAAGCTTTAAAAAAATTGGACAAGTTTTTTTTTGATTTCATTAGAACTTGAAATTGTAAAAAAATTTCGGGCATGTGGGCACTGCAGCTGTTGACAAGGCGCATTCTGAACATCCAATTTCCTTAATTTTTGAAGAAATAGGGTACGATGATGAAAATAGCGTGGGTCTGTTGTGGATTGGTCTTACATATGCGACAATTTATCGTAGTTTTAATCATAGCTTGGGAATAATGATTAGAAAACCTAATGATTAGCAATTGGATTAGAAATTTTAATTGTGCTGAAAAATTGATTAATTATGATTAGTTAGCCATTTTAGACGATTACTAATTGATTAGATTAAAAATAATCAAAAATCTAATCACAATTAGTGACGATTAGCATTTATAATCAAATCTAATCAAAACTAATCAAAAAAATAATTGATTAGATTTCTTGATTATTTTTGATTAGATTTGATTAGATCAACTATTTTTAACTATTTTTGTGAAAAGAAAATATTTATTTATCACATTTGTTGCTATATTTACATAATGTAACAGTTTTTGAATATTCAATATTGAAAATTAACATTAATAATAACACAACAACAAAGCGAACCAGCTGAGTCAAGTGTTTAGTTTAAGAACAGGGTGCACTGTATGCAATTTTATGCAATATTCAAAAACTGTTACATTATGTAAATATAGCAACAAATGTGATAAATAAATATTTTCTTTTCACAAAAATAGTTAAAAATAGTTGATCTAATCAAAAATAATCAAGAAATCCATTCAATTATTTTTTGGATTAGTTTTGATTAGATTTGATTAGAAATGCTAATCGTCACTAATTGTGATTAGATTTTTGATTATTTCTAATCAAATCAATTAGTAATCTGAAATTTTTATCAAAATTCAATTCTAATGATTAGATTATTTTATTTCTCTAATCGTAATGATTTCTAATTCTAATCGAAATTCCCCAGCTATGGTTTTAATACTAGCTTAAATTTTTTTGTATTGTTTTCAATACACGAATGAAATGTATTTTGTGTATTTAATACACGACTAAAATGTATTTTGTATTTAAAACACATCAATGCATGTACATATTTTTCCCAACCCTGCTCGTACCTATAAAAGCTTTTCTAATTAGCCATAATATAAGCTATAACAGAAAGTTTAGAAGCATACGAATAGAAAAAAATGTAAATGCAAAAAAAGCTTACGCAACCGATGTGGGTAGTTAAATAAGGATAACAAGAAGCTTTTGAAGTCAAGGGATAGAGACATGTAAATTATTGTAAAGGAATTTTTGAAACAAAAGCATATGGGGATAGATACAAACTCCAAACAGCAAATCAGAAAGAAAAAAAAATTAGACAACACAAGAAGAACACAAGATTGCAATTTCTAGATAAAACAAAAAATATTGAGTGAAATATCGATGATTTTTTCATCGAGTGTCAAGAAAAAACAAAAATTTTAATAAAAAATTATAATTCAAAATGCATGGCTATCCCGTAATGCAGTTTATGCAGTACAGTATGCCACCGTCGACATGCAACTGGATGCCACAGCAAAATCCTCACAGAGGATTAGTGCGTGAAGGGCATGGTGGTTATCCTTTAAGTTAGCGTCAACAAAACATCCTCTCATCATGTAACAATAAAAAGTTAACGTTTTTTTCCAAAATATTTACAGCAACACGAACTCGGTCTGGGATGGTAATTAAAAAATATGTGATTTGGTGTCTGGTATGTGGAGGTTTTTCCTGCATTTTGGGATTTTTATTTTTGGGAGTCTATTTCCTTTTACATTCGTATACAATAACTGTGGGTAATTTTGAAACTGTTCCAACCTTTGTACCTGCTACCTTGGTAAGTTTTTTTTAGTAGTTGTTACACTTTAAAATTTTATTTATGGTGTTTTCTTAAGCTCATTCTTACTGGTCTATGCGTCATGAGTTTGGCAAGAAGGCGTAATCGTTATAGCTATTTGGTAAGTAGTTAAGTGACAGTTCCTTTTGTATTTATAGTGGGGTTATAAATTTTACATAAAATACATTTTTAGATAAAATTATCTGGAGCTTGCGGATTAATTTCGGCTTTAACTTGTGCATTGGTTACAGTAACAACGACTGTGTTGCATATGAGTCGTTTACAGGCACTAAGAGAATGCGAATATGCTCAAAAGACACGAACGTGCACGTGCTATTCAGATTTAATTGAGTCACAGGTCGATCGAGTGGATAAAGGTTAGTATTTTATTTAGGAGTTAAACAGGTATGTGATGCAAATAGATGGACTTCAAAACGATAGTTTTAACAGACGTGATGAATTTTGATAGATTTTAAATTGAATTTCAAAATTAGTCTTAATTTTTTGTTTCAAATAGGAAGCGGACACACAAAAAATATATTATATTTGGCATAACTATACCTCAAGTAGTTATGAATGTGTGTGCTATATATTTATATCCATCACCAAAGGTAAACAGGTATATATGTATATATAAAGATTTCCAATAAGGACTTGACCACTTTTTTTTAAAATAAAAGCAAACCATTTGAGATATTTCCAAAACTTTATTATCGACATTTATGAATGGAACTCGACTTCATACATATGACCCCCGCGGGCACCTAGGCAGCGATCGATTCGTTGGACCGAATTTTCGATGCCAATGTTGGCTCTGAGTTCTTCCAACGTCGTCGGCTTGTTGGCATAGATCAAATTTCGTTAGTACATTTTTTTAATTTGCTTAAGTTGTTCGTTCGTGTAATTTACCATGATGAATATGTTAAGTTTACTGAAAAAAAGGAAAGTACATAACAGTTAGATGATCAGTGAAATAGTGCGTTCACAAATTAAAAAACCTATTGGAAAAACCGATATATATGAATATATATATATATGAATCCTTATGAGAAGAGAAATTTAAAGCACAATGACTGCCCGTATGTCCGTTGAAATGGAGTTTCCGAAGACCCGGGATATGCTCGGGACCAGGTGTTAATACATTTATGTCACATACAGCCCGGCAAGCTAAGACCACGACTATCTCTCATTTTACCCTCATATCCCTTGTTGTTGTTTTAATTTTTTTTTTGTTATCTGGAGAACGGCAAGTGCCAAAGCTTCCACATTAGGTAAAACCGTCATGGTTATAAATATACAACATCCGACAAAACGTGGGCGGAATGGGAGAAGTGGGCGTGGCACTTCCCATGCAAGGACATTATAGATTTTGGTATATCTGGAGAATGGCACGAGCCAAAGTTTCCATATTCGGACAAGCATCTTAGTTATCCATATACAACATCCGCCAAAATATGAAAAGTAGATAGTAAATAAATCTATCGATTAGTAGTAGTTAAACCTGACGAATACTTTTATTTGTAACGAATAATAGTTATCATCAATTTAAAAAAATTAAAATCGGAATTATAATTACGCTTTAGCAATAAAAAAAAATTTTGTTTATAATAATTACAGACGTGCAACGTGCAAATGCATGTTTTTACTCGAACGTTCATATACTAACTAAACAAAATATTTATCCGAATCACAATTTTTGCTGAAAACTGGGATCGGTTTGTTTAAGTATATTTTTGCATATTTTATCGTTAGTGCATTTTTTGTGATATAATGCTTAAAAATTCATATAAATTCGCATATAATGCTTTTTTATTATTATATTATAAAAAAGCATATTGTTTTTATCACAGATTGCGGTACTTTAGCTAAATTAAATAAATTATTTGAAAACATTGGGTACAATAAATGTAATGTTTATGCTTTAAGCAGCATTATTGGTATGCAAAATGTGCGTTCTATGTTTATTTCCTGTTTTGTTTTTAATGATTTTGCATGAGAGAGAAAATGCATACCGTAAAATTCATTGAGAATAAGTTAAAGTTCTTCAACACTTTTTTGATAAAAAAAAATCTTAAAATAAACACTTATTCGAGCCAATTTCCTTTTTGTTTAATACAATAAAAAATATCTAATTGATAGCAAAATAAGAATTCGATGCGTATTAGGGCCATGACTAATTTTTTACAAAAAATGTAGCTTTCACCACGTGATAGACAATACCAAATTAGTGATAAAAATCATGTTTGCTGGTCATTTTGACAGAAAAACCTTCCGCACCAAATGCAATTTCTAAAAATCTACACTTATTGTTTTTTACTACATTAGCGGATTTCCGAAAGAGCAAAGGCAAAAAATCGAGCTCTTCTGTTAAATTTAACAACAAAATACAAAGAGTTTCCGTTAGATTTCTTAAACGAGCTACGATATACTTTAGCCGCTTAAAATTGGGACAATGGCAATTTTAATAGATAACTTTTTTTTTAATATAAAACAAATTTCAACCCATTTGGTACCGAAACTGTTTTTAAAGCAGCGAAAAAGAAAGATGGCGTTTGATAATGTTTTTATGGACATTTTGGCTATGACATGTTCAATTTGATATTTGCAAAAAAATGTAGAAAGTAATAATCTTCTAATGTATATGGATTTAAATTTTTAGTACTGCCAATAAAAAATTTGATGCTGGTAAGCAAAATTAACGTAAATAAATGGATATTTTATTATTTTTAAAGGATATTCGAAATGTTTTTAGGCATGTTTTATAATAATAAATGCATGAAATTTAACGCCCTGTTTATTGCTATTAAGTACTTGATCAATACACAACCTGTCTAAAATTAATGGACGGGATAAGCAAAGAGGACGTGGCCACCCCGTACATACATTATAGATTTTAGTATATCTAGAGAACGGTAAGAGCCAAAGTTTCCAAATAGCACACATTCTTGTTTTTAGTTAATTTTGTTTTAAAAAGCTCGGACGTACATATTTTGATATAATGGATAGAGGTTGAAAATTTTGACCGCTATATCAAGTTTGCTCTCTATTTTATTTATTTTCGTTTATTTTTTTTCTGACATACAACATAAAAAATTATATTAAAACAAATCAAAAAACAAACTTATAGCTTTCAACATAGTATATAACTAGGATGCCAACTGGTGAGAGCGTTCTCAATTTTTAGTTCACCCCTCACATATAAACGTTCTGTGTGAATTCACACAAAACACATAAAAACAACAAAAAAAAAAAAAAAACAAAATTTGGAATTTTTCTATTTAAAATTTTTCACAATATAACACTTTTTGTTTAATTTGATGACACAAACACATAATTAATCATTTTTTGTTAAATTGACCATAAAATTGCCAAGCAAATGGATAGTTCAAACTGAGAGCAATCTCGTGATCAATTTAAAAAGTGTGAGTGTGTTAGTGAAAAAAATGAGAGTGAGAGCAAATTGAAAGGAATTGAAAGACAAAAATTGATCGTGTGGCCTCCAAGTAATACAAACATCTACAAGGTACTTGACATTTGAGATAGGTACCTGTCAAAGAGTCGGCATACTAGTTGTATGCTATGGCTTTCAATAACTCAAAAAAAGTTGAAAGTTGCCCAACTTTAATACTTCGGGTTAACGTATGCTTACGATATGGCACAAAGCTCATAATAAATCCTGTATATCAAATTTATTGTCAGTCGAAAAAAGCGACGTATAAAGTACAAAGAATTCTTTATGACTTTGCCTCTAGTAACCGAATTTGGATGCGATAGACCCCCTAGCTTTATGAGGTTCGGAACAAAAATTCATGAGCCAAAAAATTGGGGCTTTGCAGATATTTTTTTTCAAAGATCAGACGATTTCCTATAAGAATCATTTGTTTCATTTTTTGCTTGCTTAATTTCTATTTTAAAACAATAATGTAAAAAAGCATTTTTTAAAAACCCCATACATGACTTGACAAATATACATATACATACATACATATGTCTACAGAAAATAACCCAGCTAGCATTTTCAATCGTATAAGAGTCACTTAGGAATCTCACGAAGAGCATTTCTGATCGTCGACGAGCGCATTTTTTAATCGTAGGGAGAAACTGTTCCACAATACGATTCCTCTGTGAGATACTTCTACAACACAGCGGAAGACGCTTATATTAATCGTAGAGGGAATCGTTTGCGATGTGTGTAAAGATTATATAACGAGTCTTTCAGAAAGCATGTTAGGAATCGTTTAAGACTAATATAGGGATTCTTGTACAACTAATGAAATGCTCAGCCGCATAACTGAGCTACATAAATAAAACATGCATTTTTCATGACAACTATTCTCATTTTCATACAAGTTTATACGAAACAAATCATTGCGAATTAAACTTCACCCGGTTGGAAAATCTTATTCGGCAAATCGTTAGGTCCATTTATTTTATTGAAATTGAATT
Organism: Pollenia amentaria; assembly: GCA_943735925.1. Classification (NCBI taxonomy): domain Eukaryota; kingdom Metazoa; phylum Arthropoda; class Insecta; order Diptera; family Polleniidae; genus Pollenia; species Pollenia amentaria. The sequence goes on from OX031009.1 coordinate 230,166,139, forward strand.
GGCAATAGAATTTTCTTCTCTTATTTAGGTAGCTTAGTAATTATTATATGACTCATTCAGAGAGTACCGAAAGGTGCATTCCAAGATTAAAAGACGAGCGTGTCAGACAATTTATAAATAATCATCAGAAGATTCTTTTAGGAGTTGTATATTCAACATAATAGTCTAAAAAACAGCATATGCTGGGATTTCTTAAGAAATCAAAGCGATATTATAGGTTTTAAATATTTTCGTTTAATTCGTTTCAAAATCGATTTCCATCACACACCTTATATTTCTAGTATGTTTAATTTTTCTTCTTTCCATTTAATTTAGAAGGTGTTCGATTAGTTTTTGATTCTTTGTCGGATTGTGGAGTGGTACATGGTTCATTATACTCTTGTCTCCGAGCTATATTTGGATTATCAGTTGCTGGAGTTTTAGTAGCAGTCTTTAGTTGTATGCTGGTCTATCAATTATTAAGGTATAATTATAAGTTTTAAATAAATACTTTTTTCACTAATATTCTACGTTTCAGCCACGAACGTAAGAAAATGTATTGGGAACAGTTGGAATTACGCTGTCGTTCTTTGTATACACGCCCACAAATTCCACCCCAAAATATTGCTGCTGTTGCAGCTCCACATGGCTGTAGATGTTGTGAGCAATGTCATGCTCACAGGCAGGTTCCAATACCGTCATCCGCATATCCATGGGATGAGAGTGCTGAACCAAGATTTTGGTCTACTCAACCACCAGGAAATTTTTATTCTCCCAATCCAGGAGGCGATGATTTGACAGGCATTGCACCTACTTGTCGTGGGCATGAAATATCTTCATCTCGTAGTAGAGGCACTGGTTGGAGCTGGAATCGATGGTGGCAACGCAACTCACCGGATCCCAATTCACGCTTTCGACAAACTCCCTCAAGTCCTGACTCGCAATATGGATTTTCTAACAATACCAACATACCAGGTAATACCTTAACAGAAGAAGTAGCAAATGCAAATCCAGGACAGTTTTTACCTAATAATTTGCCATACGGAGTATGGGGACCTCCACCACCCTACAGTGATCCCAATAGCCCAGCTAGACGCGGTTACTATCAGTATATACAACCACCACATCACATAAATGCAACTAGTGGCCAACCAAATGTTAATAATATGATTAATCCAAATGAATCTGTCAATGGCCAATTCATGGAACAACCAGCCGCTTCAAATTGTTGCCAGCAATCCTCTATGCAACGGTCCAATAACTCTGGCATGGGTAGTGTTGGTAATTTTAAGTCCAAAGGAGAATATGAAAATACTCCTTCTGACAGTGATTGTGGTGCCAATGTTAGAGAAAGAGATCGTTTTTCAAACACTCTGCCTACACGAAAAATCAAAAAACGTTTAGATCCTGGAAATAAAAGTATTGGGCCCAATTCTCAAAGCTCTCAACGTATTAACGTACAACAAGTTTTTGCCAATGTGGGTCAGGGCGAAAATGAACAAGAATATCATGAACCACAAAGTTTAGGTGATGATTCTCTTACATCTGTCCAACGAAATAAGTGTGGAGTTGAGAATAACGGATTTCAAAATAGCTGTGAATCAACCAATAATACTCAGAATGTAGAGCAACATACACAATCTTCCAGTGATCCCGCTGAATCAGAAGTTTATTTTGCAGATGTCAGCAGTTGTTGCAATATGTCTGTGAAAAATGATCATTACTATGAAGATACAAGAGCCTCGCAAAAAACTTTAATACCACCAAACCAGCAAAATCATGTCCACGGACACCTACATCACCATCATCATGCACACGCCGCTACTGCTCAACATCAGCATCAGCTTAGCAATTGTAGCAGCAGCAATAACGAAGACTATTTGGCTCAGCGCTTTGGTCAGCGTGAAAATTCTGTGCGAAGCCGTCTTCCATTTCCACAAAATTTTCACGTGGTTAATGATGGTTTTGTAGAAAATCTTAAAATATTAACATCCACTACTAATAAGGATAATCAGCAACTGAATCATGCTCATATTCCCAAGGATACATCGAGACAAAGTATGTGCTCAGTGGATTCCGATGCCAAGACTGAATTTACCGATCTCTCACCATTAACACCATGTAGCAATAAGCTCAATCAATTGCAAGATTTTGTTGAAGCCAATTCTCAGAATGCAACAACTCCGACATCGAATTTTGTAGCCACATATCCGTTCTCATCGGAATCTCAAAGCTTAGAAGCCCACCGACGCTCCACAAAAAATCTTACTGAAGCTCACTATGAGATTATAGATGACCCACAAACAGGCCATCAGACCAGTCGAAATATTGTGCGAGCAAACAATAAACCTAAAACAACGATTAAACAGTCGGCTAGAGAACGCAAAGATAACAGCGATAGAGAATGGTCTTCAGATAATAGCAACGGAGAACGTCAAAAATTATGAAATGAGGTTTTCGTTTAAAATTTTATCGATTTATATAATTTATTTAAAAGTGGAAACTGAATTAAACTACGTTAGGCTACTTAAACACAAGCAGTTGCATTTAGAAGAGTGTATTAACTGATCTGTTAAATTTTATTATTCCATTTCTTGCATGAATTCGGAAGTTTTTCACTTTTGGAAAATTGTTGCATAATCCCGATTTTTTTTATCTAGAAAAAATAATCAATTACTTTTCGCATTTCCAAAAAACTTTTGTAATAAAAAAATATTAAAGCAGCTTTAAGTTGTTGTCATTAGGTCTGTTCAATAACTAAAAATTCATACAAGTTTGCAACAATTTTCAATAATAGTGTTTACGTCATAGAGAAATACCAGAGTAGAAACTCTCTCCAACTAATAAAAAAAAATTTCCGTCAAAACTTTTTACGTGTGAAATTATAACAGTCCTGCAGATAATACGACTAGTCCATACACGCGTGCAAAATATAGCCCATAAGAACAAGGACTAGTCCAAAGGTAACCCAAATGTATTAAAAAAACATGGTATATTTAACACTACGATGTCCTAGGGCAGGACCATATAACCCAGATTTACGTTACAACGGAGTAGTCTTAAAACTACTCCATCTTCATACATACTCCCAGTGGACTAGTTTTGAAACTACTCCATGGAATACTCCAGAGGATTAGTTTTGAAGTCGTTTAAAAACGAAGACATGTCGTTTAACTACAAACTCTTTTTTACCAATAACATGGTCCATGATTACATTACATCGGAACATGTTGTAAGTAGTCCATTTTATCTAAAATGGATCAAGTAGTCCAATATTATTTGCAGGGAGCAATAATAGAGTTAGGTTTTTTGACAGCAAAGTTTTTTTCTCTCTCTTTCTGGTCGGGTCGCCCTCTATGGTTCATGTACTTGAAAGATTTGCAACGATAATGTGGAAAAAGAATTTAAAAATTTTAAATTTTTTTAAATTTCTGCTAGGAAAATGAATACTCGCAAAAATTATTCAAACAGCTGCTCAAATTTCTTGTTTACACTACAAACTTTTAAAAAAGCCTAAAAATTTAGTTTTATGATTAAAAAAGACATTGAAAAATAACTCTTGATTTTAGGAACAATAGCAATGTGCCAAAAAGTTTAAAATAATTTATTAAAGGAAGCCGGAATCTCGTTCATTTTAGCTTGATACTGTCGACATGCCTTATCTGCAAATTTGATCAAGTACATTTACTTATTTCCTTTTTATGCAATTGGGCGAATAAAATTTTGTAAATTAAAGTATTACTCTCTCGTAGCAAGTTTTTGCTAGTAAGGTAAAGGAACAGACCTAATGTTATTGGTAAAGTATTGGAAATCTCGCTTCTAATCTTTATTTTAAATTGAATGCGTAAAAGATATTCAGCCTTATTCTGGTTGTCGTTGTCGTATACGACTGTGTCGTTTTTTGTAGTAGATTAAAGAACACAGGTTGTGTGTTACTTTAATCTATTACAAAAAGCGACACAGTCGTATACGACAACGACAACCGCAATAAGGCTGATTATGAATTTTCTTAAACCAGAAATAAATACATATGTATACGCACTTAAAAATGTTCGTTATACTTTGGTATGTACGTTAAACAAAAAACTTGAGCCAAGAAAATTTTTTTTTTTTTTAAATTTTCACACAATCAATGCTAAATACACGCTCATGTGGTAAAAAAACTATTCTAATTTTCTTCTATTTGAATAAATGGCGAGATTTTCGATTTACTATCCGTCTTATTGCTCAAGAATATTGCCATCGATACACGTTGTATTCCGGAATACGAATTCGATCATGGCCGCAATAATGTTTTTTTATAATATATTTTTTTTTGTTAAAATCAAAGTTACGTTACATTTACGTTGATTACAAGGGGTATTATGCGTTAGTGTTGATGATTGTAACACCTTAAAATGTTGGTCGAAGACCCACCTTTCAGTATACCGATCGACTTGGAATCACTTTTTGAATCGATCTAACGATGTCCGTCCATCCGTCTGGCTTGCAGGCTGGACGTGAGCCTTATGAGTACAGGTCGCAATTTTCGAAATTTGATGAAATAAGGATAAATAATTCTGTCCATAATTTCAAATAACCCCCATATAAGCTTCTTTCCGGAATAAAGTATCTGTGCCCATAAGCCATCTTATTATGTTGGTATTTATATAATTTCCTTATAAATGTTGTTATTGACATACCAATTTGCGACAATAACAGTTACGATAGCTTCTATGTCATGACGAAATGTTGTGCTGGAAGGTCCAACATTAACATTAGATCCCATATAAACCCTCATTCTACAACCACTTAAAAGCAAACCAATCTCATTAAGATGAAGATATCTTAATAATATTTTAATTTTAACCTCAAAACACAATTCCGTTCTGGCGGGACCTTAATTGCCCATGGGTCGCAAACAGAGTATGCTCTCGATAATTTGTTTTAATATACTGTGGTGTAGGGTATCACTTGGTCGAGCTTGAGTGACTATACTTTCTTAGTTGTTAATGAATACCTTAACGTAGCAAAATCATCGTTCACTTCAAAATATTTTTATTAAATAATTCTCAAAGGCGGTTACTATTTTTTTTCGTTTTAATTTGATAGGAATCGTTTAACATAAAATAAAAATATTATTTAGTTTATTAATTACTCTTATTAAAAACGGATAAGAGTATTATATAGTTCTTTCCCCCAAATATTTCAATGACGAATGTTTTTCATTGAATCATTCGTTATATGTCGGTATATAATTGTTGTATTTAAATATTTACTTAATAATATAATTAACATAGATATACTTAATTGTAGTTAAATAATATATACATATATTCGTACAATAAACGATATAATAAGGTTTTATAAACTAAATCTAAAAATAGTAAATAATTAATTTGTATGTTCTTACATGATAAAATTTAATTTACATAAGTTATGATAAAATTAGTGCTGGCTTTAAATAATGTGTGCATAAGTTTTTAAATGTTTATGAATATTATAAATTTAATTAAATAGTAACAATTGTTTAATATTCTTCCAAATGAAAATATAAAAAATTTAATAACTAAATTCTTAACTCATGTACATTAGAGCGACTCACCAAAAAAAGTGCTCAATGTACCCCCCTCAAAATGAACCTTGGACTTTTTTAAGATGACATTTAAAATATTTCGGATCCAGCTTTGACCTCTCGTGAGCTGGACCATTTTGAAAAAGGGTCTATTTTTGCATGTTTTGTTAATTTGAGAATCTGTTTCCTTACCAACATATACAATAAACCCAACGATATTGGGAACTGATAAACTTAAATTTACAATTTTGTTTTTAGCATGAAATTTTTCATACAGCACACTTTGATTTTATATTTTTGCAAAAATCTAAATTATTTACATATAAAGATGATGTACCCATATTGCCCTATTTTAAACGAAGGGTTACCACCCCATTGCATTTTTGTCAAAACGCGAACTAGCACGAATTTCAAGAAAAGCTGAGACCCGTATTTAATTAAATCGACTAACGATTAAAATATGTTAATTTGGCATTTTTATTACAAACAACCCCAAACACAAAATTCAAAATCTGTTATTTTTTACAGAATATCCTTAAAAAAAGGACATGGATGATCGTCTTTCGATAAATTGTATATACAGTTGGGGCGTCCAAACCTTCTTATGATACCCATATTGTATATGTTGGTAAGGAAACAGATTCTCAAATTAACAAAACATGCAAAAATAGACTCTTTTTCAAAATGGTCCTGCTCACGAGAGGTCAAAGCTGGAGCCGAAATATTTTAAATGTCATCTTAAAAAAGTCAAAGGTTCATTTTGAGGGGGTACACCTTGCACGAATTTCGCTTCCGTACAACTTGAGTCGCTCTAATGTACATATGTATTATATCATTTATTTAAAGAAATCCGTTAGCCCTGACTGGTTGGAATTCATTTAAACTTATGGAAGTGAAAAATTAAAAAAAAATCAATTTGATAATGTTTTATATTCTGTGTTTTTCATACGGGATTTTCCGAGACAAAATTCTCAGGATCCCGCACATTTTCATCGGAAATGTGTGCGGTAATTTCCGGGAATTTTTTATAATTATGGCAACTTTACTGTTGATATAATTGTAGACAAGACTGTAAATTGTAGATATTTTTCATAGTTGTTACATCTAAAACATCGACTTCTACTTTATTTAAAAAAATTTACATCTATTTGTTGACATAACTTAATAAGCCTTATTATGGTCGTCATTGTCGTCAACGACAGTGCCGTTTTTTGTAGAAGATTAAAGACTTCAGGGTGTGCGCCACTTTAATCTATATCAAAAAACGGTACAGTCGTTGACGACAATGAGAATCGTAATAATGCTGATTAAGTTATGTTTCACGTTTTGCTATAGTAAATTGGCCACTTAGATCCTGCGATATCACACCGTTGGACTTTTTGCTTTGGGGATGCGTGATGTCTGAGCAAAAATGCGTACATATGACATTCACATTGCGTTGGGAATATGCCCCCTATTAAAACCAATAATCAAATAATACATCAATACTTGCATGTAAAACACCTCGGTGTACATCTAGATTGGCGTTTGACGTGGAAATGGCCTATAGAAGCAAAATTAACTCAAATGAAAATAAAAGCAATTCAAATTAATTGGAAGAAATTCTGTTCTTAGTCTCGATTGCAAACTTCTACTTTACAACTCTTTCTTAAAGCCAATCTGGTACTACGGTATTCAGTTATGGGGCTAAAAACTGGTATGCTAAAAACTTAAATATCCACAAGGACCTCAATGTGCCATTAGTAAAAACTATAATAACGAAATATGCAGTAAAATATTTAAAAAGGCTGGAGCTGCACCCAAATCCACTAGCTCGAAATATATTGAATTATGGTGGCCACATTCGCTTAAGGGGAAGCGACACTGCAGCACTTTCCCAATCAGTTGAGTGATAAAGATCTTAAAGCGCTAATTTTTTTCTTTTACGTAAAATTTTTTTAATGTGATTAATTAATATTTCGCCTGAAGTAAGGTGGCTATGCTAATACATTTCAATTCACAAACAGAGCTCACGCTACGAATTTTTGAAAATTCGCACAAAAGGTCGTTTTATAAAAATAAAGTCACACAAAAAAGTCGTTTGAGAAAATAAAAGTCGCAAAATTTTTTTAACATTTCTTATTAAAAAAAAGCATAACAAAACAAAAAAAATTTAAACAAAACAGTCAGATGCATTTCATGAATTCGCTTAAAAGTCATACACTCTGTGCAAACTATGTATTTTTACACCCTCGCAAATGAAATGTCAATATTTGTATGAGAATTCATAAACACAAGCTTCGTAAATTTGACCAACAATTTCGCTGTTCAATTGTCCCTATACAAACAGGGTTTTTTAATGATTACCGTCGTTTTCAACGAAAAATTCAACAATTAAAACAACAAATTCTTGGAATAATTTGGCTTTATTTAGATATTTTTAAGCACAAATTTCACTCTTTTATATATATATATATATTTTTTTTTATTAATTTTTGTATTGTCGTTTCTAAAATATTGACATTGCCTTTTAAAAATTACACAAACGTTAAAAAAGCGCTTAATGAAACGTGGCTCGCAATTTTGCCCATTTGCACAAATGGCAATTTTAAGCCCTTATTATTACTGTGTTGTTTTTAATCAATATTTTTATTTTTTAATCAGGCTAAATTCATTAAATTTAATTTAACCACACGAAATTAATTTAAATTTTATTCATAATTTTTCATTCTTTACTGACCACGGGATTGAACCCACGTTCACGGACAGGTTGATTTAACATGTTTCGATCGTAACCACACTATCACCGTTTAACACTCACCGCCATTGACGACATTTTAATAATATATCGGAAGGTCAGGTTAATGGCAAAAATAAAAAAAATAACCAATAAATCAGGAAAATCGGTTGACATATGTTGATTTTATTTGGATTAAAAACTAGTCGTGATAAAATCAACCTGTGAACAGATTTAAATTCAGAACGCTTAGGTCAATTAAAATCACATAACGAAATTCTTGCTTTCTTTTTTTGCCGATCAGTGTAATTAAATACGTTGAACAACTGACTAAAACCAAAGCACACCGAAATTTTTGGTGAAAACAGTGATATAATTTACTTGTATTTTTTGCTTTGAACGTGTTTTCACAATTCGCACTTAATCAACAAGAGGGTATCTATTAACTTGAAATTTTTATTTTTCACTTTTTCGAAAAAATCGACACGTTATAGTCATCTCTACCCGCTGTAAAAATATCTTGCAATTTTGTCTACTTTTTGGTAATGAAACGGCTCGTTTTAAACTGTTTTTTATTGTTCCTGCCAGTTTCTTTTGGAGATATTTGAAAGAAAGTCAATGATCATCCCCCAACTAAAACCAACACTCGAAATAAAATGATGGCAATTACATCCGAAATTTTGGGAAACGTAATAGAAAATATGTTTAAAAGAGCAAAGCTTATCAAAAAAGATTTCCCAACTTTATTTAAAAAAATTAAGAAAAATTCATTGTAAATTATCTTCTTAAAAATATTGGCTCAAAATTAATTATTTACGATTTGTAACTGTTGTTAAAAAAATTAAAATATGCTAAATTTATTTAATACTTCTTTAACTAAAATTTAAATCAGTTTCAAATAATTTGCGATAATGTTTTTCAAATTTAATTTTTCTCTTGGAAGCCAAATTCACTATTATTTCAATTTATTATATTCAATTTAACGTTATATATTTACTAGGGTATTCATTTAATCGGAGTTTTGCTTTAATTTGTTAATCGTTCGATTAATTAACATTTGTTTTGGTTTAATCGGTTAATAATTTAACTTGATCGGTTAACCGATTAATAAAGTTTTTTTTTATAAATTAAGTAATTTCAATAAAGAAAAATGCATAAATTATTTATTATTTGGTGTTTATTAGTAAAAAAAAAACATTAAAATGACAAACATAACAATTCTTGAACTAAAACGAGCAAACAAAAAAATAATGCATAAATAGGTAATACATATTTTTTAATTAATACATAAATATTATGTGTTAATTAAAAAATAAACTAATAAATAGTTTAAGGAGACCTTAAACAATAATCTTGTAGAAAAATAATTTGCCTTAAATGTTAAGGATTTAATCGATTCTTTTCTTAATTTTGATAAAACTTGGCTTGGAAAAAATTCTTTCACTTATCGTTGATGTTGGAGAAATCGAAAGCAACCCATAATGCAGAATAAAATATTCGACTATGTCATTAGAGTCCTGTTTTAATTGTTTAAATTGTTAACCCTTCTAACTGTTTCGGTTAATTTTGTTAAAAGATTGATATGAGAAAATATGAGAAGAAAAAATAGCTAAACGCATAGATATAAAAATGGGTCTGGAATTCAATGACTACTGAAGAAGTTGTCATTATGAGGAGGAAGAGGACACTGTGCTTCACTTTCTCTGTCACTGCCCTGGGCTACTGGGCAGCAGGGAAAAATACCTGGGAGAGCCGGTGTATTTCTGCTTGGAGGATCTATCTAAAATAGAATTAAGATTGCTTCGTCTCTTCATTAGGAAGGCGAATTGGCTCAACTCTGCAGTGACGCCATCTTGCTGCTCTTTGGGATGGGCATTGGCGCTGGGTATCACAAAGGGACCGCTGAAGGACCCAAGTGAGCTGTCTCTCGATGGCTGCCCATGGAACCTAACCTAACCTACAGATATAAAAGTACGTGAAACAAAAAGCTGTTTACAGCAAACACCTTTTTAAAATGAAGATCACTGAAGACCTTCTTTGTTTGTATAAAAAAATATTTTCTAAATACAAGGCGCATTCATACAAGGTGACGTAAGCAACAGCTGATAACTAACCATGTGTCAAAATTGTATACCATTCTGGTGGTTCTGGAAAATCTTTCATAAATTTATAATTTTGCACTTAGAATTTTGAAATTTAAAACGTTTTTAAATTAAAACATTTCAAAACACAATTTAAGATTTTTTACTTCAGTTGTATTATTTTGACACAACGTTAAAGTATTTTACAGTGTTGTATACGTTTTCAAAATAAGGTTACCTTGAATGAATTCGCCTTTCACATACCTTTTGTATATCAGACGAAAGAAATAATTAAAAACTCAAAAAAAAAATGTTATAATACTACAAAAAATTCAAAATTTTGTTACATCGGTTAATCGACTGAAATAAACCGCTTTAATCGTTTATCGAAAATAGCCAATTTTAAATTAACCGATCAGTTAATTGGGTAGAAATTAATCGGTTAACCGAATGAACACCCTAATATTTACATAAATATACTTAAATCAATAGAAGGGCACACAAATTTTACAGCTATACTTCTATGGAATCTATATATATAAAAATAAGTCCGTATATGTACGTCGCCGAACTAATCATAAACGCGTCGTGCGATTTCAACCAAACTTATACACTACGTAGGCAGTGGCCCATATATGGTTTATATGAAGTTTGGTTGAAATTTTCGGTCTGGGGGCGGAGGGGCGTGGCAAAATCCATAACTTGAGAACGGCTTGACCGATTTGAACGATTTTTTCTTTAAAATGATCGCCATGGTCCAACTTAGGTTTCTACGGAAAGAAAATTTTGCCCCACCCACTTTTACGCCCACTTTTTCTATTAAGCGCATAACTGGAGAACGGCATGACCGATTCCAGCGATTTACCATTTGAATTCAAGCGGCTCCGATTCCGTTTGCGTCTTGCCTTTGCTATTACCATCAACAAAGCACAAGGCCAATCATTGACTATTGCTGGCTTAAAAGGTCATGAACAATTTGATCGAAGCAACAATTTTAAAGGGGAAGTTTAAAGGTGAAGATGTATTGATTCCACGAATTCCAATGATTCCATCAGATTTACCTTTTGAATTCAAAAGACTACAGTTTCCAATACGTCTTGCATTTGCTATTACAATAAATAAAGCGCAAGGGCAATCGTTGGAATTGTGCGGAATTGATTTAGAATATCCTTGCTTTTGACACGGCCAGTTATATGTTTCGTGCTCACGTGTTGACAAGCCTTCAGTTCTCTTTATCTACACAACAACTCATGGCAAAACCAAAAATGTTGTCTACGAAAGAGCTCTAAGATAGTTTAAGTGATACATAGTCTAAGATTGTAAGAAACTAGAATTAAAAGTTGAATAATAGGGAACAAAACCAACTTTATTAAAAACAAGTGTGTTTCTTTTCTTATTTTGTTTTGCCGTGCGAAGCAGGCAACGGGCCCGCTAGTACATACATAAAATTTTGGATAATTCTGATGCTTTCTCGGTGTAAAATTAAGCAGACTTTTTTCTGCTTATTTTCATTAATTACACATATATGTTTCTGACGCTGGTAGAGGAGACGAAAAAAAATATACATACGTGTTTCGGCGTGTTGAAAGATCACATCGGAATTTTATTTAAAGGGGGAAGTTTCACCCTTTTGGCCTGTTCGTGCAGCATATCGGTATATGAAACTAGGTTTCCTTTACATCTGAGATTTAGGGTATGTTCAGCAACTTTGTAGCAAATTGTACTGCAAATATTTTTGTGAAACATAAAACCCTCTAATTCCCCCTCATAATGGCATTTTTTGGCTTTATTCTAATAAATCCTAAAAACATCCCAAAAAGGGGAAATCTTGAATTTGACTGGTGTTTGGTATTTGTGTTACGTTTTAGAATTTGCTGTGTTCCGACAAATATAGTAGGGTGGGTCAAAAATTTTTTTCTCGTAACGACTTCTAATAGTGTAAATATGTTGTATATTTGCCTGCATTAGACCCCTGTAAAATATTATTATTAATTTTTTTTTTAGTGTAAGAGCCCGCGCTTTGATCTTCATTTTGTTAAATTTGTTATATAACAGCTATATCATTGTATTGCAAAAAAGCATATTACTGTATCCTAACGATTTTTAAGTTCTCGAGGATTCAGACAAGCAACTCATTCATTAAAAAGTATATATTCTTCCAGGAAATATTTTTGATAGAATACATATAAAATAATGCACAATAAAAAACAGTTTGGGTTTACTACGCGGACAGTGAAGTTGTGTGTTTATTTCTTTTATTTGAACTGTTTTAACTTCTAACCGTTATTATTGAAACCAGAAGCCAAGATTATTTCTGCACGATATTCGAAAATGTAGAAGATATTAATGATTATGTTTTACCAACTTTGAATATGTTACGAAATACTATGATTGGAATAGGGAGCAACTAAAAATAACAAGGAATACTACCAAAGAACCATCGTTTTTAGATATTGCAAAACTTGTAGCTCAAAGGATAGAATGCGTTTGGAGAAAATCATTTCTTCCTACAGTGTCAAATACAATAGTCATACAAGTAAAAAACGGTTATCATTTAAATAACAAAAATCTTATAAAGACGTTGAAAAAAAATGTCCGTTTATTAGAAAGAAAATTTTATCCGACGTAGCAGAGTTTTGTTTCAAATTTGTTGCTGTAGATGTAAACAAGTTGAATTTTTTTGATGTTCAAGGCAATATAAGGTACCCAAAGAAGAACAGGAGTTTTTGAGTGAGATGCGAGGGCGAGAAAGATGCGCATTGGAGGAGTAGTTCGAGATCTTCCAACTAAATTGCAAAAAATAGCAGCTCAAGCACTAAATACAGAAAAAAACGTAAATAAAAGACACGTCAAAATTAACTTAAAACAGCAGGAGTTATCTGTAAGTAATTCCAGTGCTTCTTGTGACGACTCTTTTAATTTACCTTCCACATCAAAGGCAGAAAAAAAAAATTTTAGTTTGCCTATATTGTCAAAAACTTGTAACCGTTACAGTGTTTCCGATAGCGCAGCGGCTGCTATTGCTTCGACTGTATTGGAAGATATCTCTTCTAGCTGTGAATCAATTGATAATAAATAATAAATAAATGAATAAAGAAAATTTTATGGCAATTGGTTGTGATAGTACAGTCACTAACACTGGGAAATTAAACGGAATAATAAGAGTATTGGCAAAAAGACTTCAGCGCCCACTGCAATGTATTATTTACATTTGAACGAATTGCCATTAAATATATATTTAACAAGCTATATGGTGTTACCAATATTCGCATGCTGCTCCTATTGGCAACTTATTAGAAAAGTGCGAAAAATTTGCTTCAGTCGATGTTGTTGGGTGAAACAGTGAGAGAACTGGCAGCCAGACGTGTTCATGAAGCACGAAGTTCACCTCATACCCGAAAGCAACCACGCGTCTTTGAGGCCCCTTCTATCAATTTTAACGCAAGTAACTACTTTTAAGTTATAAATTAGAATCAAAAGTTTTCTCGATCCACCAATTCTTCGAAACATCACTACTGAAGAAATAAATGCGGCAGTTGAGTGTCAAGAAGTGACAATCTAATTTTTTGAAATGCCCAGATTTGACAGAATACAAGTTTTTGTGACCAAAAAATAACTTATAAAATTTGTTGTTTTTATTGTATAGGAATCAAAGTTTTATTTTTTTAATGTGTAACTAAAAATGTGTTCAGTTTTAATTAATAAAAAATAATTTATATTAAACTAGCATTTAACCCGCTACTTCGTTAGCGCCCCTTTTTCTTATGTGGACAAAGTTTATGTTTCTAGGCTTAAACCTGCTACTTTGTAAAGGGACGATTTGTACGTCTAAACGTTCATATTTCGAAAATTTTTATTTGTATTTTTTATATACGTTACGAATGTGATATTTTTTTATTTTAATGTTTATTGGTTTAATAGATAGATGGCGTGGCAAAAAAGTTTAAAATACAGGTTTAACCGTTTACTCCTTATTTCAAAAAAGTGCTTGACACCTGTCCGCTTATTTTTAATGAACAATAATAGGTATTCAATTTTTTTGTATCCACTTTTAGTTTAGCAGATATGAGGTTAGCGAATTTCCGTTTTTACCGCCTTTTTTCTATTGAACAACAATAAGTATTAAATTTTTTTGTATCTCCTTTAGCTTAGCAGATATGAGGTCAGCGTGATCGCTTTGGCGAGAGGCCTGCCTCAACAAAAATTAAAAAAGTACCAGTTAAAGAATGAAAAAGAACCAAAAAAATCCCTCTAACAAATTCTTATTCACTCAGGACTTTGCATGTTTAGTTTTATGTTTCTAGGTCTAATACTAACGGAAATTAAAAAAGTACCAGTTGAAGATCAAAAAATACCAAAAAGTACCCTCAGAGGTTCTTATCCACTCAGGACAATGCATGTTGAAGTTTATGTTTCAAGGTCCAATATTAACGATAATTAAAAAAATTGTCAGTTGTGGAACCAAAAACCTAAACAAAGAAATTAAATTTCCCTTATTTCCTCTTTTTGGTACTTTTTTCTCCCCATTGAAGCATAAAAAATTTCAATATTGTAGTAGGAGCCCATAATTTAATACGTATATGTCAATGAATAAAAAAAATCTTTTGTAAAAAAGTACCAAAAATAGTAACGGTTATATACCCCCTAAACGTTCGAATTTCGAAAAAGTACCGAATTTTAATTTGGATTTTTTAGATAAGTTTCAAATGTGATATAACCCTTATTTCTATGTTTATGGGTTTAAAAGATAGATGGGGTGACAAAAATGTACCAAAATACAGATTTTACCCGTTTACTCCGTATTTCCCCTTTTTGATACTTTTTTCCTCCCCATTGAAGCATGAAAAATTTCAATATTTTATATTTATATATATAGATAAAATAGATATTGGGAATTAAACTTTTTTTTGTCATTTTTTATTTGATTTAACGTAAGACAACAAAATATTGCTTTTAGAATATGATTCGATAAGTTTTATTTTTTTCTCATACATCAGTGAGCCACCCTAATATATAGTAACATTTTATGGCTAATATTTTTGTAGAACATTTCATTCCCGCCCTCTACCTTTTTCGGGGTGTTTTTTACGATTTGTAAAAATAAAGCCAAAATATGTCGTTATGAGGGGGAGTTAAAGGGTTAATATCAACTTAATGGCGTTTGGTGCGTGTACTTTTTTATCGAAAGCAAAAAACTAAAAATACAGTTCTTAAAATTTTTCCATGCAAAACACGATTTTACTGATATTTGCAAAAAATTCAAAAAGTTATGATCGTATTACATAGACTCAAAAATTATCATATCATTTATTTAGATTATAAAAGGGTGTTCTCCTGATTACATATGTATATGTATGTAGTTATGCAATGCATATTATGCAGGTATATAAATACATATGTACGTACTTTGTACGGCTATGCTTTGAAATACACTTTTTTATATTTTTAAATAAAGGGCTTAATAGAAAAAATCAAAATTAAAAATGGTAAAAATATTATGAAAAAATTTAAATAAGACCCCTTTCAGACAGGCAAAGTTTACTTTGACAAAGTCTGTTGAATTCTCTTTTAAACTTTGTTTGGTGCTCAGACACACAAAGTTTAATTTGACAAATTTTTGTTTTCTCTTGTTTGAATATAATATATAAACAGCGTTGCCAGAATGATGATTTTATCATATTTTTTTTTTATTTTTTCAAACAAAAATATGATTAAAGATTTTTTTCTCAAATAATGATTTTTTATTTTTAGAAATTCTGATTTTTACTTAAATTTTGCTTAAAGAAAATACACGATTACTTAAACAGTCAATTTTTAAAACAATGAAGTTTTGCATCAGCTTGATGTGTGTTGGTGCTGCACACTTTTGTACCCAGAATCTAGAATACACAAAATTGCATCATTATTTCTGGACATAAAAATATTAAAAAAGGCATATTATAACCTATTTCCAATGTGCGAAAGAATTCCTTCTTTCGAACAACTACATTTAAAACAAAAACAAATTCTATAAACTTTGTTTTTGTTTTAAATGTATTTGTAAAGATACGTTCAGACTGATGAAATATTTGAAAGCAAACATCAAATATTTCATTAACGTAGTCTGAACACAAAATATTTTTGAGTATCAAATAAAATAACAGCTGATTTTGAGCAAATAAAAGTATTTGCCGGCAAACAAATATTTGTCCAATGTGAACATAGTGTGAACACAAAAAATCAAATATTTTAGTAATTTTTGAGCAAACATTTATTTGATATTACAAAAAAATTGAAAGACAAATAATTTTAGCCATGTTCCAGATAGAAGCAATTTTTACTGTAAGTTTTCGGATTCTTTACAATTTTAAAGATTTTTTATAATTATTAGACTTTTCTATTGCTATTAGCAAATTTTTGCAAATTACCGCTAATTTAGAAATTTTTATAGCATTTTTGCCATTCCTTAAAGTTTAAGGCACTTTTACTAAATTTTATGGCTTGTTTGAAATATTAAAATGGTTCGCGAATTTTCGCAATTTTTGCAACATTTTTTTTTGTTTTTCCCCTAAATTTTGTTTTTTTAACCGATTTAGCAATTTCAAATATATTTTAGGGTTTGTTTCCAAGTTTGCATTTTTTCGCGAATTTTAGCCATGTTCGCAAAAGAAGCAATTTCTTTCTGTGATTCTTTGCAGCTTTAACTATTTTTAATAATTATGAGTACTAAACTTTGGTATCATGCCGCTATTATTTAGCAATTTTAACCGAATTTTTGCTATTCCTTATAGTTTTAGGCACCTTTAATAAATTTTATGGCTTGTTTAAAATATCTAAATTTTTCGCGAATTTTCGCTATTTTTGCAACTTTTTTTTTGTTTTTTTCTTGACATTTTGTTTTTTAACCGATTTAACGACTTCAAATATATTTTAGGGTTTGTTTCCAAGTTTGCAATTTTTCGCAAATTTTAGCCATGTTTCCGTTACCCAGTGGCTTCCATTTTTTTCTTCTTCTACATTCTCCTGTTCTAACACTAAAAGAGATGCTGATCCACAGAATAAAATAAAAAAATTAGCTTTTGCGCTCATTTTTACCATTTGAGAAATATATTTTTATTTTTGAACACTTTCATTAAATAATTATTTGATGCAAATATTTCTTTTAGTCTGAACACATGGCAAACATGAATTAATTTATTTTATTAACACTGTTTGCCAACTGTTTCATCAAACAAAAATTGTCAAATATTTGAGCTTAGTTTGAACATTAAACAAAATATTTTTTTGTTTCACACAGTTTGAAGCAAATATCAGAACAAATATTTTCAATAAATATTTCATTAGTCTGAACGTACCTTAAGAAGTAAATAATTCTTTAGTACATCGGAAATAGGTGAAAAGAAAAAATGTATTTTTTAAAGTTTCATATACTGACGAATTATGTTTTTATGTATTTCAATTTAAATAATAAGAAGTATGGTTTTATAAAAAATTAATAATTCTTACTATTTTGCCCTTGTTTTAAAAAATTTAAATTAAGAAAAAAAAATTTAAGATTTTCCTCTTCAAAATATGATTTCTTTCACCATATGACAATTTTTATTCCAAAGATTCTGGTAACGCTGTATATAAATATAAAGTTGCAGCCAACTTCAGGTATAATCTACGAACGAAAAACAAAACGACTTTGCGAGTACAGCAAAGTATGTACTCCCCCGCTATACTCTTTTCCCTTCTCTTCTATAAACTCAAGACTTTGCAAAGTAAACTTTGCTTGTCTGAAAGGGGTCTAACTGAAATTATTAAATGGACGATGTCGATGTTTTTAAGTTTTGACGCCGATGTATCTTCCATTAACACATCGATGTTATAAACATCGATGCTTCTAAAGGCCACTACACACTATCCTATTTAGTCGAACGATATGTCAAAAAAATCGTGTGTGCTCATAATGTATGACAGTGTGGCTTAAAAATGAATTGAGCGACAATTTTCATAAAATGATAGATTCTATGCGATCAGAGTTGCATTTTCTTGTAAAGTAGCTGAGTCATTTGAGTTTGCATCTTTTTTGTGGCATAGTGTGGCATTGACAGCAGATTTTGCAGACATTTTTTTATGTCGGATAAAATTCCGTCAGATTTTCGTGTGAATGAATCGTACGATTATGTAGGATAGTGAGTACCGGCCTTAAACATCGATGTATCGTTTGCATCCATAGTCACCCCTACACCTAGTAAAAGTTCTGATAGTCTACAGGAACTGGTCTTTGGAGCATTTGTGAAAAATTATAATGGCATCTTATACCCAAAATTAAAGAAAATGGAGAAGAAATACTTACTTTTTCAAATGAGTTCTGTTGCATCTAAGAGAAAGTTTGGAATATTTACTAAAAAAATAATTAATTTTCTGTAAATTTTTCCGTGAATTAAAATAAATGTTTTTTTTTATAAATATAAATGCTAGTTATTTCTTTCCGTATGAACACAATTGCACCGTATGAACGTAGTATCGTTTGACGTAGATATGTTGGCAAATAAATATGTGTAATATTTAATACAAAGGCACACAAAAGCTGGCGCAAACGTAAAAACGTATCTACGTCGTACGCCGACATACTTGCACTTAATTCTATTTTTTAAACCGGTTACGGCCGTATTGCCATTGAAAAAAAATATACAGGACTGTCACAGAAATCAATTCCGATCGAAAGTGATTTTTTTTTTTGGAGGAGCAAAATACGAAATCACTTCCACTTTCGGTCGGAATTGATTTCTGCGACAGGCCTGATAAAATGAAATTATTTTTGTGTTTTCAAATTGAATATTAGATAACAAAATAAAAGCAAAGACAAATAAACAATAATTTGTATAAATTTGGTATTTTCTAATATTAATTTCAAAAGGAAACAAAATACTTTTACGACGGCATTGTGACGGATAATTGAACCGTGTTTCAAAAATTTACGGCGTTACATCCTTTGTTCATACGACGTACGACTCAATTGTGTTCCCAGCATATTACAGTATTGTTGAATAAGTGCGATATAAAAAGCGGACTTATGTATGTAATCCACCTGTGGTGAAGGGTATAAAAAATTGCCCCAAAATTAGGTGCTGTTATGTATCATGTAACGTTTTGGGGCCATTCTTCAATTAGTACTTTGAGTTCATATTTCCTATATCTTTAAGGAGTAGAGAAAAGCGAAATAGAAGAAATTAAAAAAAATGTTATTTCTTACAAAGTTTGAATTCATAACTTCAAGTTAATTATTTTTTCTGTAAAGATACATATTGAAACATTTACGTTTGTAGTTTTCTGTTTATATATTTAAATTAATTTTTATTTTTACAAAAAAATTATTAGAAAAAAAAAATTTATGTTATGAAGAATTTTGGAACTATGACTCTTAATTACATTCATATTTTTTGTATTAATTTTACCTCAGCAAATTTGCACATTATTCACAAAACTAATGACAAAATTCCCAATACAACAGCAATGTAAATTGGATATAATAAATTTCTATGACTACCTCTATTACTGTCACCTTTATGATCCTCTACCGAGCCATGTGCAATTTCATTATCCTCTATATTTGGTTCTTGATCGTCGTCAAGATCAGGATGATGGGGATGATCATGTTTATGTTTTGTTTCTTCTATGGCTAAAGGCATCGCTTCATTAATAGTCCGTAAAAGCGGATAATTATTGCTTAGACGATGAGGCAAGGCTAAATCCAAATGTTTAAAGTGTCGGAAATCATCGTAGATGTCCGTTTCAGCTTTACACTCTCCCATAAAGTCGTCGGTGTCAATTGACCACACCATTATACCGGCTAATTTTTTTTCAATTGCAAATTTTACTTTATTGGCTATTGAACGGGAATTATCAAAAGTTACAACTTCCACGAGACCAGTAAAAACATCTTTTTCAGAACGTGCCAGGGCTTGAGATGTTTCGGGATCCCACATAGTTATCCAACCAGAAGTTTTATTACTTAAGATTCTGCAAATTTCGTTAAAGCCCAAGAAACCATCTTCACGTGTAAAAGGTCCCTGAAAAGCAGTTCCATCAGTATCGTCGTCAATACTGCCATCCAGCGGGGTTCTAAAAGTGCGGCCATAAAAAGGAACACCCATCACAATTTTCTCAGCAGGTGCTCCTAATATTAACAAATAATCGATGGTGAATTGCTGAAATAAAATTAAACAAAATAAATTAAAAAATATTTCTTTGTCTTAGCAGCGAAACAAGTAGAGTTAAAAACCCGAAAAACCCCACACCGTTTTCGAATAAATAGTTTCAATTTTTGAATAAACTGGGTCTTAAAGTTTTTGTTTACTTTTTTTTATTTTTCCTTAAAATTCCTTCTTTCCTTTTTCCTTAAAATCAAGAAAAGAGCGTACTAGTTTGGAAATACCTCTACAAAATCATACAAACTCGTACATACACAAGTATATACTTTTTATTTTTATTTGCTCTGGTCTAGTTTTAGTGTTTTGTTGATCAAGAACTGAATGTTGCTTTTAAGATTATTTGGGACGCTGAATCCGAAACTGCACTTAGTTTTTTTTTTCTATCAGCTCGAATTTAAGCGATATACCGTTATGTCCAAAATTAAGGCAATTCCGCTACATATATTGGAATAACTTGAAAATGGTTAACCATATTCAGTTAAAAAAAAATTTAAAATTCGGCAACAATATTAGCGGAATTCACCCTTGATAGTAAAGTCCCTTGTAGACCTTGTTAATTAATTTTAGTAAAAATACTAACATTTACAACACTGCAACAACAAAATGTATTAGACTAAAATATACTACGCTGTGGTAGAAAAATCCCACAAAAAGCAGTAGTAAACAAGTGTGTGAATTTACCAGAATAAAACAGTTGAAGAAACTTTATCTGTCTCTTTCTCTCACTCATCAAATTCATTAATTTACAATGCATACGAAAAAGACACTCACGCTTTGAAGTATAAAATGAGTATTAAATATAACAGAGTTGTACTCTTAATACAAAGGGTGAAAACCGCTATTATCTTTAGGCCCAATAGTTTTACATTGGTTTTAAATTTGCCCAGTAGTTTCACAGATATCGTTTGAAAAAAAGAAACATTAAAAAAATAAAATTATTGTTCTTTAAAAATTCATAAAAAATAAAAATGCGACAAAAATCAAAGTTTTGGCCTAAAAAACAATTAGTTAACTATATTTGAATGAAATGAGATTTATTTATATCATTGTAATCGCTGCACAACTTTTGATTGTATTCACAATTTACTGTGAAAACTAAATTGATAAATATCGCGATTTCCATACAAAAATTAATTTGTTATTTATTTATTTTTTTTTACATACGATATAGGTCGCTCTGAGTGACTTCTAAACTTCAGTCGCAAGGACATGTCGAGACTGGTATACGTACGGTAGGCACGCTATGAGACTCGGTCTCTCTTTTAAAAGGTGCTGCCGCATCTGCAGGGATCCAGGAAAACCGTATTTCATCTCCTATGTGATTACCCAGCGTCTAATTCAACACGACATGGATTATTTGGGAATTACCTTCTGCAAGGACTTTCTGAGATATCGCGGGTGAGACTCCGCCATTTGGTAAAATATCTCAAGGCAACGGGCTGGCTTTAGCTAACTCAGTATTGTCCTGGGTCACGCCTAATCCGGGATTCCTATTCTTGACGAGTTGTGTGGTGTCAAAACGGAGTCACTCTACTTGCAGCACGCCTAGTTTTATCGTTCAGTCGTCTACCTTGTAACCAACCAACTAATGTGTGTGTGTGTGTTTGCTGCTGTTCTGTTTATGGACTTTTTTCTTTCACTTAAAAATAGGTACCTTCGCTTAATTGTGAATAAAAGCGAAACGCGTTTTTCGATTTTTATTAGCTATGTCTCATTTTGTTCATAGGTTATGTAGAATAGGTTAGGTTCCATTGACAGTCGTACTCCCAAGGGTCCTATGTTACCTGGCTGCTAATAATCTCACTCAGCCACCCAGTCGATTCAATAAAGGAGTAGATTCTGTTTGAATCAATGTTAGAGAGACACGTTTTGTCTCCAAGGTTTCTTCGACCAAACAGTTTAAGTCTTCTATAAAGGTCATTGTAAGGGAGCCCCAGCCTTTGGTCATGCTTCCCAATGGGCCAGTGGCCCGTTATAACCGCAATAAGGTTCATAAGGTGATGTATGGACAGCTGTAATGCCCGCCTAGTCCTTTTTTCATCTATGATGGGCCAAATTATTCTGGTTTCCCTATAGGTGGTTCCATCAAGCCACCTCTGACCGGCAATAAGAAGAAACTTGTGTGAAATAAGTTGCTTACTCCTTGGGAGTGAAACACCTATATCATATGTTGAATCGTTCTGATTCAAAGTGGTGCTGGATGCGCTAACGAGTCCGCCATACAGTTTCCATGTATGTTCCTGTGTCCGGGGACCCACTTAAGGGTAACCACATACTCCAGGGATCCTATGGCAGCCTTGCTATCGGTAATAATGTGAATATCCCTGCCAGATATTTCGCCGTACCGAATTTGTCTCGCGGCTGTGTGATCCGGAAGCCTTATAGGAATGCTTCAGTTTAGCTGCTCGGGGTATATGCCAGAACCGACACCATGCAATGTCTTAGACACGTCAGTGAATATCTGAATCGTATTCGCGGGAATTTGTAGGCATCAAAGTTAACCACATTATCAAAAATACTTGTGGTGAAGCCAGGATCAAAGATTGGCTCAGGTGTGACATAATCAACGTCCCTGTGCCAATTAATCTCTACTAGGATTTTTGCATGTGCGAAAAGGTCGGGTAGTAACCAAAAGGTCGGGTAGTAACCAGTTCAAGATCGTAAACAATGCCTTAAAAGGGGTTGTACTAATGTCACCGTTACCGTTATTACCACCATTCTCATTATACGTTCGAACTTTGTTTGATGACAATTCCCCTTGAGCGCCGGCCACCAAACAGCTGCCCCGTAGAATAGAATGGGTTTAATGACACATTCGTATAGCCAGTATACATTCCTCGGGTTGACTCCCAAGTATAGACTAACAGCCCATTTGCAACAATATAATGCAGTTGCCACCTTATTAGTTCTGGAAATGGTGCTTCCAGTTCAGTTTACTGTCCAATATATTTGGCAATTTCGGACTGTGTCAGTGAGCCCCCATTTATTTTTGGGGTATTAAATTTGGGAATCTTGTATCTCCTTGTAAAGAGTACCAGTTCTGATTTGGCAGGATTAACATTTGGTCCACATCCCGGACACCATTTTGTTAGGATGTCCAGTGCGGACTCCATAAGTTCAGACAATATTTCAGGATCCTTTCCCATGCCACAACTGCAAAGTCATCCGCATACGCAATCGTCCAGCAGCACGTCCCTTCCATGGCTCTGAGTAGGGTATTGATATAGGTTATGTAAACTTACGTGAAAGTAATAAGACTCTAACTTTTTTCCGTTTTGGATTTTTCATGATTTTTCAAAGTAGAAAACTTGTATTTGTTTTATGTTAACAACCATTACTCAGCTATTTTTTTTTTTTTTTTTTTTTTTGTAATTTTCAAAAATGTGACTGTAAAATTTTTAAAATCGCTCAATAAAGAGTTAAGTTATGATTTTTGAACTTTTAATTTTTAGAAAAAATCAAAACTAGGATTAGTACCTGTAACTTAAACATGCGAGCTGATGGAAAAAAAACGGAGATTAGATATGAAATCAGCGACCTCGCATAAGTAAAAGATGCCATTAAACTTCTTGTCAACACAAAAAAAGTTTAATTTTGTTTTCTTGTGTTATCAGCAATACTCATTGTAAAATTCATTGTGTTAAACTTCCTCTTTCTTTTTAACTCAGAGTGTTTTATTTTTATTTAAGACAATCTCAAAGACAATCCAGGAAGAAAAATGTAAAACAGGGTTCATTAAAACTTGGCCTAATGAAAAATTTCGTAAAAACCATTTATGGAAATGGTGCTAGACTCTTAATATTTCTAGATGAAAGAGGGTATATGTCTAGGTCCTCACATCAGGCGAGCAATAAACCATGACACATTTAAAGAAACACTCAATGATCTGGAAAAGCCAACACTTCAGATTTTCTCGAAAATCTAAAATATTGTCGAGGAATTTTTTGCTAACTTTTAGGCCTAATATATGGGCATTTCCTCCGAATGATCAACCAGGATAGAAAAATAAAAAGTTGATAATCATCGTGTTTTATTGATTATAATTATAAAAAAAAAGTCTTTGTTTTTATAATAGAATGGTTTCATAGCATATCGCAGCTGTTTCACTTGAGGAAATTGGGCTGGAAACTGGAAAATTTTATATTTTCTTTTTAAGCTACTTCTAAAGATATTTTTATATTTAATTATTTTACATGTAAAAATATGTTATATTTTGAACATTCCTTTCCATTTCGCAGAGTTTTACATTTCACTACCGTCAGCCAAAGTTGACTTCTATTTTGTGTACGTTCGTTACATGTGGTAACTATCATTATGAAAACTTAAACTCGATGAAATCAATCTTTTGCACTTAACATAGAGCTACCAAAATGCTATCGAATTGCAAAAAAATTCTAGGAAAAGTTTTGTTTTCTATATTATTTGTACATCAAATATGTACGAACGTACGTTCGTGACCCCAGGAAATGCCCATATATATTTATATCGCTCATTTGTTATATGAGGTTTACATAAAACGACTTTAAAGTTTGAAATTTTCACACAACATAATGGAAAAACAGATTTTTATTATTCTCTCTAGAGTTGAGTTTAAAATATCATTAAAAGAAATATTTTCAAAATCTTCATAAGAATGATTTACTGATTTAAAATTGGCGATTTTTTACTTATGACGTTGTTGCAGCAAATGAGCGATATTTTCTTTTTAGGGGAGGTACATATATAAAATTGTCTTAAAACAAAAGTGAACCATTTTAAAAAGGGGACAACACTATCCCAAACTAACTTGTGATTCGTTACAAGAAAATTTTTTGGTCAAAATAAAATATCGAAAAACTCAATATTTTCTTTAATCCATTCTACTTACCACACTAAGTACATCTGCACTTGGTGCTGTCAACGGAGCATTGTAGCCGACTTTACGGTCCCAACTTCCATGATAATCGTAGCACATGATATGTAAAAAGTCCAAATATCGAGAAATTTGTCGTACATCGTATGCCTGATCTATAACATTTTTCGCAGCTCCGATAGCGGACGTCAATAACAGACTATGAGGGTTAAACTCTTCTCGCAACTCCTTACAAAGCAAAACGAAATTTTCACGGTCTTGAGGAGCACCACCACGTTGTGTAGGATATTCCCAATCCAAATCCAGACCATCGAAATTGTATTTTCGAATAAACGAAGTTACTTGTTTTACAAATTTACCTCTTAAAGTTGGATCGGCCACCATATTTGAATAGTTTTTAGAGCCTTCGTTCCAACCACCAATGGCCAGACTGACTTTTAAATGAGGATGAGTCCGCTTAAGACCAGTTAAACGTTCAAACCCACCTTTACCATACTCTTCCTTCAAATCTTGCCAAGGATCTGTAATGTATGTGTGTGTATGTATAATTATGACTTGTATTTTAGGGAAATGTTAAAAAATTGTGTCAGTTTACATACCCAAAGACTTTATGGCTGATTGTTGTGGATCGAGACCAGCAAAAGCATACACAACGTGAGTACATAAGCTCGGATCAAAATTATCTATGGAATAAGCACCCTGACCAGGTCGATAAACGGCCCATGTCGATATATAACAAACTACAACTTTACCATGTTTGGGTCCTGCAGATAAAAATAACAAAAAACTTTAAATAGGGTAAACGTTTTATTCCTTTTACTTTTTTTTGTCACCCTCTTTTTTGGTGGTTTTGTTCTTAAAGTTTGTTTTCGTTTCTAAGTACACAATATTTTAAAGTATTATTTACCAGTTTTTGCTTTGGCATTCATTATGCAAACTGAGGAAACCACTAAAAATATCATAAACAACCTGTTTCCTGTGCAGATGTAGTGCCTGGTCATCTGTAAATAAAGACGAACAAAAACCATAAAAGAAATCAAAACTTTTTATTAAAGTAATACATATTGAAATAAGAAAAAAAATTTGTTAAAGAAATAAATATGAATAACATGATTCATGTATGAAAGAATTGTTTGTAAGTGTGAGTTCGTAATATGAGTGTTACGATTGTGTGTGTTTAGCAAATGCGAAAGCGAACGTGAATATTTTCATTATTATTATAAGTACTTATTCTTCCATGTTTAATCCAAAACTCTTTCATTTTTTATTTTTAATTTTAAAAAAGGGTTTTCTATAGAACTTTTAATCGTAGATTACGTAAAAAATCTAGGTAATAGTTTTGAATTGTTATTTTGAAAAAAGTTGTATGTAGACTTTTGGCAATATTATGCGTTTTTTTAATAAATTTATTCAGATATAAACAACTAGTCATATATATAGTATATATATATGGGGGATTTCATGTCAAGTGACCCAACTTTTGAAATCGATATCTTCCGATTTGGATGAAATTTGCACCAAGGTTAGTCCTAAGATCGGTCAAAAAGTTTCTGAGTTAGAGGGGGTCAAAATTTGACATTTTGGCCAAACAGGTGTTATTATCTATTGGTGTTAGGAAAATTTGTCCCAAACAAATTAGATAGCTATTTCTCCAAGCTTTCGGAAAAATTTTTTTTTTAAATTTTTTAATAATATCTTATTTTTTTTGAAGCGGGGATTTTTTTTTTTTTGCTCAAAAGAAAGCTTATTTCTTTTCCTTTAAGTAAGTTCTGGTTGCTATTTGGGCCGCGAGTGGGTTATGTATAAAAAAAATTATTTCTAAGTCAAGACGAGCATTTTTAAATTTTTAGCATATGTACTATTTTGAATTTGTTCCTAATTGTGTGTAAGTGTTTCTAAAATCTTTAAAATAAAACTAATGCTGAGAAACTAGACAAATTAACCTTTCCGACGGTATAGAACATACCTAACAAACATTTCATACCCTCGATACTGTAATACCCACAATATGTTAATCCCAGGAATAAAATCACTTTTTTTCTATAGAGATGTTGACAAATTAAATTTTTTTATTTATTTGTAATAATAATTAAATGAAAAAAATATAATAATTATAAAAACAAAAAGATAAATAATCTAAAAAATTTAATCTTAATCACATAAGATACTTTAATAAATTTTTTTTTTAAATTTAAAGCAATTTTTGTATTTTTTTTGAAGCGGGTTTTTTTTTTCTCAAAAGAAAGCTTAGGTCATGAAACTTTTTGACCGATCTTGTTGAAAATTGTTGTCTAAACTACTATCCAATAGAACTAACCTTGGTGCAAATTTCATCCAAATCGGAAGATATCCCCCATATATGTACATGAATCTTATATGGGCATTCCCATGTCATCGTACGTGACATTTGTACGCCTTCAAAAAGATAGATTTTGCAAAAATAGTAGTAACTGGACAACATTTTTACCATTATGTTTCATTTAGAGGGTACTATATACATATGAAAAAAATTATCAGATTCGGGGCCTTGTTGTCCAAAAGATCGAGTTAAATACGTAGGTGCATATCGTACGTGACATAAACGGAAGTAATTTTGGGGTGAATGTTAAAATACCTCATTCGATGTATGAAATATACGTTTTGTAAATATACAAAAACTTAAAAAAAGTAAGAAAGTATAGTCGGTCAAGCCCGACCATATGATACCCTACACCATTATATTATAAAAACGATTTATCGAGAGGATACCCTGTTTGGGACACATGGCCAATCTTGTTTATCATATGGATTAAGAATCACTTAAGGGTTATTTGTACCAAATATTATTTAGGTATCTGCCTCTATATGAGATTTGTTTGCCTTTAACCGATTTATGGAAGGGGTTTATATGGGACCTATGGTTAGTTTTGGACCTACCAGCACAACATTTTGTCATGACCTATTAGTACCTATTGTAAAAGTTGTACTTTTTGGTTTTGAGTGTTACTGTATTCTTTAATTTTTATTAATAACTTACTAATTTTTATTTGTACAACTATAAGTCATACGTATTCATGTTATATGACAATGAAAACAAAAAATGGATCGAGAAAAAACTGTGAACTTTTAGCAAATAAAAACTGCAACTTTCATAAAAAAATAGGATGGACCAATAAAAAAAATTATTCATTTACCAAAAAGCCTTGCTATACATTCGCTATCATCTCCAGATCAAAACATTTCGTCGACGTTACCATTGCCTAATATTGAACAAAATATTAGGATAACTAGGATAATAAATATATTCACAACACCTCCAAATTTTTAACTTTAGTACAATGACTATACAAGGCAAAAAAGTCATAAGTCCATTTTCTCCTCTGACTGTTAATATATTTTGAAATAATTTTTAAGATTTTTCAAAAATATTAAATTTGAAGATGCGAAAGATAAAAAAATAAAAGCTAAATATGCATCTCAAAACTACTAAAACGGAGATGTGACTTTCTTTCTCAGGAGGGCAGTATTTATGTAGGTGGTTTTTCCAAAGTTTTAATTATAAAAAAATTCACAGAAATACCGCATAACATCCTGAGAAAGCCAGCACTGAAACCAGCTGAATTTTTTGGAAAATAATAATTAATAAACTTTGCTAACAATATGTATCTCCGGGAAATGTCAACAATTAAATCATTGTTTGCAAATTGGAAACACAAGTAAAATAGTATACAATAGATAAACAGGAGGGGCTAACGAATTTAACAAATTACTTTTTTTGAAGGCAGAAAATAAAAATTTATTTGCACATTGTTCACATACATATTAATTAATTTTAAAGTGCTTATTGCTTTTTATAGTCAGCAACATAATTGGACTTATGTATTTATAGGAAGTCAAATGTTAGAATTTAGGCTTTAGAAGGCTTTTTTAAATTGGTCCACATTTTTAAAAAGCTGATAAATGTTTTTTTTTTAGAAACGATCTAGTTCAATAACGTGCGGCATCTAATTGGCATACAGCTATATGTACATTAGGTTGTTTTAAAACAATTTTTTTTTGGTTTTTTCTGTGGTGCTATCAGTGATGGAAAATTAAAAAATTGAGATGGTACTGACCACCAATCAAAAGAGTACTTTATTCAATATTTAAGTACTTTTTATAAAATGTATTTTTTATTAAAAAAAAAACACAAAAATTTAAAAAAATTAAGTAATTTTAATATAAAAAATATGAAACTTTGGTAAACCAACTATTCATAATAAATTCATTTATTATGATATAAAATTTTTTTTAAATGCAAATGAACATACACACAGAAAAATCGTCGAAAACGAGGTTCATTTTAAATGTTTCGCTAGTGATTTTACCTTATAGTTACTTGATGTTAATCTTACATAATTCTACAATAACATGCGATCAAAATTGTTTCTTTTAAAATAACTACAATTCATATTAATTTAACATTCCAGCAAAGTTAGAGCAAAATGACATTGATATTGAAATAACACTATGCGTTGTATTAAAGCTATTTCAAGTGGAAACAACGTGAATTTAATGTCGAATCAAATTAATTTGAGTGTGAAATAACAGTGAGAAGAAGACAACATATGTTTTTATTTTAGAATGATTGTGAACACTTTCCCCTGTACTAGAGAGAGAGAATGAATATTATTATTTATTTTCCTGTTGACTTTGTTGTTTTCCCCGGTGTTTACAGAAGTACTCACAGTCAAAAGACACCAGCAGAAAAGGCCTGATATGTTTCATCATCATACTACTACGAAAATTTGATGGTTTTAACTAAATAATTATAACGAAAAGAACACGAATACGGGAATTTTTCTTCTTTTTAGTGTTTTCACACTAGTGTTTAGTGTTTTCACACTAAACGCGTAAAACAAGCTTTTATGGATTCAATATTGAACAATGTTATTTTAACATCTTTCATTTAAAATTTATATGAAACTATCATAATTTTACATAAAGTCCGTACATAAGCAGAAATTTACTGATTTTCAATCAGCGTTGCGCCTGGGTAATTTGTAACATATAAATTCTAGAAATGTATAAATTTTTACCCATTGAAAACAGCCTCCATTTTTTTTGCAAATTTTTAAGGCATCGTTTTATTTCGTTCTTAATTTCCGAGCAAAAAGTTTATTACATATTTTCTAGTGGTTTTCTAAATATGTTTGTTAAATTTTTGGTGAGTAAAAATTGTGAATACATACTATGTTATACAGTCATCGAAAACGCATGTAACTGTCATTGGCGCTTGAAAATGTTTGCAACAAAAAACATGATAACAATGAATTGTATGTGTACCCTGTATGTTATGGGCACGTAGAATATATTTACAATGCTATAAAGAAGTCAACCTGGATTTCTGTGCAAGGAATAATAAAAGAAAAGAACACTAAAACCGACGTGGGTGCACTACCATAGAACTGAATTTTCCATCACTGGGTGCTTTCATCTTAAAAGTGTCCAGAATGCAGTGTGGCCATTTTGCAGCTAAATTTAGCATTAAAAATTTTTATTTAGCACTTGGCATTTTGTTTATTTAGCATTTTTATAAAATATATATTTTTTTTTTTAGCACTATTTGCAAAATATTACTTAAATTTTTTTTATAAATTGTTTTTTAAATTTTAATTAAAAATAGTTCTACCCAAAATAAAATTTGGAAGGAAAATGGAAGCTTGTTATTTTAAAATGGGGAATATTAGAAGTGCGTTCATCAGGTTAATTGTAAAAATTATTTACCCTTTGATATTACGATATTAAAGTACAAGGAAATTTCACTCTGTGTATTTAGATAAAAATTCTATAGTGTAAATTTTTTAAATTTTATTTTGCTGTAAAATGTTTAATAATTTTAAAACTTCATCTTTTCTTTAACTATAAGAAATAAAATCATCTAAAAAAATTTTGTATATCATAGAAATAAAATGGTTATAATTTTGCAGATATCAAAGGTTTGCGGGCCCCTTAAATTTAAAATTTAATCTCAACTACATGTGCTATATATTTATATATATTTAATGTTTTACCTAAACCTACCCACTTGTTAACATATAACCCTATATGTATTTCAATTCCGTTAAAAAATAAGTCTCTAAAATGTGTTTAGTTTCGAATAATATTTGAAAAAATTTAGCATTATTTTTAGCATTTTTTAAAATTATATTTAACATTTTTTGGTATTGTCTAATGCCAGATTTAGCTGTAAAATGTTTTTAGATCTGGGCACATCAGCTCCATATTTTGATTCTACGCGACGTTCAACGGCATTGAGTTTTTCCATATAAATTACATGTGAAAATTATTTTTTCATATTTTGCAAATAAAACTACTTAAGAATATTCTTTACAATTTTGATGGACACAAAAAACCTCTAAAAAGTTATTTGGCTGAAAGTCGTTGAGCGTCGTGTAGAATTAAAATATGGAGCTGAACTTTTGAGGTGGTAGCAAAACAACTTTTTTCTGAAGTACCCTTATCATGGCCCATTTAGTAGGTCTGCTCGAAACGTCTGATGATTTTTTGCGGAGTTGTTTTTTTCGTGCAATTGTGTATGTAACAATTGCTTTTGACATCATTAAAATGATTTACACGTCTGTTTTTGACATATTTAACATGCTTAAAAACATTGCCGTTTTTAAGAAGAAGTTACCATACGCAAAGGTTTTTAATCAAAACAGTATTCAAAATGTGTTTCCAAAAAAAAAAAATTTTTAATGAAAATGTTTGTTTTAAGATACATACATCTTAAACCAGAATTATTTTATTTTTTATGAATATGGCAGTATAATCATATACATATATATACATATATATATATATATATTTATAAAGTTGAAACGTAACTGACTGACTGATTTCATCGCACAGCCTTAACGACTGAAACTAAATTTGGACCGGATGTTGGTGTTTCGCCAAATCGATCCAATAAGACGGTATTTTTGGAAATTCGAATATCGCACAAGATCATAAAGAGGGTATTAACTCAACATTTTTATTTTTCACTTTTAGGGAAAAATCGACATATAATTTTCAAAATTTAAAAATTCATTTTTATTTGCTTTAATTTAATATTAAATTTGTTTGCTTTTACAACTCTTTCTTTAATTCTTTCTTTATCATATTTTTGCTTCTACTGAAAATTTTTAAATTTCTTTATGATCAGTTGCGATATGTATGTTATGAACCTTAAAAAAAGCAAATAATATTTTGTTTAATTAATTTTTACGTCCAATTTCACCAAGTTTAGTTAAAACTAACTGTTGCTTTAACTTCCAGTAAACAATATGTTGTTGACAGTTATATCTGATAGTTAATTATAACTGAACCTGATGAAATTGGCCGTTAATTATACAAATACATTAAAAATAAGTAAAAATACATTCGTATGAAATGGCAAACAGCAGAATTTAATCCCTGATCCGTATTTAAAGTTATCCGAAAATTATAGTTAAATTCAACACTAGGGAAACCAGAAATATGCTCTAAAAACAAGTTTTATGCGCATTAGATATGCAGTAAAAACTAAAAAATATGCCCAAGAAATTTAAAAATATCCCATGCATTAAAAAAAATAACAATTGTGATTTTTAAATGAACTGTTGGTTTTTAATTGAAGAATAAGAATAATTAAATAAAAATTTAATTTGATGAACTTGAGCCTAATTGGAATATCAAAAACGTCAAAAAAGCAAAGTTATGACATGAGGTTAAAATTCATATGAGAGTTAGTTGTGGCAAATATAATCTAGATATTAACATCCATATGAGATTTTTTATCTTAAAGGGATTTCAGGGACAGGCACGATATTATTTATTAATATTTACATTTAAAAGGAAGTTAAAGCTATTTTTAGATGGGGGCTTTGGGCATAAATATTTTTGCGGCATATTTAATCTAAAAAACAAGATAATTAAATGGTTTGCGGACACAAAATGTCTAATTTGGAAAACAGTTTTTATGGTTAATATGTGAAGCTATAGACCGATTCTCACCATTTATATAGACTTCGTCATTAGTACAATTAAAATGTACTTACCAAATTTGATAAAATTATCTACAAAATTGCAACTTATACTTTCCGTACAAAGTTAACATGGACAAACAACCACCCAGAGGGATGGATGGACATCGTTACATCACTTTAAAAAGCGATTCTGAGTCGGTTGGTGTACGAAAAGATTGGTCCAGAGTTATATATATTACATCACCAAAAACGTATATAATTGCTTTTTCCTTAATTTTTTCTTATATAAATATAAAATTTTAAAATTTAAAAATAATATTTATCATTAATGATATCACAACCTGATTTAGCAGTTTAGAGTAAAAATTAAATGTAGATAGCGAAATTGAAGCAACACGTTGGGTATACAGATAGATATTTAAAACAGAAAAGCTAGAATTTAAAAAAACAAATTTTTTTATTTGCTGCGGAAGCTCGTGTTAGCATCTAAAAACATTTAACATGTATCAAAATATGCCTCAAAAAAGCAAAATATGCGCTATAAACTTGAAAAAAATGCTGCAAAAATGCTCTTTTAACTAAATTATGAAAAAAAAAATGCTGTAAAGGGTAAAATATGCAAAAATATGCACTAACAAATCGATACCAAAATTCATAAAAGGCTCTAAAACGGATAAATACGAGTACATATATTGTTTCTGCGTTCATTGGTCGCACAAGGAAAATAATGCAATTCCATATTTATGGTTTCTCTGTTCATCATATTTCGACTATTTTATACTTATATTAAAAAATTTGTTGATTTTTAAACAAACAAAAAGTTTAAAATAAAATTAAAAATATACAATGAGTCATTTTATTTTTCATATTGTGCACTTATAAGTGTAACCAAAATATTTGCAGAAACACAACTTCCTTAATTTATGTATTTAATTTCAAACCTCTCAAAAGTTAAAATCATAAAGCCTACATACAATGTCATACATATGTAAGTATATATTTGTATACCAAAAACCCAATTTCTTTAAATTACTTTATTTTTAATGAAACTTCCTTGCTACCTTTTGGGGCTCAAAAAGGGTAATTAATGTACGGTGCATCACTAGTATGTATGAATTTTTTTTTTACATACAACAACAATGTTTGAATTAGGAAAAAAAAAACAGGTAAAACAAGTTAGTGTGCTATATTCGGCTGTGCCGAATCTTTAATACCCTCCACCGACAGGAGTGGGCTTTATATCATAAATACATATATCCCAAAATTCTGAAGACTAATTTCTGGT
Source organism: Pollenia amentaria (assembly GCA_943735925.1). NCBI lineage: Eukaryota > Metazoa > Arthropoda > Insecta > Diptera > Polleniidae > Pollenia > Pollenia amentaria. The sequence goes on from OX031009.1 coordinate 230,200,754, forward strand.
ATTACAAAAAATAAATTAGAATACATTTTAATGCGGCAGTGTAATTAGTTTTAGCGTTAACAGTGTATTTCACAAAATTGCATTATATTGTTTCTGGCCATATGATCTAAGTTGGAAGAATTTTACCGCAATATCTATATCTGTTATGCTTTTAGGCGAATTGAATTATTTTCAAAAAGTGGGCTTTATTTGGTTTAAGCCGCAATAAACTGTTTCCGAGAGTAGGGTTTATATGGGGTCTAGTGTAAATTATGGACCGACCTTCAAAACATTTTACAGTGTAATTTCAGGTCCTATAAAACTGTGACGTACCAAATTTTAGTATGATAGCGTTATTGATTACGGATTTACGCGTACTAAACTGTTTTCCGGGAGTAGAGTTTATATGGGGTCTAGGGTTAATTATGGACCGATCTTCAAGAAATTTAACGGTATGATTTACAGTCGAAATTTAATATCATTCCGTGCATTATTCCCCGATTTATGATAGTTTTTGTATCAAAATTGTCAATTTTTTTAGGGTGGTGCACGCAGAGAAAAAACATGATAAATGAATGGTCACTACGACCATTTTTGTTCATACTTGCCTAATATGTTTACCCTCATAAATTAATTATAGTCTTAATATAACTTAGAAAATGGTTTTTTGTCCTTAACATGTTTAAATTCACTATAATAATATTATATGGTGGCTTACACCTAAAAAGGTATTCTGGTCTAGCTAAACATATTAAATTATTTGATATGTTAGCTACTATAATATATATATTTTCAACTATACAGTTAAAATTATAATATTAGTAGAACACAAAAAATGTTTAATACCATCATTTTTGTTTGCTTGAAAACACATTCTCTTAAGAAGCAAACATTAATTGTCAAAACAAACAGTGTGCGCTTATAAAGAAAATTATATTTTTAAAATAAAAAATGTTTATTGTTTTTATTGTAAGAACCATATCGTCGGTCACAGGTTGACAACTCTTAACATATTTTTTTGTACTTTTCAGGAGACAAAAAAAAAAACGTTATTACTCCGTTACTAAAACATGTTGGAAGTAAATAAAAAAAAAACCAAAATTAGTAGGAGATATTTATTGTAAGATGGTGTAAAGAAAACAAAGGTATTGAAATAATTTCAGATTAAAATAAATAATACGAGTTGACAATTTCAAAAAATTTAAAAGTAAGTTAAGAGTTGTCAACCTGTGACCGACGATATAAAATGTTGAAGTAGACATTTTGCATGGTGTTGGGAAATATAGAAAAATGGTTTGAAAGATCGTGTGCATTTTTCTTCTGAACATAATAATATGTTTGAGAAAAAAATTATCTAAAAACATTATGACTGAACATATATTGTTGCTTAAGTCGTGGTTGACACAATCATAACCACAAACATTAATGATAGTTTGCGATTGTGATTGTATCAACCATGTTTTTTCTTTGCGAGTGGTTCCATATATTGATTCTGATCCTACTAAACAGATGTTGCTGAATTTCAATCCCAAAATGCTTAGGATAACTACAGGGTGGCCCAAAATTACCGAACGGGTTTGTATTGCTTATAACTTTTTTATTATAATTTTTTTTTCTTTTCTTTTCAGTATTTTTTAACGAAGCCTTGGGGAATTTAATGTGGAGCAGTACTAAATTGAACAACGTGCCCAAATTGTTGAGATTTATTTTTCAAATCAACGATCCATTGTTTTGACTCAGCGTGCATATCGTCGTTATTTTAATGTGCGGGTTGGACCCTCAGAGTCAACAATAAACCGTCTGGTTGCAAATTTTCGACAACAAGGGGCAGTAAGGAACCTTCCTGGTGCTGGCAGAAGACAAACGGTGCACACGGATGACAATATTGATCTGGTACAGAGGAGTATTCGGAAAGATGGAGAAACATCAACCAGGAGACGTTCGACACAACTTGGCCTCTCACGAGCGTCGCTGCAGAGAATTTTGCACACAATAGGAATGTTTCCATACAAGATTCAGCTTGTCCAAGAATTGAAACCAACAGATTACCAGCAACGACTTGATTATGCAGTTTTTTTCCGGCAAAAAGCAGAAGAAAATCATAATTTAAGTCATAATTTAATTATGAGCCACGAAGCCCATTTCCAATTAAGTGGGTTCGTTAATAAGCAAAACTGCAAGATACGGGGTACGGAAAATGCGAGAGTAGTTCAACAGCGAGAATTACACCCACCTAGTGTACGGTTTGGTACGGTGTTTCATCGGAAAGGATAATTGGTCCTTATATTTTTGAAAATGAACACGGGCTCGCCGTTTCCGTCAATGGTGTCAGATATCGGACAATGTTGAAAAATTGTTTAAGGCCAGCCGTGGAAAACCATCCGCAAGTATGGTTCCAACATGATGGAGCACACTGCAAGGGACACAATGGCTCTTTTACGGGACATCTTTGGTGAACGAATTATTTCGCGTACAAGTGACTTTAATTGGCCTCCGCGTTCACCGGATTTAACCGTCCGAGACTGTTTTCTTTGGGGTTATTTGAAAAGAAAAGTCTACATTAATAAGCCTACAACCATGCAGCAATTAAAAAGCAATATACGCGACGAAATAAACAACATAGCACTTGAAGTTTTGCGAAAGGTTATGGAAAATGTGTTGGAAAGAGCACGAATTTGCGAAGCAGGAAATGGCCACCACTTGCGAGATATTATTTTTCATAACTAAACTAAAAATATTCCCCATTTATATGCTATACAAAAAAAAAAAATTAATAATTATTTTTTAAATAAAAAGTTAAAATGAATTCAAACGCCTTCGTTAATTTTGGGCCACCCGGTACAAGCAATTTGAGACCAAGTTTGTTCTTTTCTTTTGCGTTTTTCGAAAGTGAGCGTGTTTTCAACAAACGAACAGACAGACGGACATGGCTAAATCGACTTAGAATTACTCAATGAGCCAGAATATATATACTTTATGGGGTCTTAGTATATAATAAAAAAGTTTCACACGGAATGACAAACTTAGTATACCGTCACTCACACCTAGTGGTGGTGGAGGGTATAAAAATGGAACGCTGTGGGAAATAAAACCAACAAAACTTATAAAATATGGGTCATCCTTTGTGGAAAGAAAGGTCTTCAGTGTCAATAATATCAAAATTAAAGCAAAAGCAAAGAGCAAATAAAGATTCAAATTTTTAAATGGTTAAAAATCACCTTTTTACCCGTTGCTGTTTTTAATATTTATTCAAACGCTGTTGTTTACACAAAGTTTCGCTCGCCAACTCACTTTCAAATAAAATATTTATTTAAAGATGTACTAAATATTTGTTTGCAATGTGTACCTTGGTTAACTTCACATACAACTTTAATTAATATTCTAAACAGATAATCACAATTTAACAAAGTCGAACTTTTAAAGTTTTTGTTTATACAAGTATAAATATTGTACTGTTAATAATTCTTTATTAGTTTTAAAGACAATTGTTCTCGTAACCGCAGAAAGAATAATACATACGATTTTTAAGTTTCAAAAATACTGGTCTTTAGCCACGCCTCAAAATTATTGTTAAAATACTTATAGGGGATATTAAATGAAAATAATTAAAAAAAGTTGAAAAATTATTTGTTGGACATTTTAAAACAATATTTCTTATTTTTATTACACAGTGTAAGTTTTGAAAAACATTTTTTAACAGATTTTTTAACTTGGTATTTAATTCTCTTAAATATGTTTCGCAATATATAAACAGAAATTGCAATGCTAAATTGCAATAATTTTTATTAATATAATTTTTCTTTTTTTTATCAGAGAAAAAACTAGTTTGGACCACACTTTTAAATTCGCAGTCTGACTTCACTGTGGTAAGTATTCACACAAAATGATCATGTTTAAAACCGGAAAAAACTTAATTCCACTCATAAACATTATTATTGTTTTATTTACTTTTTCCATTTTTTTTTTTAATGAATGGGCCGACTGAGTGAGTACCAGACATGTAGGAAAGAAAAATACACATCTTTGGTTTTTAATTTTTATAAAAATTTTTCGCTTACAAAATAAAACTTTTCATTTCACTTTGAATCTTAAATGACAATAAAACAACACACAATCATTCATACAGTTACCCAACAAACACGGAGGTTTGATTTCGTATTGAAATTGATTTGAAATTAAACTCTTTATTCAACGACAAACGTTTGAAAATGTTTTGGAAAAAAAAACTTAAAAATTAAACATTCTCAACAAAAGGGGAATATTATTTTCAAATTGAGAAATTCATTTATTATCAAATCGCCTTTAAACGTTATTTTTAAATGCTTTTCAAATACAATACAAATTTTTGTTTTGTAAATTCATACCTAATTCTATTAAAAATTTTTTTTTTCGTTTATATTAAATTCATTATTTAATAAAATAAAATTCTAACTGAATATTTTTCATCACTTCAGCCAAAAGATGAAAAAAGTTTTCTCTCTCCTCAAACTCTTGGCTTCTCTTTATATCAGGATTTTCTCGATGATACAACAATCTTATAATTTCTTCACTTTCCCGTTTTATCTTTTTTTCTTTTTCGCAATCTTAAGGTTTGTGCGGACCTAACAAATATTTGACGAAAAATCCAACAAAAAAAAAACGTGACCAGCAATTGATCAAACCATAGCTTTATTTTTTTTTTTTTTACTTACTTAAATTTTTTAAGTGATGTTTGGTCTAGGAAACGTTTTGCAAAATCAAAATTTTTTTTAATAAAACTGGTGGCTGCGTGTATGAAGTCAAATATTTGATGGTGTGAAATTAGCTTTACTCATTGAAATTTATTTTTTATTCATTATTTGAAATTTTTTTTACAAGCAAACCACTTTTACATATGTAATTTTTCTTTAATTGTAAAAGACATTTCACTTTTATCGCCGTGTTAAAAGTTGTACATTTATTTTTCACTTAAGTGTTACAAAGCTTCTTTCTAATTTAAGAAAAACATTTGATAACAAATTGACAAAACATTATTTATCCAATTGTTATATCCAAATCATTATCAATTTAAATTCACATATATAAAAATCAATCCATTGAAAAGGGTTGGAGAATTGGTAAAGTAATTTTATATCAATGGTTTGACATGGTGTTTGCTGGGTATGCCGCATGTTTTTATATATATTTAAGCCCGTTTTTGTAAATGTGTATTTAGTATGCACATATACATACATATGTGTGTGTTCATACATATGTTTAAATCGTGAATGATCTACATAGGTATATCACTGAATACGAAGAAGGAAATTCAACAAAAAAAAAAAACTTTAACACTTCAAGTTAGACAAACATAATTACAAAATTCTGTGGAACGAATAAAATTAATAAGTTACACATGCGTACTTTTTTAAATAACTTACTTTCGAGGTAGATTTATTTATAAGTTTTAACAAAGTAAAAAAAAAAAGAAAATTTTAAAATCAGTATTTATTTAAGAAACAAATAATCATGAAAAAGCTGTTACAGATCAGTTTGTCTTTGCGTTACGACGTTTTAATCAAGTGCCACCGTTGCTCTTTAACCACAAACTGAAGACATTGTGCTTTAGTCATTCACTGTTGTTGGTTCTACGAAATACTGTTGGCCAACACACTTATGTTTATTCAATAAGCCACAATCCAAAAAGTCCGCGTCCACACCTGTAATGTTTGTTGCAATATTTCTTGAGTCTATTACTGTGATGGTAAAGAAGAGAAGGGAGGGGTACACAGTTGTGTGTACTCTCCAATTATGTTTTGTTTTTTAATTCGCAATTTTCAACTTAAAGTAGGTTGTAGATGTACATTTGCATTTGTCGTTTATATGTAAACGGAAAAGAATGCATAAAAATGCATAAAATTAAAAATATTACAAAACTGGAATTTCATAATGTAGAATTTCATGAATCTGGGTTTACACTATGAAAGATTTCTTTCTGAAAGTCTGATTTAATTGGTAAAAGGAGAGGGAAGAATAGCACGAGGTACATAATTTTATGTACAGGGTGGCTGATGAATTCTGCACGAATTTTGCTACATAAAGAAGCAGGAATAACTTTTTTTGTAATGCATGCAATTTATTCAATCTTTTTCATTTGATAGCCCATTAAATTGTATTAGAAATTCTTTAATTAGTCTTAAAGTAGGTCATGTGACCTAAGAGGCTCACGGAAGGTTGAGTTTCTTGAAATGAACTTGTTATTAAATGTTGTGCGTAGTTCGGCCATAACCGATTAAGCTATGTGTGAAGTTGCATCATCTTGTTGATAATACACAGAGTTGCAATGAATTCTCTTTCGGCGTAGTTCCGGTTAGAAAAATTCTTAAGTAACGGTATCCAGTAACCGTAACGCTTTGTCCGTTTTATTTAAAGAAGTAAAGCCCGACAAAACAGCGTGAAGAAACTGCACACCCCATTGTGACGCGAATTGGATGCAATTCCCTCTCATTCAGTATTTCTGGGTTGGAACCATTACATAAGCGCCAATTTTGTTTGTTTACGTTGCTGTTAAGATCAAGTTTGCTTTTGGTAGCGACTTTCATCAGCCACCTTGTATTTTGTAATTTTCGTCTTTTCATGTGCGGACACATATGAAAGTTTCAAAGAGACTTGAAGAAATTTTCAGAAAGGAAACATTTTTTATGTTAACCGAGACAATAGCAATTTCAAAGCAGATTTAAAAAAAATATTTCAAGTCTGGACCAGAGAATGACAACAAGTACCAATAAGAAAAATATACAGAGGTATTTACCCACGCTTTTCATTATTGTGTATGCACATACTTACAGCATAAATAATAACAGCAGCTATGGTAATGCGTTGCAAAAAGTATGTGTATTACTTATACTTATGCATGGCAATATTTCACGCAATCCAGTCAGCATTTTTTGAAATTATTGATCTTATTCGAGTCTTTTTTGACTCCTCTGCGCGATTAAAATAATCATATATGCGCTCGTTTTTGAGTCGAAAATGACTGTTCATCCGGGAGAAAAAGGTACCCCACCCGCGAATCTTCTGAAAAAGTCTTTTATGACTCGCGTTTCTGATCAATCACGACTCATTTTCTAGACAGTTTGTACCAGTACTTTAACATTACTTTTATATTTTAATTTATTATATAAAATCACTCACAAATCAAATTCAGTTTTATATTTAGTCAATTCACAAGGTATCCTAACATGTAATATTGTCAAAATGTCCTAATATTTCACTAATGGTTTAAAAATATTGTTGTACGGCTTAGCCGCTCAGCGCTGGACTTTTCTGATTAATTATGACAGCACAATAAACACAGCAAGCAACGTTCTATTTATTTAAGACACTTTTTGTTAACAAACCAACAACAATATTTTTAAACCATTGTGAAATATTAGGACATTTTGACAATATGACATGTTAGGATACCTTGTGAATTGACTAATTATTTTTATTCCTTATAGCACGAGCTTACTGACATAAATACGCATAAATTTACAAAACACACTTGCTTCAAAATCTGTAAGATCTTATAAACAGGATGCGTTAAATATGACTGAATAATAATGCTTAAAACAGTCACATTTCGATCATCTGCATGATTATTTAATGATTGCGCACATTCTGTTTTGTTTGGTTTTTTAAGCAAGTCACTTTCTAAGCATTTTTGAAAACCATTTTCGAGTCTTTTTTTAAGCGCAGAACTGATTAATCAGTTTTTGATCATCTAAGGTAGTCTTAAAAGTCTCAGTTTGGTAATTCGATCTTCCACATGCTGACTGGGAACCAAATTCAGTAAACTTAAATACATGAATATTATGCAGATATTACGCAATACTCATGAATGCGTTTTGGTTATCTGCCATACATATAAAATATCTATTGGGGGATTCACAAGGTGTCATAAAGTCATATGTCTTAAAATAATAACATGAAAAAATACGATTGTTGTGAGCAACCCCTCATAATTTAATGTGCTATTAATTACGACAGCACAATAAACATAGCAAGCAACGTTCTATTTATTTAGGACACTTTTTGTTTACAAACCAACAACAATATTTTTAAACTATTGTAAACTGTTAGAACATTATGACAATAAACCATGATAGCACACCTTGTGAATACCCCATATGTGTAAGAAAATATACAATGAGTACCGTCAGTATTTTTGGCACTCCTGCGTAAAAACCAATTTTTTTTATGAAATGTGTTAGCAAAAATGTGCTCTGAGCACCAGGCAGGTATGGGACTATATACATATTTTTATGATACATGATATAAATTTTTCTGTAACATCAGCAGTACCGAAAAATAAGGCAACCATATAAAATTGTAAAGTTACTGACTGACTGACTGAAATTGTAAAGTTACTGACTGACTCACTGATTTATCATCGCACGGCTTAAACGCCTGAAGCTAAGAACTTGAAATTTGGACCAGTGGTTGGTCTCTCCCCAAATTGATACACTAAGACGGGACTTTTGGAAGTTCGAATGTTTAGGGGGTAAAAAAGGGTAAAAACGGGTAAATTCGGTACCCCTATACATATCTTCAAAACTAAAAGAGATACAAAAAATGTAATGCCTCTCGTTGTTCTTTAGAAAAATAAGCGTAGAGGTATCTGGTACTTTTTGGAAATTTAGCCCTTTTACGGAGAAAACGAGTTAAACCTTTACTTTGATACTTTTTGTCACCCCATCTATCTTTTAAAGCTATAAACATAGAAATAAGAGTTATATCACATTTGAAACTAATCTAAAAAATACAAATACGAATTTGGTACTTTTTCGAAATTCAGACGTTTAAGGCGTGAAAACCGTAACTATTTTTGGTACTTTTTTACAAAACATTTTTCTTTATTCATTGACATATACATACGTATTAAATTATGGGCTCCCACTACAATATTGAAATTGGGGAGAAAAAAGTACCAAAAAGGGGAAATACGGGAAATTTAATTTCATACCTTAGCTTTTTGGTTCTAAAACTGATAATTTTTTAATTATCGTTAATATTGGACCTTGCAAAATAAACTTCAACATGCAATGTCCTGAGTGGATAAGAACATATGAGGAAACTTTTTGTTCTTCAACTGGTACTTTTTGAATTTTCGTTAGTATTGTACCTAGAAACCTAAAATTAAACATGCAAGGTCCTGAGTGATTGAGAATTTGTTAGTTGGATCTTTTTGGTACTTTCCGTTCTTTAACTGGTACTCTCTAATTTTCGTTAATATTAGACCTATGAACATAAAATTAAACATGGAAGGACCTGAGTGAAAGAGCATACGTAAGAGGATTTTTGGTGCTTTTTCGGTCTTTACCTGGTACTTTTTTTAATTTTCGTCAATATGCAAGTTCCCAGGTCAATCAGAATCTGTAAGAGTGTTTTTTTGGTACTTTTTCATACTTTATTGTTTTTCAACAGGTACTTTTTGAATTTTCGTTAGTATTTTGAACCTTTTTGTCACGCCATCTATCTTTTAAACCAATAAACATAGAAATGAAGATTATATCACATTCGTAACTTATCTAAAAAATACAAATACAAATTTGGTACTTTTTCGAAAAGTTCACCTCTTTCTTACTTAATTTTGTAAAAAAAATTATTTAACAGTATTTTCCATCTATCTATATAATATAAAATTGTAACGTTACTGACTGCTTCATCATCACTAATCCTAAACTCCAGAAGCTAAAAAGTTGACAGTTAGACCCGAGGCTGGGCTCTCGCCAAATCGATCCAGCTAACCTCTTTTATCCTAAGCTAAAAAAATACCTACAAATTTAATACTTATTGTTGTTCAATAAAAAAAATAAACGGACAGGTGCCTGGTATTTTTTGAAATTCGGCCTTTTTGGGGAGTAAACGGGTAAAACCTGTATTTTAAAACTTTTTTTTGCCACGGCATCTATCTTCAAATAAAAAATATATAAATATAAGTTGAAGCCAAGAAACAGTAGCAGGTTAATTACTTATCCGGTAACACTATTTTGGTAATTTCAACATTAAATTGGTCTACGTGAACTAACTACCGAAAATCGATGGTGTAAAATACACTGCACTTTAACCCGTTGGTAAGAAATGCGGTTTAAAATTCATTATACCATAGATATCTATACACAGCTAGAGATCTATTTGCAGAAATTACGGGCATAAATGCTAGTATATATATACATATGTATATATACTCGTATATATGTATATATCTTTAGGTTGCCTTTATTATTTTTTATTTACCGGGGGTGCCCCGGTAGGATAGCTGGTAGTGATCTAGACTATCAGTACCGGGGTTGCGGGTTTGATTCCCGCCAGAGACTGTGGTCTCCTGCAGACAAGCAAAGAGCTTCGCGGGATTAGCGTAGGAATAAAAAAAAAAGTTTATTTTTTTTAAATATTACCCTTCTAAGGTGAAATTGTACGCTAACAACGATGGCGTAATATTTAGAGTTAATACAGTATTGTTGAACATGTGCGATTTCTGTAAACGGGTAAGTAAATAAAAATATGCTCTATCTGTCTGGTTCTCTGGAGTGAGTGTTTAGGTTAGAATCAATAACTTTCGGAATATTTTAACAAATATTTGACGAAAAAATCAAAAAAAAAGCATGACCAGCCAATTGATCAAACTTTAGCTTTATTTTTAAAAATTTTTATTGACTTCATTATCTTTATTTGAAAGAAGATAATTGTTTAATTCAATTAATAAATTAAATGGTGTTTGATCCAACAAACGTTTTACAAAAGCAAAGAATTTTTTCATAAAACTAGTGGTTACGTGTATGACGTCAAATATTTTAAAAGCGTGAACAAAGCTTAAGAAATTCTTGAATGAAACAGTTTAAGATTAACTTTTATCTCGCTTTTACTAAAGTCAATCCCGTTTTCGGACTATTTTAAGTACGGTGCACTTAAATAATCCGTACTTGCATCAAGTATTCTGTATTTGATGTAAGGAAGTCCATACTTACCATACTATTGACACCGCTTCGGCTTGATTTAGGTACGGATGGATTTATTTTTCCTTTCAGTCAGTTATACTTAAAATTGAAGAATTTATAATTTATAAAATAAATAATTTGTTCAAGCTCGAGGTGTGTTTTTGTTCTAAAAATTCTTTATTTTTTAATATTTCGTTATCCTGGGGATGTCATCTTCATTAATAACGATTCACAAAAATACACAACATTTAGTTTGTTGGTCTATTGTTTTTGCAGAGTGCAAATTGGCGACAATAATTTTTACGAAAGCTACTAAATATGTCATGACTAAATGTTGTCCTGGTAGTTTTAAAATTAGCCATAGTTCCATATAAACCCAAATCCTAAAATCTCATATAGATGAAGGAATATAAATTATATTCGGCACAAAGAACTTTTACATGAATCAACCTCATAACATAATTTTGTTTAAAATGGGCCCATTATTGTCCATTAGTCCCAAATAGGATACTGTGGGGTAGAGTATCATATGGTCGGGCTTAACGGACTAAACTTTCCTAATTGTTTGTTTCTGGGGTTTGTTTCATTTAAAATTAGGGTTTATATCAATATAAACACAGAGGGGGAAATCCGGTATAAAAATACCAAAATTGACACCGTTGTCAAGCTTATCATTATTTGTTACTTTTTATTTTGTATTTGTAAGGTGGTTTTTATAACAAGGGTTTCACAAAGAAAAATGTAGGGAAGTGCCAAAATTAATAATAAAATTAAATTTTTTTTAATCCAAATTTTTATATTTTAATCAGGCTTAAGCTCATAAAATTTAATTTTCATAAAGAGAGAAATTTTACAACTTGAAATGAATTAAAATTTTTTGATAAATTTTAATTCTTGACTGAGCTGGGAATTGAACACAGGTTTTCACGGACAGGTTGCCATGACTAGTTTCGATTGTTACCACACAATCTCTTCAGAGGGGTTTGCCGTTTAACACTCACCGCCATTGACGACGGATGACGTCAATATCAAACATCAATCGAAATTTGCTTTAAAATAAAAAGATCACTTATTTTAAATGATTTACATGTTTCTTTGTTTTTTGATTTGGGACATTATAAAAATAATATTGTTTTACTTTTTTTAATGACAATTAAAAAAAATATGATTTCTGTTTACCTTCCCAAAACAATGTTGTATTCTTGCAACTAATAAAAACGTTAAGTTTTTTAAATCGCGAGATAAATAATATTGATACATGTCAAAATTCGTGCGAAATAATCAATGTCGCTCAACATTTTTCGCAGGTTAGAACAGAGCACTAGGCTTTAACTCTGACAACAAAAAGTAAATATATGTTCACCATAATGGTGTCATTTCGACAAGTTGCTTTAATTTTTGACAACACACCGTTAGTATATTGACAACATTTAGTTGTCATTTCGACAACACATTGTTCTGGGTGTAGTAAAGTATCACCTATTATGAACCCAAAATATATATTTATTTATCTACATTTTTAATCAACAAAAATTGCAAATTATTTTTTAATAAAACCAAATTGAAGTACAATATTCTTACAAACATACATGTATTTTTTTATTTTTCATTAAAAAAGTGCTTTTCTTTCAATTCCACGGTAGTTGATAGCTTTTTGGGTAATACATCTGATGTGATTATCAACAGTCAACTTTTTGTTAAAAATTATTCATATTTGATTTCAATTGTATTGCCTTGTACCGCTAAAGGTATGTTTTAAATTATTTTAATGGAAATAGAATGGCCTGCGTTTCTTAGACAAATACTATTGATTCTTTAAGTTTTTAACTATTACGTCGGACAGTTTTCCACTGCAAATAAAGTCAGTGTCATCCGCATAAAAAGCTGCTTCGTTATTTCTTTTAACAACAATATCAGACGGGCATAAATCATATAATATTAGTGATGGAAAGAAAAAAGTCCAGCTGGGATTTTTCTTGCGGTTGGAGATTTGTAGTTAATGCATACCACAAATGATCTTGAATAAATTTTTGTAGATATGTATATTGGAAATCTTAATTTTTTTAAGCTTGTTTGAATATAAGGCAATTATAAAAAACGGAATCAAAAGCTTTCTCAATATCGAGGAGTATAAAACCCGTACTCTTTTTATTTGGTAAGCCGTTGAGTGTTCCTCTCTTAACCCAAATTGCTCTTTGTTTATAACAGGGATATTAAATGGAGTTTTAAATTTTGTACCAGCTTCCAAAAAAAAAAAAAATGTACTTTGTGGACCTTCACGGTACCATTTTTTATTTTAATTTATTAAAACAACAAAAAAAACTGCAGAAAAATTGAATTGAACACAAAAAAACAAAACATTACATTAACATACATTATACATATCTATGAATAAAATAAGGTACATAAAAGTCTTGTGAATATATGAGATCAAAATCAGCCACTTATTTGATTAGTTTAACTATTAACTATTTGGAATTTTTACATCATAGCAGCATGAATTTGTCGATCTTAACCAATTCTTTGTTTGTATAAGACTTTATAATGTTGGCACATGTAGTTCTGTTTCTTTCCTTAGTTTTTATTATATTTTAAAAAGAAAAAACTCTCCACATTTGCAGACGAATGTGGAATGGATAAAATTCCAGGAGCGTCTCTTTGTAAATTAGCTACTGCCGACCAAAAACTCCAAATGTTTTCAGTTTTTAACGACTGCAGTTGCTTGGCTCGAAATTGATTATTGATTGAATCAAAATTTCCAATTTCATTCGGAAACATTTTTACTAGAAGAGGTACAATACAACTTGCTTTACCAGAAATAACATTTTCAGGCGGAAATTTATGGAACCACATTAAAACTTCGTTATTAAAGTTGACTTTGGTTCTCAAAACTTCGCAAAGTTTTATTTTAAATTGTTTGGCATGTTCTTTCATTTCTTTAACTATATCAATATTGTTATTATTTGTAGAGATATACAATAGAGTTAGCCTTTGTAAAATACAGGCATTCGATCATCTTCTGATTGCATTTCTGAATTAACCATGTTAATAATTATAAGTGCATATTGCATTAAAAATGTAATTTTAAAGAAGGATTTTTAAACCCTGATGAAAATAATAATTAAAAAATTAAATGCAATGTCCCTACGGGAAAGGGAACTAACACTAAACTTGTCACGTGACAAGTCACTTTAACATGGCGATGTCCTACGAGGGGGTTAATTGGCACCTTTTTGACAGTTTGTAACAGGTCACTGAAATAACCTTCCAATTTCGGTTAAAATAATGCCTGCCGCAGATAATGTCCCAAATGAGCCATGTCAATATGATAGCCCCTTCATATAAAGTAAAAGAACTAGAGAGAATCAGCCACTACCCGCACAAAATCCAGTCACATGAATAATTTTGTGCGAATTACCTTTTCTTTGGACCAACTACACTCTAAACACATTATCACCAGTTAAGTGAGATGTCTTGTTTTCACCTCTCACAATTCGTTCCTTTCAATTATAAAATTGTGCTCACTGGTCACGGGATAAGTGCTTTAAGAGCAACTGACACAAATTTCCCGCAGGGGTAAAGGACTTAATAATTTGTTTGCTATACCAAAAATTCAAAAAGGGGGAACTATGAAAAATTTTTAAATTGTACCAACTGAGTCACGGTAGTACCACGGTACTTTAGAAGTTAAAAACGTACCAAAAAAAAGTACAATTGTACCAACTTTAACATCACTGGTTTATAATATTATTAAATTCTGTAAAGGAGAGCAAACACTTTTGTATAATTTTTTCGAAAATCTTGTCCAATACGCTGAGCATGTTTATTTGCCTATAACTTTTTGGTAATCAAGGATTTTTCCCTTTTTTAAGAACTGAAACTATTTAAGCCTTTTCGGACGATTTTCGGAAAAACCATGCAATAAGCAAAACTTGAAAAATGTTGCTTGAATATTGAAAAGAATTATAGGTATGTTTTAAAGGACGTTGCTTTGTAGCATATCTAGGACTTGGGCTTTATTATTCTTAAATATTTAAGCTTTATAGCATGAGTTGCTTTTTGTTAGTTAGAACTCCTTCATCAACTATAAAATCTGTTGATGAAGGAGTCTGATGTTAATATTCAGATTTTATATATATTTTTTAACTTTGTTATCTAAAGGTTAAGTATTAGGTTAGGTTGGAAGGCTGGTGCGAAGTAAACTTTACACCCTTACTCAGAGACAAATATGGTCCACTGTGACGCTCTATTATCTAGTAAGAGTAGAATAGGGGAAATAAAGAGAAAAAGCCCAATAATAGAGAAGGTAGTGAAGGTAAACCGAAAACTGCCTTAAATATACACAGAGCAACCAGATCCTCGCCAGATTCTCGAGCCCGCAGCCCGAGACATCTCCCAATTCCAAGGTTAAGGTTACGTGTTATGTATTGTTTTTGCTGTTAATTTCCTTACCGCCAACAATTAAATTGTTTATTGCGGAGCTTTTTTTAGAGACTTCGTAAACATCCAGAATTTGTTACTGTCTGTCGGTAATTTGGATGTGAATTTATTCCATTGTTCCTTTCTGTGCTTATTAATATAGAAGTCAATTAATAATCTTAATTGCTTTTTAATTGCAAGAATTGGCTGCATCTTTTTTAATTTCTGTTGATATTTTCTGCGTTCTGCAATTAGACTTAAGTTAGATAAACGTCTTATTTCTCTAACAGCAATTGACTTAAAAGCATTTCTAATAATAGTCATTAGCAGACTTAAGTAGAATTCAAAATTATCAACTGTTAACTCAGTTTCAAAAAGATTGATGCTTAAAATATCTCTTTTAACATGTCTTTTGAATTATGTCCAGTTTTCTAAGTGATAAAGCGGTATTTTTGATACTGTACCTCGTATATTTCCATGTTTATAACAAGTTATAGAAACGTGATCCGATGCTTACTAATTTCCGTGGTTTTCGAGATTTAAACATGAGAGCGTAGAATTTGAGAGGATTATATCATTTGCAGATGGCAGGGCGGGTTTAACTATAACTAGTATAATTTAAAAATGGTAAATATAGTGTGCGTTTTCAAATACTATTTAAACATTAATATAAGGTAAATATAAAATTTTGCTTACTCTTTTAAACATGTTAACCAGATCTTTACGATTCAAGTTGGGATATTTTTCTTTAAATAATGAAACACGCAAAGGGGACGTTAAAATTGTTTATTTTTTGTTTATGCCAATGTACTGGAAATTTTGTGATTCGAAAAGATATTAACTGTAGGTGGGTATTAGGGTAAC
The DNA here is from genome assembly GCA_943735925.1 of Pollenia amentaria. NCBI lineage: Eukaryota > Metazoa > Arthropoda > Insecta > Diptera > Polleniidae > Pollenia > Pollenia amentaria. The sequence goes on from OX031009.1 coordinate 230,216,956, forward strand.
GACAACAAACATGCAATAGCATGAAGTCCCTTGACCTGCTCATGATTTAAATTCCGAACTCTCGGTCCGCCAGTATACAAAAGATAATCAATAAAAGAAACAGAATTTTATAGACTTAATTAAGGTTACTGACGATTTATTTTGGTATAAAGTTTTATTTGTTAGAAATGTTTTGTATTTTGTAGGAAATATTTTAAGTTTTAAGGAATATCGATTGTTATCGATGATTTTTAGAAAACTATCGCACTATTATCGATAGTTTCGACTATCGATAGAATCGACTATCGATAGTGTCGACTATTGATAGTTTCGACAATTGATGGCCTCAAGCTATGAAGAAACGTATTAGCGTAACCGTCTTATTTCGGTTGAAATATTAGGCCCATAAAAAATAGGCCGATCGAATTTTGATTTTAGCGCTTTCAAATTTTTTTATTCTAAATATATATTTTTTGTATTTTAAGGCGGGAATGGCGGGGAAAAAACCTTGGCTGGTCAGTAGCAAGGTTAAAAACTAGTTGGGTAACCGAAACGAATTTCGGTATATGTATCGGTATTAAAATATTTGTTATTTCGGTGTCGGTATTAATAGCCTATTTCCGATGTGCGAAAGAGTTCTTTCTTTCGTATAAATACATTGAAAACAAAAACAAATTTTTGGACTTTGTTTTTGTTTTCAATGTAGTTATGCGAACGAAAGAATTCTTTCGCACATTGGAAATAGGCTATAAAAGTTATAGCAACTTTTATAAATGTACACAGAAAAAAAAATAAAAATTGATTTCAATTCAAAAGTTTGTGATATAAATTAAAAAAATTAATTAAATTTGCACTAGTAAACAAATTAATAGTATCCATTAAAAGTTTACTTCCTTGATTAAACGTGCAATTCAATTAATTTAATTTTTAATAACAGCAGATTTTCTTTTTGGTTAATGATTTAATTGGTGAATCATTTTGGAGAATTTTTTCTGTGTATATATCGATATTACAATGAAATCCCTCAACCAAAAAAAAAAAAAAAAAAAAAAATGTTAAAAAAGACAAATACATTTATGTATTTATAAGAAACTACCTGTTTCTTTCTAAATAAAAATATAAACTGAAAAGATTTTGTTTGTTGTGCTTAATTCCCTCTTTTTAATAATTGATAAAAAAAATACTGAAATTTATTGTTGGAGGATAAGCTGTTCCTATGCGCATTACACTGGTTGCTTAGGCCAGATCATCAGGAAACGTAAATAATTTTAGAAAAGCCAAAGCTATCAGCAAACAAGACTACAGAGGGAATGAGAATTACCTACATACACTCAAAAAGTCTTATTTGCAACGATATAAAAGCTTAAACAAAATACCAACAATAAAACAGTGACTTTATCTTTTCTTACATTCCCCACTACAAAAATATAAACATTAAATACTGGAGAATTTTGTTAATAACTTGACTCCAGCGCTTTCTACCGGGTCAATACTTTATCAGGAAACTTATTTTTGTTAAGTAAATATATTTTGTCAATTTCAGGCAAATAGTACCATAAATAAAAAATTTTAATATTACGACAACAGCACCACCTCCCGACTAAGAAAATTTATTGACCAATTTCTTTGTGTCAATCGGCCCAGCAGTTCTTAAGTTTTAGCAGCACATACACGGCACAAACGTTTTTATATAAGTATATAGATAAGATAATTCATTTAATATAAAAAATAAACCTTTTATTTAGACACATATGGGGTATTCACAAGGTGACCTATTATGGTTTATTGTCATAATGTTCTAACATTTTACAATGGTTTAAAAATATTGTTGTTGGTTTGTAAACAAAAAGTGTCTTAAATAAATAGAACGTTGCTTGCTATGTTTATTGTGCTGTCGTAATTAATAGCACATTAAATTATGAGGGGTTGCTCACAACAGTCGTATTTTTTCTTGTTATTATTTTAAGACATATGACTTTATGACACCTTGTGAATCCCCCAATATTGTATAAGAAATCTCTTTAAAAATATTAAATGTAATTTTTTTTATATTGATGTAACAACTAATCTAATATAAGAATTTTAAGATTTATCTTAAAAGAACATAGTAGTTCTTGTATATTGTTGATTTTTTGGCGTTCAAGAAAAATTTTCCAATCTGAAGATGAATTCGACCTGCAACTTTTATTATCTTTATCAATATTTATTTCACAAATTTGGATAATTGCGCCCATCTTTAGACATACTCCTTTGGTATGATCAATTGCTTGTTCAATGAAAATACCCTTAAGAAAGATATTTCCATATGGATCCAAAAGAAGGCTTTATTCCCAGAAAGAATGTAATTTTTTAATTACCTTTAAGTAAGCAAATATGTTTTCTATTAGCACAAGTCTTAAAACTTTTAATTTTTTCTACTATTTGAAAAATTTATATTATTTTTTAATACCGAAACGGTTATACCGGTAATATACCGGTATTAAATGAAACGGTATACGTATGCCGATATTTTACGCAAAATAATAATTTCGGTATCTTATCAATACCGGTATTTAATTTAAACGATATCGAAATTTTAAAAAAACCTAACAAACAATTGTGTTCACTGGAAGTCATACGATTTACATTTTGCCACAAAATCTAAAAACTATAAATTGAGCTTGCTTATTTAAATCATTGATAAGGAAATACTTATTTTAAAACTTAGAAGAATTTTTTGTTCTTATTATTTCATTAATATTTGTATACCTTTCGCCGAAGGTAAACGGGTATATATGTATATAACATATTTTAAGAGCCTAATCATGTAAAACGCAACGCAACGCCAAAGAATTACATTGAAAGCACAAGCAATTTCATAAATATTTTATCATTTTGTTGTTGCATTGCGTTTTAAAATTTCAAACACTGCATACGAGTAGTTTGTGGCGTTGCAAATTCTAAAACGGTACATGAATTTCTGTAGAAAGCAACAACAAACATTACAAAATATTTATGACATTGTTTGTGCTTTCAATGTGAATCTTTGGCTTTTACATGATTAGGGGCTAAGGTTGTCACATTCCGTTTGTATATACATATGTATATTCTGGGTCCTTATGAGTTGCAAAATTGATTTAACAATGTGTTAATTGATTTAATTAAATATAGCTCAGGTTTTGAAAATTTCTAACAACAATTCTACAAGTTTAAATTGTTTTATTTTAAACGAAAAAATCAATTAAGATTTTTTGTTATTTAATTAAAACAATAAACGATTTTGTTGAATTTAAGAATTATTGTTATTTTTGGCCTTAAATCTGCATTTCCAATGTCCAAAATTTGCGTTCATGTTTATCTGGTGTTTTATTCTTAACGGTTTTTCATTTTTGTGTTTAACAAATATCTTCAAATTGGTGTCTTCATTTTTAAAGTATCGAACAGACAATGTTTTCCAGATATAAACAATTCTATTTTGTGCCACGCCTACTTATCTAATCGCACCAACTTTTTGACGGAAGTGCGCATTTATAACCAAGTTGTTTGTAACAAATTTGGACACTTTTAAACCTACTGTTCTTCAAAGATACATAATTATATGATGTTCCACGCCTACTTATGTAATCCTACCTACTTTAAGACTAATGTTGCGTATTGGTACTCAAGCTATTTGTACCAAATTTGTAAACTGTATCTGTTGCCGTTCTCTAAATATTCAGAAATATCTTTTTCCTTTATATGTGAGGTGCCACGCCCACTTTTTGACAAATGTATTGGTAACGATTATATTTGTACCAAATTGGAAAAATGTTACACGTACCGTTTTTGAAATAAAAATAATTCTACTTTATGCCAATTTCATGTGTGCACAATAAATTGTTTGTTGTTTTAGCATAGCGATAGGTTAGGTTAGGTTCCATGGGCAGCCATCGAGAGACAGCTCACTTGGGTCCTTCAGAGGTTCCTTTGTGATACCCAGCGCCAATGCCCATCCCATAGAGCAGTTACTTAGATGGCGTCACTGCAGAGTTGAGCCAATTCGTCTTCCTAATGAAGAGAAGAAGCAATCTTAGTTCTATTGTAGATAGATCCTCCAAGCACCGGCTCTCCCAGGTATTTTCCCTAATGTCCCGTAATCCAGGGCAATGACTGAGAAAGTGAAGCGCAGTCTCATCTTCCTCCTCATTATGACAACTTCTGCAGTAGTCATTGAATTCCAGATCCATTCTCCTAGCATTAGTCCCAACAGGCCAATGTCCAGTCAGAACTGACAACACAGTCCTGATTTGGTCCCTATTGCACCTCAGTAGAGATTTAGTTCTCCGTTCATCATAACCAGGGCAGAGTGCCCTGGATATGGAGCAGGTGGACTAACAGGTCCATCCCTCTTACGCAATCCTATAATACTCGCGCCTAATGAGTGACTTACAGTGAGCCATTGGAAGGCCAATGAATTGATCAATGAATGTATCATCCATGCGACCACCTTCCTTGGCCAGCTCATCTGCTATCTGGTTTCCCGGGGAAGTCCAAGTGCCCTTGTATCCATATAAGCATTACCCCCGAATGCTCAGCAATCTCATTTAAAGACATCCGGCATTTTACAGTTAACCTAGATGTCGTGTGGACACCCGAAAGCGAAGCAATGGCAGCCTTGCTATCAGTAAATATACGTACATATGTATATCTCCCGATACGCGATAATTCTTTAGCTAGTTGGCTGCCCGCCTAATAGCTAAGATTTCCGCCTGCAGGACACTACATCCATCCGGCAGACGAAAGGAAATTTTAACGCCCAGTTCCTCTATGTAGAAACCTCCGCCAACTCTTTCCCCCTTCCTCGAACCCCTAGGGCCGGTTGATCCTGTGATCATCAATGCGACCAGTCTATGTACCTTCTCAAGCTATGCACGGTACCTGCCCTTGTCCAGCGCAGTCCACCATACAGCAACATTGTAATACAGAGTCGGCTTTACTACAGCCTCAAAGATCCAATTGACACACCTCGGGCCCATACCCCAGTTCCTGCCGATTGCACCTCTGCGCGCATATAAAGCAAATATTGCCTTTTCCATCCTCATCCGGACGTTCAGCCCCCATGACAGCTTACTGTCCAAGATTTCGCATAGATACCTGAGGCTATGAGAGATCTTAAGTTCAGTCCCATTAAGCCTCGGAAGTCTCATGACCTCGGTCCTATACTTCTTCGTCAAGAGTACCAGTTCCGTCTAAGACGGATTAACACCCAATCCGCATGATACGCCCCAGGTGCTTAGTACCAATAATGCAGCCTTCCTACACTGAGACATTATATTAAAATGCTTCCCCGTGATGGCCACTGCAACATCGTCAGCATACGCCACAGTTTTAATCCTCATGTCGTCCATCTTCGTCAACATGGTGTTCATAGTTAGGTTCCACAATAGTGGGGATAATACTCTTCATTGGGGAGTATTCACTAGTCTCTAAACGCTGGTTTCACCTATCGTGGAACAAATGACCCTATTCCTGAAGGGATTATCTATAAATCTACATATGCCATCATCAACCTCCAGACTCCTCATGGACGCCACAATAGAGTCCGGATCTACTTTGTTGAAGGCCCCTTCAATGTGAAGAAAGGCCACCAGAGTACACTCCTTAAATTCGAGTGATGTCTCAATAGTTCCAAATAATGAGTGGAGAGCCGTCTCAACAGACCTACCCTTTGTGTAGGCATGCTGAAAGGTAGAGAGTAAACACCTTGGGATGGTCATCCTCAAGTGTATGTCAATAACTCTTTCAAGAGTCTTGAGAAGAGAGGATGCAAGACTACACAATCTGTGTAATCTGTGACCAATACCATTGGTTAAAGACTGATGTTTGACTATAGACTGGCAGGCGCCGCAGTGGCGCCAACGGTAGAACGTCAAAGAATTCTGATGATGAGAATGTGGTTATTCTCAAAACATGTAAATTCGACACGAGTTTCATCCCGTATTCAGTCAAGAATAATATCAAAAAATTTTAATTCATTTCAAGTTGTAAACTTCTTCCTTCAATAAAAAATAGAATATTCAGGGAATATTAGAAATGTCCTCATTGTGGTAATTTTAAAAAGTATTGGCTTTTTGATATTACGATATAAAAGTACAAAGAAAGTGTAAATGTTTGAAAAAAAGAAGTTACTCAAATTTTATAGTGGTAATTAATTTTGAACTAAAATCTGGAAAACATATTCGCAATATTTACAGCACGATAGATATACGACGTATATATCTCAAAATCTTACTTTACTATGGATTTTCATATCCCCAAATTTCCCCCCAAAAATTTTTCCCTCCTAAATTTTCACAATTGAAAAATAAACTCTTAAATCTAGTTTGTACCCTAATATAGCAACTCGGCTCTACACCTCTAACCTTCAAACTCGTGTCACAGGGTTTTTTAAGGCTGGGTCAACATTAAAAGTGCCTATTATTAGCGCTGGTTCATACTCTTCAAGTTTTAGCCGTCAAGTCTTGAGTTTTTAGAAAAGAGGGGAAAATAAATTGCACACTCTTAATTTAGTAATTACCTAACAAATTTCTTTATAACTCCCATAGAGATCAAAAAGGTTTCTGTGAGCAATTTTCCTTACTTGGAGGCCACACGATCAATTTTTGTCTTTCAATTCCTTTCAATTTGCTCTCACTCTCATTTTTTTCACTAACACACTCACACTTTTTAAATTGATCACGAGATTGCTCTCAATTTTAACTATCCATTTGTTTGGCAATTTTACGCTCAATTTAACAGCTGATTAGAAGTTTAGTGAGCTAATTTTTCGTTTGTCAGTATAAATTGTTTTCTTGATGACATCTTGAAAGTAAATTGCTTAAAAATTGCGTGCAGCCTACGTCACAGCTTTCAATTACTGTAAATTTTGACAAACAGTACATATATGTAAAAGACTATCAACAAAAAGTTGATCGTGTGGCCGCAGTGTTAAGACTGTATCTTTATTCTTATTAGTTTTGTAAATTTAATTATCAGACTCTTATTGTTGTAATACTTTTAGTAAAATCTCATACCTATGTACCTGTTATATTTAAAAAATTGTAAATAAACACTATAAAAAAAAAATTGCACACTTGATGAGTGTGAACCAGCACTTATTTAAGTTAACCGAATACCAATTTCGCCATTAATTACAGCATCACTACATGATTTATGGGTTTGTTTTGTATGAAACACCCTGTTTAATTTACTGTTTATATTTTAATTGTGTTATCAACAGTGATTTTTGTAAAAAACATTTTTTATTTAATAAAAACCAAAATAAGATTTTAAAAGTCTGCGAAGTGTTATTAACATTAAAATAGAACATACCTCAAAGTAATATCTTTCAACAGCAAATAAAGAAAACGGCAAATAAGTGATAGAAATGAAATAGAGTCTAGCAATTTGGCACGTCAAAGAAAATAAAGGAATATTGCAACATTTTAAAAGCAAATCGAAATGCAGGAAGCAATTGATAATCATGAGGAATCAGCTCCAAAACGTAGCCGTTCTGATGAAAAAATAAAGGCAAACAAAGATGTTTCCTCCAGCAGTGATAGTGGGCAGCAAAGGTAAGGCATACTTTTGTTCATTTTATAAACAGATGTTATAAAATCTTATTGATTTAATTATATTAAATTTTCTTTCTTTGTTTTTATTTATTTTTTGCTTCGGCTTATTCTCTGAAAATTTTGTTGTTGCTTTTGTCATTATAACTTGTGTTTTTTAGTCCACATGACAAACAACAAGATGAGCAGCAGCAGAATATGAGTGCATGCAGTATCAAGAACAAAAACAACAATAACAATAGTAACGGTAGCAATAGCAACAACAATAGTGATAGTGGACTAAGTTTAAAAATGGAGGAGTCCTCATGTGGTGATGCTGATATAATGGCAGACGGTATACTAAATTTCGCCAAAGACAATGAAAATGCAATGACGGTCGCTGTAGTCTCCAAAGAAAATCCAAACGACCATGATCAACAAATGCTAACAAGTGAAATTATTCCTAAGAGAAAAGATTCTTTCGAAATGGTAGATAAGGTCGTTTCTACTGGCTCAGAAGACGATGTGGACCAACCATCCACTTCTACAACCTTGATAAAGCGTCATAAACGCAATCGCTCACGTAATTATCGTGTAGCAGGTCGTTCTTCATCTTCAAACTCGTCGACGAACAGTCGTGTAGAGAAGCAACTTGAAGAAACACCGCAACAAAATGAGGTTGATAGTCAAGAATCCGCTAATGTGGCCGAAGATTCTACATCACCTGCCAACAACAATGCGGATGAAGAGTCATCGCCGCCCTCGCCTTTTATGTTTGTAAGTACCATTTGTAGGTATAGGATATGTTTGTATTAATTTCAAAATTAGGCTACGTACATATGTACATTAGGGGTATAACCAAAATAAGAACCTATCATTACTGTATGGGCAATGTTATACTGATATTAAAAATCGATATCAGGGGTCATTTCGGTCCAAAAACCTTCGACACCGAATGCAATTTCTAAAACACCAAAAAATTTTTTTTTTAATTTTTATTACAAAGTAAAAAAATTAAAACAAGCTTAATTAAATAACTTATACATTATTGTTGTGCATTATAAATTTCAAATTGAGAGTTCGTGTTGATTTACAGAACGGAAAAATGTCTTGAACAACTTTCACCGCCCGCTCAGCGCATATATTGCTGCGCTGCTGTTTAAAAATTCTAAACCAATCTGATCCACAATAAATGATTGGATGAATTATTTATTCATCAGTTAGATAATATAGAGCCCCTGTGGGTAATTAAAAATATATTACACAGTCTTAATACCTAAGTAATTAAAAGTTAAGGCAACAAAATTTAAGGAACAAATCTAGTATACCGACGAAGCTCCAAATATAAAAGTGTCTAGGGTGATAGAAAATGGAAAAATAAGAAAAAATTAAATAAAAAAATTGGCGCAAACGCTTTGTTTTCGAGTTATGGGCGTTTAAAGTTTTCATATAAATAGGCGATTTTCAACTACAATTCTAAACGTATATGGCTAATATTGGTATAATTTTTAAGTTCATGAATAGATTTTTCTGAATATACTAAATTTATTTTAAAATTTTTAACTCTAGCTCACATTATAGTTTTTTTACATTTACGTCAAAATGTTACGGAAGTGCACTAGGAAAGTATGTGGTTTATTTTAATAAAAGTTTAATGCAAATTTTATAAAATAACAAACGCCAGCGTCGCCAAAAAAAACTTCCCTGCATAGTCGGCCTTAGGCCGTACTCAAGGGTTTTCTCCCCTATGGTATAACAAATACCGGCTTTGCTAACTAAAGATTCTGTTCATAGAGGCCGCAGCCGGGCGCTTCTTGGCTTACTAAAAACTTTTGTATTTTGCAAACTCATCTCACTTCGTAATAAACTAAAAACATTCAAATAAATTTTGTATATGCAGAAAAATCTATCTAAGAACTTTAAAATTATACCAATATTAGTGGAGAATCGCATATTTATGTGAAAACTTTAAACGTCTGTAACTTCCGTAATTTTTTAATTATTTAAATATCACCCTTGGTACTTTTTTTTATTTGGAGCTGTGTCGGTAAACTAGATTTAAGCCAAATCTATTTTTATATACCTATATCTGCGTCGTTTATCATAACATTTAAAAGTTGACAAAAAATCATGTTAATCATAAGAATTTTCATTCATAAACTTTTTTGTTTACGTTTTTAAAATTTTGTATTATAAATGACATTTTTTCTTTAATTTTGGTTTATTTTATTATAAAAGGATTTTTTCACCGAGTTTTTTTTTTTGACTTTTTTGCTATCTTATCTCAACTTAATATTTTATGTTAATGTCACAGATATACAGTAAAAGAAAAATCTGTTCACGAAATTATTGTTATTGGCAAAAAAGGCTGTATCTTTTTGTTTTATTAATATATTTACCACCTGTTTCTATTTCCACATGAAAAATTGGTTAGCTTAACTTAAGCCTATATTACACGGCATGTAAAAAGACACATGCGCATGTGGTTCTGACGTAATTTTGACGTCATCACACAACACGCAATGTTTATTGTGGCTTTGCATTGACGTCAAAATTACGTCAGAACCACATGCGCATGTGTATTTTTACATGCCGTGTACTATAGGCTTTACATTTAAAACAAATTATAAAATATAGGTTTCGTCTTCGTTCGAAATCGATGAACAGGCCATTAATACTTTTTAACTATGTATATGAAAAGCGGCACATTTTAAAAATTCAAAAATAAAAACTCTTCCAAAAAATATGTGTTCATAACAATTTACAAGGTATTAATTAGTATTGAATTCTTAATGTGAACAGTTATAACCGCAGTTAGAGATCATAGTTGTTTTTGGGTCCTAGCGGCGGTTTCTCCCTTTCTTTTTTTAGCTGACTTAATTCTTTTTGCCATACTTTTTACTAAACTTACTAGAAATTTTGGCTTAATAATTTTCCAAACTTTAACGGCACGCTCCCAAAGATGAAAAAGCTTTTTAGGCGGGCTCCTCAGCAAAAATTTTGCGTTTTGGAATTGACCCAAGGTACTCAAGTGTGTACAAGTCTGGCGTCTTAGGAGGTCAATATCGTATATCCAATATTCTTGGGATCGTTGTCCTGCATAACGATATCACCCTGTCGTGGTTCTTAACCGAGTAGGGCTAATCTTGGTACGAGTCTTCAAGGATGGCTATGTAGTACTTGAACACATTTTATCTCTGAATTACCGGAATATTCGAAGCTGATTCCCCCGAAAACAATCTCAAGTCATAAGCCCATCAAAATTTTAATATTTAAACTTTAATCCATCCATGTTTAATGCCGTCCATCTGGCCTTAATCTCATTATTTTCCCAATCAAACGTTAAAACTGAATTTTTCTTAATTTTTTGCAAACTTTATCCGTTTTCATCGTTTATTTTCGCGTAAAGGTGGGGTTTTTCTGTTTTTTCATACGCTTTTATTTTATTTTGAATTTGTATGAAAGATTCACACAGGTTCAATTCTGTTCACACATTTCTTTAACAGATTTGTCTTCTACTGTATAAATATAAAAAAATTATTTCTGCTATAAACTATTTAATTTTATAACCTAATACTTTCACAAAGCCAGATGTATGGTCCCCGCGTCGAACATTGTAAACAAATCTGCTAATGGTATTTATCAAGCGCTTAAGTCTGGTAATGTGGAGGGCGACGGTACCCGTCTTAAAATCGAAACCATAAATAATTTGCGACATCAACATTGCATGCGCTAATCTCTTCCTTACATGCAAAGGGAAAAATATTTTATCAATAGAACTACGCAACATCTAGAACCATACCCAATCCCTTGTAGTGATTAACAAATTGAATCACATCACCATCATGAGGGATTACTGACTGAGTAGAAAAAATGGTTGTAGGTTGAACATTATAGCCTTAGTTTTTAACGTATTGACCGTTAAATAGTTTACACACCTTAGACACGAGTTAATGCTGCATACAAAGCTGTCTACAGAACTCCGATCACCACTAAACACGAAGAAAACATCATCAGCATAAAAAAGAGAATTACAGCTCAGAGGATCGACGACCTAAAACAGAGCCTTGCGGCACACCAGAGGAGAGGGGAAGTATATTAGATGCAACACCATTCACAACAATTGAAGAAAAACTCTTGAATTCTTTAGTTGACAACTGTATCAGTTTTCTGTTTTATTTATTTAATTAGGTTTTCAATAGATTTAAGAACACAGATTATGTGTTACTTTAATCTTTTACAAGAAACGACTCAGACGTTAACGGCAACGCCTTTTAAAATAAGGTCAAATATCTGTATTGAGGTTCCACAAACGTTTTAGGTATATTCGGGTATACTTTTTTTGTATCTCTATCAAGATTTAGAAAGGTTTTTAAAATAAGATTAAACTGTATTTACGCTTCTAAAACTTAACTGAAATAGAAAATATACAAGGTAAAGCCGAAAAATAGCTAATAGAACATTTTATTTATTTATTTTATAACATGTAATATAAAGCCTCCATGGCCAATATAAAAATATTACATACCATTAAAAAAATACCTAAGATTTTAAAACTACATAATATTCCATATAATACAAAAACAAAATTTTAAATAAATGCCAGTCTACTAAAAATAAAAACATCCCTACCATTTTAAACATTAGCTCCCCAGCCAATAAACAGAATAATTAAAAATTTAATTAAAGAAAAGTAAAGTAACGGTCCAATTCAGTACAGAAAATATGACAAATCTTAGTGCATACCCACACTCGTATACATCCCTACATAAGCATAAGTACCAATATGGATGTCTATATACTAGCAAGATAGTTCCTGAATACAAAATACATAGTCAAAAAAATCGCAAGAGTTTTAAACGAAAAACATTATTAAAGTGGAAAAAGATACGCAATTCAAAAGGTAGTTGATTCCACCACCTCGCAATCCTAATCCTAAAAGATCTTTCAAACAAGGTAGAAGAAATTCTAGGAATCAAAAGTTGTGGGTTCCTATTCGAACGTGAGAAGATAAAAGAATTAAGTAAGGGTAGTGGTCTTCTATCTCTTATAACTTTATAGAAAAAGTTTCTCTGTCCGAAATAACCAACATTACCGATATAATACGCCAACAGGCTTGATATAAAAATCAATAAAGAATTAAAATATAATTTTTTCTCAATAGTTAAAAGGCCATATTTTTCGAACCATCATTTTTTTTTAATGCACTAATTTGTCCGCTTTGATGTTGCGTTAAACATTTTTTAATTCAACAATTATTTCCCGCCGCTAGATTGGTCTTTTCCATCTGTGGGAAATATGGAATAGAAAAATGTATTTATATATGAGACATTATTTGTGAAGCCGAAAACCCAAAAAAAATGTTTTTTGTTGGAATTCCTTTATATATTTATAAAGCTAGATTTACACGATTGAAGGTATTTTGAAGTCTTATCAAAATTTTGAAAATATATTTTGATGTTCTATTTACACGTTTCAAAAATTTGATCAAAATATTTCAAAATCTTTTGATAAAAATTTGATCAAAATTTGTTGAAGCTAATTTACACTATTGGTAAACTTTTTATATTGAAAATATTAACTTTGATCAGCTGTTTTGCTTCTTTTGTGAAATAATAGCTCTGTTTCTTAACTCTACTTTGGGATCCCTCGGGATCCCAATTTGCACGAAAAGCGTTCCCGTACTTTAAATTTGTGTAAAAGAAAGCGAGTTTGAGAGAATACAATTCTTCTTCTTCTTGCACGAAACAGGCCAAACTTTTTCTTCGTGTAAATTGTTAAACAGCTGTAAAACATAAACAAAACAAAAAAAGGTATGGAAAAAAATAATGAACAAATTTTGGAAAGTGTTGTGGAATAAAATAGTTTTATTAAATAAAAAGTTTTTATATTAAAATTTTAAGAAAAATAATGTAAGTTGTTGTAAAAGTATTTGTATTGTTCTATTTTTGTTAATAGTAGTTTATTTGGACAGATAATATACAATTTTTCAAAAGTGGCGCAACCTTTTATTGGTTTGTTAAGACTGTCAAAACACTTTGACTGTTCCCGTACTTTTGTGTAATTTTGTATAATTGTGAGGGAAATTTATGCTTGCTCTCATTTTCACGAACTTTACCCAAAAAGTAAAGAAACAAAGCTATTATATTATTATAAAAAATAATTTGTTATTATAAAAAAAAAACAAGTTATAGTGCTATATTCGGCTGTGTCGAATCTTTATACCCTCCACCGACAGGAGTGGGCTCTATATGATAAATACATAAATATTATTAACTAATCTTCACAAAAACGAAAGTCAGCATTAAAATTAGTTGCGGTTTAGGCCTGAATTAAATTATTGACCGACAATTAAGAACATTTTATGCGTTTCTTGTTAGAACTTTGAACTGGCTTGAGTAAAATATCATGATTCGTAAAAGTTTTAGCCGAACTAAAATAATTTTTAGGAGCGTAATTTGTATTGGAAATATGGTCAATTATGGACCAATCATCCCAAAATTCTTAAGACTAATTTCTGGTATTACAAAAAATAAATTTCAATACAGCAGTGTAATAAGTTTTAACGTTAACAGTAAATTTCACAAATTTGCATGATATTTTTTCTGGCCATAAGAATTTAAGTAAGAAATTTCACCGCAATATCTATATCTGTGATGGTTTTAGGCGAATTTAATTATTTTCCCAAAGTGGGCTTTACTTGATTTTAGGCGCAATAAACTGTTTTCCGAGAGTAGGGTTTATATGGGGCCTTGTGTAAATTATGGACCGATCTTCAACATATTTTACAGTGTGATTTCTGGTCCTATAAAACTGTGACGTACCAAATTTTAGTATGATTTATTACGGTTTTTGGCGTACGAAACGGTTTCCGGGAGTGGGGTTTATATGGGACCTAGTGTAAATTATGGACCGATCTTCAAAAAATTTTACAGTGTGATTTCTGGTCCTATAAAACTCTGATGTACTAAATTTAAGTACACTAGTGTTATTAATTGCGGCTTAATGCGTACTAACCTGTTTTCCGCGAGAAGGGTTTATATGGGGCCTATGGTCAATTATGGGCCGATTTTCACGTAATTTAACAATATGATTTGCAGTCGTATAAAGCGAATTCGTGAAATTCGTTTTATGTCCTTCCGAGCATTATTCCACCAATTATGTTAGTTTTTGTATCAAAATTATTTTTTATTTATTTATTTATTTATTTATTAAATTTCAGTAACCTAGCCTATTGGCCATAATCGGCTTACAAAATTCTACTTAATAATAGAAAACAATTTTTAAAGAAATTAAAAAATTTAAAAAATTTAAATTCAAATTGGTACATAGTACATACAATAAAAAATAAATTATAAATTATAGAAAAAAGTTTTATATAAAAGAAATAACATTTAATAATAAATTCTTAATTAAAAGGTCAATTAAATTGCACAAAAATTAAAAGCAAAACCCAACAATTCCAAAAAAATCTAAAATACATAAAGCTATTAATTAAAATGTCAGAAAAAAACCTACAATGCAGAAAACTCACGATAGAGTTTAACCTTAAAAACATCAGGGGAGACATTAAATACCCTCAAAGAGCCTGGCAACTTATTATATAACCGAGCCACTCTTACACAAAATGAACGCTCCAAAACTGAAGTTAATCTTGGTATTACCAACTGCTTATTTCTGTTAGATCTACCAAATTCAAATAAATCAACCAAATATTTAGGCGTCAGCACCTTATATGACTTGTAAAAATGCAATAACGTCCTAAATTTAACTAAATCATCAAATGAAAATCCAAGAAATCGTACAACATACGAAGAAACATGCCGACATAATCTAAGAGAAAACAAATATCTTATCACCCTATTGAACACCAGCCTTATCCTTTTCAAAACATAACCCCACGTTCCCGAGTACACTTCCAAGGCATAAAGAAATAATGGCATAATAAGGCTATGAACAATCCGCCTTTTAACGAAAAAAGGCAAAATTAAATCCAAACTATACAACTTACGCAAAGAAAAGTTAACCCTAGAAACTATAGTATTCACATGGCTTTCAAAACTCAATTTATTATCAACAATAACCCCAAGGCATTCCATTTTCTCAACAAACTCAATCAAATGACCATCTAACGTAATAGAAAAAACAACCCTATTACTTTTACCAAACATCATTGCCTTAGACTTTTTCGCATTAATAGACAGGTCGTTATTACCTATCCAATCAACCAATAACCCAACAGTATAATCAATCATGTTCTGCAAAACATCTGAAAACTCCGCAGTACCACTGAACAACAGCTGCACATCATCAGCAAATGCAAATGGAATACACATTCTATTAGCTATGTTCCCAAAAAGATCATTAACAAACATGATAAACAGAAGAGGACCAAGAACAGAACCCTGTGGGACACCACTATAAACCGAAAGCAAACCTGAAGCACGACCACTACTAAATACATACTGCCTTCTTTGCGATAAATAAGAAAAAATAAGCTTACAAGCCGATACAGAAAAGCCATAATAATCACGCAGCTTTCTTACCAAAATCGAATGGTTTACCCTATCAAAGGCCTTAGCCAAATCCAGCGACAATACAACACAAACTCCACCATTAGAAACATTCTTCCTAATGCTGTCCGTTAAACCCAGAAGTAAAGAAGTAGTACTTCTATTACACCTAAATCCAGACTGACAGTCATGTAACAACTGCCTATCATCAATATGCTTAACAAGTTGGATCTTAATAATATGCTCCACCATTTTTGACAAAATTGGCAAAATAGATATCGGCCTAAAATCATCACTCCCCTTTTTTCCAATAGGTATAACTTTCGCTACCTTCCACTGTATCGGAAAGCTTGACGTAGTCAAAATTGTATTTACCAAATGTAACACATAACCTCCAATAATCGGCATCAAGAGTTTAACAAACTTAAGTCTAAAACCATCAAAACCAACCGCCTGCGACTTAATCAAATTAAAAGCCTCAAACATTTCAACCAAGTCAACTGCACGAAAAGAAAAACCATCCTGCATAAAATCAGAAAAGTCAACAATTCTATTACCGTCATCAGATTGATTAGAGGAAAAAGCAGCATTTAAATAGTCAGGATCAACATCAACAAAATCATCAACACTACTTACAACTCCATTTTTCCTAAGAATATACCAAAATTCCCTACCATCCTTGCAATCAAATAATGACCCATGTGCCCTCCTCTTTAATCTTCTAATAACTGACTTAACCTTATTTCTACACCTACAGAATAACCTCCAATTCAAATCAGTCCTATCACCCAAATATGCTGTATACGCAAGATCCCTAAGAGAAATATGATACTTTATCTCAGGCGCATTAATCCAGTCAACCACACGATTTCGAATAATCCGTCTTTTAAAAGGAACTACAGCATGAAGTAACCGAAAGTTATTGTTGAGTATCCCCAATTGCTCATCAACATTGTTAGTCAAATATATGCTATCAAAATCACACTCCCTTGCCCTAGCCTCAAGCAAATGAATGTCAACTACATTATAATCAAAATATTCATAAAATTGTCTGCTTACTGGTCGTACTATTTCAATTGATAAAAATATAAATGCATGTCTTGTTATACCAGGACATTGAAACTGATTAGCTAACTTAACCAACTGAGTAGCCGAAACCATAAAATAGTCGATTAAAGAAGTCGAACCATGGCAAGTATCAAAGTGGGTTGGCATTGAGTTATGAACAAGGGAAACACCCATCCTACTACATACATCTCTAACCCTTAAAGATTTAACTTGATCAAACAAATTGTTATTAAAATCACCCATGATGACAATATGAGAATAACGTACAAGTAAATCAGAAACTTCGTTCTCAAATGAAGCCAAGTCACCATGAGGAAGATATACATTCCCCACCAATAGCTTCGTATCATTAAGGAACAATTCAACAAATAAGCACTCAACAACCCCATAGTTAACACCAATATGAACCACCCTATGCCTAATATTATCAGAAATATACAGAGCTACCCCACCACCCCTTTTTTTTTTTTTTTTTTTCGAGAGAGAGCGGGGAGATTTCTCCCAACGGAGACGGTACCGCGACCAAACCAGGTCTATTGTACCCACCCCCCTTTAGTTGGCCAAAAGACCCTCTGCTTCCCAGAGAAACCCAAGAAGGTCTTTTGCCGGTATTACACCGACTCGGGACGCGCCCATCGTACCGTGCCCTAAGTGTCTCCTTCTGGCCCATGCCAGCGCGGGGCAGTCACACAGTAGGTGCTTTGTAGTTTCGTCCTCTTCACGGCATAGTCTACATTCTTGGTCCTCTGCCAGACCCATCCGAAAGAGGTGGTGCTTGACCGTATGGTGGCCCGTCAAATAAGCCACCAACAGCCGTAATTCTCGTCTGTTGAGACCCTTTGTCTCCAGTGTACTTCCGGGAAATATAAATTCCTTCGCCTGACGCATTCCCGGTAGCGATACCCAGTATTTTCTGTGCTCGCTGAGAGCCCATTCCCCCAATAGGGATTGGGTAGTGGCCCAGCTTAACCCACAAAAGGGCTCGGGGCCCACCATTTGGGCATTTGCTCCAGCCCTAGCCAGTTCATCAGCCCTATCGTTACCCGGAACCCCTGAGTGTCCCGGCACCCAACAGAGTGTCACTCTGTTTCTTGAGCCCAGCTCCTGTAGCCTTCCCCGGCATTCCGCCACCAACTTCGAGGACAATTTCCAGGAAGAGAGTGCCTTAATGGCCGCTTGGCTATCAGTGAATATCGCAATGCTGTTTCCTATCATTCCCTTGTTAAGAATGTTTCTACAGCACACATCGATGGCGTGGATCTCGGCCTGGAATACACTTGGTGTTCTTCCCATGGCTATCGAGATTCGCGTGTTTGGTCCAAATACCCCAGCACCCACCCCGTGCTCCGATTTGGATCCATCAGTATACCAGCGTAGTCCCTGGTTACCATCACAGGGATTTCCACTGTCCCAAGCTCCCCCATTTGGGAGGATCGTGCTAAACCTTCTGTTAAAGCTCAGTTCCGTGGTCTTAATGTCCGCCCTTGTGTAGACCGATAGACCAGGAGCTAATTTCATCAGACCAGCGTGTCCGTTGACCCCATCTGCCAGTCCGGATGTTTGTTGGATCCTAAGGAGACTCGATATTGCGACCTTCCTTATATGGATGTGTAATGGCAAGATGCCCAAAATAGTTTCAAGTGCCGCTGTTGGACATGTGCGCATCACCCCCGTCAGAGCTACACAGACCATTCTCTGTAGCCTTCCGCACTTTTGAATCGCCGACACCTGCTGGATCTTTAGCCACCATACCAGGGATCCATAGGTGATTATCGGTCTAATCATCATGAAATAAAGCCACTTAATCATGCTAGGGCCAAAGCCCCAGGTCTTCCCAAAGAAGCTCTTACAGGCCCAGAAGGCCCTAAGTGCCTTCTTCAGGGTCGCATCCAAGTGCGAGTTCCAATTTAGCCGCTTATCCAGGACAATTCCCAGGTACTTGACTTCATTGGAGTACTCGATTTCCGTCCCATTCACTGACAGTCTACCCAATCTGTGCTTATATCTTCTCGTGAACGGGACCACGACCGCTTTTTGGGGGTTGATGTTCAGCCCCCTTTCATGGCACCATTTGAGAACCTTGTCGAGAGCACCCTGCATCACCTCAGTGATTGTTCTCTCGAATTTTCCGGTCACAATGATGGCCAGGTCGTCCGCATAACCAATGGCCCGCAGGCCGTATTCCTCAAGTCTGACGAGCAGGTCATCAATCACAAGGCACTATAGCAGGGGAGAAAGTACCCCACCCTGTGGACAACCTTTAACAGCACTAATGCTGACGCTAGCGTCATCCCACGAGGCGGTAATTCTCCGTTGTCTCAGCATGGCGCCGATCCAATTAATGGTATAATCATCTATCCGTTTTTGCGACAAAGCATCCTTGATAGAGTCGTAACTTGTGTTGTCGAAGGCACCCTCCACGTCAAGAAAAGCACATAGTGCAATATCCTTGTTGTTATGTGCCTTCTCTATTTGCGCAACCAGATGGTGCAATGCTACTTCCGTCGACCTACCCTTCTGATAGGCGAACTGCGTTCCGTGCAATGGCGCGGAGATTCTCAGCTCGTCCCGGATGTGCAGGTCCAGTAGCCGCTCAACAGTTTTAAGCAGAAATGATGTGAGGCTAATAGGCCTATAGGACTTCGGCTTCTCTAGCGGCTTGTTGCCAGATTTGGGGATAAACACCACTCTGACCGCTCTCCACGCGGTCGGAATATGACCCCAGGTGAAGCTAGCCTTAAACAGATCAATTAGCGGGTCCATTATAATATTAAGACTTTCCTGTAGTAATACCGGGAAAATCCCGTCACCACCTGGTGACTTATAAGGGCTAAAGGAGCCAACTGCCCAGCGAACCCTATCCTTGTCGAAAATTCTACCGGCCAATCCAGTGGCTCGTCCAGCTCCTGGGATTGCCGCTTCGATCTCCGCGTGTTCATTGCCCGTCACAATAGTAGAGCCTGGGAAATGAACTTGTAGCAGGGTTTCCAGAGTTTCCCTACGATTTGTAGTGAAGGTACCATCTGTTCTCTCCACTAGGCCCACTCCATTGGAGTGTCCTTTGGCCATTACCCTATGCAGCCTTGCCGCATCAGGGAGGTTTGCTATGCCACTGCAAAAGCTCCTCCATGTATCCCTTTTGGATTTGCGTAAGGATCTGTTGTAATCAGTAAGAGCACATTTGTACTCCTGCCAATTCTTAGTCTTCTTTGCCTTGTTGAATAACCTTCTGACCTGTCGCCGTTTCAGTTCGAGCGTGTCGTTCCACCATGGAGTTCTACGGCTGGAGCTGAAGTTGCGTATGGTCGTGCTCTCCCGAAAGGATGAGATCAGTGTATCCTCTACAAGGTTGGCTGCTAGCTCAATATCATCGACTGACCCGATGTCGGTCATTAGGAGCCCAGCCCTTCGGCTGACGAGGGACTGGAACTCCTTCCAGTCCGTTCGTCTAGGATTAAGAGCGCCTTTGCGCAGATCCGCCCTACCCGGTATGTCGAACCCACCACCCCTTAAAAATGGACGATCATTCCTATGACATGTATACCCCAAAATATCAATAGCTGAAGTAGATACAGACTCCTTCAACCAAGTCTCACTTACCCCAAAAACATCCAAACAACAACCCTGCAGCAAACATTTGATTTCAGATAATTTAGAGGAGCTAGGTTTCAAATTAAAACTGGTACAATTTAAATGACCTATATTTATATTCTGCTTAAAACTAGACAATTGAGAACAAAGAAAATTATTATCACTTATAACAGGTCCAAGATTAAATCCAGCAGACATTAGAATTATATATAAGAGTACACATTTGCAAGAAAAATAATTAAAAATAAAATACTTGTAATCACAAAATTAACCTGAGGGAATATATACACAAACATATTTATATATGCATACGAAAATAAATACATATATACATATTCAAACGTACATACATATATACATACATTAATACAAACATACATATATACATACATCAATACATACATATATATATATTCACACACGCATACATATATACATACATCAATACATACATACATTAATAAACAATGCGTTACTCAAATAATTAACAAACTGCAATCAAAGTAGAAAAACTACCATTTCATCCACTACTAAAACAAAAAAAAACCTGCTTTAACATACTAGATGCATAAATTATGAAATAATAAAATTTACATATATACATACATATGTGTAAAATATTAATTTTCCCTACAAAACATATTGAAAATATAATAAAATAAATGCTATGAAAACGAATTATTATAAAAATTTACAGATGAAAATGAATCATTCGAACTCTCCAGCAATCCAACACATTGTTCATGAGAATAAGTCTCAGCAGTACCATTAGGCAATTCAACTCTCACTTTAGGGACATCATAATTCCAAAGCCTATATTTAATAAGTTTTCCATCCTTTCTAAGTTTGCGGCATACAGATAAAAGCTTTCTAGCAGAATCAGTCAAATGATCATTTAAAAATATTTTTGACTGAACACCATTGCAAAGGATTGGAGAAACAATATCCACCAGCTTTATATTTCTACTATTATTAAAGTTAATCATAACCGCATCCCGAATCTGAACTGAATTAAATTTTACCAGTACAGCTCTACCACCAGCAAAATAGGTACAGTGCTGAATATCAGAATCAGAAACCATAACATTACATTTCGAAAAGATGTTTAAAAGTGGCGTTCGAAGATCCTTTATTTTCATTGGCAAACCTCTTATAACAATGTTGGCTCTGTTAAGCCTTCTTTCCATTATGCTCCTCTGCTTTTCAAGCATCGCTAACCTACTATTCGCAGCATTATCCACAGCATTAACTACATCAAAGCTATTTTTAACATCGGTTTTTATTTGCTGAACATTCAAAACTTGTGATTCAACAAAATCACTAAATTTTTTCTCCATTTGCCTTATTCCATTTTCAAGATGGTCATTTAACTTACTCCGGCATTCCTGCATCTTATCTTCAATTTCCTTTTCTAGGAAAGTGGTAAGAGTAGAAAAACCCTTTTTAAGCTCTTCTTGAACGTCAAAGAATTTAGGTATATTTGTGCAACCTTCACAGATAAACTTAAATACTTTATTTTTGGACATCAAAATATGTTGTTCAAGAGTAATTTCTGCACATTGAATATGAAAATATTTGTTACAATAAGCACATCCAATACTTCTTTGACTCTTCGTGACATTTTTATTGCAGTCAGGACATTTAAAATTTTCATTATGAGGAGCCATTTTATTCATATAACAAACTCCCAACTCTAGCAAAGACAGCCACAGAAAAATATGTCTCAAAATTTATATGAAGAAGAAGAGCAAGTAAACAATTAAAAACTTTGTTACAAACATATGATGACAAACAGCTTCTTTATCTTTGTTTTTTCCCGTATATAAAGAGGAACATAAATTGTTAGTTCTTCAATTTTTATCAATTTTTTATGTTGGTGGTTTCACATTTTGATTCATAGTTCTGAGCCTACTGAACCGATGTTGCTGGATTTCAATCCCAAACTGGTTAGGATAACTACAAGCAATTTGAGACCAAGTTCTTTTCCTTCTTTTACGTTTTTCTAAAGTGAGCGTGTTTTCAACATACGGACAGACAGACGCACATGGCTAAATCGACTTAGAACAGTGATGCTCATTCAGGCAAACAATTGTTTAGAAGCCCCACCCCTTTGTTTTTTACGCTCATTATTTTTGTCGTACGTGTGAGAGCAACAAGCGCACATGTACGATAGATGCATTGATATTTGTTCAAATACAGTGTGTAAAATAATGCTTTAAACACATTCGAGACAGCAGACTACCGACTTCAATATGTCAACAATAGAATACATGTGTTTATATGGAAATGATTATTTTAACGACGACGCGGCAAAATGGCTGCAGGTTGTTGTCTATGCTAATATTGTCGTTGTAGTCAAATTAAACTAATTTCTATTTTTGTACGCTACAAAACAGAAAAAGTGCTGCTAATATAATCAAAAATTAGAAGAATTAGTGCATATAATATATAATAATAATTTTTTAGTTAAACAGCAAAGAACCGGATTGAAACAAGAATATAAGCGCGGCTCACCACCAAATCTATATTATTTTTACATTTTAGTATCCTTAAAAGAAGTTATATAGGAAGATGTTTGTCACGCCAACGCTCTTAGTTTTAGCAGTACGGGTATCATTGAAAAATTGAAAGTGCTTTTCACATAGTGTTTAAAGCACACCGATTTATTAACCCATTCAGAGCCCATTTCAAATGCTCATACTTCTTGACTGACTTTTTTACTAAATTTGCTTTATCTTTAAATTATGTCGATATAATAATAATTATTTAACAATAATATACACATGTTACCAAAGTTATTAGGACTTTGATTAATAAAGTTTTTCTGTATTGCGGGTTTTCAGCCTTCCTAAACACTTTTCAAATATTTACATATTACTATATTTCAATATGTAACAACTGCATAACTATTACCACTATATATTTTAACTCAAACTTATAAATAAATTGTGAAGTTTTCCAAAATAAAATTTCTTTTAACCCTAATAACTTTAAAATTTTATATGAT
Organism: Pollenia amentaria; assembly: GCA_943735925.1. Taxonomy (NCBI): domain Eukaryota; kingdom Metazoa; phylum Arthropoda; class Insecta; order Diptera; family Polleniidae; genus Pollenia; species Pollenia amentaria. Next base: position 230,240,661 of record OX031009.1, read on the forward strand.
GGAGTTTCTAAAAATTTAGCATATAAAAACTTGGGGTGTTCTCTATAACATATTATATTTGAGAAAATATTATTATACATATCGACATAATTTTAAGATAAATCCTCTTAAGGGGTTAATAAATCGGTATATTTAATACATCATATGAAATGTGTTTCGAAAGACTCTATTATGATACCAATACTTTAAAGATTCAGATTATATTTTTCTTCCTATACTATTGATAAAGTGCTCTGAAACCTTTACGACCTATAATTCATAAACTTAGTGCGTTGAACCAAAAAATTACAGTAGAATCGCGATACAGTAATCTTGCGGTCAAGTTAACCAAATTTTAGCGCTTCTGTGCCGATCTAAACTTTAACTCTAAGTTAACTTTTCAGATCGTATTAGTAAAAGTACTGATTTGTACAAACGATAACAAATTAGATTAAATTTTAAGCTGAAAGTTGAGAGTTTAAACAAAATTGAGAAATACATTAAAGAAAAACTATCGGCGTTGTATTATTGTATATCTGAAGTTGCCATCTCAAAAATAAAAACGAAACGTCACAAAATTTTCGAGGCTTTGAATAATACATAGGAAAAAGCATACAGGAAAACATTACATAGACCAAAATATGCCGATCTTAAAGCAAGTTTGTACAAATGTTTTCTTGAAGCATCGAAAACGTAATTGCGCAATCACTGTTCTAATTTCAATATCAATAGCTAAGTGCGAGTTCGTGTAACTGCAACCTGTAAAGACAATAATGTCAGTAATGGATGGCTGGCAAATGTTTAGAAAATACCCAGAATTCGCTATCTGAAAATTTTTAAAGAACTAATTTTCAGACAAACGTCATATGTAGCATCTAACACATAATACATGACTGATTGTATAATTATTAATTATAAATTGTAGCCGGTACAAATTAGATCTAAATTTCTTTTTTGTACAGATGAAAACTAAGTCATTGAAAAAAATATAGGTACCTATGTTTATAATTGCATTTTTTTACAATTTAGAAAAGTTAATAAATAAGACGAAAAAGGTAACAACCCTTAGGACATTTCAGTTTACTTTTTCGGGATTATACTATATATTAGGAAATTTTTATTCAACCTGCCATGAAGATTATATTCTTTATGAGTTCCAAAAACAATAAAATTAAAATATTTTAAATGTTTTTTAATAAATTCATTTGTTTTTACGTTAACAAATTTATCATAAATAAGTATTTATATTTTTGTAGGCTTAAATTAAGTTTGTGTACGAGTCTGCAATTATGCATGTTGTTAAATTTATAAAAATTAAAAATGATAGTGGCACCACTGAAATGTAAATCCATAATAAAAAACACAGCTGTTTATATTTTTCAATTGTAGCTGTCGTCTTCAAAATAATTCAGTAGCTGATTACGCGACTACAATTGCAACCTGCAGCATTTGTAGTCGTGCCTTCGTGTTGCCTGCTGTCTCGAATGTGTTTAATGCATAAATAATAATGAAATTAATTTAGTTGTTCGTCAGACAGCGAATGCACATGCGCGGAAGCTAGTTTTGCTAAAAAATATTAAAATGCAAAACTATTTTATGATTAAAAATGCCTTTGGTAATGCCCAATGTCTTTTATGTTATCAAACATTTAAAGGACATTGGGAAAATGTTATTAAGAGGCATTATGATTCTTTTCATAGCAATATGACTGGATATACCGATGAAGAAAAAAAAAACCTTTTTATTAGAAATAAAAAGATTTTTTTGGAAAAATTGAAGGAATGGCTATCAGGGGAAGAAAATATTGAAAATAAATCAGATTTTATTTTAAAAAAAGCCATTTCAGACGTAGTCGCCTTAAATATTGTCAGGCAGGGCAGACCGTTTATCGATGGAGTTTTTATTAAACAGTTGTTTAGTAAACTTCTTCATATGCTAAATTATAATGTTAATTTAATATAATCTGTGCCCTTGTCCCGCAGTACTATTGCGCGTAGCGCTGCGCAGTTAGGAACATCGGTAGAGTTGGCAATTAAGGAAAAATTAAGAAATTGTGTATTTTTTTCCTTTTGCTTAGATGAAAGTACTGACATGAAATGGCTTTTTTTAAAATAAAATCTGATTTAATTTCAATATTTTCTTCCCCTGATAGCCATTCCTTAAATTAAAAAAAAAAAAATTTTATTTCTAATAAAAAGTTTTTTTTCCTCATCGGTAACCTAGTCATATAGCTATGAAAAGAATCATAATTTTCTTAATTAATCCCTAATCACCAACTCTACAGAAACCCCTAAACAACGGAAGTTAAACACATACACTTAATTCAGTGTGAACTGCATTATTATAAATTTTATATAACCAATAAAAAATCTTGTGATATAATATTAATAAAAATTGTGCGTTTAGCTTTGCGTGTCACTGTACTTAAAAATTCTCTCAGACTACATATGCAAAACATTTTTGAACACCAGTGACTTAGAATTACTCAAGGTGCCAGAATATTTATACTTTATGAGGTCTTAGATGTATTATAAAAAAGTTTCACACGGAATGACAAACTTAGTATACCCTCATTCACCACAGTGGTGGTGGAGGGTATAAAAACAAAGCATCAATATTTTTAATATTGGAGGAAGAAGTAGCTGTTAATAATGCCAAAAAAAAGAAGAAAACAAAAGGAACATTGGATTCGACCTTTTTTTTGGAAGGTAATGGTATGTATGTCTCTTTTAGGGAGCGATTGAAAAGGAATGATCCCGACCTATACAAAAACTTTGTGCGAATGTCACTAGACGATTTTGATTATTTGCTTAATCTCGTCAATAGAAAAAGCCAAAACTAATATGCGGGAATCTATATGCCCCGGAGAACGCCTGGCAATAACTTTGAGATTCTTAGAGACTGGGGACAGTTACGCAAGCTGATGTTCTTGTTTAAACGATCAAGATCATCGATATGCAATATTGTGCCCGAAGTCTGCGCTGCATTATATAAAGTATTAAAAGATGAATTTTTAAAGGTAAGATCTAATTTATTAAATAAAAAAAACATATCAAAAATAATATCTATTGGTACAGATGCCAGCAACAGAGGAGGAATGGGAGAATAATTTCCCAAAGTATAAATATGTACTGATATGTATTGAATCAAAAGAATGAACATTCTGTCAAATTATTTATAGTTATCAATAGCTGCGTTCGAGACACAAAAGTTTTTACTATTTTTTACTGAACTTTACTGCATTTTACTAAATTGCGTTCGCGTACACAAAATACAGTAAATGAGAACACAAATTGAGAGCGTAAAGTGACAGTTCTTGACTGAGTACTTACAAATTTTTACTGCAGAAAAATTTTTGCAGTAAAATTTAGTAAAACAAAAAAACATGTTTCAAAAAGTAAACAAACAAAAGTAGCAAACAAAAGGCATACAAATTTTGAAAAAATGGTTTAAAAAAAGAAAAGTTGAAATAAAACTAAAACAAAAACAAAAAATGAATAAATATTAATTAATTAAACTTGTTTGTGAAGAATTTATATGGCTAAATACCAACTTTTGAAACTTTGTTTTGTTAGGTTAATTTTTTGGATTTGCAAAAGTGTCAAGTACTCGGGTACTTAGAACAGCCCTTGTTTTTAAAGTTATCAATAGTAAAAAAAAGTATTCGTGTACTATTGATAAAATTTAGCCGGACACAAATTATCAAATTCAAATAAAATAAAAAACAAACAAATATGAAAGATTACATAAAATAATTTGTTTGTATTTTCCAAAAATATTCGTGTTATAAAAAGTATTTAATCGAGTACCAATAGGAAAACGAGTTAAGTAGTCAAAAATGTAAAGATTGCAGTTATTTGCAATCAGCTGTTGTCTTTATTTTACGAATTTTTTACAAATTTTGCGTTCGCGTACTTTTTTGGACAACAGCTTTTTGTGAGAGCAAATTTTTAAGTTTACTCATGTGGGAATGAAACAGTATACGAAAGGACTGTAATGAGAAACTGTAATGAGAAGAGTTAGTTGTGAACAAGACGCCGAGCGCTTAAGACGTATAGACGGAGTTTTTTTTATTTGATTTAATATCTACATTTTTTTGAAACTTTGAACTTTTAATTTAAATACTTAATTTTTTCCAATTCATATTAAACACTTCATATTTTGAATTTAATAAATAAATAATATTTTATTAAAGATAAAATACTACAAATTTGGGGGCTCAACCAAAATATAATATTTTGTGTCGTGTTAGTGTTTTTGCTGATTTAAGAAAAACCGTTGAACATTCTTTTGAGAAACTAGACCGCAAGGAAAGGAAAAAAAGGCGTCGCGACGCGAATGTATGTGTGAATTTAAAGAAAAGAAAACGGTAACGGTTAAACACGAGGCAAATGTATGCTTTAGGTGATTTTGTTGCTGTACGCAAAAACTTATCAACTGCTAAACGTGGTGTTGTAGTGGCTCTACACAAACTAGTGTTTGCAAGCGAAGGTGATCGTCAGAACAGGCAGAGGCTGAGAGAATTTGTTGGTTTTGACTTCGATGAAGATGACGAGCAGTTTCAAAGGAAAAAAGAATACGTTAACAAGAATTTGAGTACGGCAGACTTGGTTTCAATTTGCAACATTTTGTCTTTAGACTACGACGCTGATGACTTGTTTTTGCACATATTCAAGAACATGCGAAAAGATAATTTGTTTTGTTGTAACGAGATGAACGACGAAAACGATGATGATGAAAGTGATGAAGCAGAGGCTTGTGACGACGATGCAAATAATATAGTGTACTTGCGCGACGACGTAGATGATGCTGCTAAAGGTGGCGACGTTAATGCAGTAGTCAGATGTGAAAGAGATGAAGCATTTGAGCAGAACAATGAAGGGTGTAAAAATATCAACGACGGCGGCGATGTTTATGAGAGAGACAACCAAGTACGTAGAACAAAGCCATATGCGAATAGAGAAGTAAATGAAAACGATGACAAGCTAAATCAAAACAAAACATACAAGGTGCAACAGTGTAACGTATCATCATTAAATATGCCAAGATTTTCAATTAATTTCCGTGACATAGAAGATTCAGTTAGACCATTTGATGGAAGTGGCACCCTACCTATTGATGCTTGGATAAATGAATTTGAGGAAATTTCGGCCGTGATGTATTGGGACGAATTTCAAAAATTTATATTTGCGAAAAAATCACTCAGAGGTCTGGCCAAATTATTCATTGCTAGTGAGAGAGGTATAACATCGTGGTTTAAATTAAAGCAAGTATTGATCAGTGAATATAAGACTACGGCCAACAGTGCCCAACTGCATAAAATGTTAACGGAACGGAAAATTAACAAAGATGAGAATGTTCTCGAATATTTTTTGAGAATGAAGGAAATGGCTTCACGTGGAAAAATAGAGGATAGTGCTTTGATGCAGTATGTTATTGACGGAATAAAGGATCTCACAATTAATAAAACCATACTGTATGGCGCAAATAACTTAGATGATTTTAAGGGAAAACTTAAATGTTATGAGACGATGCTGGAAAGATCCTCAAAACAAAAAATTGATCCTAAGACAACGAACAACAACAAAACGGGAGCTAAGATTGAAAAAACTATTTTATGTTATAACTGTGGTGATAAGGGTCACACATCCAAAAATTGCAAGGATAAAGAGAAGGGAATAAAATGCTTTGGTTGCAACAAATTTGGCCACATTTCAAAGGAGTGCCCGCTTAAAGTTCAAAGGGCAAACGTAAGGCAATTAGCTGTTGAAAACATTATGAAAGTAAATGTCAATTTCACAAATCAATGTTGGATGGCTTTGTTTGACACTGGCAGCAAATTTAATGTCGTGACCGAAAAAGTGTATAATTCGCTGAATAAACCTGATCTTTGTAAGTCTGATTTTTATCTAATTGGCTTTGGTAATACCTCCGGTGACGGTAAAATTAAGCCGATGGGAAACTTTAAGGCTAATGTTGGTATCGAAGGGGAAAATTACGATTTAACATTCCATGTGGTTTCATACGCCTGTATTGATGTCGAAGTGATACTGGGGAACGAGTTTTGTTTATTTGCTGAAGTAAATATTAAACCGGACGGCCTGAAGATAAGTAAGGTGAGAGATGAGGCTGCTAAAGAGGTGCATAGTATCATGTTGATGGATGTTTGTGTTGATGACAAGGTAAACAGCATTAATGTTGATGAAACGGCTAGTGAGTATGCTAAGCGTGAGGTGGTAGAGATGATTTCTAACTATAAACCAAATAAGTGCAAAACAACTAACGTCGAAATGCGAATAGTTCTAAGGGACGAGAAGCCTATATTCTGTAATCCTAGACGACTCCCAATCAAAGAGAGATGTATTGTAGACAACCAGATCGAACAATGGCTGAATGAAGGAATTATAGAATCATCGGAATCAGAGTTTTGCAGCCCTATTGTTTTGGCCAAAAAGAAAGATTTAACCGCAAGGCTGTGTGTGGATTTTAGAAGAGTTAATAAGGTAATCGTTAAGGATCGTTATCCACTCCCGCTCATTGAGGACCAACTCGACCGTTTGCAGAACGCGTTAATCTTCAGTACAATCGATTTACGAAACGGTTTCTTCCATGTTACCGTAAATGAGGAGATTCGAAAATATACGTCATTCGTAACGCATAATGGCCAATACCAATTTTGTAAGGTTCCGTTTGGTCTATCGAACTCGCCTGGTGTGTTTCAACGCCATGTGAATGCAATATTTCGTGATTTAGCCCGTGAGGGTATAGCTTTACCATACATTGATGATATCATCATCCCGGCAAAAGATGAAGAAGAAGCATTGATCAACTTGAAACGCGTATTAGATCTAAGCAGAGATTACGGCTTGGATATTAACATTAAAAAATGTAATTTCTTGAGGAAAAGAATTCAGTTTCTTGGTCACATTATTGAGAATCAACAGGTATCACCGTCGGTCGAGAAGACAGCTGCAATGGTAAACTATCCAGTACCTCAAAATGTCAAGCAGTTGGAGAGATTTCTTGGTCTCGCAGGTTATTTTAGAAAATTTATCCCGAACTTTTCGATTATTGCCAAACCCCTTACTGACCTTAGGAAGCAGAACACAAAGTTCGTTTTTGGACACGAACAGATGACAGCGTTTGTCAAACTGAAAAATATTTTAAGTAGTGGTCCGGTGTTAAACTTATTTAATCAGAATTTTGAAACAGAGGTCCACACTGACGCTTCGATGGATGGTTATGGTGCAGTACTGCTTCAGAAGTCGCCAGACGATAATCAACTGCATCCGGTGTACTACATGAGCAAAAAGACGACTGAACAAGAACGCAAGTATACTAGTTACGAGTTGGAGGTGTTGGCAGTCATAGGGGCATTAAAGAAGTTCAGGGTGTATCTAATAGGTTTAAACTTCAAACTGGTGACGGATTGCAACGCTTTCACTAAGACTTTAGACAAAAAAGATTTGTGTACGAGAGTCGCTCGATGGATACTCTTTTTGCAGGAATACGAATATGTTGTAGAGCATCGCCCAGGGTCCCAAATGCGCCACGTGGACGCCCTGAGTAGACATCCAATTATGGCGATCGTTGAGGACAGTCTTATCTCAAAAATTAAACGTTTACAAAACCAGGACGAAGATCTTAAGACTATCAAAGATATTTTAAGGGAGAAGACGCCGTATAATGATTACTTCTTGAAAGGAGATGTCTTGTATAGATTTTCGAATGATTACGAATTGCTGGTGATACCAAAGGGTATGCACACTCAAATTATAAAAGAGGCACACGAGAAGGGTCATTTTTCAACCAGGAAAACTAAAGAACTAATAGCAAATGACTATTATATACCAAAACTAGAGGGGAAGATACAGAAGTTCATCTCTAATTGCATCCCATGTATAATAATAAATAAGAAAAGAGGGAAACAAGAAGGGGAACTGCATCCACTTCACAAAGAGGCAATGCCGTTACATACGTATCATATTGACTATCTTGGCCCACTCGAATCTACTAGCAAGATGTATAATCACATATTCGCTGTGATTGACTCGTTTACAAAATTTTGTTGGCTGTATCCGACAAGAACAACATCGGCCAGGGATGCTATTTCGCGACTGCAGTCACAGAGTATCATTTTTGGAAACCCGATTCAGATAATATCCGACCGTGGCTCAGCTTTTACAATGAAGATTTCAGGACTTATTGCTCGGAAGAGAAGATTAACCACATCCTTATTACAACAGGTCTACCGCGTGCGAACGGACAAGTCGAAAGACTTAACAGTGTTATCATCTCAGTTCTGTCAAAACTCAGCATAAGTGATCCCTCGAAATGGTTCAGATTCGTTGGAAGAGTTCAGCAAATTATAAATTCGACATACCACAGAAGTATTGGAACTACCCCATTCGAAATGCTTGTTGGCACTAAAATGAAGACCAAAGATGATATCCAACTGAAGGAGCTTATTGAACGAGAATTAGCAGCCGATTATGACAATCAAAGAAGTGAACTAAGAAAAGCAGCTAAACAACAAATACTTGAGGTTCAAGCCGAGAACAAGAAAAGTTATGATTTACGCCGTAAACCGCCTAGACTATACAACCTTAATGATCTTGTCGCTATCAAAAGGACCCAGCTGGGAGGTGGCCTCAAACTTAAGCCAAAGTATTTGGGACCGTATCAGATTGTGAAGATCAAGCGGAACGACACGTATGATGTGATCAAATTCGGTGAATGTGAAGGCCCTAGACGTACCACAACATGTGCGGAATTTATGAAGCCATGGCCCGACGAGGTTGATGAATCACCAGATGAGCTAGACACGCAGGATGGCCGAGATGTGGGAATGAAACAGTATACGAAAGGACTGTAATGAGAAACTGTAATGAGAAGAGTTAGTTGTGAACAAGACGCCGAGCGCTTAAGACGTATAGACGGAGTTTTTTTTATTTGATTTAATATCTACATTTTTTTGAAACTTTGAACTTTTAATTTAAATACTTAATTTTTTCCAATTCATATTAAACACTTCATATTTTGAATTTAATAAATAAATAATATTTTATTAAAGATAAAATACTACACTCATTTACTGCATTTTACAGTAAAAGTACTCAAACGCACCTAATATTGCCAGATGCGATTGCCAGATGCTTATTTACGCGGCATCAATAAAAAAAAAAAATGTTGCTGTTTGCACGAGTTTGAAGCATTTTGGAGAGCAACTTTAAAGAAACTTTCAATCGTGTAAATCTATCTTAACTATAGATCTAATAGATATAAATGAGTGTGTGAAATATTTTTTTTTGTATGATGTTTATTTGTCGAGTTATGGGGTGGTAAAGTGTTGCTGGTTTTAAAAAATGTTTTTTTTTTAAATTATTTTTTCGAAATAAGGAAACAAAAAAAAAATTTAAGTGAGTTATAGGAAATCGATTAATCTTTAAACAAAAAAAAAAATATTCATCTGCAAAACCGAAACTTCGACATAATTTTTTTTTTTAAACCAAAATTAGCTTGAGTGTCCTTATTATATTGTAAAAGTTTTATTATGTGCTCTCCATAAGTTTAAAAGTTATGCTAATTTTGGCCTTGTTGTACCGTAAAGTACAGGAAATGATGAGTTTAAATTGAATTTTTTTTAAGTTCGACTTAATTTATTTTTAACTTTCTTTTTACCGAAATTGGCCTACGGCATACTTATTATACTGTAAAGCTTTTGCAACGGGATCTTCATTAGCTACAAAGTAATGCAAATTTATGAATATGCCTAACAAATTTTTTTTTAATCATATGCGAAGTAAACTTCACACCCGGAGACCAATATGATCCATTGTGACGCCTTAGTTAGTAATAGAATTCTATTAACAGAAGAATAGGAGAAATAAATATAAAAACATCAAAAGAATGGAGAAAGTTGTGGAATGCGAAAAATCGGACAACAAAAGATAACAACTCTACCAAACAGAAAACTGCCCTAAATGTACCCAGTCTTCTGCTTCGTAGCCAGGTCATCTCGAGATCGAGACATCTTCCAATTCGCGAAAGAATCTATTACGTAGCCATCTCAGCCTGTTGTTCTGTAGCCACGCGATACCCTGCAGTGCGTGCGGTTTCCACAGACCCGATTAGTCCCGCTCAGAATCGATTCCCTGATTCTCCCAAAGTAGATGCGAATTGGAGGCAACTCATCAGCCATCTGTAAGTTTGACAAAAATCGAATACACACCTATATTGAACAAAGACTAGTGATCCAAGACACACTAAAAGAAGACCAAGAAATTTTAAAACAATTAAAGGAGAAATTTGATGATCCTTCTACTTCTATGAAGACCATGATACTTACCATATCACCTTAGTTATGGTGTGAAAATAAGCTGGCTAAAGCGTTTGGAACATCAAGGCGAAAAGCGAGAAAAGCTAAGGAACTTGTAGATGAGTTCGGTATCATGTCATGTCCTAACCCACGAGGTAGGCGAAAATTTATATAAATGCAATTATATACGCGAAGACAAAGCAGAATAAAGCCCGGTATAAGATATTTTATATCTGTTAAATCCGACGAGGGGAGAAGAGTGTACGCACAAAAACATCTACTGATGTGCAAAATTAACGAACTTTATCAGCAGTTCAAAGAGGAACATCCGAACGTTAAATTTTGCGTATCAAAGTTTTTTTTATTTAAGACCCAAACAATGCATTTTCGCTGACGCTACTGGAGCACAGATGTTATGTGTTTGCGCTTAACACCAAAATGTTAAACTAATGTTGAATGGTGCAAATATTGCCAACCTAAGAGCAGGTACTGTCATAAAACTTGTATGTTATAAGAATTGCCTTCGCATAATGATGTGCCCTAATTCAACACAGACGTGCCATTTAATGACTGAAAAATCACTGCTTAATGAAGGCTGTAAATCTTGCTCTGGCTTTAATGCAACTCGTGATCATCTGAAAATGATAATCGACAACAATCATGTGATATAAGTGCAATTTTGAAGTTGGTCCACATTATCTACTCAGGTATTACCCACTGAAGACTTTGTAGATACCTTTTGTGATGCCTTGGATATCTTTAAACTTCAAGCTTATATTTCAGAAGAACAGGCAATTTATTTTAAAAAACTTCGTTGCAGGTAAAATAGTCTTACACTGTGATTTTGCAGAAAACTAATGTTTTGTAGTTCAAGATTCTGCCCAATCTTTTCATCAATGGAACAATGACCTAGCAACAGAGATGGTAGTGAAGTAAAACACGGAAGCATTATTATGATCTCAGATGACCTTATGCATGATACATGTACCTTTTATTGTTACCAAAGAATACTTCACAAGCATCTATTGGAAAAATCTTTATATGCGTCAAAAGTAATCAGCCTTATTACGGTTCTCTTGTTGTGTGTTAATTTAATCTATTAGAAAAACGAATCAGTCGTTTTTGAGATCGAGAACCGTAATAAGGCTGAGTATAATATATAACTGATGGGGCCTACAACATTTTGAAAATTGTGGGGCCTCAATATTGCGAACTTATTTTACACTTTCACGCAACTTCTCATGGAAAGGGGTCAATGGACGAGGGGTCACAGTGAACGTGAAAATTTTTTTCTGCAACCTAGGTTTGATTCCGCAATCACAATTTCTGGAACTAAATTTACCATGCTTTTATTCCAAAATACGAAGGCATCCTTTTAAAAAGCACTAGTTCTATGATATAAACTACTTTTAAAATTCTAAATTAAAATTATTATCTTCATAACCAACATGTACGAGTGTAAATAAATTTTCATAACTTTTAAACTTATGGAGGGCACATAATAAAACTTTTAAAATATTATAAGGACATATAGGCTAATTTCGGTAGAAAAAAAAAATTAGGTCGAAGTTAGAAAAAATTTGGTACTCGATAAAATACATTTTACAAGACAGTTTAGGAAATACAAAAAAATTATTTTATGTAATATTTCAAACATGTTTTTTTTTTTTTTTATTTAATTTTGCTAATTTGTGGTATGTTACTTTATTCAAATGAACATGATTAATTTTTTTGCTATTGATAACTTAAAGAACAAGTGCAAATATAAGTACCCAAATACCTCACACTTTTACAACTCTAAAAAATAAACAACAAAAAATCCAAATTTTCATATTTTGAGTAAAGTTCATTAAATTTAATTTTCATTAAATTATTTTTATGAAGAAAGGAATTTTACAATATGGAATTAATTAAAATTTATGGATAATTTTTCATTCTTAACTGACCTGGGAATTGAACCCACGTTCACGGACATGTTGGTTTGACATGTTTTCATAGTAACCACATTATCTCCTCAGAAATCTTTGCCGTTTAACACTCACCGCCATTGAAGGCGGCTGGCAGTCAATAGCCAAACATCAATCTTTACACCAAATTGGTAGATCGAAATTTGTTTTGATTTACATGCAGTGCTGCCACGACTAACAAAATTTTTACAACCAAAATTTTTGAAAAAGTTACCAAATGTGAAAAAATATAACCAAGTTAGAAATGCCTTTTGTTAATTGAAAAAATCTTTAAAATTAATAGGAAAATATTAATTACAAATTAAGATAACAAAACAAGAATTGCAATAAATTATTAAAGTAAATTATTATTATTATTATTATTATGACATGTTCTTATTTACAATTCATGAAATTCGAACTTAGTCTAATCACAAATAAATATTTTTTGCAAAACTTCTCCATTCCGTTCTATTCCTAGCTATGTACCGCAACTGGTTAAATGATTTTCTAGTTTCAGCTGCAACTGTTCTCCTCCAGGTCGTTTTAGGTCTACCAACATCGCGCCGTCCTTGTGGGTTCCATTCCAAGGCAGAATGTATTATTTCATCAATTCCTTTTCTGAGAGTGTGCCCCAGCCAACCATATTTACGTTTCTGTATTTCGTTTTTAATTGGTAGTTGTCTGGTTCTATTAAGTAAATCCTCGTTTGACACAGTTTGCGGCCACCAAATTCTTAGGATATTGCGTAAACATCTATTGATGAACGTTTGCAACTTCCTGCTGAGTGCTTCGGTTAGGAACCAGGTTTCGCAACCGAACAACAGTGTAGATTTAACACATGAGTCAAATATACGAATTTTCGTTGAATTGGTGATTGTGTTGGATATCCATACCTTGCTTAACATTGCAAAACTGCCCTTGGCTTTTTTTAATCTGTTTTGTACATCTAGCAACGTCCCGCCATATGTGCTAATTATGCTGCCAAGATATTCAAAACTGGTAACATCATCGATTTCTTGAGCGTTAACTGCGAATTTATCGGAATTTGTTGTGTTAACTCTCATTGCCTTCGTCTTTGATATGTTTGCCTTCAGACCTACTTTCATTAATTCAGTTGTAAGAGATGTTATAAGGGTTTGCATATCGGTCTGTTTGTTGCTTAACAGGACCACATCATCTGCGTATTCAAGATGACATAATCTTTGGTACATTCTCCAATTTAAACCCACAGGCAATTCGTCTATAGCATCAAAAACGATATCCATTACTGTGATAAATAGTAGTGGTGATAACGCACATCCTTGTCTTACGCCGCTGATTGTTGTAAAAGTATCACTAAGAGCACCATCATGTAACACCCTACATGTTGAATTTTCGTAACTGCTTTTTAAGATGTTTATTATTTTTTGGGGGATTCCCCTTGCGTCCAATGCCATCCATATGTACTCTCTTTTTAGGGCATCAAAGGCTTTCTCGTAGTCTATAAAAACAAGGTACATTGTCGAATTAAATTCTGCTGCTTGCTCAATCAAGATACGCACAGTACTGATTTGGTCTGTGCACGATCTTCCAGAACGGAAACCTGCCTGTGTGTTACGTATACTATCATTAAGTGTTTCTGCAATTCTTTCAAGGGCGACTTTATTAAATATTTTAAAAACCACAGGTAGTAAGGAAATTCCCCTCCAGTTATTGCATTTTTTCTTATCACCCTTTTTGGGAAGCTTGACGATTATTGATTCTTTCCATTCTATTGGAAAACTTTCAGTACTCCAAATTCGACTAAAGAGGGGGTACAAAATTTCTGCCATCACGTATGGTTCAGCTTTGAAACACTCTATTGGCTGACCGTCATTACCTGCAGCCTTCCCACATTTCATGCTCTTAATTGCCGCACATATCTCATTTACATCGGGAGAAATAACGTTAATTCGAATATCTTGACTTAGTCGCCTTCTTATTTGAAATCTATCTTCTTCACTATGTACAATGTTAAGGGTCTTTTCGAAGTGCTTTTTCCAAACTTGTAGTTGTTCTTGTTTAGCTGTCACTAAATCGCCGTTTACATCATCTAAAACAGGAGAGCCCCCACTGAAGTTGCTTCCAGCAAGTTTTCTTGTTATTTTAAATAGCTCCTTCATATCACCTTTTTCTGCCGCTGTCTGAGCTTCAGTACCCATGTTATCATAAAACGTTTTCTTGTCTTGTTTTATTTTTATTTCTTGTAAATATTAAACAAATAACGAGAAACTTAAATTAAAAGTTTTTATTTATTTGAGACCTTTTTCATAAGAAATATTTTTATTTTGTAAGAGTTAAAACCCGTCAAATGTCCATACAAAATTCTGTATATTTTTTCAATATCGTTTACAATAAATTTGTAAAAATACTGCCAATAAACATTAAATAAATATACAAAAAATTAAATTTAAAATTTTTTAATTCGAGCCATTTTCTTTCAGTAAATTCCATAAACTCTAAAATTATAGATTATATATCAATTTATTTTTGAAAAATCTTTAATATTCCTACATATGTGTATTTCAATATATAGAGATATACTACTGGAATTAATGTAAACTAAGAACATTTTACTTCTATTCAAGTTTTTAGAAATACTTAAACTACTTTTGTGTACTTTTCTGAAATCGATTATGCATTTAGTACCACTTATCTTTACTCCTCTTATGGACGTTTTCTCATAAGACGATTATCTTTTTCCCAACGAAAAACTGAGCATTAAAGAAATTTGGTTTTCTCAATGCCTCATTTGCTTCTATTATGTTGCAAAGCTGACCGGCACTCATCTGCCAATTATTTATTTGCCATTTATTTGCCGTACAGATAAATTCAATCAGCTGACTCCCAACTTTTACATACATATATTTTGAGAGGCGCCGCCAACTGAAAAAAATGTTTTTGTCGGTATATTGAGAAAACCAAAATCGTTAACTGATAGTTTGTTGGTCTAATACATTTATGTGAACATTAAGTAACAAGCAATTTGTCGATACATTGAGAAAATTGCCATTAAAATTAGGAAAAACTACGCTCATTTAAAAAATAGTTGAAAATCTCCATCGATTAAAATTTAATTTCATATCAATTTCAGGACATGGCTGTTTCTAATATAAAAATCACATTTGGTAATTTTTTTCTTAACAAAAATCTTAACAAATATATATGGTAGCTGTTTTCAAAGGATTTTTGTTTTCAATCAATCGAAACAAATAATGAGAAAATCGTTGTGCAAAGTACACATTATTCGAAGTCGTAAATAATTCCCTTTGAATCGAAATACGCGATGTAAGTGTATCAAGAAAGAAATATTCATACGTATTTTATATTTTAGAAAAAAATGAAAAAAATATTCACATCTCCACATTGAGAAAAAAAATTACCAATTTTTGGCAATAACCAATAATGGCACCTCTGTTTACATGTTTATCGTTACTTCTGTGTTTCATACTTTTTGTCAAGAATTCTTCTTGAAGTCAAAGTACATTTTTCTGTTGTTTTTGTCTTTTTCTCGTTGACATTTTTCAGCACAACTTGAAGGGCAATGTACACATAGAGATTGTGCCTTACACAGTACAACACATGATTTGCCAACTCAATTCTGTGAACTGTATGTGAAATAAGACCCAAAAAGAAGAATTTCTGCATCATTCGTTTTGTCTTCTTACCTGCGATTTGAAGTTAGTATCGATTTGAAGTTAGTACTATCGTATAGTGGAATTTATCACGTTTTAGGCCCTGTTGTTTGACATAGCTCGACAACCCCTAGCCCAATTTAGTTGAAATAATCTGTTCATATATTGTTTTCCTATACAAGTAACACTTTCGAAGTTAAAAATGAATGTATGAAGGGAAAAAATTATTTTTTGCCTAAAAATTTAAATTTTTTTTTTTTAAAATACATAAAAAATCCAAAATGGAAAAAAGTTTCAAGTCTAGTTATTTTTTCGCAAAGTCACATAACCTATGAGCAAAATGAGACAAAGATCATAAAAATCGATGCACGCGTTTCGCTTTTATTCGCAATTGAGTAAAGGTATGAATTTCAAAAATCAGTTATAGCCACCACCCTTAAAATAAAAATAAAAATATAAATTAAAAAATTATCGTGCAAAAAAACTTTATTTATAAAAACTTAATGAAAATAAAAAAATATGCAATTAATACGCAATTATAATATGCATAAAAACAAAATTTAGAACATTTTTTCAATTATTGGCAATATCCATCCTTGTAGAAGTTGACGCTTGTGGTTCTGATGATCTTGTTTTCTTCGTAGGTTGTTCATATTCATGGTCTGAGTCTGTATCGTCATCTGAGATACACATACTATTCAAGGGCGTGTTTCTTTCACTGTGTCCACGAATTTCAATGTCTTCATCTTCGGTGCTTTCTTCAAACTGCATAATTGTGGAACTCCACCAACAAACCTCCGCAAGCAATGCATCCAATTTTTTGCTTTTGAACCGCTTTTCAAATGGCATGGTCACCTGGTGGAACCTCTCTCCTTGTTCGTCTGATTCCTGAGGTGATTGTGCCAAAAAAGTATCGAGGTGGTGGTGCAAGAAATGCAATTTCAGCGTCATGGATGCACCGATTTTTTCGAAATAAAACAGCAACCTGTCCACTCGTTGCTGTATCTCTTCTCGCTGGACACGGTTCTTTCCTAGAACGCCTTCTATTACTTCTTTCAATGCGTTCCATGCATGTTGGTGGTCGTGATGCTCTGAAAGCAAATGTGTGAAAGAATCACTTTTGATCAATTTCCGAATATCAGGTCCATTGAGAATACCTGTTTTAAATACATAAGAAAAACGAAAAAATTATTGGTAATGCGAATGTATAGAAATTAACAAATTTAGATATGACAATATTGAAATACAGAGTACGATACGTACCGTTTTCAATTTTCTCATCACTGAGTTTCGGAAAGATGGATTTCAAACAGTCAAAGGCGCCGTTAACTTTTTTGACCACCACTTCAACGAATTTCCCAGCTATTCCCAGTTTCATGTGGAGCGGTGGCAACAAAATATCATCCAGGTCCTTTATCATAGGTTCATTGCGTAATTTTAATTGTTTGTTGAGCTCGGGAGTTCTTCCTTTCCAATCTTTACATTGATATTGATTTCCTTTGTATCGTGAATCCCAATTACAAAGGAAGCAGAAGTATTTTGGATATCCGCCCTTTTCTATAATCCCTTGTAGTATGTTGACCACCTTGTTCCATTTGTGTTCATCGTATTTGATTTTCTTCAAAATTTCGCCCAATGCTTCATACGTTTCCTTCATAGTTGTGCTGAATCCCAATGGAATGCATGGTTTTTTATTTTTTTTGTGCAGCAGCACAGCCTTCAAACTAGTAACTGAACCATCGATGAATAAACGCCAGTCGCCAGCGATATAATCCATTCCCAATTTTTTCACTAAACCTGGGATATCATGGCAGTACGTGAACGTATTTGCTTCGTCAACGGAATAAAATTTCTGAAAATCAGCTTGGCGTTGTCGGTATGATGTTGCGCTGACATTTTTCTGTGTGAGTTTTCTTCTCTTCAAAAATGATGTCAGCCATTCGGAGTCGTGTTGTGATAGTCCCAGCTTGGCCACAATGTAATCCATTTCGATTTGTGGTAGCGGTTGTGGTGCACTATTTTCAATATCGGGTATCCAATCAGCATCATCCAAATCGGTCGGATTGGTGAAAACGGTTTCGGCTAGCAGGGACACAGTATCCGCACTCGGAGGTTTAGGTGCATCGGTATCAGCAGGGCGTTGCACTGGAAGTGTGGCAGTAAATGCAGCAGTGTATACTTTTGTTTTCAATTGTTGTCTGTTTAATCCAGGACGAAAATTTATGCATGCATAGCACCTGGATTCATCATGTCCAGTTGTGTCTTCCACCCAAATTACTGGCTTCATAAAAGATAACTTTCTACTTTTTCCGTGAATCCATTTTAGAAGGGTAGTATAACAACTGTTGCACACTGTGTTCGGCGTAAAATTTGCACCACTTAAATCTGCTTCATCGAAATAATTACAATACGCGGTTTTGTAAACAAATTTTTTCGATCTTTTTTCTGTATTTTTCGGACGATATGACCACAAACGTAACAATATTCATCCAAATATGGGCACTTGTTGTTTTCCATATTGATATATTTTATGTTTTGTTGTTATTCACTTTTAAAAAACTGGAGAAAAATCACTTTTACTGTTCGCGTTCGTCGGCACTGGCTGAATGCCAAAAATCGATCAATGCACACCTATAAATACTACGTATTTTTGAATATTTTACTGCCAGGTACTTATAAATGGGCGCATATTTTAAGGGCGACTGGCTATATACCTGATTCAGCACTTGTACGTTTCAAACTGTGCAAAACTTTCCAAATAATGTCGATACTAACTTCAAATCGCAGGTAAGAAGACAAAACGAATGATGCAGAAATTCTTCTTTTTGGGTCTAATTTCACATACAGTTCACAGAATTGAGTTGGCAATCAATTAACTGAAAAATGTTGTACTGTGTTAGCTGTTGAATTAACCACAATAATAACACGGTGCTACAAAATTTCCTTTTTTGCAAGCACTTTCAAAGTGACCTAGTGTATGTCATAGGTCTAGATGAGTGTATTATAAAACCGGGCTTAAAATTTTCAATATACCTCCAAATTCCCGAGTTATGGACCAAAGAAATTTTTTTGAGGCTGCTACTTTTAAACATTTATAACTTTTTTATTTATTAAACGATTTTTGAAATTTAAACGGTTTTGGAAAGAAAAATACATGTTATTTTTAAATATATATACTTTTTATACAATTTTAGCACAAATATGAATAGATTTTTTCAATTATATGGAAAATTTTTAATTTTTTTTAAACTTTTAAAATTTCTACGAGACTTTTTTCCGAATTTAGTTTAAAGATAACAAATATATTAAAGACAGTATTTTTCTGAGTAAAATGAGACATAATTTGTTGAAATCGGTTGAGAAATGAGGAAGTTATAGTACTTTTTATGAGGAGCTATTATAACAAAAAAAAAAACAATTAAAATTCCTTAAAAAATACTATTTTTTTTCTTTTGTTAATACAATACAAATCGCTTATTTTAAACAAGTAAATTTGAATATATAGATACAAAAAAACTAAAATAATAAGAACTCGAATTTTTGCTAATGACAAACGAAATTTAACAATAAAGCGTCAATATCTGGAATAAAAAAAATTAACATATGTAGGATTTAGGCTGGGTTCTTGAGATCTCAGTTAAACTAGGTTTAGTTAATCTGAAAACAGATTTGTGTCGCTATGACCAAGTTTGTATACAAAATGTTGACGGAACAGCAAAGTTTTGCTTATAATGTTGGTCTTTAATAAAATAATAACAAAATCACATTTCGCTGGAAAAATCCGAGTTTAAGAGTAATTTAAACTATGTTTAAACTGAATCCGTATCTCAAAAATCCGGCCTTTTTGATAAACATTGTAAAATAAAGTTAAGTTACTACTCTTAGGGCTAATAAATCAGAGCAGGTTAAACTCTATTTTTGGTTTAAAATGTGTTTAAGCCAACAAATCTATAAATCAGAAAACATATAAACCATCTTTAAACGCATAAAATTGGGCGTTTAAACTACCAATACAAACCATATGAATTTGTCTACATTTATCGTAGTGCTGCCACATGTTACTTTTTACACTACATATAATACATGGGACACTGATTTACAACTGTTGAGTTTAAGCTACATATAAATTTAAGTTTAGTTCAACTAAACCAGCGTTCAAACACTTACTGATTTATTAGCCATTAGGGCCATTATTTAGTTTAGTATTATTAATTATTTATTATTTGAACTTAACTTAAACCTACCCGGTAGGCTGAACTTGCAATTAAAAAATTGCTCATTTAAATTTAAGGCAAAGTTGTAATAGTGAAAAACTTTTTATTGGGACAAAATCCTACTTTTACCTAAAAAATTTAAGATTTTTTCGCGTAACTGCAGCCGTATTCATAACGAAAATTTGGCATGAAGTTAGCACAAAGTTTATTCATAATACACTTACCAAACTCTGGCTAACGATTTGCTAAACTCTTGTTAACAAGCTGCTAAACGGTTGCCAACTTGTGATAAACAGCCGTTTTATGTTAAATAATTTTGTTTTTTTTTTTTTTAATACACTGTTTTTCTTAGTTTAGAGTCCTTTTTTAAATATATTTTAATTTAAAAAATAAAAAAAAAAAATTAAATGGAATGACAAAACCAACGATGATTAATGCAAAACGTGTTGCATTTTTGAGTAATATAATGTGGCATCATTAATATTTAGAGTTGATTTATTAAAAGTTAGCAGACGGATAAAATTTGTTATTAATAAACTCTATGGCATAGAGTCTATGCTAACAAGCTGCTAAGCTTAATCGGCATTCTAGTTAGCAGCTCGTTGTACGTAGTGTACAAACTGTGGCTAACTTTTTGTTATGAATACGGCTGTAGCAGCCGTTCCTTATAAGAAACCTTGTAGTGACAAAAAACTATTCAGTTTGTTAATATAGAGGGAACCACAAATAAAAGTGTGTTTATTAGTTTTTTTTTTTTTTTTTGTGATATCCCATATATTATATTTTAATAATTTGCATAAATAAAATTATTTTTAAAAATTTACAGAAAAAACTTTTGTTTGCTTTACGAAATTTATTTTAGTTACCAAACTTCATTCGCTCTTCAAGTAGTAGCTCTATAAGTGAAAGTTCATCTGATAGTGATGACGATGATACCGATTTTGAACCCTCACTGTTTGGAGATCGTTCAAGTATCGACTTTGCCTCCAATGATTCGGCTGACTCGAACCGTCGTAAGGAAAAAGACGAAGAAGTTGACAAGGTGCTAAATAAACAAAAACCTCCCTATAATTGGTGTGGAAGTTATGAACTGATGCGACGTGAACATGGTTTAAGCTCTGATGGTAAAACTTCTTTGCGAAATGGTTTTTCATATGGTTTTAAAAATCGGTTTTATGGCTCGCGTCACATTGTTGAACGTATGAAAATATCGCATGTCTTGCGCAAGCACGTGGGTTGTGTCAACTGTATTAATTTTAACAAAAATGGAGATTTACTGGTGACAGGTTCTGACGATGCTCGTCTTATAGTGTGGGATTGGGCTGGTAATAAAGTAAAACATGTTTGGAAATCAGGTCACAGTGCTAATATTTTCCAATCGAAATTTTTACCCTCATCGTCGTGCATTGATATTATATCGGCTGGGCGAGATGGTAAAGTAAGACGTTCGGTAGTCCCACCATCCGGTGGAAAGGTACAGGTATCGCGCCTTTATTCGCACTTTGGAGCTGTGCATAAACTAGTCATTTGTCCAGACAATCCATCAGAAGTTATAAGTGTTGGCGAAGATGGATTTATATGTAGTAAAGAT
Organism: Pollenia amentaria; assembly: GCA_943735925.1. NCBI lineage: Eukaryota > Metazoa > Arthropoda > Insecta > Diptera > Polleniidae > Pollenia > Pollenia amentaria. Next base: position 230,262,365 of record OX031009.1, read on the forward strand.
TTGAGAGATGATAAGCCCAAAGTTAATATGCTGAAAGTTTTTTCACCCAATATAAAAACCAGAAAAGTGCGGCTGTTTAGTATATCACATCATCCATTTGCTCCAGAAATTTGTGTTAGTGGAAGTGACCAATACGTGCGGGTTTATGACAAAAGATCCATGGTGGAACCAGTGTATTTAATGTCGCCGGAACATATACTAGAAGTAAACCTATACATTTTTAAATTAAATAATAAGTATTTTATAAAGTTTAACCCTTTATTTTCAGACAAATACTCCCAATGTCACTTGTTGTGTTTATAATAATACGGGATCGGAAATTTTGGCCACATATAGTGAAGATAATATTTATTTGTTCGATAATAAAAACTATGTTTCAGGAAAATATTTACATTCATACAAGGGCCATTTGTAAGATTAAATTCAATACACACATTTATTTATTAAAAATGTTTAATTTATCTTTTGCAGCAACCAGAAAACTATCAAAGGTGTAAATTTCTTTGGGACAAATTGTGAATACGTCATAAGTGGTAGTGATTGCGGCAATATATTTTATTGGGATAAAAATACTGAAGCCATACTTAATTTTATGCCGGGTGATACAGCTGGTGTGGTGAGTAAGATAAAAATTTATTTTTTCTGTAAAGCATGCATAATACGTTAATTTAAAAAATGTCATCGTGTTTATCACATTTATTCTTTAATTTTATTTTTAATTGAAAGTTAATTAATTGGAGAAGATATCAAAACCATATTTTCCCAAATAATAATTGTTATAAAGTTTTTTTTAATAAAGTTTGCAAATAGTTTTAAAAACTGTTGCTTTCATAGTAAATTTGTTATAAGTCTCTTTATACTGTAGTTTTTTGGTTTAACAAGTTTTAGAAATTAAACTACGTCACCACAATGCCAATTAATTTATATTAATTTTTTTAACTTGAGGGTTACACGATCAAGTTTTGTGTTTCAAGTTTTAATACACTTTCACTTTTATCATACTTTTAAACACTGAAACGAACTTGCCTTTGAAATTCTCTTTCAAGTTGAGTGTTTCAATTTACGTTCATGAAAACAGCTGATTATACCCCTTTCAGACTCGGCAAGCTAGTTGCACAGGTAACTTGCCGATTCTGAAAGTGGTCTTACAATTTTAGTGAGCAAGTTATTCATTTGTCTTTATAAATTGTTTTCTTGATGACATCTTAAAAGTTAATTGGTTAAAATTTGCGTGCAGCCTACGTCAGAGCTTTCAATATTTAAAAATTTTGCAAAACAGTATATGTAAAAGACTATCAAGAAAAACTTGAACGTGTAACGCACTGTAATATTTATAAAATAAATAATATATAGGATTTTATTTATTTATTTATTTATTTATTTTCAACCAGTAATATAACAAGCCTAATTAGGCCAATAAATTTACATTACAATGCAGAAAAAAACCTGAATAATATGAAAAATAAAACACTACTATATTCAAAAAGATAAGTATAATAAGTTTAGTAATTTTAGTAATTTTAGTAATTGGCTCCCCAGCCCAAGGAATGAAAGTAACAAAACAAAACAAAATTAGTCAATGTTATAATAGCATCGCAAAAGGCCAAAAATGAAAGAACATATCTGAAAATTGCCGGAAAGTTAAATATAATAAGAAACCAAGAAAATATCCACATATATATATATATATATATATAGAAATATATATATATATATATATATAACATATGTATATATATATAAAGAAAACTTCAACATACCAACTATATACAAAAAAAATCCAAAAGAATTAATGAACAGAGGAAAAGTGAATTAGCAGTTTCAAACGAAATGCATTGTTAGAATGTGAAAAAATACGAAGCTCGACAGGCAAAAAGTTCCAGCTTCTCGCCACCCTAACAATAAACGATCTCTCAAACCAACTACATCTTATTCTCGGAATAATAATTTGAGGATTCCTGGTTGATCGTGAAAAAGAAAATTCAGAGCAAAGACGGCGCGGAACACCCAACCTAATCGTTCTATGGAAAAGCAATAAACAACGAAACTTTATGAATTCCCTGAAACTACAGCCAAGAAATGTCCTAACGTACTCCGATATGTGCACTCGCCGATGGACACTATAAACATAACGCACTATAATATTTACCAAGCGATTCAATTTAGCAGAAATATAAGCTAACGTACCAGAGACAACTTCAAGTCCATAAAAAATAAACGGCATCAACAACGCATAGGCCAGTCTATATCTAACCCTACAAGGCAAATGCACATTATTAGAGTAAATCCTCCGTAGTATCCCTAAAACTCTACTATAAGAATAGTTAACATGACTCTCAAACGTAAGGCTTCTATCAAGAAATATGCCTAAGCATTTAAGGCTATTCACAAATTCAACCCTTCGATTATCAATTAAAATATTCAACTCAGAGTCCGTATTTCCGAAGATTATTGCCTTAGTTTTAGAATAATTAAGAAAAAATGAATTTCTAGATGACCATCGAGAAAAAAGCGACAAGCTGTCATTTACGTTCGATTCCAAAACGTCAGTATTATCTCTGAGAGCTAAATAATAAGAAAACGTCATCCGCAAAAAGGAAACTCCTACATACCCCTGAGTCAATACTAAAAGGAAGATCATTAACATACATTATGAAGAGCAAGGGTCCCAAAACCGAACCTTGTGGTACACCCGATAACAAAGGAAGCATATCAGAAAATGTTCCATCACAGTCCACAAACTGATATCTCCCACACAGATAAGAGTAAATTAACATACAAGCAGTCTTAGAAAAATTAAAACTATGTCTCAACTTCCTAATCATAGTGTTGAAATTTATAGAATTGAACGCTTTGGTCAGATCAAGTGAAACTAGTAACGACAGGTAGTCCTTATTAAAGTTACTACGAATATCATCCGTTAAGCTCAATAACAATGAGGTAGTATTATAGCCGCAACGGAAAGCATACTGTGAAGAAGCAAGATCACTACGAACAAAAGAGAGAATTTGATTCTTAATAATATGTTCAACCACCTTAGATATGGCAGGTAAAATCGAAATTGGTCTCAGGTCATCTATGTTACGCACCACTCTAGCTTTTGGAATCGGAACCACGCGAGCCTTCTTCCAATCCATTGGAAAAACCGATGATATCAAAATTGAGTTAATAAGAAACATTAAAAGATGGGATATATAAGGGTAAATTAATTTCAGAAAGGTTATAGGGATGCCGTCAGTACCAACAGATCTAGCTCTAACTTTACACAAAGCCAAAAAGAGTTCATCCTCAGTAATACATCTAAATGAAAATAACCCGTCATCCACAAACATCCCAAAATCCAAGTCATCAGAGTTGGCAAAAGAAGAATTGACAAAGTGGGTGTTAATGTCTTCAGCATTCAATTGAAGTGCAAGTTCATTATCACTGGTAAATCCACTACCCCTAAGAACTTTCCACATGGCACTAGAATCAATACCAGAAAACAATTTTGCAAAATATTTTCTCCTAACCTTCCGAATCACGTTTTTCGCACGATTACGATACCGGCAATATACTCTCCAGTCCTCATCAGAATTGGAACCCCTAAAGGCAGAGTAAGCCAAATCCCTTAACGACTTAGCCAAAATTATAGCACTAGAATTCATCCAAGAATCAGTGCCCCTTGAAATCTTCCTGCGAACTAAAGGAACAAAGTTAAACAAAGATTCCATGAGGAAAGACAAAGACCTACATAGATGATCAATATCATTGGAATGAAAAAATGTCAAGGTGTCAAATTGCGATAGAAATAACAACATACCATCCCAATCAATCTGATTATAATCTCTGTACTCAATATATTGCACATGATTACCCGAATCCAAACCAAACACAGCAAAAATTAAAGCATGGTGTGAAATGCCAGGGCATTGAACCTGATTAGAAAACTTCATAGTGGATGAATCACTCAGTAACCAGAAATCCAATAAAGATGTAGAACGGTTAGAAACATTAAAATGAGTTGGTTTAGAATTATGAAAAACCGTCAAGTTACATCTAGCACAGAGAGATCTCACATCATTAGCTCTATCAGTATTAAAAAGATTACAGTTGAAATCACCAACATGAATTTCTTTGGTTCCCATACCTAAGAAATTGAGCAAAAGATGTTATAAAATTATATATTAGGCGTGTAGCGTAAAATGGCACGATTTAGGCAAATTTTAAAAAAAGGAGGAACAATTTAATTTATTTAAAGTATTTGCCATTGTTTTTTCCATTTTTCCATTTTTCTGGCAACATCGATTCCGCTCGTTTTTTGCCCCCTGACCGCACAGTTACCGAGGTAACTGTCAAATTCTATTGCAATCACAATATATTATTAGCGTGTTCCCTAAAAATATATGTTATAATACATTGCTGAGCATTACTTTTAACAAAAGCTATGCAATTCAATTAATATTTACCTCAGAGTTGTTTATTAGTGGTACTTAAGGTGGATTCAGCGATTTGTTCCGAACAATATATTTGTCCGGTGAATAATTTTTTTACTGAGAGTTCTGAAGATCGATTCACCATTCAACAAATAAGGAAATTTACGATTCATTTAATGAAAATATTTTCAATAAATACAATTTTGCTTTGGAAATCAGTCATCGATTCACGCTCATGTTGATAATAAATGAAATTGCCACATATGGAGTAATACCAATCCGCTACAAAACCTACAGGCTATTATATCCAGAAAAATTCAGCTTTTAGTGTGGTTTATTCGCTGGTGAGCGCTTCGGACCAAATTTCTTAAAAAATTAAGAAAATTGGACCTTCACCCTAAAGCATTAGACAATCAGTCTTTTCTTGAAGAATAACTGGAACTAGCTAAAAGAACATTATTATATATATTCCTGATAAGTACAAACTGATGTTAAATTGTAAAACCTTGCTTTTTATATTTGGATAGCTATATATAATGGTAAGCTCTTTTATGTTATCATTAGGAATCTGACAAACTTTCACTCCAAATTTTAAATCCTATGTAGAGCAGAGTCCCTGTTATCAAGAATTATCAAGTACAATTGATGTACAAAATGAAACTTTAGGAGAGTCACTTGATTTTTTGGCTAATTTGATCTTTTAAACTACATTTAACAAAGAAAGATGTTATTGACATCCAAAACAATATTGTTGAAAATGTTATAAATCTGATTCTTGGCGTATTAAATTTATGTTTTATGTGCTGTTTCCAGGTGACAGACAACACATTAATCTTTTTAATTAAGCTTGAAGTTTTTTTTTTTTTTTTTTTTTTATAAAAAATATTAAATTTTTTAAATTCAATATTTCGGGTCTCCATTGTATGCCTTCTTCAGGGTTTTATTTGAGACCTCAAGCTTAATTATAGCTACTTTTCACTATCACACAAGTCTTACGTATTTTGAAAAAAAACCTGTCGTGATAAGTTGTTATTGTTTTTTGAAAATTTTCAAACAATAATTAAATCAGGGAAGCATTTTTGAAAAATACTTAGGACTTTGTGGGATAGTGTATAACGGCCTTTAAAAAGATTAATACAAATTTGTAAAGGTCGAATAAGAGTCAATTCAAATTTTTGTTTTGTTAAACATAAAATCAATGACATTTTCATGACCTTATAAACCAAATAAAAAATTTCTTTTACGAATGCCATTTAGAGCATCAAATGCAATAATGGTAGGTAAAACATAACTATGTACATAAATTGCGAATCATAAAAAGTTTATAATTAACGATGCATTTGGAGATAAAATTCATATGCATCAGTATTATCTAATGATTTTGTCGGGACTTGGCTTAATTGGCTTGATGTTGCATGGCATATGATGCAGCTGTATGCAGCCTTCGTGTTAGTCAAAGCCTGGGCTACTTTTCCATCTATCATTGTAAGAACTAATTGGTAGCTAACTTCAATTTGCTGCCCATCTAAATCTAATTGTAATGGCTGTAGTGTTGCAATTTGGGCATTGATATCACTAACTTCTTTGTAAATGGCATCATGAGCTTCTTTTTTGAATTAAAATTTGATAGGCCTGCAGTATTTCGGAGAAGATGGTGTCTCATTTTTCCAAATATCCTTTGTTTGCGTTGTACTAGTCGAAGGCTCTGAATCTTCCAAAATCTTTTTTAATCGCAATGGTACAAGTGATACCATGAACATATCTGAGTCCGAAATATTTTCACATACTACTTGTTTGTGTTGTCATATATCTTTAACTCATTTCCTTTTATTGATTGTAGCAAGCGTTCGGGTGTGTGATCAAGTAGAGATTGTAGTTGTACCTCTGCCGAAGGCAATAGCACATATTCTCAGTTACTTCTGAAAACATTTTTGCGGAATAAAAAAAAATTGTAAAAAAAAAAAATTAAAAAAAATTTTTTGGAGTAATTTCATTAAAATTAAAAAAGTGTTAAACAGAAGGGTCCAAACGGGTTCAAGAGTATATACAGGATTAAAGATAACACTTTCACCTTTCCCTCAGTGATTTTACCTTCATAATCCTTTTTGATCCGCAAAAGTTCTATTCTACTAAATTTGAAATTTGACAAAAATATAGTAGTTTAGAAAATATGTCTTAACATCTCAAATATAAATAACATAATAGTCGCACATATTACTTTTTTAAAGATAACAAGAGTACCAACCTAGCAAAAAAGCAAGCAGGTCAATATCGATGATAGTTTTTAAGCAATGATAATTTCTTTCGGATTAAATATCAAAAAAATCACTTTTTTCCGAATTAAAAAAAATGGTTGTGTTTAACGACATGGCACGACCACAATTACCAATATTTTGACCTAATTTTTTGGCTACCTTAGTTTTAATATGGTTACTATTAAATAAAATTAAAATTTTGGAAATCGGTGACAAACAAAAATTGGACTTTTGGCCAATGAAACAAAATTTTCAGCCACAGTGTGGCGCAGTGTTTAGTTAAAATGAATTTTTTATGTAATAAAATATTAGGAACTTTTTTCTTAAATTCCTAGATCTCAAGAATGTTCAGATTTTTTTTGTTTTATTTAATACCTTTATTACTATTGATAACTGTCATATATGTACGCATAGGTATTACAACACACATAAAGTGTATTGCCCGTATTTATAAACGAGTATTAAATTTAACAAACGTTTATTAAGTAAAATTTTCATAGAAAATATGTTTCGTAAACCTTTATGAAATTTAAAATATTTTTATGAAGACGGCAGTATGTATATAATATGTTTGTATTAGTAAATGTTAACTATGTAAAACAGAAAATGAAATGAATAAATCAGTCGTATTTGAATTAGCAAAGACAAAGCGTCTCAGTTATTACAGTTTTGGCGACGAGAAGTTTAAATTCACGTGTGTAATTTTTGCATGTTTGTTGTTGCGCGGTGTAATCTTTTTACAATACAAGAGACACCAACAAAATAAAATAAAAAAAATGCCAAATCAGGAGATTACAACTCAGATGAAGGAGATGGTATCCTTTTTTAGTTTTGAGCCATTTGAACCATCAAAAACAACATGGACTCGCTGAGTAAAACGCTTTAAAACAGCACTGGAGCTGTATGAATGTAAAGCCGAAAATATCAGCGGCTGTTGCTTCATTTCATTGGAACACCGACATATAATGTGCTGTGCGATAAAGTACTTCCGAAAATACCGGAAGAAATGCAGTACAACGAAATTTGTGAAGTATTGGAGGAGCACTATGACCCTAAGCCTAACGAGTTGCTAGAGAATTTTAGGTTCAATTTGAGGAAGCAAAAAGCTGATGAAACATGTGGGGAGTTTGCAGTGTCATTGAGGAGATTGGCCGTGGGTTGTAATTTTGGTGCTCATTTGGAGGTAGCATTAAGAAACCAATTCGTTTTTGGTCTTTTAGACAAGAAAATACAGCATCGTTTATTAGAACGAAAATCGTTAAAAGTAGAAGAAGCGATAAGTATGGCGACGGCGTACGAACTAGCTGAAAAAGGAGGGGAGGAGCTACAACAGAAAACGTAGATAGAATGACGGTAAATAAATTGTTCGAGAAAAATAAGGAAGATACAAAGTAAAAGAAATCGAGTGTGACAAACGTTAACAAAAGTGCTGGAGGCAGAAAATTTTCTAAGATCGACCTGTCAAAAGCCTATTTACAACTAGAGGTACACCCTGAGGATAGACATTTGCTAACCCTAAGCACACATAAGGGGTTATATCAACCTACACGGTTAATGTTTGGTGTGGCTAGCGCACCAGCTAAGTGGCAACGGCTAATGGAACAAATATTAGGCCATATTCCGGGGGTTTAAGTTTTTTTGGATGACATCAAAATTACCGCACCAGATGATGAAAGCCACATGCATATAATAGATGAAGTGTTGAAACAACTTAACAAATATAACATGAGAGTCAATTTAGAGAAATCGGAATTTATGAAGGAGTGTATTACCTACTGTGGGTATGTAATAAATAAACATGGCATTCAACGAATGCAAAGCCAAATCGAGGCGATACAAGAAATGAAGATACCTGCCAGTAAGGACGAGGTTCGAGCATTTTTGGGGCTCGTAAATTATTATGGGCGATTCGTAAAAAACTTAAGCGATATCGTATTTCCCTTAAATCGGTTGCTGCAAAATGAAGTACCATTTGTATTTGATCAACAGTGTGCAGATGCGTTTAAAGAAATAAAACACCAAATGCAGTCAGACACAATCCTCGTTCATTATGATCCTAAACGGCCAGTAGTTTTAGCAGTTGATGCAAGCCCTATAGGAGTGGGAGCTGTCTTGAGTCATATTTTTGATGACGGTTCGGAAAGACCAATACAATTCGCATCGCAAACTCTAAATAAAACCCAGCAACGCTACTCTCAAATAGATAAAGAGGCATATGCTGTTATTTTTGGGATACGTAAGTTCCATCAATACTTATACGGAAGGAAGTTTATTCTCATTACAGACAATAGAGCCATATCCCAAATATTTTCCCCTAATAAGGCATTATCGAGTCTATCATCTACACGTATGCAGCACTATGTCCTATTTCTGGAACAGTTCGACTTCGAAATTAAATGTAAAAAATCAATGGAAAACGCAAACGCGGATGCAATGTCACGGTTACCGAATGAGGAAACGTACAATTTTATTGAGGAGGTTTACGCTATAGAAGAGGAAACTATAAACAACTTACCAGTAACAGCAGATGAGCTAAGAATAGAAACTAAATCCGATGGAGAAATTAAACTGCTAATAGAATGTTTAAAGTATGGTCGGCAATGCGATGGTAAACATCGTTTTGGTATAGCACAAAACGAGTTCAACTTACATGATGGTTGTTTGTTAAGAGGAATGCGTGTTTATATTCCCAGAACGTTGCGCGAAAGAGTGTTGGACGAACTGCATACTGCACATTTTGGCGTTTCAAGGATGAAAAGTCTTGCGAGGGCGTACGTTTGGTGGAATAATCTGGACAAAGACATTGAAGATTTAGTAGCAAATTGTTTCGCATGCCAATCAACGCGACCAGATCCAAATAAAGTCATGCCGGTACGCGGATGGGGAATGCCAAGGAAGCCTTTTGAAAGGGTTCATGCCGATTATGCCGATTATGCCGGACCAATTATGGGCAAGTATTTATTTGTTTTGGTCGACGCCTATACTAAGTGGCCAGAGGTTCATATCGTCTCAAATATGACAACAGATACAACGATCCAGAGGTGCAGAGAAATATTTGCAACGTTTGGTATCCCTCAAGTGTTTGTCAGTGACCATGGTCGACAATTTGATTCAACAGAGCTCAAAAATTTTCTAAAAGCAAATGGGATATTGCATAAGCAGGGTGCGCCATATCATCCTGCCACAAATGGTCAAGCCGAACGTTACGTGCAAACTATAAAGAACAAATTATTAGCAGCGAGATGTACACCAAACTCATTAAATGCAGAATTATCTAAAATTTTATTAGCATACAGACGTTCAATTCACCCAGCAACGGGCAAGTCGCCCGCAATGGCAATGTTTAGCCGTCAAATAAACTCAAGATTAGACCTTATATTACCACAAAACAATAGTTATAATTTTTCAACGGTAACGAAAGCATTTTCAGTGGGTGAAAAGGTTGCGGTACGTGACTACTTGAATAAGACTAAATGGCGTTTTGGGATAATCAGTGAAAGATTAGGCGAACTACACTATGGTATTAAGCTCGATGATGGCAGGATATGAAAAAGGCATGTAGACCAGATGCGTAAAGTTGGGGAAAGGATTTCAGAACCGGCAGAACAAAAAAATAATAATTCTGAAAACCCGGTAAGAGTTCAAAAGTACCCTTTACACAACGCAACACGTCACCATCAAAACAACGATTCATCACTTGTAAGAAGACAATTCATAGCGGTTAGTAGAACTGAAACGTTAGAGCCAATCGAAGATGAGTCAATTGAAGAGGAGCCTAAGGAACCTATGGATTTACCTCAAGCGAATAATAATACTCCCATAGTGACAAACGCTCCAGATGCGACAGGGGAGGCCAATTTGCGCCGGTCGAACAGACCGCGAAGAACACCTTTGAAATTGTTAGATTGAAGAGTATTCCCTAGTGTTTTATATTATAGAGCATTATTAGCATAAAGTATTTTGAAAGTATCTTGAATGAAATGGAATTTTAAATATAACCTTGAATTTGTAATTGAATAAATGTAATATTAATGTTTATAGCTATCGCACAATTTAGGAGGGAGAGAAGTGTCATATATGTACGCATAGGTATTACAACACACATAAAGTGTATGTATATAATATGTTGGTATTAGTAAATGTTAACTATGTAAAACAGAAAATGAAATGAATAAATCAGTCGTATTTGAATTAGCAAAGACAAAGCTTCTCAGTTATTACAATAACAAAACTTTTATTATCAAACGAACGTCTATAATTAATGTTGGGAGAATTCCAACTAATTGTAGTGGGGAATGCAAGAAAAGATAAAATCACTGTTTTATTGTTGGTATTTTGTTTAAGCTTTGATATCGTTGCAAATAATACTTTGTAGGTAATTCTCATTCCCTATGTAGTTTTGTTTGCTGATAGCTTTGGCTTTTCTAAAATTATTTAGGAGAACGTTTCCTGATGATCTGGCCTAAGCAACCAGTGAAATGCGCATAGGAACAGTTTATCCTCCAACAATAAATTTCAGTATTTTTTATCAATTATTTAAAAAGGGAATTAAGCACAACAAACAAAATCTTTTAATAAATAATAGTATTCCCTAAAACAACTTTGATAATAAATTTGTGCACGTGCATAAAAAACTGAACTGGCAAAATGTTTTTATTTTGATTTCTTGCGAAAACAATAAAAGCACTTTGCTTTTCTTTACCCACTTACAACTACAACAAATGTTGGGAGAATTCCAAATAATTGTAGTGGAAAATGTAAGAAAAGATAAAAAAAACTCCTCACGGATTTATTGTTTGGTATTTTGTTTAAGCTTTAATATCGTTGCAAAAAAGACTGTCTGAGTGTTTGTAGGTAATTCTCATTCCCTTTGTAGTCTTGTTGGCTGATAGCTTTGGCTTTTCTAAAATGATTTAGGAGAACGTTTCCTGATGATCTGGCCTATGCAGCCAGTGAAATGCGCATAGGAACAGCTTATCCTCCAACAATTAATTTCAGTACTTTTTATCAATTAAAAAAAAATGAAATTAAGCACAACGAACAAAATCTTTTAACAAAAACAAATGTCAAAGAAAATAAAATCAAATATGACAGTTAATGTAAAACATGCTTTTCTTCTCTCCCATCTCACAAATAAACTTACACTTTCGGAAAGAAAACTTAGTGTAAACACAGACTTTGACAGCAATACTCTACTGTCAAAGCTCGTAGAGATAGAAAGCCATGGTGTAAAAAACAAACTGAAAGTGAAAAAATTACAAAAACTTAATATTCGAAGAACAAATCTTGACTGTCAAAAATAAATTAAAAAATAGACTTGAAAGTAAAATTACACACAGATTACACATTGAACTAATTACACATATGTAGTTTACACATGCAAGTAAAAAGTACATGCAATATGTGTAATAACACAAGGATTGGCCACACTGGTATTGATATTAGAACGCAAATGAACACTGAGACAAGTTAGATTAATTAAAATGAAATTGTTATCTAAACTTTTACATTTAGGGGAATTTTTTACCTGGCAACACTGGTCTGGCCATCCATTTCTAAGCCTAATGGCCGTAGTGTTGCAATTTGGGCTCTTATATAACTGGTTTCATTTTCAATGCTGTCAGGAGCTTAAATTCAAATTTAATTGGTCTGCAGTATTTTGTAGAAGATGGTGTAAGATTTTTCCAAATATCCTTCCATCGTACTTGTCGAAGGCTCCGAGTATTCCAAACTCTTTATCAATCGCAATGAAACAAATGTTACCATGAACACATCTGTATCTGAATTATTTTCACATATATGTAGATTGCTTGTATTGTTTTTGTCCAAAAGAACCATCACATTCCCTTTTGCAAAAGAGAGTTAACTTGCAGTTCCCATATTTTTTCAAATCGTCTTCTTTAAGTGATTGTAGTAAACGCTGAGCTGTATGATTAAGTAGACCTTAAAGTTTTAAATCTGCCGAAATTGGTGTGATTTTAATAGTCTCCCTTGGTGTCAAACAGTCCTTCTCTGCAGCAGTTATGTGATGATAAGCAGGATACAGATTTGAACTTTTTTCAATCGCACGGACTCTGAGCTGAATATATTGCTATTTTGTTAACTTCATATCTAAAAATAATGCTTATGCCTCTTCATTTGAAAACTGGTTTTATTCGCTTGGCGCTGGAATACTCTAAAAAACCAGTTTTGTTCTCTTGGGACTAGCGATAAAACCTTTTTCAATTATGTCGACTTTTGTGAGTTCTTTTTGTGATCGCAGTTAATATAGCAAAGCTTCTTAATATTTTTATCTCCGATTTCTCCGCCTTTTAGTTATATCGCTACAGTTGTCAAGTGATTTCTTTGGTCTCTTAAGGTTCTTTTCATTTGTACCTTCTGAAGGTTTACTCCTTCCAACATGTTTGAAGCGCTTTTTTAAGTTTTTGACTAAATCAGTTATTTTATCAGTATTTTATCAGTAAAGCAGTCTTTAAACAATGTTATGTTGTATTACTGTAGCTTTTGCACATGCTGTGTAATTAAATATTTTTTCAGGTTCTATATTTTAGCCAAATTGAATTTCAGAACAATAGAATTTATTTGGGTCAAATAAAAACTCATATTCTAGTGCTGCAGGATTATAAATTTAGTTTTTCTTCAATGTAACTTAAAACATCTTTCTCCTTTTTATTCTTAAAATACTCGTCGGATAATTCTTTATAGCTGAAGCTTTCCATTTTTATAGATATTTAAAAATTAGATTGTTATTGCTTAGATATATTATAACAACTGAGTTTTTATTTGACCCAAATAAATTCTATTGTTCTGAATTTCAATTTGGCTAAAATATAGAACCTGAAAAAATATTTAATTACACAGCATGTGCAAAAGGTACAGTAATACAACATAACATTGTTTAAAGACTGCTTTACTACCAATATAAAAAATGTCAAACCCACTATTGATAACAGTTTGACATAAAACATAATCCACCCTATTAAAAAAACTAGAAAAATCGTTAAAAAAAATCAAGCCAAAAAATCCTTTTTATCCGAATATCTCTAAAGGCAAAGGAGATAACCTTAACATTTAAGCATATTTTTTGTTACTCAGCTTAAGTCTAATTTTTTTTTTTTTTTGCAATCCATAAATACATATATTTTTGGCGAATTTTTTAAAAGTTTGAATATCCGAGTTTACCAATTTAAGAGGTCCGCGAGTCACTTTCCCTACCCTCCATGGACCTGTGTTCTTTTAAATCAACTCAAAAGCTACCCGACTATGACAGTTTAAAATTTCATTCAAATATGTTCGGCCGATCATAAGTAGCAAAATTATTTTTCAAAACAAAACGTTCGTAAACCATTGTGTTATATTTCAGTCATATGAGCAGCTTAAATAAAAAGAGCAAAAAAAATGTTGCGACTAATTTTATTAAAATAAAAAAGTGCTCAACAGACAGTTCCAAACAGTTGCACAAGTATATATTGTGTTAAAGAAGACACTTTCAGCTTTTTGATGGCATTAGAATCTATTTAACCCCTTTTGACCCTAACAAGTTCTACTCCTCTGAAATTCGGATTTAACTAAAACATAGAATCTGGGGAAACATTTAATAGCACATCTGGTATAAATGATACAGTGGATGTAATGAACCATTTCTTAAAGATTACTATCCCACTAATATAACAAAAAAAATTCGACCCTTTATTGATAACAGTTTGCGAGAATAATTTAGTTCTGATCAAATTTACAAAAATTATTTTTTTTCTAAAACAACATAAAATATTTGTTTCCAGCAGCATGCCACAGCCACAATTACCAATATTTTATTCCAATTTATTGGAAACCTTAGTTCTAATATGTTATCGAATGTTATCGAATGCTATCGAATGGCATTAAAATTTTTGAAATCGGCGATGATAACAAATTGGACTTTTGGCCGATGAAATTCAATTTTCAGCCACAGTCTTTCGTTCCTTTAAGGATCATAGGCCCATAATAAATATATTCCATTGAGTTCTGTCCGCAGCTAGTACTTTAATCTCGTCCCAGCTTAAGTTGTTTCTGGCAGCTTCCATTTCTATTTGGAAAAAATAGGAAAACCATAAATGTTTTTAATTTACATTTATTAACAAATTATTGATCGAAAGTAGCCAGTGAGGAAAATAAAACCTCAATAATCTATATACATATATATTAACGAATGTATGTACATTAGACCGACTCAAGTTGTATGGAGCCGAAAAAAGTGTTTTAGTTACCCCTCTGAAAATAAAGGTTGATATGTTTTATGATGATTCCCAAAATATTTTGGTTCTAGCGTTGACCATCCGTGAGCTGGACCATTTTTAAAAAAGGTATTTTTTTCAGTTTTTCGAATTTTTTTGTACTTTGCTCCAAGACGACATAAATAAAATTTGTTATCATCGAAAAGGGTTTTTGAAGCAGCATCCAATGGTATATAAAACTTTACCACTTGCGACCTACTTATTGAGATATTTAACTAAATACATATTTTCGTTTCGGGTTTTCATACAAATTCTACGTATTTTTTTTTATTAATTTTATTTATTTATTTATTTATTTGCAATATATTTTACAAAGTAAATTTATAAAATATAATTTAAAAAGGCGCCGGGTAACCAGACCATATGCGCCCAATAAGATCTTACATTAAATAAGGTTCAAAATTAATGATTAAGTAAAAAATTCAAATAGTAAATGTATTTATGTTATATGTTTTATCCTTTCTTATGTTCCATGTTATGAGATTTGGCCTAAATCTCCTGAATATTCTGTTTTCGCAAACTTTCCCGTATTCTGGGTAAGTTTTTGCTTACCGCACAATCCAGCATCTTCTCTAAAGGTTCGTCCATCTTGGAAATTGGGCATTCCACTAATATAACAAAAAAAATTCGACCCTTTATTGATAACAGTTTGCGAGAATAATTTAGTTCTGATCAAATTTACAAAAATTATTTTTTTTCTAAAACAACATAAAATATTTGTTTCCAGCAGCATGCCACAGCCACAATTACCAATATTTTATTCCAATTTATTGGAAACCTTAGTTTTAACCCTTTCAGACCTAGCTCAATCGATTGTGAGATCTGCCTTAATAAGTCTTTAATTATATGAAAAAAGCATTTTTCGTCAATAAACCTGAAAGCAGTCATTGTGCGTTGTGTGATTTGCTAAATAAAATGCAAAAAAAGTAAAAAAAATTTGCAATAATAAAAAAATATTCTCAGCATTTTTGTGACTTTCAACACGAGCATATGTATATGCGTCCGAGCGGTGTTATTGTTGAATAATTATAAAAAAATATTTTTGATCTAGCTTGTGGTAACTGTATAACGAATATGTGAAGCCATTTGGCTGTTTCTCGTTAATTTTCTGCATAGTAATAAATATTTTGGGTGCAAAGAAAAACAGATATCACAATTGTGCTGATCAGGCACAATGCAGAATTTTATTATATGCTCACATTTGTGCTACCGTTAAATTCCATAGGAAACTGTTTTGATTTGAGCAATGATGATGATGTTGAAGCAGTTTAACAGCTTTTAGACGAATCTGATGCTGACTGCAGACGAAACCTGGATTCCTTTGGATGTAAATTCAGGAGAAGAAAGCAATGAGAGCATTGATAACACTGAAATTTTTGAGTCTACTAATGAACAGCAAATTATAACGATTGAACAATCAAACTCCACTGGATCACCAGATACAACACAGCAATCATCGATTTGTCAATATAAAGAACGAATTAGGCGGGACATATGGAAAAGTATTTCGTTTCCAAATATGGAACTTCTAACAACATTGGGTTGTCAGCAAGATATCGTCATCAAAACACCATAAGAATATTTGAAGAGATATTTTCCAGAATACCATTATGAAGACGTTGTAAAGTAAAATGCGCTACGTACCCTTAGACATAGAACGGTTTTACGGATGTGCGATCGTAATGGGATGTCTTGGTAACAAGGCTATAAGGATGTACTGGTCTCATGAATGTAAAATTCCGGCTATATTCATTTCCATGTCCCGTGGTATGTAAATTTCAGACTATTCCGCACCAGACACCACCAATAAACTATGGAGAATTCAATCAGTCATCGAAGAGCGGTGCAACGAATTGGCGTGCAACGGTGCAACGAATTTTCCAAAGAACACCCATATATATTTCGATAGGTTTTTTACAATTTGTCAATGACAACGTAGCCGTTATTAAGTGCAAGGACACAAGAGCTGTTATAGCTGCCTCTAGTATGTGTTGCAAAGATCCCGTAGGTGAAATCGAAAGATGGAGCAAACTCTTAAGCGCCGTTGTCCTGTTCAAGTACCCGTAGTTATTAAAAACTTGTAACGCATATATGGAAGGGGTTGATTTGTGTGACCAAATGCTGGAATATTATAGAATTAAAATGAAAACTAAGAAATGGACTGTCAAAGTATTTTTGCACTTTCTGGATCTTGCAATATATAATTCTTGGATGGAATGCAGAAAAGATTGCAAGCTTGTTGGATTACCTAAAGCAAAGGTCAAGTCGGTCCTAACTTTCAAAATGGAGCTAGGAACAGTGTTAGCATCCGTTCTTGAAGTTACTGCGCATATTGATAAATTTGAGTTATATAAAGATTTTTATGGTACGAAATATTGTCTACATGACGCCCTGGACGATAATAGATATGGCCGATACGACCATTGTCCTCAGTTTTCCGATGATCCACCCAGAGTATGCCGCAATAATTGTGGTAGTCGGTCCAGAGCAAAATGCCAAAAATGTAAAGTAACACTTTGCTTAGCAAAAAACAAAGACTGTTTTGAGATATACCATTCATAATGTTGATATCATTTAATATAAACTTATATTTTTTATTGTTTTATAATTATATTGGATTGTTTCTTTTTAATTAATAAAAAAAACATTAAATATAACATTTAAAACCAACATAAAATTACTTAGTTTTGGGAAATTATTTTACATGTTATGACCGAGACCACACAATTGTGCGATGTCCTGTTCACAAAAAAGGACCTTTTAAAACAGTTTAACTGGCAATTTGTTGCCCATATGTGAAAGAATTTTGTTGATATTGCTGATTTAAAGAAATTTATACGCAATATACCGTACAGGTCTGAAAGGGCTAATATGTTATCGAATGTTATCGAATGCTATCGAATGGCATTAAAATTTTTGAAATCGGCGATGATAACAAATTGGACTTTTGGCCGATGAAATTCAATTTTCAGCCACAGTCTTTCGTTCCTTTAAGGATCATAGGCCCATAATAAATATATTCCATTGAGTTCTGTCCGCAGCTAGTACTTTAATCTCGTCCCAGCTTAAGTTGTTTCTGGCAGCTTCCATTTCTATTTGGAAAAAATAGGAAAACCATAAATGTTTATAATTTACATTTATTAACAAATTATTGATCGAAAGTAGCCAGTGAGGAAAATAAAACCTCAATAATCTATATACATATATATTAACGAATGTATGTACATTAGACCGACTCAAGTTGTATGGAGCCGAAAAAAGTGTTTTAGTTACCCCTCTGAAAATAAAGGTTGATATGTTTTATGATGATTCCCAAAATATTTTGGTTCTAGTGTTGACCATCCGTGAGCTGGACCATTTTTAAAAAAGGTATTTTTTTCAGTTTTTCGAATTTTTTTGTACTTTGCTCCAAGACGACATAAATAAAATTTGTTATCATCGAAAAGGGTTTTTGAAGCAGCATCCAATGGTATATAAAACTTTACCACTTGCGACCTACTTATTGAGATATTTAACTAAATACATATTTTCGTTTCGGGTTTTCATACAAATTCTACGTATTTTTTTTTATTAATTTTATTTATTTATTTATTTATTTATTTATTTGCAATATATTTTACAAAGTAAATTTATAAAATATAATTTAAAAAGGCGCCGGGTAACCAGACCATATGCGCCCAATAAGATCTTACATTAAATAAGGTTCAAAATTAATGATTAAGTAAAAAATTCAAATAGTAAATGTATTTATGTTATATGTTTTATCCTTTCTTATGTTCCATGTTATGAGATTTGGCCTAAATCTCCTGAATATTCTGTTTTCGCAAACTTTCCCGTATTCTGGGTAAGTTTTTGCTTACCGCACAATCCAGCATCTTCTCTAAAGGTTCGTCCATCTTGGAAATTGGGCATTCCGCCAAAATGTGAGTGATAGATAAATTAACATCGCATAGGTTGCATCTTGGTGGATCTGTCCGTTCATAGTAATGCCTGGTATTAAACACAGCCTTACCAACTCTCAATCTCGCCAACATAATACATTGACTTCTGTTAAGGTTTTCGTTGTATTTGGGTCGCCTAGGTGTAGGGTTCTGTTGTCTTAGAATTGCCTTAAACGGATTTGATAAAGCCTTAGGAAAACATGGCGTCTCAGTAACTTCAGGTAAGTCTAGTGCTCTCCTTGCAGCGTTGTCTGCACATTCATTCCCCTGAATACCGATGTGTGATGGAATCCAGAGTATAACAATATTGCTGTTATTATCATGATAAAGCATGTCATTATATGCTCCATTATTGTTCTTCATTAGAGCCCTGGTGGCGCTAAGGCTGTCTGTACAGATTAATGTTTTCTCCTTTCTCTCTACCGATAATTTTATTGCACACCTTATCGCAGCAATCTCGGCAATAAAAATTCCACTGTGATCTGGTAGTCGTGCCTGCCGAATACCCTCAAAAATGGTAGGTGATATTTGTTCGACAATCGCATACGATGTACTTCCGTTACGGTACGAACCGTCCGTATAGAGTGTTGTGTTTGGTGAGTGAACTGAAATTCTTTCCCCCAACATTTTCTTAAAACATATTGGGTTAATGGTGTTTTTGTTGTAGGCTCGTAGGCTGTCATCAACCAAAACTCTCACCGCGCCATTAGAGTTGATCGGTTTAGAAGGTAAAGCAATGTTGTTTGTCCTTAACAAACAAATAATCTTAGAAATGGAGCATCCATAACTGGCCAAGGGATTGTTAATATGTTTCCAAAACAATTCGTGTAGACCATCCAATGCTATGGTGATAGATCTTGAGACCAGCCCAACAGAGGTTTTTTCTAGAAGTTGCTGGAAATCTGGAAAATTTGCTTCCGTTTGTAAAGATTTAATGGGAGTCGCTCGTAAAAGGCCTGAGGCTGATCGATAGCACTTGTTGAGTGAGGTTTCAATCTTAGCGATATTTCTTTTTGATGTCCATCCATAAATTGTTATGCCATGCAAAATTATACCGGAAGTTAAAGACCTGCAGATGTTGAGAGCTGTCTCAATATGTGGCCCTTTACCACGCGAGCAAATAAGCCTTAATAGATTATTTGTTTTACTTAATTTGGTTAAAAGGTATTTAACATGAGTGTTCCAAATTAAGTTTCTTGTGAAATGAATACCCAATATTCGCAAATGTTCAGCCACCTGCAGGTTTTCATCTCTTATGCAAAATGTTGTAGGGGAACAATCCCTCTTTCTACACACATGCAGTAGCTCGGTTTTTCCAGCGGGCACAACTGCTCCTCGACTTTTTGCCCAGTTGTGGACCCTGGTGTCTAAATTGTTTAAATTTGATTCAACCGCTTCAGGTTTTCCGGATGCAACAGCGAAAATGTTATCAGCATAAATGCCAACATAGTCTATCCCCGGCAGATTTTCAACCGCCTTGGCCAAAGAATTCGCGTAAATGGTGTAAAGCACCACCGACAATGGAGACCCCTGAGGTATTCCATTATCCAAAGGATGGGATGAAGAGAAGTAGCCATGAACTTTTACAATGATTTTACGGTTTTCAAGAAAAGACATTATGACCTTCAGAATTTGTTTGTGAATGCCCCACTCATTCAGCTCGAGTACTATGTACGTTGATACCACTCTATCAAATGCTTTTTCAATATCCTCTGATATGACTACACTGTGTTTCCTATTTTTTAGGTTGTAACGCAAGGTTTCCTCTAGACGGTGACATAAGGTGTGTACCCCATGTCTTGGCAAGAAAGCGTGCTGCTTTTTAGATATATTTTCCATCGTATATTTCCAAAAGCGTTTTGCTAGAATTTTTTCAAATATTTTCGAAAGTACCGGCAAAAGGGAAATTGGACGGTAGCCCTCTAAGCTGTTTGGATTCTTTCCAGGTTTAGGTATAGGTGTTAAAATAGCCGTTTTCCAGTCGTGTGGGTAGACACCACTGTTTAAAATATTGTTGTATAAGCCGCAGAGGCGGTTTTTTAGATAATCTGGCGCGTTTTTTACCATAGAATATGTGATTTTGTCATTTGCAGGCGTTGAACCCCTCAGAGTTTTCAAAATTTCATTTAGTTCTATCATATTAACTTCGCGATTCATCCCTGTATGATAGCAGCAAAGGTTTCGCAACGTGTCAATTTTAAGATTTTTCTTTGCTTCTATAATTTCAGTTTCAAAAGCCTGATCTGCACTTAGCGAACTCCAAAAGATGCCAAAGTGGTCAGCTATTTCTTTAGGGTGGGATACATTATTGTTGTTGGTGCAAATAGTTGGAAAGTTACTGGTTCTATCAGATCTTAAGTTGTTTACCTTTTTCCACAAGATTGAAACATCCATTAATGGATTTAAGGAATTGAGGAAGTTTTCCCAAGTTAACCTTTTCGCAATTTTGCTTTCCCTTTTTACTTTGGCACATGCCCTTTTATACTCTAAGCAGTTGACTTGGTTGCGATGTCTTTTGAACAACTTCCAAGCTTGCTGTCTCAGTCGGATGAGTTTTGCAATTTCAGAATTAAACCATACTGGATTATTTTTGTTCGGTGGTGGACGACTGAGGGGAATAGTTTCATTAGCTGTTTTTCTAAAAATTCGTTTAATTAAAGATGCTTCTTTGTTGATGTTTTCTGTCCTCTTGAAGTCCTCAGCCACCTGGGTTGCTTTTTCCCGAAAGAGGTCCCAATTTGCCCTGCCATCCCTAAAACGACCTGTAAAACGTTTTTTAATATTTTCCATTTTATTTGTGATTTTAATAGGAAAGTGATCTCCAACTTCAGGCATGGGTAAGCAAGCCCAAGCTAATTGTGGGGCCAAGTCCACGCTAGACATGGAAACATCGACGGCAGTGAGTGTGCATCTAGTGCTGAGTAAAGTCGGAGATCCATCATTCAAGACAACCAAGCCCCTATCATCAGCAAAGTCCTCCCACATTTTCCCATCGGAAGAACTTAAACCCGAACCCCACAAGACATTTTGAGCATTTAAGTCTCCAAGTATAAGATGATGTGTGTTACTGGCGAGTGATAAATTGTTTATTATTGTCTCCGTCAATCGGGAATCGTGTTCCTTATAAATATTTGTTATCTGTAATTGCTTGGCACATCCTATGATGACAGATTGAAACAATAAGTCTCCAGAAGATTTAGACTGTTGAGTCACATTTATGTTGCTCCTGATAATTATGATTATTGTGATGGTAAATTTTGTAACCGGGTAGATGTAATAGATGTAAATTTTTGTCTATAATATGCGTTTCCTGCAACGCTATTATATTTGGTTGGTGCCTGGCTACTAGTTGTTCTAAAGCATACTTGTTGTTGACGAAACCCTGAATATTCCACTGCAGAAGGGTAATGTTTAGGCCTAAATCCATAATCAAAATTTTATTTAGCTAGCCTGATTAGGCATTGTTTTTTTAAAAGTCTTTGGTGTTATTATAGTATTTAACTCTGGAAAATTATTGTATAGTCTTGTACAAGGTGAGTCTTCATTATTTGGGTTATTTGTATTTATTTTTAGTGGGCTATTTAATCCCAATCCTTCATTTACATCGAAGAAAATGTCATCGCTAAATGGATTCTCATTTTCTGCAATCTGGTTATTGTTGTTTGTGTTGTTTGCAGACGAGTTTACTAAATTTGTTATAGGAGTACTGTTGAGTGTTTTCTGTTTAGTAATTTGTAGAGTTTGTTGTGGTTTTGTTGATGAACTATTTGTGTGCGTTGATTCTGTATGATTGTAGTTGCTAAATTCGTTTTGTTGTGTTGAAGACTTTGCAGCTTCTTTTGATTTTTTATTTTGGACGCTGGCAGGTTTTGTTATCGTCTGTACTGGTTTTGTAGTTATCGGTATGATATTTGTTGCTTTGTCGCCATTTAATATTTGTGCATATGTTTGCGTTTTTTTCCCATTTCTTAGAGCAGGTTTGAGAGTATGAAATTGTGGATTTTCGTTAAAAGCTTCCCAAGCTTCTCGTGTAGTGCATTTTTTTGGTTATCCGCAAGTAGTTCACTGATTTGTGCTTCCTGTTGGGCAGCCAGGGTCGTATGAGGTGTGGTCTTCCGTTTGACAATTTACACAAAACTTACGAGAACACAAGTCATGAGGTGTGGGAAAACCACAGTCCTTGCAATGTTCCACATTTCTGCATCTGTTCTTTGTGTGACCTAGTTTTAGGCAGTTTACGCATTTCATGGAGTTAGGTATATGTTCGTCAACGGCTACTCTTTCCCAGCCGAGCTTTAGAGTTTCAGGTCGATTATAAAGATCGAAAGTTACTATTGCTGCACCTGTAGCAGAAATTTTATTGCCATCTTTTCGTGTAATTTTACGAATTTCCACAACTTTTTGATCTTTCAGAGATTCCAGCAGTTCCTCTTCTGTAATTTCAATTATTTTCCTGGAAAATATACGGCCTTGTATGGTGTTCAAAGTTTTATGAAGTGTTATTTTCACTGGGATATTGTCTATATATATAGCTTTTAAGAATTTTTCAGCCGTTTTGCTGTCGGGAACTTTGATTAAAAGATCCCCACTTTTCAATTCAGTGACTTCCAAACGGTCTCTTGATATATAGTTTAGACCTCTTTCTACTTGAAACACATTGTAGGAGGAAAGGGCAAGAGTTTCGGTGTTTTCACCCAATGTTCTCGCCGATGCGACTAAGTAACGTGGGCGGTATTGATCATTACTAGATGATTCTGGCAAAGGGACAAAATCCTCCGGACGCGGTCTTTTACTTTTGTTACTTTTGTTTTTCCCGGTCTCGGAAAATAGTTCCCTAAGCCGGTTGTGGTTGTTCGGGGGATGAACCCCGTTCATGTTGATGTATTTAAAACCTTTCCGATATTAATTTACAAAGCGATTTAAAAAATAAATTTACCGGCAATACCAATAAAATGTCCAACAAGAAAAAGCAAAAGATAGAACTAACACCTATCGATAACTTTCAGGTCAAGTCAACACTGCGAAAAAACGTTGTTCACTCGGCAATTGCCCGACACAGACTGTTATTAATTTTATATTTTTTTATTGTATTTTTCACATTTTGATAATTTGAAAAATGAAAAAATTGTATACCCATATTGCCTATATATGAAAAAACATAAAATATATCGCGATTTTCGCGTTTTATGTGAATAATTACAAAAAAAAAAAATAAATTAACATTATTTTAAAACAGATTCAATTTGAAAAGCAGAGCATTACTTCCACATACATAGAATTTGTATGAAAACCCGAAACGAACATATGTATTTAGTTAAATATCTCAATAAGTAAGTCGGAAGTGGTCAAGTTTTATATACCATTGGATGCTGCTTCAAAAACTCTTTTTGATGATACGAAATTTTATTTATGTCGTCTTGGAGCAAAGTACAAAAAAATTCGAAAAACTGAAAAAAAGACCTTTTTTAAAAATGTTCCAGCTCACGGATGGTCAACGCTAGAACCAAAATATTTTGGGAATAATCATAATACATAATATCAACCTTTATTTTCAGAGGGGTAACAAAATCACTTTTTTTTTTTTTTTGAGTCGCTCTAATGTACATATGTTAATTTGTTTGTACCTTATAGCCGCCTTAACCGCTGATCCGATCTTTATGAAATTTTTACAGTATATGACATGGTTTGGAAGAATCAATAGCCTATATGTACATATATATTGTTGAAATTTTAGGTGAGCGTGGCACCTTCCATACAAAGACAATATAATTTTCTGTACATCTGGAGAACGGAGAGACCTAAAGATTCTAAATTTGGTATCAAATCACAACATCTGACAGCATTTTGGCGGAACTGAATAAGTGGGCGTGGCAAAAAATATATTTATTTATATCTAACAAACGGTAAGAGAAAAATTGCCCAAATTTGGCACACCTAACTGGGGTGTGCAATCGTAGGGGTGGCATCTCCCATACAAAGACATTAAAGATTTCTGTATGTACACAAAATCCGGGCGGCACTGGAGAAGTGGGCGTGGCATAAAATATATTTATTTATATCTAGAGAACAGTAAGAGAAAATATGTCCAAATTTGGTACACATAGCTTTGTTATCAATACACAGCATCTCTAAAAAAATGGACGGGATTAGAGTAGTGGGCACAGCACCTCCCGTACAAAGACATTATAGATTTCTAGATATCTGCAGAACGATAAAAGCCAAGGTTACAAAATTAGGTAAAAACATCTTAGTTATCAATACACAACATCCGACAAAATGTGGGCGGTATTGGGAAAGTGGGTGTGGCACCTACCATACAAAGAGATCGTAGATATCTATATCTGGAGAATCGCAAGAGCGAAAGTTTTCAAATTTGGTAAAAACATCCTGGTAGACAATACACAACATCCGAAAAGATTTGGGCGGGTTTGAAGATGTGGGCGTGGCATAACTTACATATATTTAATTATAGCTAAAGAACGATCAGAGCAAAATTTGGTGCACATAGCTGGGTTATCGATACGCAACATCTGTAAATAAGAAGATGGGAGTGGATAACTGGGCGTGGTACCTCACATACAAAGGCAAAAGAGATTTCTGTATATCTAGAGAACGGTAATGGTGATCAATACACAACATCAGCGATTAGATAAGTGGACGTTAAGATTTGGTAGAATTAGAATGATTATCGATATACAGACAGCATTTGTAAGAAATGTGCGGGATTGGAAAATTGGGCGTGGGTCAAACTAGATTTCTGTATATCTAGAGAACGGCCACAGCTACAATTTACAAATTTGGCACAAATATATTGCTTATAAATGCACGAGAAGGCCCACTGTACTATTGTAGACATAGGCGGGACAACTTTAATACAAATACCATATAGCAACTGGTGAAAGGAACAAGTAAGAGTATTCACACTTGGTAAAAATAACTTCATAAACAATGCACGAGATTATTGAAGAAAATAACATATTTTATTTTAAGGAGGGTAGCACTGGGCTAAGCTAGTAATATATAATAATAATGAATCGTTAACATTTTATTTAATGAATGATTTTTCTTGAATAACTACCCATAAATAACTTTATTTTAAATGTACAATTTTTTTTTAACACAATACAAAAATGGTTATATTTGATCAGAGGAACGTACAAAAATTTTTAAATTCAGAGTCCATTCTGCGGATAGGTTCAAAATTTGCATAATTAGAGCGAAAGTATTTAAGTCTTGGGGGGTATAATTTCTGGGCGGGCGAAAAGGAAGTCAAAAAAAACAAAAGAAATTAGAATTCGGAAAGAATTTCACCGTTTAACACATCCAGCGTGAAGGATAAAGTCAATTTACCGTATTTAATATAATATTAATTAACAGTTTAATTTCCCTAATCTGCAGTCGTGCATAATGTTTGGCAAAGTTTTCGTTTGATGTGAATCTTTTTTAATATTCATCTAGAAACTAAAGTATAAATATTTTGGATTCTTGAGTAACTCTTATCCGATTTAATCATATCTGTCGGTTAAAACTACGCTAACAAAATTTACAAAAACTAACATAAATTGGTCGTGAAATGCACCAATTGTAAAGGAATTTCCACAAATTCGTTTTATGTTACACCGAATTTCGTAAATATCGCTCCATAATTTACCTTAGGCCTCATATAATGACCACTCTCGGAAATCAGCAAAATAAGCCTTAAACCGCAACAAATATTGATATTGTTATAAAATAATGTTGAACAAAACAACTAAAGGCAGGAGTCCAACATAGATTTACACGAACTGCCACTATATTTCGTGAAGATCGAGTCATAATTAATCATATGCCCCATATATAACCTACTCTTGGAAAACACTTTACTACGCCTTAACCCGTAAAACATTAGCGGTTTTCACCCTTTGTGTTAAGTGTCCAACTCTGCGCTATTTCATAAGATTTTATAGTATAAAGCGTGTTTTCGTATGCATTGCAAATTAATGAATCTGCTGAGTGAGAGAAAGAATTAACACGGCTCCATTTTAACTCGTTTTTCTGCTCTTGGGAAAAACCCTTACTATCCACTGGTACCGGTTGTTCACCAAAGTTGTACTGCTGTGGCGATGTTATTCTCTCTCTAATTGGACCCCTGACCGCAACACCCCGCGGGCATTTAATGACCCAATAGTAGCTTTCTTTTAACTTCTTAATGGTTTTCGTTACGCTTAGATATCCAACACTAGTACCGTCGTGGAATCTCTTCACAGCTTCGCATTCTTTAGAAGACGGTGCTACAGTAAGGTTTTTAGCCGATTTGCCATCAGTACTTTCCCATGTAAGGTATAGGCAATTCCCATGTGCGGTATAGGCATTTGCCACCCTCAGACTGCACCCAATACGCTTTCATCAGTGGACCCTCCAATGTGATTTCTTCATGAGTCCGTATTTTACCTTCTTTCTTAGCCTTCATAATTCGCGCCAATGGAGTAATTTTTCTGCGCCGTTAACCAGTCTTTGCTGGGTTCCACATGTAAGAGGCGAATCTAATTGGTACGTTTGTTGCTTTCAACCTCCATACAGCGCTTTTTCTTATATTTACTTGGCCGTCTTTTTCTTATTCTTACGATTGCAAGTGACTAGCTGTCTTACAAGGGCTTAACCTTCATTCCCAACGTTAAAGGCCGGTATTCACTATCCTACATATCGCATATAATCTATAATTTTATGAAAATTTTCAAAAACATTTGCAAGTCGGACAGGCTTGTCAAAAAAAACTGTCACTCAATTCATTTTTAAGCCACACTGCGACTAAATATAGTGAATACCGGCCTTAAGGGGTACTTCTAGACCATACCAATTCATAATTTGTCGTCCCATATCTTATGTTTTGACGAATAATAAAATCTGCTCCAATTATAACCTTGTCCAGAATTTCTGCAATAATAAATTCATAAAAAACGATCATATCGGCCATTCTTATCCACTCTTGCTTTGGCATAGACAAAGACAGGTTCTCCCGTAGCTGTTCTCAAGCTTACCCCGCTTCGTGGTTCGACAGCTCCGCTTATCAAATCAACCCTTATAATGTAATGCCCTGCACCAGTGTCGATAGTCAAAATGCAGATTTCACCATTAATATAACCACAGGTCGTAATGTTCATGTTGCTCGTTTTCACTACTAAATTGATCGTGGAACCTTCAGATGTGGAAACTGGCGCTTCCTCCGCTATGCTAGCTCTTCTTAGCCTCAGCGGCGACTCTTGTGATGACTGTCGATAAACTCTTTGGTTGTCTCTATGTGGCGAAGTGGATCTTGCTCGTTTTCTGGGTGCTTTGCAGTTTCGCTGAATATGACCATTCTTACCGCAATTATAGCATTTTGGTTTGTTTTTACTTTGCTTTTCGCTCAAAGACTACCGCAAGTTTAATATCAGCATCCCGTAAACCGTTTACAAATGCTTCAGTCTTAAAGTGATCTAGCAATGGATGACTTTCACCTGCATAAGTAAGCTGCACCAAACGCTCAATCTCTATTGCGAAGTCCTGTAACGTCTCGTGTTTACCACCATACTAACGTTGCAGTGCTACCATAATGTCATCATAGTACACTTTCTAGAATTTCAGCCGCAGTTCCTTTTAAAGCCAGAATAAGCTCTTCAACTTTTTCTTCGTCGTTCCATGCATTTTTGTTGGCAACTGTGTCAAACTGGAACTTAAAAACATTAAATGGGGCTTTAATTCTACTAGAGACTTCTTGAAAAACCCGCACCGCTCCCTCTTGGCACTAAAGACTTTTAACTTTTACTTCCATATGGTGTTATTTCTCAACTTCTATTTTTACGTCAGCCAGCTTCTTGTTAAACTCTGTTTCCATTTCGTCTTCTCTTTCATTTATTGAGGTAGAAATCTCTTGAAGCTTCTGCAGTTTCTCGTTTGTCATTCTGGAATTTTCTTGAATTTCTGCTAAGATGGAGCTTGAGTTTTCCTCCAATTTTGTAGAAGTTTCTGCTAGGATTGCGTTTGAATTTTCTTTTACCATCTTATCCACGCTTTTCTCAAATTTTCTCAAAAAACTGAGTGCTTTTCATATAAATGTCACTACACGTTCAATCACTTGTGTTGTGAAAACAGTACATAAGTTACATCTTTGTTCGAAAAATTTAAGAAAAATATATAAAATACTTTGCGAAGAAAACAACAATGGCAGCAGCAATTTGGTTTTTTCTTCAATATATATTGACAAGTTTTTAGACAAAGATTCTATGATTGATAGAAAATTATGTTAACTCGTTCCATACTGTGTGCATATATTTTAATATTTAAACAAATGCTAACTTCTATTCAGGACACTGCCTGAAAATCTAAGGAAGCATAAACTTTTTTCTAGATTTCTATAACCACAATATCTTAACGTTTTACGGATAATTATCTGACAATACTATTAATTTATCATCTAAAACTGTCGTATTCAATTTACGATTTTCAAATTTGTTAAAAATTCAAAGAAAAATCTTTACCCGTGGTCATAAAATGTTTCATATAAATAAGGAAAATCGCCAAAATAATCGCCCACTTTTTTAAATATCGCCCTAAAAATCGCCATGTCGCCAAACATAAAATTCCTTCGCCAAAGAGGTTTAGAAATCGCCACGTTTGGCAAGAAATCCCCACATCTAACAGCCCTGTTTGCTTAGACTAAGAATAATTTACTATAGCTCCTTTATAAAGCCCATTCTCGAAAATCAACTTAATAAAACAGTTACAAATATTGATATTGTGCTAAAATTTTGTTGGATAAAACCACTAAAGGCACAAGTCCCACATAGACTTGCTAAAGTTCAAAAAAGGTTTTTTTTTCGAAATTTTCGGGAAAACCCGCAATTAATTCCCAGGAAAGCGGGAATTAAAAACAACTGAATATCCCGGAAACAAACTGTAATATATATACATACATGAATGTTGTGGCTCATTGATTCCCGTTTCAACCGAAATTATATTCTTGAACTTTTTTTTTTGGCTTATTTCTTTGCTGACTATCACCTACATATTTAATCTTATTTTTTTTTACCATGTACTTTTTACTAAAACTATTAGTCCTTTTTGGGTTAAATTTAGTATGTATATTTGGTTTTCTAATTTAAATTGAGATGGAATATTTAACTAATTGAATAGTGTTATCTGTGTGTTAAAAAAAACATTAATAAAATATTTAAAAAAAAAAAATTATTAATACAGGTCAACTGCTTGGAACCCCATCCCAATACACCTATTTTGGCGACATCTGGTCTTGATCATAATATCAAAATATGGACCCCAAGTGCTGATAAGGTATAGTATTGCCGTTTTGTATTTATATATCAATCAAAATTTTCCCATTTCCAATAAGGATCCAGTTAATCAATTTAAAGACTACATACATACTTACAAAAATCTATAAGTTGATAAATGGTTGCAAAATGAATTAATTTTTTTTTTTTTTTTTTTGTTTTCTTTTTCATTTTTAAATCATCCTTTTCTCTGCATTTTTAGTATCCACCTGACTTAACTAAACTAACTTATTGTGTAAGACGTAATATACGTCGTACTGCATTAAGCGAGGTCATGGATTTTGATGATGAGCAGATGCATTTTTTTATTAGACGAATATTTTCTCGTCGCCATGGTAATCGTTCCGGAAATAATTCAGACAGTGATAATAACATTAATAGTGATAATTCCTCGGTACCCGATATACATACCGAAAATGAAGATACAGATGATGACGATGAAGATGTTTCGAATTTACGATCTTTGGCTTGTGGCACTCAATAATTCGGTTGTGGCTGATGGTGTCGATGGATATAGAATATTTAAAGAATTAAATAAAAATTAGACTGGGTGTTTGAGCGTTATCTTTTGATTTTTTTGTTAACAGATTGATCTTTTTAAGGAAGTCCAATATTTGTGAAGTTATGTTTTATATTTTTAATTTTTGTTGTCAAAATGACTTAATTTTGCGTCGATTTATACATACTCGTATGTTGTATTCGTGAACCTTTTACTTTTCGTTAAGAATATGTTAATTTAATTTAACTTGAAATTTTTTCAAAATCATACCAATTGAGGTGGTTAATATTGCATTCTTGTCTAATTTCTTTATTGTTAGTTAATTTTTTGTAAACTGCTCAAATGCCCATGATGAGTTTGTTAACTATACCTACTTGAATGTAATATCGTCCTTAAGTCTTCTTAACTTTTTAATGTGCAAGAACAAAGCAAATTTACATCTTTGTTGAATGTAAAAGTTAAAGCGTAGAAAATATTTCGGAAATCATATGTTTTAATAGATTTTAAATGAGTTAGTTATTTGTTTATCAAAAATTAAATATTTATTTATGAAAAGAATTACTATAAAATGAATGAATAAAAATGTTATCGTAAATAAATTTGAAATATGTAGTTGGTGTGTTTTTAATCGCTTGTTTGGCATATGAGGGCCACACTGCGTTTAATCCAATGTGATGGTTCTACCTTAGTATTTAATAATATTGGTATAACGTAGTTTGTAGAGTGACCAGTGGTCGACAGAGTACCTTTGCGTTCGGCCGTCTTGTACAAAGGACTTTTATAACGGTGGCCTTCTTGTAATTGATTAATTATTGTCGGTTTAAGGTAAATGGCTGGCATTGCGTATATCAAGACTTTCGGTAGTTGTTCATCCAGAATATTTTTCTCCCAATTCCATCGTGCTCCCTCCAAAAATAAACCATTTATGTATACGCCATCTTCAGGTGCATTGTCTTTGCTAAAAAATTTGAAAAGGGTGCATTTACAATTTATTTGTTGCAGCTGAATTGCAAAAAAAAAACAACTTACTAAGATTCGTTAAGGACTTCGTGATCAAATGTTAAAGTATCAATTGGTATTTTATATTTTCTTGCAAAGTTCTGCATGGCACCAGTCAAGAACGCTTGAGTGAAGAAAAATCCCGAAATCCAAAATGTAGATGGTTTAATGTGGTGATGCCTTAGAATTAAATATATGTTTATTGTTTTTATTTAATTATGAATTCTTTAATTTGTATCCCTTCACCAAAGCTGTGGCTGAAAGATGAGCAAAAAACACGACTGTCCCTAGTTTTTTGCTCACAAAACAAAAAAGTTCGATAAAATTAAGATCAATTATTCTCTATATGTAAGATTTATTTGGTTTTAAAATCCGCGAAATCGATCTATAATTTCGCCTAGTGCCCATACAAATATGCTCGCGTTATATGCATACCCAAACGGTAGCGCCCATACCATAACAATGGGCTTTTCAGTACAATAGAGAAGGGTATATAATATTCGGCACAGCCGAATATAAAACTTTTATTTACTTGTTTTTGTCGTAAAGCAGTACTCAGTTTTTTTTAGGACTATAAGCCATGTTTTTGAAATCGAATTCGAGTCAGACTGAAATCGAAAAAATTTTGAAAACTATCCTGTGTTTAAAGTTCATAAAAATTTTTCCTTTTATATGCTCATATTTCAACTACCAAATATATTTATCAAAATTACTTTTGAAAAAATTTAATTTAAAAATCTTAATTTATCAATTTTAATTTCACCTGACATTGAAAAAAAAAATGGAGGACTTTAACTTACCAATGATGTAGCCAGTTTATTCGTTTATATAAATCTTTTATGTAGGAACCTAAAGGCTTTAAACTAGGATATGATTTTTTCATCCATTTCGATGGTATACGATTAAGTTTAATGGCAGTTATAATGCTCTCCAATTCGGGTGTCATTACAATGATGCCGTAAACAGCGCGCTCAACGTCACGACACGAATATTGAATTTCCAACTGTAATTCCAGGAAACGTTCCATTTCCTGGGTAATTACCGTATTCATAGATTCACTATAGTCTACGGGATACTTTTTCTTGGCCTCCTCAATATCCATATTTTCCGGCATATCGGTGCTAATTTGTTTAACCGTATCCAATAAGATTTGATCAACACTTTGGCCTACGGCGCCAACAGATGTAACTTCGCTACCAAACAATAAAATCATCGAGTCCAATAAAGTTTTGGTTGTTTGCAGATCTCGTGTTATGCCCGAATTAGAATGAAGGCCATACACTTCAGGTGATGCTAAACTTGGATAGTTTTCATTGACATAACGTAAAATCTCACGATGTTCAGTTTTACGTGGTACCATAAATTTGTCATCTATAGCGAATTTATATCGATTGTTGGACACTGCCTCAGAATTAACGAAATCGGATAGAATTGTAACAATAGCTCTTCGATCCCAGGTATCGGTAACCCGCCCGCCATAATTACACTCCGCTGTTAAATATGATATGGCGTCATAAGGTACATGCTCATATTGATTTAGTAACATCTGTTCCAGAAGAGAGTATTATTATTAAACCACTTATTTTTTTGTAAATCGATTTGAGTTTTTCAGAGGAACTATTTGTTATAAATTGGGAATGACTACTTTAATGTGAAAAGAACTTACACTTAGTTGCATAACGGATATTTGTAAATCAGATTCATTAAATCCATAAGCTATATTCCATCCCAAAGAACCATATTTGCGGCGTTCTTGGACTACAGCATGAAAGAAACAAATACCGAATAATAAACGCGTAAAAGCCCGATCTTGTTTGGAAACACCCGTGTAAAAAGTTTGATCATTTATAGGTTCGGAATTATACGAACGTATTATATTCTCTTTTAAACCTGTTGGTGGTTCATTTGTCATCTTAACGCCATTTTGAAGAAGGGCTACTGGAAACTGAGAAGTGGGATAACTAGTTAACCACAATCGAAAGCCAGCTAAAATACAAAAAAAAATAAAAAATTATAATGACAACGTATAATTTTTTTATTTATAAAGCTTACTTACGTGACGTGTTATACGTATCCATATTTTCCCATATAAATTCCAATTTAGGCATCCACGATGCTGCCAAATGACAATTTTGTAAACAAACCCAATAACCTAATTCCTGAGCAACTTTTATCAGATTCTGCGCTATCGGTCCCTGGCCTT
Organism: Pollenia amentaria; assembly: GCA_943735925.1. NCBI lineage: Eukaryota > Metazoa > Arthropoda > Insecta > Diptera > Polleniidae > Pollenia > Pollenia amentaria. The sequence goes on from OX031009.1 coordinate 230,296,256, forward strand.
GACCCAATGAAATACTTTGGAAAGTCTCATCGAAACCAGTCTTTTCAGCAAATGACAAAAGAGAACCTAATGGATCAGAGCCGGGCGAGAGTATAAAAATTAAAGGAGTTAAAGCTGTCGACTCCATAAACGATTTACTTATATCAAAGTCGGGGGGACTAACAAACTGAGGACCAATTTCAGCCGCTATAAATTGACGTATAGCTAAAAATACCTTATCAGGCCGAAGGGACTTTAAAATAATAATTTTCTCAAATCGGGTAGTCTTGTTGTGCCATGGGCCTGGCAGAGTCTGCAGTTCGGGTTCTGAATGATCATATATTTGCTTCCAGGCACTAAGATTAGATTGGAAGAAATCCACTATGCCCTTTAATTCAGGCAGTTCTTCCAAACGTAAAAAATTTGCCCATATAGTATCTGAAATCCAAGAAGGATCTGGATTGGTTGGTCCATGCTCGGATTCTTTGGCAGCCGTTAACAAATGCACCATATGACGCATTTCAATTTGGTTGTTACCAAGCAATATACGGCAACATAATATAAAAGAAAATAGCAGCTTATCCTTATCAAATATTGATCGGCAAACGTTATTGTACAGATTCTTGGTCACTGCATCTACAAGGAACTTAATACGTCTGGGCAATTCCCTTGATTTATTGGCGGTTTCTATGGAAAACTTGTATAAATTTATATACCAGTTTAATGAAAATTGGTACATGGGATCTATATTCGGCAAATCTGTTATTGAATAATACAGTATGGAAGAATGCACTGCTACTGTTTTATAGTTTAGCCGAAAAGCTTCTATTTTTGTGGATGTCTCTTTTGAGGCTTCTTGCTTTGCCACTATATCGAATGATAAAATTTTTGATTCTCCTAAAATTTGGATGGCACCTTCATTTTCCAAAATATCTCCTTGGGAGCAAGTTAAGGTTTTCAAAATCATATTTTCGGCATCTACTAAAGCTGCCTTATTTTTGGCCGCTTCATTAGTCAAATTCATACGAAGCTCTTGCAAATCTGGTCTTTCTTTTGCAACTACTATACTTAGCAACTGATCCTCTAAAGCGCTTTGCGTAAGAGCAAAATTTATAATAGTCACTTTATTAAATGTTTCCGGTAAAAAGTGGGGGTTTCTTAAATTACAAGTCATATACAAACGAAAATTTTTATGTAGTGGCACAATGTTGTCACCCAAGCTAATAAACTGCTGTCCTCCTTGTGTGAATGTTTGACGCAACAGTATAGGGTCTAAAGGTACCTCAAGTTCTTCTAAAACATTTTCTATTATAATTGGATAACCATATTCCATTGATTCGGCTATGACCCTCATGTAATTAGTTTGATTGAACTTCACAGCACTAAGACGGTTTTTACGTTCCGTATTTTTAATCCAGGTATTGGCTTGACTTTGAGGATCTATGAACAAACTGTAACGACTAGAATTGGATGAGATAATTGCGTTTTCTGTAGAAAAAATATCGTTTGGCAAACCATTTATATTCCAGTTTTGTATGGAGATTTCTAAGCCCAAGGCTTTTGTGATACTGTAATTTTCAGAAAGTGGTATCTTGAGATTAACACACTTTTGGTACCAGTCACTCACACACTTAGATCTATAATTATAGTTGACAGCCGAAAGATATGCTATAATGCCACACGAGAGTAGTATATCACCCGGTAAGTGATCATAGAGACTTTGTAAATCTTCAGCAGCTTTAGTCCATCTGGACTTTTCTCCACCTAAACCATCTATCAGAGATTTTGCTCTGCTAAGCTTGTTTTCACAAAGGTCGGCTTCCTCTTGAGTCCTTTTCATTTCTTGATTAGCCTTGTCTAAATCCTCATTAAGTTTTGCCACCTTGGCCTCCAAAAAAGCTAACAGTTCCCGCTTTTCATTGAGGAAAGTCATAGTATCGGCATATTCCTTCTCGGCCGCTAACAACTTTGCCTTTTTGGGAGCAACGATTTTCGCAACATTATCGTAAAGATCCATGGCTATAATCCATTGACATAAACCCTTGGCCGCACTAGATGCTTTGGCTACTATTTTTGGGTTAAAATCTTTGTGAGGTATAAAATCTTTGCGAATTTTTTTCATTATTTCTGGATTGATATTATCTTTGTCAAAATCTTTAAGAGCCTGCAAAAAATTTAAATCTCCTAATACTCGTTTACTGGGACCCCAATAATCGTTGATAATTTTTCCTGTAGCAGGATCTGCTATACGATCTGCAGGTATACCTTTAATAACGCAAACAGCTGCCATTACTAGTTTAATTACCGAGGGAGGGTTTTTCATTGACTTGACCAAAGTTATATCTGCCGGCTTAAGGGTATTTAGAGCCTGTAAAGCTTCTTCCAACACAGGAATTGCTTGGGCCAAATCTTTTTCACAATCACTTTTTAATTCTTGAGCCGCCTCTGCTTGTATGCCGGCCACTATTTCATCTTTTTTTACTTGTTCAGCTGCTGCCTGTGCAGCTACTGTTTCTGTATTTATTTCCAACAGCATTTTTCGGGAATTTTCCGCCATGAACAAAAGTTTTGGCTGCAAGTCATTCAATTCGTTTTGCATTATAGAAATAGCAGCTGCTGCCGATGCTAAAGTATCTAAACCACCAATGTAACGCATTTTCGATTCCATTACTTCCCGTTGCTTGCGACTAATAACCTTTTGAAAAGATTGTATTAATTCCAAAAAAGACGCATTGGTCAAATATATATAACGGCCAGTGGCTCGACAAAAGTCCGCGCATACTAAACCCGCAGTGGTATGGAAATATTGGGTTGTCTTCACTATGGCCTGCTTTATTTCGTTTGAGGAAACATTAACATTTTCTAACGATATTTTGGCAACCATTTGCAAGGCCTCTTCAGGCCAGCTTTGATACCAATCTATAGTGCAACAATTTACTAATGAAGGGTATAAACGAACCCGGGTCCTTAGAGCATCTCCTATGGGAGACAGACACAAGACAATATGCAGTTTTTGCTTACATCTGTTAACAAAAAAAGAAAAGACTTGCAATGGCGATATATCAATGTTACGGTTGCCTCCTTGAGCTGCTAACCGAACCATTTCTAAAATCTCCTGCTTCTCATCGATAGCATAGATATTGGGAACTTCTCCCTGATTAAGCAAACAGTCTATATCTTGTAAAAATAATTCCATTTTTATTTGGTTCTCGGTCATTAAAAATACCGTGTGTTTATCCAAGCCGCCAGCTTCTTTTAAAACATTTTTCAAATCATCATGCCAATCATTAGCACCGTAATTTTTGGTTATTTCTGGTTGAAAAAAGGAAGTCTGGACCATATTGGTAGCCAACTTTGTCAGAGACTGACGACCAGAACCGCCTAGGCCAATGAGAAGAGCGCTTGCACCGCCAATGGAAATTATTCGACATATGCGGTTTAAATGCTGCAAGGCGAATGTAAAAAGTATTATATCCATTTTGGATCTTCTAGTTGAATTGTAATCGTCCAAACTTGCCATGGCCAACTTATAAAGTGCATCCATTGTGGGTACCTCTTCGTATCTCCTTTCATCGGCCACACTATCTTCATCAAAATACACACCGAAGAAAACACGACTTGCACTAAATAATGTGAATGAAGCTTCCTCGGAACCGGCGGTTTCATTACAATATTGTTCAAATACATTTTCTAATTTCTCCTTGAAATTCGTTTGTACACATTCGTTTAATTTGTTGAACATCCATCTGCGATCTTCTTCATCTACTAAGCGATCACTGAACACTCGTAAGGCTTCGTGATACCACAGACGAACAAACACTTTTTTCTCATTAACAGACTCCTTACGCATCAATGAACAACCTGTAACTACGCGAGATATGTCTCTCAGATTAAATATATAGTGACTTTTAGCTGGCGTCGCCCTCATTTCCTTCCGAACTAATTTATAGATTTGTTGTGTGGCTGAAACAATTTGGTTAACTACCACAAATACATCGTTTCCGTGACCGGTTTTTCGGAAACCATTTAGTAAAACATTAACAAAAATACGATTCATAGTATCATCGCTAAATGTATCTATTGAAAAGATGTTAAAGTGATTCAAAAATCTCGAATAAACATCTTGTCGACTACCGCCCGGTAAGCCGCAAGCGCTTACAATTGTTAAATTGTGTATGAATATTTTTGTGCTATCTTTAAGATCATAAACGTGTTTATAATCGAAATATTGCCGTAGAAGTTCTAGAGGGGGTTGGGTACCATATTCCTCCTTAATCGGCATATTAATGTCATCCACAAAGAGTACAGTATTTTTTCCTTTAGGGGCCCCATAAATTCCTCGTTTCCACTTTTGAAGCTTTAATGTTAAAAAAAATTAGAAAATTAAAAAAAAGGATTTTTTAAGTTTAAATATTACCTTTGAAATTAATAACTCTTGTGTTTGATTGGCAGTTATCATAACGGTGAATGTCATAAAGGCGGATTCATTGGTTTCATAATTTAGTCTGTTCATTAAATAGTTTTGTACATAGACACTTTTTCCGGTTCCTGTTGGTCCAACTAATAAGATTTTCTTTTTGTGCTACAATATTAAATAATTTTTTTATTTTACAAAAGCAGACGATATTTCTTTAAAAAAAATTTTCTGGAGTACTTGGCCACGTTATGAAAATCGAGTTAAATAGAAATAAAAAAAAAAATATATAACTGATTTTCAAAGTTTTTAAACATTTTACGTGAATTAAATATCACTAAAGGCTAGTTTACACTATTATACTTTGTATTAATACATGTCAAAAACTCAAGTAATATGTAAAAATGTGATAGTGTGAATACAATGTTATGAAAAGGACAAGTATTACGAAGAAAAATTTGACATCCCATACGACTTCATTGTTTTTTTAAATTTTTCTAAACACTAATACTTTTCATTGGATCAGGGTTGCATTTTAACCAAAGCAAAGTGATAGTGTGACTACAAACTGTAATATTACATTAGATTTTTTAACAGTCACAACAAAACTCATTAGATTTCTATCTCACAAAGTATTATGGAACACGTAAGAAATGTGTGATAGTGTAAACTAGCCTTAACATGACAACAATATTTTTACAAGGTCTGTTCGTTCATTTACTTTACTAGCAGACACTTGCAAAGAGAGAGTAAATTTAAAATTTACAAAATTTTTCTCAAAATTACTCAAAAAAATACAAAAGAAATGAACGCTTTACCGGTAAAAACTAGTAAGTAAGGAATATTGACAATATTCAGCGTCAAGATACGATAATTTTTCATAATAAATTCAATTGTATTGAACTATTTGCGCAAGAATATTGTTCTTAAATTTTGGTTATTGAAAAACTTTTAATTTAAAAATTATGAAAATTATATTTGTTTTCTCAACAAAAACATGAAACAGGTGGTTCTTGCTCAAGAATGATAGAAATAAGCGCATGTGTTGATATAGTAGTTCCCTTATAAAGGTTACCAAGGCTTTTTTATATGTGAAATTCATAATTTCTTGGAAAAAATTTATGTATTGCGTGACAGTTGGCTACCCTTCAATAAATTTATTTATAAAGTTTTCAAAAAAATTTATATTAAATGTCAAACAAACTAATAATTTTAATAAATTTTTTATATTAAAAATATTAATTAAATAATAAATTAATATTAAAAACATTAAAACTCGTGTGTTAAAAGTTGTATAGCAAAAGAATTAAAATTTTAAAAATTGAAGAGAGTAAAAAAAGGATTAAAATATGAAGTGTGCTGTGGGCGAAAGCAAATAAACTAAATAAAATAAAATAACGTTTAGCGTGTTTTTAATAATATGTTAATATTTTTGACTATAGCTGTATCAACTGTATCATTTTACAATTTTCCATAATATGCAGCCCAAACTAAGCAATGGGTAATGTTTTGCAAGCGAGTGAAATCAGTAATTTTGAATAAAGAAAAAATTGTGCTATACATTTCACACAAGAAGATTTTGAAAGAAACTTAAAATTTGAAATGGGTAAGTTAACTAAAATGAATTTTTTGCAGTTCATTACTAAATTATTTTGAATAAGAATTAGCAATCGTCGTGCACCAAAATAGTAGATAACCTAAATTATTCATGGGTTAGCCACCTAAGTGAAGTTGGGTTAAGTAAGTCATCAAGTGGAGAAAAATTATTGTTTAAAAGCAAAATCATTTGTTGGAAGGAAAGGATATTGAAGTAAGCGTAGACATGAAAAAACTTTTTTTAGATGTAGGATGTATTTTCGAATGAGGTTACTTAATGCCGAGATTGCTTAAAATTCCAACAAGCAAAGGAGGAAACTAAATAAAATTAGAAACTAAAATTCTTGATATAAAAGTATTTTTCCTTTTTCGTCTGCTTTAATTTATGTAGTAAAGATAGAGCTAATGCACATTATGTATGTATCAGGTACGTGATGGAAAACGATTTTGAAAACAAAACGATTCAAGATCGATAATATCGTTTTCAGTATCTTTAAAAATGGATTTTTTAAACATTTCCCTCCTATTTTCTGTCTATATTCTTCTAAATATTATATTGTATGTGTAAACTGAAGTCCATTTTGAACAAAAAATTAAGAATTTAATTCTGAAATGGATTTTAAAATCGCTCAGAGTTCATCACAACTTCTAAAAGCGATCGTTTTGAAATCGATCGGTTTCCATCACATACCTGTATATATTTATGTAATAACTAAAACTATGAAAAAATAACTTTAAAAAAAATTATTTAATTTTAAATAATTTAAATAGGAAAATTGTAAATTGTCCCACTGTTATGCTTACACATAAAAATATCAGTTTGAGAGATAACAAATTTTAGCCAATGAGAACACAGGTTGTGTGACGTCAGAGTTACTACATGCGCAGTAAAAGAATTTTATGACTGTCGTAATCTTTATTTCTATCATTCTTGGTTCTTGCTAGTAAAATTTTTACTATCCGAAATGTTCAAAAAAAGTTTTGTCTCAAATTTTTATGCTCTTTTTCCACTCTCGTTGAAATTTTTGGAATATAACAACTATAATATGCATAAGCTAGCTTAAGCTTCTGTCAAATATGAACAAAAAGCATCTCAAATGCATTTAAAAACACAAAAATAAAATCAAGAAACATTTGATTACGTACGGAAAGTGCGATCAGTTTCGCACTTTGCTTATGCAAATGACAGATCCATAAAACTTAACAAAAAGTTCCCTTAAGTACAATATGGCTTGACACATATGATTTACATGTACTCATGTTCACATGTACTAGTTGCTAAAACTAACTTAAGCTTATTATAGTTGGGCCTTTACTAGTCACAATTATTGAAAATAAGCAATCATTTTCTGTAAATGAACACACCTACAATTATGCACTTAAAGTTCTGTTAAATTAGATTAAACAATAATTTCTCTCACTAATAGGCAAAAATGTACAAGAGTACGAAAACAATAAAAACCAAACGTATACCCAAAAAAAAAACATTAATATGAAATATGTTCAAAAAAATACATAAATGACACATAAGAGTGCATAAAGCATGATGAAGTAAACAGGTGGCAACACAACGCCAGATGATGATTTTTTGCTCTTGCATTGTTTGTCCAATCTTATGCCAAAGTTTTGTTTATGTTTGCACAAAGCCCACGTTTGTGTTGCGATTAGTGTATTTTACTAAAGTTTTTGATAATTTTAATTAAAAATAAAAGATATATTGACCATCATTAAATAAAAATTGGCTAATAATTTATTTATCAGCGCCACGGTTTGATTTTTGTTTAAAATATTTTTTGACGTAGGCTAGGACTAATTTCCATTTTTGTTGTTATGTTGTATTTGTTGCTGTAGCGATGCCACGTGCATTACTTTACCATGGCATAAAGAATGTACTTAAATTTGTTAACATTTTCTTAAGTTTATTGTATTGCTATTTTGTATTTTAATTCTTTTGGTAACACTTGGTTGTAGTTTTTTATTGTTTTTTTGTGACACTTGTGATTATTTAACAATTTGCCCAATCTGCCTAAAGAAAAAGTAAGGGCTACTTCGTGCAAGAAGAATATTTTTCTCTTCAAAGCTCTCTCACTTTACCAAACTTTGAGTACGGGAACAGTTTTTGGTAAGATTGGGATCACACGGGCTCCCAAAGTTGAGTACGGAATCTCACCTAATGTGTTATTGTGGAAATATTTGTGTCTGAGTAGTTGGTATGGAATTATTTCTATTTAAATATTTCATAATAATGTTTTTTTTTGTGAAACACTTACGTCGATGTGCATTTTGAGTAAGTGCATGTATCGTGCCGTATCCACGGTAGGCACTAGGACGCCCAATGATGTTTCTTCCACCTCCATGCGTTTAGCTATATCTGGCCATGAGCGCCAAGAGCCCCTTTGTTTGAAAATGTAGACATAATCCATTAAAAGTCCTTCAACTGGTATAGAAATTTCCAATTTTCCAATGTTTGCTGGCATATTTTCCTCATCCGCCCACAACTTGCAATAAACAAGTTATAGAATTAAACAACTTTAATATTTACTTTTTCTTATAAAAGTGTACCCTTCTAAAAAAAGCGTCAAACTTTTCCCTGGACTTTGAGTCCAATATACCAGCCACGCCCCAAATTAATGCGAATATAATGGCTGCTTGAAAATACATTGGCAAATATTTTTGATAATCATCAGCATTCTCTTCGATAGCCTCATTAAGACACATTTCAAATATATCAAAAGTGGTAGTTAGACAATTGTACTCTCCCGGTTTTAAATATTGATTGCAGTTTTTTCTAACAAACTCTTGACACTAAAATGTATAATAAACATTTTTAAATGTGTTTATTTAACACAAAACATCAGACATATGTATTATGAATATTACCGGTTCTAGTAACCAAATAAATAAGGCTTTAATGTATGGTACAGTCTCTTCATCGGCCCATCTCGTATCGGATTTCTTAAGCCAAGTGTTAGCAAATGCATTCCAGCCCAATGTACTTGGTTCCATGTAAATCATTCCACATCGGGAAACTGTAGCTGGCGATGCCTGTGCTAAATCCATAACTTCAAAAATCATTGACATTTCCTTTGTCATGGTTATAACTTCGCCAGATGTTAAGCAAAGCTTTTTGTTGTCATCCAGAACAGTATTCATATTTTCAATCCAAACTGCATCTACTGGACCATCAAATATTACCTTAATAAGACGTAAAAGAAAACAAATAAATAATATTATTTTCACTTGCAATTCAAACTTTTTATATTTACCCATTTTCTATCTGGTGTTGGAGTCATGGCAAATTCTCTAAATATTCGAGCTACTAAACCATCTGTCCACTCATATGAAACTGGGTCAAATGAGCCATACAACTGATTCATTGTTATTGACTTGGGATTCATAATGCCCATCTGAACATCTTGGAAATATGGATTTTTTTCAGGAGCCTTTATTTTTAAAGATGACAAAATCTTAGCCAATATCTCTAATGTCTTCGATTTTCCTGCTAAAGGTTCCCCCACCAACATAAAACCATGTCGCACTATTATCATTTCATATGTCTGTATTACTTTATTGAGGAAACTTTCGGTGGGTTCTAAAACCATTTCCTTACAAAACGTTTTAAACTCTGTTTCGATAAGTGAATAATCGATAGTTGGTAAAGTGATGCCAGGAAAAATGTCCGATATTATTCCCTCAAAGAGGGGAATATCGAAAGACATAAATTTTGGCAAATTCACATCTATTAAAGATCGTAACAACAAAATATCTTCTAGTTCATTGGGAAACTGTTTTTTAATGTTGCCACAGGCTGAAAGCACTGTTTTTACCGCTCTCATACCATAATCATAATGATTTTGCATCGACAATTGTTCGGAGCACAAACGATAAGTGGTAACTATTTTTACAGCCAATTTACGGGCGTCAACAAAACCATAAGAGTAAAGAGAGATTTCGCCAATCATAGCATAGTCTGGAACCATCATTGCCACTGACCGAAATAGTACTTTTAAATTATCCGGCAATTCGGAACGCCCTGCGTAGCCAGGATTCATGGTTATACATACGTAACAGGATGGATTTAAAGTTAGTTCTGTGTTCTCAAATACAAATTTAACTGCGTTGGCGCGAACTGCTTGAACAATTAGCAATATTTGTTGAGCCACGACTGATAGTACTTCTAATTCTATGCGATTAAATTCATCAAAACAGGCCCAAGCACCACTGGAAGCTAAACCTTTAAAAAACTTGCCCATTGCTTTGTAATCTAGGCCATCAGAACAGTTGAAAACTTTGCACTGAACAGCTAAAGCTTTTGCAAGATCTTTAGTGGTTTCTGTTTTACCCGTACCAGCTGGTCCTTCGGGAGCTCCATTTAAGTGCAATTGGTAAGCCCCCACCAGAGTGCGATAACAACGATCCGTTAGAGGTGTTATAACTAAACGATCCGAATTACCCAAGTATTCATTGGCATACGGCACAGTAGCATTGATAATCCTAACTAAACTGTCACCTTCTTCCCAGTAGTAACGCAACTGAGACAACCACTGAAAATCATGTTCACTATTTATTTTTAAACGTATCAATTCCTCCACAACATCTTTGGCATGTACATCTATGACGATCAGTGACTTAATGGTAATGCGATTTAGATTACTTATTTCTGTGGATCTAACTAAACTAACAATCTGATGTAAATCGGAGGTTAAATCTGTATACAAATTGTTTATAGATTGGTAATCGGTTACTGATTTTCTTAAATTAACATGTACATTAGCAGCCCAATATATTTGTGATACACATAAGACAACCATTTGTGGCCAATGCAGCACCCAATCATATCTCTCGACTTTGGGATAATGTTGGAACGACATACCCATTTGTTCTCGCACGGCCCTCAACATTTCACATTCCACACCCTGAAGCCATTTTTCCACGCTGCCACCTGCTGCAGCTGTAGATACTTGTTCTACAAATGGTACAATTTCCATATCAGCACTTATCATAGATAAAACATTTTTCGTTTTATCGAATTCCAAGCTATTAATGCCTTCAAAACATTTGCTAAGATGTGGTAAAACTCTTAAAGGATCTTTAGTTTCCGATAAAATCTCCAACATTTCATCATTGGACAGAAAAAAGAATCGAGGAAAATACAATCTTTTCTTTTCTAAATAATTGTTAACACCATTAGTAACATCATCCAAAAGTTCAACTGCTTTGATTAGCGATTCGAGCAGACCAGATGCGGGAGCAGTTTCCATGACTAGCGGTTGTCTCAGTATCATGCCCATATTACGGGTAAATGTTTGTTCAACAATTACAAACAGTCTTCCCTCTTCTGGCATTTGAGCCACTATATCTTTCGAGGAGAATATAGGCAACAAGTATAAGAAGTTCGACTGTACTTTACCCCACTGCTCTAAAGTTTCATTGACACGTTTTATTTTATCATACCAAGCCAAAACTTCAGTTTCACAGGGTTTCATGAAAGCTGACCCGCGCATAGATAATGTTTTTAATATATGATCATCTAGTAATGCCTGTATATCATCTAGATTAGATAATATCTGTACTCCAGTTTCCTTATAAGGTCCCGTTGGAAATGTCCTATTATCCCATTCGTGGATCATAGCCTGCAACGCATTCCATAGTTGCAGCTCTTTGTTAGCGCCTACACTAATGATTTCAAATTGATCCAATTTCGAATCGAATTTATAATTTAAAATTTTCCTAAGCGTGGTGCCTGCATCTGGAGTTATATCAAATCCTGCTATTTCAGACATTTCCTTCCAATGACGCTTTCTCAAGGCAGGGTTACACATGTTATTAACTATAAATACGCCTGTAGTAAAGTCTTTTATAGATTGGATCATTTTGTTACAAAGCCTTAGAGGGACAGGATGATTATCGGGATCGGGATCTTCAGTTTGGCCCTAAATAAAATTATTATTATATTTTGTTAAAGTTTTATACTGCCCTCCTTAGAAAGAAAGTCACGAGCGCCAAAATTCCAAAAGTTTCTAATTTTTGTGCTAAGCTTAAAAGACCCATTTTAAATTCTTAATGACTGAAAAAAGTTTAAGCAAATTTAAGGAGTTTCTAGAGCAAAAACTATAAAGTATAATAAACAGAAAACAACTTAACTTAAGTGCAGATAAAAATTAAAGATAAAAAAAAATAATAAAAAATTCTTGGACTTATGTTAGGAGAACGTGTTCATGAAGTTTCTCCAGCGATTTCTGTCTTGTGCCCTTTGTCGGATTTGTGGTAACGTGAGTCCTCGTTGTCGATGCTCCGCTTCTTCCGACCTAAACTGACCTTTGGTATGTTGGAGATGTCCCTAAGCAGCGTGTGGCCAATATAAGTCTATTTCTATTTGGTTGCTAAATGTCAGCATGCACGACGTTACTATAGTAAAAAGTCACATTGACCAAAGTTTAAGGCTTTTAAGACTTTTTTTAGTATCTATGATTTTTTGGATAGTATTACTTATCTTCTTTGTGTGAGCAATATTATGCACAATTTCTTGCAAACACCGAAAAGATCGAATAAGTTTAAGAAACTAGAGAATTTTGTTCTTGGATCTGCAAATATCATCTCAGAGTGGGCTGTTAGCAAGCAATGGAAAAATGAAAAGGCTGGTATGAAGCTTGTCTCTTGATATCGTAAAAAATAAAATTATATGTTGTGCATGAGAGCAAACAGTCCAGAGTACAGTCACACAAACATACATTTAGTCATACATTAATACATACATTTTGAAGTTGCATGTCAGAATACTTAATTTTGAAAATTGTTCCTCCTCTTTTTCCGAGTATTTTTGTATTTTTTTTAGGTAAAAGAGTTTAGAAATGTATAACTCTCGAAGGTAAAATTCATTAATTCTTAATTTATGTAACCATCAGGCCTGTCACAGAAATCAATTCCGATCGAAAGTGGAAGTGATTTTGTATCTTGCTTCCCCAAAAACGAAATCACTTTCGATCGGAATTGATTTCTGTGTTGATGATGATAAAACAAGAAAATGGATCGCTGTTAAAAAATTTGCACTTTTATAAATTAAGAACTCCGAACTTGCTAAAAGAACAAGCGCAAAATTTTACATCTCCGAAAAATCTTGCTATACCATCGCTATCATCTTCTGATCTAAACATACCGTCAACGTAACGTCCTCTTATATTGAACAAAATATCATTATGTATAAGTAGCTGTAAAACCTGCCTCGTCACTTGCATCAGAAAGTTCAATTGACAAAAATTGGCTTGTCAGGGAAAAGAAAAATAAACACAACATCCCCGAATTTTGAACTTTTTTGTACAATTTGGTTTTCTTAAAATTTTTTTGGGTACTTTTGCTACGCAAAAAGGTCATAATTCCACTTTCTTATCAAACTTTCCCCTGTTTGTTACGACAATAAAATTGAATAAAATAAAAAAATTTTAGAAAATTATTTTTGAAATTTTTTCAAAATATTACCCATTTTTATTTTTTGAATGTGCTCAATGAATCAAATTTCAATTTCTGAAGCTTTCTTGCAACCGTCCTATTCCTTCAATATTTCAAATACTGTTTTGAATGAAAGCTTTAATTTGAAATTTGAGTACACATTCGAAAAAAATGCTTAATATAAAAAAATAACTTACTATAAAAATAAATAACTCTAACATTCTAATTTTCACAAATATTTTATTCAGGGACTGCAAATAACTACTATTTTTCAAATTGTATCTTAAAGAAATCAAACTAAAAGAGAATTACTATGTGCATAAGGGATACACCAAGGCAATCCTGTTGAAGTTTACTATAAGAGTTTTTATTTAAGACTAAAAAATTCAAAGTTAATGATGAAACAGAACTGGGGCTGAACGATGTTTTCCATACAGTTTGACATAAAATTATGCCAGAGAATGCGGTCGCGAAATTAAATTAAATTTTATTTTGGAAATTTTTTTTCTCATACTCGCACATAGCGAAAATTATTCTCCCAACAATTCTACCATACTTTTGTTAAATTTCATACATTTTGTAAAAAAAAAAAAAGAACAAAAGAAAACGAAAGAAATGAGAGAAAATTTGCAGTTACGGTCGACGTTTTAATTATGGGCTTAAGAATTTTTGCCTGAAGTTGAAGACTCAATTCTGTTTCTTCATTTAAAAGAAATAAACATGTGAAAAAGAGAAAATAGAGAACGTTCATGTTGCTAGGTAAAAAGGGTTGCCAAATTTCAACACTCCTCCTCAACATGTATGTTATTTATACAAAGGATAATAATAGAAAGCATAATCAATTCATGACATATTTATTAAATTTACAAAATGCTCGTGCTTCGCCTTAGACAGATTCTTCGTCAGGATGTCGGCTACCATTTCTTTTTTTTGGACAATACTGTAGTTTAACTTCCGCACTACTTACGACTTAACGAACATGATGATATCTGATATCAATGTGTTTCGTACGGTTGTGAAAGATTGGATTAATGGCCAGTTTCATTGCTATTTGATTATCCACGTTTATCAATATAGTTTTATCACCATTAAGACCATTTTCAGCCAGCAAACGTTTTAAATATATTGCCTCCTTACACGCACTCGACATCGCCATGTATTCTGCCTCAGAAGAGCTAAGAGCCACTGTAGGCTGCTTCCGGGATTCCCATGAGATAACCCATTGTCCAAGATAGAATATATATCCCGTATACGATGTTCGATCTGCGGCATCGCTGCCCCAATCAGCGTCAGCATAACCTCAAACATATGCATCACCAGCCCTATAAATCAAACCAAGATTTGTAGTTCCTTTAGGTACCGAAATATATGCTTTACTGCCGTCATATGTTCATCGTGGTTGTGCTGGGCAAGCTTCGAAACTGAATATCTAGATCTAGAAGTTATAGCGAGATATGTTAAGCCCCTACTATCGACTGATATTCTTCCTTAATAGCTTTCTTACAATCATTAGCACGATGGGCTTGTAAACCAGGGTTAAAAGGTACAGACACGGATTTGTAATCCTTCATTCTATAATGCTTTAAAATATCATTCACATATTGTCTTTGACACAATTTAATGGCAACCACTTCACCGTCACGCGTTATCTGCATTGCAAGGAAATGGCTCGGATACTTCAAATTCTTTCGCCAAATTAAATTTAAATTTTACAAACTCCTCCTTGTTCCTACTAGCAATTATTAGGTCATCAACATATACCGCCACTAGCATTATATCACCGTTAATTGGCATATTATATAGGCATGGCTATATAGACATGCCCTAAACCCGATTTTCCTTAAAACACAATCAAGTTTCTCATTCCAGTTCCTTCCATAAAGGGATCTATTTAACTTTAGAACCTTGGACAAATCGTTTCTATTAACAAAACCTTTTGGTTAGTTTGGTTAGATATTGCCTCCCCGAAGTGTTGTGGTATAAAATCATGACAAACATTACCAACTAAATTTTGCACCTTTCGGGGTCGGCAAGGTTGTCCACTTCTCAAAATGCGGGGTCTATCATGTCCTGCCTTAAGACCAAGAAAATCGTTTTCTGAGTCCTCATCAGCAGTTTTAAATGTGTTCGTATTTTATAACCGTCAGAATTTTCATATTGTCCACTGCAGCACCATGGACATCCATAACAATGTGCTCATTTGCTTGTTTAAAATCAAAAAATACCAAATCATTAGGATTCATAAAATCATCATTTGCAATTTTGTCTCATCAAATTCGACATCACTACGTTCAATAACGTTATGCGTTGTCATAGCATACAATCGATACGCTTTTGACACCAATGAATAACCGACCATTATCAATTCATCACCTCTGGCCTCAAATTTTTAAGTGCCACTGCCAAGCACCAAAAGTTTTTAAATGGTTCACACTAGGTTGTCAGCGGTGCTATATTTCATATGGAGTTCGTTTTCCAAGCCACGACTAGGGCATCGGTTTCTCAAATATACAGCTGTACATACCGCATCTGCCCATAACTCAATTGAAACACCGGCGTGGATCAACATTGATAGGGCTATTTCAACCAACGTTCGGTTCTTCCGTTCCGAAACGCCGTTTTATTGGGGCGTGTACGGTACAGTTAACTGTCGTGCGATTCCACACTCTTCCAGAAAATTGTTAAAACCTTTACCAATGTACTCACCCCCATTGTCGTTGCGAATAGATTTGATTTTTCTGCCGATTTTCTTTTCAAAAAATAAACAAATGTTAGTCTGGATTTATCATCAATTAAAATTAAGAAATATCTCGATCCGCCAATAGATTGAACTTTCATCGGCCCACAGACATCAGTGTGCACCAGTTCCAATAACTCGTTCGATGTTCACTTAGATTGTTGAGGGAAAAGAGCTAACACGAACTTTGCTCAACATACATATTGTACACCTCCCTGTTGTATCGTCACCTCTAGAATCTGTGCCAATGACCATCTTATTCCTCGATAACAGCTCCAAATCTTTATTATTAAAATTACCATAACGATCATACCATTTAAAATTTGCAGCGCACAACTTTTCACCAACATCACGCTCGACAACAAATAAATTATTCTCTCGTACAGCCTTAAATACTGTGTTATCAAATTTGTCATTTTTATAATCAGCATTCTTCCTAAATGAAGCCACATAGCCACATCCAACAGCCTTAAGCCTAGTACTCTGTTCAACATTTCACGTGAAATTCTGTCAAAACACATATGAAAAAAAACTTGTGCCGAATTTCTATGAAAAAATGTTGATAGAGTTGTACTCTGTTTAATTTGTGAAAAAGTTGCGAAATGTTTCTTGCAACATTTTTTTACAACTGCGAAATAATATAAGCTGCACTTATTTCACGTGGAATTTTAAGCAAATAAAAAAAAGTTTAAACTAAATATTAAAATGAGAATGTTCATATCTTAGGCATTTGTAGACCGATCTGGCTGAAATATAATAGCACACTATTCCGTACTATATCTTATATAAACGTATAGCAATTTTTATATACGAGTCTTCGGAAATCCCGGAAATTTCAACAAACACGTGGTTGGATTGACATCGTTAAACCAACTTTGCTATTCATAAGGACTCAGAATGTACATATACCCCCATATTCATAAAAAATATTTTTGATTAATAAAACCTGCTATAAACCTCAAATATTTTTATGAATATGGGGGATATACTTTATAGGGCCTAATATTAATATTGTAGCAATTACAAAAGGAATGACAAACTTATAAAAAACCAACTTGTATATATACCCTCTGTGGTGAACGGTATACAAATTTTAAAAATGGCTCGATTGAAAGTACCTTTATTCTTAAGACTTTGAATAAAACATTAGATTATTATATTATAGTAATAAAAGCTTTACAAAACAAATTTTTTACGAAAATTTTCCTTAACAAACGTTTGTTAAATTTAACAAACAATTTCATGAAGATACGGGGGTATATGTTTTGTTTGCTTGTTTTTAAATAAAAATCGAACAAACTTCGTTTATAATCTAAATTTAAATTGTCCGATTTTTTTTGACGATTTTTTAAACAGAAAAAGACGATTTTTTTTTATTTTTTCTCAGGAAATTGACGATTTTTTCACAATTTTATCTGGCACCCCTGCACACAACACATTTTCCTTTGAATTTTGGCTTGTTGCTACTTCGTGATTCTCTTTCACATCTTCGCCCATTTTCAATATGCACACCAAACGCCTGTTGATTCGTAACGTCTATTTTCTCGTTCTTAACACCCAGGCTACAACTGACATCAAATGGTTAACATTAACACTAACATCATGTTAGTGTTAGGTATAGCCTCCTCATGTTAGTGTTTTGTTTGTGTTTTAACAGCGTTGTTAAGCAATCTGTCTTGAAAGCTATTTTATAACATAACTTGACGTTTAAGTTTGACAGACAGCTTTTTTTGTTGCTTTTTATTAACTTTTTTATACAACTTGTCAAAAATACGCGAGTGGCTGATAAATAATTAAAATTAAAGCGCGAAATAAAGTGCAAAATATGTTTTCCGAAAATAAATTAATTTTAAAAGCAAATTGGATATTTAATATTGTTATTTTTAGCGATGAATACTATGTTTAAGCGCTAAACTTTTTCTTCGCTATGAATATAACACACAACCTGTCTTTAGCTTGTTTTTAAACTTATGTTGTAAGATATTTACGTGTTCTCCACCTAAAACACATTGGCTATTTGACGAAGTTATTCTGCCGGCGTTATTGCTTGTGTTAAGACATCACAAATTGCACGTGTGGCCGGAGGGTAAGGCCGTGTCAGATACAACTTTGTCGCATTGCGTGACGTTTCTACCTTCGGCAGAAAAACGCAAGGCAAAAGGTGTATGCCACAATGAAAACTTTGACAACACTCACGCATTGTTTGTTTACTTATAAAAGCGGTTAGTAATTTGTACAATTAATTATCTATTATCTATATATATAAAAATGAAATTATGTGTGTTTGTATGTTTGTATGTTTGTATGTTTGTCGCTTTATAGACTCCGAAACTACTGAACCGATTTTCCTGAAATTTTTACAGTAACATCACGTGAGCCCTAAAAATAAAATAGGCTACTTATTTTTTCGATAGGGGCAGGGGAATTGGTACCCCCCATAGGATGCCAATATTATACTGAACCGATTTTCCTGAAATTTTTACAGTAACATCACGTGAGCCCTAAAAATAAAATAGGCTACTTATTTTTTCGATAGGGGCAGGGGAATTGGTACCCCCCATAGGATGCCAATATTATACTGAACCGATTTTCCTGAAATTTTTACAGTAACATCACGTGAGCCCTAAAAATAAAATAGGCTACTTATTTTTTCGATAGGGGCAGGGGAATTGGTACCCCCCATAGGATGCCAATATTAATTATCGCATCGATTTTCCTGAAATTTTTACAGTAACATCACGTGAGCCCTAAAAATAAAATAGGCTACTTATTTTTTCGATAGGGGCAGGGGAATTGGTACTCCCCATAGGATGCCAATATTAATTATCGCATATCTTAAGAGCCGCTGCACGCATTTTGCTGAACTTTTTGTAGTAGGATCTTCTGAGCCCCGGAATTGAAATAAAATAGTAGCGGGGGTATAGGAATACCCCATAGGACGCCAATGTTTAACATCGCATATCTTAAGAACTGTAATAATGAGAATGTTCAAACTTTCTAAAAGTCACTCTTATGGTATACTACACTTTTGAAAATAAAAATAAAGCGGGTAGGCGCAGGGGGGGAAATACCTCCCATAGGATGCATACATTAAATATCGCTCAACTGAAGAACTATTAAAGGGAGAGTCTTCAAACGTGGTTAAAGCTACTATTATAGTAAACTATAAATTTCAATATAAAAATGTGCGGGGTCAGTGTAGCGAAGCGCACCGGGTTAAGCTAGTTTGTTATAAAAATAAAAGTTAAAAACTTAATTAGGCGGTTTTTTGGAATTGAATTTGGCAAAACAATTAAAAAACAAAAGAAAATTATACTAGCCAATTGTCAAAGCGCGCAAAAAGATGAGAGTTGGCTAACTTTTTGCTTCGCTCCGCTTTGAAAGTACTTTATGTGACATGTTTCGTATAAGTATGTATATTTAATCTTAGATGTCAAAGCGAATCGGTAACGCAACGCGAAGCAAAAGTTTTATCTGACATGGCCTTTACTCCTTTCACCCTTTTCTAGAAATTTGTGTTTCAGAGAAATCAAATTGGGTAAATTGTCCCTTCTTTTCATTGCGATGACGAAGTTTTTATACTGTTGCGGTAAACTATACAATAAAACTATAGAAAGAAGTTCCTCCTGCAGAAAGATTCCAATTTGCTCTAACTTGTCAGCAATTTCCGTAAACAAATTAATGTGATTCACCATGTCTCCTTCTGCGACCATCGATAAATTTAGCAATTTCTTTTGGAGCGTCAATTTTTGTATAGGTCCCCGTGGTCTGTACACCTTTTGCAACTTCTGCCACGCTTCACATGACGTTGTGCAATTCTTGACTTAGTTCAACTGGGTTGGCTTTACGCTGAGGCAAACAGTGGCCAAAGCCTTTTCATCGTCACACTTAATTTTCTCAACTACGGCAGCTTCCATACCAGCCTCCACTTTTAGCTCACCACTAACTTTCTTCTAATAGCCGCTGTGCACCAGCACATTACGCATTTGGATAGACCAGGAGTCAAAATTGTTGCCGTCCAGTTTCTCAATTTGGTATAACTTACTTGTTCTTTTTCAAAACAGTCTTAATAAATTTTCAGCAAAAAAACCTTTCCTAAAACTCTTCGCGAACACAGCGGCCCATAACCTGTTGAAGTTTACTATAAGAGTTTTTATTTAAGAATTAAAAAAATACAGTTACGAACATGTGAAAAAGAACACGTACATGTTGCTAGGTAAAAAGGGTTGCCAAATTTCAACAAGTCCTTATTGCATGGACTACCTTATAATTTATTAATGTTTATTTTTTAACGTTAATAAAAAACCAAATTTTACCGATTATTTTCTAAGTTTTATTCTTTTATTCAAGGCGAATTCATTCCAGGTAATCTCTTTAGAACAACAAGTACAACTCGTACAAAAACCACAAGCAATTTGTTTTTGTAAGATCATTGTACAATGTCAAAAACTGAAGCAAATCAAAACAGAAACAAAGATAATAAACAAAATTTTGACATCCAACAATTATAAAGCTAAAGAAAAAAAGTTACCAGCAGGGCTTTTAGGATCACCTGTAATGAATTCGCCTTGGTTTTATTTTTTCCTTAGGAAATAAAAGTTATTTTTGAGTTTTATTTTTTGCTTAGGAAACAAGAGTTATTTATTGGTTTTTATTTATTTCTCAGAAAGAAGTTTTTTTGATTTTTTTTTCTTAGAAATCATTTTTAAATTGAATAAAATATAAACAAAAATAATTTAATTTTACAAATTGGTGTTTTTGCTTTTAAAAGAAATTTAAAAAGAAATTAAAAAGTAATTTAAAAGGATTAATTAAAAAATTTTAATGGTCGAATAAGAGCCAATTTATTTAAAAAGTAAATATTATTTTCGTAAATATTATGATCGCACTTTCCGTCGGAATCAAATGTTTTTTGATTTTCTTTTTGTGTTTTTAAATGCATTTGAGAGGCTTATTGACAAAAGCTTAAGCAAGTTTATGCATATTATAGTAAGGCCTTTATAACTGTTGCGGTCGATGATTTTATTTTAAGGCGCGAAAGATTAAAAAAACGTAAAACCAAAATATTTCAATGCTACTAAAACGGAGATGTGACTTTCTAAGGAGGGCAGTAAAATAGTCGACATACCTTATATTTACAAATGGGGTTGTCTATTAGGTCCTGTTTGATTTTTTGTCTATAGTATTTTTGATTCTTTTGGAATTCTTTCAGATAATTTTCTGTTGTAAGCTCCACAAATTTCGGTTCTAAATACTCAAATGGACCGTCCAACCAAACACTATGATAGCGCATCCAATTTATACATAATCTGAAAAAAAAACAATTGAAATTCGAATGTGATGAGCATTCAATAGATAAAACTCCACTCACTTCATTAACTTTGCAAATGGATAAACAAATGTCTTTAAAATTTCTAATGTTGGATACAGTGTCTGTGGAATTTTAAAAAGTTTTTCCTCCTTGTTGATCCAGGCTACATAGTCGTCAAATATTTTTAACTGATCTATAAAGTTCTGTATCATTATATAGTATTCTTTAAATTTTTTCGGATCACTCATGTCATTGATAATTGTTATTTTCGGTATCAGTTGTTCAATATCTTCATTAAGCTTCTTGACCACTTCCTGCAAGTGCTCTTCAAAAAGACACTTGTAATTTTCTTGCTGAGATGCATTATAGTCACAAATTTCATTTATGTCATACAACCAACTGATCGTTGTGATTGTCAAATCAAAGTGGAATGGTGACATTTCGCACAATTCTACCAAGTTAGTTCCAACTTTAAGACAATATTGTATTCTATTTCGTAATTCGAAGAGTTTTTCTTTCTTTACGAAAATCATATACTCGGCGGCAGCCAGAAGCTCTTCGGTGGTTTTCGGTATTTCCAAAGCTCTATTTTTGATATATTGAAATTCATCACAAATATCCAATTCGGCTCTTATATGCTGCTTTGTTATTTCGGCTGTTATTCGGGCTATTAATCCATCGGCTATTTGACGAAGACGTTTTATGGCCGGTTCATTGTTTATAATGGCCAAAACAAAAAAATCCTGTCGCGGCTCGCTGCGCAACATGTTAATATATTCAAAGTAGGATTCGATTTTAGTAAAATATTCGTCAAATGCTCGGGGTTGAGACAAAAACTCATTCAGATCATCCAAAACTGTTTGGCTGAAGAGACTGTAATACTTTTTCTGGTAGTCCATTAAATATTGCTTAACAGGTTGATAGGTCTTTAAGATAGAAGATTTCAATTGTTCAGTGTATTCATTGAGATAGTTGACATTGAGACTTATGCGTAAATACTCAGCAGCCTGACTGACTGTTGAGGCATCAATTTGTGGTTGTATGGGTTCCATTCGATTACCCACCTCAGCTATTTCTCTGGCTATAGTCACGTAGACTTCAATTATTTCCTCAATGCTGGGACTTATATCGATATTATCATCCTCATCAAAACATACTAAATTTAAACGCAACATCGGTATTTTTCGTTCGTTGGCACAAACTTTAAGCAGCTCCATTAGAGTCCTTTGCTTTAGATTGTTCAGTTGTCTGTTGATCAGACCCTCTATACATAGAAAGGTCGCTGGCCATAATTTTGGTGGTACAACCCGTTTTTTATACATACGTCTTATACTGCAAATAAACTTTGGATACCAAGTCCATCTTAAGTATGTGTTGTTATTGTCCAACGACGTACGACAGTACTTTAGCAATGTCTTGTGTGAAATGCACTCCTTTTGGCCCAAACCCATTTGTACTGAGGCAGCCTGAGTCATTTTCAATTGCAAAGGATCGAATGCAATTAATAATTCGGGAAATTCCAATTCCGTAGAGTTTAATAGACATCTAGCAGGGATGTGTAGAATTAGTAAGCGTTGCTTTATCTTTTTGCGATTTTGAACAAACTTTGTATAATTTGTAGTTTTCCCCGGCAGTGAAAATCTAAAATCGACTTTGGGCAGATGAAATTCAGCCGGGTCTTCATCGGGTAACTCAGGTTTAACTAAAATACTTTTCATGCTATAAATCTTCATAAGACGATCGAACTCTTCGTGAACATCTTTCATATACGAATTGACAATATTCGGCAATTTTTGTTTTAACTGTTTGGGTGCATAGCTCAGTATTTGTTTTTCAGTTTTTGTCAACATTTTTGGAACAACAATTTTCCGTACACATCTCCGCAAATTGTCCACATAATGAGATTCGGGCAAATAGCGTATATCGGCTTCGGGTGGCAAACGCTTACGCGATAACTTCATCTTTACTTCTGCTGCCCTATATTTTAAAAACATATGATGTCGTCGTTCGTAAACATCTGCTAACCGAAATTTTAGTAATGGATTTTTCGTATATTCCTCATTGTCGTATCTATCTAAATTGGAGGGCGGATGATACATTCGATCTAATTTGCGGCTAAACATTTTGGAACTATTAGCTGATGACGTTTATTGTTTATTTTCTTAGTTTTAATTATTTTTATTTTTTTTTTATTTTTATTTAAATGTATAAATGTGTAAAAATGTTAAAATGTGCCTTTATCGTTTTACTTTTTGAACTAAATTAAATTGAATACAGTACATTTTAAGATAATATTAAAAATGCAGGCGATTTTCTCCTAAGTTTGTTTAATTGTTTTAAATTTCTAACTAATAACTTTTTTGCTAAGCAACCTAGACAAATGAAGAAACGGAAATAAAATGTTTTTTTTTTTTAATTTTTGCCCTTACAATATTTATTTGTAGACACTGTTTTTTTAATTAACCCTTAAGCAAAAACCAAAGTGTAGACACACAAATGAATTCCAAGGTTTCGCTGGGACTACTTGTACTTTGTATTGAGTAGAGTATCCAAATTTTTGACTTTTAGTTTTGTTCGAGTAAGGAATTAATCGATTTTAAAATTTTATATTTGCTCGATTAATCAAATAAGAGTTTTAATATGTTCGAATAACTCGAATAACAGAAACAATTCAAATAATTTTATCCAATGGAAAAAACATACATGTCTATTTGATTTGATACTTTTATTACACTGTGGAACAAATTTAGGTTAGCAAAAGTTAGGTCGATTCTGAGAGGGAGGTGTGAAAATAGAGGCTAAATTAGAAGACCCGTATCGCGGCGTGTGTTTATGTTAGTTCGAATTTTTTTTTTAATCGACCCTCAACCTTTGCTGTCAAATGCCGATTTTCAGCATATTGTTTATATGGTTTTTTGCCTATAACTCGTCGACTAATGGATATTTTTTAAATTTTTTTACTTAAAACTTTTCTTAACTAACATTTTAAAATTATATTTTTTCCATATTTTTATAATTTATTTTTCAATATTCTTCAAGACCAACACTGAACAAAATTGGTACATAAAAATGAGAAGTAAATTAATATTAAGCTGGAAAACGCAAGTTTTGTATTATGATTGTTTTTTTTTTCAAATGATATTTATTGAAGAAACTGAGAAGCATATTATAGATTAAGCAGAAAGCAAAAAATACTTAGTTTTGTGGAAAATATTTTCAAAAAGCACGAAAAACAAATAATTTTTCCAACATTTTGCTTCATAAGCACCACAAAAAATTTCTAAATCAATTTTTTAACAAATTTTTTTGCACAGATCTCTAGCAATAATTTGGCCTTTACATATTTAAAAAATATCAATTAGTCGATGAGTTATAGGCAAAAAACCATATAAACAATATGCTGAAAATCGGCATTTGACTGCAAAGGTTGAAGGTCGATTAAAAAAAATTCGAACTAACATAAACAAACGCTGCGATACGGGTCTTCTAATTTAGTCTCTATTTTCACCCCTCACTCTCAGAATCGACCTAACTTAACTTCTGGTTAAGATAAGAACTGAATGTATGAAAAACCTTTTTAAACTGGATAGTTTTCCAAGTTTGTTCGATTTCAATTTCACTCATATGTATTCGATTAACCGAACATGGCTGATAGCTTTATTTTTCTTCATTTTAAAGCTCTACTCTATAGGTCTGGGTAATTTGTTTTTCTTAACGTATTACTATTTTGGGCCAACAATCTGTGCTTTTGTTTTCAACTACTTCTCAAAGGACACTTTTTTTACCATACTTTTTAAACAAAATATGAAAACGGGAAAGGCGCTAGAACAACTATGTGAGCAAATTAATTGTGTGAGAGGCGTGCAACAATATGGGCTGAGAAATGCAGGATACTTTGTTTTAAGTTTTGGGATTTGGTGTATTCCGACATATATAGTACACATTTATGGTCAACATTTTTGTAGACCATTTTATCTCCGCCGTCTCCTTTTTTCGGGCTATTTTTTACGATATGTTAGAATAAAGCCAAAGAAATGCCGTTATGAGGGGGGAGTTAAGAGATTGAATATGTTCCACAAAAATATTTGCCATAACATTTTCTACAAAGTTGAGGAACATACCCTACGCCTCAGATGTAAAGAAAATATAGTTTTATATACCGATATGCAGCAAGAACAAGCCAAGGCTGGGAAACTTAACCGACTCTAAAAAAATTCGGACGTAATCCTTCAAAACGCCGACTCCTCTTCCAGATCCTTTGACAGAACACCGTAATTTTTTTCTTGTTGAACTATGTAATTTGTAACATTTCCAACATGGAGGGTCGTTTGTTTCTGTATTAAAAATTGCAGTATTTTTAGTTTCTGATGCATGATGGAAATTGGCAGAATGTGATGACAATGCAGTTTTTTGAGAAGATGTATTTTTGATCAGATCTACATAATCTAGTTTTTAGTTTGTTTTTCGTGGTACTTATATATACTTTACTACATATCTCATTATCTTTACCCTTGCAAGGTATCTTGTAAATAATATTAGATATATCTAATTTCTTTTTCCTATCTTTCATTGCACTAAGTAATCTATCTATTATTTTATATGTTTTATTTATTTTTATTTATGTTGAATCGTTTATTTCAGAAATGATCGGAAAATTAAAAAAAATATCCTAATTTTAAAATAAGTAAAGGGTTGGCACAAAAACAACTAATGCGTGGGGTTAATTTTAAAAATTCTATTTTTTTTTTAAATATAAAATTTTTGTACTTGACGGGTTTCTGCAATAAAATAAAAGTATTTATTAAAAAAAAATAATAATATTGATTTTTTAAAATAGTCGTAAGATGTTAATTAAAAAAGTATATTATCTGTATCCGTTAAACTAAGGAGACAAATTTCTTTAATTTAAGATAAAATCAAACAAAGTAACATAAAACATATCGAGCCCTATTTGCGATTATATCGTAAGCGACAAAGGGCTCTTTTTACAGGAGTGTTTTTTGTTTTTATTATTATTTCCTTAGAAGTGCAGCACTTTATTTGGTTTCACGTTATGCATTTATTTATTTTTAAAATTATAATCGCGCATTCAATAGTTTTCAGAAGCATGCTGGGATTAAATTGATGATAGTACCTGTCGTTTTCGATAGTGTTAATGATGTCGCTTACGATATAATCGCAAAAAGGGCTTGATATTGTCTTTGCATATAGCCTTGGCCTATTTGTTTGAGTTTTTATTCAACTCATCGTCGTACACTACGTCGATTTAAATCGGCTTCGGTCACTAGAAAATTTGATTGATTTTCTTTGCGTTAATCTCTATCTTTGCAGTTGGACATTCGATCACTGGGAACCACAGACAAGGTCAACTATGTAGTTTGTGTATTCTTCACCTTTACTCTGGCTTTTCTAGTGATATTACGTTATCTTTATTTACAACACCTCGTTTTCTTTTTGTTTCAGGTGCATTATTAGAACTTTTACTATAAATTTTTAAAGCCAAATAATTATAAAACTCTAAGTTAAAACACTAAACAATAAAATAACCAGAATAACTTTATATCAGCAGGGATACCAAAATTTACTACAGAAAGCCGTCATGTGAGTTCCCTTGGCGGGTTTCTGCACTAAACAGAAATTTTAAAACAAAATACAACCCATTGAAAGCCTTGACAGTTGACCATTTCCTGCATAAGACGGTGGGACTAAAGTAGGTCATTCATAATCTACAATAATACAGTCCGAGCTAGATTATCGCAACTCGAAAAAATCTGGCCTGTTGCAATTACCGAAAAGTTGCAATGACCGAGCATTGCTTATAGGACCGAGTGACACCCCGTTTTTTTTTAAATAAAAAAAAATATTTTATCGTATATTTTCACATAATAAAATTATTTAATTATTTTAACTTCTGAACAAAAAACACACATAATGTGCAAAATAGAAACAATCACCCTTATTCTGCGTTTCGATTCGGATCGTAAATTTCTCAGTTTGGCAACTTTGGTATTTGCGTTCCGTTCCCCGTATCAATTCGATTTGTTTTTCGATTGTACGTATTCTGCGTTACGATCGTAGCTACGTTTTTTCAAGTTGTTTATTTACTAACGGAAAGTTTTTCGATTTTTGCTTCTGTAGTTAAAAAAGTGTATAATTAAATAAAATGTGAGTATAAAATGCTATAAATTTATTTTGTAATAAAATTTTTTTTTTTTTTGTAACTTTAAAGGTTTATTTAATTTATAGCAGGTCAAAAAACACATCACCTGAGCAGTATGAAAAACTGGCGAGTTTAATGGCAACGAAGGATGATATTGCTTCTGGATATCATAAGCGTCCCAAACAAGAGGTACAGGCATTCTGGGAAGAAATTGCAAATTTTTCTTTTGCAATGATGTGTAGAAAATGAAAATTTCGCTCCGGCGCTTCAGGATTCCTCACACTGGAATAGTTTGGCCACTAATACCGTTTGCTTATAATCTGGCTATTTTCTTCCTTTCCGCACTTAACTGATTTTTTTTTTTTCTTTCATTATTTATTTATTGAATCTTCATATATTAAATATGAACTAACAATAATTAATCAAATCTTATCCTAATATTTGCTTTATGTCCTGCCAGTGCCAAACACAAAAGATTTAGTCATCACGGTTTCTGTTTACATATATAGGTGTTTATCGCTCATCTGATTGGGTGAGTGCTGCAGTGTCTCTTCTTCTTAAGCGAGTGTGGCCGCCATAATTTACAATATTTCTAGCTAATGGATTTGGGTGCAGTTCCAGCCTTTTTAAATATTTTACTGCATATTTCGTTAACATAGTTTTTACTAATGGCACATTGAGATCCTTGTGGATATTTGAGTTTTTGACGTACCAGGGAGCGGCTGTGATTATTCGAAGAAGTTTATTTTGGCGCCTTTGAATTTTTTCGATGTTAGAAGCCGAGGCAGTGCCCCATAACTGAATACCGTAGCACCAAATTGGCTTTAAGATAGAGTTGTAGAGTAGAAGTTTGCAATCGAGACTAAGAACAGAATTTCTTCCAATGAGCCAATTAATTTGAATTGCTTTTAGTTTCATTTGAGTTAATTTCGCTTCTATATGCCATTTCCACGTTAAACGCCGATCTAGATGTATACCGAGGTATTTTACATGCGAGTGTTGGGGTATTATTTGATTATTTATTTTAATAGGGGGGCATGTTTCCCGACGCAATGTGAATGTTATATGTGCGCATTTTTGCTCATTGATCTTTATCCTCCATTTTTTTAACCACCTTTCTAGTTCAAATATATGATCCTGTAGATAACGAGATGCTTCTTGACAGTTTGCGTGTACGCTTAGAAAAGCTGTGTCGTCCGCAAATGTTGAGGTATGGGTGTAGCTGTTTGTTGGCAAGTCCGAAGTATAAATTAAGTATAATAGAGGGCCCAGGATGCTGCCTTGTGGGACTCCAGCGCTAATTGGCTGTGGAGGACTTAAAAATTCGCCTTCTTTTATAATAAATTGACGACCGACTAAGTAGCTTTGTAACAGCTTGTGTATATTTGCTGGTAAGTTTTGCTGTAATTTCAGTAGTAAACCTTCATGCCAGACTTTATCAAAAGCTTGAGACACATCGATGAAGAGTGCTGAGCAATATTTTTTTTCTTCAAAGGCTTTTCTTATGACATTTACTATTCGATGAGTTTGTTCAATTGTGCTGTGTTTTCTTCTAAAACCGAATTGATGATTGGGAATACATCTGTTACCATTTAAAATCGGCGTTAATTTAGACACTAGAAGTTTCTCAAAAAGCTTTGATATATTAGACAATAAGCTTATAGGTCTATATGACTCAACTTTTGTGGGATCCTTTCCTGGTTTAGGTATCATGGTAACTAAGGATACTTTCCACTCTTGTGGGTAGTATTCAAGGCGTAAAATAGCATTAAAAATTAGTAGAATAATTTTCTTTGCTATGCTGGGTAGCTCCAAAAGCATTTTGTTACTGATCTTATCAAAACCAGGGGCTTTCTTGGGGTTTAAATCATGAATAGCCTTCTCGATTTCTCTTACTTCAAACCTTAGTGGAACAGCTGATCTAACAGCAACAGGTGGTAACTCGACCGCAGTATCGAAAGATGTATGAGGGGTAAATACGGTTTTCAAATGATTAACGAAAATATTACCTTTTTCTATGTCATTTCGTGCCCAACGTCCATTTAAGTTTCTTAATGGTGGTTTAGTGATAACTGGTCTTTTAAGATTTCTAGCTGCACGCCATAATGAGTAATCAGATTGAGGAGTTGCATCAAGTTCCTTAAGATATTTTTCCAGAGAAGCCGTTTTTTGAGACTGCAGTAAGTTTCTTAGCCTTTTTGTGCACTCTTTTAGTAAATTTTTAAGTTGAGGGGATCTGTGCAATTGCCACTCTCTTCGAACTCTCCTTTTTTCAGTCAAGAGACGCTCGACATCAGTAGAATATATTTTACTATTTTTGATATTTTTGCGGGCTATGCTAGAATGTTGAACAGCTAGTTTGAGATAATTGTCAAACTTAACTGATGAGTTTATTTAATTATAGTTACCACAATATTTAGTTTTTATATATGTATTTATCACTATTTATTCATAAAATTTTACTTTTTATAGTTTAACATTACAATGTTTACAAAATTTTTTATTTTTTATGTTTCTATTTCATACGTTTCATAACAAAGCAGCTGGTGTAAACATACTCTTCTCTTCTTCTTTTTCTTTCGATTAGGTTTTTTTTTTTAGAATACCTATTTTCGATTCGAGCGTAACTGAATGCGGCAACGTAATCGAAACGCAGAATCAGGGTGATTGGGAATTTAGCACATCTTATTAATAATAAATTTTGTATTCCCAAGAATAACTTTTGATAATAAATTTGCATGTGCCCGTGTAAAAAATCTGAACTGGCATAATAAAATGAAGCAATTTGTTTTTATTTTGTTTTTTCTTTTTACCCACTTACAACTACAATTCGAGTTGGGAAAAACTAAAACTAAAAAAAAACTAAACTAAGCTAATTGTAGTAGAATGTAAGAAGAGATAAACTCACTGTTTATTGTTGTTGTTTTATTTAAGATTTGATATTGTTACAAGTAAAACCTGAGTGTTTATAATTCTTATTCGCTTTGCAGTTTTATTTGTATAATATTTTTAGCTTTCCTAAAGTTTTTGGAAAAAGGTTTCCTGATGATCTGGCCTAAGCAACCAGTGAAACGAGCATAGAAACTAGGTTTTTCTCAACAATAAATTTCAGTGTATTTATCAAAAATAAAAATGGGTAATTTAGCACGTCGGAGAGAAATCTTATTTATAAGTAATACTTTCTTATTCTCTATTCTTTCTCAATTTTTACTATTTATATTGAATTACTTTATTTTATTTATAAATTATAAAGTAATTCACGTCACAATTTTTAGTCTTGCAAGAATGCGAAGTTTTGCACTAGTATACAGTTTAGCAACAAGTGCAAAAAGACGTAAAATAACAAACGCCATCTTTTATGAAAGTTTATTTTCGATTGTCTGCTAAATAATCTATTATATTTTGAATTTCCAATTTGTCAATTTTGTTATATTTCTTGAATTTTGAGTTGTTTTATTTTTTGCAACACTCATTTTGATAAAAATTAAAAAAAGCCCGTTTAATTTTGGCCTGTTGCAAAAAATATTTAATGGTTGATGATTTCAATAATAGTTGGCTCTTTTGGATACCTTTTAAGATTAAAAAGCTATATTTTATGAGATTGGCAACGCCATTCAACTGACGTTGAACCTATGTTTTGTGCTAGAACTTACACCTATTTTTCGCACTTGTTCATGGGTAGTGCGAGGTTCAACAGTTATTTTCTACATAGTTGTTGTTTCAAAAAAATCTTCGCATTTTTGCAAGACTAAAAATAGCGACGTGAATAACTCTCATATTTAGCTAATTCACGTCAATTGCACTCTTGCGAAAAAGCAGAAGTGCAAAAACGTAACTGCAACCACATAGGCAATTATTTGAGCACCTTTTTATTTGTAACTATAATTTAAATAATAAACCATTTAATTTAAATTAAACAAGTTAGAGTGCTATATTCGGCTGCGCCCAATCTTTGATACCCTCCACCGACAGGAGTGGGCTCTATATGATAAATACAAATAAATTATTAACTAAGCTTCACAAAAACGAATGTCAGCATTAAAATTGGTTGCGGTTTAGACCTATTTTTGACCAACAATTAGAAAGTTTAATGCGTTTCTTATAAGAACTTTGAACTGGCTTGAGCAAAATACCATGATTTTGTATTGGACCTATGGTAAATTATGGACCAATCATCTCAAAATTCTGAAGACTAATTTCTGGTATTACAAAAAATTAATTAGAATAAATTTTAATACAGCATTTTATTTAATTATTTTTCCAAAGTGGGCTTAGGCGCAATAAACTGTTTCCGAGAGTAGGGTTTATATGGGCCCCTGTAACTTACCGAATTTCATTATGATAGCAATATTAATTACGGTTTTAGGCGTGCTAAACCGTTTTCCGAGAGTAGGGTTTATTTATATGGGGCTTAGGGTAAATTATGGACCGATCTTCACGAAATTTGGCAGTGTGATTTCTCGTCCTATAAAACTGTGACTTACCGAATTTCATTATGATAGCAATATTAATTACGGTTTTAGGCGTGCTAAACCGTTTTCCGAGAGTAGGGTTTATATGGGGCTTAGGGTAAATTATGGGCCGATCTTCACGAAATTTGCCACTGCGATTTCTAGTCTTATAAAACTGTGATATACCAAATTTTATTACGATAGCAATATTAATTACGGATTTAGGCGTACTAAACTGTTTTCTGGGAGTAGGGTTTATATGAGGCCTAGTGTAAATTATGGAGCGATCTTCAAAAAATTTTAAAGTGTGAATTCAGGTCCTATAAAACTGTGACGTACCAAATTTTAGTATGATAGCGTTATTTATTACGGTTTTAGGCGTACTAAACTGTTTTCCGGGAGTAGGGTTTATAGGGGGCCTATGGTCAATTATGAAACGATCTTCACGAAATTTAACAATATGATTTTCAGTCGTATAAAGCGAATTCGTGCAAAATTTTATATAATTCCGTGAATTATTCCACCGTTTATGATAGTTATTGTATCAAAATTACCAATTTTTTTAAGGTTTAACATATTGATTCATAGCTCTGATCCTACTGAATCCCGTTTGGGATTGAAATCCAGAACAAGCAGTTTGCAATTTCTGACCAAGTTTGCTCTTTTCTTTTGCGTTTTTCAAAAGTGAGCGTGTTTTCAACAGACGGACAGACAGACGGACATGGCTAAGTCTTAAGCCTATAGTACACGGCATGTAAAAAGACACATGCGCATGTGGTTCTGACGTAATTTTGACGTCATCACACAACACGCAATGTTTATTGTGGCTTTGCATTGACGTCAAAATTACGTCAGAACCACATGCGCATGTGTCTTTTTACATGCCGTGTACTATAGGCTTTAGACGTATAATAAAAAAGTTTCACACGGAAAGTTTATCATTCACCACTAGTGGTGGTGGAGGGAATAAAAATGTGTTGTTATATGTAAAAAAAATTTCAAATGAAAAATATTCTTTTTATCAGCCTAATGATATTTTGGCGATATCTTCCTTTTTTCTTATAAGTGGTTATCTGGCAATATTGCTAGTTTATTATCTAGCAGAATCGCTTTGTTATTGCTTAGGATATCGAGACACGTTTCTTCCCAAAGGAAGTATCTTCCGCAATTCGAACACAATAATCAGGTCTGTCACAGAAATCAATTCCGATCAAAAGTGATTTGGTTTTTGGGGAAGGAAGATATGAAATCACTTCCACTTTCGATCGGAAATAATTTCTGTGACAGGCTTGAATATTTTTCATCCAGACAATGCGTTTGGCAATATCTTCCTATGATGTATTTCTGTGTGGTGGATTTATTTGGCAACTGTGGTTGCCATACGTAATCGACACATAAAATAAATCACAAATCAGTTTGTAAAGCTTATTTTCAGTAAACACGATTTGTTGTTTAAACATGTAGCAAGTTTATTAGGGTTGTAAATTCAATTACGCTTTTTTACCACTTAATGCTAAAAAAGTTTTAATTTAAATTAAATAAAATTCAAACCACTTTTAGAACTTAAGTTTTGGCTTTAGTACTTTTCTTACAGCTGTTGAATTTATTACATTATTTTTTTTTTTGGATAGTTTAATTTGAATAAATTTATTCCAAGACATATAAAGTATGTTTGTATGTATCTACAAAATGAGATTTTAATAAAACAATGTTTTGCATATATTTATTTGAATTACTTATGATTCGAGTTATTTGCTTATTAATTTTTATAAATATTGATTTAAGTTTGTGTTGGGGTTCATTCAGTTAACAGGAACAATAATAACAATATGATTTTAAGTTTGTATTTTTTATTTTTGGCAATATGTATGAAGGTATAATTGTATGGCAAATAGTAAAGATTTTACTTTAAGTTTAATTAAGCAAATTGGGTTTTTAATTTACTATTTAAGAACAATTCGATGTTAACTTTATTTATTCTGCAATTAGCTTATTTGCTGCAACAGCGTCATAAGTCAAAAATAGCAAATTTTGCTTTTATATCATATTTTGATTTAATATTCATAATGTATTGTAAATATTTCTTCTGAAGAGATTGTAAACTCAACTCTTGGGAAAAGAATACATTTTTTTTCCATTATGTCCTGTGTAAATTTAAACTTTTAAAGTCGTTTAGGTAAAACTAATAGCAGTTTTCACCCTTGATAGTAAAGTACCCTTGTAGACCTTGCTAATCTTATTATAATAGTTAAAATACTAACATTAACAACATTGCAGCAGCGAAATGTATTAAACTAAAGTTTACTACGCTGTGGTTGAAAAATCCCACTATAAGCCGTAGTAAACAAGTGTGTTGAATTTACCAGAATAAAACAGTTGACGGAACTCTATCTCTCTCTTTCTCTCACTCACGCTTTGAAGTATAAAGTCGTATAAAATAAAACAGATTTTTACACTTAACACAAAGGATGAAAACCGCTAATATTTTTCAGTTATGATGATGTGCAGCAAATGAGCGATATGAGCATAATATGTTATTAAATGTAAAGTGATTTATCAGCTTAAATTGCTCAAAATGGCGCACTCAATTTTATATTATATTTGCCCTGACTTTTAATTATCAAAATAAATATAAAATAACGCACATACTTATAGTTTTGCACATATCGCACTTGTTCCTCCAAACAGCGTCAACTCAATATGTTTCAATTTTCACTTTTTGCAAGAAAACGATAAACAGTGGCCATATCTACCCACTGTAAAAATCTTACATATATTTCTCTAGTATTTTGCCTAAAAAAAATGCAGTTTTATCCCCATTTGTAATATAAGATTACATATAAAAAAATGAGTTGAGTCTGTTTCGAGGAACAAGTGCGATATGTATAATAAAGTAGGTATAGTTTGAAAAAGCATAGTACATATTTTTATAGACTTTTTAATGTAAAACAAATTTCTTTTAATAAAATTCGCATTTATTTTACTTAATAGCAGTAATTCTTAAGATTGCAAATCACAACTAATACATATACCTATTCGGATTGTTGTTTGTTTGATTAAGGTTAAATTGTTTTCTACAACCTTTCGGTACTTTTTAAATGAATTTACCTGTAGGGACGATCATGGCCGGATGAACAGAAGATGTATATTGTAGGATAAAATATAACAATAAATGTGGCCGTTAAGTTATTCTATTATGTAATATAAAAGTCATAATTTTAAAACTTGCAACTTTGAGGGGCGATATACATATATTTTTTAGACTTTGTTATTCATTTTCATTTTCATTAAGGTATACCAAACATTCCGATTGAAGTTTTTGATTCCATATTTGCAATTTTAGGTTCTTTAGATCCCAAAAATTATAAAATCTCTGCTTTTAAAATTAAGTATGGCTGTGTTGTATATTACAAAACAAAACACATGGCTTTTACTTTGATTTGCTATAATCGTTTGCATTAGCCCCGCTTAAATTTGTTCTACTTCATAAATTTTTGTTTATAAAAAACGTTTGAAAAAATATTATGGCAATACCTCGATTGAAGAATACATCAGTTAGTTTTGTTTCTCCCAGTAAGTTTATGAAATTAAAATGTTTATGTATAAATATTAACTAAATGCATAACAGACCGATTACTGTAATCTACGCCGATTGCAATCAATCATTCTTTTTTATATTTCATTTTGACTTGGTTTTTATAAATATTTTTCTTTAATAATTTATTAAAAAAAAGAATTCCACTTTAAAAATTTGAATGGGCTTCATTTCAAAGAAATATTTTCGTTTTCAAATGACCCGACTCGGAATTGAAACCACTTTCGATCGAAATTGCAGATTGTGACATGTCTGATAACTACAAAATAAGCAACATTTCCAAACAGTTAAATTAAATATATAAACATGATAATAATACAGAAATAATAAAAGTTTAGACAGGATTTTTTTATATGCAAATTAACGACGAACAATTGGTTAGAATCTAAACAGTTTTTTTGAATCTTGAGAAATCTTTTTGTTCTAATTTTGTGATAACAGAAAAAATCTGCGTTATATGCATTACTTATTTTGCACGGTGATCTCTATATTTTTCGAATTTACTAAATTCTATCTACATATCTACCACCTTACAGGCATTTTCATTGCTAAATTGTCCATTAAATCACTTTTGGTAAACAATTCTTTCTACTTGCTATATTACGGTTCAAAATTCAAGACATAGTCTTTAAGTAGACCAGGTAACTTGAGTTTATTTATATTTTGTGCTAATTTCCTATTTAAGGATTCATAGATGGCAAGACGCGATAATTGTTTAAGACTACGAGGTTTACGATACAATGACGAAATAACAGCGATTAATTGTTCGGTCTTCTTGCTTGGCACTTGAGCCACATAGAAGTTATGCAATGATTTTAAACAATTGTATAATGCATCATGTTGCATGGTGGCATAAAATAAATGTATAATTCGTGTGAAATTAAGATCGGGATCGTTGAGTATAAATTCTTTTTTTGTGATCAACACAATATAGTAAAACAATAAATAGCGGGAATTCGTACGAAATGAATTGCGAAATGTTGTGTCACCAAGAGATTGGCGCGTAACACCAACCGAATCTACGCCTACAACACCACCCCCTCCTGCGCTACCACCACCACCCACAGACCCGCTGCCAGCACCATTTGAGTTGTCGCCTGAAGAACCTGTCAACCCTAAGGCGTCGCCAAATCTGGCTATTTCATTAGAATAGATGGCGCCACCAGTTGTCATACTACTTAATACTATATTTGGATCTGCACCGTATTGAATAAGTGTCAGTGTTAGTTCGTGTATACGCAGCATATCTTGACAATCCCGAACATTGCGTACCATATCCATTACAGCCTGTAGAATATTTTGATATGTCTGATTGCAGTCAAGTCCGTGTTGCAGTAGCAGGAGTAAAATATTTTTAATAAAATCAAAATTTGTTCGTCGTAGGGTGTCACAGCTTAAGGTGAAATTCTCACTAACAGTAAATACTAAAACTTGTAATGGTGTCAAATTGTGATGATAAGAACAATTTGGATTGGCGCCGTGTTGCAATAAGATGCGAATGCAATTTACAAAGCAAACCTGAAAAATAGATTTAAATCTTTAATTATAATTTTGAAAATATTAGTTTTTGCAAATGTCTATCAGTAAAGCAAAGATTATGAATAATTTTTTTGGATGACAAATTATGCATCTGACATGCGTCTTAACATGGGAGACAATACTTAATGTATTCACATCAAAAGTTGGACTTTTGCGAAAGAGCAAAATTGCAAAAACAACCAAATAGACAAATATTTCGTACAAATAATTGTCTATGTTGTTATGCATTTGCAATTTTTCTTTTTCGATAGAGCGCAATTTTTGACGTGACTCACTTTACTATGTTATTAATAGGTGCGTTTGAGTACTTTTACAGTAAAATGCAGTAAATGAGTAAACTTAAAAATTTGCTCTCACAAAAAGCTGTTGTCCAAAAAAGTACGCGAACGCAAAATTTGTAAAAATTCGTAAAATAAAGGCAACAGCTGATGGCAAATAATTGAAGTGTTGAAAAATCTTTACACTTTTGACTACCTTACTTGTTTTCTTATCGGTACTCGATTAAATACTTTTTATAACACGAATATTTTTGGAAAATACAAACAAATTATTTTATGTAATCTTTCATATTTGTTTGTCTTTTATTTTATTTGAATTTGCTAATTTGTGTCCGGCTAAATTTGATCAATAGTACACGAATACTTTTTTTACTATTGATAACTTTAAAAACAAGGGCTGTTCTAAGTACCCGAGTACTTGACACTTTTACAACTTCAAAAAATTAACATAACAAAACAAAGTTTTAAAAGTTGGTATTTAGCCATATAAATTCTTCACAAGCAAGTTTAATTAATTAATATTAATTAATTTTTTGTTTTTATTATAGTTTATTACAACTTTTCTTTTTTTAAACAATTTTTTCACAATTTGTATGCCTTTTGTTTGCTACTTTTGTTTGTTTACCTTTTGAAACATATGTTTTTTTGTTTTACTAAATTTTACTGCAAAAATTTCTGCAGTAAAAATTTGTAAGTACTCAGTCAAGAACTGTCACTTTACGCTCTCAATTTGTGTTCTCATTTACTGTATTTTGTGTACGCGAACGCAATTTAGTAAAATGCAGTAAAGTTCAGTAAAAAATAGTAAAAACTTTTGTGTTCTCGAACACAGCTAATATAGCAAACTAAAAAAATTTCTGTGAAACAAATATTAAAGGTATTCACGTCAAAAGTTGCATTCTTGCGCAGAACCAAAATTGCAATGGCATAATAACAACCGCATAGACAAATGTTTCGCACAACTAATTGTCTATAAGAGTATCAGTTTTTTTTTTTATTGAAAAAAAAAAGGAATAATTGAAGATTATACTCATGTTGAATTTAGCGGTCTTTAATCTAATTTGAAAGTGTAAAGTTGTACACATTTGACTAGACAAAAAAAAAAAAAAAAGTAAAATAACCTGTCAATCAAATGTTTATAATATGGATATCTGTGCTGTGGGTTTCTACAATAAAGAAGTATTATTAATTTTCCCTGAAATTAAAGTTTTCAAATTTACCTAGAAATTTATATTATCTAACAAAAATCCATTTACTTTATCAACTTCTGCATCTGTCCAATTTTCATCTGTTTCTTTTTGTTTTTACGTTCTTTTCATTTTTAATTTTAAAATTTAAATTTGATGTAATTAAAATAGAGTTCAACGAATCATAGTTGATTATCTTAAAAAGAGATGCAAGTTTTAGTGCTTTTTATGAAAAATAACAACATTTTTATTAGAGTGGCAACCACATTCAATTTGAAGTTTACGAATTTCCAACGCTTTAAAAATTGCAATGCTGTAATTTTCCAATCTGATTTTTTTACATTTGGTTAAAGGCAGTTTAAGTTGCAACCTTTAGTGTAAAAGTTTTGCCTTGTTTTTGTTGTAATAAAAACTAAAATTTTTTATCTTTCCATTTTTTCAAAAACAAATTTGAACGGAATACCCTTTATGTGGTTTTTGTTATGTTTTTGCAATCTTGCTTCTTTGCAAGAGTGCGCATTTTGACGTGAATACCCTTATTATTAATGCATGATATCAAATAATATTTTAGTTTTATACAAGAGCTCTTCTCCTTCGATTTTTCAACTTATTTTGTGCTTCAGATTTATTTAACTTAAGGTTAGCAATCGATTCCGCTCAAATGCCCTTTAAAATTGAATGGCATTGATAGCGATACCGAAATAACAAATAGTTACCGAAATTCGTTTCGGTTGGCAACCTTGATTCAACCTTATACTATGTAAAATTACCTTCATAGAATGTGTATAATGCTGTAAAGTGTCGGTATTAATCAAGGGAATCAACAAAACCATTATCGGCACGGAACCGTCGCGGCCCACAATATTTGGATCACCTAAAAATATTAACACAAATGCAAATTTAATATGTTAAACCATTACATATTAATTCAAAAGTTAAATTAACATACCGTCTTCCTTAATTAGCATACTTAAAAGTTCAAAGCAAACTTCCATATCACGAATGTGACGAAAAACGCAAGCTAAAGCACTATTACCTGCCTGGTTAATCGAATTTTTAGCACCATGTTGTAAAAGAAAACGCACCAAATGTAAAACATCCCATTTACTCCATTTATCATATCCGTATCTAAATCAGATGTTAAATAATTTATTTAAAACTTAGAAAAACAGAAATTTTTAAACCCACCTGGCCTCTTCTAAAGCATAGCGTACAATAAGAGAATGTAAAGGAGTATTACCTAAAACATCCGGTTCATTTATGAGTTCTTTACAGCCACGTTCCAATAAAAGTCTTAAAATGCTAAGAGTATCTTCCGCTGATTTACGGGCAATAAATATGACTATTATACAAGAATAAACATTTAATTTTTTTTACAAAATATTATTAACTCATCTTCTTATTATTCCATCTTACCCATGTGCAAGAGAGTAAATTGTTGAGTACATGTTCGTACAGTTGTTACTGCCCCATGATGTATTAGCAACTCCATGAAACGTAGTTCGTGTAAAACTGCGTGATGTATTGGATAGTACTCGTCTTTAATGAGATTTATTTCATCTGATCGCATAACCACCAATTGTTGAACACAATTCCATGCACCTCGCTCGCAAGCCATGTGCAGTAAATGAAATACGGGTTTTTTCGATCTAAAAGGGATCTGTAATGTTTTAAGATATTTATCAGATAAATTAGAAGCATGTATGTATGTATATAAATTTTTATATCTGTAACCAGAATACAAGAAATAATAGTAATTTTAAAAACTAAGGCTTGGTTTTTGAGAACTCAGTTAAACTAAGTTTAGTAAATTTGAGAACAGGTTTGTGCCGCCATTACAAAGTTTGTATACAAAATTTTGATGAAACAGCTTAGTTTCGCTTAAAATGTTGGTCTTTAATGAAATAATAAAAAAAATCACAAATTCGAGTTTTAGAGTACGTTAAACTAATTTTATATTAATCCACATCTCAAAAACCCAGCCTAAAGCTACGGTCAAACTTATTAAATATTTGACCAAATATGCATAGCCACTAATTTTATTAATAGTTAGTGAGATTAAACATGGCCTTAATATCACAAAAAAATATTAATTATACTGCCAGACACAGCAGATAACTGTTGTATGACGTAGTATTATATTCAAAATAAATATTGCAGTTAAAGGAAATTATGTTTTTGTTTGCCTGTTGGTTACGTCTTTTTCGTCAAATATTTGCTAAGTGTGACCGTAGCTGAAGAGTCACACTTTTAGTACTAACGGCTATCTTTTATTTTCGTAGCAACAGTTTTAGTAGCAGAAAAATAGTTTTTAAAACAATATACTCTAAAAATTGCAAATAAAGAAGAAAAGGAAAATCTTAGCAATTCCGAAAAATAAACGATTAATTAAATTACGGTTTTTACACAAAAGTTTAAATTTATTTGTGTTATAATGGTACTTCTCGATCTTTGTTTCAGTTTAGCATAAACGTATTATTTTCAGGGCAAGAGTAAATATTATTTTATTTATAAATATACGTTATAAATAAATTTACAAGATATAGATAGTAAAGGCGCCGAGTAACTGGACCATATGCGCACGGGTAATGCAACTAAGCCATATAATCCAAATGTTTACAAATACATAATTGATAGAGAAAAAAATGGTAATAATAACACTGTGCTAGTTAAAAAACAGACAAGTCGTGGACCTGGCGTTTTAACATAATTCAGGTACGCCGAATACAGTGCAGCTAATCGTTTTTTAGGTTAGCTCTGGTTTTCGAGATATACCGTTATTTCGAAAATGGAGGAGGTTGTACTACATATCGCACTTGTTCCTCGAAACAGAGTTAACTCAAAATTTATAAATTTTTAGTAGAGACAAAAAACTTTTTTTTGTTTTATATTTATTCTTATATAACAAATGGGGATAAAACTGCATTTTTAGGCAAAATACTAGAGAAATTGATCTAAGATTTTTACAGTGGGTAGATATGTTTACCCACTTTTATCGTTTATCGTTTTTTTGCAAAAAGTGAAAATTGAAAAATGTTGAGTTGACGCTGTTTAGAGGAACAAGTGCGATATACGTTTTAGTTTATTGAATAAACAAATAAAAGAACTTATTTTGAGCTCGAGGTCTATTTTAATTATTTTTATTTTATAATAATTTATTAAATTTTGCCGATATTTCGTTTTTCATTGAAAAACATCTTCTGGGCTTTAATCTAGAAATTACAAGTAACAAAAATAAACAAACAAATGTATAAATACAAAATTCAAACGCGTATGCATATAAAAACAACAAAACTCTTAAATTGAAAAAATTATTAAACAGAAAAAACCTAACTATTATTATGTTGTATTAACATCGTCTAATTATGAACTGAGCTTAAAGAAGAAAAAATTGCACTATTTTCGTTTGTTGACGAGATGTCTGTACACTCTCGCAGAATTCCCATCGACATCGGCTTTTCCGATTCCGATTCCTAGTTTTCCGATTCCGATTCACATTGGAAACGTAACACATAATTA